>CM046721.1:43871566-46529066 GCA_025584915.1 Monochamus saltuarius | reverse complement strand
CTGCGAACTCTCTACACCACATTTTTTATGTCCATACACTTTTCTCCATACATATCGGTCAACTGACGATAAATTTCAATAGGGGGTGACCATTTAAACCACAGAAATCTAATCACCAAGCGTAATTTACACTTGGCGGCAGCGTCGAGTTTTCCTTCCATCGTTAACGGCTTCTAAACCAAGACTCCAAGACTGACCGTCACAGCGAGTTAGTGACTTTAAGGCAAATAATAATAATAATGTTTATTTACCAATAAAGAAATATCATAAGTACAGTAAATAACAATTTACAAATTCTCCATGAGTTTTGTTTTTTTTTTCAAGTACAAGCTTTTCACTGACTTTTCATTACTACCCATCTGGGTGATACACGATGCCATTTCGGTCTCAAACTCGCCTTCTGAATCAAATTCAGAACTAAATTGAGAATAAATGAGTGCAGTAACAGTTGCCATTTTGCAGTAATATGGCTTGCCTGCGAAGTGAAAACTGCAATCGTATGTGCGCGGTACTTGCGCTAGCAGTTTTCTCCTACATAAAACTCGCCGTGACTCACGCTGCGTCACGTCACCAAGTTGCGTCTCATTTTGCGCCGGGCCTAACGGAAGACTGCACCGGCGCAGCGACTTCAATGCTCCAAAACCCTCAACTCAAGTTTAAATTTTTATCGACAAGTCTCAATAACACCATTCTGTATACTTAAATTGCATTCAATACATTATTTAGCGTTATCTATGACCAATAAAATACTTGATGCCATTAATATTTGACAATTAATAGTTTTGACGTTTATCGATGTTAGTTTCTTCTGTGTAAATCTCAAGGCTATACACATTTTACATGACAAAACAATGAAATTTTGGCATTTTTTGGAGACGTTTTTCTATGTTAAATTTTAAAAATGTTTTAAGTATATTTCAATTTAAACATAAGTTTTAGTGGGGTTGACTACCAAAAAAATCAAAATTAAATCGATTTCCTGAACAATGGAACACCCTGAATAAGAATTGAGGTGTTTTAAAGATTATTTGCAGTTTTAAAACCGTAGTTTCAAACGTAATTTATACTAATAGGTGGTAACAAAGAAGATACGCGGAAAGAATTAAACATTTTTGATACCTTATATCTTGGAAACTAAGCATTTCAAAATCTATATTCATATGAACATTTGTTCTATTTCAAAAATCATTAGGAATTTAATATTAAAAGCCTTCCTCCCTAGCCTCTGTCAGTATCATACCAGTTTTTAAAATTTTAGCAGTTTATAATGCAGTTATATTATTTTGAGCAGGAATATGATTTAATAATCTAAGAGAAATGAGAAAAATTGTCCAGTTACTATCAGTACTGATTAGTGTTTATAATTAGTAAATATATCTTTTATAAATTATTTTTACAGTTTTAAAGATTAAAAATTTGAAGCCTGACAGAATTTCTGTATTTTTTAATGGAAAAGGAAAGCAAAAAATACGTTAACGTATTTTATTATTTGGAATGTGTTACGCAAAATAAATTGGGTATGTCAATTTTCTCTATACGTAAATAACGTAATAGAGGTAAATATAATTAGGAAAACTACAGTTTTAATAATTTAGAGTAGCATCATTTAGTATAATATATTATCCCAATGTCCAAAAATATGCATAATCATAATTATTAAGGTTTATGGTACAATGTTAAATAAATATAATTTTGTAAATATAGGGATTTCCATAGACAAAGATAAATTAAAAATATAAAACTTTTGACAAAGGTCATATTAATATAACTTAAATATCTACTAGTTTTTTGTTAATACTGCTGATTTGCATATTGACGCAACATCCATTATTTGAATATGTTTTGAGTTGTTTTATTATTACTTAATTACTTACAAAAACAAATGTCAAAAAAACAAGAATAATATTTCATATTTTTTGTCATGCCAATATTATGTTTTTATTGATTATCATTTATGTCATTAAGGATAGTAATCAAGATACATCATCATTATACAGAATGATTTACAAATACTGACCATAAATAAAACTCATATTTTTGGAATCTTCCATACAAAATTTTTATCTAGGATGCTTTGTTAAACAGATGCAGGATGTTAAACAAAATTATTTTTCATATACAGAATTCCAGGAAACAATTACTCAGCGGACTAATGTCCCGACCAACATTTTCGGATGTTAAACAAAATTATTTATCATATACAGAATTCCAGGAAACAATTACTCAGCGGACTAATGTCCCGACCAACATTGAATTACACCTGAGGTATCTGACGAATAACCTATCTGTTTTAAGTATATCTAACCCGACAGAACGGACTATGAGTAAAATTATTTTTAATTTTTGAAAATAAATATTTTAAAAGCTAGTAAGTAAGCATTGCCCAAAATCTGAAGGCGTTTCCTAAAATTTAGATGGCGGAGATATAGGGTATTGGTGATTGTAACTAAAATATTACGGCAGTGTTTTTTGTAGCATTTCGGTTAGTTCTCCAATTTTCTACAAATATATACGACTCCTTTATATGCATGCATATGCATATTACAGTTGATGTTATACAAGCAATTGATGATGGCAAAGTTACAGCTATGATATTACTTAACTTCAGCAAAGCTTTCGAGACCATAAATCATGAGATTTTAATACCTTATTACTACAGTCATATATTGAAAATCGTATGGAAACTGATAGAATATCTAATAATTTTGCCCAGTCACGCGCACTTTGCGGACTTCCACAGGGATCAATCTTAGGCCTCATCTTATTCACATTATACAGGGTGAATCAAAAAGAATGGGTCAACACTAAGATGGAGATACTAGACACCAAAATATTATGTTCGAGCTCATCATATTTATACAGGGTGTTCCATGTTTAAATTTTATTTAGAAGTTTCTCAATAATTGCACGAATACTAAATCACACACACACAAAATACGCTAATATTTATTGACACAAGCATACTGAGAAAAGATATAGCAATATTAGAGCCTGGAAGAAAATAATCACAAATACATTGAAACTTTTAAATGCAAATAACTCAGAAACCGATAAAGTTAGGCGACCTAAACAAGAGTCCTTTTTTTTGTAGAATTGAACATTCTTTTGGATTTTTAACTTTTTTAAAGCATATCTCAACAAATAAAAATATGTTTTGATTTACCTAAATAATACGGTGAAACTCTAGGAGCGACGTCAAGATAAGCTTCAAATTCGCAATTCTCACACCAAAAAACCCAACACTACCAATTTTCAAAACTTTCTCAATTATTGAGAAATTTCGGAATAAAATTTTAATTATTTGTTAAACCACCGACATTCGTATAAGCATGATGTGCTCAAATATAATATTTTGGTCTAGTGTCTCTAGGTTAGTGTTGACCGATCCTTTGTGACTCACCCTGTATATGCTGACGATACGCAGATTTACCATTCATTATTCATTTTTAGGTAATAACTATGACCAAACCAATCATAAAATTATCACTGACTTAAATAAACGTCTGTGAAATGTCTTTGCAGCATTAATAACCAGTGATATTAATCCAAATATATCCCCTGCAATTTTATTTGGAAAAAAATCTAAGGTTATTACTTTAAAATATTGAGAATATTGGGGTAATGGGGTCACTCTTTCAAGTATTAGACAGTGTAAAAAATCTTTGTCGATAACACATTAAGGTATAGTGATCAAATAACAAAACTCATTCAGAACGCCTATGCCTCTTTAAATTTGTTATACCCACATCGTGGTTATTTAAATTATGACACAAAAAATGCTTTGACCCTTCAGTTATTGTGACTCGGTATATGGACTATGTCTGGATCAAAGTTTTACAAAGCGCATCCAACGAATTCAACATTCTTATATTCGATTTATATATGGGATAAGAAAATACGATCACGTCACTCACAAACTGTCTGAATTATGTTGTCTGAAGGTGGACAATCGTAGAAAACTTTACTTGCTATGTATGTTTCAGTGTTTTCGAAAAGTAACGAATAAATTCATTATTTTTGAAAATGTGAAGTTTTCGAAAAAATCCCCTGGCACGTTGATTTTGTTTTTTAAAAAGGCACTTTTTGACATACGACCGATATTTGTAACGTCATCGACAATTTTTTTAAATGGCAACCACCAATTTTGACCATGCCATTTGAAAGAGCATGTCATTCTACATACAAATCATGAAAAAAATTATGGTGTTACATAACAAAAATTTCAAGAAAATAATGTTTGAAGATTTTAACCGAACCGATTTTAATTTAATTTTCACCGAAATGTATCACCCGAGAAGGGGGCCGATTGAGTGGCCTGCCAGATCGCCTAATTTGACACCCCTAGATTATTTCTTGTGGGGATACTTAAAAAGCAAAGTATACGTTACTAGACCGGTTAATTTAGAAGATTTAAAAGCAAGAATTCGTCACGAGATACATCGTATACCTCCTGAAGTTATTGATAATGTCCAAAAAGAATTTATTAATCGTCTTTATAATCGTAAATTAAATGTTCAAATTGTGCACCGTTGGCTGCCTGACAGTAGCCATGTCCAAAAATAATTTATTTAATAGTCTTGGCTACTGTCAGGCAGCCAACGGTGCACAATTTGAACATTTCATTTAGTCGATTTTTTACATAATCATTATTATTTTCAGTAGGTATTGTGAAGATTAAATTTTAAAACCTTGAAACATTATTTTCTTGAAAATTTTGTTATGTAACAATTTTTTTCATGATGTGTATGTCGAATGACACACTTTTTCAAATGGCATGGTCAAAATTGGGGGTTGCCATTTAAAAAAATTGTCGATGACGTCATATCTCGAACAACGATGACGTCACAAATGTGGGTCGTATGTCAAAAAGTGCCTTTTAAAAAAAATCAACGGGCCAGGGGATTTTTTCGAAAACTTATCAATTTCAAAAATAATGAATTTATTCGTTACTTTTCGAAAGCACTATATAATAAACTTACAGTTAGAACTGATGTACACAATCTGCATGTAAAATTGAAAGGCTTGGCTACTTCTCCACATCATAAAACATCATTGCATGAAAAGAGTTACGTTCATTATTAGTAAACTTTACAACAAAATTCCTCAAAATTATTCAGTGATGCCAAGTTTAAAATCTGTGTAAAAAAACTTACTGCTTGAGAACACAGTGCATAAAATTGTAAAAATATTGTTTTAAAAATAAATTACTTGTTATGGTATTAACTGTCCTTCTCGTTCTAGCCTGTCACTCTATTTACTTATTAAGTTGTATAATTGTTATTATTTTTTAATCAGAAACCTGCTATTTCTATTATTGTTTATATTAAACTTGCTTGTATTCTTTCTTTATAATTCAAAAATACTTTAAATTTTTCTACTCAATGATGCGACAAATAAATTAAGTATTATTGCAATTCAAAGATTACATGGTAGAACACGTTTGTGAACTTCCCCTAGAGGTTTTATGTACATAAACATGTTGTTTTTTTTGTCTAATACCTATTCTATGTGCTGTACCGAAAATGAAGGCATATAAAACTCCGACTTTAAAATCAAATGGACATCAAGTAAGTTGTTTCTATTTCTTTGCCTAATTCCCATTTCTCCATGCCAATCTTGTTAGTAGGTACCTATACCTATTTAAAAATTTCAACTTTGTAAACTCTGCAGCTTCTTAGTTATTTTAATAGACATATTTATTCGTGTACCAACTCACCAATTGTTTGCTTACATAACATAAAAACCTGGTTTTTAATTGGATGTAGTGTACTACACGTAGTAACGAAATGAAAGCATTTCTTGTACCAAAATTTAATAGAAAGTATAAATTGTATATGGACAATTATATAAACAAGAAATTCAAGTTCGGTGTCAGAAATGTAAATCAAGCCGACTTATAATCCATTTAAGAAATTAGTGAAAGTCACGGAACATGGTAAAGGAAAATTTTAAAAACCTATCTATCAAGCTTAGTGTAAGACTGGATGAATGACGTAAAGGAAATACTAGGATTTCTAAAGGAAATAGCTAAAATTAAATTTTATTGAAAAATGCTTATATCTAAGATACAGGATGTTAAAATTGTAATAACTAAAAGTATCTTCAGGCATATCCTGGATATATATTTTTTAATTTGACATAAAAATTAGGCAAACCTTCAGTGTCAGGTACAAATTTATGTAAACACAAAAATACTAATAGATAGCAAACCGCACTTTCGGGATGGTTTTAGAGAAAATAAATTTTACTACAGTACGGAAAGCAGAAATAATTACTTAAAATTTTCAAAAATGACTTTTTAATATAAAAATAAACTTTTATTTTTTACTTCAATTGGCAAGTTGCATGAATTTTATATTGGTTTGAAATGTATTACAGAGTAATATTTCAAATATATTGAAAGATCAGAACATGTGTATGGCGGCAATAATCACATAAAACCACGTGACTGAAAACGTAATATCATTAGTGTGACGTTACACGCCGTTACTTAAACAGGCGTTTGTTTCTTGTATTTTTGCATTTTTGTGGGTCATAGATACATAGTGTAAATACTGTGTATGTGACGCGATAATTATAATAATTATTAGAGGTGATGTGGTATTGTTAAACTTAACTTATTCCTTTGTTTACAATATATATCCTCTCGTGACAATTACGGCGACGATGCTGTTGGGTACCAGATAGATGGTTTGACTTGAGGTATTTATAAAAATTGTGCCATCTACTGTCACATTCAACTACTTATTTTAATTTGGCAAATAAGAAGTAAAAGTAATGAATAATGATATTTAATATTTATTATTTTTTTTAAATTAATTTAATAAATTTTATTGCTATTTACTACTGATTTCATTTTTCCTTAAACATTTTAACAAAATTCGTATTTATTACTTTTGTTTATTATGTTTTCTGGAAAAACAGGTAATTTAATGTAGTGAAGTCAGATAGCAAAATTGTATATGCCTCAAATACAGAACATGTTATTTAGTCGGAGTTTAATCGGAGTGAAGCGCTAAATACAATAAATGAGAAACAAATGTAGGTTTGCTTTACCATTGATTTTCTAAACGCCCTGTATACATTCTAGTAGTTTAATAGAAAAGTTTAATTGATTCTTTACAACTTTACATTTCAATTTTTTCGATGAACTTAAACCTGTACTGTATTTCCAATTAAACTTACATTAAAATGATCTTCACAAGCAAACAAGGTTGCAATGCTGCTTTCCTTCGTAGCGCTTCATCGCTCTGCACCACATTTTTCATTTCAATTTTTGGCACGGTGAAATACTTTTTATTAGGCGCTATATGCTGTATTCGCTTTATCCAATACAACTGTCTGTTTAACACAATAATAGGTACATAATAATATCAAAATTAACTCTTCTAAACGTATGTACTTCATTGTCCAAAAGCATGGAAATCATATACAGATATAAACTAAAGCACATTGATGTATTTAGTTACACACGTGCTAACGGCGTTTAACGTCACAGGTCTACACTGTGGCGGCGACCGCTTTGTGGGACCAAGTCAGACTCAATTTTAAATACCGATTTAGGCTCATTTTCCCGCAAAATTGTCTAGAACAAACGCCATTTCTATTTAAATAATGCATTCTTTCTTCTGCGCATATTTATGACAGTTTAAACAAAACGCTATACAGCACTCCTGAAAAGCTAGCGCCTCGTGTGATTGTAATCAGTGACTATAACAATGTCACTGCTGCAATGTACTATTACGTGCAGTGATGTAACATATACACTGTAAAAAATTGTATAAATGAGATTTTATAGTGTGTAATTCAGAATGTGTAAAATTTCTGTGTTAATAGTTTCACAAACTCTGGCTATTACACAAAATATTTTAAAATTTACTAGTATTTTAATAAAATATACTGAATCTGTGTGATATTTACCAATAATGTATTAAAACCGTACCAATTCGTATTTCTTAACACATCTTTGTGTTCTGTGTCAAGACAGATCACGCACAACTTTGCAGCTGTAGTACGTCAGCATTCAGCAGTGCCAGCACACAATAAGCTATTTTGATCGTGCGTCGTTGGTGTGTACAGTTAATTCCTGTTCAGTGCTCAAATGAACTATATTTAAATTTAAATTACGATTTGATAAAAGAAAATGTATCTTCCTAATTATATCAAATATTGCTGATAGCTGTGATGAAGCTATAGCTAATCAGGTTTAGATTACTAGGTATCTGTTATTTGTTTTTCTTGTAATTATAAAGAAAATATGCTCAGGTCCCTCACTACGAGGTATCTAAATACATCTTTGTTTAATGTTTGTTGTTTATGATTTACTAGAATCTTATTTGTTTTCAAGTTTCTTATTAGAATGTATATGTACTAATGCTACTACAAATTTTGTTTAATATTTTGTTAGAAAACTTACTGCGAAGACTAGACTTACGTTAAATAAAAGTTATTTCAGCATATTTTTATATTTTCCTACATTTCAAACATATACCTGTATACTCCACTAAATTAGGAGTATGATCTAACACAAACAAGTTGTTAATTATATCTATTTCCACATAAAACTATTAGCTGGCATAAAGTAAAATCTAGTAAAAAATGCAGGTACAATTAACTTCATCAAATATGGTTCTCCAGTATACCTAAGATGTTTTTTTGACTTTTTAAAAATAAAATTCATAATCAACTTCATTGCCAAGTTAGTCTACTATAGAAAGTTAAAAAGAACGTATCTTCTTTTCATAAAAGACTACTAAAGGAAAGTGGAATGTCATTAAAGAAGTAAATACGTATTTTACTTCATGTTCGAATTTAGCAATCTACATAAAATCTCTGACAAAGAGAAAATGTTTTAAATATATTATTTATTTGTTATTGAATATCTATTATTTAATTTATTATATGGCAAAAACCACATGGATTTTCTCTTCCGTAGTTTTATCCCAGTAGGAAACGTTGGGATGAAACAAATGGTTGTCAAATTGCTAAGGAGTTCCTAGAGTACCCTTGCAACGATACAGCCAAAAAGTACCTGGTTATGTCTAGGACAAATCTTTGCCTGATGACAGGTATTCAAACTGGACATTGTTGGCTAAGGGAGTACCTATATTACATGAGGAAGTGCGAAACACCCCTTTGTAGTGGTTGCTGCAGGAAGACGAGAGAATACTTCATGCACTCTGTGAGTGCACTGCCGTCTTGTCAATAAGATAATCCGTGTTGGGAGAACGATGGCCTTTTATGGCCTGCATTAGAGAGATCCCCCTGAGCAACGTCACCACCTTTTTCTCCTTATTAGGTTGGTTGGCGGCTCAAGTGGATTGATCTCCTAATGGGAGGAGGTACAATGGGTCTAATGGGGCCCTCAATTCCAGAATTCCAGAAATATCCCAGTAGATGAACACAGGATCAAAATGATACTTTCCTTTTCTCTGAGCCGCTTTTCCTCTGTGGGCGTGGATCTTGACAATAACGATTATTTCACGTAGTATAGATTATTAAAGTT
Source organism: Monochamus saltuarius (assembly GCA_025584915.1). Classification (NCBI taxonomy): domain Eukaryota; kingdom Metazoa; phylum Arthropoda; class Insecta; order Coleoptera; family Cerambycidae; genus Monochamus; species Monochamus saltuarius. The sequence goes on along the minus strand of CM046721.1, from coordinate 46,519,561 downwards.
TATATAACCAAAAGCACTACTGCAGTGCAACCAGTACTTTAAACTAAGTATGTAGTAATATATTTTGTTTGACACCGACGAATATGATACCAGACGATTGTAATTCCTGCATGATGTATTTGAGTAAATATAAGAGTGAAACCACAGAGGATGCAAGCTTTCTGCTTAGGTGCAGCTGTCAATCAGGCGATTGTAATGGCTGCATCCGCTCGACGTGTTTGTAGTACGTGGAGCGGCCTATTCGAGTATCAATTGAGCGATTGTGATCGCTTTTGTTCGATAAAATTAATAAAATTTATTTTTAATAACAAGCGAAATAACTTTTTGCAGTAGATTATCATGAAGGAAGTAATGTTTTCATGATGCAATAAAGAAGAACATTTATTACCACTTCTTACGTTGTGCTATTCAAGATATATTCTGTGTCCTAGGAGAGACTAGTTTCCAAAATATGATGTAATCCCAAGTAACAATTTTAGTTTTTTAATAACTTACTTATATTTAACAACTGTTTATAAAACCACTGTAACTCTATATTTTTGCGACAGTAATTACGAGGTTGTCAAAGCTAAATATTTAAAATAATTATAAAACTTATCCTACTTAAGAACAATGTATCATATTGCGTAGAGGTTAGAGAATTTCATAAACCTATAATAAGAGTATTTTGCCTTAAACAAAGAGTTTCATTGAAGTTTTCATGTTGCTATTAAACGCTAAATTTGGATATTCCAAACATATTTTAATTTATTGTTGTTTGCAATAAAACAAAAATATTTTACACCCATACTAGAAGACTATAGAATATATTGTCAACAAAATAATTTTGTTATCAATAGCTTTCCAAAAATTCTCTAAAATTTTAATATTTCTCTTTATATTTTCAGTTTTATAACAATTCTTAAATTTTATAAAAACTTATTGTATTTCAATAAATCAATGTTTACTTTATAATTGTTATAAAACCTCTTTAATATAATAATCTATATGTATTACAATAACGACTTTCAATTTCAATTATTAAAAATGGACGACGCTTCATCAAAAATAGAGACAATGTTAAAATGACCTCTTTTGGAGTAAAGCTCTGTTATCTTGGTTAAATAATTATCAAAATATTCAAGTTTTATGAAGGTAATAGCTGAATCTTAAGTATTTTCATAAATATAATTAGTCGATCTTGTCGGCCTAGATAAATTAACCTGAACTGAGATAAATTCTTATAATCCTAGATGAAACTAAATATTCGCAATCAATCTGTACTTGAATAAAATTACCTACCTAACCTATTTGTTATTGCTTGCAAGTGTTTTTCGTTGTATTTACCTTTTGCTGGGTATGCGTAGGTACATTTTTTGTGTTCTTAAATGTGTTTTTACTGTATTAGAAAGGTATTTTAAGCTAATATAAATCAAATCTTCTACAATTCCTATCAATCAAGTCATATGTATGCTCTCTGATACCAAACATCTAGGTATGCTAATGAACAATTCCACAGACAAAGCTCTATTCAATAATTATCTAAAGAAATTAATCAAGCTAAATTTACTAACCTGGTTTAATGAAAACACTATATAAATCAACCTTTGAAATAGTGGGAACTCGAAAATTCAACCACAATAGATGAGATCTGACCTATTTCTGCATTTTTAGGATTGCCGCATGGTGTAACGTGGTGTCGCGTGGTAACAGTGTGCACCTGAATTTCATGTTAGACACATAAAATGACAGGCAAAATTGATGGAATTTTGTTAATGTTAGATGGAGAAATCTTTATTTTTGGTGACCGAACACAGAACGAATGACTTGTTATACGATAAAATAAGGACTAGGATAGTTAAATAATTAAATTATAACTGTATGAAATCAAGTGGAATATTTAAATCATCATGGTTTATTCAAATTTATATTACATAAACTGTTACTTTATTCAATTAATCTCCGTTTTTCACATTTGTAGTTCATCAAGGTGTAGTGTCGCTGGTGGCTCGGAGTCTCTACTTTCTCTATTTCCTCCAGTTTCTTCTGTTTCTTAATTCTCTTCATCCGATATTTCAACTGCCAGGAAATTCTCTAAATCAATGTCAATAGGTTGCACACACTTCGACAATTAGGAAAGATTGTTTGAGTAATGCTGGTGGCGCTGCTTCTTTTTCAGAGGTTACTGGCAGTAAACCGTTGATAGTGCGTTTCCAACCCCATTCAGTTGGTTCCATAAATTTCTTTCCAGCTCTGCATTGAGTGAGTAAACTGTAGCACGCTGCCATAGGGCTGCTCGATAGGTGGAGAACGAAGGTGACCCAAATTTTTGGCCAGTACCTTTTTAAAACAGAGAAATTGTATTATGCGTTAACCAGTGCCAGTGATAAAATGTAACGTAACGACATCGACACGACATCGCATGGCGTGATAACAGTGTACACACAGAGTACATATGTCACATCACGCCAGGTGGCGTGGCGTGGCATCAAAGCAATTTGTCTCCGGCTTTATAGTCGCCTGAATAGCTAGCCGTACATGAACAGATATTTTTGACGGACTGAATTCGTTATTGAGTTCACGGATTTTTCTGTGGATCAGATCTGCGGACTCTAGGCTGTTCTCGTTCATTAACGTATAAGTCGCGTCTGTAAAATTTTCTACTTTCTAATACCAAATCCGTCAGCGATCTAGATCCGATCGTTTATGGTTCAAATCAGTCAATTTTCCTAAATAAATCCGCAGGTCCAGAACTTCCGTGAATCCTCGAAAGTCAAGAGGAACAGGCCACAGTTTTCAGTGTTGTAGAAAACTAGTCCTATCTGCACGTATTTGGTGATGCGATGCAGAACCCGTTTGATTTGCCATCTGTCATAGATGTTCGCCTAAAACTAATGAGCCACTCGCTGGTATTTCACTTTTCCGCGAAATATTCGTGGCCTGTCAAAAATATCCTTTCGTGTCTGGCTAGCTATTGACACTGCACCTTTAAGGTGCGTGTTAAACATTTTACTCTGAACGAACCGAATGCTCCACGCGCACAAACAAACGAAGCAAAAAAAATCTCGCGGACTCGAAGGGTTCGTAGCATTCGCTGTGTTTCCTCCAGTTTGATCACAGTTCGGCTGTTCGTCGAAAATTTTGGAGGGGGATGATGTGGTAGTAGCAGCTGGCATCTTTTCCCTCATTCTTTCGTTAACAAAGAACAAGTCAAGAAAAATGTGGGCGAGACGTCTATTTTTACGACCAAAAAAATACGGCATTTTTGAAGTTTATTGTAATAGTGGGCGTCCGGAAATAAATGCAAAATAGAGCATAAGTAGAGATCCCTGACGACAAAATAATGCGATGCTGCCAAAGTTACCTTAGTCAAAAGTTAAAATTTTATTTTCGATATTTGTAAATAACTTTTTAAAAAATTCAATTACTTGCATACATTTTGGAGATCGGGAGTATTTAGAGGACGACAAATTTAAATTTGTTTCTAATGTTGACGTCACTAGTAGAGGGCGCCACTTATGGCACATCATGCTGTTTTTAAATGACAACAAATTTTGCGGCTTAGTGTATCCATAGGACTATTGAAACAGTTCATTATCCTACTTTTTTATTTAAAAAAGGTATACCTTGTTGAAGCCGTTAGGAGTAACCGTTTTTGAAACAATCCTATTTGAAATATTCAGTGCACCGAATAGAAACTGTTTTGGTTTCAGGTAAAGAGCCTTTTCCGCTGAAAATACAGCAAAATGTTACTTAAAAAAGTTATTCAGAATGGTAAATTATGACGAGTGCAAAATTAAAAGAAGTAAGTAAATATTAATTAAAATATTATACGGATGAAATATTATCAGTTTAATTTAATACTAGTAGGGGAATTGTTGACAGAAAAATAATATAAATTTACCTTATACTTTTATATGAATTTGTCATTAATATATATTTTTAAATGTTACGCAGATAATTTTCACAAAGCAATAAATGTTAGCATCTATATGATAAACAGATTGTAAAATAATTTATGTAAGTCAATGCCTGTTAGGTCAATAGACATCTTCATTTAATCAAGGCCATGAGTTTTGTTCCCTTTCAGCAATGATTGTTTTACTTATTTTATGTAATAAATCTATTAACGAATTTTTGTTACGCGTAAGCAAATGATTTGATACATTTGGAAATTTTAAAGTTAATATGTACAGTACAAAATGTGGAGAAAATTGTATGAAATTTAGCTAGATCATTTTTTTAGATAATTATTGAATAGAGCTTTGTCTGTGGAATTGTTCATTAGCATACCTAGATGTTTGGTATCAGAGATCATACATATGACTTCATTGATAGGAATTGTAGGAGATTTGATTTATATTAGCTTAAAATACCTTTTTAATACAGTAAAAATTGTTACAAAAGCTAATAATAAAGAATATATGGGTAGATATTGTGGGTGTAATTCAACGCTGGTTGGGGCTTTAGTCCACAGAGTACTTAGTTTCACACAATATTATTAATATCTAAAAATATATAAAAACTTTTACATAAAGGGTAATAAAGGGTAAACACCAAATCGAGCAAAAAAATATGATTTCTCCTACGAGAATTGGTAGCTTTTCGTTTTCCGATTAGATTTAGATACCTTTCTAATACAGTAAAAAATGTTACAAAAGCTAATAATAAATAATATATAGGTAGATATTGTGGGCGTAATTCAACGCTGGTCGGGGCTTTAGTCCGCAGAGTAGTTAGTTTCACACAATATTGTTAATACCTAAAAATATATTAAAAAAGAAACGATTACATAAATATTATTTAAGTAGGTATTTGTCATGTTTAATTTAAAATTCATTGACATGTTAAAGTCACTTTTGACATTGTCGATATTTAATTTCAAATAATTTAAATTTATTGGTGTAATAATTTTTATAGTTAGATATTTGACTCAACTTAAAGGAGGCCACTTGAAGAAGCAATCCTAAATACGTAGAAATAGGTCAGATCTCATCTATTGTGGTTGAATTTTCGAGTTCCCATAGTTTCAAAAGTGAACTTAGATATTTATAGAGTGTTTTCATTAAATCAGGTTAGTAAATTTAACTAGATAATTTTTTTTAAAATAACTATTGAATAGAGCTTTGTCTGTGGAATTGTGCATTAGCATACCCTAGATGTTTGGTGTCAGAAGGCATACATATGATTTCACTGATAGGAATTGTAGGCGATTTGATTTATATTAGTTTAAAATACCTTTCTAATACAGTAAAAAATGTTACAAATGCTTATTAGCTAGAATAGATACGTAGATATTGTAGGTGTAATTCAATGCTGGTCCGAGTTTTAGTTCGCAGAGTAGTTAATTTCACACAATATTGTTAATACCTAAAAATATATATAAAAACTAATTGTTGACAAAGTTATCTAAGTTCAAAGTTTTGTTTTAAATTAATACGTTTCTATGACTTTCGGTCAGCACTGATAACTGAAGAACAAGAAAAAAACTCATTACAATTCTAAAGCCCTAAAGGACGTACATGGGTCTTAATGAATAGAAAATTCATCATAACTAATCAAAGAGAGATTAAGAAAGAGTGGACATTTAGGATACAAATTTCGACTTTATCATTAGTTTTATGAAATCTGTTAAAGGGCCCTAATATGGATTGCGTAAATTCTTGCAGATTTTTTTTCCTCTAACGCTTTTGACCGCTTGACTTGCTTAAATTATGAAAAAGGTATACTCTATTCATTTCGATATCTCAATTTGTTTTAGAGATATTTGGGATTAAATATTGCCCTACAAAGCAATTTTGTCAACAAAAAATTATGTTAAATAAACGCGGATGTCAATGGACCACCGATCACCGTAACATGTCACCATGACAATTACTGTTGTGATTTAATGTTTTGAAAACGCATGGCCAGTGGAAATAGGGCAGAAAAATTGGGGGTTTAAATTTTCTAACTAGGTCTAGCCTAACTTTGACCTATTTTAAAATTTTTTTAACTATTAATGTATCTGCCTCTCTTCATACTATTCAAGAGTATGAGACATATTGACCGATATTTAATGTTTTAGAATAACAATTGATGGATTTTTCGTTGACTATTTGTTGCAAGTCTCGAAAATGCAAAGACACTATAAATTCCACATTCCATACATTCCACAGCCGTGCAACAGTTAGAAAGCCTTCTGTCTTCACTTTCAGCACTTATTACGCCAAATATGTATTCTTGCATTGCATCATTTCGAAAAATTTATCTTTTCTAAATAAAAGTGTTGATTAAATATCTGTTATCATGTAATGTTTAATCCCAAATATCTCTAAAACGAATTGAAATGGACTATGAATGAAGTACACCTTTTTTATTTATAAATTCCTCATAACTTAAGGTCAACCGGTCCAAAGTGTTGGTAAAAAAAAATCTGCAACTCTGTAACTAGCGCCCTTTAACAGATTTCTTATTACTAATTATAAAATCGAAATTTTTACCAGTACCAGTTTTAGCTGTACCGAATGTCTCATATCTGCCCAACCATTTTCGAGTTATTGCCAATTTTCGGTAAATTTGGTTTAATTAACCGTAAATACCTATTTTATTATAAGAAATTAAGCAGAACCCGCATATTTTGAAATACTATACCCTGTTGCTGTATGGCCCAATAGTTATGAGACATTAGTTACTAAAAAGTAAATTGAAATCAATTTTCCTCCAACTGCTATCAACCTTAAATAAGTACAAATATTTTAACCAGCAGTACAGTTCTCTGTATAGAACACATAATTAATAGTTTTTACAAACAAAAAGAAACCATTAGTTTAGTTCGGTTTCAGAAGATGCAAAATTATCTCATAGTAACTATCAGTTTACGTGTATTGAAATTATCAAATCCTTTTCCACAAATATTACATATTCAGTTTCCAATTGTGACTTGCCACAGCTTATTCCTTTGCACTGGACCATACTTGTGCACCGTTATCAACATAACCTCTTTGTCGACCTCGACTATCACTCCTAAAAAGTGGGGCTGGTACGGTACATTTCATCTACTGCTCCTGACATCTACCTGTTACATGTGCCTATGGCACTAGTTTATTTTGCGATTGACACTGCTTTTAAATATTTACATCATACATTAAACTAGTTATTTTGTTATTCCAGCTTTTGTGTTCATTTTTAAAATCTTCAGTAAATCATATGGTTTATTTTATTATTAAGTTACGTCAGTGGTCTTCAAAATGTGGGTACTTTTTTAAAAAATTAATATCTCCCTAAGTATTTGAAATTTTTAAAAATGACTTTCACTAGACTTAATCTATATGACAAACTACACCTGCAGTTAAAATATTTGTACTTATTTAAGGTTCACCCTGTATACATATTTACATATTGACGAAAACTATACATTAATTCTATTTAAACACAAGATCAATTCTGAAATTGGTCAAATATCTTTTGTTGCTGATGGTGTAGGGTGGATAGACTCATAATGTAATTAATTTTAAAGGAAGATAGGAAAAAGTTAGTATAATACGACTACGAGAAAAAAAATCAGATACATATGTACGCTGAAAAAAATATTTTCAAGTCATTATTTAAACCTCTTTTCAGACTATTACTGATCGCTGGCGGTCTCTATTCATTCGTAGCTCCCAAATCAACGCGGTATCGGCCTTCTTCAATGCTGGAACGTACCATAAACGTCGTTTTACCGAGAATTATGGATATATTTGCTTCTCTTTTAAAAAGTCGAGTAAACAAAAATTAATATAATAATAATAATAATAATAATAATAATAATAATAATAATAATAATAATAATAATAATAATAATAATAATAATAATAATAATAATAATAATAATATCTCTACTCCTCATTCTAATCACGAGGATTAGCCCTGAAATCAAAGATTTGTGCGGGAGAGGGGGCGGCATATTATTATTAAGCAGACCTCATTTGCGCCAAAGAACGACTTACGTTGGTAGTCCCTAACCACCATTCAGTGCAGGAATGAGGTAAACCTGGAAAACCTCATGGTAGTCAAACGTCAACCGGTATCAATCTCTCACATTGACCTAAGCCAACATTCTTCTACCCTACCATACCCGCAGGGAGGGTGCCAATCCTCTCCACGAATATAGCTGATATACGGTCTACCGGCTGCGGGGATCGAACCCTCAGCGATCTAGTAACCTCGATTCAAGTACTGACGCCTTAAACCGCGCGACCACTGATCGATAAATCCATTAGGGTTTTAAAATGTTGATGATTTTTCTTTGATGAGAAGAAAGAAGGACAAAATATTAATTAAAACGGAAATAATTTTTAGGATATGAAATAATCTTAATAGGTGTTCAATTTTCATATTCGAGCACAGCAAATTTCTTTACATTTAATGTAAAATGACTGTTATGTTTAGTAGGTACGTGTAATATTTCGGTACATGACCGATTATGGACATTTTGAATAAATTTAGTACAAATATTTATTTATTTATTTATTTAAAATATCCAACGAAATAAAACCTATAACAGGATAAGTTTCACAAGAATACAATAAAAATAATAGTAAAAAGATAATATAACTGAGTTAATTAACATAAACATAACAAACTAAAATACTCCTAAGAATGTACAAATAAATATATAAAATTTTGTGTAAAAATAAAAGCTAATGAAGAATGCAAAATAATTAAAATCGTGTATATAGGGCACATTACAAGCATCTCTTAACATAAACATAACAAACTAAAATACTCCTAAGAATGTACAAATAAATATATAAAATTTTGTGTAAAAATAAAAGTTAATGAAGAATGCAAAATAATTAAAATCGTGTATATAGGGCACATTACAAACATTTACTATATATAATAAACAAACTGTACATATTAAAAGCAGATAACAAACATAAATTCAGAAGCTACAAATTTTGTTTTATGTCTTCAATTGTACAGACAAACATATCTAAATAACCATCAATTAGTGAATGACTATTTATAATGTGGTATATTGGAGATTGCTTATATATGTTGGTTCTATAGTTCTTAATGTAGAATAGTCCATTATTTCTGTTATTGATCCTAGGCACACGAAAATCCAGCAAAGACAATAGAGACGGACATTTAACCTTATTGTGGAGAATTTTAAATAGAAACAGTACAGCTGTCATACTCCTCCTGTTTTCTAAACTACTCATGCTAAACCTCTCCAAGAAATAATTGTAAGGTGTGCCTCTCAATGGATATACACCATCCAAAGAAAAAACTGCAGATTTAAAGAATCGCCCTTGCACCCTTTCAATTGCCGTGTTATGTACTGCATATATAGGATTCCATACAATAGATGAATACTCCAGTTTAGATCTGATAAACGTAGTATAAAGTTTAAGAGTATTCATATTTTTAAATTCTTTCATATTCCTCAATATGAAACCAAGAGTTTTATAGGCACTACCAATAGTTTTCTGAATATGAGGTACAAAGGATAGTCTTGAATCAAAAGTGACACCGAGATCGCATATAGTTTCAGGCCTATTTAAAGTAATATTGTCCAATTTGTAGTCATAAAGCAGCATACGAGACTTGCGACAATATGACATTACATTGCACTTGGCAACATTTAAAGGTAATTTATTAGTAACACTCCACAAATTAACAAGATTTAGATTTTGCTGCAATTTATTACAGTCGGTGTATGACTCTATATTAGAAAGGATTTTAACATCATCAGCATAAATTAAAACGTTTACATCCAGGCCGGCAGTAATATCGTTAATAAACAAAATAAACAATAGGGGCCAAGAGTAGATCCCTGTGGGACACCTGACTTCTGCCGATATTTATCGGACTGATAACCGCGGTATTGCACATACTGCGATCTATTCGTTAGGTATGAATAAAATAAGGCAATAAGATTAGTACTTAGACCAATCTCATCCAATTTTCCCAATAATAAACCATGATCTAGATGGTCGAATGCTTTTGAGAAGTCTGTATAGACAACGTCTACTTGACTAGTGCGATCTAAGGCATCGATAATAAATTGAGTTTTGCAACAAAGATTTGTAACAGTAGACCGTCCTTCACAAAAGCCATGTTGATCCGGTACAATAATATTATTTACATAATTTGATAAATAAAAGTAAACAACATTTTCAAAAATCTTAGAAAAATTGCAGAGTATGGCGATGGGGCGATAATTGGCTATATCATTCAAATTACCCTTTTTAAACACCGGACATATTTTAGAAACCTTCCATACATCTGGAAAAGTAGAAGTTTTTAGAATAAGGTTAAAAATTATAGATAATGGCTCACACAGGGCACTACCACAATACTTAATTAAAAACGCCGGAATGAGATCAGGACCCATAGTCATATTTGCCTTTATCTTTTTAATAGCCGCCAGAATGTCATTATTATCAATTGAATTCACCATAATAGAGTTATTATTAATGGCATTATTTGCAATTGTAAATGGACTAGGATCGATATAATCAGTGGAAAAAAAATTTGCAAAATTATTAACAATATCGTGGGGATCATAAGTTGCATTAGTATTGTAAGTCATAAGAGATGGGATGGAGGAGTGACCTTTGTTATCATTAATAAATTCCCAAAATTTTTTAGGGTCAGACTTAATTGAGGTTTCAGCATTGTTAATATAATTATTACAAGCAATTCTAATATTCAGTTTAGTAGTAGCTCTAAGATGTTTAAAGTTTTCTAAATCATCCAATGCTTGGGTTACACGATATTTTTTCCACGCTTTTGTTTTCTGCTTTACAAGTGATATTATGTTAAAATCAAACAATATATTTTTTAAAAATTCCGAATCGTAGTATCGTCATATCCATTAAGTAAAAAGGAATACGATAATTATCATCGAACATAGTAACAAATTGTAGATAGGAGCAATTAACTCATTAAATGTACGTGTTTGAACAAAACCACTACAGAAGTCACTTCAATGATACAGATAGGGTGTTAAAATAAATGTGTCACAAACTTAGGAAAGGGGTAGTCTAGTTCAAATCATGCAGAAAAGTTTTATATTTAATTTTTTTATATTTTTTTAAAATTATGTATGCCAAGATTCACCTTAACCTAGCAACTAAATGAAACACTGGTAAGTTATTCATATTTTATCTGTATATGTCAAGAAATACTGAAGTTGCACCAGTTAACCTTTAATTATTGCATTATTATGATAGAGATATCACCCTACATGCCAAGAATAATATTCATTTACCATGTTAAAAAAAAATATAAAACTTTAAAATAAAAGATTAAGTTCATATAGTAACACATTGTACAAGTATGTGAAGTGCATATGCACATACAAATTTTCCTATTTTGTTTATAGAAAGTACAGACTTACAGAAGGTTCTTGTAATCTTGTATTTTAAGTCATTATTAACCGAAATCGTCATTGCATAAATCTGTAATACTCTTAACACTCACATATATGCGTATAGTATAAATGAAAGATAGTAGTCCAGTTATAAAAATTATATGCGTACAGACATTATTACATAATGATGGAAAATTTAAACGTGACGAAGTATTCGTTACGCAAATGGCAACGATTTATTTTCATAGCCAGGTTCTCAAACGCGCTTATATGAATGCATGATATTATACAAACTTAGAGAAATTTATTTTCTTCCGTTAATTAATTAAGAGATATTCAGGAAACACTTCACCACTTTTCACAAGGCATATGGTATTAAAGATTCATCTGGTTGAGTAGATCCATGTTTTTAAAACTTTTTAGCATTACTTCTTAACTCGACCGCTATTACTTGATTTGATTCAAGTAGTTTGAAATACAGGCTAATTCATGGCGACAGCATTCAATATACCTAGCTAATTTTAAACTTAGCTATAAAAAATTATTAGTTAATGAAATATTGTAAATATCTCGAAAAGCACAAGGCGGATCCAACAATTGAATAAAAAATACTTCCGGTATAACCAGAAGTGACAGGTTCCTGCAAAAATATTTTCATTAAAAGTGTCATATTCGATTATAGAAGTCAAATTGTCAGAAAAAAATAATAACTACAACCAAGAAAATTTCTAACGGTTTGTCTCCGTCAATGAGCGTGTATACTCAGGTACAATAGCATTTTTTAATTGTCTCGTAAAACGGTAAATAATAAATAGGGAGGTATGAAGTTCCAACTTGTACAAAATGTTCGATCACGACCCCTAGGCACAGAAACGAAGTGGTCCGATGGGAAAATTTAAACTGTTGTTGTGTAGCTTGCAACAAAAATTAGAATAACATGAACTATCGCTAAATGAATAATTTCTCATTCTAGACAATGTAAAAAATATTCAGCGTTGGTATCCCAAAATGGTGGAACAAAATTTGTACCTATATATTTTTCTAATCGAAATTTATACAAATCACCGAAACAGCCAGCATATTGAAATTGCCACTTCTGCAATATTTCCTATTTTTTAACCGTATTTGACAGCGCTATATCTCTGTAAAAATGTAAAATATTATCTTATGCCTACACTTAAACGTACCTACTTGCTCTTATACAGGGTGTTTCAAAAAGACATGGCTACATTGCTAGGGCTGGTAAAACATTGATCTCATTTTTGAGATACAGGGCATGTGATATTGTATATTATCCATTTTAATTTCTTGCTTCCTACTAAATGCTTACAAGTGTATCTGGTGAAATACATTTCTGAATAAATTATTTTTGCAATCATTTTCTATTTATCATTTTACAGAAATCGGCAATAAATTTACATAATACAATAATTATGATCAGGTTTTTCCATCTACGAGTATTAAGTATTCATTAATTCAATTGGGTCGCGGTCGAGGCACATCGCGAGTCGGTCTGTGCCAAGCTGATCACGGCTTTTTACAAAGTCAGTCACATAGGTATGTCGTTCTCTACGCGCTTCTGACCTGTTCTACTATACTGTTTAGGTGTCAAAATATGTTTTGTGGAAAATGACCGTGATGCGGGCAAGTCCAGTTCTCGATCTACTGTTACAAACGTGTACATTTAAAATCATTAGAAGATTCTTCAGTAAACGAGAACGAGACTAGACTTGGTCCAGGATGCATCAAATAATAAGAATACACCTTCTACAGAACATATTTTGACACCTAAATAGTACAGTAGAATAAGTTGAAAGCATATAGAGAACGACATTTGCGACTAATTTTGTAAAAGGCCGTGATCAGCTTGGCAGAAAACGGTCCGCGATGCGCTTAGAACGCGACCGCATAGCGCGTTTTCTAATTAAAGGTTAAAGAGAATAGAAAGATGAACAAAAAAGACCATTAAAAAATAAAGTATTTCACTTGATAGTAATATGATATTCCATTAATAAATAATAATTTCAAAATCAGAAACACTTTCATATATGAGAATGATTTAAAGTACAGTATTTTTTATACCTTTTTGAATAGTTTTTTTTCTCGAATAACGAGAAAGTTACTGAAATTTGTCGCTAATGGACCACCTTGTAAGTATAAATTTTATTAATATAATCCATCTAGAAATTAAAGTTAAGTTGAATGACTTCTGAAGGCCAGGGATTCATTCCTAGACAGACGCATGTGTTATTTTTTATAAAAGGTTACACATAATCAGTATATATATGTAGATTGAAACTTGTTGCTATAATAGTAATTAATTAATTCACATTTTTTAAAACCACAGAAATACTCGTTTGGCACAAATTATACATTACTGAACGTCTGTGGTTAAGAGGAGCTTCCGCAAACAACACCGAGTAAGGTATATGATAAAGTACCTCACCGGAACCATTCTGGAACAAAGCAAGGTACGGCAAAGATAGGCTTATGCATATGCATTTGTAAGCAAAGATATAAAAGTTCGGTTCACTTTTCTTAGAACCATATATAATAGCTCTTTTGCGGGATTAGGTTATTCAACTCTCAAAATACAAATTGTATTGTTACGGAAGCTCACCTACCTTTTTAGTTTGTTAATTATGTTCCTGTTTACGTTAGAATTTATAATTTTTGTGATGCCTTTATTTCGACGTTTTCTAGAACATTCCCGACCACATTCTATTTGATTCTCGAAACCGTAGAAAACTAGTTGAACCCGAAAAACCTAATAAGCGGATCGGTTTCGCTGGCACAGTTCAGTTTATATTGAGCAGCCAAACGTAAGTGACAGAAACGTGAAGGTAAAGCGTTGACAGTTGTGAAGTTTGTTGGAAGAATATTTCTTGTGTAATCAAGAGTGACAATAAGTTCGTCTAAATACGTGCACAGTATACTAATTATACTGTGTCTACGTGACGTGTTTCCACGCTAACTCAACATAGAGGTAACATTGATATCAGAAGTGTGACGTTCTACAAAAGAAGACGTTTGGAGTAGACAAGTGAATGCCGGTAACGATATCTAGAGCAACAGAAATGGACAACAGTCAGGACGAATAATAATATCTCTTCCCCTCATTCTAATCACGAGGATTAGCCCAGAAGTCGAAGACTTGTGCGGTAGAAGGGGCGGCATATTATTATTAAGCAGGCCGCATTTGCGCCTAGGAACGACTTACGTTGGTAGGCCCTAACCACCATTCAGTGCAGGAATGAGGGAAACCTGGAAAACCTCATTAATTAGGGGGGTAGTCAATTGTCAACCGGTATCAATCTCTCACATTGACCCAAGCCAACATTCTTCCACGCTACCATACCTGCAGAGAGGGTGCCAATCTCTCCACGAATATAGCTTATATACGGTCTACCGGCTGCGGGGCTCAAACCCACAGCGATCCAGTCACCTCGATTCAAGTACTGACGCCTTAAACCGCGCGACCACTGACCGATCCAACCGATCCAACTTGAAACAGGAAATGAGTAACAATCAAGAGGAAATGAAGAACAGTCAAGAGGATATGAAAAACAGCTTAGAAAAAATGAAAAATAATCAAGAAGCAATTAAGATAAATCTCAAAGAGTTTGAAGAAACTGTTGAAGAAGTAATTATTTTTTTGATGTCGTAGAAGAAAGTGGAAATAAGTTGCGGAGTGAAGTTGCCAATGTCCAAGTCATAGAAGAAAGTATAAATAGGTCAGAATATGAAGTTACACGTCTAAAGTCACAGTTGTCTGCGAAGAAAGGCGATAAAACTGAAAACGGTTTTCTTTCGTTCTCAAGAATTAAGCCGCCAACGTTTGACGGAAAAGTATCATGGAGCACTTACCTTAAACAGTTCGAGGCAGCTGCCTTGGCAAATAACTGGTCAGAAGGAGAAAAAGCCACATCACTAATAGTGGCCCTACGAGGTAAAGTTATGGAGATTTTAAGAACGCTAGCTGCTGATAAACAAATAGACTATCAAACGCTGAAGAGTGCTTTACAAATGAGGTATGACTAGGCGCATCTACAACACGTTTACCAGGCACAATTAAGAGGCCTAAGAAAATCTGCAGCAATTTGAGGCAGATATAGCGCGGATGGTGAAGTTAACTTACCCCACCGCACCGGCAGAGATCCAAGAACAGTTAGCAGTGAGTAACTTCATCGATGGTCTGCGAGTCAGTCAAGCATTAAGGTTAGTCAGATACAAGAATATATCTGAAGCTCTAGCCCTGGCCCTGGAAATCGAAGCCGCTCGGCAGGCTTCTAGAAGTAGTCAAGGCAGAACAAGACAACTAAGATTCAGGACGGAAGAACGACTTGAAGCCGAGAAGGACAATGAAGGATTAATAAAAAAAACTTGAGAGATTTATTGGACAACTACCAGAAAGGACAAATTCGTAGCGATTATACGGTATACAGTAAACGAAGACTCATCATGTGCTGGAAATGTGGAGAAAAGGAATCAGGAATCAATGCCCTAGGAATATTTTCAATCGAAATCTAGAATATTGACAGAATAATCAATTATTAAAATTGATACAGGAATTGGAGAATGCGAAGAAAACATAAACTGATCTGAACAACCAGAATAAAACTTTGAAAGCCACTAATGCCGAACTCTTCAAGCATATAAAATTAATTTAGGATCAAATGAAACAAAAAGAAGCTCAGTGGATTAATGAAAAGGAAAAAACAGTTGAAAAAATTAAAACATAAATATCAGTTGTTGCGGAAGTTAAATACCCATAAAAATAAGTTAGAAACTCAGCAGAAAAAAATATAAAGAGCAAAATCATCAGTGGAATAAAAACTACAAAGTAGCATAGTAACTTTAACAACTGGACTGAATGAAGCGAAAGAAAAGGACAAACTTTTATGCCAAAGAACTAAGTTACAGATCCCGAATTAATGGGATTATAGGACTCTTGCTAAAGAACAGAGTGAAGATTCAGACTTCGGAGCTATATACCAATGGAAGATTAAAAACTTGGATAGACCTAACTAGAGTGACATTTCCAACAGATCTTCATCTTTGAAAAATGACTGGATCCTATGGGATTCTTTAGTAATATAGAATGACGTATTGAAAAGAGTATTGGAAAGTCCTAATGGCAAAGAAAAGATTTACCAAACTGTATTACCCCGAAAAAAAGTGCCAGAAGTTCTTGAAGCTCTTCATATTGGTTGGTATAGGTGGCGCGCATTTAGGAAGAAATGAAACTTTGAATAAAGTCAGAGAACGATTTTATTGGCTTGGAAGCCGTACCGATGTGGAAGAATGATGTCGACACGTTGTAGTACTTGCACGTTAAGTAAAGAAAGTTATGCAGTGAAGTAACCTTTTTAGTTTGTTAATTATGTTGCTGTTTATGATAGAATTTATAATTTTTGTGATGCCTTTATTTTGACGTTTTCTGGAACATTCTCGGCCACATTCTATTTGATTCTCGAATCCGTGGAAAACTTCTAGAATCCAAAAACGATCCGCTTATATAAATAAGCGGATTGGTTTCGCTGACACAGTTCAGTTTATATTGAGCAGCCAAACGTAACGGAAACGTTAAAGTAAAGCGTTGACAGTTGTGAAGTTTGTTTGAAAGATATTTCTTGTGTAATCAAGAGTGACAAAAAGTTTGTCTACGTAACGTGTTTCCACGCTACCCCAACATAGAGGTTACAGTATCAAACATTGCCAGGATATTACTAAAATGTACTATTTACATACTGTTTGTTTATTTAACAACGCTAACATTATAAAAGTACGCAGATATGTGACTAAACTAAAACAAAATACAGGTAGTTTAAAATTGCATATTTTGCACAATATAGCTGTAACTACAATAGGCACAACATAAAACGTATATACATGCATACATACATGCAAATACTATCCTACTTTACCCAATTTTATTCCTATTTTTAATCGACCTATTTTTAACAATTTTAAGATTTGCTTGAAATGTATTGATGAAGTTTCTTTCTTAAATGAACATATTTTTATAATCGTTTATACTACAAGGCAAACTGTTATATTCAGCATTAATAGTTATTTATGCAACAAGTACAAAAAGTAAGTGTTTATTGCACGCGACGTGAAATTGTCCAACGAGGCACTCCAATCTTCATGTAATGTAATAAATCATTAATGAAACATATAAACAGCATTGCATCAAGTGCACTCCCCTGTGGTACACCATTAGTCACTATCCTTTTTTAGACATATTACCATTTAGTTTAGTGATTTTTAGGATGAATCAAACCAACGATAAGCACATTCGTTCACATCAATATATACTTTAAGCTTTCTTAATAAAATACTCCTGTTAACAACTTCAAACAACTATGTACTAACTACTATTTGTAGTTTTTGTAATATCCTAGCAAATTCTGATTCAACTTGTTTTTAGATCTGTATGTGCTACAGTTGTGTGAATTTTCACGGCAATGTTTTTCCGTGTACTCACATTCAAAAGATTTTCTTAAAATATCAAGGAATAGTTTTAATATTTTATTACTGTTTAATACTCAATACAACTATACATAGATATTACAGAAATAGAGCCATAGTCAAGTTAGAAAAAAGAAGTTTAAATAAAAATGCAATATTCAAATTGTACTAAGGGAAATAACGTATTTTTGTCTTTTTCAAAGGTTTCCTTTATACCATTTCCATCAAATATTAACGAAGTTCAAACAACTTTATTAATTATAAAAAATAATAGTTATCAAAGACATTTGAAATTGTAGTTCACAAAACTATTTTTTAATTACCTTTCTCAAATATACTGCAATATACATAAAACGCAAATAATGTAACTTATTTACAAGCTTGTTTCAGACAGGCCCGATCAAATATGCAAGGTTAAGTGGAAATTTATATACCATTACGTAAGTGCATAATAGTTTTATTTTTGTTTCTTCGTTTATTTAACCAAAATAAGACTAATGACAGAATGTCCTTGAAGTCCAGACGATTTAACTTCTATTTTATATTTAAAGTTAATTTGTTAATCACCAGGGCAAAGTTCTTTTACATTGACAAATATACAGGGTGATTAAGAACTTATCTAAACATAATTGAGAATTGATGCGTCATGAAAAATGGAGTCAATATCGTAAAAAAAAATATTGTAAAATCCTTATAGTTACTGAGAAAAATATTATTAAGTTCTAGTAGTTTTAACCTTTACATCGCTGGGCTACTGTAGTCTCTAGCCAGGCAATTTTAATTATCCGATTACTTATAGTATAAATTTTTTTGTAATGCAAGTATTTACATTAGTTTTTCAAATATCAAAAGTGGGAATCGATTTAATTTATGGTGAAGTGAAAATGCTGTGTGAGATGGGCCCAAAATTTAGTTGTAACATCATGTCAAACTATTTTACTAATTAAAACCACAAATTAATTCTATTAATAATTAATAACAATAGCGACAAAAGCAGTTGAATTTGCTGCATTAAAATAGGTGTTACAAAATTTAATTTATTTCTTTCTTTGGGAATTTCTTTCAATTTTTGTCCGGTCACCGATTATACGCCTTAGCTGGTTTTACAGTGAATCAGTTTCCAGTGCCGTACAGAAGTGTATTTTTAAATCATTTTTGAATTGCTCTTTTTGATTTTATTTGTACAAAATTGTATTTGTAAGGGTCCACTGTACATTCAAAAATTTTGTTTAGAGAAGTTCTGAATCACCCCGTATAATAAATAGCTTACCCCTAAGCATATTTACTAGCGTGGAGGTAGAGATTACAGAGTATCCTAAATACGAATTACAGTACAGACCAGAATCAATAAACTCTTATAAATGAATGTCTAATACGAACAATTTTTCTACAAATATGTTTCAAAAATAAAAATACAGTTACAATAAAATGCGAAACTGTGTTCTGAAACGGTAAACTTAAGGAACAATTAATTTTACTAAGTAAAAGCTATTTTACTTGCTTTCATTTTGTAATATGAATTTTACTGTTTTATAAATAGTTTCCTAAGGGCACTAATGCTGCAACGAAAAAAAAACGTTTTAATTAATATTTTGTTGATAAATAAAACCCTATTTTTTTAGAAGAATGATTTATTTATTATTAAAAAAAATATTAAAAGTAGATGTGATGGTAGAAGTGAATTTTCAATAATTAAATCCGTGTTTGACCTCATGATCTTCGTTGCTATATGTTTATTATTTTCTAAAGACAGCTCAACACAGCTTTCTGCTGTAGAAGATTTTCAGCCTCCATGATGCTTTAACATCTGAATATCTGCACCGCCATCAACCAGAATTGTGGCTGACGACCTTCTAAAACAATGTCTGGTGTATTCTTCGAGATGCTTCAATCCAAGCTCTGTTGCAATTATTTTTGGAATGCTTCCAAAATTATTAACCCCGACAGGCTTGGAGGTACATTTTCCTTTGCCTGTAGAATACAACAAACCGCCTGAGTTACATTAAGAGGAAAAAGTTCAACATATTTTCGAAAAATATTTAAACAGTTGATACCTGCCGCCTTTGCTTTCGTGTAAGGAATCACAATTTTTATATGGAAGAAATAGATTTCATCATCTCGGTCAAGATCGGTCCGTGGTCGCGCGGTTTAAGGCGTCAATACTTGAATTGAGGTGACTAGATCGCTGTGGGTTTAACCCCCGCAGCCGGTAGACCGTATATAAGCTATATTCATGGAGAGATTGGCACCCTCTCTGCGGGTATGGTAGGGTGGAAGAATGTTGGCTTGGGTCAATGTGAGAGATTGATACCGATTGACTACTACCCTAATTAATGAGGTTTCCCAGGTTTCCCTCATTCCTGCACTGAATGGTGGTTAGGGCCTACCAACGTAAGTCGTTCCTTCGCGAAAATGCGGCCTGCTTAATTATAATATGCCGCCCCATCTCCCGCACAAGTCTTCGACTTCTGGGCTAATCCTTTTTTTTCAGTCACACCTTCCGAAGCTCCGACACTTTCAGAGGTATTGTGAAGAGTGAAACAATGACCACTCTCCACTCCGTGGAGTCAGTAATCATTGAGCCCGTAAATCGTGTGTTCTGAGCAGACATAGCGAACCAAGGAAGATTGCCTTCTGCATTCTGCCGACTAAGATTTCTGCCGAATTTCGGCAAGCCGGCATGATCTTTAATTCAGAAAGCAGCGTATGTCTAATTCCACCCAGGACGCCTATAATTAGCACCACAACCTTAACAGAGTGGTCTGGATACAGCCTGCGGCCTTATTACATAAAGGATAAAAATGTTGTTATTAATTAAGTAGGTCGTTATCACTGACAGGTTAATCACCTTAATTTATTGGTATAATAATTTTTATAGTCAGATATTTGACTCAATTTAAAGGTGGCCACCTGAAGAAGCAATCCTAAAAATGCAGAAATAGGTCAGATCTCATCTATTATTGTGGTTGAATTTTCGAGTTCCCACAGTTTCAAAATTGAACCAGGTTAGTAAATTTAGCTAGATTAATTTTTTTAGATAATTATTGAATATAACTTTCTCTGTGGTAATAAAGAATATATGGGTAGATATTGTGGGTGTAATTCAACACTGATTGGGGCATTAATCCGCAGAGTAGTTAGTTCCACACAATATTCTTAATACCTGAAAATATATAAAAACTTCCGTTGCTCATTGAAAACAAGAGTTTTTATTATATGTTTATCTAAGATCTCTGCCAAATTTCGGCATAATAAAGTAAGTAAAAGTAAGTAAACATTTACTTTCTTAAAGTAATTTAAATAATGTCTATAAAATACTTTTATTTTTGATGAAAGAACGTTCTTAAATATTTCTTTTACGACCTCTACAAAATTGATTTATAACACTTTATAGTCACTCGTGTAAGTGCCTGCTATGTACATTATTCAGCAAAATGGCCTCCTGGAGCTAAATTACTGTATATGTGCAGACACAAGAACGTTCTGAAAATAGTTTAAATAATTTCTATAAAACATTTTTTTCTCAAAAAGTCTCAAATAGAACAATAATATATATTTTTTATATAAATTTTTGAGCTTATAATTTTGAATTATAAGATTAGTATGAATGTTTACCTACAATGATGTAAGATCAATTTTTTTTAACTATATTCTATAAAAACTTTTATCTTTATTATGGATTTTTTATAGTTATTTATTACAGATATACGTGTTTTACGTAGCATTTTATTCACGCAAGAATGTTTAATATTCTTAAGTAGATAAAAGGCAATTAAAACACGAATGCAATACAACGTTTTATCTATAATCACATCATAATCATATTTGTGGAGTTAGAATTATTGGAATTTAATAAAAAATATTCGCACGATTTGATATTTATTAGCACTCAATGCAACACAAACTTGATACTACAACAACAATCTAAAGCGGGCATTACACTAACAATTTATTGTCGAAGAAATTGATGAACTAATTCATCAATTTCTTCAAGGCCGCACTTTGGTTTTACATGTGTTCAGGGCTTTGTCAAGTTTCTTAACAATTTTGTGTCAGATGTCACCCTTACCAACCTAAAAGTAATTTTAACTTTTGATGTTATATCATTTCCATTTGTATACGAAACAAAAACTGTTAAAAATGAAAAGTAACTTTAATAATTATATTTTAAGGCAAAGAAGTGAAAAATAATTAACTAAAGCTGCCATTGCATTTATTATTGCTACTGCTCGGTTACTGGTTAAATATTTACATTTATTTTAGGTTGGTATTCCTGAATTGAAGTAAAATTTGATGAAAAATTAGAACAAGGTTTAAGTCGTCGATAGCTTGACGAAGTTTTTCATCAATTTATTTGACGTCCAAATTTTAGTATTACATTTGTCAATTAACTTGATCAATTAAGTGACAAAGAAATTGTTAATGTAAAGCGGGCTTAAGGAAAATATACTATGACTTACAAGAAGAGACATTCGTACCTTGAGCAAATTCTTCGCAAACGATTTATTTATTATAGGTTCATTATATTTTCATTATTCTAATAGTGAAATAAAGTTACTTTAATGTGTGGATAAAATACCGATTACAAGATGTTTGTGATAAAATAAATTATTTATTTATGCGTTATAAATATTTAACATTATTTTAACAATAACATAAAAATGCCAGCAGCCCTATACTTCTATACAAATACATTTTTATTCTTTATGAATATACACTAACTTTAATTTCAGCAAAAAGTATTAGCATATTACAATTTGAAAGAGAAATTATCTTTCCAAAAAAAGAGAAACAAGTTTGCCCTCTCAACAAGTATGAGGACACGGAGAATGGAAACCTAATTTTTAAAATAATCACAATTATTTTATATATGTCTACCCCCAAGATTAAACATCGAATTGTATCCACTCTCGGAAGACCAGAATACTACAACTATGTACTTTGGCCACATTTCATTCATTTATCGAGATTTAGATGTACCAATGCTGAATTCAAACGTATTAAAAATATTAATAAATGTTTTACATAACATGTGTTCTATCCAAAATAGCCGATGAAAAAGCTATACATATTCTCATGGCATGGACAGTGGCGTATTTAAGATTTTTTCCGGGTAGGGGTCTAAAATTTCTTTGACAACAAAATAGTTATTAATGGTTACTCTGCTTGAATGGTAAAGCATACAGCAAATTCCTGATTTTATTTATATAAACACATATAAGAAAAAAAGATCAATTGAAAATCCAAGATTTTATTGAGGAAAATAGTTAGTAAATAATAATGCATATAAAAATTAAGTAAAAGATTGAAATCTTGTTTAAAAAAACGTAATGGAGAGCCTCCAGGGAAAGGAAAATCCAGATTACCTAAACCCCTACCTAAATACGGCACTGTATTTCTGATATAAAACAAAATTCTTAAAGAATATAGTATTATTTAATATTGGTAAATATAGTAGCTAGCTAGTCAATAAAGAACATGTACTCATTAACTAAAAATAATTTTTGATTTTTAATCACTAACTGGTATATTATATCAAATGTATAACACATGCTCAGTTATTTAATAATATATAATATTCTTAGTTAATAAATACAGTTGGAATATATATTTTGTTTAAGATAAATATATCATTCTAAAAAATTAAGAGGAAAATTATTCATATTGAATAAAATTTGTTAATTAAAATTTAGTATATTACTGATAAATAAATATGGTCTGAATAAGGGGCTTGTTAATTATAAGTTGTATAATTATTTCAGTGTACGTCCAGAGAAAGGAAAATCCAGATTACCTGAACCCCTATCTAAATACGGCACTGTATGGCGCGAGTGTGTGTGTATAAAGGAGTAATGAATGTTTTAGCTTGGAAATATTTTATTACTTATAAGAAGGTGTAGCGTTATTCACGTGTCAGTTTCCTTGTACTTTCAAAGCAATATTTATAAAAAAAAAATAAGTTTTACGTGCTGAAGATCTAAACCTAGAATTCATGTTTGTATATAGAATTACAACCTCTGAGTCTTTCCTTCCTAGTTTTACTAATAATGTCCTTACTTGGTGGAAATTGTTAAATACAAAGTGTAATTTAATCGTTAGAACGCAAAATAATGATATGTGTAAAAATATATTTAAATACAATGAAAAAAAAATTACAAAATATTCAATTGATGTACCTGCCCCCTATTCAGCAAAGTAACAAAAAATGTTCTTATATGTTCTTATTATCGAAGTTAATAACAATGGGAAAATATAAAAGCGACAGTGAAAGACAACTAAAGTTGACTGAAGATGTACTGTGTTGAGTCATTTTTATCGCTTATCATGGTATCTACTGATGTGTACTATTAAAGCCACATATGCATGCTCTTTGAGAACGTGTGTTCTTAAGAGTACACTATTTAAAGTTTAAAAATCAAGTATTTTTTCTGATAAAACTGTAAACGCTATTGAGGGTTTTAGTTGCTTAAGAACGATCTAATGTTATTGTTATTCTGAGAGCAGGTGAAAATAGATAAATGTGGATGTTATCTGTATTTAAAATTAAGTACGTACTCTTACGTACTCTTACGCACTCCTATCCTACCTTTAATCTACGGTTGTCGTCAGTGACTCTGTATATTTCATTATTGTATAACATATTAACGTCCAGTATTTATACCTTGAACAAATAAAATGAAAAGGTTTTTTCAAGCAGCAATTAGAGACTAGTGCAAAATTGCCAGAAATGTTTGTTCAACTACTCCTTGCATTACGTTAGCAAACTGAAATTCATAACTGAACTGGTCAAATATTTGTTAAGAGTTTGAAACCAATCCGTAACCCCTTGAACAAACATAAAATTTTCTAGTCAGTTGTTACCATTTTACTATATTTAAAGAAATAATTATTTACTTTGCAATTATGTATTAAAATATTGAGCATTGGAACATGTCGTTCCTTAGAAGTTGATACAGTGGTAAATAAATTAGATTGTGATTTAAAGTAAGATGCATAAACTTAAAATAAAATTTAATTCCTACACTATCCAAACGAGCTGATCATTAAATATTAAATAAGCAACTATATTAACATCACATACCCGCTTTTTGTAGAGAATTAACAAATTTCACAAGGTTAATTATTATCCAGCGATGGAACGCAAGTCTTGAAAAAACCGCACCGCTACGGAAGCTCTGAGAGAACTAAACTAGAGATGAAAGTCTCGCCGAGCACCTAGCTCGCTTATGTTATGAAATTGACCTACCTTTCATCAATAATAACACCGGAAAGTAAGTTCAATGTCTGCGGCCGATACTAAATTATTATACAAGTATACGGTACGGTGTATTTCCATTCCAACGACAAACATTTGAAACAGAAAATTAGATCCTGTAGATATATCGGATGGGCTATTTTTGCTGATGCGTATATTGAGAGATATGAGGAGCTATATAGGTAAGAGGTAGTAAAACGGTTAAAAGGGAAATGTCTTTGATCATATTTTTAAATATATATTTATATTACATTTTTGAATTTAGAAAATCTGCGGAAACAGTATTATCAATAATTTCACAACATATTCGGTTTTCATTTCATTTTCGAGAAACCATCATCAACTTGTTTGTGCGAAGTTATCATAGAAACCATAAAATATATAGTTTTTAAAGGTAAAAATAGGTAATTGGAATGAGGTCATCAGTAGCCAAAGAGACTCTACACCGTCAACGTTTCAACTTATACAAAATCATCATCAGGATGCGAAAAAAAATTGTCTAATTTTCTAATCGAACATATATGAATTTCAAAAGTAGGTATGTATCTGAAGAAAGACAGTTTACAATATATATATACAGTGTGTCCACGGATGGAGTTGGCAGAAGGAGAAACTCGTTTGTTTTTGACTTTATCGAAAAATATCACTCTTTATAAAAAGTTCTGCTTCCCAAAAAAAATAGACTGCCATAGAAGCGTCTTAGATCAGATATACAGGGTGCTCATAAATTAAGAAAACAAGAAAATACTCAAGAGGAAGGTATCATTATTTATTATTGTATGCAACATTTGTATAAAACAAATCTGTTTATAATTTCAAATAGAGTCCTAATACAAATTTTAAAATCAAGATTTAATTTTTAACATTTACTATACCTCTACCTCCCACCTCAGCACTTTTTTCCGCTAACTTAATAAATTTTTCGTATAGTTAGCGGCTCATTCAGTTCATGTACTTATTGGCGTATGTGCTCTTTTAATACTTCCCTATGTGGCAAACCATTTGAATAAAGGTTTTGTTTCAGGGCATCTGGAAGAAAAAAGGGGGTGTAAGGTTAGGATTGGGCCAAATCTTCCTCTGAGCAGGACAGCCGTCGTTGCCAAAACATTTTGGTTTACCATTTTTAAATACTTACTTGAGAGCCAGAAGTACGCAATAACCTGTTTTGGCAACTGACTGCTGTCCTTCCCTTTTTACAGCCTTGCTCAAACAATTGTGAAAGGTGGATAGGAAGATTTGGCCCATTATCCTGCTAGACCACCTGACCTTACGCCCCTTGACTTTTTTCCTAAAACAAAAGGTTTATTCAAATGATCTGCCACATGACATTAAACGAGCGCATACGAGAAGAAATAACAAACTATTATATGCAAACACGGAATTCCAGGAAACAACACTGTGACATTTTCAGTCCGGCATGGAGTAGCGAACGGCCGATAGATGTAGTTAGTTCTACACCGCGTACTATTCGTATATGTGCAGAGTAAAAGCAAAATTTGAAACATTTTTATAAAACAGATTTGTTTTATAAAAATGTTGTGTAAAATAATAAATAATGGTATTTGGTAACTATAAAATATATAGACCTCCAAAAGGTATTGACAATAGTTGACCTATACGCTTTTATGGATTGGTTTCACTAATAGGGTAGCTTCACTCTAGTGGGCGCGAATTTCAAAATGTAAAAATTTTACATTCTATTCATAGGAACATATCATTTCTATGGTCCAATTACAAACATTCCGTTTTAGTTTCAATTGTACGCTGGGATTAAAATGCAGTATTACCAACAGCGTACATTAAGTTTACCCTAAATGACTGTTTTGCTCCTCCATAGTCTGACTATTTTTAAGTGCCTAATGTAATGACTTTTGGTCTCCTGTATATTTTATGATTTCTGTGAAAGTTATCCACACATTTCCATCCACTCATTATGACGAGCGGTAAATTATTTTTGAAATAGAACATCTGATGTTTGGAGAGCTCCGTATAGCAGAGTCATCCACATCTACACGTACATTTGCTCGGCGATGATACAAATATGTTTATAATATTTAAGGGTGATATAATTAAGCTGTGTTTTTATAATGGAATTGAGGGGATAACGATATACACTATAACATATTTAGTATAGGTGGTACTATCCCCTATCTCTTGAAGAGCTGATAAATATTAACTATACATCGGTCACTGGAAACTTTTGTAGACGGTTTAATATCTCGGGAGAGGGGATTTCATCGACGAACATATCCTGTGCCTGTTCCGAGATATTAATCCATCCAAATCATATTTTAATTGTTTTCATCCCTTAAATGAGTATGCAATAATTCCACCTATTCTAGGTTGCTACCTATCCAGGGAGACACTATCCCTTAAAATTTCATTGACACACACTTCACCTATTCTTAGATATTGAGGATTGATTTCCGAAAATTTCCATTCACGGAATAATTTTATAATTTTTTTCATCCCTTTAAACGAGCAGACGAACAGTTACACTTATACTAGGTTGTTACCCATTCAGTGAGACATCATTGCTTAAAGTTTTATTGATTGGCCCTAGATACTGAGCATTGATTTCCGAAAATTGACATCCGCGGATTCAATTTTTTCACTACCTTAGACGGACAGGCGGACAGTTCAACTTATATTAGGTTATCTATTCAGAGAAACATAATTTCATAAAATTTAATTGACGCACACATCCCCTGTCATTAGATACTGAGCACTGATTTCCGAAAATTCCCGTTCACGGATACGTCTTTTAATTTTTTGACCTCTTTAAACGGGCAGGCGAACAGCTGCTCCACTTATCATCCCTTAAGATTTTTTTAAGGGCGCCGTATTCCTGAAAAAGTGTTTTCTACAAATATAAATAAATTTAGACATTTAAGAACTAAATAATATAGAGTTTAGTAAATAACAAGGATGTTATTTCATGCCACCTGCAAATATTCAAAGGTACCGAAGTAAAATCAATATTTAACATCAGAAAGCGATCTATCCAATGAATTTTTAGGTACTGAAATCTTTCAAAATACGTATTTTTAAATTCAACTATAAATGTAAACATTGTTATAACATAAACTTACATAGTTCTGCATATAAGATTGTTCACTTTTGTTTATAAGTATGTGAAAATAATTGTTAAAATGTGGGGTTAGAATAGCGAAATTATGTGTGTCATATAAATGCATTTTAAAAGTTATTACATTATTTGAGGAAAGTTTAAATAGTAAAAGTGGATAAACAAAACATCAATAATTCTATTTTTGATATTACTTTTGCTTTACGAGTTTTATTTTTCGAGATTTCAGTACCTAAAAAACACCATAAATTTGATCATTTTACGGCGAGAGATACGGGCACCTTAAGCCTTGTTCACATGGATACAAAATTCACAAAACTTCGCGCACATTTTTCATTTTAAAGTGGTGATATCAATGATCAATTAGAAAATGAACCTGAACAGTTTTAAGACGATGGTGGTACCTAATATTATGTACAATCGTTTACAGTAATAATGACACTCTTTAAAATGAATTGTGTGATTTCTTTTGAACTGCTGACGTATTTGTAACTGATGAACCGGTTCAGAAATTTACTAATAAATGTGTTAGGAATTTTAACGGCAACAGCTTTGTTAAGTATAATAACATACCTAATCCATCGCATCAACAATTTTGACAATACTGTGAAAATTTCATCCTAGATAATTGTTCATTTTAAAATTTTAAAGTTCGGTTGCCTGCAGAGCAATTTAAATTTTATTGAAAAATTCCCGAACTTCTTTATTGCTGTAATTTTTGTTATATTTAGTTCTGGGCGTTAAAACATCAATGCTACAATTTGTTTAGATTTTTTTCCTTCGGAACTTTCCTAAAATACTCAATAGGTGATGTCTTTTTTATTTTCTGTATTAATTTTATTTATCTAATATCATAATAACTATTAGGAATGGGATTCCGCTGCCAATGTATAGACAAATTATTCGCTTTAGACATATATATCATAAGTTTTTTGCTGCTGTTGCCCCTATAGTATCGGCACTTATATTCCGGACACTCTGTATGTATTGTAGCCAAAAGGCCACAACGATAGTACCACAAAAAGTGAAACACATCGTATACTTATAAAATACATACTATAACATAATTTAGAACAATAAAATGTCCATATTTTTATAGGAGGTAGTTGATGATGAAATTGTTATTAATTAATGAGAGCTCTCTAACATAAAAAGTACATTAATATTAGGTAAATAATAATTTTCCTCATGTTCGCAGCCCCATTATAAATATTCCGTTATAAACATAAAGTTGAACGGCTTCCTCATAATGCGTGTTATGAAATAGAGGAAACCTTCAGTCACGTATAAACACAATTTCATCCAAATAAAGATCTTTAAGCAATTTCTCTGTTTCGAATACTGAACTATAATATGCAACTGATAATTTAATGAAAAAGTGCGTATAAATATTTTATTCAAAATATAATTTTCATACATTTCATCAATCAATTTGACTTTCCTAAGAGACATCAAGTACCTACTTTTAATGGTTACTTCATTAAGTTAAATTTACAGCAAACATTTTTCTTAGTTAGATATTTTCAATTTATTCAGCTTTATAGTAAGTTTAATTTTGAGGAGAGGGTTGGACAGAAACGGTTGTTGCCAATAATTTGTTCGATGTGTTTATTGGAGAACAACACTGCTAATTTAATTAAATAGATACAGGGTGAGTCAGAAAGAATGGGTCAACACTAAGCTGGAGATACTAGACACCAAAATATTATGTTTGAGCTCATCATACCTTATACGAATTGCGCTGGTTACACTGCTGCTTGCACCACTGCTAATTTAATTAAATAGATACAGGGTGAGTCAGAAAGAATGGGTCAACACTAAGCTGGAGATACTAGACACCAAAATATTATGTTTGAGCTCATCATATCTTATACAAATTACGCTGGTTTAAGAAATACAGAGTGTTCAAGTTTTTAAATTTTATTTTTAAATTTCTCAGTAATTGAGAAAGTTTTGATAGCATGACTCTGAAAATTGGTAGTATTGGGTTTTTTGGTGTGAGAAATACGAATTTAAAGCTTATTTTGACATTGGTCTTAGAGGGCGCTAGTTTCACCGTATTATTTAGGTAAATCAAAACATATTTCTTTTAACTGTTGAGCTATGCTTAAATAAAGTTAAAATCTAAAAGGACGTTCGAACAGTTTCTGAGTTATTTGCATTTAAAAGATTCAATGTATTTTGTGGTGGTTTTCTGTCAGGCGCTGATATTGCTATTTCATTTCTAAGTAGGCTTGTGTCAAATTTTCATGTCAATAAATATTAGCGTATTTTGCGTGCGTGTAATATACCATATTTGGTGCAAACGTATTAAATATTGATCAAAAAATGCCACGACATAATAATAAAATTTAAACTTTGAACACCCTGTATTTCTTAAACCAGCGACATTCGTATAACGTATGATGAGCTCAAACATAGTATTTTGGTGTCTAGTATCTCCAGCTTAGTGTTGACCCATTCTTTCTGACTCACCTTGTACAGATCTTAAAAAATGTGGCTATCCGTTGTTATTTGTAGAGAGTACGATAATATTTAATTTACAAAGTGTAAGTTTCACGGGGGGTAATATTTACACGAAGGCTACCTTGTTTCGCCGAATAACGTTAACCGTTTGTTTTTTGCCTATCTACTACGTCCTTGTCGTATCATATCAGCAGAACGTTTTTATATACATTGCAGATGCACTCCCTTTCATTCCGTTAGTTTCATACAATTAGTTTAATAAAGTATTGATAGATAAAAGAGATTATTATTTCTTGAAGTTAACCGAGGAATACAAAAATATAATTGTGAAGTCAATTGAAAACATATAATTTTATTATGTAAAAGTTTATATAGAAAAGTTAGACCAAATAGTATCCTAATATGAAGAGAAGGGATATGAAACTCACGTTGTATATTTTGCTGACTATAGCCTTATTCGGTATATGTACCATATTTTTTTTTAAATGAAGCAACTTCAGAAACTTGCGTTGAATATTGTATGAAGCTATTTATTTGTGGCATAATTTTAGTTTTTTTATTTTAGTTTTATTGGGTTTTTGCCACACTTCTGAAAAAAATAAAGATTAATTAAATAAGCCCTTGCGCCAAACGGATCAGTCAAGGGTTATTTTTTGAAACTAAGTTTGCCTAACCAAAAAATCTCACACTGAAAAAAGCAGATAAGTAAAAAATAACAAAAATTACATCACTATGGCGCACTTCCGTATTTTTTATGTTTCGAAATACTTTCTGTTTTCGTTCTCAAAATAGTAATAAAAATATTAAACGTATGTCAAGTTTGAAAGTTTAAAATTTGTTTATCTACTTCCATATTTTCAATTCTATATTTATAAATTTGATAGAACGATACCCAGATATTGCTTGCATATTCTCACTGAGACCGAACATATGCATAATAGAGAATTTTAAGACAATCCATATTTTTGAAATCTTTACAAGATTTTATAATGAAACCTATGGAAGGAAGGGCAGCAGCTATGACATTATCGACGATATCAAACAACAATTTACTATCAAACGTAACACCTAAATCAAGGATTTTCCCACATAATTGTAGTATAGTGGAGTCAACCAAATACTCATATTATGTTATCGGATTAGATTTTTTCGCAAATATCATTGCTTTGCTTTTTTTACATTTAATGACAGTCGATTCTGCCTGCACCATTCAGCTAAGTAATCAAGATTTTGTTGTAACTCTATACAATCTTGGATGCTACTGACTTTTCCATATAATTTAAGGTCGTCCGCATAAAAAAGTGAATTAACCGTGAACCGTTTATCCAAATCGTTAATAAAAATTGTAAATAATAAAGGGCCTAAAATGGAACCCTGCGGAGCTCTGGACGTGGTCATGAATTTTGATGATTTATAATCAATATACTCTACAAATTGGCATCTATAAATAAGAATTATAAAATGAGATCATATTGTGGCTGAATCCTAAGCAGCCTAACTTATGCAATATGATTTTATGATCTTATCCTTATCGAAAGGTTTCGTAAAATCTGTACATACAGCATGTACTTGTTCTTGAGCATCGAGTGCATTTGAGATCAACTGAATAAAACAGCATAAATTAGTTATCGTTGATCGACCCTTAATAAAACCATACTGATTGTTAGATATGTATGATTGAATATCATTATATATGAATGAATGCAGCACTATCTCAAATACTTTGGCAAAGTTTAATGTTATAAGTCGATAACTAGAAATTAATTCTTTATCCCCTCCCTTTAGTATAGGACAAATATTCCCCTCTTTCCATAGATCAGGAAAGATACAAGTATTTCATTTTCATTTCCCTGCATAAACATTATGTCAGTTCCCGTAGACCCCAAAGCTCTATAAGCAGTGGAAAATTAAATTGAGAATCGGAAAACCGATAACTAAAAACATGGAAGTATGTAGCAAACTTTTTCTTATAGAAGATTTTATGCTAGGTAATTATAACAAGGTTGTGAATTATTTAAGGATGTTTTTAAATCTGTATTACACATTATATAGCCAATTTTCTCCATTTAATAAAAGATAGATATTTCATGGGATGGGCTTCTCGCGTTCTACCCCAGACAAAATTATGTACCTCACCTTCTTTTAGAGGTCGCACACGATCTGTCAAGTAATTCAAGATAACTCGAACCGAGTAGATTACGAGCATACTAGGAGTTCACGATATATATAAAATAGGAATTTGTCTTACATTAAAGTTAAAATAATCTTTTTGATAAGTCCTAAAATACACTTTCACCTAAAAGGTATACATAAATACAAATAATTACACCATAAAACAACATCCCTGGCAATTAAAAGCTTTATAATCTTAGCAATTCTGAACAAAATGTTGATCATCCCTACATCCGACATCTTGAATTTTACAGCGCCATCTAGTGGTTCATGAATTTCGCGAATATGGATTAATTAAACGTGTTTCTAAATTACGCTGTGATGAAACGGCCATAAAATATAGTATTTGTGAAGCCCTTTTGTTGGATTAGACTGTAAAAGACAGATTGCAAGTCAATTGTATACATAAGAGAAATTAATAGCTACAACTGTCATACTAAAAATTATATTATCTACACATCCCATCTGATTCACCGTATGAAACTGTGTCAGACATTTAAAAAATATTAAAATACATTATGTGTAATTAATATATTTAACGTAATATGATTAAACAAACTAAGTTGCACTTTACACTGATAAACGTAATCATTTGAGGATACCACTACAGAAGATTGTTTATTAGATATAAATGTTAAGGACCATGCCTTTTCTTTCAATATACTGAGACATTGGTAAACGGATTTTTATATGCTCTTATAACTAGATTATTAATTTGATAAAATAGAAATAATTTTATATTACTTAGTATATTAGTGAATACGTACCCCTATGAAAGTGAAACTATTTAAAATGCATATTAATATATAGTTCAATACCAAATACATACTGTATATAACTTGAAAACCAGTTAATTTGCCAGAATCGTTATTTTGAGAACGAAAGTTTTGATTTCTTAGATCAGGATTTTATATGCGATCATTATTTGCACAAATTAAGCTTACTTTTTGTACATTTATGTAACGTATGTGTATGTGTAGGAAACATGCTTCAAAGAAAACATGGATACGAATGTCGCTCAGTCTTTCTTTAGTTTTGTTGGGTTTTTGCCACACTTCTGAAAAAATAATAAAGATTAATTAAATAAGCCCTTGCGCCAAACGGAACAGTCAAGGGTTATTTTTCTGTTTCTGTTACTCTCTGTTTTCGTTCTCAAAATCGTAGTAAAAATTTTTAAACGTATGTCAAGTTTAAAAAATTTTTCTACGGAAGTGCGCGATAGTGATGTGATTTTTGTTATTTTTACTTATCTGCTTTTTCAGTGTGAGATTTTTTGGTTAGGCAAACTTAGTTTCGAAAATAACCCTTGACTGTTCCGTTTGGCGCAAGGGCTTATTTAATTAATCTTTATTATTTTTTCAGAAGTGTGGCAAAAACCCAACAAAACTAAAGAAAAACTAAAATTATGCCACAAATAAATAGCTTCAGACAATATCGCTCAGTCTTATCTCGATTTTAGTAGATAGATTCAGTTTTATTGTTTTATGTATCTATATTATACCCAATAAAAAAATTAATTAATCAATTAATATTTTTTCAAAACGATGTTTATCTCTCCACTTACCCTAATATCAATATGTTTTCTTTGAAATTCGTCCGTGGCGCTGAAGAGCTTAGTGAATATGTCTTCCATTATCCTTGCTATCAATTTATTGATGTAGGTAATAGAATACTGAGTGAATAAATTTTCACCAGTAAAAATTTAACTGTATTGTAATATTTTTCAAAAATAACACCCTGTATCTCAAACACTAAGCCGAATGGGACGTAATTTCTGTAGAACATTTTTCCCTAAATGTAAATAATATAAAATCATCATTATACTTATATGTATGTATTCCATGAAGGAGAAAACATTCCAACTAGAACAATTTGCTGATCTACCGCATCTAGAAAGGGAGAAAGTTATAAAAACTTATTATAAATGCAAATCTTTTAAAAACGTAGTAAAATTTAATTTATCTGTAAATATTTATCTATATTTTATACGCATAGTACGTAACATATAGAAACCTATCCCACAAAATGATTTATTTCAAGTTGCAATAATAGAGTAAGGATAAATTGTTACATATTGTAAAGTTATGTGGGTATTTACTACATTATTTATGTTCATTATCATTAGTATTGCTAGGAACAAATCTAAGAAATAAAAGTGTGTCATTTCTGAATTCCCTTGATCACACAAATCTCTGAATTCTTGAGCAATCTTCTAAGGCCCAGTGATCAGGAAACGTAACATCAGTGTTTATTTTTTTTTTGTTATTTTAACTTTTCCACGTAACATTTTGCTGTATTTTCAGCGGAAAAGGCTTTTACCTGAAATCAAAACAGTTTCTACTTGGTACACTGAATATATAAACGGTCCTAACTACTTCAGCAGGTATACCTTCTTCAGATAAAAATATGAATGTTTCAATAGTCAGATGGATATACTAAGCCGCAAAAACAGTTCTGGTATTTAAAGGAATCATGCGCAAAAATTAAAAACAAATTTGAATGTCTTGCCCTAAAAAATTCCCGAGAATGTATGCAAATATTTGAATTTACAAACATCAAAAATAAAATTTTAACTTTGATATCCTCTATATTTTTAACCGTCAACTTTTGACTAAGGTATGTCTGGCAACATCGCATTATTTTGTCGTCAGGGATTTACTCTTGTTCTATGTTGCATTTATTTTGGGACACAATGTATGCCGCGCTTCATTGATTTTTACCACAAGTTTCGCGTATTGGGATTCCGGGGTAAACTAATACGTAAATATTTTATCTGAGATTATATCGTTGTACTGGGACATTTGGGCACAATACAGTATCCAAATTTTAATTGTTGTATTTTAGTGTAATAGAACCTTTAATAGTTGATTTTTCATAATGAAAATAAAAACTGCAATCCTAATGACATCCACGGCTCCCCTACGTTTCGTACTTTAAATGCAAGTATAGATTAGTAGTTAATATAGTAAGTAATTAATGGAAACGCATCGTTATATAACATAGGTGGTGTCGGCGCAACCACATATGCCATAGGAGACAGTGACGTCACCCAACAGTTTACGCAAGTTCATATCAGTACTTAAATTATTTTAAAGACTTTAGAGATGACGTAAAATTATATATTTTTTTTTTCAGATCAGGTGGTCTAAAGAAATCTAAGCAAGTTAGAAATCAATCAATTGTCGCCATATCACCTATGGCATACTGATGAGGGCTAACAAGCCCTAAACAGGTCTATGTCTGGTGGTGTGGCCAACAAGGGTTCTTGACTGTTCACACAGATACTGCAGGTGTAATCCAATGCTAGTCGGGGTATTCGTCCGCGGAGTAGTTGTTACCTACGGTGTCATTTATAGATTTAATGGCTCGTCGTCCAAGGCGAGAGGTCTGCGTTTGAATACCTGCTGCAATGTAGGTCGCTTCCTACATTTCGAGCCGCTTAGGCCGAGCAGGAAGTAAGCAGACCACTTATATCTCATTTCTCCATCGTATCAATTAAACAAGTTTTTCAAGGTATATAACAGTTTAGAAGCTGACACATCATTTAAAATAAGAAAAAATGTATATTTTTCCTTGTTCTGTTTCGTTTTCCTGAATTTTACACGCCAATTGCTCACTGAAAAAATTGTATGTATTATATACACTATCACACCATAATTTATCAAAATCAG
The DNA here is from genome assembly GCA_025584915.1 of Monochamus saltuarius. Classification (NCBI taxonomy): domain Eukaryota; kingdom Metazoa; phylum Arthropoda; class Insecta; order Coleoptera; family Cerambycidae; genus Monochamus; species Monochamus saltuarius. The sequence goes on along the minus strand of CM046721.1, from coordinate 46,483,109 downwards.
TAGTTTCGAAAAAAAGAAATAATAATTATTATAAAACATAAGGTGTTAAAAGTCTTCTCAAAAGAACATTGCCTTGACCACGACTACCGATTGCGTACAATGCATAAGCAAGTGCAGCTCTCAGCCTTATTTGCGATGGTTACTATGACATCAGGGACACGTATATCCGACTAGAATTAGCGGGTGTCGCGGAGGTCGAGAGTCACTTCGCCTATTTATAAAATTAGAACAAGTTATTATGAAGTTATCAGTTTTGTTACTTCAGTGTCCAGTGTTCGGTTCTTGGTATAACAAATATTAGAAGTATTGTGTTTTGTTGAAAATACAATTACCAGTGACGAATGTCAAAACATTACTGCTAAATTAGCAGCAAAAAAACCAGCATCGAATCGAATTACTTACCTGACCGGCTGATGAAAGATAATTCGAAAAAAAATAGTATACATTAAGGACCGACGGGAATGATTCGACGCCAAATATTAGCTGCGGGTAAACATTTCCGAAATTGAATTTTTCCACTAATTTGTCTCCCGTAGCCAGCGGCAGGCGACTGCACCGCGAATCGCGAATTATTCTACCATAGTCGACGAGCGAAGTACCTATTGCTCTGCTGTATGCGAATTTAAAGTATGCTATACATCTGGTCAACTGGTATAGCCGCAATATAAATATATAAATGATTAAATTTCAGCATTATACATAGATTGACTTTACGCTAATAAAAACTTCTGGGTGGATCATATAGGTACTCCTAGTATAAATGTAATTCTATGTTGATAAAAAGCCAACCTTATAGTTTAAAAAGTCAGTGTGTATCATTGTAAAAGTTATTAATCAAACTTAAGGGACCACACTAAATGCAACCGTACAAACTTCGTAAGCTTGCATTCCGCTAAACGCACTATAACCGTATGACTCGCCTGATTATATCTAAACGTAAGCGATTACTTTGCACTTTCTTAGAATTTTGTTAGGTTAGCAAAATATAAAAACAAAATAAAAAATCTTAGGTCTGAATTCTTGTTTTAAAAAAAATAATTTATAGCAAAAAATAAAAACATGGCTTCCAAAATCAAAAATAATAGTTCGTGGGGAGAATCAAATCAATCATTGGAGTTATCACACATATGATACAGCATTTTATTGGATTTGATACATACGTAAAATGTATTGCTATGTATACGGGATGAGGAAGTGTAATATTAGTTTCTGATTTAGTCGCATTCAAGCCATCGTGACATAACAGCTTTTCTTCTTCTTCGACAGATATTGATAGGTTGAGAATCCGTCAAATGATTATCGGTTAACATATGGATGATATTATCCAATATTGCTTAGATTCCTGTTTGTTTCCTCGAACCATTGGATACAAAAATCTTGTCAAAATCTGAATGGGAATGTTTAACTGTTTTGAGAGAATTAGCAATATTTATTTTTAGTGTTTTATTCTGTGAATGTTGAGTCCAGTAGATTCCTCGATGTCTATATTTCAAAAATGGGAAACAATTTGACACTATCCTTATGACATAACAAAGTACACTCATGTTTAGGAAGGTATTGAATGCGCTGGGTCCATGGTTTGAGATCGGAAAAACATAGCTGCGTATACAGATTCCGGAAATAATCATTCATAATAAAAGTCTATTACAATTATTATTTTCTGCTTTCAAATTTTACCGCTAGATGGCGAACTTTTAAATCAAAATCGAAAAGTGAGATTTTATACGTTGAACGGTTTTGGACTCGACTATATTAACCGATTTTAGCGAACTTGATCTTGTTTTAAAGTTGTTTGATCATGTTGTTGCTGAATCATAAAGTGCAATACTCTTTAAGTTTATGTTTATTATGTGTTCTATTAAAAGTTAACTGGAAGATTATACGTTTTATTTTAATATCTTATTAGTCGTAAAATTATTTCATAAATTACACAAATCGGAAACATCTATCATTTTATAAACTTAAGTTAGGGGAAGTTATTTTTAATATCTGTTTAGTTGCTAAAAACATTTTTTGTAGAATACCAAGCCTGAAATAAAGAAAATATTTGTTTGCATTTAGAAAAATATTTGTCTTCTAGCATGGTCATCAATTGGAAGATGACATGTTGTCTTTATGTTTTTTCAATTGCATTTACCAGTGATAGTAGATACGACAACCGCAGATACTTTTTCTGAGTGAAAAAAAACTTTTGTTATGTAGATATAATAAAACGCTGCTTCCAATGCACTAGAAAATAAAAATTGAAAATTGTTTTTTAGTTTCCAAAACTACTTTATTAATATTATTTATACAAACTATCTTCATACAACTCACACCAACAACCTCATACCAAATTCCATTGAAATCAGCTTAAGGCATGATAAGATATTTGCAAAAAGATCAAAATGTTAAGTCCAATTTCAAAGGGTCCTAGAACCTTCAAAATGTTTTGAATTTAGGAAAATAAAAAATATGGGTCAAATAATTTGTCACGTAGATTATGTACCCAATTTTTTTCTAGTATTTCTGGATCATCATGTATGCAACGCTTTTTACGTAAAATAGTTGCTTTTAATAAGCAAAATTTTATTTGCTCCTATTCTTGTTTCTTACATCTGAAAACCTATAACAAATAGCGACAGTTATCTGCCAGCAGTGCCATTAGACATATAGGTTCCGATTTCGAAGTTGTCAGCTCTCATCACATGCAACATAATATAAGGTCATTTTAATGAGACTGATATCGAAACAACAGCAACAAATAGACTGCGATTTCCTCATTGTCTGGTCATTCGTCGGTAAAACAGGTAATATTAATTTTCGAGGTAATTTTAAATTTACTTTGTTTGAATTAACTTACCTATATTTTACAATAATATTTAATTACGTTATTAAAATGGTACCTAAATAAATAATTAATTCTAAACAGAAACTTCAATATTATTTTGTTAAAACGTTTACAAAAATTTTGAAACAGCTGGATATAACATTTACAACAATTATCTATAAATATTGAAATACTTTGACAATATTGTACATGAATATTTAAGTTGGAATATCTTATTATTTCATCGTGATTATTACCATAAACAATATAGTATGTCTTCAATCGAGAAAAAATTTGTATTAAGTGAAAGTAGGTAATTAATTTTGCTCTGGCTGTTATTCAGAAACTTCATCAGTCAATGGTTCGTTATTATATTTTGAAGCTACGTGTTGATTTAGAAAAAAATCTAAACGATACGATTATAAACTGAACTACAAAACTGCGGTACCTTAAAATTTCATGGTAAAACAAACATTACAAACTTTGTCAACTGTCATTTTTAAAATAACTACGAAACGGCTGAGTTTAGGTATAGGGTGTGCTATATGTTTTAAACTCAAATTTTCATGGGTTTTCCATAAATGTTTTAACATATAGGGTAGGTATTCATTTGAAATTATTAAGTTGAGAACTACTTTCGGTGTTTTTCCGTGAAGTAACCGAAATTTAAAATTTTTTTAGATAACTTTAGTAGTCTTCAATGACCATGAAAAAATATTTTTTAATAAAAACGTTATATCGTAATTGAAAAAAATTGTAAATTTCTTTACAAAGCTTTTCAACTTAATAATATAATCCAATCTATTAAAAATAAAAAAGTTATATTCGATTACATCTTAAAATTCCTGCACCTCACGGAAAAAATGTGTAGATCAAATAGTTATCATTTTTTATCAATCAGTCTTTTCTGAAATTTTCCGCATTTAAAAGTGATACACCCTGTACATATAGCTTTACCTTTAAATATCATTGACATAGGTATTAAATTAATATTCGTTTAAAAAATAGGTATGTTTTTTGGTTGTTATTATGTGCAAATTACTTTAAAGAATTCAGTAGGTAATTTTTTTTATAGTTCATGGGTACTTTTCCTGTTATTTTCAAATAATAATAAAAAAAAAGTTGCATCAGCTATACGACAGAAACATTAATGTCATTAATCAGTTCTTATTAACATCATCTTTATAAACATCATTGGCTACGCTATCTAATAAACTCAATGTAAACAAACATTAACTTGTTAATATCAAAAGTAATTAATTGTGAGTAGGTATGAAAAAATGTTGTAATTATTCAAAATAGAGATATTTCTTCTAGTAATAAATTATATTGTGAAATTGAAAAATACATTACAATTAAATTCAATTGAAGTATAGTAAATTGATAATAATATTTTTTTGTCGCCAACTGTAGGTATTATTATTTTTATTTTTCAAGCGAAATGTTACATTACAATAAAATGAACAACTGAAAATACCAAACTAAGAAAAATAGCGCAAGTACCGTTAATATTTATTTGTAGATATATAACTAGAAATTTTAAAATAAATAACCAGAATGGCTTATAGTTACCTATTTATCTTCTTTCAAATAATTTATTAAAACAATTATTGTTTTAAAAAATAAAACATACTCACAATAGATGCTAAACAAAGAAAAGTAATACATTTCCCATATAAACCATCAAAAGATAAGTTTCTTTACGTTTTTTGGTTGAGCCACACCTTATTAGTTACCGATAAACATTACATCACCTGATAGAAAGTATTGTCTATTACACTAATTAATAGTTACATGAATGGGATTTGCAGCTTAGTTGTAATAATATTTAAGCAATTAATTTTTATACACCCACTTGAACACAGCAAACAATAATTAGATATAAATTCGAAATGAAAGTCGTTAACAAGAATGTAATTCTCTTATAACAATTATTGAACATTATTATATTTACTTTAAATTTAAAATGATGACAGCTAGCAACTACATCATTTTTGAGAATATTCAAATATTAAAAAAGCCTTTACAAGTTACAAATATTAAACAACAAGACAGAAGATGTGTTTTAGGGATTACATGTTACTCGTATACATCAAACCACTATTAGTTTTTATTATATTTTTTTCTTTTTAATCAAATCCAATTTGGTAAGTGACATTAGTTTTTAAGGGTGGTTTTCAAAAAGACGCGTTCAAAAAGCAAAAATGCAAACACCTTTGTATTCTGGAAAATTTTCGCTATCCAATGATACATCGCAAGACGGGTGTTCCCATTTAATTTTTTTAAATGGGGGTTCATGAGGTGAGAAATAAAAAATTGGGTTTTTTTATATCGTTTTCGAGATTTCTCGATTGGGGATTTTTCAAAAAATCACCCTGTATATTTGCTCTGTGATACCAGACATCTAGATATGCTAACAATTCCATAGACAAAGCTGTATTCAATAATTATTTAAAATAAAAATTAATTTAGCTAAATTGACTAACCCGGTGTAAGGAAAAAATTATATGAATACTTAAGTTCACTATTGAACTGCATTTCTAGTTTTTGCTTCTTCAGGTGGCCTCCTTTAAGTTGAGTCAAATATCTAACTATAAAAATTATTACCTATAAACTAAAATTGTTTTAAATTAAGTATCGACAATGTCAAAAGTGATGTTGATCTGTCAAGAAATTTTAACATGACATTCACCTATTTATTTATCCAAAAAAAATTACCCTTTATGCAACCGTTGTTTATATATTTTCAGGTATTAACAACATTGTGTGAAGCTAACTACAAAAGCTAATAATAGAGAGAATATGGGTATATATTGCGGTTGTAATTCAACGTTGATCGGGGCTTTAGTCCGCAGAGTAGTTAGTTTCACACAATATTGTTAGTACTTAAAAATATATATACACTGCGCCCCTAAAGTCACGCACATGTTCAATATTAGGTAAATAAAAGACATACCTACCTACTTTCAAGTAATGGCGTCATCACATTTTTTTTAATGGAACACCACATTTTTTTCCAATTTCCGGATTATCCTAGCTGAGCTGTTTCCAAAAATATACAAGTTGCTCCTTATTGTTGCAGGGTGGTTACAATACCCAAATTATTTACAAAACCAAAATTGTCATAACTTCTTTGATGCTATTTTAATTTTATCTGTCTGATAGAACGTGCTCGTACATTTTTTACAGGCAATCAATTTTAAACAGTTTGCTAAGATTGTACGAGTGAATCCATTTTAACTGGTTCTTTCTTAAAGTAAGTATTTTTTAATTAATTAACTTGTTATCGTTTTGTAAAAACATGAGTCTAAGTGAAACGGAACGGATTGAAATTCTCATGATGATCGGGTATGGTGATAGAATTCGAACTCATGAGGAAGTTTGTGTTTTGTTTAATGAAACACATCCTAATCGTCCACCAATATATCGATTCACTCACTGTAAGCCGAACTGAAGCAAAGTTTCAAAACCATGGTCGCGTTAAAGATCTAGTCGACCAAGCATACTTTTGGCCCTTCATGAAAACTCGCATTCCAGTTAAGGGGGAGGACGGGTGTGCTGAACCGTGCACAGAACCACCTCGTGTGGCCCAGTTCAATGTACCGCGACGCGCTTGCGTAGAGACCCAGATAATTCATCTGGTCTACTACTCAATAGAGAACGACGGGCATAATGCGATTTTAACGAAAGCACGACAGCTCGACATAGCGGACAGCGTCGGCGGGCGTAGGATGCTGTTTAGCTCCACCAATTAACCAAATTATTTTATTAATAAATTTTAGTAATTATTAGGCCGCGAGAATATACAAATACCTATTTTTTTTGGCAGTTCTGCAGCTCTGCAGCACCTGTACACCAGCCGCCACTGGTGCAAGCATTGTTCGACGACGAACAGAGTTTTGCGAAATGATGGAAGAATGTCGTCTTTTTATCTGAGTGGCGCCGTTAATAAACAGAATAGTCGCTACTGGTCAAATCACAATCCACACTGAACGATGCAAGCACACACTCAGCGTTCCCAGAAGGTTAATATTTGGGTCTGAATTGTTGATAATCGAATTTTGGGATCGTATTTCCTTGAAGGAGATTTAGATGGTGCAAGATATTTAGATTTTCTTTAATTTGATTTAATTCCTTCCTTGGTTGTACTGTTCCCCAATGAAGAAGAACCAGATTTGCCCAATGGCACAATTTGGTTACAGCAAGACAGTGCACCGCCGCACTATGCCATCACTGTTCGCCGCTACTTAGATGACGTGTTTCCTCATCGACGGATTGGCAGAAGAGGATCTAAGGAATGGCCCGCAAAGGCGCCAGATTTACCACCGCTGGATTTCTTCCATTGGGGATATGTAAAAAGCAAAGTATACGTGACTAAGTCAAATAGTCTTGACGATCTCAAGGAACAAATTCGACAAGAAGTTCGAAGTCATCCCGCTTGAAGTTATTGGAAATGTACAACAAGAATTTGTTTCTCGTCTGGCCCATTGTTTGGCAGTAAATAGTCAATTTGAAAATTTAATTTAGGTTTTTATGTCCAAAGGTTCGATCACGTTTCTCTACGTTTTTCTATGTAACACCAATGTTTTTATAAAATGAGTACATTTCAGTAGACACTTTAAAATAACGTGTAGTAATTTCAATCACTTTTTAGTACTTTTATTAATTTGTAAATAACTTTGGTATTTGTAAATAATTTGGGTATTGTTGCCCACCCTGTTACAATTAGGAGCAACTTGTGATACATTTCTGGAAACATCTCGACTAGAGTAATCCGGAAATTGGAAAAAAATGTGATTCCATTTAAAAAAAAATGATGACGTCATTACTCGAAGGTAGGTCACCCTGTATATTAAATTATTATTTGAAAAAAAAAAGTAAATTAAAATCAAAAATCGACCGGTTTCGGGAATTTTATTTACCCAATAATGAATTTGTGCGTGACTTTAGGGACGCACTGTATAAAATAGTTATTTATGAGACAAGTGCAAAAACACTTTTTGTATGAGTTGCATACAATATTTTTTCTACCTACATGCAAGAACTAATTTTTTTTTATTGAGGTGGCACTAAATGTATTAAAATAAAAACGTAATTTAATTGAAAAATATTTAATAATATTTAGCACTATCGATTTGCATTGAGAAATTCATTCTAGTAATTTCGTAATCTATGTAGTATGTAATAAATATGATTGAAAATAATATAAAATATGCAACGGCTTAAACTGTAATACAATCTCACACTCAAACGCTGTAGTTAAATGACAGATGAATGCAATAAAGAATCAGTTTTTTCACTAAATATTGTTCAATAAAGTTTTATTTTTTGCATGAACCTAGAAAATAGATATTTATACAAAAAGTTATTGTTTATGGCACGCGACGTGAAATTCGAGACATTACACTTTGAGAGTAACAAACAGTTTTTGTATGAGTTGCATACAATATTTTTTCTATGTTCATGCAAAAACCAAAAAATGTTTTATTTAAGTGGCACTAAGCGTAATGCACTATCGATTTACATTGAGGAGGAAGTTATGAACTAATATGTTACGAACAATTGAACTAAAGCTTTATTTGTAATTCAGTTGATATTTAAAGGAAACTAAATTTATTTTTAATATATTGCATTTTCTAGTAACTCTGTAATCCAGTATATAACAAATATGATTGAAAATAATATAAAATATGCAATTAATTAAAACGTAATACAATCTTACGGAAAATGGACTAAATATTTCGTCAATTTAAACGTTCATGTTTGTGATTATCACAAAATGCTGTAGTAGATTCACAGACGACTGCAATAAACATTTTATTGCACTAGTGGAATAAACAACCAGTTTTTTCTCTAGATATTGTTCAGTGAAGTTTTATTTTTTGCGTGAATCTAGAAAAATAAATAAAAGTTTTAGTACATTTTGTTTTTGTCCAATCAATGATGAATTTTACAAAGGAAAATAAATATATTTTTTATTAAGACTGGTACCTACCATAATTTATTTGTGACCACCTTTTGCTATTGTCTCTGCATGAAAGGCCGATGATCAAGCAAGATGAAATCCCTGAAGAAGTAATTTTGTTTGTCCTTACTTTATGAAATTTTAAATGGGGTTCTAGGCAGGTGTGAATAGGAACAGATGATTGTGAACCCCTTCAAAACCATCATTATGCTCTTTACAAGAAAACGCAAACGAATCAACCTTAGACCTCTCAATTTGTTGGATGAAATAATACCATTTGCGGCGGAAGCAAAATATCTAGGAGTCGTCCTAGATGAAGCGCTTCATTGAAACTTACACTTGGATAGAGTGATATACAAAGCTAGAATGTCCTTATGGACACCGCGTATTTGTGTAAAATCTTGAGGCACAGGTTCTAAACAACTGTACGATAATCCGACCAATGATCACGTATGGCTCGTTAGTTTGGTGATCCAAGGACAACCAAAGCTAAACTCTATAGTCTACAGAGAGAAGCATATCTGGCGATAATAGGGGTAATTAGCTCCACACCTTCAGCTGCTCTGGAAATCCTACTGGATTTGCCACCTCTTCATTTACTATTGAAGAGTTGAATGTCGACTAACAACAGAGTGAGTGCTGAAGGACATAGAAGACCACAGCACTCTAATGATGGTCTTGAACGTCATGCCTACGCTAATCAATTATAATTTGCTCTATAAAATTCTCCTTCTTAGGTGGGCGGAATGGTAGACGGATAAATTAGACTTTTTAAAAGCAGATAGTTGCTGGTACACGGATGGCTTTAGAATTCCGGAGGAAGTTGGAGTCTATATAGTCGTACGACAAGAACCAGGCTGTCGGTAATCCTGGGCAATAATGCAACTATCTTTCAGGCAGAAATTTATACCACTGAATTGTGTGTATGGAGACTGTAAAAACTGAATTGTACACACAAATCAATAAAAATCTTTCCCGAAAGCTAAGCGGCATTAAAAGCTTTTGGATCCTATCGGTGTAATTCGAAAACGGTATGGAATTCTCTTAGAGCTCTGCAGCGGTTAGGGACCAGCAACAGAATAACTCTGGTATTGATATCTGGTCATTCGGGTATCCAGCGAAACTAGATAGCGAACTCAATACTGACATAAATTGCCAAGATTAGCTCACTCAAAGATGTTTATAACAGACCTATCGCGAAAAAGTGCTAAAAATCTGAGTTAAATAGATAAGAACTCTAGTTAACCTATATATCGGGCACTGCCGATGGTGACCCACACAGAATGAGTCTGGCCGAAGAGACCGGATACCGTCTGTGTCTTGAGAGTAAGAATCGGCAGAGCACATATTATCTCACTGCCCTGCAGGAGACCGAACCAGATTCTCCCTACTTGGCAAAGTACAGCTCCTGCCGGAAGATATAGACAAAAAGTCATAAAGTGGCTAAACCTACTGAGTAAACTATAATGTTGAGTGTGCGCCAAAATAGACCTTATGGTCACAGTGGATGGCTAGAAAAGCCTACTCACTTTGTACAATACTGATACCAATACTATAGATAAATTTGCTAAATTTATCTGTGCTGGTACACATTGTAATGGAACTTGAGATTCAAATATGGACGTAAGCCAAACAAATTGAATCAAATGTTGTCTTCGCAATCTACATGGCGTAATAATTAAATAAAAATAATAAAATTTGTAAATAGTTTCACAACCATTCATAACCATGAATTAATTATTATTTATGTATATAATTTTTCATATTTTAATTACAATACAATTTATTTTCAAAATCTATTCTAGGGTACCAGTAAATAACCCAACAACAAGTAATCATATATTTATGAAAATTGGTTGAGTACCTAATTTTAGGTTATATACAGAACAAATTCTAAAATAAAATACTAAACGGAAACGGGAATTATGAAATGTAACTTTCAAAAGAAAATATCCTATGGACATAGACGCAAAAACGCTTAGTAAAAATAACATACAATTTTGTTGTTCGTGATTCACACATTTAAAAAACAAGAAGCTTGTACCGGAGATTGATCTAATTTTGCCATTGCTCTTGAAAATGTAAGTACCTATGTGTTGTTTTTTGTATAAATAACTTTTATGAAGAAATATAGATCCTTATCATTATTACCATAGTCATAGTCATTTTCATTATCATTATTATGTAAATGTAGGGTAAATGAAACTCAGCAGATGTCTTTAAATATTCAGATACAATAATTTTATAAAGCAAAATTTATTAAACATTAACTGACAAATATTTAAATAGAGAACAATATGATTGACAAAAGCATGAAAATAATACTTGTCTCATCTCCTTATTTGAACAACTATAAAGTTCTATGAAAACCTTTATAATATTTATAACATTTAGTAGAAGCTGCTCGTACTAACACTAATAATACCTACAACAGAAAATAATAAATCTTGAATTAAGCTTGCAAAATACTTTCTTCAAGTTTTATTAAAAATTGATAGTATTACTGAGAAACTTATTATCTGCAAATATATTAAATTTACTTTTGATGATTACTTTCAGGAAATTGAGAAATTTTAATGACCAGTGTAGATACATATATGAGTATGTATGTTGTGAAAGTATAATTACTACACTGCGTTTTGACCACATGCGTAAAGTTTTATAATATTTGAATGTTATAAAAGATATATTAAATGTCCATAATGGATTTTTTCATATATTAGTAACTAAGCAAGAACAATAATAAATAATACTTCATAATGACGACATTTATTAAAGCTTACCTTCTTTTTTGTATAGAATTCAATTTTAACTATACCTATATCTACATATTTACATAATACATACATGTATTTTATATACTATTTAAACATATTAACTTTCCCTAACAAGCCATAAGTCGCAAGACATTTAAATGTAGGTACTGCTAAACCATACTAATTGATAAATGTTTGTTAGATAAATAAAAGGTTATTGTGTATTTTATTGGCCTTATTTTTTGCCTTGTTTTTAAATAAGTAAGGAACCTAAGGCCAGTAACAGACTAGCGGTTTAACTGCGCTCTTCAACCGCTACCACCCGCTACTGTTACCGGAAATGCACTTGAAAAGCAGGTCACTTTTACCACTGCATCAGTGAATGGTTTTTAAGTTTATTTAGAATTTTCTGAAACACTGTGTACGAACTTCTGGTTAACAGTGACACCTAGCAGCCAGTGACACCAACCAAACATATGCTTGAACCACAGCTTCTTGAACTATACTGGAACTAAATATTTAAATAATTTATAGTAGGTTACGCTACCGTTTCTGATGAAATATGTTTTATATATACACTAATTGACACAGTTCACGTCATCTGTTGGTGTATAGCTAAAGCTAAAACACTTTTAAATTTTTAAATGGGTAACTAACAAATTGATTATTAATTTATATAAGTGATTTATGAAGTAGAAATTTTATATTTATGATTTCCTCTTACTACTCTGGTTATAAATCTTTAGTTTCCAGAATACTTACATAAGCTATTTAATTCTTATCTTTCATTGCTTACTCAGTTTGTCGGAATTCGCACTCTCGCGATCTCCAAAATTTTTATCATTGCTCTATAATTTTCATCAATGATATATTTCAATCACATGATGTTAACTGTTTTATGTTCGCTGATTATATGAAATTTATTCATATCGTGATGCCCTTAAATTGCAAACTTTGCTAGATAACATAAATACTTGGTATATAGATAACAATTCTTCTCTTAACATTAGTAAATGACATAACATAATAATAATATCTCTACCCCTCATTCTAATCACGAGGATTAGCCCAGAAGTCGAAGACTTGTGCGGGAGAGGGGGCGGCATATTATTATTAAGCAGGCCGCATTTGCGCCCAGGAACGACTTACGTTGGTAGGCACTAACCACCATTCAGTGCAGGAATGAGGGAAACCTGGAAAACCTCATTAATTAGGGGTAATGGCATTTAATTATTTGAATAACAATTATTCCATCGCTGGCTCTCCTTTAACTAGAGTTACTGAGATCAGAGACCTAGGCGTGCTTTTTGCTTTGAATCTAGCTTTACAGAACATATTAACAAATTAACAGCTGAATGTTCCAAAAGCTCGGGAGTCCTTATTAAAAATTTACGTTCTTTTGGCGACTGTCTTGTGTTACTTAGCTTATATTGCTCTTTTGTTCTTCCCAAATTAGAGTACGTTAGAACAGTTTGAAGTCCACATTATTCAAATGCTAGTAATAAGCTGAGAGAATGCCTAGAGAAAATTTCTGAAGTACATGTGTTGATGACTTTTACCCGGAAATTGGAACTGATCACAATATGATACTATGGCGGCATAGCGTACATAGTCTTGAAAATAGGTCTTCCATGCACTCCCAAATCTTCCTTTTTAAGTTGATTAATAATAATTGATTGTCCTACTTTATTAGAAACTTTAAGTTTCCAAATTCCTAGAGTGGACACGAGGAACCATGCACTGTTTTGCCTTATGACACGAAAGACCAGCTTACTCTCAATTTTCCCAATGTATGCTGAAATTCGTGGTACAAATTAGCAACAAAAGATATGGATTACTTGTTTTTGGCGGTCACTAAAGTTGGTTTGCGAGGGTAATAAACTTTAGATTCTGATGCCCCAAATAATATTTTTTGATATGAATAAAATAGGGTTGGTATGTACATGCTTTTGCAATAATAATGACACTCCTATAAATTTTATTAAATCTCCATTGGTGAGTGCAACAATAACTAAGAACTAATGTTAAAAGTTGAAAGTATATTTCATTACGAATACGTGAGTAGTTGCAAAATTCATTTTAAAGAGTGTCATTATTATTGTAAACCTACCTATAAAATATAAAGAGAACAAAATAAATATATGCATCCTAGGCGCGAAATATTTTAATAATTTGTATAGATTCTGTTCCTGAAAATAATTGATAATATCTTTGTAAATTTGTAAGAAAGCGCAAAGTAACTGTCTACGTTCAAATAGAGGGCAAGCTGTACGAGTTTGTATGGTTGCATATAACGTGGTCCCTTAAAGGTTTAGGTACATTCAGAGATTGTTCTTTTCTCTATGGTTACATTGGATAACTATCATAAGAAGTATACAGTTATTTACGTCACCTCTTCATCCAATCATCGTCTGCTAAATCGCGTCGCCAGAAAAATAGTGAAAGCACGGCTGCTACGATTTAACCGGCAGTGATCCAATATCTTAAATATTGCAGCACCATCTGGTGGTATGTGAGTTTCCCAAAAAAAAGTGTTCAAAGATGTCTACATCCACAGTCTATTAACTACGTCACCCTGGCCCCGATCATTAACTATATACACGGTCGGGATCATTAGCAGATAGCCAATGCAAACTGAGGACTTTTGTGACGTATGACACAGTCAATCTCAGTTGATCTTTCGAGAAAGATTATGTTTTGTCTTTATTTACGGGAATATTATGACGTCATCTGGCCCCGATGAGTATACATTTGCCAAATTCTTTTATCAGATATCTTAGTTAATCTGAGTTAATCTCACTAAATTGACCAATCAGCATTGAGAATAACTAAGATTAACGGAGATAAACTAAGATTTATGGTAAAAGAATACAGCTATTAGCATAGAGTTATTATATGTACCATAGAGGCGCCTTTGGCTCCATTTGTTTGTCGCCAACATCATGATTTTGTTTGTAAACACTGGTTCCGTTTTCTTATTGGTCGGCTGGAAAATCAATATTTATAATAGGTGTTTGAGGTTGTGTTTTGTTAAATAATTATTTATATGCATATATTTTGGATTTTGACTTAAGTAGACTGTATAATAGTGATACAAAAACAATGGGGAAAAGGTGCATAGTGTGTAAAAAGCTACAAAGAAAAGGAAATCATATATCACAGGTAGGCATTACTAATCCATTGACGTAGTTATAGGGTTTCATAAAAATCTTTTTATTTCAGATTTTCAAAAGATCTAGAATGCCGAAATACATGGATAAATGATATTGGCTATAATAGATAAAGAAAATTATTAGCCAAATCTGCAGCTTGGTTAAAAAAAGAGGCATATATAATCATATTGATTATCTGAATCTCTAGTTTTACATAGTGTTAGGTAGTTTTTTTTTATCGTAAATATGGTGTGAAAATCATTTTTAAAAATTACCCCCAGTAAATGTACAACATATATGTATTTTATTATTATTATTATTATTATTATCGTTCTAATAAATTTAATATTTATATTGTGCAATGATTTTATCGAATTTTAAATTTATTACAATGCTAATTAGAATTAAGCATAAACAAATTCAAAACAGTGATAAACATTGTATTTTTGGTATTCTATGCATGCTTTGTACGTCAAAAAGTTTGAGATTTTTTTTCTCGGAAATGGTTTATTAGGGCCCGTATGTCATATAAGGATTTTTTTTGTTTATTTTAATGTATTCCATCGTCTGTTAAAATTAAGGCAGTCAAACTTCAAACACCCTGTATATGTTTTTGAAAAGCTTTCCATGGTGTCAAAGCAAATAATGGTTTCCATTTAAAAAAATCATGTTTGATTCTTAATTTGGTAATCATTCAGCATATAAAAAAAGAACATCGCCATTGAATTATTCTTCCAAAAATTGACAAATTTGGTATTTACATTTTTTCTGTATCTCTTCAAATAAGCGAGATGTAGCTGAAGTTACAAAAAAATCATAAACGGGTTATAAATTTAAAAACCTTTTTATAATTGTAATTTATGTTAAAAGAACAACTATCTAAAATTAATTAACATTGTAAAAATCTAAAATGTTTATCAATTTTGACTCCTTAAATAAAAAATAAACCTACGCCTCTGTACTTGGTACGAAATGTTTACAATAGCTTCCCGGCATTCCCCCAAATCCACACTTGTTTGTTTATGTATCGGACAAACAAACTATGTGCGATAGATATGTAAGGGCACCTCTATGGTACATATAATAACTCTATGGTTATTAGTATACTGAGGTCTACGTCGACATACCTTAAGCTGTTTTTTTGTGACAAACCGTAGTCATCGACTGTTTCAAACCGTATTCAATGTTGACGTCACTAATGTATTGCATCAAGAAAATGTGTAGTTTCAAAACGTAACGTCATCAAATATTTGTTTCTCTTTGATATCACCCTCACACTTTTTAATTATTGTTTACACTATTGTCTACACTAGATTTGGATTAAAATAGATTTGGATTAAAATAGAACGATTATTAGTGATAGAAATTATTAACAATACCTATTTCCAAATATTTTTGTACATATATTTTGAAAATGTGTGAATTTTGCAACAAAAACATAGAAATTGATTTTAGCAACTGCAAACCAAAAACAAATATCTATGTTTATATGAGTGACAGGTTTATGAAATTTAGATAGAAAAGTAATTGGATTATGCTTTTGGATTATGTAATTCAGGACGTCTAAAAATACGTTTAAATTTGCAGAGGTACATACAATAGTCCACAACCAACTCCTTTTTAAATAAACAAGAATAAGAAGTATCAAAATAACAACCATTTTAAATATTAATCTAAAAATTTAAATCACACCGATTTTCAAATCTCTACTTTTTAGGCAACTGCTGCATAGACCAATAGCAAAGCATCAGAGTTCAAACCAGACTCAGTGGACGTTTTAAACACGGTTTAAACAGCGGCGTGTGTGACGTCACTGTTTCAACGCAAAAATATAAAGTTTTGAACCGGGTTGAATACATTTCGTCGCAAAAAAACAGCTTTAGAGAAATGTATGAAAAATGGAAGAAGAGGAAGAATTTTAAAATTAGGTTATGTTGTGTTGTATTTATCATCATTTCTTGTTTATAATTTATAAACTTTTCAAATATATGTAACAAATACTATTAGTTCTTAAAAATATATATGTTTTTAATACTCTAATCAATAAGTAAACAATTAGATTAAAAAATGTCACTGTCATTAGAAAATGTGGCAAAAGATTATAGTAAATATTGTGATATTGATATGAATGGAAAAGTATTAACAATTATTTTATAAAATATGTGAGTACTTAATTTATATTTTTAGCTCCAACCCATAAATAAATCGATTGAAGATATGCTTGGCCGACTGGAAGAATTTCAAACAATGGTTTCATTTGTCAAGCAAGATGGAACAGATTCTAATGATATTTTAACTTCACTTCCAAATTATAAAAATGATTTAGATGAAATGTTTAACAAGATAGATACCCTAGAAAGTTTAGTAATACATATGAAAAACAATTTAGATAAATTAGAAGATGATATAGAAAAGGCTGAAATTGAACTCGGTTATAGTGATCCTAAGAAAAAAGTAACCAGTATTTTTACACCTCTTTTTGTAAGTACAGTTATAAATCATGGTCGTCTACTGAAAGAGCCTATATTTTTACCATAAATTTAAAATTTAAAGGCCTACTTTTGCTGAATTCACCTAAATAAGTATATGACTGTAAATAAATGATTTGGCTGGCCAACTTTAGTAGTGGATTCGGCGTTGTAAATTAATATACAAATTTTGCATGTGCCTGCAAATTCTTGATTTCTTTTAGTTGTGTTTATATTGTCTTCAGTAGTTAGCACAATACAATGTATGTATGTATGCAGTCTACACTTTAAATGCAGGTCTGTAGAACGTGATGAAATTTTTAGCAGTATTTAATTGCAGCGATAAATAACTTATTTTAGCTTGGCTGGTCATTCAGTACATGTTTTAATGTCTATTTTACATTTTTAGGGAAGTTTTCTATTGTATATTTTAATTTAATTTTGGATATGATGGATATGTACCTATGCATGCACTAAAATTGTGGTACCTACTTAGTATTATAGGTACTATGGAATTAGTTTCTCATCACTTAAGAGGTTGAAAAATTTATGACTCGCTAAAGTATTTGTATGCCTTAGGCCAAGGATTTCCAACAGGTGGCCCAGATTTTGCAATCCGCAAGGATTAGTGGTAGATAATTGACATCCAACCTAAGCTAAACGTCACTTATCGGAGAAAACTGAATGAATTTTTTGAGAGTATAGAATAGTCATAGAATTTTGCAGATAAAATTTTTATTTCAAGTCGCACATGACAACTACAAATAATAATAATAATATCTCTACCCCTCATTCTAATCACGAGGATTAGCCCAGAAGTCAAAGACTACTTACCTGTCTCAAAACTGTACATCATGGAACAAAAATAATTTTCATGAAATATTTTTAATGCGAAACAGTAGGACAAGAAAAGTTGGGAAGAAAAAATTAATAATCACACTTCCAGAACATTTCTGTATGTAAAAAATGTCTAACTTGCACATTGTAGAACTTTTATTTAACATCTAAATATTATGTTATTTAGATAACAAGGTTTTATGCAGCGCACGAACCTCGAAATATTATTAACACATATAGGGCCGAAATTATAACAGAACCTTATAATTTTAAGGTAGTAGTTTGAACAGTTAAGAATTAAAACTACTTCCCAATAAAAGTTGAAAAAAAGTTTTTTGCTTTTCTTGTTTTTAAAAAAGGTTCTTTAACTATCTATATGTTAAAATTCAAGTGTTTCCGTACATATTTTTATAGAGATTGTTAATTTGTGATTTGGAATTTATTGTTAAAGCTAGCCAAGCATTTTAATTGTACTTGTCAATTGAATGCCTGTTTAACCAAGTACTATGTGGTCCCACACTAAATATATTTGTGATCCTTGGACAGTTCCGCTATAGGTTTATAAATTTACAGAATCTGAATTCTGTCCTTAAAGATTAAAAATGATTTTTGTAGAAATATATTATTTTATATTGATAAGAAAACATTTTTTCAATATAAATAGTAGAACTTCAAGAATTTGTGCTTGTCACATAAATCTTTTTTCAATATATTTAAGGTACTTATGTCGTGGATAATTTTTTTAATAGTTATTAAGAATAAGAGGCGATGAAGTCGATTTAGTTGAAGTAAATAAGAGAGTGCTGCAACCTAATATCCATTTAGATAATTCAAAAGTGGCAATGGACGATGTATATTTTAGTATAGTTTAATATATATAAATAAAATGTGTATGAAAACACAAAGAATTAATTGTTATGTACGGTCATTTGTTTCTTTTACTTTCAAAGTGGTCAAGAAAACAATGTAGAATTTACAATATTTATAGTAAAATTCATAATAAGAATATTTTAAAAATTTAACTTAACAAGGTACCTACTTATTTGTCAAATTAATTTTATTTAGACTAATGGTAGAATCATAAATAACCAAACATTAAAATAAAAATAATTTAATTTTAATATATTTGTTTTTCTGCTGTTACTAATTTTCAAAATAATAAATATTCATTATCTTCTATAATATCAATGAAAAATGTTTGATTAATATATATTTTTTGTTTCAGAAAAAGAATACTGAAAAGAAGCAACCAACACCGAAACTTGGATTTTTTAAGATTGACGATTATTTTGAAAAGCAAAACTTTTAGTTCCTATCATAAAAATGAAATATATTTATTTATTTTAAAGACTTATCAGTGGGTACTTCTATTCTAAACGTTACTATTATTTGCTAACAATTGTATATACATCTATACTGTAATTTAATTAGAAATATATAAAAAAGTGAAAATCTGTAATTTTGTTTCATTGTCTTTTATATTAAGTGCACAGAAAAAAATTAAGTGTGTTAAGAGTAGGTACTTTTAGCACAGCTTAGCTGTGCCTTTACTGCTTTTAGTTTTGGTTATTAGAACATAACCAAGAATAGCAAGCAACCACAGAGAAGAACTATCAATACTTAGAAGCTTGGGGACAAAATTTCGTGATCTTGAATTTAAAGCTTTGTCCGCATGAACGCAAAATTCGCAAAAATTCTCGCAGATTTTGATTTAAATTGTAAATGGTGGGAATGTCAACTTATCACAAAAGAAGAATATTATTGCTATTTGCAACATATTGGGGACAATCTACCATGACAACTTTATGATGTGAAATGAAAATATTGCAGTTGGCAAAATTGGCTAAAAGTTTACTTATTTCCCGTGAATAAATATATTTTTCGTTCATGCAAAAAACAAAACTTTATTAAACTATGTTTAGTGGAAAAAGGTGGTTCTTTATTGCACTAGTGCAATAAAATGTTTACTGCATTCATCATCTGTCATTCTACTACAGCGTTTTGTCATCATGACAAACATAAACGTTCAAATCGACGTCACATTTTCCTAGATTTGTCATCTAAATAACATTTTTTGGTTTTTGCATGAACGTAGAAAAAATATTGTATGCAACTCGTACAAAAAGTACTTATATTGCACTCGACATGTTGTCCTACTCGGCCTGACGGGACCTCGTTGGACAATTTCACGTCGCGTGCATAAATAACTATTTTATTTTTATCATAAAGTCTTGCTCTCATGGACAGTTAAATTCGCGAATTTAGCAGTTTTTTATTTAAATTATTGATGGCGGGAAAGTCTCAACTTGTAGCGAATTTCGCAAAACAGCAATATTATTGCTATTGCCACCATTACGTGGGATTCAGTTTGGTTTGAGCTTCTGCTGATAATCTACCATAACATTCAATGACACTTTTATAATGGAAATAAAAAGATGTGACATTTGGCGAAATTCGCTAAAAGTTGACACTTTTTCGCCATTATTTAATTCGCAAAAATTCTGTCGAATTTCGCAGATCTTAATTTAAATTATTAGTGGCGGGAAAGTATCAACTTTACGTGAATTTCGCGAAACAGGAATATTATCGCTAATTTAATCATTTTGCAAGGTTAGTAAATTTAACTTGAGCTTTGGTCAATCTACCATCATGGGCGTATCTATGATTTTATCTTGGAGAGGGTAAAGTTGTAAAGACTTATAACATCAACAGACCTTTGTTAAATAAAAGAAGTTAATATCCAATATCGATAATAGAATATAAATTAAAAATGTATGCATTGCAGCAGTATTATAAAAATAAAAAATAATGGAAATTAAATTAATTTTTCTATTTTTTTTTACTTGCATATCAATAATTGAAATGTCTTGTGTGTTAACTTAATATGTCTATGTATATGTAGAAGAGCAAGAATTTTTTATGAACAGAATAGGAAAAGAAAAAGTTTTCACCGCGGACAAAAGCATATTTAAAAATATTGTATTTTTCTAGATCAGAAGTATTTTCTGCATTCATATTGTATTCAGCAACATCGAGCAAAATTACAGAATTTAGGCTTGAAAGTCACATTAGCAAACGCTAAATATTATTTATAGAAATATTACTTATTACACAATTTAATATTGTTTGCATGCGATTATCAAGTAATTCAAATTACAAATACTTCCCCTCTGTTTTATTTCATGGAAAATTATAAAGCCATGTATTTCATTTCAGTAAGGTTCTTGCGGGGGGTAATTACCCCCATTATCCCCCCCCCCATGGATACGCCCCTGTCTACCATGGAAGTCAATGACAGTTTTATGATATAAAATGTTGCAGTTGGCAAAATTCGCTAAAAGCTGAGACTTTTCTCGCCATTAAATAATTCGCGAATTTCGCGTCCACGAGGACAAGAAGGTTTAGCCCCCACTGCATTATTTTTGTGGGGATTGATTTTGTCACCTCTGAGTAGTCTGAGTTGTTATTTAGCATAGCTTTCGTATCAACTTCATAAAAAATATTCTGCCACTATTATTCCATGTGCATGGGACTATCATAAAGAAAAATATCTTTTTCAAGTTTTTCTGCAAATTTTAAATATATCCAACAATTTTAGCTTAATTATTATGTTTTTATTAGTAATCACACATTTGTAACAAAACTCTGATTTTAATATAGGTAATGAAAAAATTTGATTTAGAAATATTTTGTAAATTGTTATTCCATCAATGTTGAGTATCTCAGGCATATGAAATTAAATTAATTTAATGGGAAATCACTGTCCATAATTTATAAAATCTGAAATGGATGTTATTGATGATACTTTTAATTTATTTGCCTAATTATTAAGTGTTAATGAAAATAGCGATAAATTCCAATAATTTTTGGAAGTATACATTCGATTATAGGTTTCTAAAATCCACGGAGTATTTTTTTTATTATAAATATTTTTTTATAAAAAATGTGTTCTTATTTAGGTAGGTACCTACTATAGAATTATAAATCATGCAGGAACCTTTACAAACGGAAAAAAATACAAGAGAGAAAATACTTGATATACGTAGTCCTTTTCATAAAATGTCAGCAAAAAATATGCCTAAGCCTAAATAGATAAATGAAATTTTAGATGTAGGTATGGTACCTGCATCTCTTTTAGTTTTGACAAACGGTGCAACCAAAAGTTTATTTTATTTTTTCCCATTAGAACTTTTTGGAATGCTGTAGGTAGCTAGAATTTATATAAATCTATCTTAGCTATAGAAAAAGATAAATATAGAATGTGCTTAAAGATAAGCGAAGTGGTGATTGTGTACTTTCCGACATTTTTAGGTATTTTGAAGACGGCAAATTTAAATTTATAAACAAACATTGTTGATACTGCAAACCTATGAAATTATGATGAGAGCTAATAAGCTCAAAACGGGTATATATCTGGTGGGCCGCCGACGAATGACTTTAGCTGTTGCTAGAGGTTTTTCAGGTGTAATTCAATGCTGGTCGGGGCATTAGCCTGCAGAATAGTTGTCTATTGGAATTCCATGTTCGCAATATAACGTTATCGCATTTTTTTTATTTGTCTTTATTCCCTGTGCAATGCTACATGAAGACAATCCTCTTATATCAATTCAATCCTGAAGACGGTGAAATCATATTGTGATTTTTTCTGACATTTTGAAATTTTTTAGAACTAATTTTCTGCCAATTCGTGGCCCTCAAGTGACAATTATTGGGATGTGCGAGGTCCTATCCAACAGCTGATTCATGCTTGGATCTTTCAATGGCATGGAGATAAAGCTTTACACTTATTTACAGGGAATGGCCAAATGTTGGTAATTTTGTTGAACGTAGCGCGCAAATATGGAACGTCTGGGCTATACCGACCTCGGGATCGGTTTCGGGAGCCAAAAATACATGGGGAACCAAGGGTCGGAGCTCGGGCACAGAACTTTTTTTTTGTTTGTGCCTGTATAATTATCAAACGGCCGGGTCAGAGTATATGGTGAAGCCATATTGAAAATATTTTATGTAAACGCATTGATTACATTTCCTTATTTTTGGTACATAATACATTTATCGAAATAATTCATGAAACCTGATGTTTTGTGTTCAAATTTATCTGATTTATATTTCTTCTTGATGAAGTCATATGTTTTTTTTTAGACTTAATTTTTTTTAATAGGTAACGTAGCCCCTAATACCATACACAGATAATTTGTTAATTAAAATATTGTGTTGAACATGGTCGAACGCCCTGCTGATATCACAGAAGATACCAACAGGGCTCTCTCCAGATTTAACATGATCAATTATAGTTTCTAAAAGTGACATAATAGCGGTATTAGTAGATTTTCCATAAAGAAATCCATGCTGACCAAGAGAAAATATAGTGTGTTTATTGACAAAGGGTAACAATCTATGCAAAAACGCATATTCAAAGGATTTAGAAAAACAGGACGTTACGGTTATTGGTCTATAAATCTGAACAAGAAGAGGATCGGATTTCTTAAAAATGGGTACGACTTTACCCAATTTTAATATTTCTGGGAAAATGCCAGTGCTAAAAGATAACTTAATAAGATAAGTTAACGGTTGCATTAGGTAACGCTTTTTTCATGATAAACATTGGAATATCATCTGGTCCAACTGATGATTTATTTTTCAATTTAAGTATAAGAAGATCCAACAATGCATTATAAAGTAGCAGTAAATGAAATTAAAAATATAGAACAACTATTGGATATCGGATACAGGACTTTATCTGGTTTTTTTGAAATTCGATATACAATATTTTTAGGCTCATTAATAAAGTAACCATTAAATGTTTCAGCTACCAAATAGGGATTGTCAACTGTTATTTTCTAAAAGACTTAGATTCCCATGTTTAGGTGCGCCCATAGACAACTCAGAGATAACCTTCCAGACTTCAGCAGACATGTTATTCGAATTTAATATACAATTTTGGTAATAAGCTCGCTTTGTATCTTTTACTAATTTATTATGACGAATTTTAGCTTGCATGTAGAAATGATTGGGCTGTGGAAAATTACTTTTTAAGATGTATAAATCTTTCAATCTATTACTCGATATTTTTACGTCATCAGTAACCCATCTGCAATTGTTTTTCCGATAAACACTACATTTTCTCATGGGAAAACATGTATTAAAGCTTAACAGAAATTTGTTAATAAAAAATTCATATGCATTATTCAGGTATTGAATAAATATATGACCAATCCTCCATTGCCAAAGATTCCACAAAGGATGCTGTGTTGGTTGCGCCAAGATTGCGCTATATTTATGAAATTCTTCATCTTGTATACTAGATGATTCAAAAAGAATAACGCGATGATCTGAGATTATTATCTATGACACACATACTGTAGATTCACTAAAGTTTGTGTATATATAATCAATGATAGTGGAAGAGCAATCTGTTACGCGGGTAGGCCACTATACCACTTGATGTAAACCAAAGCTCTGCAACAGATACATAAGGGACTCATAGACAATTTTATTTCTAGAATTAGTGCTAGCATCAATATTGAAATCACCTGCCAGAACAACATTAACATTAAGTTTATATAATAATTCTAAAATATTTAAAAATATTTTAAAGAACCGTTGAACATCTCCATCAGGAGATCTGTAAACAGTTAAAATAATAAACTTCTGTCACCTAAACTACAGATAATTCCACAAATTTCAAAATCCTTATCACAACAAAACTGATCCAATATAATATTTGAACAATTAATGTCAATACGTGTAAAATTGCAACACCACCACATTTAAATTTTTTTCTGCAGTAGTAACTACCTAGCCTAAATCCACTAATGTTAGTAATAATAGAAGCGTAGGAATCATGAGTTTTCCGTTATACAGATATACTTGATATATAAGTGATCAAGAGACTTAGCATTTAAACTATACGGACATTCACTAATAAAAAGTCAGGATCAAACATTATGTTGTAACCTGGTTCGAAGGGCGCTTCTGGAAAAACTTGCTAAGGGTCCATCACGTTCTCCGTAATTACATTATCCTGTATACTAGTAGAAGGATCAGTCATGGCTAAATTAATAATTTCTTTGCATTTTTGTTCCGTATGCACCTTTAAAATCTTAGTAGAGGCAGTCTGTTTATTAACCTTTGCAGTTTGTTTAGGTCGATCGTTCTTATCACTTTTTACTTTTCCCTTATCCGTTTCGCTTTTTTGTGGATATGTTTTAGGAACGGTCACTGGAACCATTTTCGACAATAGTTCGATATGCTTATTTAATAAATCAATTTTGTCTTTTAATTCATTGATTAAAGTATCTTTATGTCTAATAATATAAGAATATACGACATTCTCAGTTGTTTGATTCAATTTACTGATTTCATCCATAGCGTCAAATAATTCAGCCTCAACTGCCCTTGTGGCTTCTTTGTCACAACAAATTACGGTGTTTTTGTCATCCAAAATTTTTACGTTTTGGTTGTAGTATTTAACACAGCTGGTATGAAATACATTGTCACATTTAATACATTTAACACCAGTAATTAACTTAGCTTTACAGCGTTTACAGCTTAAGCCACTGAAAGACACGACCACATCGTTCGACATACCGTTCCTCGGATAAGGGTGGTCTTCTGAGACGTCGCGTAGCCGCCTCCGTAATTGATCGCATTCTATGCTTCCAAACGTTTTTCGGAGTCACCACTGAAGATGCCGACAGTGAAGAGCGGCGAAACGTTGATTTTAAAATCAAAACCAGCTATATCTTCAATAATATCGTATGTCTCCTTGATCTGTTTAGTGCTTAGTAAACAACAGCCGTCTCGTTTTTTGAAAATGTATCGGTCAGTGATCGCGCGGTTTAAGGCGTTAGTACTTGAATCGAGGTGACTAGACGGAGTTGGTTCGAGCCCAGCTGCCGGTAGACCGTATATAAGCTATATTCGTGGAGAGGATTGACACCCTCTCTGTGGGTATGGTAGGGTGGAATAATGTTAGCTTGGGTCAATGTGAGAGATTGATGCCGGTTGATATTTGACTACCACCCTAATTAATGAGGTTTTCCAGGTTTTCCTCATTCCTGCACTGAATAGTGGTTAGGGCCTACCAACGTAAGTCGTTCCTGGGCGCAAATGCGGCCTGCTTAATAATAATATGCCGCCCCCTCTCCCGCACAAGTCTCCGGCTTCTGGGCTAATCCCTGTGATTAGAATGAGGGGTAGAGATATTATTATTATTATTATTATTTTTTTTTTTTTCCAGTAAACACCTTCCGAGGCTCCGACACATTCGGAGATGTTCTGGAGAGTCAAGCAATGACTACTCTCCACTCCGTTGAGTCAGTAATCATTGCGCCCGTAAATCGTGTGTTCTGAGCAGACGTAGCGAACCAAGGACGATTGCCTTCTGCATTCTGCCGGCTAAGATCTCTGCCGAATTTCGACAAGCCGGTATGATCTTTAAGTCAGAAAGCAACGTATGTCTCATTCCACCCAGGACGCCTATAATTAGCACCACAATCTTAACAGAGTGGTCTGGATACAGCCTGCGGAGCTCGGAGAGAAGATCTCGATACTTCCTCCGTTTCTCCTCTTTTAGGACGATGTTGTTCTCTGCGAGAGCCGAGAACTCAATCACAAACATCGTCCTAAGCTGGTGGTCGAGGAGGACTAGGCTTATTATTATTATTATTATTATTATTATTATTATTATTATTATTATTATTATTATTATTATTATTATTATTATTATTATTATTATTATTATTATTATTATTATTATTATTATTATTATTATTATTATTATTATTATTATTATTATTATTATTATTATTATTATTATTATTATTATTATTATTATTATTATTATTATTATTATTATTATTATTATTATTATTATTATTATTATTATTATTATTATTATTATTATTATTATTATTATTATTATTATTATTATTATTATTATTATTATTATTATTATTATTATTATTATTATTATTATTATTATTATTATTATTATTATTATTATTATTATTATTATTATTATTATTATTATTATTATTATTATTATTATTATTATTATTATTATTATTATTATTATTATTATTATTATTATTATTATTATTATTATTATTATTATTATTATTATTATTATTATTATTATTATTATTATTATTATTATTATTATTATTATTATTATTATTATTATTATTATTATTATTATTATTATTATTATTATTATTATTATTATTATTATTATTATTATTATTATTATTATTATTATTATTATTATTATTATTATTATTATTATTATTATTATTATTATTATTATTATTATTATTATTATTATTATTATTATTATTATTATTATTATTATTATTATTATTATTATTATTATTATTATTATTATTATTATTATTATTATTATTATTATTATTATTATTATTATTATTATTATTATTATTATTATTATTATTATTATTATTATTATTATTATTATTATTATTATTATTATTATTATTATTATTATTATTATTGTATTATTATTATTATTATTATTATTATTATTATTATTATTATTATTATTATTATTATTATTATTATTATTATTATTATTATTATTATTATTATTATTATTATTATTATTATTATTATTATTATTATTATTATTATTATTATTATTATTATTATTATTATTATTATTATTATTATTATTATTATTATTATTATTATTATTATTATTATTATTATTATTATTATTATTATTATTATTATTATTATTATTATTATTATTATTATTATTATTATTATTATTATTATTATTATTATTATTATTATTATTATTATTATTATTATTATTATTATTATTATTATTATTATTATTATTATTATTATTATTATTATTATTATTATTATTATTATTATTATTATTATTATTATTATTATTATTATTATTATTATTATTATTATTATTATTATTATTATTATTATTATTATTATTATTATTATTATTATTATTATTATTATTATTATTATTATTATTATTATTATTATTATTATTATTATTATTATTATTATTATTATTATTATTATTATTATTATTATTATTATTATTATTATTATTATTATTATTATTATTATTATTATTATTATTATTATTATTATTATTATTATTATTATTATTATTATTATTATTATTATTATTATTATTATTATTATTATTATTATTATTATTATTATTATTATTATTATTATTATTATTATTATTATTATTATTATTATTATTATTATTATTATTATTATTATTATTATTATTATTATTATTATTATTATTATTATTATTATTATTATTATTATTATTATTATTATTATTATTATTATTATTATTATTATTATTATTATTATTATTATTATTATTATTATTATTATTATTATTATTATTATTATTATTATTATTATTATTATTATTATTATTATTATTATTATTATTATTATTATTATTATTATTATTATTATTATTATTATTATTATTATTATTATTATTATTATTATTATTATTATTATTATTATTATTATTATTATTATTATTATTATTATTATTATTATTATTATTATTATTATTATTATTATTATTATTATTATTATTATTATTATTATTATTATTATTATTATTATTATTATTATTATTATTATTATTATTATTATTATTATTATTATTATTATTATTATTATTATTATTATTATTATTATTATTATTATTATTATTATTATTATTATTATTATTATTATTATTATTATTATTATTATTATTATTATTATTATTATTATTATTATTATTATTATTATTATTATTATTATTATTATTATTATTATTATTATTATTATTATTATTATTATTATTATTATTATTATTATTATTATTATTATTGTTATTATTATTATTATTATTATTATTATTATTATTATTATTATTATTATTATTATTATTATTATTATTATTATTATTATTATTATTATTATTATTATTATTATTATTATTATTATTATTATTATTATTATTATTATTATTTTAGTTTTAAAGCGATCAATTTGGATAAATATTCTGTACCTGTACATGCTGAGTTCTGTGGCTGTGAAGTCGTAAATTCTTATACTATTTTAATAGCTTTATATAGATCGTCCAGTAACGGTGACCTCTCTATTTTTAAAAATAACTTTCTGAATTTGATTAACTTTGTCTACACTAAATACAAGTATATCATTATAGTTGGCGACATAAATGTAGATTTGAATCAAGATACCGATTTTGCAAAACAACTATTGTATATTATAAATTCATATGGTTTGTATCATAGTGTTAATGCACCCACTAGGGTTACTTCGACTTCTTCTTCTTGTCTAGACAATGTTATATCTAATTTTGATTCAAAGGCTTTAGAAGTTATAAATTTTGATCCTGACATATCAGATCACCATGCCCAATTTGTAACTATCAGTACCATCGACACGGCATTTCATCTTACTCCACAAGTAATCAAGATTTATTACTGACAAAGGGTTAATCACGTTATTTGATAGAATCTCAAAGTTATCTTGGTCAGATATGAATCTTGAGCATCAGGATAGCAATGGCGTTGCCTTATGTATTTTAAAGTCTTTAAATGACAATATAAAGACTTGTTTTCCGTTACGTAAAGTTAAAAGGAATAATAAACAAGGTGTCAGTGGTTCAATAAGGATTTGCGTATCACGCGCAAAATGTATTACTGCTGAAAAATCTGCTTTGGACTCTAAAACGGAAGGATTGGTTAACGTATAAAGATGCGCGTAAAAATTATAAGAAAATGTTGAAATACGAGAAGAAGGCTTACTCTAACATTATTTCAAGTTCGAACAACAAACCTAAAATTTGCTGGAAAATCATAAATACTGAGCGTGGCGATAAAAGTACCCCTGTAAAATCGTCCATTTCATCTGATGAATTTAATCAGTTCTTTTCCAATGTATCTAATACTATATTAAGTACAATCAGTCCCTCTAACAAGGATTCAATGTTTTACTTGAATAAGGTGGCTAAGCCTTCTTCTTCATTTTCATGTCTACTATACTCGAAACGGACGTGGTAAGTGCTATCAATATGTTGAAAGACAAGCCCAGTCTAGATTTTTACAATACCAACAGTAAAATAATTAAATTTTTACTTCCACATTTGTCGCATCCTCTTACGATTTTATACAATAAGTGTATTTCAGAAGGGCACTGGCCTGATGCTTTTAAAATAACAAAAATACTACCGTTACACAATCAAGGGGATTCGAACGATGCCGATAACTTTAGACCCATTGCGATAGTACCGGTTTTGTCTAAAATACTAGAAAAGATCGTTAAGAGAAATTAATTTCCTATTTGGAGTCCAAACAGTTATTATCTAGGGTTCAATACGGTTTTCGGAAAAACAAATCCACTTTAGGCGCTATTGCTGATCTTGTAGGTGCTGTAGTCGATGGTCTGGATGGGGGCTATTCATCGAATGCCACCATGTGTGATCTTACTAAAGCTTTTGATTCCGTTTCTAGCGACATTTTAATTTGTAAAATGGAATACTATGGTATAAGATCAACTGAGTTGAACTTATTTGTGTCTTATCTTGCAGACAGAAAGCAGTATGTAAGTTGTCATGGGGCTGACTCCGCATTTTTGTCGGTAAAGAATGGTGTGCCTCAAGGCTCCATTCTTGGTCCCATACTTTTTCTCCTGTATATTAATGATCTTCCTCATGCGATAATGGATCACTGCGTTTTGTTTGCAGATGACACAACTATTTTATCAACAGGCGATATTCAATTAGGCTCAGATAATTTGGCTCAAGCAAGGGATTGGTTTTCTGCTAATTGTCTCAAGTTGAATGACGCTAAAACCCAGTCTATTCATTTTACAGCAGATAAATGGGCCGTGAAATCAGACCCAGTAAAGTTACTAGGAATAACATTAGATACTTATCTGAATTGGAATTCGCACGTTGATTTTCTGAGTACGAAACTATCGTCGCAAATATTTGTTATGCGCCAATTGAAATCTTGTATATCACAAAATGTACTTCGTACTGTTTACTTTTCTTTAGTACATAGTCACCTAAATTACGGTATAACACTTTGGGGCAATTCAACCTATGCAAACAGAATTTTTAGTTTACAAAAAATGGCTATACGAATTCTTGCTAAAGTTCCCCTGTACTCATTGCCAGCCATTGTTCAAAACCCTAAAAATTCTGCCTGTTCCCTGTATCTATTTATTTCAAAGTTTAACTGATATTCACCGTAATATATATGCCTTTGAGACTCATTCTGACATTCACTCTTACAATACCAGGCATGCCGAAGACCTCATTGTCACACGCTCAAGGCTCGCTACTTGTAAAGAAATAGATTGGACCTAAATTTGTTTAATGTATTAACTAATCGCTTCTTGAATCGTGATTTTAAAAATATGAATTCTCACACTTTTAATGTATTTTTGAAACGTTATTTATTGGATAATTGCTTCTACAGCATTCAAGAATACATTAACCATGGATCGAACCATGTATAGCATATTTTATATATTCTATCCTATCTATTTTTATGGTTACTATTATATTTTGTTTATTTCATTGTTTGACACTTCATGTACAAGTTTGTATAAACAGTCGTCAATAAACTTATGAGTATGAGTATTATTATTATTATTATTATTATTATTATTATTATTATTATTATTATTATTATTATTATTATTATTATTATTATTATTATTATTATTATTATTATTATTATTATTATTATTATTACTATTACTATTACTATTACTATTACTATTACTATTACTATTACTATTACTATTACTATTACTATTACTATTACTATTACTATTACTATTACTATTACTATTACTATTACTATTATTATTATTATTATTATTATTATTATTATTATTATTATTATTATTATTATTATTATTATTATTATTATTATTATTATTATTATTATTATTATTATTATTATTATTATTATTATTATTATTATTATTATTATTATTATTATTATTATTATTATTATTATTATTATTATTATTATTATTATTATTATTATTATTATTATTATTATTATTATTATTATTATTATTATTATTATTATTATTATTATTATTATTATTATTATTATTATTATTATTATTATTATTATTATTATTATTATTATTATTATTATTATTATTATTATTATTATTATTATTATTATTATTATTATTATTATTATTATTATTATTATTATTATTATTATTATTATTATTATTATTATTATTATTATTATTATTATTATTATTATTATTATTATTATTATTATTATTATTATTATTATTATTATTATTATTATTATTATTATTATTATTATTATTATTATTATTATTATTATTATTATTATTATTATTATTATTATTATTATTATTATTATTATTATTATTATTATTATTATTATTATTATTATTATTATTATTATTATTATTATTATTATTATTATTATTATTATTATTATTATTATTATTATTATTATTATTATTATTATTATTATTATTATTATTATTATTATTATTATTATTATTATTATTATTATTATTATTATTATTATTATTATTATTATTATTATTATTATTATTATTATTATTATTATTATTATTATTATTATTATTATTATTATTATTATTATTATTATTATTATTATTATTATTATTATTATTATTATTATTATTATTATTATTATTATTATTATTATTATTATTATTATTATTATTATTATTATTATTATTATTATTATTATTATTATTATTATTATTATTATTATTATTATTATTATTATTATTATTATTATTATTATTATTATTATTATTATTATTATTATTATTATTATTATTATTATTATTATTATTATTATTATTATTATTATTATTATTATTATTATTATTATTATTATTATTATTATTATTATTATTATTATTATTATTATTATTATTATTATTATTATTATTATTATTATTATTATTATTATTATTATTATTATTATTATTATTATTATTATTATTATTATTATTATTATTATTATTATTATTATTATTATTATTATTATTATTATTATTATTATTATTATTATTATTATTATTATTATTATTATTATTATTATTATTATTATTATTATTATTATTATTATTATTATTATTATTATTATTATTATTATTATTATTATTATTATTATTATTATTATTATTATTATTATTATTATTATTATTATTATTATTATTATTATTATTATTATTATTATTATTATTATTATTATTATTATTATTATTATTATTATTATTATTATTATTATTATTATTATTATTATTATTATTATTATTATTATTATTATTATTATTATTATTATTATTATTATTATTATTATTATTATTATTATTATTATTATTATTATTATTATTATTATTATTATTATTATTATTATTATTATTATTATTATTATTATTATTATTATTATTATTATTATTATTATTATTATTATTATTATTATTATTATTATTATTATTATTATTATTATTATTATTATTATTATTATTATTATTATTATTATTATTATTATTATTATTATTATTATTATTATTATTATTATTATTATTATTATTATTATTATTATTATTATTATTATTATTATTATTATTATTATTATTATTATTATTATTATTATTATTATTATTATTATTATTATTATTATATGATTATTATTATTATTATTATTATTATTATTATTATTATTATTATTATTATTATTATTATTATTATTATTATTATTATTATTATTATTATTATTATTATTATTATTATTATTATTATTATTATATTAACCCTGTTCGCATGACGCATAGCAATTGGAAATCGTTTCCAATCGTCCGACATATTATGCGCAGTTTATTTATAATTCCTCCATAAGGTTGAAAATCCATTGTTTTAGTTGGAATGCGCGTGCTCCGGACGATTGGACAGTAATTCGTGTATTGTGCGAACAAAACTATTATATGTTGGTATCCCGCCCCCACTAAACAAGGAACTTTACATTTATTTATTTATCGTATTGTGGACAAAAAAGGAATGTATAACAATAGTCAAAAAAACATATAATAACAATAACTTAACCTAAGACACAACAGGAGAAAAAAATTCCAATAAAGAATAAAAACAATTATCTACTAAAAATGATTTCAGTTTTTGTTTAAATTGAAATACTGTAATCTTATCAGTCTTGAGTTCACTTGGTAAATGGTTATATATCTTAAATCCCAAACAATCTGGTGAATTAGCTGTTATGGTACATTTTGCAAAAGGAATTCGGATATCATAGCATTGTCTGGTATTGATTGTATGTATATCCTTATTGAGAATTAAAGACTCCTTATTATTATATATGTACAGTGTACACAGACATTTCAAAAATAAATAATGGCACTAACGTAAGAACATTATAACAAAGTTGCATTCATTTTATGCGTAATTTTACACTGTAAAGTAAATGCACGCTTGCTAGAATATTTCATATGAATGCTTTAACTAGATAGTTATAAGTGAACCGCAAAAAGTTTCTGTGATGTTACATATTAGTAACTTGCTGCAACTTATCACATAATTTACAACCGCGGGAACGAATCATCCAGGCGAATTGCATCGTGGTCTACTCTCTTCGCCAGTCATCCGGGAGCGCGCACATCTCTATTCGAACCGGCAGGTATTCGGGCTGGTAGGCTTTCGGTCACGTAGGACTTCGAACAATCAGGAATTCGAACGCGTGAGGTGCTCCGCATTCTTCCACCCTACCATACCCGCAGAGAGGGTGCAAATCCTCTCCACGAATATAGCTTATACACGGTCTATCGGCTGCGGGAGTCAAACCCACAGCGATCTAGTCACCTCGATTCAAGTACTGACGCCTTAAAGCGCGCGACCACTGACTGTTATAAAATAATACAAAAAAATAGCCAATGTAATGTTGCGTTAAATTTTAATAACTGTACCTTTGCCAGCTGTACTTTAATAAATAAATAGTTATTTTGTTGTGTTGTGACTTATTTGATTTTCTTGTCAATAAATTTTCTAACCGAATTTCTCAAGCACATTGCTCCAAGCAACGTGCTTTCGATTGACATACAATTATTTTTCTACGTTCATGCAAAAAACAAAACTTTATTGAACTATATTTAGTGGAAAAAGTGGTTCTTTATTGCACTAGTGCAATAAAATGATTATTGCATTCATCTGTCATTCTACTACAGCGTTTTGTTATCATGACAAACATAAACGTTCAAATCGACGTCACATTTTCCTAGACTTAGTGTCATCTAAATACCATTTTTTGGTTTTTGCATGAACGTAGAAAAAATATTGTATGCAACTCGTACAAAAAGTGCTTATTGCACTCGACGTGTTGTCCTACTCGGCCTGACGGCCTCGTTGGATAATATTACGTCGCGTGCAATAAACACTTACTCTTTGTACTTGTTGCATAAATAACTATTTGTGCATTATATCAGAGTCTTAAGGATAGTATAGCATTTCATGAAACTGGTAACAAACAAAAAAATGGTTGCTATCAAACTCCAGTAATAAATGAAAAAAAGTCATATGTTTCAGGTGGTTCACGTACAACCGTTCGAAAAATATTAAAACCACACATATAAAATTACATTGCCCCAAAATCTTAATGAAGATGATGTCAATTGGTATTTAGAATTTTATAAGTTCATCAGTCAACGTATAATCGGTAATCCAACTTTTCTTTTAATATTTGCTTTTCTGATTATAAGTGCTCTTTGTTTCGTGTACACACCCAGCGTTCATAAAAACTAAAAACATTTTTGGAGATCGCATTGTTATCCGAATGTTTAAATGGAAAAATGTGTTTTGATATGCTGGAAAACCCAATTAATGCCGCTTTAACTGACATATTTGAAAATGACGACAGTTATCATGTGAAAAACTTTCAATAAGATTTACGTGATAACTACGAAATATTGTTTAAATTAAATACTTAGATTGAGTGATCCGCAGGTTCACTATATTTGTCTCCGCTGGATTTGTTTCTACGCGACCTTTATAGTAAAAAAGAATGCCAAACAGTCTGAATCATTACAACACTTACGACACCGCATCGTACACGAATATAAATAACCTTATTACTCCAAAAATTGTTTATAATGTTGGAGAACACTGGGCAATATACACACAACGTCAAAAGTCTTGGATCCCCCTCATTATTGTTAAAGAAATCTTTTTGTCAGAAAAACCAAATACATTTATAAAAATATATTGCTTTCTGAATCTTTTTTTATGAAAAGAATATGTTCGAAAAACTGAGTAGGTACTTAGAAAATTAAAAATCAGCAAACGTGTTATTATTAAATCAAAAAGAAGCAACAAAGCAAGTTCCATGTTCCAATAGCATATTGACACGTCTGTGCATTGAGATAATCAAGAGGTTAATAATCTCTTGCAGAATACTGTTCCATTCCTCTTCCGCGTCACGACTAACTTATCTGCAGTCTGATGAATATGATTATGAATGGCTCTAGCAACGAAACCCCACATGTTTTCAATAGGATTCATGTCAGGAGAGTTGGCTGGCCAATCAAATCTATTGATATGTCCTGCTTCGAGTGTCTCTTGAACCCTTCTTGCGCGATGTGGTCGAACGTTTCGTCCATAAACACAAAATTTTCACCTAATTCATTACGTAGGGTGTAGATAATGGGCGTAATAACTTGTTCGATGTATATTTGACTGGTCATATTCTGTGATATGCGAATTAAAGGGCTGCGGCGTTTGAACATTATTCCACCCCAAAACATTACAGTGCCTTCTTCATACGAAGCATCTTCACGGAGAAAATGAAGTCGCTGTCACGACCTGGTTCTCTCCAGATTCTTTGTCGATTGTCATCAGTAACCAGCCCAATTCTGGTTTCGTCTGTAAATAAGACCCACCGCCACTGGCGTAAAAGCCAACCCCTATACTCTCGCGCCCACTGGAGACGGGCAGCACGATGCTTTGGAAGTAGAGTGGGGACCCATAATGGCCTCCTAGCACGTAAATTTCCATTGGAGTTGTCTTCGAATAGTAGCTGTCGATATAACACGGCGAGGCAAAACGTACCTTGTAAGTGAGCCCTGAGAGCTGAAGCTAAAATGTGCGGTGTCTACGAGCATATTGCACCAAATACCGATCCTCCCTTTCATTAGATATTCGAGAACGTCCACTACGTGGCCTGTTTTCCACTGTATCAAATTCTTCATATCTGTGTACTATCCGTACAACAGATGATCTAGGAATGCCCAACATGTTCGATATCTGATGATTAAAATGTCCTGCATCATGTAAAGCAGTCATTCTTGCTTGGGTAAATGCAGAAATTTCACGTCCTGGCATTATAATGTACACAAATTCAAAGGAACACTTGGCTAAATACTCTGCCAAACTGACCAGAAAACATTGGTAATAAAGTAAAGGATCATGGTCTGCATTTTTTTATTCCCTAAGTACACATGAAGAAAAACCACTAGGTTTAATCGAATCATTTTAAATACAGGGGGGGTCCAAGACTTTTGACGTTGTGTGTATATACTCCTGGTGGATATTTGCAACACCTAATAAATTAAAATTAGTGGTAAATGAATTTGATGATCTAAAATTTTCACCTTTATATTCTCAACAACTGATCGTTGAAGATACAATTGAAAATGCCACTTAACATTTAATATTTAAAGGGTGAACGTCATTCCTTTTTAAAGATTGCGCACATTATAACTGCATGGGCTGGACAGCACGGATCAGAAAAGCCTGCTCCTGCACCTGGTACCGGCACCTGCAAAGATCCACAAGTGGTTCTTAATTCTCGAGCAATCAACTGCTTATCAACAACCTCTATCTACTTTGATTTGATTTTTATTGCTCGGTGATTTTAGGGATATCTATTTGTTTGAAATTTGGCATTTATTTTTATTTTATATTTTTCTATGTAATTTGGTCTAAAATATCAAAGCATGAAGGGAGAAAAGCGGGGTTGTAGTGCACACAGACCCTCCAAATTTTTTTGACTACGCCTATGGTTTCAGGTGTTTTTACTCAACTTTTTTCACTTTTATAAGACTTTGATTTGAGGCACGATTTACGAGTAACTTGGTAACTTTTTTGCATGTGCTAGGTGTGGCACAAAGTAAATATCGCTAAGTATTAAATCGACATTTCCATTTTATTCAGTAAATTGAAATAAACAAATGACACAACTAACAGCAAATAGTAAATAAAAAAAACAAAAAATTAACTAAAACTCAATGTTTAATATGGGTACCACCTTCACCCACCTTGGGTCTATTTTAATTAGAGATTAACGGATATTCTGGAAAATATGTGGTTTCAGCCTAAAGTGGTCTCCACATAGTTCGTTCCCTTATTATTCAGTTAGTACGAAAATCATAAAAACGAAAAATTTTATAAAACCCTAGAAACTCGTCCAACGGGTTGAGATCGGGGGAACAGGATGCCCATTTAACATATTCAAGTTGTCCTCTATCAATCCATAGGAAAGATTTCATTTAAATAAATCCATTAGAATTGATGAAAGGTTTCTTTAATATGGTTTCAATACCAGGCTAACAGCTAAAGGAATAAGTTGTACAAGACACATTTTCCATATTCGTTAATCTCTAATTAAAAGCACCCCAGATAAAGGGTAAAGGTATTTTCCATATTGAACATTTAGTTTAAGTGAGTTAAATTTTTGTTTTTTTTTTACTGTTTGCTATTACTTATGCCGTTTGCTTATTTTAATTTACCGAATCACATGGAAATGATCATTTAATAGGTAATTAATGTTATTTACTTTGTACCCTGTATTTTGAAAATGGAACTCCAAAATGAAACGTGGCATAAGGAAAGTTCTATTATTTTGGCCCAAACAATATGTGGCTAACGGGTTGACCTACAAATTTATAACACCCTGTATAAGAACGGTTTTTGTGACGACATTTACCTTTTTTTAAGCTATTCATTTATGGAATAATTCTAGTTTTCCTTTAGTTTAATTTAGTATTTTGCCGCACTTCTGAAAAAAATAAAAATTAATAAACTCTTCCGCCAAAAGAATCAGTCAAGGGTTATTATTGAAACTAAATTAACCAAAAAAATCTGGCACTGAAAAAGCAAATAAACAAAAAAAACAAAATCTCTGTTTTAGTTCTAAAAATTGCATTTGTATTACAAGTAAGTCAAGTTTGACTTACTTTTTATAAGTTAAGTTTAACTTACTTTTAATACAATTGCAATTTTTGAGAATAAAAACAGAGAGTTTTTCGACTTCAAAAAATACGGAAGTGCGTAATATTGATGTGATTTTTGTTATTGTTTACTAATCTGATTTTTCAGTGTGAGATTTTTTGGATAGGCAAATATATAGTTTCATAAATAAATTATAGTTTAAAAAAAAACTAAAAAAACACGCGTTTGTATTACATCGATAGAAAATTCCGACAATCAGTTACGACTAATTAATTGTGAATAAGATTAAATTAGAAATTAAATTATTAGTGAAATAATTCAATTATACCTAGTAAAAAAGTGTTATAAATTTTGAATTTTGGAACTCCAAAATTTTATATTTTTGTAATAAAAATTTATCGTTTTTTGAATTCCAAAAATTTTTTTGAGTCAAAATAAAATTCTTTCTTGACAATTTCTCATTCTTTTTTTTTCAAAATGTTTAAATTCAAAATGTCTGTTAAAGTTCAGTTTCGTTTCCGTACCAAGTTTTGCATTGTAATTTTTTACAATTTATCTTGAAGTTTATTGATTTAAAATTAATTCAGAAACTTATTTTTTAACTATTCCTATTATTTTTTTCTCAAAATCGCAAATTATTTCAAAAAAACTTAGAAGTGGTCCATTATAATAAGTTTGACCGTATTGTCATCACTCCTTGACCCCTGTGCAACTTTTCAAGCTGATCAGACTTCTTGAAATTGATGAAAATTATGCTGAAAGATTCCGCTACATACATACATACATGCAGGTCAAGCTAATAAAAGCATGTTAAAAAGCGTGTTAATAATCCTTGATTGATCCTGTTGACGCAAGGGTTTATTCAACTAACCGTAATTTTTTTCAGAAGTGTGGCAAAATACCGAAAAACTAAATAAAGACGTCATTTATAGTTATATTACGGCCGCTATATTACGGTAGCGCTTTTCTAGGAAACCCAAATTTACCGCTTGTCCGTTAGACATGTGTCCAGACAAAAACAATTTTAAAAATTTAATCCGCATTGAGTGAATCGAACCATTAATTATTATTATTTAAATCAGGTATTCCTATCTACGCAAATAGTTAACAAAAACTGTAACACTGATTGTCGACAGATTTTTTACAAATTTTAATACGTGACCTTCATATTTTTAACATGTGATCAATTTTGCATTCCAGAAAAAAAAATAGTTTCTTTCGTAGTTAATAACCCTGAGCAACCTACACATATGACCACCTATTACTCAATATATATTCAAATATTTCAGACGTTCTCCTTGTAGTAAATTGTTTCTCCTGAGACAATGAATGCGAAAATTATTTCTTAATTATTGCTGTATGGGTACATTTAATTTGGTGGGGATTCATGTATAGTACAGACTACTTTCTCTTTGCCATTGGTGACGTTCTGTTCTCTCTCATAATCTGTTAGTGTTGAACGTCAAGAATAAAGAATTGTGTCGTGGTCGTGTATTTTTATTTATTTTATTCTCGAAACTCGACTCGTTCCGAAAATGTTTAGTGATTCTTTAATTACATTTTAATTCTAATATTCTTTTTGTGGCATGTAAAGAGTGATTGTTGCTGATTGTGTGTGTGGAATGAACAGCTGATTCACAGATTGGAAATTGCTAAATGAAACGATGACTTCAAGATACCTCAATTTTTCCTATCTCTGTTCCTGTGTCATTGCCCTCAACGTTTTCTCAACGGTTAACTCAGGTCAGTACAAATCATTAATTAAATGTAATTATATAGCAATGAACAGTAATTATAGGACAAGAGAATAGCAGAAAATTACATAAATGTATGTTTTTTTTACAAAAATTAGGCGTCCAATTATTTTAAGAGATAGTTACTTTTAATAACAGGATAATCATTAATAATGTTAACGTCCTTCGTTAAATCCTTTAGTATTTTATTGCTCACTACATACGTGTATTAAATGATGTAAGAAGCGATAAAGTATGCATTAAAATTATTACAAGATTTAATTTCAGTACGTTTGTTTATGTGCCAAGTGGCAGGGAAATTTTAAACTGATAATTTGAAATTGCAATTTATCAGTGAACAGTGGCCAAATAAGGCTAAATAGAGAAAATGGAGGAAAGGTAATACATTTTGTCGATATAAATTATTAGTATATACTATATGTAGTTTTTAAAACAAACATCAAAATATAATACAAAATTAATTTTAGAAAATAAAATAAAATTTAATAATAATGAAACATTATATTTATGTCATTTGAGTGAAATAAAGGAAGAAAAAGTTTAGTGTACTTACGTACAACTTATTTTTTATATATTGTACGCCACTTAAAACTTTCCAGGCTTAATCTCCTTTATTTTTGAAAATACCTTAGTGATCAAGGTATGAAGGCCTTCTAAGCTAACCATTGAAATTTAAAAAACAAATTTTTCTACAAAATGACCGGTTTTGAAAAATTATTTTCTCGGAATATTTTTTTCTTTAACACACTGTATAAATTATTATTATGCCATGGAATAGGCCATGAAGAAAGCTTTGATTTGATATATGAGATTATAGCTTCTGTTACTGTAGTTTTCTTAAAAATTAACATATAACTTTAAAATAATAGATTTTTCAGAGATTTTTTAATATAAAACTGATAGTTCCCATATAACAATATATTTTGTAACTTTAATTAGAAGGCTTCGAAGCCATAAATATACGTTCCGATAGTGTTTTGTTTTCATGCCATTGCAATTT
The DNA here is from genome assembly GCA_025584915.1 of Monochamus saltuarius. Lineage (NCBI taxonomy): Eukaryota > Metazoa > Arthropoda > Insecta > Coleoptera > Cerambycidae > Monochamus > Monochamus saltuarius. Next base: position 46,441,049 of record CM046721.1, on the reverse strand, counting down.
GAAAGCCAAGCATGGTTTGACCATTTTTAACAAAACTACTGTAACAAAAGCTATAATAATAATAATAATATCTCTACCCCTCATTCTAATCGCAGGGATTAGCCCAGAAGTCGGAGACTTGTGCGGGAGAGGGGGCGGCATATTATTATTAAGCAGGCCGCATTTGCGCCCAGGAACGACTTACGTTGGTAGGCCCTAACCACTATTCAGTGCAGGAATGAGGGAAACCTGGAAAACCTCATTAATTAGGGGGGTGGTCAAATATCAACCGGCATCAATCTCTCACATTGACCCAAGCTAACATTATTCCACCCTACCATACCCAGAGAGAGGGTGCCAATCCTCTCCACGAATATAGCTTATATACGGTCTACCGGCAGCATATATCAAATTAAGGCTCTTTTCATAAAGACAACATTATTCCGGGAACATAAGTTTGAAGGAAGGCCATTTTGTAAAAATAATTTGTATTTTAAAATTAGTGCTTGGTTTAGAAGACCCTGAACAAACCTACAAAATGATACCTAGATCGCTAAAAAATAACGGAGATATAGGCCTGGGGTTATTAGTGGCACACTCAGTATATTTATTACGTACCTACCTATTTTTTGTATATATTTATTAAATATCAAATTATAATTTTGCTAATTTTAAAGTGTTTCTTCTAGATCAAAAAATACATATACTTAAAAAAAAATCTGTTAGCATTTTAAATATTAATTATTTTAGTCTTGATGAGAAAATAGGTTCTATTTTAGTTTAGAACAACATGTAGCATATGAAAACATTTAAAATCCATAACAATAGCTTATTAATGAACAAGACAATATGTCTAAAATGAATTAAAGAATGATTCATATCCGGACCTATCAGTGCGGTATGGGATGGCATTGGTTTATCGCCCATTCACAGAAAGAAAAGATTATAGTAACAGTATTGACGCTACCGTACTTTTCATATATTTTATCTGGGCAAATTATAAATCTATACTGAAATTTATTATTCGGAGTGGGAAGATTATATACCTAATAATGAAAAATAAATCTAAACTTATTTCTTAAAATCTCGAAAGTTATTTGCTCTTTAGGCACGATTTTATGTAGTAAACAGTTTACATTATAAAATTTAAACAATGAGTATAATAACCCTATTCTATGAAATCTAGTGTAAAATAAAATTTAAAAGAAAATCTGGATTTAAAGTTTGTCGATTTACATGCAATTTTATTTACTAAGTCTAACAATAGCACGCTTGATCCTATATTAAAATTATTTAATTAAGATTTTCTGATTGATCAAAAATAAATCATGATACGACATTTTCAAAAACAAAATTCAATCAAATAATAATAATGTGAAGTAGGTATGTGGAAATAAAAAAAATATGTTAATAATTATTAATTGTTTTTATGATCACACACTATAAGAATAACTAAAATTTTGTCCATCGAGAAAATATAAATAGCATTTTCTTTGGTCTAAAATTATCTAAAATTTAAAAAAAATAGCTTATAAAGGAAAGTAAAGACGTATGTAGTAGGTAATTAAAATGAGCATAAACCTTTTATTGTCAACCTATCACCCAATACTTGCTCTAAGTATTTCGATGAGTTTTTTTAATACCACACTACAACATACAATACTATAATTGGATCTAAGGTTGCTACGGTTGAAATCGCTTCACAGACAACATTGACTCGCTGTTACATTCTGAGTAGTTTCTGTAACTATCGCATTCAACGTTGACAAACCTAGTGGAGTAAAATCGCTTGGCTATCTCGTTTATTTCTGGTAAAAAAAAAATGTGGTATAACCAAATGAAATGTTTACATCGTATAGAGAGGCAATTTGGGCATTCAAAATGAACTTTCTACAACTTTTTTCAGTAGGGCGAACTTTTTAAAATCGATTTTTCCATGCATAGGACGTTATTTGACAGTTATGTTTTTCGTATCATAACGCGTTTGGAAATCAACGGTTCATAATTTTTTCACAACTTATATTTAAAAAAAAAACTATTGCTACTAATGGTACACACCATTGATGGTTCCAATTTTCAAAAATTAATGTAGCTCTCCGCATAGAGAAGTTTTTAATGCACCAATTTACTGATCTCGACTTTGGAACTAATTTCCTTGAAAAGGTTTTAAGTTATCAAAAATTATAAAATAAGTAAAATTATGAACATATGGAAAATTATTTATTTTAAACGCGATATATGTTATGAAAACGTTATTGACAAATAACGTCCGAAACATGGAAAATTCTGTTTAAAAAATTGGTTCCTAATGAAAGAAGTTGTAGAAGTCTATTTCAGATGCCCAAATTGTCCCTCTACAAAACGGTATACGATTAATTCAGTTGTACCTTCTTTTAAATTAATGGCAGAATTGAGAGCCGATTTTATACTCCATTATTCAGCGGCGACTTAATAACTCTATGCACAGAATAAGTATGTAAAGGTTGTTTGCGTAAGTTATTATTATACGTATTTCATAAATTTATAAGAGAAAACTAACCACTAATATATTCCAAGAAAAAATTAATTAATCGATCACGTCTCCGAATAGAGGAAACAGACACTATAGTTACTTTCTTTTAAGTGCCGTTTAGACAGTGCTAACAATATATTTAATTTTGCCTGTATATTCATCTATATTAAGATGTACAATAATAGACCTCATATTGTCAAAACTGTATAATAATTAATAACGTGGCCACATGACGATTAGGTATACATATTTTTTATAACTTGAATCACGTTTCTCAAGATAATTCTCATAATATTGATGTCAAACAAACGGTTTAGATTTATCAAGAAACCTATAATATCTGTTTTGACGTGATATTATACCTTAAATTGTTCGTATGGTCATGCACGTGAAAATTATCAAGCGGAAAAATTCAGCAATATAAATAAAGAACATTTCTTTCTGGTAGTAAATTAGATTTCCTTTCATTCTGCAACTACATCCCGAATAATGTTTTTTCCCGAATTTATATTTAAAAGCCATTTTTTGTCCAATGTATATTACATTTTCTTTAATTATACTTTACAATTGTACAAGCAACAATTTTACATGAAGAAAGGAACATAAACACTTTTCCATAGTTTATTTCATAACCGCATGTAGGTACCTACTTCTTCCTTATATTTAATATCTGACTTTGTAAAACAGTGGATAAAGAGAATACATAAGGGAAAACTATATACCAATTAAAATATTCTGTTATTTATTAAATAGAATCTATAGGTGTTTTTTGTTTTGTCATAAGCAGATTGATATATTTGTAATTTTTGGCTAGGGATGAGGTCATTTTAACTGTAATAAAAGTACAGTGAAGCAACAGCACCTTAGTATTTACTGATAGATTGCCACTGACTGACAACAATCAACCAACCAACAAATTGATTTTGAATGATGAGACCATAACCATCAAATCTAAATCCATCCATTATCTATCAGATATTAATCCACCAATTGTTTCTAGTGATTAAGTAATAATAAAACAAACACCTTTTATTTGACTTTTTACTTCATCGACATTGATGGTTACCACGGTTGTTAAGTTTTGAATCTGCGGTAAACTACTTCCTTTATACAATGTAATCACTTATTGGTTTGCATTTGTCAGAAAGACAATTGTGGCGAATTAATAAAATCTAGAATATTCAAACGTGCATGATTATTTTTTCGAAAATATGAATAATTTTGTTAATACCCACCATTAGTTTTTCAAATAGAACATGGAATGTATTCAATCACCATTCGTTGAATTTTATTTTCTCTAGTAACATTACTGTGTCACCTTCGACTGCCCCAAAACCCCGTCTATGCCCAATTTCATGCAAATATTATTAAAAAGTATTAGCTGTCTTGAAAATGAAATAAAAATAAATATATATTTTTCTGTAAAACAAAACTTTACATTACTGTTGCATACACTACAAAAAACTTAACCTTAAAAAAGAAAAATGTATAGAAATGGTACGGCAAACGTTTTCTAGTACATCGGCATCGTTAAAAACTAACAGCACTGACACATTTAGCAAATTAAAAAACTCACCTTTCAATTGATTTTCTTTGAAAGGATATTTTAAAAATTTAAGACGATATGTCATAGAAAAAAATAACATTTTCAAAGTGAATTCCACGCGTAACATTTTCATGAGGATTAATATAATACTATAATGATAATGATAATGATAATGATAATGATAATGATAATGATAATGATAATGATAATGATAATGATAATGATAATGATAATGATAATGATAATGATAATGATAATGATAATGATAATGATAATGATAATGATAATGATAATGATAATGATAATGATAATGATAATGATAATGATAATGATAATGATAATGATAATGATAATGATCAAAGACCTGTTAAAATATTATCCTTGACACATATTTAGCTTTTTAAATTTACCAGGGGAGGGCTAAGCTTTACAGATTTGTATTTTTTCGGAGTAAACACCTTAAAATGCTGTTGAAAAATAGAAATCATAACCCTTCACATTAAAAATAAAGGTTCTTACTAGTGTCCATCACAATAAATTTTGATTAAATTTTATTAAGTACTTTAAAAGTTATTCAAGGAAAACCGATTTCTAGCGGCGTCCTTCAGGGACACATATCTCCGTAAGGAGAGCCTGTAGGTTAAAGAAATATAGGAACTTGTCATCTTATTTTTTCATGTTCTATCTACACCCTAGAGATTTCCTACATTTTCCCGGACACCCTGTATATTGATGATATATGCATACTATTCGTACAGCAACTGAAACAATAAAAACAATTATTTTCACGGAAATTTTGCTGAGGAACAAATCATATTAACAAGAGACATACAGTCAATATTATAATGTACCTACTAAATTATATAAAAATGTTATGGCAATACAATTTCTCCTCTCATATAAAGAGATCTTGTTGAACATCTAATTCCGTTGTCGACACCTCTTTCAGGATAAACTTTAAAAACTTTATTTGAACTATCTCGATCTACACGATATTATTTTGGTATTTAGGATACCGTATTAAAGATGCGTATTCTAATTTACATCTTATGAACGAAAAATATAGTAAATTTAAACTTCTGATGATTGAGGAACAGTTCCAGTTTGACATAAAAAATTTAAGTAATCTGTACGCTAATTTAGTAATTTGATTAATATGGTTATAAAAATTAAGTTTAGTATCAAATACAACTACAAGTTCCTTCAATGTAGTATATCGTTCAAGAGTGTAATTGTTGATATTATATAATTAAATTTAATTTCAGAAAATTCTTATCACACCATCGCAAGACTCCATTTAATTGATCTTGTAAATAAAGGCAATCATTGATATTAGTTACACTATTATAGAGTTTTTTAAATCGTCTGCAGATGACCACATTTAATTGCAGAGGGTATATCATTCATAAAAATTTAAAATAGTAACGGGCCTAGATCCCTGTGGGACACCAGAAGTTGTATAATTCTCAGATTTATAATCTCCATATTCAGCAAATTGTGTTCTGGAAAACAAGTAAGACGTGAATAACAAAATCAAGTTTTCAGTGAAATCAAAACCTTCTAAATTAACAGAGGTGTAATACTGCATCTGATGTAGAATATTTCAAAAATATCATCCTTCCATTCAACGTAAAATCTTTAATAAAGAATTTAAATTAATCTCGAATTTTTGACAATTTTATGTTTTCAAGTTTGTGAACAATCTGTAAAAGTTTAACAGTCGAGTAACTTTACCGTTCATCGTCAGATGTACCGTTTCACATTTCATCCAATCTTTTTTCTCCTACCGGTCAAATTCCCTATCAGTATTATTAAACCGGCTTCATTTGTATGCAAAGTATACATGTATTTTTTCGTAGAAATCACGTAAATACCAGTGTAGATATCTCCGTTTGAATTTGATAGCATGTTCTTTAGTAATCTTATTTTCATAAATCAAGTAAAATTTCTTCCCAGAAATATTATATTCATCCCATCAACAACTGTGTTCTCAGAAGGTATTATATTTTTTATAGAAAAAAACTATTTTTCCCGGAGTAATAAAAACTGCGCCATCGAATTAATATAAAGGAGAAGTTACGTGGACAATTTCCAAATTAAGAGAATTATGATGAATATCTATAATTTATTACCTGAGATAACTTGCCTTTAACCGGATCTCGCATGGCATGTAGAATGTTTTTCGACATTCAGTACGCTGAACGTAATTATGTATTAACCGTGAACCACATATCTCGCATAACTCTTAAATTATGGAGATCATTTTCCGATTTTATTGACTTAACATACGGGAATTTTCTTACAAGATCCGTGCACCTACTTATATCCTTATACCTAATAGGTCACTGACGGCCTACTTCATATACAATTGCACAATATATCAATACCTGATTGGAGTAATAATTTGTGACATCAGCAAAACAGTGTATTTCGTAACTAACAGCAAAAGCTCCGTAAGGAATGAAAAGATGCCTACCACCATGTTTTATAATAAATAATAAGGCAAGTACTTCTCTACCTGATATAGTAAATTCTGTTGCAGATTTTTTATCCAATCTTATTCGCACCACTTCTCAATTAGTATACGAGTACTTGACCAAAATGATGTTTGTAATATGCCCGTCATCAATGTACGTTCTTTCAGCGAACAGGAAATAACAGCTATGAAAAAGTTGAAACCTAAACTAACAACCGAACCAGATTTAGTTTCTTCATTTCTAATACGTGACTATATATTTGATTTTGCTAAACCTTTACAAACTTTGTTCAACTTATGTCTGGGATCAAAAACCAAAGTCAGTCATGTCAAAAGTTAAGTCAAGTCAGTCAAAAGGTGAAAGATCTAATCATAATTTCTACTTCAAGATTCAATTTTTCCTTTAACAAAAAATAAAATTCTACCCTATCAGCACAATTTCTATAAAAGTAGGTGTACGGCAACAAATTTTATGTTTGTTACACAGGATATTGCTGAATCATTGGACAATAGTCAACAAATGGAGGTAATATATCTCGATTTCACTAGCTTACATCACATAAGCTGTCGTATTTTGGCCTCTCTGACGATTTAGTAACTTCATTTCAGTTTTATCTCGACGGTCGTACCCAATATATTGAGATTAATAGCTTCAAATCATCTCAATATTTTGTAACATCAGGTGTACCACAGGGTTTGGTATTGGGTCCTCTGTTATTCAATTTGTGAGAGGTGTATTACAAACAATCTTCAACAATATCATGTCCTTCACTAAAAAACTAATGCCAGTTGCTTATTACTACTCACTAAATGGCGTTTACATTTCACTAGTGGACATGTAACATATTTTTCTGCTCACGTAAATGCAGCTGTTTCTGAAGCATTGAAATCTGTTTTGTTTGTACGAAATATTCAGGATTTTACAAATAGCGAAGCAATTTAAACCCTTTATACTTCATAATGCCCGCTACAGTCTATGCGCGATGCGTAATTCGTATGGAATTCGTGCATAGTGTGTAGGGTCTTGTTTGTTAAAAATCCATTCATAAAAATCCTACATACGATGCACGAATTCCTTAAAAACCAGGCATCGCCAATTCATGCATAGTCTATAGCGGACCTAATATGTGAGATCTAAACGAGAATACCTATGCGACAATTTGTGCATAGTGTGTAGGGTTTTTATGAATGGATTTTTAACGAACAAGACCCTGCACACTATTCGCGAATTCTTCACATATCGCGAATCGCGAATTCGCGCATAGTCTGTAGCGGGCATAATGTTCACACCTACAACTTGAAAAGAATACATCAAAACATTTAAAGTATTTGACTTTTAAAAGTGTTGGTTTTTATCCTGAACAAGGATTTCCACTTGATGAACTGCTTAGAAGGTGTACTTTTTCTTCGCTGAAAAAAAAAACGCAGAACATACTTCATGTTGACAACGTGGTATAAGGTAATTAATAATCTCTGTTATTTGAAGTTCTCTCCGTTATATTCAATATGTGATATTTGAACAATAAGTTTAATTTGAATCACAAAAAACTCTAGCATTTTCTTTTATTTTCTTCTCGTTTTCCAATGTTCCAATTTCATTTTATTATTTTAGTTTCATGTTTGGCTCACTTTTTATAAATTTTTTGGACGAATGACATATTTGTTATCCTAATAAAAATTTATTTGAATACGCTCAGTACATAAATTCAGTAAATGTCGATTTTCGGTTTAGTCCAAAGTTCCACACGAGCAAGGCATCGATTCTTATGTATTATGAGGTTTAATTCACACTTTGCGTATAATACTATGACAAGTGACGAACATAAGATCATAAGAACATAAGATTCAAAGAGAAAATATTTTGTCTTGCATTAAAGTGACATTGGGCCTTAAATTTCTCAGGTGTCGATGTAAAAATATGTCTAACTCTTTGTATTTTACACTTTTGAATATGTTTTAATAAGAAACTAGTAACTACCTTCAATTCTAAATAGAAAAGGTATACCTGTTACAAATCGATAAACTCAATCGTTTTCAAGAAATAGACGATTTAAGTTTTGAAGATTCGGCGGGAATAGCGTCATTAATTGCAGTTTTTTTATTTTCAGTATTTCAGCAATGGCAGCATATATATCTTGGATCTGTTCAGATTATCTTAATGGCCATCAAAAAGCGCAACTTTTTTCTACTTTGAACCAGTGTATAATTTACGGTTTCCAAAATACCAATGATGTAGATTTAGCAATGAATAGAACTTCGAAGAATATATTTTGCTTAATTTCGAGACAACCGGTTTAAAATTTTATAAGACACCTGCTTTAACAAAAACTATTTTATATCATTTGCTATCTAGTTCAACTCTAAAATTAAAGCTGAATCTTCATAAAAAAATATACGTAATATTTCAACGGACTATGACGTCAATAATAGAAATATGAATATTTCAAACAGACTACAATGAAAGGTAACATGAATTGTACAAGAAATTTTGCTATTAAATCCTAAAAGTTTGTATTTGTTTTTATTAATATTTATTTTATTAATGCGTTATTGCCGACTAATTAAGAATTATGAAATGTTGTTACAAAAATATTATTTTTAAATAACTTAATACTAGTGACGTTATGTATACCTCTGCAGCCCCCCAGTTCTGCCAGCCAGTTTGGGGGCCCCAACTGCAAGCTGAAACAAAGTAAATGGCACCGTTTGGTTATAGTTATACAGAGAACACGTCACAACGTTCCGCAAAATTCGGTTTGATTTTATATATTTTTTAAGTGCCAGTTACATTAAGATTCCATAAAAAAAACTGGTTAAGTTGCAAATACAGAACTCCAGGAAACAACTACTCTGCAGGCTAATGCCCCGACCAGCATTGAATTACACCTGAAAAACCTATAGCAAACAGCTTAAATCACTCGTCAGCAGTCCACCAGACATATACCCGTTTCGAGCTTATTTGCCTTCATCGGTATGCCATGTGGAGGTAACCGACAAATAACCTTAACTAGATGTAGCTGTGCTACACCGCATACTCCCTTGGTCCCTTTTGTCGGGTTAGACAGACTGTAGCTGTTTGCTATAGGTTTTTCGGGTATATTTCAAAGCTGGTCGCGGCATTAGCCCGCAGAGTAGTTGTTTCCTGGAATTCCGTGTTTGCAAAATATCATTCTCGCCGAATCGCAATAGAAGCCGATAGCTTTCAATCGTGTCTACTGCTATGTAAAACTCTTTGTGTCTGTGGCTTTTCAGTCTAGCATGCAAAGTAGCAAATGGCTAGATGTAGCTGTGTTACACCGCGCACCAATCAAGTTTCTTTTCATTCTATTGAAAATGAAAAATATATTTGAAAGAGTGTGAAAAAAAGGACAAACGCCCTATAAAAGATAACTTTGCCATTTGATGATGCATATTGATATCAAATACTAATTTAACTTAAAATATAAAAATATAGATAATATGCAGTGGGAATCAAAGTTATAAATTTCATTGAATACCATTGTCATAATTAAAGCCCGCACCTTGTTCGCAGATGACGTCATTATCAGTAGTGCACTTAGGACGCCAAGTTAATGTTTTTTACTGTATTAGAAAGGTATTTTAAGCTAATATAAATCAAATCTACTACAATTCCTATCAATGATTTATATTAGCTTAATATACCTTTCTAATACAGTAAAAAAATGTTACAAAAGCTAATAATAAAGAATATAATAATATGGGTAGATATTGTGGGTGTAATTCTATGCTATTCTATTCTATTGAATAACTACCAACTGCTGTAAATGTTCAGATAGGCTGTGGCGTTTCTCGCTAATAATCCGTTTTGGTTTAGAAAACGTATATTCAACATCCACAGAGGTCGTATTTAAAGTATAGGTATATAATTTTTCATGGATGACACATTTAAGGTGGATTTACTCCTTTCTCATCAAAAAGATCTACTATACCGCATAAAATCAAGAAATCCCGAATCGTTATGTAAAATGGCACCAATTTTTTTCTTCACAGGTTCAACACTAGGTCCTTATAGTTGGGAAATAAACTGTAGCAAATAAAACATTATTTACTTCTTAGTTATTTATTGAATATCCTGATGCTGTCGCATTTGCTTCAAGACGGAGAATAACTGTAGGTATCTGTGAATAATAGTAACATGCTGTAAGTATAAACATGTCTAAACAAAAATAACACTCCAGGGCCTCGAATCTCGAATGCAGTGAAATAAATTCGAGTGAAAATTCATTTTGCTTAAAAAATTCCTGACTATATTATTTATACAGGGTGAACCTTAAATAAGCACAAATATTTTAACCAGCAGTACAGTTCACTGTGTAGAACACATAATTAATAGTTTTTTTTACAAAATAATCAGGAATAAAAAAGTCAAATTTTAAATAAATTTCACGATTCAACAGAAAACTTGTTGAGGACCGCTGATCCGGGAGTCATGGTGGATGTGAATTCCACAACGTTGCCAGTGTTACACTAATGTCTTCGAATAGGCTGCAACAAATATGATTATTTATGAAAATCTTACTGGCCATCTCCTCCCCTTTGCTATTCCTATACCTCACCAATAAATTGAAAATATAAACCAGATTCTCTAGTCACAATCATAGTTTTCCAGAATTTGTTCATTATCCATACACTACGAGTTATCACAATATGTTATCGTTATCACTATCACTGATTATCACTACTTGAGAAATATGCTTTTAGCATGTCAACCTTTTCACTCTTTGAATAATGTGCCACATTTTATTTAATCACACTGTATTTCACGAAAAATATTAATTAAATACACAAGACATATAAGAGAAACACACTGCCCGTGAAAATAAAAAGACGATTCAAATATGTTTTATACGTTAGTACCGCAACTCTTAAAACAGATGCGTTAAGCAGTGTATTATTTAAAGAAACTATTAGTTTAGTTTGGTTTCAGAAGATGCGAAGTGTATTGAAATTAACAAATCCCTTTCCAAAAATATTACATGTTTGGTTTCCACTTGTAATTTACATAGTTTATTTCTTTGCGCTGGATCATCATACTTGTGGTGCGGTATCAACATCAACACAACCTCTTTGTCGATCTCGACTATCAATCCTAGAGAGTGGGTCTGGTACGGGACATTTTACCTACTGCTCATGACATCTATCTGTTACCTGTGCCTAGTTTCTTTTTTGCATGCGATTGACATTACTTTTAAATATTTTACTTTGCCTTTTCTTGGTATTGAACATACATCAAGCTAGTTATTTTGTTATTCCATGCTTTGTGTTTATTTTTAAAATCTGTTTCACCCACTACGAAGTACGGAATGGTTGGCACGGACACATTGTTTGAGGTTATGTGGCGAAAATTAACTCTTAAGGTGTTATTTGAAAATCATAGTTTTTTTTTGTTTTTCTTCATAAAATAATTTAAGGGTTTTAATTTGTGATAATCTTTCTAACAGTGTACAATGGTATTGTATTAACTTCTGAAATGTGGATAACTGTTGGTTTTTCAGTAAGTAGGTGAGCTTTTATGCACGTTTATGGATAATTTTTGGAATCATTGAACAAAGTAACTTCTTAAACATGCGGAAATTTATATTTTAATCGTTTATGATAACTTTACGTTACTTATTGTTAAAAACAAGTGTTTTTAAATTAGAAACAACCGCAAAAATTGAATTTACGTTAAACAATTATTTATCTTACAGATGATATGGCAACCTCGCCGTCAATAAATCATATGGTTTATTCTATTAGGTTACATCAGTCGTCTATCTGGTCAGCGGTCCTCAGAATGTGGGTATTTAAAAAAAAATAATATCCCTAAATATTTTTTAAATGACTTTCACTAGACTTTTCTATATAACAAACTACACCTGCAGTTAAAATATTTGTACTTATTTAAGGTTCACCCTGTATTTACAAATCTTGAAACTTTACCAAAATCTTGTGAAATGATTCCCCAATTCTTTATGGTAAATAACTACAATGACAACAGATTTGCATTTCCCATGAGAATTTACGTCATTTTCTGAGGGAATGTGTTCCACTAAATTCGAGAATCTAACCCCTGTAGGTAAATAAATGGGATGTTTCTGTCGATTAGCTGGCATGAATAAGATTAAATTTGTTTTAATATAAATAAAGTGTATTTAAATATTAACGTCGTCGCCAAGCCTGACCTGAGATATGCGGGCTTTAGTCATAATACTTCCTTTGATTTTTTTTGTTTGTAGGACATCTGATAAAGATGTGATGAGAATTAAGTTATTTATCCACTGACAGCCGCTTTCCGGAATATCCGCGCGCATCATAACCATATTTAGTGGAGACATGATAAATAAATATTTCAGTAGACACTACACATGTTTCTTTAAAACTGAATGCGGTACAAAATCCTGACCTAAACAAAGTAAGTATGGCCTTCAGATAGTTTTTTATCAAATTATATCTATTTTTATAATTACAGACGACTTAAATGATATGAACGTGCTTCTACATTATTTGAATGTGAATATTATTTTTTGTGTTCAGATTTGTTTATATATTAATGCTGTGTACCTGTCTTTTAATTAAAATAATTCTTTTGAAAATTTGTACAATACAATAGTAATAGTATTACAATAGTATACAATTATAATATACAGAATTTACTCATTTAATAATATGAATACTTTATGTGCGTCAAATTAAATTTTTATAAAATATAAAAAGTGTAATATGTCTTAGGTTCAGCTGATGCAACTAATTTAAAAAAGAATAGAATGTACCTTAAGATGAAACATTATCCTTCACATTTACGGTTAGAAATAAATTTTAAGTACTTGAAATTCTGTTGGTCTCTGGAGTCTAATTTGTACAAGTATAGCACTGGATCACACTTTTTACAACAAAGTTATATGGAAACTGAACACAATTTGTCATTGTTTGAATTATTCCCTTGTTTCTTAACTGTTGTTTTATTTCCATTTATTCCTTTTTTATTGGAAATACACTCTTCGGTAATGCTATTAACCATATTTTTACATACATTATTTTTTAGCTGTTCTAAGATGAACCAGCTCTTCTATGACGTCAATTAAGAGTTCAAGTATAAATTTACTAAAGCAAAATGTAACTGGCACAGGTGTTAAAACATTTTTTCTTTCACAAGAGCTTTGTACAGCGACTGCTTATCCGTATGTAGATGATTAATCATTAATACGATTAATTTAAAGATTTGAATTTCTACTGTAATATACTAAAATATTAAACAAAGACTAAACATCGTTTTAAAGATGATATGAATGATGATAACATTAAACTTATTCAGGGCGTTTTTAAAATAAGTAGCACTAATGGTATCAGGCGGTTCAGTTTTGCATAAAAATGCCCTTAGCAAAATGTTCACCCAAGTTTCCAAAAAAATATGGACTAGCAGCTGTAATTTGAAAAAAAGGTATAATTGCCAAATGTTCTACTTTCTCAACAGTAGAAGAAAACTAAGGAGAATATAGCCTCATCGTGAGAGAAACAGCCAATCTTTATTAAAAAAATAAAATAACTCAAATTTATCACAAAATTTGCTATTTATTAGAAACTTATTATTGAAAATATGAAAAAGCACAGAGTAAAGTAGTAATTTCTATTTTGTTCTAAACGCCTGTTAAAGTTAATTGTTGCGATTCTCGTTAGCCGCCAAAAAATTTGTTTGTAGTTCCTCAACTCTGGTAACTGGAATAGCATACACAATGCTTTTCATATCTCCCCAACTAAAAAAATTCATGGGTATTAGGTTCAACGATTGGGATATTTTAAATGAAGCCACTGCCTAACTGTGTCTGTGCTGTTACCAGGAGCACCATTATGCATGTACCACATGGTTTGGCGTACATCTAATGATGTGTGTATCCTCAAGTAGGTAATGCTGAAAGATGTTCTTTAAAAAATTGTAGGTATTCAGTTGCACCAAGCCGCGGAAGGGCCAATAAGTGTATTTCCTGCAATGGGGAAGTTGCATGAATTTTATATTGGTTTGAAATCTATTACAGGGTAATCTTTCAAATATATTGAAAGGTCAGAATATGTGTCTGACAGAAATAATCATATAATCATTAAAATATTAATATTAATAAATTGCCGTACAATGTAATCAAAAACATGAGACGTTATTGTGTTGGTGATAAACAAGCGTATGTCTTGTATGTTTGCATTTTTGTGGCTTTTGTAGGTCATAGATATATAGTACAAATACTGTGTAGATAATTCCACAATTATTAGTGATAATATGGTAACCTTACGGTATTATTAAACTTAACTTATTCCATTGTTTAGATCCGCTAGTGACAATTACGGCGACAATGCTATTGGGTAAGTACCAGATACCTAGATGGTTTTATTTGAGAAGAAAAAAAGAAGAAAGACTGTCTGCAGAATTGGGATATGGATGCCGCCTCTGGTGGTACATTCTGCTTGGGTTTCTGCGAAACAGTTTTTCCGGAATTCAAAAAATACTTATGTA
Organism: Monochamus saltuarius; assembly: GCA_025584915.1. Classification (NCBI taxonomy): domain Eukaryota; kingdom Metazoa; phylum Arthropoda; class Insecta; order Coleoptera; family Cerambycidae; genus Monochamus; species Monochamus saltuarius. The sequence continues at coordinate 46,426,033 of CM046721.1, read as the reverse complement.
TGTCAACATATTCATCATATCAAAATTATTTGCCATAATTCTTCCCAAGCTATCGTAAAATTGTTCGATCACCAGATTTAAGGAAGCGCTTGCAAATGTCACAAATGATCAAATTACAGAAATTAGCATGGACAGCTACGTACTTAAATATTTCTTAGTAATAGCAGTCGTGCGAGTGAGTAGAGTAATGCGAATAATAATGAATGTTATTGTTTTGTTAATAAACGGTTAGTTTTAAAAAAGTATGAAAATTTTAAAATAAACCTGATTGCATTTTTAAATACTCAGTTTTTATCAAATAAATAAGTTGTAGCAAAAAATAACTTAGTAGATGCTTATTTTAACACCCCCCGAGGGAAAAAAATATTAGAAAAATTGTTGAGAAGTTGGACATTTATTAGTAGAAATTTTTTGTAAAATTTGACTATTTTGGGTTTCAAATTACAGCCGCTATTTCATATACATATACGTATATTTTTTTGAAACATTGAAGGGCTGTATCTTCTATCCTAACGTCTTTATTATTTATGTCGAACACAAAATTGCCAAATCTCCATTTTTCTCAAAAAATAGTCTAATAAGTGTATTCATTCACACCCACATTTTAAGTCGTGCCTAAATTTAGGCGGCACGCCCTTGCTTGCTAGGTCGACAGAAATATCTATTTATATTATCACATTTCGAACAAATTGAAACTATTTTATAATTCTATTTTCCATATACAAACACAATAATATTTTTGTTGTTTTAAGGAACAAAATTTGCTGCACCTTTAACACATTTATTAAATCGGTACGCTCCTTAAAACTTGTATTACTTCTCCATCATAACATTTTTTTACATTTTATAATTATAATTATTTTTAGAGCAACAGGATTTAACACAAACTTTTGCTATGCTATTGAATTTTTAATATCACTTGTTGGTCTGGTTTTATGGGCATAACCTACTTTAAAGTGAGTAAGCTTTAAGTAGAACAAGAGAAAGAATACTGATGTTGAGATGATAAAGTAAAATAATAATCACCGCGATTTGCAGCTGGAAACAAGGATATACAGTCTGTCACGTAAAGAGTTAACGAATTTGAAATATCTACTTTTGCACTAATAAAAAATGTCTTGTCTATAGAATACAAAAAGAATATTATAACGTATGTCCAACATAAAAGGCACCTAACTAATAATAATGTTTAATGCAAATGTCTGATTTTCAACATAAAATTTTAAAATATCCATTATTTAAAAAAAAAAATGATGTATACAAGCCAAAAATTGTTCAAATAGGTAGGATTATTAAGATCTAGAAGGACTTCCAGGCGCTTTTCTTAATTCCTACAGCACTTGCAGCAGCGAGGCTTGCTACAAATTACCTTATTTATTACTTAAAACCTCTTTATAGTCTGCATTTTTTCAGCAAGTTGCAAGGCTCTTGCACGTCTGAAAGACTCAAAGTATAGGTCTTACTCATTTTGTATTGCAGTGTTTCTACAATTCTGGAACATAACTTGTATATATGATTTGTATAATTACCACCATACGCAAAAAATCCTAGGCTGAACTATCAATTTCAAACTTCGTTCTACTTGATTATTGTTTGATTATTGAGCTTGCAAAATATATTAACTAAAACCTTTATTTTATATGTTGTTATCTCTTGCAATTACAAATTGACGAATGTAAAACAACTGCAAGTCAGAAAGCAAGTTAAAGGCTTGCTGCAAATCAAAGAATTGCGGACGGTAAAGCGGCTTTTAGGAGCTATTTTTGAGGAATTGTAAGTGTAATTTCCTCAGTATTTTAAGGTAGTATCCATCGGAAATGATGTATCAATACGTCCCATAATATATGTTTTACCGAGTACCTTACAAGGTTACAATCTGATGAACTATCAAGTCATATTACATCGAGAATTTTCACAAAAATTATGTATTATACTTGCTCTATGGATCTTCGCATCGTCATGGACAAATATAAAATTATTAATTTTATCTGAAGCATAAGAAGTAGTTTCTTGCAAAATCTGAAAGTACTGTGAGCGTTGCCGGTGATCCTTTATTTTTAAATCTCCCTCAACACAGCACTTTGATTTATTTGTAGACTTGATAAATCAGTTCCCAGCATTTCAATTATTCAGGTAGCATAGAATAGTTTATTCTGGTCATTTTAAAAGGACACTTTTAGTATTGGCTTCACCTATAAATGATAGGAAATAAAGAACACCTATTTTCAAATTCTTCTAATAAAACTACGCCCATAATTTCACTCACTTTGTGGGCTTTAAAAACTAGAAATACTTGTATCTTGATTTAGATAAAAACCTACGGCTTCTAAACAGATAGATTTGGTATTCAAGGATTACTTATTTCATAGAACAACAATAGAACTTTCAAATTACACTAAAATTTAATCGACATGACGAAATCCCATGCTGTCTGTCAAAATTAATAAGAAAAATATGTTTGACCGTGTATATAACGTGTGTCTCACTTTATACTTACATACCCCTGTAATTTGTTTTCCAAACCACACAATTTGGATTGTTATTTTTTTAACCATATACTCCACACATGTACAAGCCAGTGTAACGGTCAGGTTACGTTTCCAGGGATTGCTATGATTTTTTTCGTAGCGGTTTTCGGAGATTTCATATTAGCTATTTTTTTAAATTCAAAATTGATAAATATGAGTCCATTTTGTTTAACTCAAAGGGAAAGAAAAGTCCTATTAACTCAAAATCCTTTATTCTATAGTGACATAAATATAGTTTGATAACTCTTTCTGGTTTCTCTCAAATGTACAGACATTTGACAATATACAGATATTCGTTAAAATAATTTCAAATAATGATATGCAAGTATTTTGGATACAAATTTTGCTCGAAACATTTTTTATCAAAATAAATCTTGGCACTTTGATTTCAATATATTGAATTATTGTTAATTGGAAGCTCCTTGCAAAGATAAGTTATTTCAGCCAAAATACCTACAATACCTACATATCATTATTGATAGAAATTAGTCTAACGTGAGGTTGCACAGACATTTGAAAAAACTTACAAGATTTATCATTATAAAACTATATTTGCATTAAATTGTATACTGTGAACAAGTATGATAATTTCAAAAAAAACGTAGCAGGCAAAAAAAATAGCAATGCATTTTAAGAGAGTCATTTCAAATTTAAAGCAGTCTACTTTTAATAATTTAACATATTGTAGTAAGTAAAGAATTTTCTTCAACACATTTTTTATACCTACCGCAGAACATAAGTACCTAAACAAAATGTGTTTACGACATGTAGATAACATAAAAAAATTATCTGAAAAGGATATTGGACATGCATTCTAAAATTTATTGCACGAACACGATCTCAATCCTAAAGAAATATTATGTTCTCATAAATATTCATACTTACCTGACAATCAATTTTTCGGTTTTGTCAATGAAAGTAATAAACCACTAATGAGTAGAGGTACTAAATTTTATTATCAGAAAAAGCCATCGCTTAAAACTATTTTTAGTTCATACTTCCGTCAACATTAATGTAGTTATTTTATGGAATAGTGACCTTGGAAACATATACCTTTAAAGTAAATACTCTGAAATGGGCTTTCATTGTGTAAATGATTTAGTATATGGACGAACATTGTTAGAGCAACATTTGTGTCACAGTCTTGTATTTTATTTAAAGGCGTATATAAATTTGCGTGCTAATCTGGTTGTCGCTCGAGCATCCAATATTTTCTGCGAGCGACCCATAAGCTTGTGAAGGAAGAATGGAAGAATATCGTACATTTCCAAATCGAGTGATTCCCCATAGAGAAACATTTTCTAATGCTGAAACGCGGCCTCGAGAGGCAGAAAAGTTTTTCAATTAGGGTACAAGGCTACAAGATGAAGAAAATATATTGCAACCAGGTGAAGATGATCTGTAAACAAGTACTAAACGTTTATTTTGACAAATTGGATTATCAAGAACTTCCTAGAAAAAAATACAAATGCGCACAACTTTGATGAATATTCCGATGTAACCCCCTATGCCATAACTGTTTGTGACGGTATTATTGATCTTTATTTGATTGAACCAGTTATGTTGCCAAAGCGATTAAACGGCGAAAGTTATTTGGAATTTCTGCAAAAGATCATCATTAATTAGACAGCGTAAATTTAATTTTTCGGGGAAAAATATGTTTGGTTAAATTGCAACATTTTGGGATTACATGCACCTGCTCTGTATTGGTTCTTATACGGAGTACTCAGTATACCAGTTGTTTTCTGGAAAATGTCACAAGCTTCCGCCATTTTTGCTCACATAAAAAAACAAAAAATTGGCGTTAATTTATCTGAAAATACTACATAGTGACCTTGAGTAGTGTACATAGTCAAGGATAGTGATACTTAATATCATTTCTTTTTTGACGTCTACCTTGATGACAGGAATTAATTGTTATTTATTAGTTTTTTACTAATAGAGATTTTTTCTGAATTCATTAATACAGTATAACATAACCGGGAAACAGGCAAAATACTTAGAAATGTCATTCCAAATTTGTTAAATGTGTCATTAATGGCATGGCATTAACACGCTATAGTGAAGTTCAGTGCACACTGAAAATAAAATTAAAAATAAGTTATACATAAATAATATTTACTACTTACACAATACACATATATAAACTCTTTTGTGTGGAATAATTTGCGTGCATAGAATTTTGCAACTAAATAATATGCAGTATAAAGATTATTGATTGCCTTATTCGAACAAACAAACTACAATTTATGTAATGGGTCTACAAAAGTAGGTCGATGAAAGTTTGTTGATGATAAAGAAAATAGTTTTACCCATAAGCAGTACAATCCAACATTTCAATAAGAAGTTAGTAAAATTATGTTCATTATTCTGAACATTGTTAAGTTATGTACTGCTGTGTCTTCTATAACATGTTATATTACCTATTTTATTCCCCATTTCATATAATTGTATTTTACATGGAAAACTATTCTTGGATTGTCCTGAAGAAGGCTTAAATACAACCGAAATGTACACGTGCCAATAATTTTTTTTTTAACTTTTGACCCCATTCCCAATCGCATTTCTGAAAATTAATCTATTGCTTCATAAATATACTTAAAAACAATAATTGTTAATTTTTCATCAGTTACTTCCCCTATGGCGTACTGATGAGAGCGAGTAAGCTCGAAATCGGTATATGTCTGGTGGGCCGCTGACGAATAACTGGCTGTTTACTAGGTTCTTTAGGTGTAATTTAATACTGGTACTGGTACCTAGTTGTTTCCTAAAATTTCGTTTTGCAAATATCGTTATCGCCGACTCGCGATAAAAGTTGACGGCTGTGAATGATACTTGCAACATGTATGACGCTTCATTCATTTTAAATGCTTCTGAATTTGTATTTAACAGCATTCGAAAAGAAAATAAATGTGTTTTTATACTTATAAAGTGTTTCAGTTAGATTTTTATTAAAATCAATATCAACTTCAATTTGAGGAATGCATTACGTCTTCTACTAAAAAATATTGGCTGCCTAGCAACTTAACATACTGCTGACTTAATAGTATTAACGAGAAAATTTTGCAATAGCAATTAACCAGGTAATGTAACATTACAAAATCAGCATTGCATCAGAGCAATTTTAAAACTATATTGTTAACATTTCAAAATATCTAGGTGGATCTTTGCTCATAGCGCTTATATTGCATTACGATACTGCCTCTCTATTTTATTTTTTATAAGCGTCTGTACGGTTATCAACTAATAATAATTTATTTTACGGACTCGCTAGTCGGTCTGGATTAGTCATTAAAAATATAAACACGTATCTGGAACAGCACGGAAAGGAGGGCATCATAACTACTGGGGCTGCAGCTGTTAGTTATTTTATGTTTTACGAGGCTTTAGTATCGTTTAAAAATGAAGATATAATCATATCGTATAATATGTAGCTGTATCATACACTCCAATTTACTGACTATAAGTTGACTATTTGAAAAAAGTTGTTCAATTTCACTACTTATTGAGGACTGCTTGATACAATTTAGCATTTTTTCTCCTTAATTAATTATCAAAAATCATCACAGGCCTGTTAAAATAATATGATTATTAAAGAGATGTTACTTTTGTATCTAGAACACGAAATGGTACTTTTGCGTTCAAGAATTGAAGTTATTTTGCTACGCTTAGCAAGGCAAAATATATAACTGAGAACGCAAAAGTATTTCTTGTTAGAGATACAAACAATATTTTTTCGAAAACTGCAATAAAATAAAAGTACAACAATGTTATTTATACATTAAATCGTTTGAACCGCATTTGAATCAAGATGGTTTAGGTACGATGACTATTATAACGATAGCAACCTAATAAACAATACAAATTAGTTGTTTGAAAAAGTAGTGTCAGAATTATATATTATGTAAGAGAATTTAATTCAAAATGAGCTCTGAAAGTGACAACGAGCATTTATCAGAAGAAGTAGGTATTGGAAGTGGCACAAAGTGCTGTTTTACAATTAATCCCCAAAAAATCGTCGAGACAGTACGAGATTGCCTACAACGAATTCAAAGGGTAGTGTAGTTCAAAGATAATTCAAAAAGTGTCCGAAGCGGTATTACTGACAGCTAGGCGGAAAAAAAGACTCACTTTGTCAACTTTTTAAATAGGTATCCATAACGTGTCATTTATTCCCAATTGCTGAAGTTTTACAAATTTGTCTCGTCGCCTACATGAAAATGGCAATTTTTTAAAAGAGATGCCGCATCGTTATCATAGAAAATTACCCTGACTGAACATCTCTGGTCAAACTGTGGAAGATTTTGAAAGAAATACATGATTTGTCGAGCTGTTGTAAATTATTGTCAGTGTTAGGTATATTCAAAAAGATAATGAAAATCCACATTTTGATAAGCGAATCTTGTTTACTTACTATTTACCTTTTCTAGAAATTTAATTCAAAATTTCCACATCATGTGGACTGAAACACATTTTGAACACCAGTTGTTAGTTAATATGTATAGATGGGTATCATAGGTGATTACTTCATTGAACCATATTTTCTTCTCGGAAAACTACATAGACATTCATATCTGAATTTTTTAGAAACAGTTGCCTATTTTGGTTAGGGATGTGCCTCTGTTATAAAGATATGAAATGTGGTTGAAACACATTGATATCCTAGCACATTTCAGTGTTTGAAATACGGTGAGCAATATTATCTAGAATAATTTGAAAGAGTAAACTTGTTTCTTCATGAGACGAAAGACATAATTTTGTGTAATAGTTTCAGAGGTTATTTCTAATAATTTTTATAGTTTTGTGAGTATTAGTTCAGAATAGTTTTTTGACAATTAAAAACTAAGGTATTTTTTATTTGTCCTGAATAAACTAAAAAGTAGTAATTTGAAAGAATACATTATAAATAGTTTCAAAATGCGAAATGCAATACATCTAAAAAAACATTTTACTCAAGAGGTACATTGCACATCCTTGGTATGCAGTCCCAGTATAAATTTTTGTGTAAATAACTTTCAAATAACACATTTTTTCATCAAATTTTCAATAGTAAATATAACCACTTAAAAAATATGACAGTATTTAACCCCACTTCCATATTTTAATTCGTCTGTGATGACTTTTGATCATTAAATTAATTATATCTCTAACGCTTAAAAATGTAGTGCGTGTGCAAATTTTAATGGACGCAAGTAAACCATCTTCAGTTCTACTTTAAAAACTAATGTTTTAGGCCACGTCATGTTTATTTGAAGTTTTCTTCATAAAATCGCATTAACAATTGCTTACTAATACTTAAAACATTAAAGGAAAAGCAAAATCGGAAGTAACTAAGAGAGCGGGTAATTCATGACCTACCTAAAATATTTTTCAAACCCATTCTGGCCAACCCAAACATAAAATAATAAATCATAATAACCAAATATTAACAAATAATTATATTATTTCAGTTTAGTAGTTCAATGACACAGTAGCCCACTAGAAAAAAGTTTTAGCCCGCCCAATTTCATAATTACATAACCTGAGATAAAATACATACCTATAAGTTTTTAGTGCATTGGCCAATGTTAAAAAATCAATCAATTCAGAACAGCTTCTTCATTTCCATTCAGTTCACTAGAACCTACAATACAATCTGTTCTTACAACTCACCAGTCAGCAGTAAGTAACCTTATTCACACGCTGTTTGGAAGATACACCAAATAGCAGTGGTATATACGAGGAAATGGAATGTAGCAATCATATTGCTTTATTGGATCGAATGCAGATATGCTTTACTTTCTAATAAGTAATCAGTGTTAACCAAATGAAGATAAAAAAATATGCATTCGACTGTCTTTCTAGTGTCATCTGGCAAACGGAAATCGAAAAACTACCAATTCTCGTAGGAGAAATTATATTTTTTTGCTCGATTTGGTGTTTACCCTTTATTACCCTTTATGTAAAAGTTTTTATATATTTTTAAATATTAATAATATTGTGTGACACTAAGTACTCTGTGTACCCAACCAGCGTTGAATTACACCCACAATATCTACCCATATATTCTTTATTATTAGCTTTTGTAACATTTTTTACTGTATTAAAAAGGTATTTTAAGCTAATATAAATCAAATCTCCTACAATTCCTATCAATGAAGTCATATGTATGATCTCTGATACCAAACATCTAGGTATGCTAATGAACAATTCTACAGACAAAGCTCTATTCAATAATTATCTAAAGAAATTAATCTATCTAAATTTATTAACCTGGTTTAATGAAAACACTCTATAATTATCTAACTTTCACTTTTGACAGTGGGAACTATAATATTTCCATATTGCCAAAGTTGACACCACTGACAAGTCTTAGTATACATATACATTGGTTTTATAAGCATTCCTATAAATCTAATGGTATATAATCTCAATGTATTTTATAGCCAATAACGCGTTGTCATTGTCTGAGAGAATTGCATATAATTTTGACAATAGAAAGTAATTACTGTTATAACCTAAAAATTTAATGAAAATTCAAAATTATTTTTTCACACTGAAAATTGCTCACGAATTTACATAACCTCCTAATATTTATATCAACAACTTGAAATTACAGTTCTATTGTTGTCCATCATATCATTGTTAGATGTACAGGGTGATTCAGTCATAGTGTCATTAATTCTAGAGAAGATAGGAAAAAATCAATATAACACGAATCCCACTAAACATAATTAAATTTCTTCAATGTTATAGAAACATTTCTGTACTAGCTGTAATGTTGCTCTCAGACTTATAATTAACTGTATGCAATGTCCCAGGGACCTTTATTCTGCAGGCTAGAAACATTGCAGTGTAAGGTTCCTAAGGGAACACATTACTAGCAAATTGCATTTTAATTTCTATTAATATTGCACACAAGTCGCAGTGCAATCTTCTTTTATAACATTCCAGACACTGCATTTGGAATGTTGGTAAGAATGGAGTACCTATTGATTTTTTTAAATTTAAATATACAGTATACACTACAGGGTGTATATTTTCTTCGGGATTTTATGACCAAGCATAAATTAGGGAACTATTATTCCCTTGCCCGTGGTGCCAAAGCTCAAATCTTGTAGATATCCTACCAAAATTCGATTACACAGTATCAGGGAGATATAAGTGGCGCCATCTGTCGGCTATTAATATACATATAATTAACTGAATCGTTTCGTGATTTTGATAAAAAACGCATATTCCACAATTTTAAAGAATATTTATAAACTGGCCCGCTCGTTTAGCTGAAGCATAATATTTCTGAGAGTAACTATAGATTAAAAAAAACTAAATAATACCATATGAAAAGATATGCAAATCCGTTGCAGAAATGTTGTAGAATTAATTTACCTCAACATTTTTAAATAATATTATATTATGAAACATTGTTCAAAGCATTCCACAACTTTCATTAGTTATGTATCGTAATTCAACTCAAATTCAGCTGTATGCAACGTTGAACAGATATGCTGTAATGTTTCATGTTTAGTATACGTTATTAAAAAAAATTAAATGCATAATTACGCCGAAAATAATATTTTCACCTTTGTTTAAACAATTAAATTCGCATGTTTTGAAATATCAGGTGTAATGAATATAAAATCATGAGTAGGTATTTATAATTTTTTTTTTTTGATACGTCTGCACATTTAGGCGCGCGCATTCTGGCGCTCACGAGGCACGGTGATTTGTGAAGACACATATCGTCTTCCACTTCGTCGTGCAACAATGATTTTCATTAGTTTATTTCGCATTTAGCCGCAAGCGCTGGAATTTCACGCATTCAACTGTCTAATAATAACCTATGGCAGTAACACTGGATTGGCTGTAATCGACATACAACACAGTTAAAAAGTTGGCAGTGTAAATTCTCGTTTAATACGTTAACGACTCAGTAAGTCAAAGCCCGAAGCTCGTTCGGGGTCGTTTTATTATGTCGCCAAAAGCCCGCCATCGAAATGTAACTTGAGCAGCGCGGTCCGACTTCTCTCCCTTCTCCCATAAGTTACCATCTTCGCGTTGTTTAGAAAGATGCGTTTCGTGTGTTTGTTGTTTTTTGTTTGTGTCGCCAGTGTAGTTTATAATTATTAATTAAATTTACAATTTACCTAAATAAAAATGCAATTCAAATTGCGTGAAACTAAATTTGAGAAAATTTCCTACCAGGACCAATTAATAGTTGAAGAACATGACTGACCCCTGCCTGTTTTAAACAACCTGAACATTGTAGTTACTGAACAGAACCGTGGGAAAATGTATAAAAGACATTTTAATAAAGACATCAATTTAAGAAGCAATTGGATTTGAGACTGTTCCGAGTAAAATGTTTTTTTTTTCTGTGTGTTATTTGGTACCGATCAGGATGAAAAAACCTAAAGAAAAACGGGATAAGGAGTCTGATTCTGATGCACTTAAGTGAGAAAATAAAAAAAAACATGAAAATGATAAAACTCAAATTCATAATCAAATGCGTTTTGTATGATTTGGGAATATCAACTGATTCTGCTTTCAAAAACATAACGTAGAGGTGACAAAAAATACATATGTTTTATCCAAACTCATTTGCGGAGTTTTTGAACTTGCACTACGAGGGCATGATGAATCCGAAAATTCTCAAAATCATGGCGCGCCGTTATTTTATTGGCGAACGGTGGCCTTGTATGGATTAGGATCGAGCGGTATTATCGCTCTTTATCCTTCACCATCTCTGTAGACCTGGGCGGCCTCGTAGAGGTGGGTTCTCTTCTCCGGTCAGCCTCGACCGCTGTTGCGGCCGATGCTGGCGGCTCGAGGAACCTCCTCCTGCCCTGGCTGACCCATTATGGCATTTTTATAATAATAATAATAATTCAAAAATATACAAAATGACATTTTAGATTGTACACTAGAAGTCAGTATAGAACATGTTATTATGAATGTGGTCCTAACATGGCAACGCGGTTTAGCATCAACACTTAAACGCATCAGAAAATTTGTATGGGTTCTTTTGAAAGGTAAAACAGTAAATTTCTTTTTTCTGCCTTAGGCTGTCCATATACGTAGTTAAAATTAATGACATTATGACTGAATGAGCCCGTATAACTTCGCAATTTTTCTTTTCTTATGAAATTAACAAAATTATTTTGTTTTCTATTTTCTAAATTTCTACCATCAATTTTATGGGTGCTAAAATTCCATAAAAACTTGTATTATTTTGAAAATTATTTATTTTTATTGTTACATTCCACACCACACTATTAATTATAGAGTCATAGAAATTATAAAAATACAAACAGTTAAGGAATTTAATATTCATTACCTTACTGTGTTTATAAACCTGTGGATAATTACTTTACAAATAATAGAAACTATAATTAATATTATTTTATTGATTTGTTAACGTATGTTTTCCAAGAAAATAGTAAATGGATATCTTTTAATAAATCATAGCCTTTTGTATGCTTTTTGATTTAAAAGAGTTATGTTTATCCTATTGCATTGTTTGTTATTTATACCTAATAGGCAAAATATCTATAAAATTAGGAAATTACAATATTCTGCGAAATACCTTTTATGTTGTTAGTTACATATATGTACAAAAATAATATTGACGTTAAATGTAGAAATTGAGAAATTATTTACTTAAAGTGATGGGTATAATAAAAATAGTGTTTTTGTTGTTGGTTAATTTTGAGGTTAAAATAAGATTAAATAACAAATAATTAAACTGTACAAACAAATTTTATATAATTTACCCATCTACAGGGTGCTCTTGTTTATAGGTGTATGAGACATTAACACAGTACCTAAAGCAATTGAAGTTCAAATGATAAAAAAGAACATTAACAGCCCCAAAATAGCAAATTTTAAGTCAACTACGAGTTTAGTAAGAGCCAATTTTTGATAAAATGTTATTAATAGTTTTTTTGTAACGGATCTATCTATCAGGACGTTATTGCTGTAATATTTATAAAAATCACTACGTTATTAAATTTTATATACACATTGTTTCAATTGGTTCATAATTGACATGTTTTTGAGGGGAGTTACGGGTGGTTCATAGATAGAACGAATCTGATGAACCAGTCCTGGGCTTTTTCTTTGCGAAAATAACAATGGCGAAAACCGCATCTCTCTATGTCTTACCGTTTTTAAGGTACATGGCATTTGCAAAACCGAGTGATACCGAAGAGAGCCCTGTGGCTCCAAAACGTTAGAGATAGAGGGATGCTGTTTTCGTCATTGTTTTTCTCTCGAAAAATTAGCTCTAGCTGTAACAAAGCCACCCGTAACTTTAAAAAACAAACCAGATTGAATTTATCATATACAATTTAAAACATGTAACTGTTCCTACTCTAATTTTATGTATTTCAGTTATGTTATTTTATTAATTTAAATTTTTCTTAATTAATACCGAAAAGGGCCAATTCCATTTTTACATGAACAGTTGAAACATTTTTTTGCGAAATAAATATTTCATAATAACGAAATTTGCAATAAGCTAAGCTATGGACTATCCAGGGTGTTTTTAAATGAATTAGCAAAAATGAGACCACAGATTTCTTAGATGAAAATGAATCGATTTAATCTAACATACCTATATCCCAAGTCGCATAACAAAGAAGATGCAGGCTGTCAAAGTTAAAATTTTATTTTCAATATTTGTAAATAACTTCGTAAGAAATCCAAATATTTATATAAAATTTGTAAATCGGAGGTTTTTGCAGGCAAGAAATTCAATTTTTTTTCTAATTTTGACGTCACTAGTAGAGGGCGCCACTTGTGGCACACCATGTTTCTTTTAAATGGCAGAACTTTTTTGCAGCTTAGTGTATCCATCTGACTATCAAAACAATTGATTCTCCTACCTGTTTTATTTGAAAAAAGTATACCTTTCTGAAGTCGGTAGGACTAACCATGCCTTTTTTGCTGAAAATACAGCAAAATGTTACTTAAAAAAGTTGTTCAGAATGGTAAATTATAGAGAAGTTCAAATTTTCAGGAAGACCGGCGAGATTTGATGAAACCATTTTTCAATAAAGCACAAGATTTTATCAAAGCAAACCAATATTAATTTGTTAATTAGCGAGGTTGCAACAATCGAACAATAAACAATTATATTTGCAAAACTCTTGTGCCGATGGTTCGCCTTAAAAAGCCAGAAATCCCGGAAAAAATCCGGTTCTCTAGTGATTCCGGGAGTAGAGTTATTAATTTGTTAATTAGCCAGGTTGCAACAATTGGAAAATAAACAATGACGTGCAACAACCTTGTGCCGATGGTTCTCCCCATGATCCCAGAGTTATTGCAAAAAATCTGGTTCTCTAACGATTCCGGGAGTAGAGTTATTAATTTGTTAATTAGCGAGGGTGCCGATCGTTTGCCTTAATAAGCCAGAAATTCTGGAAAAAATGGTGGAGTTTTTAATTTGTTAATTAGCTCAGTTACAACAATTTAGCAATAAATAATAAAGCTAACACCAAAGTGATAAAGAGGGACCTCAACAACCCCCGAGAGAACATTTTCCAGACATTTTCATTAAATCGTGTGTGACATTTGCGATATGTTCAACAGAAATGGATCATTTGTTAAATAAACAATTAAAAAGTTGCGAACGTACAGAGGTTAGATGTACCTTTTGTTATAAATAATCCCCTGAACATTTTGCAGAAAACCGCATCACAATCGGACTTCTCCGCAAAAAGTTGTAAGTGAAATGCTAATTTGACGCGACTAATAGGACACTTTTTAGCCAAACCTTTCATTATAAAAAACATATCTGCAATCGGGTGGTACAAAATATACACTGTACTCCATTAAAAAAAAAATCAAAATTGGGTTATTCTGATACCTATCCGATGTTCATTTGTTTGATCTGTTAGTTTAACATTTTTTTCTACCTTAAAAAGAAGAATTTGTGTTGTAAAGTATACAGAAACACAGAACAAAGTTAATAATTTAAAGTAATAAGTATACAAGAATACTCCAATAAAAAGCGTTATATTCAATAATATTCACAACGATAACAATGACGATGACGATAATCATAATAATAAAACTGTTTTCAATCACACTTGTAAAACAAAATAATTTGTTACTACAAAGAATGAAGAAGGCACTACTGCTCTCTTAATAATAATATAATAAAACTATTTGAATTTTATCTTAGGAGACATCAAGTCTTAAACACAGACAGTATGATCATTATTTCTCCTGTTAACTTCTTACTGAAAAGATATTTTACGAAATAATTAACTGATCACTTTACGTTAAAGATCTAATGACTCTTACTAATACACTTAATGTATTAAGATTGTATTCCTGAATTTTAACTATATTTATTTAAAGTGCAATATGTACCTGTTTCACTGAATGGCAGAGTGAACTTATATTAGGTATTTATAGTCTGGCAACCCTAAAGGTACGGATTCGCTGGTGCGACTGCGGCTGCGACTGCGACTGCGACTCGTCGCCGAGCAATAGACAGTCTGAATGTTCTCATCAACTTCAGCATTTAGACTGTCTATTGGCCAGCAACGAGTCACAGTCGCAGCCGCAGTCGCACCAGCGAATCCGTACCTTAATCCCGAATGAAGAAAAATAATGCTGTAATTTGTTTTTATGTATTTTAAAATTTATTTATTTTTGATGTGTGATTATATTATGAAGTTACATCAGCTGTTCGAATGTGGCTTACGGTGGTATACATGGAAATTTGATCAGTTGTGCATAAGATATGGTAGGTACCTATTAATTAAATGTAATCATCGTGTCCGGCTACTGTGTACCATTAAAATGTTTACTATTGAAAACCGTTACATTTGAGTAAGCAAGGTATTCCTAACTGGTATGTTTGCACAATGACATTATTAAATAAAATTATATTTAAGTACAAAAAATTATTTACATATACTCGCGTCAAGAATTCAGACGACTTACGTCACGCGAACAAATGAATAATTCCTTACATTTTCATCAAAATATTTAAGAAACTGCAACTGATAGTAATATACTACACTAACAGTTTGCATTATACAGTATGCGCCAAAAGTATGGAATAAATTCAATAAAAACGAAACAATTATTTTTTGGGAAAAATCCTCGAACAGGTCGATTTTCAATTTAAAAAATACATATTTTAGCGTAAAATGCGATTTTCAAATGTCATTTGTTTTCGAGTAATGACGTCATCGATTTTTTTTAAATGGCAACACCATATTTTTTTCCTTGATTCTGAAAGATCGTTTAATTTTCTATCAGACAGTACTAAAATTTTGCCCTCTTACATAGGAAAGTTTTCGAGTAAATGACGATTGAATGTTAGAAAACGTAAATTTTATCCATAAAAAGTAACAATTCTGAGGTATGTAAAATAAAATACAATTGATTAAATTTTATACTTAAATTAAATGTTCGAATTGCCATCCACCAACTTCTTGACAATGCGCAAGTCTGTAAAGAAATTCTTCTTGCACATTATGAATGATTTTTTGGGGTAACTCTGCGTATTTGGTTCCGAATGCGATTTTGAAGTTTTTCTAAATTACGTGGTTTATTAATGTAGACTTTTGACAATTCGATCATTTAATTTAAGTATAAAATGTAATCAATTTGTATTTCTTTCAAATTTTAGCTATACATTACACTATTAAAAAAAATATGGGAGATATATTTAACATGTTATAAAAAAAATGGGTTCTGGGAAATAAGAAAAGATAGTTTTAAACTCAATGCTTGTATTATGTATAAATAGGACAGATCTCATCTATTAAAAAATTATTTAAGGATTTTATTGTCAGATATTGTATTTTTCCATTAATAAATTTAATTATATTAAACGGCCTCATTAGATCTTGAAACTAATTTCAAAATCACTCCCGTAATAATGACCCAATTGCTATGTAGATTCCACCAGTTTTCTTCGGAAAAATCCAATTTCTAGGATGCCCAAAATCATATTTTTTGTTGTGAATAAGGTTTAAAACATAAAGGGGACAAATTACATGAGCTTCCTAGAAGCGGCGAATTATTGTCTACTCTGCTTCTGAATATAATTGATAATAACTTACGTAAATTTGGCTTACGTTCAAATAAAATCAGGCGATGAGAGATAACGAGGCAGGCTAAGAAGGAAGCGGAATGCGGCGTGTACGAGTGGGAACGCTCGAGTTGACTTACATCTAGCGATATCAAAGATTTAAGATCAAGGAGCACTTAATGAATTGCAAGACACATGAGCATTGCAGAAATAATTTAATTTATCGTAAATTAATTAGGTGAATTAGGTTTTAATAAAGTATATGAAAGCTAGTGTAAAACATACATAACATAAACAACATAACCGTTTATTTTTTATTAAACTAGTTAGTTTTCTCAGTTAAGATTGTTTTGTAAGATGAAAAAATTATCTGCAATCCTTATCCCAATGTCTATAAATGTGTCGCTAGTGTGAGAACCTACGTCAAATAACTTCCGTTAAATCCGGTACGACTGGTTTACCTCACAGTTGTGCAAAAATGTACCAGGTTTATTTCAAAAGGCAGAGCCAATCAATTAAGGAAGGAAAACAAATTTGAAAATAAAATATTTATTAACTTAATGGTACCTATTACGCAGTGGTTCAGAACGTATACACAGATTTTCAATATAGTTTCCATTTCATTCGAAACACTTTTGATACCGTAATGCAAGCTTTTTTAAACCTTTCTACCAGCTACGATTGTACTTAGTTTTATTGAAGTTTCCAGTTTCCTCGAATGCTGAGTTGTAGAAAGAGGTGGTATACAGTCATTGGTTAAGAATATAGGGTGGACACCATATGCGGATGAGTTATCGTAAAACCACAATTCCTGATATTGAAATTTCTCATCGTTGGTTTTGAATAGTACGCATATCTTACAGTACTAACACTGACTACTACTGACTAGGCAATTAGGCACCCTCATCTTTTCCTACACCTTAAGAATTGACTTAATAATTCGCGTTGAACAGCTCAATGCAAAACTGACTGCAATTCTAGGTGGTGAATTAGAATCAGGGCCGCGCCAACCCGGGGGTGCAAGGGGTGCGTGGCACCCGGGCGCCACGATCCAGGGGGCCACAAATGACCGTTGGGTAGTAGCAGACGTCAGTCAAACTAAACTGCACACTCCGTGTTAAAATATATCCCTTCCCCGTTTTTACATTTTTTGTCAGTTAGATCAGATTCGCTTAATATAAATAAGTCCTTTATAAGATTTTAGTTGACTTGTTAAAGTTTTATACCTGAGCGTCTTCTAATTTATTTACGCCTATGCATTTTTACTCCTCGCACGCTTTGCCCGTTGAGGAATTGCAAAAAGAAACGCCCAAAAAATAATTTTTTGCTACCTACTGTTTAAATAAAAAGTCAGTAACACTGATGATATGTGACCATCATTTTATGTGTTGTTATTTTTACACATGTATTTTATATTACAAATATATTTACTGTTATTTATGAAGACTATTCAAGTTCCTATTCTCAGCTCTTGTTATTTTAATATTGTTTGTTTTCTGTTAATTATTGAAGAAAAATACATTTATTTTTATTATTATTAATGTATATTTCCATATTTATTTTATTGCTCTATAATTTGATAATTAACCTAGAATGCTGCTAGGGCGGCAGCAAAGATACGCACCCCGGCGCAGGTACCCTTGGCGCGGCCCTGATTAGAATCAGTACATAGAGTTTGAAAAGATTCGACATCACGAGTCTTTGGAACGACATAATAGTGACTCATTTTATAAATCTGCTCATAATGTGTAGCAGTCAACACAAAAAGATATATACGAGCCGTCCGTAAATTTCTTGCATAAAATTGCGTATTCCCCATACCTCGCAAAGCATACCCGATTACACATTAAACGTTTCTCAAGTGGTACGCCTATGGAATCATGTTCCCTGCAACCCTCACCTACTATTTTGAATCTCGGATATATATAATTAACATGTAATAGAGCCATTTTTCAATATAATTGTAATTTTTTTTGCAACCGATCAATCACTTTTGAAATGCACCTCGTATACAACTATAATGCATAATGGCGCATGATGTAATACATATTGCATGTAAATCTTGCACACCTTGAAACATAATATTAAACCGTTGGAATACCGGATTTTTGCATTTCGTGGATTAACAGTGTGTATAATCCTTCTACTGACGAAAAATAATTTAAATGGTAGCGAAGACAATATGATTTGGCAGCGTATTACGCTTCCATTTTAATAGTAAAAATCAAAAGAATTTCGGCAGATAGCGGAATATATAGATGCTTTCGCTTTATTAATAATAAAAACCTGCATCACATTCAAAATAAAGTCGGATAATGGATGCTTGTACAGGGAACAGAACATATGAATATAAAATCGTACCACCTGATACTTAATATTTTTTAAATCTTGTAAGAGATTAAAGGCATTATAAACATTATTTTTACGTTAGGGGCAAAATTGTATATATTTTTGGAAAGAAAAAAGTCTTTCACTAGGAAAGGAAGACAGTCGGCTTCAGAGAGCCGACTATCTTTTAGCGAAACCAGAGAATACGATTAGTAAAGTTTTTAGGGGTTGCTATGGATGAACATTTTTCGCTTTTTGGGAAGACGTGAGAAGCAACAGGAACATGTCTCTTCTAAAACTACTTCTGGTTGTAAGAGATGCAGTATGGTAAAGACTACGATAGAGGTCACATGGTGATCCTCAAGGAACCAGTGGAAGATAATATGATTCTTGGAGCAGTTAGAAACAAGATATTCTTACTTACACTTTTCAAATGAAAGCTTTGAAGTGGGGATATCGGAGACTTTGGTTCTCAGGTCTCGAAAGGACTCGGCTTGTTTACTATACTCAGATATTCAGACGGATTTACATGCGCTTATGTCATACAAGATCACTTCCTGCGTCTTCTGGAATGCGTTAAGGCCTTGTCCATATTGGAGTGGGAAAATCGTGTGAAGGTGACGTTGGTTCCAGGTCATAGTAATATGACAAAATGGTGGCCTCACCTGTTGGCCAGACCAAGTATCAACCACTATTACGGCTTATCACGACCACCTACCTATCATTTTTTTTAAACTAAATGAAACACCTAACAACGAAAGAATGGTCAAACCAATCTTACGACAAGACATATTTCTTATAAAGCGTTCATGAGCTGACGAAATCTGAACAAGGCATGGCAAAGGCAACATCAGGGTCATCGCACTACTACAAGGTCACGGGCATTTTCTGTGATTTGTGTAAGAAAAGCTTAACACGTTGTCTGTTTAGGGTCAATAAATGAATTTATTAAAGTTTTTGTCGAATTAAGAGATACTGCTACTTAGACGTTAATTTATTGGTTCTTTATATAAGTCAGCAGAGCAATAGTTTTACAATATTCCAGGTAATTCGTAAAATAGAAACAAGTTATACTATATGTACCTTTAAAAATCCATAAGGCAAGCCAGGTTAGCCTGTTTAGCACCACCATAGTGAGAGTGGAACAATCGATATTTTGATACTATTAGAAACATAAAAACAAATAAAGCTATTGTAAAGTAGGTATATAAAATTATAAGTCAAATAGAGTGCCCGCCAAGATACAGGGAGATAGCCAATAGAGATTAAGTAAATTAGGATTCCACCCTCTTTACTCCAGAGTGGAATCGAACTATGTCTGGACGTACCTTGGCATAGTTAGTTCCCCTTTTGAGGTCCAGGCAATTCGGTACTTCAGCGTACAATATTCAAGTAAAATTCTGAAATTTTGCTAGCAAGATTATTTTTTTATATAGTATAGTAGTTTTATTAAGTATCAAGTTCAATATTTGTTCGTGGATTCCGTTGTTTTCTATATTTTGTTATCACTTTTTCTATTATTATTAGAGCTTAATTATGTTGGACATACATAAAGGAAACATGGTAATGTCTAACAATAAAAAGAACATACTAACTTACCACAGTGGTTACAAATTTTGAGAAACATTTCATAATGTTCATTAATTCATCAATAGCATTTGCGTCCAGAGGATAATAATAATAATAATATTTATTAATCCTTTAAGACATATAAAATGCATAGCATAAGCACAAACAAAAGACAAAACACATACAAATACTTTAAAAGTCATTGTCATTGATAAATTCATCAACACTATAATAACATTTGCTGAGTAGCCTAGCCATAATAGATTTTTTGAATGATGCATTGTCAAGGGATTTAAATTTATTTGGTAATACATTGAATAGCTTGGATCCCAAGTACTTGGGAGACATCTCGTATTTACTTGAATTATGTTTCGGAATACACAACAAATCACTATTGTGTGTTGAATAGTTATGAAAATGAGATTTTTAACTAAAGAAGAAATATTTTCTTTTATATATAATATGTTTTATTAATATAAATACAGGGTAGTGTCAGTATTTTATTGTTAATGAAAACTTTCTTACACGATTCCCGGGAATTAATTCCAAATATATTTCTGAGTATCCGTTTTTGGGTTACAAAGATCTTCCCACTCCTAACAGAACTACCCCACAAAATTATATTGTAGGAGAGGTGGCTATAGACTAAGCTGTAATAAACGTTTAATAACGCACATAAGGGCATAGTTTTTCTTATTCGAGATATGGCATACAGTGATTTGTTGAGTGTTTTATTGAGCATATCGATATGTATAGACCAATTCAATTGGTAATCGAGATAGACACCCAAGAACTTGGTATTATCACTAGATTCAAGAACAGAATTATTAATAGTAAGGTGTAGTTTGACCTGCGGATTATACGAAGATTGAAAATAAACTATTATAGTTTTATCAACATTTAAAATAAGTGCGTTAGCTTCACACCAGTTAACAAAAGATTGTATAAAACCCTGACAAACCACTACGAGTTCCTCAGGGGTCCGCGCCGACACCACAAGAGACGTGTCATCGGCAAACATCGTAAGATGAGGTGCGTTGATAAAGCTCGGTAAGTCGTTGACAAATAACAAAAAATTAATGGTCCCAGCACCGATCCCTGAGGCACTCCAATATCCATATTACGGCAATGCGAGGTAGTATTGAGAACTTTAGCATGCATAGTTCTGTCAGATAGATAATGAACTAACCAATTCAAAAATATTCCTCTAAATCCAATACTATATAACTTATCTTTGATAAAAGAGATACGAAGACTGTCGAATGCTTGTGACAAATCAAAAAAAGACCAGCTACATGCTTACCACTATCAAGCAAACTGTAGATACTCTCAGTGAAACTGCAAGCTGCTGACTGAGTAGATATACCCCGTCTAAAACCGTGTTGGCAACTTGTCATAATTTTTGTATTTACCAATAAACTCAAACATTCTGTTAGCGACTACCCTTTCAAATAGAGAAAACACTTAACATTGAGATAGGTCTTTTAAATTATTAATAATGTTCATTACCTCATCTGAATCTACGGGGTAAAAGAAAAATGTAGTATTAATGATTTTCGAAGATGTGCAAGTCATAGACCCCAAGTTGCAGATAGCTTCTTGATACATCGATATTGATCACCATACTGAAAACATTTTCCATCTTCAGTTACGCTGAAGTAAATTATCATCAATTAATATTATTGATGCCTGTCCTTTCTTTTCAGTTTCAGTCAAAACAACTTTCAGTTTCAATTTTTATTATCAGTCCTATACAGTGTCCCGAAATTAATGCAACATAGAACAAGAGTAGATACAAGGTATCAAAGTTAAAATTTTATTTTCGGTATTTGTAAATAAGTTTTTAAAAAATCCAAATATTGAAGAAGGGTTTGGGTGTGAAAAATTCAAATTTGTTTCTGGTTTTACTTATGTCATATCATGCTTCTTTTAAATGGCAAAACTTTTTTGCGGCTTAGTATATCCATCATCCATCTGACTATTAAAACAATCGATTATTCTACCTTTTTTATCTGAAAAAGATAACCACCTTGTTGAAGTCGCTAGGAGTAACCGTTTTCGAAATAATCCTATTCGAAATTTACAGTACACCAAGTAAAAACTGTTTTGGTTTCAGGTAAAGTGTCATTTCCTATAAAAATACAGCAAAATGTTACTTAATCATCAACTTTTGACAATGGTAAGTTTGGCTACATCGCATTATGGTATCTCAGGCATCTACTCTTGCTGTATTAATTTCGAGACACTCTGTATGTATAGACAGTACCTAAGAACTAATTCTTTACTAATCTATATCTATTTTTTCACAATGTGTTACTGGATTCATTTAGTATTCTATCTGACCTTGTGGAAGTTATTTTCCTATACTCGCATTCTACAGTAAGGAGTGGTGATTGTAAGTAAAAATTACTTGTTTGTTATAATATATCCATATATCCTAATTCATGTTTAATTATTAAGAACTTTTAAATTAAATTAGAATCGAGGCATGTGTAGAAAAGTGGTTAATCACAAGAAAATTACCGTAATTCATCATAACTGTCAATTTTATCTTAACAAATATAAAATAAAGCATCTTATAGGAAGGAATTTACTAAATTATGTTTCTTATTTTTGAACATATATCTACTAAGCTGATAGTTATTTTCAATATTGTTTTCAAAATGTACCAAAGTAACCAACGTGTGTGTTCTGTAGCCTAAAAATAATAGTTGGAAATGGAATGGAAATTCAAAACATTACACCAAGGTGTTGCGTCGAATAAAACATAATACAGCGAAATCACACATACAGAGAAATTTTATAGATTAACATGTTTCATAACACTGTAACATGATAGAGATAGCATTCTATTGTTTTATTACAAAAAACAATCAATTTTTAAACAGCACAACTGCTTAGTAGGTCGGGATACAGAGAGGATTGGGAATTTAATGAAATTCCCGTCGTTCTGTTTAATTATTTTACTTCCTACCTTGGTAAGATGCACAACTGGCCAAAGATGAACAGAAACAGCTCCCTGCCAATGTGGGTCACTCCAGTAAAACTACTCAATCTGGTAGGTACCTCAATATATTCACAAAAATACAAGTATAATTAGTGACATTTTCATCTTGACATAAAAAAAATTAATTATCAAATTATCCTCCTTAGTTGAAAAATTAGCAACATAGGGAATTAATTATTGTCACAAATTTATAAAGTGAAATCCTTAAACTGGTATGGTTGTTCTCGGATTAGGCTCTGTGAGAGCAGACTTGCTATTGGAACTCCAGGGCCACCTACTGGTTACTGATTTACTTCTGAGCCGTTCCGTAGTAACGTCTGCATTTGTCGCATCCAATGTTGCCAAACGTTTCGCCTTTTCAGCATCTTCAGTAGTGGCTTTGCAAATGCTCGCCACGACTGACAGGCGACTACTAATTGTCTATATTTGTTAA
Source organism: Monochamus saltuarius (assembly GCA_025584915.1). Lineage (NCBI taxonomy): Eukaryota > Metazoa > Arthropoda > Insecta > Coleoptera > Cerambycidae > Monochamus > Monochamus saltuarius. Next base: position 46,402,133 of record CM046721.1, on the reverse strand, counting down.
ACAAATAACAAATTTTAAAGCTTTTATACTAAATTTTTTTACTGATGATTACACGTATTTGTGATTACCAAAAATTGTTTATTTATTTACTTAAAAAATGCTTGACGAACGATGGAAATATTAATTGGTCCACACCTTTAGCCTCACTCTCACTATTTCGAGATCTTTAGTGTCGTCTTACACTGTGTTAATTATTGATAATAAATTATTTGTGACTGTTGTGAAATATTTTAATTATAAATATTATTTAACAAGGACAAATATTTACACGATGTCAAATACTGAAATCGTTGTTTACTGTTTGTACGAAAAAAAACGTGAATTTAGAAGATTACAAAATTAATACGCAGTTTATCAAAAAAATACTGTTTGTTACATGAATATAGTTGTAATAGCAGCATCTAATATTATTTCAATATTTTACAAATAAATAGTCTCCAAATTACCCTAATTTAAGGTCACTGTATTTTTGAAATAGTGTTTTCTACAAATACAAATAATTTTAAACTGAATAATCTAGAGCTTACTAGGCTTAGCAAATAACAGGATTGTTATCTCATGCCACCTGCGAATATTCAAAGATATCGAATTAAAACGAATAAATAACAAAAAACGATATAACTAACAAATGTTTAGGTACTGCAATCATTGAATATAGACATTCATGTACCTGTTGTTGTTAAAATGTGGGGTTAGAATAGCAAGATAATGTATGTATGCCTTGCAAACGCTTTTTAAAAGTTATTATTTTACGGGGTATTTAAATAGTAACAAGCCAAACAGCAAGAATTTTATTTTTATTATCTATCACTTTTGCTCTACATTTAATTTTTCGAAATTTCTGTACCTAAACACATCACACATTTGATCATTTTACTGCGAGAAATATGGCTAAGCTAATTTTATAGTAGTTGTCAAATTTATTTATTTGATAATATTTTTTAATGTCTTCTCTCTTTAGAACTAATTATATTTTTATAAAAATTTTAATTTTCTATATACATAATTACTGAAAATATTACTGAACACTGCCCACTGTTGGATGGCGTAATTTTAATGCACAAATAAACATCAGGAATATCAATTCCTTTAAGAAATTTATACTTTAATTAAATAAAAATTGTATTTAAGATGTAATTAATATCTCTTAATATATATTCTTAATTAACAGGCACTATAATGTTAAGTTACTGGTATAGCTTCCCAAAATTAATTGGCAAGCCATCCTGTAAAACATGCATACCGTATTAACCCGTCATCAAACACTTCAATATAGTAACAGACATAAAGATGTTTGCTTTCTATTAAACATTATTCTCAGTGAGATCACAATTGACCAATGTCAATGGTACGATACCCGTCAGCGCAACAAACTCTTACCGAGAATAAGTGGCGCTTCTAGTGGTCCACTTTAACAATATGAACACCTCCTTAGTTTCGGAAATCTGCGACCGGACAAAAAAGTGAAAGAAATGCTCAAGGAAAGAAATAAATAACATTTTATAAAGCCGATTTTATACAGCAAATTTAACTGCTTTTACCGCTGTTGTTATTAATTATTAATAGATTTAATTTGTGGTTTTAATTAATAAAACAGATTGACATATCTGATATTACAACAACATTTTGAGCCCGTCTTACTCAGTTTTTACAAACTAACACAAATGTTTCTGCTTCTTGTCCGTTTTAAACCTAAGTTATTGGCAGCAACTACAGTGCCTTCATAAATGATTACAAGCCACGTGATCAGGGTCAAGATTCTCAAATCAATCGCAGAGCAATTCATATGCGAATATCCTTTTCCTCACTACGGCAATTGAGAGAGACAAAAAATCTATTTGCATACGAGTTGTTCTTTGAGAATCACAGTCCTGGTCACGTGGCTTGTAATCATTTATGAAGGCACTGTATGATACGTTTCCGTAAATCTTAGTAGGTCCACTTCGGTGCGATACAAAAAGAAGTCCAAATGATCAGGAGATCGTGGTGGTCATGGTACTGGTCATTCTCGTCCAGTCCTTAGGTGTACATGGTACGGACAGGGGCGGATGGGCCAAAGGGGATATTGTGAATTTTCCCGAAGGGCCGGTTGCTTCCGGGCCGCTGAAGCCCGAAACTATTTTTTAGTTTGATAAGGCATTAACATAGTCGATAGGAAAAGCCGTGCGTGGCACGTGCTTATTTTATTGTGCAGGTGTTGGTTAAGAAGCTTTTTTGAATATTACTAGCCAATTTTTTTTTATATAAGCACGAACGAGGACTGAAATAAACTAGTATTACCATAACAGTCGAATCTTGGATGTTGGGCCGGTTGGTCAGGGTCGGTCTAAGTGTGATGTGTGATAAAGTTATTTTGTTTGATTATATTACATATTTCATTTGATTTTGACTTACTTTATAAGTTTTAATATTTATTTCGATGTGTAACAGATGCTGATGACCAAACTTCAGGGGGTTATTATACAAGTAATTTTGAAAAGTATTATAAGATTTTATTGGAAAGTTGATAGTTGCTCTTTTATTTGACATTTTTGATTTCAAAAATTTGGTGCCTTTTTCATAAATACAAAAATATCTCTGTTATTCTTGCAGCCACATCAAATTTAGACATACCATCGAAAATAGCGTTAAATTTACTACAAGATGAGCATATATGAGTGTTTAAAGGGTGGTAACCCCAAAAATTTTGATAATGAAGACATGTTTTTTTTTCAGCAAAAACTACTGTATTTAGTAAGCTTTTCAATGATATATCAACTTTTGAGTTTGCTATTTTTTTGGCAACAATACCAAGGGCAAAGGTAATAAAACACAAACTTGTGTGTACCTAGTTTTTGTGGGAATTTCTTCAAAAAGCTGTTTTTTAACTCTTCCTCTTTCTCCTATAATCCGAAATATTGTTACAAATGAGTTTTAGTTTAGATTGCGTCTTTCATGGTAGATAAATGCCAAGGCGGCTGTGAAAAACAATATTGACCGTCAAAGTCATAAAATTACTTTAGTGTTCTTGTTGATTACTTAAGTATCTAAATTTAAGATTCGAGATATTTTATTTGTGTATGGTGTTTGCAATGGAAATTCTATAGCAGCAGTTGAAGAATATTCTCGCCGCTATTCTGAAAGATGCATTCCAAACGGAAAAACTTTTGTAATTACATTTCAGGTTTTGAAAGAAACTGAGAGTGTTCCAAGACATCATCATCTAAATCCCTATCAAGTAAATCGTCAAGACCAAAATATAACAGTGCTTTTTGAAGAAACTCCCACATTAAGTACACGCAGGGCAGCAATACAACTTGGGAGAATTTCGCATACGTCAGTTCACAGAAGTCTTAGAAGGAACAACCTTCACCATTACCATTTGACTCCTGTTCAAAGATTACTGAATCGTGATAGGGCAGAACGTATTCAGTTTTGTCAGTGCTATAATCCAACAAACTAACAAAGATCCGCAATTTTACAAGCATATAATTTGGACTGACGAGTCAACATTTACCAGAGATACCACATTTAATTGTCATAATGACCATACGTGGGCAGCTGTGAATCCTCATGCTGTCAGGCTCTCCAATAATCAAAGTTAACGTATAGATGGAGATAATTGGAAATTACGTTCTTAGACCCATTACCTATACTAGAAAATAAATTAAATGCAGAAGCATTTCTTGATCTTCTTCAGAACGAACTGCATACCATATTAGAAGAGGTTCTTTTAAATTTTTGAATTAATTCGTGGCTTCAAATAGATGGTTGTGCTGCACATAACAACACGGAGATTTGGACATGGCTAAACGAGCATTAAGATAGATGGATAGAAAGCTTTTGGTACAGTTAGGTGGCCTCCTCGAAGTGCCGATCACTTCTTTTGGTGGGGTAGATTTAAATATTTGGTATTTGAACTCGAGAACAGCTCGAACAAAGGATAGGAAAGACAGTCTTAAAATAAAAATAAAGTACTATGAAGTTCCTGTATTTTCGATTTTTACGGTTGTATTACCTATGCGCTTGATATTGTTGCCAAAGAAATAGCAAACTCAAAAGTTGATATATCGTTGAAAAGCTTACTAAACACAGTAATTTAATTAGTAATTTTGGCGTTATCACGAATAAGAAGACACCACTAATTTTGCTCCTTTCACAATTACTACATTTAACTTTTACAGCACCTGGTATAGAAGATTTTTAAACACTCATATCTGCTAGTCTTGTAGCAGTTTTAACGGTATTTGATGGTATGTCTAAATGTGATATGGCTGTAAGAATAACAGATATTTTTGTATTTATGAAGAAAGGCACAACATTTTTGAAATCAAAAATGTTAAATAAAAGAGCAAATATCAACTTTCCAAAACAATCTTATAATACTTTTTTGGTGAAAATTACTTGTATAATAACCTCTGAAGTTTGACCATCACCGTTACCTGTTACACCCAGTATATTTTCGATATTTTACATTCAGTTGTACTGTTTAAAATATTTTATGCTTATTAAAATCATTAAAAATTAAAGTCTTAAAATCTTAAAAAACTAATACAGAATGTTATCGACGATCATTACAATAATGAAATCATACTTTTTTCATCGGATCATCATATTAATTCATATTTTTTCTCAACAAAATTGGGCCGGCCCTGTGGGCTGGCCGATCCTACCGATTTTCCGGGCCGGTTTAATCTTCCCCATCCCCTGGGTACGGATATAAGTAAACCTCGTGCATGATATATCACACTGCTACAATAGGCCGTGGAAATCCTAGACCCCATCTTTCCACGATTCAGTTTCAAATTTTCTCGCGTATGCTCAACTTAAACTATAGATATAGATATTTAAAACGAAAAAATATTTGTTGGATTATCTCGAACAATAATTTTTTTACGGAGCTGTATATGAATGAAAACATGTATAGTTTTTGCTAAAAACTCACACATAGGGGTTTGAGGGATCCTGATTAGCACCACTTATTCAAAAAATATCTCTGAGCGTTTATATTGAATTTCCAAGGTGTAAAAAATAGCATGCCTTCGGTCGTCATCTTAAAATCCGTAATCGGATCAAAAGAAGGGATTTTGGATGCCATTTAAAACAAACAAATATTTGTTGAAATATCTCGAAGAAAACCATTTTTGTAGATTTATACACTAATAAAACTTTAAGATCGTGTAGAAGAAAACACTATGTATAGTTTTTATTTAAATTTCACATACCTACTACATTTTGAGGGGTCCATCTGATTATCAACTTAAACAATTTTAAATAAAAAAATTGCTAAACTTTTTATTGAAATTTAAAGGGATAAAAAGATGATACAAGACCTTTCATCGCCATCTTAAAAACCATGGTAGGATCAGAAGAAGCGGATTTTAAAGACATTTAAAACAAAAAAATATTGTGAGGTAATTCAAGACTGGTCGGGGATTTAGTTCGCAGAGTAGTTAGTTTCACACAATACTTGTAATATCTAAAAAAAAATTATATATAAAATAAAATTATTTAAATATATCGACAGTAAGGAGAAATTAATAACAAATTAAGAGTTATTTCCTACACCTATCGTCAGTTGTCTGGAAAAGCCATGGTTTTTATGTTTCATCAATTGTCTTTGGAAAGACTATACCTTTGATTAATCGACTAAGTATTTCTGATTTATTTTTAACATTTATGTATATGGTGGACAGTTTCAAATTGACGCAGTGTATGTTCTGCATACCTACGTGTTAATTAAACAATTAAACGATTAAATTAGGACTGTTATTTATCTGTCACATTTATTTTTATAGTCATAAAGCAAAATCTGGAATATCCGTATAGAAATACCTGTTACACATTTAGTTTTCCATCCGGTTCATACTCGAAAGCTACGTCAGCTATGGCAGTCATTAATATTTATGACTATGTTAATAGTTCAGTAAATTGCAGGTGATGAAGCACCACTACATTAAATGTTTGTGTTAACTTATTATACATGGCCTTTCTCGATTTTTTCTTAATGATATATAATTTTATAATAGAAACTACGCTAAGTGAAAGGTTCAAAATATGATGTTTTTAATTTAGTTCTGGATAGTTATTTATTCGATGCTTTAATTTACATATGTATTATTTTAACAATATAAAAAAGTAGTTTAAGTATATACTGTAATCGACGTTATATCATTTTATTTCATACTATAGACTATTTCCCGGAGTCATTTGCGGCCGGGAATCTAACATTACCTATTCGATACCGTAATGTGTAGTTATTGCCTAGCAACACTATTTAATATTTTGTTTGATGGAATTATATTATGTAGTAATATTGTTAAGCATTTATAGGAATGTATGTACCTCTATCTATAATATGATTTTTTTTATAGCCCTAAAGATACTTGCTATGAATGGTTCTCTTGGAGCTTTTCTCACAGCACATTACATAATAAAATCAGAAATAGTTATTATAAGTATTCAAAATGACTGCCGTTTGACTTCTCATAGCCAGATAATACTGTTAGTTTTGTCGTAAATTAACATGTCAAGGAGTTTATGATTACTATAATGTTAATTCCATTTTTGTTTATGCTCAAACCATCAAGCAAACGCTAAGTTAAAAAAAAAATTAAACACACTAGTCATAATACGAAGTAAGTAACGATGCACAGTGATTTCTAATTCCTAGTTTGGGGTTAACAGCAGGGTAACAAAGAATTGCAATGTTGTCGTACTCTACAGTTTGAAGAATTTGTAGGGAAACTTCTACTGTTTACTTCATTAATACTGATACAAAAAAGAAATTACAAACCAATTACGCTTATAGGATTTTTGCTTAGCTGTAACTCGAACATATGATTGATCACATCCAGTTAGTATTGACAGGCCTGTTAAAGGTAACTGGTAGGTTAATCAGAAATTCGTATGATTGACACTTCTGTCAAGTTTATTTCTCCCAGTTACTTAACTTAATAATGATCACGTGACCCAGTTATGAAACTGCTTGGAATAACCTGCCGTTAAATGTAACCGAAACTTTTTATTGGTCAGAAATTTTATTTCTGTTAATTGACGTATGACATTTGACATATATATGTATAATTTTATTACTATTTGTTTATAGCACAATTCAGTTTCAATTTATTGCCCTATCATAGTTTTACATAATAAGTAAAATACAGTATTACTAGTTTGACAGTAAATACAACCTAAAAAAACTAAAGTTTGTTCTAGGTCAGATTACAATTTTGTACAATTATTGTTATTCTGAGTATGATAGCGATACCTAAATGAATATTAACAAACAAAAAGAAATATATTTTATTAACTAATATTATTAATCATTAAATTATTAATTTATGAATACAATAGGGGGAAGGTACAATGAAAACAGTTACCTAGTTTTTAATTATTGGTAATAATTCAGGTTCCATAAAGAAGCAGGTATGGATAATACATTTTATCTTTTTTAAATATTATTTTTATTAGGTATGTGTTTTGACCATAATTTCTGGATTACAGTAACACTGATGACTGCATGTCATGCGATTATACCATATTGCAACATTGACTCAAGGCATAGTAATTGTAATTACCACAGATCACATGCCTTAAGGTACATTTTTGATTACCTACGTAAACTGAGTATACTGATATGTAATATTTGTATCCAGTTTTTACTAGTTTTTTATTCCTGATGATGAAGTTTTCTGCTCCTCCTTTTTACATTCTGCTTCCACTATGCATGAAGCTAAAATAATTGTTTCAATAAGTTAATATAAAATATTTAACGTACCTGCCACCACTGTTGGGGATTTATTTCCGGTCCATACATTAATAATGACACTCTCTTAAAACAGTTTTTCAACTTCTGGAAGTTCTGAATAGAAATTTCATTAAATCTCTCTTGGTAAGTGAAACAACTAATACCTAATGTTAAAAATTTAACGCAGATTTCAATATGAATACGTCACAAGTTCAAAATAAATCGCAAAATTCATTTTAGTGAGTGTCATTAATATTGCAAACGATAGTACATAATTCATAATTTTGCCAAAGTAGTACTTATATTAACATGCGTTGGGATTTACTTTGCCTCCCAACAATATTTTACTACATTTAATGAAATGCTGCATTTCTTCATATTGTCATTGGGTCGTGCACCTCTTCTTGCCATTTTTACCCACTTTTAAGTACCTATGTTCTAAACTTTAATTGCGTTAGTTGATAATTTTTGACATATGAGTGACAGATGATGATGATAAAAAACCATAGACCTTATAAATCATGGACGCGCCCAAAATCATTTTCTTCCTATACAAATCGTTGATGCTCAGATATGTGCGACAGAGATAGAGCTACTCCGGGCAGAAACCCACAGATCATTGGCCGAAAAAAACAAAAATCGTAAATGACAGACGTATGACATGTACGGTGACAGACCGACTCCACCATGGTTTATGAGTTTTTAAAAACCATTGCTAATAAACACAACTAAATCACAAAAGGCACACAAATCATTAACAATATTAACAGGAAAGGTTTTGTCAGGTTATGTTTATATATTTTTCTGTCATAGAACATCTGTTTTTTCCCGGACTAGCTTCATCCCTCTTGTACACATCAGGACACCGGACCTCTCTTTTTAGGGCCGGTCCATGATTTATAAGGTCTATGTAAAAACTTCGTTGTAAAAGCCAGGAGAGTGCAGTGGCTAGGCATCTAGAACGTATGGAGGATGAAAGGGCAGTTAAGAAAATAGTAGGGAGTAAACCTAACTACAAGAAAAAGAGGTAGACCGAGGAAGCGATGGAGAGAGGCAGTGGCAATAGATCTAAGAGAAAAATGTAACGGATTGGAAAAGAAAGGCGAAGGACAGAATGGAGTGGAGGAGAATAACACAGCTCTGGGCCTAAAAGGCCTGTAAACAGCTTTATATAATAAATGTAAAAACACAGATTAAATATATATAAATAGTAAAAAATTAATTGCCATGGCAGGGCTATCTGGCCATAATAACAGGCACGGATAACTGACTGTTCGATCATAGCGATCTTTCCATTTCGGGAGCTCAGTTATGTCCACCCAGTTATCCTAACTTAACTGCTATCGGTTACGCTAACCTGAATGTTCAATCATAGGCCTGACTGTACCTTAATATGCAATTTTGTAAGAAAGCTTTGCATTTTATTGTAGTTGTATTTTTATTTTTGAAATATATTAATTTGTTTCTGTTGCTTTTGATCAGATATAATAAGCTATTTCGCTATTTCAGTAATTGCACTCATATTCCGATTGCTTTGTATACTATAATCCCTTCGAGAACATGAAATTTTCTTTATTTTTTTATATCTAAATTACTTCTAATATCTCTTAATTTTTATTACAGAGAGACCTCAAACTTTAACAGAGAAACAAAGGCACGATGGCTGGTTCAACAATTTGGCACATCCTGAATGGGGATCTATAGGTAAGACATTATTTAATTGCTTCTGTGTGTTTTAGTTATATTTTAAGAGGTAATTTTTGAGTTGTGTTTAATTTTAGTAACTTCAAAAAACGTAAAAATTAGCTACTTAAACACATGACAGTACCTACACATCATGTTTAGCAGGACTTTAGATAATATGTCTAAGGCAACGAATTAAAAACATTAATTTTCCGTTAATCACAAAATTTATTTGCAGTTTGTCTCTTAAAACAAATTTGTTGCTATGATTTTGTTATACAATATTTGATGGGATCATAAATTATGGGTTAGTAAAACCTTCAATTTATTTAAAGTGCAGGCCATCTGACCATTTAAGTCTGGCAATTTACCACTTTTTTATCGTGGCTTATAAAATTTAAATGAAGATTAAAAGTCGGCTTCAAAAATCTGTTGATAAAAAATAAAGAAGTTGTTGGATTTCCTGCCATATTGTCATTAAATATTTTCCAATACGACATCATTTAAAGAAATAGGTAAATGATTGTCCCTGGGTAAAGGTTTATGACGACTAAAAACAAGTTTGATGTAATATTCACTTATATTTTTATTATTACATTTTTATAAATCTACATGGATCTAATGCTATAAATCTACAAAGGGTGGCCCACTTTTTTTCATCAAACTTCAAAAGCCAATACATCATAAACAAATAATGTTAGTGTGCTAAATAAACTATACCTGACAAATACTTACTTTTTGAGGTACAGCACATTGAAGTTTCTCAAAAAAAAATTGTTTTTTGAATTTTTCTGTAAGTGAAGAAGTTTTACCCCTATTGGACCCCTATTTTCTCCAGTAAAAAAAAATAAAAATTTTCCAAATATCACACGTACAGTGCCAAATCATTTATAAACATTTTACGGGTGAAACTTCATCACTTAAAAAAAAATAAAAAAAAATTTTTTTGTCGGGAAACTTTAACGTGCTGTATCTCAAAAAGTAAATGTTTGTCGGGTATAGTTTATTTAGAAAACTAACATTATTTAATTATTAATGTATGCTTTGAAATTAGGATATGTAGTCATAGTCAAACATTAGTCGCCATGTTACTAGTTGAGTTCATTTGTGATTGTTTGTGGTTCAATTTGCTGAAAAGTGTATAAACATGGAATCTAATGAAGGTTTAGTGTCTGAGGAGATACTGGAGTGTCCGAAAGAGGTTTCTTTTAATCTTCTCCCAAAGAAATCTCAAGAAATTTATGAATGTAACAACGTTTTATGGATTGCTGCAAGAAAACATTCAGTTGTATTGAGACGATGTATTGATGGTGTATTTCTCAAACTTAGCAAATGAAATGAAGCTGTCAACGCTTTGGTCACAATATTCAATGTTGCGGTCAACGTTGGATGTAAATAAACGGATTGATATAAGCAAATATTCAAAGTTACGTGCTTTTCTCAAGAGACAAAATGAGGGATATGTACCGAAAAAATAGCGAGTATTTACAAAGGAGTTTGATTACTTTTTTAATAGTGCACCTGATAATTTATATTTGATGATGAAGGTAAACGCTTTAAAAATAAAATAACAACATTTTTAAAAAGCTTCTTTATAGATCATTCTAATATTAAGGGTTGCATACGCATGCCCTTCTGATAAATTAATCAATTGAACAATTGATAATGTTGAAGATGTGATATCTGCCTTAATTATAAAAATTCCCAAGAGACCACCTTCTTTTACTGTGCTGGGAGACAATTATTTAAAATTTTATCGAAAATATGATGCTGTACGTTCACCCAGATTGGTAGAACGTCGATTATTTATCAGATAAGTATGTTAGTGAAAAGTGTCATCGAGTGGTGGTCGGTGGCTGGACAACTGGAAAAAGTACAGTGGACACGTATTACGACGAATGTTTGCTATCCTTTTAGTTGACCGATATGGTAACCTCACTTGTCTTAAAAGACACGGTGGATGGAGATCGAACACTGGGGCGGAAAGCTACGTTGAAGGCTCACTTTTGAATAAAAAAATATTGTGAAAAGAATACTGAAAGTTGATAGTGGTAATGATATACCAAGCAGCTTTATCAATCATTTCTGATTTCACAACATCTCCAAGAATGAGGGTAGTAGCAGTTCCAGTGGTTTATTTAATTTTAGTACTGGTTCAAACTGTGTATTTAATACCAGTGTGGATAAACAAAAATTATTGTAAATATTGTTGAATAAATTAAACTTTTATAAATTAGAACTTGATTAACATTTTTAATCTAAGGATTAAAGTGTCAACTTTAGCTCCTAGGATTAAAAGTGAATATATTTTTGTTGCTAAGATACTATTTTTTTTCTCAGTAAGGAAAATGTCAATCTTAGAGACTCCTGACTTTCAAAAATGTCATAGTTTTTTTTACAGTATTTTTACAATATTATTTTTTTAATTTGTAAACTTAAACAATTCATTGCATTATCTAATAATAAACTATCTAATTTTATTGAATAAACAAACTACAGAATCTTTATTTAGTTTTAATTTACATAAACAAATAATTACATAATAGTTACCTATTAATATTTATAACACAAGTGAATAACAGAAAATGCACCTGTACATTATGTACAACCTCAACTATGCGTATGTATTTATAGCAAATCATAAATATTTATGTAAAATATCAACTTTTAGATCCTTTATTGAACTAGAAATCCGTTTAACAACTCAATCGTTAAAAGGAATTAAAATACATATACATATAAGAAAATTATAGAATTAATTTGAATTAGTCGAGTTATCTCGACATGTGACTAAGAAGACCAACCTTGGAATCTGAAAGTCACTGTGATTCAATAAAAAAGGATCCATTGAGACAACCTAGTAGATCAAGGTTGATGCTTAACCATATCTTTAATTTCAGTTAACCATCGCATTAGCATCGTTGATCTCATTTCACACAACGCTTGTATGAAATAAAATGACGAGCCGAGAACTTACATACAACAATTACAAGCTGCTATAAAAATTGTATTAAAAGATTAAACATCGATTGCACATACAAAAAAAAATAAAACATTTAGAATAAAAACCATCTCTATACAATAGGAAATCTAAATAATCAGTAATACCAATGACAGGCTTAGACTAGTGCTCGTACTATTTAGATACCATTTCAGTTATTAAATTGAAATCGTTATCAGATAGTAAGCATTTTTCATTTTTTATCTTTCATTCAAAGAAAGATTATTCTATTTCCTGGTAATTTAACGGCAGTGATGTCCAGAATGAAATAATATATTTAAATTCAAGTGATTTCTGTATTAACTATTTAGCTTTAAATAAAATATGCATCTAATTTTATTTGATACTAATTTAAAAAAAATTTCTACGTTCATGCAAGAAACAAAACTTTATTGAACTATATTTAGTGGAAAAAGTGGTTCTTTATTGCACTAGTGCAATAAAATGTTTATTGCATTCATCTGTCATTCTACTACAGCGTTTTGTCATCATGACAAACATAAACGTTCAAATCGACATCATATTTTCCTAAACTTAGTGTCATCTAATTAAAACATTTTTTGGTTTTTGCATGAACGTAGAAAAAATATTGTATGAAACTCGTACAAAAAGTATTTATTGCACTCAACTTGTTGTCCTACCCGGCCTGACGACCTCTTTGGACAATTTCACGTCGCGTGCAATAAATACTTACTTTTTGTACTTGTTGCAAAATAACTATTTTCTACGCTCATGCAAAAAACAAAAGTTTATTGAACTATATTTAGTGGAAAAAGTGGTTCTTTATTGCACTAGTGCAATAAAATGTTTATTGCATTCATCCGTCATTCTACTACAGCGTTTTGTCATCATGACAAACATTGAATTGACCACTTAGTCCACAGGGAATTAGGACTGTACGATTCAGACTGTAAGAAAAATTAATCAATATCACTTATACTAGAACGTGGAAGAATAAATACATACCATGTCTTGAAAGTAAGCCAACATTATATTTTCACTTATATTTTGGTTCCGACATTGTTGGTAGTGCGGCACAAGCTTTCTCAGCCTTTTGTAATAAATCGCCTGAAATCTCATTTCTCTTCAGGTTTTCATTCATTTTCACAAATTAATAAATTTGATAAACTTTTATTTACAAACTTGTCAGTTGATATATCCACGGTAATCATGCCTACTTAATTATTAAACAACGTTTGTGTAATTTTGTAAACCAACAAAATTTGGTTTTCATATTTCATTAGTATGAAATAAAAATCTTTATTTACCACGTGAGTTACTGGATGTTAATAATTTCGGGCAATTTAACAATCCCTAGGGACTAACATCTCTTGGATAGCAATCTGTTGCCCTCGATAATTAACATCCTCATAACTCCCTTGATACATAAATAACTATAACACATTTTTTCATTTTTCTAATGGGACATATTTTATTTGTTAACTGCCATATATTATTGTAACAATGCTTTATAGCAAAGCTGTCCAATGGACCAAGGGCGGCTGTAATTAAAATTGCGGTTGTGCGGACAGTATCATAAAATACTTTGTATGCAAGTGATTTGTAACAGGTACAAACAAATATGTTTGTTAATATAAGTATTTTTATTTATTCAGAACAATAACAAATATACAAAAAAGTAATGGGAAGTTTGGAGATGTCTGTTTCCACTAACCAGTGTATCAATATTAATATGAATGTTTGTTGTTGACAAATGAAGCAACTGAGTAAGTGACTTATCAAACAGGGAATGTCTTTATTTTGACTATAAATTTCATGTTGGAAAATCTACTTTCGCAAAGATACGTGCTTTCCAGCACTGAGCCTGTCATAAGGACTAAGTTTCGCAAGTTGGGGTAACGTTCTCCTGGGAGAACTTAAATAAATCCGATTCTATTCCGGTTCTTCTGTGATAAAGGTATAAGTGGCTGAGTAAAAACTGAAATTTCTGAAATTTTTGTTTCAATGAATTGTTTTCCCGTTTTCATTGCACAATTATTAGTAAGCGCTCCATAACTAAAACGTTTGTTCTCTTTTTAACAATATAACACAATGACAGTAAAATGCGGCAATACTGCATTTATTTGTTATCAGACTTTTTGAAAAAAAAATGTGTTTGTTGTTTTAGTTTTATTCTATAATTTGTAATGATACAATTTCTAGGCGCCTTTGTATACTGCTAAAACTTTTTCTCATATAACGTAATGTAATGTCGCTTCATATTACATTCTTTAGGAATTAATAGTACTTGCATACAAACAGTGTACTGAAGTTTGTTATTGATTTCTGTGATTAAATACTAAATAGTCTGATTCCCGGCGGTCAATATTGGTTCGCTGTGTTTTTTTTTCTGCGAGGCGAAGACATATTTCACTTAAAAATTCTTAAATTGAGGAATTGTTGCGTACCGTACACCAGAACAAAAAAACTGCAAAATACAATAATTATAAAAAAATAAACATTTGACTGTAACAATTAACGCAAACCGTATTCAACGTTTTTCTGTCTATGAGTATCTATTCCACACTATTAACTCTGCTCGTCTCGATTAACTCAACCATTTTAAGGTGGCCACAGTTTGCCAATTTCCAAATAGCAAATGTTTGTTATTTGGCAAATATCTCAGACACACACTACATAAAAATTAACAAAACTGCCGCCAGTGCATTAAAAGTTTTCTACTCTTCTGTTAGTACCTACATATTCCTTTAGTTCGATTTTCTTATAATAAATAGGTATTTTATCTAAATCTACCTACGGGGAAGTGCGTTTTATCGGTAGTGAATGGTTGTATTGAGTGAAAATGTAGATTTAGCAGTTTGATTAACTGTTACCTATCTATCAGGTATTATTACTAATAAGAATGTTAATTGTTGTCGCTGCAAAAAACGACCGGTAGTTGACATTCTTGACAGATGTAAGTTTTATCTATATCTAAGTCATACTTTTTTTATTCTTTTAGATTCCCTGAGCACGTAGTAAAAATTTTTGTAGTTGTCATATTTAACCCTGAATAAAATCAATTATTATCTTATTAGCGATAGAAGGGAAGTAACTAATGTAATAGCATTACTGGGAACAAGAAAATGTTTGTAATTTGAAGTTAAAGCTGCAGTTTCTTCATTTTAGACATTGTGGAATGTAGCTACATCAGTTTCAAACTGAAGTAAAGTTGAACCACCTGCATGTTTTAAAGCCTCGCAGGTTTACATAATTGTGTAGACCACTATTAAATTTTACAACCTAGAGATGTAATTCTCTAGAGCATTTCGCAAAACATTTTCAAATGTTTGTGCTAACACTGGCGACTTCGCCTTGTTTTAAAAAAAAATTGCTGTAACACTACTATATTTAAAGGTTTATAGGTGGTGCGCTTGTTATACTAAAAATTTCTTGCGAATCACGTTTAGCTCGGTGTGTGCTCGGATCTTATGCATCTCACGATTTGTATTCGCAGTTGTACAAAAACTTCCACAACTACCTAGGCACTTAGTGATCAGGCGGGTGAACACGGCCAATGATATCCATACCATTTTTTTCAGTAATTTCCCATTCTCCGGAATCTGAATAAAAGATACTCGACCAAAACAAAGTTTGCAGAAAAAAGTACCTACCGACACTGATAAAAATGACGTAAATTTACACGTTATTCAAATCATACATTAATGTAAAAAATACCAAATCCACACTGCATTACAAGAATCTCCATGTAAATACCTTAAATCTTTCATGTACAATCACATGAATTTTTCTAAAAATATAGAATGTTGTAAAATTACGTATCATATGTACAAAGGCACGGTTTTACTATTGAAAAAATGCATATCCATCACAGTTGTAACATTACATTCTGCTGTGTTATTTCAAACTGTTGACCTAGACAATAAATAACCAACAATACACCGTGTAATATCGCTAATAATTATTATCAGTGTAGCATAGCTTAACAAGGCCCTGGGTCATACTCATAATTAAAAAAGATCAAAGTAGCAAAGCTTAGGATGTGACATTTTTTTCGAAATGGGGTAACTTAATTTTAGTATGAACACACAACTTTAAAGTAAACAAACAGCAACCAATAATTCAGATCATTAAAAGTTAAAATGATGATTGATGTTCTCCAATTATCTTTTGTACTTTATTTACTGTACTAGCATTAGCACTACGTAACTGTAAAATATATTACGCGGTGTAGAACTAACTACATCTATCGGCCGTTCGCTACTCCATGCCGGACTTAAAATGTCACAGGCACGAAGCGTTCTACATGCAGTAGACACCATTGAAAGCTGTCGACCTTTATCGCGTTCGGCGAGAAACGATATTTTGCAAACACGGAATTCCAGGAAACAACTACTCTGCGGGCTAATGCCCCGACCAGCATTGAATTACACCTGGAAAATCTATAGCAACAGCTAGAGTCATTCGTCAGAAGCCCACCAGACATATACCGGTTTCGGCATTAGCCCGCAGAGTAGTTGTTTCCTGGAATTCCGTGTTTGTAAAATATATTATTTAAAAATTCTCTATAAATTATATATTTTTATGTAAGTGGCTCTAAAGAATTAACTCTCAATTCGTTACCTCTCGACGCTCCATGTTTGTTTCTTCAAAAAGAAAATTGTTCCTGATCCTGGAAAAGGTTTTGACTGATCGTCAATTAATCCGATTCGACACGCAAATAAAAAAAATATTTTTCTTAGATAGTTTCTTGCATAACCCATAACAAACTTTATTGCCATTATAGAAAATACTGTACTATTCAAATAAGTAATAAAATTATATGACATTATTAAAAGAATATGTTATAGGTATGGCAACTTTTTTAATAATCATTAGCTTGTTTTTAATAAATAATTGTTTATATTATCTATAATACTTCACAATTTGTAGTCCTCTGTGTCTTTAATTTGCGACTCAGACTAAAATGCTCCCTAAATATAATACTACAAATTGTTTTCATAAGGCAGGTATGTTATATTTAAAATTATATACCAATACTTTTTAATATGACATAATAATAATAATGATTCATTCTAATCGAAACATTGTTCAATTCTTCGATAGTGTTTGGTCTGTTCCCATACACTTTAGTTTTGAGATAACCCCACAAAAAGATTTCACTTCCATGACATTATTCATAAATTGTTAGACTATCTTAGGATATGATATATTTTTGGGATTGTTTTGGTCAGATTATTGTCTATAATAAAGTATAATTTATAAAAATCTAATAGGGTTAAGCCAGGAGATCGCAGCGGTCATTCAAGCGGACTTCTTCTGCTTATTCATTGATTTGTGAAACTTTATTATGATAGTTTCTTACATTGAAAATGTATAGGGGCATCATCTTGTTGGAACCAGATATCATCAGCAGACATCGTGTTCATTAGAATTAGAAATAGTTAATTCCAGAGCTGGAATCAAAATATAAAAAATTCAAATTACACATTACAAATTAGGTAACATCAAAGAAATAAGTTCACAGTATGCATCTTTATACCTACTTACTGTTCCAGTCGAAATATTCGCTTTTTCCGACGATTGTGTATGTTTTTCTTGATTAGAGTGCGGATTTTTTTGGTTCCAAAATTTAGTACTTTGCCTGTTCTTGGTTTAGCTTAAACAAAAGATTGTCACTAAAAATTATGTAATATTTTTAAGTTTCAAATAAATTTCTAATTTTTTTGCAATTCTGTAATTTTCTGTCTGTCATACGCCCATAGTTCTGATAAGAAATTAACTTTGTAAGGATGCCGCTTTGGAAACTTCAAGGTTATCTACGATTAGTATAGAAGATGCCGTGTAATAATCAGTACTATATAAAAAACAATTTTTACATTTTTCACAACTATAACAAAAAGTAGGTATAACATTATATTGCCGAATTCGTCTTTAGAAGGGCTATTATGTATACAGGATGATTTAGAACTTATCTAAAAAAAATTTTGAGTGTACAAGGGACTTATAAATACAATTCTGTAAAATAAAAATCAAAAAGGGCGGTTCGAAAATTACTTAAAAATACACTTCTGCACGGCACTGGAAACTGATCCACTGTAAAACCTGATGAAAACTAAATAACATTTTATAACCCCTATTGTATACAGCAAATTTAACTGCATTTGCCACTAATTTGTTGTTTTAATAATTAACATACTCTCTCTTACATCTGACTTACCTTATGTCAACAACAACATTTTGGGCTTGTCTTACCCAGTCTTACAAACTAACACAAATGTTTCTGCTTCTTGTCCATTTTGAACTCGTAAGTTATTGGCAGCAACTATGATACGTTTGCGTAAATCATCAATAGTATGCATCCACTTCAGTGCGATACACTTCATATTTTAAATATCTCCACAAGAAGTTCAAAAATGATTTAAAGTCAGGAGGTCGTGGCGGCTATGGTACCGGTCCTCCTCGTCCAATCTTTTGGTATTAATGCTTGAACACGCTTTACGTGGTACGGATACAATTGAGCCTCATGTATGATGCACCACACTGCTGCAATACGCCTTGGAAGTTCTGGACCTCCATCTCTTCCACGATTCAGTTTCAAATTTCCCTCGCGTTGCACTACACTTGCACTCACTGCACACCGCGGTAAAAGTAGCTGCACGTAAACCATTTTTGACACTTGAAAAACTAATGTAAAGACTGACGTTACAAAAACTTTAGTGTCAACAAAAAGTAATCGGATTTCAATATTCGAAGTCGTCTGTCTAGAGACTACAGTAGCCCAGCGATGTAAAGGTTGAAAATACTACAACTTCAATAACTCGGAAACTATAAGGATTTTACAAACATTTTTTTACCATATAGACGCCATTTTTTCAAAGTTGTTATAAATAAAACTAATTTATTTAATAACTTCATAATCCATTTACCAATCTCGTTTTCTTTCATAAATCGCATTTCTTTATCGTCGTGAATATACAGCCAATCCTTGTTGGAGAAATTTGCGGACACCCTGTAGTTCTGTAAAACAAGTCTCAAAAAAAATTGAAAATATTGAAGAAAGTGGTAATTTCTCTATACTAATTAACTTGTTTCAGTATTTTTTTTTAATTTCAACTAGAAACAATATTAATTTTGTTTCAATATTTTGGGACACACTGTATCAAAGCTTTCTAAACAGACATACCAAATTAAACTGTTGCAAAATATAAGAGTTATTATGTTCTTATTTAGTTATTTGCAAAACTTATTGCTATAAATTCGAACTTTTTATTTTCAGACAGCCATCTCATTAGGCGAGCCCCGTCTGCCTACTCAGATGGAGTTTACATGCTTTCTGGTCAAAACCGACCAAGTCCTCGGAAGCTCAGTAGATTGTTCATGAAAGGAATAGATGGTCTAGGTTCAATGAACAACAGAACAGCCTTACTGGCTTTCTTTGGACAACTGGTAACTTCGGAAGTAGTAATGGCCAGCGAAAGCGGCTGTCCAATTGAGATGCATCATATAGAAATAGAAAAATGTGATGAGGTATACGACAAAGACTGTAAAGGCAATAAGTACATTCCATTTCATAGAGCCAGCTACGACAGAAAAACTGGACAGAGCCCAAATAGTCCAAGAGAACAGGTAAGATCTCCAAATAACAAAAAACTTATCATAACGGTAAAAAATGTTTTGGTTTAATATGTATTATTTTTTTGTCGCATTCATTCTGGTCTAGAGGACAAGGACAGGAGCATGTCACCTTGGTAAAATAATTAATTCAAGCTATATGGAACAAATCAATTTTTTATTATTGCGCGTTTCAATTATTAAGTAATTTTAAAGTATTGTATGGCAGTACCTGCAACTAGTACTTCATTTCATTCATGTTAACTACCAACTTTGTCTGAATGAAACCAATTTAATGCTGCAAAGATAATGTTTCACTTAAAATATCCGCTTAGTCATAAAAGAATGAACAAGACGTATCGATAAAAAACAACAATATTATTAACATTTGCAACCATCATAAATATGTGAAAAAAATGTGAAATTTGTTTGACCGTGGCCATGGCAATAATTAGAATTTCCAAACAAAACAGTGTTTGTCTATGCATACAACAAAAGAGTAAACTGAATTAAATTAGCATTTTCCGAGAATTTAGCATAAATTAAATTATAATAATTTTAGATATTTATATAAATGTCTCTGCGATGTTTTATTACGGATAGTATGTACATACACACAAGAAATACAATTACACATTATACAGGGCGATCTACAACTAGTGTGCCAAACTTAACTGGTGGTTAGATTTTTGATACCAAAAGCAATAGAAATTTATATTAAAAATAAATTTGATTTAGGTTTAATAAGTAGGTATATAATTTTTCATCATTTATTTAAAAAGAGCGATCGATTTAATAGAACTAACAACTAGATATACAGGGTCGGAAAACGCTGATGGTCTATCTCAGTTTACATGAGAGCGACAAAGTAAAGTATAGAAATCCGTGCGATAGACAAGGATGACTATAAAATCTAAATAGTCACCGCCCATTTCGTCATTCAACAAATAAAATCCACTCCCACTTATATCTCAGCGACCAATCGCCATCTTTGCCTTTATTGTTTGCCTTTCGCTTTCGCAAGAGATGTCGCTACTTGTGCAATTCCAACTCCGGTATTCTGATATTTTAATACAATCCGTTAACAGAGGTCAGCACAATTTCTCAGAGAGATGAGAAGGATGTTTTAGAAAAATTTTCGTTAGATTTAGCGGAATTTGATTGATATTTGGCGGACAAAATGTTTAATTGCAAATAGCGGAATTTTTGACAAATTATACTTTTTTTAGCGGAATTTAGCTTATTAGTGAATTGAGAATTCAATAGATATAAACGTTGCTCCTTTAAATTCGTAAACAAAGATGTAAAATCTTTCGTAAAACGAAGATTTTACTTCATTAATGGCGTCCTGTCGCCTTTCTATTAGGTATTTGTCAGAAGCTCGACAATTCCGGTAAACACTGTTTTAAGCTGTTATGCGGCAATACGGCGACGGCGCACAAAACGAGTAATAAGAGTAGGGAATTCTCGTATTTTACGTCCGATACCGACCAACAAAAAACGTTTTTCTTTAATATCTATGAATCTAGATAAGTTAAGTTACAGGTTGTTACAGTGTTTGTTATATTTGGTAATAATGGCGGATTTTAAGCATACATTTGGCGGAAAATATCTTCAACAGTTGGCAACACTGCATGTAAGCCTGGAAATTAAATTACTCCCTCTCATTCTAGCTGCTCCTGCACCGGTAGAAAGTAGTACAACAGATCTAAGATGACGGAGGCCTGCCAAACCTTCCGGCCAATCGGATGCGCTCGGTTAGAAGTTGGAACGACTGCTCAGATGTTATTCTAATTTATAAAACGTCAATATAGTCATCCTTGTCTATCGCACGGATTTCTAGACTTTACTTTGTCGCTCTCATGTAAACTCAGATAGACCTTCAGGGTTTTCCCACCCTGTATATTCAGGTTTCGATAAAAGAATAATATAAAACAAGAATCATTTTAATTAATAAAAAAAAACAGTAGCTACGGAACCGGTCGTATTTGTTGACAGGGTATTGTAAAATTATAGTCTTATTAAATCCCAAATTTATTACATCATTATTTACATGAATTGGAAAGATGCAACATTTAGGCCTGTCGCAAATTGAGCCTAACCCAAACACATGCTTGTAAATTTCTGTAAAACGCAGTAAAAATAAATAGGAGGAATGCATATCGCCGCAAATTGAGCCGCCAAGCAAAAACACAGCCTGCCCATTCTATTGGACCCTTTCCACGTCGAGTATACCCACGACAAGAATTCAGACGACTTACGTCATACGAACAAATGAACAATTCATTATATTTTCATCAAAATATTTAAGAAACTGCAACTGATAGTAATAAAACTATATACTACACTAAAAGTTTGCATCATATATTGCACTAAATTGCAATAAAACATTGTTTTTAACGCGACCAAATATCGAAAATTACGTTGACAATAAAAACAATTGCGTAACGTCAGCCATGACGTAAGACGTCTGAATTCTAGATTCGAGTTATACCTTGCTATCCACCATCCCCTAACCAACTCAGCTGGACCTTGCTTAGCGCAGTTTTATGGGTCGTAGACAATGAGTTGTAACCTCTAAAAGAGGCTTTTCAGGTTTTGTTTGCGAATATGCATAAACAAAACCCAGATACAAGTTCTCGGAATGATCGAGCGTCACCGACGAGAACTTGAAAATGCGGGTTGCACGCGGCGGATATTAGCGCGCACGTTTCCTAAAAATATAATATGAAGCTCTGACTTTTGTGAGAATAGAACTTACGTTCTAGCTCGGCCAAGCATAGAAATTGCAGGATACCGACACGACCTGCAGTTACGGTCGTTGTTAGGTTACGGTCCATGCAGGTGCTGGTTTAATATGCGATGCTCCATTAAATAACATGGGAACTTTCATGAGCCGGCTTTGAAGGTCCATGCTGTGCAGGTCCGTGTAGTCATAATGTGCACGACCTTCTATAGTATTACTTTTATGTACAGAGTAAAGTATGTGCTATTTTTATGCATGTCAAAATATATCCCGTTACCGCCACTGCCATTGTGTCTTTTTAGATATACGTAAATGTACTCTGTCCTTATCTAATTGGTAATTATTGACAGTTCTTTATCTAAACGTTGGATGCAACTAAAAGGAATATATTACATTCACAAAGCTCCTTCTGGGGGTTAGAATTTATTGGTCGTAGGTAGATAGTAATTTTTTATTGTTTTAGGACGCTGAATAAAAAATTTTGATGTAAATAGATATTCTGACCTTCATAAAATGCGTACGTGGATTGTGCGTGGGATGTGTGTCGATTAGGCTTAATTTGCGGCAGGCCTTAGACTAGGCGTGCACTTACGACTTTCTGTAGTAGGATTGTTTAGTAACAAAAATAAGACAAACAGTATTTTATGCAAGTACTCGTAAATGCTATTAAATTATCGTAACAATTAATAAGATGCAAGGCGCGCCGTAGACTAGTTTAGTCTAGTACTCGTCTAGTGAAGTACTCGTATCTTCTAAAGGATAGTACGCACTCTGAGGTCGCGGTCTAGACGCATTGCGGGCCGCTCTGTGTCGAGCTGATCACAAACTTTTATAAAATTAGTCACATATGTCATTCTGCAAGCGCTTCCGACTTGTTCTACTGTACTATTTGGATGTCAAGACATGTCTGTGTAAGATGTATTTTTGTTAGCTCTTTTATCGACCCGACTGACCGAAATTTTTAATACTTTTAAAGGAGAAAACGCACTAGGCGGTCACGATCCCGTATTCGTCTAGTAAAGAATCTTCTAATGCTTTTAAATGTACACTAACAGGTCGCGAGATATACTCTTTCGCGTCGCGGTCTTTCCAAGAACTTTTCGGAGAATTTCGACCAGTCGTGTCAAAAAATAAAGCTAATAAAAATACATCCTACACAGAACATATTTTAATATCTAAATAATACAGTAGAACAAGTCGGAAGCCCTTAGAGAATGACATATGCGACTGATTTTGTAAAAATCCGTGATCATCTCGGCACAGAGCGGTCTGTGATACGTCTAGACCGCGACCTCATAATGCGTTATCTCCTTTAGTCTACTAAACATCTTCTGCCAATTTGACTAAAAACTGAATCTGAATTAAAATTTATTATATATGTTACGTAATTTATTTGCCGAATACAATAAACTAATGATAGCAGTTCTCTAAGTTAATTAAATTAAGGAACTAGTTTTATAACAATTTATGTTAAAATACCAGCGGCTCTTTGATTACCATTTTTTGCGCCCAGTTAATTTAAGATTTAACAAATCTAGTAGCCGTATCTTTATTGTTACATAATGTTTGCACAATTACTTAACAACAAAGGATGAGAAAATGTATTTTAAGTACGTTTTAAATTATTCCACTACCATATAATTCCTGTATTAACAAAAAATAAACAAATTTGTGGGGCTTGTACCCATTGCACGTGAAATGGGTTGAACAAAGGTCGGGACACATTACTGTACCGTGTCCGAGCCGAGAGTCGACCGTATGGGGGTCGTGTCTCAGCTTACTTATTTTATAGTCCAGGGCATTTAGATCAAAATCGACCGGAATAGGGGAAATTTTTAAGCACAGTAGATATCGAGATACGGTTTTCTGCATTGTGTTCAGGAAGGTCCCAGGAAACAAGTCTATATCGTCTGGTTTAGCCATTTTTTGAAAAATGCCTTCTGGGCCGGAAAATGCATTACACCATTATAGGAACGACTGGAAACTCAAAAAAATCGCTCGGAAATCGTTACTCGGAGGTTTTCGGGGCTGCTGAACTCGATTCTGGCATTAGAATTACCCGGGGATGCACGGAGGTGGCTCTGTGGGGGTGAATTGGGGGAGAAATGGCAGCGTGCATGAAAATCGCTCCAAACTCGTTACTCGGGGGTTTTTGGGGATGCCCAATTCAATTCTGGTATTGGAATTACCCGGGGGCGCTCGGGGGCGGCTCTGCGGGGGTATCCGGGGGGTCATTCTGGGACGAAAATTGCATAGTTCATGGGAAGCGCTCCAAACTCGTTACTCGGGGGTTTTCGGGGATGCCGAATTCAATTCAGGCATTAGATTTCCCCGCGGGCGCTCGGGGGTCCCTCTGTGGGGTTGTCTGAGAGTGATTGGGGGACAAATGGCAGCGTCCATGAAATTCACTCCAAAATCGATACTCGGGGGTTTTCGGGGATGCCGAATTCAATTCTGGCATTAGACTTCCTCGGGGGCGCTCGGGGGTGACTCTGTGGGAAATGATAAAGGAGAAAGTGAAAAATCACAAATTATGAAAATAATACTTTATTCAAATAACAAATAGGAGTGTTTATGAATGTTGAATTATTCATTATAAACTTAAATTTTTCCCCCAATTCACCCCCACGCACCCCCACAGAGCCACCCCCGTGCGTCCCCAGGTAATTCTAATGCCAGAATCGAGTTCGGCAGCCCCGGAAACCTCCAAGTAACGACTTCCGAGCGATTTTTCCGAGTTTCCAGTCGTTCCTATAATGGTGTAATGCATTTTCCGGCCCAGAAGGCATTTTTCAAAAAGTGGCTAAACCAGACGATATAGACTTTTTTCCTGGGACCTTCCTAAACACAATGCAGAAAATCGCATCTCGATATCTGCTGTGCCTAAAAATTTCCGCTATTTTTCCTAACTTCCCTGGACTATTAAAACCACACTTAGCCGCAAGTCGGCCGTTTCGTGGACTTTGGACTCCGTGGTCACTCAGTTAGGACACTTTTTAAAAAAGGAAACGGGTACATTTCCAAAGAAATGTTTTTAATAACAATAACAAAAGAATAAAATGCTACCAAAATAAAGAAAACAACTATGCTTAATAAATATGAAAGCAGACACTCTATAAAATGCACGCCCACGTCAATATATGAGGGTTGATCTTACTGAATTTGTGATCAACAATTACAACTTATTTCACCGAGACTCTGAAGTACCGAACGATCTGGACTCCAAAGAGGAACTAACAGTCCCAAGGCACATTAAGAGATCCTTTGATTCTACCATCTAGCAAAAGAGAGTGGTTTTCTTCCTAATTTGTTTAACATTCACTGATTCTTGGGTGTTCCAGTACTTCAGTGGGTTGTACTTGACAACACAAATCTAAAATATTTGACACTGTCTGCCCTTGTTTTCTAGAATTCCTATGTCTCTCTCTGTCGTTGCTAATAATATAGTAAATAAATTATTCTTGGTGCCAAAGTGGCCGAAGCAGATGACCGCAGGGGTCTTAAGTTTATTTGTTTCTATGTATCTGCTTTACGGATAGTATTTAATTTCGCACAAATTATTGCTGTGAGTGACAGCTAATAGGTTCGAAAGAAAACCATAAATTTTCCTTCTTAATAGCTACACTGGCGATCGAGTGTCATTTTCGACAATTTTACTTTAACACTTCGTTAAATTTAATATTTATTGCTTCTCTTTCTCAGAATACTGACCGTAAACTAACATATTTAGGCTTTTATTACAGACGCAAATATGTTGAATATTGTGTATCTATTTGCATTTTTTTTTTTTCAGGTAAATCAAGTAACCAGTTGGATAGATGGAAGCTTTATATACAGTACAAGCGAACCTTGGATAAACGCCATGAGATCTTTCCAAAATGGTACACTTCTAACCGATAGTACAGGCACAATGCCAATTCGCAACCACGTAAGGGTTCCATTATTCAACAACCCCGTCCCTCACATGATGAAGATGTTAAGTACAGAACGATTGTTTTGTAAGAATTCCAAAATAGTATCTGCATACTCTTCACAATCATCAATTTATTTTCAGTACTTGGTGATCCAAGGACAAATCAAAATCCTGCATTACTAACAATCAGCATAATATTTTTCCGGTGGCACAACGTGATAGCTGGTCGAATCAAAGAGCAACACCCCAACTGGAGCGATGAATATATATTTCAAAAAGCACGAAGATTAGTTGTGGCAACGCTGCAAGTATACTCTTGAACTGATTTATCAAATATTTGCTAATAATTTAAATTGTTTTTTCCAGAACATTATAGCTTACGAATATATACCTGCATTTTTGGGGGAACAATTACCGCCATATGAAGGGTATAAGCCCGATATCCATCCAGGAATTACCCATGCATTTCAGAGCGCCGCCTTTCGATTCGGACATTCCTTGATACCTCCTGGTCTTTACAGAAGAGATGCCCAATGTAATTACAAAAAGACGATGGGGTATTTGGCTTTGAGGTTGTGTTCGACATGGTGGGATTCAAATGTAATAGGCTTGCACTTCACGATTCATAAATTACTGATTCTTCTTAAATCTTATCAATCTTTCTCAATAATGCCATCCTTTTCACTGTAATAAAATTACTAAGAACGTGTTCAAATGGAAGCTGTATTTATAAAGTTACATATACTAGTTCTTTCCCTAACTTTTCAAAACATTCAAAAATAAATATGTATGCAGATGACACCCATATGTATTACTCTTTCCCTGAAAATGATTATGAACTAGCCAAAAATGAAGATTGAAGTATTTTATGTAGGGTCTCCAAATAGCACAGTTTATCACTAAATCTTTCCAAATCAACAATGTTATTATTTGGCAACAGAAATGTGACGTATACACCTAAATATCTTTTTGATGTAGAAATAAATGGGCAACAGGTAACAGGTTCGGATACAACTAAAATTTTGGATATTTTGGCTAGTACACTTAGATACCGTTATTAAATTTCAAAATATATTCAGAAAGCTTCTGTAACTTTGAGATGTATCTATACTCGAATCAAAATTTCAGACGTCTTACGTCACGGCTGACGTTACACATTTTTTTTTATTGTACGTAATTTTCGATATTTGGTCGCATTAAAAATAATCATTTTTTGCAATTTAGTGCCATATATAATGCAAACTTTTAGTGTAGTATATAGTTTTATTACTACCAGTTGCAGTTTCTTAAATATTTTGATGAAAATATAACGAATTATTCATTTGTTCGTATGACGTAAGTCGTCTGAATTCTTGTCGCGAGTTATATCTTCATAGAGCCTACTTAAATATTGTTACTAAGAAAATGTAATATGAGACTCTGGTTCTTTCTAAATTCAATTATTGTTCGCCACTTTATGGACCTTCTTTTCCTTCCTGGACCTTTTCTGTCCTGGACCTTAATTTTTGGAATTAGGAATTTTCAACATATTTAACATAAGCTATCAGATCTGTATAACAAAATAAGATTTAGATCTAATGTTTATAATATTAATATTAGAAATAACCTTCACCTTCAATTCATAGTACTGTACTTTTTGAGAGACGGTATTTATCAGTCATATAACTCTATACCTACTAAACTTAAATTATATTCTTTGCCACAGTTTAAAAAACGTTTAAGGGATATTCTATTTTCAAGTCAATTGGAATTTTTATTGAAATTATTATTGAGCATCTGTTTATTAATTCACCTGAATATACAATACTGTTTTTGTTTGGATATCTTAGTAGCAGTTGTTAGCAGATATATATTTATTTTTCTCTATAATTAACAGAGTAGTAGTAGAACAGAATATTTTGAACTTCCCCTTGTGATTTTCTATACGTATATATATTTTTTAGATGTATTATATTTACGTGAAAATAAAGGCATTTATTATTATTATAAATAATGAAGTACAAAAACTTGAATTTAAGATGAATCATCACATGCTTGAAAACAAAAATATACAGGGTGTCTGTGAAAGGTTGGGAAATCTCGGAGCTGGAGATACTGGTGACCAAAAAAAGTCGATTGAGCCAAATATGCCTTATCCGAATGTTGCTGGTTTCAAAAATACAGGGCGTTCAGAACTTTTTTTGCTGTTTAGTGTATCCATCTGTCTATTGAAACAATCTCCTACCTGTCTGTATACCGTATTGAAGTCGTTAGGAGTTTTTGAAATAATCATATTTGAAATATTCAGTGCAGCGATTGAAAACTGTTATAGTTTCAGGTAAAGTGCCTTTTCTACTGAAAATACAGCAAAATGTTACTTAAAAAAGTTGTTCAGAACGGTAAACTATGGAGACGTGCAAAATTTCATTTCAAAAGATCGGCCTGCTTTGATAAAATCTTTGTGCTTTGTTGAAAAATGATTTCAAAATCAAACCTTGCCGATCTTCTCAAAATTTTGCACGTCCCCATAATTTACCGTTCTGAATAACTTTTTCATGTAGCATTTTGCTGTATTTTCAGTAGAAAAGGCACTTTACTTGAAACCATAACAGTTTTCAATTGGTGCACTGAATATTTCAAATAGGATTATTTTGAAAACTGTTACTCCTAACGACTTCAACAGGGTATACCTTTTCAGATACAATAGGTAGGTGAATCTATTGATGCTACAGTCAGATGAACACACTAAGCTGCAAAAATTCTTAAATGCCGTGCCAAAAATATAATTTTTTTAAATTCCGGCAGGTTTCAGAGTTATTGAGATATTTCAAAATAAAATTCTAGCATTGAACGCCCTGTATTTTTGAAACCAACAACATTCGGATAAGGCATATTTGGCTCAACCGATTTTTTTTTGGTCACCAGTATCTCCAGCTCCGAGATTTCCCAACCTTTCACAGAAAATTTGTTTACCCTGTATAGGTACAGAGTAAACAAATTTTTAAAAAGAAATTAAAAAAATAACAATTTAAAACAAATATAAACTCTGTATCTTTTTAATAAAATAAATAATGTATGAATGTTTTGCACTGACCGGCTTATTTACTACATTTAAAATAAATAATAGCCAACCTAATTATTCATTTTTTAGGATGTTCTTACGAATAACTCCGTAGAAGAACTTATAATGGGTATGACATCTCAGTTAGCCGAAAGGGAGGACTCGGTTCTTTGCTCCGATGTAAGAGACAAGTTATTTGGCCCCATGGAATTTTCTAGGCGAGATCTTGGAGCTTTAAACATCATGAGAGGTAGAGACAACGGAGTCCCCGACTATAACACTGTTAGATCCTATTACAATTTGCCAAAAATAAAGCAGTGGAGAGATATCAATCCGAAACTTTTTGAAGAAAGACCAGAGCTTCTTAGGCTTTTGGTTGCAGCATACTCGAATAACATCAACAATATTGATGTATACGTAGGAGGAATGTTGGAAAGTTATGGGGGTCCTGGTGAATTGTTTAGGGTGGTAATTAAAGAACAGTTTACTAGACTAAGAGATGCCGATAGATTCTGGTTCGAAAACGAAGCAAACGAGTGAGTTATTTATTTAATACCATTTTACATTTATTTACGTAGATACAAAGAAATTAGTTTATATTTAAATTACTACAATTTATCATTTCATTGCGCAAATGAAGCTGATGTAAGGGTGTAAATGAAGTTGGTAAAGATCCTGTATCGTCGTTCGGTGGCACTGTAGCGTGGCTAGTTTCACACTATAAATTTAAAAATATATAATGTTCTGAGCTATGCCTGCCAAATTAATTATTGTATGTTTTTGTTATTGATAGTACTGATTGTAGTCGTTGTAGTTGAGACATATGCTATTATGATCAAATACATATTGATTGTCAAATAAATAAAAAAAATCCACTATTGTACTGGAAACTTACGTTTTAATTTGTATGTTCAGTCGATAATGAAAAATTTGTATTATTTTGGCAGGAAATATGCCCAGCGGCCATTTACCGCTAAGCCGTCAATTGTGTAATTACATGAATCGTGCAAAAGAAAAGACTGGATAAATACAGAGCGATTCAGAAATACTAGGAAAAAATAGGGTACATAATCTACGTGAAGAATTATTTGATCTATATTTTTTCTTTTTCTAAATTTATTTTTTTTTGCAAATATCTTCTAAACCACTAAGCCGATGGTGTTGTAAATATAATTAGTCCAACTTTTCACAGATAAAACAAGTGACTTTTTTTAAGTAAATTATGACAGTTAGGGGATAAAGGTCTTTGTTTTGTAAACAGTTTTTAGGAATATTCTTTTAGTTGTTAAGTATTTAAATGGTATGCTAAATTAATATGATCAAAATAATGAAAAATATTAAATTTATGAATTAAATCAAATTTCATGCTAATCTGTTACTCTAGTTTTTGCTGTTGTTTCTATCAAATGTTTATTCATTTAAACGAATGATCAGTGTGCAACATTAAGTACATTTATTTATATAAAATTTTAGAAACTTAGTCACAGAAAAATAATGCGTTTATGTAGATAGCGTAGCTTATATAACCAATGATATAATGTAGATACATGTAAACCATACAGTAATTTACAAGATAATGCATAATCTTCAATCAAATCCTTAAGGTTTAAATCCTTCCCAGATTTATGGAAACAGTCTCGTGTATGTCTGATATGTAAAAAGGTAACAAGTATAACGTTGAGAATTACAGACCGATAGCTATTTTATGCAACTTCTCTAAATTGTTTGACATTATTATTCGTCAACACATTTCATTTTACGCTAAAAGCTTAATTGTTCCCGAGCAGCATGGCTTTATGCCTGGCATGCAGATATTTTCTGTTGTACTCAGTTTATTGCTGAGACTCTAGATGCTAGATGTCAGGTTGATATAACAATCTGTCCCACTTTTCATGGAGCCACCCTGGTATCTCGCTCATCTGATATCCAAATACTTTGAAACTTTGGTGGTGAATATATATCTATAAAGTGAGTCTTTAGATGTAGCCATATTTGATTATAGTCAGAGGCGTCAGTTTCTAGGATGGGAAAAGGGAGTCAATTTCACAAAAAAAAAAGTATTAGCAATTTTTTTAAAAAGAACTAGTAAGATATTCTTAATCAGCACCTTTAGAAACTCTCTTGTACAAGATTACATCGTTGTGGGTTCAAAGGTGTTTGAGATATGGGCCGTCGAAAAACAATTTTTTTCAACAATAATTTGTATCTGTAAAACAGACTCTCAAATGAAAAAAATGTGATCTTTATTTTTTGTTCAGAATAATGTATTGTACTGGTATAAAATGATTCTACAACAAAATAATTTTTTTAATAAGGCAAAAATTCTAAATTTTTCTAACAAATAATCTTCAATAAAAATCTAAGTAAGCCATGAAAACAGAAGTTATTGCAAGTGTCAATGTATTCTTGAATGTAAATAAGTTAATACGTCAAAAATGTATGTACCTATGTACAAATTAGAATTTTTGCCTTAAGTATTAAAAAATATATATTATTTTGTTGTGAATCATGTCATACCAGTACATTACATTATTCTAAACAAAAAATAAAGAATACATTTTTTTCATTTGAGAGCCCGTTTTACAGATACAAATGGTTTTAAGTTGAAAAAAATTGTTTTTCGACGGCCCATATCTCAAACACCTAACCCACAACGATGTAATCTTGTAGAAGGGGGTTTCTAAAGGTGCTGATTAAGAATATCTTTCTAGTTGTTATAAAAAAAATCGCTAATACTTTTTTTTAAAAATTGACCCCCTTTCTCCATCTTAGAATCGGACGCCTCTGACTATAATCAAATATGGCTACGTCTAAAGACTCACTTTATAGGTATATATTCACCACCAAAGTTTCAAAGTATTCGGATATCAGGTGAGCGAGATACCAGGGTGGCTCCATGAAAAGTGGGACACATTGTAAATATATACGAATTTCACCAAAGCATTTGATAAATTGGATCATGGTATATTGCTCAACAAGCTTCACAGTAGTATCAACAATGCTTTTTTGCTAGTGTTTAAATCTTATTTATCACATCGCGTTCAGTTTGTGCAATATCAGAGTTATAAATCTAATACTTTTAATCAATTATCAAGCGTGCCACAGGGTTCAGTTTTGGGACCCTTGTTTTTTATTATTTTTATAAACAATATAGCGCAAAACTTTAACGTCAACTTTCTGTTGTATGCTGATGATTTGAAGATCTATGCCGATGTTACATGACTGGAATAGGATTCAGCATTGTTTGAATCTCCTTACCAATTGGTGTGATAATAATCGGCTTCCCTTAAACATCTCAAAATGTAATGCTATGCTTTCTCTCGTAGAATGACCCCCATTCAATTTCCTTACAGTTTACGTGGTCAGATGCTGGATAGACCTGAACATGTTAAGGATTTAGGGGTTGTCTTTGACCCGAAATTAACGTTCTCTGCGTATATTGCCCAATCTGTCATGGAGGCGTACAAAAGGTTGGGTTTCGTCTTGCATAAAAGTAAAGACTGGAAAAAAATGAGTCCACATTGCGTACATTATACGTAAGCTCTGTTAGGTCCAAGCTTAAGTACGCGTCTATAGCTTGGTCTCCTTATTACAATTGATATATTATATCTTTAGAAAAAGTGCAGAGGCGGTTTCTTAAATCCGCAGGCTTTTTCTTGGACGGGGTCTGTCGAGCTCAGGGCTTTCCTCAAAGTGTATTATTATATAGATTTGAGATAAACAGTCTAACTATGAGAAAGATTATGTACTCAAAAGTGTTTCTATATAAATTAGTTGACAACCATATTAATTGTATTAGACTTACGTCGAAAATAAATTACCGCGTTCCTCGACAAAATAGCAGGTCAAATAACTTGTTTAGTCTTTCTTCTGCACCTATCAATATGCTACAGTGGTCCCCCATACACCAAATGCTAGCCAATCACGATAATTTGGAGAATAGTCTGGACTTATTCGATACTTCTCTTATGGATATTAAAAAAATATGCTGTTGTTAGTTCCAGCTTTTCTTTTTAATATTTGTTTTAATCTGTTTTCAGTTGTTATGTTCCGTTTTTTGCTAATTCTACAGTTATAGTTAATCTGTGTTTTGTCACTGCCTTTTATGCATATACGAGTAGATACACTAACTTCTATTATTTTACGTATACATTTTTTGAACTCTTTAATTATTTTTGTTTGAACTTTAATTTGTATTGCATTATTCATAGTGTAATTGGGTTTTTCCCATTGGGTGAATTAAATTAAATAAATAAATATAACATTTCTTTCAGAATATTTTCAAAGGACGAAATAAAGGAAATAAAAAAAATTACATTGTGGGATGTCATCATCAACAGTACCAACATAGAGCCTAACGCCATACAACGAAATGTTTTCTTTTGGGTTAAAGGAGATCCATGCCCCCAACCAATGCAGTTAAACATATCATTAATGGAACCGTGTAAAATTTTAAGTGGATATGATTATTTTGAGGTAAAATGATACGCCATATACCGGGTGTCCCAGCTTTTATTGAGCGCGCCATGTGCACGGTGTTTCTAAAAGTATTTAATTCAAAATTAGACGTTATTTTTAGAGTCATATGTAGTAGTAGTTTCAATACTTTTGACAGTTGAATATTACGAATATGATTGTTAACAAATGCCTAGATTATTGTGTATTATGTTGAAGAGCGAATATTGCAAAAAAAACGTTAAGAAGATACCTAGGTATAGGGAAGGTTATATGAAATAGATTTCAAAATACTGTATAAGAAACCGGAAAATTACAATATTTCTCAAAATTCTGTTTGTTTATTTTTCATATTTATAGTTACACTAGATATATGTAGATATATGTACAAACCATTAACATAATAAATAAATAACAAATGGTCCTTAAATATGTTTCCTAAATAGATCTTAAAGATGCCGTATTCTTGAAATGCTGTTTTGTACAAATACAAATAATTTTAGGCATTTAAGAAGTGAATAATATAGAATTAGTAAATAACATTAAGGTCGCCGTATTTCTCGCCGCAAAATGCCAAATTTGTTGTATTTTTTAAGTACTGAAATCTCGAAAAATAAAACACGTAGAGCAAAAGTAATATCAAAAATAAAATTATTGATGTTTTGTTTATACACTTTTACTATTTAAACTCTCCTCAAATAATATAATAACTTTTAAAATTCATTTGTATGACACACATTATTTCGCTATTCTAACCCCACATTTTAACAATTATATTCACATACTTATAAACAAAAGTGAACAACCTTATATGCAGAACTATGTAAGTTTATGTTATAACAATATTTACATCTACAGTTGAAATTTAAAAGAATACGTATTTTGAAAGATTTCTGTTCCTAAAAATTTGTTGGTTAGACCGCTTTCTGACGTTATATATTGATTTTACTGGTACCTTTGAATATTCGCAGGTGGCATGAGATAACATTCTTGTTATTTACTAAACTCTATATTATTCAGTTCTTAAATCTCTAAAATTACTTGTATTTGTCGAAAACACTATTTCAAGAATACGGCGCCGTTAAAGTTATCTCATACCACCTGCGAATATTCAAGGGTACCGAAGTAAAACTAAAATTTAACGACAGAAAGCGTTCCAACCAATAAATTTTTAGGTACAGAAATCTTTCCAAATACGTATTTTTTAAATTCAGTTGTATATGTAAATATTGTTATATAACAAACTTACATAATTCTGCATTTAAGATTGTTTACTTTTGTTTATAAGTATATATGAAAACAATTGTTACAATATGAGGTTAGAATAGCAAAATAATGTGTGTCTTACAAACGCTTTTTAAAAGTTATTATTTTATTTGAGGAGATTTAAATAGTAAAAGTGAATAAACAAGGCGTCAAGGATTTTGTTTTTGATATTCATATGTGTTTTATTTTTCGAAATTTATGTACCTAAAAACACAGCAAATTTTATCAGTTTAGGGCGAAAAATACGGCGACTTTAAAGTATCGCATATTTTAAAACTATACCTACTCAACATTGCAAATATTGTAGTCTAAGCGTCAGAGATTATGTTGACCTTCAAAAAATTTTCTTTTATCTGTCGTTTTTTTTTCATGGACACCAAAATTGATGTGCAACATACTGTTTAAACCACATAGATGTATTAGCATTTGTTGCAAATATTTTCGAAAGCATCAATTTTATCGGAAAAAAAATAGAATACAGAAATGTTCCTCACTAAAATCTGCATAAAAATTGTCTGTGTAGATTTTTTTTGACTTCTATATTTTTTTCCTAAAATTAATATCTTCGGGGCTATTTAAGAAAAACGGAAAAACCTCCCCAACAATATGTTGCATATAAAATTTTGGTATCCATTTTAAACTATTTTCTCTGTGGGTATAAACAACTAATCAAAAAATAAAATAGTAATTAATCGAAGAATCCGATGATTTTCAACTTTTGACGTCTGGATTATAGTTGCTACGCATTTTTTAGAAATTGGTTATGTTTGAAAAATTATATTACTATTTTTCTATCTGAAATCTATTACGTTACAGCCATACCGCAATAATTTCTTCAATATATTTGTCTTTTGCATAAAAGATAAAAATTGTCTGAGTAAAAAAGAAAATTTTCCTCTTTTTCCGACATTAATTTAAATCATATTAAATGAATAATACATAAAATATTAAAATAAATACTACATTTTTATTTTATTTTATAGAAATTTAAATATACGAATGGTTTATTATACAAATTAGTACTGCAGTAAAAAAAATGTTGATACCTATATATATTTTTTAAGTTTATATTTGTAATAAAATTGGCATAGAATTTGCTATTACTAAAATGAAAGTAATTACAGAACAGAAAAATATACAATATGTCTCTATGGTATTTTTTTCAAAATTTAGCTCAAACAAACTGAAAATAGTACCTACCTATGCATTTTCAGTTTGTTCTTTTTTTGTAAATTTTTATAAAATCGAAAAGTTTTCTAATATACTCTACCGACCGATAAATTCTATACGAGGGCTAGATAAAAAGTTTCCGATCTAACCAAAAAATAAAGTAAATCACTTAACTAACGTACGATATTAAAGAATCGAATTATTTTTCAAAAAATTGTACATCAAAAATTTCAATCACACACAATTGTCTTGCAGGGTAATGAATTGGTTTACATATACGCTTGCGTATTCTTAGGATTCGTGCCCATTTTATGTGCTGGAGCTGGTTATGGTGTAGTAAAACTACAAAACCGTCGGAGAAGACGATTGAAAATAAAGCAAGAAGAGTTACGAAATGGAGATTGTAAACTGCCTGTAGATACAATGATGGTACACGAATGGCTTCACGCAAATCACAAACGAGTAGTGAAAGTTAAATTTGGTCCTGATGTGGCCATAAACGTAATTGGAAGAAAAGGCGAAAAATTGAGAACAGTCAGTTTGAAGAATATTGATTCCGTCGTCGTTGAAGAATCGCTAGACGTTACAGCTAAGAAGAAGCCTATGATATTAATTCACGTACCGAGAGACCACGATTTAGTCCTTGAATTAGACTCAGTTGGCCTGAAGAAGAAATTTTTAACCAAGCTAGAATTGTTTTTGACATCTAACAAGAAAAGTTTAATAATTACACAGGTAAACCTATCTCCCTAAGTTTCATCAATATTAAGGTTAGCATGTTTTAAACAAATGTTTTCTAATTGTTTAACACACAAAATAAATGTTTAATATACATTTGTTTTAAAAATACAAAAATACTCTTGCTGGATATCGATAATCTTTATCGTTTTCGAGAAAATAGACAACTTACATTAATTATTATTATTCTGGAAATCAAGAGTGTTATAAATCGCTTTCAAGTATTATTGACACATTGTGTTATTAGTATTTAATGTTCAAAGCTTCATCTTTCTCAATATTTATGTAAATACAGATATTGTGGAATATAACCCAATGAATTTATTAATTTTAATGCACACCTTAAAAATACCACTGTTATATTGTTAGAAAACGGGCCTGCTAATGACCGTCGCGGCCAACTATCTCCAAACGCTTGTCGATGACGCCCGATAGTACGGAAAACTTGTGATTGGCGTTATTTATGTGCATTCGCCTGAAAAGCTTCCTTCTAGGGGCTAGAATTCGTTGGCATGTACATACTATTGCAATATTAACCACATTCTTTAAAATGAATTTAGCGACTTGTTTTGCACTGCCGGTGCAATAAAATTTATTTTCAACTTTTAGTATTAGTCCATAATTCTCCCACTCATCAAT
Source organism: Monochamus saltuarius (assembly GCA_025584915.1). Lineage (NCBI taxonomy): Eukaryota > Metazoa > Arthropoda > Insecta > Coleoptera > Cerambycidae > Monochamus > Monochamus saltuarius. The sequence continues at coordinate 46,364,178 of CM046721.1, read as the reverse complement.
AGATTTCATTATGATACTTCAGGAGTTCAAACTAAATCGCTAAATTTATTTTAAAGAGTGGGGTTATTATTGCAATAGAATATTTTGAAAACAATACAAGACATTTTTGATTTTCATGATATGTATCATTGAAAGCAGTTGTTATTTCTGATAATCTCGTAAACGGTGCTGATTATTGATACTAAACAAAAGTAAAATCATCTAAATCATCTTACACAGGGCGCTTCAAAAGTACTTCCACAAACTTTATTTTATTTTTAAGATGAAAAGTTCTTATAAACTATGGTCTTTGGCAGCTTCATTATGGTAGAGTTAGCAATCTTGTCTTGATTTTTCATGGTCTTGTCTTGGTCTTGGTCTGTCCCCATAGGGCCTAGCCCGGGAACAACCAGGGCAGGTAAAAGAATCCCGGCTAATGCTAGGGATGTGTACTTTAAATCTGTTTCTGGCAGTGACCAGTTACCGAGGTCACAGTATAACAACCCGGAAAATCACTACATAATATGCAGTTTCTTGTTTTAAGTTATTTTTATTTTTCTTTAAAATTTAGAAAAAACTACTTATACGTTATTTTTGTTGCTCCTTGAAATCTTTTCTGCCGGCGCCCATGTTTTCAACCCATTTTTCCAAAAACCACTGTAAAATTAATGTGCCGATTAAAGTCTCTTGGCAAAAGAGCTTGTACCCTTTGAATGTGGTGCGGATGCAACTGATGATCATGCAAATTTTTCAAATTGTGACTGGTGGAACCGAGAGCATCGGCAATTATTTGGTTACTTGTTTCTCAATTTTCGTCTATAGCATTTAAAACAACTTCTTCCAATTCCGGTGTTCGAGCTCTGTTTGCAGCCTTCCAGGAATATCACGTCTTGTCGCAAAACTCTCTATTTCAACTGAATGGCGGTGAAGATTTGTAAATGTAAAAGCAGTATTCGATTAGGACATCGCTCTGATAAACTTTGCGCTCACTATAATCGGCAAAGCTATAGACAAAATGCATGGTGGCTAGATGGACATTATTTCTGAAACTTACATACAGCACAAATAATAATCAAAGAAAAATTACAAAACTAAAGAAATAAACCATATTAGCAGCTAACTGTCCTGTCCAATAATGAGTTTATATTTATCATTTACTTTAAACCGTTCCTCGTTTCAGAAAAACAAAAGTGATCGTTTTGTTGTAAATAAAGTACCTAATGATTCACAAGAAGAAAGTTAAAATAAGATATGCCATAGTATGGTTTTCACAAAAATATTAGAGAAAATTCCCTACCGACGCCACTGGTTAAATTTAAGAAAGTGTTGTACTTTTAAAGTAAATATCCTTAGGTGCCTATTTCATTAACCAAATTTGATGCAAGTTATTTAAAAATTATTATTATTTTTATAATAATTCAACACCCTGTATCTCCATAACGAATCCACCATTGACCAATCCAATTTTTTATCTTAAAATAATCTGAGCAATAACCTCTCTGACATAGTCGAGAAACGAGAACATAGTAATTATTACAAATTAATTTTGCAATGAATGTATTAATACATAAATTACTAAGGTTACTGTGTAAAAATGTTATATCGCATAATGTAAGCTACGATAAGAACGTTAAAAAAATTATGTACAAAACTAAATTGGTTTTAGGTAATGAAAACATGTTTTAAAATAAATGTGATCAGAAGAAAACGTCGAACAATTTCCGAACTGCAACCAGGCACGGAAGCCTGAAAATCAAACTAAAAATTATGTTTTTGTTTTGTTTCAAAAACATGAATTTTGCCATCATTGATCAATACTTAATTTTACTTAATTTTGTAGATAGTACGAGAAATCATGTTGGCTAAGGCTGAAACAAGACAAAGACGTGAGAAAAAATTGGAACATTTCTTCAGAGAGGCATATGCATTAACCTTTGGCCTGAGGCCTGGAGAAAGACGACGAAGATCTGACGCTACAGTCGATGGAGAAGTAGTCACCGTTATGAGAACATCACTAACCAAGAGCGAATTTGCTAGCGCATTGGGAATGAAATCAGATGCCGTATTCGTAAAAAAGATGTTTAACATCGTCGATAAAGATGGAGATGGAAGAATTTCCTTTCAGGTACATAATTCGATTTAACTGATACTAATTTTTATGAACTAAAAATGTAAAGTTTGAGTTTAAAATTGACAGAGGTAGCTATGTTCTATTATTCTTTATACAAGCAAGTAAATCTTTCAGGAATTTTTAGATACCGTGGTATTATTCTCCAGAGGTAAAACTGAAGACAAACTACGTATCATATTTGACATGTGCGATAATGATGGCAATGGTGTAATAGATAAGGAAGAACTATCTGAAATGTTAAGATCTCTCGTGGAAATTGCTAGAACTACAAGCTTGTCAGATGATCACGTGACTGAACTTATTGATGGCATGTTCCAGGTAAAATTTAATTTTATGACTATTTTGTTGAGCTGTTCATTGACTTATTGTTTAAGGATGCCGGACTACAACATAAAGATGTTTTAACATATTATGATTTCAAGTTAATGATGAAAGAATATAAAGGTGACTTCGTAGCAATTGGTTTAGATTGCAAAGGCGCCAAACAAAACTTCTTAGATACTTCAACAAATGTAGCTAGAATGACAAGTTTTCATATCGAACCCAGTTTAGATGTAGAAAGAAATTTCTTTAGATTAAAATGGGATAGCCTTACAACGTTCTTAGAAGAAAATAGACAAAATATATTTTATCTATTTTTGTTCTACGTGATTACAATAGCTCTGTTCGTGGAAAGATTTATACGTATGTATTGGATTTTTGTAGAAAATAAATCAGTTATTCATTTCATATTTCAGATTATTCCTTTATGGCTGAACACACAGATTTGCGCCACATAATGGGAGTTGGAATAGCTATAACTAGAGGATCAGCAGCTTCATTATCTTTCTGTTACAGCATCTTGCTGTTAACTATGTCCAGAAATTTAATAACAAAGTTAAAAGAATTTTCTATTCAACAATACATACCATTAGACACCAATATACAGTTTCATAAAATAGCTGCGTGTACAGCTTTATTCTTTTCTTTACTGCATACTGTAGGTCATATTGTGAACTTTTATCATGTGTCCACCCAACCAATAGAAAATTTAAAATGTTTAACGAATGAAGTTCGCTTCCCTTCTGATTACAAGCCGGGCATCACATTTTGGTTGTTTCAGACAATAACAGGTAAGTTGATTCTTCCATGTCTTAATAGATTATTTCCGAAAATGAAATTTACTAGAGCTAATAATTTTGTGTCTTGTCTAGATATGCAGAAAATAATATATTATACAGGGTGTCCGGAAATGATGAGCAAAAAATTCAGGGGATAATTCTATACCGAAAATAAATGCTACCTCTTTCTATAATATTCTTTCCAAAACTGATTATTAACGGAGTGTTAAACTTAAAATTTTATTTTCAATATTTGTAAATAACTTCCTAAGAAATCCAAATATTTACATAAAATTTGTAAGTCGGGGGTTTTTGCGGACGAGACTTTCAAATATGTTTCTAATTTTGACGTCACTAATAGAGGGCGCCACTTGTGGCACACTATGTTTCTTTTAAATGGCAGAACATGTATCTGGCGGCAAAAATCACACAATTTAATTATAACTTGCCTTGCAATGTAAACAAAACCACGTGGCCGAAAACGCGATCATTGTTGTAAAATCACTCGACGTTCGGCGCGGTTTATATTTCTGTAGATATGGGTGCGTATTACGGTGTCAATTATATAAACAGGCGTTTATTTCTTGTGTCTTTTTGACATTTTTGAGTCATAGATAGTGTAAATACTATGTAGGTAATGCTGTGCAAATTCCCCGATGACGAAAGCTGGTTTTGTGTAAGCACAATCGGAGAATTTGCCATGACTATTGGCATTATGGATTAATTTAATTTTATGTTTATCAACTTCATTGGTGTGAATTCTAACTGCATTAGTGCAAAAACACGGGGATTCAAAGTAAGCAGGTATCTATTTTCCGTTTTTAACGTTACCATAGTTATTAGTAGTGATGTGGGGAACTTACAGTATTGTTAAACTTAAGTTATTTTGTTACTTACAATATAAATCCGCTTGTGAAAATTACGGTGAAAATGATGTTCGTTACGTCCTTATAGAGGGTTTTACTTGTGGTATTTATAAGATTATACCATCTGAATTCACACTAAAGTACTTGTTTTAATTTGGGAAATAATAAATAAAAGTAATGAATAGTAATGATATTTAACATTTATTATTTTGTAATTAATTTATTAATTTCTATTGTTATTTACTGATTTCAATTATCTTTAAACATTTTAAGAAAATTCTTATTTGCTGCTTTTGTTTATTATATTTCAGAATAAAACGAATAATTTAATGTAATGAAGTCAGATAGCAAAATTTTATAAATGCTTCAAATAACATTCTATATCTCGTAAATCGTTTATCTCGTAGGAGCAAATACAGAACATATATATTAACGAAAAGTTTGTAATTTTGATTTAACATTGATTTTTCTAAACGTCGTCTGACGTCACGGGTCTTCCTACGACGGCGACCGATTTCTTGGGGCGTGGCTAGACTAAAATTTTAAACTCCGTTTATAGGCCGTTTTAGGAAATTGTCTAGGACACAGGCCATTTCGATTAAAATAATACATTCTTTCTTCTGCATGTATTTAGAAAAATCATGCAATTTCCCCGTTATCGGTGTAGATGATTTCAAGTTATCTCTTACTCATATAATATGACTGTTCATTTTAAAATTTTAACTATGAAATTGTTGAATGTTTTGTGCAAAATGTGCTTAATAGACATTTGTAATTTTGTTTTGCTATAAAATTCTTGCAATATTTTTAGGTAGATATACATAGAGCTCTACAGCTTTTTGCAATGCCTATTTTATATTGTCATCGAATTAATGAATGTAGTAAATAAAAATAAATTGCAGTTTAGATACAAGAATTAGGTTCTTTGTATTGTGTTGTATTATCCATAACTGTGAAGTGAAGTGAAGATATATTTTAAGAGGGATGATACACACAGCGATTTTCGCCGGTTCATTATTTGAAACCTATGATATAAACCACGTACCGCTATGTAAACCGCTATGCGTGTTATTCCCCATAAATGGTGTTATATCCCTAAGGTCCGAAATATTTTTTTAGGTCTAACAGGTGTTCTTCTTTTTGTTGTTATGTGTATAATCATAGTATTTGCTCATCCTACAATAAGGAAAAAAGCATATAAGTTCTTCTGGTTTACACATAGCCTCTACATTTTATTTTATGGATTATGTCTAGTCCATGGATTGGCTAGATTGACCGGAGCACCGAGATTTTGGCTATTTTTTGTAGGCCCTGGTATTATTTTTACTCTTGATAAGGTAAGTGATTGTGTTCGTACGAATTGAGATAATGTTCTACGTATGCGAGTTAATATTTAAATAAATTATAAATAATATTTTTGAGTACATATGTAATTATTGATTTTGCTCATTTGAGAAAAATTGTTCTCACTGATTTGTCATAAAAATGCCAAAAAAGCAAATACATATTTTTAGATTTTTGTTAATTAGACTGTTGGCGAGCCAATCTCATTACATTTTAGAAAATACTTAACTAGATCTATTTCAAGCAAAGTGTCTTTGATCTGAAAATATCATATGCATTCCAAATTCACTTTAAATATTTTGTAATAGAGAATTGTAAAAGAAAAAATAACGAACTGATCATATAGTTTTTTACACATTGCTAAAGAGTTTCTCCTTCTTCAGGGTTATCTTTTTCATTTTGTAACAACATAGTCATATGAGTATAGTTCTAGTTGTAGAAGAGAATCCATTAATTATTTTTGCTGTGTATATGCAGCATTATACAAACCAAACGGCATGATAACAAATTCAAATAATTTCCGTCCAGGCAATATGCACTTCTAATGCTATCTTTTCACAGGATTCTGATGAAGATGTTTTTTTAATTCTCTTCATTTTGATAGCAAGAAGACTTACATTTATTTTTTATAGTTGGCAAATCAAAGGAAAACATTACTAAAACATGAAAATAATTGAAACTACGTATTCATAGTATAAGCAAAGAATATAAACGTATACGTTAATATTCTTTGGTATAAGCAAGACATCCTGAGACATGGTTATAAAACAATGTAGAAAAACAGTTTGATAGTACTGGAAATACAAAGTATAAGAAGAAACCTAAAATGTCGAATACTATAGATATTCTACATACTTCATTGACATTAATATCAAATATTTCTAGGAGTAATAATAAACATTATTTTTATTTTAGGTGGTAAGTTTAAGAACAAAGTATATTCCTCTCGACGTAATTGAAACGGAGCTGTTGCCATCAGATGTCATTAAAATAAAATTCTACAGACCACCAAACTTGAAATACCTTTCAGGACAATGGGTTAGATTAGCTTGCACAGCTTTCAAAGTTCACGAATTCCATTCCTTTACACTTACCTCAGCTCCCCATGAAAACTTTTTATCTTGTCATATCAAAGCTCAAGGTAAGAATATCATAATTTTGTGTTGGTTATACTTACTTGCTATTTATTCTAGGTCCTTGGACTTGGAAACTGCGTAACTACTTTGATCCTTGCAATTACAATCCAGAAGATCAACCAAAAATTTTATTAGAAGGTCCTTTTGGTGGCGGCAATCAAGACTGGTATAAATTTGAGGTGGCAGTTATGGTAGGAGGAGGTATAGGAGTTACTCCTTATGCTTCCATATTAAATGATTTGGTATTTGGAACATCTACTAACAGATATTCGGGCGTAGCCTGTAAAAAGGTTAACACGAAAATATTATTTAGTACCATAATTTTACATTACATAATTTTTAGGTATACTTTCTTTGGATATGCCCCTCCCACAAGCATTTTGAATGGTTCATTGATGTTCTACGAGATGTGGAAAGGAAAGACGTCACAAATGTTTTAGAGATCCATATATTCATAACTCAGTTTTTCCATAAATTTGACTTGAGAACAACTATGCTAGTGAGTAGATTTTTATCTTCTGTGTTTACTGGAATAATATCTATATTTTCTCTGCTGCAGTATATTTGTGAGAATCATTTTCAACGATTATCTAAAACTTCAATTTTTACTGGACTAAAAGCAGTTAATCATTTTGGTAGACCAGACATGACCTCGTTCCTTAAGTTTGTACAAAAGCGTCATAGTTATGTAAGTAATTATCATTTGTGAAATAAAATCATTTATATTAAAGGTTTTTTGTTTGTAGGTGAGTAAAATTGGAGTATTCAGCTGCGGACCTCGTCCCTTAACCAAAAGTGTGATGTCCGCGTGCGATGAAGTTAATAAGGGTAGAAAACTGCCATATTTCATTCATCACTTTGAAAATTTTGGATAATCCGTTTTATAAGTTTAGTATCTTTCAAAGTGTATATATGTACAGTAAGAAACTGTGTTACTTCTAGGTATATTTTATTTATAATACTTTTTTAAATAAATTATTTGTTTTTTATTAAGCTGTTTTATAATCTCTTTGCAGACTATTATGTTATAACTGCATTGTAAAGGAGTTCAGCTAATTTCAATCAATTTTATTACAATATTAATAAAGTCATATACAGGGTGAGTCAGTCATAATGTCATTAATTTTAAGAGGAGATAGGGAATAATGAGTATAATGAGAATACGTGATTAAAAAAAATCTAAATGCATATTTACGCCGAAAAAAAATATTTTCAAATCATTATTTAAACCCCCTTTTCAGACTGTCACTGACCGCTCACAGCCTTGGTCGGTTACAGCACACAGTTCAACTCGATGTCGACCTGATGCAATGTTGTCAAGTTGTAATATTTTTCAATATAGTTCCTACCTACTTAGGTTTTAGACATCACAAATAAACGGTTGTACTGACTATTTTAGAATATTTTTTCTTACTCAGTTCAACTTCAGCCAATAATAATTTAAAATGTTAATATCCAATAAAATCAAATAATAATAATCAAATAATTCTATTAAAAATTGCAAGTAACGACGGCCCAATCAAACGATACCCGTACACTCGCGTGTCGATTTTTCTCTGAGCAAATGTAGCTGTTATGACTGCAACAAAACTCCAACGTGTCTAATAATAAACCGAGTAATAAACCATTTACGTACATTACATAAAAAACCTATACCCGATGGGTAAATTATTAAGAGAAGCTGAAAAGTGTTTCGTGTTTAAATACTAAGTAATAAAAAACCATCGTGTTGTCGACAGAAAACTGTCCAAGACCGAAATGGCACGCCGCTAATCTAAGTTATCGAGAGTGTATCTTGAACTTGACCTACCGTATTATTAGGTCAATAACCTAGTTACCTAGTTTTTGTACTGTTATTTAACGACAAGGAGTAAAACTATTTTTTTTTAATCTAGATACATGATAAATTTTCCTTAAATATTGATTTATTTGTTAATAATAATTTTGAGTAGTATGGTACTAATCTGCCATTTCGAGTATTCCATGCTTAAAACTGCACTCATCCGTCCATAGCACTTTATTAATAAAATTAGGGTCAGTCGCATTTCGTAAACATTCTCCGTATAACACTACCATTTCCACATATTCGGAATTTGTAAAATTATGCGTTGTGAATTTACGCCAAATACGTGACGTGAGACCGATATAAACAAACTACTGCTTACTGCTTGTATTCTCTCCATCCCCCCTCCAAATGTGTGGAATAATCTACAAATTTGGGGAGAATGAAATGCGGGAAATGCAGAGTGCTAAATGGAGGTAAATTTGAATAACACTCTGATGTGTTAGACGATATTATGTATGTAAACATGATGTGGCATCAATGGTTATAATACGGCATTAGATTATCGTCGAGTGCGTCATCGGAAAGTTCGTAACGCGCCAGGAGCGTCGTGTTACTGATTTTTATAGGGTGATTTGTTTATTTTTTTAAAGGTTGAGTAAAAAAATTTTGTTTCGATTTTCTGCCTTTATTAGGCCTCCCGAATACGTGGTTAAAATTAATGACATTATGACTGACTCACCCTGTATATGTTCCTTGATGCTAAATATCTAGTTATGCTATATACAAGGTTGGATTCAGTAAATATCAAAAATGAAGATTAATCTAAGTAAATTTTCTAACAAAAAGAGACAGATACCTTACAAAATTAAATCAATAAATGCAGTAGCGGCTCGTCACTTTTTAAACTAGTGAGACAAGCAGGCTGGAATAGTTTCAAAGAGGAAGTACAAAATTAGCATCTTATGGAAACTTTCTTCTTAATGTTTATTTATAGGTAAATCTGTAATTGCTATACTTTGTTAGGCGAATAAATTCATTTAAGGGCGCCGTATTCCTGAAAAAGTGTTTTCTACAAATATAAATAATTTTAGACATTTAAGAACTGAATTATTATTCTTCCTTATTATTTGCTAAACTCTATATTTAGAGTTTAGCAAATAACAAGGATATTATTTCATGCCACCTGCAAATATTCAAAGGTACCGAAGTAAAATCAATATTTAACATCAGAAAGCGATCTATCCAATGAATTTTTAGGTACTGAAATCTTTCAAAATACGTAAATATAAATTCAACTATAGATGTAAACAATGTTATAACATAAACTTACATAGTTCTGCATATAAGATTGTTCACTTTTGTTTATAAGTATGTGAAAATAATTGTTAAAATGTGGGGTTAGAATAGCGAAATTATGTGTGTCATATAAATGCATTTTAAAAGTTATTACATTATTTGAGGAAAGTTTAAATAGTAAAAGTGGATAAACAAAACATCAATAATTCTATTTTTGATATTACTTTTGCTCTACGAGTTTTATTTTTCGAGATTTCAGTACCTAAAAAACACCACAAATTTGATCATTTTACGGCGAGAGAGACGGGCACCTTAAGTAAGAGCTTTTTAACTATATGAAGATCATTCAATGCCGCTGTAAAATTTTATTTACTTGTACTTATTAACGTTTGCAGTATGAAAAAATACAATTAGTAATTTTATTATGAAATATTAATAAATCTTCCTGCAACTTTTTAAAGGGAAATATCCATTTTTACCATTGTTGAAAAGGGCTTTTATTTATTGAAATAATTAATAATATCGTTAGCATATTCCTCACGTTTTCATGTTTTCAGTGGTACTTGAGTCCTTGGGTATGGGTATTTTATATTATACAGTTACAGTACACACATCTGAAGCTTATTAACTAAAATAAATCAGAAACGACCGTACAATACTGCAAACTATATTATACTCTCTATTGCACTGTCATAGAGACGAGAAATTTCTCGGAAGAGGTTTTTCCCGCAATTTACTACCAACAGATTCCATACTCTCCATCTCTTTCTTATCTATATGTTATTAGTATAAGGCACGCATCAGATGCGTCCTTATTTATCTTACTGTGTCTATAAATGTATTGAAGGTTGTCTATATACATTATTGTATATTACTTATTACCATTATTCCGATTCACAGAAGCAAATTTAAAAATGACTCATTATCTCTATTTACAAATCGTGCCATCGTTTGCTGTTTTTGATGTAACATTTTGTGTTTACAGTAATTTATAAATACACATAGCCAATATATTCTTATGTTACTGGATGTAATAAATTGATTAGATGATTGAAGTAAGCAATTAGTGATTATTTGTTACTTATTACCTCAAATTTTTACTGAGGCACTACCTCGCCTGTTTCATTGTACTGTCCGCCACTGATTAAATAGTTGAATGTTCATCAATGATGAACTCAAATTCATTTTTGAACATATACAAACACGCAATCAACCACAATGAGATCAGATCTATTTCTGTATTTGTAGGGTTGCTTTATTTAGGAAAATTTGTACACGAGAATCGCCTATTATGAAAATGTAAACAGCGTATCAAATTCAATTCTGTCTATAGCGTCAAAACAGTACTCACTAGATAAAACAGAAAAATCAAAATTCGTGTGTGCCGACATACTCCCACCTAAGTAACATAAGTGAAACTAACTCTGCGCCTTCTTCGTATTGTTGAAAGTCTCTTTCTCTAATAGCAAGGGAAAGTTCTTTATTACCTCCTGCAATCGTTATATCGGGTACATAAGCTGGCCATAAGCAGTTTGAAAACGAACAAGACGAATTTTGTCATCCTTACTAGGAACTAATTGGATAACCCTTCCGAAAGGCCTGTCCAATCTTTTGGTTTTGCTCTTTCCGACAAGAAGTATTTAATTTAAAAGTACTGGTCGCGAAGGTACTTTATTGTTTAGGAGTTTTAGTTGCCTCAAATATTCGCTTTGAAAACGGCACGTATAGTTTCTCGTAGTTTTTGTCTATATACAATGCGTCGCTTGAAAGATTCTCTGTCCACACCATCACAATCAGGAACTCTACACTACACTATATCTTGCAAAAACATATAGGAGTCAAAAGCACCAATTCCAATCATTAGATACGTAGATGAGGCGTATGGAGTTCATGAATAACAGTCATTAGTTCCGCATATGATAAAGACGCGTTTTGTAAAACTGTTCGTGGCAGTTGTTTAAGGATTTTAATAAGCTGTTCCCAAAATCTACCCACCATGAAGCCGTAGGGGGGTTGAAACGGCAGTTTATACGTTGCGCAGTACTAAAATCATTGATGATGTCTCAGTTCAGTTTTGCGAAATAATTTTCCAGGCCAACCAAGTTGGTTCTGTTGTCGCTATAAATGATTGTTGCTCTTCCTCGTCTTGCTATAAACTCTCAAAGAACTTGCACAAATTATAGTAGAAATAGAGAGAGAAGTAATAAGTTTCAAGTGAACCGTATGATACACCACACAGGTAAATAAGCAAATCGAGGCCTTTTCACCTGTTTTGAAATAAAGTGGTCCTGCAAAGTCTACGCCTATCACCTAAAACTCCGCTGTGTCTCTCACTCTATCCTCTAGGTAAAATTGAGGTGTTTTCTTCAAAGTGTTTTGAACTGTGCCGTCTGCAAATCGAAAATCGGCTTATTACTAATTGTATAGTTCTTCCTCCTCCGAGTATCCAATATTTCTCGAAGGCAATAATATTAGATAGCAAAAGTATTTCACATCTTTTGTTTCAGATATTCTTGATTTCAGATGAATTAACTCAAATTGGTCATAAAATGGATTTAACCCTCTGTTTATCATTAATATCTGGAGAAGCTTCATTTTGAATAATCTTCAGGACAAATGTCTCAGCCTCTTGAATTTCTATGTCAATAATCCTTGACGTTTATAACACACATTCTTTACATTGTATTTAAACCGAAAAATCCATGCAATCATTCTAATTGTGTTAATGTATTTAGAAAAATAATCAAAATGCCAATCCATGCTGTCAGAGTAACCATCGATGTGACAAATTTCTTCTTCCGCTCTTGGTTAATCTCTTCTTTGTTACATTCCAGGAAATAGTTTAGCCACATGTCTGGTTCTGGGTACTGCCAATAAGGTTCATCCCACCATTTTGGCATAACTAATTGTCTGGCAGAACATCCTCTTGATGGGAAATCGGCGGAATTGTGTGTACCTTGTATATGTCTCCAGGAATCTGCTGTAATCAACTGCCTGATTTCTTGAACTCGGTTCCAAATAAATGTTGACCGCTCTTCCCTTCACCATATCCATGATGAGTGAATGAGTCTGGCCAAAAATGATATTTGCTTTCTCGATTAAGCTCAGTTTTAATACTATGGAAGAGTCAGGCTCCAATCGTGGCTGCTAATAGTTCCAATCGGAAAATTGTTGTTTTCTTTAGAGAAGCTACTCTTGCTTTGGCCACTCGGTCATGTCTTTTATTCTCAGATAAATTATCGTTGCGTATGCATATTTGCTACCGTCACAGAATACATGCAAGCTATATCCTCTGTTATTTTCTAGCCCCCACTTAGTACATCTAGGTATTCTGAAGTTAACAATTCGAGGTCTTTGTTCCTCATACAAAAATCATGTATACTCCCACCCTCTCAGATAAAAACTTACTTCATTCATAATAGCGATGGACTCTGGCTTATAAATCGATTCAATAAAACTTTGTCTTCCAGACTAGTGACGCAATTGTCGACGTAGAAACTTTCAGACAGCTTGTCTACTGTTTTGGGGGAATAAGGAGTATCAGTTCTGCTGGATTTTTCTTACATAACTCAAGATAATGTTCGAATATGGCACCAAGAAGAAAGGCACTACTATTAATACCAAATACCACGTGTTTGTGTCGATAAGTTATTTCCTCGCCATTCGTTCCGATCCACAAAAATCTGAGAAAATATAATTTTGATTCAAACTAATTTGTAATAATGCTCTTTTAATGTCAGAAATAACTTCAAAACTATACATTCTGAATTTCAATTGGATAGAAGTGCTAGATTATATCAAATTAGGTCCAGTTTCCAAACTTCAAGGATGATGCGTCAAACACAGGTATCTTGGTAGTACTGTTGTCTTTAATTACGGCTCTGTGTGATAAATAATGAGCTTTGTTTCCTAATTCGTTATTGGGGTACCTCTTCTATGATTTCTTCTTGAAGCCATTCTTGGAAAATATGGTTATATGATTTCAATAACTGGCCCTCTTCTCAATTTTCTTATAGTCGAATCTAATTTCTCTTGAAACATGGTAATTGGTTGACAACAGAGGGTGACCCTTTAACCCAGGGGCCCACTTCATACCTGCCCTGTTGATTCAGTGTAACCGTTTGCTGAAATATTTATTTTCCTACTAACCAGTTCCTGTCTGTTATTCGTCTTAGTTGGATCGGTAATATCTAATATGTCCAGTGCCCATAGATTGCAAATAGGTGCATATTTGACTATCATGCTTACTAAATTTGTGAATCTCTACATATTGGAAACCTTCCAATCAAAAGTCCAATCTGACAAGGTCTCAATCGCAAACACTATAGGTTCCTGGCTGCCCAAATGGATAGTTTTCGTTATTAATTCTTCAATCCGCTCGCCGAAAAGTACTGCTGAATACTGCTACAAATTTGATTTTGATCCAATACTTCAATATAGTGCAAAAATAATTGTTATCGCCGATTCTAATTTTATTATAATAATGAAACTGCTCCTCTGTTATTTGTCCTCCAAACAAGGCATGAGTAATTATCATTGTTTTAAAAAGAACATAATCTAACTCTTTGGGCATGGCTTTTAGAATATATGATCGGTCCGATCTTGTATCCACAGATCATTGATATCTATCAACGCTCGAATTTTTTTTTTGAGGTGGAACCATTGCTTATAGTTACTCTAATCGTTTGCATAAAAAAAACAGGTGAAGAGGTTTGGCAAGATAAGGCTTGCTCGGGGGATTTATTTTCCTTTCCTGCCTTTGAAATAGCCTGATCTTTTGATCTGTTAGTAGGTATTTCTGACATGATCATGACGTGCAATTTGCGGCATACCTTACAATTCACCCGTCCTTGGCATAGCAAGTCCAGTCATCTGAAAATTGGTATCTAACTTTCTGTTTAGCTTTCTCATACCGCAATTGTTATTTGTCTGAAGAAGTCGCTTTGAACCCAACATTTTCAGTAGTCAGCGAAATTCGCTGTTCGTTCTCTCTTTAGGCGATTCATCATCTCTGTTCTCTTTTAGGCTGCTCACGTATTAAGCCGAACGTTGCCAAGCTTTTAAAACATTTTCAGGTAAACATGACAAGTAACATCGATGCGCAATTATTTATTGTTATGCCCAGAGTTTCAAGAGCCCGCAAGTAACTTTCAATCTTATTATGAAGGGTGGAGATATCCGTCTTTTCTTGGGCCATCGCATTACTCAAAATGAGCTTTAAAAGTTCTCTTACATATACATACTTCAATAAGAATATCATCGCGATCAAATCTAGCCTGTAGACTATCGATAATGTTTTAATAGTTTTCTTGCATAGCAGGATAGCTCTTCACTTCACAAGTTGTCGAGCTTTGCTGCCAGCTACTGTAGCCTGTATCAGGTAAACGATTTTATCATGCGCGTTGATGTCACGATCATTGAGGATTTTTTTAAACTGTGCCCACAATCCAAGCCACCCTCGGACATCTCCACCGAATTTCCTACATGTTATTGTAGGTAATTTAAACTGATGCTTACTACCAGATCGTTCCTGACTACTTTGCTGGCCTACTCGTGAACTGGCATTCTGCTTGCTGGCGACATCGTTTTCTAGATTCAACTCCTCAACCTTGAGAATAAGATTCGTGTACCTCTTGAGATAAGCATCGCAAAGTTTCAACTCCTCGGCTAGTTCCATTTCGTCAGCATCTGTTTCTAAAAGCACCGCATACACTTTTTCATCCACAATTTATAGATCCACATATTTTTGTTTCACTACTTCCCACGTTAGTTTAATAGAATGAGCCGACTGGTTTATAGCGGACAATAAAACTTCCAGTTCGTTTTAGCATTTTTCTTAAATCCTGCCCGCCGCGCTTTACGATCTTTTTTGTGAGTTTCCATTTTCAATTACCGTGCCGCACTAACAATATAGATTTTTACTTCCTTTCAGGTCCTGTCACGGTCGCCACTATGTTGTATCCGGGGTTAAACAAAATTAGCCAACATAAACTAACAAACTTATTTAGGAAAACTTATACAGTTACACGAAAATCGCCTATCAAGCCAGCTTCAGAGAACAATTTGGATTTTTTGCGAGTTCCTGTTTGATCAATGGTAACAAAAAATCATTTACCGGTCCATTTTCGTGTAATAGCGATAATAGGGGAATACAAGAATAGGTTGCTTTTATGACGTCAGTATTATAAAACAGGAACTGATTTACTTTCCGGTGTCTACTGGCGAGTTACTAGCGATTGTTGTGAATTATATAGGTAAAACGTAAGATTAGACATTTCTACTAATAGTTCAGTAATTTTGTGAATCAAACATATGTATCATTTTCTATTTCTGTTTTCAAAAGTTTGTGAAATTTCTTTCTTCATATGAAATATGTGGAAAATACATGTTCTTGATATATATATATATATATATATATATATATATATATATATATATATCTATCCTACCAAATGTGATGATGGTGTAAATGCTGTAAATTTTATATAAAAGTTATTGCTATACCTTATATTATTCCCAATATTTACAGAGCTATCGGAAAAGTCTTCAGAGTAAAAATAAACATATTTTTCTGAAAAGTTCGGAAAAACTTAAACCTAACTTGAAAACAAAAATTTATAAAAAAAAACAACCGGTACCGGTTAACCGCCATGAATTTCAATTTGAGAACAAACAAGAGTAAAGAATTTTTATTCGATGACAAGGAGGGAATAATGAACCGCTAATATTCTGACGGTCATGCACGGGAACTCGCGAAAAATTCCTAAATGTAGTGTTGCTGAGACATCACCACCACTTTAATTTTTATAAAATAAATATTTTATAAAGTTGATTTTAATATATATTGCTGGTTATGTTATGTACAACTATTGCTCCGTTGGATAGTTGAAGTTTCAACTTCACCCGATTTTAACTGCAAAAAGAAGGAAATACGGTTAATTTCATTGGATGAGAATCACGTGACTTCGTGTGAGGAACTGGCTTACGTTCAAATTGATTCAGGCGATGAGTGATATGAGACAGGCAAACATGGAAGAC
Source organism: Monochamus saltuarius (assembly GCA_025584915.1). Lineage (NCBI taxonomy): Eukaryota > Metazoa > Arthropoda > Insecta > Coleoptera > Cerambycidae > Monochamus > Monochamus saltuarius. The sequence continues at coordinate 46,347,502 of CM046721.1, read as the reverse complement.
GTAAGGGAAGTCATAAGGTTACGTCAGGCGCAAATAGAAACGCAAGTTGGTGAGATGACGCAGAGTGACTCACGGTGAGTCTCTCACCACAGAAATAAATGAGACTTGCAAATAGAACCACGAAATTACGTATTTTATTATGTTCTGCTCCACATAGTCCCAGTGAAGCAGTTTTGGATTGGTGACCGTTGGGAGTTATTGTGTATTGCACAGCTGTTGTTTCCATTACCTGATTGAGGCTGTTCGAAGCAGAATAATTACAATACGAGTCATTGCAATTACATGAAGAGAAGCTGCAAGTGAACGGACTTGCTATTGCATCGCCCTAGGTCTCCTCACCAATCTGCGTTACTATTTGCGCCTGGTCTTATAGTATGCTCAGAGGAACACGGGCTTTATAAGTTTGTACGATTGCATCTAGCGTGGCCTGTTTAGAAAATTATAATTCTGTTGTTTTTCACATATAAAAATAAGATTTAATGGCACAGTAATCAGTAATAGAAAGTTAATTTCAACACAATTTTTTTCCAGTTTTGGTTACCTATGGTGGTGCGTTCTAAAAACACTGGTTATTAAAATTAAAATCGGTTGTTTTTTTAAATTATATGATCTGTTTTGTGATCTAAACCATTTAACAATATTGGTCACATAAAACTAAACTTTCAGTAACCATTCTAAAATAACTGTGAAAATATTATTTACCAGTTCGTTAACCAAGTTAGGAAACGGAACTGACCCAAAAAGTAACCTATTTGCTTTAAGATTGAATTGAGTACGCCCACTGATAGAGTGTAGTGAATCCGAATACGCCTTAAATCTGACGCTAGGGTTGCCAGACTTGGTAAAATTTTACCAGATGTTGTTATTTTTTTTATGTTGATGTGGTAAAAACTTAAATAATGTAATTTGGTGATTTTAAAATGAAATATGTATTTAATAATATTGGTGTTATTTAACGCTAGTAGCAAAACGTGCCTTGCCCAGATAAAGATTTACCTAGTTTATTACTGCCCGACTAAATCGCATTTTATCAATAAATACGTCATGTAGTAGTATGGACACAAACCTAGAAAAAATATAGACAGCGTCGGCTCATGATATAGATCACGTAACAGGTGCCGCGTTTTCTAGAGGCCTAAGGTCCAGAAAATGGATATTTTATTTGCTTTATGTTGGCGGTTAGTGATATGATGGCTGCATTACAATCTGAAACTAACTTGCTGTCATTTTAAATGTCATTGAAGAATGTGACATGAATATGACCAATCCAGCACCAATCACAGTAAACAAATGAGCTTCACGCTACAATACAACCAACGTAAATTCACATAAAAACCAAGTTTTAGCGATTCTGGACCTTTTAGGGCAGCCATGAATTTGCGGTCGCCGGCAATATGACACTGGCACAGTCTACATTTTTTCTAGGTTTGTGAGTATGGAAATGTCAAAATTATTATTTTTTATTTCATTTAAAAGATAAATGTGAATTATTATGAGATTGCTTGCGTACAGATATTAAAATCCATCTTTCTCGACAACTGTTGCCTATATCGAGAATTTTAATGAGAGTACCTTTTTTATGTCAAAATCTTTAGTTTTCATTTTTGCACATTATCAAAAAATATACAAAAGCTTTGGGTATTTTTGAAGCAGTATCCCCCTTGTTTTTATCCGCCTTTGGACAAACTGTGTTTATTTTTCTTTGGATTTTCAAAAAGAACAAAAAAACTTATGGGAGCATGCCAAATTTAATTAATTCATCTTAAGCGTTTTAGAATACCTACATGTTTATTATAGACTTTTCTTCTTATTTTGAATCTAGAATCTATCTAGAAAATACGGTTAAATTGATGATATTACTTTTAGAATCACCTTGTAAGTATATATTTGTTATTTGTGTATATATTTGTTTATGAAAATATATATGTTTTATGTTGTTTTATTATTATTATTATTATGTATTCCTTGCTCTCAAACTTCACCTCTAACGTTAAAAAAAAAACTGGTGAAATCTGGCAGCCTTTTGAAGTAAGGTAACCTAAAAAAAATATACTCGCGTCAAGAATTCAGACGTCTTACGTCACGGCTAACGTTACACATTTGTTTTTATTGTCAATGTAATTCTTGATATTTGGTAGCGTTACAAACAATCATTTTTTGCAATTTAGTGCAATATATAATGCAAACTTTTAGTTTAGTATATAGTTTTATTACTATCAGTTGCAGTTTCTTAAATATTTTGATGAAAATATAGTGAATTATTCATTTGTTCGTATGACGTGAGTCGTCTGAATTCTTGTCGCGAGTATATAGACGGTGCCAACGACCGTTAATTCATGGCCACCCTAAAAGGTCCAGAATCGCTAAAACTTGCTTTTTATGCCAATTTACGTTGGTTGTACTGTAACGTGAAGTTCATTTGTTTACTGTGATTGGTTACGATATGTATAGTCTAAGAGCCAGTGGCCGGCAACCTATAAGTAAATGATCATACCTGAAATTTTGCACAGTGAGTCTCTTATACCTATCACTCATGATGTGGGGACTCGCTAAGCCCGGCGAGGCCGACTTAGGAGTTACTCAGGTGCAAGAAGTATGAAAATGTAACCAACTTCGTTATTAAATTATCAAAGCTGCCGTTTGAAAATTTTAAAATATACAATTATTATTATATAAAAATAACAAAGGCAGACGATTATCGTGCTTCTAAGGTCGTGGCAGACACTTGCGAAATTGGCAAAATTATAAATTTCAAAAGTATTTGCTTAAATCTGATTTTTGACGTTAAACAACTGTCAGAAATGTCAAGCATTGTAATCAACATCACCAAATCTCAGAATCTGTGCCAGAAATAGAGGTTATTTGTTACTTATATTATTTTAATATAAAAAGGTGCTAAATATAATAAATAATAAAAATAAATGCCTAATTTGTTAGATCTGAAATTTTAAAATTTTCAAACGGTAGCTTTGTTAATTTAATAACGAAGTTGATTAAATTTTCATACCTCTCGCTCCTGAGTAACAGTTGGGTCGGCCTCGCCGGGCTTAGCGAGTCATCACCTCATGAGTGATAGGTATAAGAGACTCACTGTGCAAAATTTCAGGTATAATCATTTACTTATAGGTTGCCGGCCACTGGCTCTTAGACTAGTATGTGGTTATCTTTAATGACATTTAAAATGCCAGCTAGTTAGTTAGTTTCATCACAGTTTATTATACAGTTCGTCGAGAGAAGGTTCCAGAGGGTGTGGCTTAAGCGCGGCTAAATGCGCAATGCACACCAATGAAATTCTTATGTACGACGAAGTGGGAAAAATTCTATTTCTTGACCAATCACCGTGCCCCTTGAGCGCGCGAATGTACGCGGCTTAATGCGCAGTCGTCTAAAAAAACGAAATTTGGGACCTCGACATCAAAGGAGCCGAAGTGAAGACGCCGGACTGTATATAGACTGTGGTTTCATATTGCAATGCAGTCATCATATTTGCAGAACTGCAATATAAAGCAAATATCAATTTTCCGAACCTGATCCTAGGCACAAACCTAGAAAAAATATAGACCGTGCCAGTGGCCAGTGTCATATTGCCGGCAATCGCTAATTCATGGCTACCCTAAAAGGTCCAGAATCGCTAAAACTGGGTTTTTATGTCAATTTGCGTTGGTTGTATTGTAGCGTGAAGCTCATTTGTTTACTGTGACTGTCACCACAAACAGAAAAAAGAAAAAATATAGACAGCGTTGGTTCATGATATAGGTCACGTGACAGGTGCCGCGTTTTCTAGGGACATAAGGTCCAGAAAATGGATATTTTATTTGCTTTATGTTGCGATTGTGCAAATATGATGGCTGCATTGCAATCTGAAATTAACTAACTTGCTGTCATTTTAAATGTTATTAGAGGATGTGACATGAATGTGACCAATCGCAGTAAACAAATGAGCTTCACGCTTTTTCTAAGTTTGTGTTGTGACCCTAGGCGACGCGGGACCTCTCACGTGACCTATATAACGGAACGGCGCCGTCTAGGGTTTGGCAAATTTTGCTTTTTGAATCTGGCAACCCTGTCTGACACTGTCAATTGTCAATTCACAACTGCCGGTTGTGCAGTTTTCTGAAATCTAAAAATAGTGTTTATTTTTAATAGTATTTAAACATTATTTTTTTTTCTAAGCCCTGATGAAATGGCATCGGCTTTAGAACAGTTTGTCAATACTGTGAGAACACTTTCTTCACATGGTTAATTTTGTGAAATACTATATTTGAAAATATTTTTTAAGGTTATATTTTTAGGGAACTTCAGGGAACTTTGTGAATATTTAAATAAATCTAGTGAAGTTCTTTTGAAAAATACTCAACATTTAGATAATGTACTAGAAACATTGGATATACAACAGCATTCTTTAGGGATTCTTGCTGTGTTGTGTGCTAAATTTAGTGCACCGATTACAAGTAGCTCACAAGACAATCGTTTCTCTCAAACACAAGACTTTATTTTGGGGTGCAATGGGGAACAAATTAGATTTGCGCCAGATACATGTAAATATTGAAAGTTATTATTATTATGTATAACACAATATGTATTAGATTATTGTGTTACAGTTTTTACATGTATTTTATTTAATATTATTTTTTTGTTACAATTACAGAATATATTATAACTTTTCTTTTTTAACAGAAAACATTTCATAAAAATAACTAGGTTTAGTTTTTACAATGTATTTAATATGTTAATATTTATAATTTAGATAAGTATTTTATTAATAATTTTCCATATATTTCTTTTTAGTTGCAGAGTTATGTCATTCTCTTGCAAATTATTTAGTTGAACAAAGACAACCTTTGAAAGGAATAATTCTGCTACAAAAAGCAATTTCTAAGTTACGTTTATTTGACTCGCAGCTAACGTCAATTCATTCAGACCTCTGTCAGCTTTGTTTATTAGCTAAATGCTTTAAGCCTGCAATAGAATTATTAGATACAGATATTACTGGAATATGTCAAGAGGTAATATCTTTTTTTATATGAGTAACATTTGTATATCTTTGATTTTGTAGATTTCGCATAATCCAAATGGGCCTCATTTTGATGCCAAATACTTTTTATTATATTACTACTATGGAGGAATGATATATTTAGCAGTTCGTAATTTGGATCGAGCCTTATATTTTTTTGAAGTAGCAATAACAACACCATCACATGCAGTCTCGCATATTATGTTAGAAGCATATAAAAAATATATTTTAGTGTCTTTGCTATTACATGGGAAGGTAGGTTTATAATTGTCACTTTTATATTAAAGAAAATAATGATTATTCTTATTTAAATTGAGAAACACATGTAAGTCATCAAAAAGATGTTTTATAAATGTACATATTTTTTTAGATTCAAGTTATACCAAAATATGCCTCACAAGTAGTAACAAGGTTTATAAAACCTTTATCGCAGCCTTACCATGATTTAGCAAATGCCTTTACCTCTAACAATACAGCAGAATTAAATACTGTACTTAATAAGCATACAGAGGTAAGACATTTTATATTATTAAACATATTTATTACAATATTACTTATTTCTAGGCATTCACTAGAGATCATAATCTTGGTCTTGTAAAACAAGTGTCGTCTGTTCTATACAAAAAAAATATTCAAAGGTTGACAAAAACATTTTTAACACTTAGTTTATCAGATGTTGCAAGTAGGGTAGGTCTGTCAAGTCCCACAGATGCTGAGCGCCATATTTTGCATATGGTAAGTTGATATTTTTGGTGCTTTTGCTGAATCCAGACTGGAAATTAAAATATGACAAACATTGAGAACGTCATTTTATCTTTTATAATTTTATTTTATTAAGAAATTTGTAAAACTGCATAAATTACATATTTCACATACTTATATTTGAATATGTTTATAATTGACAAATATTAATATTGAAAAGCATAATTTCTAATATGCCTCTGTATTTGAAGTAAATCCTATTCTCAGTATTTTATTTCAGAGAATTTTATAGCAATTTGTTATTCTCTATACTTACAAAAAAAAAAAATTAGGTGTCTATAGTAATATAATAATGTCTATTAAAATATTACTCAAATAATGCATGTATGAAATTGTTAATGAAAAAAATCAGTTCAATATACACAACAAAATATTTTTATTATTAAACTTTAACATGAAATTAAAATTTAAATAGGTATAGTTACACACAAAATTTTGTTTTATGAAAAATAAAAACACTCGATTGTATCAATCACTTATTTTTTATTTGACAAATTTTTTTTCAAAACTTTTTTGTGTCAAAGGAATACAGAGGTAAATTTTAAAACTTCCCAGACTCGAAATCCAAAAATAATATCTAAATTTTATAAAAACAAGTGTATTGTATATAAATAACTTAAATCTTGTGTACAAATGATACTACTTACTACAGTAAGATAGATGGTGCCAACTTTGAAAAATGATCCACAAAAAAGCAATTTTGTGTCATATAAACACTATGCTTAAGGTTGCAGTTTTCTATATATTTTAATTTGAACATATTTTTACAAGTTTTTTTGTTGACTTTTGTTACAGAATTTAAATTTTCTTTTACTTTTAAATTGATACTAACCATAGTCGGAATTAATTAATAAAGGATTCAACTTACTAAAACAACAATTTATAACTGGACAATTTTTTTACACTGTTTACTCTTATCTTAAGTCAATTGTTTATTAGATTCTACAAATTTTCTTTATTGTTTCTTGACAAGATTTAACTTACTAAAACAACAAGACCAAGACAAGTCTTTAAATAGTTATGGTATATATTTTTTGATCCTATAAAAAAAATCGTGTGCATGATACCTATAACTGGACAATTTTTTTACACTTTGTTTACTCTTAAAGTCAATTGTTTATTAGATTCTACAAATTATTGTTTCTTGACAAGAATGTGAAGTTTAGAGAAAACAAAATAGACAAGTAATGTATTCTTGCAGTTAGATCATCAAATTGAAGCCTTGTTAACAGTTCATCTTGAGAGTTTCCTTGAGGTAGATAAAAGTTATCAGATTTAATTAAAATATATATACTTATTTAAAAAGTTTACTCTAAATAATTTCGAAGCTTTGTTCATAAATCATATTCTAGATTTCACACTATACTAGTATATTGTAGTTTCAAGCAAACAAATTAATAAGGTACTTTAATAGTATTCACCGATAACTGTTTAATAATAATAATATCTCTACCCCTCATTCTAATCACGAGGATTAGCCCAGAAGTCGAAGACTTGTGCGGGAGAGGGGGTGGCATATTATTATTAAGCAGGCCGCATTTGCGCCCAGGAACGACTTACGTTGGTAGGCCCTAACCACCATTCAGTGCAGGAATGAAGAAAACCTGGAACACCTCATTAATTAGGAGGGTATAGTCAAACATCAACCGGTACCAATCTCTCACATTGACCCAAGCCAGCATTCTTCCACCCTACCATACCCGCAGAGAGAGTGCTAATCCTCTCTACAAATATAGCTTATATACGATCTACCGGCTGCGGGGGTCGAACCCACAGCGATCTAGTCACCTTGATTTAAATACTGACCACTGACCGATAAACCGTTTAGAATTGTTAAAATTAGTTTTGAACCAAATATAACATCTAAATCTTTGAATTTGTCAGATTTTGTTAAAAATACTGTATCAATTTTTCATGCATTACTAGTTGTTACCTCAAACACATCCAAACTGTCGTCAATGTTTTCAATACCGGATCGGTCAGTGGTCGGTTTAAGGCGTTAGTACTTGAATCGAGGTGACTGGATCGCTGTGGGTTCGACCCCTGCAGCCGGTAGACCGTATATAAGCTATGTTTGTAGAGAGATTGGCACCCTCTTTGCGGGTATGGTAGGGTGGGAGAATGTTGACTTGGGTCAGTGTGAGAGATTGATACCGGTTGGCATTTAACTACCCCCCTAATTAATCAGGTTTTCCAGGTTTCCCTCATCCCTGCACTGAATGGTGGTTAGGGTCCACCAACGTAAGTCGCTCCTGGGCGCAAATGCGGCCTGCTTAATAATAATATGCTGCCCCCTCTCCCGCACAAGTCTTCGACTTCTGGGCTAATCCTCGTGATTAGAATGAGGGGTAGAGATATTATTATTAATCAATACACGTTAACAATTGTATCAGCATACATCAGTGTAATGGTGGTAACATTCAAGTTAGTGTCTTACAAAGTAACCAAAAGTGACCCTAAGACCTATTGTTGGAAAACACAAGATATTACAAATACTATATGAGTGTCGATCTACCCGATGTCATGTTTGGAACAAATTTGTAATTTTAATTAAATAATATACAGGATGTTCTAAAAGTCCATCAGGAAATTCCGGCAGGTGATTCTACGGATTAAAATAATAACAGTATGTAAGGAAAAAATGTTTCATATTGCCAATTGTTTACAAGTTACGGCTTGTCAAAGTTTATCTTTTTTTCTTTTTAAATAACTTATTTAATTCAAGTTCGATTATTCTCTCATTTGGCACACCCACTAAGTAGATCAAGCTCTATTGGACCAGTCAAAGAAAAGTTTTATTATGCACTGCTAGAGGGCACTTTACCTATAACTCGGAATTAGTTTTATTCATAACTTTTTTTTCTTACTAGATATAACAGAAACATTATTGAAAAGAGGAACAATATCAGAGAAAATTATGTGCTCTTTATTCAAGCCGATAAATGTAACCGTTTAGCAGGAAATCGCTGTTAAAGTTTTATTAAACATCAAATTTTTAATAATTCTTTCTGTAATTAAGCAAGGTGACATGCTTCAAATAAATGTCATTAGTAATTGTGTTGCAAATTGTAAAAAAAAAATTTAAAAATTGCACTTTGACAAGCTGTTGCTTGCAAACAATTCGAAACAAATTTTCATGACATACTGCTATTGTTATAATCCGTAGAATCACCCCCCGAACTTTCCTGACGGACTTTCAGAACACCCTGTATTTATTTAGATAATTATAAAAAAGGTAAGATTGCTACAGGGCTATTATTTTAGTTTAAGAATTGTCCTCTTTTTGAAAAACAGCAAATTTTGGACCCTTCCCATAGCGTCGGAAATATTAAAGAACATAGTGTAAAGAGGTTATAGGATTATTCATGTCAAGAAACAAAAAATAAAATTTCAAACTTATAAAAAAAATGTAATGCATTTTTTATCCTGAAACAAAAAATATGCCAAATTGAACCAAATTCACTGTCCTCCGCCTATGGCTAGTACAAATGTTATAGCATTCAAATCAAATCAACCACCAAGTTGTGTACATATTTTAGATTGAAAATCAAGAAATATATGCTACCATAAATCAAAAGGATGGTATGGTTGTATTTAGAGATGTACCCGATAAATACAGTGGTCCAGAAGTATTGAAAGGTTTAGAAGAGCAACTAACTTTATGTATGGAATTAGATAAACAAATTTTGGCTATGGATGAAGAAATTCAAGTTAATCCTCAATATGTTAAAAAATCTTCAGGATTACAGGATGAAGAGCAACCTAGTAAAAGTACCTATGCTATGTAAAAATAAAATTGTAGTCATATATTTTTTAATGTTTTTGTTTTGATTCAGTAATACAATAAATAAATTATTGTTTCTGCTGGTTATATATTATAATTCAAATTGTGTATAAACGAAATATTTTTTCATGTTTTTGTAACACCAAGCAATGTATGTAATTTGGCTTAATATCTAATTAAAATTTATTTATAATTGCTCCATAATTAGTTATATTTATTTTACGATTTTTATTGTTATAAATAAGGTTTGAGAAACACGATATTTCTTTGTAATAAAATATTTATATAAAGAATAAAACACTCATGATGATCACGTTAGCAAATCCTACATTTTTTAATTGCTTCTACAGGAATAATCAAATCACACTTATGTTGCCTTCAATTTTAGAAATGAAGCACCATCACATACACACCAACTAATTACTACAATTTTTGTATTGCACAATACGTGATTTCCTGGCTTTCCTAGGAAGTGGGACGGAGACGAGAGTTGATGCATTATGTTGGAAATTAAAGTTTGGAATTTTCTCTTTATTAAATTCATTTTTTTATATATACGTACTCAGTTGTATAATTTGTTTTTATTTATTATCATTAACAGTCCATAATGGGTGATTTAACGCAACTGGTGTCACTGCGGCTGCAGCCATGACTGAAAATGTTGGCTCTTACAATTATGTTTAGTCAATTAAAATTGGCTGTGCATCCATTATGATAGATCATCGTGCAAACGCACATTGTAGTAGGGGTTCCAGATGGTATTAAACTGAATTCGTGACTTCAGTCGTTGAAAATCATGAGGAATGATAAATTTCCAGTGAAACTATTTTTTGATAAAAAAAAAATTAGTCTCGATAACCTTTTTTCTAACATTATTAACTAGACATTCAGTACTATTATATAAAAAAATATTAGATGTTGAAATCTTGTTGTGGCTGTTCTTATTTATTTTTTAACATTTTATCAAACGGCTCTGCATGAAGCTGATAAACTGCAGAATTTTTTCAAATACCAGAAATAGCAGTGTCGGGTTGTAATTGGTTTTTTATTACTGTTTTATTTATATTTATCTACAAGACACACTTGTGTGTGAAAGACGTAATAAATTAAAATCAACTTTAATTTTTATAATTTTTCGTGTACAATTTTTGTATGCATTTGCCAACATTCTAATTTTTAAAAATTTTGTATATTAGAATATCTGTAAACTGATCAGAATCGTAAATTTTCTAAACTGCATAATTATATTGATGGTACAAAAAAGATCCAGAACTCCAGAGGTGTCATCGACTAGAATGAGCATTTGGAACAATTAATTACTCCTGCTGTATTTTTTAGTGGAGGCTCAATTGGACGTAGATATGCAATGAAGAACCAACTACCAACTGAACGATGTGAAATAATGAGACAATTAAGTTTTCTTAATCACTAATTCATTAAAATCTTATAAATGATTGTAAAAATCTGAAAATTTGACAGTTGATGTATTATGTTATCAAGTACACAGTGTTTAAAAATGCAAATTAAATTTTAAACGGCGAATTCTTTTTTGAAAAATGATTTTAAATAAGAAAATGTGTTTTGCAATAAGAATTTTTATTATATTACAAAGGAAATTGTTACTTAAGAACTATTAATAAGTAGTATTATTATTAATCCACCTCTATATATCAAAATCAGTATCTCCTTTAAAGCCATCTATATCATCCTCAATACTATTGTCGACCGTAAGGTTCTTATAAAATTCTTGAAGATGGCCAGGAATGAGTTTCAGGTATGACTTAATATCTTCTAGTTTTTTCTCAGAAATTGGTTTTCCATTAGACCATAGGACGCTCATATTCCAAAAATTTTCGGTAGCTGCTGTTCTACGTTTTATATTTTTTTGTATGTTAATTTTTCTGTGGTGGGGTGTGATCTTTAAAATCTGTTTTATAAAACAGAAGAAGAGGCTCATTTTTGTTTATTTTTATTTCCTTTATATTAAGCCAGTTTACTGTCTCATTGTTTGTATTTATTTTTCTATTAGTAATTTTTTTCTCAATTTCCTTAGTTGAAAAAAAATCTTTTTTCATTCTTTCAACAATAAAGTGCTTCTTTTTTCTGCAGGCTTTCATTAAACTAATATTAAATTTCATGTAAAAAAACAGGCGTAACGATTTGTCATTCCCCAAAAAAGAACCAAACAACATAATTGTCTTTGGTTCCTATTTGCGTAAATATATGTTATTGGTTCCATATTGCATAAAAATCTTTTTAGTTATGCATTTCACAATAACGAATTCTATGATAAAATCGCTTTACAGTTAAAATTTTATGTTGGAATATTTTTGCGAAAAGAAATACATGTATTCTGGTCACAAAACAGTAGAAACATGAAGTTCGAAAAATTGGCGGTTAGTACCTTATTGCATATCTACGTCCAATTAGGTGTGCACACAGTTGGTGGTGATTGATGGTGGTGTTTTAACTGAATGTAGGGTAACATAAGCAATATTCTATAAGAACATATACTATATTTCACCAAATAAAATGAAATTTTGTCTTAATGCAACACACTACTCACCTGTACGTGGCGCGTTGTGTAACTAACATTAGTGGAAATATCTACAATGGATTGGCCTGCATATTCCCTGGTCTGTAATCCTATTGAACATGTATCGGACATGCTCAACAGACCAAATTAAGTTAATAATTTCTGATGTCCAAAACACAATAAATATAGGTGCTATAATTGGAAAGATTTATCTCAAGGAGTAATCAATTTCAAAAATTCATTTCAAAAGTTGCAAAGGGCCGCAGGTTGCCGACCCCTGCAGCCGGATTCTGATTATAAGAATTCGTCTCGTTTCGAGTGCTTTGACAGTGCAGTGGCATTTATTTATATTTGAAATAAAGGTCACTAAACTGTCAAAATACTCGATACGAGACGAATTCCAGTAATCAGAATCCGGCTGCTGGTCTACTCGATTCCCAGACTTAATCCCTCTTAATCCACCTATGGAAAATTTGAGAAATTAGATATATTTATTGTTGGGTGTATTCAATAACAAACGATCCTGGTGTTTTTGGCAGTTCTTGTAGATTAAGAAACTTTATAATATACCTACATGTAATAGGTAATAAAATATTGTTAGATTTTACCCAGGAGCCCCACTTTAGAACACCACCCACAAAATTTTGTATAGTTTTTGCTCAGCTTATTGAAGCATTTAATGAATGTTCAATATACTGAGATTCGTAATTCTACTTGTATTTATTTTGAAAATATTTAGAAAAAATAATTTTTTGAGATCTTTGTTAGGAGAGCAGTATTCTTAGGAAACATGCTCAGATATATGTTCATAGGAAAAATAATTTTATCTTTGATATTTAGAAAATTGTTACATACTATCATACTAATTTCAAAATAGTTTTGTGTACATACATTATTAAATTGTTGGTAAATTTTATTTATTAAAAAATTTACATTGTTCAAAATATACATATCTACAATCTAATTATAGGATGAGAACATAATATATAAGAATTAAAAGTAATAAACTAAATCTATTCAAATCACGTACGTTTTTGTATATCGTTTTTCTTTTTAATTTAAAGGGGGACAGTAGATATATTTTTGGCAATATCATGAGAATATTTAATGATCATGAAAATGAAACCTGATGCCACTGTAAGTGTAAGAAAACTTTCCCTTCGATCTGCAAAAGTATACAGGCAAGTATTCTGTTTAAAAAAAACACCATATTATGTTGTATATATTTAATCCAATGCTTGTTTTCACATCTTAAGCAACACAAAGTTTGTAATAATAAAAAAGAGGTGTATAGGATTCCAGAGAGCGGCGGTAAAAATTAATGGTAGGTATGTACCTACAATAAATTCATACATAGCTTAATATACACCTATACCTGGTATACCAAGTATATTTGTGTACACATATCTAATCCTTTTGTAAATATATTTATATGTATACATAAAAATACAAATACATTTTTATATACTGACCCAAAACCATACAGCCCGAGACCTGTCTGTTAAAACTTTTTCCCACAATTTTTTCTAAGTTTCTATTTGATACGAAACAAGTGTAATGTAACCTATTAAATCATTATAATGTATTATCTACTCTATAAATAGTTCAAATAGAAAGAAACATTTTTTAAAGGTACACTTGTACTTCAATCAAATCCTCTCCACAATTAGGGACTGTGCATAATACTACCGCAGATAAATTTATATTTAAAGGCAATTATATAATTTGTTAACAATTATTTTAACAACTAATTATATAATATAGTAATGTAAGTGATTTAACACTTATTTTTCATTTTTTAATAAACTCTTTACCTAATTAAAAAGGTCACAAAATTTCAAGTTTAGTTGCCAATTATTAAAAATAGCAAAAATTTAATCCGCATCATTATAACATAATTTAACAATACAAAATTGGAATGTATTAGTACCACTAACATTAATAAATATAAAACTATTGTTACATAATACACTTAATCTTACATTATATAAACATTAATTTACTTAAAATAACTAATAAATAAATGTAATTACTAATTATAATTAATAACATTAATTAATACTGATTAGATTTGTTCCATGTTTTTTTATATACTTAATAACCCTGATAACAATATATACAATAAAATTCAACAATAACTTGGATTTTGCATTTATCGAAAAAATAGTTCAAAACAAACTTAACAAGTTTTGCAGATTTTTTTTAACCACGAATTAATATTCAAAAATGTGTTTTTTATGATATGGATCATAATTTTTGTATATACAGCAATATATCTTTTAATATTCTATCTGCTGTGTTTTTGCAGTTTCCGTCAAAATATTTAACATCTTGTATTGTTTTTTTAACTTCATCCAATTGATCGAGATGTTCAGGCCAGGCACATTTTTCAAAATATCCTGGACAATCTGGTGGTTCATATACTCTTTGAATTCTTCTTTTAAGGCATTCCTCTTTTTCAAGAATAAAATAATATTTTAAATCAAACATGTTCTGCATAGGCTTATAATTAAATATGGAAAATCCTTCAATGATCAATATATTTAATTTAGATTCTTCCATTTTATGTTGAACAGTATGAAGAGTATTTGCTGTACACTGCACACCATTCGTGTCGATGACAATTTTATCCATATAGTTGGCTCGTTTCAAATTGTTAACGCTAATAAAATGTAGTATATCTTTATACATTTTTTCCATATCCAGAGATGTGACTATATCAAAATTTTTGTGATTTAATTCTGGAATCCATATGTGTCTAGGATCATCTACATCTAAGTAATAATCATCTTGGGAAATCACTGATGTATTTGGTAGATTATCTTTTAACTTCATAGCTGTTGTAGTTTTTCCTCCACAAGTTACTCCACTAATGCCAATTATTAATAAAGTATTTTCTTTGGTATATTCCGACATTTTTTTTAATAAATCAATGTAATTTGAGTTAAAGTCAACTGCGTATAAACTGAATTACATCCGATTACATCAGTCCAGTATCTAGCCATGTCCTAAAAAATTTCTAAGTACCTATTACGTAATCTAATAATCATTGAGATTTCCTATGCTTTTGTATCAAATTTCAATAATTTCAACATCCGCGCCGATAGCACTGTCAGTGATTATGTCATAAATTTAGAGGTTAGGGTGAGAGCTGAGAGCACTGAAATGTACGATATGGAATGTGTTTAGTCCATTGCGCATCAAAATAAAGGTACCAAACACAAACCTAGGAGCAGTGAAAAGGAGGCACATGAAACTCAGCAAAGACATACTTCATTGGTTATGTATGTGGGTGCGAGAGAGACAACCATATGCACGTACGATATGCATTGTGTTCTTAATTTCCCATTATTTTGTTTATAAATACGTCATTGGCGTACAGTGTGGTTTCTTGTTTTATCTTGTATGTCGTTAGTGTTATTCTTTGTGTATTTTTGTGGGTGTTATTGTTGGAACATGTCATGTTTTATAAGGGACTGTAAAATTAACCAGCATATAGCACGAAATAATTCTTCATATCCAGAATTCAATTTCATTTCAATTCACAATCAGCTAAGCCCCTACTGCTCCGCCATTGCTAGAGGCACAAAACAAAATATGACGCTGATCATGAACAATCCATTCGCGCAGCTATAAAATTACATTTAATGCCCGTTTGCACCGACATTTTACTAAGAACAACTTAATAAAGTTGTTCTTAAAGTTAAGTTATGCTTATAAACCATACTTAGCAAAGTACGTTTTTGTATTGGCAACAACGCACAAATCTTGTAACTTTCACTACTTTAGGTATGTTAGGTATTTTAGTTCTTTCTGTTTTTCTTCAGTTTGTTACATGGAAGTAAGGTTAGATTTCGGTGTAATGTCATGTCTATGGTGCTTGTTTTTGTTGTTGTCATTTGTAATATAGGTATGGTTGTTGTTGATGTTCATCAAGACTAGTTAATATCAGAGACAAACTATGATAATAATAATTTACTTTATTTTCTCTGTGGTTAGTATTAGTGGCCAAAATCATCTTCATTCAATTCATCCATTTTATGGAAAGGATCAGATCTCGTATAATGTAATTTGGGAATTGCAAAATCTAGAATTTCCAAACTATCCAAATCATCAAATGTAATCTAATATCCATTATAGGTACTTTTTTACTACTTTAATACTACACTCATTAGCATTGACCACTATATTTGCACTTTCCGCGTTTTTTAAATTTTTATGCTTGTTTTTCGCACATTCTAATGCCCGTTTGCACCGACATTTTACTAAGAACAACTTAATAAAGTTGTTCTTAAAGTTAAGTTATGCTTATTTTTTTAGAGTATTGCACCGACGTATTATAAACCATACTTAGCAAAGTATGTCATTGTATTGGCAACAACGCACAAATCTAGTAACTTTCATTAATTTATGTTAGGTATTTTAGGTCTTTTCATTTTTCTTCAGTTTGTTACGTGGAAATAAGGTTAGATTTCGGTATAATGTCATATCTATGGTGTTTATTTTTGTTGTTGTCATTATGTTGTCATTTGTAATATAGGTATGGTTGTGATTGATGTTGATCAAAACCAATATCAGAGACAAACTGAATAATAACAATTTATTTTATTTTCTCTGTGGTTAGTATTGGTTGCCAAATCATTTTCATTCAATTCGTCAATTGTATAGAAATTATCAGGTCTCGTATAATTATTTGATAAATGCAAAATCTATAATAATTACCAAAATTTTCAAATTATCAAATATATCATTCAAATCTAATATCCATTATACTTTTTTTACTACTATAATACTACACTCATTACCATTGACCACTATATATGCCTTTTCCGCATTTTATAAATTTTTATGCTTATTTTGCGCACATTCCAACTCTGCTTGAATTAAAGAATTTCATAAGTCACTGTCAAACATAGGCTTAAATTTAAGCATCTGTTTTCATACTTAAGAAGATCTTAACGTATGGTGCAATAGGAAAAGCTTACTTAAGCATATCTTATTTTTAAGTAATGCTTATTAACTTCGGTGCAAACGGGCATTACTCTGTTTGAATTAAAGAATTTCATAAGTCACTGTCAAACAGGGGCTTAAATTTAAGTATCTGTTTTCATACTTAAGAAGAAGCGTATGGTGCAATAGGAAAAGCATACTTAAGCATGTCTTATTTTTAAGTATTGCTTATTAACTTCGGTGCAAACGGGCATGAGTGGCTGAGCTGAGAGCATGAGCTTCGTTGGGACGAAAGATATGGAGTAAGAAGAAGACTGAGAAGAGGCGTCAACTTCCTATAGGCATCGTCTGCTAAATCCACTGAAATGTAATTTTATATTATGATGACTGGAATACTCTAAAAGCTGCGCGAATAGGATTACTCATGATCAGCGCCATATTTGTTTTGTTCCTCCTAGCAATGGCGGAGTAATAAAGATTTGGCTGATAGCGAATTGAAATAAAATTGAATTCTGGATATAAAGAATTATTTGGTGCTATATGCTGGTTAATTTTACAGTTTACCCTTATAAAACATAACATGTTCCAACAATAACACCCACAAACATACACAAAGAATAACACTAACGAGATACAAGATAAAAGAAGAAACCACACTATATGCCAATGACGTGTTTACAAACAAAATAATGGGAAATTAAGAACACAATTAATATCGTACGTGCAAATGATTGTCTCTCTCGCACCCACATACATAACCAATGAAGTATTTCTTTGCTAAGTTTCATGTGCCTCCTTTTGTCTGCTCTTTTCTTATTTGGATGCGCAATGGAACTAAACGCATTCCATATCGTAGATTTCAGTGGCTAAATCGCGTTGTCGATCACCTGAATTTCAATAACAGAGATCTGTAATGTGCTGTAGTGTGGCAACACCAACGTTAGTATTTGGAAACATATATATATTTATATAAAAAAAAAAACGCCAAAGGGTAGTCACGACCGACTAGTTGAATACCAAACAATTGTTAATTATAACAGGGCTTCGGTCATATATATATATATATATATATATATATATATATATATATACAGGGTTAACTATGACTAAGTACAAAATTTTAACCACGTGCTCAGGGAGGTCTAAAAGACAATAAAAATATTATTTTGGAATTCTAGCTCGATGATTAAAAAATGGGGCAAAATCCTCTTTTCCTACGGAAAGTCGGCGCCTATGACAATTAATCATCATCCGACATGGCTAGATATGTCAACAACCATGCGGTCATTTTTATCAACATTGTCAAGTGTAGAAACGACGAAAATAAACATATTTATTAAAATAATAATGTCTAAGTACCTGATAGATACCAGCTAATCCGCTTAGCTGCAGTATCTTGGTTCTTTCGTTGCACACTGCACATTTTCATTCCTTGCAGATTCATCATAATTAACATATCCGACATAAAATACTTTATTTAATTACTATAACACGTTTAAAATTAGTCACTTAGCTGATTTAAAGTAACAGTAAGTTCTAGGTTATGAATATTGCATTGCTAGTTGCCTACTTTCCATGCTCCAAACAATGCAGAAACGCGAAGTTAGCTATAATCTAAGGGTCATTTTACAGAACACTGTGAACATCTTGGGATGTTATAGTTTAAAGTATTACTAATTATTTTATGCAAACATCGTCGATTACTGTTAATATTGTTGCTACTATTAGTATTAACAACACATGAAAATTAAAAATTCTTCTTCTTCTTCTCCTTGTTTATGTGCCGTGAGTAGGCCATAAAAAGAAGAAGAGTGCACTGGCATTAGTGACCTACAGATGTCGTTTGTAGATGTATAGTATACGGTTACAGTCTGATAGTTTGAAATAATTTTTCAGTACTTGTTTTTCGAAAATTTAATTTGCGTATTTTTTGTGTATTTACAAACATGTTGTATTCAAATGCCTAGATGACGGATAAGGTGCTGATTTATGGGAGTGTGACAAATGCATATTATCGTGCAACAGCGTCAAAGACGTTTCCCGAGTATACAAAATATTATGCTGAATACTTTTGAACCACATCGAACAGCTGTTTTATGCCGTGGCAGTAAACGTGTGGCAGTGTTTTTATGTATTTGTGTACATTTGCGTGTATTATGTTGTTATCATCTGTGCTTTTTCCCGACGTAAGTAATAGGACTTGGTTAAGACCGCCAAACCAAGTAGTTACCTCGATTTACACAAAAAGAACGATCGAGGGAAGGAGAGGTCCACAGCAAGTACAAAAATCTTTGCAAGTTTTAATTTAAACAAGCAAGAAAACAGATGATTAAACATTCTTCAACTCTCTCCAAGTATCAATCCTGGAAATAAATATTAGTAAGATAAAGGCTGCCTCTCTGTGCTACCATACCGTATTTCTCATTAAATAATAATCTACATTTTGTAGTTTTTTTTTCTTTGGAAGCGTGTCAATGCGGTGATCTGTCACTATGTTTCACACCTTTGACTTTGGCATATTATACCTAACCTAGTCTCTGGCAGATTATACTTAACCTCGCGGCTGACAGGTCAGTGACGGCGATAAATAGGGATTTAATATAGTTTCAAAAAAAATTTTTTTTGGCTTTATAAATAAGTTTGGAATTTTTTTGAAGGGTGATTCCGTTAATTCTATATTTTCTCTATCCTCTCTTAAAATATTTGTACTAAGTCATAGTTAACCCTGTATATATAATCTGTGAAAACATACACATCATGCCAGAATTTGACATTTGATATTGGCACTATAATAGCTTATCTTTTAATAGAACCTACTTATTTAATTTGGTTTGCAAATATATACGTATTTTTTATTTACTATTTTAAAACATTAAAATATATGGCGGCACTGATACGGTTCCAATACTTCACACAAAGCATTCGTGTAAATTGACCATTTTGCAAAGCTTGAGGTGGGACAGAAACGAAAACATCAGTTTTTCAGTAAACAAAAAAAAACGGAGTTTATGAAAGAGAGCATAGTATGAAAATAAACATTCATCGACATGGTTTTTAGGCTTTCACGGCCGGTGCTATCATTTGATAAATAGTGATTTTCCGGGTTGATATGTGGTTGATATGCCGTGACCTCGGTAATTGATAGCTGCCAGAAACAGAGTTAAAGTGCACATCCCTAGCATTACCCGGGATTCTTTTACCTACCCTGGTTGTTATCGGGCTAGGCTCTGTGGGGACAGACCCGCTATCGGTGTCTCTGGGCCCGCCCATATATTAATTTCGGTTCCTATTGTTGGTTTTACGACTGCTGTATTTCGTATGAGTAGAACGCGGCTACCCTTACTGAAAAACAAACAACAGCGTGATAGGTTGAGTGGCTATGATAATGTGGGAATTGCAGGGCGAACGGACACTTCCATCGTGAACAGGAAAATCCTGTAGCAACAGCTTCGACGAGTGGGCATTCGGGGACGCCCACATTGTAGATGAATTTAAAGGTGTGTCATTAGGGACTAATAATAACTTAACCACGGCTACACGGTTTCCGAACCACGGTCAAACTGGCGTAAATATCGAGGCCGGTCTTGGGGCTCCACCTAGTCCTCGACTGCGCCGGCCCGAATGCGCCTAGAGACACCGATAGCGGGTCTGTCCCCACAAAGCCTAGCCCGAGAACAACCAGGGCAGATAAGTTCATTATAAAACTTAATACAGTCACCATCATAATTATATTTTACAGTAATTAAAGGTGTTAGTGTTTCTATACCGAAATTAGTTTTGAAAAATATTTCTTTTATAAAAGCTGGACAAAAGCGGAATACGGATTGTAAAAGCGGGACATGTGCTGAAACGGGACCGGCGGCTCAAAATCGGGACAGTCCCGCCTAACTAGGAACGGATGGTCACTTCATAAAACTGGGTATATACGTATTGCAATTAACTGCAACTCCTGCACTTTCACTTTAAAAATGCAATACTTTTATTTTAGGTTGTAACAATTTAAAAATGAGGCGTAAAAAGAAACCTACACCTTGCAGATATTTGACATTTGTCATAATTTCTATGAAACAATTGACGACAATGTCCGAGTACGTCATTTGTGCTGTAGAGTGTTGTCACGCGCGGAAAATCACTGCAAACAGGCAAAGGAACAGACTAGAAAAAGCACGGCTACTACGATCTAGCCGGCTTCTTTCACCAATTGCGAATAGTAATAGTACATCATCTTGATGACTTTATTTACATACGGTATGATGAATATAGAGCACACGTTTTGTAACCTAACAAACAAATATTAAAACAGACCACAACTTAATCGGTCGGTGCGGTTGGCAGTTGAAACCGAATTTTTCAATAACCGCATTTCATAAATCATAGGGTTACAAACGAAACGGGAACCGTAATAACCAAGAATATTTGTTAGATTAGGGTACGGTATGTCACCTTCTAGGATATGGAGCGTCAAATATTCATCCATTTTCTGATAATGAGATACTTAATCTAATGTGAAATGGTAGTAAGTATTAGTATAATAATAAAAAATCTAGTAACCACATAAATATCGGCGGCTCGTCGTGTGAAGCAACTGAGGCCGGGCCTCACTGTAAAATTTGGCTTTCACTGTATATTTTAATACCCCATAATTTCCAATCCGATTGCCTACAACATTTATCAAAAATCAATGTAACAAAATTAAATAATTGCTTCAATCTTAGCCATCGTATGTTATAACGTACCTATGGTTTACATTTCAATATCCCGCCGTTTCTGTTTCTACCCGCGTGGGGAGTCCGAGTCACCCACCAATCCCACCACAGTGAGGCCGAATTTTGCGAGCCTCAAATTTCATCTCACATCTATACGTTATGGTTTCCCCCGCCAAGCGAGACGGTTAAAATCGATGTTTTTCGCTCCATGTCCGCTCGAGACTGAGGCCAGATTTCTGGCGACTCAAGTTTTTACTTTTTAGTGCAGTGGCAAATGGACGATGTGATAGTGGTTAGTGACCGTAGGTTACTTGTGAATTGTAGATTATTTACGTGTGTGACGCGATTAATCGATTGTTCAAGTGTTAATACTTTTATTTGTTTTGAATTTCCAGTGGTTAGTGTTGAATATGACTTCTTAAATATTCTGAAGATTAGTTGGTAAGCGCGGTGGTAAAGTTTTAAGAACAATGCAGGTAGGATTAATTTAAAGAAATAAAAAACAACTTCCTTACAAGGTAAGACTAAATTTAACATAGAATAGGAACCTAATTTAAATATATATTATCGATAGGTTCCTCGATAGTTATTTATAATAATGAATTCCTCTCACGATTTTGTTTTAATCTCTATTTGAAACGCCTTTTTCAATACGTAGAGAAACGACAAATTTTGAATAGTCAGCCAACGCTTTAAAATATCCCGAATATGCAAAAAAAATTTCGGAAATATCGTTTGATTGTTTACTACAAATGTATCCAAACATATTTGACAAGTTGAAAAACGAACTTTATGTTTTGTACAGAGACGAACAATTTTATAATTTAGAAGTTTAGAAAACGGTAGAAATATTATAGAAACATATAAATTATTTTGCTTAGTTTTAACAATTCCTACAATAAGTGTTTCAGTAGAATGAAACTTTTCGTGCCTTAAGCGCATTAAGACTTACTTAAGAAATACGACGATGACACAAGAGCGCTTAAATAACTTATCGATAATGGCTATAGAAAAAGAACTGTTGCAAAGTCTTAGCGCCGATTCCCAATTTTATGAAGACATTATAAATAAATTTAAAAAAGCGACGAATAGACTTGTTTTATAAGAAGTGAAAGTATTAACATTTTTGGTAAAAGTGGCTTTGTTTTGTATGTAAATAGATAAGTAGTTGAAAATTAGTTTTTATATTTTTTCATATTTTTTAGTGTTT
This sequence comes from Monochamus saltuarius, assembly GCA_025584915.1. Classification (NCBI taxonomy): domain Eukaryota; kingdom Metazoa; phylum Arthropoda; class Insecta; order Coleoptera; family Cerambycidae; genus Monochamus; species Monochamus saltuarius. The sequence goes on along the minus strand of CM046721.1, from coordinate 46,324,540 downwards.
TAAACACATAGAGACAATTTTTGAAATTATTAGATGCTGAAACATATATTTTTTCTATTATTTAAATTGTAAATAAAAATCGGAGTTCTGATGTTATTTAGTTTTTTAATTTATGGTTAATAAGGCTATTGGCGAAGACCTCCATAATAAAAAATAATCAACGCGTCTAGGAATATTACCTCATGGGAGACGCGTAAATTTATTCCTATTTAGGTATTATTTGGGCCTCATCTCTTGCAGCTACCACGAGCCGCCACTGTAAATATCTTTTTTTTAGGTAAGTTAAAAATTTACTGGTTCCGATTGTGTTTACAAATTTCAGTTACTACTACTTAACATGATAAGATAGAATTCTATTTTATGACGTAATAAGCATAAACAAAATATAATTATATATCATTTGTTATCATGTTTTCAGAATATTTAGCAGTACACGATCTTCCTTAAATAGATAAAGGAATAGTTATACTCGCGTCAAGAATTCAGACGTCTTACGTCACGGCTGACGTTACACATTTGTTTTTATTGTCAACGTAATTTTCGATATTTGGTCGCGTTAATAACAGACATTTTTGCAATTTAGTGCAATATATAATGCAAACTTTTAGTGTGGTATATAGTTTTATTACTATCAGTTGTAGTTTCTTAAATATTTTGATGAAAATATAAGGAATTATTCATTTGTTCGTATGACGTAAGTCGTCTGAATTCTTGTCGCGAGTTATATAATATGCTAACATGATAACAAATTATAGAAATATGATATTTTGCTTATGCTCAATACGTCACAAAATAGAATACTATTTTATCATGTTCAGTACCAACTGCATAGAAACATTTTGATATTTTTGCAGCACTTGAAAACGGTTTGGAAACTGTCAGAAATATTCGACCAGTTAAGTTGAGAACGCGTTACCATTGAATTTGACGCAATAAATAGTTGGACGGATATTTCTGATAGTTTCCAAACAGTTTTCAACTGCTGCTAAAACAAACCTTATATGTCACGGAGTCCCAGGGCTGCTTACAATGATAGTATCGACTGGTCACAGGATACGTCGTAGTTCGTACGCGTTGATCACAGTCCATAAAATTGAAGAAAATTGTTGATTGAATAATTGATTTACAATATCAACGATTTGTTATGTTTTCTAAATATTTGTGCAGAGCTATTTTCATTTAGACTATTTTTTTAATAGTAGGTACCTAACGAAATTTATTTTTATTTGGCAGTTTTATTTTTGTTCAATTTTTTTTTTTATAAATACAATTTAGAAACCTAACCCAGCCTTAAATTTAATACATGTAATTCTCTTATTTCATTGTTTTACCAAAACAAAAGTGTCAAATACTTACACTGAATATATTTAAGAATATTTAAAATTATAAATGAAGGGGCTATTATAACGTACCACTGTTACGTTATTTTCCAAATGTCGTTGTTGCGGTGAACTGAAGCTGTTATCGATTATCGTTGTTATTGAAAACCATAAAAACTGCGATCTATGATTCACCGTCGTTTTTAATCCACTGTTAGCCGTTACGTTATTTTCCAAACGCCGTTGTTGTGAACTGGAACTGTTATCGGTTACCGTCGTTGTTGAAAACCCTAAAGACTGCTAACGGTTGTTCGCTACTCTACCGTGACAAATATTCCAAAAAACGGCTTCACGTTAGATCGCGGCCCGTCCTTACATGCTCTGCGAGCTCTGTGCAGTTGCCTCACAGTGAGATTGCTTGCTTGACTGTTGACAACTGAAACCTGTTATTTTGGCAGACAAATAACAGTCGTTGTCGTTGTTGAGCAGATAACAGTTACAGAATAACAGATATGCAAATAGCAACCCATTTCTAGATACGCCCTTAGTTGTGTTGAACCATAGAACATAAAATGTACTTATATTTTCTTTTTCCTGTCAGCTGGCATTAATATTTGTCAGTGAAAGTAGATGGTGTATAAAAAAATGTTTGTTGCTTTTTTGCATTGTATAAAACATCAAAATAAATTTGAATAATTGTGAATTGAATAATGTGAAATAAATTTAAGAAATGAGTGTATTTGGTGATTTTCAGCAGGTTTGGTTGCAAAGATTTCCAGAGAGCCCCTTGCCTGGTGCTTGGGAGGAGGATGTTAGAGCTAACTTGGCCAAACATAAACAGAAAGTGTCGTTACTTAAAGAAGAATTAGAAAAAGAAGAATTTTATGTAGAATACTTGGAGAGATTGTTATGTGATGTTGAACAACATAAGAAAAAATTAGCAAAAGAAAAATGTGAAGAAATTCATGAAGCTGGTGATGTCATTGTAGATACCATATCTAATGTAAATAGAATTATTCTGTTTTAACCCTTTCATAAAATTCTAGTGTTTATTGCCTTCAGGCCATAAATTTACATAAAAATCATTTAATCAACTTAATTAATTTGAAAAAAGGTGTGGTCATTTGATTTTTGTTTATATTTTGAGAATAGAATTATGATTAATGTAACTTATTAAATAATTGTGATGTTAAATTAGTTTCATTGAATTCCATGAACCAGACTACACAATTATTGCAGTGGTATTTCCATAAACATTTGCAAGTGTTTACTTACTTTTAATACATCATATCATTTTTAGTACTTAATAAACAATCTCAGTATTATGTGAAATAATCTTTGATGAAATTGAACTCGGAATTAAATGTCTATTAGTTCATTTTCTTTCATCAGCTTGTATATGAAAACCGTTTTAATATAATAAAAATTTATACCTATACAGGGTGTTTCGAAAAAACATGGCAATATTGCTAAGGCTGATAGAACATTAAAAAATAAGTGAGGTTTGCTGAATAAATGTATGCCCTAGAGCCAATCGTTTTAGAGATACAGGGTGTGTAAGATAATTTTAAAAAATTCAAATTTTAGATATATTTTGAAAGACCTACAGATTTAATTAAAATTTGACACAGGACGTTTTTTGGTAGTGCCAAACACGCTAGTGTTATTAGTTTTTTTTTTGTACAAAGTAGAGGACGCTAGGTAGTTGCTAGTATTTCCGCTGACATTTTATTCCCTAACTTTATTCTCTATGCTATGTTACATTATGTAAAATTTAATTTTAAACAAAAAAAGTTCTCTTGGTAAAGGACCCTGCACTTTTTATATGGAAAAGTGGTTTCAGTCGGGAGGTCCAATTTTTGGTGCAAAAGGAAGTTCTTAACATCCTGAACAAAAGCTAATGGGCACAACAAAATCTACCGTCAGGATTTTGCGCTATGGCGCATACAAGGTCGGCACCTGGGTTTTCAGGAGTCGGGTTATTTTTATCAAAAAAGAGCGTGTTCAGTTACCGATTATGGAGACATGCATGCCAGATTCCGGTCTTCCACACCACCTAATGAGGTCCCGAATGAAGCGCATTATCTTCTTTATAGTGGTTCTTCGCCAATAGCTCTATACTTCACTGATGTTCCACAAACTATTCCATCTCAACTACTTTGATTTTAACGTGATTATTGGCATTTGCTCTGGCATTGCGGACGCAATCTAATCCTCATTTTTGAATCTCCTTTTGAACACAGAAAAGGGGTATATAGTACTTTTTCACTCCAACACACCTCCACGCATGCATGTCTTCATAATTGGTCACTAAACACGCTCTTTTTTGATAAAAATAACCCGACTCCTGAAAACCCAGATGCCAATCTTGTATGCGCCGTAGCGCAAAATCCTGACAGTAGATTTATTTGTGCCCATTAGCTTTTTTGTTCAAGATGTTGAGAACTACCTTTTCCACCAAAAATTAGAAACGATGCATTTTAACAAATTTACTAAGAGCATCTTTTTTTGTATAAAATGAGAATGGGAAAAACCCGTCTTAAAAAAAATTAAAGAATGAAGAAAATGTCAGCAAAAATGCTAGCAACTAGCATCCTCTATTTTGTACAAAAAAAACTAACGCCAGCGTGTTTGCCACCATCAAAAACGTATCTTTGTCAAATTTTAATCAAATATGTTGTTCTTTTAAAAAATTACATCTAAAATTTGATTTTTTAAAATTATCTTATACACCCTGTACCTCAAAAATGAGCGGCTCAAGGGCATACGTTTATTAAGCAAATTTATTTGCACTTATTTTTCAATGCTCTATTAGCCCTAGTGAGTTTGCCAAGTCTTTTTGAAACACCCTGTATAATATGTAGGTACATTTAGGTATACAAATTAAGGTAAACAACTGTACTGCTCTTATTTTAAATTGAATATCCTACCTCATTGCAGAATCCTGTGTTCTTAATGGATTTTATTTTCCATTCATATGTGACCTACGAATTTTAAGTTGTGAACTTATCAGCATTTTTCTCTTCATTAAGAACAATCAAACTATCTGATTTAGTGGGAACAAGGTACATCTCAATTCGAAAATATTTATTGCAAGTCTTTTTTATCAATTTCTGAATCCTTTATTTTTTTACTATGTCATGCTTTATTCACAGGTCACCTTATTCTAGACTTATTTCTTTATTAACAACAATTTGTTTAAGAAATTAATTTTTCATTAAGAAAACATTCGGTGGCTAATTTGGCTAAACCACTTGCATATTAGGAATGAGGCACTGAAAAATTAAGAACCCTAGTTTCTACCTATTTCAAACATTAATAGTGACAAGGGGAGAGATGAGCTGCAAAATTCTATTTCAGCATAATATATTAAATTCGAAAAATTCAAGAAATAATTGAAAATTAATATGCCTTGTTGTTCTTATATACAGAATGTGCAGTGCCAGGTAGTGAAATTAAAAGTGATCATTTTTTGATAACATGGGACCCATGCAAAACATTTCAACAAAATTTGCGAAATAGAAAAGCGAGTAGAAAAGTGAAATAGGGGTTGCATCACCTAAGATCTCAAAAGTGGTTGCACATAGCTACATATAAGTACTTATGTGTAAAATATTTTCATAATCAACTGACACATAGATTTTAGTTACAAAATTATCTTTGAAAATATGCTCTTCAAATTTTAAATTGATTTCATCCATGTTACAAATTTCATCATGCTGCCTGCAACTTTAGAAATTAAGTTTAGCAATAATTAAAAACTTCCGTATTTCTCAACTATCATGTGGAAACATATATTATGCAGCCACTTTTAAAATCTTAGGTTCACTTTTTTATTTGGCAAACTTTGTTTAAAATGATTTGATGGGTTTTCTTTTTGTGAGCAATACTTTGCAAATGTATCTACTATTTCATTTTTCATTAAAAAGCTATAATTTATCTTTTAATAATAATGATAATTCAATTTCTCTACATTTATATTTTTAATATTTTCAGAGAGATGGTAATGATACAAGCATTCCATTGAACTCAGAAGACACTGAAAGTTTCTCAGCAAACATGTGTGTTAGTGAAATTTCAAAACAGTTAATGATATCATCTGCTGATGTTGAAATAATTGAACCTTCTGCTCCGGATCCCGATCCTACATTTGTCACTGTTATTGAAGTTAATGGACTCAAGCAAGGAAATTCTTCGCCTGTGAAAATTCCACCAAAGTAAGAAGTTGTCAATATTTTAATTATATGCTTAGCATTAAGCTGTAACTTCCCTCAAAAAGGACTTATATCTACTTCATAATTTTGTGCTAATTTGTTGCCATATTTTTAATTCTTGTGCCCAAATCGTTTTGCAGAATTTGGAAATTAAGTGGGGGATTGCAACTTAATATTAAGCAAAATTATACAGGGTCATTCTTAACATATACGTATAAACTTGGGGAATTATAGCTGAGGACAAATAATGACGAGTAGTGAAAAAAAAACGTAGCAAAATATTTTTAATTTCAGATGTCTCAAAGTTTGAGTAAGCGGTTGTTCATTTAATATATGTGAATGTTTAATCGTTTTTTCTCGAAATAGGCTAATTTTAATGTTCTATACCAAGAAAACTATTTTTAAAAAATGTTTGGTGGTCTTTCATTATGTTCTATCCAAATTTATAAAAATGTTAAACCAAAAAAAATCTGTTATTACTTGAAGGCCGAGGACAATTTAGGCCCTTTGACGTTGGAGAATATGCATCAAATTAAGAATGTAGGTAGAAAAGAACAGTATTGATATGTATTTAAAATTAGAAATAAATTACATTCACAAAAAAATTATTAGAAGAAATCTATTTTTTTTTTACTTTCTGTAACTGATAATTTTGAGTTTTTCAAAAAATATTATAAGGCCTTATGGCATCAATTTTTCATGTAGAATAGTCACCCCAGAATATTGATGTATTTATGTCAAAATTGATACTTTTCTTTCATTTAAAAGCCAACTATGTTTCTTTTTAGATTTTCAAATTTTTTTTTTTTTAGATTTTCAAAAACAGTAAAAAGTTATGGGATTGTGCCAAATTTTATTAATTTATCTCTACGCATTTAGGACATACTAATTATTAATATCCATTATCAAGAACTAATCTTTTACAGCCTGTATGTTTAAATGTTTTAGCATACATGTTTAATAGCTTTTGTGTCTTATTTTGAGGTCTATACATATAGGTTAAGAATCATTCTGTACAGACATTTTTGAAAAAAGACATTGTTAATATCTGCTCAGTATTATAAGTAAATATACATTTCAAGTAGGTAATGCTATCAATCAATGCCATATGTCTAATTAATACTTAAAAACGAAAAACTTACCTCCAAAATAACATACTTATACTTACATTATGCTGTGCCATTCAACCAATTTTTAATTTTTTTTTTTAATTTTTTACCTCTGTAATTGATAATTTGGCATTTTTTTCCATTAGAATCTATCAAGTCAAAAACTGAACTTTTTGCTACCTTTAGCATATCGCAATAGACTCTTGTACATGACGCGGAAAACATACTGCCATATTATTTATGAAATTTATTACTTATATGATTTCAGTATTAAAACATTTTCTACATCAGAAAGTTAAAAAAAACAAAACCAGAATTTGTTGCTACCATTAAAACATCGTAATAGGTGGTTTTGTACTTAATGACACATTCATCAACTGAATGTAACATTATCAAATACCAAATTTGATTGTTAAATGATATGATTTTTAGTCATGTTTTATAATATTTTTAGGTTACCTACCAGACCCGATTCACTTAAAAACAAGACTAGGACAAGTAACAGTGACTCGGTTTCGTCATCCTCTGAATTTCTTGCGACAGTTGATGAACCTTATTATGATATGGTTGCACCTGAAGAAGAGTACAACCTCGTTAAAAGTAATCATTCCAGTATAGAAAACGTATTTAGTTCTTCCAGCACTTTACCTTTAGATGCTAAAAGAGTCTCCACACCAATATTACAGGAACCACAGTCGCCAGGAACTTCTAATTATGTTAATATTGAGTACTTCATTCAGTAAGTTAAAGTATATTTTAATAATCATTGAAAATGAGCTTTTTTAATTGAACAGTGCCACTGTCTAAAGATATTTTAATAAGTTGGACTCTTTGATATGGTTAGGTATGCCTTCATAAACTTTTAATTCACAAAATATTGTAAATTGATTTGAATTAGGTGAATTGCAGTTTCTAAAAAAGTGTTGCATGAATGTTTTTAAAAACATTTTCATAAAAAATATCTATCTACACGATACGCATGCATTTCCTTCTTCTGTTAATAAATTTTAGTTATCTGAAATTTGTACTGTTACAAAAGCCGCAATATTAAAAAAAATTGCTTATTATGACAAACAAGAAGCGTTCTACAGCGCAGTAGAAACCATTGAAAGCTAGCAACCTCTATCGCGAAAGGACGATAATGATATGTTGTCACACATTGAATTTCAGGAAAAAACTACTTGATCAGTATTCAGTTACACCTGAAAAACCTATAGCAACAGTTAAAGTTATTCGTCGGCCTACCAGATATATACCAGTTTCAAGCTTATTAGCTATCTGTATGCCATAGGTGAGGCGACCAACGAACAACCTTAGCTGTTTCGAGCAGGACCTATACTTTGAAAGTGCAAGAGTCTTTCAGATATGACGGCTTTTGCAATACCCTGCTGTTCAGTGCGTATGCATACGTGCAACTGACTTGCAACTTGTAGAAAGAATTGCAGACTGTACAGCAGCTTTTCGCATTAAAAGCATCAACACAATAAAAAAATCTATAAAAACCTATTACTACTTTGGCAAGACCAAGTCTTTAAATGTGACATGAAGAATGAACAGATTTATTAGAGTACCTTTGGGCCGATGGTACTACATTGACAATATTATTATTAATTTTAACATGTTTTTTTCGTCGTCATTAATCTTCATCTAATACAGGTTGTTCCGCATACAGAGCAGGTGGAGGTTGTCCCAAAATATTGCAATTTAACTTTACCTTTACTTAAGATAAATGTTTGGGATGAATTATTGATCATTATTTGATTGGACCAGTTGTTTTGCCAAATCGATTAAATGACTAAAGTTCTACAAAATTCACCTGTTTCTTCAATGATTTAATCAGAGATTTACTGTCACAACTTAGACTAGAGTTTTGGTTTATGCATGATGGGGCACCGTAGCATTTTAGTGCTACTGTTAGAGGAATTTTTGAATTTTAAATTATTTTTTTCCAATTGAATCCAGAAAAGATTTGTGGAATATATTACGAATAAATGTAATGTTATAAGATCATCATTAATTAGAGTAAATTTCAATTTTCGGCAAAGAGTAAATTTATGTTTCAGAGAAAATGGTGCTCATTTTGAACAATTTCTTTAGTTTTTTTTTTATTTTAAATTTTTATTAGTAACTGTCAAATTTTAAAGACAAAGCCTACTTTGATTTCTTCTAATAAACACTATTAAAACCTTGTTTTAATTAATGCATTTTTTCTTGAAAATCTTTAGTGTTTTAAAATTTAACAAGAATAACAAAGTGTTTTAAATTAAATTCTGCACGCAATTCGATCAATGGAAAAAAATTTGATATAATTTTAGGGGTGACTCACCCTCAATGAACACCTTGTAGTTTCAGTTTACTTAAACTCAGTCAAATAAGACCAATAATAAACCTAAATCATGTACCAAATTTGATTATTCCAAGTTAAAGTAATTCAGAGATATTAATTTTTTTCGAAATATTTGGCCCCACTTTGAAGACCTGTAACTCCGCCCATGTGCAACTTTGTATAGCTATATCACAGACTAAACCAGACCCGACAGTAAGACGAAGAACGCTGATTTAGAGAGAGGTCAATATAACATCCAATTTAAAGGGACTGTGACGTCACCGTGAAGAGCACTGAAATATACTACCTGTTCGGTAATCTCCGGGAATGAAAGCCGATAGGCTCTCGATAGTTACACATACGCATTGAAACCATACTGATACATGAAGACGTTTTTATTACACAATGCACCATGTTTTGATAAAAGGCAACTATGCTTTCAGCAAAGATAGGTAAATCTGGTAAAGCCGGCAACGCTGCTTACATCCGATTTAAAGGGACGAGGTCACGAGTCCCGGCGCGAATATCAAAGGATTTTGCCTAGGTGTCGATTCTGTATTTTATTAATCTGTGGCTATAGGTATGTTTAGTTAAATTGCAATATTTTAGGACCCCCTACATGCATCTGCTCTGTGTCAGTTCTTATGCGGAACACTCTGTATATTCAAAATTTTAGTTTCTTTGTTAGATGTTAAAAAATATGATGTACAGAGTAATTTAGAGATTATGTGATTAATTTTAAGAGACGGTAGGGGAAAATGAGCATAATACGAATACATATCGTCGTAGCGCCTCCAAATTACGCTATGTGCATTTTTTCCAAAAATATCTTTTTAATTGTTCCTGGTAGATTGAAGAGCTCGCCAATATATCTGATTTGCCAAAATTTATATTAATTTTACTGAAATACCAATATTAAAATATTCCACTATGTGATCTTAACAAAAATGGAGCATCGATAACAGCTAAGTGTGTAAGCATAATTCGTCAAGCACGTCCCAAACAACCACACATTGTTAATCAAATTGAATTGATTGATTTGTAGTAGAATGAAAGAGTAGTTGCCGCAGCCGGGATTCGAACCCGACCCTCGCTCTGGGCGATTGCTCTCCCAACTGAGCTACCACGGGCTACTTTTCCACTCTACTAATTTGGTACTGGTGTTACACATAATTTACTACAACTCGCCAAACCTGACAACACAGCCGTCCTCGGCTGCCGCCATAATCCGACACCTAGGTAATCATAAATCATAAACATAAGGGGTGCTGTGTCATCAGGTGGATCCATAATCCCACTTCTGAAGTTGTAGTAGAATGAAAAAGTAGTTGCCGCAGCCGGGATTCGAACCCGGACCCTCGCTCGGCGATTGCTCTCCCAACTGAGCTACCACGGGCTACTTTTCCACTCTACTAATTTGGTACTGGTGTTACACATAATTTACTACAGATTTGACATTTCCATAAGACCGGGTAAAAAAGCCGGTGATGCCTTAGTCACGGAAATTAGAGCATTACAATACAAAAGCGGAGACGTATACTATAAACTGCGACATAGTGAAGAATGATCCATTCTTGATTAAAGAAGAGGCAAGAAAAGTGACCAATCGGCAAAAGCGCTCTACAGATCGGCTCTAAAAATTGAGGTCTAAATTTGATAGCCTTCAGTGGCCAGTACCATTTGTTCTATGACAACTTAAAGATAAAATATTTTTTTTAGTTTTTTGATTATATGATTAAAAATGTGTATATTTTTACGCCGAATATTAAAAAGTTTTTTCTATTAACATGTTTTATTTAAAGTACAATTTTCCTCTATGTGATTATAATTAAATGGGCAAAATCGGCTATGTGCAATTGCTCACAGAAAAATGAATATTATTAGTCATAATTATTGCAAATTATGTAAATTCTATAAATCCATTTTAAAATTCAATAAATTTGTTCTTGCTATAACATTTTTTAAAACTTTTTGTTATAATCATCAAACGTAACAGATTTTTACGTGTCCTGTAAAATTTATAAAACTACACATAGCGTAATTTGGAGGCGCCACAACATGGGATTTAAAAATTTAAATGCATATCTGCGCTAAAAAATTAAATTTTTTAATCATTATTTAAACCCCTTTTCAAACTGTTACTGACCACTGGTGGCCTTGATTCATACACATCTACGTAATGAACTCAATGCAGGCCTGGATGCAACGTTGCTAAATTTAATAAAAAAATCACAAATAAACAGTTTTATTGATTAATTTAGAAGCTTTTATGTTTTGTCTTACTTACTTCAACCAATAATAATTTACAATGCTAAAAATTATTATTTTTTTAAATTATGCAATTCTTTATTAACATAATGTTAATTTTCCAAACTTTTGACATTCCGGCAAATGTACAAACATTACCTTCCATGTGAAACTTTCCATGACTGATACCTGTAGTTTCAGTAATAATATCGGGCAATATTTTAGTTTTTGTCATTTTTTTGTTCTTAAAAGTACTTAAAAAACGTTTAATCTATAGTGGTTTCCTGGGTTGTTATGCCTTGTCCTAGGTAAACGGTCGCTGCCAGTAACATAATTAAAGTGCATATTCTTAGCCTTGGCTAGGATTTTTTAACTTGCCCTGGTTGTTCTCGGGTTAGGCTCTGTGGGGGCAGACTCAGACTATGCGAGATGTAAAATATTTGTATAACATAATGGGGCAAGTACACATACAATTTAGAATCAGCATACGATAAAACAATTTGTGAAAAAACTAAAATTTGAAATGATCTTAGGCAAGGCGCACTGAAGTGGTGTGCAAGTGACGTGGTAGTGGCGTGGTGACCAAGTGGCAGGTGGAACCATTAAAACCTAGTAAACATATTAGTCCAGGAAGTTAGGAAAAATAGCGGAAATTTTTAGGCACGGCAGATATCGAGATGCGGTTTTCTGCATTGTGTTCAGGAAGGTCCCAGAAAAAGTCTATATCGTCTGGTTTAGCCATTTTTGAAAAATGCCTTATGGGCGGAAAATGCATTACACCATTATAGGAACGACTGGAAACTCGGAAAAATCGCTTCGGAGATCGTTACTCGGGGTTTTCAGGGCTGCCGAACTCGATTCTGGCATTAGAATTACTTGGGATGCACGGGGTGGCTCTGTGGGGTGCGCGGGGAGAAATGGCAGCGTGCATGAAAATCGCTCCAAACTCGTTACTCGGGGTTTTCGGGGATGCCAAATTCAATTCCGGCATTGGAATTATCCGGGGGCGCTCGGGGGTGGCTCTGCGGGGGTACCCGGGGGGTCATTCGTGGGGCGAAATTGCATAGTCCATGGAAAGCGCTCCAAACTCGTTACTCAGGGGTTTTCGTAGATGCCGAATTCAATTCTGGCATTAGACTCCCCGGGGGCGCTCAGGGGTGGATCTGGGGGAAATGGTAAAGGAGAGAATGAAAAATCACACATTATGAAAATAATACTTTATTCAAATAACAAATATTCATTTCCCCCAATCACCCCCAGACAACCCCACAGAGGGACCCCCGAGCGCCCCCGGGAAAATCTAATGCTAGAATTGAATTCGGCATCCTCGAAAACCCCCGAGTAACGAGTTTGGAGCGCTTCCCATGGACTATGCAATTTCCGCCCCAGAATGACCCCCGCAGAGCCGCCCCGAGCGCCCCCGGGTAATTCCAATGCCAGAATTGAACTCGGTATCCTCGAAAACCCCCAAGTAACAAGTTTGGAGCGATTTTAATTTTCCCCCCCGCGCACCCCCACAGAGCCACCCCCGTGCATCCCCGGGTAATTCTAATGCCAGAATCGAGTTCGGCAGCCCCGAAAACCTCCGAGTAACAATTTCCGAGCGATTTTTCCGAGTTTCCAGTCGTTCCTATAATGGTGTAATGCATTTTCAGGCCCAGAAGGCATTTTTCAAAAATGGCTAAACCAGACGATATAGGCTTTTTCCTGTGACCTTCCTGAACACAATGCAGAAAACCGCATCTCGATATCTGCTGTGCGTAAAAATTGCTAAAAATCAGGAGAATAATAAAAAAAACCCTATTGGGTTCATCTTCTCAGGAAAAAAAAATAATTTTTTTTAAAGAAAGTGACATTTTGCAGGTTACTGACAAAACTACGACCTATGCTTCAAAAAAAGGATACAAACTTCAGGAATTTATGGTAAATTCGTGGCCGTCTCGCATGTTTTTAGTTTTAAAATTCACAAGAAATATGCAGCTGCAATGCACAATGCCACGTCGTCACCGGCCGCTTGCCACTCGAAAATTAAACTTGTTCGAGATTAGTGGCAATACTCGCGTCTTCATATGTTTACATAGACTTTAATAGGCTTGTTTTTGCAGCAGTTCAAAACGGTTTGGAAACTGTGAGAAATATTCGACCAGTTAAGTTGAGAATGCGTTACCATTGAATTTGACGCAATAAATAGTTGGACGGACATTTCTGATAGTGTTGCTGCTAAAACAAACCTAATGAATCCACCTGCCACTTGGTCACCACGTCACTGCCACGCCACTTGCTGACCACTTCAGTGCGCCTTGCCTTATTTCTCTTCTTGCTTAATTAAATTTTATTTTTATTTTAAAACTTTATAATAAACTTAAACATAATATTTAATTTTTTTTATCAATTTACCTTTAACGGCCTTAACTACTTATGTCTAGTTCATTCAGAAAATATATCTTTATTTTTAAGGTTTTACTTTATATTTAAAAAGTAAAAATTATGCATCAGCATAAAACTGTTTACTGGACGTTTAATTTTATTTATGAGTTGATTGATATTCTATTTTTTTTTTATTTCCTTGAAGCAACGGAAAATAGACATATATATATATATATATATATATATATATATATATGATTATCAGTTTTCCAAAATAAGGTACAATGAGGACAATAAATTTTTCTCTTTAAAGTAAGAAAATAATCGATTTAAATTATTTATATATTTATTTATAATCAGTATTCTCCAAATTCATTTTAATATTGTATTTTATAATCAATTTTGTTTTTTCATTAAATTAAATCCTTAGCGTCCAGTCTTCCACACACCAAATAAAAAGCAATAGATTTAACCATTTGCAGAATTTGATTGTTATCAGTATAAGTTTGCCTAATTATACATTCATCAGATAACAAGTCCTAATGTGTCCAAGAGGAAATCATTATAAGGTCCTACATAAATAAGTAACTACATATACGTCATATAATATCAGGTTTCTTGAGGTTATGTTAAAATATGTGATGTGTCTCATGTGTTTCCCTTCTACTTGGTTAGTATACTTGTAATTAATTTAAGTAGTTTACATGTTTGATATAGTTGAATAACTTCTGAATATTATCCTTATGCAGAAGGATGTGTTATTTTCTGGAAAATAACAAATAATTTTGATTTAATAAAGTTCCTATAGGTAATTAATTCACTTTTAACAATCACAAAAACACTTATTTAAACAATTTCACTATGATTAAGAAAAAGCTCTTGATCTACACTGACCAGATGTCAGATATGCTTCATTAGAACTGAGCAACATACAGGAACGGTAGGCTTATAGATATCCATATAAAACAAGGACAAACAATTCTCGCCGCTCTTATTTCAATAGTTCTGTTTTCATTATTCTATTGTATTTAATAAAACTATACAAAATACAAACTAAACATGAAACTTTTATTTTGTATTATTACAGAGCAGGGAGAGAAATTATACTTTTTTAATGGGAAATTTTAGAACTCTCAACCATTTTTAGGTAGATTATAAGTTCTATCAGTACACAAAAATTTACAAATCAATAGACGTCCAATTATTGAACATTAGTATACGCAACAAAAAAAGTAAACTAAATCTTTTTAATAATTAATCCGCTAGTTCTCTAAATATATTTTGCATTATTTAATTTTTATTTAAGGTCTACCAAGAAAAATGGCAACAGTCACAGCAGTAGTGAGGATGAACATGAGGAAATTACGGAATTGGCAAGGCATAACGACAATAGTTCGTATGCGAGTTCTAGTTCATTGGAATCAATGACACCTGCCTCAAGAAGAAAATTTAGCCAGGTAATATTAGTATTTAGATAATGGTGCTTATTTTAAATTAAATGAATTTTAAGGATGCTGATATAAAAGGAGATCCAGACAGAATGTATAAAAGTATACTTTGTAACATAATAGACAGTGAAAGTAACTATGTGGATTGGTTGAGTGTGTTATTAAAGGTAGGTGCAACTTATTATTTTCATTATAAAGTGTTGGAAATATTTTTAAAAGTAGATATATAAAATGTATCAGCTGTTTGGTTTAAAATTTTGTACTCTTAAACAGTGGGGGCTCGTTCACTTAATAATAGGTGAAATAGAGTTATAAATACTTTGATGTGATTTTGTATTTAAAAAAAATTATCTAAGTACATTTTAATGACATTTCCAAACAAGTGAGAAAATCTTTTATTAGATTTGTTCATAGAGACAGTTCAGAACTGGTTGACAACTAATACTGCATGCGCTCGTAAATCACAAACTAATTTTGAATCTTGTGCTCTACTTATAGTCTTGTTAGAGTCAACTGCTATCTATTGTGTCAATGAAAAATTTAACCGGGTGCTAAAAACAGTGGACACAAAAGTGTTACTAACCTCTACATTCTCTACAGAATTGGGAATAATTTTGTCCATAAAAATTTACATGTTCTAAATTTTTATGAGAATCTGCGCAAGAAAGTGCAGTGTACAAATTGGACTAATTACTATAGTCACAGTCTATTACAGTTCGTTGTCTTCACATCGGCTCCTTTGATGTCTAGGTCCCAGATTTCGTTTTTTTTTAGACGACTGCGCATTTAGCCGCGCACATTCGCGCGTTCAAGAGACACGGTGATTTGTCAAGAGTCAGATTGTCTCCCACTTCGTCGTGTACAAATGAATTTCATTGGTGTTCTCCAATAGCCACAACCTTTGAAACCTTCCCTCGGCAAACTGTATAAATAAACTGTGCTATAGTTGTGATAGTTATTCTGTGCTGTGCTGTGTAAACATATATTTATGTTATAATAACGATATTTTGATATAATTATCATTGGTATTTTGTTATAATTGTCATTTGACATAATTATTGTAGGTTTCTTTCCTTCAATATTTCACAAAATATCACTCAACAGATGGTGCCACATAAACCCAGTTAATATGCACGCCCATGAAGATAATTTTACTACAAATTTTATAATTTTTATTTATAATAGCATTCATAAATTAACTAAAATTCACATTTTAACAAAAATTACCAACAAAATTTTAAAAGTAATTGTGCTGAAAATTGTTTGTAGTATAATACGGCTTTAAGTAAACCTTAGAAAATAATTTAAATTTTGTCACTGTAAGTGCCCAGTTTCAATATAATTCCGATATTTTGTTTTTGGTTCTTGTTGATTATCAATTCTTGAAGTTCATCTCTTTACACAGATGATAAAATTTGTTTCATAAAGGCGAATAAAGCTAAGCTAGGATAAACAGTTTTTTATTTGGTCTGTGCCTTTTTATTTTATTTATGATGTAGTAGACACGTTAAAATTCTTATCATTGCTTTTGTAAGCTTTGCTATCTATCAAGAGTTTTGGTGTAAATGCATGGAACTATTTTTGGAGCCCTCGTGAATTTTAATAATAGTTTGAAATCGGTTCACACCTACAAATTACGTCTCTGTGAACAACTGACGGTTGTGAACTGCTCTACGAATAAAGCTATTAACAAGACCCAAGTGTCTAGAATAAAAGAATAATTTTTCTCCCAGAAAAATTTATATTTATAAAACAGGTACTATCGTTTGCAATAATAATGACACTCATTAAAATGAATTTTGCGATTTCTTTAGAACTTCTGATGTATTTGTAATGAAATCTACTTCACATTTTTAATATTAGGTATTAGTTGTTTCACTCACCGATAGAGATTTAATGAAATTTCTACTCAAAACTTCCAGAAGTTCAAAAACTGTTTTAAGAGAGTGTCATTATTATTGCAAACGATTGTACATACAAATTTTGATAAAAGTTATTTAGTATAGAATTATTGTTTTCTGTCGTCCCCTTCACATTTTTAGGACAATTATTGTACCTGTGTACTTATATTATTTTGTTCCTAAACAACATCGCTCAATTATAATTTTATATACAGGGTGTTTCAGGAGGAGATGTACATACTTCAGTATGTTATTCTACGTTTAATTTCCTATGAACTTAAGTCTGGAAACACATCGTTTAGGATATACAGGATGTCAAATTAAAAAAAATTAATTACATTTCTTTCTTTAATAACTCTCGCCTGCTTTGAGTTAAATTAATGAAATTTTGTATGCGGAGGTTTCTTGGGACGGGAAATTGAAATTTTATGCACAATTGGTTGTATCTCCAAGAGGGCGCTACAAGCGGCCTTTAGGATCCTTTTAAATCGTTTCAATTTTTTTGTGCCACGGTGTATGTCATTTCGGAATAGAAAAACATTTTCCCCTACCTTTTCTACTGTACACTTTATTGAAGTCTCTAGGAGCAGCCGTTTGCGTTAAAAACTCATCTAAAGATGGTGATGCATGCAAATTATGTATTAGAGTGAATCGAAAGTTATTGTCAGGTTTTATACATTTTGTTTACAGATTTTATTTTTGCTGTTCTCACAAAAAATTTAGGCTGTTTTGATTAAAAACTAATAGTTCTTAGTCTTTAAACTGTTATGCCTTGTTTTTTAGATAAAAGTATAAGGTAGCACTCTAATACATAATTTGAATGCATCATCATCTTTAGATGAGTTTTTAACGGAAATGGTTGCTCCTAGAGACTTCAATAAGGTTTACATTTCTTAAGTAGAAAAGGTAGGTCCCAAGAAACCTCCGCACATAAAATTTAATGAATTTAACTCAAAGTAGTCGAGAGTTATTGAAGAAAATGTAATTAATTTTTTTAAATTTGACATCCTGTATATCCTCAACGAAGCGTTTCCAGACCTAAGTTTATAAGAAATTTTTTGCTTAAAATTGAACTTAGAATAACATACTGAAACACCCTGTATATACATTTAAAACACTCGTTTTAAATTCAATTCATTACAGTTTAAAAAGCATTTCTACAGCTTAAAATTTGTATATGCTCTATTACATAATAATGTCTACTGTCCCGATTTCTTAAATTAACTGAACTTTTTAACGATTCAGCCTGCAAGTCGCACTCCTCTTACATTTTTATAATGGGGGATTGAAATTTCCTTCTTCCCGTATGATGCATAATTACAATTCAATTTGTAATTCCTGTGGCGTACTTAATTGGACCGGGTGTCCAGCGTAACGCTCTCATTCGATTTGTGGTTTTAATGTCATAGTTACAAAAAAATGTCAAATACAAAAATTGTGTCATTTTTATAGATGATTCGACGTGTCTTAGAGAAAAAAACAATAGAACATCAAATTAAAACAATTATTTAACGAAGTTAATTTTTGTTAAATGCATACATTTGTCTTTATATGTCAGTAACCACTGGGACAAATATATAAGTATATCATATGGATGTAATCAGAATTGTATGCTTTTTCAGAAATTTAAAAAATTCATAAGGTGTTGCATTTAAAAAAAATTAACTTTGGTAAATAATTGTTTTATGTCGATGTTCTATTGTCTTTTTTCTAAAACACGTCGAATCATCTATAAAAATGACATCATTTTTATATTTGACGTTTTTTTGTAACCATGACATTAAAGCCACAAATCGAGTGAGAGCGTTACGCTGAACACCCTGTACTATACATGAATTATTTTTATCTTTTAGAGTTATACTTAAACAATTTGTGAGCTATAGATTAGAAATGTATAGAATATATATTTTTTAATTTCAGTATATGAAGGCAATACAAGCAACTATAGGTACATCACAGCCCATAGTCAGTGAAGCAGAATTAAACACTATTTTTTATAAAATACCTGAGTTATATAATTTACATGCTAACTTCTTAGAGGCATTAAAAAGGCATTCTCAAAAATGGGAGAGCAAAATTGGCGAAAGCTTTAAAATAATGGTAACATCTCAGTTTTTCTTTAAAGTTTTACTTTTATTAATACGATGTATACTTTTAGGCGTCCAACTTGTCCTTATATGGAGCGTTTCTAAGTAATTATGGTCAGGCATTAGATACAGTTCAGAAGTGTAGTGCGGCTAATTCTCAGTTTAATCACATAACTAAAAATATTACGTGTAAACAGCTTTCAGGTCAGCCCACCAGCCTGGAGGATCTTTTACACAAGCCCGTCGCAAGGGTGCAAAAAAACGCATTAGTTTTACACGATCTTCTCAAATGTGTTCCTCAGTCTCATCCAGATCATCATAGTCTAACAGAAGCTCTGAATTTAACTCAGAATTTCCTAGATCAATTTAATATGATTCAAACAAAATCACTATTTCCAGTAAGTAAATATAGAAACAGTTGTTACATAATTTACAGCTACATTTTCAGGCCAGTGATAGAGCGCAACGGAGATTAGTAAAGAATTCTTTTATTGTGGAGTATGTAGATGGTCACAGAAAATTAAGACACTTATTTCTGTTCAATGATGTTATAGCCTGTGCAAAATATAAGGTAATATGAAATATTTGGAACAAAAACTATTAAAACCTAAATACTGATTTTCAATTTTTTTAGTCATCGGGACGAAATGAAAAATATACATTTGAACTGAAATGGTTTATTCCTGTTGAAGACATCTTAATTTTAGAAGAAACCACTGCTAATTTGCACGAAGTTGCTCCGTCAAACATTGTGGCTTTAAAATCTCAAGCTTCTAACGTAAGAGATCAGTTGAGGCAAGAAGAAAAAGCACATGAGGACAAGGTCAGTTCTAAAAATTGTAAACACATAAACTGTATATTTTGAAATAACAGGTTTTAAACATTTTTTTATTACTGCGGACTAATGCCACAACAGTGGTAGCCCATGAATGTGTCTTCAGGGGGGTAACATGTAATTCCTAATGAAACACTAAAACCATTTGTGTTGAAATATCAATTGTGTCGTCACACATAACAACAAGAACACAATTATACGTAATATCTTGCAAAATGTTCTCTACATACACTTACAAGCAAAGGCAAACTGAAGTCTTCATTCATAAATGATGCGGATGATACAAAAGTATTTGGCAATAAACAACATCTTCAAGATGATAGTTATTATAGCCATAGAACGCTAGTGTGAAAACTGGTTGATTTCTTTAAATAAAAATAAATGTAGTGTTTTACACATAGGTAAAAACAATCCGAGACACCTATACACCTTTAGTGACGGGGAGCCACTTACATCTGTTGATAGTCAAAATGATTTAGGAGTTGCTATAAACAGCACTCTTTCTTGGTCAGAACACATCAGTCACGTTGTACAAAAAACAGTGCCTCGTATGTAAAAAGAAAATCTTTCCAATATTCGAGCAAACAAGTAGCACTAAAGCTATATAAGACGTATATTCGCCCTCTGTCGGAATACTGTGTAAATATATGGAGATATATATCCTTCTCTCGTTAAGGATATAGCTTTACTAGAAGGCGTACAGAAAAGATTCACAAAATGGATACCTGTCCTTAGTAACTTATCCTATCATGACCGTCTCCATGAACTTAAACAACCATGATTTAAACAACAGGGTTATCGAATACTATGTGTTAGTACTTATAACATATGGTGATTCTCCTAATTTGTTCCATTTAAATTCAGATCAGCATCTACGGGGTCATGAGTTTAAATTATCCAATGAAAATTTCAAAACTTCTGTACGACAACATTTCTTTCCAATTAGATTGCTTACTCACTTGAACAACCTACCTTCATCAGTTATGTCAGCATCTTCCATAAATGTGTTTAAAAATTGACTGGATGAGTGGATGTCACGGGAGTTAGTGTAAGTGCGCAATATATAGTTCTTCATCGAGTGCGGATAATGGCCTATTTCATTGGTTTTGTGAAACAAATGTTTATTGTAAGGACATTTTTGTCTATTTTTATTTTATTTGTTTAATTGCTGTCTACTGTGTTTTTTCATGTACTTTTAAATTATTGTTGTTTATGCATTGTTATCTTTTGGACATTATAGGCATTGCCTCTGTCCTTCTAATTAAATTAATAATAATAATAATTTGTTTTGTATGAAGCATTGTGCATATGTATGACGGAAGAAATATGAAATAGAACGTAAGATTCCGACTCTTGCAATGCAGCATATTTGCTGCAAATAATTTCCAAGCGTATGTTGACAATTCCGTTTGATTAAACGTACCTATGAAAAAACAATTTGGGATGAAAAAAACTCAATTTTCCACACACTTGACACTGTTACGTCAATTTCTTAACAATTTGAACAACAGTTATATTATTAAAAAACACTAAAGTTTACTATGTGATGAGGCGAAGCTGGTATGTCAATGAACATGTAGGAGTAACTTGGCTATATTTCCTCTACATTTTGTTCACTAATTACTTTCTAATGCTTGCGTTAGCAGCAGAGTACAAAAAGATCAGAATTTATTTACCTTGTCATGTCAGTAGTGTTCCATAGTTGTGTTTGTGTCAAAGTATGACAGTCAGTTATTAAAAGACGTTCATTATTATTGTCATATGTTTTTGTATGCTGTTGAGAGAATGTCAAACCTTGAAATAAAACAACGAACCAATTAATTTTTTTATTAAACTTGGCAACAGTGGAAGTAAAATCAGAGATAAGTTAGTCCAAGTTTGCAAGAATAGTGCAATGTACAATTGGATTAAAAAATTTCAGAGACAGAGTGTGTAGTTCATAAAGAGAGATCAGGGCGGCCAATGAGCAGAACTGAATATATATATTTTTTTTCTAATTGTGCCTAATTATGCATAACTAAAATAGAACTGACGAAAATATTGAAAATTTTATTTAATTGCGTATAATTAGTCAAATTTAGGGTTCCTTATCTCTTCATCGATGACACGTCTCTTCTCATTGAATCATGTAATCATTCATCCATACCTTGATGTAAATAGCTCTGGATTGACACACTAAGATAAAAATTGTCGGCCCTTGTATATATATTTATAAACAATTTGTTTGGAGATATTTCATGATATGTAACCTTATGGTATGTTTCGATTGCCGTTTATAATGCATATTTTGTTTTAGAATCGATCAAAGTTGTCAAGAGGCTCTGATAAATATAGAAAAAGACTGATAGAACTAGAGAGTCAATTAGTACTTGTATCACCGAATTTAGTTTATAGAATAAAGAATAAAGCCACAGGTAGGACGTATATGTTCTTCTTATCCTCTGACTTTGAGAGAACTCAGTGGATTGAAGCAATTCTGACTTTACAAAAAACTGAAAGAACTGGTAAATTACCCACGCCTCCGTTTAATATGTTAGAATTGCAAACATGGATAACTGCCTGCAGACAGTTTTTGAAGACCAATATGGGTTCCTACCTTTTGAGAAGTGGAAATGATGAAAGTTTGCTAGTTGGAGACCTCCATGTGCATATATTTGACTTATGTGGTTTGGAGTTTTCTTGTGGTGAGTGTTATCATTGTGTTGTCCAGTGTTTTTCTAGGGTTTCGATATTTGAGTTGGTATTTGTAATTTTTATTTTGATATAGAGAAATTAAACGTATTGCAGTGTATTCATATTTATCACTATAATAGCTATTTTTGCAGAGCTGTTCCCAAACTCATTCAGAGGGTTATTGCTTGCACAATTTAAGTTTGGTTCTTTGCGGTGGAAAAATCCTAACTTGATTAAAAATTCCATGTTCATGAAGTACATTTGTATATCTTTGAATGTGTTTGTAACACGTTTGACAGATTCACGGATGCTGTTCAATTTCCAGTGCCTCCCGCCTAACCAAGTTATAAAACCCCGTTGTCACAAGAACGCTAGTGGTCTTGAACTGTATTACATGTCCCTCGTCCAATGCATGTTGGGCGACGGCGGACTTCTCGGGTTGGTTAAGTCGTAAAGCCCTTTCATGTTCCTTTTTCCTGGTGACAACCGATCTCTGTGTCATACCTATATAGTCTTTGCCACATTCACAAGGGATGCGATAAACTCCAGGAGTGAAAAGAGGATCTAGCCGATCTTTCACTGGCCTCAACTCCTGTTGGACTTTTCGGGTGGGCACAAATCTTGTCCTCACCCCCCTTCTTTGGAGCACTTTCGCAATGCGATCTGTCACACTATTAACATATGGTAGGCATACCACCTGCAGATCTTCTTTCGGTTTCTCGCAATCTACCCGTATGTGTTTTGGGTTCATCACACGGATTCAATAAAAGTTTGGAATTATATACCATCTGATTCATTCACATCAGAAAGCAGTTCCTCTGTGAAGAAAATAATGGTAATCAAACAAATATTGAAGGTCGGGAAGAAATAGAAAACGAAAACTACGTAGAGCAGAATGATGTCCAGCAAGAATGGGGACCGATTTTAGTAACTTGTCCTGATTTTAATTATTTTCCTGAGAGTGCTCAAATAAACTTTGATACAAATGAGGTGACTACACCTTTACAAATTTTCCGGTACATAATCACAAATGAAATTTTTGAATTAATAGTAGAAGAAACCAATCAATATGGACAATCACAAAAAGCCCAGACCCCTACACGAAAATCACGATCAAGTACTTGGCAAAATACCGATATAGAAGAAATTGAACGTTTTTTCTCAATTATTCTTACTATGGGTATGGTTCATGTCCCAATGGTTAATTCCTTATTGGTCTAAAGAACCAATTTTTAGAGCATCTATTATGCCGAGGGATAGATTTCTTTTACTACTTAAAAATTTGCATTTTTGTAATACTGATGATGAGCAGTTGGATAAGACTAATCGCCTTTATAAAATAATGAGTTTGATACTCTCAAATTTCCAGCAAATACTAACACCAAGTAGAGATATTGTTATTGACGAGTCTATGCTATCGTTCAGAGGACAACTTCATTTCAGCCAATACACTCCCAACAAAAAGCATAAATATGGCATTAAATTGTCCAAACTTTGTACAGTTGAGGTATACATCGAATATACTAGTACAGGGTTCTCAGCGTCAGGAAAAACCTGAAAAACCTGGAAATGTCAGGGAATTTGAACTTTGTCAGGGAAACGTCAGGAAAGTGCCAATAATTGTCAAAATCAGGGAATTTTTATTGTCGTCAGGAAAATTTCTGAATGCTACTCATGCCGTGTCTATATTCTTTATTTAATGAACGCAGCGAGTTGCCTATTTCTGTTTTTTTTAATCACACGTATCGCAGATTGATATAAAGAAACAGATATATCCGGAGTGTATAGCTTTTTTATACATATTCATCGCCTGTTTCAAGACATATTCAATGGTGACGTTACTTATGTAATGTACCAAGAAAATGTATAGTTTCAAAACGTAACATCCTTAAATATTTGTTTCTCTTTAACATCACACTCACTTTTTGATTATTGTTTATACAATTTATTTATCACATTATAATATTTGGAAAATGTGTGAGATCTGCAACAAAAATATGGAATTGATTTTAGCAACTGTAAACCAAAACAAATAATTACCTACATGTTCGTGTGAGTGACAGGTTTAATGAAATTTGAAGAGAAAAGTAATTGGATTATGCGTTTGTACTGTAATTCAAGATGTCTAAGAATACGTAAATTTGTAGAGGTACATACAATAATCCACAACCAATTACTTTTTAAATAAACAAGATAAGAAATATAAAAGTATCACCCATTAAATCTGAAAATTTAAATCACACCGATTTTGAAATTTCTATCTAGCAACTGCTGCATAGACCTTAGCAAAGCATCTAAAGAGTTCAAACAGCGCTCAGTGGACGTTTTAAACACGGTTTAAAAAGCGACCTGTGTGACGTTACTGTTTCAATGCAAAAATATAGTGTTTTGAACCGATTTGAATACATTTAATGACATAAAACAGCTAAAGCTGTTTTTTGTATAGCTGTTTGCTCAGTAGTAAAATATATTTTTATTGGTTTTGTTGTGTTTGTTTATATATATTTCTATTAAATCTCTTAAATATATATTATTAGATTCCTTAAATATTTATATTTGTTGCAATGACTGAAATAAATATTTCTAATAAAATTAAATATCCATGTCACTTATTTGTCATCAAATGGGCTCAATTATGCCTTATCATTTTTTTTTTCTTTGGTTTAAGTTTTAAAAAACATATTTTGTATGCTTTTTGTCAGGGAATTTTAAAAAAGTATATCAGGAAAAACCTGGAAATGTCAGGGAATTTGGTTCTGAAAAATTGCTGAGAACCCTGTAGTATGGGACGGCAAAAATACTAAAACTGATGAACAGAGTCACTGAAGCAATGGTTCACCAATTATTCTCTTGTATTGAAGACAAAAATGGCCGATTCCTTTATGCCGATAATTTCTATAGTAGTTTACCACTTGCTAAAACATTATTTAATCAAAATATGGTGTATACCGGAACACTGCAATCTAATCGTAAAGGAGTTCCAAAAAGTTTTGACAAAAAAATGAAAAAAGGTGAAACGTAAGGTCAACAAAATGGTTGCCTAAAAATTATTAAGTGGGTTGACAAAAGACCTGTAATGATGCTTACAACAAATGTATCTCACGAAGATTATCTTGTTGGGATTGGTAAAGAGTCTCGTAACGGTAATAACTTTAAAATCACAATGTGTAAAGTAATTCGGTTTCGAGCTTATTAGCTCTCATTAGTATGCCATAGGTGCGGAGCCTTAGTCCGCAGAGTAGTTGTTTTCTGGAATTCCGTGTTTGTTACATAACCTTGTTGGAAAAATCATCCAATCTTTCCAGAGAAGGAGATTGCGGTGGCTACATTCTTGAACATTGAAGAAGCATTTAACAATGCCCTACCAGAGTCCCTCTATACAGCAGGCGGCTAGAGGAATTGAATCTATCATATCTGGCTGGATTCGGGCAATGCTGGCAAACAGGACCATAATGACAAGCCTGTGGGGGGAGGCGATCAGGTTTAGGGCTGAGAGGGGTTGCCGGTAGGGTGATGATCTGGTCATATTGGTAAGAGGTATATCTGAGAATAGTATTCCATCTATTCTTCAGGAAGTTTTAAACGGAGTACTAGACTAGTGTGAGAGAGAACAGATGTCTGTGAACCCCCACAAAATAGTGATTCTGCCATTTACAAAGAAACACGAACTGATCAACTTCAGACACTCTAATTTACTGGGAGAGACAATACCATTTGCGGAGGAAGCGAAATATCTGGGAATTGTTCTGGATAAGTCGCTCAATTAGAACTCTCTTATGGAAAAAGTTATCCACAAGGTCAGAATGTTTCTATGGACGATGAAATCGTGGAAAGTCCTAGGGCATAGTTCCTAAACCACTATATTGGCTGTATATGATGGTTATCAGATCCATGATCACATACCGCTCCATAGTTTGGTGGTCCAAAGGTCTTCTAGGGGCAGCCAAAGCAAAACTTTCAGGTTTTCAGACAACTTGAGATAACTGGTGTGAAACAGCACCACACCTTCAGCTGCTCTGGAAGACTCCTAGATCTATCACCTCTCCATATACTTTTCGAGAGAGAAGTCAGGAGACAGTATACAGATTCAGGCAAGAGGGTATTAGTATGTGGAAGGTTAACATAACACAGTGGAGTGCTGAAGGACATAGAAGGTCACAGCACTCTGTCGATGGTCTCGGATGTTATATCTACAAAAATCAACTATAGATTGCCTCTTGAAATTCTCCTTCCTCAGAGGGAAGGGATGGGTGCTGGGTAAAACTGGCCTCCTGAAGGCAGATACTTGCTAGTACACCGATGGCTGCAAAACTCTAGTAGGTGTTGGGGCTGGAGTGTATAGTTGCAACCCAAAGACGAGGTTGTCAGTAAGCTTGGGCAAGTATGCAACTATATTTCAGGCAGAAATCTATGCCATTGAGCTGTGTCTATGGAGACTGGAAAAGTTCAAACTTACACGCAGGTCGATAAAATGTTTTTCCGATAGTCAAGCAGCTCTAAAAGCACTTGGATCTACTTGAGTTAAATAGATTTGACTTAAAGACTCTGATAGGCTATATACTATATACTGGGCACTACCGGTTAAGGAGTCACATGCATAAGTCGGATTTGGCTGAGGAGGCCGAGCGCTGATTGTGTTTTGAGAGTGAGGAATTGGCAGAACACATTATGTTATTGTCCAGCAGGAGGAAGGACCAGATTTTCTATATTTGGCAAGATGCATCTCTGCTAGAAGATCTGGAGATAATCTCACCCAATAAGGTTATTGGCTTCATAAAGAGGCTAAACCTGTTAGGTGAAGTATAATATGGGTGAGCCACAATAAACCATAGGGTCGCAGCGGAGGGCTAGTTTTTGGCCCACTCACTTTGAAGATAACATATGTATATGTATATTTTGTGTGTACGTAATATGATATATAACTTTATATTCTATGTAACATTTTGTAAATCTGGAGTTTAATTAACAATTATAATTTCCTTTCGAGTTTAAATAAATAAAAAGAAATCATACGTGACTTTTTGTATAGTATATTCTCAATTACCTTTTTTATATAGTATAATCTGAAATTATCTCGTAATGACAGTTTCATGGTTTTAAACAAAGCATTTGATAAGAGTTGCACTTCTGTAGTTCTTGTTCTGTGGCATTGACTGATTTGGAATGTACATGCTCTTGCAATCATAGTGACACTGCCTCAAAACAGTTTTTAAACTGCTGGAAGTTCTGAGTAATATTGGTGAGTGAAACAACTAAGAACTAATGTTAAGAGTTGAAAGTAGATTTTGTTACAAATACATCAGCAGTTGAAAAGAAATCGCAAAATTAATTTTAAAGAGTGCCATTATTATTGCAAACGATTGTTATTGCTGCATTTATGCATCTGTTATCAAAACAGATAATTTTTAGTTTAACATTTTTTTTATCTATAATTTTACAACATAATGTATCTTGAACTCTTATCACTTGTAATTTTTGTTTCTTTTAGATCTCTTTGTGTGCATTGAAGTAGACTTTTATGGTCATTTCTTCCAAAAAGCCAAAACTAAAATAATTTGTAATTCAAGTAGTCCACACTGGAACGAAAATTTTGTTATCGATTTAGAAGGATGTGAAAATCTTCGAGTGTTAGTATACCGAGATAATACAACGTCGTCTACACTGTTTGGAAAGCATACTCAGAAATTAAGTAGAAAATGGCTAAGCCAACAAACTGTAGAAAAGAATCTTTCAATCAATGGTTGTACATTGAGGATGGGTTTAAAATACATTCCATGTGAAGTTAGTTTACGTAGAGTGCCTACAGGAAAAATAGGTGCCTTATTCGGTGAAAAAATACAAGCTGTGTGCAAGTAAGTGAAATTTACATACATGGTGTTTAGTAATGAATAAACCTTACTCTGACAGTGCTTATTTGGATCAGAGTACTAATAAGTTTAATTAACAAACTTCAAAAATATATACCTTGTTAACGTTTCAAACTTTGGGAGATAGTGAGAGGTTTGGACATGAAAATATAAAACAGGAACTTTTGTCTCCAAAATTGTGTAATTTTGGCACCAAAATTTTATTAGTGCTCAAAATGTTTTGCTTAATACTAGTTATTCTTATACTGGGTGTTTCCTAAGTGCAGTCCATAATTTCAAGACACAATTTCTTAAGATTAAAGAAAAAATAGTTCCTATAAAGATGTGGCTGGAGACTTAGGCTTAGATTTAGGGTGTATATGTTAATATTTGCAATAATTTGGAACAGTCATTGTTAGGTTCTTAAAATTCGGCAGTTATTGTACACTGGTCAAAAGCTGCATTTTTAGTATAAAGTCAAATTTTATCTGACGCCAGTCATGTTGTTAGGCGTGAGTCAGTCGAGTTTTATATTCGGGGATGTTTTCCGGGCCGTTAGGGTGATAAAAGATTCCTTTCACATTGTCCTTTTGCGATATTTTAGCTGGCAATCTTAAATATAAACATTTCTATAGTTTTGTTTACTTCTGTAAAGAACTGCAGGTGGAAACATTCAAATAAGCACAATTTTGGCAGGTACCTCTGTGGCTGCTTACGAAACCCAAGATCTATGGTTCGATTACCAGAAAAGTTAATTTTTTTATATATATTTTTTTAATATTTATTCAGTTTCTTGATGAAAAATTTTATATGTATCAAATATATACTTTTATGAGACTTTAGGTACAAAGTGTCTTGCAAACTAGGCTTAAATGAAAGTTTACTGTTTATATTTATTGAATTTTTGGTTTAAAATATATAAATTTGCCTTTCTGAGACTTTACATAGAACAGTTTTTAACAATTGCACCAACATATTTTTTAATTAAAAAAAAAAAACTGGGTCTGCGTCGGACCAGACGGTGGAAGTTATACTTCTTTTTTTTAAAAAAAAAAAAAAACCTTTCAAAGCCTGAACGTACAAAAAAAAAAAAAAAGTTCTTAAAAATTTGTTTTGAGCGTGACGCGCTTTCTCGACCAACATCCCATCCCAATGTGTCTAACGGGCGCAAAGAAGTGTAACTTCAAAATTGTTGTTTCTAACCAGCGTGGAGTGGAGCTCATGCCGCACGCAGTATGGCCTAAGTGCCGTAGGCATGAGAGAAAGGCCATACAAGTTACATTATGTGGGGGTAGCAAATTACTTCTGACTTACAAAATTAAAATTTGTTTAACAAAATGAGTGTATATTTGAATTCAAGTAAATCACTGTCAAGGTACGCTGTATTTCTTACCAGTTTCTTACCAGACAACACTTTGAATATTATTTATTGCATACTGTTCAATTATGATGCATTTGTTGGACTAAAAATGGAACTTTAAAGTACTAGGACGATAAAATAAAAGTCCGTGGACTTACAAATTTCTATGGTAACCCATGTATTACATATTAGAAATATTTTTTGACATTTCAGAAAGGTGACATAACAGTTTCGTTTTTTAAATAAAAAGTCATGAAAATATTGACAGCTCGCTGTTTCCTTCAGAATATCTTGCGGTATGCAATCTTCATCCATTTTGATAAATGAATGTAAATTAAATATTCGAAAAATGCATAACGCCAAATAAATTTTTCTGATGTCAAATATTATTTCAAACCATTGCTACGAGAATAAGTACATTTAGCCTACCATAAGCAATTTTATATTTTTATTAATTAGTAAAAAGTCGCAAACATGTATATGATTAATTTAATTATTTGAATACTTTGAATGCAGTATGAAAGAAAATATTGTATGTACCATGGACGAAAAATAGATTAGGGTACACATAATTTTTTACGATCTTGGCTACGCCTCTGCCATAAAAATTTACTCGTACCTTAAAGCTTCCCTTTTTGTCCTAGATACATAAATAACTACTATGATTTCAATAATTGTAAATTTTAGGCGGCAGAAGAGAAATGTACCTTTTATTGTGACAGCGTGTATTCGTGAAGTAGAAAGAAGAGGAATGTCCGAAGTGGGCATATATCGTGTCTCTGGTTCTGCCCTTGATATATCTAAGCTTAAAAAGTCCTTTGAAACAAGTAAGTAGATATTAATTATTTGTCACTGTTATAATAGTCTAGAAGCTGGTAAATTTCTTTGGTACTAAATTTTCCAACACTAACAGGATTCCTACAGGTATAGAAAACCTTGAAAATTGGAATAAGTCGGAAAATTTTCTAATGGTCAAGGGAAACAGGGAAGTAATGATATTCTCGGCAATTTCATGCATTACGATGTAGAAAAGCTTTTCCACAGAATTTAAATTTACCGTACTAATTGGTAAACTGTAATACATATATTTTACCAAATATACAGAATGCTAATTAAGTTTCAAGAATAATTTTTTGATTTTAATATAAAACTTACGATCAACCTGGGTTCTTAATGACTTAATTTGGTTTTTATACACGTTTCTAAATTGATCGAAGTGAAAGTTCAAATTCCTTATAAATTTTTCAGCAAAAATTATGGAATAGGTCATGTAACAATATTTTAAGCTTATAATTAGGATTTCATAGATATAATTTATTGACATTTTTATGCATTTAATTAATACAGTACAATCTGTTTAATCTGGACACATTTTAATTTGGTCATCCAGTAATCCGGACACTCACTTCGTCTGCTTATACAGGGTGATTCAGAACATCTAAACAAATCTGGGAATAGATGCGTCATGAAAAATGGAGTCAATATAGTTAAATTTTTTTGTAAAATCCTTATAGTTTCCGAGTAAAATATTATTGAAGTTGTACTTTCTACCTTTACATCGCTGGGCTACTGTAGTCTCTACACAGGCGATTCCAAATATTGAAATGCGATTACTTTTTGTAGCGTATACCGTTTTTGTGATTGAGTCTTTACATTAGTTTTTCTAGTGTCAAAAATGGCTTATGTCTATATCAACTCGGAGTTAATAGATATCGTTTTAATTTATGGCTATGTGAAAATGCTATAGCAGAACGTTTTCCCAATAAACATGGGCCAAATGCAGCTATTTTTACTACTGTGTGCATTGAGTGCAAATGTAGTGTAACGCGAATGTGTGGTGGGAAATTTGAAAGCGAATCGTATATCCGTATCATGTACAGTGTGTCCAAGGAAGGATTGGACGAAGAAGACTGGTGCCATGGCCGCCACGATCTCCTGACTTTAAATCATTTGGACTTCTTTTTGTAGGGATATTTACCGAAGTGGATATCTACTACTGATGATTTATGCAAACCTATAATAGCTGTTGCCAATAAGTTACGAGATCAAAACAAACAAGAAGCAGAAACATTTGTGTTATAGTTGACTTCCAAAATTGTAGAGTGACTAATGTTATAAACCTGTTCACAATTTATAGCAGTCAACACAAAGAAATATACATGCAGCCCATATATTTTTCCTACAAAATCGTGTGCCACATATGCTTCTGCTACGCATGCGCTGTAGTTAGTACGCATGCGCTCCTGCTTTTGATGGGTTGCGACGAATTGTTGGATCTAACTCTTTCATTTCCAGCACTATCATGGGCGGGTATATCGTTCGGGCGGGCAAAATTTTGGGTATATTTTTTCGTTAATTTAATTATGAATGTAATTAATTTTATTAGTGATTTGATCCAAGTGAGGAATATCGGATGATGACATGTATGAAGAGTTTAGAGCGTGAGGTCAAAATATGAGTGTAAGTGATGTTGAAATATGTATTTCATTAACAAAATTGTACGTGATTAGCATATGTGTGCAAATAAAAAAGTGGTAAAGAAGTACAACTGTGAAACGGAAAGTGATCAAAACTTGCGGAAGGAAGATTGTATTTTTAAAATGAGTTAAAAAAAATCGATTGCTATATCTTACAAGATGAAACTTAGTCCGTATAAATTAAATGGAAAAGAGTATACTGATAGAAAGGACAAAATAGTGATATGGCGAAGAAACTATTTAAAATAAATATTAAAAAATAAGAATCTGGATCGAAGAATATATTAAATTTTGACAAAACATGGATGTATGAAGGTCATACGGAAAGCAGTACAATATTATATAATAAGTGTTAATGTGTGACCGTTATAGTGACAGTGCTAGTAACCAATAGTAAATAGTGTGTATGTATTCTAAAGCTTTTTGTCCTTTTGAATGCGGAATTTGCAAATATGTGCACGATTTATTTAATGATGGAAAAATCTCTATTTGTAACAAATTTTGTCAACTACCTATAACATTTTCTATCATTTTCATCTTGAAACTGCCACGGTAGATTATCAGAAGCTCAAAACAAATTTATTAACACCACATAACAATGAAAGTGGCAATAATATTTGTAGTGTTTGACAGTTTTGCAAATTGCAATTGTCAAAAGTTGTGATTTTTCCGCCATAAATAATTAAAACAAGTTGCAAAATGCGTGCAAAAATCTGAATTTCGCGTCCATGAGGACAAGGTGTGATATCCGCGGAGTGCGCATCAGATAGGTATAAGTGGGTGGTGGTGGGCAATCGCCGCCCAAAAAGACGGCATTCTAATTTGGTGAGAGGATGACACAGGTGGCACATTTAAACTAAAATGTTAATGTGCTAGGTTCAGCCGACGTCAACTTATTTTTGATAATTTTGTGTGCTTTAACTCTTCTCAAGTGGCACGCTTAGGTAATCATACCACCCGTATCTTCCGTACTCATCTCAGTGTTGTGAATTAGTAACTCTCTATTATTTTTGACCTTGGGTAATTGATAATACAAGATAAAAACTTTAAATTTTGAAATATTCTTATTATTTTTATTATCTAATGCCTCGAAATTGGTAAACACTGTTATGTCACTGTTTCTACTCTAAAAATAATGGATATTATGTAATGTAATTATTTTTGTTATTTTTGTATATTTTTTATATCTGATCGCATTCAAATTTAGTACGCCTATAAAATGTGGCTCCCCGCACGCTTCGCCCGTCACGCTAGTCTACAAGTTAGCGATTAGTCACTCTCTATAATTTCGACCCCTGACTATAGTTTAGAAACTGGAAAAGACGGGCCCTAAATTTTGTTGTCACACCAGATATATTTTATTAATTAAAACTACTAATTAATTTTATTAATAATAATTAATAACCATAGCAGCAATTTGCAGTATAAAATAGGTGTTATAAATAGTTATTTATGCAACAAGTACAAAAAGTAAGTGTTTATTGCACGCGACGTGAAATTGTCCAACGAGGCCGTCAGGCCGAGTAGGACAACACGTCGAGTACAATAAGCACTTTTTGTACGAGTTGCATACAATATTTTTTCTATGTTCATGCAAAAACCAAAAATGATATTTAGATGACACTAAGTCTAGGAAAATGTGACGTAGATTTGAACGTTTATGTTTGTCATGATGACAAAACGCTGTAGTAGAATGACAGATGAATGCAATAAACATTTTATTGCACTAGTGCAATAAAGAACCACTTTTTCCACTAAATATAGTTCAATAAAGTTTTGTTTTTTGCATGAACGTAGAAAAATGTTATTTATTTCTTTCCTTGGGAATTTCTTTCAATTTTTTGTCCTATCGCTGATTGCATGCTTTGCCGCCTTAAGTTTTACAGTGGACCAGTTTCCAGTGGCGTGCAGTAGTGTATTTATAAATCATTTTCGAACTGCCATTTTTGATTTTTTTTTTAGATAAGTTCTGAATAACCCTGTGGTCCGGATGTACCTAGTTAATTAGAACATATATGTCACTGTAACGCATGCGTAAACAGTATGAGACTCATAGTCAATACATGTTAATAGGTAAAACGGCAAATTATTACCATATTTTTTAATAAGGGTAACCTATCCGAAAAATCAAACTGATTTTCTGTTAAGTGGATTTATAGAAATACTTCAACCAGACTTACTTTGTTCAACTGAAGATAAGCCACATTGCATTTGTATTATAAGATTTGCAATCTATTTTGTCTATGGAAAAATTGATACCAAAAAAATTCACTAGCTCCTCGACTATATGTTACATACTTTTAAATACAATGATTGATTAATATGGATTTTATTAACTTATAGATTCTTATGAAGCTGAACAGTTACTAAAAGAAGTAGATATACATTCTGTTACGGGTATTCTAAAATTATACTTAAGAGAACTACCAGAAGCCTTATTTACTGATCAGTTATACCCAGAATTGTTAGAGGCATTTAATCAGAGTAATGGAAATTTAATTCGACGAACTGAGTTACTTAAAAGTTGTTTTGCCAAGCTTCCAGAACAAAACCGTGAAACAATTAAGTGCATATTGGATCACTTGATAAAGTAAGTACCTAACATAACATACAAAATAAAGCTATTTAACAAATCCAGGAAAACAGTATATTTTTATAGTCCGATCAAATTCTTTAGAAGTATAGAGGAAATTTGCTTAAACAATCCTCAATTATGTGACAGCTTAATTTATCTGATTCTATCATCTTCCATCTTTGAGTAGGAGAAAGAAGTCAATTCCCAAAATCATGAATGTTGTGTTGGATTTCAAATCCTGAGATTAACCATGGATTTATTATTTAATCAATATTTACACTAAACCAAGTGGTAATAACCTCCAAACAGGTTGACAACTCTTATGGGCGAATGTCTTTGGCAAAAATTGTGATGACACAATCTAATAAAGAATCACAGTCGACGCTGTTATTCAATCTGTCATTACATATACAGGGTTAACTATGACTAAGTACAAATATTTTAAGAGGGAATAGATAAAAATAAGATTTAAAATGTAGATTATTATTTAATGATTTAATAAGAAACACGATATGGTAGCACGGGGAGGCAGCACCTACCTTACTGTTATTTATGTACAAGATTTATATTTGGAGAGATTTTAAGAATGTTGGAATCATTTTCTGTTTTCTTACTTGTTTAAATTAAAACTTGTCATTGCAAAGGTTTTTGTACTAGTCTAAGAGCCAGTGGCCGGCAACCTATAAGTAAATGATTATATCAGATTTAATCAAATACTTTTGAAATTTATAATTTTTGTCAATTTCACAAATGTCTGCCATGACCTTGGAAGCGCGTTAATTGTCTGCCTTTGTTATTTTTATATAATAATAATTGTATATTTCAAAATTTTCAAACGGCAGCTGTGTTCATTTAATAACGAAGTTGGTTAAATATTCATACTTCTCACACCTGAGTAACACTTGGGTCGGCCTCGCCGGGCTTAGCGAGTCCCTACCTCATGAGTGATAGGTATAAGAGACTTACTGTGCAAAATTTCAGGTATAATCATTTACTAGGTTGCCGCCCACTGGATCTTAGACTATACTGGCTGGGGATTTTGCCTTCCCTTGGTCGTTCTTTTTGTTTAAAACGAGATACCTGTTTGGTCCGACGATCATGACCAGATGCATTACCTCCGTCGGGAAAAACTACAAAAGATAACAATAAAATACACGTAAATGCATATAAATACATAAAACCGCTACCACACCTTTACCGCCAAGGCCTTAGACCAGTTGTCATCTAGGCGTTTGAATACATGTTTGTAAATACACAAAAAATATGCAAAAAATTTAATTATCGAAAAGCAAGTACTGAAAAATTATTTCAAACTAATTACAGTACCATTTGCAATATTTTTTGACAGCATCTGATACAGTCGCCATTTGTAGGCCACTAGTGCAAGGTGCACTTCACGCCGATAAACTTTAAACTTCTTGTATTGTTAGGGAATTCAATTCTGTTAATACTAATAATAGAACAATATTAACAGTAATCAATGATGTTTGCATAAAATAATTAGTATTATTTTAAACTATAACATCCCAAGATGTTTACAGTGTCCTGTAAAAATGTTTCTAGGACCCTTAGAATATAACATAATATAATCTAAGCTTTGCCATGTTCTTTGATGTTTAGAGAGTATCCAACTAGCTATGCAGTATTCTAGATTATG
Organism: Monochamus saltuarius; assembly: GCA_025584915.1. Classification (NCBI taxonomy): domain Eukaryota; kingdom Metazoa; phylum Arthropoda; class Insecta; order Coleoptera; family Cerambycidae; genus Monochamus; species Monochamus saltuarius. The sequence goes on along the minus strand of CM046721.1, from coordinate 46,288,099 downwards.
TTAGTTTAGAACAGTTAGTGACTAATTTTTAATTTCAAATGTTTTATAGTAATTAAATAAAGTAATTTATGTCGGGTATGTTAAGTGGATAATTATGACGAAACTGCAATGAGTGAAAATATAGTTTTGGCAGGGTGCAAGGAAGGACAAATGCAAAATACTACAGCAAACCGAATTAACTCTATCAGGTATTTAGGTATTATTATATATAAAAATGTTTATTTTTGTTGTTTCTAGATTTGACAATGCTGTAAAAAATAACCGCACGGTAGTTAACATATCTAGCCGTGTTGGACGATGATTGATTGTCATAGGCGCCGATTTTCTGAGGTTTTACTACATTTTTTTAACATTGAATTAAAATTTCAAAATACATTTTTTATTGTCTTTAGGCTTCTCTTTTATATTTAGTCATAGATAAACCTGTATAGGAACTAAAGAAGTCATCTAATTGCTGATATTACTCACAACTTTTAACGTCTGCAGGCCATCAGAATCCTGGGGGCATGATAATCAATACTCTCAGATATAAGGATCTGCAAAAGAAATAAACCACATCAGTGTGACAACCAAACTTTGTTTGGAACCTACGGTATTTTGTGTCACAAGACATTACTTTTAAATCAAGTCTTATTATAATACTTGGTTTCAATAGAAGAATATTATTTACCAGTTTTGGACAAACTATCCTAAAATATTTATCACTTTGAACGTTTCAAATAAATTTGATTAAAATGTCCTTTTACTCCACCAATAGCACAATATAATTAAGTTCAATTGTGCAACTAATTTTATGTGTCATCTGTCAAAAATTGTTGATGTTGTATATAGTTGAGGTCCAATATAATATAATCAATAATAATTAGGATTTTTTCGCGAGTTCCCGTTTGATCAACGGTAACAAAAAATCAGTTACTGGTCCATTTTCACATAATAGCGGTAATAGGGGAATACAAGAGTAAGTTACTCTTATGACGTCAGTAATATAAAACGGGAACTGATTTACTTCCCGGTATTTACTAGTCAGTTACTAGCGGTTATTGTGAATTATAAAAAGATTAGACATTTCCACTCACAGTAATTTTGTGAATCAAACATAGGTATCATTTTCTATTTCTGTTTTGAACAGTTTGTGAAATTTCTTTCTTCATACGAAATAAGTAGAAAAATACATGTTCTTGATATACAGGGTGTTTGTAAATAAGTGCAAAATATTTTAGGGGGTAGTTACCGAAGTTATTTTATGGAAAAAAGTTAATATAAACAGAGGTCGAAATATGCTTTGTTTCCGAAATACTGTGTTTAAATCTTAATTTTTTATTTATTTTTATTAATTATTTTAAAGAATATTTTTGGGGTGATCTGAATATTTCTACTTGCATCAGTGACGTTCATGCGAGAATACCACAACCATTTTCAATAAAAAAAAATTGTACGCCACTGATTTTTCCGGTTTTGATATTTTTTTAGAAATCCGCATCAATTGTGAATGAAACTGGTCTACAATTTTTTTGGAAGGATGCACCGTTTTTGAGCAAAAATAAAAATAAAACGTATTTTATTGTAGGTTTTGTTTATCTTTTATTTGAAGGTCTTTTTTACTAATGTTATTATGGTCAAAGTAAAAATGCACTTAAGGCTGGTTCATGTTAGAACGAAATCCGCAGTTTTTATCACGAAAAAGATGGCGACCAAAAATCCGGAAAAAGTTGAAACAATTTGAACTTTTTGACGATTTCGATTTATGACAGATGTCATACTATTTTGTAAAAATAAAATTAATTATTCTTAATACCAATACTTATTACGAGTTTGCTTTTTATATTATATCCTACAATTAAATATAATTTCTAAATCACTTAAAAGAAGACAGACAAATAGAAGTTGTAGTGTTAAGGAAATATTTAAGAAGCGAAAAGGAACAAGGCGACTTCACAAATCTGATGTGAGAAATGAGACTTTACGATCCTCAGAAATATTTTTATTACTTTGGGATGAATTAAGATCGATTTAATGAATTATTAAATAAAGTAGGACCTAGAATTAAAAGGGTTATTACACCAAAGAATTTTATATGTATATGACATTTCCGATACATTTTGACATTTGATATAATTGACAGCACAATATCACAAAATGACAACAAATAACATAAATTCCCTATAGTTTTTCTGTATTTCGTCGTTCTTATATGAACAACAAAATTTCAGATTTAAAAATTATTTTTACGATTTAAAAATATATTCGCATTCGTTGTAACATGAACCAGCCTTTAACCATTGAAAATAAAAAGTTGACATACATATTATGGGTAATTTTTTTTTATTAAAAATGGTGTGGCATTCTCGCACAAACGTCACTGATGCAAGTACAAATATTTAGATCACTCCAAAAAATGCACATTTATCCTTCCAAAGCGTGTTTCAAATTTCGAGTCATCTTTAAAACTCTTTGAAATAATTAATAAAAATAAATAAAAAAAAATAAAATTTAAACACTGTTTTTTTTTTACTGTATTGGAAAGGTATTTTAAACTAATATAAATCAAATTTACAGTTCCTATCAATGAAGTCATATGTATGCTCTCTGATACCAAACATCTAGGTATGCTAATGAACAATTCCAGAATACTGTTAATACCTAAAAATATATAAAAAATTAAACATAAAAAAATTAAACACTGTTTCACGGAAACGAAGCATGTTTTGATCTACGCTTATATGTATGTTCTCACAAGAGTCACAGATTGGTTTCAAACTGTTAGAAATATTCTACCAGTTAATTTGCATGGGCATGTAACTTAAGAAATAGTTAGACAAACATTTCTGACGGTTTCAAACTAGTCCTTGACTTGTGGAAACAGACCTTATATGAACTTTTTTCACAAAATAATTTCGGCAACCACCCCCTAAATTATTTCCCACTTATTTACAAACACCCTGTATCTCTATTCTACCAAATGTGTGAAAATTGTATAGAAAATTTACAGCATTTACACCATCAGCAAGGTATTGCTATGTCTTATATTATTCTCAATTTTCACAGAGCTATCGGAAAAGTCTTCAAAGAGTAAAAATAAAAACATTTTTCTGAAAAGTTCAGAAATAAACTTGAAAACGAAAATTAATAAAAAAAAAACAACCGGTATCGGTTAACCGCCACATTTTTGCGATTTTCATTTTGAGAGCAAACAAGAGTTAAGAATTTTTGTTCGATTGCGAGGAGGGAATGAACCGCTAGTATTCTGACGGTCATGTTGCTGGGAACATCACCACCACTTTTATTTTTATGAAATAAATATTTTATAAAGTTGGTTTTATTATTGATGGTACATCTATTGCTCTGTTGAATAATCGAAGTTGGAAAGTTTGAACTTCATCCGATTTCAGCTGCAAAAAGAGGGGAATACGGTTAATTTTATTGGCTGAAAATCACGTGACATCGTGTGAGTAACCGCTTACGTTCAAATTGATTCAGGCGACGAGATATGGGACAGGCAAACATGGAAGATATAAGGGAAGTCATAAGGTTTTGTCAGAAACGCAGGTTGGTGAGATGACGCAGAGTGACTCACGGTGAGTTTCTGTGAACCACAGAAATAAATGAGACTTTGCAAATAGAACCGCAAAATTACATATCTCATGACGTTCTGCTCCACACAGTCCCAGTGAAGCAGTTTTTGGTTGACCGGTGTGAGTTATTGTGTATTTCACAGTTGTTCTTTCCAGTACCTGATTGAGGCTATTCGAAGCAGAACTGCTAGTATTCTGAAGGTGATGAATGGGAAATCGCAAAAAATTTCTAAATATTGATAAATTTGTCATATTTGAGACTTTTGATTGCAGTTCTTTGAATCTGGATGCCGTACAAACATCTACATTTTCCTCCAAGAGTGTAATTTTACTTTGAGTTAGCTGACAGTGAAGCACTTAATAAATTTCCTATGGTTATAATATATCATGACCTCGGTAACTAGTTACTACTAGTCACGGAACTAATATGCACTTCATAGCGTTAACTGGGAATATTTGAGCTATTCCTGCCCTCTGGATTTGGACGGCCTTGCAACTCTGGACAAACTAAAATGTTGTAAGCCTCCAGTGAGAAATCAGTTAACTTGGCCGTATGTATTTTTGTAAGATTATCTTTATCAAAAAATTTGTTTTGTTTTGTGATGGAAATCAGTCCTGAAAGGTTGTCGCAACGTTGCTGTTATATCCTTCCAATTTCAAACCAATTATAATAAAGATACTGGTCAGAACACAAAAACTGAATCAAATGACATCACGTTCTGTTTCCTTGCGAAATTGAAGTCAGAGATTCAAAGATGGTGTTTCCACTGTTGAAATTTCAAATTACAAAGACGAGGGTTACCAGGTTTTCAGTTTGTATACAATGCTTGATTAATTTTTATATTTCATCTACTTAGTGTGAAGTTTTCTTACGGAATATCCCATGAGCCTTAATTATTAACCAGAAATAATTTAAGTAGGAATACTTACAAGTGAAAATTTATTGGATCATGGTGATGTTAATATATGTATTTCAGACCATGTCACATTCTTACTGTTCAGTTCATTTTTCAGATTACAAAGGTACCTATTTAAGCAAATATTTCAGATTATAAAGAAATAAAATTGATTCAAATTATGAAGTGTTTTCTTATTATAGAAGGTACACATTAAAATAATTGTATATTAACTTGAGAATAAACTGAAATGTAAAAAGCAAACAACCATGACAGTTGTAAAACTTATCAAAATGAAATGAGACCATTGTCGTATGAAATTCCATATTTTATGAAAATAGTAAATTTTATATCACGCGGTTCAGGTTATTTTTTATTATATCTTCTTACTTTGTTTCGAACTTGGAGAGCTTGTAGATTACATTATAAATTTAATATTTCTTACAGGGTTTATAAACATGAATGCGACAATAAAATGTCGTTACACAATTTAGCCACAGTATTTGGACCAACTTTACTTCGTCCTGGAACAAAAGCTGATGGTGGGAAGCAGAAAGATAGTTTAGCGACGGGAACAGTGGACGTAATGGCACAAGCCGGTATATTATATTGTTATTTACAAGATCTTTTAAATTCTCTGAATATATTCAGATGAGGTAAAGATTTAGTGGTATAAAAATAAGTAAGCCAAATCTATTTTATATATAATTTGTATACAAATGTGTGACTGTAATTATAATTTTATTTTATATGTATAATATATAACCCAGAACAAAGTTCAAACCAGAAAATGCAAATATTTCTTTTGCAAAAAGTTATTCGTATGTTATCCTGTAGTATTAAGAAATATTATTTGAATATTATTTTATTATATGATACAATTAATGTTTTGTAAGATTTGCAATTTGGTTTTTTAATAACAATAATTTTTCTAGTCATTTGAAAATTTTGATTAAATAATTCTCATTTTCAAAATTTTTTTGAGTTCGACAAGTAATTTGCCACTGCTAGTAAATACTTTCGATGAAATATCTGATCTGTATGTACCATAAATATATGATAAGGAATAATTTTACACTATGTTCATATACGCATTAGGGATGAAAATATTCTCCTGTTGAATATTTCCAAAAAGAGTAAGAAATTTTAAAATATATATTTAAATTAAAAAAATATATAATATTTTCTATTGAAACCAGAACTTCACTTTCAAATTAACTTAAATTCTCAGAAAATCGTAAAGAAAATATTGAAATATTAAACATCAAATGTGCTTAATTTATTAAGCTTGTGGTTATGATTCAATTGTTCTTATAATTTGTTCTTTTTTATTTTTTGCTGTAAATAAAAAGATTCACATGCTTGTGAAAGTGTTACATTTCCAAAATTATAATAATAATATTTAATGATCAATGATGTAATTTGTTCTGTTTATTAAAATCCTGTATTGTGCATACAGAATGTAACTTTAGTCCATGAAAGTAAGAATTTTTGAGATACAAATTGTATGAAGCATTTCTGAAGATGTTTGCTTGAAGTGTTAAAACTATGTTCTAGTGACTAAATTTGTAACAATATTGGAATTGGGAAATTTTTTATATGAATTTTGTAATTTCAGTGCTAATGAAAATTCAATCAATGCATTTGATTTTTAATTGAAATGTAAAGAAAAAGTTATTGAATTATTTTAAAAAATAAGCTTTCCACAGTTATTACATATATTGTCTTTAAAAGTAAATGAAAAACACAATTAAAATTATAGAAATTATTGCCACAAATACGATTTTAAATGCCAGAGAATATCAGGAATTTCCATATGTATCAATTTTATTTATAACTTTCCATGATGAGATTGAATTTCAAATTGTATTTATAACAAGATTTTTTTATATTGAATGGTGGATCCTTTTCATCATTTACATACAAACTTCTTCAAATGATCTTATCTTTATGTTTTTAAGTTACACTCTGTATAGGAGCAGTACCTAAGAGGAATTAACACAATATTTATTTTTTTTAAATACCATTGTTTTTTCCATATATTCACATATGGAAGATCAATCATTAATATCTTGTTTAAAATTAATGGTAAAGTGAAAGCATGTCAATTGGTGTATTATCGAAGTATGTATTGATGCAGTCCTTACAACTATAAAATTGTGATATCACGTTCATGTGCTTTTTAATATTTATGGTTAAAAATTAAAGTGAACTTTTAGATATGCAAACAAATGTATATTGTTCGATAAATTATAGTTCAGTAAAAAATGAATTCAGATGTTTTTCAATATAACTCATAAGTATCAATTTGAAAATTATGAGTATGACATTTATTTGTTACAATTGTGTTACATTTAGGTTTTGTTTCTAAATTCCTAAGTTGATGTAAAACATTATCAAATTTGTTATTTAGGGATTACTTTTATATGTACAATATTCCATAGTTATCTATATTTATATTAAATTGTCAAGAATATGGAATAATTTTATATTGGCAACATTCCTAAAATTTTGCATACTGCTTCTATAATTTTACTTTGGAAATTCCTTGAATATAGGAAAACTTTTTTCAGAATTAAATTAATAAGTACTTAATATGTAGGTGTGCTGCCTTAAAACAGTTTAATTAGAATCACTGCCTCCAGCAGAAGTGCTTATATTGAAAACGTAACTACAGGTTTTAAATTCTGAAATTGTCAAAATTCTGTACTAAGATGGTAGTGAAATAAAACAAACATTTTTAGTTGATAAATAATTATAAAGAATCTCTGATATAAATATGTATTACACAGGAAAAGGTGGGAAATTAGTAATGCCGATATTTATGTAGTATTTTGTTACTTCTCTTTTTTAAATATTGTTAGCTTCTTGTTATAATATATTCTAAATTTTGAAGTTTATAGCAGTTTAGAATTTTTGAGCATAGGGGATAATTGAGAATTGTTAGCAAAATCAATTAAAGGAAGCTTAATATTTCCAGTTAAACTTGGCTAATATGCTTTATCAATGTCTCAACAATGCTTTTAAAAATTCTATCGCTGTGAATAATTAATCTGAAATAATTTTATTCCATACCAAATTATGTGAATGTGTAAAGTAAGAAGTCTTCAGTTTTCATATTATATACATAACAGTTACAATGTAAACCAATAGTCAATCTTACATATGAAACATAATATAGAACAAACTTTACTTTCGATATACTGACCATTTTATTATTCCTTAATTTATTTACTGAGACATTGGATAGATTCTTTTGTCTCTGACTTTACAAAAATTTAGTTCCAATGACAATAAAATTAAACTTAATATTATATGTGGCGCAAATATTATTATTACATTACTTAATGTCTAACATTTGAAACACAATTTTTGTTATTCAACCTATGATGTTTTCTGAAGATGGGGTAAACGATTGTAAAAATAAAAAATATGTAGTAAATAAATTAAGTGATAATTGATTATATATGGTCAGAAAAATGTTGGTTGTTTAATAATGACCATTTTAAGATATTTTTTTATATGTATAAAAATGAATTATTGAATTCTTCATTAATTTGTTTAAAATTAATAATTCAAAACAAATTTGATGTATGTAAGTGAGAAAACTTGTGTGAAAGTATTATATTTTGTACATTAGAAATATACAGTGGTCATGACTACTGACGTGCCCCAATGCAAGATGGAGTGGGAGTAACGTATTAGAATTATGATAGTTACAATTGTGGTACTACCATATCAATCATAAAATATACAGGCCAGAAGCCTAGGCACTGAAAATTAGTCAGACTATGAAGGAGCTTAGAAAACAGCCATCTAGGACAAACTTAATGTACGCTGTTGGTTATACTGCATTTTAATCCCAGCGTACAATTGAAACCAATGGAATGTTTGTACTTGGACCATAGAAGTTATATGTTTCTATGAATTGGATGTAAAATTTTTGTATTTTGAAATTCCCGCCCATTAGTGTGAAGCTACATCATTAGTGCAACCAACTTATAAAAGCTAAGTTGCTGCAATATTACCAGACTGGGGTTTTCTCCATAAGTTGACTATTTTCGGTAGGTCTATTGGAGTTCTATATATTTTCAGTTCTATGTGTACTACATATTTCAAAGAATTGCATGTATTTCACATCTAAGTTTATCAGTAGGTACCTGGTAAAAATCAAAGTAGTAATTTTTTATAATGAAGCACATAAAGAACTTTTATTATGAAAAAAATTTGAAAGAAGTTTACTATATAAGAAGTGAAAATTGCTGTGGCAAACCTTGAGATCTCAAGGAAAATTGGACATATGTATATTTGCAATTCTTATTATTTTTTTGTAATCCCTTAAAAAATGGTGCAGACCTCGTACTTCATTATAAAAATATGACCACTTTAATTTTCACCAATGGTCTTTAAGTATCATTTATCTTAATACTATTGATTATAATTATCCTTCGTATTTTGACTGATCTGTCTATAAACTTTGAAGTCGAGTGGCTGATTTTTTTTTTTTTTTGAGGTTGACATACAGGGTGTAACGTTGAAGAGGGGTCCCATTTGGAGGGGGGTACCCGTGACCTTTACAAACACATATCATAAGCTTGTTTTCTTAAATTCTGTCACAAACTGATTTTTTTGTTGCATTTTTTCGCAATTTTCATAGTACGTCACTGGGCAGACAAGCACTGAGCATATCTAGTTGCAGCGTCACCAGCATTGTTGCCATATTTAATTATTGAAGTGGAAGATGGGAAAAGAAGTTCTATTAGAAAGATCTAGTCTGGTTTCATGTATTGTGTGCAGTATTTATGCAATATTTTTATTTATTATAGGTCAATGTCACGGTTATTGAAGGGACATCGATAAAACCCTTAAAAATAGCATCAAATCCTTTGTCCTGAAACGGTTTTTTTTAAACATTTTAAAGCTATTAGACTAATAATTTGCTTATTTTTAATTACGTACATTTTATAAAACCGCAACAATTATTTTAAAACATTAAGTATTACTGGCAATAATTATTATAGTAGGTAACGTATTAAAATCCACCTACCAATACTATTATTTAATAATAATAATTAGTTAATAGATCCGTAAAAAATTGTATTTTTACGCACTTTTTACATTACGACTTTTTACAACACTTGAAAATGGTTTTTGGATCCATACTTCATCAGAATTGACAGAAAAGTATAATGACTGATGAGTCGCAATGTTATAAAAAAGCATATTTAAAAGATTACTCATTGCAGTTTTTTGTATCTCCGTTACTTAACATCTAGATGTTGGAACTTGTCGTATTATTGGCAGTTTATTAGGATCAGACTGAGGTGTATACATGCAAAACTATGTTAAACATAGGTATTTACATTGAATTCATGTTGTTATTTCTAGCGACTCGCTTCGTCGAAATCTCATCACAATAAATTGGAAGCTGTAGTTTTGCATATCCAGACTACTGTCTTCTGCATTCACATTACGTCACTAAAAAAATCCGCACTTTCACAGCCTCACAATTATGTCAAACTATGTCACTATTTTTGTTATAGCTTCTGCATTTGCGTGTTCTAGTACTTTTGATGCGATCAGGTGAGATCTTGTGGCAAAATTTTCTTCCAATGCATCTGTTATAACGTGTTATTTTCCATCCACTGGCAGTAGTTGTTTTGTCAACACTTAACCATAAATACTTGTCTTTTAAATCGGAGCGAATACTGGCTTTTACGGTTGATTTTCGTTTGCAGTCAAATAAATTATTACATAGAGTACATTGTACCATTACATATTAACTGGCAAATCGTGAATCCATTTTTCTGTGGTTTTTCTGCACGGTATCCGTCGTGACATTGTGTACAGTTAACTTGTACTCGTGAACGTAATGTAAATAAATAACACGTAGTGCACTACATCAAAGCTACAGATGTACTGAATTCATTATAAAATATCAGCTTCGGTCGCGCCACGCTGCGTGTAATACGACCCTGAAATGACGGGACAAGTTCCGACGTCTAGACTGGTAACAACTAACTGGCAACACCGTAGACATGGTTTTGCAGTGAAACTCGGATGCTGTACAGGAGTGGCGTGTATAGCAATTTGGGTGCAGTTTAAAAAATTAATTATAACTCGGCTATTTATTTGATTTAAAAAAAATTAGCAATCTAGGGAACACGGACTACTCCTCCAAACCGGACACCCCTTCAAAGTTACACCCTGTATTTTTCCGTTGAATTCTAAAGTAGTACCTTGTCGGCAGTTTATAAAACTTTCCATTTAATATGATTTGTGCTTTGAATTTCATATAGTATTAGAACCTTTTTTTAATTAAAAAAAGTTTTAAAAATATAGCTAAAGCTTTTAATTTTTGTTACATACACAGGTTTCTTACCATACATTCTAAATTTGATTTAAAAACGTAGATAAATTTTATACAGTAATCTATATTTTTCCATTTTGTTCGATATTATGTTAACACAAAAACTTGAAGATGACTTATGTATATTATTTTACATTATACCTATGCATATAAAGTTATAATTTATTTATAGTGGTGCATAACTTTTCAAGTATTTATCTTTTTGTCAGTATTTTATTTAATATTGACTGGTCTAGCATGTTTCTCAATTTTTTATGTTTATTTTGATACCAAATATATATTATTAAAAATAGTAAACTACGTCTTTTATTTAATAACACCGTTACCATGGTTAGAACATAAAGCAAATATGAAAAATTTTCTTTAATGTTAAATTTGGAAAATTTCACTAATTCTATGCTGGTAGATTTTCTCTGGACACCTTTCGTACATTATATTATAAATTTGATGGTAAAGTTCTTCTTTCCATTAATTATCCATAATATTCTAGCAATCACATGCAAAATCGATTTTGGTGTTCCTTTGGTCTGTAAAATTAAAAATAATGTTTTACTGTTGATTTCTATCAAAGTAGGCCGATTCATGAACAAATTGAAATTATACTATAAATTTCAATTCTAAGCAACTTTCATTAATAACAAATTTTTATATTAAAAATAGTTTATTCTTGAACGATTTTTATATTTAGTGATTTTGTGATCACCCTGTACATGTCAACTGTATTTTAATCAAGAATACCTTTTTTAAATAAAAATATTTTTCCTCTTTTCCAGTAATCGTGGACATACTGTATATTAAACTTTCAATAATAAAAACAAAAAAAATCACAGAGAAATTTGTTTTTAGAATTGTGGCCTCTGAAATAAATACTTGATGGTTCAATGGTTTATGATAGAAAAGTCTAGTATTACCAATGAAAAAATTTAATAGAAAACATGTTTAAAAGTGCAAACATTTATACTTGATAATCTTCTGGTGATTCATTATTAAGGCCATAAAATTAGCTCATCATAAAAAATATGTCCTGGAATATACTGCACGTTTCTTTAGATTATCCATTTTTTTATAATTTCTCCTTGGTAAGCAGGCTCTGTTGGCGAATTAGGACAAACTCCATCTTGTTTTCCCAAAGAAAATACTTTCTAAGCATCCGATGTCCATGGGATATACATTTTAAGTCCTTTTTATGTAGGTACGTCCCAGGACCAGTTATGAACGCCAATGGGATGTCTAACAGTGTAGCTTCCAGCAGTTTTAATATCACATCCATTAGACGTCCATTTTATGTTAATACATTCCAGGACTAGTATGAACATCCAAGAGCATACCAAAGACCTAGGGACATTCGTCGAATGTCTAACGTCTCCAAAATGGATAATATTCATTATTGCATGTTCTAAGAACATCCTTAGGACGTATATATATGTACTTACTGGGTAAGATGTGGCCCTTTCGGAGTAAACGGAGAATCACACCTACTTAGATTAACAAGTAACAGATATGTGGCGTTTTCACTCTTAACAAAGCTTAAAATTATGTTCTGAATTAAATGGTGGCATTTTGCAAAAATGAGGTAATGTGGCTTTTTCGAAATAACTGATTCAATTTATCAATACATTTTACAAGATAGTAGAAAATCACAAAAGTATTTAAAAGTTTTTACCTTGTTTGTGTACTTAAATATTTCAATAACTTTTTTGTCCTGGAGACATTTCGATGAAAAAATGAAACATCTACATTCAAAAAATTATGTTTTTCATAACTATTCCATTTGAATACCATAAAAAATAACTTGCATAAATTTCAAAATATGTGAATACCACTATAATATTAGAAATAAAAATGACCTCAAAAATAGTTACTCCAGACTTCAACGGACCATATTGGACTTCTGTTTTTTAATAAGTTACCCCAAAATGTGTACTTTGCACTCAAGATTATTTAGAACAAGAGTTCAAAATTTTTTATGCAAACATGCTTCTTATAATTTTGAAGATTTTTAGCCTTAATCTTTTATTATCCTCAATTTTATATTTTTCTTCTATTTAACATCTTTGTACTGTTACATATTTTAATGAAGTTAATTATCTACTATATTTGTTAGTCAGTTCTAATAATTTGTTTTCTGTTACTAGATTTATTGTATATTTGAATCATATTATATTATCTCCTATTAATTTTGTTCCTGCTTTTGATGTGTGTAAGCACCTTGATGTATGTGGCACAAAAATGAAATAAATAAAATATATATCCTCTGTATGATTAACTAATTTCAGTAATTTATTTTTTTATCTTGGAAAAAATATTGGGGGGAAAACTACTATCCTAAATTCAAAAATATTTTTATAAGCTGACATTGTAACAATAAGCTTTTTGACGCAATAAATAGTTGGATGGACATTTCTGATAGTTTCCAGTTTTCAATTGCTGCTAAAACAAACCTAATGTCTTCATTGCCATGGCTGAGTGGGAAATGAAATAAAACAAGTGTGGAAAGTTTATTTTATTCAACTACCAGGCTACACCTTAGATATTTAAGTTATATTCAAAATATGGCACTTCTATTCAGAAGTTTTCCGTTGCAACAAATATAAAACATAACTGAATTCACTAAAATATTTTAAAGTCAATAATTATTTAATAAAATATAGGTAACATACAACTTAAATTTAAAAATAGTTTACAATTAGCACCTTATATATAATCACTTTAAACTTCAACAAAATGTCTTTGGTTGGTTTTATTTTCGCACACTTGGTCTTAGCAAATTATACGAATGTTACTTTCATTTCTAATGTGACCAATTTTGCCTTTTTAAAAAAGTATTGGTAATTCGTCTCATATAACATAAAAATAGAATACTCTATTACAGTTAATAAAATTTGGTCCCTAAAATGGTGTACATTCAATCATTTCATTCTCAGAATTTATCAAATATTCTTTTACCGACTGCTGCAGCAGAAGTAAACTTAAGGCAGGAAAAATTATAAATATGTTACAATTTTAAATTAAATAATATCAATTGTCTATACACAAACTGCTGCAGTGCAAATTCAAGGTAGAAGGAATGAAGAGACTATAAAATTAAAAATTAAATAATATCAGCGGTATTCTGATCAAATTATGAAATGATAAAATAAAATATGAAATACGCCCAAAAATAAAATTTCTCAAAAAAGTATCACAATAATGTGCATTATTAAGTGTAAATTCTGATTAACTGTAATAGTCCTTATTTTATTTTTATATTATAATAAAAATTAAAATGTTTTGAGTGGAGGGATATCGAATATAAAATGACAAAATAAAGTTGTGTACATTTTATGTCTGAAAGTCTTCTGCTACTTGAAAGCAATCAGTGTTAGGCATATGTTAGCTGTATCGACTTAACTCCACCCATATATCAGTAGTTATAACCCATTTAAAAATGTTTATTTCAAACCAGATGTACAGTATTATCAAAGTCGTTTGGTATATCTGCATAAATTACTACATAATAAATAAGATCAAATAGAAAAATATAGAAAATAAATACATGTGATGTTACATAAAAAAAACTGTTTACTTTAACATAATGCTGCCTAAAAACAAAACTATATTTTGCATTTTAAATGACTTTGATAAACCACATATAAAACACGGATGTGGTACATTTAATATTGATTGCCCTATATGACAATAAAATTTTCCCACACCAACATCTGTCTAAGGACTTTTAACGTTAAGATGGTTTTAACAGTATCAAGTTATTTTACAAACAGTTTCCCGACAGACAGAAAATGATTAAACAAATTAGGAATTGTAGTTGCCGTATGAAAGTATCAAAAATATATATTTTTAAAAACAATTTTTCCATATAAAATATATTCAGATCAAAATCTGGAATAAATGAAATTTCATCTAGAAAAAATGTAATTTCTTTAATACAATGAAAGCGTTCGGTAATTTATTTTTGAGAGAGTATTCCTTCAATAGTTTTCAGTATCAAATAAGTTATCTTGTACAAACTTCTAGAAAAGCTAATTATGTTGAACTCTAACCAAATTGATATGTCAACTTAGTTACAGCACTGATGTTTAGAAATACTTATGCTTTACGTATGTACTTTTTAAAATCTTGCAGAAAAATAAATAAAAACTAGTGTATGTAAAACTTCTTATAAACTGTATTAATATTAGGTAACTATTTCACTTTAAATCCCTAGAATATACACAACTCCAGTATTAAAATTGTTTTAGAGTTCGTTTCAATAAAATATTTACATATATACACAATGTTCCTAGGAATTATGCTAATCACCAGGATGCTCTGGACAAGATCGATTTACTTCAAACCACTGATCTATACATCTGAAAAATAAAACGATAATTAGCAAAAATATAAAATTAGTAGTCACATTAATAGTATAATAGGTGCTATGTAATCTATTAATTATATTTAGCATATTCATTTTTCAGTGTTTATAATTTTTCAAAATTTCTTAACATCCAATTTTCCTTATAGACTTATAATAAAATTATACCTAACAAGGAGTCGAGGCCTGAAGCCCTATTCTGACAAAAAACATATTTAATATATATCCGACACGAAGGACCAAATGAAAATTAAGGCATTCTTGATAATTTATACAGTCCACTAATTAATAGTGAGATTTCTGGCCAAGATTTAAGAAACACTATGAATATTGATGTTTTGTCGCTTAATTAGAATAAATAAGTTATATAAGTATTACCATCGAGCCACTAAAATATTTAATAAATTTATCAATTTAAACAGGAACTTTTCTCCATGTTCTCCATTTCCATTTCGTCTCTTAACTAGAATAAATAAGTTATAAGTATTAGGTACCATCGAGCCACTAAAATATATAATAAATTTATCAATTGAAACAAGAACTTTTCTCCTTGTATTAAAAAGTGATAAAATTGTACCTACTATAACTATAGATCTGTTACATTATCTTTCAATTTTTCAAAACTTTTTTGTATTGTTCACAGATTGTTAAATTTCTAGATAGAGATAATATACAACTTCAGCTGTACACCCATTTTATAATAAAATGTTAGACTGTTTATTGACATTCTGTTAAAATACAGGGTGTTTTAGGATGAGATGTACATACTTCAGTATTGTTACTCTACGTTCAAATTTAAGCAAAAAAATTTGTATAAACTTAGGTCTGAAAAAGCTTTGTTTAGGATATACAGGATGTCAAATTAAAAAAAAAATTATTACACTTTCTTTAATAACTCTTGACTACTGGGGAGTTAAATTCATGAAATTTTGTATGCGGAGGTTTCTTGGGCCAGGAAATTTAAATTTTATGGACAATTGGCTATATCTCCTAGAGGGCTTCACAAGCGACCATTATGATCCTTTTAAATTTCTTCAACTTTTTTCTGCCACGATGTATGTCATTTCGGAATAGAAAAACATTTTCCCCTACCTTTTCTACTTAAGAAATATACGCTTTATTGAAGTCTCTAGGAGCAGCCGTTTCCATTAAAAAGTCATCTAAAAATGATGATGCATGCAAATTATGTATTAGCTTGGTCAGTAAAAAGCATCATTGGGACTAGTTGACGATTAACATTGATCTAATTCACAAAATTCCAATCTTTTGGCATGATGTCTTGGTTGAAAATTTTGTACAAATTTAATACATAATTAGCAGATGTTATTTACAGTGTATATACAGTGATGTAAACTGATTAAACTAATTTAAAAAATGGATCATAGACAAAAATTTAACGAAGCATTACGAAATCTACATAGATAATAGCAAAGCTAAGAACTATTGGTATCTTGGAAACGGTCTCGGTTTCGGCCCCCATAAGAAAAAATAAAGTTGATGATGGTTTCTCGCAACCGAAACGTAGCAGTGAAAATCTAAATATACAGTGAAATTTCTCGAAAAACCGTAAAAAAGTGTTTTGCAGATTTTAAATATTCCTCTAAATAAAAAAGTTACAGACGATTTTTGAAAACGCCACATTTACTTTTTCTCAAAATAACTTAAAAACCTGAAGAGCTAGAACAGCTCTGCAAGCGTCATTAAGTTAGTAATAGAACTATCTAAAACTTTCCATATTTAATAATTTTGCTATCTCTTTTATGTATGTATATTTCCAAGATACCAATACATGCATCACCAAAATGGCCCACACTTTATTATAAAAGTTACTATATATATAAAAGTATTGTGACTAGGTTAATGAATAGTGGACCATCTAGTGAAAATAAAAGCGGGTCAATGCAGATTATGTACTTCTATGTAAATACAAAATCAAACAAATTATTAGTTTACATGAAAGCAAATAACAAATAAAAAAACAAAAAGCTCAAATTATGCTAAAATAAACACAGCAACAAGCATGTACTAAGGTCGCAATATAATAGCCTTAATTTTAAGAACTGAGGTATCAAACAGGTCAATCGAATGCTGCAAGGACATATAAATCTTGCACATTTGATACAGCGGAGATGACAATCAAATATTTGTTTTTGGTATCGGAAGTCTAAATGTGTTACGATGTCGTGAATTTACGCGAGGCACATTAAATTCCAGTCTGCTCAGGATTTCAGGACAATCTAACAAATTATTTGCAATTTTGTATAATAATGTCAAAGAGGTACAGAGTCTATCAGTGTCTAGACTGTTGACTCTGTATTCAGCTAATAATAGGTCATATGGTATATGGAGTGGTGGTAGATTCAGGAGGAATTCCAGAGCAGCTGACGATGTGATACTGATTGCACCAGTTATCGCCAGACTAGCTTGTCTCTGCAAACCTGAAAGTTTTACTTTGGCTATACCTTGAAGACCTTTGAACCATCAAACTATAGAGCCGTAAGTGATCATGGCTCTGACAACTATCACATACAGCCAGTATAGTTGTTTAGGACCTATGCCCCAGTACTTTCCACAAATGCATCGACACGTCCATAAGGACATTCTGGCCTTGTGGATGTCTTTTTCCATATGAGCGTTTTATGTAGAACAACTCCCAGATATTTCGCTTCCTCTACAAATGATATTGCCTCTTCCCGTAAAATGGGGGGTTTGAAGTTATAATATTTTCAACCTTTACATCACTGGGCTACTGTAGTCTCTAGACAGGAGATTCCGAATATTGAAACTTGATTACTTGTGTGAGTGTCTTTACATTAGTTTTTCAAGTGTCAAAAATGGTTTACGTCGATAGCACTTCAAAGTTAATGGATATCGTTTTACTTTATGGCAATGTGAAAATTCTATAGCAGAACGATTTCCCGATGTCAAATGCAGCTATTTTTACCGTAGTGTGCAGTGAGTGCAAGTCTTGTGTAACGCGAGTGTGAGGCGGGAAATTTGAAACCGAATCGTGGAAGAGATGGAGGTCCAGGACGTTTACGGTGTATCAATCAATTATATTCGAATCATGTACAGTGTCCAAAGATTAATACCTAAGGATTGGATGAAGAAGACCGGTACCAAGAGGTAGTCTTTTTGTGAGGATATTTAAAAACTGAAGTGTATCTCACCGAAGTGGGTACCTACTACTGATGATTTACACAAACGTATAATAGTTGCTGCCAATAATTTACGAGTTCAAAACAAACAAGAAGCAGAAACATTTGTGTTAGTTTAGAAACTGGATAAAGCAGACCCAAAATTTTGTTGTGACATCAGGTATGTCAAACTATTTTATTAATTGAAACTACAAATTAATTCTATCAGTAATTAAAAACAATACTGACAATTTGCAGTATAAAATAGGTGTTATAAAATGTTATTTATTTCTTTCCTTGGGAATTTCATTCCATTTTTTTGTCCGATCGGTGATTGCATGCTTTGCTGCATTATCAGGTTTTACAGTGGACCAGTTTCCAGTGGTTTATTTCTAAATCATTTTCGAACTGCCCTTTTTGATTTTTTTTTTACAAAATTGTATTTGTAAGAGTCTCCTGTACATTCAGAATTTTTTTAGATAAGTTCTGAATCACCCTGTATAGGTATTGTTTTGTATATTTTCTTTAATGTTTGATAATTTAAATGTTACAATAATTTTTGTAACGTTTGTTTTTTTAAACTTCCATTTGGCCATAAATTTCACTATACTTTTAATAATATAATTAATAAGATTAATAGATAATATGTATCTAGGTATAACTTAGTTAATCATAAGTTGCACTGTCAGACTACAAAGCCATCACATTCTTTAAATTATTTTATTTTGACTTTTTAAGTGAAATTCATTTTACCTATATCAACTTTTCCGTAGTAACGATTTTTTCTCAATTACTAAGAATTTTTAATTATATCAAAGTATAATTCAGAATAGTCCAATTAGTGTACCAAGAAAACATATTTAAAAATCAATTTGGACCTCTTTTATTGTGTTCTTAAAATAAACAATGTTATATCCAAAGGAATCTCACTAAAGACAGAAATAAAACAGGATATATTCATTAGTATTACTTATGTTCTTGATATTAAATACCATGAAGTAACCATTCCAATTCTAATTATATGGTCTCGTTCCAAATATTTGTTTTTTCTTATAATTCTATACATATGGAATATTAAACATATGTTAGCAATTGAAAATAATTTTCAATATTATTATTATTTTATCAGTTTGAAACATTTGTTAATAGATTATATGCATAAATGTGTAATAACTAAAACAATATGTAATTTCAAAACTGTTATTATTCCATACATATGAGCATCTTGTATTATGAATACACATAAAACACGAAATATGCTTTATAAAAATAGACTTACGTCTTGTGATATATACAGAGGCAAGGAAGGCGAGCTATGACATCTCCTTGACTTAATTCTTCTAAGCATATTACACATTCTTCCCCTTTATCATCAGTCAATACATCTTCTGCAAAAAAAAAAGATTAAGATGATACTAAGATACTAAGGAAAATCTGCATTAACATAAATGAAAATGTAGTGAAAATTTAATAACTACACTGGTAGTACTATAATTAATAAGATGAAAGGTATCCTGGATCCATGGTTAAAATTTCTGAATGCTTGAAAGAGAGCTTCAATTTATTTTTAGTAAATTTTACAAACTACAGGTCTATCATCAGTTAGTCTCATCTCTCATAGTCCGTAACTGGCTTTAGGTACAATCTATTGCAATAATAATGGCACTCATTAAAAGGAATTTGACAGTTTATTTGGAACTGCTAACGCATTCGTAATGAAATTTCTATTCAGAACTTCCAATATTTCTCAAAATTGATTTGAGGGAGTGTCATTAGTATTGCAATAGATTGCAGTCACAAAATTTAATTACAATAAATTTATTTATTTTGTATTCCTATCCTTGTTTGTTTGTATTTATGTGTTAACATTAATAAAAAAATTATGATTCTTTCGTGAGTTTATTATTTACAAGGAAGTCCCTATAAATAATAATTTTGAGATATGTATATTAATAATATAAAGGTAATATTTTTCACTGTAGCAAGAAACTCATAATAATATCAGAAATGATAATTTGTATCAATTATTATCATAAAAATTTGTGATATTATTTTGATGATTTCTGCTATAATGTAAAATATTTTCCTCTCAGAAAAAATATGTAAGTAGGAAATCAATTCGAATATCCCGCTTTTTAGTTTGGTTCACTACAGATGCCCATCGGGGCGCTGCCTTCTTTTCTTGCCAACTTTATAGTAAGCAATAACTACTCTTATTTTCTATTCTGTCTGGTATCCATTGAATATTAACAGTGTTATCACATCTAGTTTTAAAATTTCCCATTAATTTTGGAATGTGTTAATTTTACTGTTTATTTTGTATTTGCCTAAACAAGTGTAATAATACAAAATAAAAGTTATTATATTAGTTTGTTTTTCTTATTTAGTTTTGTTGTTTTATTGAATAGCATGCTATAAAAAAGACACATTTTTATTGTTAAAGAAAAGTGACACTTATTTTACAAATACATAAGTAAAGGTCTATCTTCTGTCTTCTTCACACGTTGCTCTATTCTAATGAAGAATATTTAACATTTGGACGCACTTACATCTGTATAGGCTTTTAACAGGATCTTCTTCTTAACCACAGAGTACAGACGTTCAGTAGTCTATTAATTTTATATGAAACAAGTGGTGTTTCCGTGATTGTAACGAGTGAATCAGTACATTAATATTATTCAAAATTCGAACTTATTAAAACATTAAGTTTCCAATCATATATTTACTATATACAGGGTGTTTCATGGGAAATGTACATACATATTGTTACGAAAGCTCACCTACCTTTTTAGCTGGTTAATTATGTTCCTGTTTTCGTTAGAATTTATAATTGAAGCTCACCTACCTCGTTAGTTTGTAAATTACGTTTCTGTTTATGTTAGAATTTATAATTTTTGTGATGCCTTTATTTTGATGTTTTCCGGAATATTCCAGGCTATATTCTATTTGTTTCTCGACACGTTCTCGAGATCTCAGAAACTTCGAGAACTCTAAAAATCTATGTAAACAGACCATTTTCGGCCGCAGCAGTCAGTTAATATTGACCAGCCAAACGCAAGTGACAAACGTCAAAGTAAAGCGTTGACAGTTGCGAAATTTGTTGAAGGATATTTCTTGTATTATCAAGAGTGACAATAAAGATTGTTTGTCTACGTGACGTGTTTCAACGATAACCTAATTTCGAGGTTACAATATGCCAATTCAGGACATCTAGGAGGATTCAAAAAATCTTTTGTTGACGGATCTAACCATTCTCATTATCGAGAGGGTGTTTTACCGATCTTGGATATTTCTTTAACTTGACATACAGTGTGAATCACTGTATAATCAAGTGAAATTCGGAAAGGGTATTCTACTTATTTCATTCAATCTATGTATATGGCATAAAATTTGTTATTTTATTTATTCACAAAATCAACACCCTGTATGTAGGATTTTGAAAAATCTGTTCAGGCATTTGAGTAGAGCAGAAATAATAGAGTTTATGGTGAATTTACTATAGTTGCGCATGTTTGATTATTTAATCACAATTAATTCTTATTTTATATGTAAGACTACCTTTCCATATAGGGGAAAACATTTTGAATGACAATTTTACAAACATGTGCATAGATCGGGATTGGCCTGTTGGTGGCCTTTAAGGTCACCAGACATTACTCCTATTGATTATTACCTATGGGGCCATTTAAAATCGAAGGTATATGAAATCAAGCTTTGAATATTGATCGAATCCTGCAGTAAATGCCGGAAAATTCAAACTTTTTTGTCAAATTTGAAATAGTTATCAATTTTTAGTGCGAACTAATAAGTTTTTTATATGTAGAAACAATACTAATAAAAATGTATTATTTTGTTCTAAATTCAAATGGTGTTTATAAATTGTATAATTCTATCAATAAGCATCTATAAATTTTATTAAAGAAAAAAAACCGTACCTATGCTAAATGACAGGAATAAAAACAGACAAGAAAAAAAATGAAAACAAATTTAGGAAACACATTAAATTGTTCCAGACTGTTAATTTCAATTCCATATACCTTCGATTTTAAATGGTCCCATACGTAATAATCAATAGCAGTGATGTCTGGTGACCTTGAAGGCCACTTAAGAGATCCACCTGGACCTATGCACATGTTTGTAAAATTATCATTCATAATTTTTTTAACTCCCCAAATGGAAAGGTAGTCTTACGTATAAAATAAGAATTAATTGCGAATTTGATGATAAAAGTAGATTTACTAGTTTTTACTTGAAAAAATCTCTCACAAACAAATATTTGATCGAAAAACCAAACATGAAGACTTACATGCGCAACTACAATAAATTCACCATAAACTGTATTATTTCTGCTCTACTTAAAAGCGTGAACAGATTTTTTGAAATCCTACATACAAGGCGTTAATTGTTATTACGAATAAACAAAATAAAAAAAAATATGCCATCAGACCTACATTTCTGTTTCGTTTATGACGTTAGTGGGTTGAGAGAAGCAAGAATAGTAGCCCTACCAAAATTAATTTGATTATTATACAGAGTGCTAATTTTAGCAATAGCTAAAATCAGTAAAACACCCTGTATCTCGGTAATGAGAATGGTTAGACCCGTCAACAAAAGGTTTTTTAAGGCTTCCTAGATGTATGATATGTAACAGAGATGAGTTTGAAACAATAGATCACCTTCTTTTTGGCTGCCCTATACATTTCTGTTTGAAAAACTGTAATTCGGTCTGCGAGCAAAATTTACAGGTCTTAATTACGTCATTAGAAAATTTAACTCAGCATTATGTTAGGCAGATTGCTAGTTAAATTTGGAATATTTTGAAGTGCCGTTCATTTATAATAAACAAATAATATGTAGCTATATATCTATAGCCATTTCCTATTTTTTCTTTTTTTACTTGCTCAAATAGCACTTTTTTTAGTTTTTAACTTTTTCTTTGTTCTCTTTTTTGTAATAAAAACCTAGCGATAAGATTTATTATTTTTACTGTAAAGCAGGACTCTTGCTATATGAAGAAATGTATTTTCTTTTTTTGCAATAAAGGAAATTGAATTGAATTGAGGCTTCCTAGATGCTCTGTATTCACTGTTAACGTATGTACATTTCCCAATGAAACATCCTGTATATATTATTTGTAACTTTTTGCAAAAAACAACACACATACACTCAATTCAGTCACATTTAATCTTAATTATTTTTAAATAGACTATACAGTTAATTGGCACCTTAATATTCCTAAGTAATTAAATTATTTAAAATTAATTAAATGGTGCTATTTTAAGACCTCTGAAAATAAACCTACTAAGCTCATTATTTATTTTTTTTTTATTTCAAAAATTAACTTTTTCACACATTTATTTTGAAAATAAAAGACTATAGATACCTAAGTCTAAAGTTCTTAAAAAAAACCGTTTTATATTTCGATAGGTATGCTATTACTGCTATCATTTATGCGAACTTTCTCTGAAACACTCTGTACATAATCGTTGTTGAGTGAAGAAATATTTCTTCACTCAACGATATAATGTTATTTTGAATGTTCTTGGGTTGATAGAGTTACACCGATTTACTTACCGTTGTAGGAAAGCCGAGGTTTCGTGAGGCACATTACCAGATGACATTCTATGTCATCAGGAATTACAAATTTACTGCATACTGGACATTTAATTCCTGAAACAAAATAATACAACGTTACAAAATAAATGTAGATACTAGATAGGTATTCAATTTTAATTGCTAAACAGTTTTTTAATTTTTCAAACTTAACTTTAATTCTTTTTATTTCAACTTGTATCAGTGTTAAGTGTAATTACTCTTGAACTACTATTTTTTTTGTGCAATTTCATACACATTATAATAATTAATGTAATGTAATAGTTTTTTTTAACGATCAATATCAATACTATGACCATGAAATGAATGAGTTCTTTTCATATATTAATCCACTTTAATTTCTTATGTATGTAGGTATATGTATAACAAACCTATTTTTATTATTCCGACTTTATTCAAATTGGTTGTAAATTACAATTTACTATCTTAATATTATATCCTTAGTTTCAATTATTAAAACGTTAATTATGAAAAAATCTTGACGTATGAATTTATATTTAACATAATTTTGACATGGGACTTTTTCGCATAAAGCGTACCAAATTTACGCATAAATCATTTAAAATTTATATTAAATAAATAAATAAGAAAATGGACATTTGTACTAAGATTATTTAGGTATACTCGCGTCAAGAATTCAGACGACTTACGTTATATGAACAATTGAATAATTCGTTATATTTTTATCAAAATATTTCAGAAACTGCAACTGAGAGTAATAAAACTATATACTACACTAAATGTTTGCATTATATATTGCACGAAATTGCAAAAAATTGTTGATTTTAACGCGACCAAATATCGAAAATTACGTTGACAATAAAGACAATTGCCTAATGTCAACCATGACGTAAGACGTCTGAATTCTTGACCCGAGTATACTTAAATCGACTTATTTTGATCCAAAAACTGTGTTCAAATTTACAGACCTTTTACAGCAATAACATAATTTAATAGTATTTAAAATAATTATTTAAACAACTCCTACTACAACTATTTTATTTAAATTACATTTTAGTATTTAAAAAAGAAACAACATAAAATCATTAGCTATGAAATTAATAAACGCATTATAGACTTTAAAAAGAAAATTAAAATATTTTAAGACAACATCCATTATTATAATAAAAACAAATTTTAATATTTAATGTAACAAACCCGACCTGTGACTCTTTTAATTATAAAGAGTCCATGATATTACAAAAAATGTGTTTCTAAATTATTTATTATTAGAATATTTTTTATATCACAGCTCTGTTTTTTTATTGCGCTTAAATCACATTAGATTTTTTATTAAATTAATTAGGTAGTTTTAATATAAATGAGAATGAATAGTTACTAAATTACGGTCATGGTATATATATAAAAAAAACTGACCACATAATATTATTATGACATGCATTATTTTCTCTTGCCCTTGGCATTCAACCCTGAACATAAAATAATCGAACTCTAATGATAACATTGCCACGTAAATTGATGGGTGTAATGATCATAAGTAAAACTGAATTATCGCTATTTAAATGCGAAGGGTACGTAGCCTTTACTATATTTACTAAACCTCGTTATTTGTATCTGGATAAATCAGTTTGCTTCTGTACATATTAGAGACTAAAATATCATTACAACGAATTGAATGAGAAAATTTACATTTTCCGTTATGCCTACATTCAGTCATCGGTCGGCTCAATAAAGTATAAAATCCAACGTATTTTTGACGGACGTACTGAGTGAAGACTACCGGGGAAGATTTCAGTGTATGACCACAATTAATAGTGCACTGCCCATAGCCTGGTATCCGGCTTGGCACTCACCAAAAAATGGATATATTTTTTTAATATGTACTAAGCTTTATTTATATGAAACTAGGGTACTATGCCATGACCTATTCGACGGGATGTGCGTCTTTATGGCCGTTTACATTTAAAACAATACATCTATTTTTTCGCTAAGCTTGGATACCAGGCTATGGGCGGTTGACCATTGTGACCACACACTTACACTGAGAATATGCCTTCCGACTTTTGGACGTCATGATCAGTGTGATTGTTCTTATAATAAATCCTGGCAATTATTTATATTAGCGGAAACCTCTTCAATCTTAATTTAAAAATTCCTACCCCCCTATTTAGTTTATTACCTTTTTATTCCAGTGTTTACATTAGGTAGTGACATGTTATGTAATGTAATTTATTATAATAATTGTTTCCCTGTAATTAGGTACCCATGCCTGTTGGGAAAATAAATAAATAAAGGTTACAATTTAGATTTTTTTTCAAAAACTAGAGAACCGCACAAAACTAATTTTAGATTCGTGTTCAGCACCCTCGCAAAGGATGGTAAGAATTTGGCCTCGTTGGACAATTTCACGTCGCGTGCAATAATAATAATACTACCCCTCATTCTAATCACGAGGATTAGCCCAGAAGTCGAAGACTTGTGCGGGAGAGGGGGCGGCATATTATTATTAAGCAGGCCGCATTTGCGCCCAGGAACGACTTACTCTGGTAGGCCCTAACCACCATTCAGTGCAGGAATGAGGGAAACCTGGAAAACCTCATTAATTAGGGGGGTAGTCAAATGTCAACCGGTATCAATCTCTCACATTACAAATTCCGAATATGCGGAAATAGTAGTGTTATAAGGAGAATGTTTACGAAATGCGACTGACCCTAATTTAATTAATAAAGTGCTATGGACGGATGAGTGCAGTTTTATTCGAACTGCCATTTTAAACAGGTAATGAAAACGTAATATCAAAATTATTAAACTGTAATAACCTAACATTAGAAAACATTTATTTATTTTCTACATTTGTTTTTATTAACAAATCAATCAATATTTAAGGAAAATTCATTCATGTAAGTATCTAGATTTAAAAAAATAGTTTTACTCCTTGTCGTTAAATAACAGTGCAAAAACTAGGTAACTACGTTATTGACCTAATAATACGGTAGGTCAAGATTCACTCTCGATAACTTATGAGCATTAAATCGGGGTGCCATTTCGGTCTTGGACAGTTTTCTGTCGACAACACGATGTTTTTTTTATTAGTATTTAAACACGAAACACTTTTCAGCTTCTCTTAATAATTTACCCATTGGGTATATGTTTTTTATCTAATGTACGTGAATGGTTTATTACTCGGTTTATTATTAGACACGTTGGAGTTTTGTTGCAGTCATAACAGCTACATTTGCTCAGAGAAAAATCCACACGCTACTTGTCGGTACGGGTATCGTTTGATTGGGCCGTATTTTCTACCGGAAAACCTGAGTGGACCACGTTACTTGCAGTTTTTAATAGAATTATTTGATTATTATTATTTGATTTCATTGGATATTAACATTTTAAATTATTATTATTGGCTGAAGTTGAACTGAGCAAGAAAAAATGATATTCTAAAATAGTCAGTACAACCGTTTATTTGTGATGTCTACAATCTAGGTAGGTAGGTACTAGAAAAATATTTCAACTTGACAATATTGCATCAGGTCGACATCGAGTTGAACTGTGAGCTGTAAACGACCAAGGCTATGAGCGGTCAGTGACAGTCTGAAATGGGGGTTTAAATAATGATTTGAAATTTATTTTTCGGCGTAAATATGCATTTAGATTTTTTTTAATCGCGTATTCGCATTATACTCATTATTCCCCAACTCCTCTTAAAATTAATGACATTATGACCGACTCATCCTGTAATAATAATGCAAACTTTTAGTGTAGTATATAGTTTTATTATTATCAGTTGCAGTTTCTTAAATATTTTGATGAAAATATAATGAATTATTAATTTGTTCGTATGACGGTAAGTCGTCTGAATTCTTGTCGCGAGTATACACGCTGTAGTTACGGGCCGTACTTAGGCAACCCCCTGTATATTTTTATTAATAAAAAAATAATCAAACTTTTATTTTTTGTACACCTTTAGGATGACTTCATCTGGCAACTATTTAATGAATTAAATAAAAGAAAGTAAATACTTATGTTACATAAGTTACGTATTTCATTTGAAAGAACTGAAATTATTTTTCATGGAATCACTATGTATTTTTAAATTCTTAAATATTCAGGATACAAAGGCGTATTTACTTTGCATTGCATTTCATTTTGTCAAACGATTTCGAACATATTAGGGAGCTACTACTGTTTTCAGACGCTCTCCTTGATGGGGTTGCAGGTTTCTTTCATTAAGAGATATGTTTATTTGTGGTTGTAGAATGCGCTGGTAAAATATTGCAGGGTAATTTCGAAATTCACAAAATTAACCGTTAATCAATTTAAAAACTATTTCTGAATTGTCTGAAATGAAAAGTTACAATAAAACTAAAAATTTAATTGAATTATAAATTTGTTCATGATATCGTTGAACGTATGTTCACATTAAACTATTTAATTTCAATGGCATAGATTCATTGATATTTTTTTTTACTAAATCGAATAAAGCTAGGTTCTTATTAGTCCACTTTACTGATCAATATTATTGAATCTATACCTCTGAATAAAGAACTGAATATAAAATTTGTTCAATATATCGTTGAACGTATGTTTAAGTTAACACAAAAAAGGTACGACTTTTGTTTATTGTCTGTCGATAAAATGAACCGTTTACGAGAAAAAATTCGACGTATGTTCGCATGTTAAACTGTCTTATGAAATTTTTCAATAATTTTGTTAAGATGTAAATCGTAATTTTGTATTTTTCCGAGTTAAACTTAATTTAGTTGTGGGGGTGAGTTGCTACCCATTGGACGGCTCCCAAGAAATTGGCGCTTCAGATACTAATCTATACTGTCAAGGAAAGTAACTGGACCAAGTTTCATTCTTTAACTCTTTGTGGCGTGATGAAAAAAATTATTTTGACATTTAGTTGTGGGGGTGGGTTGCTACTCCTTGGACGACTTCCAAGGAATTGGCGCTTCGGTTACCAATTTATACTGTCAAGGAGAGTAACTGGACCACGTTTGATTCTTTAACTTTCTTTGAGACATAGTGATAACTTTTATGTTGACGAACAATGGTTGAATTGAACGACCGTATGGTCCCCGTTAAATTACGACCGTAGATTCAGTATCTCGCATACAGTACATGAGATACAGTATCCTCGTCTGAAAGTGCTCTAAAATATCAGATTCTCGAATAAGGGGTTCTACATCTCTCTATTCTCTCTATGTCTTAACTACGTATTATCAATTTCCGTTAACTATTATAACTTACAAACAGTGGCGTAGCGTGGACTAATCTAGACGTGGGCGAAGTCGCATCAGCAAGGCCCTTTTCTTTCGCCATCGGATGCTCAATGAACTGAATATTGTGACATTAATAGCTACATGCAAGGTCACAGTGTGGTTGGTTAAAAAATTTTCGTACAATCGGGAGAAATTAAAAAAAATTAAATTTTACAAAAAATGTTTAAATGCTATATCTTGAAAATAAAAGGCTCGGACATTAGTGTATATAACCTTTTTTTATTATTTTTTGGTCCTCTATCGCGTGATACTATGCATTGTAGTTTTTCCAATGTCACCCTGTATATTTTGGAAAAAAGAATGGTGAAAAATCAGAAAGTTTGGTTACAAAATTATTCAATTTATGATGAAACTAGTGATAAGACAAAAGTAGTGAAGTCTGGATGATCTGAAAATTTTATAATTATGAGTGTTTAAATGCTGAAAATAAATATTATTTGTAACCACTTCAGTACTGAAAAATATGTCGATAATAGAGCACACCCAGCAGGATGTGCAAATTAATTATAGTACCTATGTGTGGTAAAGCCTCGGCAAAGCTTATTCTTAGTAAGGCCTTTTTTAAATCACCCCCGCGAGGCCCCTTTAAGTGCGAGGCCGTGGGCGAGGGACCGCTTCGCCCCGCCTAGCAACGCCACTGCTTACAAACTTTCTAAAAATATATACCCATGTATTTTTTGTGAGCAACTGGAAACTAGAAAATCTAAACATTATCTCTCTGTATTCTTGTCATTAGCATTAAATAAGGAATTACGAATATCAACTGAAATTAACAAAGGTTTCTTTTTCGGTACATGACGTAAATGGAATTTTGAGATATTTCGTTTTCTATTTATATATTAAAAATAGGCTCACATTACGAAAAAAATAATTAAATTTAAATACTATTAAAGGAAAACAAATATTTGTAATTCCAAATTTAATCAGTGTTATAAACCGCTGTCAACATGTTTTGTTTATACGAAACAGACCCAAATATCAACACATAAATTGTAATATCTACTTGTCGAATTTGGATTCTATGTTTTTCTTTTCGTCAAAATTATTCTGAAGATAATTCTTCTACCTGAGACAGTTTGGAAGATAATACGTATTAAAGTATTCGCCAGAATGAACAAATACCCAAGAAAAAATAGAATTCATGTATCTGACGTAGTTTGGCTTCTATTTTAATTTTAGCTTGGTAATTTTTTAAATACAATTTTTTACATTCAGAATACTGATTCTAAAAATATCACCAAAATATCGTGATATTCTTCACTTCAATAACTAGGTTATTAACACTAAAAAAACTTACTTACGCAAGAGCAGTTAAAACAGTTTTATAATTATTAAGTTTACGTAACAATTACAAATGACAAATTTATGTTTAGCAAAAAATATAAAACAGTAATTAACACGAAATTAATCATTATTATCCGAAGATTGCGATGAAATTAATTTCTACTCAATGTTACAAATTTTCCATTTGAAAACTTTTAATTCTATAATTTTAATAGTATTGTAATTCAATTAAACAAATTAAAAAAACGTAAAAATCTTTAAAGCATCCACTAATTTCGTAACAGTCATGATAAGTGAAGAATTTCAATATTTCTTTCCTACAGTGCAACTTGAAAATCACAGGTTTAGATAATTTTATTGCCCGAGCACTAAACCATGATAGTCTAAGAGCCAGTGGCCGGCAACCTATAAGTAAATGATTATACCTGAAATTTTGCACAGTGAGTCTCTTATACCTATCACTCATGATGTCGGGACTCGCTAAGCCCGGCGAGGCCGACTCAAGAGTTACTCAGGTGCGAAAAGTATGAAAATGTAACCAACTTCGTTATTAAATTAACAAAGCTGCCGTTTGAAAATTTTAAAATATACAATTATTACTATATAAAAATAACAAAGGCAGACGATTACCGTGCTTCTAAGGTCATGGCAGACACTTGTGAAATTGGCAAAAATTATAAATTTAAAAAGTATTTGATTAAATCTGATTTTTGACGTTAAAAAAACTGTCAGAAATGTCAAGCATTGTAATCGACATCACCAAACCTCAGAACCTGTGCCAGCAATAGAGGTTATTTGTTACTTATATTATTTTAATATAAAAAGGTGCTAAATATAATAAATAATAAAAATAAATGCCTAATTTGTTAGATCTGAAATTTTAAAATTTTCAAACGGCAGCTTTGTTAATTTAATAACGAAGTTGGTTAAATGTTCATACCTCTCGCACCTGAGTAATAGTTGGGTCGGCCTCGCCGGGCTTAGCGAGTTATCACCTCACGAGTGATAGGTATAAGAGACTCACTGTGCAAAATTTCAGGTATAATCATTTACTTATAGGTTGCCGGCCACTGGCTCTTAGACTATGATTTTGTGCGTGAAATCCGAATCCGACAGAATTGCTCCATCACGTCAGATTTTCGAAATCTAATCTAAAAGTGCTAAAACGCTGTTTTTTCTATATTAGAAGTTATTTTACCATAAATAGCAGTATCTTAAAGTACTAGTCCTCTCCTTCAAAATCAAATTGAGACTGCTCGAATATCTTTTTCCTCTTCGAGAATTGTTCATTGAAATTTGTTGATTTTGCATTTTATTGATATATCGCAAAATACCTAACCAATTGCCTGTATGCATGTCAGATATTTCTGTTATCGATAGCCCTGATGGTTTCGAACCCGAGATCGCTCATCAACACTTCTTTTCAGGATAATTGACGGCTTATTCAATGTTCGCAGTACTTTGTAGTAGTTTTCGGATTATTTTTTAAGTTTGAATTTATACGTTTTGGAATTTCTAGGTTTATGGAATTTGAGAGCTATGGGTTTTGGTGTTTATGCAATTTGGAGTTTATGAATTTTGGGGATTTACAGTTTTGGGGTTCATGGATTTTGAGATTTATGAGTTTTGGGGTTTGAATTTGTGAGTTAATAGATTTTGGAGTTTATCGATATTGATATTGGGCTCCTTGTTTTGAGTGTGTAAGGGGGATCGAAGGAAATCAAATGATGGTGGATGTACTGTATGGAATTGAAGTACAGGCGACTGAAATAGCAAATAAGTGATTACGGGGAATAGGTTACTATGGGCCCTGGGGTATGTAATTTACAGTTACAAAGCGACAGAAATGGGATGCAATGGTTCTCGGAACATAGGAGAGTAATTTATGGGTTTGAACTAATAAATGATTCACATTTATTACAGTACATTAGTACAATATCTTGAAGAGAAAAAAACATATTGGAGCAAACTAAATTTAATACTAGAGGGGGAAATTAATACCCCAAGATGCAATTTCTACTTTTGTAACAGATTTTTTTTTCGCATTAAACAAGCTCAAATACAGAGAAAACAAGCGTTTTTGCTCTTTTAGGTTAGAATATCTTGAAAACCTGACCTGATAGAACAATTCTGAGATTTGATTCGGATTGAGCGCACTTAAATCATTTAGAAGAAACATAAATTAATCTTTGTGTGCTAAAAAATTTTTGTAAGCCTGTGATATGAATTACAAAATTAATAAAATAAACATGTACTTTGTAATAAAATACATTTACATGAATTTAGATTTTTTCCAAATTTTAATAACATAAGAACTCCGACGAAGAAAATATAGAAAATATTTCCTATCACCACATATTATTAGCTCACAGAGATAAAAAAATACTTTTCAGGTCCCGATGTCACTTTAGGAATTATATTTCCCTTAAGGGAAATAAAAAAGTGTTTTATACAAATACAAATAATTTTAAACATTTAATAACTGAATAATCTAGAAAATAGCAAATAACAGGAACGTTATTTGATAGCACCTGCGAATATATAAAGATATCGAAGTAAAACGATAAATACCGAGACAATTTTTAGATATAAAATAAAACTCGAATCAAGAATTCAGACGTCTTACGTTACACATTTGTTTTTATTGTCAACGTAATTTTCGATATTTGGTCGCGTTAAAAACAATGTTTTATTGCAATTTAGTGCAATATATGATGCAAACTTTTAGTGTAGTATATAGTTTTATTACTATCAGTTGCAGTTTCTTAAATATTTTGATGAAAATATAAGCAATTCTTGTCGCGAGTATATACAGAAATCTTTGAAAATATGCATAAATTGTTATAACACATACTTACTACTAATATGTAAGGTTGTTCACTTTTATTTACAAGTAGGTATGTGAAAATAATTGTTAAAATGTAGGGTTAGAATGGCAAAATAATGTATCCTAACGCTTTTTAAAAGTTATTATTTTATTTGAGGAGAATTTAAATAGTAAAAGTGGATAAACATCAACAATTTTATTTTTGATATTACTTATGTTAAACGTGTTTTATTTTTCCAGATTTCTGTACCTAAAAGCACCACAACTTTGATCATTTTACGGCGACCTTGAATGCACACAACACGCCAATATGACATTGTAAGCTATTGTGAGTAGGTATACAAATTAAAAATACAAATGATACTAAAATATAATATTCTGATAAAATTGGTAAAATAACTATTCAATTAAATCCAGTTCCAGTTATGAAGTTATTCTCGTATTTCTCTAGTAAACAGACAGTTTCGTTAAAACTAGCAGAGCGTTTTTGCTTTTTTGGTGAAAACTGATTACTATAAAAAGGTGTTTTATGAATTTCTGAGTAGGCTAATCGCTTGGCTACATTGTATTTTGTAATAACTTCGAAGTTTTGCGTTAAAACTGTAACATATTTTTAAGTAGAACTCCCTGAATCTATTTCGATTCTCAATAATTTTTATTTCATAATGTACATTCAATTCTAATCTTTTCCGCAACACTTATGATAAAATTAAGTGTGCCACGACATATTTGATTTTAAAACAATGCATGGGATACCTAACTGTATTTAAAACCTTTAAAATTTCAAATACCACTTCACACTTCATCTCACGAAACAAAATTTTTCACAAACTTAAAAAAAATTAAAATTGTATGGCGTTTTGATGAAAAAATGTACTTAAGTATTTAATTATGACTCAGAAATTGAAGCTTAAAAAAATTTCACAAATTAAAGTTATTCGACATACAAAAACGAATGAGAATTAAAAACGCACAATATTCGCACGGATTTTCAATGCTGATATTTCCCCAACTATGAACCTGGAATATCTTATTGTCCGTGATTAGGAGCATTTTTATTTTTTAACTGGATAAAGATATACAGGGTGAGTCATTGATAATGGTACTTAAGAGCAGATTGTTAACGTCAAAATAAAGCGATTGACCCCAACATGCTTCAATCAAATGTTGCTCCTTTTCATTCTACACTGTATTAAAGTTGAAAAAATGTTTTCGATTTTTTGCTATATTTTAAGAACGTATGGACCGATTGTTTTGAAAATTTGTAGTCTTATGTTTTTTGAGGTGGCAATTACGAATATGCAAACAGTGTTGAGGTCACGACTAGGGGTCGCTAGTTATACTGTACTGTCGATGTAAAAGATGTCTACATTTTTGTATTTCACACTTTTAATAAGAAACTAGGGAACTACCTGCAATTCTAAATAGAAAAGGTATACCCGTTACAATTCGATAAACTCAACCCTTTTCGAGAAACACGATTTAAGTTTTTGAGATTCGGTGGGAATTAAATTAGAAAATTATTTTTCCAAGTACCTAGTAGGCGTGTAAATTATAAGTAGACAGCTGTCACTACAATACCGTATTGTTTCTACCAGTGCCACTCAATTCATAGATTAGGCAGTAGTGTTTTATAGATAACATTCAATTTTTGTTTTTTTTCTCTTCTTTTTATGTATTATATTTGTGCTTAGATAGCTAATACTTTGATAAAGGGCAATAAAGGATTTTCCTTTACCTAAATTTAATTTAATAATAATAATAAATCTTTAATTACAAATACATTATTAATAGTAAAGAACAACTGTTGGAAAAGATTCAAGAATCGTTTAATATTATTAAGCAACATAGAACTTTATCCAACATCAGACAAAATTTAAATAAGAGGCTAAAAAAGTGCATTGAAGTCACTGGTGGTCACTTCGAGAATTTTTTATAATTAATAATTTGTTAAGTAAGATATGCATGATAAAATTTTCAGTTGTTGTAGTGTTCGTATTATTGTTAATTCAGTTTTGATATCTTAAGCCCTAACTTTCTAATATAATTCCCACCAAATCTCAAAAACTTAAATCGTCTGTTTCTCGAAAACGATTGAGTTTATCGATTTGTAACAGGTATACCATTTCTATTTAGAATTGAAGATAGTTCAAGAGTTTCTTATTAAAAAAAAGTGTAAAATTCAAAAAGATAGACATGTTTACATCGACAGTACAGTCGTGACCTCAACACTGTGTGCATATTCGTAATTGCCACCTTAAAAACAAATCAATCAAAACAATCGGTCCATACGTTCTTAAAATATAGCATAAAATCAAAAACATGTTTTCAACTTTAACACCCTGTAAAATGAAAAGGAGCAACAATTGAATAAGGCATGTTGGGCTCAATGGCTTTATTTTGACGTTAACAATCTGCCCTTAAGCTATGTACCATTATTAATGACTCACCCTGTATATCTTCTGGCTATCTCCTACGCAAAACACATTAAAAATTATACCTTATGGACTATCAACCAGATCAAGAACACTGTGACTTCAAATAATAAGAAAACATATTAAATGGGGAATAAAATCTTTACCGTATACAACATGATGAAATCGATTGTTGCTATCTGCCTCCTCGTCGGGGACACACGATCCTATCACAATTCCCATGGCAGGGACCGGGCGACGAAATGTCAAAGTTCATTTTTAGGGCACAGCATCCCGAACAATTACACCTATAAATAAATTAATGCCACGGGTTGGTATTAATCAAATAGCAGTAGGCATTCCATTTGTTGCTCGTGGAAATGGTACCAGGCACGTGAACGTTGCCTCACAGAGTTGCCTAATACACCTAACCTCGTTCAAGCGCCGTCTGATCGAGTTCCGGAGAATCCGGGCCCCGGACTGCAGAAACAGGGATAATAGCCGTTTGCCGGTAACGACATTACGAAATTGAAACGTCTGTTCCCATAACATTATCCGCAAGAACGCAACAAATAACATGCGCGAAGGAATTGACTTCTTTTTATGTCTGTCGATGGCAACAGAATGTATCCATCCGTCCATGTTTTTATAATTAAATGCGTTTCGGGACCATTTTATTAATTGTGGGCGGGCTTTATATATCCCACACAAAATTTCAGTTGATCGATTTTGTATCAAATAACCGGAAAACCGTTACCGTTACTTGCTATTTTATTATTTTTCTGTATTAGATGATTTTTACCTGGAACTCATAAGGTTGAACTTGAAACACTTGTGTTTTTATACAAAACTATTTTTTCATATCAATGAGTTTAAAAAACAATATACAGGGTGTTTCGCATAAGAACCGACACAGAGCATCAGGTGCATGTAGAGGGTTCCAAAATATTGCAATTTAACAAAGCATACCTTTATACAAAGTGGCAACTGAAAGAAAGGCCCTAACAGTAATTTATATACAGTCAACGCAACCTAAAAGCCATTCTATTTTTAAAGGGATGAACTGCTTGACTATTAATAGGAATTGTGGGATAAATTATTAGGGCGTGGCATAATTGGGCACATGTGACAATTTATAAAGAAAATCAATTAAGGGACCTATTCAGCTATCTTAAAACTAGTTTCAAGATAACCCCTAGTAATGATCTGATTTCGACACAACTTGCATCAGTTTTCTTAGAAAAAAAATAGTTTCCAGGATGCCCTAAATCGTACTTTTTGATACGAATAAACTATACCCAACCGCCAAAAACCTAGAAATGACTCATGTTATAAATCCTCTCACAATTTATAGCAGTCGATACCAAAGAAATACATGCAGCCCGTAGGTATATTTTTCTTATAAAATCGTGCGCCGCATATCTCTGAGAGCATACCCGATTACACAGCTTCTGCTGCAGCAAATATGCGTCAGATCGAAACATTAGATTTCTATTGGTTGTGACATCTCCAGCACTATCATGAGTGGGTACATCTTTCGGACGGGTAAAATTTCGGGTACATATATATTTCCGATAATTTAATTATGAATGTAATTAATTTATTAGTGATTTTGTGTAGCAAAGAAGTACAATTGCGAAACGGAAAATAGTGAAACATCGCGGAAGGAAGATTGTATTTTAAAAATGAGCTTTTTGGGTTGCTATATCTTACAAGATGAAACTTTGCCTAGAATATATATACTCGCTGCAAGAATTCAGAAGTCTTACGTCATGGCTGACGTTACGCAATTGTTTTTATTGTCAACATAATTTTCGATATTTGGGCGCGTTAAAAACAATAATTTTTTGCATTAGTGCAAACAGTGTACGATATAGTTTTATTACTCTCAGTTGCAGTTTCTTAAATATTTTGATGATAATATAATGAATTATTCATTTGTTCGTATGACGTAAGTCGACTGAATTCTTGCCGCGACTATAGAAGGGTGCTTTTGCGAATTATGAGTGAGATCTGAAACAGAGATCTAATGAAATTTTTACTCAAGAACTTCCAGTTTGCACATATGACGCCTCGAGTCTTAATACATTTATCTTAATATACCTAAGGTGATTCTTGCATCAACAGTAACCAAAAGTGGTTGTTCGTTAAACCATCGTCGGCTAAATCGTAGAAACCGTGCTTTTGCTAGTCTGTTTCATTGCCCGTTTATATTGACTCATCGCGCGCACATTACAGAACAAATGACGTAGTCGGACATAGTAGTCAATTGTTTTCATAGAATTTATAACAAATGTCAAATATCTGTTAAGGTGTACGTTTTTGTTTAAGTATCATTTTTATAAATCGATACAACCTAAAATAATAAGTATAGTGTTTTTATGGTGAGAGTGTAGGAGTAACAGTCCATTATTAATTAATGCGTATGTACTCAATTTTGTGAAAAATGTAAAATTGGAATGGTATCAGTGCCGCATATTTTCATGTTTTAAAATAGTAGAAAACAAATACATACATTTTTGCAAAACAAATTAAATAAGTAGGTTCTATTAAAATATAAGTTATTACAGTCTCAATATTAAATGTCAAATTGGCCAGATGTGTATGTTTCTAAATACTAACATAGTCGCCACTAGGGGTGGGGGATAACGATTTGGAACTATCGATTATCGATAAATAAAATAAACCGATATTATCGAATTATCGACAATTTGTCGTTATTTGTCAGTCCTTATGAAAGTGTTATAGAGCTATTTAAAGTGTTAAAATAATTAAAATATTGAAGTAATAACTTCAAATAATGAATAATTTTTATATCACAGCGCGTTCTACCGACAAGTTGTCGCTTCTCTTTATAAGATCTATGGCCTTTGTTATTCACCCCCGGAATGATTTCATTCTATCTCAACAGATGTCGCCCACTTCGTGATTGTTCCCTAAATTTTAGATTACTTACTTCAGTGAACAGTTTTCGGTATGGTATAAACAAATCTAAAATCTACATGTTTACATATTAGTCGCATAAATTATTATTGGCTTCAAGCTACGGCTAAACGTGATTCTTCGTCAAAATATTATCGATATTATTAAAACTATCGATAAATATTCCCAGTGGCGTAACAATAGAGCCGCCGCATCCCATCTGCGGGGGGGGCCCCCTATTCTAAGAATAACAAAATTAATGGAAAGTATAAAGGGACCTACCTTATCTGCTTTATAATGCACGTAGAAAACAAAATTTTTAAGTTTTTTTTAAATATATCAATAGGAAGAAGTCTTAAGTTTGTATCTACTTATATTTTATTTGTTTGTTTCTTGTTGACATGTATAGAAATAAATGTTTTATTTTGAATATGAGGCCGGGAAATATTGTTACGCCACTGAATATTCCCAACCCTAGTCCCCACACTACAGCACATTACAGAATTCTAGATTGAAATCCAGGTGATTCGACAGACAAGTATTACAAAGGCAAAACGATTTAGCAGACGATGGTTAAACTAAAGGGGATTTGAATTTTTCTTCCGGAAACTTTGACTCATTTTTTTATATTTATTAAAAAATGATTAATACATGTTATAATACAGAAAAGATTAGGACAGGGTTTAACCATCTGCAAAATATTTTAATTTGTGTTTATGCATTTATATAAAAATGTATGATATATGCACGGCATGTCAGTAGATAATTTGAATGAATTAATAATAACCCATTATTTCCATATTATGGACTATGGTTACTGGACAGGTCAACACAAACATTGGAATTATGTCAATGCCACGATTGATTGATTGAATGAACAGAATCGTAAATTTTTATATTTTAAATCAATATATTTTTTAGAACTATTCTCAAAAGTGTTCATACAATATAAGATAGACACAAGATATAGGACAACGAAACTACACATTATCGTTATTAATATGTTACATAATTTATCAGTAAGCAGTTATAATTACCATTTACAAAGCAACCTAGCTAGATATACAGAATGTCTCACGAAGAAGCACGTAACTTTAAGAAAACGTTCCTTTGGTAACAAAATAAGTATCGAGCTAAGTATACATACAACTCTTGAACAAAGAATATGTATAATTTATGGAGAATATGGCAAAGTTTTAACAAGAACTTACGATACAATATTTCCTGTTCGATATTTCCAAAGACGGAAACCATTACCAAAACCTACAAATTTAAATAAACACGACGATATAACTACAATAATATTTGTCACAGTTCTAGTGTAAACTGTGGAGACAATTCACGAAATTTACGACCCACTAGATGGCGCTGTAAAATTCAAGATGTAGGATGACCAACAATTTTTTAAAAAAGCCGCTAAAGATTATTAAGATTTTAATTGACAGAGATGTTGTGTTTTATAGTGTAAATTATTTGAATTAATGTAATATTTAGGAGACAGTGTATCTTAGCTTATCAAAAGGATTATTTTAATGCAAGACCAATTCTTAGGGTGCATATATATCGTGAATTCCTAGTATGCTCGTAAACTAGTAACCTTTCAGATTCTGATACGAGTATAATGGTTCGGTTCGAGTTACAATAAGATATGTTGGACTACTTGGGATATCGTATGCGACCTCTGAAAGAAGATCAGGGCTTTTTAGGCGAGTACAAAATTTTATGTGGGGAAAAACGAAAAAATCAGCCACAAGTCGTCAAAAAACTGTGTTTACAGACGTCTGCTTTAGTTCATCAGCCACCCCATAAAATATCTACTTTATTAAGTACTGGAGAAAATTGATAGTATAATGTGTAATACAGATTTAAAAACATACATAAATAATTTGCAACATAATTATCTGCAATAAAATCTTCTATAGAAAAATGTTTGCTACAACATGGTGGTAGTGCAATATACGTGAATAATAAGTGTGAAGCTGAAGCTATCGATGTGCGAAATCTCTTTCACACTGTTCTGATACTATCTATGCAGAAGAAATTATAGAAAAATATCAAAAAACACACAAATATTATGCAAGTAATTTGTTGTTCACCCCTACAGCAGTTCCGAAATCTATCAACAGATGTCAGCCACTTCGTAATTTTCGCCAATACAACAATACCTATCTGACACAATATGCCAAACCAAATTTTGTTGTTATTCAAATGTTTATATCCATAACAAATTTGACGAACACATTTGACATTCCCAATATGACGAAAACTGCAAAAACTGTAGAAATTCCCAAATATCTGCAAAATTAGTAACCACAACCCCTAAGAATGGCTTAAAAGACGATTTCAATGTGCATAAGCCAAAAATACAAAGTGTTCAATTTGAAATAAAAT
This sequence comes from Monochamus saltuarius, assembly GCA_025584915.1. Taxonomy (NCBI): domain Eukaryota; kingdom Metazoa; phylum Arthropoda; class Insecta; order Coleoptera; family Cerambycidae; genus Monochamus; species Monochamus saltuarius. The sequence goes on along the minus strand of CM046721.1, from coordinate 46,247,070 downwards.
AGTTACAGTTGTTTGAAATCATCAAAATGTAACTTCAAAAATAAAATGCTTGGTATCTATTTCCAGGAAGAAGTTGTGGATACCTCTGCGCACCCGCACACGCCAATTTTTTTCTTAATTAATATTGGAAAATCTATAACTCCTAGCTATAGGAAATGTTATACAAAACGACCCTAAATTTCATAGAATCCAAAAATGCAATAATATACAGGGTATGCCATTTAAAATAAAGAAGTTGGTATCGACGTCCGGTATAACCGGAAGAGCTGGAGAGTTCTAAATATTTTGGTTGTATTCGCCCCAGGAAATTTACCATGTTGCCAAATTTTCAAATATTTCGGAGTAGTACTTTTCCAGATAACGATCGAGGGAGTTCCCAGTGGGACACCCTGTATAAAACAAAAAAGATCAGCTACTGGTTCACAAATTTGCACATACATTCACTGCATTTTTACTTTCAATTACATAATTATAATATTAGCCCAAGTATATATTTTTTTGTACTATTCGAACAAATCTAACATATATTTTTTTAAATTTTGACATCCTACTCGTATATGTCCAAAACCAATAGCTTTAAAACCTTTGCTTTTTTCTCATGTATGCTTATGTCGATTCAATTCGATTATTTCAGAAGTGACCTTGTACATCAAAGCAAAGGTGATAATAATAATGGTAATAATGCCCCAATAAAATGGAAGGATATTAAAAGTTTTTTTTTTAATACTTAAGAATTTGAGAAAGAAGATATGTAATATAAATTGTCATAAAAATCAATAATATTTTCACAATCTAGACATCTCTATTTATAAAACCCAAGGCCAATCCTGGCGCATAGAGTTGGGGATGGATTATATTAATCTAGAATTTTCTCCATTCATTTGAAATAGAATTTCTATTTTTAGGATATTCATATTGGTACTATTTTTTTACTCATTCATAAATTGTAATTTGAAAATATATTTTCAAGACTATTTCCTGCACAAGTTGATAAACAACCGTATGACTTGGCATAGTAGCAAGATGCTATGAATTAAGTTGACATTTTAAGGCTCCCACGTTCTTTTTAGCTTGACGAATAGCTGATATTAATAAAAAAAAAACTAAATTTAAGCAGAAAATAAATACTTATACAAGATAAAATAATTTCTAATGTACAGTGTCTGGCAGACTTTGCTCCAGTCTAACACCGACACACAGACAAAAAAGTGGTGTGTACTTTTGACTAGGCTCACCTATCTTTATGTATTTTGATGCACTGAATCTGAATCATTTCAAGTTCGTTTAGCTCAAACACCCCCAAAATGTTGAGTAAATCGCAAAATAGAGAAAATGGCAAAGAATCACGTTAGTGAGCGCAAAAAAATTCGAAAAAATTATTTCTGCCGTTGATTAAGTGTGTTTCTTACGTATTTCGATGCGATTAATTCGAATCTGAAATCTACTAAGCTGCATTACCCACAGATCTTGCAAAAATCGCGAGAAATAGCTGCAAAAGGCGAAAAATCATTAAAATTTGCCAAAAACAAAAGATGTCTGTATTTTTGACCAGACCCACCTATTTTATGTAGTCCATTTAGCTCAACACCCTCAAAATTTGAAGTAAATTGCTAAAAAATAGTGAAAAATCGCAAAAATCAAGTGTTTTAGCTGGAAACTATTTCATTGTTTTATTAGGTATTAATAATATTGTGTGAAACTACTTTGCAGACTAAAGTAACGTTCAGATAATCGTTAGTGCAATGGCACTGCAATTGTACTGTTGTATTGTAATTGTATGGTGTTAAATATTATTTACTTTGTTTACATAAAATGACTGTAGACTTAAGAAGTTGGGGAATTTTTCCGCTGTAAAGGTACGGATTCGCTGGTGCGACTGCGGCTGCGGCTCGCGATGCGACTCGTCGCCGACCAATAGGCAGTCTAAATGCTGGAGTTGATGAGAACATTCAGACTGTCTATTGGTTGGCGACGAGTCGCAGCCGCAGTCGCACCAGCGAATCCGTACCTTAAGTTGGCGACATGCAAAAACTCAAGATTCTTGACTTTCAGATGAAGAGGTTATGTTTATCTTTTCGTTAACTACGTCCCTATCTACGGAAATTATTGGTTTTTATCATTTGTCGAATAGTAATTAAAAGCCTAAAATCTGCAGGAATAGATGGTCTATTTGAATGTTTGGATAAATGAGGCCCCACTAATTTCAGCAAGTCATCAAACATCGCCACTGTCATTCGGGTGTACTGAAAAAATAATCGGCATGCTCATTTCGCATTTCTTTATATAAATTATAGAAATCCCTTTGCATGTGCTTTCTGCGGTTAATAGGTCGCACCCACCATATCCGAGTTCTTTTCATTTTTTTTTGACATGTATAGTTTTTATACATATTGACGTCGCTGCGAATAAGAGCAGCAAAAGTAACTGTTTCTTAACCAAACAGTCCTCTTCATCCATTTTTTTAAAACAAATCAATTCTAAACTAAATACCTATCTAAATTAGAATTTAATTTAAAAACTTAACCGGCAAAAATGTGAATCTTCTGTTTACTATCAAAAAAGCTGTTTTCTGATTGGTTCTTGTATGATTGTTGGAAAAGGAATGGTAAAAGATAAAATGCTTTTAGCTTCTGCCATACCAACTGCACTACAAGGGCGTAACTGTTAAGTTTATTTGAACGTTACAAAAGTCACCCGTATTTCTCGCCGTTTTACTTCAGTATCTTTGAATATTTGCAGGTGGGATGAGTTAACATTCCTATTATTTGCTAAACCCTAGATTATTCAGTTATTAAATGTCTAAAATTATTTATATTTGTAGAAAACACTATTTCAAGAATACGGCGGGCGCCCTTTTTAATAACTTTTCTGCAGTACCAATGCGACCCCACTAATTTTATGTGAATGAAGCTTAAGACTTGCTACAGACTATGCGTGTATTCACAGTTCGTGATACGCGATTTGTGAGAAATTCGTGAATAATGTGTAGTCCTGTTCGTTAAAAATCCATTCATAAAAACCCTATACACTATGCACGAATTCCTTACAAATCACGCATCACGAATTGCGAATTCAGGCATAGTCTGTAGCAAGCATAAAGCTCCGACCAACACTGAGCTACACCCGCAATATTTGTCCATATATCCTTTATTATTAACTTTTGTAGATTTTTACTGTATTATATAAGCTAATTAACTCAAATCAATTCTCATACAATTTCTATTAACGAAGTCACAATTTAAGTATGTTTTGATACAAAATATCTAGGTAGACTAAGGAATAATTCCATAGACAATGTTGGATTCAATAAATATCTAAAAAATAATCTAGCTAAATTTACTAAGGAAAAAATATATACGTGGCATAATGAAATCATTTAAATGATTTTCAAAACTCAAATTCACTTTTGAACGTATACGAACACATTTCTAGCATTGCTTCTTCAGGTGGTCTCCTTTTATTTTAAATCGAATCAAATATCTAAGTTTGACAAATTAACATGTAAATTAAAATTATTTGAAAAATTAAATTTTGAAACGACAATGTCAAAAGATAATCTGTCTAGATTGATATAAATTAAAAGCCTTCACCTAGTTCATTGAAACATGTGATTTTTTTTATTTTGATTTTTTTTATAACAAATTTTTAGGTATTAATATTGTGTTATTTCCCCATATATTCTGTATTATTGGCTTTTATAGATTTTTCTGTATTGCAAAGATATGTAAACCAATTCTAATCAATCTACCTACAATTCTATTAATGAAATCATAATATGTTTGCTCTTTGATATCTTTGATACCATGTAGGTATACCAAGGAACAATTCAATATGACCTAGCAGACGTGTATCATATAAAATTTTATTTCATCTTTATAATCCTTTTTTTAAATTAATAAAAAGTTATAATTATTAAAATAAAAAATAATAATCTAACAAACGCACCAACTTGAAGATATTATCCATAGCTAGATTTTCTTTCCTTGTCACTGCCAAATAATAATTATTTTTGCATTATTTTGTATTCTGGAGAGAGCGCACGAGATTTTAAAGAAATTTGTAAAATCAGCGGGAAAAGTAATCCAGAAAAAATATCTTACAAATACAGGTATACAGGGTGTCTGTGAATGGTTGGGAAATCTCGGAGCTGGAGATACTGGTGACCAAAAAATGTTGTGGTTTTGCTATTTTACCTCATTTGACAGGACTACATGAATATAAAAAAATAATTATAACTAATCATCGTCAGTAACATTTACAACAATTAAGTTTTCCTTTTTGTGATCGATGTTACTGAATAAGAAATTACATTTCGTGTTAAAATACAAATATAACCTTAACACTTAGTAGGTATTCATTTGTATTTTAACATGATCTTACAAATTTTGTCTTTATTGCTCTATGTTTTGTCAATCGTCAAAACAACCTAAATCGAATAACATTAATGATTAATGAAGAGACCTATTATAAAATTGAGATGATAATACTAAAACACAAATAGCTTAATAATTGAAACAATATAAATGCAATAAAAACTATCTATATTCATAGATCTATTTAAGTTTAAAATTTTGCAATTTCTTCTCTCAACAAACTAACCCTAATGTTTGCACCCTGTTACATTTGTCATTTTTTATATTTGTTATAACGTTTCCATCATCATTTGGTTTCCCGAAATTTGCTTAACCAGAAACAAATTACTTCGTTCTTTACCAACAAATGAATCCATTCAATTATGAAGAAGGTTATTACACGCTACGCGTCAAGTCGACAAGGATAACGAGAAATTATGACTGGTATTTTACCACACTCAGAAAAACATTAGACACACTAGCATCAGTGTAATTCTGTCATTTATAACAAGTTACCAAGCAAGCATTTACCTAATTTCGGAAATTGGTCAATATAAAAAATACATACACATTATAATTTAACAATTTCTAAATTAATTTATACAGAAATAAAAAAATTAAAGCAAATATGTAGAATAAATATGAAGAATTCAGATTATGTACACTGAATATTTTTTTATTTGACCGAAAAGAATTATTTGATATTAAAACATCGCTTTAAAAAAATTCGTGGAAGGAATGTATATATATTTTTTAAACAGTAACTAGAATATCCATCAAACATTTAAATTCGTAAAAAGATGCAAACAAATACCGAGTTAAAGTTAAAGTGGCACAGGAGACTATCTAGATTCTAGAACCAAGCCGAAATGTGCTATTAATGAATCAAAAATTTTAAGGAAATCCAGCAATCAATCGCAGATGACACTCGTTCTAAACAATCACTGTTCATGATGAATTCCTTCCGCAAGTCAGTGTTTTTATCTTAAAATTTTAAGACGATTTCGTGTCACTTGACTTGCCACTTGGCGATTTTTTTATTCTGCAAATTCGAATCTCCTACAAGGGATGAAAATTTGATACAATTAAAAAAATCAAAATGGCGATGTGAGAAGTATGTCAGTAGGACAAGTTTTATAAAAAGGTTGAATTGAATATGTCCCTGTCTTATAACAAATAAGTCCTAGAACTGTTTGATCAGACCTTATATTTTAAGGGCGCCGTTTTATAGGCAAATTTTCAACGAATTTCATAGCTGTTTGTTGAGACAGTCTACAAAAAATCTGACTAAGTTAGAAAGAATATCTCTTCACTATGTCAATTATACAAGTTTTCTCCGGGATATAAAATAATTTTCAGGCTGACAAGCTATTTAGAATAAGAAAAAAGATCATGATATTCACATATTACGTTTTATCTTAAAATCTCCTGAGTTTTTCAAGTCAACCGTACACTACATTATAAACATTATCACATCCCGCAGAATTCTTTTAAAAAACTAGTAACACTTGAATTTATGTAAATTATCAAGTATTTTTCACGGTGTATAGAACACAGTGATAAGGTACAAATTCACGTTTTTTTTTTGTTATTTAGCACATTTTTTCTTCAAAAGTTAAAGAAAATGATTCAATTTCAGCATTAAATTTTAGTACTACATTAATAAGGACCTCCACCTACTGTGTGTATTTTTTGTGTGCATATTTAGATATGATTATTTGTCCTTGAAACGCCAGCCTTAAACAATTTGAATCAAATATGTACATACCTATATAATTGGAGACTTCACATTGAAGAACTTTGACGCTATGAAAGAAATCAGAAGATTTTCATTCTTATATATTAAACACTGTCCCTCGCGCGTCTATGCTGTCTTCTAAAAAGGAGCATTTTGCAAAGGCCAATGCCGATAGAGTATTTTGATGGCCCGCTTTTGGCATTTTCCTAGATAAATTTTCGTTTACAGGTATTCGCCGAGTATCGCAATTTTCCTGTGGAAGGGAGATGCAAGGCAAAATGATGACCTCTGGGATGAATATTGGGATCGGTCAGTGGTCGCGCGGTTTAAGACGGACGCAGCCGGTAGACCGTATATAAGCTATATTCGTGGAGAGATTGGCACCCTCTCTGCGGGTATGGTAGGGTGGAAGAATGTTGGCTTGGGTCAATGTGAGAGATTGATACCGGTTGACATTTGACTACCCCCCTAATTAATGAGGTTTTCCAGGTTTTCCTCATTCCTGCACTGAATGGTGGTTAGGGCCTACCAACGTAAGTCGTTCCTGGGCGCAAATGCGGTCTGCTTAATAATATGTCGCCCCCTCTCCCGCACAAGTCTTCGACTTCTGGGCTAATCCTCTTGATTAGAATGAGGGGTAGAGATATTATTATTATTAATATCCAGAAACGTCAGGTAAAACGTCAAAAATAAGTTTGTATTCGTGGATGTTCTCCAGGCTTATCCAGGTACTTTCACGACGACATTATAGCTGGAGATCTTAATTTGAACATTACAATAGCCACTTAATAGCCACGAAAAAGTAATACTTGAAATGTAGAAATAAGATTTTATCGTAACGGAATAGCGAATTGACCTTTGTCCAAAGATACTTATATTACTAGGATACGAGATAATCTTTTGGAGATTTGCAATATTATTTAATAATTTTGATATATTAGTTACGTATTTTTTTCATTATATTATTTAGATTATTTATTTTTCATACAAAATTTTGTAGTTGTAGGAAATACATAATATGTTTTTAAACGTTATATTTTTTTAACGATGTTTGTCTTATTCTATATCTATACTAGAAAGGTGGGCAAGTCGGCATATGCCGACTTGAACACCTGTCGTGCCTGCGACACTGGCCCACTCTGTGTGCATCTTGATCGCTGCACGTGCACTCCACGAGGGTAATGGCCAGTTATACATGCATATATTTAGTGGCCCCAGTGATTACTGACGGGGACATTAATATAAAATTGCACATACAGTGTGTTCACGGATGGACCTAATTATATCTGTGCTTTTTTTATTTTACATTTTTTCAAAAAAAATCAATTCTTTCAATAAAGTTTTACTTGTCTTGAAATTTACACAACTGTGAAAATGGCGTTGAAAAATACAGGTTGTTAAAAACATAAGAAAACGTAAAATTGTGTCAAGAGTAAAGTGCACCATTGTTAATAAAAAATTAGAAATGTTATAATAGAAAAAAGTTATTTCTAATGCCAATATATCCTGAGATACCAGCTATATAGGTAATCGGCGCGAAATATAGAACATTCTTTTTAGTTTCGCCTGTCGTTTTTTTTTTCAAGATTTTTTGAAAGAGGCATTGCATCAGCGGTGGAAATAGCCAACAGTGGGCAAGATGCATCAGAAAAAAACAAATTTTGCTACGGAAACACGAAAAAAGCGCCACCAGAATACGACTTAAAAAATTAAAAACCAACGACAATTAAGTATTTACAGTTTAGAGCCCCAATCATATTATGTAAATAATCAAATCAAGTATGCGTCGATACTCAAAGATATATGTATACAGAGTGTAGGTATACAAAAAATTTAGGGATAGTTTCCTTGAGGGGTCTTTAAATTTTTTTTCTTTAAATTGGAGCCTCTCTTAAATAGTTACAACCCCTTAAAGACAGGGAGTAACATCGTTTTTTTCTCAAATACTGTTGATTATTGTCGCGGATTTCCCAATCCTACTTTTTTTTGTACCAGAAAAACAATCCGTTAATAATTAATCACTTATCTTTATTAACTACTCTGTACACTACTGAATTCTAATTACAGCTCAACTAAACACTATTTCACTTTTAATCGCTATCTAAATCGCTCTAAACACTCCAATTCAAGACTGACTGACTCGGCCGTTTATTCTTCTTTTATAGACCAAACGAATATTCCAGGTATTTTCTAGTATCTCTAGACATTTCCCGAACGACTCAAACGCTTCTCGTCGTTTCTCCATTTTTCCAGTTACGCCTCGATCCATGGCATTATTTGTTTGTTTACCAGAATCGCGTAGGGGCGATCGGGGCAATCTCGCGTTTCGCGATACCGCAGCCGTTGAATTGGGCGCGAGCGGGGCAAATTCCATGACATTATAAATAAACAAACGAATTTTGACAGGAGCGTAATACTTATAAAATGATATTTTACTTTTAAAGAGATTTTTTGCAAGAGATTTGCAAGAAAGAAATAGTTTCTAAATAAACAGAGCTACCTTAAAATTCCAATTCGATAAAAAAAAAATTAAAAGTATATAACAAAGTTCGGAAAATAAAGACGGAAGTGGTGATTGTTTCACCTTGTTATAGCAAATCAAAAAACCGGAAAATATGCCAGTAAAACATCATTTGATAGGTATTACGTTCCTAGCAAAATTCCTTAGTTTACCTATATCCAACTGTTTTTGAGAAAAATTGAGAAAGCCAAATTTTGTATCCACTTATGCAACACCCTGTGTATTGCTGCAATCAGAAAATAGAAAAGAAACAAGAAACAACAAATATTGCACTAAAACAAACATGTTTAGTTTATATCTCTCAAATGCAATATTCAATGAATTTGTTATACAGGGTTAACTATGAGTAAGTACAAATATTTTAAGAGGGGATAGAAAAAAATAAGAATTAACAGAATTTCCTTTCAAAAATTTAGATAGTAATAAGTATGGCTTAATAAATATAATCACGTTGAAAAATTTAACAGATACTTTCAAAATCATTCTTCGTGTCTATATTTCGTTCTGGGGCGGGTGCTGCCCTTAATACGGGCCGATAATCACTCTGAAAAATTTAACAGACATCATCAAATCATTTTAATTTAGATATATATTATTTTGATAGGGCGGTTGCCGCCCTTTATTTTTGTCTACAAATATATGAACGAGTATATCAATATGTTTATTAGACCATTTGGATATATAGACGGTGATAATTTAGCGGGTTGTGCAGATTAAATAAATATCATAGTTTGAAAAACCGTTGCTGACAAATCATTGCTGTTTTCACACCCGTAGTTTTCCATGCAATTTATAACCTCCTAAAAACCTATAACCAGTTTCATTTCAATTCGATCGACTATTAATTGAAGAGCTATTTAAAAATCTTATTGACAGTGCATCTTTATCACTTTTTTTCTTCTAAGTGCTTTCGAACATATATTCAGAAGAAACTTATTAATTAAAATTATATTTCCTATATCCTCTTTGTGTTTGGCATCATATTTTTAGAGACAATGTAGGTATGTATTTGCATTCAATGAAAATGTAACAATGTTTTAAAATGATACTGAATCAGAGTTATACAAACATTATTTCAGATGATGGATAACATATACAGGGCGATTCAGTCATAATGTTATTAATTTTGTGGGTAAAATAATACAGAATAAAATAAAAAATTATTCGGCTCTCCAGCCTCTCTTAATAATTTACTTAGTGAGTATTGGTTTTTATCTCACTACTTATGTATTTAAGTGTAAATGTTTTATTACTTGATCAATTGGAATTTTGTAACTTCAATATTGTTGAACTAAAACTTGATATGTTAATTGCATAAAAAATAATTTATAGTATTCATTACATATTTCAACACTACCATAAGTACTAGGAAAATATTTCAATTTGGCAACGTCGCGTCAGACCGACAGCGAGTTGAAGTGCCATGATTTTTTTATTTCCGCGTAAAATTAAGTTATTCGTTATTATTTACCTATCAAGTTCGGATATTCATCACCTGTTATTCGAAAATATTAACAAATAATTCACGTCAATCGTTATTTTTTATCTCAAAATTGATGATAATTTTTCAATTTTATCCGGAGAATAAGCTAGTCAGTTTTTCACTTTGTAATTAAATATTAAAGTACTTTTAACAAAGGCCATGGCATTCTGGCACTGTTCCCAGTCTGAGACTAGTATACTCTCCTCTAGTGACAAATGAAAAAACTTTACTACAAATCATTTTTTTTTTCAAATAAGAATAAAAAATGACGACGAAACAAATAACGGATAACCATTATACTAAAATTTAATTATGAGTAACGAGATTACTTTTCGGATCATTTAACGCGGTAAAGTCAGCAGATATGTAAAATTAAATGTTAAATAAGTTTATTTTTCTGTTGCGTGCATAAATACAGCCAGATCTAAGGAGAATTGAATAACGACTAAAGCTGGCTGAAATATTTTGATCAATTACTGTTATTTTGTAAATTTAATTCAACATATTTACGATTATTTTAAAAAAAAATGGCACATGATGTCTTATCGGATGACTAGGTTTATCTGCTCAAGAAACCAAATAACAAATAAGTGCGATATCAAACCTTCCCAGAAATTTAGCACAATAATAAAATTGATAATGATAAGGTAGGTAGGTATATCCAAACACGAAATTACATACATAACACCAACAAGTAGCTTCAACGTAAGTCAATGCTTATAAAATAAACAGAAAAATAGTGGAAGTTTATCAGACACGACAGATATTCCAAATACGCATTTGTATATTCAATGGAATTTACTTTTGTATCAATTTTATTGTTAACAGAACAAATGTAGCGAATATTTATTATCTATTAATAGCATAATAATATGTACCTACTACCTAGCATTTCCGCTCAATTACATTATTTACATATGACCTACATCGGCGACTTTTGCAATACAGCAATATATATATTTTTTAAATCCTTATAATAAATATTTATCTATATATATAGTTTAAAAATCTACATTACCTTTCTTCTTATTCGAGCTTGTAGGGTGAATATTGGAGTGATTTGCCGATACACTTTGCCCCATGTTATCTGGTTTGCAATACACACACGATTTGTTTACAAATATTAAAATCACAGTGGCGAAACAAACACTTGCAGTTTTCCTTCAGCTGGACATTAATATTAATAGTTAACGTTCGCGTTAACAACAACAAAGAAGAAAAACTATTAACCGTAATACATATAGCGGCAGCAATTAGTTTCTCCAAGGCTTAATGAATTATGTAGAATATAATGAATAGAAACTAATTAGCAAGACCGTTTTACTCCTGGCGTAAAGCGCAAACGTTTCCGACGAGGTATTACAAGACAATGAGATCTAGACCAATCTAAAGATAGTAGGCTTGGAGTAGGACCAACAGAGTGAATTAAAATAAACAACATAATAAATAGAATTTAGATAGTTATCGCTAATTACATTTTTCCGAACTCAGTACAGTAAAGTGGAAATATATAAATATTTGGGGAAGTTTTCTAAATCACTCACTGTACAATAACTCCATTAAGTACCTATCTAGTTTATTTACAATATTATAGTTATTTATGCAACAAGTACACTACTCTTTTTATACGAGTTGCATACAGTATTTTTGCTACTTTCATGCAAAAACCAAAAAATGTTTTATTTAGGTCACACAAGTCTAGGAAAATATGACGTCGATTTGAAGGGTTATGTTTGTCATGATGACAAAACGCTGTAGTAGAATGACGGATGAATGCAATAAACATTTTATTGCACTAGTGCAATAAAGCCACTTTTTCCACTAAATATAGTTTAATAAAGTTTTGTTTTTTGCATGAACGTAAAAAAAATGAATGTAGATAATAGGATTAGATTATTCGATTATTGCTTCTGATTGCTATGAGATCAACATCTAAAGCCTTAACTCATGTTTCCATGCCAAGAATACCGCCACTGCGTCATACATATAATACAAGAAAGAACGGAAAAAATTAGTTTTGCACATTAAAAATTTCACAACAAATGTGATTTCCCGTTTGATACTAGTCAACCGACAAACAAACTTATCTGTTCAAAGATCAAAACCAATTTAGTAATATAAAATGTTTATTTACCTATTATACACTTTATATCTAGATATTGCTACCACTATTTACTTTATCTTCAGCTACAAAAAAATGCAGTGAATTATGTTGCAGCAGTTACAAGGTTCAAGGAAAAACTTAATGCATGAGAAAACTGTATATACATCGTATATTAGAGTGAAAACTACGTCTATCTAAAAATTATAGTTAAATGACCTTTAAAATGACGTATGTACTCTTAACCAGAGGCATGCACAGGGGCGGATGGGGAAGATTAAACCGGCCCGGGAAATCGGTAGGATCGGCCGGCCCAATTTTGTTGAGAAAAAATATGATTAATATGATTTTAAGAAGACTTTAATTTTGAAGATTTTAATAAGTATAAAATGTTTTAAACAGTACAACTGAATGTAAAATATCGAAAATATACTGGGCGTAACGGATGCTAATGGTCAAACTTCAGAGGGTTATACAAGTAATTTTCACCAAAAAAAGTATTATAAGATTGTTTTGGAAAGGTGATACTTGCTCTTTTATTTAACATTTTTTGATTTAAAAAAATGTTGTGCCTTTTTTCATAAAAACAAAAATATCTCTGTTATTCTTACAGCCACATCAAATTTAAACATACCATCGGAAAGACCGTTAAAATTGCTACAAGACTAGCATATATGAGTGTTTAAAAAATCTTCTATACCAGGTGCTGTAAAAAGTTAAATGTAGTAATTGTAAAATGAGCAAAATTAGTGGTGTCTTCTTATTGATGGTAACGCCAAAAATTACTAATTAAATTACTGTATTTAGTAAGTTTTTCAACGATATATCAACTTTTGAGTTTGCTATTTCTTTGGCAACAATATCAAGCGCATAGGTAATAAAACCGTAAAAATCGAAAATACAGGAACTTTATAGTACTTTATTTTTATTTTATGACTGTCCTTCCTATCCTTTGTTCGAGCTGTTCTTGAGTGTCAATTAGTACTTCAAATACCAAATATTTTAATCTACCCCACCAAAAGAAGTCTAACGGAGTTAGATCAGGACTTCGAGGAGGCCACCTAACTGTACCAAAGCGTCCTATCCATCTATCTTCATAATGCTCGTTTAGCCATACCCAAATCTCCCTGCTGTTATGTGTAGGACAACCATCCATTTGAAGACAGGAATTAATCCGAAAATTTAAAAGAACCTCTTCTAATATAGTATGCAGTTCGTTCTGAAGAAGATCAAGAAATGCCTCTGCATTTAATTTATTTTCTAGTATAATTAGTCTAAGAACGTAATTTCCAATTATCTCCATCCATACGTTAACTTTGATTATTCGAGGGCCTGACAGCATGAGGATTCACAGCGCGTATGCGAAATTCTCCCAAGTTGTATTGCTGCCCTGTGTGTACTTAATGTGGGAGTTTCTTCAAAAAGCACTGTTATAATTTGGTCTTGATGACGATTTACTTGATCGGGATTTAGACGATGATGTCCTGGAACACTCTCAGTTTCTTCCAAAACCTGAAATGTAGTTACAAAAGTTTTTCAGTTTGGACTGCGTCTTTCAGGATAGCGGCAAGAATATTCGAGCCGAGCGGCCGGAAGTTGGTTCAAATCCAACACGGGGCAGGAATTTTTCTGTCCTACCCATGGATGTTTGTGATTGTAAGGGTGGAGGGTAGTGTAAGTTAGTGGGTAAAAAGGGCCAACGATGGCCTAATTACTAGTAAGCTTCAGTACCTTTACCTTTACCTTCCATTGCAAACACCATACACAAATAAAATATCTCGACACTCGTTATTTGTGAAAAAACGTGGCATCTTAAATTTAGATACTTAAGTAATCAACAAAAACACTAAAGTAATTTTAAGACTTTGACGGTCAATATTGTTTTTCACAGCTGCCTTGGCATTTATCTACCATGAAAGACGCATTCTAAACAAACACTCATTTATAACAATATTTCGGATTAATAGGAGAAATAGCTTTTTGAAGAAATTCCCACAAAAACAAGTTTGTGTTTTATTACTTTGCCCTTGGTATTGTTGCCCAAAAAATAGCAAACTCACAAGTTGATATATCATTGAAAAGCTTACTAAATACAGTGGTTTTTGCTGAAAAAAAAAACATGTCTTCATTAACAAATTTTTGAAGTTACCACCCTTTAAGCACTCATATATGCTCGTCTTGTAGTAAATTTAACGCTATTTCCGATGGTATGTCCAAATTTGATGTGACTGTAAGCATAACAGAGATATTTTTGTATTTATGGAAAAAGGCACCAAATTTTTTGGAATCAAAAAATGTTAAATAAAAGAGCAACTATCAACTTTCCAATAAAATCTTATAATACTTTTTTGTTGAGAATTACTTGTATAATAACCCCCTGAAGTTTGGCCATCAGCATCTGTTACACCCCGAAATAAATATTAAAACTTATAGTCAAAATCAAATGAAATAAGTAATATAATAAAACAAAATAACTTTATCACACATCACACTTAGACCGACCCTGACCAACCGGCCCAACATCCAAGATTCGACTGTTATGGTATGGTAATACTAGTTTATTTCAGTCTTCAGTCCTCGTTCGTGCTTATATAAAAAAAATTGGTTAGTAATATTCAAAAAAGCTTCTTAACCAGCATCTGCACAATAAAATAAGCACGTGCCACGCACGGCTTTTACTTGTTTCGACTATGTTAATGCCTTATCAAACTAAAAAAAAATAGTCGCGGGCTGCAGCGGCCCGGAAGCGACCGGCCCTTCGGGAAAATTCCCAAAATCCCCTTTGGCGCATCCGCCCCTAGGCATGCATGTTTCTTTTTGAAAAGGTTAATTACTTATAATCGATTATACTTCCGAGTGACGTCAAATGAGGTTAGTATAAAGATTGTTTTTGTTGCTCGAATGGTATTCGATTATATAAAACATAAAGATATTGTACATCTTTCTTTCTTATGACAAAATTCGCATTGTTGGAGGAAGCAAAATACAAAACGGTTATACGTCGTCAACACTATAATTGCTTATCAATGCATAAGAACTATGTAAAATGTGTAATTGCTATTGGCTAAATTTGTAATGAGTTATATAATCAGTCATATACCGGGTGTCCCTGCTTTTATTGAGCACTCCATATACAAGGTGTTTTTAAAAGTATTTAATTCAAACTTTAATGCTACTTTTAGTTAAAATGAGCCCAAATATATAGTATGCACATCTGGCAATAGGGTCTGACCGCTTTTCTAGGTATAGGAGAGAGTGTACATTTTTGTAACAGACCATCCCTTTTTGCCTATTTAATAAATTAGTCTGCACTGAGAATTCAACAAGAGCGTTTCATTTAATCACTTTTAGTATTATATGCGCCATTAAAAAAACATATTTTAGAGGCTTGGCAATTTTCGGTTACATCGTTGCAAGTGCCCAACAACTTTGTTATTTCAAATGGGCCTGCATATTTTTCAATTTTTTTATTCCTCGTGTAATTTTCACATAACCTTCCTCATACCTATCTCTTATAGTTTTTGTAATATTTGCCATTAAATTTTAACTCTTCAACATAATAATCTAGGCATCCGTTAACCGTCATATTTGTAATGAATACGATTATTTGTTGTGATAGTGGTGAGGCCGACGCAATTACTAGTCTAGAACAAAACACGGCTTTTTACAAAGCTATGGAAAATGTTGCTAACGTGGATAAAAAGATTGACGTACACATTTTTTCCTACGTTATTAAACAAAATGATATAATAATTACTGAGCTACGTGATAAAATAAAGTTATTAACAAGTCAGATTGACCTTATAAATAAATTATCATTAGTTCAGAATAAGGATAATGAGGACCCGCAAAAAATGGATAAGGAGGGAAAGATAAAGCAACAAAAATCAAATGGCGCAAAAACAGATACTGGACGTAGCTATGAAACAAAAACTAATAAAAAGAAAATTGATAGTTCTGTCGTCAGAGGTAAACAATTATCAGCTGATATTATGATGGTACAAACTGAATTAAAATGTAAGGAAATAATTAATCTTACAAAAGATACAGAATGTGATGGCACTATGTTGACCAATCAGCAGATGCCTGACTCAGATACAAGAACAACCTTAGTTTCTCATGAAGAAAATTTATCTGAAAATGATAAGTGGAAACCAGTGATTCATCGGAGAGGACGTAACCGTAATGCAACGGTGATAGGGAATAATAAAGAAGTATCCATCAAGGGGTTGCGAAAGATAGTAGCGTTACATGTGTATAGAATTGACGTTCATACTACAGCCGTGGACCTACAAAATTTACTAAAGAATACTTTTCCCGAAGTGATCTGTGAGTCTATGACATCCAAGTACCCAAATCTCTACTCTTCCTTCAAGGTGACTATGTTTGAGGACAACTTCAAGGTAGCGATGGATCCTAAGGTTTGGCCTGAGGGAGCGTGTGTGAATAGGTTTTTTCAATTTCGAAAGAAAACTGTTCCGGAAAAATGATGTTTAACCCAGACATCTTATTGTTAAATGTACAAAGTCTTAATCAAGATGCAATTGATTTAATTGAGGTTGATGTCTGTAATTATAGTAATTTAAACTTTCTATGTTTGACCGAAACCCATGCAAAACTTGCTTCTATTCATACTAAGCATATTAGAGGTTTTAAATTGTCCGGTTTCTATTGTAGAAGTGTTTATGACAAGGGCGGCGTTGCTATTTATACTAAAACTAATATTACTGTCAAAACAATTAATCTTGATAAATTCTGTAAGAATAAACATTTAGAAATATGTGCTGTGTCTTGGAAAGTAAACACCATGCACACGATTGTTTTAAATTGTTACAGATCTCCTAGTGGAGACTTAGATATATTTTTTGAAAATATTTTTAATGTGTTGGATTTTATATTTGTGCCTAATGCTAAAATAATTTTAACTGGTGATTTTAATTTGGATTCGTCTGAGACTTGTCGGAATATAAATGTTTTTAGAAATTTGTGTCACGTTTTATCTGGATTCGATTTGGTTCCGATGGTATGGTGGCCAACTCGGGTTACACACTCCAGCTCAACCATAATTGACCATGTTTTCACAAATATGATACGGAACAGTCTTACAGCTGTAGTTGACAATGATGTATCTGACCATAGAACTGTGTTGTTTCAAATCGATTACGGGCGGCAAGAGGAGCCTTCTCAGGCTTCTCATTTCCGGAGAAGCTTTAATAATATCGAAGAGTTTCGATTAGATCTATTGAGAGAGCAGTGGGATATGGTATACAATACTTTTGATATGAATATTGCATATGAAGGTTTTCATAATACTTTTTTATATCAGTTCAATAAAAGTTTTTATCGGCGGAAATTTTATAAGAAAAGTCATAAGTGGTGGGTAAATGATACTGTAAGAACATCCAGTGTTAAACTGAAGGACTTGCATATTTTGAGAGCTTCGTATCTCGAGTTGAACCCCATTTATAAAATCGCAAGAAAAGCACATGCTGAATTAGTTAGTAGAACAAAAAAGGAATTCTATCAAAGTAAAATTGCAAATTCTGATAACCCAATTCGTACCGCTTGGAGAGTAATCTCAGAACTGTCCAATAAGTCTAACATTGTAAAAAATATAAGTATAAAATTAGATAATGGAGACTTGTGTACCGATCCACTGTCTGCTTCAATTTTCAATGATTATTTTATAGATGCTCCCCTTAAGTTGATTGAGAATATTCCATTGACTAATAATAATTACCCCATTTGTAGCCAAAATCAACAGTACCCTTCTTTTTTTATTCAACCTTAATCGTCTGACGAGTTGTTGATTTTATTAGGAAATAAATTAAAAAATAAAAATTTATCGGGACCGGATGACATTCCGGTTTTCATCATAAAAAAAGTTCTGACAGCTATTGTAAAACCTCTTTGCTATTTAATTAATTTGTCGTTTCAGACTGGGTCATTTCCAGATTATCTGAAAATTGGAAAGGTTGTACCTGTTTTTAAAAAACACGATTGTCACAATGTGGAAAATTATAGGCCAGTGTCTGTCCCTTCATGCTTTTCCAAAATATTCGAATATTGTTTTCACGATAGTTTAGTAAAATTTCTCAACAAATATAATATTGTTACAGATAAACAACACGGGTTCTGTGCGGGTTAATCAACCACAACTGCTTTACACTCGTTTTGTGAAAGGGTTATTCAACTTATGGAGGCAGGCGAGTGCCCTGTTGGGATTTTCTGTGATCTCAGCGGGGCATTCGACTGTGTGAATCATGAAAAATTATTGCAAAAGCTAGATGGCTATGGTATAAGGGGGGTGGCCTATGAATAGATATCTTCATTTATCAAAAATCGGACACAATATGTAAGTCTTTCTTGTTCCTCAGTTAGTACCGTTCAAAGAATAAATTCTGGGAACAGGGAAGTGGGTATGGGTGTGCCACAGGGCTCAGTATTGGGACCTGTATTATTTGTGTTGTACATGAGTGAACTTGATACCTTAATATCCGCTGCATTCCCAGTTATGTACGCTGACGATACGTCGCTAATTGTTTCGGATAAAACTGATGATGCACTGGCACTCAAATGCAACTCGGTCTTAAATAAAGTTAGCGATTGGTGTGGCTCTCACTCATTATATTTTAATCCCTTAAAAACATCTTATATTAGATTCCACAATTATCAGAAAAAATGTTCTAAACTAAATGTTCAGGTATACAATTCTCCATTGTCTGATACTGTAACAACTGTCAATTTTCTAGGTTTCACATTGGACGAGTGCTTAAATTGGAAAGAGCACTGCACTAACCTAATAGCAACATTAAATTCTCTGTGTTACCTGTTTAGAAACTTAAAATCAGTTCTGACGATTCAGCTTATGAATTTGTATTACGCTCAAGTTGACTCCCGCTTGAGATACGGTGTATGTTTTTGGGGCGATACTACCCTATCGTGTATTTATTGCCCAGAAACGGGTATTGCGATGTATTGCGGGTATTCCAAGTTATCACACGTGCAAAGCTTTGTTTAAGGAATATGGGGTGTTAACTCTTCCAGGATTATTAATTTTTGAACTGTGTATACCGGGTGTTCCCTCTAAGACTTTCAGTGCGAATATCTCAGAAACCAGCATAGTCAGTGTGACGAAATTTGGTATACAGACACTAGATGGCGCGTAGAATCTGATGATGAAATCAATTCTTATACAGGGTGTTCCATTTTCCAAGAAATCGATTTAATTTTGATTTTTGGTTGTTAATATGCTAAAACTTATGGTTAAATTGAAATATACTTAATTATGAACACATTCTGATAAATAAACATTAAAAATTTCAAAATTTAACATAAAAAAATGCCTCCAAAAAGTACCCAAATTTCATTGTTTTGTCATGTAAAACGTGCATAGCCTTGAGCCAGACTTACACAGAAGAAACTAACATCGCTAAACGTCAAAACTATGAATTGTCATTGAATTGTCTAATATTAATGACATAAAGTATTTTATTTTACAGAAATAATGCTAAATAATGTATTTAATGCAATTTACGTATGCACAATGGTGTTATTGAGACTTGTCGATAAAAATTTAGACTTAAGTTGAACCTTTTGGAGCATTGGGGTTGCCTTGTCGGTGCAGTCTACCGCTACAGCTAGGGTTACAGTGTGAATATTATAAAATATCTGTGGATATTTTTAAATTGTTCCATTATAATGTAATAAAACTTCAGTAAATTGTTGATATCTTGATACAGTGTACATAATAATTAGGTACCCGTATTTTTTATCACAAAATAATTTACAAAATTGTGTAAGTACCTAAAGAATATCTCTCTTTTCCAACTGCTGTAATTATTGATTACTTATTTAGCAACAACTAAATTCGAACATAACGATTCCTTTTTATTATTATAATGTGAACGTGTTTGTCGTTGAAAGTCAGATTGGAACCTACCCCAGCACCACAAAAGAAATGTTACGAACTTAGTGAACTTACGAAAGCATAACCTAGAAATTATTGAGATTACTTCTGCTGGTGTCCGCATATTTCAGCAGTTCAGCCCTTTACTTATGTTCCTGATGAATAAAATATGTTTAAGAAGAACTCTACATCTGTAAAATAGTAAACAATGAACTGCAATGTTTGTATTTCATATGATACAGAACTAAAATAAAGCAACTGGTTTTTGCTAGGAAGAATCACCTGCAGACGTACTACACCCAGTAGGTACCTATTAAATAGTCATTTAAAGCTAGATAATAATTTGTAATTGTTGTTTTTATCTTTAAGTTATGTGTGAGTACCTAGTGACAGACTGCCACCAGAAAGAATAAGCGAAAAATATTAGACATTTTATTGGAAATAATGGAATGATGGATAAAGAATTAATATTATAAGAAGTCTCTAACTCACTTTGAAAAGTATTCTATAAGACATTAAATTCAGTTGTCTGTCGTGGGTTTTAAAATTTCTAAACGAATAAATTTAAGAAAAATAAACTAATTTCATAATTCTATGTACAGTATGAAAACATCTCGTTAGAATATCTTAAAAATGTTGAAAGCTAACTGTTGTTACGATATACACAACATAATGTAATAAGGTTGGTATCGAACAATGAAATGGCAAGATTTGTTTGTAATCGTACATGCATGACCATCCCTCAGATTGAACGTTGCTCTGTAATAGAAATTAGAATACAAAATAACTGTTTAATATCAAACCAGATGTAATAATGTAGATACTTAATGTAATTTTATTTTATTGTTAATAAATAAATTAAAGTCTGTATTTGTTGTTTTTTATTCTACACAAATTATTAAACAAATGTTTAAGAAATAATGAATACTTAAAGATGAAGGGTCAAGTTAATCAATTTAGTCACTAATAAAAAAAATAAACCACTATGTAGGCAGGTAGGATTATTTTTTAATTGAAATTATGCTGGTAGATATAATAAAATATTAAAAATCACTCGGTAACATTTTGAATATTTTGTCCTTGTAGAATACTGTTCGCAATGAATCATACTTACCTTATTTAAGAACTGAATTTTAATTCTTCAGTGAAATTTATGTTTTAGACATGTTAATTTTGTTATAAAATTATTAAACACAAGTGGTATTTGCTGTAGTGTATAATAATACTAACAATTTAATAAACTTTAATTTCCGTTATACTTGCATTATTTACATTTTTATTTAGTTCACTAGTTAACTTACATTCCATGCACTTTAATTTTATTAAATAATTAAACCAAGTACAGAAAGTTAGGTATGTTCTTATTTATGGCAAAACGTAAAGTCTAATGTTTTCTAGCAAAATTTTCCTCGTCTCTCTCATCTATCTGTCCGAATAGAAACTAATCTTGGCATCTGGCTTCTTCAGTATCTTATCAAATCTTTAAACCAATGAATAACGTAACTGTGTATGTCAACCTGTTTTCATAAGAGTACTTTGTTTTCCTGGTTCCTATCTATTGAAGATATGCTGGTGAGACATAACATTTTTGTGGATATTTTTACGTTTGTTCTTTCTGTTCTACAAATATTGGAAAATACCTTCTCATCCCTGCTCTTGAAAGTAAGCCAGAAATTTCCCAATAACTTCTCCATCTGAAAGCGATTAAGTAAAAATAATTCTCGTATATGGTAAATGGGCAGTTTCTTATAAATATAACCAGACAAAGGTCAAAAGCAATATGCAAGTTGCAATTACCTACAACATTGACATTCTTGCTTTGTACTTACCTCTTAGAGTTTTCCTTAGGCAAGCTACCATTAATCGTTGGGTTGTACTTAAAGACCTTATGATATCATCTTTTATTGTATTAAAGTAATTAATTTGTGTAGGAATAGGTCTCCAAATTCTACTCAGATTTGATAAATGTGGAATCGTTTTTGAAGCAGGTGAATTTTTATTTATGCTACTGGAACTGAAGTATTCACTCAAGGAACCCATTAAATCATTATTTATGATTGTTTCTAGAGTTTAAAGCCTTTCTACCACTTGTTGCCGGCACGTTATTATTATTTTTAATTCTAGGTTAAGCAACCACAAGTTTAGATTCATACATACAGAGCTCGCAGCGCGCTTGCGCGCTTCAAGTCGAACCAAGGGAGAGGCTGTTCATAAATTCAGCAAGGCAAGGTTGCTCAAACTTCCATTTTCTTTTAATAAAACTGTACCATTATTGCAAATACGTACACACATTCAATGTAGGTACCTCGTGGTATTACGTATTTATAATAAAATTTCTACAAAAATACTCAAACTTGCTTTGACAGTTTCTGTCACTTCACGTTTTGACGTCTATCCATGCGGTAGTCTGTGGCGGTAGTTGCGTGTGTGTAAATTGGACTCATGGCTATTCTCATTTGGCATGACAAAACAATGAAATTTGAGGACTTTTCATAGGAGTTTTTATGACAAGATACAAATTTTTCGTGACTTTTTTTATCAGAACGTGTTCATAATTAAAGATATTTCAATTTAAATACAAATTTTGCTGAGGTTTGCTACCAAAAAGTCGAAATTAAATCCATTTTCTGCAAAACCGAACACCCTGTATAAAAACTAATGCCATCATCGAATTCTACGCACCATCTAGTGTCTGTATACCAAATTTCGTCACACTGGCTATGATGGTTTCTGAGAAATTCGCATTGAAAGTCTTAGAGGAACACCCGGTATATTTTTAAAAATCGAGCAACATTCAAAATAAATAGGGACATTCACGCAATTAATACGCGTCAAAATGGTGACTTTCGGATGCCCCTATATAAATTTAATATATCACGGAATTGTCCTAACTATCTTGGTTTGAAGCTTTTCAATCATCTGCCAGAAGAACTAAAGCGAATCCAGATTTTTAAAAGTTTTAAATGTAAATTAAAGTTATTTTTAGTGGACAGGTGTATTTATTCTGTAGATGAATTTCTGTCGTCTTAGGTTAAGTAACATTGACTATTCCTATATATGTATACACATGTCTTAAAGGAAAATAAATGTATTATTATTTTTATTATTATTTTAATACATTTTCATTAGCACTAACAGACATTTTCATATTTTTTTGCTGTATTAAAAAATATGCATAAATAGCATTTTTATGTTTTTACAAATATTTGTTTATGGATGTGTAAACCAATTTGCACAACACTCACAAGTATTGCTGTATGTGGCCCAACTTTTACTTGACCTATACGAAAATTCCGGTACTGGAGGAAGATAAGGAAGGAGGAAGGAAAGAGGTTCATCAAAGACAAAATCTCTGGAAGAGACAAACTCAATGGTTAAACGTCATGAAAAACAAAGAGAAGGAAGAATGCTCGGAAGAATGATTCCTCTTTCATTTGTGGCAACTATTTTAAATGCACTACACATGCAATTGAAGCATAAACCCAAAATTTAAAATTGAACATAAGAAACTTTCATTTGCAGTCTTGTTTTGAAGTACCTACTTGGCAGGTCGAACCTTAATTACGACAAATTTGCGATCGAACGTGGTTATTTTACTTGACCTTGAAGCAAAGCAATACTAAATCAAATCTGTTCAACGTGTCACTGTCTTTGCTCTAGGATGGCTTTACGACCAGAGACGGCCTTAAGACGCTATTCTATACATTTCTTATTAATTCACTTAAGATTGCATTTTCTAAATTCCATATTTATTTAAATAGTCTTAGATCATCGTTTTGCTGTTCTATTTAGCCTGATTTTTAGTAAATTACCAGAGCGTTATATTCTTGTAAAAGCTACCATTCCAATTCACTTCAAATATTTCGATTTTGTTTTAAATCCGAATCTTTCTCCCACCATCAATTCTCCAACCAAACAATATAAAAAGTTTAGCAGTCAGGTAGGTACTATGTTTAAATGGAATAAGAAAATGGTATGACTGATATTAATAATTAATATTTATTTGTATGCAAAAATTGTAACCAAAATGTAATTTAACACATCCCGATACTTACCCATTCAGCCCTAAATTAAATTTAACGTTCCAAATCCTTTAGGGTGGGATAGAATGGGACGGACCTATTGGAGTGTAGAATTTAATGATTTTTTCATTTCTGAGTTCAAATTTTCAAATAAAATCACAATCTGACGTAACTCAAACTTCATACAAAACCTCTTGATTTAATTAAGAAGAAATGATAAATGAAATGTAAGACAAACAAATTAATCAAACTTTACACTTCAGTTCTTTACCGAATATCTTAATCCAACATTGATGACAGTTATACAAGGATGATTATATTTACATTAAAAATAACTTGAATAATAGTTTGATCCACCCCTGCAATAAAAGTATCTAATATCAGTATAATAATTGATGGCAGATATTTATTATGTTATTATGTTTGTGTACAACACAACGTAAATACAAACTAGATAATTCTCTATTTGTCATTAGTCATTGGTAAATACATTTACCTAAATTTCCTTATACATTTGAAAATATTGATACAATTTATTCTGTTAGCCACCCAACACTTCTGGTTCTACATCTTGAAGTTAGAAGTTTGTGTCAAGGTAATAACAATGAGCACTTCTTTCAAAATTAATAAAAATTCAATTTTAAAATTGCATCTAAAAAATTTGAATGGTCCAGATATGTACCCATTTAGGACGGTCTAAAGTAATGGCATGGTAATGTGGACTCAATTACTTACTGAGTGAATTACGTTCGTTGCTTCGTAAATAGAAACGGGAATAATGGATAATGATGTTGTTTTGTCTAACAGAGAACTGTTGTATTAACAACAGCACCTTTATAAACTATAGTAATTGAACTAACTAGACAAAACATTTGCGTTTCTAATTAAACTAGATCGAACTAGATACTTACGACATATTGTTTTTAGTTTTTGAATTTTTAATCATTATAAAAGAACATAAAATACGAGGGGCAAAACATACAGCTATTGTGCGTATAAAATCTAAGCATTTCTGGGAATTACTGAAATATAGGATATGCATTGGTGCTTAAATATTGTTACGCTTTAAGCCTTGTTCTCAAGGATGCAAAATTTGCGAAAATTGGCGAGAATTGTTTAATAGCCGGAAAAGTGCCAACTTTTACCCAATTTTGACAACTGCAATATTTTCTATCATAAAACTGGCAAAGACTGTCATGGTAGATTGCCAGAAGCTCAAGTTAAACTTACTAATCCAACAGAATCATAAAAATAGCAATAATTTTCCTGTTTTGCGAAATTCGCAAAAAGTTGACAGTTTCCCGCCATTAATAATTTAAATCAAAATCTACGAAATTCGCAAGAATTTTCGCGAATTTTACGTCCGTGAGGACAAGGCTTAAGGTGCCCGTATCTCTCGCCGTAAAATGATCAAATTTGTGGTGTTTTTAGGTACAGAAATCTTGAAAAATAAAACTCGTAGAGCAAAAGTAATGTCAAAAATAGAATTATTGATGTTTTGTTTATCCACTTTTACTATTTAAACTTTCCTCAAATAATGTAATAACTTTTAAAATGCATTTATATGACACACATAATTTCGCTATTCTAACCCCACATTTTAACAATTATTTTCACATACTTATAAACAAAAGTGAACAATCTTATATGCAGAACTATGTAAGTTTATGTTATAACAATGTTTACATTTATAGTTGAATTTAAAAAAATACGTATTTTGAAAGATTTCAGTACCTAAAAATTCATTGGATAGATCGCTTTCTGATGTTAAATATTGATTTTACTTCGGTACCTTTGAATATTTGCAGGTGGCATGAAATAACATCCTTGTTATTTGCTAAACTCTATATTATTTAGTTCTTAAATGTCTAAATTTATTTATATTTGTAGAAAACACTTTTTCAGGAATACGGCGCCCTTAAACGGCGTTACATTTAGTCTGTGTGGCACGCTTGCATCGACAGAGTAGTTACTACATCTTCTCCAGGTTTCAACTTGATATAATACGTGTTACGTTTTTGTCAATATCTACTAGGTATCGGCACCGCTATAAGTTAAATTAAAACTGTTTTCTGGAAATCTCATACACCTGTATTTGAGGAAAATCTTTTGAAAAAATTGGTATGTTTGCTAGAATCAATTTACACTCAATGATGGGAGGAAAAGGAATATCTAAAATATCATTGTGTATTGCAATAAGCCACAATTAACATAAAATACCTATAGAGTATAAAAATATTATCTCCCTTTTATTAATGCTAAAAAAAATCTAATAAATCCTTTCTAAACAATTATTGCCAATAAAACACAATAAAATACGTAATTTTCCAACATTATCGGCGACAATGAAACAACAACGGACTTAGGAAGATTTACCCAGAACTACTGAATTGAACAAAATTATTTACTGAAAGTG
This sequence comes from Monochamus saltuarius, assembly GCA_025584915.1. Lineage (NCBI taxonomy): Eukaryota > Metazoa > Arthropoda > Insecta > Coleoptera > Cerambycidae > Monochamus > Monochamus saltuarius. The sequence goes on along the minus strand of CM046721.1, from coordinate 46,220,528 downwards.
AAAACGGAATTTACACAACGGATAATGAAAATTGGAATATTCATAAAAAATAATTTCAAAAAATTTAAACTCAACGACGGTGATGGACAAAACTTTCATTTAGCGGTTCAATTTACATGATTTCAAAATTTACGAAAGAAAATTTTACATGTAAACGTTGGATTTATTTCAACTTTCAGCAACATCTGGTAATGGCAATGACGGTGATGATGGTGATAATTAATGATTAAGATGTTAATCATGACGATCATAGCAAGAGCGAGGGGTAAACCACTGGGGAAGTAGGTGCACACAACGAGGGAAGTAACAGGGAAGTACGGGGAAGTAAAGGAAGAACGGGGGAAATAAAGGAAGTAGGTACTGAGGAAGTACGGGGAAGTATGGGGAAGTCAGAATGAAATATGAGGAAGTAACGAATAAATGTGATTTTGCATGATAATGTCGCTAATAATGCAGTTGCTTATACATAAACTTATATCCATTTGTATATATTTTTTATACTGGTTTCCTACGGTGAATAAAAGTTATTATTATAGGAACGAATAATTGAATAAAAAAATATTACCTTGTGATGAGTGTGTGTGCTGCACGCTTAGCATGAAGGAAAGGTAGTATATTACTGTCTTAAGGCTCAATTATATTAGGCGAATTTACTAGGCTACTAGCCAACGAGTTTAGAAGCGGACGAGGCATCTAGTGCGATAGTAATGACACACAAAACTTTCCACTCGCTGAGTAGCAAACTAACTAACGAATAAACCTACTACTGTCAATACGTTGTTGTTCTTTGTTTCCTTTTTTTTTTCATTTACAGTTTTTTGGGTTTTTAGCGTTGAGAAATGAAGTAAAGCGCAAATAATATTGTGGAATTTCTTAACGTCTACCAGCAGTACCCGTTATCATGTCTTTCTATCCATGGTTTTACCCACACTTTTCTTTGCCCCAATTTCGGCTCTTCTTCTTAACTCGTTTATAATACCATGAGCTAAAATAAAGACTCCCGCGAGAAATAGTTCTGTCGACATTTTATAGACATTGAAACCAGGAACCCCCGGGATACTCTACAACTAATTCACTAGTTAACTATGATGACACACGGATAGTTGATTAGCTAACAAACCCTACACGCCAGCGAGTAAAGTAGCCCGGCTTTCAACTTTTCTCGCAGATTATCTGCAACTTGCTAGCTACCTAACTAGCTAGTGAACAGTGTAATCACACTGTGCGAGTTTACTAGCAGCTAGTAAAATTGCCGGGTAGTAGCTAGTAAATTAGCTCAATGTCGAGCCTTTATATGTATTTATCTATGTGGTACCTATTGTAATCCACAACTCGCTGTCACTTACATAAGGAAAGCATGGTTTAGATAGTAGTACCTCTTCAGGCGAGGAAGGAAATAACATTATTCCAGTTGATGAGTCAACAGATGTAACAGGAATATTGTAATATCTCGGGTTGTATTAGTCTGATTTGCTCGATATTTTCATTGTTGAGTTGGTAACCATTTCTAAAAAGTATCTCTGTATTATTAGCCATATAGGATGTTTAGTCTGTTGTCACTTGTCTTAAAGGTTATATGTGTTTTTGTATTTTTTTAAAGAACGAACCAGAGAATTTGCATTTGCATTTTGCTACAAAAACGAAATAAAGTCCAATAATATTTTAGAAATGTTAAATGTTGCTTTTGATAAGACTGCTATAAGTAAAACAAGAGTTTACGAGCGGTACAAGCATTTTCAAAAAGCTATGAAAACATTAAAGATGACGAGCGCCCCAGACGCTCCAGCACATCAACAGCTGACCAAACAACGGCGAATGGAGTCACTAATGAAATCAAAAACGATGCAGAACTACTGAAACGTGTTTTAGCGGTGCATACCGTGTTATAACACTTTATTTCATTCTTATTGTCAAATTGAATGCAAATTTTCTGTTTTTTTTAAGTCGTCGGTCGTACCAAAACACATGTGTAACCTTTGTGACAGGTGACAACAGACTAAACATCCGATATGGTTAATAATGTACTTTTAACTGCCGAACATTGTCTAATACGCCTATAGTCTCTAAGCGACTATACTTAGTACTTATTATTATTAAATCACTGATAATGCTGGTAAAAAATTCTTCTTACAAATGAATTTAGACAAATATCGAGACTGTTAATTAATAATAATTATTACCAATATACAATTCTATTCGTTATTCTAATTAATTAGTTTTTCTTCCTAAAATTTATTATTATGATGACAAGTACTATGCAGGTTTCTCCGACGAAACATATTGTATAGGGAAGTTTGTTTGTAAAAGTAGATAGAGAACCTTAAATTACAATTTTTGCCTCAAAATTTAGATGAATTTTAATTGCCAAAAACAGCAAACAATGCAGTAGTTAATAAAAAAATATAAATTTTACAGCCCCATAAAGTTGATTGGAAATAATCTTTTTCAAATCAGTAGGAAGAACTGCTTAAAAATAAAAAATAAAACAAATATAAACAAAATAAAAAAGATAGGTGATATATAAACGCGTTACATTTCTAAAAAAGTGTTCGTTGCAAGTGTTAGAGAATATAAACATATTGTTTTTATGTTTTAAATAATGACAAATATATTTTTGCTTTTCTTGGTTTACAATAATTATTGTTTAAATGTTTCTTTTTTTCGAGTTTGCAAGTGTTGTGAAAACAAACGTCTCCACAAAAGAATGTATACGTGTGTATAATATTGAGGAAATGAATGAGTAGTATGGGAAAGTTTGAGGAAGTGTGGGGGAAGTAAGAGGAAGGGTGGAGAAGTACAAGGAAGTATGGAGAAGTACGTGGAAGTAGAGGGAAATACGAGAAAGTATAACGACTTAAAAGAAAGTATGAGGAATTATTTAACGAAAGGGGAAGTATGGTGTACAAAATTTGAGTCAGTAGTTTACCCCCCTCGGGCAAGAGTAATGATTTATTTTTTTGTTTCATTTACTTACAGCATTATAAAGAACTTTATAATATATTTAATGTGAAGCACAGCCCCAGAGAAAAGTCAACCTGACTACCTTTGTGGTAATGTTAAAATTACAAACATTTATTACTGTAAGTATTTAACAAATCATTGCAAAATTTAATACAATTTCTTATTGCCTGATGAATTGTAATGAATTACACAAGATCGCCAGAATGATTTAAAAATAAATAATTTTTTCCGCTTAATACCTAATATGTATAATGCCGCGCCGCAGTTTTGTATCATATTGTTTTCAATTGTATTGCGCGCACTTACAGACATTTCGCCGCTGCAGCGATTTGCCGTTAAGGGCGCCGTTTTATAGGCAAATTTTCAACGAATTTCATAGCTGTTTGTTGAGACAGTCTAAAAAAAATCTGAGTAAGTTAGAAAGAATATCTCTTCACTATGTCAATTATACAAGTTTTCTCCGGGATATAAAACAATTTTCAGGCTGACAAGTTATTTAGAATAAGAAAAAAAGAGCATCATTTTCACCTATTACGTTTTATCATAAAATCTACTGAATTTTACAAGTCAACTGCACATTGAGAAAATTGTATACAACATTATAAACATTATCACATCCCGGAGAATTCTTTTAAAAAACTAGTAACACTTGAATTTATGTAAATTATCAAGTTTTTTTCACGGTGTATAGAACACAGTGATAAGGTACAAATTCACAGTTTTTTATGTTCTCTAGCACATTTTTTCTTCAAAAGTTAAAGAAAATGATTCAATTTCAGCATTATATTTTAGTACTACATTAATAAGGACCTCCACCTACTGTTTGTATTTTTTGGGTGCATATTTAGATATGATTATTTGTCCTTGAAACGCCAGCCTTAAGTGCGCACAATACAATTGAAAACAATATGTTACAAAACTGCGGCGCGGCGTTATGCTGCAGCGCTTTTTTGCCGCAGAGTGAAAAACTTCTAGTGCGCGCCTGGCCTAACAAATCGTTGCAGCAACGAAATGTCTGTAAGTTCGCGCAATACAATTGAAAACAATATGTTACAAAACTTGAAGCGCGGCGTTATGCAGCAGCGCTTTTTTGCCATGCTGCAAAAAACTCCTAGTGCGCGCATGGCCTAAAAGTCATCTGAATAAAATGTTCATGGATTTCGAACCGCATTATCTATGTTTCGCAGTAGGCGAAAGGGGAACTCTGTTAGTAAACAAAATACGCCACAAATAAAAACAGCAGACAATTAAAAATAAGTTCAGAGATGGAACCACTACTTCTAGTAAGTAAACAAATATCATTATTATACATAGATTATGCCTTTATTATTTATATAAAAAAAATAGTTTAATTGTGAGTGAAATCAAGATCAAAGTATCAGTGGGTTGTCCATCATCACAGTAGTAGTATCGTGCGGAAATAAATCGCGCAAACTTGCATCTTTTTTGTTAAAATGAAATACTTACTCAAAAAATACAATTCTTACCCTACATGATTTATTTTATTTCAGACCAGATCTTTATACGAATAACTTATAAGATGGAATTATTTAATATTATCGAGAAATCAACCTCTTCTTCATTACGAGGAATATTCGAGGAAATTAAGATTTACATTGCAAACCGCGCTGGATGTTCACCGAAGCAAATTTTTTACTTTTTTTTTTATTATTTTTAAAAAAGTGGGCTCAGTGCAATAGAAAATACGATCACTCTATTTCCAACAATTTGAAATGGTTAAATTCTCCAATGTAATTTAAAAAAATGTTCAACACTGAAAAAAATTGGTCCGTTTTCAGCTGACAATTTTTTCCGGTTTCAGGACTCCGACAAACATAAAATACCAGTTTCAGAATTTTTGCCAACTTTCCGGATTCCTTGTCCCACTGTGTGCCGTCGCCATGCTAAGCTGAGAAGTTATAACTAATTAGAAATTAGAATACAGTTTTGAGATATTGACAAATTACTACTTTTTTTATTATGAAGTTTGTTTCGAGATGCTGGGAATTACTAATCTGTAACTGCAGCGCTTCCAGGCTATTTACAGGAGTACCATACACTAATGTCTTCAAATATCCCCAAACAAAGAAATCTAGAGAGTTCAGATCAGGCAATCTTGGAGGCCATAAAACAGCCCTTCCTACCCATCTATGTAGAAAAGTTTGGTGTAAATGCTCTCTAACAGCCATGGAAAAATGAGCTGGAGCTTAACCAACAGTGTCAAGAAATCCAAACCAAAGAGGGTGTTTTCGAAAGAGTTCGAATATCGTTGAGACAAAGATGTTGTGCCTGCTTGGAAATGGACGGAGGGCACTTTGAACATCTTCTGTAACTTTGTTTTTTGTTTGTTAAAAGCTTCCTTTGTCGGTTTATTCATAATAAAATAAAATGTTTGAAAAACGAATAGCGGTCCATATCTCTGCAACCGTTACTTTGCGGACCCATGTTTATTGAGACTTTCCTGCTTATTTTGGGTCATACTATTATCTCCTTAAATATTTTACACTCTTTTTAACACCCTGTATATCGTGAATTCCTAGTATGCTCGTAATTTTTCAGATTCAGATACTTGTATACTGGTTCAGTTCCAAATATCTTGAACTACTTGGGGGATCGTGTGCGACCTCTAAAATAAGATGACGTACATAATTTTGTCTAAAATAGAACACGATTAACCTCATGTAAAAGAGACTGTGTTTACATTGTCTGCTTTAGTTCAGCCACCCCATGAAATATCCATCTTTTATTACTTAAATCGAGAAAATTGGCAGTGTAATGTGTAATATACATTTAAAAACATAAATAATTCACAACATAACCACGTAACATAATTACCTGGCATAAAATCCTCTATAGCAAAACGTGCTACATACTTTCATGTATTTAGTTACCTATCTGTTTTCCGATTCTCAATTTAATCTTCCACTCCTATCAGAAGTAGGTACAAATAAGAGAAGCACTGGAGAACAGCACAGATTTTTCCGAGAATTTATGCCTTGTATGTGTTTTGCATTATTGTACACTTTTTATAACTAAATATCATACGATTCAATAAAGTTTGCAAAATTACTAAAAAATACATAAAATTTTCACTACGCCTACACATACATAACAGATTTGTTGAATCGTTGTTCACCCCCACACTCGATTTATTGCAAATTGTCTTACGCAGATTCTGTACTTTTGTTCATTCAAGATAAAATTACTTAGTCTATTTTCAAATTGTTCTAGTACTAATTATACAAAAAAAAATGATAGAAAAATATTAAAAAACAGAAAATTTCACATTCCTATTATGCAAGTAATTTGTTGTTCACCCCTACAGCAGTTCCGAAATCTATCAACAGATGTCAGCCACTTCGTGATTTTCACCAATAAATAAGTAGGATGTATTTCCAAAAGGTTAAAGGTCATTATTTTAAAATTTACAAATAGTGTCAAGTTCCTCATTGGATTATGCTTAACTTGACTAATTTAACTCACTTTCTCTTGGAATCCTTATAATACTAGATAGATAGGTATTATATGAAATTATAAATATTATATTTTTTTAATACTGGTGCTGCTATGTGTATCTATAATAAATGTGGAATAAAAACAGTTTACATTATCAACTAGATATTAGTACTAATAGCCACAAGCGTAAGGAATATTAAAACGTTGGTTAATTATGTACCTACCTGCTACAACTCGCTGTTACAAAGGTCTGTAATTACTTACAATCAATAAATCAATAAGAAAATTTGTAAGTTACGTTTTAGTCAAACTTTACAAGTTCTAATGAAATACTAGGATGGCATACACAAAAAAATTATGCAGCAAAATTGAATTAAAAATAATAAAATAATAATTTTCACTTAAATCCGCTTAAATCACATAAACTGTGTACTTATTTGAACTAAGTACAACTATTATTTCTTATTATCTTTATGCCGCGATAGATTTTTTACTATATTATTAAGTTCGATGTCTCCTAAGCAGATGACATGCAACTTAACGAATAGATACCTATTCACAAATGCATTGAATAGAATATATCATCATCCACTTAATTTAATCCAGAGTTCATATGTAGGATTGCATTACTTATACATCCAATTAAAATAGTTAGCTACAATGCTGCTAATTAGATGTAAAGCAAATTGTACTAATATTTTTTATTGTTTCATGTCAGACACCGGAAGCAGCCAGTTTAAGATACAAATTGGTAACATTAAAAAATATTTCACTATTTGAAATTATTGGATATTTTGGATCTATTTTAGTAAACTTTGGCAACATGGATTTATTTGTAAATGGTTTATACCTATACTCTGCTTGCCACAAAATTAAATGCATTGAAGTACTTACCTAGAATAAGCAAGTCTCACAAACAATTAATTGTTCTTGTTTGCTCCAATATGGTATTTTGTCAAGTCATTCTTACAGGTTACATTCTTAATTAAACAATAAAAACTAATAAAATCTGAAGCGTTTGTATAAAATAAATACATTTATTACCGTCTTTCAATAATGAATTATTATTAATAACTCAATACTTAATATATTTAAGTACTCCGACTAAACAATCTTAGATATTTTAGCTCATAACGACATTGTTCTTTCACAAATTGCTTTATTAAAACTGCACAACAAAAGTAGTCCTGTAAACATTTACGTATCAATTATTATTTAAAAATTTTTGGGTATTTTGTTGATGTGGGTGATTTTTTCATATTTGAAGAAAAGTATAATATAATCAGATCATAATTAAATTTTAGTAAGAAGTACCTGTACCCAATTGCAAATATTTAGGTAGAACAAAAGTTCCAAACGAGGTAATAAATAAAGATTACATATATATTATAGGTAGGTATCACATTTTACTGCAACAAGAAGTAAGACAGCAATTTTCCTTGTCCACATCTTAATAAGAAACTAGAAACTTACCATTCAAAGACCATATATGAGAAGGTAGTGAATGAGCAGCATAAACTCGCCCAAGGGCAATATTTGCTGCTGCAGAACCCAAAATACTGCCAGCTTCTTCTGCAGAACTGCTATCAGTCTCTGGACTGGCGCCTGTTGAAACGTCAAAACTGGCACCAGTCGCCGGTATAGATATAGCCTCGTGGCTAGCATGTAGATCTGGAACACTTGATAAAGAACGAGCTCTTTGACGATCGTTGGACATGTCCATTCCTAAGGACCGCATAAATCGAAATCCGGGAGCTGTGACCACCTCGGAACTGCTGCTCGTTGAAAAGGCTCTTGTACGAGGACTTTGAGCCCCATTTGCTGTACTCGGTTTAGCGCCCATAACTTAATATTAAATATCACACAATTGTTCTTTATACTTTGATGATTTATTAAATCACATATTAATGTTTTGAAAAGTCACACACTTGTCATAAATTACATGCGAAATATTCACCTGATTTGACAGGCAACATAATATCGTTTGTTTTTGTTCGAAGAATGCAGGACACTGTAATTATTAAAAATTAATGTCACAAAATTATAATTTTACGTACTTCCTTTTAATATATAACAGTATAATTTTTGGACAATTATTAACACACACGTATTGGCAAATGCCAATATAAAATAAATTCCATGAAAGCCATATTATTACATTATTTCACTCTATGAACGAGAGATGGCGCAATGTTGCAAGTGGTAAATTTGACATTGATCACTTAGAACTACGAGTTAAAAGAACTTCTTGATTTCTATAGTCCAGGGAAATTAGGAAAAATAGCGGAAAATTTTAGGCACAGCAGATATCGAGATGCGGTTTTCTGCATTGTGTTCAGGAAGGTCCCAGGAATAAAGTCTATATCGTCTGGTTTGGCCATTTTTTGAAAAATGGCTTCTGGGCCGGAAAATGCATTACACCATTATCGGAACGACTGGAAACTCGAAAAAATCGCTCGGAAATCGTTACTCGGGGATTTTCGGAGCTGCCCAACTCGATTCTGGCATTAGAATTACCCGGGAATGCACGAGGGTGGCTCTGTGGGAGTGCGCGGGGGGTGAATTGGGGAAGAAATGGAAACGTGCATGAAAATCGCTCCAAATTCGTTACTCGGGGATTTTCGGGGATGCCGAATTCAATTCTAGCATTAGATTTCCTCGGGGCGCTCGGGGGCAGCTCTGTAGGGTTGTTTGGGGGTCACAAGTCAACCATTTGGGAGATATCGCGTTGCAAAGATGGCGGAAAAAGAGTGTTTTTATTGTTTTTCTCGGAAATGAAAAGCGTGGGAATGGTAAAATTTGTGTTACCATCATCAAAAGACACTTGTGACATATTTTTTGACTTTTTGAAAATAATTGGAAAGGGTTGAAATAAATTACCCCTTTCAGTTTTTTTTAACTATACTTTCAAAAAACTTCCTTAACGACGTAGAAAAAAATAAATTAGGTTAAGCCGATTCATTTAGAAACTTTTTTCTCTCTTATTTATGTCAACCATTTGCTATCTGTCAAAGCAACAATCAACAATGGAAGCATCCGAAAATTGACAGCAGCCAACAGAGTCTTTCCTAATAATGGATGTAGTAAAATTGCCTCTTCCCGACGTGCAATGCTTTACATTTAATTTTTTTAGCGTCGAAACAGTTAATTTTATCAAAAAAATATAAGAGAGCCAGAAATAAAAGCCAGATCCTGTCCAAGAAGACTGCATTGCCACAATTATCCAAGGTCGACAACCCTCCAATTGCCAATTCAGCAAAATCAGCATCATACAAACCAAAACAACACAAGTTGCCTCAAATCAGATACTTGTGATTCCTCAAAAAGATGTCAATATCAGATTCCAATGTGACACTAATGGAGCTGAGAGGAAAAGTTCTCCAACTCTGATTACTATTGCCACCCCATGCCAAATTTGGATTAATGAGAAGTTGTTTCTGTTATCTACCGATCCAACAACAAATGTAGGAACAGAGGGATCCTACTACCACCCTTGTCTAATGAAATTGATGCCTCAAATAAAACATCACATAATCTAAAATTGAATGCAATCCATTTTGAAGATATAAATAGAATCATTGAATCCAGCCATCACATGTCATCAATTGACCATATCGAGCCACTTCCTGAGAATCAGTTCAATTCACTATGGATTGTCCTAACCATTATTATTATCACTACCTGCCTTCTGTCCATCTGTACATGCTGCCAGAAGAAGATCCAGTCCATTATTTTGAGGATTCCTGAGAGAAGAAGAAATTCCCAGAATCCTGTCGAAGTTTGTTTCGAGATGCTGGGAATTACTAATCCGTAACTGCAGCGCTTCCAGGCTATTTACAGGAGTACCATACACTAATGTCTTCAAATATCCCCAAACAAAGAAATCTAGAGAGTTCAGATCAGGCAATCTTGGAGGCCATAAAACAGCCCTTCCTACCCATCTATGTAGAAAAGTTTGGTGTAAATGCTCTCTAACAGCCATGGAAAAATGAGCTGGAGCTTAACCAACAGTGTCAAGAAATCCAAACCAAAGAGGGTGTTTTCGAAAGAGTTCGAATATCGTTGAGACAAAGATGTCGTGCCTGCTTGGAAATGGACGGAGGGCACTTTGAACATCTTCTGTAACTTTGTTTTTTGTTTGTTAAAAGCTTCCTTTGTCGGTTTATTCATAATAAAATAAAATGTTTGAAAAACGAATAGCGATCCATATCTCTGCAACCGTTACTTTGCGGACCCATGTTTATTGAGACTTTCCTGCTTATTTTGGGTCATACTATTACCTCCTTAAATATTTTACACTCTTTTTTTAACACCCTGTATATCGTGAATTCCTAGTATGCTCGTAATTTTTCAGATTCAGATACTTGTATACTGGTTCAGTTCAAAATATCTTGAACTACTTGGGGGATCGTGTGCGACCTCTAAAATAAGATGACGTACATAATTTTGTCTAAAATAGAACACGATTAACCTCATGTAAAAGAGACTGTGTTTACATTGTCTGCTTTAGTTCAGCCACCCCATGAAATATCCATCTTTTATTACTTAAATCGAGAAAATTGGCAGTGTAATGTGTAATATACATTTCCTCGGGGATTTTCGGGCTGCTAACTCGAATCTGGCATAAGAATAACCCGGGAATGCACGAGGGTGGCTCTGTGGGGGTGCGCGGGGGGTGAATTGGGGGAGAAATGGAAACGTGCATGAAAATCGCTCCAAATTCGTTACTCGGGGGTTTTCGGGGATGCCGAATTCAATTCTAGCATTAGATTTCCTCGGGGCGCTCGGGGGCAGCTCTGTAGGGTTGTTTGGGGGTCACAAGTCAACCATTTGGGAGATATCGCGTTGCAAAGATGGCGAAAAAAGAGTGTTTTTATTGTTTTTCTCGGAAATGAAAAGCGTGGGAATGGTAAAATTTTTTGGAAGTGTTACCATCATCAAAAGACACTTGTGACATATTTTTTGACTTTTTGAAAATAATTGGAAAGGGTTGAAATAAATTACCCCTTTCAGTTTTTTTTAACTATACTTTCAAAAAACTTCCTTAACGACGTAGAAAAAAATAAATTAGGTTAAGCCGATTCATTTAGAAACTCTTTCTCTCTTATTTATGTCAACCATTTGCTATCTGTCAAAGCAACAATCAACAATGGAAGCATCCGAAAATTGACAGCAGCCAACAGAGTTTTTCCTAATAATGGATGTAGTAAAATTGCCTCTTCCCGACGTGCAATGCTTTACATTTAATTTTTAGCGTGAAACAGTTAATTTTATCAAAAAAATATAAGAGAGCCAGAAATAAAAGCCAGATCCTGTCCAAGAAGACTGCATTGCCACAATTATCCAAGGTCGACAACCCTCCAATTGCCAATTCAGCAAAATCAGCATCATACAAACCATAACAACACAAGTTGCCTCAAATCAGATACTTGTGATTCCTCAAAAAGATGTCAATATCATATTCCAATGTGACACTAATGGAGCTGAGAGGAGAAGTTCTCCAACTCTGATTACTATTGCCACCCCATGCCAAATTTGGATTAATGAGAAGTTGTTTCTGTTATCTACCGATCCAACAACAAATGTAGGAACAGAGGGATCCTACTACCACCCTTGTCTAATGAAATTGATGCCTCAAATAAAACATCACATAATCTAAAATTGAATGCAATCCATTGTGAAGATATAAATAGAATCATTGAATCCAGCCATCACATGTCATCAATTGACCATATCGAGCCACTTCCTGAGAATCAGTTCAATTCACTATGGATTGTCCTAACCATTATTATTATCACTACCTGCCTTCTGTCCATCTGTACATGTTGCCAGATCCAGTCCATTATTTTGAGGATTCCTGAGAGAAGAAGAAATTCCCAGAATCCTGTCGAAGAGGTCCCAGTGGTACCATCAGGTCCCCATGGTCCGTTCTAAATGGGGAGGAGTGATGTCTCCTGTATATTTATATTTTTGCTTGTTAGATAACTTCCAGTTCATAACTTAGTTATTAAGAATCCGTAATATCAACCTGAGATAAAATTAATGTGTAGTCAGCTTTTTGCCAATAATAATACTTTAACCTTGCTAGTTATATATAGTTATGACATATTCTTTGAGCTGTAATCCTTGTACTTTCTTAAATAAAATATTTGTGTAAATTAATCGGATTATTAATTTCATAAATAAAACTCGAACTTGAATTTGACTGATTAATGATAAAGTACCTACTATAAGAAAATCTACTATGGAAAATCGAAGATGTCAGTTATATTGAATAATTATGCGCTTTATTTATTTGGGTTTTTTTATATCTATTTATCATAACATTACACAAAACTTGTCTATTTCAAATTTCCGACGCCCTATTTCAACGTAAATTATAGCTACGGCCTTGATCACAATTATTACATAACATCATCGATCATAAAATAATAAGACTAGTAAAATCACACTAGCTCATTGTGGGTTGCATAACAGATGTATATGTATTAACATTAATTGAGTTACGTCTTTTACAGTGCCGTTCCTGTGGTGCTTGCCGCCCTGGTGCATAAAAAAATTGTACACCCCTACCCTCTACTAAGTATTATTATTATTATTATTAAGGATTAGGGATCACACTGCGGACGTATCATTAGAAATATTAGAACACATATTTTTGTACTAACTTACTTTAATAGTCTACTGCAAAATAAATTTTCAAAAATCATAACAAAAATATTCTAAAACTCAGTAAGTACTTATAACATACCTGCATATTAAAAATTAACTCGCCTAGCTTTCTTTGATGCAAATTCATCTATAATCAAATTCAGATATAGTTCCTCACACAATTCACGCTCTATTGACAACATACGAGTAGCAATTAAGGGCGTTAGTTCTTTCTTGGGTCATACTGGATCTTAAAAATGTTTTAATTAAATTTAATTTGGAGAAACTGCGCTCCCCGGATGCAACTGATACAGATACCGTGACGAATATTCTTAGTCCAACAGAAAAATTGGGAAATGAAGGTACGTCTTTTTCAAAAATACATTTTAGAGTATTTAGTAGTCTCTTTACAACTTGGAATAACTTCTTGAAAGTTATAATCTCATGATACAATTCTATCCCGTTAATGTCTTTCACGATCTTGCCGTCAGAAATTCCTTGTAGCGCGAGATCCAAATCTTTACAATTTTTCGTAAGACGGTCGGATTGAACGTCATGTATATTAGATAAAAATCCAAACGTGTCATTACATTGATTTAATAAGTTGAATCTTTATTCCACCAATGTTTTAGCAGTATATAATTATGAAGTAGAAATTAACTTTAAAATGTTGTTCCGCGGCTTTTATGGGTTCATCTGATGATTCGTATAAAAAAAACCTCAGTTTTTTTTGAAAATCGTTGAATAAGAAAATCTGCAGCATTGCCACATTAATTTGCCAACGTTTTAGCATTTTTCACTAAGCAGTTGAATACCTCATCAGTTCGTTTTTCATCTAGATTTAATTTTAAGTCATTTAAAACTTACGCATTGGTTAAGCGTTAATTGTGGTCGCCGCCCTGGTGCAGGGGCACCACCAGCACCCCGCCCAGGAACGGCCTTGCTCTTTTACATACATAATACATAATAGCACAGAATATATAGCCACGCTACGCTTCCGTAGCTATATATTCTGGAACAATAGTGGCTTACGGCTTACATAATCGTAGGTTCTAGTATAAGGATTAATCTACATATACTCAACGGCCGAAAATCTAGGGAGTCGCTAGCTTGAGGACAAGAGCGACGGGCGAAGTGTGCGAGGAGCAACATTTCACAAGCGTACTAAATTTTAAAGCGATCAGATATAAAAAATATACAAAAATGACAAAAATAACTGCATTACGTAACATCCATTATTTTTAGTAGAAACAGTTATATAATAGTTTTTGCAAATTTCGAGGCATTAGATAATAAAAATGATTGTTATTTTAAAATGTAAAGTTTTTATCTTGTATTATCAATTACCCAAGGTCGTAAATAACAGTAAGAGGATAATTCACAGCACAGAGATGAGTACGGAAGATGAGGGTTGCATGATTATCTAAGCGTGCCACTTGAGAAGGGTTCAAAGCACACAACCTTATCAAAAATAAGTTGACGTCGAGTGAACCTGTCACATTAAAAGTTTACTTTAAATGTCCTCCTTGTGCCATCATCCACAAATTAGAATGCCGTCCTGTTGGTCCACCACCATCCACTTACACTTACCTGATAGGCCCTCCCTGGAGATCACACTTAAGCCTTGTCCGCATGGACGCGAAATTCACGGATTTTTGCACAAATTTTGGAACTTCTGTTTTAATTATTTATGGCGGAAAAATCTCAGCTTTTGACAAATTTCGCAAAACAGTAAAACTACAACTATTTTTGTTTTTGTTATTTGTTTTGAGCTTTTGACGATCTACCGTAGGAGTTTCATGATGAAAATATTATAGTTGACAAAATTCGTTACAAGTAGATTTTTCCATCATTAAATAAATCGCGCAAATATTTGCGAATTTCGCATCCAAAAGTACAAAAGGCTTTAGAATACATACACACTATTATATTATAGTGGTTTTTCAATTGTTTCAATGCCACTTGGAGTATTATCTCGTAGAGTAGTTGTTTCCTTAAATTCCGCTTTCTTCAATATTTCTACATATTGTGATTGAAATATTAAGATACATACAACATATTGATGTGCGTTTTGCGTAGATATAATTGGTTTACACCATAGATTTATTGATTATAAGTCTATGGTTTACACATACATGATTTATTTTATTCATACATAGATTAGGTACCTACTAAGAATTTTTGGTTTGATGGCAATGATACGAATATTTATAATTTTGCTTAAAGTATTGATTAAATAAGTCCTGACGATGTTGTAAGATAAAAATGAAATTACAGTGTTTTATTTTTTAATAGAAATTATCCTGTATCTTGTCAAAACTTTTTATTACTGCTTGGCTGTAGCAATAGATAGGACCTTATTTTTGTTTCTTTATATCCCTATTTTCCCACAGAAAAAACGTTTCTGTCAAGAACTTTAGTTTAGACTTTTGCGTTAATTTACAAGAAAACAAATATTTCAGGATAATTATCCAAAATTCAGTCTTTCTCAACAACATTTGATTACTTTGGTTATGTTATAATTTTTTTAAATCTTCCACATCAGTTACCAATATATATCACTCTGTATGCCCACGTCCTTATTGACTCCACCTTAATGAAAATCGGTTCAGAATAGTTTCAACATATAGTTGACAGTATAAACCTGTAAATCTACAGGTTTTACCCACTGCCCAATTGGTCTCCATGAAAGATATGTTTTCCTGGAAGTTTTCTGCAGGTATACGACATTCCACACCCTCTTGGACCTACGTATTTTCAAATGAGTCGAGTGTCCATTTAATTTTTATAAATAACAGTTTTCTTTGATACTAGCTAGGCGTCTATATCGAATTTGACGAGATCTAGTTGATTTTCAAGATGTGATATTACATTATTAATAATGTGCTAATCATAGGCGCTAGTTGCCTACACATCCGATATCAGTTCAATGGATAGGTATGCTACCGTGGTATGTACAAGATGGATTAGCAGGTATAACCATATCCGCCAAAGAAATTACCGGTACGCACACAACGGATAAAACTATACACAGATAGAAGACAATCACCGTTGATCTGACGTAATCATAAAATAATGACTATGATTAGATTAGTGTGGGAATCCGAGAATCACATGACACTGGTAGCAACCTCAGGCAACAACACATTTGCAGAATGCTGGGTTAAAAGACGCGAGCGGTGGAATTGCAATGGCAATCAAAAACGTGACAAGAAAGCCCCATCGTTTATCAATATTTTTGAACTTGGTGCCTCCAATATGCTTCCGTTTCAGCATTTGTTGAAATTATCAAGGGAGACACCAAAAAAGTTTTTAGGAAACGGTGGGATGAAACACATAGCTGTCAATTTGCTAAAAAGTTCCTATTATAGTTACCCCTGTAACAAGAGAACTAAAAAATATCTGGCTATGTCCAACCGACAAATCTTCACCTGGTGACCGCTATTCAAACTGGACACTGTTCACTATGGATACACCTGTACTGCTTTTGAATGTACAGGAGACTTACAAATACAATTTTGTAAAAATAAAATCAAAAAGAGCAGTTCAAAAATGATTTGAAAATATACTTCCGCACGGCACTGGAAACTGGTTCACTGTAAAACCTGATAAGGCATATAATAGGCGACAAGACAAGATATTGAAAGAAATTCGCAAAGAGAGACATACATTACATTTTACAATACCTATTTTTATACAGCAAATTCTACTGCTTTTGCCGCTTTTGTTATTAATTATTAATATAATTAATTTATGGTTTTAATCGTCAGTGGTCGCGCGGTTTAAGGTGTCAGTACTTGAATCGAGGTGACTAGATGGCTGTGGGTTCGATCCCCGCAGCCGGTAGACCGTATATAAGCTATATTCGTGGAGAGATTGGCACCCTCTTTGCGGGTATGGTAGGGTGGAAGAATGTTGGCTTGGGTTAATGTGAGAGATTGATATCGGTTGACATTTGACTACCCCTCTAATTAATGAGGTTGTCCAGGTTTCCCTCATTCCTGCACTGAATGATGGTTAGGGCCTACCAACGTAAGTCGTTCCTGGGCGCAAATGCGGCCTGCTTAATAATAATATGCTGCCCCCTCTCTCGCACAAGTCTTCGACTTCTGGGCTAATCCTCGTGATTAGAATGAGGGGTAGAGATATTATTATTATTATTATTATTATTATTATTTTTTTTTTTTTTTCCAGTAAACACCTTCCGAAGCTCCGACACATTCGGAGATGTTCTGGAGAGTCAAGCAATGACCACTCTCCACTCCGTGGAGTCAGTAATCATTGCGCCCGTAAATCGTGTGTTCTGAGCAGACGTAGCGAACCAAGGACGATTGCCTTCTGCATTCTGCCGGCTAAGATCTCTGCCGAATTTCGACAAGCCGGTATGATCTTTAAGTCAGAAAGCAACGTATGTCTCATTCCACCCAGGACGCCTATAATTAGCACCACAATCTTAACAGAGTGGTCTGGATACAGCCTGCGGAGCTCGGAGAGAAGATCTCTATACTTCCTCCGTTTTTCCTCCTCTTTTAGGACGATTATTATTATTATTACTATTATTATTATTATTATTATTATTATTATTATTACTATTATTATTATTATTATTATTAAAATAATTTGACATACCTGATGTTACAACAACATTTTGGGCCCATCTTACCCAGTTTCTATAAACTAACACAGATGTTTCTGCTTCTTGTCCGTTTTGAACTTGTAAGTTATTGCCAGCAGCTATGATACGTTTGCGTAAATCATCAATAGTGTTCTCTTTGGTGCAATATACTTCATTTTTTAGATATTCCCACTATAATAAGTCCAAAGGATTTAAATTCAGGAGATCATGGCGGCCATGGTACCGGTCCTCCTCTTCCAATCCCTTGATATTAATGCTTGGACACGCTGTACATGGTACGGATATAATTGAGCCTCATGTATAATTCGCCACACTGCTGCAATACACCGTAGGCGCCCTGGACCCCCATCTCTTTCACGATTGGGTTGCAAATTTCCCGTGTCACACCAGGGTTTGCACTACACTTGCACTCACTGCATACTGTTGAAAAAGTAGCTGCATTTGGAACAACGGGAAATCGGTCTGCTAAAGCAATTTCACTTCACCATAAATTAAAACCATATTCATTAACTGCGAGACGTAGGCCATTTTTGATCCCCATTTGAAAAACTAATGTAAATACTTGCATTACAAAAAAGTTAATACTAAGTAATCGGATATTTGAAATCGCCTGGCAAGAGTTCGGAAGCACCCTGTATAGTTTATATTAGAAAATAGTATTGCTTAAATATTGTCAAATAATCATTTACTGTATTTAAAGCTGTTTTTTTTGTGACGAACCGTATTCATCGACTGTTTCAAAACGTATTCAATGGTGACGTCACTTATGTATTGCACCAAGAAAATGTATAGTTTCCAAACGTAACGTCATCAAATATTTATTTTTCTTTGATATCACCCTTACACTTTTTAATTATTGTTTACACTATTGCCTACACTAGATTTGGATTAAAATAGAACGATTATTAGTGCTAGAAATTATTAACAATACCTATTTCCTCATATTTTTTGTACATATATTTTGAAAATGAATTTTGCAACATAAACATAGAAATTGATTTTAGCAACTGCAAACCAAAAACAAATATCTAACATGTTTATATGAGTGACAGGTTTATGAAATTTAGATAGAAAAGTAATTGGACTTTGCGTTTGGATTATGTAATTCAGGATGTCTAAAAATACGTTTAAATTTGCAGAGGTAGGTACATATAATAGTCCACAACCAACTCCTCTTTAAATAAACAAGAATAAGAAGTATCAAAACAACAATCATATTAAATATTAATCTAAAAATTTAAATCACGTCGATCTTCAAATCTCTAATTTTTAGGCAACTGCTGCATCATAAACCAATAGCACAGCTTAAATAACAATCAGCTCACAGACTCGTATGAGCGGGAACGTCTCGCGCAGATCTTCGCGCATGCCGCCATTTTGGGATAAATAGCGGCAGGGACGTGTGGTTGTAAAATATGCCCTTATAGCCATACCGTCAACGACTGCGTTATTGGCGCACGAATGCTGTATTTTGTGGTTTGTTGATTTTCTTGTATTTTATACTGTTATGTTATTTTATTTTTAAACAATTTCAAGTAAAACAAATTTATATTTAGTATGACACTTTCTAAATTGGGACAACTATTTTTAATCCGGTCCTGACTTGTATCCCAAACGAGAGAGAGACAACAAGCTTCAAGGACAAATTTTCAGGTTTTAATACTTCAAAGGTGCCGCCGTGGAGTCTGTGAGCTGATTGTTATTTAAGCTGTGCCACTAGCAAAGCATCTAAAGAGTTCAAACCGGACTCAGTGGACGTTTAAAACACGGTTTAAGGTCGCCGTATTTCTCGGCGTAAACTGACCAAATTTGTGGTGTTTTTGAGGTGTTTTTTAGGTACTGAAATCTCGAAAAATAAAACACGTAGAGCAAAAGTAATATCAAAAATAAAATTATTGATGTTTTGTTTATACACTTTTACTATTTAAACTCTCCTCAAATAATATAATAACTTTTAAAATGCATTTGTATGACACACATTATTTCGCTATTCTAACCCCACATTTTAACAATTATTTTCACATACCTACTTATAAACACAAGTGAACAATCTTATATGCAGATGTAAGCTTATGTTATAACAATGTTTGCATCTATAGTTGAATTTAAAAACACGTATTTTGAAAGATTTCAGTACCTAAAAGTATGTTGGATAGAACGCTTTCTAACATTATATATTGATTTTACTTCGGTACCTTTGAATATTTGCAGGTGGCATGAGATAACATTCTTGTTATTTACTAAACTCTATATTATTCAGTTCTTAAATGTCTAAAATTAATTGTATTTGTTGAAAACACTATTTCAAGAATACGGCGCCCTTAAACCGCGACGTGTTTGACGTCACTGTTTCAACACAAAAATATGTTTTGAACCGGGTTGAACACATTTCGTCGCAAAAAAAAACAGCTTAAGTTATGGAGAAAAATAAAAGCTTTGAATAAAAAATGAAAAATGTCATATCCCTGTCATATGTCATAACCCCAGTTATTCTAAAAGGAATATAAATTTTGTGCAACTCAATAAATTTAGTAATAAAAGGAGGCGCCTTTTATTAAAGCTACCCTAGAGTTAACGTGGTATAGTATATTCTACAACAAGTTGTAGAATGGCATAATAATATATTCCACACGAACGAAAAGTTCGCTACGGTTCGCGAGTGTGGAATATGCCATTCTAAACGTGTTTTCGACTATACTTTCTCCAACAAGATTTTAGAAATCATACAAAAAAGTTGCTTATTTGTACATATTCCATCACAGTATGTTAGAATAACATTCTAACACAGTGTGATAGAATGTCATTCTAACACAGTATGCTGGAATGACATGTATTACAATCTAATTTTTAGTTGTGGAACGTGTACTTTTTAAAATCGTGTTGGAGAAACGATATTAGTATTTATCTGAGTGGTTGGGAGCAACCGAGCAACAGGTGTTGAACTTCATCATCCCAGTATAATTAATTGTTGATATTTACATACTTTTTTGCACGAATAAAGTTAGATTATTATTATCATTTAAAATAATGAGTTAATTAAAGTATAAGAACGCGACTAGGTGAATAGATGAGACCATTGTCCAAAGTTGGAACTAAATCAAGTTCTAAAGCATTGATATTTAGTTCTAGCAAGGTATATGTATTTACCGGTTATTAGCCTTGTCATTATTACTAGCATCAGTAGAAACTTTGTAATTATTCTCATCCAGTAAAATCGGAGACAAATTTGAAGGTGACAAATTATTTAAGCCGCAGGCGTAAAATTGTAATCAATAATGCGTCATCATGCGCAAATCAAAAGTGGTTCTTGTGATGTAAGAGTCCTGCTTTCAAATTTAATATGTTTTTTAACCCCTAGAAAACAAAATACGCTGAAACGTAATCAAAGTGTTTGTGATAAATATGAATTATAGTAATGAGAAGTATTAGAAGAAAATTTGAATAAATCAGGGATAATGAGTGAAGAAGGCAATGACGCGCACGGTTATGCTAAATTAGGAAGATCACGTCGTGATACCAATGATTATCACACTAGGGGTGCTTTCATTAATTTTTCGCCCCCCATAGATGCATACAACGCAGTATATTTAGCGTTTGTCTTGGGGGGTGCAGGATTTCTGCTTCCCTACAACAGGTACGAGTTTGACATTTTTATAAACACTGTGTTCTCCAGAATGCAATCATCAAATGATTTTTGGTAGTAATTATTATTCCAGTAAAACGGTACTTTATTTATGAAACATTTTTTTAGGAATAAAAATTTACTGACCACTTGTTAGAAATTATAAATCCGTCTAAATTTAATGGCGGATTCTACCTACAAATATAAAAAGTTCAATACGTATGTGAAGCAAATACTTAGGTTTTAAGTATTTAAAATGTTATAGAAAGTTGCCATATGTAAACAATTATATTTTTCTTTACAATTTCAATACGTAGGTATTCGAATTATTCTTATGTAATTTTCAACATTTTCTTAAATAACATTTTTTTAATTTTATTTGGTATAAGTATGCTATATTTATAGGGTGTATCTTAATAAGTGCGAAAAAAAATTTAGAGATGATTCTTTGGTGAAAATTAAGATATTATATAATATATTTTAAATTTTTAAAAACCTCCCCTCAAAATTCACGCCTCCACACAAAAAATAAAAATAATAAAATCGATTTTTCTCTTTTTTTAATGTGCGCAAATTTTGAGAGGAGAGTTTTTTCAAACATGTTATTTAAAAAACCTCTCTTAATTTTCACCAAATTATCACCTGTTAAATGTTTTCGCATTTATTTAACTTCTCTTAATTATCCCCAAAGAATCACCTGTTAAATGTTTTCGCATTTATTTAACCTCTCTTAATTTTCCCCAAAGAATCACCTGTTAAATGTTTTCACATTTATTTAGATATATCCTGTACTTATCTGGAAAATGCTACATCCTACATGTGACAACATGTAACAAAAATGTATTTTTTTGTTGACTTTTGCGAAATTACTAATCTTTCAACTATGCTCCTGTACCTATGTAGTATCTGTGGCACGGACATCTACAGCATATATCAGGGTACAAGTGGAGAGAAAAGCCTGACAGAATATTTATTTGTTTATATGTTTAATTTTCTTTGTAGTATTCAAAAAGACATAGAATTTTGCACATTTGAATATCAGATAGTGATGTTTTTTTTTTAACAATTATGAAATAACTGCAGTCTATTTTTTAAAAAAGGCATTGCTCGACATAAAGACTTTTTCCAATTTTAATATTTCAGCTGGCACCCATTTTTTAAATTACACTCCTAGCCATTTTTTAACAAAATTGAATGCCTTACAATTTTTCGAGTTCAACGGTATCGAGGGTATCCAGTATTAGAGATATTTTTTACTGTATTTAAGATAGAGGGCGTTTTTTAAAAAACATTTATTAACTCATGCTTTATTTAAAGTCTTATTATTTATACGTGCTAGAGCTATTATTCATTCAATAAATCAGTCAAGATATAGAAAAAATAGTTAATCAAACACCATTAGTTTGTCCAAGTACTAAAGTCATAGTGTGGCTTTTAATTTATGATAAAAATTTTAAAATTATTCAAATAATGTGGGCACAATCTAACAAAAACTATTTCAAATAAGAAATTTATATGAAAAGACTTGAAAATAAAAGCTGTTAACTGCAGGAATGAAAACTGAAGAATTTATGATGGTGGGTAGAAAAGACTAAGATGTCACGAAGAGGCTTATTGTCAGTTGTTTAATGAAGAACATCCTGAAAGGCGGCCTATTTGATAATCAACAGTAAGTCGAATAATTTTCGAAATCTGAAAAAAATTACCTTGACAAAGCAGACCTCAAGTCGATTAGAATACTGAATTAAACGTATTATGTACCTACTTGAAGTTCAAGAAATTCTTCACATTTCTTCCAGACAATTAAGTATAAACATATATAAACAGTCATCTCAATTCAAAACCGCAACATTGTCCACCCTTACAGTATATACAAGAACTGAATGAGGAGGATACAGATCGTCGTATACAGTTTTACAACGAGATTATATTACGTGCTTTTTAAAGTTTAAAAACTTTTTCCCTTAGTAGAACAATAAATTATCATAACTGCAAAATTGATCTCAAAATAATTCTCATTGTATTCAAGAATCACATATTCAGCGCCAAGGGAATTAGTCGCGTCAAATTAGCATGAAAATAGTGAAAATGGACAACTTTTTGCGGAGAAGTCCGATTGAGATGCGGTTTCCTGCAAAATGTTCAGGGAATTGTTTATAACAAAAGGTACATCTAACCTCTGTACGCTCGCAAATTTTTAATTGTTTATTTAACAAATGACCCATTTTTATTGAACATATGGCAAATGTCACACACGATTCAACGAAAATGTCTGGAAAATATTCTCTTGGGGGTTTTCGAGGTCCCTCTTTATCACTTTGGTGTTAGCTTTATTATTTATTGCTAAATTGTTGTAACTGGGCTAATTAACAAATTAAAAACTCCACCCCCGAAATCACTAGAGAACCGGAATTTTTTCCAGGATTTCTGGCTTATTAAGGCAAACCATCGGCACAAGATTTTTGCAAATATAATTGTTTATTGTTCGATTGTTGCACCCTCGCTAATTAACAAATTAATAACTCTACTCCCGCAATCGTTGGAAACCCAGTTTATTTGCAATAACTCTAGGATGATGATGAGAAGCATTGCCACAAAGTAATTATTGCAAATATAATTGTTTATTTTCCGATTGTTGCAACCTCGCTAATTAACAAATTAATAACTCTTCTCCCGGAATCGTTCTCCCCATGATCCCAGAATTATTGCAAAAAAAATCCGATTTTCTAACGATTCCGGGAGAAGAGTTATTAATTTGTTAATTAGCGAGGTTGCAACAATCGAACAATAAACAATTATATTTGCAAAAATCTTGTGCCGATGGTTTGCCTTAATAAGCCAGAAATCCTGGAAAAAATTCCGGTTCTCTAGTGATTTCGGGGGTGGAGTTTTTAATTTAATTTGTTAATTAGCCCAGTTACAACAATTTAGCAATAAATAATAAAGCTAACACCAAAGTGATAAAGAGGGACCTCGAAAACCCCCAAGAGAATATTTTCCAGACATTTTCGTTGAATCGTGTGTGACATTTGCCATATGTTCAACAAAAATGGGTCATTTGTTAAATAAACAATTAAAAATTTGCGAGCGTACAGAGGTTAGATGTTATAAACAATTCCCTGAACATTTTGCAGAAAACCGCATCTCAATCGGACCTCTCCGCAAAAAGTTGCAAGTGAAATGCTAATTTGACGCGCCTAAAAGTAAATGTATGGGCTAGAATGATAAGACTACGGAAGATTGAAGAAAATTTAATTGATGCTGATATACTCGTATATTGATATTTGTATTCTCTACGTTTTGACTTAGTCCCAGCTTTAGCAGTACCTACAGTGAAGACAGTGATGTTTCCCACCATGTTTGGTGTTGATATCCGGACATTTCTTGATAATACTTTCCCGGGCAGACGAATAGGACGACGAGAACCAACTGAATGACCGACACGCTCACCTGATTTAACCCCCTTGATTTTTTTCTTGTACTGTTACATAAAATTGCAAGTTTATCTTAATAAACCAAATAATGTAAAGACAGTTACGAATTAGAACTAAACCTGAACATTTGACACAAAGTGTCGTTTAATACAAAGTGCTCTCTTGCCGGTCTATGTAGGAATGCTAACATTTTCAACACCATTCTGTCATAAACAAAAGCCGCACTTTGCTTGAATTTGTATTTTAAATAAAAAACGAGGTCTATCTTAAAAACGATAAACAAAAAACCGCTAATATTGGGTACCGTTGTATTAAAAAACTATCACTTTTGACTCTGATCGATGTGGGAGTCCAAAAGCCATATGTTATTTTCTCTTCGTGCTGATGTATAGACTCAGGATCAAAATTACGCTTCCCTTCGCTTCGCGACGCTTCTCCTCAATGGATGTGCAGTTCTTGAGCATCTCAGGCTAGGCTATGTGGTGGCGTATAAATTATTGAATTTGTGATATAGAATCCATTTGGCCAATCATTAGTCATACCTTGTTTTATTGTAATAAAAGAATTCATCTTCAAACTTATCTTAAAAAGTACTAAATTGACTTCACATTTAAATGTTTATATTTCTTCAAATATAGAAGATAATGGGGGTAAAGGGAAAATTGTTTGCATGCTGTTGCTATATATAATAGTTTCTCTTGTTACGTTCATACCCCTGTAAAATTGTAGTAAGTAGTGTCGTATTTTGATGACTATTTTTTGTAACTAAATATCCTTTAGATACAGTTCTGCAACCTACCACAATATCTAGGTTACCAATCCATGACATTATTCCGTGCCATTTTGAGTAAACTCATATTAGCAATTTTTTTATTAAAAATCTGACAACGACTTCAGCGCCCTCTAAAACATAAGTGTGCCAAGTTCCAGTAAAATATGGTACAAAATAATTCTTATACAATATTGCGAAAATTGGGTATTATTTTAGTGAAATCATCCAGAAGGCGTTGAAAAAAAAATAAAGATTAAGCGCAAAGTGTAAAATCCAATTAAATGTGTTTTATGATGTTTATATCAATAACAACAGAACTCAGTTAGATATTAATTTACCCGTTTCCTATTTTATTTTATTGATTCTACTTACGGATCAACTGCTACAGCTGCACAATTTTAGAGTTTTGCTTTATACAGTCGTTAAAAGTTTGTTAATATTTGCTACTACCGTAAAACATCTCTATGGATCTTTTCAGTTAAATTAATGTACTGTTACTACAAGAGAGTAGAAATATCCTTTAACCATGTAAGTGGATTCAGTAAAAAATAATTAAGACAAACAACATTATAAAGGCCGTGTAATTAAACATAATTTTTTAAACGTTGTTAAAATGCTTCTGAACTGTTAAACATAGACAACAAAAATTGCTATGGACATTTACAGAACATATAAAAAGCTGTATGGAGCCACTAAATCCAATAATTCTTGAAATATTTCAGAATTCATTTTTAAATCAGTTTTATAATCAATAGAGAATCCAAACTTCCTAATAAGTAACTGTAGAAGGCAATATTAGATATTACTAGAAATAGTTAAATATTTTAGATTTTTTCAATACAGAATTTCAGTAATTATGATGTTATATCAGTTCAGTTTTTTGTTACTTCCCTACAATAAAAAAATAGTGCAATAATATTAAAAAACAATATTATTTGAAGTTTGCATTTACATTTTCCTTAGGTAATTATTTACTTTAACTCCAATATGCGTAATATTGAAAGCGCTGTATGAGAATTATTATTTATCATATTTTAATTACACTTGATATAGGGCGACAAGACAACATTGCTAAATTTTATATAAAAAATCGCAAATTTGGCACGGAAAAAATCACAGACCGTGGAGAGTAGGTAACATGGTAGATTGTAGGTATGTACAATGGTCGTCAGCTTAAAGTCACCACTTCCATGTTTTGTCCCTTTCTAGCACCGTGTATAATAAATGGCACTAGAAAAGAATGGACCATGGAACTGGTGACGTTAAGCTGACGACCATTGTACATGTGCAGGTTTTTAGCTACAAAAAAAAATATATCACCAAAAACGCACTACTCGGCCCGCTACAATTTTACAGGGGCGTGAACGATGTATTAAATTGAACAATGCCAATAATTAGTATAGTACTTACTAGATCACTAACATTGCTGTTCTTATTTTTTAGCTTTATAATGGCCATGGATTATTTCAAGGTACGTTATCCTAGCACGCCAGTAGTATTTGACATGTCCCTAGTTTATATTGCTGTGGCCCTGGCAACAGTACTTGGAAATAATTTATTAGTTGAAACATTCTCGCTAAATTCCAGAATTAATTTTGGTACGTACAGCACTTCTCCAAATCTACTTTACTTAAAATCAGTGTTTATCATTTTCAGGGTACATAATATCCTTCCTCACATTAATGTTCGTTGTTCTCTGTGAGGTCTGGTGGGAGGCTTTTGGTTCTGCTACTTCCTACACTGTAAACTTAGCTGCAGTAGCTGTAGTTGCTGTTGGGTGCACAGGTAGGTATTTAGTTTTTCACATGAGTGAACATTTATGTAAGACACGCACAAGTATCTAATTCTTCAAAAATAAATGCAAGCATGATTGACTTGTCAATAGGTATCTTGATATAACAAAGATAGTCAAATGTAACATTTTCAAGTCATACAGTTTTATGTTATGTATACCAACTATTAATTACGAAACGGGAACTGATTTCAGGTTTGTCTTGGCCATTCGTTAACAATTTTATTTTGAAACAATAAAATTGAAAACAAAAGTAAAAACATATTCAAACGTCATTCCTCCAGCATTTATACAGAGTTTCAACCTTTTTTAATCATCTGTGACAATTTTGTATTACATAATTAATTGTGAGAATACAGTAGCTTCTGAGGTAGAAAACAGTTAGTAGGTAGATGCATGCCTAACGATACTTATTAACAGGGACCCGGACCTAAATGTAATAACGGTACCGGTCCGGTTACAGTTCAGTAAGAAAAGTACCATTTCGGTTTTGGTTCGGTTACGGTCCACTAGTTGATATTTCGGTCCGGTTCTGACTAGCTTTTTCGGTCCAAAGGGTTCTTATCGGTTTTCCCTTGTGACGTAACATAATTACAATTATAGTGAAATTTCTCTGATTGCTTTTAATTTATTTCCATTTAAATATGCGTATGTGAAATTTTACTAGCAAAACTTAAGTACAAAAATTTATTAAGTTACTCCACGAGTATGGAAATTAAATATTTTAGATGTCCTATATATATATAAAATCATTTTGGGAAGGCGAAGTGGGCCATAAATCATTGGTGAAACGACATGTATACATTTATTTCATTTCAATACCTGCTTGTGACAAAGTAGAATTTGCCAATAGCTACCAACAGTAAAATGGCATTTGCATTTGCGATTTGCGCCATTTGTATGATTGAATACAGAACACGGCCTTCCTACTTACCGACCATACTTCAAACCCACTGATTTATAAAAAATAAATACCCTAAGCACTTGTCAGTAGATAAATCCATAGAAACACAACAACAACGGAAGCTTAAGAAATACTGAAACTAACCCAAAAAACCGTTTTAATTTTTTTCCGGTTCGGGTTCGACACTTGGAATAAACTAAAACATAACGTATGTGTTCAGTTTCGGTTCCGGTCCACAAAAAAATTACGGTTCTGGTCCGGTTTTCTGTCCAAAAACGGTACGGTCCGAGTCCCTGCTTATTAAGATCCATTTTGTCGTACATACTAAGCTGAGCCGAAGTCATAACATATTTATAGATTATGGAATCAAGTCGTAAAATAGTTAGAGAAACACTACAATTTAGGACAAAACCATACATTTGGTCAGTTATATATATACTCGTATAATATTCAACTTAGCATGGCAGTATTACAAACTATCTACTCTTTTTTCAGTACAACAATCAAGTTTTTATGGTTACACAAGTATGCTTCCTCCAAAATATACACAAGCGGTGATGGTAGGTGAAAGTAAGTTATTTATTTTTAATAAATGTTTATTGAGTAATATACAGGGTGATCCTAAAATATGTAGACAAATTTATAAGACGGAAATTAGACGTCGAAATAGATTGTTTGAATCTATTTTACCTAGACACTATATCTATACAAGTACAGTCCCTTAACATTGAAGTAAAAAAAAAGTAAAGATACATATTCTTTCTAGACCTCTGAAGATATATTTTTTTGAAATTTGATACACGCTCAGTGGTTATAAATATTCATGGATGACTATCAATAAAATGTATTGACGGTATGTAGGTAATGTTTAGAGTAGTGATCCTTTGTTTCACCCTGTATTTTTTTATGCGCTATATTTTGATGGCTTGTGCATTTTTGCATCAGCGAATAGCTACTTTAATTATTATTTTTTGATAGTTTCTGATAGACTAGTATTAAAAGATAAAATTGAATTGTATTAATTTACAATGGAAGGGTATCAAGCAGGTCGTTTAAATTGTTTTCTAAACAACTGATGTGTATTCTTCTGCTTAACAACGCGGCATGATATGAAGTCTTGCAAAGCAATGTGAAATCATACGTATCCATAAATGTATACTGAATATGTGCTTTCCTTCGAGTGAAATTCGCATGTTTCGTGAAATGTTCATCATTTGAAATCTAGGTTCAAATAATCAACACATTTTAGAATCACCATGGAGCTATACATTAAAATTATAGGGTATCATTGAAAGCGAAGTTTTTATCTTTGACTATCGTTTGGTATAAAAGTAAATTTGATGATTTGATAAGGCTGAATAAACTTTTTATAATAATCAAAATAATGTAAACAAATACATTTTAAAATCAATACTAACTCGTTCATTATATTATAAGTGTACAATATGTTGTAAGGAGCGGTCTATCAAGTATCACCTCCTATTTTCTTTGTTACTTTCCGACTTTGGAAATATTAAGGAAGTTTTAGGTACTTAGTTGTTTTTTCGCTTAGATTGCCAAAATAATTTGAGTGTGTTGTCATGATTCGAAACTTACAAAAAGTGTACGCAAATTAAATCCCAGAGGTATGCTTTCATCGTCACAAAAATGGAAAACATGCGAACATAAGTTTTTCTGTTGTGTTCAGGCTTTACCATCCCAAGACCACCCTGTCATTTAATCAATGGTTATTGCAACAAACTAACGATGGAACGGGTTTTAGTAGCTGAAAATGCATGGATAGGAATATATAATCTAGCCACAATTCCTTGATTTAAATTATTACGTATGGGGAATTACGCAAACCCACAAAAAGAATTGTGTGCGCCGTGGGTCATACCAGGGTATTCTCAACTCATATATATTTCACTGAAACCGAATCTGAAGTGAGTTTAACTCTTACATATCAGGATTTTCTTCTAAAGTCGAAGCACACCTTGAAAAATCAATAGAAGTGTAAAATCTACTATACTCACGACAAGAATTCAGACGACTTACGTCATACGAACAAATGAATAATTCATTATATTTTTATCAAAATATTTAAGAAACTGTAACTGATAGTAATAAAACTATATAATATACTAAAAGTTTGCATTATATATTGCACTAAATTGCAAAAAATAATTGTTTTTAACGCAACCAAATATCGAAAATTACGTTGACAATAAAAACAAATGTGTAACGTCAGCCGTGACGTAAGACGTCTGAATTCTTGACGCGAGTATATCAAACATCGAACATATGAGCTAAAACAGTCAAACTTGACATTCTATGACCTTTTGTGCTAACATTAACTACGAATCACTTTACAAGTGACTTATGTGATAAAAATAATTCTCTAAAACCATAACACTTAAGAAAAAGAGCTTCGAATCGGAAAGTCTATCACTGATAAATATCATTCCGACAAACCTCATAGGTTTCTAGCCTTCTAATAAACATATAGCTCAGAGGAGAAAAAAGCAGTTGGACAGAAATCCAATCAGAAGATAGTCCATTACAGCATGCAGAAGAATCCCAATAACTACATAACCTAGAAGATACAGCCTATTCCGACTGGTGATCGCATAGCTTATGATCGTCTGTCTGCGTACCTCTTGTCTTCGAATGATTTGTGATTAATCTCTTCTTTCCTTTTGCAACACACTTCCAATTGTCTATTGTTGTATATTTGAAAAATTTGGCAAATATTTTATACATAATTTCCAGGGACATTTTTTAAAAATTAATCGCATATTCAATAATAATTGAATATTGTTCTTATTTGGATGCAATGTAAGATGTCATGATATCGATTTTGAGGTTATATATTTAGGATGTTTAAGATGATTTTTGATATGATGTTTTTGTTTTGAAGGTCTTAAAAGTCACAGTAAAACAATTCATCGGAATTTAACGAAAAATAAACCATAAACATTTATCAGTTTTAATTGTATATTTTTATAAAATTAACTTTTAATTAAAAGGAAAATTATACTTTGTAAACTATACATGACTGTTGAACTGTTTTGTTAGATAATACCGGGTCATTCAACAACAACAATAATTTTCATAACACCAAATTGGCAATTTACAGTTTCCAATAAATATAAACAAATTTTAAGAAGATAACCTCACTTTTGATGGTGCCACGTCTGGTACTGATATCAACAAAAAAGTTACACTTATAGTAAACCATAATACAAAATTATTCATACAATAAATAATATTTAACTATGCAAGTGAAAGAAGTTTCGACACATTTCTTCGTTGGCAGAGATCTATAATCTAAGTAGGCGATTCGGTGATCTATAAAATCAGTCGACTATAACAAAACTCCCCGAACAATCTCACATTAACAACATTACTACAATTGCAACTTAAATTTATATTTTAAAACAAGCTGGTTAATTAAGATTTGGGACAGCTTCAGCGATTCCTTCCTGAAATCAAAAGAGGGCAAGTGAACCAAATATGTATGTATTTTTTATAATATACCTACAGGTATATTATATTAATTAAATTATTTTTATTAATATTTCAAAAGCCACTGTACCAATCAAATGGTATTTAGATGGTATTTTTACTTAAATTTTAGTTTTTATACATTTTTTTCTTCAAATTGTCAATATCTGAAGAAAAAATATTTAGTTTATATTTATAGTACCAGCAAGTCTTATCGAACTTGCACCATACATTCATAAATGTAAGATGACTAAATTTTGAAATTTTTATTTTCAAATTGATCGATACGATAGTTTTCAAAATATTTCAAGAAATTGTTTTTATCAATATTTTAACAATCTATAGATTAAAAAACAGCAATGTTTGAATGAACACATTTTGATCTTAAGAAACCTGCACTGAAATGTGTTCTATTTATAATGACACACCTTCTGTAGCTTTCCAAGCTGTGGGGCTGCTTCTACTGAGATAATTCATTATTCGGTTGAGCATTGTGAAAAAAATTGTCCCGGCTTTGAATATGATAAACAGCTGAATGCGGATCATCTGCCTTATAACTAACTATAAGTAATACATTTTAGGTACATCTGGAGTGTTTACTTCCATGGTAAGAGTCCTTACCAGGTTCTTTATCAAGGAACTGCGAGGAAGTACGATTTACTTCTTCACTGTATCAGTTTCATCAGTGACAACGTGCTTTGCAACGTATCATCTTATAAGACGAACTGATTTTATACAATTTTACATAGCATTGTGTGAAAGAGCCAAAACTAGAATTACTTTAGAGCCCACCGAAGATGCTGGTTTAGTAAGTATTATTTTTATACTAATACTGTGCATTTGCCTATACAGGGATGGCCAGAAGTATACGGAATAAAATTCATATCTTTTGAATGAGTGATTTTTTTTTAAAACGCCGAACACGTTAACTGATCTTGATTTTTCCCATCTTTCGGTTATATAATAATTCATTTTTCTTCTCACCCCCCTAACCCCCAGCTACCACTACTTTTTTTTCAAATGGAAACATAAGGCATGATAGGGCTCGTTGAAATGCATAGAAAACCGAATCCAGCCATACCAAATAAACAAATTTTATGTTTTCAATAAGTTTTTTTTAATTTAGAAATTGAAACAACTAGATAATTTACAAAAATAAACTCAATGCCGCAAATGCTGAAAATGTCCTCTATTCACTATTTGGCATTCTCCAAGACGATAATAAAAGCTATCCACAGCATTCCGATTGACTTCAACTCATAAATTATGCATATCCACCCTAATCTTGTTCTTTAAATTCTCAATATTATCCGGTCTCTCTTTCTATCAAATATCCCAAAGAAAATAATCCAGGGGCGTTAAGTCGGAGGATCTTGGCGGCTATTCAACTGTACCCCGCCTACCAATCCAACGATTTGGAAACATTTCATCTAAGTATCTTCGAACATCCATACCAAAATGTGGTGGCGCCATCTTGTTGGAACCAAATTCTTTCATTCGGTATATCTGGATCAGTTTCATGAGGAAAAATCACAGCTAGAGCAGGTGTCAGGTCAAATGTTAAGACATTAACTTGATACGTAAATTTTAGCGGTTTTAAGTTTTAAGTATTTATTTCGATTTAAATTTTAAACGTTTTCTCGCGCCGCGGAACTAGCCGTCTTATCGGCATAGTTTTTGTTCGACTTAAAATTTACGCATGAGGAGAGAGAAATTGTAGAATATAGTATGTTAGAAGTTTACCAAGGTGTGCATATACATATAGTTAATCAATTCTTGTAAATTTTACCCACAAAAAGGGCATCTACATTGATTTCAACTATGAAAATGTAACTTATGGTAGGAGTTGCAGTGGTTACATTTGGTTTCGCTTTGGGCGGATTTTGTTTACTGCACATTCTTTGGTGTAAAAAGAAAAACGCCTTTCTACAATAAGGATCCTGTGTGGAAGGTTCGTAATTTTTTTTCGTATACATTTTACTGGCTTCATTGAGTTATTGTTAATATTACCTACATAAGTTTTTCTCTCGTGCAGGCGTTTTATTTTCCGGCATTTCCTTTGTTAACTGGGGAACAATTTGTTTATCGCCGACATTTCGAGATTCAACCCGAACTTGCTTTTTACCGACGCCACAATTGGGAATCTGACGTCACGGGAAGCAGTCGAGTACCGGGCAAGCAGGATTCTCCAGGAGGCCAGGCCGAGGACCTCGATAAGTACCCTATTACGTACCTAGCTCCGTTAAAATACTGTTTTTTTTGTTTTTTTAAAAGCCATATATATCTTGGCTTGAAGTGTTTGTCCATTACTAAGGTTAAATATTTCACTATCGCGTAGTGAATTTTATACCGTAGGCCACGAAAAATTATCTACACAAAGATCAGATCTGATAGATCACATTTTTGTTTTTTTATGTTGATCGTGGATATATTTATATATTATTTGTTCGTAGACTCGGAGTGTGAGTTCTTTTTTTTTCTTGTTATTATACACCTCCACGCTCCTAGTCTGCTTATCTCTTGCAAGAGCCAGGTTTTACTTAAGTTGTTCTTTTATAATCTCGTTTGTGTATTTATCAGAAAATATTATACATATATTTTCTACTGCCTCATTATTATAACCTTTATATTGAAAATATATCTTGTATTATTATTTACTCTTAATTATTTTTTTTTCTATATTCTTATTTACTGGATCACTTATCCAGGGAAAATAATTTTAGTAATTTTATGTCTTCCTTGGGCTTTGCAATATATTCATTTAAATAAAATTACTTGGCGCCCCAACCCCAATTAGTAACCATAATAAAACTACTCCCACGCCCAAAAGCAACCGCTGAGTGATGCCAGGGTAACAAAAATAAAAATCAATAACTGTTTTGTTTTTTCAAAATCAACGTAACAAACTTTCTGTTAGTGCTGCGTATGCGATTCGCATGTCCAGTGTGGATTTTCCTGGAACCAAAAGCGATAGTTAACCATTCCATTTGAATAAAACCTTTCCTCAACCGAAAAAAGTACGTCTCGTTGAAAACCATTATTGTCGTCACACCGTCTCATCATTTCCTCACAAAATTATAATCGTCTATCGTAATCGTCCAAAAGCTCTTGGACAAGACATGCCTTATATGGGTGGTATTTAAGTTCGAGAAGCATCGTCATTGCGGGCCAATGAAACAGTTGAAGTATGAGGATTTTCAACAAGTTCTAATGCAATGTCTAATTCCTTTTCTTCATTCAGAGCACGTGCCCATCCAGTTTTGTTTGTCACCAGTTCCATGGTCCATTCTTTTCTAGTGCCATTTATTATACACGGTGCTAGAAAGGGACAAAACATGGAAGTGGTGACTTTAAGCTGACGACCATTGTACCTTGTTCCTCAAATTTGTGAAATATTTTACTAACTGTCTCTTGCAAGATTTAGTTTTCGGGATATTTCGCATTAAATAAATCGCGCATTTCATACTTCTTATTTTGTCTCCACATCCAAGCAATATCAAAATGTCGATGGGTTGCCTTTCCGACAATACCATTGCCACTCAGTATAACTTGATTTTGACACAATAGTAACGTTTCGAACTCGAAAAGTTAACCAGAAAGCCTGGCAAGTAAGTGGTAACAAAAAATGCAATATCAAAAGGATATATTTTTTTGCGTGAGCAGTGATAGGTATGTACAGTTTCAAATTATTTATTTTATTCTGTGCAAACTCATGGAGGATAACACTGAAGATAATTAAATTTTATATCACTTGTTAAGTAGGTGTTTTATACAACCCTAAAAATCTTGCTATTGAAAACATAAAACTTGTTTATTTGGTATGGCTGGATTCGGTTTTCTATAAGCTTTTCAACGGGCCCCCTCATTTCTTATGTTTCCATTTGAAAAAAAAGTAGGGTATTTGGGGGTTAGGGGGTAGAAGAAAAATTAAATGAAAGATGGGAAAAATTCAAGATTAGTTAACGTGTTTCGGCGATTTAAAAAAAATTCACTCATTCAAAAAATATGAATTTTATTCCGTACTTCTGGCCATCTCCGTATTTTGCATATCACATAAAGATTTTCTGAGCTGTCTAATTTTTGTACCAGATCAAAATGAACAACCGACCGTCACGAAGCATTCAAAACAGGGTGAGTCAGTCATAATGCCATTAATTTTAAGAGGAGATAGGGAATAATGAGTATAATGCAAATACGCGATTTAAAAAAAATCTAAATGCATATTTACGCCGAAAAAAAATATTTTCAATTCATTATTTAAACCCCCTTTTCAGACTGTCACTGATCGTTCACAGCCTTGGTCGGTTACAGCTGACAGTTCAACTCGATGTCGACCTGATGCAATGTTGCCAAGTTGAAATATTTTTCTAGTACCTACCTACCTAGGCATTAGACATCATAAATAAACGATTTTACTGACTATTTTAGAATCTCATATTATTTCTTGCTCAGTTCAGCCAATAATAATTTAAAATGTTAATGTTCAATGAACGCTTTCCAATCAATTCTATTAAAAATTGCAAGTAACGCGGTCCATTCAGGTTCTCCGGTAAAAATACGGCCCAATCAAAATGATTGCCCATACGTTGAGAACAAATCGCCTCTGAAAGCTAAACCGACGAGTAGCGTGTGGATTTTCGTCCGACCAAATGTGACTGTTATGACTGCAAAGAAATTAGCTTGGTTTGTTTAAAAAGTATTTAATATTGAAATTACAAAACTCCAACGTATCTAATAATAAACTGAGTAATAAACCATTTAGGTACTATCGTTTGCAATATTAATGACACTCACTAAAATGAATTTTGCAATTTATTTTGAATTTCTGACGTATTCATATTGAAATCTGCTTTAAATTTTTAACATTAGTTATTAGTTGTTTCACTTACCAAGAGAGATTTAATGATATTTCTATTCAGAACTTCCAGAAGTTCAAAAACTGTTTTAAGAGTGTCATTATTATTGCAAACGATTGTACATTACATAAAAAACGTTTAAAACGTGTTTAAATACAGAGTAATAAAAATCTTGTGTTGTCGACAAAACACTGTCCAAGACTAGGTCAATAACCTAGTTACCTAGTTTTTGTACTGTTATTTAACGACAAGGAGTAAAATTAACTTTTTTTTATCTAGATACATGAATGAATTTTCCTTAAATATTGATTTATTTTTTAATAAAGACAAATGTAGATAATAAATAAATGTTTTCGAATGTTAGATTATTTATTTTTAATAATTTTGATATTACGTTTTCACTACGTTTTACAATTGAATATGAATTTGTAGTATTAGTCGTAAGTATAATATAATTATTCAGTTTGTAATTAGCATTTACATACATCTAGCCTAGAAATTTATTGCTTTTTAAGTAGTATATGGTACTAACCTATTTAAAATTCCACTTCGAGTTTAACACATCCCGTATCGTGAACACATTGAAACACTTGGACAAAGGTTTGCGCACTTGGGTGAAGCCTATTAGGGAAACGTCTCCTTTATTCGACAGCAGCGGCATTCGCATTTCGTAAACATTCCCCGTATAAAACTAGGATTTCCGCATATTCTAAATTAGTAAAACTAGGCATTGTGATGTGAATTTACGACCAATACACGACCGAAATAAACAAACTACTGCTTGTATTCTCTCCATCCCCCCTCTAAATGTGTGGTGTGATCTCTAAATTTGGGGGGAAAGAAATGCGAAATGCGAAAGTGCGACTAAATGGTGGCAAATTTGAATAATACGCACGCTGAAGTGTTAGACGACGTTATGTATGTAAACATGTGGCAACGATGCCTTCCATCGGAATTAGATTATCATATGGCTGCGACATCAGAAAGTTTGAGCGTACCAGGAGCGTCGTGTTACCGATTTTTATAGGGTGATTTGTTTATTTTTTTAAAGGTCGAGTAAAAAATTTTTTTTTTCGATTTTCTGCCTTTATTAGGCCTTCCGAATACGTGGTTAAAATTAATGACATTATGACTGACTCACCTCGAATTGTCAAAAATGTACATTAATAAACCACGTAATTTAGAAGAACTTCAAAATCGCATTCGGGACGAAATACGCAGAGTTACCCCAGAAATCATTCATAATGTGCAAGAAGAATTTCTTCACAGACTTGCGCATTGTCAAGAAGTTGGTGGATGGCAATTCGAACATTTAATTGAAGTATAAAATTTAATCAATTGTATTTTATTTTACATACCTCAGAATTGTTACTTTTTTATGGATAAAATTTACGTTTTCTAACATTCAATCGTTATTTACTCGAAAACTTTCCTATGTAAGAGGGCAAAATTTTAGTACTGTCTGATAGAGAATTAAACGATCTTTCAGAATCAAGGAAAAAAATATGGTGTTGCCACTTAAAAAAAATCACTGACGTCATTACTCGAAAATAAATGACATTTGAAAATCGCATTTTAGGCTAAAATATGTATTTTTTAAATTAAAAATCGACCTGTTCAAGGATTTTCCCCAAAAAATAATTGTTTCGTTTTTACTGAATGTATTCCATACTTTTGGCGCATACTGTATATACCCCGTTGAGGATATATACCATTCATTTTAAATGAAATAAACTTTAGGAACTTCCGCTGTACGAATTCAATTTGATGAATACAATTTTGGTATATACAGGGTGAGTCAGTCATAATGTCATTAATTTTAACCACGTATTCGGGAGGCCTAATAAAGGCAGAAAATCGAAAAAAATTTTTACTCGACCTTTAAAAAAATAAACAAATCACCCTATAAAAATCAGTAACACGACGCTCCTGGTACGCTACGATGGCGCACCCGACGAAATTCTAATGTCACAGACTTGCCGTATTAACCATGGATGCCACATTTACATACATAATATCATCTAACACATCAGCGTGTTATTCAAATTTACCTCCATTTAGCACTCTGCATTTTCCGCATTTCTTTCCTCTCAAATTTGTAGATCATGCCACACATTGGAGGGGGGATTTAGAGAATACAAGCAGTAGTTTGTTTATTTCGGTCTAACCTCACGTATTTGGCGTAAATTCACAACGCATAATTTTACAAATTCCGATTATGTGGAAATGGTAGTGTTATACGGAGAATGTTTACGAAATGCGACTGAATTTTATTAATAAAGTGCTATGAACGGATAAATGCAGTTATCCTTATGTGGGCTGTAAACAGGTTAGTATCATACTACTTAAAAAACAATACATTTCTAGGCTAGATGTACGTAACTACAAATTGTACATTTGGTTATGTGTGCGGTTAATTGTACTTACGAGTAATACTAAAAATTCATATTTATTTGTAAAACGTAGTGAAAACGTAATATCAAAATTATGAAACTGTAATAGCCGAGCATTCGAAAACATTTATTTATTATCTACATTTGTTTTTATTAACAAATAAATCAATATTTAAGGAAAATTCATTCATGTATCTAGATTTAAAAAATAGTTTTACTCCTTCTTAAATAACAGTACAAAAACTAGGTAACTAGGTTATTGACCTAATAAGGTCAAGGTCAAGATTAAATCTCGATTAGCGGCGTGCCATTTCGGTCTTGGACAGTTTTCTGTCGACAACACGATGGTTTTTTATTAAGTACTTAGTATTTAAACACGTAACACTTTTCAGCTTCTCAATAATTTACCCATTGGGTATAGGTTTTTTATGTAATGTACGTAAATGGTTTATTACTCAGTTTATTATTAGACACGTTGGAATTTTGTTGCAGTCATAACGGCTACATTTGCTCAGAGAAAAATCGACACGCGAGTGTACGGGTATCGTTTGATTGGGCCGTATTTTCAACCGGAAAACCTGAGTGGACCGCGTTACTTGCAATTTTTAATAGAATTATTTGATTATTATTATTTGATTTTATTGGGTATTAACATTTTAAATTATTATTGGCTGAAGTTGAACTCAGCAAGAAAAATGATATTCTAAAATAGTCAGTACAACCGTTTATTTGTGATGTCTAAAACCTAGGTGGGTAGGTACTATATAGAAAAATATTACAACTTGACAACATTGCATCATGTCGATATCGAGTTGAACTGTCAGCTGTAACCGACCAAGGCTGTGACCGGTCAGTGACAGTCTGAAAAGTTTAAATAATGATTTGAAAATATTTTTTCGGCGTAAATATGCATTTAGATTTTTTTTAATCACGTATTCGCATTATACTCATTATTCCCTATATCCTCTTAAAATTAATGACATTATGACTGACTCACCCTGTAGAGTACCAGATCCATATTCTAATTTACTTCTAATGAGTGCAACACATCAATTTCATTGTGTACTATATAACTCATATGATTCGCAAACGTAATTGTGGAAGCAAATAATATACCTACCCAAATCTTTATAAAAAGAACAACGCTCAATTGATATCATTAATTTGATAATTATAAGTTATATTATAATAACCTTTTTTGTATATGCGATTGTTTTTACATTTAGATATGTCACCAATCATTTATTTTATTTAAATCTTCCTGAAGGGTTAAGCAATCATCCTCTGATGCAATGTTACAAAATATCTTTAAACCATCCGCAAATAACAATTTATGAGAGTTATATTTGAGGTTGTCCTTAATGCATATTAAAAATAGAAGGGGTCCTAAGTTCGAACCTTGGACCTGGCAGTATACATTTTAGATTTATAACCTCCATATTCTACAAACTAAAATCTGTCAAGAAAATACGATTTTAATAAAGATATACAAACAAACAGTAAAATTAGAATTTAATCATTTTAGGTAAAAAGATTTTATGTCATTAAGGCAGCAATTAAAAATATCTATATTGTTGACTTTACAGTTGTTCCAGATTACAAGAAGAGGATAATATTTAAGAATATTAGTGCGGACGGCTGGTATATTTCCTCTAGAACTAGGTCTGGGGACAACAAAATTAATTTGGATATGAACTCTTGGCAATCTGCTGAATTATGTATCACTTTATGAAGAAAAACCTGAGAGCAATATTTATGTCTAATTTTAAGAGAAGGGACAGAATGAGTTTTTAAAAACTTGATGAAAGAGTCTTGGGTGCTACAACACAATATTATCAACACTGTTATTAAATGTTACGCCAGTTAATTTATTTGAAAAACACTTAGTGGTATTCAACAAAAGTTTATTTCCAAATTTTGACCTGGTCAATATTATTTTGAAGCTGAATGCAGTCGCCAATAGTAGGTATAGACTTAAATATTATCAGATCATCTGCGTAAAGCAGGAATTCTACATCTAGAACGTCAACAAGATCGTTTATAAAAATTACAAAAAGTAAAGGTCCAAGAATTGACCCCTGTGGGACATCTGAAGTAGCTAAGTACTCACCTGATTTAAAACCGTTATAAACCACATATTGCGTCCTATTATGAAGATAAGTTTTAAATAAATTTAGTGATGGACTTGATGTTTCGAATTCGTTCAACTTCTGAAGTAATATACCGTGGTCAAGCTTATCAAAAGCCTTACTATAATCCGTGTATATAACATCGGTTTGCAAATTGTTATCCATCGAATCAGCCAGAAATTGTGTTATGCAAACCAGATTTGTAACAGTAGAGCGACCTTTCATAAACCCGTGTTGGGAAGGAGATATCATATTACATATGTTACAGGAAAGAGAATCATGTAATAAGATCTCAAAAACCTTACAGAAGTTAGAGATGATGGAGATAGGACGAAAGTTGGATACATCAAATATATCACCCTTTTTAAAAATATGGTACACCTTGGAGAGCTTCCATATAATAGGCAGCTGACAATGAGAAATGCTTAAGTTGATTAATATTTTTTGATATTAACAAGTAGTGATCAATTTGGTCGAAGGCTTTCTGTATATCAGTGTAAACAACATTTAATTGTCTGTGTGAACCTAACGCTTCTGATATAAACTGTGTAATACATGATAAGTTAGTGATGGTTGATAGTTTTTCCATAAATCCATTATCAAATTGGAGTTTCAAAGTGAAATAGTGTTGTAATTAGTATTCAGTAGTGTACAGAGTGGTTAATAAACATCAGTAAAAATTAACTGTTTGTTTTCTGGTAAAAGAAGAAGTCGGGGTAGGAAACCTGTGACAATATTGTCCATGCTTTAATAATTTCTCTTGCTGCCCTCTCCTTTTTCAACAGTAAACGTTAAGCGATCATTTTCATTCCATAAATTACTATTAAGTGATAGACGTCGACATTTTACTATAGAAAACACATACTCACATCAAAATTCGTAGTGATGTTTCAAATATAACCCATATCATGCTGAAACCTTATCTGAACTTTTGTCCGGTACGTATTGTTACTTTGACATGTTTTGTTAGCGTTATTATTGAGTACTTATTAATAATTATCATCTTGTGACAAATTTTCTGTGAGTACCTGTGATGGTGGGCCGGGAGCATAATAAAAGTCATTCGTTAAACACACTACTTTATTAATTATTAACTTCTCTAGGACTTCTAGAACGTACGAAACCGGGAACGTCCTTGTGTCGACTGCCTCGGACCACGTGCCAACAACCATGTCCTCGTCTATAATAACTGCGCATGACATCTCCCTTTTTTTTTTGAATAAGCTAAATATATATTACATTATATAATCCCTAAATTTTACTGGGGGATGTCTGCTTCTTTGGTGCCGGCTTGGGATACGACTGGATTCTGATGACACTGTGGGATGTTGTACTCTGTCCTCTGAGCTTTGAAGTGGGACGGTCTCTAGTGTCTGCTGAGCTGATTCTGCCGTCGTTGCTGGATGTTGTATCCTGTTCTCTGAACTTTGAAGTGGGACGGTCTCTGGTTCTATGGGACTCGACAACACTGTCTGGCCCCGATATGCTGCTATAGCTGTAACATTTAAATCAAAGGGGGCACAAGGTCGTGACTTCTGAGGGATAGGTTGAGGAACGATAGGAGGTAGTTTAACAAGGAATTTTCGATTTCTTCTTATGTATCTCCTCTGAGTTTTCACCGTATACGAACGGGGATGTTGGGTAGTTCCCTGTACGATGCCCTCTTGCTTTACGTCCTTGATCCACACTCTCTCTCCTTGTTGTAATGGTTTCAATTTCTTCGCATTGTGGTTTTTATTGTATGCCGTTCCTTGCCTTTCCTTTTCACTTCTCATGGCTTGATAAATTTTGTTGTGGTTAGGTGCTTTTGGTTTCAGTTTCTCCTCCCATATGGGCAGAATATCTCTCAAATTCCTTCCCATCAATAGCTGTGCTGGTGTAGCCTCATATATTGTGGGAGTATTTCTGTACGCCAATAATCCCAAATGCAGGTCCTGTTCTTTCTTTAATATATTCTTTATAATTTTTACCGCAGACTCCGCCATTCCATTACTCGCTGCATGTTTTGGGCTACTGGTTTGGTGCTTAATTTTCCATTCTTTCAGATGGTTCCGGAACTCGTATGAGGTAAAATAACTGGCGTTATCCGTCCTTAACACTTTTGGGATTCCGAAACGTGCAAATATCTCGTTAAATGTTTGTATAATTTCACAAGTCGTTGATGTTTTCAGTTTGACTGCTTCTATGAATTTACTATAGTAGTCTTGTACTACCAAGTAAAGACAATTCTTATATTCGCACAAATCTGCTGCCACCATGTACCACGGGAGATGAGGGATATCAATATTAAGAAAAGGTTCGAAATGTTCTTTTTGATGTTTCAGGCATTGTTCGCAGTTTTGCACCAAGTCCTCTATATCTGAATTAATTGTGGGCCACCAGACTGATAGTTTCGCTCGCCGTTTACATTTCGCCATACCCTGATGTCCTACGTGTATTTCTTTTAGGCAGTTTCTTCTCTCGTCGGGTGGTATCACTAGTCTATCTTTGTATAAGATTACTTCTTTGTATATAGACAAGTCAGTCCTGTACTTGAAATACGGTCTTATATTACCCTCTATTTGTTTAGGTTCCGTTGGCCAGCCTTCTAAAATATATTTTCT
This sequence comes from Monochamus saltuarius, assembly GCA_025584915.1. Taxonomy (NCBI): domain Eukaryota; kingdom Metazoa; phylum Arthropoda; class Insecta; order Coleoptera; family Cerambycidae; genus Monochamus; species Monochamus saltuarius. Next base: position 46,176,833 of record CM046721.1, on the reverse strand, counting down.
TAGTAATAGCATTGTATTGCTTTTTCCCTGATTTCTCTTTGCGTCTTCGGTACTCTCCTTCGTCAATATTGTAAATATTTGAATTTCTTGATGTAATACATCTTCGTCATCATCTTTACAAGGCAAGGGTGCTCTAGAAAGTGAATCGGCCATTATGAGATCTTTACCAGGCATATATATAATATCGAACGAATAACGGGCAAGGCGCATGCGTATTCGTTGCAGTCTAGGGGTTAATTCATTAATTGGTTTAGTCTTCAGTAATGGAACTAGTGGTTTATGGTCTGTAAAAATTTGAAAGTGTAAACCTACCAGATATTGTTGTAATCGTTCGACTGTTTTCAAAATCGCTACAGCTTCTTTTTCAATCTGGGCATATCTTCTTTCCGTCGGCGTTAAAGATGCCGAAGTATATATGTTTACTTTCCACGTCCCATCGGGCTGTTTCTGCTCCATAACTCCGCCGATGCCATACGATGAGGCGTCTGAACTAATTCTGGTTGGGTACTGGGGGTTATACGAGGCTAAAACAGGAGTCTTAGTTAAACAGTCCTTAATTTTTCTAAAACAATTATCGTGTTCTACGGACCAGCAAAATGTTGCATTTTTATTAAGCAAATCTCTAAGTATTTTAGTTTTTTCTGACATTCCAGGAATAAATTTTGTTAAGTAATTTACCATTCCTAAAAATCTTCGAATGTCTTGAACTGATTCCGGAATTGGATATTCAACTATAGCTTTAATATTTTCTGGGTCGGCTTTAATACCGTCCTTGCCTATAACATGACCTACATATTTTACTTCTTCTAAATTAAATCTACATTTATCAACGTTCAATTTCATACCTGTGCCATCCAACACCTTCAGCAAATTGTCTAAATTTCTGTCGTGTTGGTCCTGATTATGCCCTGTAACCAAGATATCGTCCACATGGACCGTCACTCCTTCCATCTGACCTACTATTTTTGACAGAACTCGTTGGAATATTTCTGGAGCAGAGGTAATGCCAAAAGGTAGTCTCTTGTATGCATATCTACCGAATGGTGTGATAAACGTAGTATACTGTCTTGACGAGGGACTCAGTTCCAATTGCCAAAACCCAGAAGTGCAGTCTAATTTAGAAAAAACTGTTGCTCCAGACAACTTACTCAATGTTTCCTCCACCGTTGGAAGTTGGAGACGTTCTCTTATAACGTATTTATTTAGTTCGGTAAAATCGGTACAAAGTCTGATTCTTCCATTAGTCTTTGTTGTCACCACTATTGGAGCACACCACTGTGTTGCTTCTGTTACTTCGTATATGATATCATTGGTCAGCATCTTGTTAAGCTCCTTTCTTACTTCTTCCAAAAGAGGAAAGGGTACTCTTCTAGGCGTCGACACTGCGTACGGTTTCACATTATCTGAAAATTTCATAGAATATTTATAATTCTTCAGTTTACCCATGCCTTTAAATAATTCTTTATGCTTGCCGACAACTGTATCTTTAAATTTATCTGAATAATGCTTTACTAATGAGACAGTCTTAACTTTTATCTTGGAGTCTTCAAATCTTACCAGATCTAACTTTGTTAAAGCAGGCCTTCCTAGTAAATTGTCCCTACAATTTACAACATAGGCTTTAATTTTTATAACTGTTTCACCCCTATTTACGGGAAGCTCGACTACTCCCTTAACTTCTAATGCATGGCCTTGACCCTTGCCTGGGCCCACTAGTTTTGCCTTTGTTTTCTGCAACTTAACGTTCCTTAATATTTTATTATAAGTTGAGATTGAAATAACTGACTCATCTGCTCCTGTATCAATTTTAAAATTAATAGTTTCTCCAGCTACATTTAACTCTACTAACCATGCCTTATGCGGCTGATGATCATATACTTTGTCAATATTATTAATATAAATAGAACCTACCTCTAGTTCTAACTGTTCATCGCTGGATTCCCTTTCTGATTCCGGTCCATTAATCTCTCTTATCCGCCTTTGCGTTCGACAGCATTTTCCATAATGGCCTATTCTCTGGCACTTATAGCACCTTACCTTGCCTGCAGGACATTTAAATATTGGATGGTTTATTTTTCCAGCGCATCTTGAACATTTCTCATCTTTATTGCTGTTTTTCCCGTCTTCACTGGGCTTCGGTTTCCATTTATATTTTCCTGTTCCTCTTCTCTGCTGGATCCGTCCAATTTCCATAGTGGCCTCTTGTCGCATGACTTTGTTTTGCTCTCTCACAATTTCTGCCTGCTGCACTCATTCTATCGCCTTTTGCATTGTCAGTTCTTCGTCTAACTGCAGTCTTTCCGACAATTCTCTGTCTTTAATACCAACCACTAACCTGTCTCTCACTAATTCTTCACTGAGTTGTCCGTATTTACAATTCTTTACTAACTTTAGTAACTCCGCTATGTATTCCTCTGCGGTCTCTCCTTCCCTTTGGTTCCGTGAATTAAACTTGGCTCTCTCGTATATAACATTAATTTTCTTTGCGTACACTTTGTTCAAAAATCCTATTACTTCGTCATATTTTGAAAAATCTTCTTGTTTTTTATTGGCACTAGACAATATTTTGTCTACTTCGTTCCCCATTTGCAATAACAGTTGATTTATCTGTTGAACTTCCGGTAATTTGTGTAACTTCGTTGCGTTGCGATACCTCTCGTATCCTTTTCGCCATAGATCCCATTCATTTTGCTTGAAACTAAACTTTTCATACGCCGGAAGTAACAAGTTCTGTTCTTTATTTTGAACCATTTGCTTGATTTCCTCAATTTGCCTTTGCAATTCCATATTTCTGTTTTCGAGTTCCTCCATTTTTCGTTTTACACTTTTGACAGTCTTGACACACCTTTGACGTCTGACAACTCAAGCCAAGGTCGAAGCACTTCTTCTTCTTCTTATTATTTCTCGAACTTCACACGCTTGAAATTACTGTGAATTGTTCGTTTTTTTTTTCTGAACCGTTTTTTTTTCACTTGTTTCGTTCCACTTTACTTGGAAATCTCGGTAACGATAAAACGATATTTCACTAATCTTTGTCCACAGATTACTCTTTGTCTTTAATGTCTTTACCCCATACAAAACGTCCAATATTTAAAATATGAACCGCTTCAACCGACACGTGTATCTGAACACTGAACCGAGTTGGAGTTCTCTTGAAGTCCTCGTGATTCACGTTTTTCTTTCCACTTTTCTTTTTACTATTAATTTTCTAACAATTTACACCTGACACCATGTGATGGTGGGCCGGGAGCATAATAAAAGTCATTCGTTAAACACACTACTTTATTAACTTCTCTAGGACTTCTAGAACGTACGAAGCCGGGAACGTCCTTGTGTCGACTGCCTCGGACCACGTGCCAACAACCGTGTCCTCGTCTATAATAACTGCGCATGACAGTACCTTAATATTTTTAAACTAAGTCCGGTTTTGAGCAGCGAATTCCGGACTTCTAGTAATGAGTATTTTAAAAAAGTAATTTGATTAGTAATTACATTACTAAATTATTAATTACTGTCCAGCTCTGATTTTGTTTAAATTTTATGTTTATCATTTTTTCTGCCTCCAAAAATAACAGCTGCAAGTAAAAAATATACAGAAACACTAGCTGGTAAATTGAGATATAATTAACTACTTTATTCAATATAATAAATAAAATAATAATTTCGATCTGACATTGGTTTAGCTTTTCTTCCCCGATTAGGTATGTTTCGTGACGGACTGTTTGTGAAATCTGGAAACTACTTTGAAAATATTGAAATTATGTAATTTTAAAATTCCTGTCTATTTATGCATATACAGGGTGAGTCAGTCATAATGTCATTAATTTTAACCACGTATTCGGGAGGCCTAATAAAGGCAGAAAACCGAAAAAAAAATGTTTTACTCGACCTTTAAAAAAATAAACAAATATTTTTTTTCGGCGTAGATATGCATTTAGATTTTTTTTTAATCACGTATTCGCATTATACTCATTATTCCCTATCTCCTCTTAAAATTAATGACATTATGACTGACTCACCCTGTATACATATGGTACAAATCAATCATAATAATTCAGAATTATTTCTTAAACAATTTTTTGTGAATTATATTTTTAGTGTTGCCAATTAGCCAGAACTTTTGTTTACATAAATTTAGTAATATTCTGTTTTATATGTATTATTTTATTGAGGGTTCGCTTAGTTATACCGGGTGGCCAATTTAACTTGAGAAAGCTAAATAAATAAAACGACGAGATCATAGCAAGGTTACCTTTGAATTTTCAAATGGGAAGATATACTTTTTTCCCCTAAACTTAATAAGGAGTAAAAAAGCTAGTAACTTTTGTATGAAACATTTTTTTGTAACTTTATTTACAACATTATAATAAATGAAATGTCAACTAACAAATCTCTTGATGTATTTGAGCAAATATGCACCATGTTTTACACAAAAAAATAATTTCCCAATAAATGTTCAAAATGATGACCATCAATTTCCATACACTTGTTAACTTGTCTCACAAAAGAATCGTGACTCCGTTCTTTCATGTTTCAACCTACTTGATCGTTATTATTTTTCAGTTACAAAACAATTTTTCGTATAAAAGTTATTAATTTTTTACTCCTTATTAAGTTTAGGGGAAAAGGTTAGGTTCCCATTCAGCATGAACAATACTTCTTCGACATTCACCATAAATTAAAATCATTTCAATTTTTATCTCAACTGTTAAATACTCCATTTTGTATTTACCTAGTAAAGCACTGTGATTAATGAGAATAAGACACTGGCAACTGTAATTGTATTGTCATTTTTTGACATCAACCTATTAGTTATTTTTTTTAAGTTACAAAAAAATGTTTCACATAAAAGTTACTAGTTTTTCACTCCTTATCAAGTTTAGGAGAAGAAAAGTATAGATAGATTTTTATTTGAAAATCCAAAGTTAACCCCGCTATGACCTTGAAAACATAGCCAAGGTCAAAAAATTGCAATACCATTTTATTTATTTAGTACACTATTTTTTTCCACCTATTTGTTTCTATTTAACATTTTATCCTTTGAACTGTACTTTGTTCATCGTATCTGTTAATTTCTGTTAATCTGTTAATTTTCATATGTGTTCTGTCCTGCATCATCATGTCATAATTTTCTCATTCTGAAAATTTACTAAAATACTTAATTAAATTTTAGATCGAAACCAACGATACCCAATACGGGGTACTAAAAATTCAGAATAGCCCTCCTCCCACAGGAAATGCCCTAAGTTTCGCTAATCCAGCGTACGAGCCGTCCGCTCCTGTGCCGACGTACAAAGTGGAAGACGTAGTTATCAGAGGAAGACAGAGTGTCAGTAACAATGGAGTTGGCCTCAGTTCTATCAAAAGTGAGTATCAAAGCAGCCAGCGTACGCACTTGTAAAGGTCAATTCACACATGCGGTACTGTGCGTCGACTGTGTCGTAACCGTGCACCGACTGTGTTGTGTTGTGCATATTCACACAAATCATATTATTACGTGCCACAGTTGGTTAGTTTGTATCATGGATCCAAGAGAGGAGGAATACCAGTGGCAAAATTGCGACACCCGAAAATGAACGAGCGCTGGCCGAAACATGACGACCGCCCTCTGGTCGCCTTCCAATAGTTCTCACTAGAGCGGTTATGCACGTACCGTGCTCCTACTGTGTCGGACCGTAACCTTGAGAAATCGCTTTCAAAGCGGTCGGAAGGAACACAGTCAGAGCACAGTCTGTGCCTAGACCTACATGTGTGAATTAAACAGTGCAATTCAATACATTTTCAATGGAAACTTCAGGTGATAGATTTAGTTCAAATCGACACAGTCGGTGCACAGTGGGTGCCCAGTACCGTATGTGTGAATTGACCTTAACAGGACTTCATCACGCACCTCGTCGCGTAAAGGTCAATTCACACATGCGGTACTGTGCGCCGACTGTGTCGTAACCGTGCACCGACTGTGTTGTGTTGTGCATATTCACACCAATGATGTTATTACGTGCCACAGTTGGTTAGTTTGTATCATGGATCCAAGAGAGGAGGAATACCAGCGGCAAAATCGCGACACCCGAAAATGAACGAGCGCTGGCCGAAACATGACGACCGCCCTCTGGTCGCCTTCCAATAGTTCTCACTAGAGCGGTTATGCACGTACCGTGCTCCTACTGTGTCGGACCGTAACCTTGAGAAATCGCTTTCAAAGCGGTCGGAAGCAACACAGTCAGAGCACAGTCTGTGCCTAGACCTACATGTGTGAATTAAACAGTGCAATTCAATACATTTTCAATGGAAACTTCAGGTGATAGATTTAGTTCAAATCGACACAGTCGGTGCACAGTGGGTGCCCAGTACCGTATGTGTGAATTGACCTTAACCGTGTGGATGAGACTTTGTACCGTCACGTCACTTCACATCGAACATGGGTGTTCACAACGTTTACAGAACTTATTAATAGAACACCTGCTAGTTAGTTGGGTACACCAGTTAAAATTAAAAAAAAAAAAAAAATAAAACAAACAGCAAATTATCACATTCGATTACGTTTCGGCATTTTATTGTAATCATTGTCCACTAAGCAATACATTACTATCACAAATTAGGAAGTTAAATATTATTATGAAAATTTATATGTATAATTAGAAATTTTCACATATTATTGCAGGTTGCAATAAATTAGATCTGAAGATGGTTTTAAATGAAAAACCGAAACGTAATCGAATGTGATAATTTGCTGTTTGTTTTATTTTTTTATTTTAACTGGTGTACCCAACTAACTAGCAAGTGTTCTATTTTAAGCAACAGTCAATAAAGAAGAAACTTTATAAAACTTATTAATATTAATATGATGTTACTGTGGTTATAGTGTCGATGTGAATTTGTTTTACACAATGACCGGACTATGTACTGCACAACATGATGATGAAAACATCAAAATGTTCGTGACGCAATGTTGTCGCTTCGGAGATAATTTTATTGCCAGCATATTACATGCATCACGACCTACTATGCAAGGCGTAGTTACGGTTCTGTTACAAGTGTGTATGCTGCTTAACAGTATATAAAATTTCTAAGCTCTACTTATCCTTTTGGATTGCACGTCTACAAATCGGTTTATGAAAAAGAGGTTTATATAACGATAAGAGATAGAACTTCATTTTGCAGAAAGTTTTGGAGACATCCATCCAGTAATACCTATATATCTAAACGTAAGTTATATATATTTTTAAATTTGATGTTTTTAGAACGTCTAAGGACGATTCGGTTTTCTACCAAAGATACTACTTTCCTACCAGATTCCACGTTAGTGTAAGAGTGACGTGAATGCATTAAGTTTAACAAAAATTAACAACATTGCATCACATTCGATAGAAACAAGGTATCATCACCATTCACTTCACCATTTCACTTTATTTCTTTGATCTTATTTGATGCTCTAGGTTTCAATGAATTTGATAAAAATGAATAATGAATGACGGAGAAGACTCGATATGTGCTATAAGAAAGAGGTCATTTTAATAACTGCATTTCTAATTATTGAGAGAACATTTGTTAATACTTCCATACAGTCAGTTATCATCAGGAAAGAAAAGGCATCGATGGGGTTCAAGGTAGACAGACTACGTGCTAAAAAAATGAAATAAACTGTGATGACCTGGATAGTAGGATTTCTGCAGGTTACTGTCTCCATTGCTGTGGAATGTGTTCAACAGACTACTACGGGAATTGAAACGCGCAGTTACTTTGAGATATACAGATGATTGATATACTTACAGTAATTCCTGCTCAGAATGAATTCAGCAATGTAACGTCAGCCTACATTGATTGTACAATCACGACCAATACTCGTATATGTGATATAAAAAATATTTACAATGGAACTACTAAAGATACGGACGCATGTGATCCGTAATATATACAACAAACAACTGTAAAAGTTCTGAATATTATCATGAGGTGAATGTACATGGCAGGACTAATAATCAGTTCTTCTAAATCAACTATAGTAGCTATTATCAGAAGAAGAAAACTGTAAGGATTTGATACCATTAGAATTTTGAGGTAAACAACTACACTTGATATATGCTGAAGTCATATTAAAACATCAGATAGGCTAAAAATAAATAATATGAATTGAAGTGAAGGAATAGGTCATCCTTAGAAACAGTCAGTGGATCTTGAAGGCTTTGATAAATCCGAAGGTCTCTTCAAAACTGATGTAGGGGAATGCTTGGAAGAACTAACATTTCTGGCATCAATAAGGAAATGGTTCAACATGCTATATGTCATATGATATGAAGAATATGTCAACAATACTGTAAGGCTTTTATCAAATAACCATCCAGAAAGAAAGCTGAAGAACTGCTGTTATTAGTTAGGGATCAGTTACACACAATGCGCTGTAGAAAAAGGGAAAATGAAGCAACAAATTTAAACATAATGGTGTTAAATATCTACAAAATCAGTTGGAGATAATGCCATTTATAATTATTTAAAAAATAAAACCTAACAAGCGCTATGAGAGACTATTGTACAGTGTCATCATGTATCCCCTAATAATGGGGAACACCTACTCGAAAGATACCTCACATTATTGTTATATATTTTAGGTTCGTGTGTACTTCCATCATCCAAGTGAAATTTCTTATGCATATGCACTCAGACTTACACTCACAAGGTGGGTTTCCTTTCTACGAAATTAGATTACATCTCAGCTTGCAAAACTATATGGAGTTGGAGTTACGATTTATGGAGTTAAAAATGGAGTTGCAGTCACATTAATGAGGGTAACAGTCAGGCTGATAACACGGAATATTTGAAGAATATCAGTAGGGGAGGTTTTCTGTAAAGATTTTGCTAAGAGAAAGAGGTATCTGCAGCCCATATATTCTAAAGAAATGAAGGCATAGTAAAGATGCGCTATTTATTGTTTTGAATATAAAAACTCAAGATGAAAGCTGTGTGAAGGAGTCAAAGGCAATTCTTGTTTTATTAAAGATACATAATTTTTCTAAAGCCTGAAAGACTTTTCATATATGTATAAATGACTAGAACAGTTATTTAAGTTTTGTGTCTATTCAACAGTAAATTGATTAATATATATTATTTATCTTTGATAAACTTTTGTTAATTTTTTTAATAAATTTATTTAAATCATGTTGTATAGGTTTCATTGTCCCACATTTTGGGAAATTATGAACTAGATGTCCTTCTCGTTTCACTTGGTCGCGTACACATTCGATTGTTTTAGATTCCATTCAATTCAAATTACTCACTTCTACTAGGACATACTATATTTTCAGATTAGGTAGAAATGGAAGTAATTTATTCACATTCTTCTACAAAGTATGATGTAGCTCTAAATCTTAACTGTATCCTTTTAGGGGGAATGCAAGCAAGGTGGGAAGTCACAAAGGCCATATACCCGTACATGATATCAATATGTTTAGTGTACTTTGCGACTTTATGTCTCTACCCTGGCATAGCCTCAGAAGTGATTAGTTGCCACCTTGGATCTTGGATGCCAATTTTGATGATGGCCCTCTTTAACGGTGCCGACTTACTTGGGAAGATGCTAGCGTCTTCAGCGCGTTATTGGACAGGAGCCAGACTTGTCCGTTGCTCTGTTGCAAGACTGATCATGATCCCATTGATGATAATGTGTGTAGCTCCGAGAGCTAACCCTATATTCTCAGCCGAAATTACGGCTTTTACATTTTCCATATTCCTGGGACTAACTAACGGTGTCCTGGGAAGTGTTCCTATGATCCAAGCGCCTACTAAAGTGGAAGATAGACATAGAGAACTTACTGGTAAGTTTTACATTTAATAGAAATCACAATTCCTCTCTTTAATTATTATACGGCAATTTACAGGAATTGTTGCAAATAATCCTTCGTAACGTTGTATTAGTTTTGTCAAAATAAACAAAAAAAGTAACAATGTTTGAAACATATGAACCAAAGTTTTTGATCAATACTTAAAAACATCCCCAAGCTTATCTATAAATGATACTGCAGGTAACAACTACTCCGCAAACTAATGCCCCTACCGGCATTGAATTACACCTGCAATATGACCTTGTTCTTGTCTGTTGACACAGGTACTGCAGGTATAATTCAATGCCGGTCGGGGTATTAGTCTGCGTAGTAGTTGTTACCTGCATTATCATTTATAGACTTAATGGCGCATCGCGCCCAGGGCGAAAAGTCTGCGTTTAAGTATATGCTGTAATGTAGGTCACTTCCTGCAAATCCAGCCGCTTAGGCCGAGCAAGAAGTAGCAGACCGCTTATTTCTCATCTCCAAACTTGTTAATTCAAAACCTCATAGCAGCTGCCTACATAAGAATATTCCACATTAATTCATTTCCAATTAAAACATTTGTAGCGAGTTATACAGGGTGTCCGGAAAAAGACGTGTACAACGGAAAACCACAGAGTCCTGGGTTCAAAATAGGCCGATTTATCCCAATTTACTTATTTTCAAAATTGCTTCATTTAGCCACTAAAGAGCGCCAAATATTTTTTCTGCCTAAACTACTCATCTATTCAAAAATCTGAAAATTTAAAAGAACATTCTAAATAAAGTCAGCTACTAATAGAAAAAACAGAGTAAATTTACAAGGGGTTAAAAAAATATGTGCTTATATTTGCATGATGCATGATTTTTCTTATATTTCTAATGACTGCAAAAGATTTTAAATAATGTCAAAAAGTGTCGGCTAGACTTATAACTGCGTAGCCCAAATATGGTTAAAATCGATCAAGTCGTTTTTGAGATATTTGGAATAAACAAAAATTTTTCGCGCTCTCTAGCGGTTAAATGATGCAATTTTGGAAATAAGTAAATTGGGCTAAATCGGCTTATTTTGAACCCAGGAGTATGTGGTTTCCGTTGTACACGTCTTTTCCGGACACCCTGTAAAATTCACAATTTACGATTAAAAGAGCGAAAACCATGCTGACGGTACAGACATCCTTGACAATTGGCGTCATAGCTGAAAATTAGTATAGTTTAAAGTTTGACATAAATTTACGTCTACTTGAATTCAATATAATAGGTACCTGAAATTAAATCAAAGTAATAGCCTCTAATCTTGTCAACAGTGCAACTTAAAAGCATAAGAAATTTTTTTGCGATAAAAAGTTTTTTGATAGTTCAAACACTTCTCTATTTTTGACGCCACTGATTAGTTTTTTTCCCATTGTTATGTACAGGATATTCCGGGGTTTGACGCAAAAAATTTGGGAGTAAATGATATCAGAATAATATTGCTACGACATATTAACTAATGTTATGAAATTATAGTTTTAATTGTGTTTTATTCTTATGTTAATCTTAATAAATTTTATCTAGTAGTGATTATCGACATGGGATAGCTTGTGGTCGCTGGCTGCTCAATGCTTGACTAGAATAGTCGCAAACATATGTATAGCGACCCTCCATACTGTGTGTACTATTTAAAACCCCGACCTATATCTCATCGACGATATTTGCAAAAGAATTTCGAAATTCCGTCTTGCATACCACTAGTGCTTATTAGCTCTCATCAGTATGCCATAGATGAGGTAACCATGAATAAACTTAACTGTTTTAAGTCTGTCTAACCCGACAGAAGCGACCATAAGTACGCGGTGTAGCAAAGCTACATCCAGCGGCCATTTGCCATGTCGAACACAGACATGAAGCGTTCTACGTAATTCAATGCTGGTCGGAGCATTCGCCCGCAGAGTAGTTGTTTGCTGGAATTCCGTGTTTACAAAATATCGTTCTCGCCGAATCGAGATAGAGGTCGATAGTTTTCAATAATGCTACTGCTATGTAGAAAGCTTCGTGTCTGTGGCTTTTTAATCCAGCATGGAGTAGCGAATGGATGGTAGCTTTGCATAGGTACAGGTCTGGTGAGGGCGTTTTACAAGGGGCGTGTTTGATAATAAAAATAAATATATGTATAGGTGATTTAGTCATAATGTCATTAATTTTAAGAAAAGATAGGGAAAAATGAGTATAATACGAATACGCGATGTAAAAAAAAATTAAACGCATATTTACGCCGGAAAAAATATTTTCAAATCATTATTTAAATTCCTTTTTTAAACTGTCAAACTGACCGCTGGCGGAAATTCAACTCGGTGTCGACCTGACACGACGTTGTCAATTTTAAATACTTTCCTATAGGGTAATTAATGCCATAAATTATTTTTAAAAAATGAGACAACTTTTAAAGTACTACTGTATTTTGGGTGGCATAATAGCCAGTAGGTTATTTTAAATATATATTTATAGTTCCCGGTAAGTAGGCCAAAGTGTCTTTTGACATAGTGAAAACAACAATTTATCATAAAAATATTAAATAAATATTGTAAAAAATTTAAAACTGTGCGTCCATTCGCTCGAATCCTGCCACAAAAGTATACAATTAACATATTAAGTTTCACCATAAAATATTTCATTTTTCTTTAGTTTTATTGGGTTTTTGCCACACTTTTGCTACTGAAAAAAAAATTAAGATTAATTAAAAAAGCCCTTGCGCCAAACGGATCAGTCAAGGGTTATTTTTGAAACTAAGTTTTCCTAACCAAAAAATCTCACACTGAAAAAAAAGATAAGTAAAAAATAACAATAATCACTATCGTGCACTTCCGTATTTTTGACGTTTCGAAAAACTCTCTGTTTTCGTTCTCAAAATATAAATGCAATAAACATTATGTTGGAAAAACATCTCGGCCTATGAATGTTAGAGTTGAAGAACATAAAAATTATATAAAAAGACGGGAATTTGAAAAATCCAAAATTTGCGAACACGCTTGGGAAAACGATCATTTGATTCAATGGGGTTCGGCAAAATTTTAGAGAAGGAAGATAACGCAACAAGAAGAACATTAAAAGAGACCGCGATTATTTTGTTGAATGGAGATAAGTGTGTGTCAAACTGTTCAGTAAACATAGATCAATGTTGGCTACAGTTGTATGAAGAAGAAGTAAGTAACAATAACATAAAAATCATTTAACATCTCTATGGAAGCAGATAAACAAATTTTAAACTGTCAAACTTGACATACGTTTCATCTTTTTACTACTATTTTGAGAACGAAAACAGAGAGTTTTTCGAAACGTCAAAAATACGGAAGTGCGCGATAGTGATGTGATTTTTGTTATTTTTTACTTATCTGCTTTTTTCAGTGTGAGATTTCTTGGTTAGGCAAACTTAGTTTCAAAAATAACCCTTGATTAATCCATTTGGCGCAAGTGCTTATTTAACTAATCTTTATTTTTTCAGAAGTGTGGAAAAAACCCAATAAAACTAAAGAAAAACTAAAATTATGCCACAAATAAATAACTTCAGACAATATACAAATATTTAATATTGAACTTACAAAACTACAATGGTTCAAAACAAACCATTCATTACATAAATAGTGAAATAAAATCCAATACTTATTAGGTTAAATTATTAGGAGAGTCTGAAACGTTTTTGTATTTAAGGGGCAACGCTAGATGCAAGCCAACTCGACCGTTCCGCTAAGCGGATTGCCTGCCTCGTATTTCATCGCCTGATACTATTTCAACGTAAATGCATTTTCTTATTATCAATTATTTTCAGAAACAAAGTTTGTATAAGTTAATAAAATAATTCTCCGCTTCTAGGATGCCCATTTATTTTATTTCCTTTACGTTTTAAATCCTAGTTTAAAAATATGATTTAGGGAATCCAAGACACCTCGCGCTCTCAACAAAAAACAGTCCTAGACATACCTATTCAGTAATCAATAATCCCGCAATCCGAGTCTTGACCTACCGTAATTAGGTCAATAAGGGCTTTTAATATCTACTCAATGACAAGCGCTGCAGAGCTGCAGAACCGCTAAATAATAACAGAAACAAACAATAATTAAATTTGAATTTTTATAAACACCCGGTGTAATCGATAAGATATTATAATATAGGAATTTTATAATAAAATTTTATAATAAATGCCAACCGAAGTCATCAGCTCCGACATTAGATAGGCTATTATCAGCACAGTCGGCACAGCAAAAAAGTTGGTAGTTCAAATTCCCGTTTAATACGTTATCGGCGGAATAAGTCGAACATTGTTCGGGTCCGTTTCCTTAAGGCGAGCACGCCTTCGATATTCTTCGTCCATAAGTCATTATATTGGCGTGATAGACGTTAGTGAATTTCGTGTGTCGCCAGTGCAGTTTATTAATAAAATTTGCTATTTGCGTAAATAAAAATGCAATTCAAGATAGCTAAAGTGAAGTAGTGAAAGACCGCGGTTGTCCTCTGCTGAACAGAGCTGTGGAAATATTTATAAAAGACATTTCTCCAACACCATTTTAGAAAGTATAGTCTAAAACACGTTTAGTCTACAACTTGTTGTAGAATATACTATTCAATAGACATGTGATTCTGTGCTATCCGTGCGGTTCTATGTTATTCGGTACCTACTGATCATGAGTAATGGATTTGAATTTGATCAAATGCGATTTGCATTATTTGGAAATATCAACATACGAGCTCAACTTGATTCTACTTTCAAGAAGATAACGAAAATAGATATATTTTTAATGTTATTTCAAAAATTATTTACTGTATACAATTTTGGGGAGCTGTTGAACTTGCATTACGAGGGCATGATGAGTGAATTTTACGTCAGAACTAGACAAAACGCTTAATGAATACCTTAAAAATGCATGTGATTCTAAGTGGCAACGCTGCTGGACTTTTATTAGCTTCAATACTCGTACGTGTCATCAAAAAATTTGTAACGTACTAGGAGCGTCGTGTTACCGATTTTTATAGGGTGATTTGTTTATCTTTTGAAAAGTCGCGTAAAAATTTTTTTTTCCATTTTCTGTCTATTATACCTTCCAAACACGTGGTTAAAATTAATGACATTATGACTGAATTACCTTGTATAATACAACATAACATATTTAAAATATTTATTTGTAACTTACCTATAGTTTGGGCAAGAATTCAGATGACCTACGTCACAACTGACGTTACGCAATTGTTTTTATTGTCAACATAATTGTCATAATAATTTATCGCGTTAAAAACAATATATTTTTTAGTTTCGTGCAGTATATAGTATTATTATTCTCGGTTTGCAGTTTCTTATATATTTTGATGAAAATATAATGAATTATTCATTTGTTCATATTACGTAAGTCGTCTGAATTCTTGCCACAACTATATGGGGTCCTTCAGAAAAACATAAAATAAAAACAATTTATTGATTTGTACTTGATTTTGTAGGTAATATGATGACTCTGCTGTACATGTTTGGGTTAGCAGCTGGATCTTTGGTAGCATATTCCTTAGAAAATATCTTAAGTCCAGTACAGGAACATCCATGTAGTGCACCTCTGACTAATCCACTCCAATCTAAACTAGATGTTATGTCAAATGCAACAGCTGATAGTATATTAAACAATGTTCCGTCTACAAATTTGATAAATATATTATCATCTTATATTATGTCAACAGTTGTGGAACTAAATACAACTGATATAAATAAATAAATGGTTTTTGTTAACATATATCATCTGTGTTAGTCTTTTATTGTACCTATATTAAAAAAATTAAATGTATTATTGGTAGTGTTATTTCAGAGAATACAAGGTAAACCGCTAATATTATGATAATAATAAAGATTTTTATAATAAATAGCATTGAGATTTTTTTTTACTTCTTATTGGCATAAAATTTGTTTCTTTCGTATTCGATTACTCTCCCGTTTTTTATTGTAAATCTACAATAAAATATATAGAAGACACATACAGGGTGTTCTACAAGCTCTATGACAATCTTTGTCAGATGGTGACTAGGTTAATTTCAAACATTTTCTTATATGAACTTAGGTCCAATTCATTTTTGTTTAGAAGTTACAAACATTTTAAAAAATCATTCATATTTAAATCAAAGTAGCCTGATAAATAATGATGGCTGCTATAACAATAATAATTATTATTTGTGTAATTTTGTTTGTTCATTTTATTTAGCGCTAAAGTGCTAAATAAAAAATGCATTTATTTATAACTGAAGAGTATGCAGATATTGGCATTGCCAGACAAGCAGTCTGAGAATACCGACGAAGATGCCTAAACAGACATCAATCTGCATCTTTAGTCTGTAATGCATCATTTCGTAAAAAGAAGGTAACCCCGCTCCAAAAAAGGCCATTCAACCCACTGAAGTGAATGTATAAATTGAAGAATATACCGGGTGTTTCAGTGCGGATATCTCAGCTACTATTGCAGCCAGTGCGACGAAATTTGGTATACAGGCACTAGATGGTGCATAGAATTCGATAATAGCATTACTTTTTTATACAGTGTGTTCATTTTTGCAGAAAATCGATTTAATTTCGGTTTTTTGGTGGTCAACCTTGGTAAAAATAAAACACCTATGAAAAGTCCTCAAATTTCATTGTTTTGTCATGCAAAATATGTATAGCCTTGAAACACGCAACAACCGTAGGATAGACGTCAAAACGTAAAGTGACAGAAACTGCCAAAGCAAGTATGAGTATTTTTGTAGGAATTTTATTATAAATACGTAACACCACGAGGTACATTGAATGTGCGTACGTATTTGCAATAATGCTACAGTAAATGAAATTTTGAGGTTATTAGCTGCTTGCGTGCGCTGAGCTTTATCCGGCATGAATATTCTGAAAACATGTGAAATATTTACTGTTTTTTAATTTTATAATAAGACTATTCTCGGAAATAATAAAAGCGATACGGAGCGATCCCTACGAGCAGAAAACTAAATTTATGAACACGTAACTTGCCCTTAACTCTACTCGAACTTCGCTACTATGCTGCGAAGTTGCTGCAGAGCCCGAGACCCGAACGATATGTAAAACTTAACCTAGAGTTCGAATTAATAAAAATAATTAATAATGTCTCGGCAACAAGTGGTAAAAAGGTTTTAAAACCTAGAAACAATTCTAAATAGAAATCTAATGGATTCCTTGAGTGATAACTTCAGTTTCAGTATTACAAAAATATATCAGTTATAAAAACTACTCCATATCTATCAAATCTGAGTAAAATTTCGAGCCATATAGGTGTGCTACAAATTACATTCATACAATAATAAGTTTGATAGTACGAGATGTAAGTACAACGATTAATGGGAACTGGGAGAAAAGACGAAGAGAAAATATCAGTGTGCTTAGTAGGTAATTATAACTTGCATATTATTTTTCGCCTGTTTACATTTAATATATGAGTTGCGTTTTCTTGTACTTGTGTTTTATATTCTCTACTTTATTTCAAAGAACTATGGGGTTAAATTTATAAGAAATAACCCAGTTACGCAAAGCCTAGGATTATCTTTACCTAATTAGTTTCCATCAGATGGAGAAGCTATTGCGGGGGTTTATTTTCAAGAACAGAGATGAGAAGACATATTTCAGTATTTGTAGGAGAACAGAATGAATATAAACGTATTCATTTCACCTTTGTGATATACAGAAATTGAAAATATCCACAAAAATGTTTCGTTTCACCTCTCGGTAGGAACCTATAAAACAAAGTGCTGTTATGGAAGCAGGTTGACATACACAGTTACGTAAATCATTGATTAAAAGATTCGATAAGATACTGAAGAAGCCTGATGCCAAGATTAGTTTATATTCGTGCGACAGATAGATGAGAGACGAGAAATTTTTTTATCAGAAAGTCAAAATTAAATCGGTTGATAAAAAAAACCTAAACACCCTGTATAAAAACTAATCCATCATCGAATTTTAAACGCCATCTAGTGCCTGTATACCAAATTTCGTCGCACTGGCTGCAATAGTAGCTGAGATATTCGCACTGAAAGTCTTAGAGGGAACACTCGGTATAATGGATGCTGTCATTGACACCTCTTCAATTAGTATTCGGCGTATGACAAGTAGTCTTCATTTATCACCGAATTTTTTATGGCGCATATTGAACAGAGAAATACATCCGTTTCGTTGCCAAAATGTACAAGCGTTACATGCTACAGGATGCAGCTAACCAGAAAGAAATGATCCAAATCTCATGCGTCGAGTGACGGAATCTTTAGTCGCCGGTGTGATGCCTGCATTCGAGCCGAGGGTTACATTTTGAACAACTTTTATAGCCTTAAGATTGGTTAATGTTTAACCTTTAAACACAAATAATAATTATTGTTGTATCAACCATAATTTTTATTTATTAGGCTTTGATTGAAATATGAAATTATATTTTTTAAAATGTGTGTAACTTCTAAACAAAAACGAAACGAACCTGTGTTCATATAAGAAAAAATGTTTGAAAGTAACCCAGCTAACATCCCTAAGCAGACGTATACTGGACATCCTAATGTCCATTAATATATGTCTTAAGGCTTACGGTGAGCGCTCGATCCAAAGGGATAGGGATAGTTTTCGCTCAGTAACTCCTCAACGAAAAATGATAAAAATATGCGGTTTTTTTAATAGACTACAAATTATTTTACGTTGACGCTGTGTTTTGAAATTTTGAAAATATGCAAAATTCATTAAAAAAAAATTAAACACAGCGTCGACGTAAAATAATATTTATAGTCTATTAAAAAAAACGCATATTTTTATCATTATCTACTGAGCGAAAACTATGGGTTTGTTCCAACACAGCAAGAATCGATTCCGAACCGTCCAGAATTAGTCAGTCAGTTTAGTTGTTAATGTACTCTCGGCGAATGCGACGTAAGACGGTGTTGGTCAAACATTTCTCACGGTTCTGAACCAGTTCTCGACGGTTGTTGGAACAGACCTTATATATCGTTTGATAGAGCGCTCACCGTAAACCTTAAGGACATCCTTAGGAAGTCTTTGCGTTATGTGGGATGACGAACCCGACATAAGGATAAGCCAATGCATGGTCTCTTCTACCGTCATTTAGAGGGGCTTGGCTTATCTGAAAAGCTGACCTTCGCTTTTATGAGGTCAGCGGGGCTGAACTCTGAGACCGAGGGGTTCATAATGGCTTGCCAAGATGGTGTAATTAACACACTCGTCTATCGTAGTCGTGTCTTGGGTATCGAGGTTCCTGATACCAGCTGCAGGGCCTGCCGCCATGCGCCGGAGACGCTTATGCATCTCCTGACGGCCTGTCCGGTATATGCAGCCACAGCGTATATCCAAAGACACGATTCAGCTTTACGGGTGTTGTATTATCATTTACGACACTCGTATGAGATAGACGAGACGTCAGTGCTGCCTTATGCTCCGGGGATATAGAATCCGTTGTGGGGAATGAGAAGCGCCGAATTTATTGGAACTATTCATTCCCCACCCTCAGGCAAATTCAAGCCAATAAGCCTGATGAAGTCCTCGTCGACCACCAGCTTAGGACGATGTTTGTGATTGAGTTCTCGGCTCCCGCAAAGAACAACATCATCCTAAAAGAGGAGGAGAAACGGAGGAAGTATCGAGATCTTCTCTCCGAGCTCCGCAGGCTGTATCCAGACCACTCTGTTAAGGTTGTGGTGCTAATTATAGGCGTCCTGGGTGGAATGAGACATACGCTGCTTTCTGAATTAAAGATCATACGGGCTTGCCCAAATTCGGCAGAGATCTTAGCCGGCAGAATGCAGAAGGCAATCGTCCTTGGTTCACTACGTCTGCTCAGAACACACGATTTACGGGCGCAATAATTACTGACTCCACGGAGTGGAGAGTGGTCATTGATTCACTCTTCAGAACATCTCCGAATGTGTCGGAGCTTTGGAAGGTGTGACAAAAAAAATAATAATAATATTGCCCTACAAATTTCTCCAATTATAGGACAACATTATCCAACATATGTGTTAAACATATTACTGTGCTAGAAAATAATAACAATGATAATAATAATAAAACTATCTAATCTTAAAACTAAACTAAGGCCAAATTATATTAACATTATATGATATATACCTACAGATCTAAATCAAAATTGAAAATTATTTTATTAGAGATACCTACTATATAAACTATCAAAATGTATATCACACACTTCTACAACTACAATAAAACTACGAAACATATTACACAAATGAGAATTAAGCACAATATTAGTGTTCGTATGAGGTTGAAGAAAAGCAATACAATAACGCGTTCTAAAATGAGGTACATGAAATACAATTTTCGATAATATACTCAAAGAATCAACTTTGTGATGTAACAGCATGTAAAGAAACTTGAGACTCAGTAAAGTTCTTCTTAGCTCAAGTGAATGTATGTCGTTAGACTCGGTTAGAAGTAAAACGTTATCATAACCCACAAACCTAGAAAAAATATAGACTGTGCCAGTGTCATATTGCTGGCGACCGCAAATTCATGGCTGCCCTAAAAGGTCCAAAATCGCTAAAACTTGGTTTTTATGCCAATTTACGTTGGTTGTATTGTACCGTGAAGTCATTTGTTTACTGTGATTGGTCACATTCATGTCACATTCTTTAATGACATTTAAAATGACAGCAAATTAGTTAATTTCAGATTGCAATGCAGCCATCATATTTGCACATCCGCCAACATAAATAAAATATCCATTTTCTAGACCTAAGGTCCCTAGAAAACGCGGCACCTGTCACGTGACCTATATCATGAACCGACGAAGTCTATATTTTTTCTAGGTTTGTGTCATAACCTCTAGGAGGATAGACCCAGCTAAGAAATTTCAAAAACTTTCTTTGAACTCTTTCCCAGGCAAGTTTATGTGTAGCATAAATTGGAGATCAAACAATACTACAATATTCAAATCTTGATCTGACATATTAATAGTAAAGAGTTTTTAATGCACTAATATTATCGAATCTACTACAATTCCTAATAATAAATCCTAACATTTTGTATGCTGATGTTGATATATTTTGTATGTGATATTCGAGAATGTGAATTGTTTATCAAAAGTCACTCGTAAATCCTTAGTGACGTCACAGCGTTACAATACATGTGTATCATAATATGGGTAATCATACAAAATAGGAACACGTTTCCGAGTGTAGGTCTTAATCTTACACTTAGAAACGTTCATATTTAGGTTGTTTTCCAGGCACCACCGATTAATTTTTATTAACTGATTTTGCATGTTCTCACAGTCGGAAACAGTACTAACTTTAGAGAAGAGCTTAGGGTTATCCGCAAAGAGCAAATAATTACAGTCAATAACAAAACACAAACCATCTATGAACATTAAAAATAGTATAAAATAAATAGCTTTGTTTATTATGATAAAATTGATCGTACAAAAAAATTATGTGTTTAACTTAGCAGTAAAGTAGATTTATTGCCTTGGCTGCTACTAGCCGCGGCATTAGATTTTGTACTTTCCTGCCTAGTTAAATAAATGACTATTTCAGAAACTACTACAACAAAATCTATTTAGTGTATGTATACATTAGTTGCATATCAAAATTTATTTAAATTTATTACCAAATAGAAATTATCTATCAAATTTGTTGCACATGCAATAGATATGTGATAAAAGCAAAATTATGTCGAAATAGTTTCGAAACATTTCTTTTACTGTTTTTATACAATTTGCGTGATATATTTGTCAGGAAACTACAGATTAATCAGTTGTAAACGTTCAATTGAAGCCACTTCATGCTATATAATGATAAAAATAGAATAAACAAATTAAATATATCAAGTAAGAATATTATTTTGTTTATAAGAGATAATACCAAAACATTGTATTAGCTCTGGGCTGTCCAAGAAATATAGAAATATGATTTAAAAATACACGAGCGAGTCATTCCTGCACCAACGATGAAATAATTAAATAAATGATCACATCCATAGGCTATGTGACGCCACTGGCGCTGGAGAAAACACCGCAACGAAGTTACGGGAACATTGAAGATCTCGCTGGACTCTCGAACATTCGAGTGACCATACGCACTTATGTAAGAAGGTCGAGTCAAGCGGGATGAGTGAAGTTAATAGTGTGGAATAGAGACTCATACACAGAAAAACGTTGCATACGGTTCGCAAAGTTAATTATTACGGCCAGTGTTTATTTGTTTATAATTATAGTTGTTTTGTTCTGGTGTGTGATATGCAGCAAATCAATTTAAGATTTTTTAAGTGAAATATGTCTTCGCAGAATATAAAAGTCATGAACGAACATGGGATTTATAATTACTGTTGAGAATCAGACTAATTAATCACAAACAGTTAATAATAAACGACATTACACTACTGTCAAAAGAAAAAACAAAGCCAAAAGCACACAGCCCAGGCATACGAGGTTGAGTTTATCGGTTGGACCTACTAAGCATAATTTATAATAAGTTAAAATCTTCAAGCAAAAATGTCAATTGAAGAAGCACATTTGTCGTCAGTACTTCTATTCAAAGTGTTTATTGTTTCTGTTCGAAACATGTAAGTTAACAGGGAACAGGGAACACGTATCTTTAGCGTAGGGATTCTATAAACCAAGAATAATGTCAAATGTCTTTCTTGTATCCAGACAGTACAGTTTTATCTCGGTTAAATAAATTATAATTGTTGAGTTAAATTCATAAATCCGGTTCTTAAGGGTATTACTCGTATTTTGGAGTAACGCATACAATTAAAGGTTCTAAAGTGTCTTCGTTAATTTTTGTTGTAACAGTTTTTCTTTCCTACTATCTTTGAGATGTAATATCTCCTTTTAATAAGCTTAATAGGTGTCCCAGTGAGTGTTCACGAAATCGTGGATGAAAAAACTAAGACATGCAGTATACAGGAGAGTCTAGAAATGCTATCATTACAGATTGCAAGAAAAAAAAACAACAAACACATCAAAAAGTCTCACACTGGTACCAAAGGTAATACTGCCGCTTACTATGAAGTATCACTAGCAAATTGTCAAAGCAGAAAAATCTTTTAGTGATGAAGTGCTTATTAAAAATTGTGCAATCAAAATGGCAAAACAATTCAATGGTGTTTTACCTCCTAATATGTTAATTGCATACTATAAAAAAATAATTTATAGCATTCATTACATATTATAATATTATCATAAGTACTAGGAACATATTTAAATTTGACAACATAGCGTCAGGCCAATACCGAGTTAAACTGTCGTCAGCTGTCTGAAAGGAGAGTTTAAATAATGGTTTGAAAATATTTTTTTTCAGTGTAAATATGCATTTAAATATTTTTTTAATTGCGTATTATGACTGAATAACCCATATATACTAACCGATCATGTAGGTACTTAGCTTTGCCATTTACAAGAAGTCAGTAGACAAGGCTAGGTTAGTTAATTCGGTGGTGGGAGGCACTACTAGCACAAATAATAGAACCCCATCCTATTGAAACTATTCTGGCTTAGATCAGTGACTAAAAAGAATATTCCCTGGTTAGAAGCTAACTTACTCGCTTCTACACTAGCTAGTTCTGTTTATATAGAGCTTGAAACACTAACAGCGTGCTAGCTAACTAAACTAGTAACTACATACTACCAGCTAAATTTCATCTCGTATGACATTTCCAAATATGTCGTCAAGTTAATGTCTTCTTCGATTAGCTCACTAAGCTCTTCAATAGCTAAATCACGTCTCATACGTTTAGCACCACCATCACACTACTACAGCTAACAACCTAGTCGGTGCTGGTGCATGCCTATTTGGAAATATATGTTCATCAAAGCTAACATGTAGCTAACTCGTTGTTTATTTCTTATTTGCGGCTACGAACGTTAGCGTTATGTCCATTCATTAATTTTTACCGTACAATTATAGTATTCACTTCCATTTATTAATAAATATACCTACACACCATTTTTGTAGTGAAGACTAAAGCAAAATTGGTTAATCGAAATTTAATTTAAAACTGGTACTTTTTCAGTTCACTAAAAAATGAGACAAAAAGATTATGAAGTATTATCCTCAAACACCGGAGATGATTATGGCCGCATTGTATCCATTTTTTTACTCTAGGTCAAGGATGATTCTAGAGGTTCTCAATAAGTTTTAACAATTTTTATTAATTATGAATTCTAGGCACAGCTTTACAGTCTGAGTTTAGCATTAATAAATATATTCGTAAATATGGATTTTGCACAGTTTAATAAATGATTTAATACCGTTATCAAGGTTTTATTCCTTATGACTCACCTTGGCTACATCACCCAACAACGAGTATTATTTGTTTTTCTATTTTAAATACAGTATGCGCCAAAAGTATGGAATAAATTCAATAAAAACGAAACAATTATTTTTTGGGAAAAATCCTCGAACAGGTCGATTTTTAATTTAAAAAATACATATTTTAGCGTAAAATGCGATTTTCAAATGTCATTTGTTTTCGAGTAATGACGTCATCGATTTTTTTTTAAATGGCAACACCATATCTTTTTCCTTGATTCTGAAAGATCGTTTAATTCTCTATCAGACAGTACTAAAATTTTGCCCTCTTACATAGGAAAGTTTTCGAGTAAATGACGATTGAATGTGAAAACGTAAATTTTATCCATAAAAAACTAACAATTCTGAGGTATGTAAAATAAAATACAATTGATTAAATTTTATACTTAAATTAAATGTTCGAATTGCCATCCACCAACTTCATGACAATGCGCAAGTCTGTGAAGAAATTCGGGACGAAATACGCATCATTCATAATGTGCAAGAAGAATTTCTTCACAGACTTGCGCGATGCACGTCATCATTGTTTAACATTTTGAGAGTGGTTTACGGGATAATTTGCCTATCGTTGTGTGATGTGTTTGATTGTGGAGTACGTTGGGATTCAATACTAAGTTAATACAACAAAAATGGTTATTTTTACAAATGCAGAAATGCCAGACATGCACTTTATGTAAGGCCGGGCAAATGGAAATTCCTTACATGCTTGTCGCCTTTATTCAGAAGCGTATCCTAATCGTAGAATTTCTCATCACAGTATATTTGCTAAGCTTCATCGCAGGCTATGTGAATCCGGAAAATTCAAAAAAAGAAGTTTTGATACAGACCGGCACCGGGAAGTACAAACCATTTGCTATCTGTCAAAGCAACAATGGAAACATCTGGAAATTGACAGCAGCCAACTTGTTTTAGTAATAATGGGTGTAGTAAAACTGCCTCTTCCCGACGTGCAATACTTTACATTTTATTTCTTAACGTCGAAACAGTTAATTTTATCAAAAAAATATAAGAGAGAAAAAAGTTTCTAAATGAATCGGCTTAATCTAATTTATTTTTTCCTACGTCGTTAAGAAAGTTTTTTGAAAGTATAGTTATAAAAACTGAAAGGGGTAGTTTATTTCAACCCTTTCCAATTATTTTCAAAAAGTGAAAAAATATGTCACAAGTGTCTTTCGATGATGGTAATACTTCCATAAAATTTTACCATTCCCACGCTTTTCATTTCAGAGAAAAACAATAAGAACTCTCTTTTTTCCGCCATCTTTGCAACACGATATCTCCCAAATGGTTGGAAAAGAAAGGCGAAGAAATGAATGGCGTGGAGAAGAATAACGCAGCTCTGGGCCTAATAGGCCTTAAAACAATTATATTGGAAGCTCACCTACCTTTTTAGTTTGTTAATTATGTTCCTGTTTGCGTTAGAATTTATAATTTTTGTGATGCCTATTTTGACGTTTTCTGGAATATTCTCGGCCACATTCTATTTGATTCTCGAGACCGCAGAAAACTTATAGAATCCTAAAAACCTATATAAGCGGATCTGTTTCGCTGACACAGTCAGTTTATATTGAGCAGCCGAATATGAGTCATACGGCAGAGACATAAACGTCAAAGTAAAGTGAAATTTGTTTGAAGGTTTTCTTATGTAATCAAGAGTGATAATAGAGTTTGTTTGTCTACGCGACGAGTTTCTACGCTAACCCAATAATATAGAGGTTACAATATATATATAGGTGTAGGTGTGCCGCATCTATTGAGCTAAAAAACAAATGTGTTAACATTTGTCTTTTTACTGACGGAAAATATATTTAAGTCAACGTCAACAGATGATAATATGTAAAATAGCAATTCCTTAAGTAGAACATGATACCCATGTACTCTGATAATTATACTGTAATTTGGTATGTAATAAATTAAATTAATTTACAAAACAGCAGATTATAGAAAGAGCAATAATATTAACAATAAAAAAAACAAAATACCAATTACTGGAAAAGTTAGGAACTGGTTAAAAATTACAAAAAAAACTATATTCACAACAACATCAAGGAGATAGCCACGGTCTTATCTTGTCAGACTGTGTAAAAACAAATAAATATAATTATACTGTCTGACATACACTACAAGTCCAAGCAAATATAAACGGATAAATAATGTTAGAAGGGAATATAACAATTAATGAAATATATGATGAAATTATTAATAACAGAAACACAATGAAACATTGTATTGAAGCTAGTGAAACAAAAATATTACTGAAACTTGAGGATTTGAAGCACAGATTTGATAATTTAGAAAGAGAAAACTTAGATCTGCAGAATAGAATCGAAGAATTACAAAAGGCAAATAAAAATAATAATTTGGTTATTTTTGGCCTGAATAATATAATACATAGTGAGAAAATAACAACAGAAACTGTTATTAGTAATCTAAATAAATTGTTAGGTCTCAACTTATTGGAAACGGACTTAAACAATATTTATACTTTAGGAAAATCCAAATAAAGTCCCATCAAACTAGAATTAGTATCTTATCTGAAAAAGATGGAAACTTTAAGAAGATGTCCAAAATTAAAGGGAACTAATATATCCATCTTTCATGACTTGACATATCAACAACGTCAAGATAATAAAACACTAAGAAAACAACTAGCTCTGGCAAAGTAAAAGAAATTAAGTGTTTTATAAAATATAACAAATTGCAATTGAACGGAGAAGTATTTGCGGTAGAACAACTGATACACATAGAAAACCAGAACAATCCCAGTCAGGAAGGCCTTCAATCAAGTGCTTCAGCAACGC
The DNA here is from genome assembly GCA_025584915.1 of Monochamus saltuarius. NCBI lineage: Eukaryota > Metazoa > Arthropoda > Insecta > Coleoptera > Cerambycidae > Monochamus > Monochamus saltuarius. The sequence continues at coordinate 46,149,904 of CM046721.1, read as the reverse complement.
CCAATTTAAGAGTTGATGAACTTCAACTGTAGAGATAAATGTTCCTAAACCAAATATAAAGGGACCTGAAGCTAGAACGTCAACAACAGTTACTACGCCAAAAACACCAGCACAAGCAAAAAATCAGCCATCCCGTTAGGTAACCAAACAAATGAGATTGAGATCCGTCCAAACACAAAAATAATTATAATAAATGGCTTTGTATTGTGTATTTAATTATGTATATGTATTCTGTTGATACTTGTGTATATAGTTGACACTACATTTTGTTTTATCCGGTATTAATAAAATACAATATAATTTTAAACACATCAGGGATGGATCAGTATATACGCGATTTTCAAACAAATGATATAGAAACTTATACATTATCAAATTGTTGTGAATACAAATCTGTACTTGATGTCAACAAAACTACTAACAATTTTAAAATTTTACAAAATGATGAAGCATAAATAAAAACATGGATGAATTCAAGGTGTTTCTTCATGATTTGAATAGTGATTTTGATGGTATAGTTCCAACGGAAATATGGCAAATAAATAAAATTAGATTTATATAATATCGGTGATTATACTGTAATACACAATAACGGTAAAGTCAATCAAAATGACGGGGTAATAGTTTACATAAAAAATAATATTAAATATTCATTTACGATTGTCCCTATTGGTGGCATTAATACAATTGTTGTAAACACTACATTAAAAAATAAACAAAATGTAACTATCACTGCATTATATCGCCGTAATAGTATAGATGTAAACGACTTTATCGGACATTTACAAATATATTTAAAAACTTCGAGAACCAGTTCGTCAGGCTATAATATATTTATTGGTGGTATAAATGTCGATATTATTGAATGCAATAACTCGAGCAATAACTGTTCAATTGAATATTTAAATAAAAAAAAAATTATACAAGTGTTCAAGGAAATAAAAAATCATGTATAGATTATATATTTATAAAACCTAAATTTAAGAAATATGAATATTTAATTCCTATAGTTATAAAATCAAATACTACTGACCATTTTACAGCTGTATTACAAATTTTAATGGATTCTCCTAAGCAAGATATTGATAATCACCGTCGTATCAAAAGAATTCATAATCTTAAATTACTAACTATAATTAGTGGAGTTTCTTGAGATTGCGTATATGCCGAAGTAGATGAGAATGATGCAATGAACAGATTTATTGACATAATATCGCGAGCAATTACCGATTGTACATCTGCTACACAAATTAAAAGAAAGAACGTTAAAATATCACCTTGGATTACAAACGCACTGGTAAAATCTGTTCATAAAAACTTGGAAAAATATCCAATAATATTCAAAAACTAAATGAATACCCTATAGAAATAAATTAACTTCATTAATAAACAAAGCTTAATGTCATTATTATAAAAACAAAATAAATAACAATAAAAATGATACCAGATCACTGTGGAATACTATTCTAGAACTTACTAAATGTGTAAATAACAAGACCATTGAGCAAATAAATGATGAAGAAGGTAAGACAATTGTAAATAATAAGGATATTGCTAATGAATTCAATTTCATTTTCACAAAATCGGGTAGCAAGCTGGCAATAAGATACAAAAAAATTCCGGTTACAGTCCTACAAGAATCTCTAATAGAAACTCAATGGTTTTACTCCCTACTGATATAACAGAAATGAAGGAGGTTGTTATGTAATTAAAAAATAAAAAAAGCATTGAACTGGATAGTATAGGAGCAGAAGTACTCAAATTGATATCAATTTATATTCTTCAACAAACAAATTTATGGAAAAGGGTATATGGCCTTCGGCATTTAAAGATGCATTTGTAGTACCTATTTTAAAAAAAAAGAGATAAAAACATTATAACAAATTATAGGCCAATAACAATTATCACTCACTTATCAAAGTTATTTGAAAAAATAATCAAAAAAAGATTATTAGTTTAGTATTATTCACTAATAAGTACAACTTAATCTCCAACAACCAGTCTGGATTCAAACAAGAAACGTCAACTCAAGATGCTTTACTAGCGCTAGCGTCCAAATTTTACTCTGCTCTGGATGAGGGCAGTCCGTATATATGCATTTTCTTGGACCTTTCAAAAGCATTTGATACGGTCAGTCATCGTTTACTCTTACAGTCACTGGAAGATATTGCAATTAGCAATAGTTGTCTGAAACTATTTGAAAGCTATTTATCTGATAGACACCAGTACGTGAGAGTTAACGATGTACTGAGTGATCAAATGTTGATGGATTATGGAGTTCCACAAGGTACTGTCTTGGGTCCCCTGTTATTTTCTATATATGTTTACGGCTTGTTCTCATTCGGACCAGAGGAAAGCAGACACTTGGGAAGATCTTAAAATACCAGTTGAAACTGATATGATCTTAGTAAAAGAATGGTTTGACTATAAATTGTTGACAATTAACATTGACAAAACGCACTACTTATCACTCAGTTGCACAAATGCCAGTTTGCCACCTTTTGTTAACATTGAAATAAAGCCTGGAGCTATGTTGTGTACAATTTTACCTGTAAAAGAAATTAAATACTTAGGAATCTATATAGACTCACACCTAAAATGGAATTCTCACATAAATTATATTATCAGAAAACTGCAGTATGTGTAAATTCCGGTACTTGAAAAAAATCCTCAGCCTTCCTCAACTCAAAGTACATGCACTAGTGGAAAGCCATAATATAAGCTATGGAATAATCGGGTGGGGAGACCATTCTGAATCCATTAAATATCCTGCAAAAAAGATTTTTAAAAATAACTATCTAAAGAGCCAACATACCCATCAGCACTCCTATATGCAGAAGCTCACGTTTTCAGTGCGAAACAATTGTACTTTTATAACTTAAATCCAAGATCTCATTGCACTAATTCTATATTCACATTACCAGCATATCAATATACTACAAGACAGAAGGATAGGCATAGGATTCCTTTCATGACAATAAGACACAAAAAAATCCCGGTTACAGTCCTACAAGATCTCTAATAGAAACTCAATGGTTTTACTCCCTACTGATATAACAGAAATGAAGGAGGTTGTTATGGAATTAATAAATAAAAAGAGCAAAGAGTATTGCACAACGGTCATTCTCCTTTCTAACACCAAGAGCTTATAATTCTCTGCCAAAAGAATTTCGTGATATTAAAATCAGTTATATATTTAAAAAGAAGTTAAAATTATTCATATTGTCTAGTCCACTAAAAACATTTGATAATTGTATTGACTTAAAGAATAGTTTATATGCATTGCATAAAATATAATATACTACCCACCTCCTATAATGTCGAAGCAATTTGTTTGCCATGCAATTTAAAATTTTCATATAGCTTCCTAAAATTGAGTACTATTCTAAAATGTAAATATTCATCAATTCATCTAGATATCGGTCAGTGGTCGCGCGGTTTAAGGCGTTAGTACTTGAATCGAGGTGACTAGACGGAGTTGGTTCGAGCCCAGCTGCCGGTAGACCGTATATAAGCTATATTCGTGGAGAGGATTGGCACCCTCTCTGTGGGTATGGTAGGGTGGAATAATGTTAGGTTGGGTCAATGTGAGAGATTGATGCCGGTTGATATTTCCCGTTCCTGGGCGCAAATGCGGCCTGCTTAATAATAATATCCCGCCCCCTCTTCCGCACAAGTCTCCGAGTTCTGGGCTAATCCCTGTGATTACAATGAGGGGTAGAGATATTATATATTATTATTATATTATGTTTTTATTCTTATTCTCTGTCAAATTATTTTACTTGATTGATTTTATTTCACTGTTCTAATGTCACGTTATTTAGTTAAAAACACAAGTTTGTATATAGTTTGTGTACATGCCCTTATTGATTCAATTTTGCTTATTATGTCACTTTTAATAGTTAAAAACGTAGTACCTACCTATATTCTAATTAATTTTTGAATATTTATGTGATGTATAATGGGTGCTACGTCTACTACGCCTATATCTGTATATTATGTAGGTACATGTATTTATATTTTTGTATTTACTGTTTTTCTCAAAACAAGTGTTCTCACTTATCAAGTAGAGTGTTTATTTAAATTGTCTTTATTGTTATTGTGCAACAAATATTATAAATAAACAACATTATTATTATTATATGCATAAGCTGATATGCATCTGGTGTGACAAACCTATTAGTCCAGTCATTTAAGGTTTTATCTGCGGAAAAATTCCTAGTGAGCTGAATTCTTGTATGCACCTTTATTACGGCGTTGTAATGAATATGTGAAAAATTGACATTGATATCGTGCCGGTTAAAAAAGTTATAAAGGTCAAGAGGTCACGAAAATCAGTTTTTGGCAAACATCTCACTACCTATTGCTCGAAGGTTGATAGAGATCATTACAGAAGTTGTTTGTCGTGAAATTGTCTACAAAAAATGCCTCTTGCATTTTTCTGTAAAATTAACCGTTTTCGGAGTAGAGCGCTGAGAAAGCGACTATATTATGACAATGTACTCGTTTCCTCACCACCTTCGAGATAGAATGCAAGGCGCATTTTTTTTAGATGGTTTTCCCCGTAGGCATAATCCATGATATGTAATAAGAGGTTTTTTATTGAAGAGTGGATAATTTTTTATTTGAATACTGAAAAATACAGAAGAAACAAACTTTAGTATATAATTTTTTTTGTCATTCATTGTCGATATCTTCAGTTTCTATATCATTAACAACTGCTGACAAGACGTAGAGTGGACTTATTCCTATATTTAAAACGACATCTTCATCATTTTCATCATTGGTTGATTCTGCGTTTAAGCATGACTGGCCACGGCAATGTCCACAAACTTTTGAACATCTTAATCCAATTTTCTTGCATGCACATTTGCCGCCACAACCTTTTGTATAATTACAAAGATACTAAGTCATACTCAAAATTCACATGCTCCTTTACACTTCTTCCATATTTATCACAGCGCGCCTCTGCAGCTTTTAATACTGTGTCTTTAAATGTAAGAGTACTCACTTCTCTAATAACGCGTCTGTATTTTTTTTATCTTTTTCTCAATTGCTTCACTCGCTTCTTCTCCACAAAACAATCAATTTTTTGAAATCAAAAGAGCTTATTCTCTTATTACTCGGAGATATTGATGTACTCGGTTCTTCTTGGCGTCGTTTAAAAGCCGCAATACTCAAATTGTATAATTTTTACGTCAATTACTATGAACATTTACAAAAGTCACAGTACTTAAATATTCAATATTCCCATCACCTCTAGCGATACTAGCATTTTTTAATGTTTGTACACCACGCCTAACTTCTACTACATCACCATCCGATAACAATTCATTGCGTATAAAACATGTATCACTTATTATGAAAACTGTCCAAGAGCATGAAACTACTAAAATAACGTCATTAACACTCAAGAAATAATTTTCAACTGAGCTAAACACAGTCCGACAGGCAGTAGCAGGTATAAAGGGACAGGTCTTAGAACAATAAAATACGGAACATTTTGCCAGTGGAGGTCGTTTGTATAATATTTAGTAGATTTTACTCTATAATATAAGTATATTTTTTACAAAACGCCCAAGTATCAGATAGAAGTTTTGAAGACACTTACACCACTCTTCAATAAAAAAACCTCTTATTACATATCATGGATTATGCCTACGGGGGAAACCATGTAAAAAAAACGCGCCTTGCATTCTACCTCAAAGGTGGTGAGGAAACGAGTGTATTGTCATAATATAGTCGCTTTCTCAGCGCTCTTCTCCGAAAATGGTTAATTTTGCAGAAAAATGCAAGAGGCATTTTTTGTAGATAATTCACGATAAACAATTTTTATAATAACCTCTATTGACTTCCCAGCAATGGGTGGCGAGATATTTGCGAAAAACTGATTTTCGTGACCTTTTGACCTTTATCACTTTTTTAGCCGGCACGATATCAATGTCGATTTTTCACATCTTCATTACAATATCGTAGTAAAGGTGTATACAAAAATTCAGCTCACTAGGAATTTTTCCGCAGATTGAAGTTTAATATGCCTAAAATGACTGGACTATATGAACTGCTTCAGAGGAATGTAACCATCACTACTGAAGTTAACTCAGTTAACATCATCTTGAGGCGGCATGACACTATTAAATCATTTTGTAACATGCTAACATTCGTTGAGAGATTATTCCGCATTATTTTCCTGATTTTGTTTAATCAGATTTCTTTCATTGCCCCTCTCTATCGAACAACATTTGAACAATTTTCAGGGATTCTTTTTTAATAATAACTTCACGCTTCAAAATGGACTCGATAAATTTTTAGTTTCTTAGGCATTGGATTTCTTCAAGGAGAGAAACTGCCAAACCGTTATAAGTCAATTGTAAGTAAAGAAAGAATTTTGATTACTTCATAAAAGGAGCAAAAGTTTTTGTTACAGAAAGGGAAATACATGATTTCAAATATTTTCTATCAGTTAAAACTTTTTTTAATTTCCTATCTCATTACAATTTGAAATTCAATCATCCGTTTGAAGAGTAACGTCCTTATAATTTGTTTTTTATTTTGTCAAAAATAGTATACCTACTTTATATTGTGTCACTATATGCAAGGTGTAGCGTTTATAGTAAAAAAAATTAAAAGCAATTCTCAAAAAATTTTTATAATGAAAAAATATATTGAAAGTTCAATATTCACATTTTCTTAAGAATATTGCTCTTGGAATTATGAATGAAAAAAGGGTGACAGTATGCCCCTGGACATAATAGTTACAATTTCACGAACACGTTTTATTGGTAGCTAAGACTAGTATTACGATTTTACAAAGATTATCACAACATTCGGACGCCTCTCAATCTGCGAAATATTTAGACAGATATTCCAATTGTTATTTATTCGATACTGTAAAGCCATAGTAACCAAATATGTTATGCCTCATGCGTTGCTGTGGTAACACCATATCCAAGATAAGTGATTGCTAACAATAACTAGTCCTCAGTTAGTTCATGAATAACGTTGATATAAATAATCACTATGTCGCATAAAACGTATAATGAAGAATTTAGATTAGCACACGAATTACTTACTACCACCTTGCAGACAGAACCAGTACAAGCAGATAGAAGAGAAGAGAGACTATTACTGGCAACATTGTACATACGTTACATATTGATCGCAAATAAATTAATAGTGTGTGTAGACCAAATAGTGCAACCTCAGAAGAGAATGCTAATTAGGAAACTTTTAGAAGCAACCTTAGGGCGAATATTAGAACTAAAATCAGACCTTGTAGAGGCCGACCTTAATGAATGGACACACTGTGGAGATGTAATGGAAAAATTAAACTTAACACCTTTCGATATGGAGCTAACAGTACCATCATGCTTCAGAAAAGAAAGAAAGGATGAGTTACAGTACAGGAAAAATGTTATTGACAGTGTTTTGGCGAAATTGGGATACATCGATAAGACTGTAGAAAAAGTTTCCATGACTGAACAGCAAGCCATCTTGATAATACAATCCCACGAACGCGCTAGGCAAGGTAGACTAAGGGCTCAGTTTATGAAAGAAATTAAAACTATGAAAGAGAAATCCAAGCCCGTACAGAGTGAAGAGTCCGAAGAGGTGAAAGAAAGCAAACTTGCTTTAAATCTGTCCGCTGCTGTGAAAATTCAAAAGATCTGGCGGGGATACGCCGCTCGCAGAGCTACTCGTAGAAGAAAACTGCAGGAAATGTTGCTGATTGGAATGATTCCACCACCGAAAACAAAAAGTGAGGAGATTGAAAAGGATTTGGAAAATCGCAGATTTAGAGAAAAGCTTCAAGAACAGAGACAGCTTGAATATGAAAAGGCGGTTACCGACTGCAGAGAAAGGTTGGAAAAAACTCAAAGAGGGACTGTCTTAGAACAACTAAGTGACCAAATTAGAAGCTGGCTACACGAATACAAGACACAAACTGGTAAAATTCCTGAGTATACTGGATCAGAAAGGAGTGCTTCTAGATTAATGCTAAGTAGACAAGGTAATCTTGCACTTTCTTTGCAAATGATAAATGTATAAGTATGCATACCAGATTGCCCAAAAAAGTTCTTACGTTTCTAATACATTTTTAAAAATAAAGTGAATTGAATAATAATAATAATAAAAATATAATAATTCTAATCACGTGTATGGGAGAGGGGCCGGCATGTTATTATTAAGTAGGCCGCATTTGCGCCCAGGAATGACTAACGTTGGTAGGTCCTAACCACCATTCAGTGCAGGAATGAGGGAAACCTTGAAAATCTCATTAATTAGGGGGATAGTCAAACGTTAACCATTATCAATCTCTCACATTAACCCAAGCCAACATTCTTCCACCCTACCATACCCGTAGAGAGAGTGCCAATCCTTTCCACGAATAGCTTATATACGGTCTATTCGGTACGCTACTATTAAGTGCAGGAATGAAGGAAACCTGGAGAACCTTAGGGGGTAGTCAAATGTCGACGTGAATTTCAATTAAAGTAACTTTATGGGGTAAAAATCTTTACAGTTTTTATTTTTGCTTTGAAATTATCAAAAAAATATACACATAAATTTTTCGGTATTATCGAAACATTGCCCCCTTTATTTTATTCACCTCCGCACAAACTGTGTTCATTTCTTCTTAGATTATCAAAAAGAGCATACAAAATTATGGAATTTTGCCAAATTTAGTTTATTTGTTTCTATACGATTAGGAAATCACTACCTTTCACATCCTGTATGTCGAAAACGAAGTGTTTTGGGACACATCTTTATATAAACTTTTGGTCTTATTTTGGGATCTAGAAAATGTAGTTAAATTTATGGTACTACTTTTAGAATCACTTTTTATTATAATAGGTTGCATTATTTTGGAGAAAATTTGATTTTATAAATTGTTACATTATGAAAATATGTGAAATAGAATTGGTAAACTGCAGTCTATATGCTTTGGAAACAATATTAACTAATTTTACCAGAACAATATGAAAAACAAAATGGATTGTAAAAAAATTGCAATTTTTGCTATAAAAACTATAAAAATGTATAAACAGTAAATTTTAGGAAAATAAATGGAAAAAGTTTGTATTGGTACTGACATGTGAATTCGCCTTAACTCTATAATCTCATTCAACAGGCAATTAACACTTAACTTGAAGAGATGAAAAGAATAATCTAAGATATGTGTTTAATAACAAAAAATAACGTAATAACTAAATAAAACAAATTTATACACAATGAAATCCATTAACAAGTAAACCTATAATTTTATACATGCCAGCGTTATACTCGCGACAAGAATTCAGACGACTTACGTCATACGAACAAATGAATAATTCATTATATTTTCATCAAAATATTTAAGAAACTGCAATTGATAGTAATAAAACTATATACTACACTAAAAGTTTGCATTATATTTTGCACTAAATTGCAAAAAATTATTGTTTTTAACGCGACCAAATATCGAAAATTACGTTGACAATAAAAACAAATGTGTAACGTCAGCGTAAGACGTCTGAATTCTTGACGCCAGTATACCATAAAAATTCAAGCAATCGCAAATTTCGCAACCGAACTTGGAAATTAATATTCATTTTGAACATTTAGATTTTATCTACTCGAGACTCTAAAGTTAAATCGAACTATTTGAAAACCCGAAAAGGAACTGATGTGTTGTGATACTTATTCCATCTCGATACCTTAGTCTGGTTCCATCATTTTAATGTTACTCTCAGTGAAGACAGTGGTCTCACTCATTATGCGTTAATTTCACGACATTTTACTAGTTATCGACCCTTCCCTATACCTTAGCGAACGCTGAAAATTACAATATAATTTTAAATAATAAATGAAGAATATTTTAATTATTGTTTCTTTACATCATTAGGTTTTCCGAGGTCTGGTACAGTAATACAAAAGATGTACTCGTAGATTTTATCATGTATTAGGTATCAGAATAAAAAAGACACCCTCTACTGAAATACAATTCCATTCTTCAAACATTTGAACAATTATATTTCGAATTCTGAAATTCGTACGTCTCTTTCGTATCGGTTCTCGAGGATAATTACCACAAAAATTGAATTATGATTCTTTTCTTCCTTACTTGTGCTGAAAGATGCTAACCTAATACCACGTACTATGTTTTTAAAGTTACTTATTTCCAATACTGTCAGCTAATTTTATAACATTATTACTCTTTAATTAGAATACTTGTAAAATGCTATTAAATCAACTATTTCTCCACTATTAACAGTAACAATCGAGAAATCCCCTTTAAGTTAACCTTATTAAAATTTTTGTCAAGAAGTAAGTAACTATGTCCATTTTTTTCAGTTTAATTAAAGCCAGTTTCATAGAACAACGTAGTGTTGCCAGGAACACTAAGTCACGTTACTTTCAGTCAATGACATTAATTGTATTCGTTGTTAAAATTCCAGTGAAGTTCAAAGTTTTCAAACTAAACTATCCAGAGGAGCAACATTTGTACATAACATAACCAACTTTATAAAATCTTTATTTCACTGAAATTAAACTGGTGGTGGGGATGTTGCCAGCAACACTACATTGTTTTCTGAAGCAGGCATTATTTAAATATTATAGTATGTATTTCATATTTTTAGGAACTGACAGTGAATTAAGTAAATCCACGCAAGGATCTTCAAAGGAATCAAAAACGAAAAAAGAAAAAAGTGCGAAGTCGGTAAAAGACAGCAAATCAAACGAGGACGAGGAAGATCTCGCTTCCAAAGCGATAGTATCCACATTTGTTCCTGAATTAAATTTGAGAAAGGAAGAATATGACGAAGTTTGGAAAAACAGAGACGAATCTGACAATCCGCGTCAATTTCATGATAAACACTTAATAGAGCAAGACCAAATGACTGATATGGAAACTGAGTTAAGAAAAGTAGTTGACGAGATGATGGTAACTGAACTCGAGTTACTCCAGGTAATAATTCGGATAATTTTTCATTACCATCAGAATTTCACTGATCAGTTTGATTTTTATACAGTGTTCCTATAAAATGTTAACTACCTATAATTATGTGAATTTCTAAATAATCGCTGATATAGGCCAAATTTATTTTGAAGTGAATATACTTTGGCATCAAATATGAAGCTGTGACTTTCACTCGGTACCACTATCCTACACTAGAAATGTGTTTTTGGAAATTGCTGTAATTGTTATGTAAATGTCAAATTCTAATCTAACTTGACTGAAATATAAATTATTTTTGTATACTTCTTTTATTTCTATTTATTTTCTTCCTATAGATCGTTTCTGCTAGTGCATATAAATCATGAATAAAATAGGCAAACACTGGAACAGTTTCATAAGCAATTTTTCTATCTAGTTTAATTGAATAGATTTTCAAAATTTAAAAGGCACTGATTTTTTATTATTTTAGTAAATAGGTAGGTACTTGTTTCTCAATATCGAAGTTTTAAAAACTAAATAAAGCATCTTTATTTATATATACGTATATTTTTTTGGAAGAGACAAGATCAGTACTAAATTAACACGTTTTGTTTGTGAAAATAGAAGTAACAGAAGAATTATTTCAATTGTTGCTGTGGTTGTCTGCAAAAAAACTATGTAGAATCGACGAGGGTAAGAGAAATCTGTGAAACTTAAGCCATAACTGACAAAAAAAAAAGAATTCAAACTCATCCAAAACCATAAACACTAATAAAAAACAAAAATGAACAAGCAACTTATTCTTTGGTATATCCGGTGGAAACTTTAGAAAAAGATAAAAGCTACATTTGAAAGATTAATGTTCATTCGTAATTAATTTTATTCACGATTTTTTCAAGGAAGCATTTGATAAGGACAGAGGACATAAGACTAAGAGAAAATCGAGTAAAAAAGCAAGAAGAGCTGGAAAGAAAAGTAAGAAGAAGAAAGAAAAAGATTTGACTCCAGATCGAACTACAGAATCATTGTTTGAAGAATTAGTTGCAAATGGCATAATAAAGAAGTAAGCATCATAAAGACCGCTCTAAATTCAATATTGTATTATGTTTTACTTATTTTTTAAATTTGCTTATAAGTGGCCTTAAAGGTGAAAACAAAATTTACAAAAAACAACATCTTGTTCTTTATAATAATTTTATATTTATGTAACCATAATTCATAAGCAGCAGATTATATATTTTTATTGTTTGTGGAATATTTGATTATAATCATAAATAATATTTAGGTACTTATTTCAGAAATATATGTATTAATGTTATCTCTTTTATTATATTTACTTACATGACCCAAGCGTTTTTATATAAAGTTCTTTTATTTAGGTATAATAAATATTTTTTAAATAAATCATTTTATATTCAGTCGTACTAAGTAACAAAATAATGAGTGATTTGAACAAAACGTACTAATTAATTGTTATGCAATGAAACATATATACAAATTATACATCGGGCGGCTTAGTTGTCTTTGGGGAAGACAATCATATTATAAATAAATTTTATTTTCAAAACATAGTTGTCATCTAGAAAATTATTTTTCTAATGAAAAAATGAGGTTGTTATTTCCATGTCCACATCTTTCAAACTTGAATATTATAAAGACCTAAGATCCATTAGTTTACTCCCCATTCTTCTTAAAATATTAGAATCTACAATAAATACACAAGTACAGAAAAGTCAGTTGAGATTTCATGCGAGTGTTTTAATACTGCTAATTATTTTTTATCAAAACCATGTAAAAATTGAATGTGTACGATTTGAATCAATTTCTTTATCTAATGGGATGCTACAAGGTTCTATCTTTGGTTCTCTTTGTTCTCTTTTTACGTCGAATACCTGGATAGATACCTACTACCTACTAAAATATATTCTGACTTAGATTATATTCTGCTGGCTTTTAAAAATCATGATTTTATACTAAAATTGCTCAAATTAGGTCGCTTTTGATGACTAATCGATACTCTACTGCAGCTAATCATATTATATTGAAATGAGATAATTCTACAGATTTTTTTATATTTTTAATTTGAAGTTTCATTGTATCTAATTTTACTTTGTATTTATATTTTCTTTGTAAATTCTAGAGTTAAATGAAATATTTCCCTCCCTTGTTTTCCAATTCTTGTCTGTTTCTTCTGGTTCTCAAATTATATAAATACTGTAATATAATTTTATGGAAATTAATAAAGATTATTCGGTTTCTTACATTCTGAATAAACCTCCAAAAAATAATTGAAAACGTCTTAAACGTTGCAGATGTCCTGAAACATATTTAAGAGATTTTAAAGGAGAAAGGTCATACTTCCCTCCTGCAGTATACAACGTTGGACAAGATCCGCCGGTTGCTTTGGGTGATATAAGACAGGTAGTGAACGAATACTGCATTTTGCCACTACTCACACCCCATTTGCACCAATCTACACCCCACGTGAAATCTGTTTTACTCGCTGGTCCTAAAGGATATGGGAAGGATATGTTGGTCCGTGCAGTTTGCACGGAAGCAGGAGCGATGCTCTTCGACCTAACTCCTGCTAACATAGTTGGGAAATACCCCGGGAAGTCTGGTTTAATTATGCTTATCCACTTGGTGGTAAAAGTGTCCAGGTTGTTACAACCTGCTGTTATTTATATGGATTGCGCGGAGAGACCCTTTGTGAAGAAAATACCCAAAACTGATAAGACGGATCCCAAGAGACTGAAAAAGGATTTGGCAAAAATGGTGAAAAGTAAATATATATATATTTTTTGTGTATTGCTTCATACTTATCAAATGATTTAATCGCAGTTAAGCAGTTTTTTACAAACTGTACGAACACACATATGGATTTATACATTTTTTACAACTGATACTGAGATACTGACAGATTCATAAAAGGCGAATTCTTACGAATCAGTTTCAATAAATTATTATTCTTTATTTGTACGCAGAAGGAATTGCGCGTACCTAATATATGTTATTATACTATTATTACAAATTACAACACGTTGTTCTAAAATGGCATTTAATTAATTTAATATAAGAACAGCATAGGAAGAAACTTATCAAAGAATTTGTGAAAATATGAATCTGCTGGAAGTAAGGCCTAATAAAAAAATAATTATTTGATGTAGAATATTTACCCTAAATTCTTATCCCTTTAAAATAAAAAATATTATAAAAAAAATCTGTTGTACTTAACAGTGGTTATATTTATTTATTTTTAATTTTCCGGTGGCAGAAGTGACCAATAAATAAAAAGGAATTAGAATTAATTAATTAATTCTACTACTCAGCAAAAGAGTTGGAAGAGTAGCACCTACTATTTCTTCCAAAATATACAGGGTGATTCAGAACTTATCTAAAAAAATTTTGATTTAAAAATACATTTCTGCACGGCACTGAAAACTGGTCCACTGTAAATAAATAACATTTTATAATACCTATTTTATATATAACGTTACTATAAGTAATCGGATTTCAATATTCCGAATCGCCTGTCTAGAGACTACAGCAGCCCAGTGATGTACAGGTTAAAACTACTGCAACTTCAATAATTATTTACTGGGAAAATATAAGAATTTTACAATTTTTTTTACAATATTGACTCCATTTTTCATAAACCATCTATTCCCAAATTTATTTAGATAAGTGTCTGTATTTTTGTATTAGTGATGAGATATTTTATAGAAACTTTTCAAATTTTTGCTCATTGGAAGATGCTTTTTGTATAAATTAGAGCAAATTGCGTTGAAAGTGGTTACTCATGATAACACATATTGGGCAAAAATTTCTATTACACCAGAACAAACCATTAATTTCGGGATGTTTTATTGGATTTGTATCATGACTGAGTGATCACTCATGACCACTCTAGCATATTGGTTTTCTGTAGTATGTTCTTTTCTCTTGATTATTCAACTTAACAAAAAGGGACTTTAAAATATATCTATAGAGGTACTTCAAATAACATTAGATCCTATTATCTTTTATTCAATAATAATATACCGCCCCCTCTCCCGCACAAGTTAATCCTCGTGATTAGAATGATTATTATTATAATTATATAAAGATTGAGTTTTACGAAATATTCTTGCTACTAATTTTTTTACAGATTTTGCTCCTGAAGACAGAGTGATTTTGATAGGCATCTCTAACTGCCCTTGGGACAGTGACCAAAAATTACTGCAACAAGTATACCAGAAGTTCTTGTTTATACCGAGACCCAACTATAGTTCAAGATTCAGCATTTGGACACAGCTCTTAAGTCAATATATGGCTGTTGGTTGGCAATTTGACACGGGAGTAATGACAAAAATTTCGGACGGTTATTCAGTAGGTGCGTAATGAAATATTACAAGTAATCTTAACGTTTTTATTTTGTGTTTGAAATGAATTTCATTTAAAATTTTTACAATGCGAAAGAAAGAAAAGACAGAAATGGTAAAGGACATAACATTATAATTGTTTTTCTATTTCCATCTCATTAATTAATAATTGAATGCATGTGTTTAATTCAAAACATTATACAATAAAAAGAAACCTCTGATGAGTGTGATGTGGCTAATAATTATATCAATTCATTTATGATTGTGATACTAAATATACAATAATATAAATTTTGTTACTCAAACATGATTTAAAAAACTCTAATGTCAATCATACGTTTAGACAATTTATAACCATAATCGGGCATGCTAACGGCAATCGACAAATCTGTGTAAATAACAACAGTTTGCCATTAGCGTACAGGTCCAGAACAAATGTGCGAGCACGAGTGAGAGCAACAACATATTTTCCACTAATGCTCAAGTGATATGGATGATGGATGGATCCTCAAGCTAGCAAACACTTGCCCGGTCGTTCTCTACAGGGTGAATTCAGAACTTATCTAAAAAAAATGTTTGAATGTACAGGGGGCTTTTACAAATATACGATTTTGTAAAAATTAAATCAAAAAG
Organism: Monochamus saltuarius; assembly: GCA_025584915.1. Classification (NCBI taxonomy): domain Eukaryota; kingdom Metazoa; phylum Arthropoda; class Insecta; order Coleoptera; family Cerambycidae; genus Monochamus; species Monochamus saltuarius. Next base: position 46,133,989 of record CM046721.1, on the reverse strand, counting down.
TGCGGTTCAAAAATGATTTATAAATACACTTCCGCGCGGCACTGGAAACTAGTCCACGGTAAAATCTGATAAGGCGCAGTGACCGGACAAAAAATAGCAAGAAATTTCCAAGGAAAGAAATAAATAACATTTTATACAGCAAATTCAACTGCTTTTGCCGCTATTGTTATTAATCATTCAGTTTCTACACACAAATGTTTCTGCTCTTTGTCCATTTTAAACTCGTAATTTATTGGCAGCAACTATGATACGTTTGCATAAATCATCAATAGTAGGTATCCACTTCTGTGCGATACAGTTCATTTTTTAGATATTACACAGATACACAAAAAGAATTCCAAATGATTTAAAGTCAGGAGATCGTGGCGGCCATGATACCGGTCCTCGCCTTGTCCAATTCCTTTGTATCAATGCTTGGCCACACTGCTGCAACACGCTGTAGGCGTCCTGAACCTCCATCTCTTCCCCAATTCGGTTTCAAATTTCCCTCGCGTTGCACTACAGCTGCACTCACTGCACACCGCGGTAAAAGTAGCTGCATTTGGCACATGTTTACCGGCAAATCGCTTTGCTAAAGCATTTTCACATCGTCATAAATTAAATCGGTTTCCATGAACTTTGAGTTGCTATACACCCTTGAAAAACTAATGTAAAGACTGGCATCACAAAAAATGTAATATCTACAAAATGTATTCGAATTTCAATATTTGGAATCACCTGGCTGGAGACTACAGTAGCGATGTAAAGCTTGAAAATACTACAACTTCAATAATTTTTTACTCGGAAACTATAAGGATTTTAGAAAAAAAAATAACGGTATTGACTCCATTTTTCATGACGCATCTATTCCCATTTTTTTTTAGAAAAGTTCTGAATCACCCTGTATATTTGTGTCAACGTATTTCAAGTCCAAATAAATTCAAATTAATACCGACATGAAATTATTTGAAATAATAGAAATGCTTTAAGGTTGGCGTTTCAAGGACAAATAATCGTATCTAAAGATGCTCAAAAAATACCGGGTGTTCCCTCTACTTTCAGTGCGAATATCTCAGAAACCATCATAGCCAGTGCGACGAAATTTGGTATACAGACACTAGATAGGGAGTAAAATCTGATGATAACATCAATTCTTATACAGGGTGTTCCATTTTCCAAGAAATCGATTTGATACACCAAGTAGGTGGAGGTTCTTATTAGCGTAGTACTAAAATATAATGCTGAAATTGAATCATTTCCTTTAACTTTTCAAGGGAAAATGTGCTCGCGCTAATATCCTTAGCTAGATAAATGACCTCGGATAAGCGGGGTCGAGAGGGACTAACTCTCTTTACCCACTTCATCGTTGTAGGCCTGGACGCCTCGTAGAGATGGGTTCCCTTCTCCGGTCAGCTTCGACCGCAATTGCGGCCGATGCCGACCCTCCTTCTCTCCTGGCAAGCCCCGTCGACAAGGGCTTATCTTCTGGCGCTCTTCTGTCTTCTCTTCTTTCTTCGCCGACTCGTTAACCCCCGGGGGTAGTCATGTTTTGGTAGGTAGGGGTTTGGGTTAAGTCAGGATTAGTACTGTGGCTCTAAGGAGACGCTAGGACAAAGAACCGTAAAGGCCCTGTTGTCCAGCGTCGTGGAAATGATAAGATAACGGAGCCCGCCTGGACGGGTTCCGAGGTAGGGTAGGGAAAAATCAAAGTCTCTTCGTGGTCCTGTTCCTGATCCTGGCGGTCCTGAAACAGAAAAAACGTCTCAACTTACACCGCGTCCAGGAGTTGAAACCTTGGCCGCCTGTACCTGGTGGCATCGGGTCAGTAGTCCACCACCGCACCGCCTAGATCAGCTGATTGCTGTGGACTTCTGCGCGTGCGAAGGAAGCCTTCGCTCGCGCTGGAAAATGTGCTGTTCTATATATCGTGAAAAATACTTGATAATTTACATAAATTCAAGTGTTACTAGTTTATTAGAATTTTGAGGGATGTTAGGTATAATCTTTATAATGTCGTATACAAGTCTCTCAATGTGCAGTTGACTTGTAAAATTCAGGTGATTTTATGAGAAAACATAATAGGTGAAAATGATGCTCTTGCTTCTTATTCTAAATGACTTGTCAGCCTAGAAATTGTTTTATATCCTGGAGAATACTTGTATAATTGACATAGTGAAGAGATATTATTTCTAACTTACTCAGATTTTTTTAGACTGTCTCAACAAACAGCTATGAAATTCGTTGAAAATGTGCGTATAAAAAACGGCGGCCTTAAGAAAATAAATGTATGATTAACAATGAAATTCATTTTTAATTATGGTGTATAGGTACTAGGTCAGATAATCTAGTTGACCATCCTACAGAACTTCGCCTATGTATTATTATTTCATGAAAATTAGTGAGGATCATGTTGAAAATTTTAACTGTTAATTTAAAGCTTCTGATGTTTCTATTTTTTTTTATTTAAATTTCGCAAAATTGTTCAAAAGAAACTGTATTTAAATTGTGTAAAATGAGTAATATATAGATAATTTTTTATTTTACTAAATAATAATTATAGGCAAAACATTAAACATACTTTTAATAGCACAACACAACAACAATGTAATAGACTTATGTAATGTTATTTATTATTTACTTTGTAATTTATTCTATATTTAGAATTAAATTTTTAACAAAATAAATAATATGTCTTCAAGTTTATTTACTCAACGAAAGGAATATTAGGTATTAAACCAGTATTAGAGTAATTGAAAATAACCTATTAAAGTAATGGTGTTATACCATCAATTATCTGAACGGACAGAGAAAAAGAAAATAATAATAGAAATGTAAACATTGATTATTAGATTACTTAATATTACGTATTAATTAATTGCGCCCAAGTTTTTGCAATTCGTACATGAACTGATACTTCATTCAGTCGCCAGAAAGCATTAAAGTTATTAAAAAATTTTAATTTTTTCCAAACGCCTTTCAGTTTCGAGGGTGCTTAGCATATGAATATCTTTATTTTGCTGTACAAATTGTGCAAAAAACATAATTGACTTAATAATGTTTTTCTTTGATCAACGGTAATAATTATGACAGAAATCAGGTTTTGAATGTGGCAACGTCGAACACCTACCGTATTAGGTGTTTCTACTTCTATACAGATTTGGAAAGTGAGGATCTTGATGGTGAATTGTATTTTACCGCTTGCGTGTATTTGTGTCATGCTACACGCATACTTTGACCACAGCGTGTTTGCATCAAGCAGTGTTGCCAGGTGGGAAAAATTCAGTGCATGAGAATAATTTCAAAGAAGCATGAGGTTTGGAGAAAAAAGCATGAGATGGCTTAATTTATCAAAAAACACCTCTTGACACAGCTTAATTTTTAATTACTTTTGTAATGCCATTTTTATTTAATTAAAAAGCATTATGTTCTGCTATTTTATCATAATATTACATTGTAAGTAGGTAGTTACAGGTACTTACTTAAAAGTTATTAACCACGTAACCTTTCTAATTTATTTTATTGTTAGGCCGGGCGAACGTTGAGGCGCAGTTGACGTGACGCAGGGTGACTCACGGGTCGTAAAATCTGTTGTTTCCAGAAAATGTAGGTACCCTTACGGAATAGAGTTAAAAATCACTGCAATACAGCGTGAATACAGCACACACACCGCATATCCGTAGACTGTCATACCCGTTTATGTATTCATTGCTAATTATTAAGAGAGCAGTCTACAATAAAGGACATTTCAAGTGCCCAAATATTGTAGATACCTACCTCTATCTATTCAATTTTGCCCTCGATTTTGCCTTTATTTCTCGTTAGGTCTTTGTTTTGGTAGATTTCAAAAAGTAATTTTAATAATTTTCTTTTGTGTCTGTGCATGAGATTTTGTAATCAAAATATGAGAGCATGAGATTTCCTTGGAATGCATGAGATCTGACAACACTGGCATCAGTTGACCGGACAGTTAGATTTGCAATGGCGAATTGGCGTTGGCGATACGGAACCGATTACCGTAGTAGTGGGGAATGCTAGACCAATGCACGTCGCCGCCCCTCTTAAAGTTCGTACCGTCCCTGGAATGAAGCGGCAATTTCTACTTTCTCTGTAAAGATCCGCAATTTCCGAATCTGTATAATATGTTTCCCTAAACATACTTTGAATGGTTTTCTTAGAGCTTTTATCACAACATAGGATAAGGTTTGAAATAGTTATAATAAGTCAAAATAATTGCTGCTGTTGCGGAAAACGTTCACCGTAAAATCCCGTAGCCAGATAAATGTGCTCCTCCCCGAAAATTAATATGTTATGCAGCTTATGGTTATTAAAATCACAGATAAATTAGCTACGCGTTATCTGTGCTAAAATGTACAATTTCTGTTATTTTTTACGTTCGCAGATATCGAGCAAACACTAGATACTTAGAAATAACCGAAATCCACTACAACGAAGGAAGTGTACGATGCACAACTATTTTGATCTATATTTTGAGATTAACAATAAAAGGTAGTGAACTGCAATGTTGTCGCGTGTTACAGTTTGAAGGATTTTTATTAAGACTTCTATACTGAAGTCAATACTGATATAAAGAACAAGTTATGTTAAAAAGGACTTTTGTTTAGTCTTTATTAGGAAATACTAGCAGTCCTTAAATTAAACACGAATCTCCTAACTATATACTTGTATATTTTACTCGAAGGACCTTATTTGGTTAGACATTGATATTATAAGCATTAATAGCTATTGTATCTATGACGAAAAGTGCAAGTACAATATTTTATTTGATACTGCATTTAAAAAACTTATTCAAATAAGCGAATTAATAGTAAATATTAAATATATTATATTTGCATTTTGAGCTGTCAATATGTTCATGACTATTTATTTAAATGTCAAACTTCCATGTTTCTGAAATGTCAAAAAATGTTCCCAATAATACGTGAGTTATTATGGAAATTTCGTGAAAGTTTTAGTACTTCAATTTTCATAAAAATGATCCAAAAAATATATGCATTATTGAACAGTATGAAATAATAGTTATTTATGCAACAAGTACAAAAAGTAAGTGTTTATTGCACACGACGTGAAATTGTCCAACGAGACCGTCAGGCCGAGTCAGCGGTCCTCAACAAGTTTTCTACAAAAAAATTACAAAATTTATTTAAAATTTCACTTTTTTATTTCTGATTTTTTTGTAAAGAAAACTATTAATTATGTGTTCTACACAGTGAACTATACTGCTGGTTAAAATATTTGTACTTATTTAAGGTTTACCTTGTATACTACACTAAAAGTTTGCATTATACAGGGTGTCTTGCAAGTCGTTACAATAATTTTAGGAGGTGATAGAATACTTGATTTTGAGTCGATTGAAATAAACATTCCTATACCAAGTGTTACAATATTTGTGATAATTAATTTTTTAATATTTTTTAATTTAACCGTGCTTTTCTACAATTATTGAAGTGTAGAAGAAAAACAAACCTTTTTATAACAAATATTTCTATACTTTTTTTATTAGGAATGAATGGATTATTTAAATGATTTAACCAATAAAATCCAAAGTGGCTTCGTTATTTACCTAGAACATGGTTTTTCTACTTTGTAAAAGCGAAGACTCAAATTTAAACGTAGATTTTATTTAAACCTTTGTGTGTAGGTTTATTCAGACATTATTAAAAACTTACCTAAGCAATGTTTTTTCAGTTCTTAGGAAAAGTTTCTTGATAAACATTCTAAAAATTAGGGAAAATAATCTTAACACGTTTAAGTATGCAGGCAGCGCATTTGCCAAAACAGAAGACAGCCGTTTAGTATGTAATAAAAGTGGTTTAAGAAATGAAGACATTTGCTAATAAGAACGCAACCTTTAGAAAATATCGAAGTTATTAAAATACCAGAGGATTCAAAGAGCTAAATATTTATTTCAGTTGTTCAAATCTTAAAAACTAATTTAAAGTGGCGTAAAAAGGAAAAGCAATGTTTCTGTTAAGGTGCCCGTATCTCTCGCCGTAAAATGATCAAATTTGTGGTGTTTTTTAGGTACTGAAATCTCGAAAAATAAAACTCGTAGAGCAAAAGTAATATCAAAAATAGAATTATTGATGTTTTGTTTATCCACTTTTACTATTTAAACTTTCCTCAAATAATGTAATAACTTTTAAAATGCATTTATATGACACACATAATTTCGCTATTATAACCCCACATTTTAACAATTATTTTCACATACTTATAAACAAAAGTGAACAATCTTATATGCAGAACTATGTAAGTTTATGTTATAACAATGTTTACATCTATAGTTGAATTTAAAAAAATACGTATTTTGAAAGATTTCAGTACCTAAAAATTCATTGGATAGATCGCTTTCTGATGATAAATATTGATTTTACTTCGGTACCTTTGAATATTTGCAGGTGGCATGAAATAACATCCTTGTTATTTGCTAAACTCTATATTATTCAGTTCTTAAATGTCTAAAATTATTTATATTTGTGGAAAACACTTTTTCAGGAATACGGCGCCATAGATTGGTATGCCATGGGAAAACAATTGTCCTTAGTTTTCATAGCAACCGTAAATGTAGATCATCTGTCAAACTATACGTTCGAATGAATCTCAGTTAAAGTGTAAAGTGCAAATATCTTATTGCATACTGAACGGCTGTCCTATTTTGGAGAATGCGCTCCGTGCATATTTAAACCTAATTTTTAGAATGTTTTCAAGAAACTTTTCCTAAGAACTGAAAGAGCATTTCTTAGGTAAGAGTTTAATAATATACTCGCGACAAGAATTCAGACGACTTACGTCATACGAACAAATGAATAATTCATTATATTTTCATCAAAATATTTAAGAAACTGCAACTGATAGTAATAAAACTATACAGGGTGAGTCAGTCATAATGTCATTAATTTTAACCACGTCTTCGGAAGGCCTAATAAAGGCAGAAAATCGAAAAAAAAATTTTTTACTCGACCTCTAAAAAAATAAACAAATCACCCTATAAAAATCGGTAACACGACGCTCCTGGTACACTACAAACTTTCTGATGTCGCAGCCATATGATAATGTAATGTCGATGAAAACATCGTTGCCACATCATACATAATGTCTAACACTTCAGCGTGCGTGTTATTCAAATTTGCCACCATTTAGTCGCACTTTCCACATTTCCCACATTTCTTTCCCCCCAAATTTAGAGATCACACCACACATTTGGAGGGGGGATGGAGAGAATACGAGCAGTAGTTTGTTTATTTCGGTCGTGTATTGGTCGTAAATTCCCATCACAATGTCTAACTTTACTAACTTAGAATATGCGGAAATGCTAGTTTTATACGGGGAATGTTTACGAAATGCGAAGTGTTTCAACGTGTTCGCGATACGGGATGTGTGAAACCGCGCCGAGAACTTGCTGGGCATCCTCAAAATGACTTAAATGTAATAGAAGCTGTTTTAAATTTAGTTGAGCAACCTACAATTTCTACAAGAACCATTTCAAGGCGATTGGAGATATCCCAAAGCAAGGTCTGCAGAATATTACGAGTAAACGCACTGCACCCGTATCATTTTCAGAAAGTTCAATCTTTAGAACCTGCTGATTTCCCCAGTCGCCTTGAATTTTGCAATTCGTTACAAAATCGAATTGCTGCTGACCCAAATTTTATTAATAAAGTGCTATGGGCGGATGAGTGTAGTTTTACTCGAAGTGGAATTTTAAATAGGTTAGTACCATACTACTTCAAAAGCAATAAATTTCTAGGCTAGATGTATGTAACTACAAACTGAATAATTAATTATTATACTTACGACTAATACTACAAATTCATATTCAATTGTAAAACGTAGTGAAAACGTAATATCAAAATTATTAAAACTAACTAACCTAACATTCGAAAATATTTATTTATTATCTACATTTGTTTTTATTAACAAATAAATCAATATTTAAGGAAAATTCATTCATGTATCTAGATAAAAAAAAGTTAGTTTTACTCCTTGTCGTTAAATAACAGCACAAAAACTAGGTAACTAGGTTATTGACCTAATAATACGGTAGGACAGATTTACTCGATAATTTTTTATGGGCATCAGATCAGAGGCGGGCTCTTTCGGTCTTGGACAGTGTTTTGTCGACAACACAAGGGTTTTTTATTACTTTGTATTTAAACACGGGACACTTTTCAGCTTCTCTTAATAATTTACCCATTGGGTATACGTTTTTTATGTAATGTACCTAAATGGTTTATTACTCAGTTTATTATTAGATACGTTGGAGTTTTGTAATTTCAATATTAAATAGTTTTTAAACTGTAACTAAGCTAATTTCTTTGCAGTCATAACAGCCACATTTGGTCGGACGAAAATTCATGAAGAGTGTACGGGGATTGTTTGATTGGACCGTATTTTCTACCGGAAAACCTGAATGGACCGCGTTACTTGCAATTTTTAATAGAATTATTTGATTATTTATTATTTCATTTCATTGGATATTAACATTTTCAATAATTATTGACTGAACTGAGCAAGAAACAATATGAGACTCTAAAATAGTCAGTACAACCGTTTATTTATGATGTCTAATGCCTAGATAGGTAGGTACTAGAAAAATATTTCAACTTGGCAACATTGCATCAGGTCGCCATCGAGTTGAACTGTGAACTGTAACCGACCAAGGCTATGAACGGTCAGTGACAGCCTGAAAAGGGGGTTTAAATAATGATTTGAAAATATGTTTTTTCGGCGTAAATATGCATTTAGATTTTTTTTTAATCGCGTATTCGCATTATACTCATTATTCCATATCTCCTCTTAAAATTAATGACATTATGACTGACTCACCCTGTATACTACACTAAAAGTTTGCCTTATATATTGCACTAAATTGCAAAAAATAATTGTTTTTAACGCGACCATATATCGGAAATTACGTTGACAATAAAAACAGCGCAACGTCAACTATGACGTAAGACGTCTGAATTCTTGCTGCAAATATAGGTGACGTTGTGCGCCGTTTGCAATTGCAATTGCAATTTCGTAACACAGCTTTGCACTTTATTACAATTAAAATTTTATTTTTAACATGTATTTGTAGAAAAACTATTTCTATTAGATATTTTTTTCATAAAAACTTTTGGTTGCTTTTCGTCAGACAGTGTTTGGCACTTATGTTACGGATACTCTATATACCCTATATCAGTGGCGTGCCAAGGTCTTTGGGGGCCCCCCCGAAATTTTTTTCAAGGGGCCCCCCTCTACATTAAATAAATTAATATACTGCCTATACTGGGCGACAACGAAACTACTGTCTGCGGTGATATTTCAAATCGGTTTATAGATAGAAAAATTTGGTGTGACCTCACCTTTATATTTTGATTTTTTCGTTCGACTTTTTGAAGAATAAGAATTCTAATTAATAAAATTCATATTTCATGGCGTCATAAACGTACCAAATTCCAGCGATAGTATATGGCCAATATGAGTTCTGGTTTAGGTTTGGAAAATTACAGAACATAACATTATAACTTTATTTAATAAACATTACTAACACAAAATTGTAATAAAAATAAAACATTTAAAACTAACACAAAAATAATCCTTTTAATACAACAAAAATAAACAAATAAAACACATTAACTCTAAAAATATTATTATGATTTGAATCGCATTTCAGACTTTTTTAAATATAGAAAAAACTATTTTCTTGTGTGTAAAGCAACATATTTATTAACTATTTGGTAATAGGTACTGATAAGGCAAAATATATTTAATTTGATTTTGGAAAATTATGAGGTATAGACATATTCCGCCGCTACAAAATTAATAGTTATTTTATTACTATGTAAAAAGCTTGCTGGAGGTAGTCGAGGTCGAGGCTGAGCAGGGGCCCCCTGGATTACCGCCCCCCCCCCGCATTGCGGACCCTGCGGGCCCTTTCTGCACGCCACTGCCCTATATATACCTACTAGTTTATCAAATTTCGCTAAAAATATTTATTTTTAACTCTGATGGCCTCTAGCGGCTAAATAAAACAATTTTATATGCTTACTGTGTCGGTTCATTTACGAATTACTCTTTATACTTATTGTATTAAAGTCATAAACACACTTTCAAAACAGAAAACTATCTATATAAAGACAAAACACTTATTTTTTAATGTGCTCAATAGAGCACTGTGTTGCAGAAGTAGATACTTTAGGTACTACTCGTATATTTTCCGTATGTTGTCCTGTAGAAACTATAGAATAATATTATATTTTTAACAGGTTCCATAATTAGTACGGTTAATGAAGTTATGACAGTGAAGAGAATGCTCCAACTTCGAATTCATCCTTTAAGTCCACTTGAACTGGTAAATGTTTTATGCAAACGGACCCCAGTTTATAAAGAGGAAGAAGAAGCGCTTGATCAATGGTGGAGCAAAGTTCCTCTAGTGAAAAGGCGTGCTAGGGCCATAGAAATGTTGTTAGAAGAACAAGCTGAAATGCAAGCTAAGCAGGCAGATGCAAAAACAAAGAAAAAATAATATTTTTCAGTTTTTTTCTTATATTTAATGAAAAAACTCAACAATGTAAATTAAACCCGTAGGTATGATTTAACTAATACATACAAATCATTATTTTTCTTGGCATCCTTCAGATATTTTATTCTCATTTATTATAATAAAACGTATCAACAATGAGAAATAAATTTCTAACAGAAAAATAAAAACACTATCTTATAAGAAAATAAAACATTCAAACAACCTTAACTAATTCTGCAAACCTCACTCAAGGAATCAAAATTTATATTCTGCTATAAGCAGTCTGCAGTTGAATGCTGTATAGTTGTCTATTCTAAAACAGTGGCATAGTACTTATTCATCACGGTTACCAGAGCCCAAAAAGAGGACATAATGGCTATTGTCAGGGATTCTGTGCGGCCACTCTTAGAAAAGAGAACTTAATTACTCCTCTTGCTGGGAAAGTAAGTTGTAAACTTACGACTGTAATTGAGGAACAAGCAAAAACTATTAACAATTTGGAAACAGAATTGAATAAAATGGGATGTAAAAATAAAGTTTTGAATCGTCGATTATGCATAATAGAAAAACAACTAGTAAAAAATACAATTCGAATTTATGGACTTGATGAGGTTGATAAGGAAAACACAGAGAATATTGCTCTGAATGTATTTAATAATAAATTGAAATTAAATATTCCTTCAAATGCTATTAGCGATGTTTATCGCATTGGAAAAAATGTAAATATTGGTCACAAAAACGAACCGCTTATTGGCAAAGACAAAAACGCTACTAAGAAGCAGAAAAGAGTGATTGTAAAATTTGTTAATGCTAAATACCGGCAACTAGTTATTAGCAACAAAAAATATCTTAAATCTACGGGAATAACAATATGAAGAATTGTCTACGTCCACTTTAGAAGTTGTAGCGAAGTTCGCATGGAAAAATATGGACCTATATGCTGATAAGGTTTATGTTAACATTGATGGGACAAAAAGAATACTGACGAAAGATGATTTATAATTTGCTTGAGATGCGGAGTGATTAGTTGATTATAACTCGCGTCAATCATTCAGACGTCTGACGTTAGGTAATTGTTTTTATCGTCAACGTAATTTTCGATATTTGGTCGCATTAAAAACAATTAATTGTTACAATTTAGTGCAAAATATAATGCACACTTTTAGTATAGTATATAGTTTTATTACTCTCAGCTGCAGTTTCTTAAATATTTTGATGAAAATATAACGAATTATTCATTTGTTCGTATGACGTAAGTCGTCTGAATTCTTGTCGCGAGTATACCTACATTATTCATTACTTACTACTTTGCATATTAAGGGGGCTACTCACTACGCGGGACTTGCCAAGTACTTGCGAAGTACTTGGCAAGTAGCGAGTAGTATGTACGGCGACTTGCACTGACTAGGACAAGAACTTGCACTTCCCATCGGTTGTCGGAAAACGGGTCCAAGTCCAAGGCAGCGAGTCAATTATTTCCTAGTTTGTTTTGTCTGCGTTACACTACGCGGGCTTTACTTGACGAGTAGCTACAAAGTTTCTGTGTTTGTTAGCGGCCGATTCGTTGAAATGGCGTTGAAAAACATTGAAGTTTCTTGATATTTATCAGAAGGAACCTATCATTTGGGACCTATCACATAAGCAGCATAAAAGTAGAAATGATGTATACGTTGCCTGGAAACTAATTCAAACCGAGTTTTTCACAGAATGTGACTTGGAATGTAGCATCGAGGATTTGAAAAAGAAAAGGGACTCTCTTATAACAAAAGCAGCTAAAGATGTCGAATCAGAATTCTCGTCCATTTTCAAGTACCTACTCGTCTTTATACTTGCACTTCCCGAAATAAAACTGAAACTTTCAAGTAGGCACGTAGTGTGTACAATTTACTTGGACTCGGACAAGTGCATGCCAAGTATATTCCAAGTCGAGCACTTGGCAAGTCCCGCGTAGTGAGTAGCCGCCTTTACACTAGTTCAATTATCTCCAAGTACGTTCTATATTTGTCTTTATCTGTGGGCTACTTTCACAGCATGGCTACGACGCAGCTACAGCAAAAACCGTGCTATGCTTATGTTAGATCATCATTAGGACATATTTAAAAGGTTATAGTCTTCCCGCTATAAAAACAAAAAAAAACATCTGTACTTATTTATAGATTTTTTTTAATGACACTTTATTTACAATTTCTTCAACATAATAACTACAATACAAGGGTACAATTAAATATTATGTAAGTATACACTTGACATTCTGCATATACGAAAATACCGCATATTAAATAATACTAATTAGAATAGCAAATATATTTAAATTAAGGTCATGCACTCCATTCATCAATTACATGTAAACGATATTAAACAATTTCTTATTAATTTGATTACAGGAATACATAATCATGGCATAAAGAAAGATAAACCATGTAAATACCAGATTATCAATATTATCATTGCATTACCTAACATTTCACTGACATTGTTACGACCTTAACTTAACTTTCGATAAAGTTTTATTTTATCTAAAGGTTGAATATAAATTTGAACATATTCAGAGTGCCGACTTCGATCTATGAAAATTTACTGATAACATGCAGGAAACGCAATATACCTTTCTTGAAAACTTGTTTAGTAAAATAAATATAATAATAATTAAGAATCAATTAAAACAGATATCAGTTTTTGTAATCCCAGTTATAATTAAAAAAAAATATATATAAAATAAATATTTTAATTTCAAATAAGCTTGCCAAATTCAAATTTCCTGTATTTGTAATTACTCAAAATTAATTACTACTTAAAATTTATTTTTCAGTGACTTCATTGGTTATACAGAAATTATCTTTAAACAAATTTTTTGAATAACTTACAAATAAAATTTTGTTAAAATATCAAAATGGGCAGTTCGAAAATAATTTAAACATACAACGACTCTGAAAACTGGTACACTGTAAAACCTGATAAGGCAACAAAGCATGCAATCGGCAACTGGACAAAAAATGGAAAGAAATTCCCAAGAAATAAATAACATCTATTCCTATTACAGCAAATTTTAGTGGTTTTGCTGCTATTGTTATTAATTATTATTAAAATTAATTTGTAGTTTTCATTAATAAAATGGTTTGACATACCTGATGTTAGAATAAAATTTTGGGCCCGTCTTACCCAGTTTCTACAAACTAACACAAATATTTCTGCTTCTTGTCCTTTTTGAACTCGTAAGTTGTTGGCACCAGCTATGTACGTTTGCGTAAATCATCAATAGTAGGTATCCACTTCGGTACGATACACTTAATTTTCTAAATATTCCCACAAAAGTCCAAATAATTTAAAAGTCAGGAGATCATGACGCCCATGGTAATAATAATTATTTTCCTTTTAGACAATATAGTTCACATAGTGTATAGGAATAAGGAGAAGAATCAATTAAACACACTAAAAAAACACACACTCAAGTGTTAGGTCAGATAAAATACAATATTAAAGTAAATCACATTCACATATTAAAATATTCATCCATATTATAAAAAGCCTTTTTATTAAAAATTGTTTGAATTGTTTTTTAAATGAAAATAAACTTTCACAATTTTTTATTTCAGTAGGAAGAGTATTATATATCCATAAACCGAAATAGTTAGGCGATTTAACAGAAACATTCTTTTTGTACAAAGGGAGCAAAAATGAATTTTTATGCCTAGTATTTATATTGTGAATATCTTTGTGACACAAAAAATTATGTCTGTTTTTAAAAACATATACACTTAGTTCTTAGATTAACGCAGATGGAAGGGTTAATATTTCATAATGATTAAAGATATTTTTGCAGCCACTCGCGTTGACATGCCTAACATACTTCGTACAACCTGGTACAACCCATTTTTGAGCCAGAAACACTTTATTAGAGAAGGTGGAACTACCGCAAAATCCAGTGCCATACCTTAATCTAGAATCAACCTGAGAAAAATATAGACTGATATCAAGTATATTTCTAAGATTCTTAAATTGATAAACCACAGAATGAAACTTTGATATTTAAAATTCACAGTGGCTCCTCTAATTCAGCTCATTATTAATATTTATACCCAGAAATCTAACATTTGTAGTATTGCAATTTAGGATATTCACAATTCTTATATTTACTATAAAATATCATTGCTTGAGTTTTTTCAGGTGTCAGAAAACCAGTTACCCAAGTCATGCAATAACTCACATTTAATTTTCATTTGTTCAATATTTGTATCTGTGACTACAATAGATGTGTCATCTGCATAAAATGTAAACTGCACTGCATCATTTATATGTATGCTCTAAGTAGTTAATATACAGGGTGTCCGGAAAGTCCGTCAGGAAACTCCGTGGCGTGATTCTACGGGTTAAAATAATAGCAGTTTGTAAGGATTTTTTTTCGAATTCTCAATTGTTTGCAAGTTACAGTTTGTCAAAGTTCAATTTTTTTAATTTTTCTTTCTAAATAACTTAATTAATTCAAATTCGATTATTCTCTCCTTTGGTACACCCACTAAGTACATCAAGCTCTATTGGAACATTGAGAGAAGAGTTTCATTATACGCCGCTAGGGGGCACTTTAATTAGAACTCAAAATTTGTATTATGCATAACTTTTTTTCTTGCTAGATATCACAAACATTTAAACATTTCTGGAAATAGAAACAATTTTATAAAAAATTATGTACTTACTCTTTATTCAAGTCGATAAATGTAACCGTTTAGCAGAAAATCGCTATTAAAGTTTTATTAAAAATCAAATTTTTGACAGATTTTCAGTCCTATTTTATCATAATAAATGTTCGTAATGACCTCCATTCACTTCGATACATTTTCTGACACGTTTTAAAAATGATCGTCTGACACGATGGAAAACACCGATATTGTTTCGAATCACTTCACATCCACCGATAATCCTTTGACGAAGATCGTTGACGTCATTTACAGGTGTTTCATAAACTATCGACCCCCAAAGTGCCCCCAAAGAAAAAAATCCATAGGATTGAGGTCGGGTGATCGAGGTGCCCAAGATACCGGTCCACCTCTACCGATCCAACGATTATGATATACCTCATTTAAATACGCACGAACAGGCAAACTAAAATGCGGAGGTGCGCCATCTTGTAATAGCCACATATTCGCTCTTGTTCTTAAAGGAACATCGTCAAGCAAATTTGGAAGATCGGTTCGAAGAAATTCCAAGTAACTGTCACCATTTAATGTCCCATTAAAGAAGTGAGGACCCAGTAGTTGATCTCCTATGATTCCGGCCCATACATTAAGAGAATATCTCCGTTGATGTCTTGCTTCCTGGTATGCATAGGGATTCTCATCGGACCACCGATGAGTATTATGATAATTTGTAACACCATCTCTTGTAAAACCAGCTTCGTCGGTAAATAAAATCTTATTAATAAATGCATTATCCTCATCATATCTTTCTACAATGCTATTACAGAGCCGTAGACGACGCATTGGATCTTCATCATAAAGAGCTTGTACCTTTTGCACCTGGAATGGATGAAGAAGTTGCTCATGCAGAACCTCCCAAACTGAAGAACGAGGTATACCCTCCTGAGCAGCAATTTTTCTTGTGCTTATAGCTGAATTTATCTCTACTGCATCCAGCACTCTTTCTTCCTTTTCTGCAGTTCTCGTGGTTCTTGGTCTTCCTGTGTCATAATTATAATTTTTAAAAGAACCTTGCTCCCCCAGACGTCTATAAATGTTGACGAATGTTTGGACATGTGGTACTCTTCTATCAGGAAATGCGTCTATGTAATTCCGGCGCGCTTGTTCTGCATTACCATTTGCTTGTCCGTAACAAAATACCATGTCACGGTATTCAATATTTGAGTATTGCTGGGTCATTTCTCAGGTTTTTATGGTGAAAAATCAGACTTATACTTGCTTTAAACAATTTTCGTGATAATGTCAAATAATAAAATTACTAGTGACATTTATTTGAAGCAAAGCATCTTGATTAATTAAAGAAAGAATTATCAAAAATTTGATTTTTAATAAAACTTTAATAGCGATTTTCTGCTAAACGGTTACATTTATCGACTTGAATAAAGAGTACATAATTTTTTATAAAATTGTTTCTCTTTCCAGAAATGTTTAAATGTTTGCGATATCTAGCAAGAAAAAAAAGTTATGAACAATATAAATTTTAAGTTCTAAGTAAAGTGCCAATAGAGCTTGATGTACTTAGTGGGTGTACCAAAGGAGAGATTAATCGAATTTGAATTAACTAAGTTATTTAGAAAGAAAAATTTAAAAAATTGAACTTTGACAAACTGTAACTTGCAAACAATTGGGAATTCGAAAAAAAATCCTTACAAACTGCTATTATTTTAACCAGTAAAATCACGCCACGGAGTTTCCTGACGGACTTTCCGGACACCCTGTATATATAATAAAAAAAAAAGAATAGGGCCCAGTATTGATCCCTGTGGTACACTTAAGTCAATTTCAATTATTTCAAAATTGACATAACTATTGACATCCTTATTTTCATTATCCAGTAATGATACATAATGCTGTTTTAAATGAGTTACAATCCAGTTACATAGTAGTCCTCTTATACCATATTTATTGAGTTTAAGTAATAGTAATTCATGGTTGACGCAGTCAAATGCCCTGCTCACGTCACAGAAGACTCCCACAGGGCACTCGCCTGCCTCAACATGGTTGACTATTTTTTCATAAAAATTATTAATGGCTGTGAGTGCAGATGGGCTTTACAAAAAACCATGTCGGTTCATAAAAAACATATATTTATATAAAAATGTAAGTAAACAGGTACCGGTCCTCCTCGTCCAATCTTTTGGTATTAATACTTGGACAAGCTGTACATGGTACGGATATAATAGAGCCTCATGTATGATACGCCATATTGCTGCAATACGCCGTGGACGTCCTGGACCTCCATATCTTCGAAGATTGGCGATATCCATCAAATTCGAATTGCTATACACGTAAACCATTGACACTTAAAAAACTAATGTAATGACTCGCATAAAAAAACGTTAATACTTCACAAAAAGTAATCGAATTTCAATATTTGGAAGCGCCTGGACTACAGTAGCCCAGCGATGTAAAGGCTATAGGGTACCTATAGAAAATACTACAGCAATAATTTTTTACTCGGAAACTATTATAAAGAATTTTACAAAACTTTTTTTTACAATATTAACTCCATTTCTCATGACGCATCTATTCCCATTTTTTTTAGATAAGTTCTGAATCACCCTGTAAAAGCTACGCTATGTATAAACTCAATGATTTCGAACGTGGCCAAGATTTTTGAACATCTTTTAAAAACCCGTTTAACAAATTTTTTTAAAAAATTTCAAATATTGTCTGACTGTCAATTTGGATTTCGAGAGGCCAAATCTACAGAGGACGCTATCTACAAATTAACATCTTATATCAACAAAACACTAGACAAAAAAATACCAACAATAAGTATCTTTTTGGACCTCTCGAAAGCTTTTGACACGGTGTAAAGAAATTAATAAATAAATTAAGTTTGTTTGGGATTAGGAGGAGAGCTGGTGAAATTATACAAAGCTATTTAAACAACAGAACGCAAAGAGTGGAAATAATCAATATCATTCGGCGTTCCTCAGGGTTCCGTATTGGGACCACTGTTATTTATCTTATATATGGATAGTTTATTTAGAGTAGATACTGTTGGCAAAATTATTAGTTTTGCCGATCTGTTATTTATACAGGCAGTACATGGCAGGAATTACAACAAATTATATTTGACGATTTTCCGTTGATATCTCAGTGGTTTCAATACAACAAGCTTACATTAAATCTCAGTAAAACTAGTTACCTACCTTTCAGCTCTTACCAAACTGGATTACCTAATATTGGACCCTTAAAAATTCGCAATCATTCTGAAATTCCTGAGACTATATCCGTTAAATATCTTGGTGTACAAGTAGATCGACATGCGATGGGACCTGCAAATTAAGTACCTTATCAAAAAAATTAGAGGATATTACCAAAATTTAAATATTTAAAAGAATTTATAAATGTAAAACATTAAAAACACTATATTTTCTCTAGTTCAGTCTCAATTGACATATGGAATTATGTGTTAGGGTGGTGTAAATGACAGTCACTTAGATGCTCTACATGTCCTACAAAAATGGATTTTAAAAATTATATTCGAAAAACCGTACACTTTTTCCAGTGATAGCTTATATAATATAGCAAAAATTTGTGACGTGAGGCAACTGTTTTGTCAAAAAATTTTAGAATGGATAAAAAATAAAAAAATATACTATCAACATATCAACATATATAAGTATAATACCAGACAAAATGATGGAATATTTCTACCTCGTACTGAAAAAACAGTAGGCCAAAGAGATGTAGACTATATAGCACCAAGATTGTATGCATTGTCCCCTTTTCACTTTTGCATAGGAACCGATATTACGTTTTCTAGTTTTAAAATTAAATTGAAAAAATGGATATTTGAGACCGATAGACAGTTTTTCAGTGACATAGTCAACTCTTGCTATAACAAATAGTATTTAAATAAGTTTTGATAGATACTTTTCTACATCTTTCTGAACCTAAACGGAAAAAAAATGTATTGATGTATTTGTGAATGTACTATACTTACCTGATTGAGATATTTATGTGTGCATTATCAGATTATGTTTTATTTTATGTTCATAAAGTGTTGCTTATAAAATGAATGCATATATAATTATACCTACCTTATACCTACCTGTGACTTAAAATATTACTGGCTATGACAAATTACCCTATTATGTATAAATTAATATTACTGAATGTGTTTATTGGTAGAATCTTATACATATAGACGTTTAAAATAATTTGTGCCAACAACGCAAACAAGTAACTTCGCTAGTTGCTTCTGTGTTTTCTCTGTTTATTCAATGTTATGCATGTATTTTTGTTCTGTATTTGTTCTGGATTTTAAAAACTGAATAAACATTATTATTATTATTATATATTATTATATAATGGTGATATATAGGGTAGGGTTGCAACGTGTTCTTAATTCAGAGGGACAGTCACTATTATAGCCCCTGTGTCCTTCCGTCCTTACTTTTACTAGAAATGCCCTTGTTTGTTAAATTCAAATTGATATTTAGTTATCAGGACACAAAGAGAAGAAATATTTAAAAATGTGTTTAAATACAATGAGAAAACAAGTGATTCGGAATAATGGAATAAAATCTTCTCCTTTTGACGTCCGTGGAGTTTGCGACATTTTGATAGATATTTAATAATGACAATTTTGTGGCGGTCAAATTAAAAATAGCAAATCAATTTTATAGTAACTTGTCTAAAGTGGCATGAATTATAATTATGAAAATTAATCAGTATGGGTATTTGCACAGAGTCGCGTGAGCGTGGACTTATTGCGTTGTTTTATTTCAAAAGGCCTTATTCAGATCAAAAACAACAGCCGAATCCCAGAACAGTCCATACCGCTATTCAAATGATTGCGAGACATCGGTAGAGAAATCCTAGTGTATGAACGCCGTAGGCAAGAAAGACCGTAACGTGTCTTAAATAGGAATGTATTTTATACTTTATCAAGAAAAATACTCTAAATACTATAGTGTGACGTGTGTTAGCTAATATCTTATTTTTTAATTAATTTCAGTCTATCCGTTCACATGAAAAATTGTGAGGACGGACTATCTTGGCTATACCTGTGTACTGGGTTGCCGTCAATTTGTGATGGGCCTAACAAAGATATCCTAGCCATTTCACCTTCAGTCAAACACGCTATGTAACCGATTACTGATAAAAATCATGTTAAACCTTTTATATTTCATAATAAGTATATTTACAATGTCAAATAGATATCCCAAAACTGTTGATAAATTAGTAATATATTTTGACCGTTAACACCATAAATAATGCGGAAACTCTAATTTTGACCTATCCTTATCAGGGGTTCAAGAACATGAATGTTGGGTATAAATCAGCGTGCTTTTCACGAAAGATGTAATGATATTTAAACATACTCTTGTGAAGTTTAACCTCGTTTAAAAATATATATATCATTATCAAGTCTAACGTCTAACCACGATTTTCTGTAACGTAGGTTACAACGTTGCGACAGATGACTAATTTTAGAATTAGATCTTCAAACATTTAAAACACTGACGGATGTTAACACGACGGGAGAATTACTCACAGCTCCCGCATAGACCTTAGAGGCTTTTCTGTCTCTTTCTAAATTTCGTCTCATGATAGAAAGAGAGACAAAAGGCTTCTTCTATCGAATATGTAAGGATTATGGCATGGTAGTCTTCAAGGAACTAGTAGATGGGTATATTTTTGGAACTATCAGAGGCAAAATTCCTACCTATTTCAAAGAGATTTTAAAGTGGAGATACCAGTTAGAAACTTCTGTCTCGCTAATCATAATGCATAGGTCTCCAAAGGGCTCGTCTGGTTCACGAATGAGTCTAAGACGTACAAGAACTCAGGAGCGGGGATGTATGGTGTGAGTGTGAATTTCTTTTCTGAGGAAACATGCCACGGCTTTTCAGTCTCAAGTTTTCGCCAGGCGGTTTTACATACGCTTTTGTCCATAAAGTCAAGCTCTCGTGTGGTTCTGGATTGTGATACGGCTCTTTCCCGTCTGGGAAGGAATAATCGTGTTAAGCTGACCTGGGTTCAGAATCATAGTGATGTGACAACAATAGGATCAACATGTTGCCCAGACAAGGCTCAAGTAGTTAATCTGTGCGACCAGAACCAACTTTGTGGCTACGGCAATATTATCCTGTAGAATACTTTGGAAAATGGATTAAAAAGCGATCATTGGTCTCCTTACAGGTTACGGATATCTGAAAAAGCACCTTTATAGGTTTGACTTAAGCAATGATGGCTATGCGGAGGACAGATGAGAATTCGGTAGATATCTCTGAATTTCAATTCTGTAATGTGCTGTATTGGTGTGGCAACACCAATGTTAGTATTTGAAAACATATACATCAGGTCATAAAAGTCAGAATTTGACAATTGATATTGACACTGTAATAGCTCATTTCTGTATCTTTTCACAAGGGTCTCCTAAAATATTAGTAAACGACAAAATACAGTGTTTAAAAAAAGCAGACCAATCTCTAAAAACCTTCAAAATTCATAGAAGATAAACAACATTTTACAGCTCTACCTTTTTTCATTAAAAAATTATAAAATGAAACTTTTTCTTTCTTTTTCGTTCTGAATCATTGGTTATTTTGACAGAAAAATCATATTCCACAGTGTTAGCGGACACTTTATAAATTAACCCACTCGTTTGACTAATTTACTTGAAATAATCAAAGAAATTAAAATAGCGTATGTTCTTTGGTTAGTTTATAAACTATCGAATTTAGTCTAGTTGAAATAAAAACAATCATTCTGGTAACACAAAATAGCCATTTCTTTAGATAGTATATAAATTAGCCACCTATTTATTTATTTTTTCTGGTTAATATCATAATCATGGTTTGAAAACGGTTAAACAAATAATAATGTCGAAAGTTCCACGTTTTTATTAAATATAAAAAACAGGTTAACAGTACAGATATTCATAAAAAGTAGCCTGCAAATTAGGAAATGGGATCAAAAACAAACAATTCATTCATGCAAACTAATAATAATAATTTGCTTAATTTTTTTATTTACATAGAAAAACTCGCTCGCATCGACCCGCTATATACTCTCGTCAAGAATTCAGACGTCTTACGTCACCACGGCTGACGTTAGACATTTGTTTTTATTGTCAACGTAATTTTCGATATTTGGCCGCGTTAAAAACAATCCTTTTTTGCAATTAAGTGCAATATATAATGCAAACTTTTAGTGTAGTATATAGTTTTATTACTATCAGTTTCAGTTTCTTAAATATTTCTATTGCTAAATTAATGGCGTTTGCATACCGATACTAGCTCTTCAGGTTTTGACTTATTTTTAAAAAACTAAATGTGGCGTTTTTGAAAATCGTCTGTAACTTTCTCATTTAGAGCAACGTTTCGGTTGCGAGAAACCATCATCAACTTTATTTTTTCTTATGAGCTACAGTCAAGTTCCTCGAAAAATTTGTAAAAAAGTATATTCACATTTAAAAAATTTCTCTAACTGAAAATGTTAGACAATTTTTTGGAAAATGCCAGATTTACTTTTTTTCAATATAACTCAAAAACCTGAAAAGCTAGGACTGGTCTATAACCGCCATTAAATTAGCCATAGAACCGTCAAAACTTTCTCCATTTAACCATTAGGTAGGAATACCTCTTATAGTTTCCAAGATAACAATACATGCATCACCAAAGTGGTCCACATTGTATATCTTTGAGTTCTTAACTTTTGTATTAGGTACCTATGTAGATTTCGCAATGCTTTGTTAAATTTTTTATCCATTATTTTATATCACTCTGTATACCCTGTAAATATCATCACAAGTGGCATGAATATATTACATAACTCAACTTTACATCACTACATTAGCCAGATAAATAGTTTATTATATCCAAGAAATAGGTGGCTTCCGATATACGAGCAAAAATTAATTTTCGTTATACGTTTCGCGATACCGCAGTCGTCGAATTGGGTGCGAGCGGGGCTAATTCCGTAACAATATAACTTAAAAATTTTGACTCGACGAAAGTCCACGGTCTACGCCAAGACTTAGGGCTTTTCAACAGTTTTGTGCCATTAACATACAGTGTTGGCCCTTCACGAACTTAATAAACGACTTAGACCTTCAAACTTTATTTCATGTTAGTGGGAATGAGTCATGAACCGTCAGGGGCTAAAACTGAGAGACCAAGCCATAGATTACCGACCAAGCCTGTCATCCAAAGCCCGTCTGTACCTAAGGCTGTAAATATTATGTGGGCCGCTTATGTTCATGTTTGTTCGTTATATGTAGTGTTTATAAAAGTATAGTTAGTCAACCGGCCTTAGTTGTGGACCATGTCGGCTAGATGGCGGAACTATAATATGTGCAAAATCTCTTAAGCGAGCCCTAGGGAAGTCGGTAAACAGGGTCAGACTGACTTTATTTTAAAAACTGTCAGTCTGACTTTATTTACTACCTTGCATAGACCTCATTTAAGAGATTTTGCACATATTATAGTCCCGACATGGTCCACAATTAAGACCGGTTGACTAACTATACCACAGCTTAAATAACAATTAACTCACAGACTCTACGGCGGCACCTTTGAAGTATTAAAACCAGAAAATTTGTCCTTGAAGCTTGTTGTCTCTCTCTCGCTCAGGATACACATCAGGACTGGATTTAAAATAGTTGTCCCAATCTAGAAAGTGTTTTAACTGCACTGTGTACCTACTTGAATTTCAAAATAGTTTTTTTTTTTGTTTTACTAAAACAAAGATATAGGAAATGTTACCTAATTTTGGGAGTTTGATTAATATAAATACCACACCTACGTGGATCCATTATTAACATAAAATGTACAATTACTTTTCAAAGTACGTATAGGTAATTTATTAACATTACGTTGCTAATGACTAAAAAAGAAAACAAAAGTGAAATTTATTAAGCCACTTTTGTTATCGAAATATTACATTATACAGAAACAAGATGTCCAAGATAGAGTTGACCAGTATTAAACTTGAGAACTGTGGCAGATATAAAAAAGGTTTTTATATATCAAAGTTGTAGGTACAGATATAAACTACAAAATGCTGAATAAATTTTATGTACATGGTGTTACAAGACTGATAAAAGTTTTTTTTTAATGGAACACCTCAATTTTTCTAACATACGAAATATAAATTTGTTTTACTTGAAATTGTTTAAAAATAAAATAACATAACAGTATAAAATACAAAAAAATCAACAAACCACAAAATACAGCACTCGTGCGCCAATAACGCAGTCGTCGAACGGTATGGCTATAAGAGCATATTTTACAACCACACGTCCCTGCCGCTATTTCAATATTGTATCCTCAAATGGCGGCATGCGCGAAGGATCTGCGTGAGATGTTCCCGCCATACGAGTCTGTAAGCTGATTGTTATTTAAGCTGTGACTATACTTTATCACAGAATAAAGGAACTACCAGAAGCGAAGGAGAGAGCTGCCGCCAAAACACAATTTTAGTGCGGCGCCGCCATTTTACAAGTGGTTTATTAATCAACCTCGCTTTGCTTTCTTGTTTATGTGTGTAGCTGTGTCGGTTTGGTGTGTTTTGGAAAGTGATAGATTCTTTTAATTTATAGTTATGTAAAATAGGTATTGTATAAATATATATTTCATGAACCAGAACCATATTTGTGTTTTCTTTAAGACCATCTCCGTTATTATTCTGTAAACATTGAAAAATAAATTACTTTTATTCAAAATTAAAACTTTAGTTGTCTTGAAACTAGTTTCAAAATAACTCCCATAATATTGATCTCATTTGAGTCTTACACCAGTGCTCTTAGAATCTAGTGTCCAGGGTGCCCTAAATCATATTTTTTGACACAAGTAAACTAAGGTTTAAAACGTAAAGTGAACAAAATAAATGGAGGGGAAAATATTTTTTTTAAATTTATGTACACTTTGTTTCTGAAAATAATTAAGAATAACTTTGGAACTAGGAAAGAGCAAAAGATGTAAGTCGGATGATTGCGGAATGATTGAGTTGACCTGCATCTAGCGTGGCCCACCAAGTAGGTACTCATATCTGAAATCTATACTTGAAATGAAAATAGCTTCCATAATTGAAACAAAGGAAATATTAGTGACTATACTATTTAAAACATCTATTGCAGTATCAAATCTTCTGTATGGCAAATGTATCTGAAAAAGCTCTCGTTAAATAAAATATATAATTTTCACAACAATAAAAAAAATAAACAGAAATAAATGCAATTTATACATGTATTTTATATTTTTTAATAATTTTATACATAGAGGTATTTTATACTGCTTAAAGCTTCAATATGACTAAATAAATATAGTGTCTACTTGTTTCTTAGTGTAGACTGTAGATATTATATACAACTTTATCTCAGTGTAGTAAGTATTAGATACGTCAAATTTCAAATTCAAGGTTAAATTTTTGTGACCATCCAAGATCAAAGGCGCCGCCTTAGCTTTCGCTTCTGGTAGTTCCTTTATTCTGTGACTTTGTATAAACACTGGTTATATGTGGACCCGGCTTAATGCAAAGTTCGATGTGCTATCAAATTTTACCCGGAATACTTCGAGCATGCGAGCGTAATAATGATTTTATACATTTAGTGTTCCTCCGCCACAAATATTTCACTTTAAGAAATTTTTCTACGTTCATGCAAAAAACAAAACTTTATTGAACTATATTTAGTGGAAAAAGTGGTTCTTTATTGCACTAGTGCAATAAAATGTTTATTGCATTCATCTGTCACTCTACAATAGCATTTTGTCATCATGAGAAACATAAACATTCAAATCGATGTCACATTTTTCTAGACTTAGTGTCATCTAAAAAAAAAATAAATACACACAAAAAGGAAAATAAGAAAAATACCTTATGCAATAAATGCTTATTTTCATTATTATTATTATTAATAACCATTATTATTTCTGACCGCGATATTATTTATATCGTCATAGTTATTATTATTATTATTATTATTATTATTATTATTATTATTATTATTATTATTATTATTATTATTATTATTATTATTATTATTATTATTATTATTATTATTATTATTATTATTATTATTATTATTATTATTATTATTATTATTATTATTATTATTATTATTATTATTATTATTATTATTATTATCAATTATTATTATTATTATTATTATTATTATTATTATTATTATTATTATTATTATTATTATTATTATTATTATTATTATTATTATTATTATTATTATTATTATTATTATTATTATTATTATTATTATTATTATTATTATTATTATTATTATTATTATTATTATTATTATTATTATTATTATTATTATTATTATTATTATTATTATTATTATTATTATTATTATTATTATTATTATTATTATTATTATTATTATTATTATTATTATTATTATTATTATTATTATTATTATTATTATTATTATTATTATTATTATTATTATTATTATTATTATTATTATTATTATTATTATTATTACATTTATTATTGTTGGATTATTATTATTATTATTATTATTATTATTATTATTATTATTATTATTATTATTATTATTATTATTATTATTATTATTATTATTATTATTATTATTATTATTATTATTATTATTATTATTATTATTATTATTATTATTATTATTATTATTATTATTATTATTATTATTATTATTATTATTATTATCTTCATATTATTATTATTATTATTATTATTATTATTATTATTATTATTATTATTATTATTATTAAACAATTATTATTATTATTATTATTATTATTATTATTATTATTATTATTATTATTATTATTATTATTATTATTATTATTATTATTATTATTATTATTATTATTATTATTATTATTATTATTATTATATATTCATTATTATTATTATTATTATTCTTTTTGGTATACCGCTTCACTTTTCGATGAAATTAATGATTCTCTTGCTTTTTCAGCTTTTTTCAAAATCTGCTCCATTATATTTGGGGTAGAAAACACGTTTTTAACGCAAACACAGTTTGATAACAAAATTCTGTTTATAAACACGTAACATAGTAACAACCTAGCAACAACAAAACTCTTATAATCAATGGTACCTGATTCAAATATACTGGGAAGGTAATAAATTGGTACATTTTTTCCGTTTTAAAAATAAACAATATTTTATTGAAATCGGTCAGAAATAAAATTATCTATGTACCACGGGAATTAATAAGCCTTAATAACCTCAGGCAATTGCTGTCCCTCGGGCCGGACACCCTCGGGATGCAAACTTTGCCATCGATAATTAAGGCCCTTATAATTCCCTTGATACATAAATAACTATAATTATATTGAAAAAACTATAACCATTTTTTAACTTGAACGCTTTGTACATTGAAAACTAAACATTTGAATTTTTGGGAGTTCTATTCCAGCGTTGAGTGATAAGTATACACTTATCACTCAACGATTCCAGGTAAAGTTTAGCTTATACAATTTAAAACACCGTGTATAGGTCAGTCACTGTGATAGCAAGGTATAATTTATACCTAATAGATTAATGCAAACTACGATTTTATGGTAACAATATCTTTATAGTTAAAATAAACAATTATTATTAAACATATTAGGAAGAAGAAGTGGTTGTCAAAAGTTAAATCCTTGAACTTGAAACGAACTGTGAGGGTGTTTTTTATATGCAACAATTAATTCATTGCAAGGTCTCCAGTAAATTCATCGGAAGTTAATTATTTTGTATGGTTTCCCTGACCATGACAGTTAATTCTCTAACAGCACCCTATATAACAACAATAATGTGAACACAATAATCTATTTATTCGATATTTTATATTAGATAATATAACAGTAATGAAATTTGAAACGACTATAAAAGAAGGAAAAAGAAAAATACTATACTAAATAATTTTGTAATGTCGCTATGGGTAACGTTTTAATAAATTCTACAAAACACTAGTAATATGCCTCCGTCTCCCAGTTCAAAGTATCAATACCATTTACATTCACATTAATTCTGTTACAGTTATTTTGCCAATTATAAAATCTCATTACTTGAGTCTTTTTCGTGTTAAGATAAAAGTCATTAGATTCGTACCACGCACTCACGTCTTTGAATAAGGCATTGGTATTGAGTCTTAAGGACTCGTCTGAGTTATCAGATACTAATAATAATGTGCCATCTGCATACATGACGGACGAGGCATTAGACACAATTTTATCAAACTCATTGTATAAAGTAAAAAGAGAATTGGACCCAATATAGACCCCTGAGGAACACCCATATTAATATCCAAACGTTCAGAATTAATTTTCGACAAAACATTGCCACCCGAGTAAGTAAGACAGACATATTGTTTACGTTCGGTCAAAAAAGATGCTATCCAATAATTGGCAACTCCACTTATGCCGTAGTTATGGAGTTTTAATAGCAGTTTGTCATGGTTTACTTTACACAATCAAAAGCCTTACTAACGTCGCAGAATATACCAATGGACGACTCGCCCGCTTCATTATATTGAATCACTCTGTAATAAATATCCAACAGGGCAGTACTTGTCGATTTATTAGCCTGAAAACCATGCTGATGATCTGAAAATATTATATGTTTTACAATAAATTTTAATAGCCGTTCCAGATAACAGTATTCAGAAACTCTGGAAAAATCAGGCGGAACTGTAATAGGTCTATAATTTTCTATTAACTGTGGATCACTTTTCTTATAAAGAGAAATGACTTTTCCCACTTTTAACATTCTTGGAAAAGAACCCGTTTGAAAGGATAAATTTACGAGGTAAGTCATAGGTTCAACAATACAGTCTATAACCTCTTTAACCCAAAACATGGGAATGTCATCTGACCCAGAAGAATGTTTTCGTTTTAGTTTTTCAGTAGAGGCAATATTTCCTCCCTTATAAAAGCTTCCAGGAAAAGTGAAGCACCATTACTAGGAAAATCATAATTAAAGTGTTTACTTGTAAGTACTTATATTATTTATTATACTAATAGGGGATTTTTAAAATAATTATTAAAACACGTTGCTATGGTTACTGGATCTTCATATAATTTGCCATCTCATAAAATATTTATATTGTGATGGACTTTATTTTTGTTTGAAAGTTCTGATACGATACCCCAAGCAGCCATCATGCCTTATCAGAATTAATAATTTTGCTTTGGTAATGTTCTTTTTCAGTTTTCTCAACTAACAGTGCGTGGGCCTTTTTGGAAGACTTTTATATATATCATTATTTATTCTCACATTTGTATAAAGTTACAATTCTTTTAATTTTACACTTGATAATTTAACTACGTCCCACTTTTTATCAGATTTGGAACACTTATTAGGACTTTCTAAGAGGAAAATATTTATTAAAATAAAATATAAAAGCGTCAAAGAAGCAATTGAATGCATCGTCAACAGTAAGCACGTGATACAATTCTGACCACGACTCCTTTAGCAAATCAGAACGAAAATTTTTTATGGCATTATCAGAAAAAAAATTTCTGGACTGGTAGGTACGTTTAATGTTATATTCATGACAAATAGAGGACTCAAACAATACTATTCTATGGTGTGAAATGTCGTTGTCTAGTACACAAACTAAATTATTTTTAATATTTAATATTTATAGTTGATGAGCTATTAGTGACGCGGGTAGGCCACCTTTCCACCGCATGCAAATTAATATTTCTGAGGACATCACACTATTAAAATCATTAATATTCCTAGAGCCAAGAGCGGAATCTAAATTAAAGTCTCCAATTAAAATAACATTCATATTAGACTTGCATAACAGCCATCAGCTATAACAGGGCAAGACCAGCGTCGTGGTTAGAGCTGTTTTCCACGAGGTGCAGCATATTTCAAAATGTTTTCTACAAAATTGATAGCTTTTACGTTTAAAGAACTTCGTGAGTATATAGCAACACTACCTTTTCAGAAAGTATTTCTACAGTATCTAATACTACTTAAAGAAAAATTATTGATATGTTTGATCTTGATTAATTCGTTATTATAATGTGTCTCGGTCAAACACAAAAAATTTATTTGGTAAAAATAGGAAACATCTATTTCCAAGGAATATTGGCACCGATTGAACATTCAAACTCTGAACATTTAATACAAGAACATCAGGGTTAAATATCATTTTACAGATTTCGTTGGTTCATAGCTTTTTTAAAATTTGTCTCATAGATAGACACCTTGAAGGAAGAATACATATCGGGGTGTTTGGGTTTTACAACCTCGCATATAACCTCCGGAAACGATACTTGCAGTAAATCGCATAAATCACTTGGCGAAGTCTCATTATTTATTCGACTTACGTGAAGATGAACCATTTTTTTAATTCCTTTAATGGAAGTATCCGCATTGTTTCCAATAACAGTCCTTCTACGACGTCTTGATTTAAAAGGAACTTTTTCCCACTGTTCCTGTTCAACTCCTGCGTGTTGGGATGCAGCCGTGTTGTGACGAAGCACTACTTTCATTTGATGCCAGATTAATAATTATATCTTGGCACTTCAATTGTGTTTGGCACTTTTAAAATCCCTGCTGAAACTTGACTCCTCTGTATATTGGAATTACCCTTTTTGTGATTGATATCTCCCAGTTCGTTGACCTTAGACTTAGGTAGATTTGTATGTTTATATTGGTTTTGAATACTTCTTATTTTTCAGAGACCTTGGTTTTATTTACCGTGTTTAATTTTATACGGATTGTAAATTATTACTTTATAAATATTTATAATAATAATTATTATTACTATTAATAACATTATGACTATTACAAATAATTATAATTAAGTTAATAATAATAATAGACAATAATATAATTATTATAAATAATTATGTCATAAAAATTAGTCTATAAAAATAAAACATGCTCAGTTGGTACATAATATAGATTTAATGGAATTGTGGAAGCAACCATAACAACAATAATAGTTATTTTTGCAACAAGTACAAAAAGTAAGTGTTTATTGCACGCGACGTGAAATTGTCCAACGAGGCCGTCAGGCCGAGTAGGACAACCCGTCGAGTGCAATAAGCACTTTTTGTACGAGTTGCATACAATATTTTTTCTACGTTCATGCAAAAACCAAAAAATGTTATTTAGATGACACTAAGTCTAGGAAAATGTGACATCGATTTGAACGTTTATGTTTGTCATGATGACAAAACGCTATTGTAGAGTGATAGATGAATGCAATAAACACTTTATTGCACTAGTGCAATAAAGAACCACTTTTTCCACTAAATATAGTTCAATAAAGTTTTGTTTTTTGCATGAACGTAGAAAAAAATAATTATTATTGATATTATATTATAATACATACTATTTGAAACAAAAGTTTGCTATAACAAGTTGAATAAAATAAAGGTTGAGATTATATTTGTAGGTAATAACATGACGCAGTACATAAAGTTGTTTTATTTTATTATATCATTAAACAATACATTCTTTCTAAATTTAGCAAAATATGTATTTTGGTGTCACAAAATACTCAGTGCTGTTGTATGACTGATGAAGTTCAAATGTCTCTTTATTGAATAAACTGTTTACATCAATAATTTCCAGGTTTGATCTATTTTCCAAAATGTTATAGCTAAGTAGTTGAGGTTCAAATAAAATGGTAATCATATAATGACACACACAGGATAGGTTTTCTGAAATAAGAAGCAAATCAACATTTTTTTTGTATCGGATGAAGACGGCCATTGCTACTTGCCTATTTCAACCACAACATCATGACACAAATTATCACTTTTCAGTTTACACCATACTTTTTATGCAATTTGTAATTTGAAAACGTATTTACAATTGTGGTCTATGATCCATGATCGGGTTAGAATAATGCACATATATTTATTGTCCACAAACAGCAGTGACTTGTACACAGCAAAACTACATCTGCTCGCTGCGCGTCGGTATCTGCGTTTCTGCTCGCACCCCACCCAACTCAAAACTTTGTTTTCCCCTTTCCACTTATTAAACAATACCTATGTAATTTTTACAACGGTCCGTGTTATTTTTACACAATATCTTCTTACTCACACATATTTTGGTATCTCTAACCAAATATTGTGTAGATAACCTCATTTGTTTTTTAAAATGTTAAATTTACTCAAAATTCAACACCAAATTAATTCACTCATAAATGAGTTTGAACTTACTCACTGTTATTTTTGACTGTGTACTTGTCTCTGTCATGCGTCTTGCACTAGGAATTTAGGAACAACGTACGTCTAGAGAGATAGTTAACAGTTTGTTTTCTTGACAGCTTCCTGTCAAATGTTTTAGTACTAAAAATTTTAATAAATTTTAAGAATGAAATGAATAGTGCAATTATTCTTTCAATAGATTTATACAAATTCAGCATATTCTTAAATTTTCAGAATATCACCTAATATTTGAGAAGTAAGTATTTTTCATTAATTTGTGTTTAATTTATCTGTAAAGCATTATAATTTGTAAAATACATTTACTGTAATAACATTTATTTTCTACGGACATTTAAAAATTGTATTGCTCTACTCTTCCCGTTTCACACTTGTCGGCGAGCTTTGACATTTTTTATGTCTGCTATAAATCTGAAAAAGACCATAAGGGGTGAAATAAAGCACTCTCCCCATGTTTACTTACCAAACTTTCATGTGTTGTATACTTAAAACTTAGATGTTATTCTAATTGTTCAACATTTCCCAAAAAGTAATTTTGGATACAGCAACCTACTAAGAATAAATTTCACAAAAACTCAGAAGTTGATGATATCGTATTTTGCATCCTTCAGAAAAATATATTTTTTTGAGAATATGAAATTTTTGAAAAATAGATAAAGAATTTTTTGAATAAACAAAGTTCCCTTTGAATTTCATTTCGATTAAGAGATTTAAACGTATAAGAAAGTTTGGAAACTGAACATGGAAGGGGTGATTTATTTCACCCCCTTTTAGCAAACCAGGAAATATACCACCAATAACATTTTATACCTAAATGTTGCGTTCCTGCCAAAATATGTTTATATTCAACTGTTTTAGAGAAAAATTAAAAACCAGATTGTACCCCCTACACCCAACCCCTCTTTTAAGGGCTGTAATTTTAGGAGAGAATCCAATTAAAAATATATATGAAATTTAAATTTAAATTCGAAAAAGCAAAATGAATGAACACAATGTTTGGCAGTTTCGGGTGAATGGTATTTGCAATATAAAATATAACTGGCTGTATGGAAGCATTTTTTAATAAAATATGGCGTGTGAATATAAGGATGGATTCAACGAATGTTTCGCGGGGTTATCATAAGCATGGGGCTTCCTCAGAATATGCAAATATTCACTTCTATTCCATTTCTCATTCACCATTAAAATGGCAATAATTGAAATATAAACAAAAGAATACACACAGAACATTACACACATGTGTAGAAGCGAGTAGACGTCTGTTTGCGTGGTGCCGCTAAATTACTAAATAACTCTGGTAAAAAGTTAAAACAAGTTAAAATTACTTTTCCACTTGCAATAGATACATGCAGTAGTGCTGTGAATAGTACCTTTTTGAATCAACTGTGAATTGAAAGAAAGTGCAAGTTAGTTTTCCATTATGGCCCGCAATAGAGGCAAAGGTGAGGACGAATTGCAAACAACCGTTAAAACATTAGTAACCAAACTTTGTACATCTGATGATTTTATTAGTCAACTCACAAAAAATATAACGGAAAGTATTATTCAGCAGTTAGATGAGAAAATGGAGTTTTTTAAAAACAAAACAAAATCCATTGAAGATAATTTAAAAAATCTAAATAATGTTGTGGAGTCGCATGTCAGACATGAAGAGTTAGATAAACGTAAAAGTGTTAGATTCTATGGGCTAAAGGAAACCGAAAGTGAAGATTGCTTGAAAACGATTCTGGAAGTATGCAAGGGGAAGATGAAGTTGAATTTCGATGAAAAATGTATCGATTATTGCTATAGAATCGGAAAAAAAGACAATAATAGGAGCAGACCGATATTAGTTACATTTTCTGGTATGTACTATAGAAATCTAGTGTATGGCAATAAGCGACTGTTAAAATCCACAAAAATTGTATTAAGGGAAGATCTGTCCTATGAGAAAATGAGGATTTTGTGGGCTTGTCGTTCGAAAGTTGGAAATTCTGGTCAAGTGTGGACAAATGGTGGAAATGTGTTTATCAAATTTACTGATGAAGAAGAAGTTACTAAAGTGAGGAGCTTGGAACAGCTAAATGCGCTCTATTCCGATAAAAATTAAATATTGTTTTTGTTCTAATCTTGAACTAGATGCGTATCTGGTCTAGAGAACTAATGGTGGGATTTTTCTTTTTTTTATCTTATATATTTGAATATTGTAAGTTTGATATGTTTTAATTTGAAATTTTTCTTTTGAATTCATATTTTATTATGTAATGTTTTGATTCTACTTTATTTTGATTAAGTTTAATGCTTATGTTAATGTATGGAATGTTTGCGCACTTCTGTGCGTGTTTTTGTTTATTTTATTATTCATATTATATCTGAAGATTATAAGCGCGGCATCATGTGCAATTCTGATGTGCCTTATCGTATACATTTGTTATCTCTTCTTTTTTTTTTTTTTTTTTTTTTTGTTGTTTACAACTGGTTATTTGATTAAACTCTACGTTATGCGTTTTTTAAAAATTGGGTGTTTGAATGCAAGATCACTAGTTCCTTCCTTGTATAAAGTTAAAAATATTATTTCAAGTAATGAAATTGATGTACTTTTGATATGCGAAACATGGCTGAAAGATTCTGTTAGTGATGATCAATTAAATATTACTGGTTATAAATTATACAGAGCAGATCGTAACGTTAATGGCAGCTTATGTCTCTATATTAGTAATAAGTTAAGATGGGAAGTAATAGATTATGTACATTTTAATTGGGAACAATGCTGGGTGAAAATTACAATTAACAAAAACTGTAGCGGTTGGTGTAATATATAAACCACATGAACAAAATACAAATAACTTTCTGGATGAATTTGAGGACAGTTTGGAACCGATTATTGCTTCTGTTGATGAGGTAGTCTGTATGGGAGATTTTAATTTAGATTTATTTGACCTTGATAATAATGCTGTAAAGAAATTTAACTCTATCATAGAAAGTTTAAATTTAAATCAGTTAATAGATGTTCCCACCCGGGTAACAGCTACTTCTTCAACTCTTTTAGATTATGTCATAGTTCGAGAGGGGACTGTAGTAGAGAAGGGTGTAATTCATCACAATATAGCCGATCATGCTGTTGTATTTTGTAGGTTACAGGTGAGTAGAGAGAGACAGGTGCCTAAGATGTATACTTATAGGAACTTCAAAAATCTTGATGATGACCATTTTCAGAGAGACCTGTTTGGTATACCATTTTTAGAATTTATGATATGCAGTCAGTAGATGAGAAAGTATCATATCTTTGTGATTGTTTGCTTGGGTTGTTTGATAGACATGCTCCTGTGGTTACATCAAGGTTGACTAAAACTAAGGCCCCTTGGCTGACTTACCCCATAAAACAAATGATACGTGAAAGAAATAAGGCTCTAAGTAAATTTAAGAGAACGAAATCTGATGCTCACCTTCAGTCATATCGAGAGTTACGCAACTATGTTAATAAAGCTATTATTCGGGAAAAAGGGCATATTTCACTTACGAATTTAATAATAGTACTCCAAAAGAAATGTGGAAAATTTTAAAGTCAAACAAATTTATATCCGATAAACAGTTCGATTTACCTGATAATTTGAATAATGCAAACGAAATTAATCATTTCTTTATCGAATCGATTCCTGATATCAGCCCTAATGAAGAAGTGCTCGAGTTTTATAAGCGTAATAAACTGGTTGCATCTGATTTTATATTTAAAGAGGTCAATGATTTTTTTGTATATCAAACAATTTGTAAAATAAAAACCAATGCAATGGGGTGTGATGGCATAAATATTAGTATGATAAAGTTGTGTTGTCCTCATATAATACAATATATTACTCATATAGTTAATTTTTGCTTAACTGAAAATGTTTATCCGGCTGCGTGGCGAAGAGCGGTTGTAAGAGTTTTACCAAAAAAAAGTAACCCTACAGATTACAAAGATCTGCGCCCTATAAGCTTGTTACCTACATTATCAAAGATTATAGAGAGAGCGATAGAATCTCAGATTAAGGAACATTTACAGAACTTCTCTTTGTTACCCTCCGTTCAATCTGGTTTCCGCAAAGGTTTTAGTTGTGCGACTGCTCTTCTACACATAGTCGATGATATGATTATGGCCACTGATAATGGAAATTGTACATTACTCGTACTCCTTGATTTTAGCAGAGCGTTTGATACCATCAATTACGATTTATTAATTAATATATTGGGATATATAGGTTTTTCGGAAAATTCTGTTGCATTGGTGAATAGCTATTTACGTAACAGGCAACAGAGTGTTTTTTTGAATGGAGGTCATTCCGAGCTTCTCTCACTTTCATCAGGAGTACCGCAGGGATCGATTCTCGGCCCCCTGTTTTTCTCTATTTATACGTCTCAATTACTGACACATATATCTAATTGTAATATTCATTTGTACGCTGATGACACCCAGCTCTACTATAGTTTCCCTCCTCAAGCAGTACAGGAGGCTTGTAACATAGTAAATAACGATCTCAATATGTTTGTATCTGCAGCTAAAGACCATTGTTTAGTTATAAACTCGAGTAAATCTAAAGTACTTCTATTTGGATCTAAATTAAATCGTCAAAGAGTTTGTAATAATGTTAATATTATGGTTAATGCTGTGAAACTAGAAATGGTTGCAAATGCGAGAAATCTGGGAGTGATAAGATTTGAGATTTGAAAAACATATAAATACAATATTACAAAAAGCATACTCTTCTCTAAAATTGATTTACGGCATCAGACATTTTCTGCCATTTCACGTTAAGAAATCACTGTGCGAGGCTTTGATTTTATCACTTTTTAATTATGCGGATGTTCTCTATGGTCCATGTTTAACCTTACAATATAAATCTAAAATACAAAAAGTTCAGAACTGTTGCCTAAGACTAATATTTGGAATTCGGAGACGTTGTCGAATTTCTCACAAGTTAAAAGAAATTGGTTGGCTGAACATGGAGGATAGAAGGACATTACACTCAGCCTGTCTTTATCATAAAATTATTCTCTCAAAAAAGCCACCTTATTTGCATCGGAAAATTACATTTAGGACATTCACAATCTAAACATAAGAAATAGTGGGTTACTCACTGTTCCTCAGTTCAAATTAGAACTGTTTCGAGATCATTTAGATACCAAATTTGTAATGTATATAACGGACTTCCCCAGATAATTAAAGTTAAATCATTTAGTGAATTCAAAAAACATGTTCGAGAATTTCTTTTCAAAAATCTAAACTAGTGTACTGCCATGAGTGTTTGCCATGTATATGTATAAGTTGAATATTATTTCAATGCACCCAGTTGGAATAGAGATTTTTTTGTATATGTATATTATGTATTTTTTCTTCGCAATTTTTGCACTTGCATGTGTGTGTATGAGGTTAAGTGGAAGAGCAACTTTTAGAACGTTTGGCGTTGTAAAGTTGAACTTCGCCTTTATTTTCAATTTTGTAATTATAAATTACTTTGAATAATTATTGTACTCTATTTGAAAATAATAAAGACATTATTATTATTATTATTATTATTAATAACGGAATCCCATCCGTCAAATTATTTACCAATAATTATATTTTTCTGAACAAAATAAGGGCAAGCAGTATTTAAATAGTGCAAAATATCGTTTCTCGCCGAACGCGATAGAGGTTGATAGCTTTCAATCGTTTCTACTGCGATGTGGAACACTTCGTGTTTGTGACATTTTCAGTCCGGCATGGAGTAGCGAACGACCGATAGATGTAGTTAGTTCTACACCGCGTACTGGAAAACCTCATTAATTAGGGGGGTAGTCAAATGTCATCCGGTATCAATCTCTCACATTGACCCAAGCCAACATTCTTCTACCCTACCATACCCGCAGAGAGGATGCAATCTCTCCACGAATATAGCTTATATACGGTCTACCGGCTGCGGGGGTCGAACCCACAGCGATCCAGTTACCTCGATTCAAGTACTGACGCCTTAAACCGCGCGACCACTGACCGATCCGACTTGTTTTGAATTATCCTGTAATTGCTTAATTTACTGTTAGACAAATAAAGTATTCTTATTAATATTAAATTCGCCAAGAACTATTATTTATCCTTCCGCTTCACCTATTATTAAGTCCACGAGCCGCCGCTGATTTAAGTATAATTTTTTTTTTGGAGCGGTGGACAATAAAACGTTTTTCGATTATTTATGGTTAACTGCAGTTTTATTGGTTTCGTTTTTTAAAACCCTTTATTCCTTTAAAAAATTTAGTTTGGAAAATTTAGGCATCTAAAGATACAACACAGTGTAACACATACTAGCATAGATTTATTTATACGCACATATAAAACTGTAAATTTATGAATGAATTACTATAAATAAACTCAACCAAAGAAAGGCTAAGGGCAAGGCTCTGATCAAGTTCATGTCATGATTTAAATAAACAGGTGTCTACTTCAGCGATTATCTAGATATACTCGTATCGTATATGACCGGCGACTGATGATGGTGATGAATCACGCGTATATTGTGAACCAATGACTGTCCTTACTTCACGGCGTCATACAATCTATTTGGAAACCATCGAATCCGAGTGTTACGAAATGTAAATAAACATAACCGTTCCAAACATCTTTAAATTATATTATAATTCCGGATATAGAAAATGATGATTATATAATTAATAATTTATCAACATTGCATATTACAATATACTGAGAATGACGTCAAGAAGCCATCTTAATTTCAAATATATTAAAATGCATGCTGTTAGTGGCATTTTTTAAAATAAATCCATACTCAGTCAGATGAATACTTTTCATACAAAATTGATTATGTTACTTAGCGTGGCCGTACGGGAGACCGGGGCATTGTGGGGTACTTAAGGTTTATCAGTTAATAAAACAGCAGTAGTGTAAAAATACTACTTTATTAGTTTAAATCGTTAATCTAGCATGTTGTTCATCATGTGCGATGATATTTTCGTTGTGGCATTCCTAAATCATCAATAAAAAAATATTTCCACCAAAAGTAGCTATGCCCCATCATAGAGGGCAAAATGGGGTACCAAGTGGGGCAATGTGGGATATACGTAATTTAATGCGAAAATAACACAGATTATCTAGAAAATATTTTTAATAGACTTAAAGAGACAAAACTATAAAACAATAGGAACATTCTCGTAGTAACGTATGTTATAAAAATGCGTAGCTACATCTTACTCGCCGGCACACGAGCAGTGGGTCCAACGACTGTAGGCTCTGCACCTAATCCATCTTTGGATTGAGAGTATTGCGACCATAGGCAGCCACAATACATACAGGACATCTTCGTGGTCGACAGAACATAGATTTTCAAGTTGCTTTACAGATACTTTCCTTTTTTTTATTTTCTGTCACAGTTTCTTGCGATTTATTTAAGATTAAAGTTTTCGTTATTTTTCTTCTTCTTTTTATTTTATTTTCTGTTGAACAACTAATTTGTTTTTGTATGAAGATTCCGTAATTATAGCTGTCTTTTCTCTTCGCTTTGTAACCTGCTGTGTTATTCGTACTTTATAAGATGAATGCACGACAATACAAAACATCTTTTTTGTACATCATTGTTTATTCCTGAGCATCCAGGTTGGGGAAAGCTTGGTCGGGATGTTAGATCAGTAGTCCTCTGTGTATCATTCATGAGTGGCTAGGTTGCAGATAACTTGGTGGCAGTTGGCTCAGAAGTCGTATGGATATATATTATGTTGCAAGTTATTGTCTAAATCGACGTTCTGTCTGCATACGTGAAAACACGTTTAGTTCGAGAAATTCCTGTAGCCCTAAAAGAATTTATAGCTATTGTCATAGTAGCAGCTGCTACAAATGTCTCTCCAAACAATTTGGCTGTCTGGAATTGGGTAACCACTAGCCATTTCTTGACTTCATTGTTACAGTAGATACCTACAAGGGCTTCATAAAACCAATATCTAGGGGTTAGAGACAGTGAGGGGGAAATCTGAGGAGAACAACACCATTTTCACAAGTCAAATTCTTCGATACTTTTGACATGAGTGGCACATTCATCAAGAAACAAAAGTACTGAGTTTTCTTTGGTGGCTACCATTCTATAAACCTGTTTGACCACAAGATGAATAAATGACCATGAATCCATCCAGGCTCATGCCTTTCTCTCCATGAACCACCAGATGCTTCATCTACTAATTCGGCCTTTGTTTGTTTTTGGGGAAATATGCACATCGGAGATATATGACTTGACACAGTACTGAAGCAGATTATCGTCGTTGTCAATTTTCCTCTTTCTTTAGATGTTCCAATCTGGAATTTATCTGTTAAGGTCAAAATTTTGAAATTAATTTGGATATTTATCAATAGCTTTTTCAAGTAACAGAAATTGCCAACTGCAAACCTATTGAATCTCATAGCCATAGAAAACCGCTCAGCCAGTCTGCTCCTGCCATGCTGTCTCTTCTGTTAAGTTTATGGGTAATATAAGTACCATTACAATCGTTACAATTTATTTTATACACACCATTTGATTTATTATAAACAGGGGTTACTGGTTTTAAATTTGTAAAAATAAAATTTTGTTGTAAAAGATTTATGAGCGACATTAATATCAAACTTTTTCAAAACTTTTTAATATTTTCCGAAAGGTTTGGAATATATGGTAATGAAATATACTTTTTATTATTTCAATTATTATTATTACGATTGTTACCATGAAATACCATAAATTCTTTCCTTAATAATAGGATTATAGACATTTTTTGGATAATTGTTGATATCTAGAACATTTTTTATTTTTTTTAATATTCTTAGGTCTGTTTTTTGGATGTGATAATTTAATAGCGCGATCTGTTAAACTATTAACAACACTTTTTTTGTAAATATTTGGTGAAAACGAATTAAAGTTTTTGACCAGCTTGCTTTTGTAAACCAATTAGTTTCAATTAAACCGTCGTTGTTATGGTAAATAGTTAAATCAAGGAAATTAATACTGTTATATTTCTCTATTTCATTTGTAAATTGTAATCTAGGATGGAAATATTGTTTACTAAATAAATAAGAAAACTTCGGATAAAAAATGTTGGCGATGTAGCACGTCCACATCATGGTTGATTGTGAAATGCAAACCAGCCACAGCACAGCGTCACCACGTCAGTTTCTGCTGCCAATGGTTGCAGCCGGTTAGTTCAGAGAAGTGACCATGATGTGAACTAACTGCAAGTTAAACAAAACACAATACATACATTAAATACATATCACACATCTACCCCATAACCACCACTTTATATTTCAGTTATTACGTTAATTGTTATACTCCATTATACGTATATAAGTATTTGCTATGGAAAAGTCACTAAATGTCCAAATAATTCAATTAATAGACCCAGAAACCCATAAATCATATTTTTTACATATCTGAAGATAGTAAAAGACTAAAAAATGGTAAAACCATAAAATAATAATCCATTAATTATTTATTTCTTCATACGATATTTTAGATGAAAACGCCATTGCAATATACAATTGCATGCATGCAATTGAAAATTATGAACATGACGGACAGGAACTTGATTCTGAAGAGACGCCACCATCAGATCCTTCAGCAGAGTCACAAGTGAAATTGGTAAAACTGAATGACTCCGAGGAGAAAACAAAACACATATGGGGATTTAATGAAACAATTTTATTAATAAATTGCGTAAAAGCACATTTTGAAGAATTAATTCATCCAAGAAAACGTAAATATATGTAGGGAAATGTTTGAAACGATTTTATTAGCCATGGTATAACAGTGACCAGTGATACATGTAATCAAAAGTGGCGAAATATGTTGAGGAGTTATAAGAACTGCACAGACAATAAAAAAAGTAACTGCGTGATGTCCTGTTAACTATTCTAGTTCTTGGAGAGAATGGATCAATTTTTGAAAAAATAAACCTAATATAAGTAGGGGCCACCGGGGCAAGTTGACATACATTTAAAATTTTATTTTTTCCAAAAGTTATAATGGAATTTTTGTTTGTTTCAGGTTTTTTTTAACCCAAGGCTGTTTCTTGGCTACTACCCTGCATAGTCAAATAACGTTAATTTTTAACTAGTATGATGTCATAATTTTTCTCCATAGTTATTGTAATTTTGTCAACATATCCCACCGTTGGGGTTAATTGACACATAGTTTGCGGCATATTGACACATACCTATTTGGAAATATAGAAGTGAAATCCGCACCACTACATTGTTCATTGGCCCACAAACGACACCTGCATTGTATCCACTCTTCGCCGGATGCACTATTAGAATAGGTGTCCATACAGACAAGACAAAACGTTTCCTCTTCATCTTCTGAATCTTGATCCTCATATCCACAAACATGTTTAGCCTTTGCTTTTGCTCGTTTCGATTCAAAGACAGACTTTTTAATCGAGTCGCAAGGGTCTTTCTCTTAGCCTTTCGTTCACGGACAGTTATTATATTATATAAACTTATTATGTAAAACTGGCTCTTTCTATACTTTATAACGTCTACCAACCGACCACTCTCGACGATCGACCATATCGATAGTTACGTGTGAGCTAGGGATGGACAACGATTCATTTAAAAGTATCCATATTTGGTATCGATCCGGATCGTAAGCAGAGGTATCGATACAGTACAAAATCATTTTAGAAAATATCGATGCCTTGCTCCGGGGTGTGAATCCCACATTGATGACGAAAAAAACAATGCTCTACACATCTTGCTGTAATTTGTGACAATTCGCGAATTTTGCAGTTTTCTATTTTTTTTTTCGCTATAAATTGATAAAATGTTATACCGGATCATATGGTAGCGATACCCGACAAAATGTATCGATAATTGGAATATATCGCTTTAAAAATATCGATCTAAAATATCGAGTAACGAAGACTAAAATATCGATACTCTAGAAAATCGTGTCATATCGTGCATCCCTAATGTGAGCTCCGAACGGGATCGTAGCCGACGAAAGTAACCACCACTATCACCAAATTCGTAATAAAGTTCTGTGCTTAGTACTTGTTTAGTGTCCTGCTTCCTTTTATGGAATCACACATCTTTGTAGATACATGCAACGTTACTAATCAATTGGAAAAGTTACTACTGGCCTACTATTTTTTTTATACCCAGCAAGAATGTTGTTCGCATTCTGCTATAAGTGCTAGGACCTGATTATAGAATATATTTTCTCTAACACGATTTTAGAAAGTACACGTTCCACAACTAAAAATTAGATTGTAATACATGTCATTCGAGCATACTGTGTTAGAATGGCATTCTATCACACTGTGTTAGAATGTTATTCTAACATACTGTGATGGAATGTGTACAAATAAGCATTTTTTTGTATGATTTCTAAAATCTTGTTAGAATCTAAAACACGTTTAGAATGGCATATTCCACACGAGCAAAAAGTTTGTAGTAGTAGACTACGGTTCGCGAGTATGCCATTGTACAACTTGTTGTAGAATATACTATTCCAATAGCTGGATTGGTTGGCATGATTCATATTTATGATCCTTACAGTGTCCAGATTTAACAACGATGAGTAAATTTAAAAATAAAAATATTTTTCCGTTTACCCACTCTAACCATGAACATACTGTATACATAAATATTAACTGAATTAATTAACTCAAGATTACTACATGCTTGAAAAAATATGCCAAATATGTAATGTTGATTAAAAATAATAATTTGTTCTATGTAAATTGCTTATTTATTTCAGAACGCCCTGTAAACAGTCAATGCTATTGTAGTATCAGCTCCATTATCAATTTTAAACATATGTTTAAAAAAATTGACGTATAAAAGCAATCAAAATTACAAGAGCAACCTTGGGTACTTATTTAAAATAACGTGTTTACAAGATTAACATTGTAAATTAATTAAAAATTACGCAGTAATGCTACTACAAAGCTGCGTCTTTTTAAATAAGAATTTAATTAGTGAAAAAACCTCCAGCCCTCCTTTACTCATATAAATACAAAATTGCGCGCATGCAAAATCTAACCCGTAGACTCCTTCCGGCTACCACTACCACGTCCAATGATATTCTAATAACTCGGTCCACTCTCCACATCGCACCTAAAATTGTTCGTGTGTCGACGCACTTCCTCTTGCCTACCAACCATTTGATCGAAGGCGATTCGTTAGTTTGATATGCAATGATTGCTGTGTCGGGCAATGGGACTTGAAATGCCCTTTCTACAAATAGG
The DNA here is from genome assembly GCA_025584915.1 of Monochamus saltuarius. NCBI lineage: Eukaryota > Metazoa > Arthropoda > Insecta > Coleoptera > Cerambycidae > Monochamus > Monochamus saltuarius. Next base: position 46,089,413 of record CM046721.1, on the reverse strand, counting down.
TAGTATTATTTAGATCAAAAACGTACACATAGATGTACAACAAAGCAAGTAAGTCAATACTTTGTTCCCCACAACAGCAAGGGGGACATGTACATTCCGATACATTATATATAGGTACTTGTACTTATAAGATTAAAAACAAGCTGATGGACTATTATTCCTTTTTCATCAAAATAATAACAGAGTAGGAAATACTTAAATCCTATTATTGTATCTTTAATAGTAATACAGGAAATATACAAATTTCATAAGCAAATCAATTTTCTATCACTATCACTAGCTTCATCAGAAGTGATCTTTTTCCCCATTATCTTTCACACCTGAATCTTGCTAACATTATCCTTTCCTTCTTTCTTTCCCTCTTTACGTATCTCGGTATCTTCTCTATTATCAACCTCTCATATTTTGCATTGTATCTTGAGTCCTTTATTTTTGTTTTTTATTTATTGCCTGTCTATATCTTTGTCTCTCAGCTAGCTGTAATTCTTTTCTCATCATCTGCCTCCAGTTCTTAAGCCTTCTATTTCTGTGGTTGCATACCCTATTTCGTTGGTAGTATGTCCCAATATTCTCTCCTCCTTTTTTTCTAACCAGCACTGTTGCAGTATCTTGCAGTCTTTCTTTTTCATTATCTTTTCATCGTATTTCACTGATAGGTTTTCTACTTTCACCCTCATTTTATCTATTTTGCTTTCTTCTCTGACAATGTAAGCCGGAGTTTCTCTATCTGTTCTTAGTATCCACCTTAGATATTTCTCCTGTACTTTTTCCAATTCTTCAAATTCTCTCCATCCCCACACCTTGGCCCCATACTGGAGTATGCTCCCCATCAAACTGAAAACGCTCTTTCTCCTGTCCCCCAAACTATCCCCATTGCTTGATTTGCCTTCCTTACTATGTTTTTTATATGTGCTGCAAATGTATTCCTTGAGTTAAACACAACTCGTTTACTTGATCTATTTGTTTCCCTTTCCAATTGCACTGATATACTTCTCTTTTTCCTTCCTTTTCCAAAAATTATCAATTTTGTTTTCTCCACATTCACTTGTAAATCTTTTTTCCTAAAATATTGTCGCGGAATTTGCCCCGCTCGCACCCAATTCGACGACTGTGGTATACTCACGTCAAGATTTCAGACGTCTTACGTCCTCTGACGTTACACATTTGTTTTTATTGTCAACGTAATTGTCGATATTTGGTCGCGTTAAAAACAATCATTTTTTGCAATTTAGTGCAATATATAATGCAAACTTTTAGTGTACTACCAGTTACAGTGTCTTAAATATTTTAATGAAAATATAATGAATTATTCATTTGTTCGTATGACGTAAGTCGTCTGAATTCTTGTCGCGAGTACGCTAGATTGCCCCGATCGCCCCTACGCAATTCTGGTAAACAAACAAATTGGCGGGTATCGAGGGGTGACTGAAAATATGGGGAATCGACGAGAAGCGTTCGAGTCGTTCGAGAAAATGGATCTAGAGATGCTAGAAAATACCTGGAATATTCGTTTGGTCTATAAACGAAGAATAAACGGCCGAATCAGTTAGTATGGAATTACAATCTTGAATTGGAGTGTTTAGTTGAAAATTACCTGGAGGTTCAGAGCGACTTATATAGTGAATAATTAAATAGTGTTTAGTTGAGTTGTAATTATTATTCAGTAGTGTACAGAGTAGTTAATAAAGATAAGTGATTAATTAACGGATTGTTTTTCTGGTAAAAGAAAAAGATAGGTTAGGAAATCCGTGACAATTTGGTGTCGGAAGTGGATTTAACTGGAAGTTTGAAGAACTTTCTGGAACCCTGTGCGTGGGTGGAATAAAGACCCAAGTGTGACATATCACCGCACTCGTCGTGACGTAAGGAAGTTAACGGTGGTATTTGCGTAGGACAGTCTCAGACATTCTAGAACTTTATACCGAAATGAAACAAAGATCCAAGTGTGGCATATCACTGCACTGGTTTTATTGTGAGGAAGGCAACGATGCTATCTAGAAATACATTCGTGGGCAATCTAGAACTTTCCAAAGAAAAGAGAATGAATGCCTGTAACTAAAAGTCAAGTCAATATGGATGCACAACTGGCAAAACTGTTAGAAATGATGCAAACGATGCAAAAACAGGGTCGTATGATGCAAGAAAAGTTGGAAGAACAAGGACAAACAATGCAAGAGAAATTTGAAGAACAAGGGCATAAGATTGAAGATCAGTCCCAAACGATGCAGCAGAAATTAGAAGAACAAGGGTATAAAATGAAAGATCAGATACAGGTAATACAACAGGAAATGAGGGATCAAACGAAAGAAATGCAAACAAAGTTAGAAAAATTGGAGAATACTCTAAAAGAAAAACTAGAGGAGCAGTCACATAAAGTGACACAACTAGATGACAAATTAGAGGAGCAGTCACATAAAGTGGAAATACAAGTAGAAGAGAAACTGCTAACACAAAAAAAGGAAATAGACGAAACGAAGTAATAAACCAGGTTAGAGAAGAACTTCGACATAAATTAGACAAGATAGCAAAGGAGGGCGTAATCAAATCAGAAGGACCTGTTATCCGAACTCAGGAGACGAAACCCCCTGAATTCGACGGCAAAGAGTCCTGGAATGTATATCTGCGTCAGTTTGAAGCAGCAGCTACAGCAAACGAGTGGTCTGATTATAAAAGGCTACTACTTTAATAGTTGCTCTACGAGGGGAAGCTCTTGACGTCTTACAAGGAGTTCCTGCTGGGCAGCAGAGTAACTATGAGCTTCCGAAACAGCATATGGAAATGAGATATGGTGATAAGCACCTGCAGCAAGTGTACCAAGCACAATTAAAGAATCGTCACCAACAGAGTGGTGAGAATCTACAATATTTTGAGACCGATGTTGCCCGACTGGTTCGATTGGCTTATCCGACAGCCCCGTCCGAATTCTTAGACCAGCTTTCCATCCAAGTTTTCACTGATGGTCTAAGAGATTGTGCGACTAGCTAGACCTAAAACTTTGAATGAGGCCCTCTCGCATGCACTGGAATTCGATGCAGCAAAAATGGCGTCAGGTAGACATGTTAAAGTTCGGGCCATCAGTGATAACAACGATAATATAGGAAATGGAGACATAATTAAGACACTAAAGGAGGTCATTGATAAACTCAGCCCAACTACCAGACCAAAGAAAGAACAATCTGATAGTCGAAGGGATCGCCTTCTTAAATGCTGAAACTGTGAGCAGACAGGACATGTAAAGAAACAGTGTAGGGTCCCAGCCGCAGGTCAGCAAAGGCGCGACTCTCAGGTGGCAGCCACGCAGGAAAACTAGTTTCAGCCGGCTTGGCGGGGCGAAAGCTGGCCGCATCCTTTAACCATGCCCCACGAGAAGAAGTTACGTTATCACGTCTCCAGGACTCTGACTCCTTGCTAGTAGAAGGCATTATTTTTGGTCGTATGTTCCCTATGGTAATCGACAATGGAGCAACAAGTACTATTGTATGGCCGGATATTATTGGTGATTGGCGTATTAAGAACCCTGCCAAACGTTATGTCCTTACAACAGCCAGTGGACAACAACTGCCAGTCAAGGGGGAATGCGAGCTTGAAGTAGAATTGGGAGACGTCAAGCTTAAACACAGAGCCTTGGTAGCAGAGATATCGGACAATGTCATACTCGGACTAGACTTACTACGAGCAAAGGGGGCGAACTTAGATTTGAATGCTGGTACGCTACGGATAATGGGTGAGAAAGTAGTGCTAATAAACACCACTGAGAATAACGCTGTACGGAGACTCGTTATTAAAGAAGATGTGGTACTACCTGCTCAAGTCGAAACCTTGGTTGTTACAGTTATGGATGGGGAAATGTCTTGCAGTGTAGGAACCCAGTAATCCAGATTTGTTCAGTAAGTCTGTAGTCACCGGACGTACTCTGATTAAATCTGAAAAAACGGCAATGGTACGGGTAGTTAACCTAAAAACCTTTCCACAGAAAATTACAAAGGGAACTGAAGTAGGAGTCTGTGAACTTGTTATCATCGTGAGAGCACTCAAGGAAATCAACGGAACGGAGAAAAAACCAAACAAGACCAGTCTACCAGAATATCTCAGGGACATCGTCGATAGGGCCAAGGAAAGATTAACAGAGGTGGAGATGGAACAACTGGAAGAGCTGCTAAGTGAAAATGAAGATGTGTTTGCACTTAAATCAGGCGACTTTGGGAGAACCATTGTAGTGAAGCATCGAATCGATACTGGTTTATCGTCTCCTATAAAGCATTTTAACTTTTTCCATAATTCTTTGGTAACAGAATGATTTGTGTAGATGCGTAACTGTTTATAATACTCTAATAAGCAGATAACTTTTAAGATTCAGCGTTGTCTCTCTTGTTTTATACGCAATTTTTGAACAAATTCATAGCTGTTCTAAAAAACAATATCTCTTCACTGTGTCAATTACACAAGTTTTCTCCAGGGTGTATAACAACTGACAAATCATTTTCACCTAAAATGTTTCATCATAAAATCTCTGAATTTTACTCGCCACTGCTCGTTGAGAACATTGTCACATAATTCTATTAAAAAACTAGTTAACACTTGAATTGATGTAAATTATTAAAAATTTTTCACGGTGTATGGTACACAGTGATGAGGTACAATTATTCACGGTCTTTCATGTTCTGTAGCGCATTTCCCTCTAAAAGTTAAAATAAATGATTTGTGCATCTTTAGATATGGTTCTATGTCCTTGTAACGTCAGCCTTAATTTCATAAGTAGCTTTAAATTATTATTATTTACAACACTTATTTTAATGCAACAAATTCAACTGCTTTTACCGCTATTGTTATTAATTATCAATAGAATTAATTTGTCGTTTTAATTAGTAAAATAGGTGTACTTGATGTACAACAAAATTTTGGACCCGTCTTATCCAGTTTCTACAAGCTAACACAAATGTTTCTGCTTCTTGTCCGTCTTGAACTTGTAAATTATTGGCAGCAGCTATAAGGTTTCGTAAATCAGCAATAGTGACCCCTACGGTGCAATATACTTCATTTTTTAAATATCCCCACAAAAATAAGTCCAAATGATTTGAAAGTCAGGAGATCGTGGCGGTCATGGTATGATACGCCACACTGCTGCAATACGCCGTAGACGCCCTGAACCTTCATCTCTTCCATGATTTGCTTGCAAATTTACCGCGTCTGCGTATGCACTACGCTTACACTCACTGCACACCGTTGTAAAAGTAGCTACGTTTGGCACCGGAAAATAGTTCTGCTAAAGTATTTTCACTACACCATAAATTATAACGAACATCAACAGCAAGTTACCATTTTTAATATTTGAAAAACTAATGTAAATACCACGCATCACAAAAAGTTAATACGATAAGTCTAGGATATTTGAAATTACCTGGCTAGAGACTACAGTAGCCCAGCGATGTAAGGGTAGAAAGTACTACAACTGCAATAATATTTTACTCGGAAACTATAAGGATTTTACAAAAAAATTTTGTACTATATTGACTCCATTTTCCAAAACGCATCTATTAACAATTTTTTTCAGATAAGTTTTTAATCACCCTGTACATATTCCACTATAAAATTAAGGTAAATTGTGGACAGTTCATCAGTTTCAAATATATACAGGGTATCCTACTGGGAACTCCTTCAATCGTTATCTGAATCCGAAGTATTTGAAATTTGGCAACATGGCAAAGTCTGAGGCAAATAAATTGAATCGCTTGAGAATATTTGCTTGTAGCTAATGTGTGTGTGTGTGTGATTTAAAATCGCACTGGTTCATAACCAAAGAGCCAGACTTTGTACATTGGTCTGCTCATTTTTTTCAATTTACTTAACTATATCTTTATAGGTATACACATAATGTGGGTAATAAGGAAAAACGTATAACATAATGTTCTTTCTTAATTGACAGTTATTAATATATCCATCTGAGTGACAATAACAGAAAAACTTATCTATGCTTATATCTGTAAGTACATACATATTTACCTGATTATTTATGTTTATTTATATTTACCTATATATATATTAGACATTTTTTAATTTTGTATTTTTGTTTTTTTTTGTCGGACAGTTTTTTAATTTTGTTTTTTTGCGACCTTTTTATTTATTATTATTATTTTTTTTTAACTTTTGTTACAATTTTATGTTGATCTTATACAATTATATAAGATTTTGTATACATCCATTTTTCCTAATGATAATAAGGTAGAAATGTTAGTAGGCAACAATTGTTTAATATCAATCAATCTGGTAAAGAGATCATCTACCTGAGATTTCTTTATTGAACATTCTATCAAGCAATGTTGTAAGTTGTCTATTTCTCCACAGGCACAGTAAGGATTATCTTTAAGTTTCATTTTATATTTGTATTCCCCGCATAAATAATGGAAACTTCTCATACGTGAAATAGTACGTATAAACAACCTATTAGTTTCTGTTGTGAACCATGTTTTTTTCCTTATAGATTCCTTAGATAATATTTATTCCAGTTGTTCTTTAGTTTTTCCGTGATAATTTTTTTGATGTGCAATGTTGGTATTTTAAATTCAGGGATGGAATTTCCGATTAAATATGCCTCTTCAGCTAGTCTATCTACGAATTCATTTTACATGATTCCTGCGTGGCCTTTTATCCAAACTATTTCAAGATTTTTATTTAGAATTCGTAAATTGTTGTACATTTTAATAATATCAATAATGAGATGGGTTGATTTTGATGATGGATTGCAATTTTGGATCGCTTGTGTAGCACTTTTACTGTCCGTGAATGAGTTCATAATTTTGACAATATTTTATTGCTTCTTTGATAGCTACAAGTTCAGCCGTGTAGATGCTGGCTTTTGAAGGGAGTCTAAACTGCATGGAAACTTTATCGTTATCATGGTAAACTGCACACGCTGTTTCGTTGTTTATTACGGAACCATCTGTAAATATGTGTTCCTGATGTTGCCATCTAGTGACCAGGTGCGTCTGGAAAGTGATGTTGTTTATATATTCGTTATCTTGAAAGTCCATAAATGTTATTTTCGGTATATTATCATAAATGTAGTAGTCAATACTAAAACAGGGTAATTTAAATGATTTATATATTTCTTCTGTGAACTCAGAAATGTCTGAGTAACTCCCTACTAGTTGAGGTAATTTCTTATGATGCCAGTACCTGTTCGTAAGTCCTAGTATAGATAGATTAAGTTAAGTTGAGTAATTCACTATTTCTGGATATGTGTTTTACAAGAAGTCTATCGCTCAACATTTCTCTTCTGAGATGTAATGGTAGTTCAATGCATTCTGATTCCATGATATTAATTGGAGTACTTCTAAGGTAACCAATCGATAGTCGAAGTCCTTTATTTTTCAGTTGTTCAATTTTTTGTAAGTGCATCCAATTAGCCGTAAGAGATACAGCCATAGTCACAGATGGACCTAATTAGTGATCTATAGAATAGAAGACATATATTGGGATCAGCTCCCCATTTCCTGTGGCTAAAAGTGCGAAGAATATTGAGTGGATTTTTGCTTCTTTTGCATATTAAATTTATATATGGTCTTTCCAGATTAACTTTTTATCTAGTATTAACCATAGGTATTTTACTGATGTTTTGTATTTGATGTTTAGACTGGAAAGTTTTATAGAATTAGGTGGTTGATAACGCGATCTTGTAAAAGTGGATATAGATGATTTTTCTATATTGATGATTATTTATAAACCATTTAGTTGCGAGTGTTAATGCTTCATCCAGTGCTTGATAGCATTCGTCTACTTTTCTACCCTGTATTTGTATGGCGTAATCATCAGCAAATTGGTATACCTTAACTGGTGTGTTAGAAAATTATTGTTCAAAATCATGTGTATTAATAATAGTATATACACAAGCGGACTTAATATACTGCCCTGAGACAACCCTATTGATGCTTTTCTTAGTCCTAATAACCCAGTTGTTCTCACGTAGATGTTTATTGAGCTGTATAGTTGATAGATGTGTGAAATAAGTTTATTAGGAAGACCGATTTGGCACATTTTTGTTGCTAGTATGTTGCAGTCCACATTGTCGTATGCACCTGTAATATCTAAAAACACTATACTAGTTGACCCTTTTTTTGAAAAACCTATTTGAATATCCGAAACTTAACTAGCTAAATTATCTTGGGTTGAGGATCCTTTTCTGAAGCCAAATTGTGATTTTGGTAATAGGCTTCTGTTTTCTAGCCAGTGCTCTATTCTGCCTTTTATTATTCGTTTACGTTCTCAGCACGCAGGAAGCTAACGCAACTGGGCGATAAGAATTGGGATTATCATCAGGTTTGTTTGGTTTTAATATCGGTAGCACAATGTAGTCACGCCATTCTGGAGGGATGTTTTTTTTTCTAAATAGATGTTATTAAATATATTTAAAATTAATTGTTTCAAATAAGGCGGTAGATGAAATAACATTGCATAATGTATTTGATCTTTGCCGGGTGCGGTGTTACTATTCCGTTTTATTGCTTGATTTAACGAGCAAAGGTAAACGATCTTAACAAGGCATTTGATTCATCGACATTGTCTTCTAAAAAGGGAGTTTGAGGAGCTACAAATGATGGAGTGAGTTTATTAAAAAAAAAACGATCAAGCCACTCTGCAGAGGAATCTATTATTTTACCATTTTTTTGTGGCCTATTGATGAATTCATTAAATTGTTGTCAAACTTTTTTTAATGGAACGTTTTTGTTTAAACTTAAAAAATAGCATCGCCAAATTTCTCTTTTCGCCTCTTTTATTATTTTTTTAGCAATTGCATCGCATCTTTTATAATTCATAATATTAATTAAATTAAGATTGTTTTTGTAACGTTTAAAACTCTTTTTTCTTTTTTTAACTGTTTCCTCGCAATTATCATTCCACCATATTTTTTGCTACGAATATTATTTTTATATTGTGGTATAGCAGAGTGGTTGATCATTTCGATACAATTTTGATAATTAACATTTTCTGAACTATTTGCCAAGACAGCATTTTGAGTAAAAATTATTCCAGTTTGCTTTTTTATATTCCACATTCTACGACACTTTATTTCAATGAACTGTGGATGAATTTGACAGTTTATAATGATCGGTATATGATTTGAGCCATATGTGTTCTTAAGTACCTTAAGTACTGAATTATTTGTGGTGAGCATAGAGTAAGATCAATAGCACTGTAGATTTGGTAGTAGTTACCTATAATAATAATAATATATAATAATAATATCTCTACCCCTCATTCTAATCACGAGGATTAGCCCAGTCGAAGACTTGTGCGGGAGAGGGGCGGCATATTATTATTAAGCAGGCCGCATTTGCGCCCAGGAACGACTTACGTTGGTAGGCCCTAACCTCCATTCAGTGCAGAAATAAGGGAAACCTGGAAACCTCATTAATTAGTAGTAGTTAAATGCCAACCGGTATCAATCTCTCACATTGACCCAAGTCAACATTCTTCCACCCTACCATACCCGCAGAAAGGGTGCCAATCTCTTCACGAATATAGCTTATATACGGTCTACCAGCTGCAGGGGTCGAACCCACAGCGATCCAGCCACCTCGATTCAAGTACTGACGCCTTAAACCGCGCGACCACTGACCGATCCCTACCTATGCCCGTAGGAATACCGTCATTTAGGCATATTAGATTATTATCTATTGCATCCAATAAAATCCTCCCGTAGGTATCTGTAACTTCAACCCCTCCCCCCCCCATGCTACATGGTGAGAATTAAAGTCACCTCCAATAATACATGGTTTGGGAATATATTGGAAGAATCCATTCCATTCATTAAAATTAATTTTGGTTTGGGGAGTTACATATACCGAGACAAGAATTAATTTTTTGTTTTCACATAAATCTATTGTGATACAAACTTGCATAAATTTATTATTGATTGTTAATGAGACTTACGAATATCTTATGTTACGTTTAACGAGGATAACTACCCCTCCTCTCCCATCTTGACGATCAAGATGAATATTATTAAAGCCGTTATAACTAGTATATACGTTTACTTTGAACCAGGTTTCTAACAAAAAGGCAATATTGACTCCCTGAGTTACCAACAAATTCTCTAAATTACCCTTATTTGCTGCTGATCTGCAATTCCATTGGCATATTACTAAATTATCCATTTTATTATTGCCCGGGAATATAAAAATTAGTAAAAATATGACAAAAAAGTAATTCAAGAGAATCCACTAGGATTCCCAAGATATTTTTTCTTGGTTACATTTAATATGATTTTGAATTAAATTAAGGATATGAGATTCTTGTATTTCATTGAAATTTTTTGTTTGACACTAAAACCAAGTCTAATATTTTTTTGTTTAATTTATTTTGCGTCAGTAAATGATCAAGTTGATCAGCTGTATCGTTTATATTTGAGTAATATATAAGGTTATTTAAGATACCACCTGGGGTACGAGTAAGGAAAACCGGTGATATTATTTCGTTTCTTTGTATTTCCGTAATATCCGGAGTATTAGGCCTTATTCTTTTGTTTGGAGAATTAATGACATGAGTAAATCGATTAGGAGTACTTTTGAATGGTGGTATATGAGCCATATATTTTTTAATGTCTTTTTGCCGCTTAAATTCTAGACAATCCTTGATTTGATTTGTAAAATGATTTCCGTTACAATGAAAACATTGAGGGTTGTTGTTCAAATTTGTGCAAGAATCAGAAGTATGATTTTCTTTACACTTGATACATCTAACCTTGCTTCGACATTGTGTCCCCATGTGCCCGAAACGAAAACAGTTGTTACATAATATGACTCTCCGCACGTAAGGTTCGACTGCAAATTTATCATGATTAATAGCAATGTATTTTAGTAATTCTTGTGATAAAAAACTAATGACAACTGTTTTCGTAGTGTTGTATTTGACTTCATTATTCTCAACTACTTTTTTGTTAATTCGTCTAACATTTTCTACTTCAAATTGGCAGTGTAAATCGGATTGTTTATTTCTCTTTAAGATATTTGTTAGAATATTCTTCATAAATTCTTATAACTCCCTGTCTAAAAATAGCAAATTTTGGAATATAAAATTCTAGATTATATAATCTCATAAAACTTTTTGAAGAAATTAATTTATTTGCTGCGTCATAGGTTCTGAATGATATTCGTACTCTGGTCCTGTGAATTGATTCGATATTTTAAATTTTATTGTCCAACTCTGGAATTACTTTCAAGATTAGTTCACCTACCTTAACAGCGTTTAATTTACCTTTAAAATTTGATGTATTAATTTTTTGCATATACATGAAAAGGGCCTATATTTGATTGGTTATAAGAATAATTTGGATGTTCTGAGCCTTTCTCCGTTGTTATTGTTACTTGATCTGACGAGGTTGTATTTGTACTTGTGTTACCACGCGGATTAGTTACTATTTATTAGTGTATTTTTAGAACTTAAACTTGATTCTCTTGAGTTTCCATCACTACTATTTCCAGAAAAATCCATGTCCATATTATCACTTTTATCAGGGGGCTCGCCCCCCTGGGCTGCACTCATTCTGTTTGTTTCTATGCAATTATTTTTGCACTACACTACACTAAACACTAGTCACTAAACATTAAACACTAAATTTAGTCCATAAATTAAGGTATTTTATCTAACAATCACTAGCGCCACGTGGACACGGCTGTTCTCGTTAACAGCTTGAGAAGGAATGTTGTAGCTAATGACGGTACCATTGATCATTGTAAATTCGTTACGAGGAGTTGCCCACCTAGCATCTCTCTCCATTTCAGAATGTTTTCCTCAGCAGTTGACGATATAGAGTTAAGCGCCCCCATTATCGCCAGATAAGCTTGCATTTGCAAACCAGAGAATTTATACTTTATTGTCCTCGCGCCAATATCCTTGACTGGATAAATGACCTCGGATGAGCGGGGTCGAGAGGGACTATCTCTCTTTACCCACTTCATCACTGTAGGCCTGGACGCCTCGTAGAGGTGGGTTCCTTTCTCCGGTCAGCCTCGACCGCAATTACGGTCGATGCCGGCGGCTCGGGGAACCTCCTCCTGTCATGGCAAGCCCCGTCGGCAAGGGCTTATCTTCTCGCGCTCTTCTGCCTCCTCTTCTTTCTTCGCCGACTCGTACAACCCCCGGGGGTAGCCATGTTTGGCCACCGTGCGAACACCTCCGGCCGGGTGAGGGTTTGGGTTAAGACGGATAAGTACTGTGGCTCTAGGGAGACGCTAGGACAAAGCACCTTAAAGGCCCTATCGTCCAGCGTCGTGGAAAGGATAGGATAACGCGCGTCTAGGCAGGCTCTGGGGTAGGGTAAGGAAAAATTAAAAGTCTTTTCTTGGTCCTATTATTGATCCTGGCGGTCCTGAAACAAAAGAAATGTCTCAACTTACCCCGCGTCCAGGAGTTGAAACCTTGGCCGCCTGTACCTGGCGGCCGCATCGGGTCGGTAGTCCACTGCCGCCTGGATCAGCTGATTGGACTTCTGCGCGTGCGAAGAATGCCTCCGCTCGCGCTTTCATCGCTTCCAGGGCTGGGGTGAATCCCAGATCCCGGCGAATGTCGCTATTACGGACGAACCAAGGGGCCCCCGTCGCGCAACGCAGGGCGACATTCTCGACGGTCTGAACTCTTTTCAGGTGCGTCTTCGCTGCGTATCCCCATGCTGCTCCGGCATACGTCAACTGTGGCTGCAAGACAATTCTGATTAACCTCACCTTGTTTCCAAGGCTCAGTCGGCTATCCCTATGGAATAACGGATAGAGTTTTGCCCTCACAAACTTGCCTTTGCGAACCACTTCTTTGACGTGTGGCTTCCAGGTCAGCTTTCTTCGTCGGTCCACTGGATGTCCTCGTCGTTGAACGTCACGCGGCCTCTCGCCTGCGCTCTGTATCTACGAGAGAACGTCATACCTTTGCTTTTCTCTGAGTTGATCGCCACCTTCCAGTCCTCCAGTCTACCTAGCGCTGAAGTCGCCTCGTCGCCATTTCCCGATCAGGATCGGGCCAAAATGGCGGTGTCATCGGCGTAGAGGGACACGGAAGTGTCCTCTGTCCTGGGTAGGTCCGCTGTGAAGATATTGAAAAGGTGCGGAGACAGCACGGCTCCTTGGGGAACGCCGGCTTCCATGGGTCGATAGGTGGACAGGGCCCCGTTCACCTTCGCACGCAGCAACTCCACTTCCATTGCCGCGGACGAATTTCCCTGGAGGGTGCTGGTGCTGCTAGAACCTGCAGATAGGCTTCTAATCAGCTCTTCCAGGGATCGATGACGGGGTTCTCCGTTGGGAATAGATGCGTCATGAAAATGGAGTCGATATCGTAAAAGCTTTTTTTTATAAAATCCTTATAATTTCCGAGTAAAACATTATTGAAGTTAGCATTTTCGACCTTTACATCGCTGGGCCACAGCATTCTCTAGACAGGCGATTACGAATATTGAAATCCGATTACTTTTTGTAGGCAAGTTTTTGTGACGTCAGTGTTTACATTAGTTTTTCAAGTGTCAAAAGTGGCTTATAGTAGTACACGGAGTTGATGGATATCGTTTCAATTTATTACGCTGTGAAATGCTTTAGCAGGACGATTTCCCGGTAAATATGTGCCAAATGCAGCTACTTTTACCGCGGTGTGCAGTGAATGTAAATGTAGTGCAACGCGAGGGAAATTTGAAACCGAATCTTGGAAGAGATGGAGGTCCAGGACTTCCACGGCCTATTGCAGTAGTGTGTATCATACACGAGGCTCAATTGTATCCGTACCATGTACAGCATGTCCAAGCATTAACACCAAAGGATTAGACGAGGAGGGCCAGTACCATGGCCGCCACGATTTCCTAACTTTAAAGCATTTGAACTTCTTTTTGTGGGGATATTTAAACAATGAAGTGTCACACCCAAGTGGATACATACTATTGATGATTTACGGAAATGTATCATAGTTGCTGCTAATAAGTTATGAGTTCAAAACGACAAGAAGCAGAAACATTTGTATTAGTTTGTAGAAACTAGGTAAGACGGGCCCAAAATGTTCTTGTAACATCAGGTATGTCAAACTATTTTAGTAATTAAAGCCACAAATTAAATCTATTGGTAATTAATAACAACAGCAACAAAATCAGTTAAGTTTGCTGTATAAAATCGGTGTTATAAAATGTTATTTATTTCTTTCCTTGAGCATTTTTTTCCATTTTTTGTCCGGTCGCAGATTGCCGCCTTATCAGGTTTTATAGTGGACCAGTTTTCAGTGCCGTACAGAAGTGTGTTTTTAAATCATTTTCGAACAGTCCTTTTTTATTTTTTCTTTACAAAATTGTATTTGTAAGAGTCGCCTGTACACTCAGAATTTTTTTTAAATAAGTTCTGAATCACCCTGTATATTTACTATCTTTAACATAGCGAACATAGCTTACAGCGTGTTTGTAGAAAAAATATTTAGGTAACTTGTATAAAGTGTTTAGTTTTTTGCACTTTTTACATAATTGAAAGATAAATTGTTATAAGAAGTATATTACATTATATCTTTAATAATAGGCATTAGTTCATTTCCTTGAAAAAAGGCAACAAGTAATTTCAGTAAGCACTTTAATAACAAGTATCTATTACTTTGTTAAGTGGTGGTGATTTATTATTTTTGACAAGTAAACAAGTTTACAAAAAATCGTTTAGTGTGAGTGTATAATTTTATTAAGTATATATAGTTATAGCAGTAAATTCAGTATAGATTACCAGTACATTAATAATAATTTAATTATAAATAACTAGTAAATATGGATGAAAGGAAATGTTATCCATATAAATCTTTAAAATCTATCAATAAATCTTAAAATTTCAATATACAAGGTTTCAAAATTCACTACAAAGATTTTAAGGGTGTATTTTTGAGGTCAGAATAAGACTTTTTCCTCTATAAACATATGTCCTAAATTGCACCCTCTCTGAACTACAACCAACATAAGTTGCATGAAAAAATTATTATTATGAACCGTTCCTACAGTCATGCATTAAATATAAAAATTTGCAAGCCTCTGTGCCTTTAAGTGCTCCATTTTTTTTTTTGACTCAAAAACGACGGAAACCTAATTTTGGAGGGGAATTGATGGCGCACTTTACACTAAATCGGGTAAAATATTACAATTTGAAACTACCTTGATCTTTTTATAAGAATTACTGAAAATGTCCACCGCCTGTTGTGATACAACCCTCCATATGTATAGACTAGCCTATGCACTCGAAAAGTTTTTCGTACAACTTGATAGACATCAATGGTACATTAACGAAGGGCCTTAACCGAAGACACGGGCCGTACAAAAGAAACGAGGGTTTCAGAGGTATCCCCATAAAAAATAGTTCAGCAAAATGCAAAACAGGGAGCGTGGGGACCGAGCTATTGGGCCTGCTGTACTAATTCACCGATTCAGAAACAGTAACTAAATTATCCCATACTGTTCTGCGAAAATAATGGTTGATGCACCATCGTGCATCAACGTACGCCGTACAAATGTTTAAAGGCACATTGTCCAATGAACCAGGCAAATCGTTTTGCAGGAAGTCTAAGTAAAGGTCGATTCTAGGCATCTGCCCAGCATCGAATCAGAAACACACCTACATATATTATTTTTCATTATACAGGGTGTTTCAGTTTGATATGTCACAAACACGTGAGCATATTTTCGGAATAAAAATAAGAATAAAAGTCTGGTAAACTTTCTAACTTCCTTCGTTATGAAGATAGAGGGGGTTGAAATTTTTCTATAAATTAAAAGTTTCTCTCATAACTTTTAAACGGATTAAGATATTGTTATCAAATTTGGGGTACTGTGTAAGCCGAGGATATTGCATATGCTGCCAAAATATGGCTCTTTAAAATTAAGCAGTGGCGTAGATACAGAGTGAGTCTGTCACTTTGGGCAAAATAAATATGTGACGCTACTGGTTAAATTAAAAAAGTGATCATTTCATAATTTTACAATTCATTTCCAATAAAAATGGTCTCTTTTATTTTCTTCGTGTCTCTCATAGTGTAGTCACAAATTGGATATTCATACAAGACTGTTTTTCGACTGTGTTAACATGCGACAATGCTTCTGAATTCTATGTATGCTGTGAAAACAAAATCCAATTTATTATGTAGTTTTGAATGTGACAGTTAATGTTTATGATAAATAGCGTTTATGCAGTTTATGCTTTAATTGTTATAACAATAAAATTTTAAGTTAATAGTTAGCAATATTTTAAGTTTCAATTATACGGATTACTGTAGTTTTTCAATAATGGCGCAGGTTGCATTCACAAATGAGGAGTATACAGACATGCGTTTGTTGTATGGTGCAGCCTGGGGTAATGCTGTTGAAGCTAGACGATTATACCGAGAAAACTTTCCTGGGAGAAGAATTCCTGACCGAAGGGTATTTCAGGCAGTTGACGCGCGTTTAAGGGAAAGAGGAATTCGTATAGGGGCTATTGAGAGACCGCGACCCCGACAACCAAATTTTAAACATCAGATTCTTCAAATGATGGAAAGGGAACCAACGACAAGCACCAGCAAAATTAGCTCTGAACTGGGCGTAAGTCATACAACGGTCTGGCGTACAATTCGTAATCTCCAGCTGTATCCATTTCACTTTCAAAAGGTGCAAGCGTTGACTCCAGCAGATTATCGACCTCGACAACAATTTTGTCGCTGGCTGCTGAACCGTTGTGCAGAAGAGCCTAACTTTGTAGCACACATATTACTTACTGATGAATCTAGTTTTGCAAGAGATGGCATAATGAACTCACACAACATGCATTACTGGGCTGACGAGAACCGTAATTGGACTGTCGCTGGTACGCATCAACAGCAGTTCTCGCTAAATATCTGGTGTGGTATTATTTTCGATATTTTAATCGGGCCACATGTTTTGCCAAACCGTTTAACCGGCCAAGCTTATAGGCATTTTTTAGAGGAAATCCTACCAGGATCCCATTTTAAATGTTGGTACCCAACTATTTAATATTTTTAATTTTTTCTACTTGATCATATCTACGATCTTCGTTCTTATTACAATTTTTATGAAGTGTAATATTGGTTGGTCAGTTTCTGTAAGCGAGAAAGGTATAAATTTGGATTTACTTACATTAAATCCGAAGGCTGACACTTAACTAGCACCTACTGGATATTTGAAGTTGATCTTTCAGCTTTACAACATACAAGTCCCAGGAGTCATCTACCATTTATAATGAAAGCATCTTTCACTATCTAGATGCCGGACAGACCTATTTGGGTGTCCCACCACGGGGCACTCATGAGGTGGATACGGTGAAAAATGCTTTGCGCAGCAGGTATCGGCACCGCCTCCAACAGATCTGGTCTTCTAAGTTGTTGGGTAAGAACAAGGTGAGTGTCACAAATATGCTTGTTGTTCCGATCCTCCTCTACTACTTTGAAATGGATACAAGAAGAGCTGAGGCAACGCGATTTAGTGACCCGCAAAATGATGTATCTCCATCGAAGTTTGCATCCGAGATTCCGCAGTTATACTTCCCAAAATATCGGGGAAGCCGTGGACTTTTCAGTTTGGAGTGTCTCTATGGCAGAATGGTTTTGGGGGAGGCTTGTAAAGTCAAGCGCCGAAGACTCTAAATGCATCTCCTGTCTGCCTGTCCGGTATATGTAGCCGCAGCGTATATCCGAAGACACGATTCAGTCTTACGGGTGTTGTACTACTATCTGCGACAGTCGTATGAGATAGACAAGACGCCAGTGTTTGTTTATGCTCCAGACGATATAGAATCCGTTGGGGAATGAGAAGTGTCAAATTTATTGGAACTATTCATTTCCCACCCTCAGGTAGATTCAAGCTAATACGTCTGATGTACTCCTCTTCGACCACCATCTTAGGACGATGTTTGTGATTGAGTTCTCGGTTTCTGCGGAAAACAACATTGTCCTAATGGAGAAGGAGAAAAGGAGGACGTATCGAGATCTTCTCTCCAAACTTCACAGGCTCTATCCAGACCACTCTATTAAGATTGTGGTGCTAATTATAGGCGTCCTGGGTGGAATAAAATTGCGTAATTGAGTATTTTGCTCAAATTTGAAACTGGTAAATAAACAATACAAAATTGTTAAGCGTGTATTGAATGTTGGAGATATAAAAAATCATAGCAGGCCTTGAATCGTCATCTTAAAAGCCGTAGTAGGATAAAAAGAAGCGGTGTTCGATGCCATTTAAAACAAAAAATATTTGTAGGATTATACTGAATAAAGTTTTTACGAATTTGTATACAATTAAAACTTTGATCGTGTAAAAGAAGTATAGTTTTTGTTCAAATTTTACACATAGGGGTGTTAAGGGGTCCTCATTCACAGCACCTTATCAAATTTCAAATAAAAAAAAATTGCTAAACATTTATTGAAATTCGGGGGTATAAAAAAATCGTAACATGCCTTGGATTGATATCTTAAAAGCTGAGGTAAAATCAGAAGAAGCGATTTTCGATCCCATATGAAACAAAAAAATATTTGTTAGATTACCTTGAAGAAAAAAGTATTTACGGATTTGTACACAATAAAACTAGTACTCTGTATAGTTTTTGTTCAAATTTCACATATAGGGGCTCTGGAATTTCGATTTGTGGAGAGGGTAGTTTAGAGGCTACAGCACTTAGGCCCCATTGGGCTCCTTGTTCTTCCACCCATTAGGAGATCAGTCCACCTGAGCCGGAAACCAATCTAATAAGGAGAAAGAGGTGGTGACGTTGCTCAGGGGGATCTCTCTAATGTAGGCCATAGAAGGCCATCGCTCTCCCAACACGGACTCTCTTATTGACGAGATGGAAGTGCACTCACAGGGTTCATGGGGTACTGTCGTCTTCCTGTTCACAACCTCTACAAAGAGTTATTTCACATCTCCTCATGTAGAAAAAGTACTTCCTTAACCAACAGCGTCCAATTTGAATACCTGTCACCAGGCTCTAAAGTTGTCCTAGACATGGTCAGGTACTTTTGGCCTGTATTCTTGAAGAGGTACTCTAGGAACTCCTTAGCAAATTGTCAGCTATTTGTTTCATCCCACCGTTTCCTAAACTCTTTGTGGGTGTCCTCTTTGATAATTTCAACAAATGCTGACAACGGAAGCATACTGGATGGATCAGGTCCAAAAATATTGAGACCCTGTGCACCCCTTACCAGCTTGTCAGCCAGTTTATTGCCATTGCCTACTCGTGTCCCTTTACCCAGCATACAGATATGCTGTTATCGGTTGACGCCACTGCCAGTGCATGATGGCATTCCCATGTTGATCTAGGTGTTATAGTAAGATCAGTGCTGATTGTCTACTATCTGTGTAGATTCTGATAGTTTTGCTCGTTGTATGTCTACTGCCAATGTCTTTGGCGGATATGGTTATACCTGCTAATTTCATTTGTACCACGATAGCATGCCTATCCATTGCCGACTGATATCAGATAAGTAAGGATCTGCAATAAATTCCACGTCCCCCATCCTGCACCTTCCTTCATTTTTGATCTGTTTGCAAAGATGTAGATTTTATATTCGCTGGTGCGCTGGCAGTCTCCTCATTCCTGATAAATACCTTGTAGAGTCTCCAAGCTCCATTATAAAACGGTTGGATATATATTCAGCTCTTTTCAGCCGTCAGTGCCTGGCAATTCGAAGAGTGAAAGGATTTGCACTGCCCATTTTATTTTATCTCTGGTAACATCCTGGTTGGCAATCTGCCATTCCATGACCGAAGGTTAATTCTCAATTTCGTCTGGCCATTCTTCCCATTCCATTGGTGTGGATCCGTACCAGCTCCAGACTTTCATTTAGATTGGTGGTCCTATTGTCATACTCTCTAGTTAATAAACCCAAATCATGGCTCTTTTGCAAGAACTTTACATAACCTAGCAGTCTGCGAGTAGCCTCAGGTGGGTTTTGTACAATTCCCAATCTGAGTCTTGTTTAGTAAATTTTGTCTTATTGAATGATATCCTGACCTTCTTCCTCAGTTCGCTCAGCTTCCGGTTCCATCAGCTAGTGGTTGCACCAGACTGCTGGGCTGATCTGAAGGGGTAGGATGTTATAAAGGTTGTCTTTATGGCAGATTGCACGGCATCCACGAATACCTCCATCTCTCCATTATTTTTAAGCTCCAAGTATAAATACTTGGCAGTTCCTCAAGGGTCCCGGACCAACAGATTAAGAACAGTCTTAATGAAATTAATCCCAAAATTTATCCAGCGATGATCTGACATTGAGGCAGTATCTGCCACATGCGAGTTCTGGATTACCTTAGATATACACGCCGTAGTTAATGTGACGTCTATTAATGTCTGACTTCTAGAGTTAACAAATATCAGTACACAGCCTTTATTACTTAGGAAAGGTTACCAGCGTTAATATAATCATATAAAGACTTACCTATTGTGTTGTTGTCTACACTGCCCCAGGCTACATGGTTTGAATTAGTGTCACAGGCCATGATAAGAACACATATCCTGGCGCGACAGTGTGCTACCAATTCCTTCATCGCCCTTATTGGTGGTGGGATGGTCGAATCCTCTGGGAGGTAAACTGACGCTATGACAACCACAGTCTGTTTACCCTTGACTACGCTATTCACTTTCACGGCAGTCAGAGCCGATGTCGAAAGGGGTTGAGTGGTTGGGTTTTCATATACGCGCATAGTTTAGTTAAACCTGAAACCTTGGATATGACTACCCAGGGTTCCTGTATTAGTGCAAGTAGATCCTGATCCACATCAAAACGGCGGTATATAGCCGCTCGACTGTGTTGCAGGTTACACTGTAAACACCAACCGTTTTGGAGCTGATTATGGCGGCTATTCTTATCCTCTCGAACCTTCTAGGAGGAAGGCAGCCTACTATAGGTGGTGGCAGGCGGGTGGAGTAGGCATATTTAGCTTTCTTATATTTCATCGGAGTGGTATCCGACCTCTTTTTAGAAGGTGGCGCTTCATGTGCCTTCCCTTCTTAATAAGTGGATTCTCTTGAGAAGATAGCACACCTTACAGATGCTCAGGCTTTTTTGTAGACGGTCCACTTTTTCCTGGGTGGCGTTTTTCCCGCGCAGACGATGGCGCGGTGACTCCCGTTTGAGGGTCAGTTTAAGATTATTGCCTCAGCTGTGGTGAAGGTTACCGTTCTGCCACAAGTTGTGGTGAGCGTTGCCGCTCTGCCGCTGGTGGTTTAGTATTAAGGTTACTCATAAATGGGATTAGTTTATGATCGTATACCTAGCTCCCCACTCTCCACGGAGCCTCAATTTGGGGTGTTGTTCAAATTATCGAACACATACGGACCTATTAAATTTCTTTAAAATAGCAAAATCGTAAATAAGAAACAGTAACAGTAAGTAAATAGAAAACAAATTCACTTTTCATTAATTATCTTAATTTTTCTTACAACGAGACTTGTCTTAGCATTATTTATAAAATTATGTTACCGCGAAGTTTAAATATGTTACAGAAGATAAAAATAATATGTATCGTAGAAAATCCCTTGAACGGATACCAATAAAACCATGAAAACTTACATTAAAGAGATGTGTCCTGCTTAAGAGGAGTGTCCCACCTAAGATATGTATCCTATATATATATATATATATTGAAAATAGTGACAGTGATATCCCGAATACACATCCGGAGATTAGAAATGCTGCAGAAACTGTGACTTGGTTTGTTGCCAGAAAAATCAAAGAAGTTATATGAGAAGCAATTTATAAATATTCAGAAAACGTTCATGCCTATTTTTGTTAGAAAACAGACACTAAAATCGTCATCATTATGGCTGATTTACTCGGTGCTAAAATTCACATTATCTACCAAGAATGATATTGACTTAAGCAAGTTCAAACGTTGACGGCATTTTTAAAGAAGCAAGAAGTTGGACAGATATTTACGCGAAGCCTGTGATGCAACATACTTATTAATAAAGGTAAATTCTATATATATTGCTTATTGTAAAATCTGTAACTTAATAGAAATATCCTATTATAGGTAGTTTTAATTATTGGAATTTTGGAGTGCCTGCAGACGTGACGAATTAGTAAAAATGAATGTTAAAGATGTTGAGGACAAATAACCCATTTTGATGGTTACTATTTTTGATTCAACGAAAACACACCTGCACAATTATTCTTAAAATTTAAAAGAGGCTAATGTTTTAATCAAGTGGTAGGAATGAATGTTATTGCTAATATACCAAACGACATTACTAATTATCTTAACCCACCAAAGTGTCATTTATATGTATATAGGGTATTGCTTTCGTCGAACATCGGCCACTTTATTGGTTCATGGTGGAGGTGACATTATACAATTGAAGCGACACGGGGGGTGGAAGATTTCTACAGTTGCAGAAGGATACATAGATAATAACATCAATGAAAAAATTTAAACAAGAAAATTGTAGCAATCACAGTGATTATTTATTTAAATAAATATAAAAAGTACAAGAAAATGTTTACTTACATAACGCAACTAAGTCAAAATTAACATGAATTTATTTCTCATAATATCTAAAAATCTTATGTTACCTCAATAAGTATTCATCCACTGTGGTCGGACATGTTTTCCTTTTTAACTATAATGTCCAGAAAATGTAGTTGGAAAGAAATTTCTTGAGTAGCAGAGGGTTAAGGACTGGCATGTATCACCTCAATTGTCCATGTTAGGCCATCGTCATATTAATTAACCTGTCTCGTTAATTTTGAGGTTCAGGTCTCAAAAATGCTCGTCTGGTTCATGGATGGGTCCAATACATACCAGGGCTCAGGAATGGGAATCTATGGAGATGGAGTGCGATCAAGTGTGAATTATATCAAGCTTTGGGAAAACACGCCACGGTCTTTCAGGCTGAAGTATTTGCTATCTCTGCCTGCGTTCAAGAGAATATCAGGAGATATGTAAATCAACATATTCAAGTATACACAGATAGCCAGGCAGCATGTGTGCTTGTGAAATATTGTAGGTGACGCCCTCTAAAATTTACAGCAAATTCGAGGCAATATGTCAGTTTCTCCTGCCACAAAACTGGCAGGAGAAACTTGGTATTTTGCATGTGTAACTTTTTCATCTTTGACTTTTCAACAAATTGGACAGCAAATTCCGTTTTCCCGAACTGTTTTACGTTAAAAAGGTACTCTTGTTTCAAATCGTTTCTTTAACGGTTTCTGAGAAAATCGCTCTTGAATTAATCCCACTTTGGTCAATTTCATAGTAATTTAAACAAAATTATCAAGGTATTCTTATGTCATAGTATTGTCAACACGATTGCCAATTTAATAGTTCTAAGCGAAATAAATGGAAGAGTTTACGGGACAAGAGTTAGTTGATATGATATTTATTTATGGCTTTTGCGATGGTAATGCTGCAGCGGCAGAACGCGAGTACGGGAGAAGGTTTCCAAACCGAAGGTTGCCATCAAGGAGGACATTCCCTACGGTATTCCGCAACTTAGCTGCAACCGCTACTTTTTGAAAGGCACCGGGTCAAGAACGTCCCAGGATTAATATAGAACCGGAGGTCCTTGACGCTACTGAACAAGATCCTACGACTAGCATACGGAACATTTCAAGGCAAATAAATGTTCCTCGGCCAACGGTACTACATATCTTAAAGATTTCCTTAACAGAATTGATTAGATGTGCTACTAACATTTCAGGTTGGAAGAATATTAAAGCGACAAGGTCTACATGCCTATCACTATCGACGTGTACATGGCTTGATACCAGAAGATTTTGCGCCACGTATGCAATTTTGTCGCTGGACAACGAGCAAGCTTCCAAAATTTTGTGGTGTGACGAAGCTACTTTTACCCGAAATAAAAAATTAAATTTTCATAATTCTCATTATTGAGAAGAAGAGAACCCACATGTTGTTCGGAGAACAAACTTCCAGCAACGGTTTTCCAAAAATTTATGGGAGGGAATAATTCACGACACTCTTGATTGGACCTATTGAAATTCCGCAACGTCTCAATTCAAATCTTTATTTAAACTTACTTCAAGAAAATCTTCTCCAAATTCTCGATTATCTGCCTCTAAATTTACGACGTAACATGTTTTTTCAACACGATGGAGCCCCGGCACATAGTGGTCGCAATGTTCTAAATTTCCTAAACGAAAATTTCGCTGGACGGTGGATAAGGAGGCACGGACCGGTAGCTTGGCCGCCGCGTTCTCCTGACCTAACCCCGCTGGACTTCTTTTTCTGGGGATATCTAAATCAAAAAGTTTACGCCACCGAAGTCGATACCCGTCAGGAATTGCTGCAGCGTATGATGCAGCCAATGAAATTCGTCAAATCCGTTTTAGCATCTTAATAGCTTCGAGAAGTGTTGCCCGTAGGGCAAGACTTTGTATCAGAGAAGGTGGAGAGTTTTTTGAACAGTTTTTAAAATAGCTTGTTGTCTGTTATCAAAATTAAGTTTCCATCTTATGATTTCTTCGAAAAGTGACGGTTGCAGCTAAATTGCGGAATACAGTGAGGAATGTCCTCCTTGATGTCAGCCTTCTGTTTGGAAACCTTCTGCCGTACTCGCGTTCTGCCGCGCAGCATTACCATCGCAAAAGCCATAAACAAATCATCATATCATAATTGTTCTACATCAATAATGTGTATTACTGATTACGTATTAAATTATTATTATTCTTTTTTGTTTAAATTACTATGAAATAGACCAAAGTGGGATAAATTCAAGAGCGTTTTTCTCCGAAACCGTTGAAGATAACAATTTGAAACAAGAGTACCTTTTTAACGTAAAACAGTTCGGGAAAACGGAATTTGCTCCCGTACTCGCGTTCTGCCGCTGCAGCATTACCATCGCAAAAGCCATAAATAAATATCATATCAACTAACTCTTGTTCCGTAAACTCTTCCATTTTTTTCGCTTAGAACACATTTATGTGGCTTAGAACTATTGAATTGACAATCGGGTTGACAATACTTTGACATAAGAATACCTAGATAATTTTGTTAAATTACTATGAAATTGACCAAACTGGGATTAATTCAAGAGCGATTTTCTCAGAAACCGTTAAAGATAACGATTTGAAACAAGAGTAGGTACCTTTTCAACGTAAAACAGTTCGGGAAAACAGAATTTGCTATCCAATTTGCTAAAAAGTCAAAGATGAAAAAGTTGCACACGCAAAATACCAAGGCGATTGAGAGATATTGCAAAAAAATGATTTCCATTCCTTCCTCTTTAATGGGTCCTTGTGCCCTTAGGAAGCATTTCCGGACCCATGTTCATATGAACTTTTTTACTTGGGTTTGGCAGCTAATTATGAGACACCCTGTATACTTAAAATAATCTAAAACAACACACATATATTCATGCATGTTCGGAAATGAAAAGCTACACCACAAATACAATGAAACTATTCCAGTGTTTTTTGTTGTTGTTCTAAAAAACATTTTTAGAACAAAACATTCTGTATATAAAGACAAATTGAAATATTTTAAGTTAACGTTTCGCTATACCTACTCGTACATCCTTGGTATCTTATCATAGCATTTCCTGAAATGATTCAAGTAGGTATACCTATATACAATTACCTAAGTAAAGTACCTATGTATTTGATTTGAATCATTTCAAGTTTACACTTATAGAATTTATCTATTACGGGAACCTACAATTTTAGATATTACAAGAATCCATGAGCGCCGCACAAAATTTGCCAGAGGATAAAATATAAATACATCTCTTTTTGGTTACACAACTCTTCCCTTACTGGATTTTTATTTCTACGACGATTCCCGATTTTTCTCTATTCCGTTTCTTTTTCTCTATGTTGTCAATTCATATTTTTCTTGATCCTCTCCTCTCTCCTCACCCCACAAGTTTGCAATTCTATGTTTTGTTGGCCCATCATTATGTTTACTTGCTCTAACCATTAGTTGAGCATTTTTAAACATTTAAAAGTAGGTACCTATACGTCACAATTATTTTTTATTTAATGTTTACCAATTTCGTCTGCGTTCTGCATCAATAAATAGTATTAGTGTTTGGTAGGTACCTATTACCTGTTTATTTGGAGAAATAAATACGTAGGTATATGTAAATATATATACCTATTAAGAACTAGGTACATTCTCAAAAACACTAAAAATGTGATATTTGATTTACCCGCATTCCCTGCACACATCGATATCATCGTCCAGTTAGAATAAGAATATTGTTGTATTATTCATATTCTACCTACCTTATTAGATGATAGGTACCTAGGACCTAAATAGCTCTTCTTCATAAAGGTGCCTACATCAAATCCAACATTTACACACCTATAAATATTGAAAAAAAAATAATGTGCCACAGATACATTTTAAAAATATTTTGATCACACGGCAACGCGTGTAAACCATCGGCGTGGGTCCCACATGGTCTGTAGTCAAGTCAAACAGTTAACTACATAAAAGATAATGCTACAAAATTTAGCAAGGTCGACGGCCCACCAGTATTATTTTGTTTTAGGAGTCTAGGTAATTCTTTCCCTGGACTACTACAACAAGAGATGTTCAGTATCGACCGACAGCTAAGAAAATTTTAGCGGCATTCACAGGCCACGAGTAAGCCACGCCGAAAGCTTATTGGTTGAAGCGCGTGGTCTGACATAGGGCCACATCCCGTAGCAGATAAATGGCAGGCGCAAATTCATGCCGGCCAGTCCGCGAGTGTGTTGAGAGCATACGCGCGAATTTATTTATTAATTATTTATATTAGAATTTGGTGCTGTGCTACGATATTTTGTGATATTACCTAGTATTTAAAGGAATACTTATATATAAGACGTAAGTTGTATGTACACATAGGTACACCTAATTTTGTTCTAAAATCGATCTCGTTAAAAACTTCAAATTAATGTATTCTTATTCAAAACAAAAATTAAAAAAAACGTCAATCAAATGTACTGTTTTGACAGTTTTTAAACAACAAATTAACTGTAGAAAAACCAATATTTTATAAAAATTTATAAGTATATCTAATACCTACCTAATTGGATTTTTTGGACTTAAAAATATTTAGGTTAATATCTATGAATATTAACATTGGATTAACAATAATTGGTATTAATTATTAATACCACAACATAAAGTAAATTATTGGGTAGGTACCTGTTAATGCAAAAATTAAATTTGTTATTTTCCAATGGTAAAAATGAAATATTTAGTAGGTAATGGTAATCCTTAAAACTCAGATTATTAAATTTATAAGGCAATGTTTAACTTTTATGATAACAGTAAAGCAATTCATTCATATCAACGCAAGACGCAAGTGCATGAATCATAGGCAGCGAGATTAGATATTCCTCCAAATCTCCTCGTAAATGTTATATTAAAAAAAGTAATAAATAAATTTTACACTAATCTAAGTATACAGAACGTAAACAAGGGAATCGTGCAGTAGGGTCCCACCCTAATTCCTTGATTTTCCGTTGAGTCTTCTCCAAGAAAGTCAAATTTAATATTCTTGGATTTACTTCTAATAGATAACATTTTAATTTATTAATTCAGATCCCCCCGACTGGTGGATAGATACAGCACTGTAAGTGCCAAATCCTTTCGAATTAGCTTCAGCTTCAATTTTAAAATAAAATAATGGTGCAGGTGCAGGTCAAATCCGAATGCAAATCTTAAACCTAAATAAAATAAATCTCGAACTCAAAATTCGTTAGAAAACACTTTATGTCCTTGTGTATTAATGGTTAATGGTATTGAATGAATTGATATACATACCTATTATATACATTTCATTTAAAGAATTTGTAGTAATATTAGCATATGTACACATAAAATTATCATATCAATTCAAAGTTTGATTGTCAGAAATGTAAACAAACAATGAATGAATGATGTCTAGTACAATTATTAATCATGCATAATTGCGATAACCAATTTGTATTATGAATGTTTTTAAAAATGACCTTACATACCTTACCTATAATTTAGTTTAGATGTAACCTATTGATTGGTTAAAGAAAATAGAAGAGCAGACTTGAAAAGTATTACTTGGAAAGTTTTTAAGACGTTCACAGAAATTATGCGGTCCAATGATTAAGATCGAGTTATTTAAAAAAAAATACAATACGTAAATTACAATAGTGGAAGATTATACAGGGTGATTCTTAAACACAAATCTAGAAAAAATATAGACTGTGCCGTGCCAGTATTATATTGCCAGCGACCGCTAATTCATAGCTACCCTAAAAGGTGCCTACAGAATCGCTAAAACTTGGTTTTTATGCCAATTTACGTTGGTTGTATTGTAGTGTGAAGCTCATTTGTTTACTGTGATTACTCACATTCTTTAATGACATTTAACATGACGTCTGAAGCTATTTATTTGTGGCATAATTTTAGTTTTTTTCTTTAGTTTTATTGAGTTTTTGCCACACTTCTGGAAAAATAAAGATTAATTAAATAAGCTCTTGCGCCAAACGGATCAGTCAAGGGTTATTTTTGAAACTAAGTTTGCCTAACCAAAAAATCTCACGCTGAAAAAAGCAGATAAGTAAAAAATAACAAAAATCACATTTAGTGAACAGTTTGACACAATGTTTACACACTGTGTGTTTACACACTATGTCAAACAAAAGAGGGTATGGGCCCTATTGATTTGTTAATAAAGGATTTTTTTTTAATTTTGTGGTACCACAATTTTTAAAATCCGTCAAAAAAGAAAACAATTTCGGCCAGTCGCAGCCTTCTAGTTTTATTTTTAAAAATTAAAAAAAAAATACTTACATCCTGAAAATGTGTCAGAATATTGGTCCTACCATACGTAAAATGATCCACTGATTCCAAAAATGTCAAAAAATACAGGGTGTCTCATTTAAAAATATAAATTTACGGTCGTTTTCGGTCAAACCGGAAATGTCATGAAATCCGAAATGACCTCAAAGAATTCATGGCACCATCTAGTATAAACCCACCCAATATCAATTTTTTATCAGCAGTCATAAAAAAGTTACAGCGTGTTCCCACTTTCCGTTGTCACCCGGTATATGTTAGGTTAAATCAACAAATTATTCTGAAATCATTTATTCGTTTTCATTTAAATTCACCCTGTATACAGGGTTAACTATGACTAAGTACAAAAATTTTAGCCACGTGCTCAGGGAGGCCTAAAAGACAATAAAAAATTTATTTCGGAATTCTAGCTCGATGTTAAAAAAATGGGGCAAAACCCTCTTTTCCTACGGAAAGTCGGCGCCTATGTCATCAGTCATCGTCCAAGATGGCTACATATGTCAACTAGGCATATGTTCTGTGCAACTAGGTACCATGCGGTCGTTTCTCACAACGTTCCAACGTTGCCGAATGTAGAAACAACGAAAGTAAACATTTTTATTAATAATAATACCTAAGTACCTCATAGAAACAGTTAATCCGGTTAGCTACAGTATTTTGCATTCGTTTTTCGTTCCATTGTTCCAAACTGCCAAAACTTCATTTTCACTCATTACAGGTCCGTCAGAATTACTCGCCACAACTTCGCGTAGATACAGTTAATAAAATTGCCCATTTATTTTAAGAAAATTGATTGTGAAAGAAATACCAACAGAAAACTTCGAATACACCCGTGACAGTTTTTAATTTGTCCGATAACGGTCACTCCACTGCATTGCTCTCAACTCTAGGAAATATCTCCACGTACGTTTAAAGAAAATTGTGGAAAACTACACATGCCCCAATATATCGCTTTATAAATAAGTTTGGAATTTTTTTGAAGGGTGATACTGTTAATTCTGATTTTTTCCTATCCCCTCTTAAAATATTTGTACTAAGTCATAGTTAACCCTGTATGAGAAGCTAGTAATTAGGATGAAAATACTTCGGAAAATACCTACCTATAGTTTTGTTACAGAAACAGAAATGTGGTTCAAGTTCAAAGTAACATCTAAATTTTCATAACATAACAAGCAGTTCTTATTAAATAAATGAAAATTGTAGTTTTCACTTGACAAGTTTGAGGCATTAGGGATGACATTTACATTTTAAAACTATAATTAACGTAATTGCAGGAAACATATGTTCGACTATCGTCAAATATTACGTTACTTGTTACTTATAAAATGACGATTATTGGTAAAACTACAAGGCATTTTTCCTTGTAATAAAAAAATACTTACTTCATATCAATATAAACAATTACTTAATAATAAAGTTACATAAGTACTCGTAACTACGTTGTTGTTATTCTAAAATTATTCAAAACATATTTGCAATATCACAATATGAAAAATTCGCGGTTTTCGGTATCTACTGGTAAATGTACTCTTTTGCAACAGAAAATATTTATACGGGATGTCTCAACGGCTATGTTTCTACAGAGTGCTCTTTGGTTAAAATGAACACAAAACACTCCTACTTAGCAAAGTTGCTGATATTTAAAAAAATCACTGCTAGAAGGGCATCTTCAAAATACTATCTCCCTGAAGGGTGATAATTCACGTTCGCCTCAGTGTATTAGAACTTTTATCCACGACCACTATTGTATTCAAAAGGTTTAATACCTAGTACCTAGTTTAATACCTAGGTCTATTAAAGGCCTTTTAACACACTAGTGGATTAGAATTTATAATACCACGCTTCGATTTTATAGCATTTTATTTAAAATTATTATTATTAATATTTATCTCAAGAACGATCTTGTCATTTTGACCGGGATTATTTAAATTCAGTCGATAAGATGTTTCTGAAGGATTGGAGGGGCCTAAAACTTCGCCAGGTAGGAGATCCTGACAATCAATATTCTTAATTAAAATAAATTTGTCAAATATGACGTTTTTCAAAACCATAATTTTTCACCTCTTTTCACACGGCTTTTATTCTCCTAATTGACCGGTTTTGACCGTGATCGTGGATAAAACGTTGAATTACATTCGAACCAGCCTTTAATCCTTGGCTGCGCCACTTGATAAAATAATAAAGTTTTATTATTTTTTCTTTAGTTTTGTTGGGTTTTTGCCACTTCTGAAAAAATAGTAAAGATTAATTAAATAAGCCCTTGCGCCAAAAGGATCAGTCAAGGGTTACTTTTGAAACTAAGTTTGTCTAACCAAAAAATCTCACACTGAAAAAAGCAGATAAGTAAAAAATAACAAAGTCACATCCCTATCGCGCACTTCCGTATTATTGACGTTTCGAAAAACTCTCTGTTTTCTTTCTCAAAATAACAGCAAAAATATTAAACGTATGTCAAGTTTGACAGTTTAAAATTTTTACACTCGCATTCAACTTTATTATTATTTTTTTTATTTTTTAATCAAATCCAATTTGGTAGGACATATCAGTTTTTAAGGGTGGTTTTTAAAAAGAATCGTTCAAAAAGTAAAAATGCATACACCATTGTATTTAGGAAGATTTTGGCTACCCAATGATTTTTGGAGATTTTTTATATCGCAAGAGAGTGGGAAGTTTTCAGAAAATCCCTCTGTATATACGTTATACCACCATTCATGTCAACTTGTGTTGATATTGACGTTTTTGTCAGTTATTATTAATAACGTAGGTAACACATCGCGCTTTCCATATTTGAAAATGTTTTCCTACTATTATATCGAATTGCGCAATTTACTTTAATTTTTTTTACTTGTATTTATAAAAAAAACTTGTATTGAAGTTGAAAAATAGGTACCTACCTACCCAACCATAATGGGATTTACACATTTATAGTAGATATTTAGATATTTATTTCTATAGTTCGGTATAGAGATTGATCCTAATTTAGCAAATACTTTATTACCTATGTAACGTGTTTATACAGGATATTTTCTTTAGGCAATCAATTTTTTATTTATTTTTGTCAATTTATGTACTAGGTACGTAATTATCTTCATGTAATGAACCAACAAATTATTATGGATGATTGCAATAAATAAATACCAGTAGTATGCAATGCATACACTGACCTTGTCAACATTAACTGATACAGTGTCAGTTTTTTACGTGATATTTTATGTAATATGCGAGTGTGTAAAATTGATTAATAATTAACTTATCTGTAATTATTTACATAATCGCGTATAGTAATATAATTTTTATCATTTAAGCATGACGTGCTACAGTTTTTGAAATCATCTTTAATATTGTTTGTATCTTGTTAATTGTACCTATAACTTGAAACATACTGAAAAAAACTATGGCTGGAAAGTAAATAAAATATTAAAACGTCAAAACACATAACCCTAGCACTTTATCTAGGCTTGGGTCTTGGTGAGTTGTGGCACAAACCACGAGGCACGAAACAAGAGTTGAATTGAGTAGAGTATACTTATACTAATTTCAATGGAGCATGTTTTATAATATGTAAGGCCTTTTGTTAGGTAATTACCCATTGTATAAAAATTGATCTCAATTTATTTATGAAGCAAATAATATTTTGCATGAGAGGTTGTTCCTTTAACCTTTGTTAAAAACATTGCAGCTCCCAAGATTCATGTAGAAATATCATAAATACACATGAAAGCAATATATATGAACAAATATATTACTCAAATCTTTGTTTATATTAGAATATGGGTTAAGCAACAACATTAAAACACAAGTATACATATACAAAACAAAATTAGTTCATCCAAAGGTTTATTAAATCTGGTAATAGATACTACAATGTGTTGGACACGTTAAAATAAAACAAACAAATATCAAAAAATTGTATAAACAAGGCCGCCTTCCACTTTTTTAAACAAAATACCCTATTTATTTTATTCTAATCGGAAAAAGAGATTAATTTAAAGAAATTCTTATTTCTATTTGAAACGAAATCATTTTTATTTTAGAATAAATCAACTTATACAGATTGATTGACTAATTCATTTAATGGGACAGAGCTTAATGGCAGATTGCTGACTTTAAAATAGCCAAATATGCCTTATTCAAATATTGCTCCATTTCAGAGTTAAAAATTTATTTTCAATATTTGTAAATAACTTTTTAAAAAATTCAAATATTCAGTATTGAGTTCAGGCAAGAAAATCAAATTTATTTTTAATGTTGACACATCATGCTTCTTTTAAATGACTTCTCGTAATTTTGCACAACACCATAATTTGCCATTCTGAATAACTTTTTGCTGAATTTTCAACTGAAAAGGCATTTTACCTGACACCAAAACAGTTTTTACTCTGTGCACTGAATATTTCAAATAGAATTATTTAGAAAACCGTTTCTCCTAACGACTTTAACAAGGTATGCAGATAAAAAGGCATAATTCAGTTGTTCCAGTAGTAAAAAATAATGATGTGCCCTAAGTTGCACCCTCTACTAGTGACGTCCAAATTAGAAACAAAATTTAATTTGCCGTTCTCCAAAAATTCAATCTTCAAAATGCATGCAAGTATTTAGATTTGCTAAAAAAATTAAATACAAATATCGAAAATAAAATTTTCACTTTCACACCCTGCAGATCGAAATGAAGCAACATTTGGATAAGGCATATTTAGCTTAATTGCTCTATTTTTAAATCAGCAACCTGCCATTAAGCTCTCTCCAATTATTAATGAATCACCCTGTATAGGATGACTTTTTAATAATAAACTTTCTAAAAAACTGCTGTATTTGTTTCAATAAAATGTTTATTTACAGGGTTAGATTATAGGAAATAAAATGCCTGCCAGAGCTCCAGAAACAACAAATGGCCTTATTGGAAATCAGTTTAGTGATGACATCGTAATCAGTGGAATATCTGGTCGTCTCCCAGAAAGTAACTCTATCGAAGAATTCAAGCAACAACTCTTTGATGGTGTTGATCTGGTCACAGATGACGAAAGACGATGGCCTTCCGGTTTATATGGACTACCTACTCGCACCGGAAAAATAAAAGACTTACAGTATTTCGACGCTACCTTTTTCGGAGTGCACGCCAAACAAGCACATGTAATGGATCCACAGTTGCGAATGCTTTTGGAACTTACACATGAAGCCCTTGTTGATGCAGGAGTAAATCCAAGTACTGCAAGGGGTTCCAGGACTGGAGTGTTTGTAGGAGTTTCAGATAGTGAATCGTCAGAATTTTGGACACAAGATCCTGAGCAAGTCAATGGATATGGACTAACAGGCTGCTGCCGAGCTATGTTTCCCAATAGAATTTCTTACACCTTTGATTTTAACGGGCCAAGTTATGCAGTGGATACTGCTTGTTCAAGTAGTCTGTTTGCATTTCAACAAGCTGTAACAGCTATAAAAACTGGACAGTGTGATGCTGCTATAGTGGCGGGTGTTAATTTGCTTCTTAAACCTACATCATCTTTGCAATTCCATCGACTTAGTATGCTTAGCCCACAAGGCATGTGCAAAGCATTTGACTCTTCAGGAAATGGATATGTTAGATCTGAGGCAGCTGTTGTTGTATATCTCCAGAAAGCAAGTGCAGCTCGACGAATTTACGCTACTGTATTAGGAGCTAAAACTAATACTGATGGAAATAAAGAACAAGGAATCACATTCCCTTCGGGAGCAATGCAGAACAAACTTATTAAAGAAGTTTATGAAGAAATTGGAGTTAAACCTCAAGACGTTTCTTATGTGGAAGCCCATGGAACTGGTACAAAAGTAGGAGACCCACAAGAAGTGAATTCAATTGCTGACTTTTTTTGTAAAAATCGTACAGATCCTCTACTTATTGGATCAATAAAAAGCAATATGGGACATTCAGAGCCAGCTTCCGGCTTATGTTCACTAGCTAAAATAGTAATCGCAATGGAAGCAGGGATGATTCCACAAAATCTCCATTTCAAATCTCCCAATAAAGATATTCCAGCATTAAATGACGGCCGCCTCAAAGTTGTTTCCAAGAATGAACCTTGGAATGGAGGAATAATTGGTATTAACTCCTTTGGTTTTGGAGGAGCTAATGCACATATTGTACTAAGGTCTAACCCCAAACCTAAAATACAGTGGCCTACTGGTCTGATTCCTCGAGTTGTAGGAGTTTCGGGACGGACAGAAGAAGCAGTTAATAATTTTTTGAGCAAAATAGAGCAAAATAAAACAGATGAGGAATTTTTAGCCTTAATAGATGAAGTTCATAGTAACAATATCCCAGGGCATGCATATCGTGGTTATGCAGTTTTTAAGGGCTCATCGGTACGTGAAGTAACTCAGGTCCCTGGAGATAAAAGGCCCGTTGCTTTTGTATTTTCTGGAATGGGTTCCCAATGGCCAGGAATGGCAAAAGATTTGATGCAACTAGATGCTTTTAGAAACTCTATTAGAAAGTGCTCTGACGCCTTAAAACCTCGAGGTGTGAATTTAGAAGATATAATCATTAACGGCACTGATAGTACTTTTGATAATGTTCTTAACTCATTTATATCCATTGCTGCTATGCAAGTTGCACTAACAGACGTACTAAAGTCTGTGGGAATTGAGCCAGATGTAATCGTAGGACATTCTGTAGGAGAAGTCGGTAAGTAATTAATAAATTATACAATCATAAAATATTTCTAATTATTCTTTGTTCAAATATATGTAATTATTTTTTACAGGGTGTGCATATGCTGATGCAACTTTAACTGGTGAACAAGCTGTTCTAGCTGCTTATTCAAGAGGTCGGGCAATTTTGGAAAGTAAATTAGCTCCAGGGGCAATGGCAGCAGTTGGTTTATCTTGGGACGAAGTAAAAAGGAGGTGCCCACCTGAAATCTTCGCTGCTTGTCACAACAGCGAAGACAGTGTTACAATTTCAGGACCCCCTACGTCAATCGAAAAGTTTGTTGAACAGCTTCAATCAGAAAATATATTTGCCAAAGCTGTTAAGAGTTCTGGTACAGCTTTCCACAGCAAGTATATCGCTGATGCAGGTCCCAGACTCCGTAAAGCTTTAGAAGAAATTATATCCAATCCCAAACCTAGATCGCCTAGGTGGATTTCTTCATCTATTCCTGAATCTGCCTGGGGAACAGCCCTTGCCCAGCAAAGTTCAGCTGCCTACCATGTAAATAACTTGTTGTCACCTGTACTGTTCTATGAAGCTTTAAAACATATACCTGAAAATGCAATTGTCATTGAAATTGCACCTACTGGCCTTCTTCAAGCAATCCTTAAAAGAGCTTTGGGGCCTAAGGCTACTAACATTAGTCTCGTCAAACGAGGTCATCCTGACAACATTGAATTCCTGCTATCGGCCCTTGGAAAGTAAGTATTACTTCTTCACAATCAACTAGATATTATACAATTTTTTATTTGAAGGATTTACAATGCTGGAGCTCAACCTAAATTTGGAAATTTGTTCCATCCAGTTAGTTTTCCAGTTGGCAGGGGCACTCCTATGATTAATTCGATGATCGAATGGGATCATTCCATTGAATGGTCTGTTGCAAACTTTTCAGGAAAGGGATCTCGCTCAGGTGAATTAGTTGTGGATATTGACTTAAGTAAAGACACTGATCAGTTCTTGGCTGGTCATGCCATCGACGGGCGTGTTCTATTTCCAGCTACAGGATATCTGGTAAGCTTTTATAATAATGTATAATAAACAAACATATTATTAATCTCGTTTATAGACATTAGTCTGGAAAACTTTTGCTAAGTTAAGAAATGAGGATTTCGAACAGTTGCCAGTGATTCTTGAAGACGTACAATTTCACCGTGCTACAATAATGCCAAAAGATGGTTCTGTAAAGTTTCTTATTAATATATTTGAAGGCAGTGGGGAATTTGAATTATGCGAAGGTGGTTCTGTAGCGGTATCGGGTCGAATATCTGTACCAGAAGACGTTTCTAAAGAAGTGTTAAACCTTCCTACACCTCAAGTCCCATCTGAAAAGGATGTTCTCTTGCTAAACGCTTCAGATATTTACAAAGAATTACGTCTGCGAGGATATGATTACGAAGGTATATTCCGTGGTATAGCTGAATCAGACAACAGAGGTATTAGTGGACAACTAAAATGGGAAAACAACTGGATCAGTTTCATTGACACTATGTTGCAATTTTCCATTCTTGGACAAAGTACAAGGGAGCTTTACCTGCCAACAAGATTGCAGAGGGCAGTAATAAACCCAAAAGAACATTTAAGTTATATTCAGAGCCTTAATGAGAGTGGAAGTAAGTAGTCACGATTGTTTAATGTAGATGTTATTAATAAACACAATTAATTTATTGCAGCTGTTCCTGTTCATATGTACCGCAACATAGGTGTTATTAAATCGGCAGGAATAGAACTTCGGGGAATGAAAGCTAGTTTGGCACCTCGTCGTCAACAGGCACAAGCGCCACCAAAACTTGAAAAGTATCAGTTTGTGCCTTATCTGAATAATCAGCCACTTTCTGAAGATCAAGAAAAAAATAAAATTCATGCTTTAACAGCTATTCTTCAAATTGTACTAGAAAATAGCTCTGGAGCATTAAAACTTAAAGTTGCTGAAATTTTAAACGATAGACCTATTGAATCGGTTTTAGCACCCACTGTAACATCGATACTAGAAAGAGAGCCTATGCTTTCTGTAGAAGCTACAGTTGTTACACCAGGTCCGGTCGATACCAGTGCTTTGGAAGCTGTCGATGTCAAACATGCCATTCGTGACATACAGACAGGTCCTATTGGTCAAGACCTTCACTTAGTGGTCGGCAGTGATCTTTTGCTGTACAATAAGAAGAATGTTATAGACAATGCCGTAGCATCTCTTAAAACTGGAGGGTTTGTACTGTTAGAAGAAGGCAAAAGCCCAGTGGAGCCAAACAAATTTGTGTCGTTTGGCTTGGAAGTAATAAGCACGCAAGTAACCACTACCAAAACGTATATTCTCCTGAGACAACCCATTTCTATACCCTCAAATCCAAGTATCTTGCAAGTATCAGAGAACAACTTTACTTGGGTCGAACCTCTAAAAGACTTGATGAAGTTGGCTGAGACCGACAAAAGAAAGATTTA
This sequence comes from Monochamus saltuarius, assembly GCA_025584915.1. NCBI lineage: Eukaryota > Metazoa > Arthropoda > Insecta > Coleoptera > Cerambycidae > Monochamus > Monochamus saltuarius. The sequence continues at coordinate 46,051,527 of CM046721.1, read as the reverse complement.
CTTATACGTTCAAGGCGAGGAACTTACGGGTCTTATCGGTATGGTGAACTGCTTGAAACAAGAACCGGGTGGTTCGGGTATAAGAGCGATATTTATTCAAGACAGTAATGTGCCTAAATTTTCTATTAACGCTTATGAGGCTCAGCTTAGAAAGGATCTCGTCCATAACGTGTTTAAAAAGAAAGTTTGGGGATCGTTCCGTCATCTTCTTCTAGATCAATTTAATGACAGTAGTAAACTGCAAGTCGAGCATGCCTACATCAATACTCTGACTCGGGGTGACCTGGCAAGCCTTCGATGGATTGAAGGGCCTTTGGGATATTACAAGTAATTATATTCACTGTTACTGATCAGCTTTGTATTAATATTTCTACTTTGCAGAGGAGATGTTGCAAATACTGAACTGTGCCATGTATATTATGCGCCCCTTAACTTCCGTGACGTTATGTTGGCTACTGGAAAACTTCCACCCGACGCACTTCCAGGAGACCTTGCTGGACAAGATTGTATCCTTGGATTAGAATTTTCTGGACGTGATTCTAGAGGAAAACGAGTCATGGGTATGGTAGCAGCCAAAAGTTTAGCCACGACCGTTCTAGCCGATCCGGGTTTTCTTTGGGAAGTACCTGAAAAGTGGAGTTTAGAAGAGGCTGCGACTATTCCAGTCGTTTATGGAACAGTAAGTTGAAAAAGGCAATATTAACCGTCTCCCATTAAAGTATCTACTAATTTTTATTTGTCCAATAAAACGTTTTTGCATCGTCGACTAAATTTGTCAATTGAGGCTTTATTTTATTTCTTGAGAATAATTTTGAATAATTTCATTATGTGGAAATTAATATGCATTTTAAAGAATTAGGTGAACTATTAAAGTATAGAGGTGGAGAATTAATCTGGCAGTGGCACGAATTCAATGTATGCACGTCGTAAGTGACGTCACTCTTGTCTAATGGCTGATGAATATCTGTCGCTACTATAAATATGAATTTTACAGACATTCTGAAAAGAGTTGGAAAAAGTATTATATAAAAGAGGCCCTAAAGTGAACAGTATTGAGAAAAAGGATACAAAAGTAATATGACTAGTGTGTTAAAAAAAGATTTACAAATAATTTAGCTATATTAAAGTAGGTACATTTTAGTACAAGATAACGGTGATTTTTAACTTATATTTCTATACCATTAAAATGGCTTCTGTATAGTGATCTCCTCAAATGTTTACATTTGTCAGGGAAATGTGTAACATAAGCCGAATATTCTTAAGCTTACCACAACATACCAAATGTAACCACGACTAACCATGCAAATTTTATGAAAATAGTATGTCACGTGACATACCACAACTCTCGTAATCGTACCTTACCATTTCAAAAAGATAGTTACTTGGTCTGGTATCTTTGTTCATCTCTTTTTAGTTAGAGAAAGGAATATATAAAAAGGCGCGATCCGTTGATTGATATAAATATCTGTATTTCATATTTCATGAGACGTATTGTTTAAACAACACTTGAAAATCATGTTATATTTTTTTAAGGCTCTTAATATACAATGTCGTTCGTACAGTGGTGTGGGAGTAAAATTTGTGAAAAAAAAAGGATTCAATTGAAATATATTTAAATAATAACTCAATTGCCTTTAGTGCCATTAGTGAAAGTTATAAAACAGATGAAAGAGAGTAAAAATAATACTTATATAGCATAAATAAAAATTTTAAACTAAATCTGGTTAAACTAAAATGTAAATAAATAGCATAGTTCAAGTAAAAATTTATCCATTTTTCATAAAAATTGGTTATCCTCCAATGTTCATTTTTTAAAAGTAAACAGGGCTAATTTGTTAGACTTGGATTACTTGCCAAAATACTCATAATTAAAAGCAAGTCGGTAGGATCACAAATATATTCAGTAGTTTAGTTAATTATCATTTTACTATTTTTAGAATAGGTTCCATTTTGCAATTATAAAAACAAATAAAATTAATCTCAACATATAGTTTTATTACTAAAAACTGTAAATCAATCAGCAACCTGATCAATTAGCAAATTTATATTTGGACGGTGTTCTGCAACAAGCGGTTAAACCACATCCTTGTTGTTTAGCACAAATTAATAAAATGTATTGAATAGCTTTAGAAAATACACTTTTTGATAAAAGTGTCTTATTTATTTGTTTATCAGTTACATATAAATCCAGGTAGAACTGTTAGAAAAACTGTAGAAGACACCCTGATAAATGTTTTAAAATAAAAAAGTTCAATTTAAACAATGTGGGTTAACCGGTTGTTGCAAAACACCGTCCATTTATGTTTACTGTTTATATTATATTTTGACTTTTGACATCTGACTAACCGCAACATACCGTGACGTAATGAAAATATCTTACCATAGTTACTTGTGGTAAGCTTAAAAAATTCGGCTATAGTTTGCTATATTAAGCTTAAGAATACATACCATGTTTTATTATTTTTCCCAACTGTAGTTTTATAACCAGTTACTAATATTTTAAAGTATACTCTATAAAATAGAATATTTTCCACTGCAAAAAAACTTAATCTGCTAATGTTGAGAGAAAGGATGAAAAAAATATAGAATTAGTCAAACCAGGATTAGAAACATTGGTAATTACATATTTTCTTTAAAATTTCTTAGATTACATACACTGAAAACACATCCACAATTTAACTGGTCAACAGTGAGAAACTTATCCCTGACTCTTGTGGGAACAGACCTTTAGTTTTCACAAAGGATATTTCTGATTTATTTTATCTATTCGGATATTTTGTATAAAATTTTAAAAATAATTTTGAAGAATTTGATGAACTATTAGATTAGAACATAAAGTCAAAATAATAGATTATATGCAAATGCATATTGTAAAAAACATCAAACTTATTAAATTAATAATGGAATTATTACCAGGATTTTTTATTGTACCATCGTCTGCTAAATCACATCGTCTTTATAATACTTGTCTGTTGAATCATCTGAATTTCAATAAAAAAAATTTGTAATGTGCTGTAGTATGCTGCAATGTTAGTACAGTGCCTTCATAAATGATTACAAGCCACGTGACCAGGACAGTGATTCTCGAAGAACAACTCGTATGCAAATAGATTTCTTGTCTCTCTCAATTGCCGTAGTGAGGAAAAGGATATTCGAATATGAATAGTGGCGGAAAAGGATATTCAAACAGACTAGAAAAAGTACAGCTGCTGCGGTTTAGCCGACCATGATTGTACAACATTATTTCCAGGGTATCTCATATTTCTCAAATTTAATTTTTGAAATTTGTACTGTTTGTTTAACATTAAAACTAGTTTTACACTACTTGTAATTTTTTGACTATTCTCATGTTTCTTTTCCGATTTTCTTTTTTCAGAATATAGATATATCAAAATAATAAATATCATATCTGTGAAAAATTTACATTACAATCTACATTTATTTGAATCCTCAAATTCTATAAATTTCTAAAGTAGATTACCTTATTTGATTTTGCATGAGAACATATATGAAATAGCATACAAACCATAATTAAAATATATTTGATTTGGTTTAAAACTTGCAAATACTAGTGCTTTAATAATTATGGAAAAAACTTATACACGAGATATTCATCTGCCAAATAAACTTAACTCAAACACGTATACTGTAATAGTCAGGTATATTAACTTAAATAACTTTGACAAATGACTGTATTAGATACTTCCTTGTTAAGTGGAAAAACTGGTCATAATGATGATAATTTACAAGTACTGATAATTAATGTTATTTTCAGAGTTACTACGCTTTAGTAGTAAGAGGTGGAATGAAACCAGGTGAATCGGTTCTTATTCATGCAGGAACTGGTGGTGTCGGGCAGGCCTCAATCTCTATAGCTCTCCACATGGGATGCACAGTATTTACTACTGTCAGTAGTCAAGTAAAACGAGATTTTCTTAAGAAAACTTTCCCTCAACTGAAGGACGAAAATATAGGGAATTCCCGTGATACCAGCTTTGAACAGTTAGTCTTATCACAAACTAATGGAAGAGGTGTAGATCTAGTTCTTAACTCGTTAGCAGCTCACCAGTTGCAGGCATCCGTGAGATGTTTAGCTATTGGTGGTCGTTTCCTTGAAATAGGAAAGGTAGATCTGTCCAATAACTCACCGTTGGGTATGAGCGTATTCCTTAAAAATACCACTTTCCATGGTATTCTACTTGATGCATTGTTTGACTCAGATAGTCCAGAAAAAAGGAAAGTTATGAACTTGGTTAGTGATGGTATTGCAAGTGGAGCTGTTATACCTTTACCGAAAACTGTTTACAACGAACATCAAGTGGAGCAAGCCTTCCGTTACATGGCATCTGGCAAACATATTGGAAAAGTACTTTTGAAAATACGAGATGAAGAAAGCCGTAAGGCTCAAAGTCCGGCAGCCAAAACAGTCAATGCTATACCACGTACTTACATGAACCCTGAAAAGAGTTATGTTTTAGTAGGAGGTCTAGGCGGATTTGGCTTAGAATTAGCTAACTGGCTAATAACAAGAGGCGCTAAGAAATTAGTTCTTACCTCAAGAAGTGGTATTAAAACCGGCTATCAATCTCTTTGCATCAGGCGTTGGAGGGAACAAGGAGTTTCAGTGCTTGTATCCACAGCTGATGCGACAAGTGAAAGGGGCGCAAAGAGACTTCTAGAAGAAGCCAACGATCTAGGACCAGTTGGTGGTATCTTCAACTTGGCAGTGGTTTTACGAGATGCTATGATGGAAAATCAAAGTGAAGCAGATTTCAAGACAGTTAGCAAACCGAAGGTAGACGGTAGTAAACAGTTAGATGCTGCTTCTAGGATTCTAGCACCACATCTAGATTACTTTGTCAACTTCTCATCCGTGTCCTGTGGTAGAGGTAATGCTGGTCAAGCCAACTACGGTCTGGCCAATTCAGCTATGGAAAGAATTGCCGAGGCCAGGCAAGCCGCTGGATTACCAGGGGTAGCTATTCAGTGGGGAGCCATAGGAGATGTAGGTTTAATTCTCGAAACAATGGGTGGTAATGATACGGAAGTAGGAGGTACCTTACCGCAAAGAATGTCATCGTGTCTAGCCACCATGGATGTATTTTTACAGCAACCAAATGCCGTCGTTGCCAGTATGGTCCTGGCCGAGAAACGCAAAGGAGCTAGTGCAGGCAGCCAGGTTAGTTTAACGGATGCGGTTGCAAATATCCTCGGCATAAAAGATGCATCTACCGTGGCAACTTCAGTCACCCTCGCAGATTTGGGTATGGATTCTCTTATGGGAGCAGAAATTAAACAAACCTTGGAACGTAATTACGATTTAGTGTTGAGTGCTCAAGAAATTAGAGCACTTACATTTGGCCGTTTAGTTGAACTCTCTAATGGTGGAGGTGGCAGTGCCCCCGCTGAAACTAGTTTGGATCCAAAAGACAATAACGTTGTATATGACACAACTGCTGAAATCATACCTTCAAAAACTCTTATACAACTAACAAGTAAATCAACGGATAGTAAGAGAACTCCAGTATTTGTACTACATCCTATTGAAGGAGTAGTAAAAGCACTAGAGACCTTAGCGAGCAATATAGATGCACCTGTCTATGGCCTTCAATGTACTTCTACTACGCCACTTAATAGCATTGCCGATCTTGCCAAATACTATATCACACAAATCAAAACCGTACAACCTAAAGGTCCTTACACTCTAATCGGATATTCATTTGGAGCATGTGTCGCATTTGAAATGGGCGTATGGTTAGAAACGAATAACGAAGCTGCAACACTTTTGCTTTTAGATGGGTCACCGTCTTATGTTGCGACGCATACAAAGGCAAGAAGAAAGATACAAGAAAATACAGCCATCGAACAGAGCGAAGTTTTATTATTCTTCATTCAACAATTTAAGGAAATAGATCAGCAAAAGGTTGATGAACCCTAAATTATATGAAAACTATTTTCTAATATATATATTTTTTGCAGACTATGGCAGATTTTGTAGCTTTAAAGAGTTGGGAGGAAAGACTTTCTAGAGCAGTACAAATTTTATCTGAAGTCATTCCCTATCCAGCTGAACAAATTGCTGCCGCAGCTGTGAGCTTCTATGGAAAATTAAGAGCTGCAGACTCGTATAAACCATCAGGAAAATTCAGTGGAAAGGTGACATTAGTAAAGGCTATTGATAATTATGTACAGTTGGGTGAAGATTATGGTTTATCCGAGGTAAATAATTTGTAAATCGGTATTAAATTTTAAAATTATTCATAATTTATTACTCTTTATAGGTGTGCAAGCAGAAGGTAAACGTAGAAGCTTTAGAGGGCAATCATCGAAGTATTCTAGGGGGAAATAGTGTAAAGAAAATTGCAAATATCCTTCACGGCCTTATTAGAGTATAAGATGGCGCACATGGCACTATAGGAAATTTATTTACTTCAGTGCATTCCATGTCATCACATTAGAACTGTTTTTTTTTTTAATTTAGGGGTCCAAATATTTTGAATCTCAATTTTTGTTATTTATCTGTAAATACAAAGTAATAGTAGTTTTTAGTAAATTTATTTATTTTTTAAAGTGTATTTAAGTTATTTATAAAATTTAGTTTTTATATGTTGATACATTCAACCAAAGATTTGGTTATTCAGTTAATTGTAACTCTGATGATGGGACAGCGTTTGTTGCTTGGCGTGTGTTTCATCGTCACAGTTAATATAATGGTTGTATATACTTACAATACTTAAAGAATAAAACATATTTATTATTATTTACCCTTTATTCCTGTTAATAAGTACAGTGCGGTCTCGACAACTAAAACCGCGGTGATCTGGATCTTTGAAGAATATGGACTACCAAAGCATTAGTTTAATTTGTATACAGGGTGTAGAGGTCGGCACTTGGTGTGAGTCACGGCGGGTCACATGTATCGTACTTGATTCTGCATTTTAGTTTTGAAACCGCCACATCAAAGGGCGTGCACGGGTCAGTGATGGGCACTTAACGTGAGTTTCAGCAGATCATTGCTAACAACGATTCTCAAATGTGTGAAGGTAATCCCCAATTGCAATTTTGTTTTCCCCTACCGTGGTCCGCGACGACTACTGCAATTTTGCAACTTATACCCTACTGCCAAAAATGTAGAGTGACTAATAATATACAACCGCGCATACCTCTGAAAGCATACCCAATTACACTGCGTTTACTGTAGCAAATACGCATGCGCCAGTTTGCCAAAATACGATTTCTATTGGTCATCTTGCTATGACACTCCACCACGCACACATTCCAGCTACCATGAGCGTGGGTATGGAAAAATTTCTGATATATCTTTCCACTAATTTAATTGTGAATGTAGTTCATTTATTAGTGATTTTATGTTTGTATTACGAGAATAATTCAAGTTTTATAGCGTATTCTCGCAGTCGTAAACACCGTAATCTAACAATATCAGATTATGACATGTATGAAGGGATTAGGGCGCGAGACTAAATATGAGTGTAAGTGATGTGTGATTGAAATACTTGTATATAGTTCATTAACAAGAATTTCCTCCTACAAAATGTCAGCGACTTACTGAACTTCATTGGAATGAATAATAACTGCGGTTATTCTCTCAGAAGCCCTTAGTTATGCCCTATTCTGACTCTCACGATAACCATGCTTGTATTGTTTTATTATAATTACAAAATAGATAATTTATTTTCAAATTGAAGAATTAAAACTGTATTTGCTAGTATTAGCCACTGATTGGTTATTCAACACTGAAACAAAAATACTGAAATTTCTGCAGATTTGCAATGGTAATTTAGCACTTTTATATAAGTATAAAATATAATGACATTTGAATAAGAGAGACGGAGAATAATAACAAGCTCTCTACTAAGTATTTACCGGTTATAGAATTTCAAACTCATGACATCACAAAGGGCTTTTTCATGACGTCATGAGGAATTTGACGTCTATAACCGAAGCGCTTAAATGTCTGTGGTAAATACTATTTATTACCGGTAATTACTGGTAATTCGCTTGAAATCGGCTATAGATATGGCATTGTTGTCACAGATTAAATAGCTAAGATAGTGAAATTTAAATTTGTGTTTAGTGTACTTTAGATAAAAGAATATGTCTATTATAAATAGTTTAGCAAATTTTTTGAGAGATGATTCCATTTATTCTTATTTTTTTCTATCCTCTCTTAAAATATTTGTTCTTATAGTCAGTGGCGTAGCGTGGACTAATCTAGACGTGGACAAAGTCGCTTCAGCAAGGCCCTTTTCATCCACCATAGGATGCTGAATGAACTGAATATTGTGACACATAATAGCTACATGCAAGGTCACAGTATGTATCAATTTTGGTTCAAATATTTTCGTACAATCGGAAGATATTAAAAAAATTTAAATTTTACAAAAAAATTTTAAATGCTGTATCTTGAAAACAAAAGGCGATCGGACATTAGTGTATATAACTCTTTTATTATTTTTTGGTCCTCTATCGCGTGATACTATGCATTGAGCACATCCAGCAGGGTGTGCAAATTAATTTAGTACGTGTGGTAAAGCCTCGGTAAAGCTTATTCTTAGTAAGGTCTTTTAGGGTGCTATTCGTACTATTTAGAGTTCATGGCGTTCGTTTTTAAATCACCCCCAAGGGGGGCCTCGCGCGAGGCCCCTTTAACTGCGAGGCCGTGGGGCGAGGGGCCGCTTCGCCCACGCCTAGCTACGCCACTGCTTATAGTCATAGTCAAACTTTCAGTTTTCTTATTAAAATATAATCAGCAACAATCTGGTACTGCTGTGATTGACATTTGATGTAAAAAAGCATTTACCTGAAAATAAAAATTCTGTCTTGGAAAACACCTTTATGTATGTATGTGGCATGTATCTTCGGTATCACATTTCATATTTGCCGAAGTAAAACTCAGTAACTTTTCCTTTATTTGATATTTTTATGTTTCAATAAATTTGGAGTCCTTACAGAAAATGTGATAAGATAAACTAATACACATAAGCTTGATAAAAATATACAGGGTGTCTGGAAAAGACATGTACAACGGAAGACCACAGACTCTTGGGTTCAAAATAAGCCGATTTAGCCCAACTTACTTATTTCTAAAATTGCTTTGTTTAGTCGCTAGAGAGCGCCAAAATTCTCAACAAATTTTTGTTTATTCCGAATATCTCAAAAAACGACTTGATCGATTTTAATCATTTTTGAGCTACGCAGATAAGTCTAACCGACACTTTTTGCAGTCATTAGGAATATAAGAAAAATCATGTATCATGCAAATATAAGCACATATTTTTTTAACCCCCTGTACAATTACTCTCAGTTTTTTTCTATTAGTAGCTGACTTTATTTAGAAATTTTTTTTATACTTTCAGAATTTTGAATAGACGAGTAGTTTAGGCAGAAACAATATTTTTCGTATGTCAACAATATCAGCGTTCGTTCTGCAACAAATAACAAAGTAGGTACCAGAAGTTGGATCTGATATTTTAAGTGTCAGTTGTGTGTCAGATCTAATCAGCTACTGGAATTAGTCTCGGTTTATTCTTCTTGCTCAATTACTAGTTACTATAGATCTTACTTTATTTGTTGTCGTTATTGTTGTGTTTGTTTCTGTTCCTCATTTTTCATTATTTCATCATGGATACGTATACATATTCCGAACAAGTAGATATGCTTTTGGTTTATGGATTTTGTCAAGATAACGGCTGCAGAAGTGTTAGGGTCTATATGGACAGATTCCTTCATCAACGAGTGCCAAATCATGAAACTTTTACCAACATCAAAAGGCAACTTTGCGAATTTGATTCCTTCCACCAAATGAATGCGGCTCAAGGGCGTTAACGTTCCGCGAAAACTATAGAGGTGGAGGAACAAATCTTAGATAAGATAGAAGAGAACCCAAAAATTAGTGCAAGATGCATTGGATATGAAATAGGGATACCAAAAACCATAGTTTATGATGTTTCGAAGGAGCAGTTACTACATCCGTACCACATTCAATCGGTACATGAATTGCTACCCATTGACCCTGAAAAACGTTTAGCATTTTGTAATTTTATACAAGAAAGAGCCCATGATATCAACTTCAGCAAAAACATTTTATTTACAGATGAAGCATGTTTCACTATGTCAGGAATTATTAATAACCATAACAAACACGTTTATGATGATGAAAATCCACACTGTACTGAAATAAGACATTTTCAATATGAATTCAGAGTAAACGTGTGGGCAGGAATTATCGACAACTTTATTATTGATCCGGTTGTGCTTCCACATCGATTAAATGGAGTCAACTATTTAAATTTTTTACAGCAAGTATTACCTAGTTTATCGAACGATTTACCGTTACTACTTCGTCGTAACATGTGGTCTATGAACGATGGTGAACCCCCCATTTTACAATACCCGTTCGTCAGTATTTACATAATCTGTATCCTATAAAATGACCACCTTGAGCACCAGACTTAACCCCTTGCGATTATTTTTGTGGGGTTCAGTAAAAACCAAAGTATATGCCTATGCAGTTAATAATGAAGAGGAATTGTTTAGGCGAATCCAAGACGCAGTTAACATTTTACGAGGTAATCTAGGAATCATGGAATGGCTGGACTACAACTTTGTAAAACGGATTACTTGTTGCGTATGAGAAAACGGTGGTCCCTTTGAGCTTTTATTGTAAAGAGATCATAACTTTTTTTTATTTGTTATATCAATATCTTATTATCTTGTATTTATTAAATAAAATATTAATGAGAGTTTTGGAATTTTCATTATTTGTTGCAGAACGAATGCTGATATTGATGACATACGAAAAATATTTTTTCTGCCTAAACTACTCATCTATTCAAAATTCTGAAAGTATAAAAAGTTTCTAAATAAAGTCAACTACTAACAGACTACAGTAATTGTACAGGGGGTTAAAAAAATATGTGCTTATATTTGCATGATGCATAATTTGTCTTATATTTCTAATGACTGCAAAAAATTTTAAATAAGTTCAAAAAGTGTCGGTAGACTTGTAACCGGGTAGCCCAAAAATGGTTAAAACCGATCAAGTCGTTTTCAAGATATTCGGAATAAACAAATATTTTTCGCGAAATTTGGCGCTCTCTAGCGGCTAAACGAAGCAATTTAGGAAATAAGTAAATTGGGCTAAATCGGATTATTTTGAACCCAGGAGTATGTGGTATTCCGTTGTGCATGTCTTTTCCGGACACCCTGTATAATCTTTGGTTCTGGTATGTACAGCACCAGCGTTAGGGAAGTGCAAACGGTGCACAGCACACAACCCCTACTAAAATTTGGTTAGTATTCGTTGCGTCTGGCGTATATTAGAAAAAGACAAAACATTGTCCACGGTTTGGCGTTTGCGTTTGTGTATTTTCGTTGGTATTTTCATTACTCTCATCAGTACACAATACATTAGTAGTGCAAGGTGCAAGCAATGCAATACTTTTTCTGTTCTACTTCAAACTGGTATTTAATATTTTTGAAAAATATATTTTTTTATAATAGTATATATATTGGCAAAATTCCCAGATCGAATGGAAGTTTATAGGTTTGTTTTAGCAGCAGTTGGAAACAGTTTGAAATTATCAGAAATGTCCGTCCAACTATTTATTGCGTCAAATTCGATGGTAACGCGTTCTCAACTTAACTGGTCGAATATTTCTGACAGTTTCCAAACCGTTTTCAACTGCTGCAAAAACAAGCCTTATGTTATGTAAAAAGCAGTAGCAAAATAACTTACCAAAATGGTGGAAAATGGCAGGAAGTGGAAAATTGTAAAATCCAAAAGATGCAAGTAAAACTGTAGACTATCGTCTAGTACGTAGCACACCGTATGTCGATCAACTGGTCACTTATCATTCTTGCTTCGCGTAGAAGGCAAGAATTTTAGGGAGGAAAAAAAGGAATTTGGTAGTTAACAAAAAATATATATATATAATGAATTTATAACTTAGTTGAGGGCTCTTAACATTAATTATTATTTAACTAACTAAATTACCTATATAAGAAAAGAAAAAGGAAAAAAAACAGGCGAGGAATGGAACAGTAATATTCATTATTGTCAGATATTATGTATTACACATAATATTTACTTTTGTTTTGTTTTTTATACTTATATATTTTGTATATATGAACTGACGAGTTTATTTTAATTTTTTATGTGATGCAGAGTGAGTTATTTTATTTCTAATAAATATTTTGCAAATCAGCCCCGCATTTTATCGCATAGGCTAGCACCGGCCCTGGATACGTAGTAGGCCTATATTTTTATCAAACATTAATTCTCATAATTAGATTGAAAAATAGAGATATTATTATTATTATTATAGATTAATACTTTTTGTAAGGACTGTAGATACCAAAACATAAAAAACTCAAAAAATGCCATAAAAGTTTTAGTTTTCGTTTGCAGTAAAAATCACGGACATTTTATCTTGTAAAAGTTAAAGAAAAGGATTTTTCAGAAAGAGCTATCAGATTTTGTTAGTAAATAAATTACACGATAAATGAAATTTTAATCTCGGTAAGTAATTCTTAATATTAATTAAATGATGTAAAAATTAATATCTGCCAAATGGTCTTCGGCATGACACAACTCTTTTGGCGACGTATGTGTTGACGTCTAAACACCTTTATGGAATCTCTCAAATTATGTGTCGAATCTCGTTTTTCAAGTTTAATGGTTCATGTATTTTTGCGTATGCCTAACTTTTCACGTAGTCCCACAGATCCCTAATTTCCTAATTGTATATTTTTCCAAATGAGTTGTCATGCCATGTTTTTTTCACATTAAATTGTAATACATCATATTAAGTACTACACAAAGATTAAAATTTTCTCATTTACTATGTATTTTATTTATTAATAAAATCCGGTAACTCATTAAAAAACAATTTATAAATTACAAATATTTCTAAAATTTATTTTATTATTCTTACTATTGTATAATTTTTGGAATGTTTTCAAATAAGAACAATGTAAAATGTTTAACAAACAATACTATTTTGTACATTAATAAGGTAATATTTTTATATTTCATAACAGTAGAATTAGTGTGAACAGTAAAAAATTCCCAAATTAAGAAGAGAACGCACTATGAGGTCACGGTCTACACGCATCGTGGACCACTGTGTGCCGAGCTGAACACGGGCTTTTACAACATCAGCTGCATATGTCATTTTCTAAGCGCTTTCGACTTATTCTACTGTACTATTTATATGTCAAAATATGTTATGTATAAGATGTATACTTATTAGTTCCATTATTTGACGCAACTGGCCGTAATTTTCCAAAAAGTTTCCAGAGAGACTAAGACACGAGCAAATCCAGCTTGCGACCTGCTAGTGCAAACGTTACATTTAAAAAAATTAGAAGATTTTTCAATAGATGAGTACAAGACTAGCCTTGTCAGCGACACGACCAGACCACCTAGTACGTTTCCTCCTTTAATCTGCTTATGATCCTTTGTATAACAAATCTTTTATTTTAAACCTATTTACAATGAAAATCAACAATAATTACATTCCTATCTGCAAATAGGTCACATAAAAAAAAAGTAATAATATTTGTTTTCACAAAATTTATAAGCGACTATCAAAAATGTAAAATATGGAATGTTATATAATCATATTTTATGGGTTGGGTCTTGAATTGCTTTTGTGATGTCACATGTGAAAGATACAGTAATAGCAAATCTATGACCTTCTGTAACACGCTCTACAAAGTGTGGATTTTCAGGACCTGATGTAAACATCGACACTCTACCTTTCCTAGGTTCTACTGTGACATTTTTTGTAGGACTAGAAACATCATTTAAAAATACAAAGCGCCCTCCTTTGAAGTCAATACCATAATCATTAAGGTAAAGCAGTGATGTATAATGAAAGGATTCATATGTGTGCTAAAAAAATAATTCAATTTAATATTTACTTCAATTAGTAGTAAAAGTAGTAGTAGTAGTAAAATAAAATTAAAATTATTTGTGTACAAATATTTAGTCAAGGTTTAATAATATTAATTCCTCTTTTAATTGATTTACTACGTATAGAAGTTGAAAATAAATGTTAGAAGTTGATTTATTAACCAACGTAACCATCGTAATAAAATAAATACCTATAAGATGTTTGATCTATGGTCTTTCATAGAGAATAAAAAAAATATTAAAAAAACCTGTAGCTACCATATGGGGTGCACAATTTTTTTTATAAAACATAAAGCTCGACTCAATTTAAAATAAATTATTATTAAAAAATAATAGATATGAAAATAAAAATTTAAATAATCAATGCGTTTAATATCAATATCAAGGCATTACCGGGGGCGTGTTTTAATATTTCGAACATGCAACCAATTACTTGTTGGTGTTTCAATATTATATTAATTTAAATTATATGGCTTTAAGATCAGTTGTTAATATTAAGGATAAAAACTAACGTTCAACTTTATACTCATGCTGAAAAGAGATTTCAATGAATAATTAGATACGTTTATAAAAAATATCGTTTCGTTATTATTTATTAAAAAATATTGATTGATATTGATAGTAATATTTGGTGCATGTTATTTAAATTCCTAAGTTCAGTCAGGATACAAATAAACTATTATTTTTTAATGACATAATAAATTCAAATAAGTGATAATACCTATCCTTTTAAAATCATAAAATATTATGTTTCTAGGGAAATATAGGTATTTTAGTCATTAGTCTATATAGAGTAGACATTGATTATTCCCAGCAAAATATACAGGCTCCAGAAAATTATATTGCTTTCATAACAAAATTTTCTCTAGGAAACCTACTAGGGTTAAAGTTTTTTTAAACTGTTGATTTATTACTGCAATCTTATAATTTGCCACCCTAAAAATTTTTTTATTGAGGCTAGGCATCCTAGGATGACGAGGATGATAAATGACTTAATAGTCACTATACCCTATTTTTAAACTAGGAGGAGTAAATGAGGAAGCCATATATACACAGAGAAAATTAATTACAAAATACACTATAATATATATTTATAGATCATTTGGCAGTAAATGTGAATACTCGTTATATAAAGGAACGGCTGTATATTTTTTTGGTGCTAGTTTCATTTTATTCACAACTTAAGTATCTAATGTATCCCTACACACAACATACCTAATTAAATAAATAAATTCTAAATATATTGTTTCTGTTGTTTTTATTTAAAATGTAATAATAGTCTATAAAATACTGAGACTAAAGTTATTTTATTTTCATTTTACCCACTGCGACCATAAGTTTAAATACAACATTAACAATTTTCATTTTTGGCTCAACGCATAGAAAATCTTTATACATATTTATTTCTGTCTGCTTTTCTGCTAAAGACAAATGGCCTATGTCCAATAATTTCTTACGTCTTTTTGGTGGTTTCGCGAAAAAAAACAAAAATCAATAGAATTCGTTGCTGGGTTCACAAAAGAACTGTTTTATTTGATTTTGGATTAAAAAGGAAGAAGAATAAACGCAACATAAATCTATGTAGTGGCAACGTTAATCTTAAGCTAATACAACTCATATTTTATAGGTTAACAATTGACAATAAACATGAATTTATGGGCTGTGTAAACTTGGCAACAAATTAACCAATAACAAGCTAGTGTTTAAGTACGAGAAAGTTGAATCACTCCTCCTAGTTTAAAAATAGAGAATATTAAATGATTTTCATTTCATTACTATGCGTACTCAGATGAGTTCAATTATCAACTTTGCATCTAAACTTTCATTTTACAAATAAAATGCAAGATATACTCGCGACAAGAATTCAGACGACTTACGTCATACAAACAAATGAATAATTCATTATATTTTCATCCAAATATTTAAGAAACTGCAACTGATAGTAATAAAACTATATACTATACTAAAAGTTTGCATTATATATTGCACTAAATTGCAAAGAATAATTGTTTTTAACGCGACCAAATATCGAAAATTACGTTGACAATAAAAACAAATGTGTAACGTCAGCCGTGACGTAAGACGTCTGAATTCTTGACGCGAGTATACCTACAATTTGATCAAAATCAACCATCCCTTGCAAAACAAAATTTTAAGTTAACTTTGATTGATATATGTAGGTAATGTTAACTCTACATGGCCAGTTGTTTAGAAATAAACACTATTTTTATTTGTTAGTCAATTTAAAATGTTTATTCTGGACAATAATATAAAGGAAAAAATTTACTTTCAAGGATAGAAAGATTATAATAGAAATGTATTGAAATTAGAAGTAAATATATGTATAAAGACTTTAAATTAATGGTAAATTGTTTAATAATTTTTCAACAATTTACATCCTCAGTTTGCTTTTACTCATCATTACCATTAGTTAAAATTGAAAATAAACTTACTTTATCAATATGAACATGCCAATATTCATCATGAGGTGTAATCGGTGTTAAATTAGAAAGTTTTGAAAAGAACGTAGGGTGAGTTAAATACAAGCTGTCTACATTTATTCCAAATGTTTCTGCTATAGCATTCTGAATCTTGGTTCTAACTAATTTATATACAGCCAGATCTGTTGGTGTTAAAATTTTAGTTTTCTTCTGGGCATATACATTGATAAATTTGTCATCAAATGACAGAGCTCCAGAATGCAAGTCCATAATTGTTGCTCCTCCTTTAGAGCCACCAAGAGCCATCACTAAAACAATGTTAAAAATCTTGTAATATGTACATATATTTGTAATTATATGTTACGTTTCAAAATAAAAGAATTTGAAAGTATCATAAATATAGGGTGTACGGAACCTAAACCAACAAACAAAGACAGCAAATTCTAGGGATGATTTTATATCAATTTGACATAAATCTAAAAATTTCTCCTAAGGTAGGTAGAACTCTTTAGAGAATATTAGATTAGAACATTAGAGAAATGAATCACTTTATGCATATTTTCTTATATTAAAGTTTGTTTGTTTTCGTCGTTCTGTTATAATTTGTACTAGTTTGTAAAATTACTTAAAACAAAATTACTACTTTTTTTATAAAATTTTACAAAGCCAACTACTAAACATTAGCAAAACTTGAGATTATCGTGCAAAAAAACAAACATTTCAAATAGATTTTTCTCACATACAGTACACCCTAACCCCTCAAGACTAGAATACCTTTTTAATATAGAATACTCTGAAGTTTTTGATTTTTAACGCAACCTAAGTTTGATCCTTCGAGATAAACAACAATCTGAACAATTAAATAAAGACAATGTCAGCGAGCCATCTTGAAAGAGCTCTTAGAAACATTTTTGGATAAGACGATTTATATCAAATCGATATGAAATCATCCCTAGAATTTGCTGTCTGTCGGTTTAGTTCCCAGACACCCTGTATAGCGCCCTGTTAAGCCACCTTCAGAGAACGATGTAGCGTTGCTGGAAACATTCCCACCATCAGTTTAACTTCTATGAAGCAGAAATTTCATTAAGTCGATTTTATTTTTTCTTGGTTATGGCACAGCTTATACAGTTCGTCGAGTGAAGGTTCCAGAAGTTCTGGCTAAATGCGAAATAAACACCAATAAAATTCATTTGTACACGACGAAGTGGGAGACAATCCGTCTCTTGACAAATCACCGTGTCCATTAAGCGCGCGAATGTGCGCTGCTAAATGCGCAGTCGTCAAAAAAAAAACGAAATCTGTGACTGCGACATCAAAAGACTGACGTGAAAACACCGGACTGTAAATGACTGCGGTTATGGTATGAACAACTGTTACTTTGCTAAACAGTTGAAGTTGGAAATTTTGAACTTCACCTGACTTCAACAGCGAAAAGAGAGAAATATGATTAATTTCATTGACTGCAAATCATGTGGCTTCGTGTTGCTGGCAACACTACGTCTTTCTCCGAAGGTGGCTTTAAGCATAGAAGTCGTAACTGATATAATCATCATTTTGAGATACTGCCTGGTTAGGTAATTTGCAGTGCCATTAATTGTAAATTTTGTAATATTTCACGTTACCATATAAGAAGAAATTAGATTTTTGAGATAAGGTCTTTTGCACTAATACGGTATGAAAAAATAATATAAAAATAAACTTCAAAACTAAATAACGTCATAATAGAAGATAATATGACTTTCCATTTTAACAACTAATTATCAAGTTGTGGGTAAAAAATTTAAACCCGACTTCTATTCTTAACAGGGCGGTATATTACTTTCAATATTGCTTTAACTAAATACTATTTATAGGTGTCGTTTTAGTAACCCCTTCTATCAAAGCGTAACCCTTGCTTAAAGAAAAAAAAAATAAGTTGTGGTAATGTCATGAGATGAAAAAGGCACATTTAAGAATTAGTAACATCTAAGGATGTGACACATAAAACCGAATTTTTAAATAAAACATCATGAATTTTAAATTTTTTAAATAAACTTATTTTGATCTTAAATTGTCATATTATTTGTTAAAGTATTTTTTGGTCAACTAGTTTCATTTATCTACAGAATGAAAGAAAACTTTTTTATGAATATTGACATTCTGAAATTTACTTTTTTAATTATTTTTAATAGTTTTTATTTTATAATGCATAAGTAACAGACTTAAATTTTCAGCGATTTTTGGGATATGATAACTGAAAAAATAATATAATAAAATGATGTTCAAACTTAATCTTATTCCTAATAAGATAATTGACATTTACTGATTAAAAACATTTTATGTCTAGATTACATTCTAATTTAATATTTCCAATACGATTAAACATTTTGTTAGGTTATCTTATGACTGTTATGTATAAATACACACATATAAATAAACTAAATAATTATTTCTACTGTAACACTATTGTTGTAACTAACTCATGTACGAGTATATTTGAATTGTTAAAAAGATTTCCTTACAAGGACACACCTTTTATATGTCATACATTATTTTTAAATAAATGTAAACAAATTTTTCAGTCTTACTGACATTCCATGGCCAAATTTTTTCAATGCCATTTCTCATCTCTAATATTCGTACTCAAAACACAAAGAAATTTCATACACATACCCTGACAAAAATGATCTGCCGTTCCATATTTTTATAATAAATGTAATGTAAAGCCGTTTCAGACGCGACTACTGTATCTCAGATACTGTATGCGAGATACAAAATCACATTCAGCAAATACGAGAGTTCATTTGGAGCCTTTGATATGTGGCTGTTTAAAGGATAAAGAATTCAGCTGCAAATTTTCCGTATCTTGTCCATCTAGTTGCCAGCTACAATATGCGCCTCTCAGATACAGAATTATCAGTGCTTATATGGAGCCTCTCAGACGGGAATACAGAATCGGTAAGGGTATTTTTTAGTAGTTATTGAGAAGTTGAACATACAGGGTGAGTCAGTCATAATGTCATTAATTTTAAGAGGAGATAGGGAATAATGAGTATAACGCGAATACGTGATTTAAAAAAAATCTAAATGCAGACTGTCACTGACCGGTCACAGCCTTGGTCGGTTACAGCTCACAGTTCAACTCGATATCGACCTGATGCAATGTTGTCAAGTTGTAATATTTTTCTATATAGTACCTACCCACCTAGGTTTTAGACATCACAAATAAACGGTTGTACTGACTATTTTAGAATATCATTTTTTCTTGCTCAGTTCAACTTCAGCCAATAATAATTTAAAATGTTAATACCCAATAAAATCAGATAATAATAATCAAATAATTCTATTAAAAATTGCAAGTAACGGGGTCCACTCAGGTTTTCCCGTAGAAAATACGGCCCAATTAAACGATACCCGTACACTCGCGTGTCGATTTTTCTCTGAGCAAATGTAGCTGTTATGACTGTAACAAAACTCCAACGTGTCTAATAATAAACTGAGTAATAAACCATTTACGTACATTACATAAAAAACCTATACCCAATGGGTAAATTATGGAGAAGCTAAAAAGTGTTTCGTGTTTAAATACTAAGTACTTAATAAAAAACCATCGTGTTGTCGACAGAAAACTGTCCAAGACCGAAATGGCACGCCGCTAATCTAAGTTATCGAGAGTTGTATTATTAGGTCAATAACCTAGTTACCTAGTTTTTGTACTGTTATTTAACGACAAGGAATAAAACTATTTTTTTTAATCTAGATACATGAATGAATTTTCCTTAAATATTGATTTAACAAAAGTAGATAATAAATAAATGTTTTCGAATGCTAGGTTATTACAGTTTAATAATTTTGATATTACGTTTTCACTACGTTTTACAAATAAATATGAATTTTTAGTATTACTCGTAAGTACAATTAACACACATAACCAAATGTACAATTTGTAGTTACATACATCTAGCCTAGAAATGTATTGTTTTTAGTAGTATGATACTAACCTGTTTACAGCCCACATTTCAAGTAAAACTGCTTTTATCCGTCCATAGCACTTTATTAATAAAATTCAGTCTCATTTAAAACATTCTCCGTATAACACTACCATTTCCACATAATCGGAATTTGTAAAATTATGCGTTGTGAATTTACGCCAAATACGTGAGGTTAGACCGAAATAAACAAACTACTGCTTACTGCTTGTATTCTCTCCATCCCCCCTGCAAATGTGTGGCATGATCTACAAATTTGATGGGGAAGAAATGCGGGAAATGCAGAGTGCTAAATGGAGGTAAATTTGAATAACACGCTGATGTGTTAGACGATATTATGTATGTAAATGTGGCATCCATGGTTAATACGGCAAGTCTTGTGGCATTAGAATTTCGTCGGGTGCGCCCGTCGGGTTACTGATTTTTATAGGGTGATTTGTTTATTTTTTTAAAGGTCGAGTAAAAAAAATTTTTTTTCGATTTTCTGCCTTTATTAGGCCTCCCGAATACGTGGTTAAAGTTAATGACATTATAACTGACTCACCCTGTATTGTAGTAGAACCATATATGTATATAGGACACTACTCCTTTTTATTTTTATTCAAAATGTATCACAACATCCGATGACTCTTCGCTGACAAAGAATGACTGAACTGAAACACCGTATCTGGCAAGTCGCCGTTACATTTCGACCCCCGTATCATCAGTGTCTGTCATACAGTACCTGACATACAGTCCTGGTGCTTTTAAACACCATTGACAAGAAGTGCGATATTAAAATCAACAACTTTTCATTGGAATACAAATTATTTGTTTTATGAAAACTGAGAAATTACTCTTGGTTTATTAAATAGCCACCAGTATGAATAACAAGTATAATGATATTATTTATCATTAGCCGAAGATAATAAACCGCCAGAACGTACTATACAGTGATTTTGAAAGCGAGGTACTAATTTTAACTGGTGACAGTGTGCATTAAAATAAATCATTTTACAAAATATTGCCTTAATAAGTTTTTTAATAACCGAAATAACTGAGTTGAAAGTTATTGAAAATTTTTTAAACTGACTATGTGTAATGCTAACCTACCATAATAAGTCTCTCTATTTCTGAATACGTTATTGATAAGTGTCATGTGATAAGTCCTTAAACAACAACGTAACACGTACTTAAACGAGTTGTAGTATCTTTATTATTTTAGGTGTTTTCTAGTGTGTTACAGTAATTTACTGACAGAGTGATATAACAATGACTCAAGTGTATTGATAATAATGACCTGTGCATATGTTATGTGTGTAATCAAAATCGACCAACTCTGTTCCACAAAATGCACAGAAAATTTGTTTATAAATTTCATCACCCTGCATGACAATTTGTTTATTTAACGTATCCGGGATACAGGCAAACGTGAAAGGCGTATATAATTTTCAATATTTACTGTGAGTGCACAGGACCGGCTTACATAATTTAAAAATGCTAAAATAGATGAGTTATTTATGATTTTTTATATTAACATTTTATTGAGCTATTTTTTGCATATCACTTGTTCTTCAAATAAATAACCATAGGTATACTAACTCACTTCATCAAAATCATCCTGTATATTAGCTTTGTTTCTAATTACTTTTAATACTGTTAAAGTCAGTTATTCTGCATTAATATTTTTTTACATTAACGCAACTTTAAAAATATTATAAAAAACCTCTTACCTCTTGTTGCAAGCTGCAATAAAATTTCCACTTCATGTGTGGTAACAATTTTATCACTAACATATCTTCCACATTTCTGTGGAATACATCCAGGATATTGTTTAATATCATCTAAATATTCAGTACTGCATTCAATAATCTGACCTCTTCTATTATACATATCATTTTGCTTAGCCAGCACCGTTTCTTTTGAGTTTTTGGAAAAATACCAGACATAAATTAATACACCAACTATTAGTATTCCTCTGGTCCAAACTCTCTGACCAGGAAATCTTGGTAATGGGCCATATTTACTTCAAAGATAAATTTGAACATAAAAATATAAGTGTAAATGATTATATCTTAATCATTATACACTTAGTTTTTTAATATTATCACTCATCTGAAAGAAAATCATCGCAACTTCAAAAAATCTAACATCAATAAAAATAATTAAAAGTTGTTGTGGTTATAATAATTAAACTTTACAATTTGTTAGTGTTAACCGATTTCAAAAAATATATTATTTGTTGCAAAATCTAGCCAGGTCAGTCGAGAAATATCTACTTTACTTTTATGCGAGTTAATTTGTACCTTAGATAACAACAATTTTAAAAAATAGTTACAATAATGTATGATTGTCACTTTTCTACTACAAACTATTCTAATGTCCATATTTACTAACTGACCATCTTGATTGTTTGTATATTTTGAGTTGTGATACTTTTCTTCTGAATGAGTAATACATAAAAATCTTCATACCTATTTTAAATCTAAATATAGTAACTAAATATCGGTGGTTTATAAGAAAGTCATAGTTCTAACTTAGCCTAAAAAATTAAGTGAACAGGACCTATATTAATTATTTAATATTTGATTTTACACAAAAAAAAGCATTGATGTAAATTTTGTTTTTAAAATAAGGCTGCTACTTCAGAAAATGAAAAACTGTGAAAATAACAAGAATAAACTGGCTACATTTTTACCCAACCCAAAAATATGCTGAATTAAAAGCTTTGTCAGAATTTAATTTTGATAATATATAAAAATATATTAATTTAATGGCAAAAATAGTATGTTTACTGCACGCAATAAGTTTGGAAAATATTTTTAATGCTTCTTTATTTTTATATTCAACAAGAAAATTTAAAAACTAAAGCATAACTGTACAGGGTAGTCCGTATTTCATGGTTTACCATTGGCTTCTCGGAAACCGTAAAATATACAGGATGGATCAAATTAGAAAAAAGTTGTGCATTTCGATAGGCATTAAGACCAAACAGATCCAAGATATCTGCTATCGTTGGTGAAATATCAAGAAAAAAACTGAAAATAGCAATTTTAGAAAATGTCATGTTGCGTCAGTATTTCTCAACAGAAAGAGCTGAAATTTGGTACAGAGAGATAACAATATACGAGAAATCGATTTTCGGCAAAAGAAAATTTCTATGGCCAGTAGTTTCGGTAATGAAATATTCAATTGTTTTTTTTTTATATGAGCTCCATATTAGATCTCGACAGTAATAGATGTAGAATAAAATTACGATCAATAATATGTAGCTCTACTGATTTATTTCAAGAAAAACCCAGAAAATTTAAAAAATAAAAATAATTTTAAAAATCTAGTTTTTCTTGACTTAAAACAAAATTCAATACTTAACCAAACAAAATACATAAATATTCTATCAATTCAAATCCAGTATAAATATTTCTACTCTAATAATACTTACTTTTGTGCGCACAAAGCTCAGTTCTTAATCTAATGTCCACAACATTTTGAATACGTTGTGTGAAATAGACCTAAAAGCAGTAGAAATTCTGTAACGTAGGTCTATATTTTCGCAGGGATTATAATAAAACTTTTTCTTTCGGACTATCTCAAAGAAAGAAATTTAATGGGTCGAGACATGGACACTGTGGAGGCCAAACAACAGACCCATGAGTGTCAATCCGATTATATGTTTGGAAAGTGTCGATTTAATTATTTGAACACTATTACAGAATTATAAGGCATTGCACCATTTTACTGAACCATTTCTAAATTTCTAATATTTATAATTTGTTGATTATTTGGTGATTATGAGTAGATATTCTATTTCCATCCTTAAAATAATAATAATAATAATAATAATAATAATAATAATAATAATATCTCTACCCGGTATCAATCTGTCACATTGACCCAAGCTAACATTATTCCACCCTACCATACCCGCAGAGAGGGTGCCAATCCACTCCACGAATATAGCTTATATACGGTTTACCAGCAGCTGGGCGCAAACCAACTCCAATCTAGTCACCTCGATTCAAGTACTGACGCCTTAAACCGCGTGACCACTGACCGATACGATATATACGAAAATATTTAAATACTTCTGAGAAGTGAGCTTCTAATAATAGTTAACAAGTGCCGAATTTGTAAAAATGTTTGGTGATTTTTGTTTTTGTCAAGAACTAGATTTTTTATTTAAATTATTATATTTTTAAAATTGTATGGGTTATTCTTCAATAAAAAAACAGTAGTGTTACATATTGATGTGTTCGCAATTTTATTCTACTTATGTTACCTACTGTCAAAATCCAATATGGCCCTCATAAGAAAAAAATAAATTGCATAACCGAAACTAGTGTTCATAGAAATTTTCTTTCGACAAAAATCTATTTCTCGTATATTCTTATCCCTCTGTAACAAATTTCAGTCCTTTCTGTCGAGAAATACAGACGCTACATGGCTTTTTCTAAAACTGCTATTTTCAAAATATTTCAGCAACGATTTCAGATATCTTGGATATGTTTGGTGCTGCAACTTTTTTCTAATTTGAGCCACCCTGTATATTTTATGGTTTCTGAAATGCCAATAGCGAGCCATGAATAACAAACCACACTGTATATATTTTATGATGTTTTAAGATTCTTCCAATTTTCGACTTTTAAATAACTTATTATATTTAATATATTTTTTTAATTAAGAACACATACATTGATTTGTGCACAGATTGAAATGCTCAATTTTAAGTCTGAACAATTTCTCGTAATAGTATTTTTCATGACGACAAACATACATACCCATCATCTTATCATTTTCAGATTTTTGTATTTTCTGAACAACCTGTACATGCAAATTTGAAGAACTCTATGCACACTTAAATTAAAAAAAAATCTTACGGAGCATCCTTTTCCTTTAATCCAGTTACAGAATGTTTTTTACTACTCTCAGGAATCTTCTTATCTAAATGTTTCTCTACATTCCTTTTAACCACATTTGTTTCATTTATCTTCATTTCAATTTTTCTAAAACTAAAATTTTTACTCAAAACAATGATAATGGAAAATATAACTACAATTTGGAGATTAAAATTCTTTACTTAATAATCACTGTATAATTTCCAAAAAAGGATGTAGGTACGTAGTGGTACTTCCTTCTCTCTTTGGAACAAATTTATTTATATTTAGGTATTTACATTTCTTAAGCTATTATTAGTATTAATTTCTTCAGCTATTATTAATATTAAACTGTTTTGAATGCTGAAGGACAATACTATTAGAAATGATCTCCCTCATTCTCAGATTTCACAAAACTACACAGTATATCGTCGTGGCGCCTCCATTTTTTCCAAAAATCTGTTTTTAATTGTTCCTGGTAGATTGGAGAGCTCTCCACCTACCAGTATATTTGATTTGCCGAAATTTATATTAATTTTACTTAAATACCAATATTAAAATATCCCACTATGTGATCTTAACAAAAATGGAGCATCGATAACAGCTAAGTGTGTATCAATTTTCAATTTCATACACATAGCGGATTTCATATGTGAAACATTTTCGATTAAAAATGCGCTATGTGTGATAGTTTGCACATGGCGGTTTTCACTTGAAATCATGGCACACATAGCGGAGATTGTTCTCTGTTTATGACTAAAGTCTGTCTCAATGCACTCAGTTTTTCTGAAGTTATTCCGTTTGTTTTTTAATTCAGGACAATAATTATATTTCCAGTAGTGTTATCAAGTGTCCTGGGCTCTTGCCAGCTAATTGATAGGTAGATGTTTATATTGTAGATCCAATTTAGAAAATTTATATAGACTATTATTTAAAACTTAGGTTAGGTTAGCACCCCTACAATAATAATGCTATTTCTGTTCATGCTTCATATAGGATTAAAATTAAAATTACAGTGAAAATCGGTTATAACGACCTTGAAGGGACCATTTGTTTACGGATGTTATAACCGATAGTCGTAATAAGCAATTACGTATATTCTGAAATTTTTACTAAAAAAAATGGGAAAGTTATAAGTCATGTATTTATATGTAAGCTATCTACGAAGTTAATAAATACACAACAAATGGATACAAATATATATATATAAAAATATGTATAGAGTGATCACGAATATGTGAAAAAAATTTGAAGGTAGATTGTATGACCCATTTTAACCCCTAGGTCCATCATATGAAATTTTTTGATTTAAGCCTTACTGGAATATACAGGCGATACTTTAATTTGACAACTTATAACAGGACGAGAAAAATAAAAAATACTAGTCCAGAAGAAGGTTCGTCAGTCTAAACATTCTACCAAATTTCACTTAATTTCAAAGCATTTGAAAGAGACCAAATAAAACTTTAAATATGTCATGCCCTGCTAAGGAGTCATAACTCCTTCGAGGGGGCTTAGATCAATAAATTTTATATGAAGAAGCCGTATTAAAATTGGTCGTGCAATGACTCTCAAATTTATTGCACAATATTTGGGATCACCCTGTATGTAACGTATTACACAAAAAACCTGGAAATAGGACACACCATGATGAAGATTGACGGCGACCTGCCGACTATGTAAGCATAAACCGCCAAGCACGTCCCAAACAACTATACATTGTTAATCAAATTGATTTCGGCTTTTTCAAAAATTTCGAAAAACTTAACTCCAACTACATTTCCATTAGACCGGGTGCCGGTGATGCCGTAATCACGGAAATTAGAGCATTACAATACAAAAGCAGAAACGTATACGTACTAGAAACTGTGGCATAGTGAAGAATGGTCCATTCTTGATCAAAGAAAAGTGACCATAAAATTACTCTACAGATAGCCTTCAAGTGTTTGAAAGAATACATGCATAAATATAACCATTTGTTCTATGACAACTTAAAGATAAGATATATTTTTTAGTTTGTGATTATACGATTAAAAATGTGTATATGTTTACGCCGAATATTAAAAAGTTTTTTCTATTAACAAGTTTTATTTAAAGTACAATTATTAAGAAATCCTCTATGTGATTATAATTAAATGGCCGAAATCGGCTATGTGCAATTGCTCACAGATAAATGAATATTTTTAGTCATAATTATTGCAAATTATGTAAATTCTGTAAATCCATTATGAAACTATCAATAAATTTGTTTTTGCTATAACATTTTTTAAAACTTTTTATTATAATCATCAAACATAACAGATTTTCACGATTTCTGTAAAATTTATAAAACTACACATAGCGTAATTTGGAGGCGCCACGACGATATGTTTCAATTTAACTCATACAGTTAATAAAAAAAAGTAAATTGAATACACCTAGTACATTCCTGTGATTTTATTACAATAAATGTTTTTTTGTGATTTTAAAAAAGTTGTAGCAAGTCATTAAAAATTTTAAATCAATTTAATAAATAGTAAGTATATGCATTAAAGTTAAAAATGTATTGGCCCCCATAATATTCAGGACATTTATTAATGTGACTATAGGCACACTTGTGAAGGTGGCAAATATCCTGTTAAATTATATCAGTTTTAGATATATACGAACAAGAGGATCCGTCTACATATTTGTTGATACCTACTGCCCACAATTTTTGATGTTCGTAGGTCGTAAGAACCCGAGGGACATCGATACCATCAGATCTAAAATCTATGCTAGAAGAACTGGCAATATACGCGTATTACTTAGTGTTATAACAGAGTCTGATCTGATGCTAGAAATCACAATGTCCTCTGGATCTGAATGGTCTACAAACATCAAAATTTCTGACAAAGGTTTTACTTGAACCTATTGGATAAAATACTTTATGTACTCCTATTAATTTATATATTAATTATTCAACTGCTTTTGAGCAATTAATAGTATCAATAAACAAATAGCGTGAGTTTTTATAACTCACGCTGGGCTTCTACAATGATAATTCGATATGTAAATAGTGTACGCAGTCAATTCTTGGAAATTTTTAAGCCGATAAATACGTTCCATTGGTGTAAAATGGAAAGAATTTTTAACAAGTGGAAAGGAATGAATAATTAAAAGATTTTAAAATTATTAAATTGCCAACACCTGTCAGTAAGCGGAACTGTCAATTATTATCATTGAGGGTACTAATATCATTTGATATTTTAACAAAATAATTTTGACGTTTTCAAATCAATTTCTAATAATAGTCCTAAAAAAGATGTTATAGTCGTAGATAAAGTATAGTATTCAACTTGCGGTAATGGTCATAACTCACTTGATGAATTACAGCAAACTTCATCTGCGTGAGTTATGACCTGCATTACCGCTTGTTAAATAGTATACTATTATCCGCTAGGATCGAAAAATATGTGTATTATTTATTTTTTCTACGTTCATGAAAAAAACAAAACTTTATTGAACTATTATAGTGGAAAAAGTGGTTCTTTATTGCACTAGTGCAATAAAATGTTTATTGCATTCATCTGTCATTCTATTACAGCGTTTTGTCATCATGACAAACATAAACGTTCAAATCAATGTCACATTTTCCTAGATTTAGTCATCTAAATATCATTTTTTGGTTTTTGCATGAACGTAGAAAAAATATTGTATGCAACTCGTACAAAAAGTGCTTATTTCACGTCGCGTGCAATAAACACTTACTTTTGTACTTGTTGCATAAATAATAACTATAAAAACTGAAGTTGAGTTTTTCATTATACAATGGTTTTTTGGACCAATCAGAACACTATCACCTTTGCTGAGCGATTTTCCTGTGGCAAGTCATTTGTCACAAACTTGTCAATTCAACTGAAAAGTGAAAAATAAATTCAACTTAAAGGTTCGTATTTTTCAATCTTTGTGGTAAAGTATCATACTTTGTGAATAATGACTGTTACCACACTCGTATCACCAAAACACCTATGGCTCGAGTTTCAAACTTCATATTCGTGTAATAATAGCTGTCATTATTTACTCATTAAGCAACATACTATTTATTGCAGAATTCTCATTACAAGTAGATATGCATATGTGTTTCAGTTATTATTAATAATTATCAATTCAGTTACTTCACACAGTATAATTTCTGATTTTATGTTAATCAAACGGTATTAGGCATTTTTCTTTAATTAAACGTTTCTTGTACTTATTAATTATAATTATTTTATGAATGTTCAATGCACAAGCCAGACTCATGAAAATATTACACATATATTTATATATAGAGACAGAACATACAGCAATATTTTTTTTTATGAATGCCTATATCCTATATCCAACCAAAAATTAAAAGATAAAAATGTTAATGTATTTACCTATTTTACTCTAAACGCACATCATATTCATTAAAATTCTTACAAAGAATTCATTTTTCAGATATGTTTACGGTCTTAAATTACAATTTATAGGTCTATAATCTATCGAGACATAACCTATTTTATCTTCTATGACAACACCATAGATCACCCATAGACCTTAATATTAGGTTTATAAGGTCTATGCCATAGAAAAAGATATATTTTTCTATGGTGCAAGGTCTATGGTGCTAATTGACTTCTAAACCCTGAAATGTAATTTTATATTATGGGGTCGTTCGAGTCTATAAGAGCAGAGCGAACGAGCGGGCACAGAGCAGACTGACGTAATAATAGAAGTGTTTGGGTATGGTGAATTACTACGCAATAGGAGCCACTCCGAGCTTTAAAAAAAATGCGTAGAGTGCGCCCTGAACGTTCAGAGCGTCAACTCGAACGACCCCTATGATGACTGGAATGCGCTAAAAGCTGCGCGAATGGATTATTTATGATCAGCGCCATATTTTGTTTTGTGCCTCTAGCAATGGCAGAGCAGTAGGGGCTTAGCTGATTCTGAATTGAAATGAAATTGAATTCAGGATATGAAGAATTATTTCGTGCTATATGCTGGTTAATTTTACAGTCCCTTATAAAACATGACATGTTCCAACAATAACACCCACAAAAATACACAAAGAATAACACTAACGAGATACAAGATGAAAGAAGAAATCACACTGTACGCCAATGACGTGTTTACAAACAAAATAATGGGAAATTAAGAACACAATTCATATCGTACGTGCAGATGGTTGTCTCTCTCGCACCCACATACATAACCAAAGAAGTATGTCTTTACTGAGTTTCATGTGCCTCCTTTTGTCTGCTCCTAGGTTTGGTACCTTTGGATGCGCAATGGACTTTACGCATTCCATATCGTACATTTCAGTGCTTCTAAACCGAACACTTTCGACCAGCAGAGTGCTCACTCAAAACGTAAATCGAACACAGAAGTTGGATACAGTACGCACTCAGTGCAAAAGTGCATGTAAATCGAAATCTGATCGAAATGATAGAGATAGATATTTGGTTGTATTTTATTTAAAACTAAAAAATATTATTTTTAGTTATTGTAAGAAAACAGTGTGAGAAAAACTAGCAGTTATGGACAAAAATAAGAAACTGTCGAAGTCGAACTCTTATTGTTCAGTTTTTGGATGCTCTTCGTGGTATAAGAGAAATCCAGAATTAAGTTTTCATCTTTTTCCTTCAGCTGGTAGAAATAAAGTTTACTGGACAACAGAATTTGGAAACCGAGAACTTATAGATGTAAGGGAAGCATGGATATTAATTCTTAAAATGAGAAAACCCGTGTCAAAAAACATGTATGTCTGCTCCCGGCATTTTAAGGAACAGGATTACTTCGGTAATTGACTTTTCTGAATAATGTAATAATTACTAATGTGTAGTTGTTTTTCAGTCAAATTTTGCTAATGAAATTCTGTAATAATCAAAATTAATGTTTATGTACATGAGTTAATCTAAACTATATTTTTCAGACAGTTAAGCAAATACTTTGTGACTGTCCAGCTCGACAATACAGATTAATTAATTAATTATTGTTTATTTTACAGATTTTCATCAGAGGAAAAGAAGACGTTTGAAAAAAAATGCTTGTCCATCAGAAAATCTACCAATTGGCAAGTCGCAGCTGACAAATATATCAAATAGTCAGCAAGATACTTCAGTATTATCTCGTTCAAGTAGAGTAAACAAAAAGGAAATTAAGGGTTCACTATAATAGAAGCATCAGTTGCTTATCATTCACCTGATTTTCAGTATGTAAGGTCTGATAGCAAAGCCAAGTCCTTTATTTATTTATTTATTTTTCAGTAAAATATCCCTGCTATAGATCCAATTACAGGATAAGTAATAGCACAGGTATAACAACAAAAATATATAAATACATGTCAAAGAAGTAAAAAAATACATCTTCAGAAAACTGTGAAGAAGACAGCACTGAAGTTAGTATTACTACTGAAGATATAGAAGCAGCTGAACATTGCTATCACTTCTACATTATCAACCTGAATATAGTAAACCAAAAAATTTTTTCGATTTGACTGTTCAAGTGAACACTTCTGAAATGTTAACACTGTAATTTAATAACCACAGATAGTGCTCCAATTTTACCAGCATAAACAGGTATACTATGTTAAATTTAATTATAAAAGAGGTAGCTCAATTGATTATTCGTAAAAGACAAATTTAACTTATGCTGTATTCTCCACTTTTTTTAATCACACATAATTTATACAAAACTTAGTCTCAGTATGAAGGCCACTGATTCATTTTTATTTATATGAGGAAGTTCAAAGGAATATGCCAGTGTTTCATGGAATTTCAAGATGTAAGAATAATTTTAGACTGTACTGAAATTTACATTCAGCAACTAAAGTCTATGTGCTGTTCAATTTCCATTATAAAGGAACACAAACTGTAAAATTTATATTCGGAATTTCCCCTGGGGGTCTAAGTTGCACCCTCTCTTAAAAGTTGGAAATGGAGTGGCAATGGGTATCGTGATTGATGTTAATATTAGATCAATAAGACCACCATTTCTGCAAAATAAGAAACAGTTTACTACAAAAGGAAGCTAACTTA
The DNA here is from genome assembly GCA_025584915.1 of Monochamus saltuarius. Classification (NCBI taxonomy): domain Eukaryota; kingdom Metazoa; phylum Arthropoda; class Insecta; order Coleoptera; family Cerambycidae; genus Monochamus; species Monochamus saltuarius. Next base: position 46,019,298 of record CM046721.1, on the reverse strand, counting down.
AATGCAGAAATTGCCTCTGCAAGAGTGCATGTGGAACTAGCTTATCAACATCAACAAAAAATTTATATTGATATTGGGAGGAAAATTACAATGGTCTTTGGTTCCACATGTAAATAATATTATTAACTAACCTATTGCCTCCGATTTTATCTGATGACAAGTTTAGTTCCAAAAAGAGTTGAGTATTAAAACATGTTTAGCTTCAGGAAGACTTATTTATTAAATTAATAGTAACAGTAGCAACAAAATTTGTTCATTTGTCTATTTTGATTACACTCGGACATTTTGAGTGGTTTGAGAAATTGGTCTGAATCTTATTTCCACTGTTTTTTGTTTGAGTCCCACAGTTGATAGACCGTAGGACCACTATCTTTGTAGAGGAGAAGTAGACACCATCCTGGGGATATGGTATGATGCAAAAACGTTGACTTTGATAAATGTGAGATTGATACCAGTTGGCGTTTGATTGCATCCCTAATAAATGAAGTTTTTCAGGTTCCTTTATTTCTTCACTAAATGGAGGTTAGGACTTGTTAATGTAAAATGTCCTGACTACGAATGTGGCCTATTGAATGATAATATGATGTCTCTTGTACAAGTTTCCGGCTTCTGGGCTAGTAATTGGGATTAGAATGAGTGATATATTATATATTGTCTACTGGTTGACCAGTTGACCACTAAAACGTCCCGGTGAGACCTAGCCTTTAGACAACTGAACTAATGTGGAACATAATTTGTGTGAATCCAGTAGGCTATAAGCTTTACTCCCTATTCTCTTTCTTTTAATAACATTATGTGATATACGTAAAAACTGTAATGAACTTGACCATAATGCTTGTGAGGTTTTTTTAATTTTAAATTGCCGTTGTTTCCAAATATTTTACACTTGGGAAGGCCTCTTTGACATTTGCTTGGTGACCTAAAAAAGATGAATGTTATTTATAAATAAAGATTTATTATTGGAGTACTGGAGATATTTTTATAACTATGTAGTTTAGTTATTTATAGTTTAGGTAGTACATTCAAGCGAAATCCTTAGATTTTGAATGTATAGTTAATTATATTACTTACTTGATTATGGAACATATTGCAATAAATGCTTTTTACCTGGAAAAAATCACTTTATTTCCAAAGCTGCAATGGATATCTCATTTTCAAAAACAATAAAATTTTTAACAAGTTTTTTGAGACTACTTTTTTTGCTTTCTTTTTGTATTTAATACCATGCATAGTAAATTTATTAGAAAAATGTTTGAGCCAAAAATATGTACATTTATTTTCTCAATCTTTTTTTTGTGTATATTCGAGAACCAGTTAGTCGAAGAAAGAAGTATTTTCTTCATTCCATATAGGTGTATTCTGTACACGATTGATATACGTATCCACCACTACCAAAAGTTTCATATTATGTGACTACAGCAAACATTATAAAAGCTGAACGGTGTCGTGGACAACTTTAGCATCAAAACACTTAAGCAAGCATTATTTAATATAATATTGCTATAATTATTAGTGGTTTCACTTGTTACTTACTCAACAGTTTCTATATTATTTATTAGACACAGACGCGCACTTTCTGGGTTCCCCATTTGGGGCTCGATATCTCGGTTATGAGAGACAGCAGAAAACCAAACTGTTTTATGATCATTTAATGACATTTCAACAACCTCTCTGATATGCTCCCGAAAGACAGGTAGGTACTTACAAAATACTCGGTATAATCAGTGTTATAAACATATATTTATATACAGGATGTTTCTTTAGAGGTCAAAAAATCCAGGGGCATGCTCTGTGGTCAAAAAAGGTTTTTTTGTTATATAAATATGGGGTCTTAGGACAGCCATTGCCCAGCTACAGTCTGTCAAAATTAAAAAAAATTAATTTCTAAACCACTCGAGATAATTTAACCAAATTCGGTGTGTGTATTTAGAATGACAGTAAGTATAAAACAAAAAATTACCAGTGGCGGAGGTGTATCATCATTATTTGACAAAAAAAAAATGTACCACTCTGTATAATACAAATAAAATAGGTCATTATATGCGCCATTATATTACCTTCACTTGTTGTTTGTATAACAGAATAATTATTGATTTATTTGATCAAGTGCAATTTTACACAATTACTTTAACATATCTTAGGGAGGCCATGCAAAACAATAATTAGAAGCCGTCATCTTATTTAATATTGTGTATTGTCAAATTAAGCTTATTTAAAAAAAAATAAGTTTTAATAATGGCTTTTATGCATATTCAGATGTTGAAATGGCCAATATGGTTTACATTTATGGCCTTGTTCCAAATCATTCAACTTCAAATCCAAGATTGTTCAGAAATATTTTTCAACATCTTTCGAAGTAGGACTCATTTCAGAAAGGTTCAGTACCTGGAAGACCTTTGAGTGTTAGAACGCCTGAGTTGGAAGAAGCTATTCTACATGAAATTGAAGAAGTACCAAGTACTAGTGCTAGGAAGGTCTTTGCAAATTTTAATGTGAATCATAAATTAGTTTGGTTCGTTCTGAAGCATCAACGCAGTTATACCCCTATCACATACAATGGGTTCAAACCTTACTGTCGCAAAACTGTTCTGCTCGCCTACAAATTTGCCACTGTTGGGCCTTATTTTTTTACCAAGAACTTTAACCGATACCTCCTACAGACCCTGAGGGTTGAGCTACCTACCAGGCGCGTCCCCGGGTGGCGGATAGGGGAAGCCATAGGGCTTCGGCTCTATGGCGAGGGTTGCTATAAGCAAGTCTACTGGGGCTAACCCTCTGGCTTGGGCCTTTTGCAAAAGCATCCCCGCGGACCAGCTCCCACGTGTTTATGCCGTGCGTGGCGACCCGTGTCGTCGGAGGAAGGGTGCCTGGTGATGGAGCAGGCCACGCCTGCAACACGCCACTTTGGTCTGGAATTCGGCTAGACGGGCGGCTGGGAACTAACCCACTCCCAGTCAATCGGCTTTGCTGTCCCGTCAGAGGGACGGTAGGGTGAGCTCTTGGGGCAGGGGGGCACGTAGGGGGCTGCAGAACTGGGCGTCGGTTGGCTCCGGCGTTCAGGGATGCACAACCCTCTCATGTCGTTGTCCTGCTTCCGGGAGCTATATCTACCTGGTAGCCCTGGTGATTGCTATGCAACATCCCAATTTGAGGCTCCGTGGAGGGTGGGGACCAGGTAGATGAACACAAAATAATCCCGCATGGATAATTTAATTGCCAAACCTTCTTCCCCAACCGGGGGTCAGTAAAAAGCCCCATACGGGCAAAAGAATTTGTGGCGCTGCGGCTAAGAGGAGGAAGAAAGCGCGACAAGAGGAGGCTCGAGCAGCGACTGCAGCTCTCCTCCAAACGCTCACCTACTCCTCTGGCGCAGCCCACAATGTCTGGTGGGCGTAATCCTACGCAGACGGCTGGCAAACCCAAGGGTTTGCCACTGTCTGCACGGGACAAATACCACCCAGGAGAAAGTGGGCCGTCAACAAAGAAGGCTGAGCACCCGCAAGGTGTGCCACCTTCTCAGGCGAAACCACAATCCAAGAAGGGAGGGCACCCATATGGAGCGCTACCTTCCAAAAAGAGTATTAGGTCGGGGATTTTATCGAATACTACTCCGATAAAATATAAGAGGGCTAAACAGCCCCCCTCCGCCACTACCTACAGTGAAGCGGCCCTAGGACATCTTAGGGTCGCTATCATTGACAAGGACAACCCGTATGGGAAAATTCTCATGAACAAGGAGAGCCTTGTCAAAAAAGCAGTGAGGAAGGAGTTGGAAAGGAGTCTTCCACCAACTCCTGACTCTACTGTCAAAGTAATTGCGTTTCACTCGTAGGCATACTCTGGTGAGATCATCAGGGTTGTCTGCGAGGACAAATTTACGCGGTTATGGCTAGCGGACGTAGTGGGAAGGATGCGACCCTGGGAGGGCAGTGCCCTTACCGTAGTGCGCTCTGACCAGCTGCCAAGGCTGACGAAAGCCACTCTCTGGATCCCCGTGGAAGCCGAAAGCCACCTCGAGGAGACAGAGGTAGTAATTCGTCGCCTGGCACGTCAGAACCCCGCGGTGAGTGTGAACAGGTGGTGCCTGTTCCACCATGAGGTTAAGGCCGCCCCGCGTGGCTATCTACTCGTCTTCGGTATAGGAGACGAGGATTTAAGAACCCTTGAGACAAGGTCGATGAAGATGTTCTACATCTTCCAATCCCTTGTTCTCAAGGTGAAAATGAAACCTGGGCCGGTATCAACTGCCCCTGGACCACCTGAGCAGGAGCAGATGGAGATAGAGGCTGGAGAGGCGGAATCGCATGCGAATGCAGCTGCCTCCTCAACTCCTCCATCCCCGGCTCAGGAAGCAGAGAAAATCCTCCCCTCCTCCTAGGAGGTTCGAGAGGATAAGAACAGCCACCATAATTCCTCAAGATGGTTGGTGATATTAAGGTAAGTGTTGTACAATGTAACCTGCAACACAGTCTAGCGGCCACGGCTGCGTTATGTCGCCGTCTTGATGTGGAGCAGGATACACTGGCACTAATACAGGAACCCTGGATAGTCAAATCCAGGGTTTCGGGTCTAACCAAACTAACTGGGCATATACACCCCTCGCAACATCAAAACCCAACCACTACAACACCTTTCAACATCTGATCTGACTGCTATGAAAGTAGACTGTGTAGTCAAGGGTCAGATCAGTCCAGCAGTCTGGTGCAACCGCTAATTGGTGGAACCGGGAGCTGAGCGAACTGAGGAAGAAGGCCAGGATATCATTTAATAAGGCAAAAATGACTAGAAAAGACTCAGACTGGGAACTGTACAAAACCCACTTAAGACTTTTCAAAAAACTAGTCAGGAAAAGACAAGGGGATGCTTGGAGAGCCTACTGCGAGGAGATTGAAGACTACTCGCAGACTGCTAGGCTATGTAAAGTCCTTGCAAAAGAAAAATACCATGATTTGGGTTTACTAACTAGAGAAGATGGTGTAAAAACCACTAATCTAAATGAAAGTCTGGAACTGCTGATGCAGACCCACTTCCCAGGCTCCACACCGATGGAACGGGAAGAATGGTCAGACGAAATCGAGAATCAACCTTCGGTTATGGAATGGCAGATTGCCAACCAGACTGTTACAGAAGATAAAATAAGATGGACAGTGCAAAACTTTTCACCCTTCAAACCACCAGGCATTGACGGCATTTATCCAGCCCTTTTACAATGGGGCTTGGATGCTTTAATGCCGCACCTGAAACGGATGTTTAGGCTGTGCTTTGCACACCTTTACATTCCGAAGATTTGGAGGGAAGTAAGGGTTGTGTTTATTCACAAAACAGGTAGGTTGGACTACACCACCCCAAAGGCGTATCGACCTATCAGCCTGTTCTCTTTTCTGTTGAAAACCATGGAGAAGCTATGTGAACGATACATAAGGAACAGTGTACTGACGGGTAGACAGTCACACCCTAATCAACATGCATACACTCCAGGGCGATCCACTGACACTGCCCTTCACCAAGTTGTGGGCAGGATAGAAAAATCACTGGACAATAAAGAGTCCACCCTGGGAGTATTCATAGATATAGAGGGAGCGTTTGATAAAACAACCTTCCCCAAAACAAATTCAGCCCTTGTGGAAAGGGGAGTTTCTCCTACCATCTGTGGCTGGATATCAAATATGCTCATTAAAAGAGCCATACAAATCAGCGTGGCGGATGCCTCCGTAAGAGGCATTGTTGCAAGGGGCTGCCCGCAGGGAGGTGTGCTACCACTGCTATGGAACTTGGTTCTGAACAGTTTTCTGCATCACCTCAACTCGGAAATTGGCATCGATACCATCGCCTATGCCGATGATCTTAACATAGAGATGGGAAATCCGGTTCATTTCACTGATCCGGTTCACTTTGTAGTGTACCGGTACAATGAACCGGCACATTAGAGCCGGATTCGTCCCAAACTCACAATAGATCCCTTCCCTCTACCTTGTAGTGTTTGTACGCAGACGCATGTATCTGTTTTATGCAGGCCACAGCACAGCGCACAACCTATACCTGCATTGTGCAAACTGTCCGGTGCAAGTTTGTTTTCCCATGTCGGTATAGAATTTGATATACATTCTTCCCCCGCGAGCAAAAATTTTCTTGCAGCAAAGAGCCATCCTACCATCTGTGGCTGGGGCTGCCTCCGTAAGAGGCAAGATTGCAACAAATCAAGTGTGGCGGATGCCTCCGTAAGAGGCATTGGAACAAGGGCTGCCCAGGAGGTGTGCTACCACTGCTATGGAACTTGGTTCTGAACAGTTTATTTCTTTGATCTTACGAAATTGCCAGAATGATACCATCGCCCACTGATCCGGTTCACTTTAGTACCGGCACAATGAACCGGCATACTAGAGCCGGAATAGAAAATGGTCCCACAATCATGCCAAACACATTAGATAGCCGGCATACCTTGTATACTTTGTACGCACCGGTACCTCTACCTGTGTCTGTATTTGCACGCCTAAACTACAGCGTACATAGATCCTGTTTCCTCTACCTTTGTAGTGTTTGCCTACGCACTGTCATGCAGTTCAGCATTAAAGGTGCACAACCTATACCTGCATTGTGCAAACTGTCCGGTGTTGTATTTTCCCCATGTCGGTTAAGAATTTGAACATAAATTTTCTTTTCTTGCAGCATTACAACTTCTACATAAAAATGATAAAGATTAAAAATAATAAATGTACAACCGTTTGCAATAATAATGGCACTCCTTAAAATTAATTTTGCGATTTATTTTGAACTGCTGACGTATTCGTAATGAAATGTACTTTCAACATTAGTTCTTATTTGTTTGTCTCACCAAAAGAGATTTAATGACATTTCTACTCAGAAGTTCACAAACTGTTTTGAGAGAGTGTCATTATTATTGTAAAAGCATGTAAGTACCTACTATAAATCATATATAACTTAACCCAACCAAACGATCTAATTTGCATAAGATATATTTTTCAAAATTCACGGATACACTAAATTTGCAGACTTTAATAAAGGCTTAGTATACCAACAAAAATAATAATAACACAGAAAAACAATGTTTTTATTCGAGCACCTGTGGTCATCTAACCGTCGCGTCGGGACTCGGAGCTGCTCGCTCAACTCAACTCTTCATTTCATGACTTGGGTCGGTACAATACTGCACGTTAACTTTCTGTGCCTACAAAGATCTGAGATCCGAGTCGGATTTTTAGAAGGAACCGGTTCACTCAGAGCAGTTTTAAAAGCCGGCTCAGTGAGCCGGGTCAGTCATGTTCCGCCCATCTCTATCTTACCATGCTGATTAGTGCAAGTTTTGAAGGTATTCTTTGTCAAAGAATGCAAACAGCCCTAAGAGCCGTTGAAGAGTGGTGTGAGGACCATGCTCTGTCTGTCAACCCCAGGAAGACGGAAATGGTTCTCTTCACGAGGAAGAGGAAAATGGGGCCCATAAAGGCATCATCTCTCCTAAACACTACGTTAAGCTTAGAATCGGATGTGAAATACCTAGGAGGCACACTTGATTCGAAGCTAACATGGAATCTTCACTTGGAGAGAAGACTAAAAAAGGCGTACATATCCTATGAGTAGTGCCGCAGAACCGTTGGTAAAACCTGGGGAATGAAACCAAAGGTGGTCATGTGGATATACACTGCCATTGTGAGACCAATGTTAGCCTATGGAGCTGTCGTCTGGTGGCCGAAAGTCCAACAGACGACAGCTAAACAAAAGCTCAGCCAGTTACAAAGGATTGCCTGCCTAAGCATAACTGGAGCTATGCGTACGACACCTACCATAGCAAAGGAGGTGATGCTATGTCTACCACCTCTGGATATTTATCTAAGAGAAGTGGCTACGACAACTATGCTTCGTCTCAAAAACACTGGTATTACACCTGATGTAGGATGTGGAGAAGCTAGGAGTCGCCTGTGGAGTGGGGTCGTCAGAAAGATGCCCCTTTTGCAGGCAGACACTGATAGCATTTCTCCCAAGTTTGTGTTTGACAGACCCTACACGGTACTTATCAGGAATGAAGAGAGCGCCAGTGAAGATGCTATCAACATCTACACAGACGGGTCAAAAAAGAAGGAATGTGCAGGATGTGAGATTTATTCCAGATCCTTGCATATTCGTTATCAGTGGGCAATGGATAAGCATGCTACCGTAATACAAACGGAATTAGCAGGTATAACCATAGCCGCCAAAGAAATTGCCCGTAGACATGCAACGGGCAAAATCATTAGAATCTACACAGATAGTAGACAATCACTACTGATCTTACGTAATCATAACATACAAATAAATTTAAAAAAAATGAACATTTTATAATAGTTCATAACAATATTCGCAGTGTACATAAAAATCTTGATGAGTTTAAAATTATATTAAGTTAAATCAGAATATCGATTGCATTGTATTAACTGAAACTAGACAAATATTAGATGTAAATTTGTATCAAATTACCGGGTATAACTTATTATACAATGAAGGTGACATCAATCAAAACGATGGAGTTATTGTTTATGTAAACAATAAGTATAATAATTGTGAACATATATCAGATAAATGATTTCAAATTAATTAAAATTAGGATAAAATGTGAAAATCAATACATAAATATTACAGCTTGTTATAGGCCATGGAGTTCAGATATAGCTGAGTTTATAGTCAGTCTAAACCAGTATCTTAATGATAATGAAACTGTTAACGACGATTTTAATATATTTGTAGGAGATATCAATATTAATTTATTAGAAGATAGTATTGAAACCCAAAATTACATCAATGTTTTGTCAGAATTTGGCTATATTTCTGCCATTAATAAACCAACACGCGTACAAAATAATTCTAAAACGTGTCTAGACCATGTTTTCATTAAAACTAACCATGACCTGAAAAACTTGTTACCAATTATAATTCAAAATAATATAACAGACCATTTTACTATTTTGCTACAGATTATATATGACAATGACAATAATACAATAAGTTCTAGTGAAAATAAAAAATATATTAAATATGTGAATTTTCAAAAACTGAGTAAGATTGCTCCTCGCATGTCCTTTGATGAAATTTATGCTGCTCCAGATCCAGACACTGCAACAAATAACCTTACAGAAATTCTAAAAAATATAATCAGTCAGTGTACGTCACAGAAACAATTTAAGAGAAAAAATAATAAAATAGCACCTTGACTAATGCCTTATTGAAATCAATCAATCAAAAGAACAAACTGTTTAAATCCTTATTACGTGACCCTAACAATTTGGAACTCAAATTACACTATAAACGTTACAAAAATAAATTATATTGTTTAATACAAAAGGCTAAATATAATTATTATAAAAATGAAATAGAATGTAACATAGGTAATTCAAATAAATTGTGGAGTATAGTCCAAACAATTAGTGGTTCTAAAAAATCAAACATAAAAATTAAGTCTATAAAAAGTGAGACTGATGAGTTAATTACAGATGGTAAACGTATTTGCAATGAATTTAATAAACAGTATGTAAACATGGGGCAAAAATTAGCTAACAAAATTATTATTGATAAAAACAAACGTATAACCCTTGTTTAGTAAGTACATAAACAAGGGTATAACGAATCATTCACTAATAAATTCTTTAATACTTACACCAACTGACAATAAAGAACTGGAAGATATAATAAAGCAATTAAAAAATAAAAAAACAGTAGGAGACGATAACATTAGTGCAGAGATACTAAAAACAATAGTGTCACGGAATTTGCCCCACTCACTCCCAAACCTACGACTGTGGCACCGCGAATTGCCTAAGATTGCCCCGATCGCCCCTACGCCATTCTGGTAAACAAACAACATGCGTGATCGAGATCGGCCTGGAAAAATCGGGAATCGACGGGAAGCGTTCCAGTCGTACGAGAAAATGGATCTAGAGATACTGGAATATACCTGGAATATTCGTTGGGTCTATAAAAGAAGAATAAACGGCCGAGTTAGTTAGTCTTGTATAAGTCTTGTGTTACAGTCTGAATTAAAGTGTTTAGTTGGAGATATCAAAGTGATTTAGATAGCGATTAATTAAATAAGTGTTTAGTTGACCTGTAATTAGTAGTGTTCAGTAGTTAATAAAGAAGTAATTAATTAACGGATTGTTTTTCTGGAAGTAAGAGAAAGACGGATTGGGAAATCCGTGACAATTTGGTGTCGGAAGTGGATTTAGTTGGAAGTTTTAAAGAGCTTTCTGGAACCCTGTCCACAAAGTGGGATTTAAGTGGAAGTTTGAAGAACTTTCTGGAACCCTGTGCGCGGGTGGAATAAATACCCAAGTGTGATATATCACCGCACTCGTCGTGACTCAAGGAAGTGAACGGTGGTATTCGCGAAGGACAATCTCGAACATTCTAGAACTTTGTACAGGAGTGAGACGAATACCCAAGTGTGACATATCACTGCACTCGTCGTGACTCAAGGAAGTGAACGGTGGTATTTGCGAAAGACATTCTCGAACATTCTAGAACTTTGTACGGGAGTAAGACAAAGACCCAAGTGTGACATATCGCCGCACTCGTCGTGACTTAAGGAAGTGAACGGTGCTATTTGCGAAGGACATTCTCGAACATTCTAGAACTTTATACCGAAGTGAGACAAAGACCCAAGTGCGACATATCACTGCACTCGTCGTGACTTAAGGAAGTGAACGGTGTTATTCGCGAAGGACATTCTCGAACATTCTAGAACTTTGTACGGGAGTGCGACAAAGACCCAAGTGTGACATATCACTGCACTCGTCGTGACTCAAGGAAGTGAACGGTGGTATTTGCGAAAGACATTCTCGAACATTCTAGAACTTTGTACGGGAGTAAGACAAAGACCCAAGTGTGACATATCGCCGCACTCGTCGTGACTTAAGGAAGTGAACGGTACTATTTGCGAAGGACATTCTCGAACATTCTAGAACTTTATACCGAAGTGAGACAAAGACCCAAGTGCGACATATCACGGCACTCGTCGTGACTTAAGGAAGTGAACGGTGTTATTCGCGAAGGACAATCTCGAACATTCTAGAACTTTATACCAAAGTGAGACAAAGACCCAAGTGTGGCATATCACTGCACTCGTTTCATTGTAAGGAAGGCAACGGTGATATCTAGAAATACATTCGTGGACATTCTAGAACTTTCCAAATAGAGTGCATGCCTGTAACTAGAAGCCAAGTCAATATGGATGCACAACTGGCAAAACTATTAGAAATGATGCAGACAATGCAAAAGAAATTAGAAGAGCAGGGACATAAAATGGAAGATCAGGCGAAGACGATGCAAGAGAAATTAGAAGAACAGGGACAAACAATGCAAGAGAAATTAGAAGAGCAGGGACATAAAATGGAAGACCAGGCGAAGACGATGCAAGAGAAATTAGAAGAGCAGGGACATAAAATGGAAGACCAGACGAAAACAATGCAGGAAAAATTTGAAGAACAAGGGCATAAAATGGAAGATCAGTCCCAGATGATGCAGGAGAAATTAGAAGACCAGACGAAGACGATGCAAGAGAAATTAGACGAACAAGGGTATAAAATGAAAGATCAGATACAGGCAATACAACAGGAAATGAGGGATCAGACGAAAGAAATGCAGACAAAGTTAGAGAAATTGGAAAATACACTAGAAGAAAAACTAGAGGAGCAGTCATATAAAGTGACACAACTAGAAGAAAAACTAGAGGAGCAGTCACATAAGGTAGAAACACAAGTAGAAGAGAAAATGTTAGCACAAAAACAAGAAATAGACGAAGAAATAAACTTGGTTAGAGAAACCTGCGAAGAGCTTCGACATAAATTAGACAAGATAGCAAAGGAGGGCGTAATCAAATCAGAAGGACCTGTTATCCGAACTCAGAAAACGAAGCCTCCTGAATTTGACGGCAAGGTCTCCTGGAATGTCTATCTACGTCAGTTCGAAGCAGCAGCTGCGGCAAACGAATGGTCTGACTATGAGAAGGCTACAGCTCTGATAGTTGCTTTACGAGGGGAAGCTCTTGACGTCTTACAAGGAGTTCCTGCTGGGCAGCAGAGTAACTATGACCTTCTGAAACAGCATATGGAAATGAGATATGGGGATAAGCACCTGCAGCAAGTGTACCAGGCACAATTGAAAAATCGTCACCAGCAGAGTGGAGAGAATTTACAACATTTTGAGACAGACGTTGCCCGACTGGTTCGATTGGCATATCCAACAGCCCCGTCCGAATTTGTAGATCAGCTCTCCATCCAAGTCTTTATCGACGGCCTAAGAGATTGCGAAACACAGCAGGCACTACGGCTCGCTAGACCTAAAACGTTGAATGACGCTCTTTCGCATGCACTAGAATTTGAGGCAGCAAAGATGGCATCCGGTAGACATGTTAAAGTTCGGGCCATCAGTGATACCAGCGATAGTATGGCAAATGGAGACATAATCAAAACGTTGAAGGAGGTCATTGAGAAATTTAGCCCAACTGCCAATCCGAAGAGAGAACAACCTGGCAGCCGAAGAGATCGCCCTCCAATGTTGGAACTGTGGGCAGACGGGACATCTGAAGAGACAGTGTAGGGCCTCGGTCACGGATCAGCAAAAACGCGACTCCCAGGCGGCAGCTGCACAGGAAAACTAGGCTCAGCCGGCTTAACGGGGCAAAAGCCGGCTGCGTCCTCCTACCATGCCCCACGAGAAGAAATTACGTTGTCACGTCTCCAGGACTCTGACTCCTTGCTAGTAGAAGGCATTATTTTTGGTCGTATGTTCCTATGGTAATCGACACTGGAGCGGCAAGAACTATTGTACGACCGAATATTATTGGTGATTGGCGTATTAAGAGCCCTACCAAGCGTTATGTCCTTACAACAGCCAATGGACAACAACTGCCAGTCAAGGGGGAATGCGAGCTTGACATAGAATTAGGAGACGTCAAATTCAAACACAGAGCCCTGGTAGCAGATATATCGGACAATGTCATACTCGGACTAGACTTACTACGAGCAAAAGGGGTGAACTTAGATTTGAATGCTGGTACGCTGCGGATAATGGGTGAGGAAGTAGTGCTAACGACCACCACTGAGAATAACGCTGTACGGAGACTCGTTGTTAAAGAAGATGTGGTACTACCTGGTCAGACCGAAATATTGGTTGCCACTGTAATGGATGGGGAAATGTCTTGCAGTGTTGGAGTGGTGGAACCCAGTAATCCGGATCTGTTCAATAAATCTATAGTCACCGGCCGCACCCTGATTAAACCAGAGAAAACGACAATAGTACGGGTAGTAAACCTGAAAACTTTTCCACAGAAAATTACAAAAGGAACTGAAGTAGGACTCTGTGAACCTGTTACCATGGTCAGAACACTCAAACAAAACAACGAAATAGAGAAGAAACCAAACAAGACCAGTCTACCGGAATGTCTAAGGGACATCGTGGATAGGGCCAAAGAAAGATTAACAGAGATGGAGGTGGAACAACTGGAAGAGCTGCTAAGTGAAAATGAAGATGTGTTTGCACTTAAACCAGGCGACTTTGGGAGAACAAATGTAGTGAAGCATCGAATCGATACTGGTTCATCATCTCCTATAAAGCAGCCACCACGAGGACTTCCACTAGCCAAGCGAGAAGAAGTTAACAAGATGTTAATCGAGATGCAAAATCAAGGCACCATAGAGCCATCTCAGAGTCCTTGGGCTTCTCCTGTAGTTCTGGTCAAGAAGAAAGACGGCTCCACCCGATTTTGTGTGGACTACAGAAAATTAAATGACGTCACCAAGAAAGACAGTTACCCATTACCGAGGATTGACGATACTCTGGACACCTTGGCTGGTGCGCAATGGTTTTCCACTTTGGATTTAAAGAGTGGATATTGGCAAGTCGAGGTCAGCCCAGAAGACAAGGAAAAGACAGCATTCACTACCGGAAATGGATTGTGGCAGTTCAATGTAATGCCATTTGGTCTATGTAATGCCCTGCCACTTTTGAACGACTGATGGAAACTGTACTTCATGGCCTGCATTGGGAGACCTGCTTGATTTACTTGGACGACGTGGTGGTGCTGGGACGCTCTTTCCAGGAGCACCTAAAGAACGTGTCCGAAGTGTTCAAGAAGTTGAAAGCAGCAAACCTGAAGTTGAACCCGAAGAAGTGCAGTCTGTTCCAAAAGGAAGTTAGATACTTAGGCCACATTATTACTCCAAACGGTGTGAAAACAGACCCGGAGAAGACAGAGTGCATAAAGAACTGGCCGGTTCCTAAAGACAAACATCAAGTTCGAAGTTTTCTCGGCCTATGCACATACTACCGACGGTTTGTCCAAGGATTCTCTGACATTGCCAAGCCTCTTCATAAACTGACAGAAGACAACATCCCGTTCGAATGGACTCCGAGATGTCAGCAAGCCTTTGAGACGCTGAAAGAGGCTCTCTGCACTACCCCGATTTTGACATATCCAATACCTGGACAACCATTTATAGTGGACACGGACGCAAGCAACATTGGAATTGGTGGAGTTCTTTCCCAAGTACAAGATGGCCAAGAGCGAGTAGTGGGCTACTTCAGCAAGGTTCTATCAAAAGCCGAAAAGAACTATTGTGTGACTCGGAAAGAATTGCTTGCCATCGTGAAGAGTCTAGAACACTTTCATAAATACTTGTATGGCCAAGAATTCCTCCTAAGAACGGATCACGCTTCCCTTAAATGGCTGCTACAGTTTAAAAACCCTGAAGGACAGATGGCCAGATGGCTGGAACGGCTGCAAGAATATCACTTTGTTGTTGAACATCGAGCCGGCAGGAAACATGGAAATGCAGATGCCCTTTCTAGGAGACCCTGTCCTGTCAACTGCAAACACTGTAGTAGTCTTGAAAAGAAAGAGGACATCTCATCAGTTCCTTGTAAGGTGGTAGCAGCCCAACCTGAAGACAGATGGAGTTCAGCGGCGATTCGGGAAGACCAGCAAGCTGACTGTGACATCAAGCCCTTACTAGACTGGAAAGAAGCCAACAACCGACCCTCATGGGCTGAAGTCAGTAGTAAAAGCCCAACATTAAAGAGCTATTGGGCTCAATGGAATTCCTTGGTGTTGGAAGACGGTGTCCTAAAAAGAGCATGGGAGAACAATGACGGAACAGAGGTCAAGAAACAAGTACTACTCCCGAGGTCCCGGGTCAAGGAAGTGCTGCAGGAAGTACATGGAGGTACTGGTGGTGGACATTTCGGTATCAATAGGACTCTACAGAAGATTAGGGAGCGTTTCTACTGGTTGAGTTGTAGGACGGATGTAGAAGATTGGTGCCGAAAATGTGACATATGTGCAGCCAGCAAGGGACCGAAGACCCGTTCCAGAGGCAAAATGCGCCAGTACATCGTAGGAGCACCGTTCGAGAGGATTGCCATTGATATCGCTGGCCCCTTTCCGAAAACCCAAAGTGGGAATCGATATCTGCTAGTAGCCATGGACTACTTCAGTAAATGGCCGGAAGTATACCCCTTCCCAATCAAGAGACCACAACCGTAGCAGAAGCGCTAGTCAACAACCTGTTCTGCAGATTTGGTGTGCCCATGGAACTACATTCAGATCAGGGCAGAAATTTCGAATCAGGTGTGTTCCGAAAGGTCTGCGAGCTAATGGGAATCCGGAAAACCAGGACCACCCCACTGCATCCCCAGTCAGATGGTATGGTGGAACGCTTCAACGCCACACTAGAAACCAATCTGAGGATGTTTGTGAACGAAAACCAGACAGACTGGGACAAGCTCATTCCACTCTTCCTGTTAGCTTACCGCTCAGCTATCCATGAAACGACTGGGAAGACTCCGCAAGGATCATCTTTGGAAGAGAGCTTCGCCTTCCCGCAGATTTGGTATTTGGTCGTCCTGCGGAACAGCCCACAGAGCCAGACACTTATACCCATGAGCTAGAACGAAGACTAGCAGCCGTACACGACCAAGTCAGAACTCGAATGCGACTAGAGAGCGATCGCATGAAGACTCGATACGACGTCCGGGCCAATACAGTCGGATTCCAACAAGGTGACCTGGTGTGGCTGTACAACCCCACGCGGAAGAAAGGAAGATCGCCTAAACTACAGAACCGTTGGGAGGGCCCCTACACAGTCATTAAAAGAATCAATGATGTCGTCTACCGGATACAGAGGACTCCCAGGAGTAAGATGAAGGTCGTCTATCTGGAGCGTCTGTCCCCGTATAGAGGTGTATCCGATCGGGACGATCGGTCCTAAGGAGGGGGCAGTGTCACGGAATTTGCCCCACTCACTCCCAAACCTACGACTGTGGCACCGCGAATTGCCTAAGATTGCCCCGATCGCCCCTACGCCATTCTGGTAAACAAACAACATGCGTGATCGAGATCGGCCTGGAAAAATCGGGAATCGACGGGAAGCGTTCCAGTCGTACGAGAAAAGGGATCTAGAGATACTGGAATATACCTGGAATATTCGTTGGGTCTATAAAAGAAGAATAAACGGCCGAGTTAGTTAGTCTTGTATAAGTCTTGTGTTACAGTCTGAATTAAAGTGTTTAGTTGGAGATATCAAAGTGATTTAGATAGCGATTAATTAAATAAGTGTTTAGTTGACCTGTAATTAGTAGTGTTCAGTAGTTAATAAAGAAGTAATTAATTAACGGATTGTTTTTCTGGAAGTAAGAGAAAAGACGGATTGGGAAATCCGTGACAATAGCAAAAGAAATTGTTGAGCCATTAACATTTATTATAAATGAATGTATACATCAAGGAATATATCGTCCGTCCGCTTTTAAAAATGCTATTATAAAACCAATTTATAAAAAAGGTGATAGAGATGTTGTAAGTAATTATAGGCCAATTTCAATAATAAATCATCTTTCGAAAATATTTGAAAAAATCTTGAAAAGTATAGATTAACTTCGTTCTGTACTAAATTTAATGTTCTCTCAAATCAATTTGGTTTTAGAGAAAACATATCCACAGAAGATGCCATATTACCCTAGTAGCATTCAATGTCCAGAGGATGTCCACATAAGGTCCGAGTCATCCATGGACGTCCAGTATATATGAATGGACGTAATATGGCCATCCGAATAAGATGTAAATTATAATACAACCACTGTGGATGTTAGATGGATATCCTATTGGGATAAAAAAATATTATGATAATTGTGGATGTTCTACGAACATCCTCAAAGGACATACATATTTTTATGCTTGTTGGGGATATCCTATGAATGTCTCAAAAAGACGTATTAATATTTATGTGCATTGTGGATGTTCTACGAACATCCTTAAGCGATGTGCATATTTACTGTTCATCAAGAATGTCCTTTGAACTCTCTAGTGCGACGTGTTTATTTTTATGCTTGTAAAACTCATCCAAAGAATATCCTGAAAGGATGTACATTTATAATGTTTATCGTGGACGTCCTATGGATATTTTAAATGTAACACATATTTTTATGTTCACAATAGATATTAAATAAATATCCTAAAGGGACGTGCATTTATACTGTTCATCGTGAACGTCCAATGGACATTCTTTAGGAACGTACATATTTTTATGTTTGCAATGGATATTACATGAATAACCTGAAGAGACGTGCATTTATACTGTTCATCCTGGACGTCCTATGGACACTCAAAATAGGACGTACCTACTTTTATGTTCGCAATGGATATTGCACAAATATTATATAGGAACGTATATTTTTGTACTGTTCGTAGTGGACGTCCTGTAGACATTTTAAGTGGAACATAGATATTTCTTGTTGGTGATGAACATTATATGAATCTTCTTTAGGGACGTGCATTTATACTGTTCATCGTGGACGTCCTATGGACACTCTAAATGGAACATACATATTTTTATCTTCCCATTACATGAATATCCTAAAGGGACGTGCATTATACTGTTCATAGTGGACATCTTATGGGCATTCTAAATGGAACATATATATGTTTATGTTCCCTAAGGATATTACATAAATATCCTAAAGAGACGTGCATTTATACTGTTCATAGTGGACGTCTTATGGACATTCTAACTGGAACATACATATTTTTATGTTTGCCATGGATATTGCGTGAATATCCTTTAGGGACATGAATTTACCCACTAAACAAGAGACCTTACATACCATTTTAACAAAGTTGAATTCATTTTAAATATGCAATTTTACACTGTACACGCTTGCTAGAATATTTCATATGAATGTTGTAACTAGATAGTTTGTTATAAGTAAACCGCCAAAAGTTTCTGTGGCGTTACATATTAGTACTTGCTGCAAGTTACATAATTTACAAAAGAAAAGTTGGGATGCAACGAAATATGCTTTTCATCAAACTAACGAAACGATTCAGTCAATTATATGTATATTAATAGCCGACAGGTGGCGCCACTTATATCTCACTGATACTGTGTAACCGAGTTTTGGTAAGATATCTACAAGATTTGGGCCCTGGCAATTCCCTTCAAATGTCCATGGATGTTTCTGTACATCCACAAGATGTACTGAATATATCGGTGTGGATGTTCAATGAATGTAGAGTTATGATAACACATTCGACATTCGTGGTTCTCTGCGGAATGCGGATGCGTATTGAATGACTTTTTAGGATGTTGAACGGATATTCTTGCAGTTCGTTCACTTTATGTCCAAAGTTGTGACATATGTAACACAATTGTACGTCCTTTAAATGTCTATGGATATTTCTGTACATCCACAGGATGTACTGAATGTCTCAGTGTGAATGTTCAGTGAATGTAGAACTATAATTATCCGTCTGTGGTTTTCTGCGGATGCGTATTGAATGACTTTTTAGGACGTTGTATGGATATCCTTGCAGTTTATTCAATTTATGTCCCAAATTGTGAATTCTGTATCACCATTATGCATCCTTCAAATATCCATGGACATTTCTGTACATCCACAGGATGTACTGAATGCTGAATGTATGATTGTTTAACTTTTTAGGATGTTGTATGGATATCCTTGCATTTCCTTCAATTTATGTCCGAAGTTGTGACATATGTAATACAATTGTACATCCTTCAAATGTCCATGGATATTTCCGTACATCCATAGGATCTACTGTATATCCTGATATGAATGTTCAGCGGATGTACATGGGACTATATCGTGCTACTAGGGTAACATTATTAAACCCTATATATAGTGCATTAGAAAATAATAGACCCTGCTTATGCATATTTATAGATTTAGCCAAAGCGTTTGACACTATAAGTCATCGTCTTCTTTGCAAACCCTTCAAGATATAGGTGTTCGAGGAATTTCCTTGAAATTATTTGAAAGCTATTTATCAAATAGATGTCAGATTGTAAACGTGGGCGATGATGTCAGTGACCGAGAAATAATAAAATGGGGGGTTCCGCAGGGTACAGTTTTAGGGCCTTTACTCTTTAATATTTACATTAGTGGACTATTCAAATTGCATAGTGCAGGAAGGATAGTAGGGTTTGCGGATGATACTGCTCTTTTATGAAGACACAAACTGGACAAATTTAAAAAATAAGGCAGAACAAGATTTTATAGAAATTAAAAATTGGTTAGACCACAAACAGCTGACTGTTAATGTCGACAAAACATATTATGTACCATTCAGTTGTAATATAAAAGGTTCACCTCCTTTTCAGCAATTAAGCTTTACTATACAGGGTGAACAATATTCACTTTATCCAAAATCTGAGGCAAAATACCTAGGAATTTATATTGACAGATACTTAAAATGGGATTATCATATTGGTTACGTTGTGAAAAAATTACAGTTAATTTCTTGTAAATTTAGAATTTTAAAAAAACAGTTACCCATAAAGTATTTAAAAACTCTATATTATGCGCTTGCTGAAAGCCATATTCGATATGGTATTTTAGCTTGGGGGTCAGCATTGCGAATTCATATTAATCCCCTTGAAATATTACAAAAGAGAATTTTAAAAATAATATTTGGCAAACAATATGATTATCCATCAGATTTATTATATTTGGAAAGTGGAATAATGGACATAAGACAAGTTTATTATTTTTGTGCTTTATCAAAGTATCATCACTCAAAACATATTGCCATTATTCCTACCCATACTTATCTTACCCGCAATAGAGATCTCCATGTTGTGCCTTTTGCAACCAAATCCTTTACTCAGCGCTCATATGCCCATAATGGACCAAAAATGTTTAATTTGTTGCCAGAAAAATTAAGGAATATTAATAGTATCCATATTTTCAAAAGTGAGCTAAAAAAGTTTATATTTAACAGTAATCGAGCATTTATAAATAATATAATTGAGCATAAAAATTTAAAATGTTTACTTACTGTTCTGTTTTTCTTCTTTCATTGTTGTATTTTATTTATATATGCATTTTTTATTCTTTATAATTATTAATATCTATTATATGTTACTATTGTTAAGTGTGTTTAAACGAAACTTTTAATAGCCAATATTTTTTTAAGCATTTTCTAGAAGAGATTGTGTATGTTTTGTCACGTTCTGTTTGTATTATTTACATTTAGGTTAAAAGGTATCTCATTAATTATTAATGGCTTGTTTGCTTTATATAGTTCTAAGCAGTAGTTATGTTTCTTATTGTTTCCGAAACAAGTGTTCAGTCACTTATTGGAAAAATTGTATTCACTCCTTGAAAAATTGTTATAGTTATATTTATTTCTTTATTTACTGTACCTTTTGGATGAATAAATTATTATTATTATTATTATTATTATTATTATTATTATTATTATTATAAGATAACAACTAAATCAGCATGGGAATGCCATCAGGCACTAGTAGTGGCCTCAGCCCTGTGCCTCAGCCAACAACAGCGTATTTGTATGCTGGGTAAAGGGACACGACCAGTGCAATGGCAATAAAGTAGATGACAAGTTGGCTAGGAATGCATCGGGTCTGAATATTTTTGGACCTGCTTCCGTTGTCAGCATTTGTTGAAATTATCAAAGAAGACACCCACTTTGTGGCACAAAGAGTTTATGAAACGTTGGGATGAAACAAATGGCTGTCATTTTGCTAAGGAGTTCCTAGAGTACCCCTGCAAGGATACAGCCAAAAAGTACCTGGCTATGTCTAGGACAAACCTTCGTCTGGTGACAGGTATTCAAACTGGACATTGCTGGCTAAGAAAGCACCTCTATTACATGAGGAAGTGTGATACACCCCTTTGTAGGGGTTGCGAACAAGAAGACGAGACAATACTCCATGCACTCTGTGAGTGCACTGCCATCTCGTCAATAAATGAGTCCGTGTTGGGAGAGCGATGGCCTTCTATGGCCTACATTAGAGAGATCCCCCTGAGCAACGTCACCACATTTTTCTCCTTATTAGGCTGGCTGGCGGCTCAGGTGGACTGATCTCCTAATGGGAGGAGGTACAAGGGGCCCAATGGGGCCTAAGTGCTGTAGCCTTTTTGCTACCCTCCCTTAATTCCAGAATCCAGACCTCCTACAGACATTTTCCTGAAAACATTTTACCTAAACTACTTGATGTTCTTGTATGCTAAGACAAAGAATGTGGTTTATGCACGATGGGCCTCTCCTGCATTTTAGTTTGACTGCTCATGAATTTTGAAATGAAAGATTCGGTAATAACGTGAATGGATATGAACCCTATTAATTTTGAAGAGTTACTCCTGCAATTTTTGCACGTGTCCGAGCTGCAATTTCAAGAATATCTGAAGCATGTATTTTGGCTGAAGGTGAACATTTCAAACATTCGTTATAATAAATAATTATAGTAAAGTAATTCCATTGTTAATTCATTATTTTCAGTAATGTAATGAGTATCATAAAAATTCACTTGATCAAATATATCAATTTGGAATACAAAAATGTGTACAGAAAAAAACCAGTGAAGATAATACAATGGCGCATATGACGGGTTATTTTATTTGTAATATTATACAGGGTGATATGTATTCTGTAGCTGGATTTTTTACCTCTACTTAAGAAACACCTTGTATATGGTCATAAATCAGTCAGTTAGGTTGTCTACTAAATCACGTCGTCTTTCGACTGCTGCGATTTAACAGACATTGGGAGGTGGTGGTGTTGAAGAAAAACGATCTCCTTATTAAACTCATCATTTGGCAGAAAATAAGAAACTATAAAAATCTCTTAAATGCGTTATATAACTAGTTACATAAGGAGGTAAATATATAGGTATATATCACTAATGAGTTGCATGATCACATTTTGTGAGTTTAAGGGTGCTGACAGACACAGCGGTTTGTGCCGCCTGGGCAGCTGGGTCTACCGCCAAAGTGGTTGTTATTTGCTATGCGCTAAATAGACCAAGACACACTGATGCTGGTGTTTCATACTTTAGTGTTACAGACACAGCTTATTTAAGGCGGTTGCCGATTTATTAACTTAAGAAAATAAATTGACAGTTAATATGTGACAAAGTTGACGTAAAGAAATTATTTAGCGAAATAGAAATTCGTCCAGCTAATAGAATATGGTACTTCCGGAATATAATGATCGAGTAACGAGTAATAAAAAATATGGAATATGGTACTTTCGGAATATAACGATCGAGTAATAAGAAGAAAATGTTGGGACAAAATTATTAATAGTTTTGGTAGTGAAAAAAACCAAAAAGTTGGGTAAATGTGATATTTATAAAATAATTTTATTTAAAAGAAATACACAAATATTAACTAATTACAAACTTGGAAAAACATATTCTGCAAACTTCTATCTTATGTTTAAACGATAAAATGTACACATTTCCCAATGCTTACGGGTTTACTACGTCATTCAACTTTTATAATTTTAAAATGTACTGCTAAGCATGAAACCGCTATGTTTGTCATCACCCTACTACCTATTATTTTATCAAATATGCAACCAAGTATACATTCGATAAAAAAATAATATAATTTATATGGAGATGATTTTAGATAACAGAAATTTCAAATTAAAAATAAATCATTATTGTGCTTGTTTGGAACAATTACTTTTTAGAGAAATTAAAGCCCATTCGTAGTGTAGGTCTACTTAGGTCAGATCAAAATATATAGATTTAAAGAAGTACCTAGTGTCATTATTTAATTAATCTTTATTTTTTTTTAGAAGTGTGGCAAAAACCCAATAAAACCATACCATTGAGTAATAACTGTAACCGAAATTGTGAATGGTGTAATATAATAAATAATCTATATAGATATGCTAGAATATTTGCACAAACCATGATCAGACTGTGACTAGATCGGAACTTGATCTACAGTATGAATCACAGATGAATTGGCCTAAAGAGAAAAAGATTTTAACGTCTTAAGGAGGAGACGCACTATGCGGTCGCGGTCTAGGCGCACCGCGGACCATGCTAGTCTCGTTTTCGTCTAATGCAGAAACTTCTAATAATTTTAAATGTACACGATTGCACTAGCAGGTCGGAAGGTGGACTCGTTAGCGTCGGGATCTCGCCGAAAACGCTTTGGAAAATTTCCGTCAGTCGCGTCAAGTAAAAGAGCATACAAAAGATACATCTTCCACAGAATACATTTTGACATTTAAATATTACATTAGAACAAGTTGGAAGCGCTTAAGGAACGACAACTGATTTTGTAAAGTCTGTGGTCAGTCGGCACGGCACAAAGCGGTCCACGATGCGTCTAGACTGGATGATATAATATTTTCAATCGTGACAAATATTTATTTGTAGCATTCTTTTTTACTTTTTTATTACATTTTGCCAGTTATTTATTTCTTTTCCGTGGGATGTAAATAGGTACTTCATTATCGGGCAGTGGTCGCGCGATACTTGAATCGAGGTGACTAGATCGCTGTGGGTTCAACCCCTGCAGCCAGGACCGCGCCAAGGGTAGCTGCCGCCGGGGTGCGGAACCTTTGCTGCCGCCCTGGTAGCATTCTAGGTTAATCACCAAATAATGGAGCAATAAAATAAATATGGAAATATACATTAATAATAATAAAAATAAATGTATTTTTCTTCAACAATTTACAGAAAACAAACAATATTAAAAAAAACAAGAGCTAATAGGAACTTAAATAGTCTTCATAAGTAACACAAAACTAAATATAAAGTACATGTGTAAAAATAACAAGAACACATAAAATGATGCTCAGATGTCAGTATCACTTTTCATTTAAACAGTAGGTACTTTGTCACTTAAAAAATAATTTTTCGGGCTTTTTTTGCAAATTCCTAAACTAAGTCAGATTTATCTCTAGGTTTTTTGAAATTTCACTTTCGATACTTATTATAGCTAAATGAGAAAGTATCTTGTGTCATGCTAAAACGCAGGTAATTTTTTATTATCTTTCATTTTGAGAAAGATCTCTCGCCAGAGGCTACCGCTAACCATACCTGTGGTTAATAATATTCTTACAGCTATGAACACGTTGGGGAATACATTTATTAATTCATTTTTGAATAAATATTCTAAAACTGTAATTTCTGGGTTGATATATATGACAAGGTTTTCAATTTCATCATACATATCTATGGCATAATGTCCATTGGTTTTGTTGGATCTGAAAGCTTAGTTTGCAAGTCCATGCAATATTTCATTTTTACATCCTTACTTAGACTTCCAAATGAATGAAGATCATTTAAAAATCGAATGTATCACTGATGTTTTAGCTGTTCAAAGCGTTCCTCAAATTTGGATTACCTATATGACCCATGGGTTGGGTCATATAGGTAATGTCTCACTACAAACCTGCAATCACTCTATTCGCCAAGATTTAGCAACGCGGTCAGTGAACTAGATCTCCTACGGCAACCTTACATTAGGGTTCATCTGCATTAAATCATTTAAAAATTAAAGGATATGGATAAATATTTAGAAAAACACGACAAAATAGGGACAATGGAGACCTCGGAAAAGGACCATCTTGCCACCAAAAAAAGCAAAGCGCCTCTGCAGCTATCGACCAACGTGGCAGACTGAGTATATTTGGCTAATAAAGGGTTCAAACAATTTTTCTGCAAGATGTCTAGTATGCAAAAAGGATTTTTCAATTAGTCACGGTGGCCTTAGTAATGTCAAACAGCACTCTAATACAAAAGAGCATAGAAGACGCGAAAATGTCGAAATCTTCTCAAGTTTTAACAAAATTTTTTGCAAACAGAGAAAATATTCAAGAAACTATCGATGTTGCTGGAGCAGAGCTTGGGCAAATCTACCACTGCGTTAAGCATAGTTAATCTTACAATTCGTTAGATTGTGGGCTCAAACTTTTACCAAAAATTATAAAAGATTCTGAACTACTAAAAAATATATTGTCACAGAATTTGCCCCGCTCGCACCCAATTTGACGACTGTGGTATCGCGAAACGCTAGATTGCCCCGATCGCCCCTATGCTATTAGACTTATTTTAAGCAATTTGACCTTGAAAATTTCAAAATTTTTGCCTGCGGCGCTAGCCTCCCTCCCCTCTTCAACTGATACAATAAAAATATAATGTGTCCCGTACCTTAAAATTCAAAAGGTGGCAACCCTGCCTGCAACTAAGTTCTAATTTTAGTTTGTCATTTTTGTAATAAATATTGTTCGTACCTGTTCATTATTACATGTTTATGATGAGATTTTTTTATTTACTTTTTATTGTTTCAATTTATTAAAAATTATTTTTTTTATTAAAAAAATCTAGTCTGAAATACTTTGTTCACTGAACCCCCCCATGTCAAATTTCTAGCTACGCCACTGATCCTTATAGAGGGTATACAATGCGTCATAGATATTTCCCATATTAACAGAGGTTTTACAGTTAATGTGAGAAGTTCCCCCTTTAAAACTTTTCAAAGGTACATTGAAGCCGAAATAAATACAATTCCTGAACAATGTCAAACATTTTTATTATTTCAAGTGAAGCTTTTACAGCGTCATTTACGACTAGGTTTAGGCTATGAGCTGCACAAGGCACAAAGAATGCTCTTGGATTTAGATCTAAATTTTTTTTCTGGAGGCCACTATGTCTTCCCTTCATATTCGGACCGTTATCATAACCTTGACCCCGCATATCGTATAAATTAATATTCTGTTTTCCCAGAAAATTGAGCAAAAACTTCGTAATATTCATTATTTGTAATAGTAGTGACATAACAGTTTTTGTCAATTTCGAGAAATTAGATTATACAAATGATGTTATTTCCCAAATTTAAAGTTTTTATCTTGTTAATTACCCGAGGTAGAAAATAATAGAGAGTGACTAATTCACAGCACATGGATCAGTACGAGAGGTGAGGGTTGCAGAGAACAATATTCTATAGGCGTGCCACTTGAAAAGGGTTCAATGCAAAGCACATACAATTACCAAAAATAAGTTGACATCGAGTGAACCTCGCACCTTAACAAGTCAACTAAGATCTTGGAAAGTACTGATTTATAGTAAGAGGATCTGATCTAACTAAAAAAAAATGTAAAAAAGGGGAAGAGATATATTTTAATAGGGAGTAGGCACTTTAGCTTGACTGACGTCTGCTACGAACCAACGGTCATTTGCCGCCCCCTGGATCGTGGCGCCCGGGTGCTACGCACCCCCGGGTTGGCGCGGCCCTGCCTGCAGCCGGTAGACCGTATATAAGCTATATTAAGCTATATTTGTGGAGAGATTGGCACTCTCTCTGCGGGTATGGTAGGGTGCAAGAATGTTGGCTTGGGTCAATGTGAGAGGTTGATACCGGTTGACATTTGACTACCCCCCTAATTAATGAGGTTTTCCAGATTTTTCTCATTCCTGCACTGAATGGTGGTTAGGGCCTACCAACGTAAGTCGTTCCTGGGCGCAAAGGCGGCCTGCTTAATAATAATATGCCGCCCCTCTCCCGCACAAGTCTTCGACTTCAGGGCTAATCCTCGTGATTAGAATGAGGGGTAGAGATATTATTATTACGAAATAAAATATTTATAAATGTCAAAATGAATGGCTGTGAAAAATAGCCAGTAACACTAAAAAAGTTGTAGAATACTCACAGATAATATACATTTTATAATTATTACTAAATAATATATAAACATTTAAGTATATCAAAGGTTATCAAATTACATATCACCAATATTTAATATAATCGCGACATGGTTGCCAAGAATGTCAGTTGTTGTTTTGGAGCTAAACATGAAGGTGCTTTTAATTGTTCTATGTCTTTGTGTTACGCATACATCTGTTTATTCATGGACAGCAATTATTCCACATACAAATTTACAGTCAGGTATGTAGTAAATAAGGCAAATATTTTGTAGAAAATATACAATTAATAAGTATATCAAGAACCTTTTAAAATATATATTTTTTTAAATATAGTCAAGTTCGCCTCTTTTTAAGGCAGAAATATGATAAGTTTATAAAAAATGTCACTTAAGAGTATCAACATTGTCCTACTTATTTTAGGTATACCTTTACCTAAGTTGAAGCCTTATAATATATTTAATACATATTTATAAAGTAATGTATTATTCCATATATATTAAAAACAAAAATAAAATTATCAACAAAACTGTGTGTACAAATATACTTTCCTACGTTCACATCTGACATTAATTGCTCGATATTTATGTCGGATAAAATTGTACTTAATGTAAATAGGGAACGGCATTATCACACTCTCATTACGACAGTATATTGTTTGTCGTAAAATAAAACCATAGTTTAAAGATATTCTACAAAAACTGTCCATTCTAAAGAGGTGACCATCATTAAGAGAGATTTAACTGTACATCTATTAAAAATGTACTACTTACTTTACAGGATTCTTAGGGAATTAGAAAAACGAAATATTGATCATGACAAGCCATTATCACTATTCAATAAAATTAACTTCACTTCACATTTATTAAGCGCATCTACGTTGGTGAAGTAAGGATGGGACAAAGACAGATAAACATCGGTATTGCAACATGAGGAAAGTTATTTGTCGTCGCGGGCAGTACCGTAACAACCGTAAGTCGATTGAAAGGGGAGCAAAATATTTATAATTAATCTGAATTTATTACCTATGGGATCTTTGAAGTGTTGTAGAGATTTATCTATTTGTTATTACTTACTCATGTTGGGCTTTATAATCTCGTAGTCACTCCTTTAAAAAACTTCTCAGACTTATTACCACATAACGGTTTTTAATAACAACAACAAAAAAGATAATTGAAGTGTTAACGAAAAAATGAAGAAAGCAACTGTTACAATAAATATTAAATCAACCACTTTATGAACCTTAAATCACACGCTAGAATAGTAGTCTTTATGAATTTACTCTAATTCTCAGCAATTACAATTTATTTGCGTTGTCATAAGATGTTTTACACTATCTACCCTTGTTTTCCAGAATCCTACGTCTCTAATAGAATATTATCTTTGTCTGATGGTGCCAAAAAGACAGCATATGGCTCAGAGCGGCTTTTAGTTCTATTTCTCTGTAAACCGAAGTTACTTGAACGTTGAACGGAAACAATAAATCGTTTGAATGCCCTTTTGGCGATAAACTGGCCTCTTAAGTTGTCAACTTTTACTTACATCTTTAAATTCATTATAAATTGTGGCTATAAAATCTAGTCCTCTTGTTAAACCGATAACCTGCTTTGGTTATGTTATGTTACAGTATTCAAATCCAACCGCTAAATGTATAATGGACGAAGACAAAAAAAGGAGTAGAGCTGGAAGTTACCGGTAACCAACAATACTGACATGAAATTTGTGCTTGTAGTTTCATTTAGACGATCTAAATTAGTATCTATAATTATGTTTCTCATTAGATGTTTCCTGCATATTGTAGGCATTACAAATGTAAAGTTTCTATCTTGGTATGTGTATGAAATTTTTCTATTTGCTAAAAGATGCCATTGTAAAAGTTATATATTTTTTGGAATCATCAATGTTTTATCGATGAAAATAAATATGGAATATAATAGATGTCAAAAATATCGAACATTGAACAGGAGACATCGATGTTTGGTGAACATCGATATACATACCTATATCGATATGGTGAAGTAGGTATTAGAACCGAGTCGACAAGAAGGAGAGACGAGGACGAGAGACGGAGCGTTGGAACTGGAATGAAGGGGCAATTTAGAATATCTTTAGACTATGGCATGAGGCATGAGCATGTCTATTTCTTTTTTTTTAATTAGTTTTGTTCATCGAAAATCACGATAAAACCTAATTGTTCACTTGTTTTCACTGCGCAACAAATTGCGTCTCAATTGTGACAGATGATCCATGTTGAGCCAATCATGCATTTATTTTTGGTATTTCATTCCGCCTTCATGTTGATGCAACGCAACGTGTCTAGGCTGTGCCATATGAGTCAAATGAGCAACTTTAATTATAGCGATTTTTGACAGCAAAACCAATAATAAAAAAAATTGCTTGAAATCCAATTTTTGTATATCGTTACCGAGTGAAAATCAGTAGATTTTAAATTATTGTATTTTTATTCTACCTATGTGTAGATCATGGGGGACATTGCTATACTGATTCTTACAAGCTTGGAGCTTTCAAAATTGGCGAAAGAAAAAGAATAGAAGAAATGTGTGCCGTAGCAGATTGCCTAAACAGTAAAGATATAAGTATACTGGGGTAAGTCCACATTGTACTAATTGTAAAATTATTATTTTTTAAAATACACTATAAAAACACATTTCAACACTACGATTTAAAAAAAAAATAATTGAAATAAGTAAAAAAATTATAAAAAATGTCAAAAAATTGCAAAAAAGCGTAACGCAATCTATACACACAAAAATTCCAACTTACATTAAACTAGTGGTTATCTGTGTCACTAGAATGTATTCATCGCTAGAGAGCTGCTATCGTCTCTAAGAATTATTATGAGCGGAGCAACTAATACATCAACTGTCATGTCGAGGTTCCACATGCGTTGTTCTTGACATGTATACAGTGGCGTAGCCAGAAATTTGACATGGGGGGGGTGAACAAAGCTAAGTATTTCAAACTAGATTTTTTAATAAAAAAAATATTTTTTAATAAATTAAAACAATAAAAAGTAAATAAAAAACGATCTCATCATAAACATGTAAATAATAAACAGGCACGAACAATATTTATTACAAAAATGACAAAAATAACATTAGAACTTAGTTGCAACTGAACACCGGTGTTCATTTGGCAGGTAAACTTGGCAGGTTAAATTTACGGAAACACCCGAAGTAACTGACCATTGGCGTGCGTACCGGAAAAGTCCGGATGTGTGCGAAATACTAAATTTATACAAATAACGTACTGTTTTATGGTTTAAACGGTCAAATAATTCGAATTGGCAACACATGAACAAAATTAACATATATTAAAAAAAAACTAAAATATTTTATATATTGGACACTTATCACGACGAGATATCATTTTGAAATTTGGTGTGCAGCCTCCCTAACAACTAGGAAATTCAACAGTACCCATATAAATCTCTTCGCTAGGGTCTAAGGTAAGTAAAACTTGCTCCTCTAGGTAAAAATTGCTCTGAAATCTCTCCACGATGAGATATCATTTTGAAATTTGGTGTGTGGTCCCTTAACAACTTAGAATTTCAGCAGTACCAATATAAATCCCTTCGCAAGGGTCTAAGGTAAGTAAAACCTGCTCCTCTAGATAAAAAATTGCTCTGAAATCTCTCCACGATGAGATATCATTTTGAGATTTGGTGTGTGGTCCCCTTAACAACTTAGAATTTCAGCAGTACCAATATAAATCCCTTCGCAAGGGTCTAAGGTAAGTAAAACCTGCTCCTCTAGATAAAAAATTGCTCTAAAATCTCTCCACGATGAGATATCATTTTAAGATTTGGTGTGTGGTCCCCTTAACAACTTAGAATTTCAACAGTACCCATATAAATCTGTTCGCTAGGGTCTAAGGTAAGTAAAACCTGCTCCTCTAGGTAAAAAATTGCTCTGAAATCTCTCCACGATGAGATATCATTTTGAGATTTGGTGTGTGGTCCCCTTAACAACTTAGAATTTCAGCAGTACCAACATAAATCCCTTCGCAAGGGTCTAAGGTAAGTAAAAATTGCTCTGAAATCTCTCCACGATGAGATATCATTTTCAGATTTGGTGTGTGGTCCCCTTAACAACTTAGAATTTCAGCAGTACCAATATAAATCCCTTCGCAAGGGTCTAAGGTAAGTAAAACCTGTTCCGCTAGGTAAAAAATTGCTCTGAAATCTCTCCACGATGAGATATCATTTTGAAATTTGGTGTGTGGTCCCCTTAATAACTTAGAATTTCAGCAGTACCAATATAAATCCCTTCGCAAGGGTCTAAGGTAAGTAAAACCTGCTCCTCTAGGTAAAAAATTACTCTGAAATCTCTCCACGATGAGATATCATTTTGAAATTTGGTGTGTGGTCCCTTAACAACTTAGAATTTCAGCAGTACCAATATAAATCCCTTCGCAAGGGTCTAAGGTAAGTAAAAATTGCTCTGAAATCTCTCCACGATGAGATATCATTTTCAGATTTGGTGTGTGGTCCCCTTAACAACTTAGAATTTCAGCAGTACCAATATAAATCCCTTCAAGGGTCTAAGGTAAGTAAAACCTGTTCCGCTAGGTAAAAAATTGCTCTGAAATCTCTCCACGATGAGATATCATTTTGAAATTTGGTGTGTGGTCCCCTTAATAACTTAGAATTTCAGCAGTACCAATATAAATCCCTTCGCAAGGGTCTAAGGTAAGTAAAACCTGCTCCTCTAGGTAAAAAATTACTCTGAAATCTCTCCACGATGAGATATCATTTTGAAATTTGGTGTGTGGTCCCCTTAACAACTTAGAATTTCAGCAGTACCAATATAAATCCCTTCGCAAGGGTCTAAGGTAAGTAAAAATTGCTCTGAAATCTCTCCACGATGAGATATCATTTTCAGATTTGGTGTGTGGTCCCCTTAACAACTTAGAATTTCAGCAGTACCAATATAAATCCTTCGCAAGGGTCTAAGGTAAGTAAAACCTGTTCCGCTAGGTAAAAAATTGCTCTGAAATCTCTCCACGATGAGATATCATTTTGAAATTTGGTGTGTGGTCCCTATAACAACTTAGAATTTCAGCAGTACCAATATAAATCCCTTCGCAAGGGTCTAAGGTAAGTAAAACCTGCTCCTCTAGGTAAAAAATTACTCTGAAATCTCTCCACGATGAGATATCATTTTGAAATTTGGTGTGTGGTCCCCTTAACAACTTAGAATTTCAGCAGTACCAATATAAATCCCTTCGCAAGGGTCTAAGGTAAGTAAAACCTGTTCCTCTTGGCAAAAAGTTGCTCTGAAATCTCTCCACGATGAGATATCATTTTGAAATTTGGTGTGTGGTCCCCTTAACAACTTAGAATTTCAGCAGTACCAATATATATCTCTTCGCAAGGGTCTAAGGTAAGTAAAACCTGTTCCTCTAGGCAAAAAGTTGCTCTGAAATCTCTCCACGATGAGATATCATTTTGAAATTTGGTGTGTGGTCCCCTTAACAACTTAGAATTTCAGCAGTACCTATATAAATCGCTTCGCAAGGGTCTAAGGTAAGTAAAAATTGCTCTGAAATCTCTCCACGATGAGATATCATTTTCAGATTTGGTGTGTGGTCCCCTTAACAACTTAGAATTTCAGCAGTACCAATATAAATCCCTTCGCAAGGGTCTAAGGTAAGTAAAACATGTTACTCTAGGAAAAAATTTGCTCTGAAATCTCTCCACGATGAGATATCATTTTGAAATTTGGTGTGTGGTCCCCTTAACAACTTAGAATTTCAGCAGTACCAATATAAATCTCTTCGCAAGGGTCTAAGGTAAGTAAAACCTGCTCCTCTAGGTAAAAAATTACTCTGAAATCTCTCCACGATGAGATATCATTTTGAAATTTGGTGTGTGGTCCCCTTAACAACTTAGAATTTCAGCAGTACCAATATAAATCCCTTCGCAAGGGTCTAAGGTAAGTCAAATATGCTCTGAAATCTCTCCACGATGAGATATCATTTTCAGATTTGGTGTGTGGTCCCTTAACAACTTAGAATTTCAGCAGTACCTATATAAATCGCTTCGCAAGGGTCTAAGGTAAGTAAAACCTGCTCCTCTAGGTAAAAAATTGCTCTGAAATCTCTCCACGATGAGATATCATTTTGAAATTTGGTGTGTGGTCCCTATAACAACTTAGAATTTCAGCAGTACCAATATAAATCCCTTCGCAAGGGTCTAAGGTAAGTAAAACCTGCTCCTCTAGATAAAAAATTGCTCTGAAATCTCTCCACGATGAGATATCATTTTCAGATTTGGTGTGTGGTCCCCTTAACAACTTAGAATTTCAGCAGTACCAATATAAATCCCTTCGCAAGGGTCTAAGGTAAGTAAAACCTGTTCCTCTAGACAAAAAGTTGCTCTGAAATCTCTCCACGATGAGATATCATTTTGAAATTTGGTGTGTGGTCCCCTTAACAACTTAGAATTTCAGCAGTACCAATATAAATCGCTTCGCAAGGGTCTAAGGTAAGTAAAACCTGCTCCTCTAGGTAAAAAATTGCTCTGAAATCTCTCACGACGAGATATCATTTTGAAATTTGGTGTGTGGTCCCCTTAACAACTTAGAATTTCAGCAGTATATATATAAATCGCTTCGCAAGGGTCTAAGGTAAGTAAAACCTGCTCCTCTAGGTAAAAATTGCTCTGAAAATGGAGTGTTTAATTTTCACAATACGCATATTTGGGCCGACGAAAATCCTCATGCTCTAATAGAATCTGGACATCAGGCACGTTTTTCATTAAACATTTGGATGGGTATTGTAGGTGACAGGTTTCTAGGTCCTGTTATTTTACCAAACCGATTAACTGGCGCTGCTTATATCTCAACTTTCTGCAGAACACACTGTGTAAGTTTTGGAAGACATTCCTTTGAATCAGAGGCAACAAATGTGGCTCCAGCATGATGGTGCTCCAGCTCATTTTTCCATGGCCGTTAGAGAGCATTTACACCAAACTTTTCCACATAGATGGGTAGGAAGGGCAGAACCTGTTTTATGGCCTCCAAGATCGCCTGATCTGAACCCTCTAGATTTCTTTGTTTGGGTATATTTGAACACATTAGTGTATGGTATTCCTGTAAATAGCCTGGAAGAGCTGCAGCTACGGATTAATCAAAAGTGTCAAGAAGTCCAAACCAAGAAGGGTGTTTTCGAATGAGTTCGAATATCGTTGAGACGAAGATGTCGTGCCTGCTTGGAAATGGACGGAGGGCACTTTGAACATCTTCTGTAACTTTGTTTGTTAAAAGCTTCCTTTGTCGGTTTATTCCTAATAAAATAAAATGTTTGAAAAACGAATTTAATTTTCCTTATTAATTTTATTTAGTAAATGTTTTCATTGTGGGAAAGAACATTTTTATTTAAATTGTTTTCTCAAATATTATAAGTACCTACCTATAATATTGGCGTTGTTTAATTGTGCATATTGAAATTAGTTTATTTTTATTCTATAGAAGAATTTTGGTTTTAGTTTTAATTACTTTATTACATATCCTAGAACATTTTTTCACTCACATTTTCTTAAACGTGAGGTTTATATTTAATAACAAAAAATATATATACTAATTTAGTTTATAGTTTTCAGTTATTTTCAGAGTGTATTTTTTCTTTTTTGAAATAATTGGTAGATAGATAATAAAAGAGTCATGGCAAGAAAATATATATCTAAGAAAAACGCTTTTCATGTAATTGCTACCGAATTACGCAATGAGAATTTTGTGTACGAATCTGGCCTTTCAATAGACAAACAGATTTGTAAAAAAATTGCTACGGTTTTGCAAAATACGAAGTATGGGTTTTGTAGCAAGATATACCAAATTGTCAATAGTAATAAGAACTTCAAAACATATTTTCGTGACACCATTGAAAAAGACCCAGCTAAAGTCACTGTTAATGAATTTGGGTATAGATCACAGTGAGTGCGTGCACTATAGAAAAAAAGTTTCGGCGTATAGCACCATTTTAAAAAAACTTGGCCTTAAAGATAATATAAAAAATAGATTACGAATCTATCGCGAATGGAGACGACAACTTCAGCAATTATCAAACTTGTCTACTTCGTCATCTAACTTAACACCGCCAGCAAATACATTTGATAATTATTTGATTTCTTGCGTGTCACCAGAAGTGTCCGATATCTCTAAAAATGAAAACGATGAAACTATTCACGACTATACGGACAGATCAGACGATAATAATAGAAAAGATGATTTTGATAATGAGAACTCTCCCAAAAGTTCTCCAGCAAATACATTTGATAATTATTTGATTTCTTGCGTGTCACCAGAAGTGTCCGATATCTCTAAAAATCAAAACGATGAAACTATTCACGACTATACGGACAGATCAGACGATAATAATAGAAAAGATGATTTTGATAATGAGAACTCTCCCAAAAGTTCTCCAGCAAATACATTTGATAATAATTTGATTTCTTGCGTGTCACCAGAAGTGTCCGATATCTCTAAAAATCAAAACGATGAAACTATTCACAACTATACGGACAGATCAGACGATAATAAGAGAAAAGATGATTTTGAGAATGAGAACTCTCCCAAAAGTTCAACAATTCCGAAAGAAATATTAAATTTATCTTCCCCTGGAAAACACCCTCCAATTTTGCCAATAAATTCTCAGAATAAATCGGTTTCTCGCGATAGAAAGCTCGAGTATAGAAACTGCACAAAATTAGAAGGTTCCTTTATATTATCAACAAATATATTTCATTTAATATTTGATAAGAGGACGACTTATAAAGGAATATTATACATACGTAATTAGAAACCGAATAAGAAAATATGTAAATAACGTATGTATAATTATATTTAAATATGTTGTGTATCCCAAAAAAAACGAAGAAGTTATAATTTTTGGTTTATGTAAACATAACAGGTATCGATGTAAAAAATTTAAAATTCGTATTAATAAATGTAATAGAATTGTAAGGGTCTATACCACATCCTTGGATTACAGTCATAAAAATTATTTGGCACGTGACATAAAAGGAGTAGAACGGCACATATTTAAAAATAGATTAGTAAATTCGAAAGCTTTTATACTGAAAAAAGAGACTCTACTACGTGCATCGCAGTTCGAAATGCCTCTAAAAGAAGGCAAAAATCTACAGGATATAGTTTCTGACGGAACATTAAGAAAACTAAAATTTGAATCACACAATTCTTTGAATAAGGATAGAGACGATTTAATTGATATGATACTAATGCAGCAAGATTACAAAAAATTCGTCAGGGAAGTATCCTATCCTTTAAATATTAAACTATTCAGTATCGAACAACTGCAAATTTTAAAATCCGAAACTGCAAATAATCCCTCATCCTTGATTTATTTTGATGCTACGGGGGGAATAATAAGAAGACCAAAAACACTGAAGGCTATGAAGCAAATATATTTTTACACGGCTGTGATTAATATCAAAAAGACAAAAAGGATTTTTCCAATATTTTCAATGATTTCGGAAGTCCATAATTCGAATGCCATTTTCAAATTATTTAGTGACTTCAGATATTTTTGTGAAGAAAATAATTGCTGGCCCATATTTTCTGGAATAGTGACAGATTTTTCCTTCTCTAATATTCATGCCGCATGCAAAGCATTCAACAGATGTACACTAAAAGAATATTTAATTAAATGCTACGAATTGGCTACATCAGGTTTAGAAAAAACTACTACTGCAAAAAATTTCGTAGGAATTCATCTCTGTTGTGCCCATTATATGAAAATGGTATGTAAAGATGTGGACAGTTTGTCAAAAAATAACGAACAAAAGTTTTATTTCAAAGATATATTAGCAAATGCAATTTTAACCGGCAACATGACGGATTTCCATAACTTATTTGTTAATATTTATGTGATATTAAAAAGCCCATTTTCTAATTCTCAGGTGGCGTTGGCAAGAGAAAATTTGCAATTGTTATCTACTAGCGAATACTCAAAAAATGATTTTAGTTTCCAACATACTGAGATTCTCCTTTCCGAAGACCAGGAAACAAAAAGTAATGAGACCTTGAGTAAATCAAGTCCATTCTACTTGCATTTTCAAAATGCGATAAGAGAGATACCTATTGAAACTTTTGGGACTTTCGCTAACGAACTTTTCAATGAAGAATTATTCGAACTTATTATGAATAAATATGTGCCGTACCTACCTTTGTGGACTGGAATATTACTTCAATGCCAGTCTGTCAGCAACTGCTACGTTGAAACTTATTTTGGACAATTGAAAAATATAACCTTAGCGGGCCAGAAAAACATTAGGTGTTCCCATTTCGTCAGAAAACTTAACGAAGATATACTTTCCCTAAAAGTTGAATGTGACCTGGGAATAAGGAAAAACCGTCTAACTAAAGAAGACCCATCTGAAGAGAAACTCTCTCAAGAAACATGGATGAAAAGTAAGAGAAAAAAAGATGCTTCTCATTTTAGAGGAAGATTCTTGAAGTCTATCAAGCCCAGAAAAAGCACCGAAGCGAGTACTGTTGTCTTCCCCGAAGATGATACCGACCTTGCAGTATGTAGCCAATGTGGTAAAGGAATCCTGAACGAAAACGTTGCTTGGGTATCATGTGACAAATGTGCTCGTTGGTATCATCAGAATTGTACCAATTTTGGCATTCAAGGCAAAAATTTTACCGCTATGGAATTCGTTTGTTCCATATGCGAAATAGGGATACAAGACAAAAATGTGTCAGAACGAAATTTGGCCAATGAATGCCTTGAGTTCTTAAATAAAATAGGACACAGCCATATGGAACTAAAAAATTTAGAAATGCGCACGCGAAAACAAAGTGACTGCTTATTATGGGGAGAGGAACGGAAAATCAGATTAACGGCCTCGTTTTTGGGAAAATATGTAAAATGAAAAATAATAATTCTGCTTCCGTAAATAGAGTAGTTGAAGACATTACTAATCCTAGATCATTGAAAATTCCAGCAACAGTTCACGGAAAAAAGTGCGAATCAACGGCAAAGATCCTATATGAGCAAAAAACTGGAATAGTATGCGACGCAGCTGGGTTACACATTCATAAAAAATTTCAGTACTTAGCAGCATCACCAGATGGTCTTGTAGGAGCAGAAGGCTTAATAGAAATCAAATCACCTTACAGCTTGAGGAATTCAGATCCAAATATTTGTAAATTTGAGTTTTTGAACCCAGATGGGTCAATTAAAATGACACACGACTATTATTACCAAATTCAGGGGCAATTAGAAATTACCAATAGGTTGTGGTGTGATTTGATAATATATACCTTCAAGGGAGTCCGAATAATTAGAATACCAAGGAACAACAAGTTTTGGAAAGCTATGGTAAACAAATTAAAATATTTCTATTTATTTGATCTGCTACCATATATTATTAATCGAGAATACAGTTCCCTTTCATTGAACGATAGAAAGTGGACGACGATAACTGAATTGTCCTTTTTACCGAATGGCTTGGTCGACAATGCCGCATATTATAAGGAATTGTCCAATAAAAGGTTATATGTGGTTACCTGTGAGCCTTCTATACATTTTTCATCCGCCCAAGTCATGATTGATGATTTTCTCACCTTACAACATGGCGAATATATAAGCAGTTTTGTCATTGATCACTCCCTAAATATTATTAACAAACAAAACGGCTATAAATATCACATAGTTTCGGTAGGTAAGTCTTCACTGATATTTACTGAACCGGTACTGAGTGATTATTTCATAAATTCCATCACCTTAGTCGAGGGAAAGGATTTGGTGCTACCGATATATACCGAAAATAACAGGCACTACGTTATATTAATAGTACACTTCTCTACGAAAAAAATCGTCATTCTAGATTCCCTCGGTTGCGAATCCATCATTCAACACAGGTTGCTGAATAAGTTAAGTCAATTTTTAAATCAAAAAATATAAGCATAGCAAATTATAAAACAGAGTCACCGAAACATACCCTACAACAAGACGGCTACAATTGCGGTATTTACGTTGTTCATTTCTTTCGTTGCCTAGTAACCGGGACAGACTTGCAATCCATTACTGATATGGACGATGAAAGGAACGCCTTAAAAAATATGCTATTAAGAAACAGCACCGATATGTCAAATCTCTGTTTGTTCTGTTCCAGCATAGTAAATGGGAATGGCGATTTCTTCAAATGCAGAACTTGCAACAGATTTATACACAACAAATGTCTGTTAACCGCAAAAGAGGTGCAAAATGGCTGTTGCATCAGTCAGAAAACTCTTAATGGAATTTGCGACCTTTGCAGAATTAACTGATTTAAAACTTCCCAGCTAATATGATCGGTTAAATCGAAACACGTGAAAATGTTAATTGTTACATTATCGCATTGACGCAATATTTACGTTCGTCCGATATAAGGTATATATCGTAGCAAACGAAAATAAAAACTATTCATTAATCTTAAGTCACATAGATAGCCTATTCAGGTTTTGACGCGTTCCTGTAGTAGATTCGACTTTTTATACTGAAACTCGAACAACAGACATACACTGACACAGAATATTTATTTTGACAATCTTATAAGTTATTTGGACGTAAGTGATAAGTGAAAAACGGATAACAAATAAAAATCGAATATGATACCTTGCGGTGCACCTCCAGTACTACAATTTTCGTTGGACGTATTTAGTATTTAATATATTACCGTAAAAAGCGATGATAGCCATTTCTTACCAAATGAAGGATTTAAAACATTGCGAAGAGATTTATATTGCCATAGCCGAAATTCTAACTTATTTAGAATACCTCACATCAAATTTGAAAATGATATCTCATCGTGGAGAGATTTCAGAGCAATTTTTTACCTAGAGGAGCAGGTTTTACTTACCTTAGACCCTTGCGAAGGGATTTATATTGGTACTGCTGAAATTCTAAGTTGTTAAGGGGACCACACACCAAATTTCAAAATGATATCTCATCGTGGAGATTTCAGAGCAACTTTTTGCCTAGAGGAACAGGTTTTACTTACCTTAGACCCTTGCGAAGGGATTTATATTGGTACTGCTGAAATTCTAAGTTGTTATAGGGACCACACACCAAATTTCAAAATGATATCTCATCGTGGAGAGATTTCAGAGCAATTTTTTACCTAGAGGAGCAGGTTTTACTTACCTTAGACCCTTGCGAAGGGATTTATATTGGTACTGCTGAAATTCTAAGTTGTTAAGGGGACCACACACCAAATTTCAAAATGATATCTCATCGTGGAGAGATTTCAGAGCAATTTTTTACCTAGAGGAGCAGGTTTTACTTACCTTAGACCCTTGCGAAGCGATTTATATAGGTACTGCTGAAATTCTAAGTTGTTAAGGGGACCACACACCAAATTTCAAAATGATATCTCATCGTGGAGAGATTTCAGAGCAACTTTTTGCCTAGAGGAACAGGTTTTACTTACCTTAGACCCTTGCGAAGGGATTTATATTGATACTGCTGAAATTCTAAGTTATTAAGGGGACCACACACCAAATTTCAAAATGATATCTCATCGTGGAGAGATTTCAGAGCAATTTTTACCTAGCGGAACATGTTTTACTTACCTTAGACCCTTGCGAAGGGATTTATATTGGTACTGCTGAAATTCTAAGTTGTTAAGGGGACCACACACCAAATCTGAAAATGATATCTCATCGTGGAGAGATTTCAGAGCAATTTTTACTTACCTTAGACCCTTGCGAAGCGATTTATATAGGTACTGCTGAAATTCTAAGTTGTTAAGGGGACCACACACCAAATTTCAAAATGATATCTCATCGTGGAGAGATTTCAGAGCAACTTTTTGCCTAGAGGAACAGGTTTTACTTACCTTAGACCCTTGCGAAGAGATATATATTGGTACTGCTGAAATTCTAAGTTGTTAAGGGGACCACACACCAAATCTGAAAATGATATCTCATCGTGGAGAGATTTCAGAGCAATTTTTACTTACCTTAGACCCTTGCGAAGGGATTTATATTGGTACTGCTGAAATTCTAAGTTGTTAAGGGGACCACACACCAAATCTCAAAATGATATCTCATCGTGGAGAGATTTCAGAGCAACTTTTTGCCTAGAGGAACAGGTTTTACTTACCTTAGACCCTTGCGAAGGGATTTATATTGGTACTGCTGAAATTCTAAGTTGTTAAGGGAACCACACACCAAATTTCAAAATGATATCTCATCGTGGAGAGATTTCAGAGCAATTTTTTACCTAGAGGAGCAGGTTTTACTTACCTTAGACCCTTGCGAAGGGATTTATATTGGTACTGCTGAAATTCTAAGTTGTTAAGGGGACCACACACCAAATCTGAAAATGATATCTCATCGTGGAGAGATTTCAGAGCAATTTTTACTTACCTTAGACCCTTGCGAAGGGATTTATATTGGTACTGCTGAAATTCTAAGTTGTTAAGGGGACCACACACCAAATTTCAAAATGATATCTCATCGTGGAGATTTCAGATTAATTATTTACCAATAGGAGCACGTATTACTTACCTTAGACCCATGCGAAGCGAGTTAAATTGGTACAGCAGAAATTCTAAGTTATTAAGGGGACCACACACCAAATTTCAAAATGATATCTCATCGTGGAGATTTCAGAGGAATTTTTTACCTAGCGGAACAGGTTTTACTTACCTTAGACCCTTGCGAAGCGATTTATATTGGTACTGCTGAAATTCTAAGTTGTTAAGGGGACCACACACCAAATCTTAAAATGATACCTCATCGTGGAGATATTTTAGAGCAATTTTACTTACCTTAGACCCTTGCGAAGCGATTTATATTGGTACTGCTGAAATTCTAAGTTGTTAAGGGGACCACACACCAAATTTCAAAATGATATCTCATCGTGGAGAGATTTCAGAGTAATTTTTTACCTAGAGGAGCAGGTTTTACTTACCTTAGACCCTTGCGAAGGGATTTATATTGGTACTGCTGAAATTCTAAGTTATTAAGGGGACCACACACCAAATTTCAAAATGATATCTCATCGTGGAGAGATTTCAGAGCAATTTTTTACCTAGCGGAACAGGTTTTACTTACCTTAGACCCTTGCGAAGGGATTTATATTGGTACTGCTGAAATTCTAAGTTGTTAAGGGGACCACACACCAAATCTGAAAATGATATCTCATCGTGGAGAGATTTCAGAGCAATTTTACTTACCTTAGACCCTTGCGAAGGGATTTATATTGGTACTGCTGAAATTCTAAGTTGTTAAGGGGACCACACACCAAATTTCAAAATGATATCTCATCGTGGAGAGATTTCAGAGTAATTTTTTACCTAGAGGAGCAGGTTTTACTTACCTTAGACCCTTGCGAAGGGATTTATATTGGTACTGCTGAAATTCTAAGTTATTAAGGGGACCACACACCAAATTTCAAAATGATATCTCATCGTGGAGAGATTTCAGAGCAATTTTTTACCTAGCGGAACAGGTTTTACTTTCCTTAGACCCTTGCGAAGGGATTTATATTGGTACTGCTGAAATTCTAAGTTGTTAAGGGGACCACACACCAAATCTGAAAATGATATCTCATCGTGGAGAGATTTCAGAGCAATTTTACTTACCTTAGACCCTTGCGAAGGATTTATATTGGTACTGCTGAAATTCTAAGTTGTTAAGGGACCACACACCAAATTTCAAAATGATATCTCATCGTGGAGAGATTTCAGAGCAATTTTTTACCTAGAGGAGCAGGTTTTACTTACCTTAGACCCTAGCGAACAGATTTATATGGGTACTGTTGAAATTCTAAGTTGTTAAGGGGACCACACACCAAATCTTAAAATGATATCTCATCGTGGAGAGATTTTAGAGCAATTTTTTATCTAGAGGAGCAGGTTTTACTTACCTTAGACCCTTGCGAAGGGATTTATATTGGTACTGCTGAAATTCTAAGTTGTTAAGGGGACCACACACCAAATCTCAAAATGATATCTCATCGTGGAGAGATTTCAGAGCAATTTTTTATCTAGAGGAGCAGGTTTTACTTACCTTAGACCCTTGCGAAGGGATTTATATTGGTACTGCTGAAATTCTAAGTTGTTAAGGGGACCACACACCAAATTTCAAAATGATATCTCATCGTGGAGAGATTTCAGAGCAATTTTTTACCTAGAGGAGCAAGTTTTACTTACCTTAGACCCTAGCGAAGAGATTTATATGGGTACTGTTGAATTTCCTAGTTGTTAGGGAGGCTGCACACCAAATTTCAAAATGATATCTCGTCGTGATAAGTGTCCAATATATAAAATATTTTAGTTTTTTTAATATATGTTAATTTTGTTCATGTGTTGCCAATTCGAATTATTTGACCGTTTAAACCATAAAACAGTACGTTATTTGTATAAATTTAGTATGTCGCACACATCCGGACTTTTCCGGTACGCACGCCAATGGTCAGTTACTTCGGGTGTTTCCGTAAATTTAACCTGCCAAGTTTACCTGCCAAATGAACACCGGTCAACTGAACCCTA
The DNA here is from genome assembly GCA_025584915.1 of Monochamus saltuarius. Taxonomy (NCBI): domain Eukaryota; kingdom Metazoa; phylum Arthropoda; class Insecta; order Coleoptera; family Cerambycidae; genus Monochamus; species Monochamus saltuarius. Next base: position 45,975,804 of record CM046721.1, on the reverse strand, counting down.
TTGTATGATTGCCGTAGGCAGTGTAATTCGCTGACCGCGTTGCCAAATCTTGGCGAATAGAGTGATTGTAGGTTTGTAGTGGGACATTACCTACATGACCCACCCAACCTAACCCATGGGGGAGGGATTTTGACCCCCAAAACCCGCCCCTCTGACTACGTCACTGCATGCATAACGCATTTACTCCATGTTTCTGAAGTAAGCAAGAGTACTACATACTGCAGATAATTTAAATGCCGTATTTTTTCGTGCTACTAAAATTTTTATCTGGGCCCAGATTAACTCAATAGGATTCAGATCACAGTGGTAGGGTGGAAGCGAAGTAGGTACTGTAATTCCATGAGCTGTGACCATTTAATTCACTGTATACTTAATGTATTGGCCCTTTTTGTCTTTCCGTGATTCAGGTTTAAACATTGTCGAATTCGATCTATTTTGTTTTTAACCAGTCCATAATTTTCGCCATTTTCCATGCTGAAGTTGCAACTTCTCTAATCGTCGGCTATGGTAGAGTGCTTCTACATAACCTCTTAATAGTTGTCTATTCATCATGATTTAAGAAGAAGTAAACCCTGTTTCAATAGTCCTACTATACTTCTAACAATGCATTGTTATTACGCTCCGTCCGGCCGTCCCGTCCACGTTCTCTCCCAGACTTTAATCCGTCAAGAAATGTTTGCTTTGGATATTGCAATCGTGCCACACTTTTGTCACCGACTTTCATTTACTCATGTTTCGTCAGTGTGATATATTCTTCATTGTAGATTTCGACTTTCTAATATTTGTCTTAAATAGTTTCTTCGCCATTTCACTTTCGCTTTTTTCTATCAGCATACTCTTTCGATTTCGTTTTGGCAGACAGAAATTCATGTCACATAATTCTCAGAAACACCCTTCTAGATACTCTAGTAAAAGTTTCATCCTGCGAGAGCAACTTAATATTTTTTTATTGCACGAAGCCCATGTTTAAAATACCATCCATGAATTGTTCTCAGATCTGTTCCGCGGATACGTTACTGTCAGGCGTGCAGATGAATAGCCGCATCCGAATTAATGCAGCCTAATTGACGTCACGGCGTCATTACCAAGAGAAGTGGAGCATTCTGATATGCGTATTTGCAGCAGAAGAAATAGTTGATTCCCGAAAACCTAACCCGAAGCTGAGTAATCGGATATGATGTGCGACTTATGCAGAACACAATTCTATACGAAGAATTTTCGGACGGCTCTTATTTCTCTTTATATTGACTGCTGAAAATTATGAACGGGTTGATAAAATGAATCACTGTATTATTTTGAAACCCGACATGGGATTCAACTGCAAATATGCAGCGGGTGGAATAGTCGGTCGATAGTCGCCTGTTAGCACTTTCCACCCAAAAATATGAGGAAAACAGAGGAATAAAAATAGAGAATCGGAAAGTGATGCTCGTATTCTTTGTCATAACTGCTTTGTACTCTTTTGGCCCATAACTGACGTATCTGTGGCAGATGATTACTCAATATAAATAAATAAATAATTATTTTAATTTATTGACTTGGTATGGCCCAAATTTATAGACTATACCTATAAAGCTTTAATATTTTTTAATCAAATACTGCCCGCTGACGCAATTGCCAAAGCAGTGACGGGAGATACAATGTATTGCTTGCGGTATAACCAATCGAATTTCGCCTGCGAAATCTTCTAAGTTAAACTGTCAAGTCAGACAAAATTACATAACTTACCAACCTACACGTCTCCCTTCCACTTCCACATAATGCTATGAAGACTAATCTTAACACTCCTGTCACTAAAATAAAAGCATTTTTGAAAACATATTTAGCAACTTAATTTGCAATGTACAATCTGCCATTAAAGTTTAACCCAGCATTTTCCATTTCACTTTTAACCATAGACCTTATAAATCATGGACCGGCCCTAGAAAGAAAGTCCGCTGTCCTGATGTGCATAAGAGGGATGAAACTAGTCCGGGCAAAAACAGATGTTCTATGACAGAAAATATATGAACATAACCTGACAAAACCATTCCTAAATACTTAAAACCTTCCTTACAAATTGTTATTATCAAAATGTAATTATAAATTAAAATTCTGAATAAATGAGTAAATATCCAATATAATTCGATCGGTCACACGTCTGTCATTTACGGTTTTTGTTTTTTTCGGCCAATGACCTGTGGGTTTTTGCCGGGACTAGCTCTATCTCTGTCGCACCCATCTGAGCATCAACGATTTGTATAGGCAGAAAACGGTTTTGGGCGCGTCCATGATTTATAAGGTCTATGGCTGGGCACAGACGAACATATATGAATTAATACATCAACGCGCATTCATCTACCTCGCGCATCAGCATGACAGTGTATTGGTCACAAACGTTGATTCATGTATTAACACATCAGTTCGCAGTAAACAACATACACGTTCGCACAATCTTCGTAAAACAATGACGAAAGAATTGCATTTCATTGCAGTGGCGTGCGCGATTATTGTGACACAAAAAATAAGAAAAAATAAAAAAGCCCTAGTAAATGGTCTGCAACAATTTGCATTAAAGGATAGTACCATAATGTCGGTACATATAATATGTCCTCTGCTCCAGCACCAGATCTGTTCGAGTCTTTAACTTTTTAAATCTCTTCTGAATCCACCACGCAAACTGTTAATCTTTTGTATGACTGTATTTTTGAGCGGTTCAGGTTGTACAACTTTTAACTTTTCAAGTAAAATCTGATAAGCTGTATTTTTCTTATTTTTGTTGAGGTAGTCTTTTCACTTAGTTTTCCATAAACCCTTGTTTATCCGGGGTCCGACAGGGCCGCGACAACCCGTGGGTGCATGGCACCCGGGCGCCACGATCTAGGGGGCGGCAAATGACCGTTGGTTAGAAGCAGACGTCATTCAAGCTAAACTGCACACTCCCTGTCAAAATATATCTTCCCCTTTTTACATTTTTTGTCAGTTAGATCAGATTCCCTTACTATAAATAAGTACTTTCTTCTCAGTTGACTTGTTAAAGTGTGGTGTTCACTCGACGTCAACTTATTTTTGGTCATTGTATGTACTTTAAACCCTTTTCAAGTGGCAAGCCTATAAAAGCTTGTTCTCTGCAACCAGTGCAACCCTCACCTCTCGTACTGATTCATGTGCTGTGAATTAGTCACTATCTATTATTTTCTACCTCGGGTAATTAATTGACAACATAACTTATATATATTAACCCAGAAATTACCCCCCTAGCAGTTTTAGAATATTTATTCAAAAATGACTTAATAAATATATGCACCAACGTGTTCATAGCTTTGAAAACATTGTTAACCATACCTGTAACGGTAGCCTCTGACTCTTTCTCAAAATTTAGGATGCGTTGTAGGATGACATAAGATAGACTTTCTCATTTAGCTATAATAACTATCAAAAAACGTAGATATATCTGGTTGAGGAATTTGCAAAAAGAAAGGCCAGAAATAGTATATTCTACAACAAGTTGTAGAATGGCATATATTCCACACAAGCGAAAAGTTTGTAGTCTAAAGTACCTATTCTAAACGTGTTTTAGACTATACTTTCTCTAATAAGATTTTAGAAATCATAAAAAAGTTGCTTATTTGTACATATTCCATCACAGTATGTTAGAATAACATGCTAATACAGTGTGATAGAATGTCATTCTAACACAGTATGCTGGAATGACATGTATTACAATCTAATTTTTAGTTGTGGAATGTGTACTTTATAAAATCGTGTTAAAGAAAATTATTTTTGAATGACAAGATACCTACTATTTAAATGAAGTCAGTACTGATCAAACTGCGCATCATTTTATGTGTTCTTGTTATTTTTACACATGTATTTTATATTATAAATATATTCAGTTTTGTGTTACTTATGAAGACTATTCAAGTTCCTATTCTTATATAGCTCTTGTTTTTTTAAATATTGTTTATTTTTTGTTAATTGTTGAAGAAAAATACATTTATTTTTATTACTATTAATGTATATTTCGATATTTATTTTATTACTCCATTACTTGATTATTAGAATGCTGCTAGGGAGGCAGCAAGGTTCACCCCGGGTCCGATATATAAGTCAATGAAATGTCTTAAAAATCTCGTTTTAAATTTCGTAAGTCCGACATTTTCACTCTGTAAATAAAACTATAATTTATAAATGCCATATACTTATTTACTAATCAAATAATTATTATTAATTTAAATATAAACTAATTTAACTAATTAAATAATAATTATTAATTTAAATAATTATAACTACCTTCTACGTCACTGAAGAACGCCGTGACTGTGTGTGTCAAATAACGTAGTTGTTTGCCACACACAGTCGAACATCAACGTACATTCATCAGCGCACGCACATGTTTTCTGGAAAACCAGGTTGACAAGTACGACGCACTTCTTCACCGCGCAATCATGTACGTGACGTTATTATGCCCATAGACAGGCGTTGTTGTTTGCGCGTAGATGAATGCGCGTTGATGTTTGCATACATGTACGTTCGTCTGTGACCCGCTTATGCTTTTAACCGATTATAAATTTTATGACATTTTCAGATGTGGTGTAGTTATCGCTGAACCTCCTTGTTACGTTGGGCCTGGAAATTTGAAAAAACCATATCCAGACTGTTGTTTTGAAATCAAATGTCCAAATAAAGTGAGTGAGGACGAAGAAAATCTAAATTTATTATAATAATCGTTGGTAAACTTACTATAATATGATATGTAGTTGTTTTATTTTTTATGATTAAATCCGATAGAAAATTACCCAATAGTACCATCGTCCAGAGATAGAATGTAGTACATATTTAATAAATATCATAAATTCGTTTTAGTTTTCTTTAATCATTTTTTCCGATAAAATTTGTAAACCTTATTAATTTGTTAATATAAGTGTAATATTTCAAGCCCTACCTTGAAATGTAATCATATAATATTCGACTAGTAATTATTATGAATATACTGTATGTCTGTATATGTATTTTGAATGAAGACAATTTACCCGAGAATTTACACCAAATCGTTTCTTTGCCTTTAGTTATACCACTGAGAAAGTTTACTCGTCATGCACATTATGGAGGAAGTTCAAATAATAAAAGTTGAGCATCATATTTGAACAATTAAATGTTTTCTTCCATTTCATTAAGTTTAAATCTTTTAATATTCATAACTGAAGTAAATTACTGTTTTTATTCATATAAAATTCAGATTGGGTCACAATACCTTTTTCTATTTCTGACGTCACTGGCAACTTTAAGTGAAGTGTTCCTTTTCTCATATTTAAAAGCCGTATGACACTACAAATAATTTTCAGTAAAGTTACGTATAAAATGGTAATTTTCGTTAGAAAAATTAGAATTTTAGTTAATTTATTAATGCTCTTATGAATAAAAATTATAAAATTCACTGTAAAATTACCTTCATGCGCGTGCGTATTAACTGGGTTTATGTGGCACCATCTGCTGATTGAAGGGAAGGGATTTCAAATGACAATTATAACAAAATATCAATGATAATTACATCAAAATAACGTTATTATAACATAAATATATGTTTACACAGCACAGTACAAAATAACTATCACAACTATAGTAATTATAGTCCAATTTGCACACTGCGCACTTTCTCGCGCAGAATTTAGAACAATTTTAAATTTTTATGGACATAATTCTTTGCAAATTTATTTGATTTGTTTTCTATATGCAACTACAAAACTAGCGTAGAATAGAATTAAGTATTCCAAAAATTCTGTAGAAAATTTTTACAGTGTCATGCGGCTTTAAGAAATGATGATGATGAAAAGGAACGCGGCAGGGCAACACCACCTAAAAGACTGTCTTTTAAGTGGTGTTGGGCAGGGGCGTAAGCAACTTCAGCGGCAGTCAAGAACAAGTGGTGAATATTTTGGCTGCTAGCATATTGCGCTAGTCGGCCATAGAATTGCTCCTCTACTAAGAACGATAGCAAAGCGATTTTTGCGCTATATTTTGATGCTCTTTGGATACGTTCAGAAAATACATAGTTTTTTTTGGAAAATAAAAAAAATTGGCCTTTCATAGTTAGTTACTCCTAGTGGAATATTACTCTAGCATATCTTTCAGTGATGAGACATGTTCTCTACCGCATTTTCTCTCTAAAAGTTAAAGGAAATGATTAAATTTCAGCTTTATACAGGGTGATTCACAAGTCATCCAAAAAAATTTGGGAATAGATGCGTTATAAATATGAAATTTTGTAAAATCATTATAGTTCCCAAGAAAAAAATTATTGTAGTATTTTCAACTTTTACATCGCTAGGCTACTGTAGTCTCTAGCGTCATCGTAATGTAGGCGATTCCAAATACTGAAATCCGATTGTAGTATTAACGTTTCTATGACAGTGTTTACATTAGTTTTTGAAGTGTCAAAAATGACTTACGTGTACAGCAGTTCTGAGTTGATAGATATCTTTTCTATCTATGGTGAAGTAAAACAAAATGCTTTAGCAGCTTCTCGTCTGTACGCAGAACAATTTCCCGGTAGACGTATTCCAAATGTAACTACTTTTACCGCGGTAGTGCAACACGGGCGTGACACGGGATATTTGCAACCAAAATGTGGAAGAGATGGAGGTCCAGGGCGTACTGCAGCAGCTGAGGAACGCATTTTAGAGATTGTTGAAGAGTATAACCGAATAAGTACCGGGAAAATCGCTCAAGTACAAGGAATATCCCAGTCAACAGTGTGCCGTATTGTACAAAAGGCTTAATTATAGCCATACCATGTATATGTATGTATGTCTAAGCATTAATACCAAAGAATTATCCCTTACAAATTAGATTTTATGAATGGTTGGCAACAAAATGCTGGAAATTCCAAATTTAAAGCTGGCGTGTTAGTTACAGATGAAGCCATTCTTACACAGAAAGGGATGTATAACATTTAAATACTCATGTTTGGCATTTCGAAAATTCTCACGCGATTCAACGAAATCATTTCCAACAACGCTTTTCCTCAAATATTTAGGAAGGGATTGTCGATGATCGCTTGATTGAACTATTCATATTATTAAATGAAATGGATGGGATTTAGTATTTCGAGTGTTTTCCCTAATAGCACAAGTACGTCCTATGAACGTCCACTACTGTACCACATTTGGACTCATAAATGTCCGTCTCTGTACCAAACTTGTGCTACCTATGGATGTCCTGTTTTGGGCATTTAATGGAGGTCTGCATTGGAATTATAGAAACACTTTTTGATAATATGTGTTTATTGTTTTTCTAATTATTACATGAATAACAAATACATAAATAATTAACATAACATAATTGTCAACATAAAGATGTTATGAATTTAGCCTAGCCAAAAAATAATTCAATTATTTATAAATAGACTAAAAGTAGAAAATACAAATTTACTTACTTACAAAATGTGATTTATATTGCTTCGGTTTCTTAATTTATTTTTCTATAGGGATTACTCATCAACGTTAATCACTTTATCAGCGTCACCAAAGAGAACACAACAGTTTGTTTAAACTTTAGAGATTAGCGTTACATCTGGATTCTGGACCCATTCGCTGCACGGACTTTTGGCGGCAAATTCAAATTTTAACAGAACATGTACAATACTGTACTATCAAAATATGTCCCATAAAGGATATCCATCGGATATCCAATATATGTACCATCAAAATATATCCCATAAAGGACATCCATCGGATGTCCAATGTATGTTCTATAGTTTTTTCATATATTTTCAGGTATTAACAATATTGTGTGAAACTAACTACTCAGTGGACAAAAGCCCCAACCTGCGTTGAATTACACCCACAATATCTACCCATATATTCCTTATTATTAGCTTTTGTAACATTTTTTACTGTTTAAGAAAGGTATTTTAAGCTAATATGTATCAAATCTCCTACAATTCCTATCAATGAAGTCATATGTATGTTCTCTGATACCAAACATCTAGGTATGCTAATGAACATCCACAGACAAAACTCTATTCAATAATTATCTAAAAATTTAAAATATTTACTAACCTCTGGAGTGGGAACTCGAAATTCAACCACAATAATTGAGATCTCACTTATTTCTATGTTTTATTAGGATCGCTTCATCAGGTGGCCTCCTTTAACTTGAGTCAAATATCTAATTATAAAGATTATTATACCAATAAATTGAAATTATTTGAAATTAAATGTCAAAATGAAATTAAATTTCGACAACGTCAAACTGATTATCTGTCAATGAATATCGTAACGACCTACTAAAATAAATAAAAATTAATAAAAAAATTTTTACCTTTTATGTATAGTTTTTTCATATATTTTCAGGTATTAACAATATTGTGTGAAACTAACTACTCAGTGGACAAAAGCCCCAACCTGCGTTGAATTACACCCACAATATCTACCCATATATTCCTTATTATTAGCTTTTGTAACATTTTTTACTGTTTAAGAAAGGTATTTTAAGCTAATATGTATCAAATCTCCTACAATTCCTATCAATGAAGTCATATGTATGTTCTCTGATACCAAACATCTAGGTATGCTAATGAACATCCACAGACAAAACTCTATTCAATAATTATCTAAAAATTTAAAATATTTACTAACCTCTGGAGTGGGAACTCGAAATTCAACCACAATAATTGAGATCTCACTTATTTCTACGTTTTATTAGGATCGCTTCATCAGGTGGCCTCCTTTAACTTGAGTCAAATATCTAATTATAAAGATTATTATACCAATAAATTGAAATTATTTGAAATTAAATGTCAAAATGAAATTAAATTTCGACAACGTCAAACTGATTATCTGTCAATGAATATCGTAACGACCTACTAAAATAAATAAAAATTAATAAAAAAATTTTACCTTTTATGTATAGTTTTTTCATATATTTTCAGGTATTAACAATATTGTGTGAAACTAACTACTCAGTGGACAAAAGCCCCAACCTGCGTTGAATTACATCCACAATATCTACCCATATATTCCTTATTATTAGCTTTTGTAACATTTTTTACTGTTTAAGAAAGGTATTTTAAGCTAATATGTATCAAATCTCCTACAATTCCTATCAATGAAGTCATATGTATGTTCTCTGATACCAAACATCTAGGTATGCTAATAATAAGGAATATTGTGGGTGTAATTCAACGCAGGTTGGGGCTTTTGTCCACTGAGTAGTTAGTTTCACACAATATTGTTAATACCTGAAAATATATGAAAAAACTATACATAAAAGGTAAAATTTTTTTATTAATTTTTATTTATTTTAGTAGGTCGTTACGATATTCATTGACAGATAATCAGTTTGACGTTGTCGAAATTTAATTTCATTTTGACATTTAATTTCAAATAATTTCAATTTATTGGTATAATAATCTTTATAATTAGATATTTGACTCAAGTTAAAGGAGGCCACCTGATGAAGCGATCCTAATAAAACGTAGAAATAAGTGAGATCTCAATTATTGTGGTTGAATTTCGAGTTCCCACTCCAGAGGTTAGTAAATATATTAAATTTTTTAGATAATTATTGAATAGAGTTTTGTCTGTGGATGTTCATTAGCATACCTAGATGTTTGGTATCAGAGAACATACATATGACTTCATTGATAGGAATTGTAGGAGATTTGATACATATTAGCTTAAAATACCTTTCTTAAACAGTAAAAAAAGTATGTTCTATACTCGCGATAAGAATTCAGACGACTTACGTCGTACGAACAAATGAATAATTCATTATATTTTCATCAAAATATTTAAGAAACTGCAACTGATAGTAATAAAACTATATACTACACTAAAAGTTTGCATTATATATTGCACTAAATTGCAAAAAATAATTGTTTTTAACGCGACCAAATATCGAAAATTACGTTGACAATAAAAACAAATGTGCAACGTCAGCCGTGACGTAAGACGTCTGAATTCTTGACGCGAGTATATCAAAATATGTCCAGGAATGGACATCCATCGAATGTCCATTTATGGTCCATGGACGTATGTACGTTAAATGGACATTAAATGGACGTCCTGTGCTATTAGGGTTTGAAATGATCTGCCTGGACTTCTGGAAGATGTGTCCTGAACTGTCCGACCCCGAATATAGTTCTTGTATGATGGTGCTCCCCCTTATTTTCGGGAGTACCTTAATGAAGTTCAAGGGATACGACGAATTGTAAGAGGAGGTCCGGTACCATGGCCGCCACGATCTGCTGACTCTTTCTGGGGATATTTAAAAAATGAAGTGTATCTCATCGAAGTAGATATTAGTGATGATTTACGCGTATCATAGCTGCTGACAATAACTTGCGAGTTCAAAACGGGCAAGAACCAAAAACATTAATTTTTATTAGTTCGTAGAAACGGAGTAGAAGGGCCCAAATGTGTTTACAACGAGTGTCGGTGAATAAAATTTTGAACAGCTGTTGTAACATCAGATTCCTATGCCAAATTATTTTATTAATTAAAACCACAAACTAACTTTTTGTCTTTCATTTGTTATTATACTTTTCCGCCGTGCCGGTTGTCAACTGCTTGCTTGGTCTTGTGCAACGTTAGGTTTTACAGTGGACCAGTTTCCAGTGCCGTGATAGAGATGGTTCATCTACACATTTTTGTGGATCAGTTCAACCTGATCCAGTCCGAAGTTGGGACCTAGTCCAAAAATCAGTTCTAGTTCCTAGTTCGGACCGATCCTATTCAAGCTGTGACGGTGAGAGCAGGTTCGTAGATCAAATTCGGTCCCGTTGGGATAGTGTATTGAGTTTAGAGTTCTAGTTCGTTATCAGTAGACTGGACTGAGGGCGAGGACGGACTAGAATAATTGATCGCGTCCTCGCGTCTAATGGACTAGATTTGAAACTTGGACTGTATGATGATACACAGTGGCGTAGCGAGGACCAATCTAGACTTGGGCGAAGTCGCATCAGCGAGGCTCTTTTCTTCCGCCATTGGATGCTGAATGAACTGAATATTGTGACACATAATAGCTACATGCAAGGTCACAGTGTGCATCAATTTTGGTTCAAATATTTTCATAGAATCGGAAGAAATTAAAAAAAAAATTACAAATTTTTTTTAAATGTTTCTTGAAAACAGAAGGCGATCGGACATAAGAACATCGGACATAGTGTATATAACTTTATTTATTATTTTTTGGTCCTCTATCGCGTGATACTATGCATTGTAGTTTTTTCAATGTCCTATATATTTTCAAGAAAAGTGGTGAAAAATCAGAAGGTTTGTTTACAAAATTGTTCATTTATGACGAAACTAGTTAAAGTAGTGAAGTCTGGATGATCTGAACATTTCATAATTATGAGGTGTATAAATGCTAAGAATAATTATTTTTTGTAACCTCTTCAGTACTAAAAAATATGTCGATAATAGAGCACACCGAGCAGAGTGTGCAAATTAATTATAGTACGTGTGGTAAAGCCTCGGTAAAGCTTATTTTTAGTAAGGTCTTTTAGGGTGCTATATTCGTACTATTTCGTAGAGTTCATGGCGTTCGGTTTTAAATCACCCCCAAGGGGGCCTCGCGCGAGGCCCCTTTAAGTGCGAGGCCGTGGGCGAGGGGCCGCTTCGCCCACGCCTAGCTACGCCACTGATGATACATATAAGAAGGGCACATTTCTTTCTATCGGCATTGCGACTAATAAAAATTAAATATATTTCATTATTTATTTTCATTTATTCTAAATACATAAATTATTTATTTCAGTTTCAAGAAGAATATCTATTTTATTTTTATAATTTAAATAAATTTTATTTATTTAAATTTATTTTTTACTGTTATGCTTTCTTATTTAGAACTGCGAATATTAATATGAAAATAAAAAATAAAACATATTTAATTTTTATGTATCATCGTATTGCCAGTCCAAGTTTCGAATCTAGTCCATTTTTCCTTCACTTACAATTATATAATTTACAGGAGTAGTACACAAGCTCAAGAGTACAGTCCGCCTAACTGTAAAGAATAAATAAAATTATAAGGAGTAAACGAGTGGTTCGTCTGGACTGTTTCATGTGCTTGAAATTATTAGTCCGAACAGATCCGGATCAGTTCCGTTAGTCCGCGCCACTGGACCTGTTCTCGTTAACCCATTGAATAATAAATAACTTCGTATATTAATCAATGCGTTAACCATCTCTATGCAGAAGTGCATTTTCGCACTGCAATTTTTGATTTTTTACAATAATTGTATTCGTAAGAGTTTCCTGATGTTTTTGGATACGTTCTGAATCACCCTGTATAGTTCAAGTTTACGCTAATAAGAACTGCCACCTCTTATGTCGATTTTTTTTTGTTCTTGTTCAGATGCAATTTTATATCCATAAAACGCCAGTATTAACTAAGATTTTAAATTCACAAGAACATAAAAAGTAAGGATATTTAATTATTAAGATAAGATACTTAAACATATTATAAATAATAAATTCATTGTAAAAATTGCACATTAAATTTTAAAATCAATTAGGTATCTATTTTTATAATACCTAGGTATTATATCTAAGGTTAACTGTAATAATTGTAAACAAACGGTAAAAATTAACAACGCTACATTAAAAATAGAAGAAAGACAGATAATATCTTTGCAACGAAGCATGACATAATTATTGTGTACACTGTAAATAAACAACTGGGACTTATTAGGTATAGGTGGTTTCATAGGGGTCCTCGATAGGGTCTCTATCCGCATGGGAAGCAAAATATATACGTCGCGAAATAATCAATAATTAGAAGGACGGCGGTACAGGTACCACACACACACCATTCCCAGTCGATTCATGTTCCTAGACTAGTTAGTACACACCAAATAAATAAAATGCATCAACAAATATTTACAACTTAGTGTAAAGTAACCAAGGTGAAATCGCTATGGGTTAACATTCGCAAGTAGTGATTACTTCTAATATGAATCGTTACACTATTCTTCACCAGTTGGGAGATGGGACTTACGGTTCCGTCGTCCTGGGCCAAAGGAAGGATACTGGAGAAAAAGTCGCCATTAAGAGAATGAAAAGGAAATACTATTCCTGGGACGAAGCTATGAATTTACGAGAGGTTAAAGTATGTAAAATTTTGACTTATACCTTTGACGTATGTACAACATGACAAATATCACAATTTATTGTCTACTTTTTACACTCAAGGAATATTGTTGAAACAAACTTTAGCAAACAAACAATATTTTGCAATATACCTATTCGACCCATAAAATAAAGCATTTTATTAAAAGCTCATACAACAATTAATCGTGTGAGTAGCTGTTGTGACAAAAATAAAAAATCAGGAAAAATGCTCGGTTTAACTTGACAAAAATTATTAGTTTTAGAAATATCTAAGGACTATTTAAAACACACAGGATGTGCCATTTAAGAATATATGATTTCTTAGTATAATTTTATTCAAATTTGTCACAATTTTACACATCTAAAATCGCCTTTATGCTTGCTTCAGAAAATGTTCTTTAAATTCTTAAAAATAATATCAGCTGCAGCTAATTTACAGGTACAGGTAATTAGATGTTTTTTTTTATGTAATTCCAGTCATTTCAAAAACTCCTAAGTTTAAATATGGCAACAATGCAGGTGACTCTCCAACTAGATATGCTCAGCGCTTGTCTGCCCAGTGGCGTACTATGAAAATTGCGAAAAAAGGCAACAAAAAAAAATCAGTTTTTGTGACAGAATTTAAGAAAACAAACTTATGATATGTGTTTGTCACGGGTACCCCCCTCCAAACCGGACCCCCCTTCAAAGTTACACTTTGTATAAGAAAATATTTAGAGTTGAATGGAGAATGGAAAAATGTAATAATATATTGGGTGATCCATTTAAAAAATACATATTAGTATATAGTTTGATACTTTTTACCTTGTAAAATAATCAAATTTACAGTGTTTCTAAGGTACAGAAATTTCGAAAAATTAAACACGCAGAACAAAACTAATATCAAAAATAAAATTCTGTATGTTTTACTATTTAAATTCTCCAGAATAAAGTAATAACTTTTAAAAAGCGTTCGTAAGACAGACATTATTTTCATATACTACAAAAGTGAAGAATCTTATATGCAGAACTATGTAAGTTTATGTTATAAATATATTTACATTTACAGTTAAATTTAAAAAAATACGTATTTTCAAAGATTTCTGTATCTAAAATGTTCTTGGTTAGACCGCTCTCTGTCGTTATAGATTCGTTTTACTTCGGTTCCTTTCAATATTTGCAGGTAACATTATTTATTCCTGTTATTTGCTAAACTCTATATTATTCAGTTCTTAAATGTCTAAAATTATTTGTAGAAAATACGGCGCCGCAGTCGTTGACTCACTGCATAGGCGCCAAAATTTGAATATTGCTGGGGGAGGGGCAAACGTTGGTGACGTAGAATGTCCCTATGTTACGTTAGCTAATGCATTGGATGAAACTCCCACGTCTTTTACCCTGACAAGCCAACTCGATCTGACTTGACTCGACCAAGCTTGACAAGAACGATGGCAAACCGATTTTAGCATTGTTGCTCAACGAGTACCTTCAGAAGGTGTATAGTTTTTCCAAAATCAAAAAAATTTGGTCATTCAACTCGTATATAGCTGTATTCTGTATCTTATAGGTTAAAAATAACCATCCGGTTAAAATATTAATGTTAACCCTACCCGAGACCCTACCGCTAAAAATAATAACTCCAATTGGTATTCTGTATAGGTTTTTTTTAACGGCCCAGTTAAAATTATTTTATCAACCGTATGTTAATATTTCAGTGTTAGTGAAGTTAAAAGATGTCGATTTGTGATCCTAGATAAATTAAAATATACATTTGTGATAACATAAGCATGATTACTGGGTTAGTACAAAGTTTGTTTTAGTAACCAATTTACAAGATTCTTGTGATTTACCCGAGTATAGGAGTTGAAAAAAAAACGTTTACCACGCAAGACAAAAAAACAGATCCAGTTAATTGTTGACTTTTTGAAAGTCGCCAAATAATTAAACTACAAATTGCAGCCACATGAAATTATGACTGATTAAATAAATGACAGTTTTTTTGAAACTCTAGAGTTACTTAAAAGTACAATCAGTTAATTCAAACGAATTGCTTTGATCTCAATTTTTTATGAAAAAGTCTAAAATGTAGTTGAAAGTAAATAAGAGGTAAATCTGAAACTATAAATCAACAATTTGATTGAATTAATTTGAAGTGCCATTATATATATATAATAGAGAATAAATTACACCAATCGTGATTTATACTGGTATTCAATAGGTTAAATTTTAACAGCATCTATTTTGGTCCCGTTAAATTTTAACATATTTGGTTAAAATAAACCTATTAAAATTTTTACAGAATATAGCAACGGGGTAAATAATTGAAGGTTAAAATTTTAACTTTGGCCTTGACGTTAAAATTTAACCAAAAGCATTACAGAATAGACCCATTAGTCAGTTAAAAATGTATTGCTGCCTTCCGCTTGTATAAAAATGAAGCATCAAATAGTCAAATTCCAATAATATTAGTCATTTTCTGCATCATTAAACTGAATTTGGAAATTGTTCTCGATAAGAAATTCAACTTGTGTTTTGTCCATATTGCGGAGTAATTCCATGATCTGCTAGCGTAATATTATTGAAATTGATTAGCAACAAAATATCCATATTTGGTTTTGGGGGGCGTATTTGATTTTAAGTTTTTAGACAAACGTACAAGACAGCAACAATTTTTTAATTGACTGAGTCAATTTTTTTAATTTGTTATAAATGTTACTTACTTTGTGAAAATCAACCCCTTACTCTTAAAAAAAAATTCCCTTCTGCCTTCTGGACGCATATGGACAATATCACTGTTGACTTTGTCATACAGAATTACGGCAAGATACTAAATTAAAAAATGAAACCCGATTTACCACTGATTTAAATAAAATGTACATGAACTTTAATTGTTTTTCATCAGCACTATCACTGTCCGAAGTGCAATACATTACTATTTTACACTTTGTATAGAGGTAAAATAAATGGAACATTTTAGAGATAATACAGAACGTCAAAATAACCAATTTTCTTTAAGCAACCTGTGGTCTAGAGTTATGTGTTTCAGAAAATAAATTACGGGTAAATTAGGCCGACCATACGTCATCCTTATTCGACTATGTACAATGCACACTAGATCAAGTTCACTAGCTCCTTGTGGTTAACAGCGCATCTACGGACATGTCTTGTCGCTATAAAAATGGTTTATTCAAATTAAGAGATAATATTTTACCGTCGCTTAGAATCATGTTAGTTTATGGAGATAATTTCGAACAGTATACAGACTGCCTTATGGCGACGGCTCTCAGAGACTACTTAGATTTGAATTTTGAAAATTTAGGCATTGATGTTTTCGGGGATGCTCTCTTTAAATAAAATAATATAATTATGGCAGCACTGGGACTTATACCGGAAGTCATCATGTACTTGCTTATTTTAAATGGAACACCCTGTATATTTTTGCATATTTGAATTCTACTTGTAATTTTAGAGGGGCTTTTACCAAAGCTTCCTGATATCTTTCTCTAATGGTCTTAGAGATATTTTTGTAGATACCCTCTATCTATCGATATTACACTTCCCTATATCTATCTCTTTTAATTTTTCTGTTATTGACGGTTTTTGTGATAAGTAATGAAAATTATCCAATTTCTCCAAGTCATCATTTGTTTTGTTTGTTAGCAATTTCACAGCCATCCTCGCAAGAAATGGATCATTTTAATTATCATTTATCACAAAAACCAAAGCCTAAATTCTCAAAAATTAAAAGTGGTCTTTGAAATATTCTAATGAGCCGTCACCGTAAGACAACCTGTATGTATGTAGAATTACCTAGTATTGATTTATGGTAAGTAGAGGTTTTTAGGTTTTCTCGGCCGGTGCTAATATTTGAAAATGGTAATGGTTTTCCGGGTTATTATGCCGTGACCTCGGTAACTGGTCATCGCCAGTCAACGAATTAAAGTGCACATCCCTAGCATTACCTGGGACTCCTTGACCTGCCTTGGTTGCCCTCAGTCGCGGCGTAGCTTTTGCGAAGTCGCCACTGAAGATGCCGACAGTGAAGAGCGGCAAAACGTCCGAGACTTTTCGGAAGACCACCATTATTCGAGGAACGGGTAATACCAACAATAGGAACCGAAATCTGGGCGGACCCAGAGATACCAATAGCGGGTCTATCGCCACAGAGCCTAGCCCGAGAACAACTAGGGTAGGTCAAGGAATCCCAGTTAATACTAGGGATGTGCACTTTAATTCTGTTACTCGTAGCGACCGGTTAACAAGGTCACGGCATAACAACCTGAAAAATCATTATTGATCAAATTATGGTAAGTAGTTTATTTCTATTACTTTTCAAATGCATTTCAATTCCAGCATGTATTAAAACTTTATAACCTAAATAAGTGTTTGTGACTGGCAGAAAACATTCCGAAGCGGTACCCTTGATTCAAAACTTTTTGATTCATTGACTTCACATTTTTTTTTATTTTGAGTGTGACGTTTTAGACCACAGTTCAAAAACACCCTGTATTTATTTTAATTTTAAGAGACGTCAAACAAAAGTAATTTGCTGCTTATGCGTGCGTTTGAGTTAAGAAATTTACATATATAAGCTAGCCGTAGAGAAATTTATTTTGCTTTCATCCTAGATTAAAATAGGCCAATGTATTCTTATCAGGGTTGTGCATGCAAGCTTATAATTTACCCAGTAGGAGGAGATTCTTGATACTTTTGAAAACGTAACCTACTTAACGTTTTTAAAACACATAAGTTAAAAGTTAGAAAATAAAATATAACACGAAAGGTGAATTATTGACACACAAAACAAATCAAATATTTATTTACTACTCTGAGTAAATTTTGTGACTAAATTAAAGAATAATATTTTTAACAATTTTAGCTAGGTATTAGGTAAAATTAGAGGAAAACTTTTCTTTGTTCTCAAAAACACCAAATTATTCTCTAAATCAATAAATATTTGCCCTGAAATGGTCTTTTGATGATTAATTCTAAACCAATAAAATATGTATTGATTTTAACCCCTCCAAACACACAATTAAAAAACTTGCTTTATAAAATATAATTAGAATTTTTTTACTAGCTCTTTGAAATTTCCCAAAGATAGATGTAGTGCAACAAAGAAATATTATTATTATTATTATAATTATTGAATTCTATCTAAAATAATTGTAAACGTATTCAGTTGTATTATTTTTTATAAGAATTAGTCTAAATTTGACAAAGTAATAATAATATAATAATAATATCTGTACCCCTCATTCTAATCACGAGGATAAGCCCAGAAGTCGAAGACTTGTGCGGGAGAGGGGGCGGCATATTATTATTAAGCAGGCCGCATTTGCGCCCAGGAATGACTTACGTTGGTAGGCCCTAACCACCATTCAGTGCGGAATGAGGTAAACCTGGAAAACCTCATTAATTAGAGGGGTAGTCAAATGACAACCGGTATCAATATCTCACATTGACCCAAGCCAACATTCTTCCACCCTACCATACCCGCAGAGAGGGTGCCAATCTCTCCACGAATATGGCTTATATACGGTCTACCAGCTGCGGGGGTCGAACCCACAGCGATCTAGTCACCTCGATTCAAGTACTGACGCCTTAAACCGCGCGACCACTGACCGATCCGTACTGTATGTTCTACAAAAATATGCAGAAAGCAACTTAACATTGTGTCGACTTAATTTTTGAGGAGGCACAAAAATATGCAACTTTTTTATTTGACTAACAGTATATAGTGTCCCAAACACGGAATTCCAGGAAACAACTACTCTGCGGGCTAATGCCCCGACCAGCATTGAATTACACCTGGAAAACCTATAGCAACAGCTAGAGTCATTCGTCAGACGCCCACCAGACATATACCGGTTTCGAGCTTATTAGCTGTGACATTTTCAGTCCGGCATGGAGTAGCGAACGGCCGATAGATGTAGTTAGTTCTACACCGAATATATAGTGTCCTTTATTATATAAATTTAAAAAATGCACTTGCGCAAACGATACTAATTGAAACTTTGGTCAAAATTTTAAAGATCTCAAAATTAAGTTTTATTAGTTTTAAACTAGTTCAACTAAGAACTTCGCAGATATATATCGCTGGTTAAAAGTGGACAGACCATAGTAAAATTTAATATTTAATTTTTTTAGATAAGAACTTTTTTCTTCAAAATGAACATAGGACTGGCTCTTGTTTGAACTAAGGTTTTTAGAACTAAAGATTAATTGTAAGTAACTTTTGCCATGTCGTATAATAATTGTTGCTGAAAAATGGTAATGATTTTAGAGGTAATTATATTTAAAACATAAAAAAATTCTTCTACATATTACATTTAAGTTTGTCATACGTCACCTAAAATACAGGCTAGTCCTTTATTTCAAATTACAAGTCCAGTATCCCCAAATCCTTTGCTGGGATTTATAAAGGTCCCGTATTTTCCAATAATGTAGAATTAAGTATAAGTTGCGGAATTTCTTATTTATGTTCCAGGTTCTAATGCTAGAATATAAACACTTTTTTCTAAAATGAACTATAACCAACGTTTAATTCTGCAATATTAATTAAATAGATATATACTGTTCAGAAATGTACGAATTAATGGACGACAAAAGTTGTCAAAAAGTATTAGTATGACAGATTCTAATTCATTAATACATTATTCAGCATATAATGGTGGCTGCCATTCACGAGGGTGAAAGTTACGGCGAATGTCGTAAATCATCCAAGTGAATTACAGCCATTATATGAAAGTACAATACTATCCACGACTGCAACAATATTGTAGCAATCTTTTTACTGAAAAAAATATACCTACAATTTTTTGACATTCGTAACATGAACATGACACATAACACAATTCAAAACTTTCAAAACAACTTAGTTTCAGGTTTGACATTCGTCATTCACTTGGTAAATTTAAAAAAGCAAATAAATCTATAATTAGCAAACTTCATCATAATTCGGAAAGATGTTAATATTGCCGCGACTAGTATAGTGGGTAAAGTGTTTAGCTTACAGACAGGAGGTTTAGCTTTAATTGCTACACCGGAGAATTTTTGGTTTGTTACTCCATTCCCAATACTACCACACTGAATAATTTAAATTTGGTTACAGAAGTGTGAAGTGTCCTGCGTCAATTGGCGTATAAAGCGCGGGCGACAGTTTCTGCCTCCTGGTTCTCCAACGGAATTGCTTCTGGCCACCTGGTGAAACGGTCTACGCAGGTTAAACAGTAGCGGTAGCCCTCAGATGGCGGCATCACGACGAATCCACGTGGATATGTTCGAATCTCGTTGACGGCGGTTGAAATGAACCAGTCGGAGAAGTCACGTGGCGCGTTACCTTTGCCCGCTGACATTCGACACAGCAGCGTGCCCAATGTCTGCTATCGCGCTTTATCGACGGCCAGACGAAACGTTGCGTCAGGAGCTTCACCGTAGCGTTGATACCGGGGTGCGAAAGACGGTGCACCGAATCAAAGGCTATCCTGCGAAATGGCTTGGTGATGAACGGCCGGGCGGAATCCGTAGACATGTCACAAAATACTGACGCGTTCGTGTCAGGTATTTTGATCCGCTTTAGGATGAGGCCGTTGTCCGTTGACGTATGCGCCGATTTCGTCGTCTGTTTGTTGTGAGGCAGCGAGCGCCTCGTAGTCTAAAGTCGCGCTAATCTCGTTCACCCTAGACAACGCATCCGCTACCACGTTTTCGCGACCAGCCACGTGACGGATGTCGGTCGTGAACTGGCTAATAAAGTCTAGATAGCGGAACTGTCGCGGTGTGCACTGACTCGACTTTTTCGCGAAGGCATATGTTAGAGGCTTGTGGTCGGTGTAAATGACGAATGTTCTTGCCTCTATCATATGCCGGAAGTACTTCATAAATCGCTAAAAGTTCGCGATCGTAAGCAGAGTATTTGCATTGAGCAGGGTTGAGTTTTTTTTGAAAAGTACCCTAGCGGCTCCCAGTTGTCCTCACTATTTTGTTGTAAAACTGCACCAACTGCAAAATCTGAGGCGTCACACACTAGAGTAATCTGCGCATTTACTTCGGGATGCGCAAGTAAAGCTGCACGTGCCAAACTCGATTTAGCGGCATCAAAAGCACTTGTCGCGGTTTCTGTCCAATTTATTGCTGCGCTAGCCTTGTTGGTCCCTTTTAGCAGGTCATTTAAGGGCGCCTGGACACCTGCTGCGTTGGGCACAAACCGACGGTAAAAGTTTAGGGCACCAAGAAACTGCCGTAATTGTTTTATTGTCATAGGCAGCGGGTAGTCTTTATTGCCTCGACCTTTTCAGGAGCGGACGCGTGCCGTCACTGTTTACTAGGTAACCGAGGAATTTCACCTGATTTTGTCCGAAAACGCACTTGCCGGGATTTACAACCACGCCGTAGTTTCGCAATCGTTGAAACAATACTTCCAGGTGACGCAGGTGTTCCTCTTCGGACGATGAAGCTACAATGATGTCATCGATGTACGCATAACAGAAATCCAGGCCTCGTAATACTTCGTCGATGAATCGCTGGAAGGTCTGGGCCGCATTGCGTAGACCAAACGTCATTCGCGTAAATTCGAACATACCGAAAGGTGTTGTTATCGCGGTCTTGGGAATATCCTCTTCTGCAACGGGGATTTGATGAAATGCGCGAATCAGGTCGATGGTCGAAAATATTTTTCTACCTCGAAGTGATTGCGCGAAATCCTGAATGTGACGCACAGGGTAAAGGTCGGGACGCGTTCTCGCGTTAAGTCTGCGATAATCGCCACACGGTCGCCATTCTTCACCCTTTTTTGGCACTAGATGTAAGGGTGACGCCCACGCACTGCTTGATGGACGCGCGATGCCTAATTTGAGCAAAGCGTCGAACTCTTTTTTCGCTGCTCGTAATTTGTCAGGCGCTAGTCTACGCGGTTTTTCAGCGACAGGGGGACCAGGTGTCGTTTCGATGTAGTGCCTGGTTTGATGCTGCACAGCCGCGGAAGGAGCTGCAGGACGCGTAATGTCCGAATATTTCTTGAGCAGGCTGTGAAACACGGATTCCCCGCAAATTGTCCTAATCGAGGATGACGCAGACCCCACGAGTTGACCTGGAGACGTAAGTCGCGTAGTCTCGTCAAGTAACCTTTTATTGCGCACATCTACAAGTAGTCCATAAAAGGATAAAAAGTCTGCTCCAATTATGGGTTTCGACACATCCGCGATGACAAATTGCCAAGTAAAACAACGACGCAACCGGAGGTTTAAAGTCATTGTCACTGTGCCGTACGTAGCAATTGCAGTTCCGTTCGCCGCGGTGAGTTCATATGCCGATTTTGATCGCGATTGTTTGACTAGTGAGCGCGGATATACACAAAGGTCAGCACCCGTATCGACGAGAAACTGGACCTTAGAGTACGTATCCGTAACGTACAAACGGCGCGGAATCGGGCACGCGTCGACGTTCGCCATCACCGACTGCCCGTCGCGTTTCCCGAACGATACGCGCACGGTTCGCGACACTCGCGGGCGCGGTCACCAAAACGTTGGTGATACCAACACTGATCGCTGTCACTATCGCGGCTCCGCGAACGGCCTCGTGAACGCGACCTAGTAGTCCTCGTTGTCGGTCGTCGCGGTTCACTCTTTGTGAAGAGCTTAGCCATTGCCTGTGACATCTCTAAAAGCTGTTGTTCGATGCGAGCAAACCTGTCGTCCTCAGATGTAGATGGTGGAAGTTTCACTGCGACATGGTTCACTTCCGTCGCGGTAGGGTTTGCGACGCGGTTTTCCTCGTTGAGACTCATTTTGCTTCGCGGCGTTGCACACAATTAAAACCACTCTAATTTAGAAAAAAAAAGAAATCGCGTACTTTCACTAAATTACGTTTGAAGATCACGTCGGGGTCACCACTTGAGGGTTTCTTGTGTCGTGCAGCAAAAATGAAACGCTCTCACAACGGTAAAAATAATATATTTATTTAAAACAAAGAAACAGAGGATGTATTAGACTAGATGTTGTCGACGCGAAGCTTTGTTGGAGTGTGTTCTCTGTGTTGCGTCGTACTGCTATATATTTTCTCCTTGGCGCCACCCTGACGGTTTCGGTGGATGTTTGTAGAATTCCAGTTTGGGTGGTCGTTCTTGGAAAGGACGGCTTCTGGTCATTGTCCCAGCTGGAGTCCATTGCCGAATCGTTCTGGCGCCACGATGGCGCTTCCTAAGTGGGTCGATACAAAATGCAGTGCAAGTGTATTTGGCCCACAATATCATCTTTCTAGTTTCTAGCTCATTTGTAACTGAAATGGAAGGGAATGGAAGGTACAAGGTGTTTTAATATTCGCTAAACATGAAACTATCACAAATTCATGCATTTATGTAAATATGCTGATTGAATGCTATTATGTCGAAATTATTAGATTCATAATAACAGTAGTACTTTTCACATTTTCTATTGCTGATTAGCATGTTTGATTCATTTAAAAAATATATGTTTCATTAATAAAATTGTTAACTTAATTTAATCTACATAATAAATTTTCCGAAATATTTAAGTCAATATAATATTTTTCAAAAACTTATACAGTCATTGGCACCACAGTCACCTTTTACGTAGTTATTATAACTTTTTATTTCAGTCGTTGAAGAAATTGCACCATTCAAATGTTGTCAAGTTAAAAGAAGTTATCCGTGAGAATGATGTTTTATATTTTGTATTTGAGTACATGCAAGAAAATTTATATCAGCTCATCAAGGACCGAAGAGTGCCTTTTCCAGAAGCAACTGTTAGAAATATGTTATACCAGGTGAGTGAAGAACACATAATCAATTATTTTTACTGCTTATGTGACATTTAAGTTATGAAAGTAATGGTGTCTTGGTTATTGACTAGTCGATATTCCCCCACGTTCCTCTATGTACGTTTACTTATTGCTGTTTTAGAATATCATTTTAAATTACGCAGAGCGGTGACAGTCGGTGGTTTATGCTATCTCGGCAGCCGAGTCCGCTGTTGTCTATGCTTAGACCAAACCAAAACACACCGCTGCTGGTGGCGGACTCGTTTTTTTTTTAAAACTTCTTAGCCGTTGATATAAATAAAACATGCGTCGCTAGCTGTGAAAACCGCTGTATGTGTCATCTCTTATTCGGCAAGCTTGTTTCTGTAAACCAGAGAGTTTTGATTTGGCTGTCCTTTGAAGATCTTTGGACTTGTTTACTTCTTAGTTTCTATAAACAAAAAATTCCACTTGATAATTTTTTTAAACTAAATTAATTATTTTCACTATTCGTCATTATTTGTCCTCAGATATATTTTCCTAATTTATGTGTATATATTAAGAATCACCCTGCATAGATTTTCAATTGCTTACAACACTTTTGTGTTTCTCAATAAATTTACAAATGAAACGTTTTAGGATAAATGCGCTATTACCCGACTTGAATTTATTACACTCATTGACATATTATTTAAAAGCCAGCATTTAGGAAATGACATTTGTTAATGGAAATAATATGTGGCAATTAAATGAATGTGATTTTGATTACCTTTAACAAGAACTTTTACAAATCATTAATTATTTTATGTACGTTGTCAATTATCTACCTAATTTTGGTATATTATACCACCTAGGTACTTAAAATTTATTATAATTAAGTCGTCCTTCTGTAGATGTAGTACATGCTTACCAAATAGGTATCTATTGTACTAGATAGCTGAAAAGTTACTACCCACGGAAACAAATTGGTGTGTCAGTCATGATAATAATCTATACCTACTCCTTAAAATGTCATCTATTTATATAACTATTATGCTATGTTTTTCATTACTATTAACTCCTATCCGCGTACTTATTTATAACAGTTAAAACCCCTAACCTACCTACAAATTTTAGTATTTGAAAATTAAAAATAAAAACTTTTCATTTCAAATCTAAACCTTTTTAAATCTTCCGAATAGTTAGTTTAAATGTAAATAACAACAATATTGTCACGGATTACCTAACTATCATTTATGTTATCATTAATGTACTTATCAAATTGGTGCTCTTGTTTTAAATACGATAACTATTTTCCATTTATTGTTTTTGAAAGTTAAGTAGGTCAACCTTATGAACTGCGATATCTAATAAATATTAATTAACTGGAAGAAAACCAATTTATTGATTATATGAATAAATTATTAAGATATTGAAACTAATAATCGGGTAAGAACGATTTAAATATTGATCACTGCATTGGAACTGGATATTTAGAATGTTAGTTTTTTTAGAAAACACAATGGGCTCATTCCAGAAGAATATAAAATGAAAGAACCAACTATAAAGTAGGTATGGTATGTCGCGTGTCTCTCGTCTCAAGAAAATTGTGGAATGGAATTATTGAGATAAAAATCTTAGCTGGCCATAAAAGCGTTATATTTATGTAGATTTTAAAAGACCTACTTTAGTACCTACTCTCTGTTTTAGTTCAGAATTATTGAATTTTAAATGCTTATTTGGTTTATAGTTTAGCAAAAGAGGGTTAGACAGAAGGTTTCTCGTGTCTAAAATCCATCTAAAAAACTTTAATGTTGAAAGATCCGATCCAGTAAACCCCTAAATAGAGATATATCTAGATTCAAAATTTTCCATTAACTAGGAAATGTTTTAATCGGTTATTTCGTATTTATCTAACTAATACAATAATACAAAATAAATGTTTCTTATTTGGCCTGTTTCTTTATTAAGTTTTTCTGGGCAGCATACAATAAAATAATGGTCAATTATATCTACAACAGATTTTAGATAGACTTGTAGTTCATTCTAGGAATAATACAGGGTGTACAAAATATGAGTGCTAATATTGAAATGGCTTTTCCCAAAAGCGACTAAATAGACTAATAGTTTTTTTACCAATATATTTAAAAAATTATAAAATACAACTATTACCTATAGAATGCACAACTGTGTTACAAAATGATAAACTAAAGTACAATTCAGACGAAACAAACTCCCTTAGAACGCAATTTGTTTACAATTTAATTTTGTATACCTAAGTATTTATGAAGTAAACAATAGAAGATTTCCTACAAATCCAACAGTGTTTTGCCTAGATTTGTCATAAATTAATATGTCATGGTTACTATAAATTGTTCCATTTTTGTTTATGTACACTCATAAGTATCAACGAAAAACTAAAGAACAATGAACCACACTACAATCCTACTACGTATGACTAATATTACTTTTAGGTTATCATCAGCAGCAGCCTAACACATTGCAACGTTGCAGTTTTAAGGAAACTTCAATTGATTACTTCATTGGTACCGATACAAAAAATAAATTACGAACAAATTACATTACATGACATTTTACTTAACCTGAATTTTACTTAGCTTGTAATTTCATAACATAGTTTTTCATATTATTATAGTTGTATTTTTATTTTTGAAAAGTACTTACCTTCTTGTCAACAAAATATTCGGTTTAGACATTTTTTTCATAAGAGTTTTTTGTTGTTTTTAGTCAGTTAAATAAGCCCTTAAAATTACGGCACTCATATTCCAGACACCCCCGTATATTCGTTTTACTTCGACACCTTTGGATATTCGCAGGAGGCAATAGATAACATTCCTGATATTTGGTAAGCTCTGTATTATTCAGTTCTTTAACAACTAAAATTATTTGTATTTGTAGGGTGCGGTATATACGGAGATTGTTACTGTTATTTCCAGAGAAATATTTGCAATTATTAAGTTTCGAGGGATTTTTGATATATTTTTTTGTTCCTCAGATATAGCCATTGTAATTTTTCAAATTGTCACACTGTATATGAAAGTGTAGAATTACTGTTCACAAATAAACATCTCTACAGATTATAGTGTAAATACAGACTTCAGTGAGTATTTGTGGAATTTGGGAAAATGAATACATTTACCCAAATGTAAAACCAGAGACTAGTGTAATAGTTTATATTGCGTTTTTGAAATAAATTTCATTTTTACTTTATCCAGTGTCATCAATTAATATGATTCATAGACGTACTAAATTTGGAGACGATCAGATATAAAAAATATACAAAAATGACAAAAGTACGGGAGGTGACGGTGACATGTTTACTGCCACTTGAGCACATAATTTAGACTATTGACAAACGGTTACAGAATTAAACAGCAAACAGTTCTTGAATATGTGATATGTGACAACGTCGCTCATATAATATACTATCTTAGGTTTGTTATGTTTTATACATAATAATTACAAATAGGTACACCTAAACATACATTTACTTACTGTGAATGGTTTTCTTAGAGCTCTTTTTACAACACAGGATAATAGTTGTGTTTAAGATGACTTCTTTTCTTACAAGAAGCGTTTACCGTACAAAAGTCTTGTAGGCAGAGAATTTTGCCTAGATTCGCCGTAAATTAACATGTGATGATTATGGGTACTCTAAATTATTCCATTTTTATTTATATACACTCACAAACGTCAAAGAAAAACTAGACAAAAATTAATCGCACTAGCTGTATGCACCAATATGACTAATATTACTTTTAGGTTATCACCAGCAGCCTGACACTGCAATGTTGTCGAACGCTACAGTACATTACAGTTTTAACGAATTTCGCGGAAACTTCAATTGTTTACTTCGTTAATACTAATCCAAAAATCAAATTACGAACAAATTACGTTACAGGCGCTTTTAATTAACCTTAATTGTACCTTAGTTTGTCATTTTGTAACATAGTTTTGTTTTAGATCCTTAGCATATTATTGCAGTTGTATTTTTATTTTTGAAATGTATTTGTGGACAAACTATTCGTTTTATAATTTTTTTTCATAAGAGTTTTTTTTATTGCTTTTACTCAGATATATAACCCTTAAAATTACGGCACTCATATTCCGGACTCCCTGTATGAAAATATCCATTGTCTCGATTATTTATTTTGCTAAAGATTATTCTAATTACTTTTCTAAAGTAGTAGTAGTAATAAAGTTTTAAATTTATAATACCTATTGTCTGCCATATTAATGTAATATAATTGAAATACTGGAGATTGATTTAGGTTCTTATTATACAATATTAAGAAAACTGAGACAGTAATCTACTCGTATTGGACAAATGTTACAAAATGTAAAATAATTAAAAATGTTTCATTTTGTTTATTTTTATGTGCCGTACCTGTTTGTACTGGATATTAAAAATGTTATTATTTATTTTTCAGATTTTGCAAGGTTTGGCGTTTATACACAGACATGGGTTTTTCCATAGAGACCTTAAACCTGAAAATATTCTATGTTCAGGACCCGACTTAGTAAAAATTGCTGATTTTGGTTTGGTTCGCGAAATAAGGTCGAGACCCCCTTATACCGACTATGTATCAACCAGGTGGTACCGAGCCCCAGAAGTGTTACTCCATTCTACGACTTACAGTAGCCCCATTGATCTATGGGCAGTGGGATGTATCGCTGCTGAAATATATACATATCGGCCGTTATTTCCAGGAACAACGGAAACTGACCAACTGTACAAAATCTGTGCCATTTTAGGGACACCTGATAAGGTAAGATGAACTTAAAATTGAATTCTACATTCTCTAATCTTAATATTATTTTGGTCCTACATTTCGTAAAGATAAAAGAAAACTATAACACATAGCAAAATTGTCTCTATGGTTGCGAAATTCGCAGATCTTTACG
The DNA here is from genome assembly GCA_025584915.1 of Monochamus saltuarius. Lineage (NCBI taxonomy): Eukaryota > Metazoa > Arthropoda > Insecta > Coleoptera > Cerambycidae > Monochamus > Monochamus saltuarius. The sequence continues at coordinate 45,947,068 of CM046721.1, read as the reverse complement.
CGAATTCCGCAGTTTTTTTATTTAGATTATTAATGGCGGGAAAGTCTCAACTTTTAGAGAATTTCGCAAAAATAGGAATATTATCGCTATTTTCATCATTATATGGGGTTAATAAGTTTGTCTTGAGCTTTTCATAATCTATCGTGACAGTTGGCAGTTGGCAATGGCAGTTTTATAATGAAAATGATAGAAAATGTTTCAGTTGGTAGAATTGAGATAAGTCGATACTTTTCCCGCCATTAAATAATTTGCGCGAATTTTGCCTCCATAAGAACAAGGCTTTATCATGCCGGTACGCGTAGAAAATTACTTATTTGATTTACTATAGGTTGAACAATTTCCAAGCTGTTGTCTCCCTCGTTGTCGGTTTAGATTTCTTGACGGTTTGAGAAACATATCTGTCTCTTCTTTGAAACTGGCAGTAAGTCATCTGGTCGGTATTTATATTTGATGTTTGCATTAATCCATGAGGTTCCTTAATATAGTTAAATTTTAGCCGTTAAATTTTCACGTATGATTTTCCAAATTCCAGACAGTTTTAGATCCTTAGTCTTCATTCAAATTATTTCTATTTGTCCATATTTCAATTATTTCTCTGTATAGTTTTAACTAAAATCTCTTTCACTCACTAGAATTTTGGTTTTATCCAAGCTCAATCGAATGCTTTGTAAGTTACTCCTTAGGAGGCACTTGTGCTAAAGTGTCTCCTTTTTTGTGCACTTTGCCGCATGCCACGGGATGTTATATACGCAACAGACATGAAATATTGCTCTTAATTGGTCTTAGAAAAAAACTGTCCCTGTGTCCTTTACCTGCTCCGTTCATTTCTTAATATTAGTTGTCCTTCTAATGGCATATTTCTGTTAGTCCATTTCCTCTAAAGATTCATTGTAGATAACTCTTATAAGTTATCTGATTCACAAATGGGTCGAACTCGATGCATAAAGATGTTGATGACATCTTGTTTCCCGTTCGGATGGTGACTAGACGCAGCATTCCTATAGTTATCACCAGGTGTTAGAGTTCTGTTCTGTTGACCGTCAATTTCCTACTGAAGATTGTTTGTATCATTTTTTTCATACTTGAGGAAAATTTAAAATAGATCAAAATTCGATGTGCAATATGTTGTTTAAACCATCAAGGGGGAGATTTTAGCACTTCAAATATTTTTGAAAGTATACATTTTAGAAAAAAATAATATACCTACAATACAAAAATATAATTCAGTAAATTCTGCTTAAGAAATGTGTATACGGTTTTTTTTTAACTACGACAATAGTTTCCAAACTCTAACTGCATGAACGAGTAAGCCTGACGTTACATCTCACGCGTAACATCAATACAAAAAATATATAAAAAGAGAAATCTTTATTTTTTGTATGTGGATGACTTCTTTTTCGATTAATGAAGGAATAGATTGTAACATTTGAATATATAAAGTAGAGATGTCATAGAATAGATTGTGGAAAGAATTTATAACTGAACGAAACCAAGTAGAATATTTAAATTATTGTTTATATTACATAAACTGTTTTCTTTATTCAATTCTTCGTTTCTTACGTTTGGGATGCTCATCAATGTGACGTGGCGTTGGTAGCTCGTAGTCCCTACTTTCTATATTCTCTTTAATTTCCTTAGTGATAATGTTTTTTTCATCTGACAATTCAATTGTCAGGAAATTTTCAAAATCTATATCAATAAGTTTATCGATGTTTCAAGTTCGATCTTCGCAGGTGGTACAAATGATGGAACAGCTCAGCCCAAGCTTACTACAGCCGCAATTGCCCTTGTACCCGCTGCTTCTTTTTCAGTGGTTTGGCTGCTTCCGGGCTGTTGGCCACGTCGTCGGTTTAAGACACTTGACGTTTCGAGAGACATGTCGCTCTCTTCTTCAGAAGATCTGAAACTGGAGAATATGATGTCTAGTCGATATTTATATAGGTCGTGTTCACTGGACCGTTCTGCTGCGGTGGGTGGTTTTCACGGTTGGCTTGTTCGGTGGTCTGGCGTTCAGCTCACACGATTCGTTTCCATACTCTTTTTCAGTGGTTGCTGACAGTAAACCGTTGATAGTGCCTTTCGAACCCCACTCTGTTGGTTCCAAATGAATTTATTTCCAGCTCTGTAATTAGTGATAAACTCTATACACACGCTGCTACTGCGTTTTCAAAACAGAAATTGTATTATGCATTAACCAGTTCTAGCAACAGCGCGGTATGCTCCTTTACACAACGATATCTAAAAAGTATTGCCCCAATAAAAAACTGAATAGACATTTTTCTTGCATTTAATTAATTATACATTTTTTAGAATTTTAAATTCCATTTTTTTCTATAATTATTATTTTCTGAGATATTAAAAAAACGCGAAAACGTTATTGGTTTGGTAATGTAAACAATATATTGCACATCAAATGTTGGTGCTCATTTTACATTTATCTCTCTTCATGAATATAAACCGGTGATCAAAAAATAAAAAGCTTCAATAGCAATTATTCGAAGAATTTGGTAATTTTCAACCTCTGACGCCTGGATTATCTGGTTTTCTCTTCATACGTACGTCTAGCAACAGAAGGATAAGGAAACTAGTTTCTCCCAATTTTATTATTATGGAGGCGATGTTCGAATGTATTCCATTACGTCAGAAATCGTTCTATATTGTTATTTTCATGAGATCATATGATTAATGCATTGTCAAGATCCTCAGCTGATTTCTTTATAAACGCTCCCAAGAGTATGTGTGAAAGTGTATCGCCTAGTGTTGTACAATCTCCTACACGTAACTATTTTAACATCCATTCTTTATTTTTAAGTCCTTTTACTGAAAGTGAATTATTGGATCTGTTTAAAAATAAATTGAAAAATAAAAAGTCGTCGGGGCCCGACGATATACTCATATTTTTAATAAAACGTGTCACTCCAATAATTTTAATAAAACCATTTACTTTTCTAATTAATTTGTCATTTTCAACCGGTATTTCCCTGATTCTTTGAAGATAGGAAAGGTGAGGCCTATATTTAAGCAGGGAGATCCTTTATTAATGGGGAATTCGAAACGTCAAAATTGATGAAAGAGGCTTTTGTCTAGGACATATTATAATTGTGTAGAATATATTATTTCATTCACACATAAAAACCTATAAAAAGTCATAAATTTAGTCACACGATATGCAACACGATCGACTATTTAGGTAGGTAAATAAAAATATCAGTGGCTGTTTAATTCGATTGTATAAGAGTGCTATGATAAGTGTCAAAATTTGAAAAGAATATCGCGTTTTGGTTCATGTTCCATTACGGAAATTAGTGAACAGATATACGATTCTTTACTATTCCAAATGTTGTGTTTTTACCGAGTCTCATTTTTATATAAGTAGTTACTGGAAACTTCTTTCAATGCAAAAATGCATTATTTTGCAGAAGAAATGGTCGGAATGTTATCAATTGGCGGGTGCTGTAGGATTCAAATTTCCATATTTTGCCAAAACTCCCCTTAGTGATGTAGTGCCTCAAGCAAGTTATACTTCTGTCAATTTAATGGATGACTTGCTAGAATGGAATCCGGCTCATCGACCTACTGCTCAGGCAGCCTTAAAGCATCAATTCTTTCAGGTAACTTAAACTTAGCGTGCCAGTATAACTGTCGAGGAGATTATCTTTACTGAAATCAAAGCCGAATAATTTTATCGTTCATCAACCTACAAAGTTATTGGTAGTAACTCATTGATTAGAAGATTACTACCACAAACATAGTCTTTTATACAATAACTGTTATTAAAGAACATGGTTATAAGAATACACCGATCAGTCAATGCACCGATACAGGAGCAAGCAAAATAGATTTATTAAGCTTCTTGAGAGATAACTGATTGTGAAGAGATGTTTATATACATCTATTTATAGTATTCTGATTACTATTCTCGGGTATAAGTTTTTAGGTTCCAAATTGTTCTAAAGTACCTATTTTGGATAATTTCTCAATAATTTTAAAATATGAGTGTTTGTTGACTGGAATTGTTGAAACAAAACACATTTTTGTGTTTTATAGCTTAGAGGCCAAAATTGTTCCTTCGTTCTTGTAATGATTCAGAATGTGTGACATACATTTTTGTTTTTAAATGCCTACACAGAAAAAAGTCCAAATTAATTGTCATAACTGCTGTTATTGATCGAACAAAAGTCCAAAAATATTTGGTGAGGTACATCCATCATCGAGAAAATCATTCGGGTAAGAATTTTTAGGGATAGCTTTATTGACCCATTTTTTTACCTGGATATTTATATGTTGGAAAATGCCTTTAATCCCACTTCAACTGACATACTTAAACAAGAATCGTTACCATGCCGAAAATTTTATTTTTCAACAAGATGGGGCACCTCTGCAGGGTTAAGTAGCACTAAGTACAACCATTTTAACCACATGATCAAGGAGGCCTGAAAGACAAAAATCAATTATTTCGGAATTTTGGCTCGATGTAAAAAAAACGGGGGAAAACCCCTTTTATTCTAAAAAATTGGCACTTATGATAACCGTGGTTCAAGATGTCGAACTGTACGGTCACTTTTCGCGGTATTGATAATGTAGAAGCAATGAAAATAAACATTGTTATTAATAATACCTAATAGATATCAGATTCGGATTGCTGCAGAATTTTATATTCGTTCTTCGTTCCGCAGTACAAACTGCTAAAACAAAATTTTTACTCATTACAAGTCCGTTCCATTAATATTCAAGAAACTATTTAAAATTATTAAATTTCAAATTGCTGCTACTACTCATACATTGATTCATTTTATTGAATTAAAACTATAATAAAAACAAATATGGCTACATATCGCAGAAAATATCTACTTGGAACTAACACTTATCACATCGTTAAAGGAAAATATATTTAAAACTGATATTAGATCAGAACATTAAAATATGTTGTTACTAATACAATAAAAACATTTCTGCTGATGGTTTGACAATTTTGACAGCATGAAATCAAAAATATTTCATTACGACGACTGCCAAAAACATATACAGGGTGTTCCGCATAAGAAGCGATAGAGAGCAGATATAGGGTACCCATTTTGAACAATTTTTTTAGTTTTAATTTTATTTTATAGTTTTATTACTAACTGTCAAATTTTAAAGGCAAAGCCTACTACTGACTTCTTCTCTTAAAATATTTGTACTTAGTCATAGTTAACTTTGTTGGAGATGGCTGTGGGACAATTTTTAAGCGAAACATTTCACAAACGCATGGATAGAATCTACAGAAGTTCATTTGTCAAATTTGTCTCCATTGGACTTTTTTCTGGAACCATTTAAAGACAAAAAAGTTTATGCCAGACAGCCTAAATCAGTACAACTATTGCGGCAACGCATCCAGTGGCGTAACAATACGGCCCGCCGCATCCCATCTGCGGGGGGCCCCCTTGAATAAGGGGCCCCCTCTAAGAATAACATAATTAATGGAAAGTATAAAGGGACCTACCTTATCTGCTTTATAATGCACGTAGAAAACAAAATTTTTAAGTTTTTTATTTAAATATATCAATAGGAAGAAGTCTTAAGTTTGTATCTACTTATATTTTATTTGTTTGTTTCTTGTTGACATGTATAGATATAAATGGTTTATTTTGAATATTTTATTGATAAATACAAAATTAAGTGGGTTTTCGTTCTTTTTTCTCTTTCTTTACAGTGTATCGGTAAGAAGGGCCCCTTATCAATTATTGCGGGGGGCCCCGGGAAATATTGTTATGCCACTGAACGCATCCCACATGAAGGTAATCACATTACTCCACAAAACCTCCATAATGTTAGAGAACATTTTGAGCAATGTCTCTACCACTGCATGTGTTGGTAGTGAGCATTTTCAACATCTAATAAAGTAAAATTAGTGATAAGTGAGTTTGGTGATCTGAACATTTGATCTTTAATTTCTAGAAAACTGATTATCCAAAATTTAAAAACTAAATGGCGTTGAAATGAATAATTGAATGTTCTTTAAAATTATGTATCACACAACCACTTTCCATTTAAGACTTTAAGGGTGAAGGTCACCTCCTCTTAGGGATGGAAATTTGACGAATGTATCAAAATAAAGAAAACCTGGATGACAAGTGTTCAGTGGGTCACACTGTATGTGTACTATAAAATGTATACATTGTCAATTGTATTGTTTCTCTATATTTTGTTTTCTATTGAGAACTGTTGTTTTAGTAGTAGAAAAAAGTAAATATGAAAATTATTTAAATTTTCATGAAGCACCAGACATATATCAAACAAGTAAACATTGCAAAGCCGTTAATAAGCATATCTTTTTTAAATTGAATAAATAATTTTTACACAGGTAGAATGATACAGTAGTATAGGAATTATCTAATGCTTTAAAAATCTATCTCTAATAACACAGTGCAACAACTAAAATGGGAATGGGATGAGACCAATTGCAAATGAAAGTTTACATTATCCATAACAGAACCTTGAAGGTTTTTTTTTTAGTTCAGTGGGAGATTTTTTTACACGCATTTGAAGTTGTTGATTTTTTTAGAACGCTGTCTAACAAGGAAAGATCATTCAAAATTTGATAAAATAATGCTTTTTTATTTTTATTATCCTGGAAAGTTGTGGTATCTTATTGTTTTTGGGGTCGAGGAATTCATTTTCGATATTTATTTTTACCTAAAACTGACGCTAGATGGCGCTGTCATACAAATGGTGCTATTTCTTGTAAATTTTCAATAAAAAACGGTGTATTTACTGCTTCACTGCTTTAGACATAATATTTGAGAATTTCTACATAAAACAAGACAATAATAGTATGAACAAAAATAAGCCGAAAAGTCTTAATAAACATGGATCCGCAAAGTAACGGTTGCGGAGATATGGACCACTATTCGTTTTTCAAACATTTTATTTTATCAGGAATAAACCGACAAAGGAAGCTTTTAACAAACAAAAAACAAAGTTACAGAAGATGTTCAAAGTGCCCTCCGTCCAATTCTTCCAAACATGCGTTGTGAAGGAATCTGGCGATTTGGATAAGCGTCAACATAAAGACGTCGCGCTTCGGTGGCGTTCTCATTAGCACGACCATACATTCCTCGACCTCAAAAACAGTAAGATACGACAACTTTGATGATGATCTTTCCTTGTTAGACAGCGTTCCAAAATCAACAACTTCAAATGCGTGTAAAAAAAAATCTTGTACTGAACTAAAAAAACCCTTCAAGGTTTTGTTATGGATATTGTCAACTTTTATTTGCAATTGCTCTCATCCCATTCCCATTCGGAAAGTTCGATTTTGTATCACTGTGTAATTAAGAAACCAAATAAGACATATTAGTATTAACTTTTGTGGGCATATCTCTTTTACTATAGAAACACACTATTTAAACTCAATCACTTTAATCCTAAAAGTCGATTCCCATGATGCCATTAACTGAAGCAAATTTGTTGCTGCAAGAGAATTTTTATAATAGGTACCCATTATGCAATTTTTTGTTGCGGATTTGTAGAAATTAAATAATATTCTAATTTCTAAATCATGTTCTAATTTATGACTATAATTGCATGCAATGTGTATACAAACACAATTTTGTAAAAATAAAATCATAAAGAGGAGTTCAAAAATGATTTAAAAAAACCCTTTCGCATAGTACTGGAAAATAGTTCGCTGTAAAACCTCATAAGGCGTATAATAGGCGACCGGATAAAAAATTGAAAGAAATAAATTACATTTTACAACACCTATATTTATACAGCGAATTCAACTGCTTTGGCCGCTATTGTTATTAATTATAATACAATTAATTTATGTTTTTAATAAAATAGTTTGACATAGGGACATGATGTTACAACATTTTGGGCCCGTCTTACCGAGTTTCTACAAACTAACAAATATTTTTGTTTCTTGTCCGTTTTGAACTCGTAAGTTATTGGCACCAGCTATGATGTTTGTGTAAATCATCGATAGTAGGTATCCACTTCGGTGCTATATACATTTTTTAAATAGCCCCACAAATATAAGTCCAAATGATTTAAAGTCGGGAGATCATGCCGGCCATGGTACCGGTTCTTCTCGTCCAAAGCCTTGGTATTAATGCTTGGACACGCTATGCATGGTACGGATATAATTGACCCTCGTGTATGATACGCCACACTACTACAATAGGCCGTGACTGCAACAATAAAATTGCATAATGAGAATTAAACTTTACAGAGTACAGATTATACATTAGATGTACAAATTCCATTTTTCGCTTTAGGTTGGGCAACAATACAGTGCCCTCCACAACAATCGCCAAATCCAGCTGAACAGTGCCCTTCAGTCGCATACGAACGGAATTTTTCAGAAAATTCCAACACAGCAAGTAGCTTCCGACGAGAACCAAATATATGCCAACCAGCAGTCACTACAGCTTCAAGCCAATGGACGACCTCTATTGAAACAGTTGAATCAGAACCCTCCTATGCAACCTTTGCAACCCTCTGTACAAATAAATATTCAATCTTTAATCAAACCGATGAAAACTCCTGAAAAACAGGAGCAACAAGCACCGCCTATAGTGTATAGTTTTGGTCAGTCGGATTATAGCAGTAAATATTTACCACTCTTAAATAATGCAAATAATCATAATCGAAACGTACCAAATAAGAAGATTACCTGGGGGCTCGAAAACAACTTTGAATACGAAGATGATTTTGCTGATATATTAGGGTATGTATTCAATTGTAATTATTATACATGTATGACAATTTATAATATTTATTTAATTATATACTTTGCCTCACTGATCACAAAGTTATGTATACAAAGTGTTTCATTGGATAATGTACATACGTTAACAGTGAATACAAGGCATCTAAGAGGCCTCAGAAAACGTGTTGTTGAAGGGTCTAACCATGATCATTACCGAGATACAGGACGTTTTACCGATTTTGGTTATCTTTTTAATTTGCCATAAAAGACGAACCGCCGTGTATAATCAAATCATATTCGGTAGGGATACTCTTCTTACTTCACTCAACACACTAACGTTATTAAGTGAAACATAAATGCAGGTTTGGTGGCATTATTTATTCACAAAAACATCAAGTATGTATGAGTTCAGAGTCTGCTAAATCGCGTCGTCTTTGTAATACTTGTCTGTCGAATCACCTGAATTTCAATCTAGAATTCTGTAATGTGCTGTAGTGTGGCGACGCCAATCTTAGTATTTGGAAACGCATCAGGCCATAAATGTCAGAATATATTTGATATTGAGATTGTATTAACTTATCCTTTAATATAACGTACTTATTTAATTTGGTTTGCAAAAATGTACGTATTTTTTAACAATAATATAATAATAATAATATCTCTACCCCTCATTCTAATCACAGGCGTTAGCCCAGAAGTCGGAGACTTGTGCGGAAGAGGGGGCGGCATATTATTATTAAGCAGGCCGCATTTGCGCCCAGGAACGACTTACGTTGGTATGCCCTAACCACTATTTAGTGCAGGAATGAGGGAAACCTGGAAAACCTCATTAATTAGGGGGGTAGTCAAATATCAACCGGTATCAATCTCTCACATTGACCCAAGCTAACATTATTCCACTCTACCATACCCGCAGAGAGGGTGCCAATCCACTCCACGAATATAGCTTATATACGGTCTACCGGCAGCTGGGCGCGAACCAACTCCGATCTAGTCACCTCGATTCAAGTACTGGCGCCTTGAACCGCGCAACCACTGACCGACCACTATCTACTATTTATCTACTCTTTATCTACTATTTTAAAACATTAAAATATGCGGCACTGATACAATTCCAATACTTCACACAAAATTTGTATGTCTAAATATTTTACATTTTTCACAAAACTGAGTATATTAGTAATAAACTGCTGCTTCTACACTTTCACCATAAAAAACACAATAGTTATTGTTTTAGGCTGTACCAATTTAAAAACGATACGTAAACAGAAACGTACACCTTAACTACGTCATTTGTGCTGTAGTATGTTGCCGCGCGCGGTGAGTCACTGCAAACGGGCAATGGACAGACTAGAAAAAGTACGGCTGCTGCGATTTAGCCGACGATGTTCTTACATTCGAGTAAATTTGCTGTAGTTGCGCATTGGTGGAAAAATTAAAGACAGTAGATGCAGTATTTTCTTTTCGAAGTAATGTTTACTTAATTCCGTATAAGAATTTTCGTCCAACGTAGATAATATCTGTAATCATGAGGCTCCAATCGTAATTCGTTTATTAGGTGCATATGAGAATACACTTATCAATTGTTTACGTAATGTTTTAGCTATTTAGAACATCTGCTCTTTATCTGTGTTTTTTATACATCTGTCACTCTCATTGTCACTCTATTGCGATATGCGTTAATTGTAGCAAGATTTACCCCGATCGCCTCCACAACTTGGCTTGTTAACTGTGACGTGTTTCCCACATGGATTGGGATGAATCATCGTGCTGGAATTGGATAGCAAAATGAAAACATTCCTGACTGTAACGATTTAAGCAGTAAGATCAGAGCAAGTTAATGTAGCTTAACCAGGCGGTTATCAAGCTATTTGAGTTAGGTTTCTTGAAATTTCGATAGATAGACATATTGTTCGATCTCTTCATCAGAAGTAACTCTGAGATGGCTGCGGGTTGACGATGCCCACAGGGTGGAGTTTTTGTCCGCTTTTGTGGTGCTTTGTGCTCGATGGTCTTCTTCGTGGGCTCAACGAAAGAAGAATCTATAATCAAGCCTACGCTGATAACCTTGTTATACTCATACCAGGGAAATCGCTGGGCGTTATTAGTAAGCTCACACAACTAAAATAGGGGGGGATGTAGCAAGGAAAAAATCACGTCAGGGGTCCACCGTGAGGCTAATAGATGGGGATCAGATTCTTGGATCAGTGACAAGATATTCCCTATCTAAGTATTTCAAAGAAATTTTAAGGTCTCAAAAAAAAAACGGATCAGGGTTCAGGAGTGGAGATCTATGGAGTGCATCCAAGAGTGAACTTATTTCACTCTCTGGGGAGATACGCCATGGTCTTTCAAGTTGAAGTATTTACTATTTCTGCCTGCGTTCAAGAGAATATCAAAAGTAGATATGTACATCAACATATTCGAATATACACAGCCAGGCTGCTTTACGAGCGCTTCTGTATTTTAGTATCACCTCTCGTGTGCCAGAGCTCTTTTCTTCTTGGGAAGGTATAACTGTGTTAAGCTAACCTGGATTTCGGGTCACAGTGATGTGACAGGTAATGAGAGGGCTGACATGTTGGCCAGACAAGGATCAAATAGTCAATTTGTAGGACTTGAACTAGTATTGGGGTTACTACAATGCTATATCACAAGGTCCATTGATGACTGAATGAAAAAGCGATCACAGGAAGATTGGTCGGGTGGGTCTGGTTTGCGTCAGGCTAGGCTTCTTATAGAGGGCCCATGGGCTGAAGTAAACCTAATTTTATTATGCCTAACATAAGCAATACTAGAACGGGTCTCCTAACGAGCCACGAACAAACACCTACATGTCTAAAGCAGTGTCACGAGGTGAAGGCTTTGTGACAACGCAGACGATATTTCTATTCACATCCTTTGCAATTGTGTCTGTTTAATGGTAAAGAAACACAAATATCTTTGAGTGACCTTTCTTTCTCCTTAAGACATTAGAGAGGTTCTAGCAGAGCTGATGCTAGCGTTTGTGTGCAGCAAGGGTCTGTTTTATACTCTATAGTCAGCGGTGTGCACAACGGGTCTTCAGACCGGAGTGCTGCGGGTAATCCGCAACACTTCCAACAAAAACAACCTTGAAACTGGTGTCCTCTGGTCGATACTTATATTCACGACGTTTGGGTGCATAATTTGAAATCACAGGCCGAATTTTACAGATCAGAATCATGTCGATACAAATATTTCTAGCCCTTGACTCGGTTAAGATAGTTTCGATTTTTCTTAATTTATATTGCTTCTCTGTAGAGGTATTGACCACAATCATCCCTCTCTGTCTTTATTTTGATTGTGTCCACGTCTTTCGAATGCCATATGCCCACCCTATGCAACACTGCGATACAATATATTTTTTAATCCATATATGACACAAAATATGTGACATATATAATTCCTTGTATAATTTATCTCGTTTTATTTCCACTGTGGCCAAACAAATATCTAATTATAAAAATAGTAGATTCTTTTCATGTTTGTTTTGTTAAATTTACGACATCGTTTGTGCTTTGGCATTTATTGAATTAGTAAATTAAATCTAAATACCTACATAATGTATAAAATATAACTAACACTATATTTTTAATTTTGTTTTCATATTTTTCTTGGGATAAGAAGCAAAATCAAAATGGCACCTATGGACAAGAACAAAGAACCTAAAATAAACCTGAGTCAGTACAATCTTCAAGATATATTGGAACCTCTAGCCAAAGCAAGTGCTGGCACTGCAAGGAACCAATATCTGAGTGTATCTAGGTATGTTGCTGGCCAACCTTCTGGAGTAAGAAGAGATTCTAACATTAGTTTAATATCAAATTTATCGAACAGCGGTCGAAGGAACAAAAAATCCAGTAAGTTATATCAATAATGTGTATATTATACGTTATTATGTATGTAATTGTAGATCATATGGATATTTAGGAAAAGGTACAAGGTATACAGTTGGTTAAATTACAAATAATTGCGCAAAGATAATTTTTCTTGAATGTTTACAGGTTATGTGTCATATAGTAATAAAGAAGCTTTTACTCTAGGTTTCAATATACCAGCCGCAAAAGCGATAAAGAAAAATTGCACACTTAAAAAGTGTAGATGCTGTAAATAATAGGTATGGAGATGAAAGAAAAGTTTAAATGATAAAACATGAATTGCATAGTCACACAACACATTGCACATTTAAAGAATCGTCACCACTATCGTTGGTGACGATTCTTTAATTGTGCCTGGTACACTTGCTGCAAGTGCTTATCACCATATCTTATTTCCATATGCTGTTTCAGAAAGTCATAGTTACTCTGCTGTCCAGCAGGAACTCCTTGTAAGACGTCAAGAGCTTCCCCTCGTAGAGCAACTATTAAAGCAGTAGCGTTTTCACAATCAGACCACTCGTTTGCTGCAGCTGCTGCTTAAAACTGACGCAGATATACATTCCAGGAAACCTTGCCGTCGAATTCAGGGGGTTTTATCTTCTGAGTTCGGATAATAAGTCCTTCTGATTTGATTACGCCTTCTTTTGTTATCTTGTCTTCCCTAAGAGTAAGCTCTTCCCTAACCTGCTTTATTTCTTCGTCTATTTCCTTTTTTTATGCTAGCAGTTTCTCTTCTACTTGTATTTCCACTTTATGTGACTGCTCCTCTAATTTGTCTTCTAGTTGTGTCACTTTATGTGACTGCTCCTTTAGTTTTTCTTCTAGCGTATTCTCCAATTTTTGTAACTTTGTCTGCATCTCTTTCGTCTGATCCCTCATTTCCCGTTGTATTGCCTGTATCTGATCTTTCATTTTATACCCTTGTTCTTCTAATTTCTGCTGCATCGTTTGGGACTGATCTTCAATTTTATGCCCTTGAGCTTCAAATTTTTTTTTCAATATTTGTCCTTGTTCTTCTAAATTATTTTGCATTGTTTGTCCTTGTTCTTCTAATTTATTTTGCATTGTTTGTCCTTGTTCTTCCAACTTTTCTTGCATAATATGTCCCTGTTATTTCATCGTTTGCATCATTTCTAACAGTTTCGCCAGTTGTGCATCCATATTGACTTGACTTCTAGTTACAGGCATCCACTCTATTTAGAAAGTTCTAGAATGTCCACGAATGTATTTCTAGATATCACCGTTGCCTTTCTTACAATGAAACGAGTGCAGTGATATGCCACACTTGGGTATTTGTTTCACTTTGGTATGAAGTTCTAGAATGTTCGAGATTGTTCTTCGCGATTAACACCGTTCACTTCCTTAAGTCACGACGAGTGCGGTGATACGTCACACTTGGATCTTTGTCTCACTTCCGTATAAAGTTCTAGAATGTTCAAGATTGTCCTTCGCAAATACCACCGTTCACTTCCTTGAATCACGACGAGTGCGGTGATATGTCACACTTGGGTCTTTATTCCACCCATCCACAGGGTTCCAGAAAGTTCTTCAAACTTCCAGTTAAATTCACTTCCGACACCAAATTGTCACGGGTTTCCTACGCGACTTTTACTACTGCCAGAAAAACAATAGTTATTTATGCAACTAGTACAAAAAGTAAGGGTTTATTGCACGCGACGAGAAATTGTCCAACGAGGCCGTCAGGCCGAGTAGGACAACACTTTGAGGGCAATAAGCACTTTTTGTACGAGTTGCATACAATATTTTTTCTACGTTCATGCAAAAACCAAAAAATGATATTTAGATGACAGTAAGTATAAGAAAATGTGACGTCGATGTGAACGTTTATGTTTGTCATGATGATAAAACGCTGTAGTAGAATGACAGATAAATTCAATAAACATTTTATTGCACTAGTGCAATAAAGAACCACTTTTTCCACTAAATATTGTTCAATAAAGTTTTGTTTCTTGCATGAAAGTAGAAGAACGTTAATTAATCACTTGTCTTTATTAACTATGTATGCTATTGAATACTAATTACAATTCAACTTTTAATCGCTCTAAATACTCCAATTCAAGACTGTTATACAAGACTAACTAACTTGGCCGATCTCTAGATCCATTTACCGAACGACTCGAACGCTTCTCGTCTATTCTCCAGTTCTCCAGTTGCGTCTTGATACCCCGGCCACAGCTTAAATAACAATCAGCTCACAGACTCTACGGCGGCACCTTTGAAGTATTAAAACCTGAAAATTTGTCCTTGAAGCTTGTTGTCTCTCTCTCGCTCAGGATACACGTCAGGACCGAATTAAAAATAGTTGTCCCAATTTACAAAGTGTTTTAACTGCACTGTGTACCTACTTGAATTTCAAAATAGTTTTTTTTTGTTTTACTAAAACATAGATATAGGAAATGTTATCTAATTTTGGGAGCTTGATTAATACAAATACCACACCTACGTGGATCCATTATTAACATAAAATGTACAATTACTTTTAAAAGTACGTATAGGTAATTTATTAACATTACGTTGCTAATGACTAAAAAAGAAAACAAAACAAAAGTGAAATTTATTAAGCCACTTTTGTTTTCGAAATATTGCATTATACAGAAACAAAAAAGTACAGAAAACATATGTATTACAGCGGTATACTTACCTAAATAACAAGAATAAATTGTACATTACTGAATGTCCAAGATAGAGTTGACCAGTATAATCTTGAGAACTGTGGCAGATATAAAAAAGGTTTTTATATATCAAAGTTGTAGGTACAGATATAAACTACAAAATGCTGAATAAATTTTATGTACACGGTGTTTGTAACACTGACTGATAAAAGTTTATTTTTTTTTTTAAATGGAACACCTCAATTTTTCTAACATACGAAATATAAATTTGTTTTACTTGAAATTGTTTAAAAATAAAATAACAGTATAAAATACAAGAAAATCAACAAACGACAAAATACAGCACTCGTGCGCCAATAACGCAGTCGTCGAACGGTATGGCTATAAGGGCATATTTTACAACCACACGCCCCTGCCGCTATTTCAATGTTGTATCCTCAAATGGATGGCATGCGCGAAGATCTGCGCGAGACGTTCCCGCTCATACGAGTTTGTGAGCTGATTGTTATTTAAGCTGTGGCCAAGCTGTGGCCCGGCATTATTTGTGTGTTTACCAGAATCGCGTAGGGGCGATCGGGCAATTTCGCGTTTCGCGATACCGCAGTCGTCGATTTGGGTGTGAGTGGGGCAAATTCCGTGACAATACTTATCTCTAAAGTTTTACAAATTTTTTAACAATGCTTACTATAGTTTTAGAGATGGGTTGACAAAGGGCTAAAGCCCTAGAAAAATTGTAGACAGCATGAATATACCTGATCTCGCTACTAGTGATATATTGAAAAAAATGAATGAGCGAACCACTTATAAACAAGTAGTTAGTCGTACATGACTGTTAAATGTATCTTTATCCTCATTTACTAGTTAATGAAAGAAATTGGAGAAAGTTCCCAAAGTCTGATACCTAAGAATCCAGTTCTGGGTCCAAATTGTTCTTTTTTAACCTTTTTTTTTGACAATCTCAAGGTTTTCTATGAGCATATCAGCGACTATTTGGACACCTTCCAACAACAGTTATTTTTCTGTATATCAGTGCTGTGGCCTAAGTTAAAAAATGCCATGGAAAACTAACTTGGACCAAGTAAACTTGTACAAGCACACATTGTCCAAGTATACATGGACCGTGTAAATCAGTCTTTACTATTGTTGTTTACTTTGTCAATTTGTCATTAATTATACGGTGACATTAACATTTTTTTGCTTTACAAGCATACAGAGCGATTTTTAATTATTACTCAGTTAATTTTTTTATAAATTAAAAAAATAAACAAAAGGAATAGAGGAATATGTAATTAGTTCTTAAATATATGCAATTGATTAAAAGCTTCAAACCAATAATATAATAATAATAATGATAATGATAATGATAAGGATAAGGATAACGATAACGATAACGATAACAATAACAATATAACAATAATAATAATAATAATTATAATTATAATAATCTCGATACTTCCTCCGTCTCTCCTCCTCTTTTAGGACGATGCTGTTCTCTGCGGGAGGCGAGAACTCAATCACAAACATCGTCCTAAGCTGGTGGTCGATAATAATAATAATAATAATAATAATAATAATAATAACTAAAAATAATAAATAATAAACTAAACCAGGAGGGGTCTTCCATCATCTACGACCTTTCCTAAAAGAGGAGGAGAAACGGAGGAAGTATCGAGATCTTCTCTTCGAGCTCCGCAGGCTGTATCCAAACCACTATGTTAAGATTGTGGTGCTAATTATAGGCGTCCTGGGTGGAATGAGACATACGTTGCTTTCTGACTTAAAGATCATACCGGCTTGCCGAAATTCGGCAGCGGTCTTAGCCGGCAGAATGCAGAAGGCAATCGTCCTTGGTTCGCTACGTCTGCTCGGAACACACGATTTACGGGCGCAATGATTACTGACTCCACGGAGTGGAGAGTGGTCATTGCTTGACACTCCAGAACATCTCCGAATGTGTCGGAGCCTCGGAAGGTGTTTACTGGAAAAAAAAAACCTAAAAATAATAAATAATAAACTAAACCAGGAGGGGTCATCCATCATCTACGACGTTTGATGAGTAGCGACACCACTTACTCTAGCTAAAAGGTGTAAAATCGGACCGGCAGCACTGCGCACCCGGGAGGAATGAGCTACTTTTTTCCTCTGATGCCGACCGTCGATGTGTCAGGCCAACCCCCTGACACACTGAAACCTCCGGTTCCAAATGCCAGGAGAGAGGGCCCCCACAATCAACCCTATTCGGATGGGGGTCATGGGCAAGGTGGTGGGGCCCAGCCGGACGGATTGCTCGTTGACGACCAAGGCCATGAAAATGGAAGTTTTGAGTGGACCGATGAGCTAAGGAACGATCTTCTGGTCTGTTATGAAAGCAGCGAGCCTGGGCGAAGAGGATACATGGCGCGGATGTATGCTCGGTGGTGCGACATGCACCCCGAAGGCCGCGCCCTCACCGCATAAAATCTGCGGGATTATGTATCCTGCCTTCGTCGCAGAGGCTATACGCTGCTTTCTGAATTGAAGATCATACCGACTTGCCGAAATTCGGCAGAGATCTTAGCCGGCAGAATGCAGAAGGCAATCGTCCTTGGTCCGCTACGTCTACTCAGAACAGACGATTTACGGGTGCAATGATCACTGACTCCACGGAGTAGAGAGTGGTCATTGTTTCACTCTTCAGGACATCTCCGAATGTGTCGGAGCTTTGGAAGGTGTGACTGGAATAATAATAATGATAATGATAATGATAATGGTAATGATAATGATAATGATAATGATAATGATAATGATAATGATAATGATAATGATAATGATAATGATAATGATAATGATAATGATAATGATAATAATAATAATAATAATGTCACGGATTTCCCAATCCGTCTTTTCTCTTACTTCTAGAAAAACAATCCGTTAATTAATCACTTCTTTATTAACTGCTCAGTACACTACTGACTACTAAATTACAGGTCAACTTAAACACTTATTTAATTAATCGCTATCTAAATCACTTTGATATCTCCAACTAAACACTTTAATTCAGGACTGTAATACCAGACTTATACAAGATTCTAGTACAAGACTAACTAACTCGGCCGTTTATTCTTCTTTTATAGACCCAACGAATATTCCAGGTATATTCCAGTATCTCTAGATCCCTTTTCTCGTACGACTGGAACGCTTCTCGTCGATTCCCGATTTTTCCAGGCCGATCTCGATCACGGCATGTTGTTTGTTTACCAGAATGGCGTAGGGGCGATCGGGGCAATTTTAGGCAATTCGTGGTGCCACAGTCGTCGGTTTGGGAGTGAGTGGGGCAAATTCCGTGACACTGCCCTCTCTAGGACCGATCGTCCCGATCGGATACACCTCTATACGGGGACAGACGCTCCAGATGGACGACCTTCATCTTACTTCTGGGAATCCTCTGTATCCGGTATACGACATCATTGATTCTTTTAATGACGGTGTAGGGGCCCTCCCAACGATTCTGTAGTTTAGGCGATTTTCCTTTCTTCCGCGTGGGGTTGTACAGCCACACCAGGTCACCTTGTTGGAATCCGACTGTATTGGCCCGGACGTCATATCGAGTCTTCATGCGATCGCTCTGTAATCGCATTCGAGTTCTGACTTGGTCGTGTACGGCTGCTAATCTTCGTTCTAGCTCATGGGTATAAGTGTCTGGCTCGGTGGGCTGTTCCGCAGGACGACCAAATACCAAATCTGCTGGAAGGCGAAGCTCTCTTCCAAAGATGATCCTCTTCCCAGTAGTTTCATGGACAGCTGAGCGGTAAGCTAACAGGAAGAGTGGAATGAGCTTGTCCCAGTCTGTTTGGTTCTCGTTCACAAACATCCTCAGATTGGTTTCTAGTGTGGCGTTGAAGCGTTCCACCATACCATCTGACTGGGGATGCAGTGGGGTGGTCCTGGTTTTCCGGATTCCCATAAGCTCGCAGACCTTTCGGAACACACCTGATTCGAAATTTCTGCCCTGATCTGAATGTAGTTCCATGGGCACACCAAATCTGCAGAACAGGTTGTTGACTAGCGCTTCTGCTACGGTTGTGGTCTCTTGATTGGGAAGGGGTATACTTCCGGCCATTTACTGAAGTAGTCCATGGCTACTAGCAGATATCGGTTTCCACTTTGGGTTTTCGGAAATGGGCCAGCGATATCAATGGCAATCCTCTCGAACGGTGCTCCTACGATGTACTGGCGCATTTTGCCTCTGGAACGGGTCTTCGGTCCCTTGCTGGCTGCACATACGTCACATTTTCGGCACCAATCTTCTACATCCGTCCTACAGCTCAACCAGTAGAAACGCTCCCTAATCTTCTGTACAGTCCTATTGATACCGAAATGTCCACCCCAGTACCTCCATGTACTTCCTGCAGCACTTCCTTGACCCGGGACCTCGGGAGTAGTACTTGTTTCTTGACCTCCGTTCCGTCATTGTTCTCCCATGCTCTTTTTAGGACACCGTCTTCCAACACCAAGGAATTCCATTGAGCCCAATAACTCTTTAATGTTGGGCTTTTACTGCTGACTTCAGCCCATGAGGGTCGGTTGTTGGCTTCTTTCCAGTCTAGTAAGGGCTTGATGTCACAGTCAGCTTGCTGGTCTTCCCGAATCGCCGCAGAACTCCATCTGTCTTCAGGTTGGGCTACTACTATCTTACAAGGAACAAATGATATGTACTCTTTTCTTTCGAGACTACCACAGTGTTTGTTGCTGGTCGGACAAAGTCTAGAAAGAGCATCTGTGTTTCCATGTTCCTTGCCTGCCTGGGAGTCGCGCCATTGTCGATTCGCGATTGGCGCCCTACACTGTCCCTTTAGATGACCCGCCCGCCCACAGTTCCAACATTGAAGCGGGCGATCTCTTCGGCTGTCAGGTTGTCCTCTCTTTGGTCTGGTAGTTAGGCTAAGTTTATCAATGGCCTCCTTCAGTGTTTTGACTATGTCTCCATTTCCCATACTATAGCTGTTATCAGTGATAGTCCGCACTTTAACATGTTCCCTGAAGGCTGCGCCTTTGCTGATCTGCGACTGGGGCCCTACACTGTCTCTTCAGATGTCCCATCTGTCCACAGTTCCAGCATTGAACAAGGCGATCCCTTCGACTATCAGATTGTTCTTTCTTTGTCCTAGTAGTTGGGCTGAACTTATCAATAATCTCCTTTAGCGTCTTTATTAGGTCTCCATTTGCCATACTATCGCTGTTATCACTGATGGCACGAATTTTAACATGTCTACCGGATGCCATATTTGCTGCCTCGAATTCCAGTGCATGCGACAGAGCGTCATTCAACGTTTTAGGTCTAGCGAGTCGTAGTGTCTGCTGGGTTTCACAATCTCTTAGGCCGTCGGTAAAAACTTGAATAGAGAGATGATCTAAGAATTCGGACGGGGCTGTTGGATAAGCCAATCGAACCAGTCTGGCAACATCGGTCTCAAAATGTTGTAAATTCTCTCCACTTTGTTGGTGACGATTCTTTAATTGTGCCTGGTACACTTGCTGCAGGTGCTTATCTCCATATCTCATTTCCATATGCTGTTTTAGAATGTCGTAGTTATTCTGTTGCCCAGCAGGAACTCCTTGTAAGACGTCAAGAGCTTCCCCTCGTAAAGCAACTATCAGAGCTGTAGCCTTCTCATAATCAGACCATTCGTTTGCCGCAGCTGCTGCTTCGAACTGACGCAGATAGACATTCCAGGAGACCTTGCCGTCAAATTCAGGAGGCTTCGTTTTCTGAGTTCGGACAGGTCCTTCTGATTTGATCACGCCCTCCTTTGTTACCTTGTCTAATTTATGTCTAAGCTCTTCGCAGGTTTCTCTGACCAAGTTTATTTATTCGTCTATTACCCTTTTTTGTGCTAACAATTTCTCTCCTACTTGTGTTTCAACTCTATGTGACTGCTCCTCTAGTTTTTCTTCTAGTTGTGTCACTTTATATGACTGCTCCTCTAGTTTTTCTTCTAGTGTATTCTCCAATTTCTCTAACTTTGTCTGCATTTCTTTCGTCTGATCCTCATTTCCTGTTGTATTGCCTGTATCTGATCTTTCATTTTATACCCTTGCTCTTCTAATTTCTCTTGCATTGTTCGTCCTTGTTCGTCTAATTTCTCTTGCATCGTCTTCGTCTGGTCTTCTAATTTCTCCTGCATCATCTGGGACTGATCTTCCATTTTATGCCCTTGTTCTTCAAATTTTTCCTGCATTGTTTTCGTCTGGTCTTCCATTTTATGTCCCTGCTCTTCTAATTTCATTTGCATCGTCTGTCCCTGTTCTTCTAATTTCTCTTGCATCGTCTTTGCCTGGTCTTCCATTTTCTTTTGCATTGTTTGCATCATTTCTAACAGTTTTGCCATTTGTACATCCATATTGACTTGACTTCTAGTTACAGGCATTCACTCTCTTTGGAATCTTCTAAAATGTCCAGGAATGTGTTTGTAAATGTCACAGTTGACTTCCTTACAATGAAACGAGTGCAGTGATATGCCACGCTTGGGTCTTTCTCTCACTTCGGTATAAAGTTCTAGAATGTTCGAGAATGTCCTTCGCAAATAGCACCGTTAACTTCCTTAAGTCACGACGAGTCCGGTGATATGTCACACTTGTGTCTTTGTTTAACTCCCGTATAAAGTTCTAGAATGTTCGAGATTGTCCTTCGCGAATACCACCGTTCACTTCCTTAAGTCACGACGAGTGCGATGATGCGTCACACTTGGGTCTCTGTCTCACTCCCGTACAAAGTTCTAGAATGTTCGAGATTGTCCTTCGCGAAGATCACCGTTCACTTCCTTAAGTCACGACGAGTGCGGTGATATATCACACTTGGGTATTTGTCTCACTCCTGTACAAAGTTCTAGAATGTTCGAGAATGTCCTTCGCAAATACCACCGTTCACTTCCTTGAGTCACGACGAGTGCGGTGATATGCCACACTTGGGTCTTTGTCTCACTCCCGTACAAAGTTCTAGAATGTTCGAGAATGTCCTTCGCAAATACCACCGTTCACTTCCTTTCGACAAGACGAATGCGGTGATATATCACACTTGGGTCTTTATTCCACCCACGCACAGGGTTCCAGAAGGTTCTTCCAACTTCCAATTAAACCCACTTACGCCCAGAGTTCCAGAAAGCTCCTTAAACTTCCAGTTAAATCCCACTTTGTGACACCAAATTGTCACGGATTTCCCAATCCGTCTTTTTCTTACTTCCAGAAAAACACTCCGTTAATTAATTACTTCTTTATTAACTGCTCAGTACACTACTGACTACTAATTACAGGTCAACTAAACACTTATTTAATTAATCGCTATCTAAATCGCTTTGATCTCTCTAACTAAACACTTCACTTAAACACTGTAATACAAGACTAATACAAGACTCTAGTACAAGACTAACTAACTCGGCCGTTTATTCTTCTTTTATAGACCCAACAAATATTCCAGGTATATTCCAGTATCTCTAGATCCCTTTTCTCGTACGACTGGAACGCTTCTCGTCGATTCCCGATTTTTCCAGGCCGATCTCGATCACGGCATGTTGTTTGTTTACCAGAATGGCGTAGGGACGATCGGGGCAATCTTAGGCAATTCGCGGTGCCACAGTCGTCGGTTTGGGAGTGAGTGGGGCAAATTCCGTGACAATAATATCTCTATCCCTCATTCTAGTCACGAGGATTAGCCCAGAAGTCAAAGACTTGTACGGAAGAGGAGACGGCATATTATTATTAAGCAGGCCGCATTTGCGCCCAGGAACGACTTACGTTGGTAGGCCCTAACCACCATTCAGTGCAGGAATGAGGGAAACCTGGAAAACTTCATTAATTAGGGGGTAGTCAACCGGTATCAATCTCTCACATTGACCCAAGCCAACATTATTCCACCCTACCATACCCGCAGAGAAGGTGCCAATCCTCTCCACGAATATAGATTATATACGGTCTATCGGCTGCGGAAGTCGAACCCACAGCGATCTAGTCACCTCGATTCAAGTATTGTCAAATTGTGTTTATATTCATAGCAGGTATCTGAAGTATCGAATCACTGAAGTGATTTGAATCGTTTCGAGTCTCTGTAATAATTATATCGAGTCAGGATTTAATATAAAATTAAATGCCCAAGTAAAAGTAAAATCAGTAAACTATAGTGAGGTGAATATCGAAAATGTTGTAATTCATATTTAATAACGAGTATAGTTTCATACTGACTTATGTGTGAATATTAAAATTCACACAATGTATTTGCAAAAGTTGTTCCGTTTAAGAACTAGCCATTCTCGTAACTGCTTTGGTTGTCGGTTTAAGCATCTCGTGACATTTTGAGAGGCATCGCTCTTTTCTTCATGTTAACTCAGAAATTGCAGATTATCTGGTATATATTTATATGTGATATGTCCACTGACGTTCTAGTGAGCATGGTTTGAAGTCATTGTGATGTTTCGTATGTATTCTTTCCAGATTGCAGGCTAAACTTTAGACAATAGAAAATTAGAAAAATCGAAATAATTTTGGACGAACTACCTGCAATTTGGAAATAATACATCTTCTATTTTTCACCATACTCTTGGTCTTATTCAGGCCTATTGAAAGTCCCGGATTCGTTCTATATTTCACAACTACTGACTCCTCAATATACAGTATGCGCCAAAAGTATGGAATAAATTCAATAAAAACGAAACAATTATTTTTTGGGAAAAATCCTCAAACAGGTCGATTTTTAATTTAAAAAATACATATTTTAGCGTAAAATGCGATTTTCAAATGTCATTTGTTTTCGAGTAATGACGTCATCGATTTTTTTTTAAATGGCAACACCATATTTTTTTCCTTGATTCTGAAAGATCGTTTAATTCTCTATCAGACAGTACTAAAATTTTGCCATCTTACATAGGAAAGTTTTCGAGTAAATGACGATTGAATGTTAGAAAACGTAAATCAATTAAATAAAGCAAAAACGTTATCAAGTTTAGTTTTTCGAATTCCAGATCTTACACCTCTTGACTATTTTTTATGGAGATACTTGAAGTCAAAAGTGTACATTAATAAACCACGTAATTTAGAAGAACTTCAAAATCGCATTCGGGACGAAATGCGCAGAGTTACCCCAGAAATCATTCATAATGTGCAAGAAGAATTTCTTCACAGACTTGCGCATTGTCAAGAAGTTGGTGGATGGCAATTCGAACATTTAATTTAAGTATAAAATTTAATCAATTGTATTTTATTTTATATACCTCAGAATTGTTACTCTTTTATGGATAAAATTTACGTTTTCTAACATTCAATCGTCATTTACTCGAAAACTTTCCTATGTAAGAGGGCAAAATTTTAGTACTGTCTGATAGAGAATTAAACGATCTTTCAGAATCAAGGAAAAAAATATGGTGTTGCCATTTAAAAAAAAATCGATGACGTCATTACTCGAAAACAAATGACATTTGAAAATCGCATTTTACGCTTAAATATGTATTTTTTAAATTAAAAATCGACCTGTTCGAGGATTTTTCCCAAAAAATAATTGTTTCGTTTTTATTGAATTTATTCCATACTTTTAGCGCATACTGTATATTATTATCGCAGGTGTTACTTCAACCTCATTCTAACGTGTCTCTAATTGGCCATTTTATACCTTACTGCATGTATCCGGGATATTTTATACAACAGGACCATGGAGTATATCAGAGTATATTGCTCTTAGAAAAGGCAGCCACTAACTGCATTGAGGTGTTGCAGGTGACATTAACATTGTATTTTTGTAAAAAATGATCTATCTTATCAGTTTGTTTTTGAATGTATGTTGCATTGTTCTAAGTGTTCTGGCTTGTAAGTGGTCCATGATATCACACATAAAGGAGTAAAATGTTTTCAATATACCTTATATTTGGACTGGATACTGATGAGATAGAGCATTCAAATACTCGTCACTGTGAGAGTGAGTAGCCTTTAGATACTAATGTGCTATCTGACTGAAAGGAAACTGTTGTCGCCCAACTCCACAGTGAAGCTGATGTTCGGATATATCATTACTGTGGACCAGAAATCCTTATATTATTATATCTATGGGGTCATATGATGAATGTATCATCAACATAGTTTGGTTTCAAAATAAGAGTTGGTTAGAAGGGTGAACCTATAGCTGATTTTTCCTTATATCAACTGATCTCTAAAGAAAAAGAAAGGCTATCTGATTGCTACTAAATTCACAACTCTGCCTTCTGCAAAAAACCTTGTAGTTGTCTAAAAACTAATTTGATTGGAACGTTTATAAACAAGGACGACGCGTCAAATTTCACTAAGATTCAATCGGTATCCAGTTTGATTCCCTTGATCTTATTGAAATCGTGGGAACATGGTGTCTAACCTCACTAGACGTTTAATTTTATGTGACCATCGTCTGCTAAATCGAGTCGCCTTGATGCTGTTGCAAATTAGCAGACGATAATGTAACATGTACCGGACGAATGGGTAGGGTCCAACTGCACTCATTATTAACAAAGCTTATACAGTATATACATTGTACATATAATGTACATCTGTGGAATATTTTAAATATACAATACCCTATTTATAAAAATTCATCAAGTCCAGTAATGCAAACTCTTTTACCACCCACCCCCTCCCTCTCATAACATCATCATCAAATTTCTTAAACGGCAACCAACATTTTGCCTACAGCAAATATCAAGCTACATGGTATTGCTTTAATACTTTACGAAATATGGGCGTTTAAAGTTTCAAAATGCACAATTGACTATCGAAGTTGCCAGGTGTGCTAAACAAGTGTTTGTATTTTTACAAGCATGATAAATAGTAGCGTCACCAATTAAACAATTTTAAAATTATCCATTTTTGTGCAATATTATTGTCACCCTGTATATCGTTGAGAATTTAATCACCTATTTCATTACCGAACCAATCTCGCTACCAAAATTGTAGCTTAATATCGATACCTACTTTTTTCTAGATAAAATGGAATTACCGACAGTTTGGAATGAAATGAGCGACCATAATTCTGGAAAAAGGAGACTAGGAAATTTAAATATACAACATACTAATGGATTCGATCTTACAGCCAAGTAAACACTTTTAATTGTTAAAATATTTCATAAATAATTTACAATATTTTTTTAGATATTATAAATAAACAAGTTCTGAAGAAAGATACAAACTGTGATAGACCTTTATTTTTTTAATGTTATTGGTTCAGACACATTTCATACAAACAATTAATAATTCGACGATGTTACTTAACGAAATAAATACACGAATAAAATATATATATGTTATATATTTTTTTATTCCATCACACCTTTCCGTAAAAAAAAATTAAATAAAAAAGTTCTCATAATAAAATAAGTGAATGAAAGTCTACTTACAAACACTTTTCAATAAGGTTAGTGATTCAGACACAAACCCAACTCAGTGGATATTTATATGTACAGGGTGATCACGTGAAATAGTTAGATTTGACTGCAATTTTGCTACCTTATATGTCGGAAAACTGAAATGTCTATTTCTTGACTAATTTTTTTACAAGGATTTCAATTTTTGTATCAATTTTTATCAAAAAAACAATCGAGAATCACACTACAGTCTTGTATTCTTTATAATAAAGAAATATAGTTTTAATTATGGAATTATTTTATTACCAATATTTCGCAAACAATAAAAGATAACTCTTTGCATGTTTATATCAATGCAATCAGAAAAAAGAGAGAATCCGAAAATGTAATAATATACAGGGCGTTTTATAAGAGATTGTAGGTAGGTATACAACACATAAACAACCGCTTATTTCAACAAAGTCAAAAACTTACACATTCATATTTTTAAGCGATTTATTAATTTTGTATCACAAAGACACAGTTTCACCACAACTGCTCTTTTTCACATTCAGCATAGATTGAAGATATTCATTCTCTTGTTGGAGCTGACATTTTTCATAAGAAAGGATGTTATTTTTACGGATCTAAAATAGAATAGTATCAGAAAGATTTGCCATTATAATTACATTTATTTCAAGTACCTACTTCTTGAAGCAACACAGCTCTCTCTGATTTTGACGTTTCTTTTACTGCTCTATGAAGAACGTCATCCTGCTCCATGCACTGCTTTTGGAGCAAATTTACTAATCTATTGTGGATGATGGCTAAAGTATTTCGGTCATTTTTTAATCTCATTATCTGAAAAATTATTAATTTATCACTATCGAATAAACGATTGTTTTACTCGTAATTTTATAGCCAATTTGAGTTTCTTTATTTCAATTTTTATAAAAAATCTTGCGTACGATAATTACGCAGTTGCCTGATATTAAATTAAATATAGAAAGGTTCCGAACTCTTCATGAACTCTAGTTGCTTAAAGAAAAATGTATGCAAAATAAATAGTTGTTTTAACAATTAAGTTATATAATGAATAGTTAATATTATTTATGCTATATCTAGCGGATTTTTAGCACCATAATTAAAAATTACGATGTGTGTTAAGAATAATATTCATTAGTATTGAAAAAATGAAAATACATACTTCTATTTATCCCTATTTTATAATTTGCCTATTATTTTCAGTAATAATAACAAGAGAGTGAGAATAAATTGAAAATAATTTGACAGATTTTTTGAAAACTTGCCATTTGGAAATATTATTGCCTGGCAACAAGTTTGATCAAAATCTGTCAAATTATTTTCTAATTTATGGAACTCGCGAGTTATATTTGACTAGATTATTTTTTGATTCACAAATTTTTACAATATCGCGTTGACACAATTAGGTAATTATTTTGACAACTATCTGACACTTGCTAGGCAAATAAAAGCCACAGTGATTATTCCCGAGAATAATCACAAGAGATTTATTCCCACTATAATAATGACATAATTGGTTGAAACTTACCCTTGTGACAAATAAAGAAGCATTTCATTGGTTTTAAGAAACGTCAAAAAATAATCATGATTATATCGTCACCAGAGGGAATATTTAAACAGCTTCTAAAGATTTTTTCAATATTAAATATATTTCAATGGTTTTTAAAATGACAGTGTCTATTAATTTCCCTCTTATGAATTATTGTTTGGTTTTATTTATTTTCAAATGTTATTCAATCAAATATATTTATAAATTACTTAATTGGCTAATATAATTATCTTATTAAAATTATTTTTAAATTACTGAAGAGAATATTAGTAAATCGATTCAGGAACCAATTTTTTTATAATTATATAAAAATTCATTCACCATTATAAATCATTATGAAGGAAAAAAATAATGCAACTGTACGGCATAAAAATATATAGGGTTCCATTTAAAAACAATGTATTCTTAGGTTGTATTTTTAAAAAGTATAAAATTACAAGTACGCCACTGAACTCAAAGCTCTATCAGAAGCAAGTTTTATCAATCTGATATCTCAGCTATTATCTAAAATACGAAGAATCCCTTAAAAGTGTTTTTTTTTTAATTTCGGTCTATATCTCAAAAATAAAGAGGTCTACGGAAGTAGATGATTACAGCATTTTAAAATTCTCGAAAAAGTAGTCTATTGTTGTGAAAACCGCATCCTCTACCTCTTGTAGTTTTCGAGAAAATTGAGTTAAAATCATTTGTTTACTAAAGCGGCACAGTTACCTACTTTAGAAGAATTTTAAATTGGAACTTTATTAAATATTATAGCAAATGCTGAAATTGTCCCTCGTTTACTTCTATGCACAAAGCTGCGTGTCATCGAAAAGATTTCTCTAAACAAAACTTGTCTAACCAGATCTGACGCCTCCACAAGTCGTGTGTCGTATTCATAGTTCCTGTCAAATTTGTACTGATGCCACCTAAACTGTGAATTTCATAAATCCCCAAAAATAATTATCTAAAATATTTGTTAGTCAGGTGATCTGACAGGCCAATTTAATGCATGCTGCCCACCACCAACTCATCGTCCAGCAAATTTGTTAAGGAATTTGCGCACGTGTTTAAAGATCGCGCACATTACACCTGCATGGACCTGCACCGACCAGCACAGCGCGGACCTGCAAACTTGCACACACTGCAACACGGACCAGCAATTTTTGTGCAGATTTGTGTGTGGCAGATGTTTTGAAGTTTTTAAGTATACGAGTATAGTAATTGAGTGTAGCTCGGAAGAAGACATTTTTTTTAGTGACGTTGTTTGAAGCGGTGGAGGGAAAACAAGCGAGGAACATGATAAAGTTTTTGAGTTCACTCTAACAATAAAAGGAGAAGGCCGAATGGTGAATTTTATAATTTATTTTGTGAACTGGAGAGATCAACAAATTTTTTTTCAGTATTTCCGGTCACAAAACAAAATTTTTTTGAACACAAGATTACGCAGCGCAGTAATCTTTTCTGAGGAAAGATTTGCAGTTCGTTTAAGGTAAGTAAATATAGGTTGTTGATAAGTGAAGGAGTCCGACAGTTCAGCGATACATTCACAACCTAACTGGTCGAATATTTCTAACACTTCGAAATCTATTCCTGACGTTTGTGGAAACAAAACTTACGTTGGACTAGCGCAGCCAAGCATAGAAATTGCAGGCCACCTACACGACCTGCAGTGACGGTCGTTCCAGCTGCCTGTCCATGCAGGTGCTGGTCTTCATAAACAGATTTTACAGGTCCGTGCTGGTCTGTGCAGGCATAATGTGCGCGATCTTTTAAGCGTAATGTGGTGGTACACATTCAAAGGCAAATCTTGTACTAAACTGGCAAAGTATTTTCTAAAAAAATTACGTAGCCTAACGAGTCCTACCAAATGACAATTCCAGCCCACACATTAATAAAAAATCGATGCTGAGAATGGCACACGATGTTTGATTTTGGGTTAGCGTCACTCTATTCATAACTGTCAGTTATTATGTGAATTCAGCTTCACACTATCTTTTTTTTAAATACAAATCGCTGATAAATAAAAGTGATGCAAGTCTAGCATTATTAATTTGGGACAAAAGTTACATGGTCGGGTGCAGAAATTTTATCTTTGGCCGACTTAAGATAATTAAGAAAAATCCTCTTAAATGTAACTTTAATACCCTGTATTTCCGAACCGCAACTTTAAAACGAAAAATATATGATCACTACTTTATCAAGGCCAACCAGAATTAGAATAAAAAGTGCTTTGAATTTATCCATACATTTTGCTAAAGTGATTAGAAATACAACAATTTTAACGATTAAAAATCACCAATTATTAGATATTTGTCATTATGCCATTCATTCATAAAACATATATTATGCAGTGACAAACATAGTTTATGTTTTATTAAATTGCCATTTGGATACTATTCTATCTCTTATTTGTTAATTTTAGTTGTAGATTCCACACTTGAATATTTTAAGCAAATGTCACATATATTTTTTACTTGTAAATTACTTTCAAGAAAAAATTTAAATTGTTGATAACCAAACAACCATCCAAAAACACATAAATATTTATAATACCTTGTTATTTTTTCTATATTTTAGTTCCCTATGCTTTTCTAATAACTCAGAAATTTTATACTTGTGACCTTCCAAACTAGCTTTCAATTTTTCAACGTCTTGCCTTAACTTAGCATTTTCTTCTTGATATTTCCTCACATCTGATATTCTTAAACCCAGTATTTTCAATAAACCATTGTGATTAGCTAGCAATTCTTCGTATCTATAAATGAAACAATCAAACGTAGAAATTTATTATACTATTCTAAATGTATTTCAGGAATAATCGATTTAATTCAAAAAACGTCATTTAAATTTAAACATTTTAGTTTCTAATTCTTATGCAATGTCCTAGATTTGTTGTCACTATAGTTATTTATGATATAAGTGCTAAAAGTGTCGCTTAATTTTGTGAAATGGGGAGTGTCGAACAAAATAAAATCACTTTTAGCACATATATCGTACACTATTTTTTCTACAAACACCATTAGAAATATAAAAGAACATGGTTCTTGCCCATGATATTTCTAAGGTAATGAAAGTTCGATTTTTTATTGACAAGTAACTTCAAAACTCATGACATGGAAAGTGATTAAAATATGAATTTCTCCCGACGGAAATCGAAGAACCTGCTAATACACACACT
Source organism: Monochamus saltuarius (assembly GCA_025584915.1). Lineage (NCBI taxonomy): Eukaryota > Metazoa > Arthropoda > Insecta > Coleoptera > Cerambycidae > Monochamus > Monochamus saltuarius. The sequence continues at coordinate 45,915,760 of CM046721.1, read as the reverse complement.
TTGTTGTTGCATAGTAAGTCAATGCAACAATACGGGTACGATTGAGATTTGTGTGTTTTGAAAAATATTAGTGGCAAGGTGCTTTTGGCACACTTTAAATATGGAAATCGTCAACGCTTTGACCAAATTACTTCATGTTAAAGGCGATAATGAACATAAGAAATCAGGACAAACAAATATTAGAAGCTTGTTTCTTTTTTGAAGCAAAAGGGTAAAGGTTATCGACTTTCGAAAAGTCGAAAGTGTTGACCAGGGCCGTAATTTTCGGTATATTTGAAACCTGTCATTGCAAATAAATGTGCAACTTAACATTCAATAATATCGAAAATACTGCTATTCACTAGTTGTGAATACAGGGTGATTTTGAATAGAGTAGCAAAAACGCTACCAGTGCATCTACATGAAAAACCTTAGACCAAAGTCGCACCCCTGAAGAGTTACAGGGTCTTTAATGTTGTAGGGTCAACCTCTATTTTCTTCAATTTATCTAGAACGATATGGCGTAAAGCTTTCCTATTTTGTACAGACATTTGTCCAGTGGTTTGTCATTAATATTGTTTAAATGTATCCACCAGAGGCGCTGCTGTCGACTACATGCAACATATTGTTCCAAAAAAGTTTTCACCCTGTATGAAAACACATATCTTATTCACATTTTTAGACATAACTATAAAAAAAATATTTTTTCTCTTGCTTGCTTAGATAAGAGCCGGTTCCGGACCTATAAAGCTGGAAGAGGCACCCCGCCTTTCTAACAAGTCCGCTGCCTCGTTTCCCTGGATACCCACATGACCAGGTATCCAACCCAGGGTTACTCTGTTGCTTATACCTAACCGCTCCAGAGCCTTTTGACAGTTCCATACCGTTCTTGAGTTACACCGGTAGGTTCCAAGTACTTTTAAAGCTGCTTGGCTATCAGAAAAGATTTTTATCGACCTGCGTTTAAGTCTAAGCTTTTCCAGCTTACACACACACAGTTCGATGGCATGAATTTCTGCCTGAAATATAGTCACATATTTACCCAGACTTACGGATAGCCTGTTGTGTGGGTTGCAACTATACACTCCAGCTCCAACCCCCTCTGGGGTCTTAGAGCCATCAGTGTACCAGCAACTATCCGCTTTCAGGAGGTCAGTTTCACCTCGCTCCCATTCCTCCCTCCGAGGAAAGAGGATCTCGAAAGGCAGCTTATAGTTGATTTTTGTAGGCATAACATCCGAGATCATCGATAGAGTGCTGTGACCTTCTATGTCCTCCAGCACTCCACTACGCTCTATTATGTTAGCCTTCGGCATGCAAATAGCCGCTTGCTTTAGTCTGTAAACTGCCCACCTGGCTTCTCTCTCTAAAAGTATATGGAGAGGTGGTAGGTCCAGGAGGACTTCCAGAGCAGCTGACGGTGTGGTACTGATTGCACCAGTTATCACCAGACTAGGTTGTCTCTGCAAACCTGAGAGTTTTACTTCTTTGAAGACCTTTGGACCACCAAACTATTGAGCCGTATGTGATCATGGGTCTGATAACCATCACATACAGCCAGTATAGTTGTTTAGGGCCTACGCCCCAGGACTTTCCACAAATGCGTCGACACGTCCATAAGGACATTTTGGCCTTGTGGATGACTATCCATATGAGAGTTCCAATTCAGCGTTTTATCTAGAACAATAAGGACATTCTGGCCGTGTGGATGACTTTATCCATATGATAGTTCCAATTCAGCGTTTTATCTAGAACAACTCCCAGATATTTCGCTTCCTCTGCAAATGATATTGTCTCTCCCCGTAAAATGGGGGTCTTAAGTCGACCAGTTTGCGTTTCTTTGTGAAGAGAACAATCACTGTTTTGTGGGGGTTCACAGACATCTGCTCCCTCTCACACCAGTCAAGTACCCCACTTGAAACTTCATGAAGGATAGATGATATACTATCTTTAGTTATATCTTTTACCAGTATGACCAGATCATCAGCATTGCCCGCCACATATGGTAGATTCGATTCTCCTAGCAGCTGCTGCTGTATAGTCTCTGGTAGTGCATTGTTAAATGCTCCTTCAATGTCTAGAAAAGCAGCCACCACAATACCCTTATCCTGAAAGAATTGAGTGATTTTCCCGACAAGGTTATGTAGTGCAAGTTCTGTCGATTTACCAGTCCAATAGGCATACTGATGAACACTAAGCGGGTTCACACTAAGTATTCCTCCCCTAATGTACCCATCCAACGCATTTTCCAGACTTTTCAACAGAAAAGATGTCAGGCTAATTGGCCTGAATGCTTTAGGGCTTAAATCTTTCCTACCTATCTTAGGTATATAGACCACCTAGTAACTGACCAGATGGATGGAATGTAATTCCATGCCAAGCTGGCTCTGAATAGCTTGACGAGGTGCACCTTTATAATTTCAGTCCATGTTGCATTAGAGCTGGAAAGATGCCGTATTCGCCAGAAGATTTGAATGGTTCAAATGACTTGATCGCCCATTCAACAATTGGTTAGTAGGTCGTCTAGATCTACTTTATGATGTTGTTGGGGGATCATTATTATTATCACCCAGAATCAGACTGCTGGGAAAGTGGTTTAGAATTAATAGCTCCAAGGCTTCTCTACTGGAATCCGTAAAGGTTCCAACGGGTCGTTTTATCGACCCAAGAATAAGAGAATAAGATGTGTTTTCATACATGATGAATTTTTTTTTAGAATAATATAACATATGTAACAGTATGTAGTCGACAGCAGCGCCTCCGGTGGATACATTTAAACAACATTAGTAAGAAGTATGTGTCAGCATTGGACTAATGTCTGTACCAAATATGAATGCTTTACGCCACATCGTTCTAGATAAATTGAAGGAAATATGGGTTGGCTCTACAATATTCCTCCTCCTCCTCCTCAGGGGTGCAAATTTGGTCTAAGGTATATTTAGTTCAGTCGCCTTATTTTTTCGTCTACATGCACTGGTAGCGTTTGTGCTACTCTATTCAAAATCACCCTGTATACCAAACACAAAAACTAATGTTCAATGAACTTTCGATATTATTCGTACAGTACATTTGAACTATTATAAAAAGTATCTTCGTCCAGTGAACACTAATCATTCAAACATTTTCACAAAATGCATTACCTAAAAATAAATGTGACACAACTCCAGTTGGAATCGACACATTTGGTGGGATTCTCATCTTTATACTGGACGTTGCTTCCAACGATCTTCGTTTAGTTTGTTGGCAGGCGGCTCTGATACTATTCTTACTACAATTAAGAGACACAGTGGATGGAAGTCCAGTACAGTAGCGGCGGGTTATATAGAAGACTCGTTACAAAACAAAAAGAGCATCACAGGCCAAATTTTGTCGGAAACTTTGATGGATAACATTGCTCCCTACCCTGGTACAAAAAAATAATTACTAGTACAACTACCAATGAGATTAGTCATGGAATTTCTTATTCTAATTTTAGTTTCTCTACCTTTACATTTAGTTAAGTAAATAAATCTTTTTTGATTTAAAATTTCTTAATTGTTTTCTATTTTTGCACCTGTGTTAAAACTAAATGGCGTTATTTACTTTACCACCACTGCTAAAAGTAAATTACATTTATTTTATACTAATACATGATAAACAAATAAACTCTTTGTTACCATAACTTTAAACATGTTCATATCTCCCTTGGCAGTTATACTAAGTAATTATAAATCCTTAACTCCATCTAATTTTCCACTGAAATTATTTCCCGAATTGCAAGAATTTTCCGTTGAACTGTTGTCACTGTAGTCAAAGATGAAGCTAATGTTGTGATGTTCGACTTCTTTCATGTGACATGCCAACCAACATGCTTGCAGTTTTATTTTCTTCTGCTACCGTCGAACTTCGCCAGTCACCATGTCTCTTCAATGTGGTGATATTTGCTCCTGCATTGGCCCAGGCAGTCGCGGAAGTCCTCCGCGTATCCCGTGAAAGCTTTTGGATCTGGCAAACCGAAAAATACTAGCAATTTTGCTTAGCATTTTTCCAAATTATTTTCCCAACGAGTTGAAGTATGCAACGTATTTCGCGATACGTTAAAAAACATATTTCTGAACCCGACGGATGCAAAGACATATACTTCCTCACTAGACCCAATGCAGAGAACTCGTTTTCTTCGACAATTGTACATTTTTTACGAACATCTGTTTTACTTTCCGGAATGTCTTTATTTCAGAAACTCTGGCCTGGTTGACCCGGCTGGTTTCTGGTGACTCAGGACAAGACGAGATCTCCATGGGTTGGCTCCTCGAGGGCTTGAAACCACAGGCTGAGGAATGCGTCACGTTCAGGGCGACCCGAGCAAGTGACGCGCCATGGCCGGAGAAGATCGGGTTCTGGTTGAGGAGCCCAGAGGTTGACCTCCCTAAGGTAAAGGCAATGTTGGCTCTCCAGAACCGCTCTTTAGAGGTCACAAGGTGAAGGCATTTTGAAACAACAGGAGGACCTGGAGGATGGCACTTGACCTTTATGGTAAGCCAGAATATATCCAGGCGCCTAGAAGAGGCCGGGTGGGTGCTCTAATTTGAGCTGGTTACTTGGCGGTTTGCCGGGTACCGGCTTGGAGTGGAGTGGCACGCCAGGCACCCAGTGCGCCAGGAAAGCCCGGACCAGCCGAGAATGAAAAGTGAGGAAAAAGTGAGCACCTCCCTGCATAATTAGGCCTCAAGATGGATACATTGCAGGTGAGACAAATTAATCTTCAGCACAGTAAGTCAGCTACTGGGGAACTGGTAAAGCTACTGACCGGTAAGACTGGGGTATTGGTTTTAATTCAGGAGCCTTATGTTTACAGGAATAGAGTAGTGGAGCTGAAGGGCACATACTATTAGCTGATAGTCGGCGAGGAGGGTGGAACCGAGGCACCTCGGACATGCATAATGACGTCTAAGGAAGGATGGTGCCGCTACCACAACTGGGGACCAGAGATGCTACGGCGGCCATCCTGGAATAGAAGATGAGTGAAGTTAGATGTAAGGTTGCAGTTAATAGCATATACCTCCCATATGATAATGAAAGACTACCACCTACCAGAGAGTTAGGAAGTATAGTAAATTTTGTTAATGATATAGGTCTGTCTGTAGTGACGCAAACTCACACCACATGAGGTAGTGGGGATATCAACTCCCGAGGTGAGGCGTTACTAGAATATATCTACGATAGATCTACAAGTTATGAACAGAGGAAAGGAACCGACGTTTGTGAATTGTATCCGAAAGGAGGTAATTGACATTACGTTGGTTTCACAGAATTTGAATGAAGGTATCTCCGGATGGAGGGTGACGGACTATACTCGTATCTTGTTGTCCGATCACAGGATGATTAGATTCGATATGATTTCGTAATAGTCTGGGGAGTTCTGTCAGACAGAGCAACAAGACGAACGGATTATCTCTCATTGGCAGTTAGATGACGAAGTAGAGCACCTAAGTAGTTGCATCATCTCAGCATATCGGTCGGAGAGCGCAAGGTCCGTTGGTGGAATAGGTCCCTAAAAGACCTCCGCCGGTCGGCCATGAGCACACTCAATCGAGCCGTCAGGGAAAGGGACTGAATCACCTGGTAAGACAAGGTGGCAAGGAGAGATTTTAAAAAGAAATTAAGACGTAGTAAAATGTCTGGCTGGAGAGCATACTGTAGCGAGTTAGAGTCACTGCCGGAAACAGCTAGACTGATGAAAATCTTAAATTATAATAAAAGGGAGAAGATAGGCTCATTAAAAAGGAACGTGGACCACCTCCAGTAAAAAATGTTTAAAACTCTTCCTGGAGACTCACTTTGCGGGTGAAGGACGCGTCGCTGTGACTACCATGGCGGGGCCAATGCCAAGTATAGATTGGCCCCTGTCAGGGAAATATTCAGCGGTGAGGCAGTAACCTGGGCAGTGAACGAGTTCGAACCCTACAAAGCTGCAGGGCCAGACGGAGTTTGTCCTTCGCTGTTACAGAAGGGCCAAGATATTCTCTTACCAAGCATGCTGAGGGTTTTTCAGGCCAGTCTGGCGATGGGACATGTTCCACTGGCATGGAGGGCAGCCAAGGTAGTCTTCATCCCAAAAGCTGGGAAGAAAGACTACACAACGGCAAAGGCGTTTAGAGCGATCGGTCTCACATCCTTCCTATTCAAAACGATGGAAAGGATTGTGGACAGGTTATCTCGTGGATAGGGTGTTGATCAGACACCCGATCTATATGAACCAGCACGGTTATAGGCAAGGCAGGTCCACAGAGACGGTGCTACATAGTATTGTACATAAGGAAGAGAAGGTCATTGAGTACAAGGAGGTCCCATTGGCCATGTTCTTTGACATTGAGGGTGACTTTGATAAGGCAGGGACAGACTATATGCAATTCACTGCAGGACCGAGGCACACCGCCTGTTATGGTCAGATGGGTGAGATCCTCACTGGAGAAGAGAAGAGTCAGTGCAACTATGGGAGACTGCCACAGGAACCTGAGAGTGAAGGGTGGCTGCCCGCAAGGTAGTTGCCTTTCGCCACACCTATGGTGCCTGGTGATGGACGATTTCCTAAATCGCCTTACTCGAGAGGGATACAAGGTCACTCAAGCCTACGCTGATGATGGTGAGGTTTTAGTGGTAGGCCGGTTTCTGGGCGTAGGTAGTATGCGACAGAATGCAGGGGACTTGTAGGATTATAGAGAAATGGTGTGACGAGACGGGTCTCTCAGTCAACGCAAGAAAGACTTGATTCTCTTCACAAAAAGGACGAAGATAAAGGATTTTAGGGCTCCATCTATGTATGGGAAGACCCTTACTCTAAACATGGAGGTAAAATATTTGGGTGTAACCATGGATAGTAAGTTGTCTTGGGGGCCACAGATTGAACGAGTTACCCGAAAATCAATGGCAATCTTTTAGCAATTAAAGAAAGTAGTAGGTAAAAGCTGGGGACTCAACCGAATGGTACTTCACTGGGTGTACCGGCGATCAAGCCGAGGCTACAATATGGGGCCTTGGTCTGGTGGCCGAGTGTAGGTCGGGTGACTGTGGCCAAGGTGGTGTTGAGAATCCAAAGGCTGGCCTGCTTAGGTATTACAGGGGCGATGAAGACAACTCCAACTGCCGCCCTGGAAATTTTGTTGGGGTTGCCACCCCAACATGGATTGTTAAGGAGGCGATGACTACCAAGCAGGCTGTTGGAAGGCAGAAAGTCGAGTGGAGAGTAACGTTGATATAGCCTTCACGGCGAATGAGATTACAGTCTCTGCTTTGAGGATTATTGAAGCGAAGGATAAATTAAGGTAATAAAGGAGGTATACCACTGCGTTTTCTTCGATAGAGCGGTGGGAGAGAGCAGAGGACATGTTTCCCCCGGGATCTCTGATATGCTATATAGATGGATCCCGGGTAGAGAATGAGTGTTCTGGGATATATCTGGAAAACTTGGACATCCGGCAGCAGAGCTTTTCGCTGGGCACATACTCTACAGTTTTCCAGGCGGAGGTTTTTGCTATTTTAATGGTAGCAGGCAAGGAAGAAGCAAGGAATTGTGTGGAGAAGAAAATCTTCACCTGCTCTGATAGTCAGACTGCACTTAGGACCCTTAGTTCTCCAAGAATGAGATCTAGTTTTGTTCAGGAGTGTGGAGGTGCCCTGGAGCCCCTAGCCAGACAAAGGGAGTCGGAGTTGGTCTGGGTTCCTGGCCATAAAGGAATCCCCGGTAATGACACGGCTGACTTGTTAGTTCTTCTCGAATCTACAGCACCTTGCCAGGGGCTCGAACTCATTCTTGGAATTACGCGAGGTAGTATGAATAGTGCCCTTAATAAATGGGCCTATCAAACACTAGAAGGGAATTGGAGAAGGAATGGAGAATGTAGACGGGCCCACGACTTCTTTAATTAACCTAGTAAATCTAGGACGATGTGGTTGCTGAACCTTAGTCAAAGGTCCCTGAACCAAATGGTGAGGGTCCTGACAGACCACTGCAGACTCAGAACGCATTTGAACTTGATAGGCATAGAGGAGAATAGCTTATGCCCAGAATATGGAGAGGAGGAGGAGACCCGTATTCATTTTCTAGGATTTTGTGCGGAATTTGGAAGACTTAGATATAGGATCTTTGGCGCCGAGGAGCTGCAAAGGGAAGAGATAAGGGGCCTACCATGGATCAAGATTCTAGCGTTAATCAGGGCGTCGGGTAGGTTCGAGGAAGACTGAGGGCACCGAACTCCTATGTTCAATATGACTAATCTTCATATCAAAAGTTCTTGACCTCGACAGCCCCCGAAATAACCCGTAATCAGAACCGCCTGTACAATAGAGCAATAAATGTGTAATTCTTATAATTTAATGCATTACCTTACCTATGTAGTAAATGTTCTTCATCGGAAGCATTCTTCAAACATTTGACAATGTCATCCCGAGTAAATACTTTAGATTTTTTTGGATCATAGCCTTTACTTTTTCGTTTGAAAAACGCTTCCATTTCATAAAACTTTCTCCCATCTGTATTAATATAAATTGTCATCATTGATTTTAACATTGACCACTTAGTCCACAGGGAATTAGGACTGTACGATTCAGATTGTGAGAAAAATAAATCACATACTAGAACATGGAAGAATAAATACATATCGTGTCTTGAAAGAAGCCAACATTCTAGTTTTACTTATATTTTTTTTCAATACAGTTAACTTTCAGCCACTGCAGTAATTTGTCTTATTCTTTTTTATACTTTGGTTCCGACTGTTGGTAGTAGTACGACAAGAGCTTTCTCAGCCTTTTGTAACAAATCGCTTAAAATTTTACTTCTTTCCAGGTTTTCATTTATTTTCACAAATTAATAAAGTTTTATTTGCACTTATCAGTTGATATATCCGTGGCAATCATGCCTACTTAATTATTAAACAACGTTCGTTTAATTTTGAAAACCAACAAAATTTGGTTTTCATATTTTATTAGTATGGAAGAAAAATCTTTATCTGTCACGTGAGTTATTGGATGTTAATAATCTCGGGCAAATTAACAATCTGTTGCCCTCGATAATTAACATCCTCATAACTCCCTTAATACATAAATGACTATTAATACCAATGTCTCAAAATTATATTTTAGACACTGCCAGCATGCGTTAATAATTATATTACTGGCGTTTGTAAAACAATAAATTAATTTATTATTATCCTTGAAATCTAATTTTCATCTATTTTTGCTTGAAATTCCAAAGTAGATTAGAACTAATTACCTTAGCATGAAAGCCTAGCGGCCTGGGATCAACTTTTACTAAGAAAATTGCGGCACAGAAGATGATATTCTATCAATAATCCATGTTATTTCATTTTTATCAAGTTTATGTTATCATTTTATATAGTACTTTGAAATAAATTATACATACAAACTAAATGAAATTAATTACTACAAAATATCCACATTGCTCAAAAAATGTTTTAGATATTTCACTAATAATTTATAATATTTGTTACAAAAGTGTGATATTATTATTAAAATATAGCACACATTTTGCTGCTATCAATAATAGTTATTTATCTAAATTTAGTGAACGACGCTTTTATACAAAATCTTTATTAGAGAAATAGAGTTAATTTTATTGCCACCTGTATTAGGCCAGGGGGGTTACAGATTGGCATCGCTCTAACGTGACGTAACTTAGATAACTATTGGAATCGCTCGAACAAATTTATAAGTATACATTTTTTCTCTAAAATGCATATTTGCCGAGTTATATGCGATTATTTCCGGGAAAAAACGCGATTTTCGCATTTTTTTTTACTTTTTCGTTGTTTATGCAAATAGCACACCTTTGCAAGCTGGTGCACCTCGATATTTTCAATAAATATACTATTCCCGAGCGATTCCAATAGTTATCTAAGTTACGTCACGTTAGAGCCATATTTAAAAGATTTTATCGTAATTCTCCTGGCCTATATCTGGTGTTCACTTTTCTTTAAATTGTATATATCTTTCTTTCCTTGAAGCAATCTATCGTTAGCTACTGGTACAGTATCCAACTTTAACCATCAAAAAGATCACAACTAACCAGGTCTGTTATCTACATTTTAGAACAAGCACTTTAATGATTAGGAAACTGTTATAATAGTAAACGTTACCTATCCATTCGAGGTGCTGGTTATAAAAATAGGGGTTCACTGCTAGGTGAACAGTAATTAAAGCTATTTTCCAAACGAATCAATATTGCTACTAAGATGCTAAATGAAAATTAACTATCCTGAAATACATATAGTGAGATGCTTTGTAAAATACATGACTAATGTAAAATTCAAATGACACTTTCTGAAATAAACTAAACTAAACCTAGTTAAAATCTAATACTTATACATACATGACCTACTTGTACTGCAAATGCACCATACTCATTGTAGAGAATGAAGAATTTGATGGTGATCTCGACGTATCATGTTCATCAAGCCTCAAATGTAACATATCTAAAACAAAATTTTCGGATGTACTCGTATTTTGATTGCAACAATGCAAAATGATACTTTTTGTAAACAATATAACAGGGGGTGTTATCTCAGAAAATGAGTTGAACACCCGCCCCTCTGTGCTGCCCCTTGGTTGCTCCAATGATACATATATTATGTTTCCAAAAATAGCAATTTTACAGACTCATTTGAGTCCTTAAAATGTGTCTTTGGACTCAATCCCAAAAAGACACAATGAAACACTTGATATTTACGAACTAAATGCTAAAATAATCAAATATGTAGAAGACCTTATCATTACCCTCCTAACTTCAATATTCAATATATGTATTATAGAGGGTGTTTTTCCAGATGTGTTTAAAATTGCTCGAGTTATACCCTTATTTAAAAAAGGGGATGTTATTTATGTTGATAATTACCGCCCAATTTCCATACTCCCCATCTTCAGTAAAATTTTTGAAATAATCCTTGCTAATAGACTAGTTACTTACTTAGACAAATATTCGTTCTTAAGGCTGGCGTTTCAAGGACAAATAATCATATCTAAATATGCACCCAAAAAATACAAACAGTAGGTGGAGGTCCTTATTAATGTAGTACTAAAATATAATGCTGAAATTGAATCATTTTCTTTAACTTTTGAAGAAAAAATGTGCTAGAGAACATAAAAAAACTGTGAATTTGTACCTTATCACTGTGTTCTATACACCGTGAAAAATACTTGATAATTTACATAAATTTAAGTGTTACTAGTTTTTTAAAAGAATTCTCCGGGATGTGATAATGTTTATAATGTTGTATACAATTTTCTCAATGTGCAGTTGACTTGTAAAATTCAGTAGATTTTATGATAAAACGTAATAGGTGAAAATGATGCTCTTTTTTTCTTATTCTAAATGACTTGTCAGCTTGAAAATTGTTTTATATCCCGGAGAAAACTTGTATAATTGACATAGTGAAGAGATATTCTTTCTAACTTACTCAGATTTTTTTTAGACTGTCTCAACAAACAGCTATGAAATTCGTTGAAAATTTGCCTATAAAACGGCGTCCTTAAATCCGTCACAGTTTGGTTTTCGGCGTGGTAGATCGACTACGCAAGCAGTGCTAAATATTATCAGTTACATTGTTAATGGCCTTGAAGGCGGCCGGCATACAGCTATCACCCTATGTGATCTGTCCAAGGCGTTTGATTGCGTTTCTCATGGTAGGCTCATTGAAAAAATGCATTCACTTTATGGGATTGGTGGTATTCCCTTACTCTTGTTCCAGTCATATCTATTTAATCGTAAACAATGTGCTACTATTACTAAGTCTCAGTCTGAATTCTTCGAATTAAATCATGGTGTGCCTCAGGGTTCCGTTTTGGGACCTCTATTATTTTTAATATATGTGAATGATTTCTCCCATTATATGTCTCCTAATAGACATGTATTATTTGCAGACAACACTACTCTTATGTGCTCTGATGCAAATGTTGAAAGGCTATTGCGCCACTCCACACAGAACGAAATTCAGGCAAATCAATGGTTTTAACCAATAAACTGAAACTTAACCAAGATAAAACGCAGAGATTAGTTATCTCTTCTAACAGCTCCTTAACAAGAGGTGCAAGTGTAAAAATTTTGGGTATATACCTTGAGGACAGATTAAACTGGGCGTCTCATGTTGACCATTTAAACTCTAGGTTAGTAAGTTCTCTCTTCCTACTTAGAAGGCTAAGAAATTTTTTAGACCTTAGTACTCTGAGATTGGCTTACTTCTCATTTTTTCATTCCCATCTTACGTATGCTACTGTGATTTGGGGAAATTCACAACATGCAATTAAATCATTTCGGTTGCAGAAAAAGGCTGTTAGAATAATTTTTGGTGCTAATTACAGAGCACACTGTCAACCTATATTTAAAGAATTGGGCATAATGCCTCTTCCCTCATTATATATCTACCACAATCTACTTGAGATTCATAGGAGTGCTCCGAGTCTCACTATTCAAGCTGATATTCACCAATATAATACTCGTAAAGCTAACTCTCTTAGAACACCTCGTTACAATTTAACTCTGAGTTCAAAAAATTCCCTTAATTTTAATTTGTTCAATCAATTACCTTACGAGCTTAGACTGTTAAATCCAGTGTTGTTTAAAAATGCTATTAAAAAAATTCTTCTCAAATATTGCTTCTATTCTAGAGAAGAGTTTCTAGAAGTGCCACTTATTTAAGTTACTGTGTGTTGACATGTACATACAAATTCACCTATATGTATACAATACCTTCACATTTATTTATTCGTAAGAATTGTGTTACTACATTGACATTTCTCTTATTATTATTTTATTATTTTTTTTATTCAATTGTTTGTCACATTTTCTTTGTGCTGTATGCGTATATTTACACTTATATTGTGTTTCTAATTATTACTTTTATAAATTCAGTGTTTTTTGTAGTTTTTTACATTGAAATTGTGACCTGCTTCAAATGCTTATGTAAAGCATAATGTTGTTAATAAACACTATTCTATTCTTGATACAAAATAAACGCCAATAATTATAAATTAAAATAAAAGAGCATTTCTTAGAATGTATCTTTATTTTACTGTTTCAACTGTCTGTTATTTTGCTAAATTGTTTCTAATTTTCATGGAAGTCGACTGTATCTAAATATCTGTTTTATTTATACTAAACGGAACTGTCAAACTACTATACAAAAGGAAATATCTATATATTAAATATTAATACATATCTCAGAACCATATTTTACACATAGCACCATTTAGAAAAATACAACTTTGGTCTGCCCCCCGAAAACGAATCACCCAGTATATAAGTCAAATTAATTTTAAACTGTCCATTTCTTACCACCTAACCCAAATCTATTTTGAAATTTAATTTCGCAATTATATTTTAGTGATAAATCAACTTTACCACAACGTATCATCCTGTATACTCGTATATTGAAATGGAGAACATTTCATTACAGTATGTTTAGTACAATTACTCTATTGAAACCTTAGGTATCTCCTATTAAACTGTGTTTCGTAACTGACTAATTTAAGCAGCAATAAAAAATGCATTTCTTTGACGAAGAGGTTGGAGTGGCTTACCTTTTTTCGTAGATGCAAGTTTCCAAACGTTTTTCTCTTCGTACTGGACTGTATTGGTACTGGTTTAAGAGCGGAAAACTATTAACAAGCGAAAAAAGCGCACTAATTTATTACGAGAATTTTTACCGGCCGGTACCGTGCAAAACTTGAGACACACCGTTATTTTCGTTCTTCACCATGAGGCGCATGCGTAGCTATTCCAACCATAGCGTGAATTATCATTTATGCTAAATTACCTATAAACTTAAAAAACAGAAAATTCCTAAGATACCCCAAATGAAAGAGATGTGAGGGAATTTCGAACAAACTGTGTCATTAAAGTCGTCGTATTTCTCAACTCGAAATTATGAATTATCTGATATCTTTAGGTACCAAAATCTATGAAAAAGACATGTAGAACAAAAGGAAGCACAAAAAAATGTTTACCACTGAAAAAATCGGACCGTTTTCAGCTGAGAATTTTTCTACTATTTTTCCCGGTTTCAGGACTCCGAAAAACAACAAAATAAAACACCAGTTCCAAAATTTTTGCCAACTTTCCGGGTTCCTTGCCCCACTGTGCGACGTGGCAACTAGCCAATTGTTCAACATTTGATAAACTACATATAAGTGCGTAACTTACGCACTTATATGTACTTTAAATTACATTAACTTTTCTTTGACGCTGTATTTAAAATCTACCCACTGGCGCCTTCGCCATAATATTCAATTTTGTATGTCATGCAACATACAGGGTGATTGGAGGGGAACCCCCAATATTCTAAAGGGGTGTATAGGAGGCAAAAGTGAACAATTGATATTTTATTTTCAGTATGTAGGGTGGTGTGATTTCAATAAGGACAGTGTAATGTGTACTAATATTTATTATTGCTTGCGGTCGATTGGCACCCACAATGTTATACCTTGAGTCGATGTTATTGACTGACTGGTTACAAATTTGTGACTGTGCCGTCGTACTCATAATTTAGGTAGTTCCTCGAAGGGTAAAATAAGTGTGTTTCTTAGTTTTCACCATGCAGAACCCTGAGATTTATGGATACGTCGGTCATGTACCTACTTATATAATATTTATAAAACATGATATCTACATTTAGCACTTAAAAACAGACGTTGAAATTTAAACACAGAACTAACGAAAAGATGAGTCGTGAATTTATATATAGAAAGAAATATTTTATAACTTATACAGTGTATACAGAAATATGTGAATGCAGAATGATGAGACTAATGAAAATATGAAGTGAATATATACAAAAATAAATAAGTAGTTTATACAGGGTGTATAGAAATATCTGAGCCGCCACAAGTAGATCATGCATTCTAAACCACTTACATTAGTGATTACTAATTATCACATTTATTTTGACGTTTGTGATTTAAACGCTTATTTTATAACTATCGCATTTATTTTTACATCTGTGTTCGTTTAGTCGCTAATCTACACTAAAGTGACCATGCGTCCCGATTTAGGCGGGACAGTGCCGATTTTGACCGCCGGTCCCGTTTCAGCATGTGTCCCGCGTTTGTTTCTCTTTTATAATCCGTATCCCGCTTTTGTCCAGCTTTTATAAAAACAAATGTTCCAAAACTAATCTTGATATAGAAACACTACACATGTATTGTTTTATAATGAATTTTTAAAAAATAAATCAAGTTTGAAACAAACTCATCAAAAAGAATAATAGTTTTCTTAAATAGGTTGCTTAATGTACCTAATAGTTGCTTAGCTGTTTATGACTGACAGTTATGTTGATGAATGTTTATTTTGAAATTATATACAGGGTGTTCCGTTAATATTGCAAAACAAATAGGGGGAGTTTCCTTGAATAAAAATAAGAAAAAAAGTTCCTATGAACCTATGCTTCGTTATGAAATTTAAAAAATATATAGGGCTTTTATTAATATCTGAAGAACCCTACTTCCGATTTTTTTGAAATTTCGTATATTTGTTTATAAAAACTATGGACATCTTCTGACTTAATTTAATTTATTTTATCTACTCCAGTGGCGTCCGGGGGATCATTTCTATTGATATAAAATATGAGATGCCATTGCTTTTCCTTGGGTTTCATATTGTTTTCAAATTACGCGATTAAAAATACAACTTTTTTGTCTCTTTACTCTGTTTGGTATCTTACTTCGTTTTCTAGTAAAAAATTAATAACCCTTTTCATGCACATTCCTGTTGAGAGTAGAAAACAAAAATAAAATAAAGTACGCCATAGTAATAGCTAATTTATCTGTCATATTGTATTGTATTGTCGTTTCGTGGTTATTTTTCCGTTATAAATATATTTTTCTACAAAACTGTTAAAAGTGGGCTTTTTAAATGTCATTTTTGATGTTAAAAATGTCATTTTTTGACACGCGTGTTAAAAGTAAGTTGCTAAGTGGTTGCTACAAAAATTTTGGTTCATAAACATTGCGATCTGTGTGGTATTTTTTGATTTCTTATTTTTATTGAGTTTAAAGTTCTTCCGATTGTTTTGATATACATGTTAAAAGTGATTTTATTTTGTTCGTGAAGTTAAAAAATCATCTTCACTCACAAAATAAAATCTTACTTTTAACACGTATATCATAAATAGCTATTTTCTAGAAAAATATTAAACATGCAATTTTTAACACTACCTTGTAGCATTAAAAATATTGCTTTAAGGCACCAGTGCTTTAAAATGATCACTATATAGCACTACTGCGTTAAAGTAAATGTCAAATTGAAAGCAGTTTTCGGGCAATCGATTTTTTACTTTCCAACGAATCTTCGATGTATCCCCCGGCGACTGTTGAAGATTTCCATCCCCCATACCGCTTAATTGTCGTTAAATTTGCTACACTATCCGCTAGTAAGCTTACCGACGAACGCCGAAAACAATGTCGAGTATAGAGGTTAGAATTTGGAAGTTGCAGAAATTTAGCAATAGCAGCAGAAAATTTTCCAAACGTATTTATTCCCACAGGGTTTTTCGTACACTTGCCTTTCACATACTTTAGAAAAAGCCTTTGATGTCCCACATTTGCTGGTAAAAATCCAAATTAAATTCTTCAACGCTAGTGAAATTTCGTGGAACCTTGGTTTTGGTATCTGATATCTTAACCAATATTGAACTGGAAGTGCCCACAATTTCCAAGTTGTCGAGAGTCAACTGGCAAAGCTCCTCTCTACGACAGGCACCAAATATTCTCAAAATAGTAGCTACTTTCATCATAAGATACTCGTCATCCGGTGCGCGCTTCAAAAACTGTTCAATTTGGTCTCTGATCGAGATCTTTAATTTTTTGGATTGATAACCTTCTCCTTGATGCTTCAGAAATGCAATGAGCTTAAAATGCTTGCTGATATCTACGTCGCTACTTATTCGTAACTTAGCTTTAATCATAGAATAATTAGACCATGAGAAGATTTCCAAACTTTCGATTTTTCCTCAAAATAGGCCAAGAATACAATTTCAGTACTTATATTTTCCAGGAACGCCTTTTACTTCACACTACTTCACAAACTTATTGTATGCAATTTCATACTGAATCCGAGATTTTCTTGGTAATAAGTTCAAAGTAACTCGGTTGGCCGCTTCATCAATTTCTTTAAATGGATTGTTCTTGTCCATATTTTCTTTATACTTTTTAAGGGCAAAAAGACAACGTTTAAAAGTGAACAATCCAAAAAGAGTTCAAATTTTTAATGAATACAGCAATGGTTGCCACCATGGTTACTATATATCATTGGTAAGTGCCCACTTCGATATAGTGCCTACGATACTATTTAAAACTTAACTTATTTATACCCGGGTTAATATTTTTTAATGCTGTTTGTAGACAAAATATTGTATGATATTTGTGTTAATAGGATATTATTTAACAAGCGTATAATGATGGATATTATCCACGAGGTGAAGTTTACGGCCACGAGCCGTAGGCGAGTGGCCTAAATCATCGAGTGGATAATAGCCATTATACGTGAGTAGAATACTATACTTTATCCACGACAGTCGTTCAGTCTAGATGCTCCTTCCCTTCCAACCGGGAGTCCCGGGTTCGAATCTGGTCTAGGAAAATTCACTTTTTTATTTTTTTTTTATATAGGTATATACAGCACTGAATTGAAAATATTTAGTGGTTTACACGATAAAATTTTAAAAACCGATTGTTTGTAGCAGAACAATATAATATTATAGCTAAATCAAGGAAGCATCTGACAGTAGTGATTAATGACTCATTAATCACTGCCGTGATTAATGGATATTATTAAGACCGAGGAAACAGATGTATAATGGGTACATTATACAATAGTCGTGGATAAAAGTATTTTTAATGCACTGGTGTAAATTGTAAACTTTTACATGCGTACCTTAAAAATGCACTTTTAACACTCACCACATAAATAACTATTACAATTTCAGTGCACTGTAATTAAAATTTTATAGTTGTTTCCGATTCGATTTAGTTAAGATTCAGATATGTGTACTGTTACTGTGTAATGTGAAATGGCAATGACCAGGGTCTCAAGTAGGTACCATCGAAGAGCAGAGGAAAACGTGAGAAATATGCTAACGATATTAATTACTACAAATAAATAAAATATTACAACGGGATTGGACGATGCGCGTAATATAGAAATCAAAGATTAATTAACTTTTAGGTTTACGAAAATCGTCAGATAATTTTAAAAAATCTTGCCTAACAAAGTAGAGCAATTTCAAATAATTCTATATTTGTATGTTCTGATTTACTTATAAATAATGATTAAGAAAAAAGTTTACAAAAAATGTTAAGTCTGTAACAGTCCCAACCAGCTTGCCACACTAGTTTAAAAAGTCAAGAGCCGCCATTGTTATACACGTACGAACAAAATTCATCAAATGATGATTAATGAAAAACATATTTGGTGATGGTTTTTTAGTACACTAAATAGTGTATGGAACTGTCTACAAGCGAGTCTCTGCGCGTTAATTGGATGCTCATAGTATTTTTTTTTGTTTTTTTCTTTAAGTAACGTGAGACAATAATTGCCAGCATTACATCACCCATTGGAAGCATCATTGAAAACTGATCAAAAATGCTGTCGTGTCGTTGATGTTTGGCATACCTACGCGTTTGCGACCTGATCGCAACTTTCATGTCGCAGCGACCACGTCGCAAGCATAGTCTTGCCCTTGCTTAGTAATTAATTAATTGTCTAATAAAAAATAATATGCTGACAAAAAGAGAAACTAATTACATATGAATCATACAAAATTTAGTTTACATTTTACAAGACTTCTCCGTCAACAAACCTTGAGCTGCTGGAAACCCTAGGTAGGAGGTAAATATACCTCCTACTATATAATAAAAGAGAATGAAAAATCAACAACTCGTATTATTTCATTTGTAGGTGCCTATCCATGTTAAACAAGGAAAAGCGTTTAATTTTTAGTCGGTTTGACAATGGCATACTCATTTTCCAAATACATGAATAATTGGTCGGAGGTCCTCTAGAATGACCACCTACATCACCCGACGTAAAACCTTGCGATTATTATTTATGGGGTAGGTCACTTCAAGCAGCGTGTTTATGCCGTGAAAATAAATAATCATGACCAGTTACTGCAGAGAGTTATGTATTTATAGAAGAAGGGAATAATTCATTTTTAACATTTTTGCTGTAATTAGATTTTGTTTTGTGTTATAATAGAAGTTTTTGATTTTCTGAAATTAAGATTAAATTTACTTGTCATTGCCAAAGCTTGTAATCAAGCTGTAAATTAAAATTCCAATATAATTAAATGTAGTATATGCTGTCCTTTTTACGGGATTAGAACTTTTATTTGTTTTTCACCAGAGGCGCCGACTTACCAAATTCTCAGTGGGTGCTCACTGAGCACATTTAAAACTGTTATTTGCTTAGGTAGTGAAAAGTACACTATAACGGGTGGTCCACTTTCGAAAGCGGAAACTTTAGAGGCAGACAGAGAACCACAAAATAATATCAGTTTGTATTATAAACTATAATCTAGATACATATTTTTACGTAAAAAATATTATTTTTCTTCCACCAGTGGCGTGCGTACAAGGGTTCCAAATTTTATTTAAATATCTAAAGTAGTTTTAAAAGTATTAATAAATTTGGAACTTTTGTCTGTCTGTCTCTAAAGTTTCCGCTTTCGAAAATGGACCACCCGATATAATTTTTACACATTTATATTTTTCGTCAAAAATGCTACTTATTGGTAGTGCCAACGGTGTATTGGATACAGTTCTAGGCAACAATAAAATAATTTCAGATTGTGTGCACTACGCACTATTCGTATATTTTGAAAAAATATATATTATTTCCAACAAAATTTAAAGCATAACATTATTCCAAAGAAATATAAAAAAAATAAACAATATAATAATTATTTTCTTCCTGGAAGTGAATTCCTAACATACCATTTACCATATGCCCATTATTTTTTCTGTGGGTGCTCAAGCCCCGGACCACCCACGTAGTCGGCGCCCCTGTTTTTCACCAAGGCTTTTTAGAATATACGCAAAAAATATCTATTGATTTAGAAAATAAAAAATAAATATATCTCTCAAATATTAAACTTACGAAGTAGTTGTCTGTTTTCCTCTTCTAATTCTTCCATTTTAATTTTCATACTGTGATTTTTCAAGTTATCCAACCGTACTGCCATCAGTATCTCTCGATCACTATGTTGGGATTCTACGATGCTATATTCCAGTGCCTGCAGCAATGATGATATAATCTCAAAACGCTTTTTATATCGATTTCTGTCAATCCTAGCCTAAGAAAGAGCATTAAATTTATTTGAAAACCTCACAAATACTTTCATAACATCACTTTGCCGTCTTTCAACATGTTAAAAAATAATTTGAACACTAATTATTTAATTAAAAACGAGCCAGTCTCTGACATTTAATAATTGTCAAAAAAATAAATTTTTGATAGGTATTTTTTTCGCTTGTTTCATAAAATTTAGCAAATCACCTACGTAGTGAACTAGTAGATATGGTATAGTTATAATACACACAACGTCAAAAGTCTTGGACCCCCTAATGATTCAATTAAACCTAGTGGTAACAAAAAAACAATAAATCGTATAACAGATATGAAGAATTTGATACAGTGGAAAACAGATCACGTAGTGGACGTCCTCGAGTATCTAATGAAAGAGAGGATCGGTATTTAGTGCAATATGCCCGTAGACACAGCACATGTTCAACTTCAACTTCAACTCTCAGGGCCCACTTTAAAGGTACTTTTCGTCGTGTTATATCGACACCTACTATTCGAAGACGACTCCACAACGCAAATTTACGTGCTAGAAGACCATTACGGGTCCCCACTCTACTTCCAAGGCATCGTGCTGCCCGTCTCCAGTGGGCGCGAGAGCATAGGGGTTGGCTTTTACGCCAGTGGCGGTGGGTCTTATTTACAGACGAAACCAGAATTGGGCTGGTTACTGATGATAATCGACAAAGAGTTTGGGGAGAACCAGGTCGTCAACAGCGACTTCATTTTCCCCGTGAAGTTGCTCCGTATGAAGGGGGTACCGTAATGTTTTGGGGTGGAATAATGTTCAACCGCCGCACCCCATTAATTCGCATACCACAGAATATGACCAGTCAAATTTACATCGAACAAGTTATTACGCCCATTATCTACCCCCTACGTAATGAATTAAGTGAACATTTTGTGTTTATGGACGACAACGTTCGACCACATCACGCAAGAAGGGTTCAAGAGACACTCGAAGCAGGACATATCAATAGATTAGATTGGCCAGCCAATTGCTAGAGCTATTCATAATCATATTTCTCTACCTCAGACTGCAGATGAGTGGCGGCGTAAGAGAAATGGAACAATATTCCGCAAGAGATCGTTAACCGCTTGATTATCTCAATGCACAGAGACGTGTCAATATGCTATTGGAACGTGGTGGAGGTCATACCGACTATTAGTCAAGTAGAGAACTTGCTTTGTTATTTCTTTTTGATTTAATTAATTTTGTCAAAAATGTCACACATTTGCTGGTTTTTAATTTTTGAAGTACTCAGTGTATCGAATATATTTTCACAAAAAAAAAAGATTCAGAAAACAATATACTTTTATAAATGTATTTGGTTTTTCTGGCAAAAAGATTTCTTTAACAAGAATGAGGGGGGGGTTAAGACTTTTAACGTTGTATACAGGGTTAACTATGACTAAGTACAAAAATTTTAACCACGTGCTCAGGGAGGCCTAAAAGACAATAAAAAATTTATTTCGGAATTCTAGCTCGATGTTAAAAAAATGGGGCAAAACCCTCTTTTCCTACGGAAAGTCGGCGCCTATGTCATCAGTCATCGTCCAAGATGGCTACATATGTCAACTAGGTATATGTTCTGTGCAACTAGGTACCATGCGGTTGTTTCTCACAACGTTGCCGAATGTAGAAACAACGAAAGTAAACATTTTTATTAATAATAATACCTAAGTACCTGATAGATAGCAGTTAATCCGGTTAGCTACAGTATTTTGCATTCGTTTTTCGTTCCTTCGTTCCAAACTGCCTAAACTTCATTTTCACTCATTACAGGTCCGTCAGAATTACTCGCCACAAAGTTAATAAAATTGCCCATTTATTTTAAGAAAATTGATTGTGAAAGAAATACTAACAGAAAACCTCGAATACACCCGTGGCAGTTTTTAATTTATAAAATTTTGTCCGATAACGGTCACTCCACTGCATTGCTCTCAACTCTAGGAAATATCTCCACGTACGTTTAAAGAAAATTGTGGAAACTACACATGTCCCAATATATCGCAACCATCCATTATTTAATGAATAAAACGTTTAAAACTGAAACTGTCACTAAAAACGGAAAACTAAAATTACATTGTCAACGCCACTGTTCAGTCTTCGGTCCGCCTACACCGAGAACTTAATATTCTTCAGATAAATATTCTTATGGCAATCAATATTATCTTCTTTTATGTACGATCGTGGGTTTCTTCATTCTAGTATTGTTTTGACATTTCCTCCGTGACATGGGGTTACACGCACATAGCACTTGTCAGTCGATATAAACCTATACTGTGTTGTTGGTTGCATTGTGCCTAATACTCTACAAATGTCAAACAGTAGTGGTCAGAAAAGTAATATTACAGAGCACTGTGAACGCCGGATATTTAAAATAATAATACTACAATATTATTATATGCAAACATGGTCGATTATTGTGTGGACAATTATTTTGCTAATAAATTTTTTAGTAAGTAGGCATAAATATATGTTTTGTAAAATGTAGATCAGAAAGAATGTAAGAAGAAGAGGAAGAGGTGTGCCAGAGGTGAGTTGTTGTTGTAAAGATAGGAAGTGCGAAATAAAGAAAGTAGTAAAACGTTATTGGGTTATTTAATTAACAAAGAAAATATTACCCTAACAATTGTTAATATCGTTACTATTATTAGTTTTCAGTATTTGCTTTTCGCACATTCAAATTCGTGTAATCGCGGAAATTACGGATATGGTACTAATTTATGGGAAGTGCGACGAAAGTGCATAACGTACAGCAGCAGAATATCAAAGACGTTTTCCAAATAGACAGAATATGCCAAATCCTCGTACATTTGTACGAATTGTACAACGTCCACGAATGTTGTTTTACACGTGCTGGAGTTTTAAATACGTATGTACCTAACTTGAAAATAAAAAAGAACCAATTTCATACTTTTTAAAATTCTATGAAACTTCTTTTTTACTTAGTGACATAAAAATAAAGCATTTTTAAACTACAATAGATACTTATACCTACAGAAAAAAAGTATTTTTTATTTATGAAATGGTTGAGGGAAACCAAGACGTCCCCAGCAAGTATAACAATTTTTACAACAAGTTATAATGTAAACAAGTTAGAAAACAGAAAATAATTCAACTTTCTTGAAATCTCCAAATATCAGTCCTGGAAGTATCAGTAAGGTGGGTTTTACTCTCAGTGCTAGGTACCATATCGGGTTTCTCATTAAATAATCTAGTATTTTGTAAATAAAACTTTCTTTAAAAGCGCCGTAAATCGTTACACGTGGCAACGCGGTGCTCTGTCACTACCTTTGACAACTTTCACTTTGGCAGAACATACCTAACCTCGAAGCTGACAGGCGGCATAGTCGCCGAGAAATTAGGGGTTAATAAGGTTTTGAAAAAAATTTTTTTTCGCTTTATAAATAAGTTTGGAATTTTTTTGAAGGGCGATACCGTTCATTCTGATTTTTTCCTATCCCCTCTTAAAATATTTGTACTAAGTCATAGTTAACCCTGTATATAGGTAGGTAGATATTAAAATATAATGACATTCTCCTATAGGAAACAGATTGATATAAAAACATAAATAAAGGATAAAAATAAATTAACTCGTTGCCAATTTTTATAGTAGGTACCATATGGCTCAAGACAGAATTTGAAATGAGAAATGAAATATTACAGTGGACCAATCAATATATAAAATTATATTTTATTATTTTATTCGATTTTATTTTTATTTTTTTAACAAAAAAATAACAATTATTTTCCAAATGGAAAAAACCATAACATAATACGTCAATGAAAATAACGAAAAAAGTCGGAGCTATATAAGCAGACACAAAAAAAGAGAAAATAAAAAAAATATAAATAAATTTTTTCAGGTAACGGATAGAAGAAGACCTAATAAATGTATGTGAAAACACAATAAATCTAATGACCTTTCTTTTCGGATTACCTACTTTATTTTTTTATTTTGACATTGTGCCCCCTTAAAGCTTTTGTCACTATGCGATAATTATGGTAAAATTTATGTAAATATTATTTGATAAATTTACAAAATAATTATATTTAAATCTAAAAAACGATACAATATCACTGTATGCAACTACCATAAATTATTTTCTATTTTTCATTCATGCGCAAGCGCAGTAGTCTGAAAATACGATTAACAACTCATTAACTATAATAACTAGTTTATATAATAAAATAAATAGCACGACACTTATTCTCACACTTGACAGAACTAAGGTTAAAGTTAGGTTAGGTTGAAAATTTAAAATTCCAAATTATGTAAATACGTTTATGCGCATATTTCTGCGTCGATTTCACCGCAAAAGTAGAACAAGTTGAAAATATTTTTTTAGTAAATTATTTTATGAATTTCATACCCAATCTCCCGCTTGCAATTACAGGATATTTTAAAAATAATTTTCAAATTAATTTTTTAATATTTTTCTCAGATAATATTGTATAGTGACAAACGGCTATTAGCCTTCGGTTAAGCTGTTTTTTTGCGACGAAATATGTTCAACCCGGTTCAAAACATTATATTTTTGCGTTGAAACAGTGACGTCACACACGTCGCTGTTTAAACCATGTTTAAAACGTCCGCGGAGTCCGGTTTGAACTCTTTAGAATCCTTTGCTATTGGTCTATGCAGCAGTTGCCTAAACAGTAGAGATTTGAAAATCGGTGTGATTTAAATTTTTAGTTTAGTATTTAAAATGGTTGTTATTTTGATACTTCTTATTCTTGTTTATTTAAAAAGGAGTTGGTTGTGGACTATTGTATGTACCTCTGCAAATTTAAACGTATTTTTAGACATCCTAAATTACATATAATCCAAAAGCATATTCCAATTATTTTTCTATCTAAATTTCATAAACCTGTCACTCATATAAACATGTTAGATATTTGTTTTTGGTTTGCAGTTGCTAAAATCAATTTCTGTTTTTGTTGTAAAATTCACACATTTTCAAAATATATGTACAAAAACATGCGGAAATAGGTATTGTTAATCATTTCTACCACTAATAATCGTTCTATTTTAATCCAAATCTAGTGGACACTAGTGTAAACAATAATTAAAAAGTGTGAGGGTGATATCAAAGAGAAACAAATATTTGATGACGTTACGTTTTGAAACTATACATTTTCTTGTGCAAACATTAGTGACGTCACCATTGAATACGTTTTGAAACAGTCGATGAATACGGTGCGTCACAAAAAAACAACTTTAGTGTAAAGATGTAACAAATTCTTTCCTAATGTTCTACTTACGGCGCCTTATTTAAGCTACGTTGCGGTATTTCTTGTTTTCCACCTTCATACACTGAAATCTCTCTGCTGTTGTCCAATATAGTGTTTTGCACTTATATATTCTCACTTTCCATACTTACATCACTGTCACATCTACCAATTCTTATTATGATTAAGGCACTTAGAAATAAGAAACGTCTTCGCTCGCGCCGTGCTACAAACTGAACTTGAACAGTTGAATAATTATATACACAGGGCGATTCACAACTTATCTAAAAGAAATTGGGAATAGATGCGTCATGAAGAATGGAGTAAATATAGCATTTTTTTATCCTTATAGTTTTCGAGTAAAAAACTATTGAAGTTCTAGTATTTTCAACCTTGGGTTACTAACTATAGTCTCTGGCCAGGCGATTTCGAATATTAAAATTTGGTTACTCATAGTAGGTATTAGCGCTTTTGTGATGCGAGTATTTACATTAGTTATACAAAGTGTCAAAAATGGCTTACGTGTATAGCAACTCGGAGTTGATGAATGTCATTTTAATTTATGATGTGAAAATGCTTTAGCCAAACGATTTCCCGGTAAACGTGCCAAATGCAGCTACTTTTACCGCGGTGTGCAGTGAGTGCAAGTGTATGCAACGCTAGAGTGACACGAGAAATTTGAAACCGAATCTCGGAGGAGATAGAGGTCCAGGGCGTTTACGGCGTATTGCAGTAGTGTGACGTATCATACACGAAGCTCAATTATATCCATACCATATACAGCGTATCCAATAAGCTTTAATACCAAAGGATTGGACGTGAAGAACCGGTATCATGGCCGCCACGATCTCCTGACTTTGAATTATTTGAACTTTTTTTGTGATATTTAAAAAATGAAGTATGCCGCACCGAAGTGGGCACTATTGATGATTTATGCAAATATATTGTAACCTCGAAATTAGGTTATCGTTGAAACACGTCACGTAGATAAACAATCTTTATTATCACTCTTGATAATACAAGAAATATCCTTCAACAAATTTTGCAACTGTCAACGCTTTACTTTGACGTTTGTCACGCGCGTTTGGCTGCTCAATACAAACTGACTCAGCGGCCGAGAATGATCTGCTTATATAGGTTTTTACAGTTCTCGAAGTTTCTGAGATTTCGAGAACGTGTCGAGAAACAAATAGAATATAGCCTGGAATATTCCGGAAAACGTCAAAATAAAGGCATCACAAAATTGTAAATTCTAACATAAACAGAAACGTAATTTACAAACTAATGAGGTAGGTGAGCTTCAATTATAAATTCTAACGAAAACAGGAACATAATTAAGCAACTAAAAAGGTAGGTGAGCTTTCGTAACATTGCCCCCCTCTTAAAAACTGATCGTCCCGATCAGGTTACTCCATTGTCCGCATGGCCTTCTTGATAAGGTGTCAAACGATCGATGTGGACAATCTTCATCTTGGCTTGGGGATTCCTCTGGATCCTGTAAACTACGTCATTCAATCGTGACACAACAGTATAAGGGCCTTCCCACGATTTCTGCAGCTTCGGAGATTTACCCTTGCTTCTTTTGGGTTATACAGCCACACTTTCTCAAGCTCTTGAAACCCGCTGCTGTTGGCACGCAAGTCGTATCTGGTCTTCATTCTGTCGCTTTCTATTTTTATCTTCTCTCGTACTTCTTCATGTACCATCTTTATTCGATCTTTCAGATGGCTGAGATAATCATCTAAGTTTTCCTCGTGTTGCGGTCGATTCATAATTAGATCTATGGGTAGCCGCAATTCTGTGCCGAAAATCACGTTGGCTGGTGTTTTACCCGTGGTCTCATGAATTGCTGCTCGGTAAGCCAGTAAAAATGGAGGAAGACAGGTATCCCAGTTGGTCTGTTTCTCGTTGACGGCCGTTCTCAGGAAGTTTTCGATGGTGCGATTGAATCTTTCCACCATTCCATCTGATTGCGGGTGAAGAGGTGTAGTTCTGGTTTTGTGAATGCCTAGCAGCTCACAAACGTTCTGAAATACTTCCGACTCGAAATTTCGTCCTTGGTCGGAATGGATCTCTCTGGGCACCCCATAACGACATATCCAATTTTCGAATAAAGCTTCGGCTACGGTAACAGCTTCTTGATTAGGTAAGGGATATATTTCTGGCCATTTACTGAAGTAGTCCATCACTACTAAAATATAACGATTCCCACTGCTGCTGAGGAAATGGTCCAGCTATGTCAATAGCTATTCTCTCGAATGGAGCTCCAACATTGTACTGCTTCATCTGTCCTCGGCTTCGAGTCCTGGGTCCCTTACTAGAGGCGCAGGTATCACAACGTCGGCACCATTCTTCCACATCGGACCGACTGCCAAGCCAGTAGAATCGTTCTCTAACTTTATTCAGAGTTTTGTTTATTCCAAAGTGCCCACCACCGACTCCACTGTGCAGTGCTTGAAGAACTTCTGGAATTCTTTTCTGGGGCAGTATTGTTTGATAAATCTTTTCTTTGCCGTCTGGGCTCTCCCAGACTCTTTTAATAGGCCGTTCTCGATGGCTAAAGAATTCCATAACGCCCAGTAACTTTTTAGAGATGGTGACTTATCAGCAATGTCCTGCCAGGTGGGTCTGTCCATGTTGTTTATCTTCCATTGGAAAATTGGTCCAAAGTCCGGTCTTCACTTTGTTCTTTAGCAATGGTTTTAATATCCCAATCCTCTGGGCCCTGGATGTTAATTCTTCGGCAAAGAAACTCATCTTGTTCTCTAATTTCTTGTCGCAGACAGTGCTTACAGTTTGGAGGGCATGGTCTTCTGGATAGGGCATCAGCATTCCGATGGTTAGATCCTTTCCGGTGTTCGATTTTAAAGTCGTACTCCTGCAACCGTTGAAGCCATCTTGCCACTTGGCCTTCCGGATTCTTGAACTGCAGTAGCCACTTCAAAGAAGCATGATCGGTCCTCAAGACGAACGGCTGACCATAGAGATACTTATGAAAATGCTCCACAGTTTTAACTATGGCAAGCAACTCTCTTCTGGTTACGCAGTAGTTCATTTCTTGCTTAGAGGACTTTGCTAAAGTAGGAAATCACTTTTTCATGCCCGTTTTCAATTTGTGATAATACTCCTCCAATTCCAGTATTACTAGCATCCGTGTCCACGATGAATGTCTTTCCAGGCTTGGGATATGACAGAATCGGAGAAGAACACAAAGCTTCCTTTAATCTCTGAAAAGCTTGTTGACATTGTTCCGTCCAGATAAATGGCTGATTGTTTTCTGTGAGTCGATGTAAGGGTTTCACAATCTCGGCGAAATTTTTCACAAACTTGCGATAGTAAGTGCAAAGTCAAGGAAACTCCTTAATTCATGTTTGTCTTTCGGTACTGGCCATTTCCAGACGGTTTCAGTTTTCTCTGGGTCAGTCTTCACTCCGTCAGAGGAAATAATGTGTCCTAAATACTTGACTTCCTTTTGAAAGAGCATGCACTTTTTGGGACTTAGCTTGAGCCGGGCTTCTCTCAACTTTTGAAAAACTTCTTGGACATTTTTCAAATGATCTTTAAAGTCTTTTCCCAGTATTATGATGTCATCAAGATAAACGAGACACGTTTTCCAGGTCATTCCTCGTAGAATGGTTTCCATAAGTCTTTCAAAGGTGGCTGGTGCATTGCAGAGACCAAAGGGCATAACGTTGAAGTGCCACAAACCCGTACCAATGGAAAAGGCGGTCTTCTCTTTATCATTTGGATGAAGCTGCACTTGCCAATAGCCACTCTTCAGGTCTAATGTGGAAAACCATTGAGATCCAGACAGTGTATCCAGGGTGTCGTCTATTCTTGGCAATGGATAACTGTCCTTCTTAGTGACATCGTTTAGTCTTCTATAATCTACACAAAATCTGGTAGAGCCATCCTTCTTCTTTACCAAAACAACAGGCGAGGTCCATGGACTCTGGGATGGTTCAATGACTCCCTGCTGCTGCATGTCTCTCAACATCGTGGATACCTCTTCTTGCTTGGCTAAAGGAATCCGTCGTGGAGCTTGTTTAATTGGCGTGGTGTCGCCGGTATTTATTCGGTGTTGCACAAGATTAGTTCTTCCAACATCATCTTCTGTTAATGAGAAAACATCTTGATAACTCCTCAACAAATCTTCCAATTTTTGGACCTCATCGGCTTGTAGTGGGGACTTGAATCGGTTAACAAGGCCTTGAAGAACTTCAGGTAGTTTTTCAATACTTCGAGGTGTTGTTGATGGTTCTATATTACTGAAGACCGATCCAACTGTTTGACAAACTCCCAAAGGTTCACCTTTCTTGATCTGTTGTGGGTAGTCTTTCAGATTTAGCATTCTGACCAATACCAAATTGTTTTTCCTTTCTGTTAATGTCTTTCCAGTTAATATGCCCTTCCTATACAGGCTGTTCTCTTGCTCTGGTTCTACAATTACAGTTTCTTCAACTGCCGAAGGACTGCTACAAATAGCTTCAATTACAACTTCTGAACCTGCTGGAAGTTCTATGTCTGCTGACGCTTCCACAGTTCTAATAGGAAGGTTTCTGATTTCGGGAAACTGCATGATGATTTCTTCATTTTTGGTCTTCAATGATCTTCGAGAAAGGTCCAGCACAAAATGATGTTCAGTCATGACATCAAGTCCAAGAATGACATCATCAGTTATATCTGCTACTAAGATGTTGTGTTGGAAAGTGGTTGTCCCCAGGGTTATTCTAGCTAGATGGATGCCTTTCACTGATATGACTTCTCCATTTGCTGTCTCCAAGATGTAGTTCCGGTCTGGCTTTTGTATTCTGCAGTGAGCGACGATGTTCGGTCTTACTATGGTGTGACTAGAGCCTGTATCAAGGACCATTTCACAATCCCGTCCGCATATACGCCCTGGTATTACCAAACTCGTTCCATTATTTTGCAGACGGGTTACCTTGATCTTAATAGTTGGTGGGGCTTGGTAGCACCTAGCCAGCTTTCGCCCCTCAAAGCTGACTAGTTGGCGTTTTCCTGGTCCTGGCTAGATGTATTCTTAGGGCATCGATTCCTAAGATGCCCTTCAGCTCCACAATTCCAACACTGAATGGGTCTTCTCCTGTTATATACTGTGGAATTAGTACGGTCTTGTTCTTGTTGGAAGTTATTCATTAAATCTTGCAAACTCTTCATAAATCCTTCCAGGTTATTTTCACTTGATCGTTGTTTGCTAGTTTGAAACTTAACTTGCCTTATTCTGCCTTGACTGTTTCTGGAAGCCTGTCGGGCGGCTTCAATTCCCAGTGCCTGGGCCAGAGCTTCAGATATGTTTTTATGTCTGGCTAACCTTAACGCTTGGCTGATCTCGGAGTCTCGCAGGCCATCAATGAAGCTACTTATTGCTAACTGTTCTTGGAATTCTGTCGGTGCGGTGGGGTAAGCTAGCTTCACCATGCGTGCTATATCCGCCTCAAATTGCTGCAGATTTTCTTCGAAACGTTGTCTTCGGCCTTTCAGTTGTGCTTGGTAGACGTGTTGCAGATGGGCGTCGCCATACCTCATTTCCAAAGCACCCTTCAGCATTTGATAGTCCTTTTGTTTATCGTCAGCTAGTGTTCTTAATATCTCCATAGCTTCACCCCGCAGAGCAACTATAAGTGATGTGGCTTTTTCTTCTTCTGACCAGTTATTGGCCAAGGCAGCTGCTTCAAATTGTTTTAGGTAAGTGCTCCATGCTACCTTTCCATCGAATGTTGGTGGCTTCACTCTTGACGACGAAAAAACGCTGCTCTCAGTCTTAATGGGGTCTTTTGCAGACAATTGAGATTTCAGATTTGAGACTTCACTTTGCAACTTAGTCATATTATCTTCTACGACCTGGACCTTATCTTGTACCTCATTTCTTAATTGGTTAATTTCCTCTTCCACAGTTTCCTCAAATTCATTGAGTTTAACTTTAATTGCTTCTTCTAACTTCTTATTGTTTTCTTGTAGACTGGTTTTCATTTCGTTTCTTAACTCTTCCTGATTATTTTTCATTTCTTCTAAACTATTTTTCACTTCCTCTTGACTATTCTTCATTTCTTTTTTTAAGTCTTCTTTCATTTCATCCTGGCTGTTCTTCATTTCTTTTTTTAAGTCTTCTTTCATTTCGTCCTGGCTGTTCTTCATATCTTGCATCATTCCCATTAACTGTTTCAATGTTTCCTCCATTTCTGTTGCTCTCGATCTCGTTACCGGCATTCACTTATCTACTCCAAATGTCTTCTTTGTGGAACGTCACACTTCTGACACCAATGTAACCTCGAAATTAGGTTATCGTTGAAACACGTCACGTAGATAAACAATCTTTATTATCACTCTTGATAATACAAGAAATATCCTTCAACAAATTTTGCAACTGTCAACGCTTTACTTTGACGTTTGTCACGCGCGTTTGGCTGCTCAATACAAACTGACTCAGCGGCCGAGAATGATCTGCTTATATAGGTTTTTTACAGTTCTCGAAGTTTCTGAGATTTCGAGAACGTGTCGAGAAACAAATAGAATATAGCCTGGAATATTCCGGAAAACGTCAAAATAAAGGCATCACAAAATTGTAAATTCTAACATAAACAGAAACGTAATTTACAAACTAATGAGGTAGGTGAGCTTCAATTATAAATTCTAACGAAAACAGGAACATAATTAAGCAACTAAAAAGGTAGGTGAGCTTTAGTAACAATATCATATAGCTGCTGCTAATAACTTACGAGTTGAAAACGAACAAAAAGCAGGAACATTTGTGTTAGTTTCATATAATAACATAACAGCGTCAAAAGCCGTTAAATTTGTTGTATAAAATGCTATTTATTTTTTTCCTTGGGAATTTCTTTCAAATTTTTGTGCGGCATGCTTTGTCTTGCCAGATTTTACAGTGGACCAGTTTCCAGTGCCGTGCAGAAGTATTACAATCATTTTTGACCAACTCTTTTTGATTTTTTCTTTACAAAATTGTATTTGTAAGAGTCCCCTGTACATTCCAAATTTTGTTTCAGAAAAGTTCTGAATCATTGTATACATGGTGTCCCGTTAACATTGCAAAAATGGGAGGAGAGGGAGTTTCCTTGAACAAAAATAAGAAAAAAATGTCTGGAAATGCTTCGTTTCGAAGATAAAAGGTGTTGAAGTTCGACCTATGTTCGCATGTTGAACCCTCTTATGAAGTTTTTCAATAATTTCGTTCAGGTGCTTCCTGGGATACCTCTGCGTTTGTATTGAATGTTGTTATTTTTCGGATTAAACATCTTAAAGTAAAACTTTATTCCCTGTTTGAATGACTTTCGTATCGCATTTTGCTATCGAGAAAAAAAAATGGAAATCATGGCCCTTCCTATTAAAAATAAAACATAAATTCTTTTATTTTTCTCGTAAACGGCTCATACATTTCATCGACAATATTGAACTAAATTTAGTGGAAAAAGTGGCTCTTTATTGCACTATTGCACAATAAAATGTTTATTGCATTCATCTGTCACTCTACTACAACGTTTTGTCATCATGACAAACATAAACGTTCAAATCGACGTCATATTTTCCTAGACTTGTGTCATCTAAATAAAACATTTTTTGGTTTTTGCATGAACGTAGAAAAAATATTGTATGCAACTCGTATAAAAAGTGCTTATTGCACTCGACGTGTTGTCTTACTCGGCCTGACGGCCTCGTTGGACAATTTCACGTCGCGTGCAATAAACACTTACTTTTTGTACTTGTTGCATAAATAACTATTAAAGTCTTCTACAGGGTGTTAAAAATTTAGGCAACTAAAAAAGCTAAATATATTTTAAGGACACTATTTTAAAACGTTCTTACTAGTGTCCATTACATTAAATTTTTATTAAATTATATTGAGTACTTTAATAAGTCCGATTTCCAGCGCCGTCCTTCAGGGACACATATCTCCGTAGGAAAGGCCTGTAGGAAAAAATTGTATAGGAACTTGTCATCTTATTTTTTCATGTTCTATCTGCACCCGAGAGATTTCCCACATTTTCTCGAACACCCTGTATAGATCACTGTAGTCGGCCTAAAATTTCGTGTATAAATTTTCTGAAATTCGACACTTTTAAATCGGTTGCTTAATGAAAATTGCCATTTTCACTTTTTTTATTACTATTTCTCTTGCTTCATATTTTGATCTCACTTTGTCATTTATTTTTTTTATAATGGTCCCATTATGCATGTACAAATTTATACTATTTTCTTATTTTGCCTTATAAATAAAAAAAATTAATATCCATTTAATGGTTCATTTTTAGAATGAAAAATGAAACTTTAAATTACTAGAACAATCAAGTAAAAGTACATGTTACGTATTGATATTTTTTGACATTTCAAAAACTTGACATGACATGAGTTAATATCTCTATGAATTAATGAAAAGTTGCAAAAATATTGTATGTAGGGTTATTTATTATATTTAGTCCACCCTTTATTATCGTTATTATTAGATACAAAATAGCTTTGTATAAAAGTTGTAGGGCTGCAACTGCACACCTCTAATAAAGTTAATAGAAGCACATGCAGTGGCGTGCAGAAGTTGAAGGGGTACAAGAAGCAATAATATATTTTTGAATGGAATGCCTTTTTTATTTTTAAATAATTTTTTTTTCCAATTTCAAAAATATGACATACTTATGACATTTTATATTTGAACATGTAATTGGAAGGTGTTCTGCAACAAGCGGTTAACCACATCGTTATTGTTTAGCACAAATTAATAAAATGTATTGAATAGCTTTAGAAAATACACTTTTTGATAAAAGTGTCTTATTTATTTGTTTTTCAGTTATATATAAATCCAGGTAGAACTATTAGAAAAACTGTATAAGACACCCTGATAAATGTTTTAATATAGAAAAGTTCAATTTAAACAATGTGGGTTAACCGGTTGTTGCAAAACACCGTCCAATTATACTTAGAAGTAAACATTGATAGATGAAACATGAAGGGAAAGAAATAAACAAAAATATATTTTATTAACAATTTACTAATTATGTTAACCTTTATTTACATATATTTACATTATTTTATCACATACCTAATAAAACACTATTTCATATCATAAATATTTCAAACAACCAAACAAATAAAAAAGGTAACTAACTATATTTGAATAAACTATTCCAAACAATAACTTGATCAATAATAAACAATAGCTTTAAAAAGGCCTAAATCAACCCACTAAACATAATTAAATTTCTTCAATGTTATAGAAACATTCCTGTACTAGCTGTAATGTTGCTCTCAGACTTATAATTAACTGTATGCAATGTCCCAGGGACCTTTATTCTGCAGGCTAGAAACATTGCAGTGTAAGGTTCCTAAGGGAACACATTACTAGCAAATTGCATTTTAATTTCTATTAATATTGCACACAAGTCGCAGTGCAATGTTCTTTTATAACATTCCAGACACAGCATTTGGAATGTTGGTAAGAATAGTAAGAATGGAGTACCTATTGATTTTTAAATTTAAATATACAGTATACACTACAGGGTGTATATTTTCTTCGAGGATTTTATGATCAAGCATAAATTAGGAACTATTGTTCCCTTGCCCGTGGTGCCAACCGTGCCAATTGCCAAAGCCCAAATCTTGTAGATATCCTACCAAAATTCGATTACACAGTATCAGGGAGATATAAGTGGCGCCATCTGTCGGCTATTAATATACATATAATTAACTGAATCGTTTCGTGATTTTGATAAAAAACCATATTCCACAATTTTAAAGAATATTTATAAACTGGCCCGCTCGTTTAGCTGAAGCATAATATTTCTGAGAGTAACTATAGATTCAAAAAAAACTAAATAATATCATATGAAAAAGATATGCAAATCCGTTGCAGAAATGTTGTAGAATTAATTTACCCTCAACATTTTTAAATAATATTATATTATGAAACATTGTTCAAAGCATTCCACAACTTTCATTAGTTATGTATCGTAATTCAACTCAAATTCAGCTGTATGCAACGTTGCACAGATATGCTGTAATGTTTCATGCTTAGTGGGAAGAGACCAACCCCAAAATATATAAGTTGTCAAAAACAATAAATAGGTACTTCGTAATACTCTACTAAAACATTACTTTCTGAAACTATTTACTGGGAGGTCATTTAAGCTTTTTTCTATTTTTATTAGGTATTCATTTTGCTACTTATATACATAAATGTGCAAACCCCCAAGGTATATTTACATATGTATTTTTGTCTAATCATGCAGATATATCATGTTATTTTATCTTTCATTTATTATTTTTATATGTAAGTTTTCTAGTTAGTTCAAAGAAAATCCCTAGATTCCGCTTGATACAAAGTTTTGTTTAATAATTTTTTTCACAAGCAGCAAAATGTAGCTAATAATTATTAAATAGAGACAAAAGAACACATTATTAATTCATTAAAATGACCCAATTAACCGATTTATTAGATACAACACCTACTTAACTAATTAAAACCTCATTTTATTATAACAAAAATTTAAACAAATCTAAAAAATACAAATAAAGTAGGTAATAGTCACAATTAAGATCTGGATATTTTTGAAGAGTTCATTGTCATAGTAATAAGTTTATATAACTGCTGTCTACATATTTATTTAATTCATTGATTTGTGAGAACGCCTAGGTCCTAGGTTATACAAACTATTGCTTAGGCTCAAATATTATTTTCGATTATTAATGGATAAAATATAATGCATTCATGCAGTGTGACTTTAAACATAATCATATAATCAAGTTTACTGTCTTAGAAACAATTAACTATTATCTTCTATTATTACCATTAATGGTTCGATAAATGTATTCTATCAGACTTTTAAATTATTTTTAAAAAATATTTGCATTAGGTACTGTTTAACATCTGTGCAAATAAAAATTTTTCTTTTAAACGTTTCTGTAACATATACAATATTAAACAATTTCATTTATAATTAGCCATTCGTAGTAAAAATGATAACAATAATTGTTGCCTTTAAATATACAGCATATTTTAAAAGATCAATGCCAAAAATTTGAAATATCAACACCAAATTCTTATTCAAAATAAAATATATATTCGAAATATCCGTAAGTACGTACTTATTTCTTCCTATAAAATATTTTTGTCAAAAATTGATAAAAAATAAGTATATGTAAACATCCAATCTATGTATTTTTTAAAAATACTATATAATTACAAAAACATTAAAGTGTTGGTGACATCTTTAATTAAAATATAAAAATTTAAAAAGTTCACTATAGGTTGAAAAACCTATTAAGTTAGGTATATTAAAAACAAAAATATAATCTAATTTTTCGTATTTACTGAACTAGTAATATATGCATAAAGACGTTTACCCCACCATGATTCCAGGTCAAATGGTTTAAATTCTTGTAAAGATACACAAGGTTCATCTTCATAATAACATACCAAATGTTCACCTAGCGAAATATGCTATTATAAGAAAATAAAATGAATATAGAAATAACTTACTTTGAGGACTTGCACTTCCATCAGAGTCACCATTTTCCTGATCTAATTCTAAACAAACTGAATTCCATGCTATAATAAAAACATATTTATTGTTTTATAGAAATATTTCTGATAGAATAATTATTCTTATGGTACTTGAAAACAGAATAATTTAGAACAGTGGATCCCAATGTTGCAATCCACACTCAGATTACTTTTTGCTTGCAGCCCTTCAATATCTTGTATTAACTACAGTTGAAAATTAATAGTTTTTATAATCAATCAGTTAGAATTATCGTATTCAATGGCTGCTACATTTCTTATAAAGAGTATCCCAGCGAGAGGTAGCCAATGTTGTTTGTAATTATCCGGCAAATAAATAACATTTCTATAATAATTTTGTGTGCAATTGCTTATTCAAACTATGCCATTAGATATGGAAAACAGTATCATGTAAGTGGCCGCCTCTGCTTCTCTGGCAGCAGTGGACTCTTTTGACAAAATGTTCCATCATCTAGCTGCATAGCTATGGTTCTATACCCTCATCTAGTAATCGAATTATTGGCATATACTTTTCCTTTAACGTAGCTCCAGAAGAAAACGTCTAATGCGGTCAAGTCACAAGAGTGTGGAAGCCAATCACCTTCAGCTCTGTGTGAAATTATGCATTCAGGAAATCTGGTATCCAAAAGTTTCAGCGTATCGTTAGCTATGTGGCACACAGCTTCTTGCTGCAACTATATATCGCGTACATCTAAATAGTCGATATACTTAGTTGGAAAAAAAAGCTAATTAGCATCTCACGGTAATGTACACCATTGGTGCAGGCGGCAATGTTGTTTGTTTGCTTACCCATTTAACTAAATATGCGCTTCATTACTGAATATCAGTTTGTCCCAAAACTCACTGTCAACTGCAATGTTGTCTAACGCCCATTCACAAAATTCCCTGTGCTGTGCATGTTCGATGGCTTCAATTCCCTTCAACTGAATCTTATATGCATGAAAATAAAGGTCTTCTGTCAAAATTCTGTTAATGTTGACTTCGTGAGGTTTAGTTATTGGGAATAGTGTCTTATGGATATGGTGTTATCTGCAGCCACACTTGCACTAACCACTTCCATATTTTCGACTGAACGTTGTCCATGGTGTTTTTTTATCACACATGGATTCGCTTTCCACGAATTTTGCCATGATACGTTGAATGGCCTGCATAATTGTACGTAATTTTTGTTCAGTGACCGCAAATGAACTATTTCTTTCGTAATACACTTCGACAATAAGTACGTATTGCTGAACTGTGTAACGTTCCATTTTGTAATGGCATATTCACCACCTAAGAACTGGAAACTCCCAAAACCTACTGCAAGAGTAAAAGCGGCAAGTTTAAATCGGCTACCCTTTATAATTCGTAACATTGTGTGAAATTAGTTTTTCATCCAAAAGTATCATATAGGTGAATATTTGAAGTTAAGTACTCGTGTATTTGACATTTTTGAATTCTGTATTGAAAACTGTCAATGACTAAGGTTATGTCATTAAAAAGTGCAGTGAATGAATGCATTCAGGAAACTTCAACGCTGCAGCGCTTTGACGTAGCGGTTACTTGAATAAACAAAACGCGACCAGTTCGTTGTAGCGCTGTTTTAAAGCAGTAAAGCATATATTTTCATATGATAAACCGCTGAAAGTTTTGACGTTATAAAAAAGCGGTTAAAAAACAAATTTTAAGAAAGGTTGAATTCAGCCCAAAAAATTATATTGGAGAAAATAATCTTGTTTGTTCATGTTAATATCTGAGAAATGAAATAGGAACTATTTTAGATTAGAACACGGTAAAATTAATTATTTTTACACCTGTCCCAAACCATAAATGCAATTTAACAACAACAACCATTTAAGTCAAATGTCATTCTCACTTTTACAATTATTGACATTTGTCAATCAAACCGAAAGTCATTCTGCGAATTCAAGATGAAAAGGACTGCAGCACTGGATTGCTGCAAATTACCTGAATACACCCAATGATAAACACTTACATTCATGAATAAATTTTATAATCTCTTCATGTTGTGGAGAAATATTTTCTTGCCTCTGACTATTTGGAGATGATTTTTTGTGAAAAATAGGTTTCGGTACACTAAAAAATAAAACAAGTATTTTTGATATTCCTTATTATATACACGATATTATCATAAATTAAATAAACAGATAAGCTGAACTTACTTGGATGAATCGTCATTTTCTATTAATTTGTTTTTATTATGATCTCTATAATTATCTATGGTTTGTGAAATACCTGTAAAAATATTTTATTACTACCTCTAGATTATATTTAAATTATCTACCTCTCCTTGTTGTAGTTTTTGTGACAATCTTACTCGGTCCTTTGATATTATACATGACTATAATTTCAATTAGGCTTTTAATTTTCAAAATTACGAAATAAATTCATACACATGCACCATGAAATAAAACACGTGACCAGTGTTGC
Source organism: Monochamus saltuarius (assembly GCA_025584915.1). Classification (NCBI taxonomy): domain Eukaryota; kingdom Metazoa; phylum Arthropoda; class Insecta; order Coleoptera; family Cerambycidae; genus Monochamus; species Monochamus saltuarius. Next base: position 45,876,226 of record CM046721.1, on the reverse strand, counting down.
CAGAGGTCCTCAAAAAATGGTACCAAATCACAAGTTGAAATTGTACGATTTTGGACTTTTGTACAGACACTTCAAAAATATATTTTTTTAAATCTCAGACAAAACACAATATTTCTTGACTGGATTTGTAATAGTTTTAGGTTACTACTATAATTATATCACCTACAAAATATATACTAATATAAAGAGAAAAACTGAACACAATATTTGTAGTATATGTTTATTCCTATAGAAGTGTACAAGAACATATTTTATTTATAAACAATATTCTTGTTTACCAAGGATTGAGAAGCCTGCCACTTAAAACAAGAAGTTTCAACCAATAAAGATTTAGTCATTAACAAAGAGTTACATGTTTCAGGCAATAGCCGATTTCTAGTTTTAGTTTTTATTAAATTTAATTGTGAGAAAGTTCGTTCAGCAGATGCACTGCTATGTGGCAGTGACAAAATATTGAACACAATTTCACACAAATTACCAAATGTTTTTTCATTGGCTGAGTTTTTAAAAGTATTTAATTCGAACCAGAAGTTGGAAAATTCTAATTCTTTTAATTTGCTTTTCACCTTTTCTGACAAATTACACAATTCTCTAGCTGGATGAACAGATGAAAAATGTACCAGAAATGCTAAAAATGTACTTTGGTACAAACGGTTTCAAAATGTACTAGATCTGTACAATTGTACCAGCTCTGGCAACGCTGCACGTGACCTGTATAAGAAGTAAAGTTAGCCGCACACACAAATTAAATATATTGGCCACACATGACACAATATGCAAGCCGCAAACACAAACATAGAAAAAATTTAGATTGTGCCAGTGTCATATCATATTGCCGGCAACACAAACCTAGAAAAAATATAGACTGCGTCGGTTTATGATATAAGTCACGTGACAGGTGTCGCGTTTTCTAGGGACCTAAGGTCCAGAAAATGGATATTTTATTTGCTTTATGTTGGCGGTTGTGCAAATATGATGGCTGCATTGCAATATCAAATTAACTAACTTGCTGTCATTTTAAATGTCATTAAAAGAATGCTCTTCATAGGACGCCATCTTGTAAATAACTAATTTTCGAATTTTGATCTTAATATTCAATGAAATTGGCTCATTTTTAAAAAGGAATTATAAAATTAATACGTAAATGGCGGACGGTCCCTAACTTTACGAAAAAATCAGTAATAAAGAAAAAAAAAAATATATCGTCCAAGTTGAAATAATGGACCGTCCGCCATTCTATATAGAAATACAAACAAGCACTTCCTAAATATTTTACCTAAAAAGCTTTATTTTTTTCTAAAAATGAAAATTGGCAAAACATATTTACTGCTCCAGGAAGTGCTGCCATCTAGTAAAAAACTTAACTACAACCAATCAAATATTATAGTTTTAAAATATGCAACCAAATATACATCCAACAAAAGAAAAAATTGTGAAATATGGGGTCAAATATAAAGTAATATTAGACCCTATGAATGAACTAATGTAATTTATATTTAAGGGTCAAAATTGAAACATGTTTCAGAAACTATTCGATTGGGTCTCGGTAGCATAATATCCAAACACCTGTGTTTAATTTGGCGTTTTTGCGGTGTTTTTGCGCATCTTGACATTCTTGGCAATTTGAGTCGTCCTTATCTTTTATTTGAGTTTGAGTATTTGAAAATTGAGATTTACGCTCTTTTACCTCTGTAAGGTATATGGTAAAAACTGATTATTTTAGTGTTTTCAAATACTTCATATTATGAGAAAAACTTGTGATTTTAGAAAGTTATTCAGGATGGGAAGGATTCAGAACTGGAATCTGAAAAGTATTTATTATCCAAAAAAAAAAAAAATAATAATAAGATAGTGCAAAAATGCAGAAATAGGTAAGTACAGAGTAAGGGTCGTATGACACTATGCTAAAATTAGCACTAATTTCAGTAATTAACCAAGAACTTTTAAATCTTGCATAGTATCATACAGAAACTGCAACAAAAATTGTTGCCTGAAAGTTTTTAGTACGAGATTTTAAAACATGTCCTAATTTCTTGTAAAGAAAATAAGTATGAACATAGGTACAGACCTATTTATATAGTTTTTTTAATGCTTGTTAACTTCATTCTTTGTGCTAACGCGTAACATAACCTTATTTAGCCGTAGTATACGAGGCGGTCACGACAAGTACGGCTGCCGATTATGCGGACCTAGCGGTGGAATGTGAAATCTATGTTTTGGAAGACATAAGACATTTGACATTTGAGACCTTGGGTTTTAGACTGATGCAAACAGACGACAGACGTGTTTGTTTTATTTTGATTGATTTTAGTTGTGATCTTGTGATATATTTTTAACATTTAACATGGTGGTAAAATGTAACATTTGTAGTAAAGAATTCACATTGAAGAAAAATTTGTATGCCCATATAAGAAAAATTCATGAAGTAATGCCTGTGACAGACAAAAACAAACACAAGAATAATATAGTCTGTAGTTTGTGTTCATGTATTTGCCTTTCATATTCTAAATTAAGAGATCACTTTATTTGTGTGCATGGCTATGAGATGTACAATGAAGAAGTTACTTTTCAAAGCAAAAAGGTATAAACTTATAATAAGAACTTGGATCTTTAGAGATGGGTATATATGAAATTATTTTTAGATTTCTTACTATGGAAAGAAAACAAGGAAAAACACTGAGATGTTCATATGTGCAAGTCTCTGGTACACGACCAAGCAGTAATGGACAAAAACATATTATATAGCAGTGATGTGGCAGTGATGCACGAGATTTTTAAAACGGCGCGCGAACGAGAAACGTCGTTCAGCGAATTCTCCTAGGTCCGCATAATCGGCAGCCGTACTGTCGTGACCGCCTCGTCACAGTATTATCCACCCGTATTATCACAGAGGACCTATAGGTCCTCTGTGGTATTATTATTGATGTCAAAAATTATGTCGTGGAGCAGAAATGAAGTGCAAATTGCGCGTTTTTTTCGTTGACGTCACTTTCGGCGACGTACCATTATGGTAGTTATTAATGTTAAACAACATACCGTTCCAATTAATAGCCTTGTTCGCGGTAGCGATTCCGAACTAGTTCAGGATTAATTTACGGATGTGCTCAAGCGCAGTTTGCATTTCGGACGATCAAATTCAAACTGCGCTTGAGCAGATCCGTAAATTAATCCTGAACTAGTTCGGAATCACTACCGCGAACAACTAATATTTCTTCTTTCATAATCATAATCAAACTGCTAGCAAAGCAAAATAAAAACTAACCACACTTTTATCAAAGAAATCTGACGTTTAGAAAACAACTGTCTGTTTTAATCTTCTGCGCCTGCGCGTATATTAAATATTGTAGAAGAAATTTGAAAAGTGTAATACAGAACATTATTTTAACTTAATTTATAGAAAAGAAATTATTAAATTTAGTGCTCATTTTAGTGTAGTGTCATACGACGCTAAGAGTAAGTTTAAATTAAATATTTAAAATGAATAATGTTATAAAATTATTAATATTAAGAAAAATCAGTTACAAAAAATTATACTTTCTTTCTTTTGCAAAAGTGAACCTATATATACCTTATATATAGAGTGATGTTTTATTTGGTTCCAAATGTTTAATACACAGCAATATTTTATATAGGGAATAGATCAACCATGAACTGTTATCAAATGAAAAATGATGGAAAGGTGCTAGATATATCGATGTGTAAATTAGGTACTAGAAAGGAAATTCTATTTGTGTGTAGAAATGTGAACTTTATTTTTTACTCGAAGCCTGTAATACTTATCACAATATTGTTAGAAATAAAACACATTCGAAATTCAACAGGCATTAAAAAAAGATTGTTTTCGATCGAAAAAATTAACCTAAAAAAATCTAATGACAAAGGGTACTTTATTCCAACACCTTACAACACAGGACAAAGATAATAAAAAAATACTCATCCAGAAGAAGCTGTTTTATCAGCTATATGCCTTGCCAAATTTCACTTCGTAATTTTAACGTGTTTGAAAGAAATAATAATATAATAAATAATCTCTATCCCTCATTCTAATCACCCTCAGTTATGGGGACATAACTCCTCAGGAGGGATTCGATTAAAAATTTTTATATGAAGAACTATTAAAATGGACCGGACAATTTACCCTTAATTTTTGTCCACATTATTCGGAATTATTCTGAATATATGCAACGGTAAAAGTGAAACCTGGAACGATTAAATAAAATAATTTTGAGTTTCCTGTTTTATAAAATATAAAAAACAGTTTAACAAAATAATATAAATAATATATTTTTATAATAAACTAAAGCATTTTTTAAGTACCTACAGATAATTGTAAAAAAATTAATGCAAAAATACAATTTAGGGAATGAAAACAGATAAATACTCTATTTATTGCTGCATGATTTGCTATTATGGCACTTGATGTTGCTTCACATTTTTTGTTTATGTAATGTTTTTATATTTTGGCACCATACATACTCTTTGCGTTGTACCGTACCTGAAACTGAAAATTTTCCAGCGGCACTTCTTTTTTATATCATTTGAGGATAAAAAGTTCTGTTTGCATAAATCAGATTCATTCATTAATAAAACCCTATAACAATTTTTCGAAAACTGAAAATTGGCGGTGTTACGTGTCAAATTTTTTTAAATAATTTGTTGTAATAACTTTTTTGTGAGCCTGATTTTTTGTAATTTTGTATATGTATGTATCACCAGTGTTCCGTTGTATTCATTTTCTTGTTTTCAAGACGTTCTTTGTTAATTTTAGAAATCGAGTTTGAGTAAGCAGCTGTTTATTTAACCCACGTGAATGTTAAAGTTGTTTTTCTCCAAAACGGCTAATTTTTACGTGATATAACAAATGGATTTTTTTTAAAGAACTCAAACTTATAAAAATGTTCAAACAAAAAAGTATTAAGTCACTATTTAGGTGACCAGTTTAGGCCCTTTGATGTTGGAAGGTATGTGTCAAATTATGAACATAGGTAACTCGCGGCAAGAATTCAGACGACTTACGTCATACAAACATGAATAATTCATTATATTTTCATCAAAATTTTTAAGAAACTGCTACTGATAGTAATAAAACTATATACTACACTAAAAGTTTGCATTATATATTGCACTAAATTGCAAAAAGTTATATATATATATCATACGTCACGTGCAGATGCCCTATATAAAATTACATTTCAGTGATGACAGCAAGTTTAGTTAATTTCATATTGCAATGCAGCCATCATATTTGCACAACCGCTGCTTAATATAAAGCAAATAAAATATCCATTTTCTGGACCGTAAGACCATGGGCAACGCGGGACCTGTTACGTGACCTATATCATGAACCAACGATATTTATATTTTTTCTAGGTTGAAAATAGTATAATTTTATATTGATAGAAGAAAAGTGTCAACAACAAATCGGTTTTGCATGTGTAGGTGTAGTGGAAATTTTCTATATTTTTTTGTAATTTTGTAAACTTTTTTATAGATATTATTTACAAAAATGCAAAATATACCCAAGAATATTTACACAAAGTTTTGTCTGTCTGTGCTGTCTCCAGTAATTGAGAACTGATAAACTGTGAAGAGTTTGGAAATGCTATGGGCATTTAAAAATTAATAGCATAAGCGTATGTTTTGGTAATGTAGAATATGACTGGCCTCAGCAGTGACTTTTATTTACTATCTCCGAGTTTGTGACAAAGATCTACACTTGCAAGATCAATGATCGTACCATAGAAATCATAAATTAATGATTGATGAAATCATTCACAGTTATTATTAACTCTATGAAATCATGGATCATAGGCATATCTCACTGAACACACGAATACGAATTATATATCATAGTTGTACAATTTTGCCAACAAAACAATACTTTTAAAAGAACAAATTTAAATTTCAAATGTTAACAGAATGAAAACCTTTATTTCCTTATTAACTGAATATATAAAACACATAAACAATTTTTCATACAACTGATAGGATATACATCCATAAGGTATGAACTACAATCAATTAGTACTTCAATTTATTAAATATATTGAATAAAAATTATTTCTTTGCTTCACTGTTAGAGGTATCTTGTTTATCCAGAAGAGCACTATTTATTCCTGCCTTTTTCAGTTCCTCAATTAAATCACCTGATTGGTGCATTTGAATGATTATATCACAACCACCAACAAATTCCCCATTTATATATACTTGCGGAATTGTTGGCCAATTAGAAAATTCTTTTATACCTGAAAATAGCATAGATCTAAACTACTTGATAAATTATTAGTATGAAGGCAAATGTTTAAATTACAAAATGTATTTATAATCTGCAGTTGATAATAATACATCTATATGATATAGAACCGAGCTTATTCGATACTTCGACAATTTTATTATATTGATATAAATTGTTATAAAAAGTTACCTTGCCGAAGTGAATCATCTTTTAAAATGTTATGAGCATCATAACTAACACCATGCATTCGTAGAACTTGTACAACAGCATTACTAAAGCCACACTGGGGCTGCTCAGGGACTCCTTTCATAAACAGGACAACTTTATTATTCTTCACTAATTTTTCAATTTCTTCTTTGGACTTTATACTATAAAATCTTGAGGTCATAAAATTTACTTTTATTAAACGTCCTGATTTCCTTAGAATTTCCATTATTATATTTCACCTGAAACTGAAAGTATAAATATAGGAAAAATTAGAAAACATTTCAATAATTCTTCTTCGTCTTCTAACACTACCACAACAACTGAACAACTGATTGTAGAAAACGTATACCAAAGATATGTAGTAGACGGCTTGAATAAGCCTTAAAATGGGCAAACCTACTAATAGGGAAGTCCGTCATCTACGCCATTAATAGCTGACCACACATCGACGATCTTTCACTGTGCCAGACTTTGTCATTCAGTAATTCAGTCATACTGGCAAGTGGCAATGTGTGAAATATAACGAGGTACGTCTTTTCCCTACAGACAAGGCCTGTCACATGTTTTATCTGTGGCTCGGCATAAACTAACAGAGTCCTCAGCGTGTTAGAACGGTCGGTATTTGAACACGTATTGTGTGGTAGTTGTCTAGTATAAGTGTAAACAACAAACTAAAATAATGACAGATCAAACCATGAGATTTTGTTCAAAGATTTTATAGTTATACGAACAGTTTCCATGTCTTTGGAAAATAAAATCGAAATATTGTGTTAATAAATCGATAAACAGAATATCGCCTTTGTTTTTTCACTAATAATAAAATTAATATACGAACAGCTCCTCTGGTACTGGAGTGGTGGACAGACAGGACTGCTCTCGTGGACGGCTGGCCAGGATCCTGTGATCTGTGCCAGGATCTGAAGCAGTTTTTGTTTATGTTGTGTATGTTGTTTATGTTATGTGTACTATGAATCCAGCTTAAAGCTAGCATAAGCATAAGCAGTACGCGATAACGTATAGGCCGTATGACTTAATTTGTAGTAGGCGCATTTATAATGCACATAACATAATCCGTACGCAAGCGCGAGGTGAAGAACTATCAATAAACAAAAACTTAAATATATATATGTTAAACATTCAATTTCTGTCTGTTTTTCATTATAGCTGAGTATTAGACATATATGTAGTAAATATACGTTAAAAACGTAAAAACAAATCACTGAACACAAAACAGAATCTCTTCCATAATCCAGTTCTGTGTCGAAATTACATCCGAATTTATTCGATTATGCACGATTTTAACCGATTCGGTAGCGATAAACATAAGAAATAAAAATGAACCATTTCTTTACGGCATACGGATATGATACGGTGTCTATGAATGGTTATATGTATTTCCCTATACTTTATCTCTAATACGTCTTATCGTTATAGCATACTGCTTATGTTATGTGTACTATGAATCCAGCTTTAAAATGAACCATTTCTTTACGGCATACGGATATGTTACGGTGTCTATGAATGGTTATATGTATTTCCCTATACTTTATTTCTAATACGTGTTATGCTTATAGCATACTGCCTATGTTATGTGTACGGTACTATGAATCCAGCTTTAATGTGACTATTGGCGAAAATTTGGAAGTGACCGATATCTGTTGATTTCGGCACTGCTGTGCTATAATAGAAAAGTGAAGTTTTGTATTTTTTTAATTTCCTATAATTTTGTATGCATGAAATAGTACCATAATATAATCCGTAAATAGTATAATTTTATCTTGAATGAAGTGCAATGAAGACAATTTGTATTAAGTAGGATGTGGGGGTGAACAATATTTAAACAAATCTTTCATGTAAGAAAACTGATACAGAAACGCTGCTATATAAGTTTTGTTCCTTCATAGTAGTTTCTATAAGATATATTCTCATTTTCTTCACTTAGATTTGAGGTTTTGTTACAAAGCGGTAGAAATAAAATTGGCCTTTCTAGGAACGTATTAAAAATTGCAACGCTCTCTCTTTCCCTATCTTCTCGAATCATATTGGCGTTTTCTTTGTAAATCTGTATCACCGCATTTTTTGCAGCTTTGAATTGTGGAGTTCGGAAATTTTCAAGCCATGGTCGTATAGATCTCAAAAGTTGAATGGTTACCTTGTTCTCAATGTTCAATTCTTTAATTGCATTTGTATGCATAGGTGTAGCGGAAATATTTATATTTTTAGTAATTTTGCAAACTTTATTGATATCGTACGATATTTAGTTATAAAAAGTGTACAAAAATGCAAAACAAACCCAAGAATATTTGCACAAAATCTCGATGCTGTTCCCCAGTGCTCCTCCTCTTACTGATATTTCCCTGTATAAATTTCACGTAAACCCGAGACTTTGCATGCAGTGGAAAATTAAATTGGGAATCGGAAAACCGGTAATAAAACACAAGACAATATAGTTTGATAACTCCTAAAATACACTTTCACCGAAATATACAAAGAATTACCATAAAACATAACCTCCCTGGTAATTAAAAGCTATATAATCTAACGGCAACTGTAAACAAATTGTTGTTTTTTACCTCAAAGTGTACTTTACATTATTGGATTTTTCTATTTGATACATAATTGGATTATGTCAAATGCGATATTTATATGTTTACACTATTGGTTTGTAGATTTGATCTCATTGGTTTGATATTGTATTTGATTTTTCTGAAATAGGACGGTAGCTATTTTCATCCGACTTTGTATTTGATTTTTTGTGTGAACATGCGCAATGCACTTGTATTCTCTAAACGCGTCACGTCAACATTCAAATATACTATAAATATATAATCTATACCTACAAACATTTAAGTTTAATTTTGCGGTTATGTTTTAATATTTATTTATAGTATGTGACAATTTCCTCAAATCAAAATATCGAGGTAACTACTAATTTCTTTTGACTAGATCAAATGTAAATATAAAAAAAATCAAATAACTAATAATATAAAGTATCTTTTTAGACCCTGGTTAACCGATGGTTAGCCCTTACATTCGACAACTTGAATTTTACAGCGCCCTCTACTGGTTAGTGTATTTCGCGAATATATGTTTCTAACACAAAATAATACAAACAACGATATATTTTTTATTCTAATCTAACCACAGATCATTGGACGAAAAAAAAACTGCTAACCCTAACGTGACCCTAACCTACACAAACCAAAAAGATAACGATTTCAAAAAGTTTCCAGAAATATAAAATGAGTGCGTCTCTAGCTCGTAAGGGATTGGAAATTGTGGAATCTACATATAACACAGGTATGTTTATATTTGGTTATCTTGCTACTCTTTAGTTAATTTTTGTTGCGTTTATTGGACCTAAATTACAATATTCATGTGTTTAACACGCAATTTATGCTATTTACTTTCGATTAGAAAAAAAATCAAAGACGTTTTACAAAATTAGAGTTTTTTGTAGTATATTTATACCTACCTATGGATTGTCGATGAAATTTATTATTAGCTTGGTCTTACCTACAATAGGTCAGCCCACAAAATGTTGATATTAGTTGTGTTATAAACAATTGTGAAGTTAAAAAGTTATAGTATTTTTCATCTCTAAGTTATTTGTAATAGAAATACCCTTAAAAGAGTGATGCTAGAAAATGTTCATTTAGTTAGAGGCTAGCGTATGTCACATGCTTGCTGAGGTGACTGCAGACATTACCTTTTTGTTTACAAAATTGTAGTGAATGCGTTAACTTTGTAGTATATTACGAGTTACAAGCTGATTGTATGTCGGAAAATAAGCATAAAAGAAAAGTGTATTAAAATAATCATAATGGCAAAAAAATGGTGCTTTGTACCTGTATGCACAACCATAACAACAAAAACTCCAACTAAGATATGTGTAAACATCCCAAAGCAATAAATAATAATAAATAAATAGGAGAATAGCAAGCAATTTCTCGGATCCCCTGCTGTATTTTCAATTTATTTTGTTCCCAAATAAACTTCATATTTTGTTTATAATGTATCTACTTAACAGATAATTTTAATATATATTAATTTTTTTGTGGGCTGAAAGATAGATCTGTCTTATAAGGTTCTTCATATTTATCTGAGTTTGGGTATTTTGAATTTTCTCAAATAAGAACATCAAAAATATTGGTAAAAAAAACAATTAACTTTCATAACAACACCGTTTCACATAGTTATGCCATCTCTAATATATCAAATGATTTCAAAATAAAATTAGAAGAGATATAGTCGCGGCAAGAATTCAAACGACTTACGTCATGGTTGACGTTACACAATTGTTTTTATTGTCATCATAATTTTCGATATTTGGTCGCGTTAAAAGCAATAATTTTTGAAATTTGGTGCAATATATAGTGCAAACAGTTAGTGTAGTATATAGTTTTATTATTCTAAATTGCAGTTTCATAAATATTTTGATGAAAACAAATAATTATTCAATTGTTCGTATGACGTAAGTTGTCTGAATTCTTGACGCTACTATACAAATATTTTATTTTGTTTCATTAAAAAAATATATACATAAACTAAATTAGCTTTAAACATTAAAATTTTCGGACACCAGGAAATGCCAATTTACTATAATAAATTCACATTGTTTGCTATGAAATTCTTTTTTTTAGCATAGTATTATTTTAGATTATAAAATTGCTTTAGGTCCCAAAAAGAGGAATGAAGTATTTAGATTAGTACCGCAAAATCAAAAGTTTATTACCAAAAAACACAATAAAGGTGGAAGAGGTAAGTAATAACATGAAATTCAATGGTTTACTGTAATTTTCTTGTGTTTCAGTGGAAAAAGTAAATATACTTTCTCATAAAAATAAGATAAATATCACTGAAGCTAAAAGGAATTTTAAAACAAAAGATCAGATTCTGAAAGAAAATTTGAAAAAATTGAAATTAATAAGAAAAGCCAGTAAAGTTACACTAGATAAGGACACTATAAATCAGGTAAGTAGAAATTACTATCATTATTGAGCATATCAGATTTTAATAGTCAATAGACTGCACTAATGACTGTATTGTGATTGCGCTGACATGGCTTTTAGAGAGTAATTGTAAAACTTATGGTAAAATATAAAATGCCTTTGCTGGTATCAAAAACGAGTTGTTATTCTGTTGAAAACCCAAATAAATAAATATTTTGTTTCATAAAAAAATATCATTTTACCCGATATTTATTCAATACTGGTGGTGGCTCTGATATAGTTTATTATTAATTTTAATATATTCAGCAAAAGCAATGTTGGAAAATTGTTAGTTACAAAATGCAACATCATAAATTGTCAAAACAAATACATTTGTCAATTATCGACACTTTTTCATAACCTATGACATGTTCCCAAGTTGGGGGAAACGTATATGTAAGCAAGTCTATTAATGAAGGGTCGCAAGCAATAAATTTTAAGTCTAAGAGTAAAGGGATTATTAGTTTGTTTATATATTTTGAAAAACTTTATTTTCATTTACCTGCCATTACATTTTATTTAGTAGAAGTCTTCACTTTAATAATTATCTATGTATGAATTTTATGTATTTATTATTATTATTATTTTGTCAATTATAGTATTAATTTTTGGATACTAATACATTTCACCTCTACTATTTGAATTTTTATACATATTAATAAAACTGTAGTTGCTTTAATACCGCTGTACTATATCTAAAATTAGTAGCTCTAGTTGCTTTATTAGTTTAAGCAACAAATGGCATGGCATCTGACGTGTTTATTTGTCAGAAACATATTATAAGAAGTTTGGTGGGTGTATCAACGCAAACATCTTGTCGTATCTTCTTCCAAAAGTTAAATTTGCTGACATTTACATGTGGGTATATATTTGCTGGAAATCTGCACTTATGTTTATGATAATCAAAATTTATTTGCTAGGAATATGGATCATCATTATTTTACTAAAAACAGAAATAACTTTTATACTCCTTATAAGAGATTTAATATTTGTAAAAATCTGCCTTTTGTTAAATGCCTAGACATTTTCAACTGATTACCCATGGAGATTAAACTTTCTAGAACAAAAAACATGTTTGTTAAATGTCTAAAAAAGTATCTAATCGATAAATGTTTCTACGACATTAATAAAGCTAGACAATTTTAACATGTTTTATTTGCCTCCTGCTAGAACAAATATTCTGCAACACTCTCCACTTCATATTATGTGTGATTTATGTAATGAAGTTATCTTGCCCGTAGATTTTATGGATTGCAATATTTCAACTCTGAAAAAAACTTGTTTTGTAATTGTTATTGTCTTTATCTAGATATTTAGACTAATTATTTTTTCATATTTGTTTACATGTGTTATGTCTAAGTATTGTGTAATTTACTTCATGTATGCTTTTTTTGTGTATTTTCCTATTCTCTAACTGGGTCTTTGACCTGTTGAATAGTGTAAATAAAATAAAATGAGTTTTACTCATGTACTAATTAACTTGTTTATCTTATTACTTGTACATATTATCGTTTGTATTATTTATATGAGATTTATATTATGACGATATATATTTAGTATATATCTGTATTATTAAAAAATAAAAGGAGTTTTACTAATGTACTAATTAACTTGTTTATACTCGCGACAAGAATTCAGACGACTTACGTCATATGAACAAATGAATAATTCATTATATTTTTATCAAAATATTTAAGAAACTGCAACTAATAGCACAGAATATATAGCTAACGCAACAGAAGGCTCGTCAAGTGTGTTTAAATGGAGTCCCGAAAGAAGCCGGCTCAAAAGCCGGCTTCTTTCAAACTGCGCATGTACAGTAGAAAGAGTAAGTTTAGCTATTAGCTCGTGGGTCACGCCACAGGCGAGTCGATTTTAGCGCCCAATTCAGAGCCCGTTGCCAAATGTAAATGTTACGGGAGTTATTAGAATATTATACCTAAATAATAAAAGTATTAAATAACAATAATAATATGTATTCTTACACATCAGCGATAACTGACATTTTTATAATTTACAGTAATTGTAATTAAAAATAAGGTAGACACATATGTAAATAAATAGGAACTTTTTAAACACATTTAAAAATTTTAAATTGTGTTAGAATAATAATAATACATACATACATAAATATTTATAATTTTATTAATTGATTAATAATATGACATGATTTTTCTTTCGGTATGGATCCAGAATTATATCTTGTTTGTATTACTTCGATAATTACAAGTGACATTTTTTATAATCGAAGCAAATATTAAAACGACGAAAAAAAGCTTATGCATATATACATAATACATATATACATGTACATGCCCATAATAAAATTCCTTGTGCCTTTATCTCAGAAACTGTGATACGAAAAAAGTTTAAATAAATAATCTTTGGGGATTTCTTTAAATTTATATGCGTTGAGTTAAATATGTGTTCTGTACAGATAGATAAAATTATATTTTCACAAAAAATACAAATTACATTCCTCTGATGTTTTCAGTATCATATAGATTATAGATAGCTAGAATGTTTATAATTATTATTGATTGTATACGAAAGGTATACTTAACTATAATGATATATGTGACACTGTACGCGGTCTACGGACATTCGAGGCTCGTTTTAGTCGAGCGGCGGCAGCTTGTCTAAAATGTGCCTCTTGTATCTTGTACAATCGTTTGCAATAATAATGACACTCTCTTAAAACAGTTTTGAACTTCTGGAAGTTCTGAATAGAAATTTCATTAAATCTCTCTTGCGTGAAACAACTAATAACTAATGTTAAAAATTTAAATCAGATTTCAATATGAATATGTCAGATGTTCAAAATAAATCGCAAAATTCATTTTAGTGAGTGTCATTAATATTGCAAACGATAGTACATTGACGAAAGGTGAGCGTAGCTGCAGTCGACGATGGTTCCGACGAAGTTGGCTGCCGAGCGGCTGCTCGTCTATCTTTGTCTTGAGATATGGCCAAGGCGCATTCAACTGTTTTTATAGAATTTTTTACACACAGTGGCAGATCTTTTTATGTCAGTTTGTTTTGCTACTGTTTATGTGCACTTGTTAAGTTTCTATTTCAATTATTACTATTATTATTATTATTATTAAATACGAGTAGGTATATTAGAATAAATCTACAATAATGGCTGGAAATACCTAAGTGCCAATATGTTAATTGTGGTGAAACTCGAAAATCGGGTGTTCAAATGTTTCGGTTTCCACATAAAAATGAAGATTTATGTAATAAATGGTCTATACGCAAAAAAAAAACTGCAATTATTATTTTTTTAACCCATAATTTAATTTTTGCAAACAATACAATTTAAAACTGTAAGTTTGTATAATACATAACATTGTTATACTTGTAACGGTATGATACAACAATAGTTTCTCTTTGTCTTTATCCTAGGAGACACAAAATATATGATTTAAAAAAATACCTAATTCTCTAAAATTTACAAATATAAATTATAAAATTGACTTGCTACTAAAACTTCAAATTGATTTAATTTAATTCAATTTAAGATAATTTAATATTCCATAGGAATTAGTCAATGTTTCAAACTAAGTATAAAGTTGATTGAACCGATTTAATTTTGATATTTTTTTCTCTAAAACTAAATTTACCGCACAAAATAAGAGAGTAAGAAAATGTTTATCTAATACATAATTACGTAAATTAGGCTAGGCAGCTAAGGGAGAAAAAAAATCTATCCAATTTTTTAAATAGCAATATAACCACCAAAATAAGAATATAGCTTGCCTTTACTTTTGTAGTAGGTACCTATATTTGTTTTAACACGTATTTAAGAGATAAATTCATAAAAAATTACGGAAAAAATACATAAAAGTTCACCAATTGTTTACAATTGAATTCGTATCCAGAGGTTGGAAGGTTATTTTTATTTTTGCATTTTGATAAATATTTTATTTATTTATTACCACGATTTTATGTGATGATGTGGTAATTTGATTTGATTTATTGTACCTAATATTTAAAACTTTTTATTTTATTTATGATTTATTTTACCCTGTTACCATTTATCTATTTATCAAAATGTTTATTTCTGATTTGATTTGTTTATGTGTTTATTTATTCATAATACAGTTTTAACTACAAAAATTTGAATCGATAGTATATCGAAAGAGGATACCTACTATTTCTGCCTATCACATTTCACTGATTTTTTTTATTGTCTCTAAAATATATAATAAATAAATCAGTATCTGTATAGAAGTAATTTTTTTTAATGATTTATATTATTTTTTGTCGACAACAAAGTGCGATATGAGTCTTTCAAACAACAGGGAAGTTTCATTTAATCCGAAGAAATACAAAATTAAAAAAAAACGCAGTGTTGTCCCAGAACGCACCTTAACGAAATTATTGAAAACTTCATAAGAACGTTCACCATGCGAACATAGGTCAAACTTTTTCATTTCATTTTCTCACAATAAACAAGAGTACTTTTTTTAGTCTAAGGTTGAAGCTACCCAGATTTATTATTTTAAAGTCTTTATCATACAGGGTTTAGAAATTTAGGCAGTAAGTTGTAAAGTTTAGCCCATCCCTGGTAAACTAAAAAAGCTAAATATGTTTCAAGGACACTATTTTAAGAGCTCCTTACTAGTTGTCCATCACATTAAATTTTTATTAAATTATATTAAGTACTTTAAAAGTTATTAAATAAAAACGATTACCAGCTGCGTTCTTCAGACACATATCTCCGTAGGGAGGTTATGTAGGAAAAAAATTTTATACAAATTTATCATCTTATTTTTTCATGTTTTATCTGCACCCGAGAGATTTCCCACATTTTCCCGGACGAGTACCTGGCGAGTGCAAATATTCCATCACACACATCGCTAAACGCAAATAATGCTTCTAGTTGCGGGCGGGTAGTTGACGTGTCTAAGCACTGGCTTAATTAGTGCTTGGTGAAACGGATGATTTAGACTTTATTTTAGATGTATTAAGTGAAACGGATGATTTAGACTTTATTTTAGATGTAATTATTAACTGCTTCATTAATTTGAGCCTCGACAACCTATGTGAAATTTTTAACATTTATTGCTCGATAATATATTTTGCTTATATTATTTAGAATTTCTTCAATTTTCTTTTATTCAGCTGCCTTTAATATATTCTAAACCTTTCTCTGCTGGTTTTCAATTTCATATTTCAATAAATAAAATGCATTTAGGCAAATTAAACATGATTAAAAATATTAAAATAATGAACATAAAACTCCTTTTGTTTTATATAAAAATTACCTGTTTACAATTCTTTCTAATTTTGAAGAGTATCATAAATATATCTAATACAATGATAATATGTATATATATTAAAAATTCTTTTGTCTATCCAAAATATAGATATTTCTAACTCTTGAATGAATGAACCGTCTTATTTACGAGCTTATTTATGAAAATATATTCTGTACATAAGTATAAGCTTATTCACACGTCGCACATACATAAAATTCAATTCAATTTCTTGAAAACCGTAGCACATAGCAAAGTAAAATATTTTAAAATAACATTTTTAAAATTTTGCCTACATTTGCCTCGGTTTAGCTATATATCAATTTTCAATAATTAATATAGTCGCATACTAACATTTTTAATGCATAAATTTACTGGTACGACTTTGAAACTAATTTTTTCGAAAAGGCTTTAAGTTATCAAAACTTGGTGTGTACCATTAGAAGCGCTATAGTTTTTTTTATATAGGTATTGAAAAAATTATGAACATTAGTAAAATCGTTGTTTTACAACTGCGATATAATGAAAAACATAATTGTCAAATAAAATCCAAGCATCAATAATTTGATTTTAAGTTCGGCCCTACTGAAAAAAGTTGTAGAAGTTTATTTTAAATTATGGTAAAGCGTTCCATTTAGTTATAGCTTAAAAAATGAACCACAAATAAGCGAGTTAAGCGGCGATTTTACTCCACTATTAAAACTCTTAAACGCATACGCACTTTATAAAGACGGCAAGATATGGCAACAAAGGCAGCGGTCGTCAAGGAAACGCAGCAGCTAGGCCGCTTCTATCGAAAAGCGCATATTTATAAGTTTTAAAATTTTAACAAATACGATCGTTCGCCATCTGTCAACAACCTCAGGACCTATGCCCTAATATGACCCCACGAGAGTTCTGTTGCGTAGCTATATTTTCTGTGCTAATAGTAATAAAACTATATACTACACTAAAAGTTTGCATTATATATTGAACTAAATTGCAAAAAATTATTGTCTTTAACGCGACCAACTATTGAAAATTACGTTGACAATAAAAACAAATGTGTAACGTCAGCTGTGACGTAAGACGTCTGAATTCTTGACGCGAGTATATCTTATTACTTGTACATATTATTGTTTGTATTATTTACATGTGATTTATATTATGACGATATATATTTTGTATATATCTGTATTATTATTTTGTATGTGAAAATTTTGTATGTGTATACAAATTTATTAGTGTGTGTTTGATGACGGATGCTATATTAATGTAATTATTAATCAAAAGGAATAAAGTTGTTGTATTGTTTGTAGGGGTTGTAGGGTGTATTGAAGGAGGGAAAATATTTCTTTGCGGGAATATGTTTGGGATAGTTAGGACATAAAAATATTAAAGTCCCCACCCCTAGCCCGTTCGCTTCAGGGGAAGAGGGGGTACAAATGTCTCCTTTTTGGTTTTTGCTTATAATTCGAAAACAGTGTCTTGAACCCAAATTGTTTTACATAAAAATGGGAGCTTATAAAATTTTGTATAAGATTGATTTCACATATTTTTTTGCTATAATGCACCGTTTCTGAGATACATGCATTCAAATGTCGGTAATTAAAAAAAAAAAAAACATGTTTTACAGAGAGAGTACTCCCTAATATCCTCTGTCAGTTCATCTATCAAGCTCCGCAATGAAAACTTTGTAGTAGATCATCTCCTGCTTTTCCAACGGATTTGCATCAGTAAAAAAGTGACGTCAACTTTATTAGAGAATTATTGGCAGTAAGAATTGGCTCCATTTCCCTTTGCCTTATTCAATGAGGGTTGTATGAGGAAAACAAAAAAATCCGTACTTTACAAGCTGTTTAAACCAACCAGAGAAAGGTTATTGATGAAGGCTTTTTCTTACATAAAGTCATCTGGCAAAGAGGATCCTCAGTTTCCACTACTAACATAGAAACATAAGGCATAAGATGTACCACTATTTTTTATGAATATAGCAGTTTTCCCAACAGCATTATGTCGGTAGAACAGGAAAGGTGCTATTGAATGAAAAAGTGTGTTGACATCAACTTCAATCTAGAAACTGAATGTCAGTGACTCAAGAATTATTTATCTCCAACCACCAGAACAAAGATAGGCTGATCAACCTATTGAGCTCTAAACGACACCATAACATATCAAGCATCACATATAATACTGACGTGTTGATTGTAAGCACCAGCCATGTGGCTGTTATAGGGGAAGACTTCGACCTCACTGTGCCACTTACAGCAAAAACTCCACCTGACCATAACATCCTGTTCATAAAACCTGACAGAGGAAAAGTACAAGCCAACGTTTACTCTACCCATCAAATGTAACTGCTGGGACTCGAGGAAATTTTATTATACACACTGGCTGTGATTCTAGTAGCACGACATTCCAGAAGAGTAAACTTGATTTTGTAAAAATATAACAAAAAACATCATGGCCATAACAAGAGCAGTTGAAGTGCTCCACAACTCATCTTGCTCACATGCTGATGTTAAGAAAGCTGGGCAAATATACATGCTGAAATGGTACGGTGTCGCTGCTAAGTTCTTTTGAACTCGGTATTAAATATAAAACGAGATCTTGCATTGCTTCCACCCAGAGACGGGGCAACAAATAAGCACGTATTACGCACATTCCAACAAGTGCAGCTCTGGCTGGGAAACCAACTAACTTCAGACCTGTGAGGTTGGAAACGCAAAGACAATATCTTAGCACCTGTGGTGACAAAAAACGAAACAACACCCAGAGAAATTTTGAACCTTGTATTTTGTAGATGCACTGTAGCAGTGAAAGGTGTAGCTGCAAAAAAGCAGCGATAAATTACGTTCCATTATGCCAAAACTGTCAGGAGACTGATGATGAAGACAAGGGTGATTGGCAATTTGTGCTGCGATCGGTATTGATGGTGCAGCCAAAAGCAGGACCCTCCTGGCTCAAGAGGAACAGGCCCAGTTAATTTTGTTTTGTTAAGATTTTTCATTTGTTACATTTTCTCCTTATTAGTTTATATAAAATGAAAATAAAATTTATACATATGTATGTATTTTACACATTTGCCTTCTTAGGTTTTAAATTTTTCACAATTAACTTGAAAGTTGGTAAATTTTTGCCTATTTGTGTATGAATGTACAACAAATTAGCTTGTAAACTCTGTAATAATGAAGATAACGAGTTTTCTTGAATTTTATGAACTTCTCTTGAAAAATCAATACTTTTAACCAACAAATTCAAATTGCTGTAACTTCTGCCTCATTGGAGATAAATTAGCATATTTGTATATACTTTTGAATAAAATTTATTGCTCCAAAACATTCTCTTATAGGACTTTTGTGTAAAACAAACGGCCGAGGAGTTACCAGAAGATTTATGACAAAAAAGTTTTTTTTTTTTTTTTTTAATTACCGATTTTTGAGAGGAGTATCTCTGAAATGGTGGAAATGTATGGAACTATAATCTTATAGAAAATTTTATAATCTCATTTTTATCTAAAGAATTTTCCAATGCAACGCACTGTTGAGTACTAAGTGAAAAACAAAAAAAGGTACCTTTCCCTCTCTCCCCCAGAAGTGGACGGGCTAGGGCTGGGGACTTTTAATATGTTTAATTTTCCCCCTCTCAATGCACGCTACACCCCCTTTTCGGCCATTCATTGACTAGCTTATATCATCAATTTGAATTCAGCAAGGTACACTTTTATTACATATCTTCTTTTTATTTTATTTAGCAGATATAATTGCTATAATATTTTCTTCACCTACTCTTTATTCACATACTCATTGTTTTGATGTACTTATGTTAAAATATAGTTCAATCTCCAACAGGTAACAACAACACATGCAAAGCTACAGATAGTCCAGTCATTTAAGGTTTTATCTGCGGAAAAATTCCTAGTGAGCTGAATTCTTGTTACCCTTTATTACGGTGTTGTAATGAAGATGTGAAAAATTGACATTGATATCTTGCCGGCTAAAAATGTTATAAAGATCAAAAGGTCACGAAAATCAGGTTTTCGCAAATATCTCACACCTATTGCTCGAAGGTCAATAGAGGTCATTATAAAAATTGTTTGTCGTGAAATTATCTACAAAAAATGCCTCTTGCATTTTTCCGTAAAATTAACCGTTTTCGGAGTAGAGTGCTGAGAAAGCGACTATATTATGACAATGCAATCGTTTCCTCACCACGTTCGAGGTAGAATGCAAGGCGCGTTTTTTTTACATGGTTTCCCTTGTATCCATGATATGTAATAAGAGGTTTTTTTATTGAAGAGTGGATAATTTTTTATTTGAATACTGAAAAATACAGAAGAAACAAACTTTAGTATATATTTTTTTTTGTCATTCATTGTTGATATCTTCAGTTTCTATATCAACAATTGCTGACAAAACGTCGAGTGGACTTATTCCTATATTTAAATCGACATATTCATCATTTTTATCATTGGTTGATGCTGCGTCTGCGTGCTGATTCTTTTCTTACGCGGAGATATAATTTTTACGTCAATTACTATGAACATTTACAAAAGTCACAGTACTTAAATATTCAATATTACCATCACCTCTAGCGATACTAGCATTTTTTAATGTTTGTAGACCACGCCTAACTTCTACTACATCACTATCCGATAACAATTCATTGCATATAAAACATGTATCACTCATTATAAAAACTGTTCAAGAGCATGAAACTACTAAAATAACGTCTTTAACACTCAAGAAATAATTTTCAACTGAGCTAAACACAGTCCGACAGGCAGTAGCAGGTATAAAGGGATGGGTCTCGAAACAATAAAATATGGAACATCTTGCCAGTGGAGGTCGTTTGTATAATATTTAGTAGATTTTACTAAGTTTCCAAACCTCTATAAGTATATTTTTCACAAAACGCACAAGTATCAGATAGAAGTTTTGAAGACACTTACACCACCTCAATAAAAAAACTTATTACATATCATGGATTATGCCCAAGGGGGAAACCATGTAAAACAAGCGCGCCTTGCATTCTACCTCGAAGGTGGTGAGGAAACGAGTGCATTGTCATAATATAGTCATTTTCTCAGCACTCTACTCCGAAAACGGTTAATTTTACAGAAAAATGCAAGAGGCATTGTTTGTAGATAATTTCACGACAAACAATTTTTATAATGACTTCTATTGACCTCCGAGCAATAGGTGGCGAGATATTTGCGAGAAACTGATTTTTGTGACCTTTTGACGTTTATAGCCGGCACGATATCAATGTCGATTTTTCATATCTTCATTACAATGCCGTAATAAAAGTGTATACAAAAATTCAGCTCACTAGGAATTTTTTCGCAGATTGAGGTTTAAAATGCCTAAAATGACTGGACTAAGATGTCTGTGTTTCGATGCAGCCTTGATCATATATCTCTTTTTGTACGTGATAAACAGCGATAGAAATAGGAATATCGCATCATAACACTATCTGCAGAAAATACATAAAATTATTTCATAATTTGTAAAAATTGTGATCTGATTTATTTATGACATGTTCTTCTATAATTTCACTACCGGAGTATAGTTAGTCGTTAAGAGATTGATTGTCATTACAGAGTTAATAAGAATTATATTATAGGCATATGTAATTCAGCATCAAAAAAAAAAAATAGTGTTATTTCCAAATTATTTAATGAAAATAACTGTATTCTAAAATAAATAAAATATTGAGTTAAATATCTTCCCATTATTAGGGCAGAATATTTTCTAACTATTTATTATTTTCTTAATTATTAAAATTAATATTTGTTGCAGATTATTGAACGAGCAGTTACGAAACGACCAGTAAAAAAAGTTAAGAAACAGAAGAAAGATAACAATAAAACTGCCTTTACAGAAGAAGATTTCAAGAAATTTGAGGAAGAATATTTTGACGACTAAACACAATGCTATTATCAGATCATTTTCTGGGAATGTTAGAACTTGGAATAAGTGTTGGTACATTGTTGTATTTATTTTTCCTTTTAATATTGCTACCGATTTTACCCGTTAAAGAAAATATTTTTGAAATATATACACTTCCACAACTCATATTGCTTGGTAGTGGAATTTTTGGCTTAGTCTTTATTGGAAGTTTATCTCTTTTTACATTAATTGTCTTACATAAAGAAAAATGTAGGTCAATTAGAAATTCATAAATTTTATCAAAACGTATGCTGCTATAAATTACATCTGATACGGGCCTCTTCCAAGTCCAGCACCCCACCATGGCCTGAAATGGTAAATTATTAACAGGACTGCTTCAATGTTGTTTAAATTATAAATGTTTAAATATACGGCATACAATAAATATATAAAATTATGAGGTAATTTTGTTTGTATTTACTAGACACTTTAATCTTTTAAATGAAATATATTTTGATATGTTTGAATACAAATTTATTTAAAAGCCTAGGATTATGGAAACCTGAAGCTACTATTTTAAAAGTATAACAAGAAAGTTCAATCAATCACACAAAATAGTGCATTCTACATTCGTCAGTAAATACGTTATAATTTAATTGGTATCGTCATCATCATCATCATAAAGATAATATTAAAAGTTTTCTCTAATAAACCTCAATGAATAAAACAGAAATAAGTTTATGACTTAAATCTGGTTTAATTTTGTGAAAGATTGTGTAAGTATATAAAATCTTAAAATGGCATCTGGTTCGCAAACAAAATAATTTGCTAAAAAATATCAATATACAGGGTGAGTCAAACATCGGGAATAGATTCCTTACAAAATTTTATGAAAAAAGTGTAAATGCATAATATATCTTTTATCTCGTCTTGAACATAGATACAGGGCGATCTAAGTCGAGGGAAAAAAATCCAATTTACCCAATTACTCAAAAATGACGAGCCACTTTCCTAAAATCTTGTTGGTACATATTACTTAGGGCGGATCATCTTGTGAACTAAAAACTGAAATCAGGTTATAACCAGTGGTGTAGATACAACACCTTTTGTGAAAAATATTTGATTCGCCACTAAACAAGATAAAAAAACATGAGATTTTTTGGAATGCCCATTTCCTTTACTACATAAAAGGACTGGTAAAAAATTTGTCAGAAGCACTATTTTCTCATAGAAATACTTTTATGACAATTGTACATTAAATGTAAAATTTAAAAAATCCATAAATATCCAGGCGAGATGGCTTTCATCACCCTATATATCTTTGTTGAAGAGCGAAATAAAATGTATACTGTAATTTACATAGTTTACTTGAAACTTCGTAAGGAGTTATTCCTGAAGTTTGACTATTTAAACTTGACTCACTCTGTACAGTAGAAGACAGTATAAAAATGTTTAAAAAATTTGGTCAATTTCTAAACCAGGTCAATTTTGCGGTAACCGTACGTATGGTCACGTTATATATGCTACTAAAAGTAATGCCAACGTTTGAATTAAATACTTTTAGAAACACTATGTCTATGGTGTGCTCAATTTAGTTCATACGTATAGATTTTTCTTCAATAAAGTAGAAAAAAGTGTGAGCAGTTTTATGAGATATTGTACATAAAGCTCCAAAAAGGTATCTGGCTAGAAAACATCAAAAGATTTCGAAACATAGTCTTGTTCATCTAGGATTTGATCCTGAATCCTTAAGGTTGATAGGCACAACTTCAGAAATTGATATGACACTGTTCCTATATTCCAGGGGAGTCAAACTCAATTAAAATACGGGCCACTTGGTGCAATAAGATTCGTGTAGACTGCATCACATTTACAAATTTCTTAAATTGATATTCTGAAGTGAGGATGCATGCAGTTAAAGGGTTAATGAGGGAATTGTGTGTAAGGTACTACCTCCATCTCCTCTAAGCGCTATTTTCTTCATAATAATTTTTTCTATTTTCATCGTGGGCCACAAAAATACTTCAAGGGCTGCTATATCGGATTTAAGAGGATGCAGTACACCACAGAAATAACCAAAAATGAATTATTTGCTTTAATTTTTCTAGCTACAATAGCATTTCAGAGGAAACAATACTGATACCAAACGGCAAAATAATGGTACAATGTAATACAAATATCCTGTAAAATATCCTCAACTCCAAAATTTGTTTTGGTTTCCCTGATGTTTGTAAATTTGTTTCAAAAAGGTGGCCATCATCCCTTGCACCCCTGTTCAGTAGCAAAAATCGTTAATTTCTGATCAGGATTGTAGAAAGGAAAACTGACATGGTTAAACAAGAAAAAGTAGCTATCAAAATACTACAAGCACTACTCTCTCTTCAACTCTTGAAAAAAGCTATTCATCTAGCAATATAACCTTTTTTAAGACAGAATTGTGAGAGTAAAGAGACAGATATCAAGAGTTATAAAAAAATATTGTTCATTTTGTAACCTTTTTGGAACCTTCTGCATATTGAAAATTTATCATGATCCATGTTTATTAATGCAGATGTAAACTTATAATTTTAGAACTAATCGGGCAACAAATGGTGCCTCTATTACTACTACTACCACTGCTAGCTACTTTCTACCGAAAAGCTAAAATTTTTGCACTCAAAACAATTAAAATTGATTTTATAGCTGAAACTATGTATCTAGTAACATTTAAAAAAATCATACATACTTACATTTGCCGATACTGGACAGATCTTTCTGAAGTAACAAAAGCACGTCCTCTTGTCCCTCTCGCAATACGTGTAGATGCAAGAAACTCTCTGCTGATTTTATTATATCCTGTAGGACCAGTGGGTTGAGCACCGCAAGTTTCAAGAGCAACAAAGTCGTCTACATGAAGAGACGGTGGTCTGGATGTGTTAGGTGGTCTTGATCTAAATAAATCTGGTCTCTGCTGTACAGTTCTCGCAAAGTTCTTTGCTCTTATTGGAGCCACTGTGAAGAAAAATAATTATTTGTTCAAGAGCTAACAAGTAATAATTGTTTTTGGTTTACGGGATTTTTTCAGAAACTGATTCATATAGAAAAAAAAAACAATGATTCATTGTCAATTTTGATTTTAACGGCACATTCAGTCACACTTTGTGCATATTAAGTTATCAAATAAGATATTTGACATCCAGTGACGGTCAGTGTGGGAGGGCTCTCCTGCCAAATTAAGAGAATTATCTCACGATAACTTATAGCTTTATGAAATATTTTTTATAAATTAATAAATAGCAAATGGCCATCCATATTCCTCACTTGCGGGCAATTCAATTTAATTTACGAATTGCATGTAGAATAGAAATGCTGTAATGGGCTCCACAATTTCTGCCCAAAATCTGTACGGCAGTCATCATGGCAACCATCGACCAGCATGTGAAAGCTGGGTGTAAACAGTTTATCGTTTATGGCTGCATTATATTATTAGTTACATCACATTATAGATTTTTATTAGTCTTATTAGACGTTAATTAAATAAGACTGCAAACGACATAATTATTACAGTGAAATAAAATAATGGAAGTGAGTGACATTAAAAATCTTATATTTAGCCGTTTGAGCGTACGTCAAAAACTTGAACTGAAACACAATGCCGTCCAACACCAGAATTAAATATAGTGCAAGAATAGTGACAATGCAAAAATAAAAATGCTTTTACACGTAAGTTTAACAAAAACATTTACATGAAAACTGTTTGGATTTGTGGTTACAAGAAAAAAAATTTGTTCTTTTTTTTGCATGTCTGCTTTTTGGGAACAATGTAAAAATTAAAAAAACATCTAAATGATCTTGTAACTTTTTAAAAAGAGTATATCCGACAAAAATAGAAGAATAGATTTTCACTTGAAAAAATAATATTGGTGCATATTCAAGTAATTGCTTTAATTTTATTTGAGCACTGTTTAATAATTCTATTATCCTATGTATTTGAATGTCCCCGAACCGTAACTGGTTTTAAATAGTTATGTAGGTAAAACACTACTTAAGACATATTAAAACACCATGACCTTGAAATTCCTGAAAATTTTGCCTGCGACAGCTTTTCAGTAAAATTAATGGTTAGTATGACGTAAACTTATATTTTTTAATGAAATTTAATCTACATATTCTTATAGAAATCTTCAACTTTAAAGTAGATATACATACCAAGTGGTTTCTTCATTTTCAATTTTTGATCATCAATTTGTTTCTCTTTATCCTCAGGATTATCTGACCTTGATATCCTACATAATTTTTCAACTTCTTTTATTATATTGTACTCTTGGCGTAAGTTTTGTCGACAAATTTCTATCAAATCGCAAGTCACCTATAATTTTATTTATTAAAATTTTTATTCTTTGTATGTAACTTTGCAAAAAAAAATGTAAGTAGTTATTACAAAAAAGTTAATAGTAACAAATTAATAGAAACAACTAAATTTTCAATGTCCTTATAATGGAAAATACGGACAATTTGGAGATTAGATTACTTAATAATAATAAACATACATTTTCCATATCACTCTCTCCTTCATCAGTTGGAGGTGCAAGCCAATATCTGGCAGTTAATCTTTCGTCACAAGCATCGACAGAACTAAAAACTGTTCTACAAGAAAATTGAACCAACAATGTTTCTGGTGCTGGAAGGATTATTTCTGTATAATTGTCTTTACTTTCTTCTTTCTGGTCCTCTTCCAATAATTTCAAAAGTGCAGAAAGACCTTCCAAAAAACTCTCAAATGTGTTATTTTCTTCCACCACTTTCTAATTGAATTTATGAAAAAAAAAAAAGTATTAATGTGAATGTTTCAATGTTTATTACAATAATTGAAATTCATTGAAAATATTTGATATTTAGTATTAAATATAATCTAGATTCATTTGTACCATTCAAATTAATATTCATAATTATAAAACCTTGTCAATTGTTAATTTCCTACTGTCAACTAAAATATATAAAGCACTCTACCTTTAAAATATCCTCCAAATTTTCCAGAGGGTGTTTTTCATGAGGCTTATCGTCTACAGATGGCCATCCTATAAGGGATTTCATTTCGGATAAGGTCAATGTGATTTTTCTAGGAGTATATAATAAATTTGGTTCTGTTTCTTCATCAGTTGTTACACAAACTCTTAAAAACTCAACTAAAGTGTTCAAGGTTGAAAGACATTCTGCATTTGTCTTTGAGAAATTATCGGCTAGTTTGTTTAATAAAACTAGAAACAAGCCGTTTTTCTTTAATATATGTTCCCTGAGGTGATAAAAACCGTAATCGTGTTCTGTTAGTAGTAATAAAGTTCGGACAATAGGTAAATAAGTAACAAATGAATTTTCCGTTGACAGATGTTCATACATTATATGAATGAATACTAAAATGTGTTCTTTTATTGGCATTGCATTTGCTAAGTATACCTCTGATGGGAGTTCACCCGGTTGAGTTATAGAATTTTGCATCAAAGTTATCTCAATATCGCAAAAGCTTTGAATAATACTTAATATGCATTCTTGTGCTTGAATATGACTATTTGTAGAGCAGTTGGTCTTCAAAATTTGTGCAAAGGCAGGTATCAATGATACATATTTTTCATCAGTTTTGAGAGTTACTGTGCCATTTGTATGAATAAGGTGAAGTATTGCACACTTTATTGTATTATGTGTGACTAAGCAAGCCAAAAAGTTCAATAGTCTTGCTATATGGCTATTACAAGGGCCCATTTTCATATCCTCTTTTGGAATTAATGCATCGTAAACATTATCTAAAATACCTCTTGCTATCATTATGGCAGAATTGGCTGCTAGGTCAGAAATTTGTACACAAATTCTTCGTAATAAATTTAAAAGTTGAGGATGAGTAGATATGCACAGTCTGTTCACCATATCTTGAATTATAGTACTGTGTGGATGTAAATGAGCAGACCAAAGTTTCCTCAAGTTTATGACCCAAGAAATTTCTTCTTTAGACAGATCATCTTGAGTTTGAACAGGTAAGGGTAAAGGTAGCAATTCCGAAAAAATCAGTAATCCAGATATGAAACTATATGGTGAAGAAGTGGTATATTTTATAAGTTCACCACACATTTGTGTCCATAGTGTTTTATTTAAAGAATCCTTTTCATTCACCTCTTCTGACACAGGTTGTGTATAGACTAACAATACTTCAATTATCTTAGTTTTAACTTTTTGTGCGAAATAATATCCTGATGCCGTTGTTGGAAAACTGTTAAGTAGATTGTAGGTCTGAAGAAATACTGGAATGGTTGTGAGATCTTTAAAGTTAACATTTCGACACTGGATTACATAAGCCAACATTTGTTTTAGAAGAGAAATAGAAGGGTCGATTACATTTAAGATTTGTAGTCCTTGGTTAGATACAAATATGGAGGAATGTACACTTGGCTGGTCGTAATGTTCACAAATCTTTTGTAGTAATTTTGAAAGCACTGCAGTTCCATCTAGGGAGTATAATTGTAGTATCACATGTTTATATTTTAATTCAATGTAATCACATAAAGGATTTTCGGAGAGACTAGCTGTTGAATGGGAGTGTTTGGATATGCCAAGATGCTGAATTACCCGCAGACTTGTTACTAAAGATCCAACATTCTGTATAAAATTTTCTGTCTGTTTGTCTATGACATCTAAGAATGGTGATATATTATCATAAGTGAGGGAAATGATATTTTCAAATGGAAGTAAATATAAACGTAGTTCTTTCAATTTGCTACTAGTAACATCCTCAAATATATCCTGTTGACTGATTAGTTGGAACAGAAACTTTGAATGCTTTTCTAGAAGGGTGACATTAGAAGCAGCTGTAACGGCAACTATTAATAAATCTACAATGTAAGAAATGCCAGGAGATTTCTTAATTTTTAATAACTGCGTTTCTGACTTTTCTTTTGAAATTACAGGTTCCAAAAACTGTAAAAGACACTGAATATTATCATTTAAGCTCAACGCTTCAGAACAACTAATCTTTCCAATAGGTGAAAATGTCAAACAGAATAATCCATGCATCTCATCGACAACCTCAGTGGCATCATAATCAAAATTAAACTTCTTTCCTATTGCCAACAAGCATTCAATATGATATAACGACTGGAGTTTGTAAGCAATTGTTAACCCTAAGTGATGGGATCTTATTTCCAAACCTTCTTGAATATTGTACTGAATTTCTTCAACTGTCCTTAAAAGACATTTTAAGAGAATATTGATCGTTTCACTATTTTCTGAAAGATACTGCAGGCCCTCAGAGATTTCTAATAAGTTAGAAATTATTTCAAATATAGGTGTTTTAATAAGTGGTAAATTTAAAGTACTTGGATATGTCAGAAGCAGTACAAAACATTGCAATAAGTTAAACATTTTAAAATACTCAACCAGAACATTATTTGAGTTGTTGCGCAAAATTTCAAATTGGGCAGATACAGGTAAAAATCGTTTGGGTTGAGAAAATGTGAATGGTCCACATCGACAAAAATGTAATATTTCGTTTAACGACTTTGTAATTAAATTAATTTCTTCTGCTGAAATATCGTAGGAAGAATTACGTAACTTAATTAAGATGCTGTGCATTTTATGAAGAACTTCATATAAGTTTAATTTTTTGAGAATAGAGGTCAATGCAAATTTTATTCGGACTAACGTACTTTTCCTCAAATGCTGCACAAGTATTTTATATCCATTCATTTCTGAGACTGGCACTGTATCGTAATATCCATTTTCTTTTGGCAAATTAGAAATATTACCAAGCAGAAATTTCTCTATGGAAAACTTGTGTTGTAAATATGTATCCAAAGCTTTTAATATCATTAATTTTATTGAAAGGGCCATATATTCTTGATCAAATAGATTCAACAATTCCTTATGCATATTTAAATTATTCTGCCAGAGTAGTTTGATGAAGTCGATGCAAGTGCAGCACCAATCAGCTAAGCGCACTCCACATTTGATGTGTCTAATTTTATATGCCGGCTGATCTTGAATGTTTGCCAAGTCGTAATCCATTGCAATTTTTAACCAGTCCATAAGAGATTCAACTATAAAATATACTTGCTCAGTCAGTTCCTTATCTTCAACAGTTAAGTTCTGAGGATTCATCGACTTCATATCAACATATAGTTTTGATATATCACAAAATACACTTGATGACCCTATAGTACTTGTCAGTCTCTCACACAGGTGAATAAATTCTTCTTTAATTTCTGTATTTAATTTATCAAATGTCTGAGGGTCATATTTAGTTATACTAGATTTGAAATAATCATCTGCTATGCCTATGGACACTTTAAGAGCCTCATCAATTTCTATGGCATTATTTTTTATTGTAAAACTTTTCATTTTAGGATATTTGCTTAGTTCCGTAACACCAGGAGTAAACAATTTGATGATATCGTCATTGTTTGTATACATACTATAGTCATAATCTACATCTTGATAATGTTCAGCATCATCAAGTATATCTTCATCACTCAATATTGGTTCAAATTCTTCAACATCCATTTGAGTACTCTCCTCAGTTGGAGGAGTTCTTGCTTCCTTGATTTCTCTTGGTGGGCTTTTTGTTTTCATCTCTTCATGTACATCCCTTTCTCTTTTATGTTTCTCAGATTCATCATCAGGCAAATGTTCTACTTCTGCTGGAGATTTATCTTTGGGAGGTGTGTGAGGTCTTTTAGGTGACTGCATAGGAGGAGTTCTTGGACGCTTACGGTCTTCCCTATCATCACTCCGATTATATGATCTCCTATATTCGTCATGTTTAAAACACCGATCACTTCTATCTCTATCTCGATCATGTGCTCTGTCTCTGTCCCTTTCATTCCAATCGTGGTCACGTCTGTCATGATCAGTCCATTCTATATCATGTTCTCTGTCTCTATCAATATCCCGATATTCCCTTGACTGCCGGTCTCTATCTCTGCTTTCTGATCTAGAGTATCTCTTTTCCCTCTCTCTATCTCTACGATCAACATCCAGTCTTCCATGATCTCTATCGAGGCTGCCAGTTTTCTACAATATAAAAAAAATACAAAAAATATTTTTTATTCAATTTCAAGCCACATCTTATTTGAAATAGTAAATAAGTGACTATGAGAGCCTAGTAAATTTAGAATCTGTACTTGAATAAAGCGGGCTTTACACTAACAATTTCTTGACAAAGAAATTGATGAATTAATTATATTATTATATTGTGTTATGTGTTGATTTTGGAGATAATTATTTTAATTTTTGTTAATTAAATGTTGATTTTTGGTTTAAGTGGTGCGGAAATTTACTTATACCTAACAAGCTTTGTAAAATCTTAAACATGCTATGTTTATTTACATTACAGCAAAAAATCGAAAATATTAACTTTTTTAAATAAAATAAGAATATCTCCATTCATACCTATATTTACTCATCATTTGTAACTTTTTCAGAAAAGTAATGTTATAGTGTTGTATGCTTTAGAGTAGGTACATTATATGTGCAGGTCATTCAACTGTCTATAATTTTTAGATGGAGTGCAGATGTGATAACTCTGCCAATGGGTTTGACCAATGTTCAATCAATTTTTTACTACACATATGGCGCTAGTTAAAAATTAACTATTATGGTCTATAATATGGTCTCACAACTGATGTTATAATGCACGTGACATTATCAGAAATTTAGTTCATCAATTGGTCTTAATTCAATAATTTTGGCTATTATTTCAAGAGAAAGTATAAAAGTAAAAACATGATTTTTAACAATTTTATATTTGTTGTTTGTGATTTGTGATTATTATAATACTTCCAAGTTATTTCTGTAAAATAAATCAAGTATAGATAGGGTCATTTGGTCAAACCTCAAATTATACAATTTTTGTAAAGCATTTATGATGAATAATCAACCCTGCAAATTAGAAGTCAATGCGACACCGAGTTTATATGAGGTCAAATTGGAATTATATGCTCGCCCAGGATCGCAAGGCAGTGACTTTGTTACCTCCCATAGTTTCTGGAGATTTATCTGATTCGAACTTGAGCAAGGGTGTGTTAAGTTAAAGCAGAAGCTCATACTATTTTTAAAATTCACAATGTGGCTATTTAAAGGCAGATTTGTTTCATCTACCAATGGTAAATTTAATTATACTAACGGACTATCACATTCATTTGTTAGTGCTGAAATGAGATGTAAAAATGCAACAGTAAGTTCTAAAAAATTAAATTATTAATAGCAGCTAGGTTCTTCAAACGTACTACTAACTAAAATATATATTATTATGTTACAAAATTAATAGTAGAATGTTTTAGATATTGTCTGAAGCTATTTATTTGTGGCATAATTTTAGTTTTTCTTTAGTTTTGTTGGATTTTTGCCACACATATGTCCAAATGACATTTTCCTCTTAAAATGGCATGATTTTTTATGGCAAAGTTTATCGGTGAGCTGATAAATTACCCTGTATAACAAAACAAATGTTTTGTTTTGTTGTAGGTACCTACATAAATTTATTGTTTTTTAGAAACTAAAACATTTTAGTTTTTCTTTAGTTTTATTGGGTTTTTGCCACACTTCTGAAAAAATAATAAAGATTAATTAAATAAGCCCTTGCGCCAAACGGAACAGTCAAGGGTTATTTTTGAAACTAAGTTTGCTTAACCAACAAATCTCACACTGAAAAAAGCAGATAAGTAAAAAATAACAAAAATCACATCACTATCGTGCTTTTCCGTATTATTGACGTTTCGAAAAACTCTCTGTTTTCGTTCTCAAAATCGTAGTTTAAAAATTTTTTACTACGATTAGTGAATTTAAAGTTTGGTTGCTAATTATACAAGGTGTGTAAATAAACCTTGAAATTTATTCTCTGACTAAATAATTAAAATTTTATATGAAGAAACAAAACCCCTAAAAATTAAAAAATGTTTAGTTTTTAAGATATGTAGGTATATGTAGGTACCTAACAATTAAATTTTAAATGAAGAATAAATTGTACATATATTATAAATTATTATGAAAATTAAAGTGATCTTCCAATTTTCCATAATAGAGATAAAACCTGCCATCTTAACAACGCTACATTTCGTATTCCAAATGCAAGTAAACATGCTGTAGGAGATAGTGACACCACAGTGATTTATGCGAGTCCATGTTCTTAGATTATTTTAAAGGCTTTAGAGGTGTTTTAACTAAATTTAAATCGCACTAAAATTACAATCATTTAGAAAATTAATATATAAAAAAAAATCTGAATGACCTTAGTCTTGACAGTATGTATTTTACGTGTAGTTTGAAATGTGAATAAAATAGTAAAAATAGTGCACAGAGAATATATCTAGCAATTAATAAATAAGAATAAATTATCATCACTAAAATTCAATAATTTAAATTTGAGAATTATCATAATACGTATTCTCATAAAATTTTATACCTAAATTCTAATTCCACCAGTATTTCTTCTAATTCTTACAGTAAAAAATGGTTAATCTAGACCAAAATTTTAAAATAATACCTTTTCATATTCTATTTTAATTAGTAGGTAATATATTAGCGTTAATGTAACATATGAGAATTCCAATAGTCATGTAGTGTCAGCAAATATTGACAGTTATACACCGATACATCGATATTGGACAATGTCTAACTCTAATATCAGGCACTTCTGTGTAACCCTAAATAATTTTAATAACCTTTTCTTAAATAAGTTTAAAATTATAATTAAATATACCTGATACGTTACATCTCTATTACGTTCTCTATCTCTATCACGTTCTGTGTCAGAAATACGCGGCCTTCCTTTAACATCCCAATCTGTTTCTGGAGTATGATGATAACCTCTCGGATCTTTTGGCACATCAGGGTAATATTCAGAAAATTCTTGTGAATAAGATTCGGTTTGATTATATGGCTGATGATAAGTAGCAGTGGGTTGAGCGTTGTATTCCAGTGGCACAGTTGGTATAGATTCTTGAGGCCATTCAGGCTCAATTGTAGTACCAGATATAATTTGCTGGGCATCAGCAATAGTATTTGGCTGAGCTGGTAAAGACGGGTTAACAACAGGTTGAATAATTTGTTCAGTAATATTATTAGTTAGAGTCCCATATACAGCTAAAGTAATAGTTGTGTACCACCCTAGAAGTTACAAGATGTATGTTAAGTATTACAGCTTAATTAAAAAAATGCAATATAACTAAATTTTAAAGATCAATAGTATTAGGTAGTTATTCTAATTTTTAACAGAAAACTATTAAGGCTAGAGTTGATTTTTGAACGTGTTAAAAAATAGTAGGGCTACATATTTATGATATAACAAGACATCTCGAAAACCATATCTAACAATCAAAACATTTTCTCAAATCTGTCCTGTAGTTTGTAATTTGTACCAATTACTTCACCTTTATATATACATTACCTTTTAAAACTAGTCCATCTGTTGGTATCTTTCTAATACTTTCATCAGGAGTACACTCAAGATTGATACAACCATTTTGATCATACTCAAATCCTCCTAATGTTTCAAAGGTACTTGCACCAGGTTTACCCAAATCATTCACAAAAAACTCTATTTGAAATTGACTTGGATTAGTAGCTCCTAAACGAACACCACCAGGAAAATCTGCTTGGACTCTCGCACCCAAGGGGATAATTCTAACCTCAGTTACGTAAACTGGTTTTGGAAATTGAACTAGATCTAAATTTATTTCCTAAAATGCAGTTAATATGAAAAACTTCGAGATACCCTTAAGTACTTATTACCTCTGTATTATCATGAGCAAAAGTATCAAAAAACAAGAGTTCAACTTGGTCAGACATTTATAATTTTATATTCTAAAATTATTTTTATCTTTATAAACACATTAGTTTTAATAAGCATCTTATAAAACTATGTATAATAACTAATATATGTATTTCATTTTGCATTATTAGTTTACAAAATACAACCTACAATTCACAACATCACAACTGATAGAACCATAGACCAGTGTTGCCACAAAGATTTTGAGAAAAGTACTAGATCCGGAGAAAAAAAAGTACTAAAAGTACTAGATTTGTTTTTTTTTGTAGGCTGTACGCGCAGGCGCGGAATATTGAAGTATGTTTTATGTTTTTTTTTTATATAGTATAATAATCTTTGTTTTATGTTTTATGATATAATTATTTTTCTATGGTTTTATGTTATACGCTATAAGTACAGTGGGAGTCAGCTTAAACTCACCAGTTCCATGGTCCATTCTTTTCTAGTGTCATTTATTATACACGGTGCTAGAAAGGGACAAAACATTCAAGTGGTGACTTTAAGCTGACCATCATTGTCAATCTGTGATCATTGTACATACCTATTAATTTATGTAAGACAAGGAACAAGAAAATAAACAAGTATAAAATAAAAGGTTTTCATTTGTATATAACCAACAAAAATAAACTCGCATAATTAAAAATGAAACATAAAAAACAGTAAATAATATAATATAAAAAATAGGGTCAATATTTACATTTTTTTTTCAAGAACTGGAACAGGTACAAAAGTAA
The DNA here is from genome assembly GCA_025584915.1 of Monochamus saltuarius. NCBI lineage: Eukaryota > Metazoa > Arthropoda > Insecta > Coleoptera > Cerambycidae > Monochamus > Monochamus saltuarius. The sequence continues at coordinate 45,840,135 of CM046721.1, read as the reverse complement.
TATTAAGGAACTCTATGTAAATATATAAGTTTTAGTTGAGTTATCACAGTTATCAGTCAACCACCTAATATTTTACAAATATTACTGAAATAATATCCTTTTAAGTAAAAAATAAAAAACATTTCCTCTCCTGTTGTATTAGATTAATTTTTTCTAATAAAGTACTAGATTTTGAACAGTACGTACTAGATCACTAGATTCGATCAAAAAGTACTAGATCTAGTACATATGTACTGACTGTGGCAACACTGCCATAGACAGATAGAACAATAGAACACAAAACATATAAAATGATTAAAAGATTAAAAGTATAGAATTACAATTTGGGTTCCGAAGGGGGAAAGGATGTACAGAATGTATTGCTTACTTAATTTCTTATATTCAAATAGGATACAGTAGTGAAGAAAAAACTGTAGCTGTTTTTTTAGATATACGAAGTGCATATGACAATGTGGACATATATCAACTGTATAACAAATTGATTAACTTGGGGATTTCAAACCAATTAAGTAATCTAATTTTTCAATTTTTAAATAACAGACAAATTCTGATAAAAGACAAAGAGGGAAATATTCATGGTCCAAAACAATCAAACAGAGGTTTGGCCCAAGGTTCACCTTTAAGCCCAATACTTTTAATATTTACACAATAGACATGTTTAAATACATCCCAAACAATTTGAGAATGGTGCAATACGCAGATGATATAGTAATTTTAGGCAGAGGAAAAGTCGTATCGGAAATTATCATAGATATAAATAAAACTCTATTGAAAATTACTGAATGGTTTGAAAAACACAACCTATATCCCTCCCATCCAAAATCGACAGCAATACTCTTCAGGAAAACAAAGACACACACAATCAACACGCTGGCACCAATCCTTTACAACAATGTGCCTATTCCTTGGAAAGAAAAAATCAAATATTTAGGGGTTATTATAACACAAACATTAAACTGGAATGAACACGTGGAACACATAATAAAAAAAGCCTTAAGAGGAATAAACATAATGAGGTCAGTGTGTGGCACCTGGTGGGGAGCAGACCCTGCCACTCTTTTACTGTTATACAAAGGGATAGTGCGAACCCATCTCGACTATGGAACACAATTTATAAAACCGTCTGCAAAACAAATCATTACAAAATTAGATAGAACACAATATCAAGCTCTAAGAATAATTACTGGATGCATGAAATCTACTCCCACGAATTTACTTCTCGCAGAATGTGCAGAAATGTCGTTATAATATAGAAGAAAATGGTTAGCCGGAAAATTCATCCTGAAGGTTATAACAGAAGAAGATCACCCAATCACAGAAATAATAACACAACTAGATCAAGTCTGTCAAACTAAACAGGGGTACTGGCGTAGAAGAGACACACCATATATTATCCAGGCACTAGACATAATTGATCCATTCACACAAAAGCTAGACTCACATAAAATTCTTCCTTGTCACAATATTGAATTAAAGTATCAAACAGAACCAATTGAAATCCTAAACATCCACAGCAACAAAACAGTAATAAAAGAAAATCAGGAATTTCAAGAAAAGTTTGATGAATATTCCAAATACAGATGGATATTCACAGATGGATCATTGGACAAAAGAAAACAAACATCGGGATTCGGTGTTTACATTCCAAGTATAAACTTCAAATTCTCGTCAAGACTTCCAAAAGAAATACAAATTTGTACCGCTGAGATCATAGCAATAAACAAAGGAATAACAGTATGCTTGGAAAAAAACTTGAATGAAGCAATAATATTCTCAGATTCAAAATCGGCACTGTTGAAGATAACAAACACCAGAATCCACAAGGACAACGATGCAATTTCACTGAAGACAAAAAGGCTCCTAATAGAAGCATGCCAAAATGGATTCGACATAAAATTGGCTTGGATACCGGGCCACACAGGTATAAAAGGAAATGAAATGGCAGATACCTTAGCAAACATTGGAAGAAACCTGAACATTCCACTGGAAATAAAAGCAGACAAAAATGACATTCTTCCAATAATAAAAAACCAAATTAAAAATAAGTGGAATCTAGAATGGAAAAACAGATTAAATTTTACGAATTCGAAATATATACAAATAATAAGTAATGAGTTTCCATCCAATCCCTGGTTTTCTAAATTCCCATATAAAGACAGAAGACACTTATCAACAATAATTAGAATCAGAACAGGACATACACTGACAAACAAACATTTATATAGAATAGGTATATTAGAGCATCCATACTGTGAATGTGGTCAAATAGGTGACTTAAATCACATATTACTGGAATGTCAATAAATATTTTACCTGGCCTGGACATATATCATGAGTTAACAAAAGCAATTGGTATAAATCCAATGTCAATTGAAACTATAATACAAAATTTAAATTCTAAAGCAATAAATATATTAATAAAATTTTTAAAAATAAACAGTATCAACCTGTAAAAATATATTCAAGAAATCCACTCATTAGAAAAACAACAAACAAATGTGAATCTGGTTAAATGTCCATGGGACGAAGACCATAAACAAGGAGAAGAAGAAAAGTATAGAATATAGAACCAGAAAATAATGGAAAAATTGGCGAACATCACAAAGTGGCTGACATCTGTTGATAGGTTTTCGAAGTGCTGTAGGGGTTCACCCACTGAAATATACGATATGGTGCGTTAAGTCCCATTGCGCATCGAAATAAAGGTACCAACGCTAGGAGCAGACAAAAGGAGGCACATGAAACTCAGCAAAGACATACTTCATTGGTTATGTGTGTGGGTGAGAGAGAGACAACCATCGCATGTACGATATGAATTGTGTTCTTAATTTCCCATTATTCTGTTTGTAAACACGTCATTGGCGTACAGTGTGGCTTCTTCTTTTATCTTGTATCTCAGTGTTATTCTTTGTGTATTTTTGTGGGTGTTATTGTTGGAACATGTCATGTTTTATAAGGGACTGTAAAATTAACCAGCATATAGCACGAAATAATTCTTCATATTCAGAATTCAATTCCATTTCAATTCACAATCAGCTAGGCCCCTACTGCTCCGCCATTGCTAGAGGCACAAAACAAAATATGGCGCTGATTATAAATAATCCATTCGTGCAGCTTTTAGCGCATTCCAGTCATCATAATATAAAATTACATTTCAGTGGGTTCACCACGGGGTAATTTATAGATCGTGGAGAAGAATAACAAATTACATGCATAATATAAATGTGAAGTTTTGTGTTTTTAAATGTTTTTCTATAATTTCTGCATAAATAGTACCAGAACAGTTTAAAAATATTACAATTTTGTGTTGAATGAAGTAAAGTGTAGAATCCGCATAAGACAATTTGTAATAAGTTGGGTGTGCAGGTCAACAACAAATCGGTTTTGCATGTGTAGTGGAAATATTTTTTTTTAATTTTGCCAACGTTTTCAATATTTAGTTATAAAAAGTATAAAAAAATGCAAAATACATATAGACAAGAATATTTGTATAAATTCTTGGAAAATCTGTGCTGTTCTGGAGTCCTTCTTTTACTGTAACTGAGGTTCACTAAATTCAATCAAACATTTTTCTATAGAGAATTTTAGCCTGGTAATTATAACATAATTATGATATGAATTAAGAATGTTTTTAAATCTGTATTACACATACTGCCAATTTTCTCCACCACTTAATAAAATAAATATATTTCATGGAGTGACCGATGAAATAAACCAGACGTCTGTAAACACCACGGATTTCTTAAAAATTTAAGAAATCCGTTGTAAACACAGTTTTTTGACAACTTGGGGCTGATAACGTTCTACCATACAGAAAATTATGTAGCCCCCTAAAAAGCCCTCACCTCCTTTCAGAGGTCGCGCACGACCCCCTAACCATCGTCTGCTAAATCGCGTCGCCTTTGTAATACCACAAAACATATTGTAATTAGTAGTTCAGTAATCTGTGATTGTAATACTAACCTGTCGAATCACCTGAATTTCAATATAGAATTTCTGTAATGTGCTGTAGTGTGGTGGCACCAATGCATTGAGGACTACCTCAATGCACCAATGTTAGTACATTGTTAGTATTTGGAAACATACACATCATGCCATAAATGTCAGAATTTGAAATTTGATATGGACAGTTTAAATTTTAATAGAACCTACTTATTTCATTTTGTTTGCAAAAATGTACGTATTTTTTACCTATTATTTTAAAACATTAAAATATGCGACACTAATACCGTTTCAATACTTCACACAAAGCTTTTGTGTCTAATGGCCATTTCCACCGTTTGTTTTAAGCTACGCTTACGCTTAACATAAGTGCTGTAGAGATGGGTAGTTCGCGAACGAACTAGTACAAACTAACTATTCACTTCACTGAATGAAATGAATCATTCCTCCTTGTCGGACTGAATCATTCCCTGTGAACTAAAAGCAACGTTGATTCCAAAAAATTTAACAATGTAATTCAGGCGAGACAAATTCAGTCCTTCTATACTTATTCAGTAGTTCACTGAATTAAATGAAAAATTGCAGCTGACGATTAGACGTAGACGGTATCGGAGATGCGACTCAATGACCGGTTTCAGTCGAATCACCTATATAGAATGGCTCATAGATAAAGATTAGTATGGCTAGTTCGGTGTCTTGCGACAGAATATTTTCTAAAGCAGGGTAACAGAAAAACGATCTTTATTAAAATTGACAAAATTTCTAAAATTTTGTTTTTAAACGCGAATTTTTAAATATTAAGAATTTATTTATAAAATTAGGTTCTTTTTATTTTAAATATAACTTCTTTTGTTAATTTAATACAATATTTTCACATTTAAATTTATATTTTATTACCTATATTCAAATGCTTACATAAACATTTTAAAATCTGAAATCTAGATTTGTCTGTAATCTCAAAAGCATTGTATGTTATATACATATGCCTCTAAATTACGATACCACGGGAGTCATGAAACAGTGCTGTTTGCCGTTGTAAGCAAACTCCGATATTGAACGTCGAGACTGAACGATCAGTGGTCGAATTACAAATATACAATTCTCGACCATACTGAATCAAATGAATTACTCAAGTGAATGATTCACTTAGGTGAATGGGACTGAAAGAATGAATTCACCAAAATGAACTAAAAGTCCCCTCTCTAAAGTGCTGTAAAGTGCTGCCACGCTCTCTGTTACTACAAACGGGGTAATAGAACCAGGGTCTCGATTGTCGAATGTGGTAGAATAAATTCGATTGGAAATTACATGTTTATGTCTTTCTTTATTACCGTTGTAGGAAGAAGGATAAAAGTATCTAATTCGCGTACGTATTGGTGTGTGGACCTTCAAGAATAGAGCCCCAAACTAGATACAGCACGGCCGCTGCGATTTAGCAGACGATGGATGGATATACAAGTATTACAAAGGCGACACGATTTAGCAGACAACAAACAAAACAAATATACTATCATAAACAAGTAAACTTTACGATTTGCAGACGATACGTAGACGATGGTCTATTCGGCCAATGATCTGTGGGTCTATCGTCTGGACCTGAGAATAATAGAACAACAAAAAATGCCACGTACGTCATCTTTACTTAAGATGATCATTGGTTTTGTATTACCATCAGTGAACCAATCAGATTCAAACTTGTTGAACCAATAAATTTTAAGATAAACTTTTGAAAGGTGACAGTTGTCCGTTATTATTTTATAGTACAAAAACCATTACAATTTTGTCGGTTAAGGTACGTACTGGTATTTGCGTTTGAATTGAAATCATTTTAATTTAGAAAGGTAAGTACTTAATACATAATAATAATTGTAAAATTCATAGTATAGGTAATTTAATTACAATCATTAATTTAGAGAAGAAATGCTTATATAGTTTACAAATTCATTTAAATTGGCGTCTTCATCTGAGTTAGTTTTGTTTACTGATAAATGAAAATGAAGTGAATACCTATTTGTTTAATATAACTTCACACAAATAACAGGCATGAAATATCTGTTTAATGGGTTACATTTAGAGAATTATTGATGAAATATGTGCTTGAAATAACACATATTTTTAAAATTATTTATCATATTGGATTGAGAGGAAGAGTCATATTAACCAAATATTTGATTCAGTAATGCACATTACATATGAATTTTATGAATATTGCTTGGTCATGTATCTACTGCATATACAACTGACATAATATAATGCCACTATAAAATTATAGTGCTATTTTCATAAAATAATAGAAAAGAAGTTTAACTATAATTTGTATAAGATATATTTTAAAACAACTATATGATCTATTTATTGAAATGAATATGTATCTAATAAAAATATTTTTATTATAGTATATACCTATAGAAATAAATATGTGCAAAAAAATTCCCTGTGGAAAAATATGGTGGTCTTTCATATAAAGTCTCATTTAAACAACCTCTGTTAAGATATAACCCTTTCAAGAGGGTGCCAAAAAAGTAGTATACACAGATAAATTCAATAACTGACATATTACACCATGATCTAATCATTGGACGCTTATCAAAATTTTTATTATTAATTAGCCCACCAGCTTATCTCTTTAAAACTAGTAATACGTGTTAGGTTGGAAAGCTTTATGCTGTGACCGTTGTACATAAAAAAATTAAAGTGTATGTACCTTCTTTAATTCTCTGGTAATAATTGTTAAAACAATCATAATATTTTATACAAAAATATTCAAGTCTGTCTCATAATATGAGACTATTATTTATACAGACTTTTTTTTTGCTAATTTAACAGCTTGATTTTAAAGCGTGGAATTCACACTTAGATATGCCCTGCAGATCTACCCGGACACGCCCGGCAGTTACATCTGCCAGTATATGCCATGCTCGGAGACACGATCTACCTGTCCGCTGCCGTATCCACATGTGTGTGCCTGATGCGGGGCGTGCACGCCGGGTAGATCTCCTGGGCATGTCTGACAGTGAATTCCCCGCTTAACAAATCGAAGATAACGTTTGAGAGTTTTTTTGTTGTATTTTATTATGAATATCTAGAAAACATAACGTGAAAAAATTCTATCTAATTTAGTAATTTAATTGAAAATATCCAGAAGTGAATAGCATTTTTAGAAGAAAATTTTCTGGTTTAGATCGGGTTGCCCTAGTGCAGTTTTTCTTGTTTAAAAAGCTAGTATATTTTTATATGTAAGCACTCACTATCGGTAAGAATAATTAGCACTATTATTTTCTACCATAGCCAAAACAATGCAAGTCTTATTTTTAAATCTAGACCAACATATCTTGATTAAAAAGTAAATCAACTGATGAAATACAGTCCTGGGAAAATAGCTTTGCCCGACTTACATTCATAGGTTTGTATTTCAGTATACGTTCACTTTTTAAATAGAGGCAAATTGATCTAAATAGTAAAACATGTTTAATTGCAAATTAAGGAAAAGAGTGAAGTTTAATTAGACTAGGATTTTCCAAAATACTCTGTTCATACTTGGTGACTGCAGTTAAAAACAAATCAATTATTATCATAAACTGTGAACTTTGCCAATATCAGTCAAGTATACTTTTTTACAGTAAATAATGTGATGGTTCAAAAAAGTAGGATATGCATTTAATTCTTTGTTATATTTCTTATACATAAGGTTTTGCCATATTTATTTTTTGTTCTAAATTAATTTTAAAATGAATTTAGTAAAATATTCCAAAAATATCTAACAGTAATAGCACAAGTTAATGACTTAAACTTAAAATGCACCTTGTATATTAAATAAAAATATATTCCGGGTGTTTCGTTAAGGTTGACTAGTGGCTGTATCTTGGAATCTTGTCCTACTATACTTCCAGAAAAAAATATTAATGAAAGTGACCTCGACAAGTCTATTATTAAAATTATTATGCACTTTCAAATTTTACCACTAGATGGCATATTTTTAAATCTAAATCCATAAAATCAGTAGTGAAGGTATGTTATATTGAATGGTTTTAGACTCTCCTATTGTTATTTTAAAAATTGTGTATTTGACATTTTGGTCTATCTCTTAAAATAAGACGTAAGCGGAGGGTGGAATTATATTGCAGAAACAGCTTGAAAACTCCCGACTAAGTTAACGCTATTTGATAGCCAAACTATAATCTGTAATACTTAAGTTTTTATTTAAGCCTGAACCACCAGATGGCGTAATTTGGTATGTTTAGAAGTTTACTCAATTTTCTACACTGCTCCACTGTAAAAACGGAAAATCACCAGGTGATGAAAAAATTTTGTACGAATTTCTTAAAAATCTTCCTCAAAATTGGCGACTTTATTTGTGTGTTCTTTTTAATCGTATATTTGACGAGGGTGTGATCCTGGAGAGTTGGTCCAGTATTTCACTATCTATGTTGAATAAAAAAGGCCCTACTGACGATCCTGCTAACTATCGAGGTATAGCATTGATTAATAGTCTTGCAAAAGTATTTACTAGCATACTTCTTTCTAGACTATCCCTTTGGGCGGAATCTTATAATATATTACCTGAATGCCAATCTGGTTTCCGGAAAGGCCGGAGCTGTATTGACAATGTCTATGTACTTAGTTCAGTTGCACAACTTCGTTTAAGGCTTAAAGGTCGCAAGGTTTTTGTAGCATTCGTTGATTTTAAACATGCTTTTGATTAACCATTCCCTTCTGTGGGAAAAACTGGGGTAAGCTGTACCATAATTCGGATTATTAGGAATTTATATTCCAACGCGCATATTAAAATCCGTTCAAACTTTAACCAAACGAAGGCCTTCGACTTAACCACAGGAGTCTTACAGGGTGAGTTTTTAGAAGTCCTTTGTTGTTTGCCCTTTTTATAGCAGACATTGAAGATTTTTTCAGATCTCATCATGTCCATGGCCTTAATAATGATAATTACATTGATGTTGTAATGTTATTGTATGCCGATGATTTGGTCTTGTTAGCTGTTTCCGAAATAGATCTGTGTCGTAAACTCAGTTTGTTGTAAATATATGTCCTTTTAAATCAGCTTACAGTTAATACAGATAAAACGTGTTTTTTCCGAGGAGGTCGAATTAATAATTTCCCATTTCGATTTAACGGCGAGTCTGTTGAATGCGTTAATCAATTTTGTTATGTGGGAGTTATTTTTTCATCATCCACGTTTTTTCGTGTTATGGCAGAATCGTCAGCTGCAAAAGCCAAACAAGCTGTAGCCTCTGTTATCTCTCTAATGTCTAAATCCAAAATGAACTCCTGGAACTCACGTATTGTGCTTTATAATTCAATAGTAATTAATTCTCTAGCAAATTCCTTACCAATATGGGGCTCACGGTACACTGATATATTAGAAAGGGTCCAAGTTGGTTTTTTCAAAAAATTACTATTGCTGCCAATTAATACTCCTAGTTATATTGTTAAACTTGAAACAGGTGCTATCAGTTTATCACTAACAGTATTTAAATCTTCACTTAACTGGTTACTTAAAGTATTATCTATGAATAATAACCATTTTCCGTATTTATGCCTTAAAATACAGTTACAGTTGTTAAATGGCGATCCACGATATAATTGGCTTGCACAAATTAAATCATTTTGCTTTTGTATAAATTGTGTCGATGTGTGGGAGAACTTGACTTATATCAATCTTAAAAAACAAATTCCCACGATGCTACTTAAATACGAGGAGATGCTCTATCAAAAAGACTTGAATTCTCTCTTGGTCTACAACTCCTATACTATACAGAAATTTTGATATAGCAAGGTGTACTGCTAAAAATTATCTGCAGTTTCAAATTCCAATTTACATTATACGGATCATTGCTCAATTGCGCCTTTGTAATAAATTCATAAAGTTCTCTTTCAATGGTATTTCATACTCAATTAATCCCTCAAAGTTGTGTTCAATATGTAACCAATATAAATTAGAAATCATTGAGCACATTTTCACTGAATGTCCTATATAAAATATTTGAAGCCGCCCAAATTAAAAAATATTACATCTGTCGAGGCGTTAGTACAGTTTCTCGATAATCTAACACTCAGCAATGCTAAGGCAATGTCTAGATTTATAACTGGTCTTCTAAAGCTTCGCTCATTTGTATTGAGTGAATAATCTTGCCCTATTGTATTTGTTTCTATTTTCTTTTTTCGCTATTTTGTACTGTTGTTGCTTTGTTGTTGATTATATATTGTACTGCATAATATAAAACAATGTATTAGTTGTATGTATTAGGTACATTATTAAATTCTAACTTTTCTTTTTTTGTATTATCTAAAGAGTACTTTTCCTGTAAAAAATGTATTTTTTTTTTTTGAAGCAATAAAGATATTATTATTATTATTATTCAATTTTCTATGAAAAGTATATAATAGACTATATTTTTTATTTTAGTATATTATTATTTGTAAAATTGTTTAAAAAATTACTATCATTTTCCAAAATTAAGTTATGAGCTAAAAATATTTAACAAAATATTGAAGAAAATTTTTTTGCATCATCCGGTAGTAATCGACCTAAAACTGTCTGAATAAATGTAGTAACAAACTATCAAAAATGGTAATAGAAAACAAAAAGTAGCAGAAGAAGACTAGAGAAAATAATAACAAATTAGTTAGTTCAAATCGGTACACGGAGTATTGAAATTATTTTTATAAAACATAGGATCCTTTAAGAACTACTTTTATACTTAATTTAGTTTAAAATGTTGCCGTTAGGTTTGCCCGTTACATAATTAATGAAACTGCCAAAATTGCAACAAAAAAATCGGTTGATACTTTAAATTTGTTGTATAATATTAATTAATATTTGCCTTGCAAGGATCAATACGGTTTTACAATTTTGCATTAAATAAATACGGTTTGCTATATCTAAAGCCTGCTACATACGTACAAGTAAGAGGCCAACTTGGCTTGTACAGTCTACGTTGTCAGATTTGCATGCGTGTGTGGAGTGTAAATGGAGCTTGAAGTTGATCATGAATGACATTCCAACAAAACCAATTGTGTGCCATCTTACCTTCATGCAAGCTGGAACATGTGTATGCAAATTAAACTTGACTGTATGATTTATGTACTTTTCTGCAGTTTTAGCTATGACTGATTAATAATTAATTGCTCAGGAGGACTGATAGCAGCTCTTATTAAAGTATCTTTTATTTCTAATTAATGGTCATTCTATGTTATCCAGTCCCACAGTTCCAACCTTAAGCTGCCGTGTTTCTTGCCGTAAAATGCTAAATTTGTGGTTTTTTTACAGTACAGAAATCTTGAATAATAAATTTGTAACAAAAGTAATGAAAAAAATAAAATTATTAATCTGTTTATCCATTGTTAATCTTTAAATTTTCCTCAAGTAAAATAAAAACATTTAAAAAGCTTTATTTATTCATTTTATTTTGGTAGCCTTGAAAATTCACATGTGGTATGAGACATCATTTGTTTTATTTGCTAAGCCCTAGATTATTCAGCTATTAAATGGTTAAAATTATTTGTATTTGTAGAAAACACTGTTTCAAATATATGGCCCTCTTAATAGGTCAAATAAATTTGGATGGGAATATTGTTTTCTTTTTAGTAGCCAATTCGTTGTTCAATCCATTTTCTTATTTGTTAGCTATGGCAATGAGTAATAAGAGTAGTAGGTGATTTTAGACAACATTTTTCTGTATTAATGATGTTAATTGTAGATACTATGGAATTTCAAGTAAGCTTGAAGCAAAGTTGACAAGTGTGGAAACCTATTCAAACCAACTTGGCTGATCAAGCCAAGTTGATCATTTTACTTGTACCTGTGTATCAGGCTTAAATATTTTAATTAGAAACAAACAAAAAATTTCAGACTCAGAAAAAATTGTAGACTGCAAAGCGGTTTCAAATGCTAAAATTGTCAATTACACTTTGAAGCCGTCGCCGTATTCCATCAATAGCAGTTTTTATTTCAACTTCAGAAAGAGGCGCCATTGCAATTCTGATTTTAAGAATCATGTCTTTTCGTGTGGTTGGCAGGGTCTGGTAGACAATATCTTTAATATTCTTCATTTATAAAAGTTCCCAATGGTTAAGTCAGATGATTTGTGTATCCCAGAAAATAAACTATTACTACAGTGTACTCCCGCAGAGGCAATAGGTGCATTTTCAAAACATTAAAAATACATTGCCAGCATGTCTTATGCTTCAGTAACACTATATGACATTGTTTTTAATATAAAAGCACGTTTCGAATTCAAAGGAAATTTAATTGTTTCATTTTACATATCTTATTAAAAATTCCATATTATATTTATTGAAAAAGTTGCAACTCCACAGCTGTGTATTTTTATTACTTTTCGATTACCTACTAATTTTGGTTACCTATATTGCCTTTTTTATATACTACCTAGTTTGTTACTAATATCAATACTGGTACTAATTTGTATTAGCTAATTTTTTTCATTTTGTCTTAATTTCTTCTGGAACAAAGCTAATTATTTAAGAAACTAAGTTTGGAAAATGATAGCTGCTTCTGGTTTGTGTAATTTTTTAAACAACTTTACGAGTAGTAAGATAAATAAAAGAAAAATATATATTCTTCCATCTAACTTCATAGAAAATTGGGTAAACTTATCAAATAACACCGTCTGGTGATACAAGCTTAAAACTTAAAATATTACACATTAAGATTTTCATATCAAATAGCTTTAAAACAAGAACAAATTTGCTAAAATTGGTTAACATAGTTGGGAGTTTTTGTACTTTTTCTGCAATAGAATTTGACCCTCTCCCTACCTCTTAAAGAAATATCAAATAAACAATTTTTATAGTATGAATAGGAGAGTTCAAAACTGTTCAACTTAATATACCTTCCGATACCTTCACTATTTATTTGTGTCCTATTGATGAATGTCCAGATAAAAATGTAAAGTGCTATTTCTAATTTTATAATGAAATTATGCAATACATGTTTTTCAGAATATGGAAAAAGAAAAAAATGTTTTAAGACCACAAAAACCGTCAAGATTAAGACCTCCCCAGGTTAAAATAATTAAACCACAACTTTTACGTGAGGATATAAAGACCAAACCATGTTTTACAGATCCAATGTCGTCAAAAGGCGTATTGCGGCGGTCAAAGTCATTTTCACATTTACAGCAACTTGTCAGTAAACATAAGGTAATATAACGTTTACATTATTTTAGATTATTAACATCCTGGATTAATTTGATCACCAATTTTATATACAAAACTGCTGAAATGGCTTCATTTACTTGATTTTTTCTCCACAAGTCTAAATTTTACATATTTTTAATAATTTATAAATAAATATATTTTTCTACGTTCATGTAAAAAACAAAACTTTATTGAACTATATAGTGGTTCTTTATTGCACTAGTGCAATAAAATGTTTATTGCATTCATCTGTCATTCTACTACAGCGTTTTGTCATGACAAACATAAACGTTCAAATAGACGTCACATTTTCCTAGATCATCATGTCATCTAAATAACATTTTTTGGTTTTTGCATGAGCGTAGAGAAAATATTGTATGCAACTCGTACAAAAAATGCTTATTGCACTTGACATGTGAAGGCGTCAAATTGGGCTTGCCGTGCTTCTTTGATGCGTCCTTGACACATGGCAATGGACATCAAGTAGAAGTCGCATATTGGCTTAGACTAAACAGTCACTGCTATATATTGTTTATAAATATTAAGCTGATGTAGCTATATATGCTAATAAGTAAGGCACACGATAATAAGTCAGAGTATTCTGAATATAGCTCTCTTTACAAAAGGTTGTGTTAACCATATTTAATAAATCTGTTCTGTTTTGTTGGAATATTTGTCTCTTGTTAAAAATACCCCTTACAACTTCAGGTGTGGGGTCTGATCCTGTTAATTCCAACTAAAAAGTGTATTGAATTGTGCAATTTTGTGCGTGCATAATAAAAGTATACCAGTACGCTCAAATGTTTCTAATGACGTTGCCCAACCCATCAAAAAGTTAATCTAAATGGTTTCATAGACGAATAATTGTCTACAAGCGACTGCATGCCGCAAATCTTAACTGAGTTCGCAATTCCCAAGTGCTTAAATGATGATGTCGGAAGATTGCAACAGGTCCTTGCAAGAAACGGTGAATAGAATGGTTGAACGAGATGGTGCAGTGTATTTCAAGGAGGTTACAATGAGCAGTCGACTACGTTTTTGAGTTCATCTCTAACAATCTTCAACTGGAGTGCAAGAAAGTTGAAAAGAAGTTGAAAGAAATCAACAACAGTCACAAGCAAGCGAAACTCAAGAAATTGATTGGATTGAGTGGAAAGATAAGAAAAGGTTTTGGATCATCTTATTTGGGTGACTCGAAGTTCTGATTTATAAGCGATTGGTAAAAGGCATCCACATCAGAAAATTCCTGGAAAACACTCTGAAGTGCAGGGTGCTGAATCGAAACAGCAACTCATGAATAATTAGGGTGAAAAAGTACTGTGTTTGTTACAATGAGAGCAAGTATTTGCCATGCAAATGCACAGCATATTGGATATGTTAAAAATTATAGTAGCTAACGTATGTTACTTTCTTGAAGCCAGCAAAACGATTTGCTGTTTATATAGACACCGGTACGGTGATCACTAACGTGAAAGTGATGCACCTGCACTGGTTCTTCATTAGATGAGGTTCAATATTTCGTTAATTATTAAAAAAAAAATCAATATCTTGGTGATCCAAGCGCATCGATGATTGAGACACAGTGCGACACGATATCTCCTAGGAAAATTCTTACTTGCCAGGAATAAGAAGCAGTACCGAGAGGTGATTCCTTTCTACCATGTGGGTCACGTGAAAGTCACAACTGATGAGAAGATGTATTGAAATCAAAAAAATAAGATCAGTATACCTTTCGATTGGCTTTTCATTGAAATAACTAGTAGTCTCAGACTTCAATTAAAAGAACTAGTATTTTCAAACTTGAATATGAATGTTGTTTGTTTGAATGTATAAATTAACTAACAAAGTTTAAATTATTGTATAATACAACGAAAAATTTAAAAATAATCCTGAAAATTAAATTGCTGTAAGCCTGACTATAAACAGCTCATTAGCAATTGCACGAAAGCATTCTTTAAAGAAAATAATTTACTAATAAAAAAAATAAATGAGGTAGAACGTTTATTTAGTAACAACTTTTACAGTACAAAATTTGATTTTGATGTAAATATCAGAGATAAGCTGTATAGTATTGCAATAAAATAAAGTTTGATTGAGCACCGATTTGAAAAGTTGCTCTTTCTCAAGTTACTAATAAGAGAGTAGTACATTCACAAATAAATAAAGTTAATGCCATTGTTAGACAACAAGGGTAGATTGACGTTTACTGTGGTACATAAATTAAGCACATTAAAATGTAAAAATTAGCATAAACTCTATCAAACGTTATTATGTGAACATTGGAACAATTTTTAATTGCACTGATTAAGTGTGCATTTGTAACATGACCAGAAAAATAGGTAAAAAAGTTTTGAAATGCATTTTTAAAGTTCAAAGTTACTCACTAATATTTAAAGTAAACATAATGATCAATAGGATAAATTATCATAAAGAGTGATACATAAAAAATGCATAAATACGAATACATGAGGTTTAATGAGGGTTTCCAGGTTTCCCTCATTCCTGCACTGAATGGTGGTTAGGGCCTACCAACGTAAGTCGTTCCTGGGCGCAGGTGCGACCTGCCTGATAATAATATGCCGCCCCCTCTCCCGCACAAGTCTTAGACTTCTGGGCTAATCCTCGTGATTAGAATGAGGGGTAGAGAAATTATTATTATTATTATTAGTTATTTACTGTAGGTAACTATTGTTTTGATATACAATTATTTTGTAAAATATAAAATATCCTATTCGCGGCTATAAAAATATTTAAAATCAAAGTATAATAATTTCATTTGATGGGATTGAAAACTAGAGAATTCATTTGAATTATCTTAATATTTTTAAAGAACATGTAAAACAAATGTATTTGTTAAATGGGCAGAGAATGTAAGATGTGGTATGTGATAACATTTTGTTTAATGATATTAGAAGACAAAAAAAAAATATTTATACCTATTTTGAGAATATAGACACTTAAAGTACAAAGAATTAGTTTAATCTCATTAGATGTATTGTATAAATTAAAAGGTACCACAGGGTATAATTTATTATTTAGTTGAACTGTTAACTATTTATCTAGTGAACTTAGTTCTACTTTCCGCATCCCCTTTTTCTTGTGACGTGTGTAAACACATTTGTGTATTGACACGAAATTATAAATAAATAAGTATTTGCTTTTGACAAAAAAAAAATTAATAGAGGCCTGTATGGAACAATCAAGTCAAGAGAAATTACAATTTGAAAATATGTTGATTTTTGTTTGAGAAAATAATCCATGTTGATAATGAACATATACCTATTAAAATAATCTTACGGCGACGGCCGCAAACGATCGTGACTTTTATATAAACACCGCGGAGAATAAAGAAGACTCTAATGAAATGAATATTTTACTTTAAATTTTAATCTAACACAGTCATGTTTATAAAACTAATGGCATATATCATGGATTAATAATTAAATCGTATATTTTTGGGTTCAGTGTTTTTGTTATTATTAAGTATTTTAAACTGAAGTAGCAGTAGCGTGTTGGCTAAATTGTCTGAAAGTTTGAGAATGAAATAATGATTGTATCACTACAGTGTTTGATACAGTATTTGATACCTAATTGATATATATAAACATTATGGTTTGTTTATGAAAACTCCAATGAGAAAATATTTGTATTAAGATTATGTTTTGAAATTATTGATCTTGAGAATGATTATTTATTGGACTGTAGACATTGTAATATTGCTGTTGCAGACTGCCCAAGTTGGAATAGACATTGTAGGCCATTGTAGGCTTACACATAACTAACATGGCTACATGAAACGAGTCGATGAAGTTTATAAGCAATTGATGTGGCGCCATTTGTTGAATGGATTAGTTATTGCTTATTACATTAAAATATTTAAAGCTTAGTTATTTGATGGATATTTGGATGTTCGATTGTAATGGGTTAAATACAAGCATAAGCAAAATAGTTGCTTCTTTGGGAAATATAAAGTTTTGTTTGGAGGCATCTATATTAATGTAAATAATTTAGGTGTTCATAACGGAACTTGTATAAAAAGATATACATGAACAAAAAAAAACATATATGTGTATATATATAAAAAAACATGAGTTTCCAATATTTCTATAAAATTTAAAAGTGAGGCAATTTGCTTTTCAGTTGAAATGGTCGAGATAATTAATTTTGTTGAAATTGAAACTAAATTTGTAGTATCATAGTAAAGAATTATTTGTAGTAGTCAATGTAACAGATAAACATTGAATTGCAATAAATATCCGAAGTTTATTATTGAAGATGAACTGAGGTCTGTAATAAGAAAAGAAAATGAATTGCCAGACGTGAAGATCCATGTATTTTGAAAGTGGATCAGTTGTATTTAAAAACAAATGGTCATAAGTTAGTGGCAGTAGCATGTATCTAGCTGAAAAACAAAGCATATATATGTATGTATGGGTGTACAAGGGAAAGTATACATTCATTCATTATACGGGTGATATTATTGAAAATAAAAGTCAACCTTTTGGTGTTCTGTCTCCAGAGTTATGGTTCTTTCTTGCAACTGTGATGGATACCCAACGGGCTTCAGGTCTACAGTGAATTAGATTGGAAGCTAGGGAGAATCACAGCAGTGCGAGAGGAGCCAAAATTTAGATCAACTCTAAACGCAAACAGAGTGCATATTTTAAAACTCTAAACGTAACCAGAGTTGAGAGTTACATCTCCAAACGTAAACAGAGACCGAAGTTTAAACTCTAAACGTAAACGGAGTTTGAAATTCAAAATTGGGGAACAGATGATACAGTATAGTGTTGGCAAGAGCCGTTGTTTGCTGTATAAATAAGATGGTCCCCATACGTAATACTAAAAATTTAGTACGTAGTGGTTAATTTACCAGTTACTAGGCATCCGAATAAAGTCGTACACTGGCATATGTTTCAGTGACAAACTACGTAGATTTGTTACTTGAACGGACAGTGACGACTCGATTCGGATAAGTATTAAATATGAAAGAATGTCCACGACCTGATTGGCGGTATGAGTGCACCATACCGAAAGTAACTAAATTAGGGCACTAACGACGAGTCGCTCTCACGTAGTTACTTTGGGCACAACGAAAGATGCCCTACGCAAAAATCAGAACATATGGGCACACGATCATAACGATAACGAAAAATAGTAGTGACGCACGAACGTCCAGGGTTGTCAGATAGGTGGCTGGCCAGCACCTGCTGAACAATTTCTGGAAAGGCACGTCACCAAGAAACCTCGGCTCGGCATACCACGAAAGTAGCTGGAGCCAGCTTTAGCTTCTTATTTTTGATATTTTTGTTTGTTTCAGATATAGCTTCTCGGGGACGCGAAGTTTACAGGTTGGCCGACTGAAGGCGTCAAATTGGGCTTGCCGTGCTTCTTTGATGCGTCCTTGACACATGGCAATGGACATCAAGTAGAAGTCGCATATTGGCTTAGACTAAACAGTCACTGCTATATATTGTTTATAAATATTAAGCTGATGTAGCTATATATGCTAATAAGTAAGGCACACGATAATAAGTCAGAGTATTCTGAATATAGCTCTCTTTACGAAAGGTTGTGTTAGCCATATTTAATAAATCTGTTCTGTTTTGTTGGAATATTTGTCTCTTGTTAAAAATACCCCTTACACATGTGACAATTTCACGTTGCGTGCAATAAACACTTACTTTTTGTACTTGTTGCATAAATAACTATTATTTTTCCTTAAAATTTATAAATGCTGGTAGTCCAAGTAATGGAGTACACCATTCTTTCCCTCAAAACTATAATGCATTACTATACAGTTTCGGAAAGTACAAACATTCCCCGGTCTACAATGAGATATAAACAAATAAACTGTTATGTTAAGGCAGTGGGATAGAGTAATTGACATTTCCAGGGTTGCTATACTTTGGAAATGTCTGTTTGCTTAATTTTATGTAGACTAAAAGGCCCTCCCTACAAATTAGTCCGATTGTGAACCTTTACAATGTCGCAACTGTAATATTGGCTATCGTACATATGTCTATTGACTTATTTTAACTTTCTGATACAGTACATTTGGTAGAAAAGGCTCAAAACAAATCTAAATTACAAAAGGTAGTATTCAGGGAGACCTAGGAATTGGTAGTTGGCCATCACTACAAGGAAACAGAATATGTAAATAAGGAACAGTTTAATTTATTTTAATACTATATACGTTTTGCTATAATTTGTATCACATACAAGTGTGTAGTTTAATTGAGAATTTGACAGTGAAATTCTCATTGTTGGTGGAAAGTGGAGAGTTGTTTATTTGTAGTATATCGATGATGTATCCGAGGATTTATCTTGACTTTTACATGCTGTAAGTTTAATCGGTGAACTAGCTGTGTGTGCAATTTTGCTTTTAGAATCACATTGTGTGTATCTGCTGCAATAATGTGGAATTGTTTGCACTCCTACACATTTATACTTAGCTTTTGTAGATATTGCAATCAATTCTGCAGTTGTGTTAGAGTGTTTGATAACTACCCTTTTATCAGGTCGCAAAATAGATTTATTTTTTACAGGGTCTGTTTGAAATATAACAAAGTCTTCGTCATTAACTTTGCTCGTGTTTGCTTTACCAACTTGCAGGGATGTAAATAATTTTGGGTGTAATATTGTTTGCTCCACTCTTTGCTGCCTTGTGAATGCAGGATTTACAGGGACACTTGTTACACTCTCCCTCTTTTTTTGGCTCACAAATATATGTGGAACAACATCACGTTTAAGTATGATATTACCGCCCATTAATTTAAAACGCATATAGTTTTCCATGTCTTCTTTCAACTAAAAAATAAGAATGACTTCATATATTAAATAAAAATTATATATGTATAAATACCTACATCGAAATGATCTTCACAACAGAAGAAACCACTTTGTGATTTGGGCATATCCCTACCTGCTGCTTGAAACCATCTTAACTTTCGAGAATATTGTTTTGGTACACTTATAAAAAGTTTGTTCGGACTATTTATAGAAGTATTAGTACATGATGGTACAAAACACCACTTAAAGTATTTATTTTCTGTAGCCATTTTTTTAAGCATAAAATCAGATCATTTATTAGCAATGGCAGTCCTGACATTTATCATAACCTAAAAATACTAATAAATGGTGTCATCGAAGTATGCAACCCAACATACAACGCAAATTTATTTTTGCGATAAATTTCATGGTTATAATGCTTTTGATGTCAACTATTAGAAAATAAAAATTCAATATAATCACAACTAATATCTAAGTGAGTTTTGTACCAATTTTCAAAAAATGTTAAAACCTTTCTCTAGATGTCTGGTCAGTATAAAATGAGCATAAAAATGTGAATAGAGCCTTTTTATGTAGAGAAGTTAACCTATATAGTTTTGAACACATTGTTTTTACTATTTACTTTTAATTTTCTTTTGATTTTTTTAGAATATGGACGGAGCAATAGTTTCAAAAATGTATAAGCCATCTTTATTAAAGCCACTTCAACCTTTGTCTGAAAATATAAAAGATGTTTTCCCAACAAATACAGTTACAAAATCTAATATGTTGTCTAGGCGATCTAAATCTACTGAGGATTTACAATTAATAGTGAAAAAGCCTAAGGTAGCATCAAAAACAACTTGCAAAGGCCAAAGAATTGGATCCGGTACAGCTGTAAACAAAGCTGCACAGAAAAGAAAAGCAGAGAAATCGAGTGATGAAGTTAAAAGCAAAATTGTTAAACAGGTGAAAATACCAGATTGGGATTATAAAGGACGGTATAATCAGTTGCGAGAAAAATATGCAACTTTAAATGAAGAACATAAAGAAAATAAATTTAAATTAGAAGGTTAGTACAAATCTATATATGGGCTATTCCTAGTAATACCTATACAGGATTATTTCTTGGAGCTTTCATTAAACTTTCCTGTGTCTAAACCTAATAGTTTCCGTGTTTTTGATATCAAGATATTCACATTTTTTTGAAAAAAGAAAAAATGCATCAATTACTTTACTTACAACTGGCTAATTTAAAAAGATATTAGTTTAACAGATTATTTTTGGAACTAGTCAAACCTTTGAGTTATTTCAAAATGCTTAATCAACTTTCGTGATATTAAAACAAAACTTCTTTTTTCAAATAGAATGTTAATGGTTTTTGCCCCATCTAATCTAGAATGTCTCTCTTTTGATCTGTAATAGGATTCTCTATATCTATCTCTTCTAGTTTTTGAAAATTTTGATTATTTAGTATTTTTGTAAGTTTGCCATTTTTATAGTCATCTTTGCTGTGAGTTAATTATAATAAAAAATTCTTCAATAATTCACAACAGATGTGTGATATACAATTCTAGATTTAATGATGCTCTAAGCATTTTTGGATACCTCAGGGATTTGACTAGTTGTCTTCTAAAAATAATCTTTTTTACTTTAATATCTTTAAAACTATAAAGGTTTAAAGTAGATGATGCAAAGTGGTTTAAAATAAAATGTGAATATCTCGGAAACTATTACGTTTAGACCAGAGAAGTTTGATAAAAGTCCTATTAAAATAAACTGCAATCCAAAATTGTAATAAAAGTTGTAAGGTTCTATATAATATAACGAAGTTTACCACTACTTTCGGTATAACTGCAACTGCCATAACCTTAAAAAATGTATTTTTCGGAAGTTCAGAAGAAGCAACAATCTAGGTAGCCAAATTTTCAGGACGCAACGATCACTCTTTCTCTCAAAACTTCTAATGAATGTGTTACGTTAATAATTTTGTATAATAAATTACATTGTTTTTATTAAAGAAATGATGCTCAATGACAATAAACCAAATGTGTTTTAACCTAAATAATTCGTATTTATTACTGCTACTACTTTATTAGTTAATAGTTAAATTAATTTCATTAATAGAGGAAGTGTATAAGTCATTTAATATTATATGCTATATTGAATTTGATTCTAGATGCATTCTTGAGCCGGAGAATTTCTAGAACTTAATCAATATACGGCAGAAAACAAATGCCAAGTAAAGAATTTTTTGACAGTCGTTAATGATCAAAGCTAATTAATTATATATCAAGTAGCAGAATAAAGGGGAATTTTTTGACGGTTAATACCAAAGATTACAATACTAACAACTCTATAATAAGTTGAATATTTCAATTTCCAATAATATATCATTATTATGGATAACTTTGACAGTGTTTAAAATTTCTTGCTTTGACAGTTTGGTATTTTTTTTAGAGTTGAAAGATATAGATGAAAGATACAGTGTTCTTAAAAATGAGTATGATATTATTAAAAATGAGTATGATATTATTCAAAATAAATATATGGCTTTAAAACATACAAGCACTAATACAATTACTGAAAATAATACTTTAAAAACAAGGATATCAGAACTCATAAGAGAATGTAGAGAATTTCAACAATTATCTGAAGAAAATCTCGACAATTATAATGCTTTAAAAGCAGATTTTAACAAGAAAATAACTGAAACTGATGAATTACAGTTAGATTTAACATTGGCAAGTAAAAAAATTATTGACCTCAAAGAAGAAAATATAGCTCTTAAGAAAGACTTAAATAATGGAGAAATTATGAGACGTAAATTGCACAATATAATACAAGATTTGAAAGGAACCATAAGAGTATTTTGTCGTGTGCGGCCAACTGTTAAATCGGAGGAGGAGTGTCTGCAGTGCGCAATTAACTTTATTGATGAAAAGACAATTGAGGTTCGAAAAAGTAGAGAGAGTATTAGTGCCATTAGTGGAAAACCAACTGATATCAAAGCAGAATTTACTGTGGATAAAATTTTTGGACCCTCAAATTCACAACAAGAAATTTTTGAAGAGGTAGCTCAGTTGGTACAGTCAGCTCTTGACGGATATGACATATGCGTATTTGCATATGGACAAACTGGTTCAGGAAAGACTTATACAATGCAAGGTGACGAAAGTCCAGAAAAGAAAGGTAAGTTTTAGACATTATATGTATACTTTGATGAAATAGTTGAAATAGTGGTGATAAATTTTCTAAGGTCGTGATCTGATTGAAACATACTGAGCATTCTGCATTTACACACATCTCACATTGATACAAGCCAACATTTTCCCACCTTACCATACTTGCAGAGCTCTTCACAAGTATAGCTGATTCACGGTCTTCCGGACCTGTGGAATTTGAACCCATGCTGGTGGCAAACATTTTGGTGACAACATAAGTAATTTATGTTTTTATAACATGAAAGAGAAACTTGCAAGAAATAAAAATTAAAAAATTAAATTGGTATTAATAACGGTGGTAAAAAAAATTCAAAATGGAAGTTTATTATTATTTTGGTCAAAAGTATCTCCAGCTCCAAGATTTCTCAAGGTTGGGAAATCTCAAAGCTGGAGATACTGGTGATAAAAAAAAGTCGATTGAGCCAAATATGCCTTATCCGAATGTTGCTGGTTTCAAAAATACTATGCTAGAATTCTATTTTGAAATATATCAATAACTTTGAAATCTGTCGGAGTATTAAAAAAAAAATTGGCACAATTATGTTTTTTGGCACGGCAAATAAGAATTTTTAACTAATTTTGACGTCACTAGTAGAGGGCGCTTTATGGCATATCACATTTCTTTTAAATGGCAGAACTTTTTTGCAGCTTAGTGTATCCATCTGACTATAGAAACAATCGATTCTCTTACCTGTTGTATCTGAAAAAGGTATACCTTGTTGAAGTCGTTAGGAGTAACAGTTTTCGAAATAATCCTATTTGAAATATTCAGTGCACCGATTGAAAACTGTTATCGTTTCAGGTAAAGTGTCTTTTGTACTGAAACTACAGCAAAATGTTATTGGAAAAAGTTGTTCAGAACGGTAAATTATGGGGACGTGCAAATTCTCAAGAAGATCGGCGAGGTTTGATTTTGAAACCATTTTTCAACAACGCACAGATTTTTATCAAAGCCGGCCGATCTTTTTGAAATTTTGCACGTCTCCATAATTTACCCTTCTGAACAACTTTTTCAAGTAATATTTTGCTGTATTTTCAGTAGAAAAGGCACTTTACCTGAAACGATAACAGTTTTCAATCGCTGCACTGAATATTTCAAATACGATTATTTCAAAAATGGTTACTCCTAACGACTTTAATAAGGTATACCTTTTTCAGATATAACAGGTAGGAGAATTGATTGTCTCAATAGACAGATGGATACACTAAACAGCAAATAAGTTCTACCATTTAAAAGAAACATGCTGTGCCATAAGTGGCGCCCTCTACTAGTGACGGCAAAATTAGTTTAAATTCTTATTTGCCATGCCAAAAAACAATTGTGCCAATTTTTTTTTTAATACTCCGACAGGTTTCAAGGTTATTGAGATATTTCAAAATAAAATTCTAGCATTGAACGCCCTGTATTTTTGAAACCAGCCACATTCGGATAAGGCATATTTGGCTCAATCGACTGTTTTTGGTCACCTGTATCTCCAGCTCCGAGATTTCCCAACCTTTCACTAACACCCTGTATATATATTTTTTTGTAGGAATGATACCTCGAACAGTCGATTTAATATTTGAAAGTATTAGAAATTTGAAGCTAGCTGGCTGGAATTATGAAATTAGTGCCAGCTTCTTGGAGATATACAATGAAAATATTAGGGATTTATTGAATCCAAACTCGAACCAAAATTTAGAAATACGTTTTAATGAAGGTAAAGGAACAACTGTAACAAATTTGTTAATTCAAAAATTAAACTGTGCTGAAGAATTAAAAAACTTAATGACTATTGCCCAAAGAAATAGAGCTGTTGCTGCAACTGATTTTAATTTACACAGTTCAAGATCTCATGCCGTTACGAAAATCTATTTACAAGGTACAAATATGGAAATGAATCTCACTTACACAGGATCAATCAACTTGGTGGATCTGGCAGGGTCAGAGAGTGCAAAAACGAGTTCAGACGCAAGACTAGCAGAAACGAAGCATATAAATAAAAGTTTATCTGCTTTAGAAAGTGTTATGGTAGCTTTATATAATAGAGAAAAGCACATCCCATACAGAAACTCGAAGCTAACCTATTTACTCCAGTCATGTTTAGGAGGAAGTTCAAAAACTCTAATGGTGGTTAATATTGCACCACTGGAGGATTGTTACACCGAGAGTATTTATTCATTAAGATTTGCTTCCAAAGTTAAAGAAGTCAAAATGAATGCAAAGAGAAATAAGACCTATTTTACTCCAGCACCAATCAAAATGTGAATTTGATTTTTTCCTATCAGTTTTTATATAAGATTTTAATTGTATATATGTATAAGTGTGTAAGTTATTTTAATGTTTTAATTGTTGCGACATTTTAAAAGAGTATATAAATTTTTATAATTATATTATTTCTATAGGACTTTTTGGAAATAATAAATAACCCAAAATTATATAACTACCAACTGATTATAGATCACCTCCAAATAGACCTCTAAATGTTATATCTGCAACCCTATATCAGTTAATAAATGATTGAATCAGGAGTCCCATGGAACCCGTTAATTGGATTGCAATTTCCGAAATTCCTTTATCAGATATTTATATGATACCTACATCTGTTTCCTACTTATTGTGTTGTTTTCGTATTGTTTTTTTTTCACAAATTACCATAAATTTCATACACGTAAGTGAAATAAATAACTTATATAAAGCAACACGTTATGTGTTGATGTGAAATGTTGGTTGGTTGGAAGCAAGGTAAGTGAAATAAAAATTGGATGGTGAGTTTCAGGCCCCGTCCACTGACCATTTGCGCATTAGATCGCCGATGAGGTCCCAAACAGCCTCAGTCGCGGCGAAACTCCCCGTAACACATACTTATATGCCGATGACATGATTAACAGCACAAGCCGCTAACATAAGAAGCACGACTACACTTTTACAAAATTCTTGAAATCAACTTGAAACTCGGTGCAACAGGTGGAAAGTCAAAATTAACCCCGAAAAGCTCAGCTATCGTTTCTACGAGATGCAGAATTTCCAGAGATCTCAACCTCGATATACTTACACTATCCCAGGAGTCCATCTCCTGAGACCGACAGACATGAAAAATACAAGGGCGTGACGATGGACTAGTGACTCATTTGAAAACCGCATATTGTGGAGAGGGTGGCAAGGGCGGGGATCACCAGGGCTAGGCTTTATCCCTTTCTCAAAGGTGGCAACACCCTAGGGCTAAGGAATAAGCGAAAGCTTATCAATGTGGTACTTCAGTCGCAACTAATCTATGTCTCTGCAATGTGGGGATATGAGGCAAAAAGTTACATAGTCACTCCAGGCAGTGGAAAACATAGCTTTACTGGGGCCTTACGCACGGTCACCGCTGCGCCCTGGTATGTGAGAAACGTAAACATACGAGACTCACAGTATACAAATGTGGCTCAGACTATACGAGTGAAAGCTGAAAAACAACAGCCGTGAGATACGACAATTCCCTCTTGAGACAAACCGTCGACTACATACCAAACGACCTAGACATCAACTTTTTGACCAGGAACAGTGGTCACCCGATATTACCCCCCCACCCACGCTAGCCCTTTTAGTTTCATGATCAGCCAAGATCAAGAATGCCAAGAATAGACAATTACAAAAAAGAAACCTGACCTTATCCTAATGTATCCTCTCCCGTATTAGTCCACCGAGTCATTTGGCTCGATGACCGCATGCATCCCTAGTTACAGCTCAAATCCCAAAAACCACCAAAAGAGCACGAGTAGCCTTCCATCCACACCCGTGTCGTCGACTACTCCCGGCTGTTACACTAGCCGGTGAAGAAAGAAAATAAGAAGAGCGCCAGAAGAGGCCTCATGCTGGTGGGGGACAGCCAAGACGAGAGGAGGCTCCACAAAACGCCTACACCGGCCATGTCCGTGGTCAGGGTCGACGACAGATTGGGCCTACCTTCACGAGGCTATCCAGGTCTACAGCGATGAGACAGCACAAAGAGATAGTCCCCCCTCGGTCCCAAATCATTCAGGCCATAAACATTGCCAAAAACGACGCGACTGTAAAACAAACTGCATGTCAGAATTTAAGGAATGGTATTGTAAGTGCAAGGGCTTGCTGCAATCCATTGTAAAGAATTGAGCGGACTGTAAAGTGGCTTTAAAAAGTTGTTCGGTGTTTTTGTATATATTGTATTTGTAACGTTCTGTACTGTTTTAAGCTCTTAAGTACTTTTAATTTTATATATTTTGTTTTATAACTGGTTTTTCTTCAAAACAAGTGTTCATTCGCTTATTGAATTTATTATTTGCTTCTATTGTCATTCTATTATTACGTATCGATTATGTGTCTTATATGTGTCATTCTTTTTAGCTTGGTAGTTTTATTCACAAATTTATATGTATGGTAGGTATATGCAAATAAATTATAAAATTATTATATTTAATACTTTTATGATAATATTCTTATTCTGTTGAGTAATAGACTATATTAGTTCTGACGTATTATTAGCTAGGCAATTTGCGAAACTGAGTCATGTAGTACAAGTTGCCTATATTGTAAAACTGGAATTTGACCTTTATTGCATATGAGTATAAAGGTTACAGTTTTGAGCGATAAAATACAGTAAAGAATTTTATTTTTATTCTCCCTTGTAGAAAGTATTTAAGACTTTTCAGTTACCATTCATCATGTAAAAAATATGTTATAATATATATATGTATAAATCTTTAGAATATATTTATTTATTAATATTTAAATCAGCAATATTAATAAATAAATCAGCAAATGTATATATTTATATTCTGTAATTTATTGTGTATGGTGTATGATAACTGAAAACTCTTAAATATTTCATTCAAGCGAGAAATAAAATATTATTCTAAGCCTTGCGCGAACCTCCGAAAATGTCACCTTTATGTTCAGGCGCATAAGGACTAAGTTTCAATGTTATACATTAGGCAACTTGCGTTACATGACTCATTGACGGAGGTTGCATAAGTAACGTGACGCCACACTAATGTAGTCCATTGTACTTAAATTTTAAAAAACGAGTTTTGTTAGATAAACACGAATATCAGATTTTTTTCGTTAATTTTACAGGGCGTTATGAGCGCAAAATTTTTGAAAAATGAAACCTATTTTGAAACAGCTTTCAATTAGTTTTGAAAAAGGTATACTTGTTGCACTTTGCTGAAAGCACAATTTTAGAGAAAACTGCATTTAACGTATTTGTTGAGCTTGGAAATCAGTATGCAAATTCTAACAAATTATTAATTCTAAAGGTTATTAACGAAGTAATGTTTTATAATGGCAGCGTGAAAAATTTGACGACATGAAAGGAAATTAAATAAAATTAAAAAATAACGATTTAAACCAAAATGCAATAACAAAAACAAAACCTTTATTTTTGAAATATATACCAATATACAACAGCTACTTATTAAACTGTAATATTTTAAATTAATTGTTAGAACGTATGATTGAAATACATTAATAATTATGTACAATTAAAAGACGAATTAAAGACAATAGAGAGTTATTGGACGTGTCATAAGGTTAAACAGTATTTACGTTTCCCCTGTATTGGCATCTAAGCATGCGCTATTATTAAGACAGCAGTAATGAGGATAGTACTCGACCATATTTATGCATTATTAAGGTAACGTTGAGCAATCCCTTATTTGATAGATCGGGTCGTTCGGCCGTAATCGGTCATACCCGTCCCAACATAAAATAAAACGTTTTTCGGTTTTTTTTTAAAGTACCGTCGCATGTTTCAAGAAAAATGAAATAAAGATAAGTAAACTCATCTAATTTTTTCAAAATATTGATAGTCTTTTTCTCAATCACCATTAAAATGGCAAGGATAAGGGAATCGCATCCGTCAAATTATTAATCGGGTGCATTCAGGCAACTTCAGCGCTGTGACGCAGCGGTTACTTTGTATAACAAAATGCGGCCACTGAAAATAAATACATGATGTACCTTTATATTATGGACCTCTAAAAGTTTTGACGTTATAAAAACACTGTTAAAAGTCAATTTTTAAGAAAGGTTGAATTAGGTCAAAAAAATGAATATTGGAGAATAATCTAGTTTATGTTTGAATTTGTAACGAGGACGTAAATTTTGTATTACAAAAAGCAACATTTAAGTTATTACGTTTACGTTTAAAACTATTTCGTCATCTTCGTCGAGGACCTGCCCTGCCCGATTATATTATTCATGATGAAAATATATAGTCCATAGGCGAATTTTATTCAGCATCGGTTTAATTCAAGGTCATCCGAACTGATACCAACAACATTCTATTGGAAGTTTATGACGTCAAGGCAACAATTCGACTTGTCAATTTTAGAACCACCCAAATCATGGGTTCAAATTTTTTGTTTATTTACTTTACAATTAACAAATATTTTTAAACGTGTATGAAACACAACCACATACATAAAGATATTATGTATGTGAGCTACTGCACAACTCCACAGAACCAGTGCATTCAATTGGCAATAATGGTGAATTTAGAACCAAACTAAAACCTCGCCTAATATGGTTTTTAAGCGAATACATCCAAATCGGATGTTATTGCATCCCTTACTAAATTTATTTATAATTTATTAGACACACGAAAACCATCCTTGAGATTTATAAGTAGATCTGGTAAAAACCTTTGATACAGTGAGTCAACCGATGCTGGTCGATTGCACAGTATACTAAGCAATCGGTACGGAATCTTAGACAATTTATGAATGAAATACGTCTGGCAGTATTTAAATACCCCCACTCTAGAAAAAGTCGCCAAGAACATGGCGGATCTCACAGAACATACGAAAAAATAGCTAATAATTTGGCGTAAACATAACCAAAGTTGTTTCGTAGTTTTAATACTTTTGCATTAATTCTTAATTAACTGTTGTAATCGTCAAAAATTCAAAAAACCTGACAGAAATTTATAGTAATAACTGTCAGTCGCCAATAAGATGGCGGATTTTTGGAAAACGCGGGAAAGCTGAGTTTCCCTACTGATTGCTTGGTATACTGTGGTCAATTGCTTTAATATGTGGGGGTTATATGTTTTGTGATGTGGGGATTAGGGATTTGCCATAGCTATACTTATGTCAAATAGAACTCGTGTTCATGTGGGTCATGTTATGTTGAAAGTTTTTTTAGAACTGTTGAATATGAGGTATGTACCACAAGGTACAATATTTATACTATATATTAATTTATTTTCGTTAGAACTTGTCGGACGAGTTAGTTTTGCTGATGATACCGTTATACAGGGTGTTTCAGTTTGATATGTCACAAACACGTGAGCATATTTTCGGAGTAAAAAGAAGAATAAAAGTCTGGTAAACTTTTGTTCTAACTTCCTTCGTTATGAAGATACAGGGGGTTGAATTTTTTCTATAAATTAACATTTTCTTTCATAAATTTTAAACGGATGTAAGTCGAGGATATTGCATTTGCTGCCAAAATATGGCTCTTTAAAATTAAGCAGTGGCGTAGATACAGGGTGAGTCTCACTTTGGGCAAAATAAATATGTGACGCCACTGGTTAAATTAAAAAAGTGATCATTTCATAATTTTACAATTCATTTCCAATAAAAATGGTCTCTTTCATTTTCTTCGTGTCTCTCATATAGTTTGGCCATAAATTGAAATGTTTATGTGGAGCAAAATTGTGCTATTCGATTGTACAATAAGTAATATATGATATTTTCTACAAGATGGGATCATTTAAAAAATGAAGCAGAAATAAATTTTGGTAAAATAAAAATGGTTTGATTATTTTTTCCAATAAATTTCTTAAAATAATTTCCCACTGTTTACACAATTTTATATTTATTGGAAACTTATAAAGAGATGCAGATAAGTACAACGGTTAGAGTACTGAGCAACTGCACGCATTTTGCGCGGTTTATTACAAATTATATATCTTGTGAACATCCTACATTTTTCATCACTCAACAAAAAATTCGATTTATAAACTGTTCTGTACTATTTATTATCTAGGAAAAAATACAGAAAATTATAAAAAATCAAAACTTTCACACTTCTAGATGCAAACAACGTTTACATTGTGTTCGTGTACCACTCATTTGTTTTCTTTGTTTTCTAATTTAATTTTTAATTGTATCCCAGCCAGCATGTAACGTAACTGGGCACTTTTGTGATGTTCCTTTTAGGTGACAAAGATACATTCATTTGTAAGGTGCCATAAACCGCTCAGTTACATAGTGTCTAGATGTAGAATGTACCATAGTGACTTTTTGCTACATACTTGTGTGATATCTATGAGATATTAATAAGATGTGGAAATTTGAGGTCATATGAATAACATCAACGTCAGCATCAGGTCTATTCTCACAAGTCAGGGTTTGGTTTCAAACTGTAGAAATATTCGTAAAGTTGTGAAGTGAAGTAGTTGGATGAGATGAACATTTCTTTTTTCTAACAATTTTATGCCTGATGGTGACATTTTTGTTTTTAGCTGCTTTCTAGTCTCCAGTGGCGTGCATACAATAGAAGCATAAAAGCATTGCCTACCCTAGAAAAATCACCAATACCACTAATACACTTTTTTTGTTAAAAAAGATATACTATTTAATCTACTCTATCCTGTCTCAGTCCTCTTAAAACTCATAATATAATTAATAAATTCTCGCCGCTGGCGCAAGAGGTAATTTTATTTAAGTTTCTTAATGATGCTCAGCGCGCACTGCTCTACTGTGAATAAGCATCGTATTTAAAAAGAAAGCAAAGCAGTTTCAGCCGATTAATACAAATTCATATGGAGCGCTAAAGCACTGCTTGCTTGGCGGTAGTCGAGCTGACCCGACCGATAACGAAAATGCGAAAATGAAACAAATTGGGACGGAGAAACACTTTCTTTAGAATGTTCGAATTTACAACACGACTTTTACAAACCTCTTTAGATCAACTTGAAACCTGGTGCAACAGGTGGAAAGTCAAAATTAACCCAGACAAAAACGCAGCCCTGCTCTTTACTAGACGCATGCTACCGCGAAACATACACCTTGATGAACTCACACTATCCCAGGAGCCCATCTCTTGGGAGCGACAGACGCGATACCTGGGTGTAACGATGGACCAGCGTCTCACGTGGAAGCACATCGTGGAGACGGTGGCGCGGGCGAGGATCACCAGGGCGAAGCTCTATCCCTTACTCAAGGGTGGAAACACCCTTAGTCTAAGGAATAAGTGAACGCTTATCAAGGTGGTACTTCAAGCGCAGCTAACCTATGCCTCCACGGCGTGGGGCCACGTGGGCAAGAGCCACATCAAGTCATTACAGGCTGTAGCAGAAAACATAACCCTACGCATGGCCACCGCTGTGCCCTGGTACGTACGAAACACAGACATATTAAGAGACCTAAACTACACAAACATGACACAGACAATACGAGACAGAGCACAAAAACGATTCGACGCGGCCGCGGTGCGGGACAACCCTCTTCTCCGACAAACCGTTGACCAGGTACCTGACGTGACAGACAAACACAAAAGACCCAGACACGTACTTCTTGACCCGGGGTGACCGCCCCAACACTAACCACTCCCCCTCCCCCGCTAACTCCTTTTTCAGGTACAGCCACGACCAGAAACCAAGAAGAGACACTGACAAAACAAAACCCTACCCTTACCCTAATACTTTTACCCTTTCACCGGTCCGCGAATGCCGAGGGCTCGATACCGAGCCAAAGGCTGAAGGGCCGGTGCATCCTTAGCTACAAAGCCACACCTCATAAAAACCCATTCCCAGGGCGCGAATGGTTCGCCACTCGCGCCCGCGACGACGACTACCCCCCGGGGGGTCAGACTCAGCCGGCGAAGAAAGAAACCTGATGACAGAAGAGCGCCAGAAGAGGCCCCCCTGCCGGCGGGGGTCATGCCAGGACAAGAGGAGGTCCCACAAAGCGCCTACACCGGCCACGTTTGTGGTCGGGGTAGACGATGGATGGGGCCCACCTTCACGAGGCTGTCCAGGTCTACAGCGATGAAGCAGGATAAAGAGGGATAGTACCCCTCGGTCCCAAATCATTTAGGCCACAAACACCGCGTAAAATATCGGCGCGTACGAATTTACTTTGCAAGACTTCGAGTTGAATTATTTTTTAGTAATTCTTAATGCAATATTTATACAAACTGATATTCTTTTTAATATAATTAAATCAAAAATCGTAGAATTGGCTATCGTTTAAAAAAAATCGAAGGATTTAAAACTTTATTGATAACTTATTTTACAGTAACTGACAAAATTAATGAAAGAACTATAACTATTTGCGGCGAGCCAACAAGAAAGCGGAATATTAATGATGTAAAGGTATATTATAAGCGAATATTTCGAGAAATATTGGACAATATCAAAATGGAAATTTCTGATCGTTATTAAAATTAACCAGCTGCATTTTTTTCGCCTTCTTGATCTAGATTCTTTTTCGCAATACAAAGATAATTTTCCTGACGAAATATTTTCGGAGCTAAAGACAAAATATAAAGAATTTGATTTTGACAGATTATTACAAAAACGAGATGATTTGTTTATATTCTTCATCAGAATTTGCCGGTCTCAATGCCTATGAAATTATTAGATTTTGCGAAAAAAAAAAACAGAATGTGCTACGTGCTTCCGCAATTTGTTACATTAGCCAAGCTTGTGACGATACCAGCTAGTAGCGCTTCGGCAGAACGATCTTTTTCCGATTTGAAACGAATTCATAGGTACAATGGTCGACAGCTTAAAGTCACCAGTTCCATGGTCCATTCTTTTCTAGTGCCATTTATTATACACGGTGCTAGAAAGGGACAAAACATGGAAGTGGTGACTTTAAGCTGACGACCATTGTACCATTGTCCCTTTCTAGCACCGTGTATAATAAATGGCACTAGAAAAGAATGGACCATGGAACTGGTGACTTTAAGCTGACGACCATTGTACCTACTTACGAAACACTCAAGAACAAGAGAGATTAAGCAATTTAGCAGTTTTTTTCAATTAAAAAATAACTTATGCAAGACCTAAATCAAAATACTAATTTTTATGATATGTTAAATGCGTTTTTAAAAAATGACCGCCGTATTGACCTGATTTATAAAAAATAATTGTGTTTAATATTTTATAATCATTAATTTAATAGACTGCGTGTTAAGTGTGTTTGTTACGGTTTCTTATGCAAGAAAGAACCCGCACTGTTTTTGTTAAGTGTAATGTCCAAATCAATTATTGACTATTATACTGACACTGACATTTCCGAACGAGAGCATATTTGGTGGCTCATAGTAGTCAGTAATTTAAATGTTTGCCTACCCTATTGTAACTGGCATTGCACGCCACCACCGCATAGTTAATAAACCGTGGCGATGAGCGCCCAAGGACTTCGAACGCATTGTCAAAAGACGTCCCCTCAAAATGCGCTTGAAGCCCATTGTATCTCACCCCTTTCCCTCTACCGAGAACTTGAGAAGTTTGTTTCAAGCACAAAAGCTCCGCGCCTGCGCAATATCTTCGATTACTTTTCTGGTAATTTTTTGGGATAAAACAGCAAATTGCAAATGCAAATCTTTCAAATGAGTACTTACCTAAACTCATTTTTGTATCCATTTTTATGTACTAGTAGGTAACAATTTTAAGAATTTGATTCGCAATTTCCAATTGGTAAATTTGATTCAAATTATAATATTCCTGTGGATGAGATTTTATTACTTCCAAGCCATA
Source organism: Monochamus saltuarius (assembly GCA_025584915.1). Taxonomy (NCBI): domain Eukaryota; kingdom Metazoa; phylum Arthropoda; class Insecta; order Coleoptera; family Cerambycidae; genus Monochamus; species Monochamus saltuarius. Next base: position 45,805,310 of record CM046721.1, on the reverse strand, counting down.
TACGATGTTCCAAGCACGGGTTTCAAGCGCATGTGCTCCAAGCACAGAAAATAAATTCATTGGAAATAAGCTTTTTGTCATTTGTATTGCATTTGACGAATTTTATTCAGCATCGGTTTAATTCAAGATCAACCAAACTGATACCAACCACATTCTATCGGAAGTTCATAACGTCAAGGCAACAATTCGGTTTGTCAATTTTAGAAGCACCCAAATCGTGGCGGTTCAAATTTTTGGTTTATTTACTTTACAATTAACAAATATTTTTAAACGTGTATGAAGCACAACCCCACAGATCCAGTGCATTCAATTGGCAATAATAGCTGTATTCTTTTTACCAGAAATCTTAGTTTATCTCAGTTAATCTTAGTTATTCTCAATGCTGATTGGTCAATTTAGTGAGATTAACTCAGATTAGCTAAGATTTCTGGTAAAAAGAATATGGGCAATGATAACGTCATGAATTTAGAACCAAACTAACCAAAGTAAAACCACTGCCAAATCTGTCAATTTTATATCACGACGGAGCTGAAAAAAATTCGCCTATTGTGACGGTGACATGCAAAATAAACATAAAAATAAATTATGAATTAAGAATATACGTACTTAATTGAAAATAAAATCTATTATGTCGGCTTCGAATATTTTAATAGGTTGGGAGAAAATAAGTTCTACTGTATTATTACTTGTACATGTATCTTCTAGGTGGTGGAACGGGATTTATAGGTAGTCGTCTTTGCAACATTTTGAAGAATAAAGGTTATGGATTTACTGTTGTTTCTCGTATGCCGGGAATTCAACATATCTCGTGGAGTGATTTGCATGCAAAAGGTCTTCCTAAAGATACAACAGCGGTAGTTAACTTAGCAGGTCAAAATGTCATGGATTTCAAAAGACGATGGACACCAGGATTTAAACAGAATGTTTTTAACTCGAGAATTAACACAACAATTTCATTAGCAAAATTGATTAATGAAGCTCAGCAGAAGCCATCAGTATTTATTACAATATCAGGAGTTGGAGTTTACAAACCAGATCAAGAAAAAGAATATACTGAAAATTCTAAATGCGAGGAATTTGATTTTTTTTCTAAATTATGCAAAAATTGGGAAGAGGCTGCTGATTTAAATATAGAAGCTAAAAATTGTTGTCGAACCGTCACTATACGTAGTGGTGTGGTATTGGGAAAGGAAGGAGGTATGATCAAACAACTATATCTCCCATTTTATTTGGGTTTAGGAGGACCTGTTGGAAATGGTTTACAATATATGCCTTGGATTCATATAGATGATTTAATAAGTCTTATAGTTTATGCCATTGAAAATCCAAATGTTGAAGGAATACTCAATGGTGTTGCCCCTCAGCCTTGCACAAATAAAGAATTTTCAAAAGTAAGAAACAGTAATTTAAGTACATTAGTCGTACTGTAAAACTTACACATTTTATGAAATTATTTTTATGAACAGATTGTTCAAAATACAAGCTTATATAAGGATCTTTCTAATCAGTCGCAATTCACAATACATTAGTTGTACTATATAAGGACACTTTTATTTCAATATGCAGGGTGTCCCGTGTAACAAGATATATATTTTAATCGAATCAAACATATTTGAGACAAAAAATTACTACTTTTCATTTAATTATACACGTTATTGTCATATTTTTGTCTTCAGAGGGATTAAACTATGTAAGTATAGCAAATTATTGCAAAAAAATATTCAAATTCACTTTTGAACATTGCGAACCCATAAATTCAGCCACAATAGATGAGATCTGACCTATTTCGACATTTGAAGGATTGATTCTGCACACCCTCGTTATAAAACAGTCGCCATTGTCAATATTTTATTTTTGACATATCCTACGATATCTGAATTTTTGTAAAAGATACAGTTTTAAATAAAACTGCAAGTTTATCTTTGATAATAACCACAAATGATTAAAACAATGAGAAGAATATATTACATGAATAACTTAATTAATTAATTAATTACTTAACAATGCATATGTAACTGGAATAGCACATAATATATCAACTGTTGTAAACAATGTATTGAAAATATTTAAGATTTGAACCTGAAATTATAGAATATTCAGTTTGCAATATAAAATGCAATTTTGTTAGAATTATAGGTATTCGGGACAAACACTTTTAAATTGATCCAGTAGATGGGATTGTAGTAGCTATGTGCGAGCTAAACGTTGCACAAATCTCATAATAATAATCATAATTGGAATAATAGTATAAAGCAAATATAATTATTGTACTTGAGATTGCGTAACTTTCACAAGAAATTAAATATTAAATAATGATGATTGGGATAAAAAAATAAAGGGCTGTAATTTAGTACAAGAAAATAGAAATAAGGTTAGTTTTTTAATTACTTCATACCATGTTTCAAAATTAATTACAAAACTATCTTGATTTACCGGTGACTTCCTCCAAAAATTGGAGAGGTTTGTGACGATTTAGATTCATTTTTAGAATATACCAAAAAAAAACCAAAATCTTCAGTTTTGCAACAGTTCTTGAACATTAAAATTATGCAAAACTTTTTTCATATGGAAGATTTTATACTTTAAACAAACTTGTTAATAAGGCATTTAAATACGTGTCTACATAAAATTTGCCAAAGGGTATAGGTAATTGCAGACCATAAAATAGACGTTAATATTTTTAAGAGTTTCATTTTTATAGAGCGCTTTGCTCATGCCCTTGTCTTTATAGTGGTCGGGATACTTATAAATCTCACTTTTTCATTAAAATTTATAATTTACGATATACATTTTTTTTAGGCTTTTGCAAAAGCACTGCGACGACCTGCAATTTTACCACTACCAAATTTTGTTTTAAATTTACTATTAAATAAGGAAAGAGCTGTTATGATCACTGAAGGACAAAAAGTTTTGCCAAAGAAAACACAAGCTCTAGGATTTAAGTATAAATATCCTGATATAGAATCAGCATGCAAGGCTATTGTGAGTGGAAAATGAAAGGACTTCCTATATATTAACAATGAAAGAAAAGGCTGAAATATTGTATCCAATGCAATAATTATATTTATACGCAGAAATAACTTACTTGATATTATTTATTATGTACTTAATAAACAATAAAAAAATTATAATTGTAATGCTTTTACCGAACTTTCACATAATAAGTATAATATTTTAGTCGTAGGGTATATTCCTATAACTTCTTCATTTGAAACGTTTACTACTTGCTGTTCTGCAATAGTATTGACTTTTCTACCTGTTGTTCGATTCCTCAATTCACTTGTGCATACTGGCTTTTTCTGTCTGTATATAAATAGGTGTCCAGAGGATTCACATATCACTGAATAACTCATATCTGGTGGACATACAGAAAACTTCCTATTTTGTTTAGATGCCTAAAACAATTGAAATTAATAATTTCACTTAAAGAAATACAGGGTGTTAAAAAAAGAGTGTAAAATATTTCAGGAGGTAATAGTATGAACCAAAATAAGCAGAAAAGTCTTAATAAACATGGGTCCGCAAAGTAACGGTTGCGGAGATATGGACCACTATTCGTTTTTCAAACATTTTATTTTATTAGGAATAAACCGACAAAGGAAGCTTTTAACAAACAAAAAACAAAGTTACAGAAGATGTTCAAAGTGCCCTCCGTCCATTTCCAAGCAGGCACGACATCTTCGTCACAACAAAATTCGAACTCTTTCGAAAACACCTTCCTTGGTTTGGATTTCTTATCATGTTTGATTAATCCGTAGCTGCAGCTCTTCCAGGCTATTTACAGGAGTATTATATACTAATGTCTTCAAATATCCCCAAACAAAGAAATCTACCTGTTTTATAGCCTCCAAGATCGCCTGATCTGAACCCTCTAGATTTCTTTGTTTGGGGATATTTGAAGACATTAGTGTATGGTAATAAAATAAAATGTTTGAAAAACGAATAGTGGTCCATATCTCCGCAACCGTTACTTTGTGGACCTATGTTTATTAAGACTTTTCTGCTTATTTTGGTTCATACTATTACCTCCTGAAATATTTTACACTCTTTTTTAACACCCTGTATAATTTTCGTATTAGGTGTATTAGGCTAAAAGTTATAATATGAAGCTGAAATATGTAGGAGAGCTTATTATTTCTTTGGTAATCACATCTTTGTTTAACATATGACACATTCCACTGACCATATTATATAACGTTTATATTGCTGTAATTATATCTATTTTTATTTATTTGAATTTTTATTTAAACCAATAATTGAATTGTTTATTGATACTGACTGAAATATGAATACATAAAAAACTAAATTTATACTATTTTTATAAAACTAGATACATGCGAAAAGTATTATACACTGGCAAAAAAACCGGCCACAAAAAACTAACCCCAATTTTAAAGTTGGCTTCCTCGCAAACCGCTCATTTGATTTTGATGATCATTTTTTAAAGTGTACATTGATTTCTCAGGATCAAATGCTATGTCGGAAATTTTTATTCAGAATTTAATTTGAGCATTACGGGGCGCAACAAAGAGACGAAGTTTTTTTCCCCAAGTTTGTAACACCCTGTGGGGTGCAGCAGCTACAGTCGCTATTGCTAACTAGAGTCATACTGTAGCCTCATCTTGTGAACATTTTGTTTTTTTAATGACGACATTGTCTCTGTTTTTATTGGAGATATACCGTTTTAAAACAAACGCCTCGGAAAAAACTCAGAAAACAAATCAAATAAACATCAAAACGTAGATTAATGTGAAAATTGAAATTAAATAAAAAAGAAACAAATTTTAAGGAAATAATATCTAGTGTGGGCTCCTCGCTTCAAAATGGCTTAATTCAATCGACGTGGCACCGAATCAGGTTGGTAACAAATCCTTGTAAAATTGCATCAAATTTTTCCTGAAGTGCAATTCGCAGACAATCCTTGACAAACTCTTAATTGTCATATTTCAAACAATCAATCCGTTTCCGCCTATGCCGCCTTGATTACTTACACGTAGACATTTCTGCCTGCAAAGCCTTTTTCCGAGGCGTTTGTTTTAAAACGGTGTATCTCCAATAAAAACAGAGATAATGTCGTGATTAAAAAAACAAAATGTTCACAAAAGATGACGCTACAGTGTGAATCTCATTAGCAACAGCGACCGTAGCTGCTGAACCCCACAGGGTGTTACAAATTTCGGGAAAAAAACTTCGTCTTTTTGTTGCACCTCGTATATGCTCAAATTAAATTCCGAATAAAAATTTCCCGCATAGTATCCGTTCCTGAGAAATCAATGTACAATTTAAAAAAAAAACATCATCAAAATCAAATGAGCGGTTTGTGAGGAAGCCAACTTTAAAATTTGGGCTGGTTTTTAGTGGCCGTTTTTTTTTGCCGGTGAGTTTATTTTCGACAATAGAAATACTTAGGGGGGTGATGTGATACTTTTTGCACCAAACGATGTACAATCTATTGAAATTGCAAACAACTCAATTGCACTTATGGTTATTTTTTGTTACCTAGTTGTTGAATTTCATGTTCCAATTTTCTGGGTCAAACATCAACTTCATTTTTGTAATATACATCTGGTTAATTTCTTTTAGATTTTGAAAGGGCTCATATTTCTAAATACATAATATATGTGACACTTGTTAGTGAATGAACGTTGGGTTACAAGATACAAAGAAAACACATCTGTACCTCTGTGCATTGTTGAAACTTTATAAGATTACGTTCTATGATTTTAACGTCACACTAAAATAGGATAAATATAATAAAACTTCATTAACAATTAAGTCGTCCAAAAATTTAATTTTAAAGTTCAGAAGTTATCATATAGGAAACTTCCTATACAGATAAACATATCTTTAAAGGACAATACAAAATATCCATTAGAGTCAATTTTATTTTCAAATAAAATATCCCAGCAAACATGATTTAAAAAATTTAAAATAGACGATGAAGTCTTAAATCGCGGTAAAAGCCAAGAGGAACAAGGCCCATTGTCATTACGATCATTATCAGATGATACCACAATTGTAATGGAGGATGATGGATGTCCAAAGGACTTAATAGTGTGTTAGGTGCTTGGATATTAATTTTCGACATATTTGGAATATACAAAATTAGATCGTCACATTCAAAAAAAGATAAATCAGTACCATTTTTGATAAACAAAAAATATTCACTATGTACATAAATAAATTACACAAAAAGTGTAAAATAGATAAATTAACTATTGTAGTAGTAGTTCATTTAAGAAAACTATAATTTTGTCATGTTGTGTTAGTTATATGACTTGTTGCGTCACACACGTCTGGGTGATCCAAAAATGCTAGGAAAAAAATTGGATACATGAGGTCCTAGGGTTTCTTGAAATTGGACCCAAAAGTGTGGCACTGACGATAAGTGTGTTACCGTTATCTAAATAGTGCAATGTATTATGTGTTAAAGTGTGGTATCTGTATCAGGTAGACCATCGTTATCTAAAAGGATGGCATTCTACAGGTGAGTATAAACTTATTAAAATAAACTATTAAAGTGTTTGGTTTCAGAGTCAACGTCTACATATTTTTGGCAAATTTGTGTTCTTTGAACCTTCCTCAAATGGCACACCTATGGAATCACCTCCCGTACTCGTCTAAGTACTGTAAATAAATAGTCTTTACTATTTTGGAACTGAGGTATTGTCAAAGTTGATCAACATTATAATCCTGTAAACCCAGTTCAGCATCGTAGAAATCACTGTTTAGCCAGGCTTCTGTAAAAACTATTATATCATACGAACAGAGTTCCATAGACCTCTAACATGTTGGTAGTAGACAGAGAACCTGATCGAGTCAGAATGCTTTGGTGGTTTTTTTGGGATATGATTAGGGACATTATTGATGTATTTTTCAGATTATAATTAATAATTTTTAATATACTCTTTACTTGTCCACTTCACTAATTATAATCAGAAAAACAATTTTTCTCAATTTCAGTTTAAAATAAAGAATCAACTTACTTGAACATATCCAAAAGCTAGCAGGGTTCCTTCATGAGATATAGAAAAATCATCTCCACAGCCTTGTGGCTGCCACAGACATACATCCACGTCATGTCGTATACCTAAGGCAGGAGGTAAGTCAATATTCAAGTTAGCTGTCAGTAACACTTGATGGGAACCTAGATGTATTTTATGTGTAACATTATTTGTTAGTCCATTTAATCTTTCAAATGTTACTGCATTTTCTGTTTCAAAATCACATTCTTCTACTTGTTGAGAGGTAAAAGTTGTTCCACATTGAGGCATCGCCTATAAAAATATGTTCAATTCGGTTTACCATTCCAAAACGTGATAATATTTAAGATTTAGGAAAAATTTCTTTATGTAAAATTTTTAGTGATCAAATCGAACAAATTAAGGTGAAACACATTGAGGCAAAATAATAAATAGAGAATGTTGAGAGATAATTGAGATATATAGTAACAAGAAAGTCGGCAGTAATGATGAGGACAACACAGTGAAGTCCACTTGGTACAGGCAGAAGAAATAGACGCATGAAAAGAAAGTAGTAAAAATAAGACACTGGAATAAAACCAGTTTCAGAGTAAGGTTCGTATAGCGGGTCACTGACGAACGAATATGTGTGCAAACATCAACACGCATTCATCTACGTGCAAACAACAACGTCTGTCAATGGACATAATAACATCACGCACATGATTGTGCGCTGAAGAAGTGCGTCGTACTTATCAACCTGGTTTTCCAGAAAACATGTCCGTGCGCTGTTGAATGTAAGTTGATATTCGACTGTGTGTGTCAAATAACAATGTTATTGTCACGGTGTTCTTCAGTGACGTAGAAGGTAGTTATAATTATTTAAATTAATAATAATTATTATTTGATTAGTAAATAAGTATATGGCCTTTATAAATTATAGTTTTATTTACAGTGAAAATGTCGGACTTACGAAATTTAACACGAGATTTTTTAAGACATTTCATTGACTTATGTCGAACCCATCCTTGTTTATGGAAAACTAAGTCAAAGGACTACCTCGACAAATACAGCTTATCAGATTTGGATTCAAAGAGATCTAAATAAAGTTAAAGACTCGAAAAGATCTGGTGCTGGAGCAGACGACATATATGTTACCGATGTTATGGTACTATTCTTTAATACAATTTGTTGCAGACCATTTACTATGGACTTTTTTGTTTTTCTTGTTTTTTTTTTGTGTCACAATAATCGCGCACACCACTGCAATCAAATGCAATTCTTCCGCCATTGTTTTACGAAGATTGTGCGAACGTGTATGTTGTTTACTGCAAACTGATATTAAAACATGAATCAACGTTTGTGACCAATACACTGTCATGCTGATACGCGAGGTAGATGAATGCGCGTTGATATTTTAATTCATATATGTTCGTCTGTGCCCAGCCTATTAGTCACATAGAAAAAATAATGTATAAAGTAAGGACCAACAATAAGTTTAGTAAACCTGTAATAAACCAAACAACATGAAGAATAATCATTTCAGTAAATGAAGACCACAGCAAAAAAAGAAAAGAAAAAGGCAAATCAATTATTAAATTGAAAATATCAAATATTTTTAAAACTGACAAAGCACATTATTAACTATATTAGTATTCCATGGATTTAGCACTTTTTAGCCAGAATTTGATATTACAATAATTGATATCGTCTAACTGAACACATTTTGTAAGAAAAACAGAAACATGCAAACTTGATAAATCATTTAACATACAACCTTATCTCAGTTTTACCATAAATTTACATAGATCCTTCCTTATCTGTGGTCTTCAAATATATTTTAAAATGCTCTAATCAATATTCAGCTGAATGGTCTGAATGATGGTGTGATATTAGAACATAACTTCTGTTTACTCTTTGAATCAGATCTATCAAATTGGGTAGATACAAATACAGTCTAATGTACAGCTCGTCTATTAATATTAAATACTTATATTCAAAATTTTGTAAGATCCCAGTTTCATAACTTATTTTATAATTGAGTGGTCAGCAATTTTTTAGATGGGGGACACCCAGACCCCTCTGTAGTTGTTTCTCTTAAATTTGGAAAAAAATAGAAATTCCAAATATTTAAATTTTTAGATAATATGAATTTTTCTGTTTAAATTACCCAATTTCGTTTTTTATCCCTTTTGTCGTAATGACGTATATATCCAAACATTTAAAAACTACTTTACATGCGTATAATGGATATATTCTCCTAGAAATGTTTTTATCAAATATGTACGTTTGCAATAATTTATTTATATTATTTTTATTTTTAAATGTACATTTATAGAACATACTAAGCTTTTTACTGGTAATTGCGGCTATGAATAACTTTTAGTTCAGTGGGTCACTCGAACATGTTTAAACCTCTCTACTTACAGTTTTAGAGAAGTTTTTACTGTATTTAAAACTGTATATTTGAGTTTAAATAACATAAAAACAGTCATGTTCAGTGTTAAATATAAATACTGGTAATGATAAATATGTATGTATGCACAAAAATGATGTAGTATTTGCAATCAGTTATTCATTGGTGTTTCGATATTTAGTTAATTTAAACTTTAAATTTAGTAATTTTAATATTAGTGATAAAATTGCTGAATGCACGACTTTTTACCTATCTGAAGACGGTAGGTAAATATCACTAAACTTGTGAAATAGCTCTATTATGTTAGATTTAGATAGATTTAAATAACTAGATACCTTATACATCAGTTTAGATACAACAAAATTATATAGCCACATAGTATTATTTATACTTAAAATGTAAATAATAGTAGCAATATCCAAATAAACCTGTATAGGTACTACAGAGAATAAATAGTAATTGAATAGTGATGTTGTCATACAGGACATAAAAGCTTATGTATTTTTGTTTTTAACTGATATCTTACCTCGCTGTCACTACATAAATGTTCTAATCGTTCATGTACTTCTTGAACAATACAAGTATCTAAAATATATTCTCCTGATTGGTCACCTATGATCAATTCTGGCCACATTAGTCCAGTTTCAGTTTTATATAATACAACTTCTATATTATTATTTGTTACAGTCCATGTAGTTAAGTCTGAATCAATATGTTGATATAGGTGACCAGTAAGCAATGCATTTTCACTATATTTTATGTTAATTTCTGTTGGTCCAGAGGCAACATTAATTAATTCCTTATTAATGTTTTCAATAGAAAATTTTATAGTAATTTCTTCAATATTCTGTGACCATTGATAAGTTTTAGGAATATTTTGTACATGGTTATCTGTTTCTACTGGACAATCAGAATTAATAATAAACTTACAACCACTATCACTAACTACATAGACTGAGTTACAGTCCTTTTCCAATGCAGCATATTGGACATCACTTCTGGTTTTTAACTGTTTGAGAGCCATTTGTTGCCAGTGACCATCTTCTTTTGTAAAAGAGACCCAATACAAATAAGTTGCAAACCGTCCTTCCAAACTAATTTGCTTGATATTGAGTAGCAAAACGTGTAATTCCTCATTTTGAGTTTGTGTCATTTTTAATGTAGCATCTACAATTACAAAGCCTTCATCAGATCCTATTACTTTGTCCGAAAATAGTAAAGTGAATATGTCATCATCATTTCGAGCTCCTGTACTGACAATGTACATAGTACCTATTCCATCTGCTAAAACAGCAACATTTTTATCCACAAATCTTAAAGTAACATTGTAATCTCCAGTTTTTCTTTCACTGGTTTTTGGTACTTGCCATACTACAACAGGTTCTATTAGATCACTGTTGAAAGGATCCAAATATGTTTTGCATACATTCCATTCATTATCTATAAAATATATCGAATCACTGTCATCTAAATGGTCACCTATTAAATGATTGTGGAGTCCATATAATTTTGTATGAAGCAAACTATACTGACTTGCATTTAAAAGTATTCTATCCACAGGTTTACTTAAATCTTTTTTCTTGATAGGTATTTCCTGCAGCGATAGTTTGTAACCATCAAAATTAGAATCTAATAACATTCGACTTGGGGACAGTTCTATCAGAGTCGGCCCCATTTTTGCAAGACAAAATTAGTTGCGGATATAAATTTTAATATTTAAGGGATGTATAGAAAAGTTTGGTATTAGTAGCTGTAAAATATTTCAACTTAAAAATCTGCTCCAGAATACTTGAACTTCAAAATTATTGTTTACTTGTTCCTTGTTTTCATTTATGACGTACCTCTCTAACCTCAAATTGAGATATCATTATCATAGACCATAAACAAGGGATAATAGTTTCCTTGGGCGTATTCAGACGAGGATACCGTTTTACACTCGCGGCTCTCGTTAGCTGTCGGTAGCTGCCGCCGGCTCTCGGTACTGTGGTCTCTAGTTGTTGGCGGTCTTTTTAATTTTTAGCAGATCGCGTGGCTCTCGTTACCTCTCGCCTACCATCGTCCGTTATCGGAGATTGTAGACGCGCTAAATGGACATTAAAAATATTCACGCCGTGTTTTATTCGTTACTCTTTCCAAATAAATTAATACACGTCACCATTTTAAACGCAATAAAAGGGCTTTGAGAATAATAGGACAGATATACAAATAAAATTTTAGAAATCCCAAGAAAATAACCAATAAAAATATAGGATAGACCAATAAATTATTTTATTTGTCATCAATAACTATGTAAAGCACAAAAGAAAGCAATTACTAAAATCATGACCTCTTTACATATATATATCATATATCTATGCCATTTTATTAATAAACATGAATAAAAACAGTTACAAATATGGAGATTATTGTAGTGTAACATACCCGGGTTAGAAAACAATTTGACTAAAATTGAGGGTGAAATTATAATAATAATAATATAAACAATGATGATAATAATAATAATAAATTCTCCAAAATAGAGAAAAAATCACGTGGAGTTGTGTAGATAGCAAAGAGAGGTTAGCGCGCCAAACAGCAACGTAAAGAGATTACAGCTAAAGGATGGCTAAAGCCTAAAGCTGTCTGCGATCTGCTAAAAATTAAAAAGACCGCCAATAACTAGAGACCACATAACCGAGAGCCGGCGGCAGCTACCGACAGCTAACGAGAGCCGCGAGAGTAAAACGGTATCCTATTCAGACGAGGTCAGCCGCTGAGCCGCTGAGTAAGAATTAAGCTAAATGCGTGCATTTGATTGGCCTGAATTTCTCAGCGGCGCAGCGGCTGATACACAAACCTAGAAAAAATATAGACTATGATATAGGTCACGTGACAGGTGCCGCGTTTTCTAGGGACCTAAGGTCCAGAAAATGGATATTTTATTTCCTTTATGTTGGCGGTTGTGCAAATATGATGACTGCATTGCAATATCAAATTAACTAACTTGCTGTCATTTTAAATGTCATTAAAGAATGTGACATTATTGTGACCAATCACAGTAAACAAATGACTTCACGCTACAATACAACCAACGTAAATTGGCATAAAAACCAAGTTTTAGTGATTCTGGACCTTTTAGGGCAGCCATGAATTAGCGGTCGCCGACAATATGACACTGGCACAGTCTATATTTTTGTCTGAATACGCCCTTTATCTGTGTCATAGACTTTTATAACTTTTTAACTTTATAAAGGTCTATGCATAGACCACGGCCCAGAAGAAAGATATGTTTGAGCATTGTCTGCTAAATTATGGCAAAATTGCTGCTTTGTACCGCTGTCAATTCTTCTGAATTTTAATTTAGAATTCTGTAATGTGCTGTAGTATGGCTGTAGTGTGACGACATCAATGTTAGTATTTGGAACTTTTGGAACACAAACCTAGAAAAAATATTGACTGTGCCAGTGTCATATTGCCAGCGACCGCAAATCACTGAAATATACGATATGGAATGCGTTAAGTCCCATTGCGCATCCAAATAAAGGTACCAACCCTAGGAGCAGACAAAAGGAGGCACATGAAACTCAGCAAAGACATACTTCATTGGTTATGTATGTGGGTGAGAGAGAGACAACCATCTGCGCGTACGATGTGAATTGTGTTCTTAATTCCCCATTATTTTGTTTGTAAACACGTCATTGGCGTACAGTGTGGCTTCTTCTTTTATCTTGTATCTCAGTGTTATTCTTTGTGTATTTTTGTGGGTGTTATTGTTGAAACATGTCATGTTTTATAAGGGACTGTAAAATTAACCAGCATAGAGCACGAAATAATTCTTCATATTTAGAATTCAATTCCATTTCAATTCACAATCAGCTAAGCCCCTACTGCTTCGCCATTGCTAGAGGCACAAAACAAAATATGGCGCTGATCATAAATAATCCATTCGCGCAGCTTTTAGTGCATTCCAGTCATCATAATATAAAATTACATTTCAGTTGGCTGCCCTAAAAGGTACAGAATCGCTAAAACTTGGTTGTTATGCCAATTTACGTTGGTTGTATTGTAGCATGAAGTTCATTTGTTTACTGTGATTGGTCACATTAATGTCACATTCTTTAATGACATTTAAAATGACAGCAAGTTAGTTAATTTCATATTGCAATACAGCCATCATATTTGCACAACCGCCAACATAAAGCAAATAAAATATCCATTTTCTGGACCTTAGGTTCCTAGAAAACGCGGCACCTGTCACGTGACCTATATCATGAACCGACGCAGTCTCATAGAAATCATAAAATATATAGAACGCCAGAAGCCTTTACATTAGGCACTGAAAAATAGTCAGACTATGGAGGGGCTTAGAAATCAGCCATCTAGGGAAAACTTAATGGAAGCAGTTGGTTACACTGCATTTTAAGTCAGGCATACAATTGAATTCAAAACGGAAGGACCATAGAAATCACAAATTGGACGTAAAATTTTCATATTTTGAAATTCCCGCCTATTAGTGTGAAGCTGCCTCGGTAGTGAAACCAACTCATGAAAGCTAAGTTACTGCAATATTACCAGACTCGCGTTTTCTCCATAGGTTGACTATTTTCGATACCTCTTTTGGCGTTCTATATATTTTATGATTTCTATGCGCAGTCTATATTTTTTCTAGGTTTGTGTTTTGGAAGCACAAACAGGTCATAAACGTTTGAATTTGACATTTGATATTAAGACTGAAGAAGAACTTATCTTTTAATAGAATCTACTTATTTAATTTAGTTTGCAAAAATATACGTATTTTTTATCTACTAAGTATTTTAAAACATTAAAATATGCGGCACTGATATCATTCCAATACTTCACATAAAGCTTTCGTGTCTAAATATTTTACATTTCTCATAAAACTGGGTACATACGTATTAACATCGGCTAAATGTATAGACTGCCTTTTTCAAATAGCCCAGAATATTAATACAATTTCAGTTGGATTATATGCCGCCAGATGTCAATCTCCTTTATTTTCCGATACAGTGCCTTTATAGTAAACACAGTGGCGACAATAGCATGTCCAGTTTTCTATTGGTCGCCCGTTTTTGCCCCATAATGGCGGTATTTTGTTTACTTTTACAAGTGTCAACTGTCAAGTGTGTTGTACAAGTTTGTTTGTATATGTATTATACCTTCGTTAATATTCTATTCTTATCGATTTCTATCACAGATTACTACTAATTTCTATATTACAGGTAAGCTTTAGCACACAAACACAAATATGCATACATAAGTAGGTATATTGTAATTATTGTATCATTGTAAAATAACAGAAAACACTCATAACCTAACCAATCTTATGAGGTATGTTTATCGAAATCTTTGCTGTTTGACATTCATTTAATAAATTTGTATCACAAATTCACATACTTATTTACATTTTAGCTCAGAAAATATGCCAGGTTGTGCTGCAGTTGGATGTACTAATTCAGGAAAATGGGATATCTTATGAAGAGCTTTTCCTAAAGATCCTCGGTATAGGAGAGAATGGGCAGTAATTTTTGTAATGAGATATACTCCTACAGACAAGTAAACCGCATAGATATAAATATATACCTATTATAGCATCAGTGCGTAATGTTCTATGCATTTTAATCACAAGACGCCTGTTAATAGCTTAAACGAGAATAGAAAACTAATACGTAAACGTAATAAAAACCTCATATTTTACTTGAAATATAAAAATTGAGATTTATTACACTATTATTTTGAAATTACAGACCACATACATTACTATACGCATAAACTTGGGGATTTATTAGTTGTCAAATGTTTATAGCCATCAAAATTTCACGTAATTTCTGTGTATTCTTAATTTGAAAGTAAATTTTTACTACAATTTTTTTCACGTACTAATTACTTGTCACGAGTAATAAATCCCCAAATTTATGCGTATAGGTTGAGAATCGCCCTGTATAAACTATGTTTATAATTTAACACCTTACCAACTTTGTAAACAGTTTAAATTACCATTATCTAATAAATAATAAAAATATTCCAGTTTTTTTTAATATTTTATTTAATTTTTATAATATTTTAATAGTTTAAGCCAATATTAACTATGAATACTGTATTTTTTTTAATATAGCTACATTGAATAGTTATTTTGTTGTTTGCTGTCTGGTACACTCCATAAACAGGCTAATAAACTGATATTTACCTAACTCTTTAATACAACAGATATTACTAATATTTTTATCGGTTAAAATTATATAACAGTTTCTAAAATTTAGTTATCTTCAGTCGTTTTCATGAAAACGTATATCCCAGGATAAATTTATCACCCATTTTAGTTTGTAGCATTCCGTGATTATCAGTCTCCCACATCATGTATTTTTCAACCTGTAAACAAAAACAAGCATGATCATTTCCTCCAACAAACTGTACAAAAGGAGACACTTACCTGTAATGAAATGTTTAATGCAGACCCTCATTCTTCAGCAGTGATGCTAAAATGTTGGTAATTTGATTTGCTTTATTAATAGCAAATAGTTCTACAACTCTCATAATTAGCAGCATCATAACCCAATTCCATCATTTTGTTTAATATATCTTTTAGACCAAGTATGGGCAAAATGTCCCTATTTTCATAAGAACTATAGAAGGTTTTCCACAATTCATGTTGCACACTGCTCCACGGAATTTGTGTGGTGGTTGAGGACATCACTCAAGCACTTGGTACATCAGTACAGAATGCATCCTTTAATTTGCATATTCACTAGCAAATAAAATAGCACCATCTTTGGCAGTGATACCGATACAGGAAACATCTTAACGGTTTTGCACAATCTGAGAATGTTTTGCCTGAAAATAATGTTTACAAACTAATGTTAATCCTATACCTAACCTGTTAAGTCATACATATTATCTAAATCTACCTGCTTAATTTCACAAGGAAACGTACCTTTCCAATTAAAATGTAGAAATCATTCATTACTTTTGTCCCTGCATTTGTAACAAACCCAGGTTCAAAATATTTGTAAGACTGCAAACTTTTGTAGCTTTTCATCTGCTCTTTGTTGTAATAATAAAATAACTGTGTTACGTTAAAACTAAAAGGGAAACAATATTTGTTTATGTGAAACTCCATAGATAGCATTGTTATATGCATATATAAATTGAATATATATTTAACGTAAAGGGGTCCACATCATCTATTAACTTCAGTTTCATTACATATCTGCAAAAATATATTTTATGAGAAACATGAACACAGCAACATTTTCAAACTTACCTTTCTCCAACATCAGGATTTTCCAATAATATTCTTTTAAAATATTTAAACATAATTTATTGCAATTTTTATATAGATTTTAGATGTCTAATAATGGCTTTTATTAACATAATTATTTTCACATTATTTTGTTCAAATTAAATTTTGTTGTATCTTTTCTAACCTCTATGTTGTCAAACATGTCAAATGTCAAATTCAAATTTGACGATATTGAAGACAAGATTTCGTTAAGAATTAAATTAAAACTTATATGTTTGAAATGCTCACGCCCTCGGGACATATTTCAACTAATAGTTTTTCAAATTTGAACTAATTCCGATAAAAATTAGAGAAATGAGAACCGGACTGCTGAGGGCCTACAACAAGCGGTCCGTAAATGGCTCCGGAAATTGTTTAATTTTAGTCATAAATGAAAACTTCTCATTTATGGGGACCGGTATTTTATATCAAAACTCATTGTTACGGCTATTTTCTAATACTTTAATCACGAAATGTTTTTATTGCAGTATATTTTAAAATTAAAAGTCGGTTTCAGCAACGGGAAATTGTTCGCGCCAAAAATTTGCCCCTTAATGGCGGGTGGGCGGGGCATAGGCTCTATTGTCGCCACTGTGGTTACTATAAAGGCACTGTATTTTCCGAGATAATAATTTCATTTTTTAACTGTAGTTCTATTTAATAATTATCTATAATTTCCTCGCGTTAGAATTTTGATAATAATTTCAGAAATACAACAAAAAAAATAATTTTCGATTTTTGTTTCCCTTATAAGCGGAAATTCGGCCACGAGCAAGATAGATATATTTTTTAATGATTTTTCACGTTTGTCCCATTCCAATATACACAAAAATAACTGAGAAAAATGGTTCCAAATTTTCCAATAATTTCTTAAATTTACTGAAGTTTTAAGTTGGAACGTGAGACGTTTGGGTGGAATTTGCAATAAAGCTCCGCCTTTAACACGTCACAATTAAATCATAAAATTCGAAGACGTTACTCCTATAATTTAATGGAGTGATAGACAGAGTGTTAATATAAAAATTGATAAAGAGAAAATAAAATCTCCAATTTCGAGGAAATTTTATTTTTGAAGATTTAACTTCGGAACCGTTATTAAACGTGCGAAAGACTGTTCTGTATACAGTGCTGAACAATTTTTGACCGTTAAAAAAACTTAAAATTAAGAGAACTAAAAAACTGTTTTTGGTCAAACTTCTAACAAGGGTTTTTTTAGAATACCAATTAACGAAAAAAATACAGGGTGTGTAAAAGACACCAACCGATTTCTAAAAAAACCCTAAAAATTAATGGAATTAAATTTTTTTATCAGAAATTTAACAAGGGTCTATTAGAACACTAATTAATGAAGAAAATACAGGGTGTTTAAATAAAAGTAAAGAATCTATAAAAAAACTAAAATTAATGTTTTAAAAAAAATTGTAGATAAAACTTTTAACAAGGGTCTATTACATCAATAATTAACGAAAAAAATACAGGGTATTTAAAATAACTGAACCAATCTCTCAAAACCTCCAAAATAATGAAATTTAAAAAAGTGTTTGATTAAACCTTTAACAAGGGTCTATTACAACATTAATTAATGAAAAAAATATAGGGTGTTTAAAAAAACCAAGAATCTCTAAAACCCCTAAAAATTAATGGATTTAAAAAAAGATTAGATGACACTTTTAACAAGAGTCTATCCGATCACTAATTAACGAAAAAATACAGGGTATTTAAAAAAAACTGAACCAATCTCTTAAAAACCTCAAAATAATAAAATTTGAAATAACATGTTGATTAAACTTTTAACAAGGATCTATTACAACCTTAATTAACGAACAAAATACAGGGTGTTTAAAAAACTAGACAATCTCTAAAAACACTGAAAATTAATGGATTTAAAAAACCTTTAACAAGGGTCTATTAGATCACTAATTAACGAAAAAAATATAGGGTATTTTAAAAATTCAACAATCTAAAAAAACCTAAAAATTAATGGAATAAAAAAAAATTGATCAGAGATTTAACAAGGGTCTAATAGAACACTAATTCATAAAAAACAAGGTGTTTCAAAAATCTAAACAATCTCTAAAACCCCTGAAAATTAATGGATTGTATAGGGTACTTAAAAAAACTGAACAATCTCTTAAAACCCTCAAAATAATAACATTTAAAAACAATTTTTTTTATTAAACTTATTTTAACAAGGGTCTATTACAACACTAATTAACGAACAAAATACAGGGCGTTTAAAAAAACTAAACAATCTCTAAATACATCGAAAATTAATGAACTTAAAAAAATTAGATGAAACTTTTAACAAGGGACTATTGGAACACTAATTACCGACAAAAATACAGGGTGTCTAAAAAAACTAAACCAATCTCTTAAAATCCACAAAATAATGAAATTAAAAAGAAAATGATGAAGCTTTTAACAAGGGTTCATTAGAACATCGATTAACGAACAAAATACAATGTGTAAGATACTATGATGTAAAAAAAATTAAATAAAAATTAATTATTTCAAATGTGGTTAGAATCCTGAGTGGCTGTTTTGAAAATTTGTAAATGAACTACTATACAAAGAACTACAAAAAGTAACACGTAGCTGAATTGATAAACCATAATTTTAGTATTTTTTTTCAACATAGGAGTAGGATGTTCAAGTACGATTGCATATAAATGTTGATTTGTTATTTCGGAGTCTCGAGACCGAGACTGGTAATATGATTCATTTTATATTCGTTTTTCATTTTGCTGTTTTATTCTGCTTTTTTGAATACGCGTCGTAAAAATTATAGTGAAAATAATAAATTGTGTTTATAGTTTTTGATATTAGATATTTACAACACTCGACACCGGTAATCTCGACAATTTAAAATTTTGAAAAGCATGTAGGTATGTTTTAAAAATAGGCAATATGATGATGAAACTTTGTGGAGTACGTATTTTAAATGTTTTCTTAACTTCGATAGAATTTATCGTTACTATTTAGTACTGATATAATATGCTGCCACTGCTGCCAGATAAATGAACAATTCACATTTAGAACTTCTGGAAAGAATCTAGGTAGGTATCTCCAAAATATTTATGAAAATACCAAATACAAATAATGAAAATAATAATTTCACATAGTGACAATGACAATGCGTGAATAAATTTTTTATAATTTTAATAATTGTATTTTAATTAGTATGAAATAGTTCTAGGAGGCATAGGGCACATTATGTAATTATGCATATTTATATACCAGAGTCTATAGCGTTCCAAATTATACAAATTATTGTTTACTATTTATAATAAATAGTATAAACATAGTTAAATTCTAATTTTTATACAGCATGTTTTATAATTGTCAATATTTTAAGGTTAAGGTCTGCGCATGATTTTGAGACAAAAAGTTCATATACACATAGGATCGTTTTTGCTTTGTTTTTGATATACCTACAAGGTTTTATAATAAAAAAGATCTATTATTGACTTTTATTCTTATCTTGATCTGTGATGTTTCAGTAAAAAAATAAAGAACAGTGAAGTATTTGTATGATCCCAAACGAAAAGTACAATTTAGTCTCAAGTAGATTGTGGCTGTCAAATTAACTCTTATTTTGACAGTAATTTTAACTCTACTTTCAATTTGATAGTTCAAATATCTGTAAATACATTGTTTTTGAAAGAAAATGGTTAAATTTACAAATGATGAATTGGCAGACATTCGTTACATATATGGTTTGGCTGATGGCAGCGCACCGGAAGCTAGGCGATTGTTTCGTTTTTTATTCATCATTTGCCATTTTCCTGAAACATATCTCTCTGCACCTTCTGAGATTTCTGTAAAAACATTTGGAATATAGGAATTTACTTTCATTTCCAACAATATTACTTTATACACATTTGTATTATGTTTTACCGCATTATTAGGTAATTCTAAAAATTGTTTACACTTTGCTTTAATTTTTATTATTTTCGGACTTATTTTGCAGTGTCTGCAACAATATTTTTCTACCATAGGTTATCATCCCTAGGGTTGTCAACTTTAAAATATGTAATTTTGGGTTTTCGGAGACCATCACTGGGACAAAACAATGAGACACGGGACGCTTCTGATTCATAAATTGACAACTAACCAAAAAACAAAAAAAAAAAACAAATCATTCATAACATTACTTGCCCAAATTTTCCCCTATGTCTCTTGTTATTTTGATCCTTTTTCTGGAACAACTGCCGTCCCGCAAAGGGTTTTTGCGAGGCGCGTTAAAAAAAAACAAAAAAAAAAAACAAATCATTCATAACATTACTTGCCCAAATTTTCCCCTATGTCTCTGTTATTTTTATCCTTTTTCTGGAACAACTGCTGTCCTGCAAAGGGTTTTTGCGAGGCGCGTTCAAAATGCCCCGAAATCCGAGCCGTCCCACAAAATCCAAATATATAATTATATGTATATGCCAAAAAAAATTTAAATTATAAAATCGAAAGAAAAATGATATAAATTTACACTTTCAAATACGCAAAGACAAAGCAAAATACTTTTGTACCCGTAATAATTCGATGTGTTTCCTGCTAACTTGAAAGCTTGTGTTTACCAGCCAAGACCGTATCTTATACTTATAAGAAGTTAGTAAATAATAATTTTTTATTACCTATATAATTTGAAATGTCGGAACTTTTCATTCCTTGAACGCCCGGCTTATATGTAGGTATATCAATTTTTTAAAACCTAAATGCCTACAGAAAAAACTTTGTACAACTAAAACAAATAATTTGAGACGTGTAATTTTGATTATTTTAGTTAATTGTATATTTGCAGTCAATATTTTTTAAATAGATATTAAACAGATTTATTAGATTATTAAATATTATTATAATTAATATATCTATAATTTCAAAAACGTAAATTACAGATACTAATCGCCCTGTATATTATATCAATATACTGTTTCCTGTAAATTTACCTATATTTGAAATCATTTATGGATACACTACTACAGATATTTAATAGCCATATATGTTTTGTTCATACACTCTTTCTCGTAAATTAATATTTGAAATCGTTTCAAGATTATTTGTGGACAGCTGCGAAGACGTGCTTATGGCACGCTCATTCTAAACTGAACAATTGTAAAATCGACAGTATCGACACGCGGCTCTCGTATTCTGGGCGGTTACAAAATGCGTCTGGTTTTAAACGATCTTCACTGATTTTCGCTGTCTTTGTCTGTATCGCATACAAACGGTTTTATCGTAGTGGACGGAAGTCGGATGTTACTCGCTATATATAAAACTGTGACACGCCCTCCTCACGACTCAGTTTCTCGAGCAGTTTCTCGTAACTGCGAAACTAGCCTTAACTAACAATCAATGGTAAATGTGATGCGAGACTGAAAATCAACAAAAAAAAGCACTGCATCGGAATTTGGATTAGTTAACTTAACAACAAGATGTTTTTTTTTTTGGTTGTCAATGTGGACTATGCACTCCGGATATTTTCCGAAACGATTTATTACTGCATCGATACCTCTGCTTACGATCCGGATCTATCTCAGATATCGATACTTGAACGTGGATCGCCAATTCCTAGGCCAGGCCACAGAAGTTTTGTCTGCTTGCCCTTATTTTGTTCAGTAAAATATAGTTATTGGTTAATAATTTGACTCAATTATTGCCATTTTAATGGTGAATGAGAAAAGGAATAGAAGTCAATATTTTGAAAAAATCAAGATAAGTTTATTTATCTCTATTTCATTTTTTTTGAAACAACAACAACAAACAACTTATTTAAGAAAAACGAAAAACATTTTATTTTTACTTTATGTTAGGACGGGTATGACTGATTACGGCCGAACGACCCGATCTATCAAATAAGGGATTGCTCAACGTTACCTGCTTTAATCATGCATAAATATGGTCGAGCGCTATCCTTATTATTGCTGCCTTAATAATACAGTACATATTATGCGTATGCTTAGATGTCAATATAAGGGAAACCTAAATACTGCTTAATCTTATGACATGTCCAATAACTCTCTAATGTCATTACCACAGTAATTGCTTAGTATACTGTGGTCATTACCAACATTGAATGCATTGAATACACACCAACATAGAATCATCAAACATACATACTCACTTGTAT
Source organism: Monochamus saltuarius (assembly GCA_025584915.1). NCBI lineage: Eukaryota > Metazoa > Arthropoda > Insecta > Coleoptera > Cerambycidae > Monochamus > Monochamus saltuarius. The sequence goes on along the minus strand of CM046721.1, from coordinate 45,782,535 downwards.
TGTTTCTGCCTCCGTAGTGCATACCGATCATATAAATCATAAAATATATGGAATGACAGAAGCCTCTACATTAGACACTCAAAAATAGTTAGACTATGGAGGAGCAGCCATCTTGGGAAAACTTAATGTAAGCTGTTGGTTATACTGCATTTTAATCGCAATGTACAATTGAAACCAAAACATAATGTTTTAATCGGACCATATGTTTCTACGAATTGGACGTAAAATTTTCATATTTTGAAATTCCCGTACATTAGTGTGAAGTTATCCTGATATATTACCAGACTCGCGTTTTTTCCATAAGTTGATGATTTTCGGTACTTCTTTTGGCTTTCCATATGTTTTATCATTTCTATGATACCGACTTCGAACTTATTCTCATTAAGACCGCTTTACATTTATGCAATTCTTATTGCATGCAAAGATATATTGCATGCGCGTATGCGCATTAAAGTTAAAATTAGTGACCGACGCAATTTTCAGTCCATTGCACGAATATAGAGTCTGCTCTAATTTGATTGTATTGCACGTGAAATTCTGGTTCCTTTTCTGGCAATATTCAGTTTTGCTATCCTACACAAAAGGAACTAACTGCGAGAAATTAAGTAAAAAGTGAATTAACCATTAACCATAATAATTTTCTTTTTTATTTCATCCATTGAAACTCTAGGTTGATTGAAACTTCACACCACAGTACACAACACCTGATGGTTTTGCAGCTGACAAGCAGATCAAAATCATTTTCATTTTACCAATTTGGCAATTGGCAATATATTGCATAAATGTAAAACAAATGACACCTTACAATATTGCATGAAAGATTTTGCTGCAATTTAGTTTTCATTGCATTGCATGCTCCAGTGCCTAAATGTAAAGCGGCATTTAGAATTCAGTATGCCATGTGGAATAATCGACGAATGATGTAGCTATTTTATTGTCTATTACTCTCTTCTATTGCTTATATCTAGAGGCACGTTTTGAATGGGAATGAGATAAAGTAAAGTAGTAAGTGTGTCATTGTTGCTACACAATGTTTAAAGAAAGGTAGTGCGTCTGGTCCACAGGCCCCCACAATATCTTCAATAACTATAAATCTTGAGTAGTTAATATTAGATCCTTAGAACTATCGTAAATAACCTCGTAATTTGAAAAATATTTTTTATTTATTATTATTAAATTTATTGTTATTATTTGAGATGCAAGTTTCGAATAAAAGTTGTAGGGCTCTAATTGAACCCCTGCAATAAGTTAATGAACGCACAGTGGAGTGCTGAAGTTGAGAGTTACAAGAAGCAGTAATATATTTTTTAATAGAACGCCCTGTGTATTGTTGAATTTTTGAATTATTCTATTCATTTTCGATTTCAAAAGTATGACGTATGACATTTCTATCTTTAACTGTTTTCGAGTTATAGAATATTGAAATTACAATTATTAAAGGAATTATGAAAATGACAAATATTTCAAATCAATTAAACATGAAATAAGTGTTTTGTACTTTTCTTAGTAATCTATTAATTTTCATAATATATACTGCTTACATTATTTCCAGACTTTTTTTGAGATCACAAACTTTATTGTCACTACTGCAGCAACTATACAAACAAATTCACAACTGTCAATCTTTACTTTGACGTTTCTGTTATTTCCGTTCTACTTCTGAACATAAACTGAACTATGACGGCAAAACCGATTCGCTTATATATATTTTAGAGTTCTCGAAGTTTCTGCGGCCCTAATAACGTGTCGACAAACAAATTGAATATAGCCTGGAATGTTCTAGAAAAATGTTAAAATAAAGGTATTACAAAAATTATGAATTCTAACGTTAACAGGAACACAATTAACAAACTAAAAATGTAAGTGAGCTTCCGTAACATTGCCCCCTCATAGAACTGATCGTCGTGATCAAGTTACTCCGTGTTCCGCATGGCCTTCTTGATAATGGATCAAACGATTGATGTGGACAATCTTCATCTCGGCTTGGGAATTCCTCTGGATCCTGTACACTACGTCATTCAATCTAGGACCTTTCCACGATTTATGCAGCTTTGGAGATTAGTCAAGCATTAAGGGTAGCCAGACATAACATATATCTGAAGCTTTGGCCCAGGCGCTGGAAATAGAAGTCGCCCGGCAGGCTTCTAGAAGTGGTCAAGGCAGATCAAGACAACTCAGATTTAGGACAGAAGAATAGCGTGAAGCCAAAGAGGCCGACGAAGGACTAATGAAGAGCTTAAGACATTTTTTGGGCAATTACCACAAAGAAAAAGTTTCTGCCGATTCTACTTTATATAACAGGAGAACATCCATCCAGTGTTGGAATTGTTGAATTGAAGGGCATCTTAAGAATCGGAATGTGTCAAGTCAGTACCAGAAAAACGCCAATTAGTCAGCTTTAGGGGGCAAAAGCTGGCTAGGTACTGTCAAGCCCTACTAACTGTTAAGATTAAGGCAATCCGTCTGCAAAATAATGGAACAAGTTTGGTAGTACCAGAGCCTATATGAAGACGGGATTGTGAAATTGCCTTTGATACAGGTTCTAGTGTGGCTCTAGTCACACCATAGTAATGCTGAACATCGGCGCTCACTGCAGAATATAAAAGCCAGACCGAAATTATGGAGACAGCAAATGGAGAAGTCGTACCCGTGAAGGGTATCCATATACCTAGATTAACCTTGGAGGCAACTATTTTCCGACACAGCATTCTAGTAGCACATATAACTAACGATGTCATTGTTGGACTGAATGTCATAACTGAACATAATTTTATGCTGGATATTCCTCGAAAACTATTGAAGACTAAGGATGAAGAAATCATGCATAAGGCAGTTCCCAAAACTAGACACCTTCCTATTAGAACTTTTGTGATGTCAGTAGACATAGAACTTCCAGCAGGTACTGAAGCGATAGTTGGCAGTTGAAGAAACTGTAATTGTAGAACCAGAGAGCATTTTTTATAGGAAGGACATATGACGAGAAAGACTACAACAGAAAGGAAAAATGATTTGGTACTGATTAGAATGCTAAATCTAAGGAACTACGCACAACGGATCAAGAAAGGCGAATCTTTGGGAGTATGTCAAACAGTTGAATCTACCAATGCAACTTCTCCGTTGACTTAAGCCTTGTCCTCATGGCCGCGAAATTAGCGAAAAATCTCGCAAATTTGTCAGACTCTCTGATTAAAATTAATTAAGTGTCAACTTTTCGTAAATTGCGCAAAACTGGGATATTATCGCTATTTTCATCATTATGTGGCGTTAGTAAGTTTAACTTGAGCGTTCGACAGTCTACCATGACAGTCAATGATAGTTTTATAATGAAATTGACAGAAAATATTGCAATTGGCAAAATTCACTAAAAGTTGAGACTTTTCCCGCCATTAAAATAATTTCTCGAGAATGTTCGTGAATTTCGCGTTTATGGGCTTTCGCGTTCGACTTCTGAACATAAACTGAACTATGACGGCGAAACTGAACCGCTTATATATTTTTTTAGAGTTCTCGAAGTTTCTGTGGTCTCGAGAAGGTGTCTAGAAACAAATAGAATATAGCCTGGAATATTCTAGAAAACGTCAAAATAAATGTATTACAAAAATTATAAATTCTATCGCAAACAGTAACATAATTAACAAACTAAAAAGGTAGGTGAGCTTCCGTAACAATGCAAAGGGCAAAATAAATTTCTTCACGCGCGCTGCCATGAGAACCCGAAGATAATGACGCTTGAATTGTTATATATTTGATTTGAATTGACATATTACACCTGTCAAAACCACAAATCAAAGAACGTCAAAGCTATGACCTTTCATAGTTTTTATTTTGTATGAAGTGAAATATAAAATCCATTAGCGTTATTGGATGATTATACCTCCCACCATAATCAACATAACGCCCTTGCTGCATAAATAACTATTAACTACCATTGTAACGTAACCAAATACAAGGTTCTAATTGATTAGAAATTTCCTGAATTATTGAGCAATATTGATTTATTAATTTGTAACATGATCCAATTTGCTTTATTTCACTGAAAACATGCAAAAAGTTGTAAGTACCTACACCCATTCCCCAAATTAAAATGCAATTTATATTTAAGTACTTTTATATTTTCAGCTATTAAAATACGTTTGGTCAAATATATAATATCTACATAAATACATTTCTATAAATTTTACAAATACAACAACATATAAACTTTTATGAAATTAAAACATATATATTTAACTCTAGATATAATCTATCTGGTGTAAACATACAATATGTGCTTAAATAACGCATTTAAAGCCACAATTAATATTATGAACAATTTTTACACTGGAAATACTATAAGCAGGGAGGATGAGGAAGTGCAAAAACTTTAGGGGATATTCTCAGATAGGGAAAAATATGCAAAATATTGATATAATTTATGGCCCCGTAATATACCGTAAAAAAATCAGGCTTTCTGCACAGAATAAAGGAGCTACTTCTGCAAAATACGCATTACGCCCAATGACTACAACATATACATACATCTTCATTCAAATGCCTTCATAAATAAATCTTGACTGAAGAATGGATTGCAATTCAAAAGTATATTATGCTTAAACAGGCAAACCAAATAAATGCTCTTCTTGATTCAAAATGAGTTTTTTTTCTGCAAAATACCAGGTGATTGCCTCCCAACTGCATGAGCTACTATGGTTATACTTCTCCACTCCACTAATCTAATCCTGTTGTTACACATAATTTACTACAAATGTATCTTTATCTTTACCTATTCTTTAAATAAGTTAAAATATTTTTATTTTTAGAGAGATCTAGGTATATTTTCCGAACGGCTCCCTTTTCTTTAAAAATGGCGCATTTCGAGATCACAGTGTATATAAACCTTTTTGCTTATTTTACCCAGTAAATGACACGTGACTTAAAGTTTGTGTACTTCCTTGTCGAACACCCTGTTGATTCACAACTTTAATCTATCTATAGCTAAACATTAGGTAGGTATAAATATATGTAGGTATGTAGGACGATGATGGACAAATAGAAGGACGTTTAAATCTTCCGGCTTAAAATTATCCTATTTCAATAGTTCATTCATAATGTAATCCAAAAAGTGCTTAATGTTATTTGCTTTTATTTTATTATAATAAAAAATAAGTTTTTAACAACAACAAATAAATATTTCTAATATGTGTGTACCTATATAAGTATGTTTATAAAACATTTATTAACATTCATATCTAGTACGGATATCTAGGTATGCGTAACAATGACAAAATAACAGCAATGTTTTCAAAATATGTACAGTGGGTGGGTTTACACTTTACTTAAATTTGTTTATTTTTCTTTTATTTTCAGCGCCTTCAGGACGTTCATATATTCTAGATATATATACTCCCCAGTTCTCATAATATTGAAAGCGCTGTTTAAGAATTATTTTGCATTATAATTTACGGAAACTTGTTGTAGAGGGCACTAAACAAGGCAAGGTCGCCAGATTTTTGATAAAAAAATCTTTAATATGAAATGGCCTGGCAAATAACAGAAGGCTATGAAGTGGCAAATCAGCCGTCGCGTCGTGGTAGGTTGCACAGCTTTACCCGAAGGGTCTTTAGTTACAAAAAAAACAATCGTCAAAATCGCACTACCCACTACAATTTTACAGGGATGTGAAATGAAAAACACTGTGTATTCAAATACATATTACAGGGTTACTCAGATAGCCGGCCTACAATAAATGAACTATAAGTAAATCAGTTTTCTTCCTCGTGGGCATAATTTTTTAAATTTCAATTCAAATTTATATTTAATTTTTTTTATGTTGTTTTGGTTGATACGTATTTCTAGGCATTTTTTATTACTAAGTATACTTAACGAAATCACTATTTTACATAAAAATTGTTGAATAACTCTTTTTCTAATATGGGAAATATAACAGATCAATTTTGAGTAATACGTGGCAATAAAAAAATATAAGTTTTGCACATTGATGAAATAAATTTTAACCAACAGGCGCATCAGGTATTTAAAATGTAATTTTGAACCGAAATAAGAGTAATACAGGGTGAGTCAGTCATAATGTCATTAATTTTAAGAGGAGATAGGGAATAATGAGAATAATGCGAATACGTGATTAAAAAAAAATCTAAATGCATATTTACGCCGAAAAAAAATATTTTCAAATCATTATTTAAACCCCCTTTTCAGACTGTCACTGACCGGTCACAGCCTTGGTCGGTTACAGCTCACAGTTCAACTCGATATCGACCTGATGCAATGTTGTCAAGTTGTAATATTTTTCTATATAGTACCTACCCACCTAGGTTTTAGACATCACAAATAAACGGTTGTACTGACTATTTTAGAATATCGTTTTCTTGCTCAGTTCAACTTCAGCCAATAATAATTTAAAATGTTAATACCCAATAAAATCAAATAATAATAATCAAATAATTCTATTAAAAATTGCAAGTAACGCGGTCCACTCAGGTTTTCCGTAGAAAATACGGCCCAATCAAACGATACCCGTACACTGGCGTGTCGATTTTTCTCTGAGCAAATGTAGCTGTTATGACTGCAACAAAACTCCAACGTGTCTAATAATAAACTGAGTAATAAACCATTTACGTACATTACATAAAAAACCTATACCCAATGGGTAAATTATTGAGAAGCTGAAAAGTGTCCCGTGTTTAAATACTAAGTAATAAAAAACCCTTGTGTTGTCGACAAAACACTGTCCAAGACCGAAAGAGCACGCCTCTGATCTGATGCCCATAAAAAAATATCGAGAGTAAATCCGATCTACCGTATTATTAGGTCAATATCCTAGTTACCTAGTTTTTGTACTGTTATTTAACGACAAGGAGTAAAACTTTTTTATCTAGATACAGGAATGAATTTTCCTTAAATATTGATTTATTTGTTAATAAAAACAAATGTAGATAATAAATAAATGTTTTCGAATGTTAAGTTATTACAGTTTAATAATTTTGATATTACGTTTTCACTACGTTTTACAAATAAATATGAATTTTAGTATTACTCGTAAGTACAACTAACCGCACACATAACCAGATGTACAATTTGTAGTTACGTACATCTAGCCTAGAAATGTATTGTTTTTTAAGTAGTATGATACTAACCTGTTTACAGCCCACATTTCAAGTAAAATTGCATTTATCCGTCCATAGCACTTTATTAATAAAATTCAGTCGCATTTCGTAAACACCGAAATAAACAAACTACTGCTTACTGCTTGTATTCTCTCCATCCCTCCTCCAAATGTGTGGCATGATCTACAAATTTGAGGGGGAAGAAATGCGGGAAATGCAGAGTGCTAAATGGAGGTAAATTTGAATAACACGCTGATGTGTTAGACGATATTATGTATGTAAATGTAGCATCCATGGTTAATACGGCAAGTCTGTGGCATTAGATTTTCGTCGGGTGCGCCATCAGAAAGTTTGTAACGTATTAGAGCGTCGTATTACTGATTTTTATAGGGTGATTTGTTTATTTTTTAAGGGTCGAGTAAAAAATTTTGTTTTTCGATTTTCTGCCTTTATTAGGCCTCCCGAATACGTGGTTAAAATTAATGACATTATGACTGACTCACCCTGTATAGAGTGTTCCATATAAATTTCAAGTGATTATATTGCTTAGGTCACTCCAAATGTGTACCTAAGATTCCATAGAATTAAAAAATTGCTGCTACTTTGTCGAAATATTGAGGGAAGCATCAAATTTATACATTATAATAATGTGCTATTTAATGAAACATGTATCTAAGTGGCTTTATTTAAATTGAAACACAATTGTATATGTTTGGTAACAGTTCTTGAAAATTACGACACTTGAAGAATATACATACGAGTTACAAATATGTTCCCTAAAGATACAAGTTGATTCTAAAAATATTACATTGTTAAAAACACCTTGCATATACAGGAAATGCATGTTTTTCCATTACAATAATTTATAAATTTGTTAACGGACAGGATCGTGTCATGAAATTTTTTTGCCTAATGGCTTGCTAAACCGATTTTAATTAATTTAAAGACAATTATGAATAGCACATCAATGCGTCATATATCTTATTATTAACACTTCCATTACAATGTAATTTCTTACATGATTATCTGTGGCTTTGCTTAAACGAAATTCTCAAAAGAGATTATGTTTCTATAAATTCTATATAAAAAATATGGATTTAATAATAATCTGGCAGAACTGCCCATATACTTTATAAAATTATATACAACATATGTAAGAAGAGATACAATGTTCACAAAGTATGGCTTAATTAGTTCATAAAATAGTACGATGAACGCACCACTTCATTTTTTAGTATTGTATTATCTACAACGCAGTTATTATGTACAATTAGTTTTACATTTCATATCGTAAAAGTCGAATAGTAACGCGTAATTTAAAGGGTAAGCATAGTTAATAAGTTTTTCATACATACATGCGGTATTTTTTTATTGAAACGAGTATAACAAGGTAAAATAAATCGGACTCATTTGATAATTTCATAATTAAGTCTGGACCAAGGCAAGCCATCGACGTGGACACGGCATAGACATTCCGTGCTGTTCATAGTTACATATGATTGCGAATAATTATGCATAAACTTACCTATATTACATCTCACCTATGAATGGAATAGATTTAGTTGCTATTCGATAACATTGAATACTGTTATTTAATACATTAAATGCAACGTTACAGACATTAACAGATGGTCCAGTAATGTGTAGATGAAAGATGTGTTATTGTAAAAAATCTATATTATTGGCGTTATATTGATTTTTTTCGTAATAGACAATTCATTTTAAAACATTTGCGTGTGAAATTATTGCATCCTTAAAAGTAGAACGTTCATTTTGACGTATTATTAATGTAAGTATACGCAGAGATGCAACATAATAATAAAATAACGACTTAACAAGTATCACAACGAGCAAGTGGGAGAGTACCAGGGGCACAGGATACGAATACAACCTAGTTATGACACAATTAGAAGAAAAAAGTATGAGGCAATGGCAACATTGCATGTACCAAACAAACTGAGAAAATTGGTGGAAACAACTATCAGGGAAACAAAGAATAAAATATCAATGGAAGGTGAGATGTTGGAGAAATTTACAGTAAAGAGGGGACGCGAAGGAATGATCCTGAGAGAAAGTGGTATAGGAACAAGGGTTAATGCCACTGACGCTTTTCTAATGGCATTATCTAAGAAGACTGCTTAGAGAAAAAAGCAAGAGAATATGAATTATATATTAATGAAAAAACAAACATGCACGGTAATAAACGATAATGGCAGAAATGAAACCGTCAACTTGGTCATAAACTGTACAGGAACTGAAAAGTACATAATAGAAAAAGTACAAGAAAAGAAACAAAAAATAGAAAAACAATTGGCAAAAAGAGTAAGGCTGCAGGGAAGTCATCATGAATTTTGAGTACAAACGATATACAGACCTACAAAAATAAGGATGCATCAAATGATAATAAGATTGACAGTTACCTACGCCTTCAAACATGAACAATGAACAAAAGAGAAGAAAATAAACTTGACATATGGGAGCGTAAAATTCTAAGGAAGATCTGTGGGGGCGCAAAAGGGAATGGCGAAGAAATAAAAAACCGTTTTGTTATCTTATATATATATAAAATTTTCGTGTCACAGTGTTAGATGCCATACTCATCGGAAACGGCTTGACCGATTTTTATGAAATTTTATATATATGTATGTATATGGTAGGTCTGGGAATCGGTCGTAATCTATTTTTCATACCCCTAAGTGATAAGGTCCACCCCAATAGTTAAAATAATAAAATTACAATGAATTCATAAAATTAATGTTTCGTGTTTTGTTATTCTTATAGGCCGTCATCGTTTACAGTTATCAATTTCTCTTTTAGTCATATACCACATCTCCACGCACTTACAATAAGTTAGTTAGGCATTTTTTATTTAACTACCAAAATATTCACTATAATTCATATGGCAAAACAATGTTTGCCGGGTCACCTAGTTTTTATAGAGGGTGATTTTAAATAAAGTAGCAAAAATGAGACCACAGATTCCTTAGATGAAAGTAAATAGATTTAACCTAAGACGCATAATAAAAAAGATACAGAGTGTCAAAATTAAAATTTTATTTTCGATAATTGTAGATAACTTCTTAAAAAATCCAAATATTTACATACAATTTGTAAATCGATTGTTTTTGCGGGCGAGAAATTCAAATTTGTTTCTAATTTTGATGTCACTACTAGAGGGCGCCACTTGTGGCACATCATGTTTCTTTTAAACAGCAGAACTTTTTTACTGCTTAGTGTATCCATCTGATTATTGAAGCAGTCAATTCTCCGACCTGTTATGCCTGAAAAAGATAGGTAGGTTGAAGTTGTTAGGAGTAACAGTTTTCGAAATAATCCTATTTAAAATATTCAGTGCACCGATTGAAAACTATTACCGTTTCAGGTAAAGTGCCTTTTGTACTAAAAATACATTACAATATTACTTGAAAAAGTTGTTCAGAACGGTAAATTATGGGGACATGCAAAATTTCAAAAAGATCGGTCTGCCTTGATAAAATCTTTGTACCTACTTTGTTGAAAAATGGTTTCATCAAACCTCGCCGATCTTCTTGACATTTTGTACGTAATAATTTACCATTCTGAACAACTTTTTCAAGTAACATATTGCTATATTTTCAGCAGAAAGGGCACTTTACCTAAAACCAAAACAGTTTTTACTCGGTGCACTGAGCATTTCAAATAGGATTATTTTAAAAATGGTTATTCCTACCGACTTCAGCAAAGTATACCTTTTTCAAATAAAACAGGTAGGAGAATCGATTGTTTCGATAGTCAGATTCATCACACTAAGCTGCAAAAAAGTTCTGCCATTTAAAAGAAACATGGTGTGCCACAAGTGGCGCTAGACGTCAAAATTAGAAACAAATTTGAATTTCTCGCCCGCAAAAACCCTCGATTTACAAATTTTATGTAAATATTTGGATTTTTTAATAAGTTATCTACAAATATCGATAACAAAATTTTAATTTTGACACCCTCTATCTTTTTTATTATGCGTCTTGGGATATAGGTATGTTAGGTTAAATCGATTTACTTTCACCTAAGGAATTTGTGGTCTCATTTTTGCTACTTTATTTGAAATCACCCTGTATATAAATCGTAAACTGCGACCCGTCGTGCCTACGCAGATGGATTGTTTCGCAATGGTCCAGTTCTCATAATATTCCAGAAGTGGTTAAATAAAGAAAATTGCAAAAACTACTCTGTTGCTGATGTTGTAGAATCGCTGTTTTATCCACTAATAAATTACTAATTTTTTAGTGCACGATGAATTAATTAAAGTTATTTTGAACAGTTTATAATTCCCAGTGGTGTTGTTATAGAAATTAAAAGACCTATTTTAAATCGGTAGATAATATTAGTTATTGGCAGATGTCAATGGGTTCAGTTTAGCAGTTGAGTGATAAATACCATATATATCACTCAACGGTTTAGCATAAATATATGTTTTTATCATTATATTTGTAGGTGGTGAAACAAAAAATTGGATGCATAACACAGATAACACAGCCACACAAAAAAAGTTCTGTGCCCGAGCTCCGACCTATGGTTCCCCATGTATTTTTGGCTCCCGAAACCGATGCCGGGGTCGGTATAGCCCAGACGTTCCATATTTGCGCGCTACGGTCACAAAAATGACTAAAATTTGGCCATTACCTGGAAATAAGCGCAAAGTTTTATTTTCGTGCCATTGAAAGGTCCAAACATGAATTAGTTGTTGACGTAGGAAGTATTGTAGCTCCTTTCTTTCTTTTTTTATTTTTTTTTTTAATTTTTTTAACTTTTTTATTTTTTTTATTTTTTGTCTATTCACTGTGCAATGCTACATGAAGACAATCCTCTTAAATCAATTCGATCCTGAATACGGTGAAATCATATAATTTTTTCTGGCAATGTGAAATATTTTAGGACCAATTTTCTGCCAATTCGTGGCCCTCAAGTGACAATTGGGATGTGAGGTCCTATCCTACAACTGATTCATGTTTGGCACGGAGATAAAGCTTTGCGGTTATTTCCAGGTAATGGCCAAATTTTGGTCATTTTTTGACCGTAGCGCGCAAATATGGAACGTCTGGGCTATACCGACCCTGGGATCGGTTTTGGGAGCCAAAAATGTATATGGGGAACCATACGTCGGAGCTCGGGCACAGAACTTTTTTTTTTGCGTGCCTGTGATAATTGTGGGCAATTATTGTCGTATTCGCTTTATCTGTAAAATCAACCAATTTTTACATGAATAACGCTCTACAATTTTTATAATTCGTTTCTTTATGTACAATTTTTTAAATTAATTTGTATTGCTGTAAATTTACAAAACAACGCAATTTACAAATATAAAAATAAAAGAACATATTTTTATACTGTTCTCCGCCTATAGTAATGAATGCTAAGTAGCACATCTGGTACAGGGTGTTGGTTTATATTTAGACACCTAGGTTAGGAATAATAAAACATGTTTACACAAATGTTTTAGGGATGTTTTGGACTTAAATAAACAAATGAATGTACAAAATTGTAGAAACAAAGCCAATTTCAACTTTTTCATATGCATAATTTACAGAGTATGTATATAGAATAGAATCGTTTTTGAGATTACAGTGATATTGGACTAACAAACAGTACATACATATCAACCACAGGCGTATAGGGAGGGTGTTGCATTTGAAAATCTTGGAGTAGGCTTTTTTACATTATCATTTTAATTAGAATAAAACACAGTATAAATTGCTCTAAATTTTTTTGTATAAACATTTTTCACTAATTCTGGCAATAAATCCTACTTAGGTGTCAAAATATAAATGAACACTGTACGTAAAAGTATTAATTTTATTTATTACTGTTATGTAACACAGTAAAATTACCGAAACTAAAGAAATTGTATTTTTTTATATTAACTAATAAAAATAAAATTTATTATGCAAGGGTTGCCACAAAATATTTTGCACCGTAAAGTAGCAGATTTTATGGTACAGAATTCTATATTGCTTGTACTTTTGCGACGTAGCAGTGATATTTTGGGCAGTTTGTGAAGAGAAGACATTGAATCTTACGGAAATATTTATGCCATTACTCCTTGTGTTCTTTTTATCGTTTAATAAAAAAATCTAAATGAGCCCGATATTTTATATGCGGTGTAATTTCATGTAGGTAGAAAAACATGAAATAAGACAGGAAACACAAATAAGGCTCTATGGTATACTTTATCCACGCAGCCTCTGATGTCCGGTTTCTATTAAAACAATTTTCCACTCAATATTGTATAACTATACCCGTAGCTTTCTACAAATATCCATAAGACATCAGTTTCACATCGCAATAAGGTACACAGCACATTTGATGATTTTTATATTGATATAATCTATCTACATATAACTATATATATCAAAAGCAAACATTTATTACTATTTGAAATTCGCTAATTATATACAATACATTTAGTATTTGTGTATTTGAAGTTAGAAAATGCTATGACGAATGTTGTTAAACTAATTTCAGAAAATCCAGACATTAAAAAATTGATTAAGATACGTAGCGATAAATTCATCATAGTAATATTATACATTTTTACATAATAATAATAAATGAAAATTGTTGATATTATAAATTTATTGTTGCCATTTAAAATTAAATTAGAGCATTTTAGCACACATCATATTGTAAAAATAATGAAAAGAAAGTGAATCAGTTATTTGCCAGTTAGCCATACACGAGAGGGATGATCAAAGAATTCGGAAGGAATAGAGGTAACAAAGACTACATTTTTTTGAGCAAAGGCTGTCTGGTTTCCGGAGACTGAATGACAGGTGGGAAAACATCAGAGTTGTATTTATCTATTTGAGTGCCCAATGATTACCCATTTTCATGAATAATTAATGATTTAAAATAGCCATTTGTATCGGTTATTAACATGTAAATATTTATAAAGTTATACTGAAGAAAAAAAATTGAAAATTGTAGTATGAGCCTTAAATTTTTAGGAATTAATAAAACAAATCAGAATCTCAACGATTATGATTACTGGTTTGTATTAAATTATTTGTTGAATATCATTTATTTTTACTTAAGGTCGCCGTATTTCTCGCCGCAAAATGATCAAATTTGTGGTGTTTTTTAGGTATGTACAATCGTTTGCAATATTAATGACACCAATAAATATGCATTTTGCGACATTTTTTGAACTGCAGACTTATTCGTAATGATTTCTACTTTTAACTTTCAGCATTAGTTCTTAGTTATTCTAATCACCACTAGAGGATGGACGTCTTCTAAGCATGTTTTGTGAAGATCATAAAAAGAAACAAAAAATTTGACAATTTACAGAATTTATATGTGATTTATATTTGTAACTCGTAATTCGTAGTCGTAATCTATGATTTCTCCATTTTAATTTTAAAACAAGTAAAGTAATTTTCAAAAATAATGTGACCTTATAATAGTCTAATCATTGGTCATATAAGCTTCATAATAATTATGATATGTAAGAGACATTTGACAATCTAGAAAATGGAGGTTATGTTATAAATTTGGGAATCAAAATTGATGAAAAAGTCAATAAACAACGTGAGTTTAAATGTTTTTACTTATAGGTATAGATTTTTATTTTTACTAAAATATTTTCAGGAACAAGAAACCACGTCTGAAGGGTCTTTTCAAACTTGAGTATTTTGTTTTGAAAAATGATACCTTTGCTGAAGTGTCTGAAAACATTGTGGTAGTTTCCGCCTAGAATACGGTGTATTATGTGGTTTCAGTGTTAGTGTTGTAGACAAGCCATTTTTGTGCAAACATTTTAATGAATAATTTATTATTAAGTGTATATTAATGTATTAATGTTAATGTTTTGACAATAATTCAGTGGATGTAATTTCCAGTTTGACGTTAAACATTGCTGTTACATAAAGAATAAATAGAATATTAGAATAGAAATTTGATTATAAGTGGGCACATTCAATGGGGCAAGAACTAAGCAGTGTGCTAGCATTTGCTATCTGAATAAATTGCTGAAATATCGTTTAGTAAAAGAGAAAAGTGAGGTTAAGTTGTCTTAATATATAACCTTATTCATCTGTCAGCAGCTCGACTAGCAAATAAAAATTTGGCTACAACCAGTAACCATTGATTAGTAGATCGTGTGGTTTTCTGTTATCATAAAAATTTTGATTTACAAGCAATCGACAATCGTTGCAAAGAATTAATCATTTTTCAAACTCTGAACATATGAATATGGTATTAACATTAGGTGAGTGCCACAGTGTTATGTGAGTGCCCCCTTTTTTATGTCAAAATCTTTACTTTTCATATTTGCTATGAATTCATCAAAAAAAAAAAATGTTTAAAAACAAAAAATTTGAGCATTTTTTAAGCACTATCACCCTTGTTTTATCTGCCGCTAGACATATTCCTACTTAATTTTTCAAAAAGGACATATAAGTGATGAGATTGCCAAATATCATTATATTAATTATTTATCTCTACACATTCAGAAAATATTAATTAAACTGTCATAAGGAACTAACTTTTCATACCCTATACCCTATAATAGCTGTATTCTTTTTACCAGAAATCTTAGTTTATCTCAGTTAATCTTAGTTATTCTCCATGCTGATTGGTCAATTTAGTCAGATTAACTCAGATTAGCTAAGATTTCTGTAAAAAAATATGGCAAATGTTGATATATACTTCCCGTCTTACTTTGGGGTCTAGAAAATGCAGTAACTTGTATTATATTTAGAATCACCTTGTATAATTGTGTAGTTCCATAAAATGTATTGTCTACTGAATTCTTGTGCCTACAGTGAATTTTTATTTATTTTGAATTAAAAATTGTGTCGCCTGAAAAAATAGCAGAGAAATATTATAAATGAAATGTTCAACATTTTAAAACATATTCTGTTTAATACTATTATATAATTATTATACTAACTTTATAACTGATAATAATAATTTAAAGAAAATATATTAAATCTGTAAAAATATATAATTTGTAAAAATATTTGTACTAAAGAGTACCTTTATCAATCACTGGAGGTTTTAAACCATAATTTTGTTTATGTAAAAGTATGTGAAATATCCGATATAGTAACTTATAATACTTGTGATTAAATCTGCCTTATAAAATACAATAAAAGTCCAATTTTTGTGCAATATTAGGTGTTTAAATAATAAAATATTTTTAAAATAGGTGTAAATTAAAATTTTCAGTCAAAAGTAGCAAAATCCCGTATTTATCCGATAATTTTTATGACACATGTAGGTTAACGTTTATATAGAACAGAGAATTTTAAATTTGTAATTTATTATGGTTTTAGTATTGAAATAAAGTGATACAACACACATTTAAGCAAGATTTTTCTTAAATAATTTGCAAATTCCCACAAGTAGTAAAAACACAACTTTGGGCATCGATTGTAAAATTCCTGTGTATAAATAAATTTGACTAGGAATTCATTCCCCTTAAAAAATTTATATGACAATCTTATTATCGGCACATTTAAAACGTTGGAAATAATTTATGAGAAACTACAGTCTTTTATTAAATATTTTCTATTTTTAAACTAAAACGAGTGATTAAAATTTCTCGCGCCAGAAAGCTAGCTTTTTATTGGTTAATTTGTCGCCAAGCTTACACAACCCCATAAATTCATGTTGCCAATGTCAACTATCTACTAATCCTAACCACATATATCATTTATATTTATATTAGCTTAAGATGAATGTTATTGCCACTTCGTAGATTTAGTTTGTGTTTATTATTTTCTTTTGTTAATCCAAAAGCAAATTTTTCAAAAGTTAGCAATTATATTGTTTTTTCAAATTTACCGCCAAATGTAGTTAATTCTTCCTGTGTATATATGACTTCTTCATTTGCTCTAAAATAAATATGTATAAATAATTATTTTATAACAAGAACAAGTGTTTTTGTTTAATGGCGAAAATCGATTCTATTCTGTGACTTGTCTTTGAATTTTAATAGTAGCCAAATCATAACATTCATCATAAATGTTTGTGCGGAAAATTATTTTTTATACGAGAGAATTTTTAACTTTTTTAAACATACTAGATGATCGCCACCTGTATGGGTGCCGCAATTTAACAGACGATATATGCATGGATTTCTCGGATACCTATATTGTAAAATCTTTTTAGTTAAATCTGTAGTTTACGTTTTAAATTAACTATATTTTTTTTGTGGCAACTACTTCGACGTATTACTTTTTTTTGTGTTACGTATGTATTATCAAAAGTAAACAATCACCAACAAAAAGTGACGAATAAATAAATAATATAGGTGACCGTGGGTCACAGGTAGAAATATTACAGTTTTGCTTGAAGGCTGTGGCTTGGCCATTAGAAAGAAAATAATAGTAAACATTATTTTCTCTCTGTTGGCCATGATCTTTTCTCTCTTATTAGAAAAAGAAAGGATAGTAGTAAATATCTAGTCAGGTAATATATTTTGTAAGTAAAATATTACACATTTGACCTTGGGCGAATGATCCTCTGTCTCTATTTATTGTTTTTGCGGAATTTCCCACTAAATTATTTCGATCGCCTCGCCCTCTCACGGCGGGGAAACTTTTTATATATAGTGTATTTTCCGCCGTAAGAGGACAATGCGGACAGGAGCACAAACTTCTACCGAAAATTCTAGTGGCTCTCAAACTGTTTTGAAGCGGTGTCATTAATATTGCAAAAGCTTGTACCTACTGAAATCTCGAAAAATAAAACACGCGTAGAGCAAAAGTGATATCAAAAATAAAATTACTGATGTTTTGTTTATCCACTTTTACTATTTAAACTCTCCTCAAATAATATAATAACATTTAAAATTCACTTGTATGACACATATTATTTCGCTATTCTAACCCCATACTTTAACAATTTATTTCACATACTTATAAACAAAAGTGATCAATCTTATATGCAGAACTATGTTTATGTTATGACAATGTATATATCTATAGTTGAATTTAAAAAAATTTGTATTTTCAAAGATTTCAGTACCTACAAATTTGCTGGATAGATCGCTTTCTGACGTTATATATTGATTTTACTTCGGTAGCTTTGAATATTTGCAGGTGGCATGAGATAACATTCTTGTTATTTGCTAAACTCTATATTATTCAGTTCTTAAATGTCTAAAATTACTTTGTAGAAAACACTATTTCAACGGCGCCTCATATGTCATATGTAGTATATAAGTCTATAAAATTATAATTAAGAAAGTAAAATAAATTATGTACTTATATTAAACATTTTTATTATAAATTTAAATATGAAAGTCAGTGACTCTTAAATAAAAAATTATTTAGTTTCTTATATACTGTTCTTAAGCTTCTAATTTTATATAAAATATTTCAGGGGGTGATTCCTCAAGTAATGTCATGAAGAAAAGTTCATATAAAGTGTAGAAAAAAGTTTATATGAACTTTTCTTCATAAGATTACTTGAGGAATCACCTCCGAGATATTTCAGATTACTGAATAAACATCCTGTATAATATAAAAATAAACGAAATTAGCTTAGTTAGATTTTAATAGTAGCAAGTAAATACATTTTGTTCCTTAAAATGATTATTTAAATTTTTTTTATTTATTTTTTTGGAACACGTGTTATACAATCTCAAACTACACCAACCAACAATGTTAGTAAACGAAAAAACAAGCGGTGATATGGCATTATTCAAATTGATGTCTGTGATTGGTGGGTGAGAGGAGTGGGAAACTGGCAGGATGCTCAGTAGACTTTGGCTTATCTCCCTCTTCCTAAATCTAAGGGAATGACCGATTTATTCCTCGGTACAGATCTGTCACATTTGTGACGACACAGATCGTTTAATCGCCACTGACGTAAATATTTAAGCTGGTCACACAGGAGAGGGATTATTGAAAGATTTCATCTTTCACAAAATAGTTCTGAGTATACTCATATGTGTGTTAATGGTTTACAATGGTCAATCCAGATATGTTATACCGCTTCCGCCGATCTGATCTGTGAAAGGACAGATCGTTCACTCGACACTAAAGTAAATATCTGAGCTGAACACACACAAGAGAGTTTTTAGAAAGATTTGATCTCACATAAAAATGGCTTACGACGGCCAAAGTCGGTGAAAAAAATAGATTTCCGGCAGACCTGGATGGAGCGAAAATCGTTCAAAAATTGTTTTCGTGTGTGTCCAGCTATTTCTCAGATACAATATCTTTTGTTCATTCTATTTTCACATGTTTACTAAATCTATCTAGGCCAGCCGGTCTTGTCTGTGAAGAGTTAGTCGCCACTAACTTAAATATAGTAGAGTTATTGGAAATCCCTGCCGGACAGTATTTAGTACAGTTTTATTTAAATATTGCTTCTCCTTATTTTATTTACAAAAAATATAGTTAAATGAGGCATTGTTCGACGTTACCTTAACCATGCATAAATATGGCCAAAAACATTATTACTGATGATCCCTAATATCTAATAGCTAAGCACACACAAGAGGGATGAAAAGATCAGGTTTTTGGCAGTCTTCTTCTACCAGACTTTTCCCTTTGAAAAATAAAGTGGCGTGATTAGACGTTTTTACTGAAGGATATGAAAATAGAGTGGACGAAAAAGTTGCATCTGAGATGATTGAACTATATAAACAAAGGCCTTGTTTATGGGAAACAAAAAATTAACTTAATTAAATAAAAATATAAAGATGGTAACTTATGCCGATATTTTAAACATGTTACAGTAAAAATTTTAAAACTGAACTGTCAAAGATATGAAACCATTTTGAAGTTTCTGAAGTAGGCCACGTGCCCATATTTATTTCCCTTATCGACCCATGGTTTCATCCACTTGGTTCTACGATACCTTATTTGTTTTTTTCTATCTATTTCTAGAACGCATTAGTACAAAAGAGTATAAAAAATCTCTCCCGCCGTCCTATCCCTGCAAACTTCAAGTTATGTTGTCACTAACCAATCGTTCTGGTCTTCTCATAACAGATCTGTTAATACCACAGGCTAAGGAATCGAAGTAACATATCGGTAAACAAATCTCACTTGTGTGTGCTCAGTTATATCTCAGATACATAATTTTTCGCCTATTAAATTTTTACTTATTTACAGTGCACAATCGTCAATAAAAAACTATATAGTCAGGTCAGCTGATTTTTCGAAGGGAGAAGTCTGGTGGGAGCAAAACTGTCGAAAATCTGGGGGTCTATTCTTGACATTCGAAGAGTAATCCGTGTACGAATTACATGGTTCTGTCTCTCTTAACTACCGTTGTGAGAAGAAGGCAAAAAGTATCTAATTCACATATGTATTGCTTTGCGGACATTCGTTAAAAGACTCCCTGATCTATGCACCGTCGTAGATTACTAACGCACAGAGAAACAAAACGATTTGGTCTATGCCAGATCAAAACTAAAAATCTCTCTTGGGCATGCCCAACTATTAACGCACAGATAAACGGAACGACTTGATCTCCCTCCAGGTCAAATCTTTCAAATATCCCTTTCGTAAGTTTGATACATTAAATATTTTTTGTAAACATAAACATGTTTTATCATATGTGCAACACATTCCAAACCTAAACCAGGGACACATTGCTCTGATGCCACGGCACACATTTTCTGTGTAATTTGTTCCTAAGCTTCTCCTCTCATAATTTGTTCTCTATAGCGCTTACGTTTTATACTATATAGACATTCATGCTCGCAAATCTTTGAAATAACAAAATTTTGTCTATCATTCTATGCATGTGCACACTGCTACCACGCGACACCACGTTACACCACCCTCATTCTTTAAATTCTCGTATTCTTATTTAACTGCACATTTTTATAATATATTACCAAAGGAATTAAAATTAATTGTAAGAAACAGCTCGTTTAAACAAAAACTTAAGGAATATTTTAAGTTAACTTACCAACATACATAGAAATAATTAAAATTGACGAATAGATTTTTAAGCTTGTTATCATCTGTTCCTATTAGAATTAAGTTGTTTTTTTTGTTGTTGTTTCTTATACTTCATTCTGTTTAATATTGCTAATTAGTATTGTAATCATTTAGTATCTATCTTGTTTAAAAAAAGTATTCGTTGGTGGATGGGTCTAACAGCCAGAAGCTGAACCCCTCCAAATAAAAACTTTTTTATTTGATTTGATTTGATGAAAATCTAACAAGAGGAGATTTGCGATGCGTCGGATGGCATGGCGTGGCACGGTATCAGATCTGGAGTTGTATCACATGGCGTGGCGTGGCGTGGCATCGGAGCAATGTGCCCCCAGCTTTAGGATGACATGATATAGACATGTAGATATAATAAAAATGTTGATTTATACGAGGCGATTTTTTAGTTCATTATACATTTTAACCGTTTTAAAGATCGCGCATATTACACCTGCATGGACCTGCACAAACCAGCACAGAGCGAACCTGCAAACCTGCATGACTTCGCACACTTGTCCACCTTGTATAACTTTTTGTGCGTGGCAGAGGTTTAAAAGTTTTTAAGTAGTAGTGGAATGTAGCTCGGAAACAAACATTTTTATTTTAACGGTGTTGTATGAAGTGAAAGAGGAGACAAAAGCGAGGAAAATGAGAAAGTTTTTGGTTCGCCCTATCAATAAAAAGAAAAGGCTGTATGGTACATTTTATAATTTATTTTTTGAACTGGAGAGAAATCAACAACATTTTTTTCTGTATTTCCGAAGGTCACAAAACAAAATTTCGACCTCTTGAATTGTTCCCGCCACCAAAACACAAGGTTTCGCAGCGCAGTGTCATCTGACGAAAGAGAGTTCGTTTAAGGTAAGTACATATAGGTTATTGATAATCGAGGGTGTCCGACAGTTCAGCGACACATTCACAACTTAACTGGTCGAATATTTCTAATACTATGAAACCAGTCCCTGTTGTGGAAACAGAACTTATGCTGGATTAGTGCGGCCAAACATAGAAACTGCAAGCCACCGGCACGACCTACAGTTACGGTTCTTGCAGGTGCCGGTCCATGCAGGTGCTGGTTTAGTATGCTGCTTTGCAGGTCCGTGTTGTCGCGATCTTTAAACATTTTTCACCCGGGAAGGCTTGAGTTTCTAGACAACACTTTTCCGAATATGTGGATTGTTCTCAACGGGCCAGTTCCGTAGTTATAGAGGTCACCGGACCTTAACCCTTTCGATTTTTACATTCCGTTTAGGACATGACCATATTGTTTTATTTATACGCAAGCACATAACGCATTAACTGTTACTTTTACAGAATACAAGGTTAAAGTTATAAAATAAACTTAAAAATCACTTTGTAGGTATCATTGCAGATTTTTTATTGTTGCCCTGATTTAATCTTAACGCACAATAAATATTTATTTTTAATTGTTTGTTTTATTTTTTATGAATATATTTTTACAAGTGTATTAAAAATGTATTAAGTCAGTTTTATACTCGTATTTAGGTAAGTAATTAAACTTGAAATGTATAAATTTGAAATTAATGGAAATTCGTTAAGTCTTATAACTTGAAAATTATGTGTACAAACGGAATATCAATACAAAATAGAAATAAAATTTAATTATAATCAGACAATTATAAACCACACTTGAGATTTGATGGAAAGGTTATTATTACAAGTGAGTATTTATATTTATCTCAAAAATATACTATCTTGAAAAAAAATAATCTACTATCATTATTATTTTAAGTGAATATAGGTAAATGTTATATATATTTTGCTTAAGATAGTATTTCTTGACTGTAAATGAGCAATATATATGACATATAAGAGGAATAAGTGGCAAAATGTGAAGACTATTAATTTGGAAAATATTGAACAACTTTGTGGAATTAACTACATCTTAGTAAATTTAATCTAATTTTTATAAAATTGTGCGCATTGAAACAACCACGAGCATCTTGTTGCTGGGACAAGTAGGTACATAATTATTTCTGCCATATTTCTTTCAATCTCTCACATTATGAAGAAAAAGGTTTGCTGGGCCAAAGAAACGTAAAATTAAGATGGCGTATTTAAAACGCCCTAAATTATGTTACAATTATTTAGAGAAAAACGTTTTATTCTCCGCCATCTACGATTTTATAAAAACTAGAAAACACGATCAAAAGTATTTAACGTTTGAAAAAGAGTGTTAAACTAACATTTTTTAGAAAAGTGCTAAAATCTCAGTTAGGACGTTTTAAATTAGAAAGACATAATAATACTGAATCAATAGTTATATAAGAATTATGTTCCTTTTATATTTAATTTAAATTTTTGGTAGAATTGAATGTTGCATTCTATTTTAACAAGATTTTTCTGATTTTGCTCATGTCTCAACGTATTCCTGACGTGTTTAACAATTTCAGTAACACCGTGCATGTTTATTTTTTTATCACTTATGTTTAAAGATCTAAATAATTTATCATTTTACTTTTTGTTGAACAATATAGACCACACAACCTGTTTATCTTAAAAAACTTTTATGTTATTTTATTCTATACTTTGTTTATATTTTTATAATAAAATATATATTTGAAAGAAGTGCAAACCAGTGAACCAATCCAACATTACGCTTTAAATGATTGTCTCATTTTATACTTATCGAAATAGTATAATGCGATTAATACAAAAATATAATAAACGTAATATAAATGATATTTATATTTAATTATAAGTACAGCACTTCTCACCCAAAAATATCATTCAGGTAATTTTTTTTTTTGGCTTTAGGAACATTTTACGGCACAATGAAGTGCAGTGTAGTGAAGCTTCATACAGCGTAAGTGAGAATCCTGATTTACAATCAAGACTTGAAGGCGTATATCGTAGTTGAGCCCGTCATATTTTACAACCCGAAGAAAGCACAATGCCCTCCATGGAGGAAATTCCTTCTGTGAGTACTTGTTCAATAACAAACTAGTAACTGCAGCCCCAAGATGTTCATGAAGGGTACAACTGAATGACTTTTAGAGCAGCTCTCAGTTTTACCCGTCATTTATAACTTACATGTTTGGGGTACTGAAAATTGTGTGTTAAATACAGATATTTTCACTTATAATATCACAAGAGCTTAAAAAAATTCCAGGAATAATTTACGCTCATGTGGTATCCAATAAGAAAATTTCACACCACAAATATAAATCAAACCTGACACTTTAAATTAATTTGACTCGGCCAAGGTATTGTTGTTGTTGACATATGTTGATAGTCATTTTTATTTAACCGGTTCTGTCAGTAGATATCAATTACTAGTTCGAAGCGTATGTACGTTGATTTTAATAGTGTATAGTGTAAGGTCGCGATTTGATAAAGAAAATCAACAAATCAAGTTATTAGACAAGAAATTCAAAATCTAATACCAAATAACATTAGAAAATCAAAAGCAAGTGTATGGAAACGATTTGTTGAATTTTGCAGGTATATTCAGCATATTTCGTTAAATAAAAAAATATCAACTTTAGTTACATCAAATGCTAAAACTCAAATAGTTTAATAGCTCAATTTATTGGTCACTAAAGGTGGTAGAAATATATTTTTTTACAAGTAACACGACGCAATTTCGAAGAAATTGGTCCTATCTGCAAAATTTAAAAAAATAGGCATTTCCAGGGCTTAGCATTCTTGTGGTATTTACAAGCATGCCAAATTAAAATGTCTTATGTGCTTCATAAGCGATACATATAGCACCTAAAAGTTTTGTTCTGTGAAAAATTGATATGCCATATCATAAAAATGGTTAAAAACCTAATTATCTTGAATCTACATATTATTTTGCAGATACGGCTTTTTGTTTTAGATGTGCAGTATTCTACCTAATCGTTTAACTGGAAATGACTACCTGTTTACATTTTCTATAATATAATTTAATTATTTTTTATATATATATATTTTTAGGTATTAACAATATTGTGTAACAATACTCTGCGGACTAAAGCCTCGATCAGCGTTGAATTGCACCCACAATATCTACCCATATATTCTTTATTATTACATTTTGTAACATTTTTTACTGTATTAGAAAGATATTTTAAGCTAATATAAATCAAATCTGTAATTAAAATAGGTGTTGATACCTTTTGAGGTAGACTGCGCAACAGGAATACATTTTTGGAGACCTTGTTACAGACATAATTGGTATGCTGATCCCATGACAATTTAGGGTTCAAATAGACTCCCAGAAATTTGACAGAATTTGGATTTTTAGTTTCTTTTTTATAATAATTGTATAGTTAGATATTTGACTCAACTTAATGGAGGCCACTTGAAGAAGCAATCCTAAAAATGCAGAAATAGATCAGATCTCATCTATTGTGGTTGAATTTTCGAGTTCCCACAGTGAAACTAGATATTTATAGAATGTTTTCATTAAACCTGGTTAGTAAATTTAGCTAGATTAATTTTTTTAGATAATTATTGAATAGAGTTTTGTCTGTGGAATTGTTCATTAGCATACCTAGATGTTTGGTATCAGAGAACATACATATGACTTTATTAATAGGAATTGTAGGAGATTAGTTTTATATAGGCTTAAATACCTTTCTAATACAGTAAAAAAAATACTTTAATTAGTTTTCTAGAAAAGGTACTCATTCTATACGATATGAGGTTTCAGTAGTACGGTCTTCCACTACAATTTTACCTTGAAGTGAGATAAATCTTATCCAAATAGATTGGGCGTAATGGACAAATTCCATTGCCCTCCTAAAGTCCAGATTTAAATACGTTGGACTTCTATTTGTGGGGTCATATGGGATCATTAGTGTATACTAGCGAAGTGAACACGAGAAAAAAACGTTTGCTGCAAGTTGGCAATACTACTGAAGTATTAACTCGTGACCGCATCGATACTGTGAATTGAGGGGTAAAAATTTAGTTTTATTGCGAAAAAAGGTAGCGAACAGGAATCTAGTTTATTTATTAACTATACTTTCCTATGTTTGATAAACCAATAGGTCCTACGTGAACATATTTATGATAATATTTAAAAAATTCTGTAAAACAAAAAGTTGTCTTTTTTAAAATAAATTGTACCTTAACTTCACTATTAGAAATCAGTCAAGGATTAATTTATCTGTAGATGAAATAATACCGTAGAATGTTTCCCTAAGCCAAAATAATAATATTTATTTATTATCCTTATTTTTATAATACTCCAAATATCCAAATCTGTTTTTCTGAGATGTTTGTTGTCTAATGTAACATAGAACCTTGAAATTTTAAGGCAGCAATATGTTGAAATAAAATTGGGAAGTCATTACATATCACCATTTATAATTAATATAGTAGGATGATAAAAACATATCTACTGTATGGGTGAGTCAAGTTTAAGTAGTCAAACTTCTTGAATAGATTCCTTACGAAATTTTAAGAAAAAATGTAAATACAACATATAATATCGTTCTCCAACAGAGATATACAGGGTGATTAAGTTCAAGGAAAAAGTTACAACCAGCTACCGCAAACAGTACTTGTGACATTTAATGATTCTACTTTGATATTAGGCAGTAGTTGTTTTAAAGCCAGCCTGCCTGGATATTTTATGGATTTGTGTAATATTGCATTAATGTAGTTGTCATAAAAGTATATCTATAAGAAAACGGCGCCTCTGACCATTTTTTTACCAGTCCTTTTATATTGTAAAGAGATTGGGCATTCCAAAAATGCTTTTACCCTGATCAAAGGCGTCTTAAATATTTTTTACAAAGGGGATTGCAGACCCCTCATATCTACACCACTGGTTATATTCCGGTTGATTCCGGTTTTTAGTTTATGAGATGATCCATGCTATGTAATCAGTACCTACCTACAAAATTTAAAAAAAGTAACTCTTGTAATTTTCGAGTATCGGGGAAAATCTGATGTTTTTCCCTGATTATCTGTTCGAGAGCGAGATAAAAGGTATGTTTTATAAGGTAAGTTTGAGAATTTAAACTTGACTCACCCTGTGTAGCGTGTTTCACTTGTTTTGTGTTTTAAAAATACCTTTAACATTCTTTTAATATTTGGCAGATGATTTTTTACCAGGATGATCTTTTTCGGTGGAGTATCCTGTACACAATTAATTACAGGTAATTAATTCAAATTATTTACTTTTAGGTAAATATTTTTATACATATTAATTAGTAAATTTAATTTATCTGTTAATATGCTCACAGTTAACATTTTTAATTAGTATTTATTTTATTTCTATACAGGCAGTATAAGAGTTCAGTTCAACGTTTCTTTATCATTAAGTTTTTTTTACAATAAAAGTTTTTAAAATGTTTAATAAATAATCAATCAGTTAATAAGTTTTATGTTTATTACATTTTAAAACAAAACTTAGGTGCAAAATTACTAATGTGGTAGTTAAACATTTATTAATAGAGTAATTATTTGTTTACTTACATGTTTCTATCTAATTTTCTGGTTTAAGCATTATTATTTTAGTATAAACTTAAGTATAATTTTTGAGATGAGGCTCTTAACATGCAGTGTCTGGTCCATGCAGACGAAAAATTTTATTTTCAATTTTATTGCCAAAAATCATACTTTATAAATATGTTTACTTGTCATAATAATCGCATTATCATAAATAAATTATTACGATTTTAATATAGAAGTTGCAAAAAAAAGAAAAAATAGTCTTCTGTCATTTTCAAGTAGGATCTATGGATTTTGATCTAACACCAAATATTGCCTTTATTCGAATATTGTCTTCTAGCATCCATACGCAAATTTAGATTGTCTGTACTTCAATATCTACAACTGTAAGCACTAACAACTCTGTTAGTTACAAAAGTTGACTTATCAGAGAATATTTTTCTGCTGAATAATGCCTCAACCAGCGTTGCATTAGTACCGCAATTTTACGCATATCCTTCTTCATTATGTCACATAGGTTTTTTCGTTAGTAAAAGCTAAATTAATTTTTAAATTAGTATTGAAATATTTTCATGGGAAATGAGCATGCAGTGCACTCAGTATTAAATTACGATATTCAGTTCTGAAGCTTAATAGGCATACTGTTTCGCAAAAATTAGTCCAGGTCTAAATTAAAACTTTACTTTTTCTGCTTTATTAATTGAAGAAAATGTTTTGTAAAAAAGTTTATACTAGATCCTCTTTTGAGACTGTGTATATATAGCGCCTAACAGAGTTAGAAAAGGTTCAACCACTAATTGACCCAGTTTTCTTTAATTTTTTCAATCTTATTTATTGAGACCGATTTGTGAAAAATTTTAATTTATTTACCAGATTTTCTTTGAAGCATAGTGTTTAACAAAGTTGGACAAGGTTGAAAGT
The DNA here is from genome assembly GCA_025584915.1 of Monochamus saltuarius. Taxonomy (NCBI): domain Eukaryota; kingdom Metazoa; phylum Arthropoda; class Insecta; order Coleoptera; family Cerambycidae; genus Monochamus; species Monochamus saltuarius. The sequence goes on along the minus strand of CM046721.1, from coordinate 45,754,166 downwards.
AAGAGCGCACGCGATGACATTGAGATCATTATGATGATAATGATGACAATGACGATGATAACCACGAAGATAAATACAAAGTGACATATGATGATAGTGACGGTGGAAACGATAATGGTGAAAACATGAATCAAATTAAAAGTTCATTTTTCTTAATTTATTGATTGAAATCTTTTAATGAACATTTTTTTTATATTTAGTGAATCCAACCCTGTATATTTAGTTGTTTTGTTTTTTAGCATACCCAGATGTTTGGTGTCAAAGAGCATACCTACGTCATGTCACTGATAGGATTAGTAGGACAATTTTATAAATATCTTTATAACAAAAGAAAAATCGAATAAGATTTTTTTGCATGATGCGTATTATCAGCTAAATTTTTACCCATTCAAAAACCAAAATCCAAACATTTAGTGTCATCACTTTTTTAATTTCATATATCATTTGTAGAGTTGTTTATATTTATGTTTTTAATTATTTTCAGTTTCGTTTTCAATATTTATTAGGTAAGTATCTAAAAATATTATTAATAAAGTAAATGTCAAACTTAAAATGTGTTCCTTTTAATTACAAATAACTTTCTATTATATTTTTCTGTAAAATTAAAATAATGCTACTTTGCTCTACATCTATTATACGTATTTTTATTTTTAGACACCCTGTATATCAAAGTTTGAATTTGTCTATGGCAATACGATTATTTTGACAAGTAAATATTTTTATGAAGAATGAGGTTTCTTAAAAATTAAATTAGAATTAAAAAAGTTTTTTTCTACAGGCCGTAATTTGTGGACTTACTGTAGATATCTGTTTAAAAAATAGTTCCACCATAAAAATAAATAAAATTTGAATAGAGATTAACACAGTCTAGTAATTTTGCATCTATGTAGAATTCTAATTTTTGATATATTACTCTCGAAATTCGAATATGCATTTTTATGTCGTAGAAAGTTACTTGAAATACGAATACTATTCAAATATCGAGGCTAGTTTAAAAAATTAAAACCTTTGAATAAACTTTAAAAGCAGATTGCGTAATGTAATAATTGTACTGCTAGATGAACGTATTTTTATTTAAAAGTAGGTCATTACTGGATGCATGATGATAAGGAAGCATTACCTATATTGTTTATGTTTCGTTCTTATATAATATTTTACTATTTCGATAGTCGTTTCTCCCATTCAGAACGACTACAATTTTGCTCATACTAATTAAATAGAGAAGTAGGTATTTATAGGATGTCACAAACCATAAAGTATATCCGTGTTGTCAGGAGTATATTGATGAACATGGATTATGTATAGGTGGCGCTGAATCTTCAACAGGCAATATATCAGCAAGTTTCCACTTATCTCTAATCTCTTCTACTTTTTCAAATACTCTCAGTAGGTTGAGTCCTGCAAGAGATATGATGTCCTTTTCGGACCAAGAAGGGTCCGCCAAAAGTTCAGCTAAGAGATGTGGATACCTAGACACGTCCTCGAGCCCTGAGGGAGTCATGTTAATCCCGTCATATCCTGCCCCGATTCCAACGTGGTCGACACCAGCAACAGTTCTTATGTGGTTTATATGCTTTATTACGTCTTGTATAGTGGCAGTTTCGTTACATGTAACATGAAGTGTATAAAAATTAACCATAACTACGCCTCCATTGTGCGCAATGAGTTTCAGAACGTCGTCCGGTACGTTTCTGGACGAGTTGCACAACGAAAAGGCGCTAGAGTGTGAAAAAATAACGGGCGCATGTGACGCGTTCAGCGCCGCTTTGGCAGTGTTAATAGATGTATGGGAGAGATCAATTATCATCCCCAGTCGATTCATCTCCTTTATCACGCTCTTCCCGAAGGCCGACAAGCCATCTTGCTTCTGCGTGTTGGTGCCTGTGGCCCATGGCGTATCACAAGAGTGAGTAATTGTTAAATATCGCGCTCCAAGATTATAAAATGTGCGTAAGACAGCTAGAGAGTTACCAAGTGCGTGGCCGCCTTCGACTCCTATTAGAGACGCTATGCGACCCTCTTTGTGCATCCGCTTTAGCTCACTAGAACTCTTAACTAAAGCGAAATGCTGCGAGTTGTATTCCACCAGTCTCTTTATTACATCTATTTGTTCTAAAGTAATTTGCACTGCATCCAGATGCTGCGCTTTACAAGGCACATAAGCTGACCAAAACTGAGCACCTAGCTGTCCCGCTCGAAGGCGTGGAATGTCGGTGTGGGACCAGAGGCTTTTCGACCAAGGCTCTTGCTGGCTTATTGCACTAAGGTTTAGTTTGAACAAATTATTGTGAACGAATTTTCTCAAGTTCCAGGGCAGGTCGTTGTGCCCGTCTATAAGCGGTGTATCCTTTAGAAGCTTTCTCACTATCTCTAAACGCTCTTCGGGAGTTTGTGGCTGCATTTGGGGGTTGAACGCAAGTGGGAGCCCTAGGCCAGCAGTTAGCGTGGCGACTACTACGCATACTACGATGCAGATGCACCACGGGCCGCGGAACGAAGTTCTCGAAGAATCGCTTCCTGAGCTGCAAGAGCACGATTCAAGAGATGAGCTGGCGTGGTAGTCGTATGGTTGATAATGGAAATCTCGAACACCATTGTAATATTGAGGCACTACATTGAAAGATGTTTCTCTTACAGGCAGCTCACGAGGGCATGGCGCAATCTGAAACCAAAATAAAGTGTTTGTTTAATAACCAAAAATATCAATTGTAATCTTTCCATCTTCTAATTAAGAATATATAGATAATGTCATTGATATAATACAGGTTGCCCAATATACAGGGTGTCCCGAAAGTAAACCGCCATATGGTAATCATGAATTCTACATCGAAAAATAACCGTAGTTTACTACATAAACTATAATTCGAAAAGGCTTCGTTGTGGATATTATACAGGATGTTAATTTAATTGAAAAAAAAAAACAGAAACTTAAATTTGATCAAACTGAAATATAATGAAATTTTAGAGATGTTGATATTTAGTTTTTGTGCCTAACTGAACGTCATTTAATATTTGTAACGAGTAAAATAGTACGCCATTGGCTTCTATTAAAATATTCTTTTTTAAAATTCCCTCTTTAATTCTGAAGAAAATAGCTCCGTCAACCTTTTATCGTACAACGACGAATTCATGATTAACGTATGGTGGTTTTGGGACACTCTGTATATGTATGGTATACTATTTGTAACTTTTAAAAACACTCTGTATAAAAAATGTTTAAAGAAAAGTTTTTTCGTTAAGTCTTTTGTGCCATCAATAAGCAGCAATATTTTATACAGGGTGGTTTTAAAAAGTTATAAACATTTCGTACACATTGGGTACCCTATATAAAGTTAGTACTTAAATTGCTATAAACTTTAGTGGTAATATATACATAGTGCTTTAGAAAGAAGTGTAGATATTTTTATCTCTATGTTTCCGCTCAGCAAAATAATGTATCAAGTTGAAATTTGTTAGAGGGAATTTATTAAAGGTGCTAAGTAGGTTTTGTCTATGAGGTCACTGTTGTTGAGTTTTAAAAATCTGGGGATTATTTACTGCTATATCTGTGGCATTTTATAACGTAACTTTTTTTATAGTAAATGGAGAAAAAATCAGTATGTAACTATTCTAAGATGTACAGATATGTATTATATATATAAATTAGCACTGCGAGCCAAGTTGGCCCATGGCTTGATCTACCATTTTCTTCCACACTTTCCTATCTTTCGCCTTCAGTTTCCATCTGGTAATTTTGAGTGTTTCTATATCCTTTTCTACTTCCGACTTCCATGTAGCTTTTGGTCGCCCTCTTCTCTTACTTCCACTTATTGCTTTTTCCATTACTAATTTATTATTACTTTGTTTATTCTTTCTAGGTGCCCCAACCATTGCAACTTTTGTGCTTTAATAATTCCTATTATGTTTACTTCTTTGTATAGATCCTTCAGTTCGTTGTTTGTTCTTCTTACCCAATTATCTCCTACTTTCTTTCCTCCATATATCTTCCTTAATACTTTTCTCTCCCATACTTGTAGTCTTGTCTGATCCGCTTTGCTAAGAGTCCACGTTTCACACGCATACGTCACTACCGGTCTTATTACTGTTTTGTAAATTTTCACCTTTGCTTTTCTAGATATATTTTTATTCTTCAGTATTCTATTTAATGCTCCTAGGCACCGATTTCCTGTCATTATTCTTGCCTGGATTTCTATGTTTACAGCTGGTACCCTTGTAAATTCATTCCCTAAGTATGTAAATCTATCCACTTCTTCAAACTTATATTCTTTACCCTCTTCAGATACGACGTTCAAAAAACTTTTTCCTCTAAACTCCTTATTACTCCATTCCATAAATTTTGTTTTTTGCTCATTGATATATAGTCCCATTTTTCTGGCTTCTTCTTCCAACCTCCTTGTTACATTCTTCAGTTCTTCTCTACTTCTCGCCACAATCGCTATATCATCTGCGAACGCTAGACACTGGTGCCTTTTATTATATACAAGTCCACTTCTGTTAAGTTTTGCTTCCCTTATTGCCTTCTCTAGTATTATGCTGAACAGGATTGACGATAGTGGATCACCTTGTCTAACTCGATAGTCCACCGTTTATCCTAACCATACTCTCTGTTCCTTGTAACGTTATTTTTATCATTCTGACTAATTTACTATTAATACCCATTTCGTTCAATGACTTGTATATTTCCCTCCTTTTTACTTTATCGTACGCCTGCCTAAAGCCAATAAAAGCACCACTGTCTGTTTTTTCATGCTCATAGCTTTCAGCCTGTACCTCTCTTAATACAAAGATTTGGTCCACTGTACTTCTCCCCTGTCTAAAACCGCATTGATATTCACCTATCACCTGCTCTGCCTCCTTCTTCAACATGTTCTTTAAGTACATTGCCAATATTTTGTACGCCACGTTCAGCAGAGAAATACCCCTGTAATTTTGACATTCGCTCTTGTCTCCTTTTTTGTATATTGGGCATATTATTGCTTGTTTCCATTCGCTAGGAATCTCTTCTTTTTGCCACATTTCTTCTATCAGTTTTTGCATGTGTTCCGTTAACTTCTCTCCTCCATATTTAAATAATTCTGCTGCTATTCCATCATTACCAGCGCTCTTATTGCTCTTTAATTCTCCTATTATTTCTTTAATCTGTTGTTTGCTTGGGGCAGGGTATTCCCATTCATTCTGGTTCGCTGTTATATCATAACCTTCTTCGCTTTCTGCCTCCTCGTCTCCATTTAGTAACTCGTTAAAATATTCCCCCCATCTATTCAATATTTCCTCCTCTCCGGCAACTACTACTCCCTCTTTATCCTTGAACACGGATACTTTTGCTTGACATCCTCTTTTTTCATTCCTTATTCCTTGGTATAAATTTCTGATGTGATTATTTTTATAATTTTCTATCTCTCTTATCATATTTTCATTATATTTTCTTTTTTTTCTTAATATTTTTTTTGTTCTTTTCCTTTGCTCTTCATATCCAATTTTGGCTGCTTCTGTTTTATCTTTTAGCATTTTTAGTCTTAATTTTCTTCTATTTTCTAGTTCTTGTTTGCAAACTTCATCAAACCACTTTCCTTTCCACCTCTGCTTATCTTCTATGTTACAACTACTTACTGCTCTATCGATTCTTATTTTCAACCCTCGCCATTTTTCCTCTATACTATCTCCTTCTCTATCTTTTTCTAATTCCTTTTCATACTTTCTTCATATCTCTTTGCTCTTCCTTTTTATTTAACCTAATCGGTTTCTTTGCTCTTTTTCTCTTGCTTGTTTGATTTCTAATATATGGTATTATCGATGTCATCTTTGCTCCCACTAAAAGTGATCCGTGTCTGCGTCAGGACCTCTATATGTCCTTACTTTTTGCACTGCTTTCTCCTCTGGTTTTTCAATTAATATATGGTCTATTTGGTTAACCGTTCTTCCGTCCGGAGACCTCCACGTACCTTTATAGATTTCTTTCCTTTGGAAATACGTACTCATAATAATGAGGCTTTTTTCCTTAGCAAAACCTATTAGTAATAGCCCATTTTCATTTGAAATTTCATGTTTACTATATTCACCTATTGTTGGTTTAAATATATCCTCTCTTCCTATTTTCGCATTCGCGTCTCCCAATACTATTTTCATGTCGTATTTAGGTATTTCATCATATTCTCTATCTAATTCAGAGTAAAAATTCTCCTTGATGTCTATGTCTTTCTCCTCTGTAGGTGCATGGAAATTTAAGAATGTCATATTTTGGTATTTTCCTTTATTCTCAGTGTGCATAGTCGATCCGATACTGCTTTGAAGTTTATTATAAGTGGTCTTAATTTCTTACATACTATAAATCCTACCCAACTTCCTATTATTTCCTCCACTATTAAAAAAGATATTCATCAATTTCTGTTATATTTTGTCCCATTTGCTTTGTTTCTTGCAGGGCAACTATGTCAAATCTAATTCTATTTATTTCTTTTACAACCTGTTTCAGCTTTCCTTCCTCATATGTCCCCTTACATTCCACGTCCCTACTTGTAAGTATTTTGTTACGCTACTCTTTTCTGTAAGTTTATGGCCCATTCTCAAAGTCCTTTTTCTCGCTATATTCGTCCTCTTGTGCCTGCTATTTCTTCGTTTTCCTAGTTTTTATGCGACCTGTTTTGTATTTCCTGCTTCCTCCTTTAACGCCTTTGTTTCCTCATCCCACTTAAACCACTTTCCATTAATATTTAATTTTTTGTATCCTATTTTTACCATTTTTCCATTTTTTCTTTCCTCCTTAGCTATTTCTCGTATTGTCCTAGCTGTATTCCTTTCCTCTACCGTTAAATCATCATTAATGAATATTCTCTCGTTTTTAATTTCCTTTAATACCTTCTTATTTTGCATAATTTCTCTCTTATTTTCCATAGTTTCCAGTTCCACTAGCCATGATTTTAGACTTAACTTATGAACTGTTTTGACTTGTGCTTTCACTTTCACTTCCTTTTCTATGAAATTTTTCATGCCTTCTCTTAGTGTTGTCTCCTCATTTGTATCCATTTTTAATCCTGTGACAACTATATTTTTCTTTCTTTTTTCCTTCTCCAAACCATTTATTATTTGATTTACTTGCTTTAAATTCTCCTTTACTTCTTTGTTCTCCATTTCCAACATCATGTTATGTTTTTTTATCTCCTCATTCTCCCTTTGCAAGTTTTTTATTTCTTTGTTAGTTTCTATCTGCTCCCTTCTTATTGTTTGTAATTCCGTTTTTAACTCTCCTATTTCCATAGTTAAATTTGTTACCATTTTTATTATTTTATCCAGTTTATTTTCCTCTTTTTTCTCTGATTTTGCCGGTGATCGATGCGTTCTTTTACTCCTTTCAAAGGGACTCCTCATATTTCCTACTTCTCTTCTTTATTCCTGCATCTGTGCTATAATCTTCGTCAGATTCCATTCTATATACTTATTCTATACCCCTCGTATCTACCTCCTTAGCTGCGAAAAGAACTCGCCCGCCTCAACGGCTCGGAGGCGATAATTCTTATCAGCGTTTTTTTTCCTTATTTTGATATTAGCACAGACCGACACTTAATATTTTTCTTACTTACGGATATATTATATCTATATTTACTATTACCCTTCGTTTTCAAACTTCACTCGCCTAATTTTCCTCTTCTTGAGCTCAGTTCTTATTCTGCTTTTCCTTTTCCTGTCTCCCCGCGTTTTTATAGCTTGTAATGGCCCGATTTTCAGGTTTAATCACGAAGCAATATAAAACACGTCCGACTCTCACTGAGTTTAACCACACACCCCTCTAACAGATATGTATTAGTTAACAGAAAATGGGATAACTTTCTAGAACATATATTTTACACAAATCGTATTAAAACAATTAAAAATTCATATCAAAGCTCGTCAAAGTGGCGTATTAAGAAATTGCACATTTTTTTACGGGAAACAACAAAAATAAATAAAATTGCAATTTTGAGATTATATTGAAATTTGAAGCTAAACTATTGAAAGCTACATTCTCAAATTCAGAGATTAATTTTAAATGTATCTAAAAAATTTTTGGAAATAGATGTGTCATGAAAAATGGAGTCATCATAAAAAAATTCTTTGTAAAATCCTTATAGTTTTCGAGTAAAAAATTATTAAAGTTGTAGTATTTTCATCCTTTACATCGCTGGGCTACTGTAGTCTCCAGCCAGGCGATTCCGAATATTAAAATGCGATTACTTATAGTACGTATTAATGTTTTTGTGATGCGAGTATTTACATTAGTTATTTAAGTGTCACAAAGGCTTACGTTTATAGCAACTCGGAGTTGGTGGATATCGTTTTAATATATGGTGATGTGAAAATGCTTTAGGGGAAAGATTTCTCGGTAAGAATATGTCAAATGCAGCTACTTTTACCGCAGTGTGCAGCGAGTGCAAGTGTAGTGCAATGCGAGTGTGAAACGGGAATCGTGAAAGCTATGGAGGTCCAGGGCGTCCACGGCGTATTGCAGTAGTGTGGCGTATCATAAACGAAGCTCAATTATATCCGTACCATGTACAGCGTGTCCAAGCATTAATACTAAGGAATTGGATAAGGAGGACCATGACCGCCATGATCTCCTGACTTTAAATTATTTGGACTTCTTTTTGTCGGGCTAGAAAATGAAGTGTATCGCACCGAAGCGGACGCTATTGATGATTTACGAAAATGTGCTAATAATTTACGAGTTCAAAACGGGCAAAAAGCAGAAAAATGTGTGTTCGTTTGTAAAAACTAGGTAAGAACGGGCCCAAAATTTTGTTGTTGTAACATCAGGTATGTCAAGCTATTCTATTAATTAAAACCTCAAAACAATTCTATTAATAATTAATAACAATAGCTGCAAAAACAGTTGAATTTGCTGTATGAAAAAGGTGTTATAAAATGTTTCTTTGGAAATTTCAATGTTTTGTCGCCGATTGTATTCTTTGCCTTATCAGGTTTTACAGCGGATCAGTTTTCATTGCCGTGCAGAAGTGAATTTTTAAATCATTTTTGAACTGCTCTTTTTGGAAAGTTTTTATTTAATTTTGTTTCTCGATATTTTAGTGATTCTGGGAATGGAGTTACAGTTCGTTATTTTATATATACAAATAATCAAACGCAACCAACGCATTTAAGATAGTAATTACCAAGAAATTATCACGTTTTTTAAAATAAGTACATATTTTCCTTAGTTTGTACTGCAATTTCCCAAAGACAATATGTTTACGCGGCTGGTCTAAGGCGCGGTAGGTAACAATCGGTACAAGCACATGCAACGTATTCCTTAAGTGGAGGTCAAAAATCCAGTTGCGTAATCTATAGCCGAAAATAAGGGTTTATGTTATATAAATGTGTCTCAGGACAGTTTTTTATTTCTAAACTTCTTGAGATAATTAACCAAATTTTGTGTGTTTATTTAGTATGACATTAGATACGAAACAAAAAATTACTAGCTTTAGAAACATACCAGTGACGGAGGTGTAGGTATCATCGATCATTATTTCCAAAAAAAAAAAGAATATGTATATTGTATAATATTACAAATTAAATTGATCATCATATGCGCCATTGTATTATTTTCACTTTTTGTTTCTCTGCACTTTTTTGTATTTCAAACCGATTAACTACCAAAATTGATTTATTTGATCAAGTGCATTTTTACGATACATATTACAGTACTTAAAATAATTAATTAACAAATGGAATTACTTTCCTGTGATTCAGTATGTTCCAAATGTTGGATATGACCACTTTCAGCCAAAATACACGCTTCAGATCAACACGTGCAAAAATTCCAGTAGTAGCTCTTATCATATTACAACCAGCTATAATTTGTTGACGTAAGTGCTCCGCAGAGTCAATGTGAACCTTGTAAACTAATGTATTGAGACGTATGCAAACAATAACAAATCAATAGGGTTCATATCGGGTAATATGGATGGTCAAGGTTGACTTGGTTCTTGAGTGCCTCGTCCAATCACGTTATTACAGAATCTTTCATTTAAAAATTTACGAGCACTCAACATAAAACATGGATGAGCACATTCTTTGTCGTAGTGCATAGGGAACATCGACAAGTAGTGCAGGTAAAACGTTCTCAAGAAAATGTCTGTAAGAGGCACCGGTTAAAGTTCTTGGTAAACAGTTAATTTTGACACCATTGGAAAAATTAGCTTTGTTGGTAAACAATATGCTAGCGGTAAAGTCAAGCATTTTGTTACATTTTTTGAAAAATACAGTGGCAAGCAGGATAGTCTTGCGGTAGTAAGGCTTGAACTCTTTTTATTTGTTACCGATATAACTGGTGATGCCTCAGAACGGACCAAATTAACTTATGATTCACATTAAGATTTGTAGCGATCTTCCTAGCACTAGTAATAATAATGCATTTATTGCCCAACAGAATCACTTCCAATAATAGGACAATACAAGATAATGTTTAGTAGAACTACAATAATAATAATAATATATCTTAGAAAAATATAAAAAAAAATAATAAAGAAATAACAAAGAGTAGAAAATAATAATAATACATAATAAACTAATTGCTTACAAGCATGATAAGTATTAAAAAGACAGAGTTCCTAAAGTTAACAAGTCATTCAAGCTGCAAACGTTAATATCAATGTGTTCACTAATGTAGTTGAAATTATTGGACATTACATATACAGGAGACTTCAAAGCAATATTTGTTCTAACATTATGACAATAAAATAAATCATTACTTTGAGAACCAGAACGCGGAACTCGAATAGTGAACAAACTTAACAAAGCAGGGCAGTCAACATTGCTATGAAATAATTTATGTAGAAACGATAAACTTGCTAGTGCTCTTCTAGTGCTAAGTGATTGAATGTTAAATCTTTGCAAAAGTAAATTATAATCGTGTCCCCTAATTGGATAAAAATGGTCAATTCGGAAAGACAAGAATTTTAAAAATCGACGTTGAATTTTTTCTACCTCTTGGATACGTAAATTATAGTGAGGATACCAAATAAGACTAGAATATTCAAGCTTAGAGCGCACCATCGAAAAGTAAAGACACTTAAGGGCGTTTATATTATCAAACGATTTTGTGTTTCTAATGAGAAAACCTAGCGCTTTATATGCACTATTAGCTACCTGAATAATATGCTCAGAAAAAGATAGTTTATTGTCAAAAAGTACACCCAGATCTTTGACATTACTACAACGCGCTAACGGTTCTGAATTAACTGTATAATCAAATATGAACGGCTGTAATTTAAGAGTAAAGGAACATACTTTCCATTTACTTATATTTAAAAGAAGGTTATTGTCCACACACCACTCCTCCACAACATTCAGAAGACCCTGAAGTTTAGTACAATCTTCAATACAGGAAATGCTATGAAACAACTTCGTCAGCAAAAAAATGATAGGATTTCAGACTCAAAGATAGATCATTCACAAATAAAACAAACAGAAGCGGTCCTAAATTTGACCCTTGTGGGACCCCGGAAGTTGCTAAAAATGTATTTGATTTAAAGCCGTTATAAGATACATATACATTACGTTGATGTAAATAAGACTTCATAAGACAAAGCAAATTACTACTAGTATTTGGATCTTCTTCAATTTCATGTAGAATAGTTTCTTCCAACTCAGGGGTATTAATACTCAAAGGTCCTCCAGAAATTGGATGTTTCGGAAATGAGTCTGACTCCGAAAGTCGTTGAAAAACATTTCTGAACATATTTGGAGTTGGATGATTTGGAAATTTGTCCATATAAATTCGCCTAGCCTCACTACCATTTCCATTTGCAAGGTCATAAATGTAAACCATATTGGCCATTTCAGCATTTGAATTTGCATAAGCCATTATTAAAACTTAATCGTTTTAAAATATAAGCCTAATTTGACAATACACAATAGGACGGCTTCTTCTTATTATTATTTTGCATGATCAAAGTAAATGTGTAAAATGCACTTGATCAAATAAATCAGTTTTGTTGTTAATCAGTTTGGAATAAAAAAAGTGTAAAGAAACAAAAAGTGAAGGTAATACAATGACGCATATGATGATCTATTTTATTTGTAATATTATACAGTGACATATATTTTTTTGGTGATACCCACACCTACGTCACAGGTAATTTCTTTGTTTTATACCTACTGTCATACTAAATATGCACACCGAAATTGGTTAAATTATCTCAAGTAGTTTAGAAATTAAAAACTTATATTTCTTTTTATTTTTGACAAGTTGTAGCTGGATAATGGGTGTCTTAAGATTCCACATTTATATAACCAAAAATCCTTATTTTTGAGCACAGTATACGCCTCTGGATTTATCAGCGTACACTCCACCAAATACAGCGCTGAACGCTGGATAGCTGTACCCAATGAACGTTGCACTCTGTAGCAACGACTATGCATGCAATGTAGCTATTAATTATTGAAAAATAATTTGTATTCCAACCTACTTATAATTAAAAAATGATCGGTTCGCCATGCAGCGTCGTCCTAATGAAAATGTTTCGATGCATAATAATTGACATTTCATTTACCGAAAAAAAAACCGTAAGGATAGATCTTTTTCGTATAAGACGTTTCTATTACAAATATCGTCAGGAAGTTATAATTTAATTTTTATATATTATAGACACTGCATGTGTATACATGTATCAATGTGAACAGGGACCTTAACAGCAGGCCGCAATAGTTTTTCGTAAAGGTTGAATCAATTTTTTATCAAATTACTGTGACCTACATCGAAAGTCTGCATCATGTAATTCGGTATTAGCTGAGGATTAACTTCAAATGAAATTTCTGCATTAGCTGCTTTGTTAAGGACTTATCGAACTGAACCATTAAGCCCAATCTAATGAAAACCAACTACAACAAATGTCTCTTTGTAAATGGTATGGTATCCGCTAGCGTTTGGCTTCTTAACGATTTTATGTTAAAGTATCATCAACCCGATTGTTTATGGGAAGAGCCCTTGAATAGAAACGCGCGAGACAAGAGACAAGTTTCATTATCAATAACTCTATAGATTTCGCCTATTATACGAGTTTGTAGGTAGCGCACAAAGGCGAATCACGTAGTTAACATGTTAAACCTTCATGACGTCTCTTGTTATTTTCAAAAACGAGGATAAGCTTTGCTAATACTAATACTACAAAGCGGTGTTTACATTTATGTTATTTTCAAAAACTTTCGAATCTTATAGATATTTAGTGCGATACATGAAAAAAGAACGAACAAATTATCAAAACTGTCGTTGAGTAGGTGTGAATAAGTGACTGTTATATTGTTAACGATTAAAAATTGTTTGATATGTATACGAGGTCTAACAATAGAGTTAGTTTATGCATAAATCAGATAAATGAAAAAAAAAATGGAATTTTGATTTTTGTTTCGTTTAGAGATCGATAATAAGATTTCTCTTATACTCTACTAATTTCTCCTTATTCTAATAATATTATGTTTAAGTGGGCTTTCAGACCAAAGTTGCAGGTTACGTGCAAGCACGTTCTTCTCGTGGTATTTTCACACCAAAGTCGCATAGCATGCTGCTACTCCCAAATCCTCTCAGACATAGCAATACTTCGAGCTCAGTTAAACAATTGTATTATTAATAATGTCGTTGGAAGAAGACGAATATTGTTTAATTGATGAGGTGATTACAAGGAGGGAAAAGATGGATGGATTCATCCACACTTACGAGACAATGCTGATACAGTGCGGTTGTTGTTTCTCAGCAGCGTCTTCAGAAGTTCCAAATCTTCTATAAAATGGAAAGAGGATACGAATTTAGAGCTATTACTGTGGAGAAAAGCCTGCTAATGTTTTTAAGCTAAGAGTAAGGTATGAAAATAAAAAATAAAATGAACAGGTAGTCGTATATTGATTTATTTCGGTACTTCATAAATAAAATTAAAATAGAAATATAATAGCCCGAACAAGCCCGACAAGCCCGAAACCGGTCTGTGTCTGGTGGTGTGGCCGACAAAGGTTCTTGGCTGTTCACACATATGCTACAGGAGTAATTCAATGCCGGTCGGGGCATTAGTCAGCGGAGCAGTTGTTTCCTGCAGTACCATTTACAGATTTAATGGCTCGTCGCCCAGGGCTAGAGGTCTGCGTTAAGTACCTGCTGCAATGTAGGCCGCTTCCTGTAAGTCGAGCCGCTTAAGCCGAGCAGAAAGTAAGCAGGCCACATATCTCACCTGCACTCATTTTATATGTGAACATACATATGAAGGAACAGCCAGTTCAATTGTCGGTCATCTCACCTATCGCATACTGATGAGGACTAACAAGCCCGAAACCGGTCTGTGTCTGGTGGTGTGGTCGACAAAGGTTCTTGGCTGTTCACACAGATACATCAGGAGTAATTCAATGTCGGTCGGGGCATTAGTCCGCGGAATAGTTGTTTCTTGCAGTATCATTTACAGAAATATAATAGTTTAATTTTTGCTGATAGGTATACCTATATTAGGTAAATAATAAATTATTATAAGTACTTTTGCTAATGAGCATTCCACTAGATGATTCAAGAATAAAGGAGTATTATTAGAAAGTTATTAGAAATCCCTTAATACTGCCGAACAGTATTTAGCACGACTCTATTTAAATACTGCTTACCCTTAAATTTTTTCCACAAAAATATTGTTACTGTTTAATAATTTGTTGGATGGGATTCCCTTATCCTTTTGTTTACTTCTCTCAGTTCTTGCCAATTTAATGGTGAATCAGAAAAAGGTTGTCAATATTTTGAGAGGATAAGTTTGATTAATAATGTGCACGCACCAACACGCGTGGGAAACTAGCAACTACATGCTCTGAGTAGCACGTTGCAAGTTGCTATGTCGTGGCGACTTTGGTGTGAAAGCATCCATTTTATAATATAGGTTTTAAAACAAGTAGCATGCTTCCTGCTTTCAGGTAGCAAGTTGTACGTAGCATGCATCTTTGGTCTGAAAACCCACTAAAAATTGTATCTTTATTGTATCTAATTTAAAATTATGTAAATAATTTCCGTGCTGTGCACGCTCCCAGCTGCAGGCTTATTCATCAGTTAAGTGCCATATATTCTTCTTCTTCAATTCTCCTTCATAATTGCTGTTATTCGTTATGGTTGGTGTTAGTACCAGTGACGTAGAGTAAATATTTGATGTTTAAAGATTTCTACTTGTGGTATAGTGTTTTGTAGTCTTTTTGCATAAAAAATAATTACTAAAGCGCACTAGCAATGGTGATGTTATTAATTATTTGTTGGATAAAAATATTTATTTTTTTAACCTTTTAGATGTAACCTTTCATATTCCTTTCTAGGTATATTTGAATACAACGTTCTCACAATTACACGAAAAGAGATATGTCCAATAGAGTGTTAAAATGAGGCACGGTTAATCGAGCTCTAAAATTTCTGTTAAATTATTAAATGCTTTCTTGCACAGGGGATTTAATGAGTATTGATTAGAGCAGATGAATTGACGTCTGTTTTCGTCATTCAAATCCTTTACTGAATTTTCAAATGAGTTATTAGTTTTTATTAAATAAAATATAATCCGCAAATTAGCACTTCCACCCTACTCTATTTTAAGGGGTCAATATAAGAGCAGATATTCTTATTCTTGTATCATTTCATATAAATTCTATTAAAATCATATCGCGGTAATATGTATAATTGCATAATTGCATTAGAGTGGAGATATAAAAAAGTTAAGTTTAATTTCATTATGCACTTAATTTTTAATTTTGATTACAGTATTTAGTTATATTCAGAGAGAATATTACTTGACAACAGTTAAAAAAAAGATTCAGGTACTCTTAATCCCCATGTAAAAACAGATACATTTTCCAAAATTTTCCTTAATTCTGTCATTACGTTCCAAAGAAGAAAACGTTTTCCTGCATCTACACCATGTATCTTGTAAGTTTAATTCCTAATAATATTTGGAGCATTTTAACAATGTGTAAAATTGCACGTCTATTTTTAGGCTCTGGTAACTATTTATTTATTTTAATAATAATATTAATCTTTATTATTCCTACAGGATAAACTCGGAACTAAGAAAATAGTGTACATACTATTTTTTATAGTACTGTATAATACAAAAACTATCTACCTAATACATAAAACAACAAAAATATGATTCACACTAGGTACGTTAAAGAACATGTTCACATATACTATTCAGGTTATGGTTATTCATTAAATACATCGCAATCTACTGCAACTTTGTTAAATAACTAACACATAAGTGAAGTTGGATATTAAACTAAAATGTTAGATCAGGAGTAGCACAATACAGTGCTTTCGAAAAGTAACGAATAAATTCAATATTTTTGAAATTGAGAAGTTTTCGAAAAAATCCCCTGGCATGTCAATTTTGTTTTTAAAAAAGGCACTTTTTAACATACGACCCACATTTGTGACGTCATCGTTGTTCGAGATATGACGTCATCGATAATTTTTTTAAATGGCAACCCCTCCAATTTTGACCATGCTATTTCAAAGAGCGTGTCATTCTACATACACATCATGAAAAATTATGGTGTTACATAATAAAAATTTCAAGAAAATAATGTTTGAAGATTTTAAAATTTAATTTTCACAATACTAAAAATGGTAATGATTATGTAAAAAATCGACTAAATTAAATGTGCAAATTGTGCACCGTTGGCTGTCTGACAGTAGCCAAGACGATTAATAAATTCTTTTTGGACATTATCAATAACTTCAGGAGGTATACGATGTAACTCGTGACGAAATTCTTGCTTTCAAATCTTCTAAAGTAACTGGTCTAGTAACGTATACTTTGCTTTTTAAGTATCCCACAAGAAATAATCTAGGGGTGTCAAATCAGGCGATCTGGCTGGCCACTCAATCGGCCCCCTTCTCGGGTGATACATTTTGGTAAAAATTAAATTCCGTTCGCAAGATGTTACAAGAAAATTTGAATATGCGAAAGATTTGCGCAAAGATGGTGCCAAAAGTTCTCACCCGTGAACAGAAAGACATGCGAAAATCGATCTGCGAGGATTTGTTGTCCCGCATTCGGAGCGACGGTAGAGACTGGGTGAGTCGGGTAGTCACTGGAGATAAGACCTGGATATTTGAGTATGACCCCGAGACCCGTAAACAAAGCAGTGGGTGGAGAGCGCCCAACGAAAGCGAGGATGTCCAAGTCACGACTGAAGGCAATGTTGATCGTTTTTTTCGATATCCACGGCATCATTCATCGTGAATATGTTCCTGCCACCCAGACAGTGACTGGACAGTTGTACGTTGACGTTTTGGAACGGCTGCGGACCCGCGTTTTTTGTGTGAGACCCGAATTCGCCGAGAACGGTTGGATCTTGCACCACGACAACGCGCCAGCCCATTCCTCGTTCATTGTGCAAAAGTTTTTAGCAAAAAAGGCATTCCAACGTTGCCGCACCCACCCTATAGCCCCGATATTGCCTCCTGCGATTTTTTTTATTCCCCAAGACTTCAAGGGAACAGATCATGGCGGCATACAGGAGGTCAAAGAAGCTGTAACCGTGGTGCTGAACGGGTTAATTGCGGAGGATTACCAAGGGTGCTTTCAATCGTGGGAGCAACACTGGAATCGTTGTGTAGTTAGAGGGAAACTATTGTGAAGGTCGATAATAAAATTTTGGCAAAATTTAATTTGCTTGTTTTTTCATTAACAAATTCCCAAAACTTAATTACCAAACTTCGTAGTACCTGTAAGTATGAAATAATCGCGAATATATCATTTTTGTTATTTATTAATTGTACCTTTATATATATCGCTATAATATAAATACATTCAACAAATATTTTTGTATAGACAGTCATCAACAATGACATTAATTATTATATACTTAATTTTATTTTAAATTATAATTGGCGAAATTAAGCTAATACTGGTATCTGCTTTTATTAGGAAAAGTTAACATAATGACATTTTCAAAAAATATAGTTTTATCTGCAGTGTAAGGAACTGTGAAATGGTCAATATTGGAATAGTAACGGATTTCCGCTCTGATCAGTTTGCAGGAAGGAGCATTTTATGAGTTTTGAGAAGAGATGTTAAAGAGATCGGTGCTTCTAAGACATCAAGAAGTCGAATTTAGAGCTGAATTATGGAATAATGAATTGATGATGTTTGCTGATAAGATTTGTTTTGTGAAGTGATTTGTATCTAAAAACACTCTAATTATATACAGAGTGTTCTGAAAGTCCGTCAGGAAAATCTGGAAGGTGATTCTACGGGTTAAATTCAAGCTAGATTACTCTCTCATTTGGCACACCCACTAAATAGATCAAGCTTCATTGGACCAGTCAAACAAAAGTTTTATTATGCGCCATTAGAGAGTACTTTACCTAAAACTCAGAATTAGTTTTATTTGCATGACATCTCATAAATTTAAACATTATTGCTCCCAATCTCAAAGTTTTGAATTGTGTGCTTCTTTTAGGAATATATTATCTACAAAAGTATATCCTATCGATTTTTAATTAATATCTTCTTAATTATTAAAAGTTGACAGCGATCTATACGTAATTATACGCTTCGTTCTATTAAAATACATAGGTATCTCTAAGCCTCACAGTTTTTCATGAAATCTCTGACAATAATTTATGAACAATTACGTATATTTTATGTCATATAAGAGCGTTAAGCTGTCCTTAATGTGCCTGGCCAGTGTTTTCATTGACTACATCACGGGAGAAATATTAAACTTCCTATAAAATCCACTCTTATCCAATTATCTCGAATATTAGCTTATATACTGACAGCTGTTTCAGTTAAGTTATAAAGGAACGTAATTCATCACTCAAATGGTATTTAAAAGCCCATTGTAGGTAGTGCTAGTTTATTCTTCGCAGATATGTAAAATAGCATTTGGTGTACAACAAAATAGTCTTTATTTAATATCGAGACAAGTTTTCCTAAAATTAAGGCAACAATTATATTGCCAACCATATACATGGACATAACTGTAATAACACGAAGGAAGAGTAAATAATTACATGCGGCGATGTAGTCTTTTACTCCCCTTGGAACGTAAACGGTTCGTAGGATGTCTTTGGGAAAAACTTTATCGTGTGTGAAGAGTGCAAAAATAGATTTTATTATTGTCAGTAAGTTCAGGAAGCACATTTCGAACATTTACTACATTAAATTATTACTATTATTATTAAAGAAAAATGTCTAACGAGAGGGTTTTCTTCATTTTTGCACTTTTTATAATAATAAATTCTGTAACTGATCGTGTTATATAATTACATATGAAGTTTACTGCATCAATGGTTATCAGGATTTCTTTTGCAAAATTAAGCCGGCTTCAGAGAACAATGTAGTGTTGCTGGCAACATCCCCATCGCAATTTTGATTTTTATGAAATAAATATTTTATAAAGTTCGTTTTATTATTGCTGGTTTTGTTATGTACAACTATTGCTCCGTTGGATAGTTGAAGTTGGAAATTTTGAAATTCACCCGATTTCAACTGCAAAAAGAATATCTACGGTTAATTTCATTGGCTGAAAATCACGCGTATTGCTGGCAACACTGCGCTGTTCTCTGAAGCCGGCATTATACTCGAATAACAACATAATTTTTGGTATGTTTTAAGACATTTACAAATAAATATATTCTTAGAAAGTGTGTGTGTGTAAAACTGTTCATTTTTTTCAATGTAAATTAAAGAAAACTATGATACTTGCTGTGGCATTGATAGTGTCAATATGTAGTACATGGATTTGAAAGTTGACAAAAGGCCAAAAATAACATAGCTACATATGCAGAGCACAAAAAAATTTAAAATGTGTTTCACGTCCAATATTTGAAGGATCATAGAACTCTTTGGAAACATTTTAAAAGCAAATGTGAACGTTTGTTTTTGTTTATTTTCATAATAAAA
Organism: Monochamus saltuarius; assembly: GCA_025584915.1. Classification (NCBI taxonomy): domain Eukaryota; kingdom Metazoa; phylum Arthropoda; class Insecta; order Coleoptera; family Cerambycidae; genus Monochamus; species Monochamus saltuarius. The sequence continues at coordinate 45,734,280 of CM046721.1, read as the reverse complement.
ACCAGTCGTGTTCCTTGTTACATTCTCTATTTTTTCTCTAGATAGGCATCTAATTCGTTGAATTTGAATCGATCAACAAAATTTACACTCTAAGAACTTCTTACAGAAACCACTATAGCGAATAATTTGCTCAGTAAAGCGATCTAAAATGGCATTAATGTGCGTATGAAATTAACAGTGCGTAAAATGATAAGTAGGTGCACTTCCTGAATAAATTGCTGCAAAGCAAATAGTTTTGTAGAGTTTCATTAACTAATAATCCATATAAACTATGAAAGTAAACATTTGTTAAGATATTGAGACTGTATGAAGTTATTTTACTGTAGTGTAAAGATTTATCGAAAATAAACATTAATTTAATAGCAAACATGGAATTTCCGGAAACAACTACTCTGCGGGTTAATGGCTCCACCAGCATTGAATTACACCTTGAAAATCTATAGCAAACAGTTAGGAAGTTACTCATCAGCGGTCCACCAGTATGCCATAGGTGAGCTAACCGACAAATAACCTTAGCTGTTTTAAGTCTGTCTAACAGTAGGGACTATGAGTATCACAAAGTTGCACGAAGCGTTCTACAAAGCTCGCGATAGAGGTTGCTAGCTAGATGAAATTCAATGCTGGTCGGGGCATTAGCCCACAGAGTAGTTGTTTGATGGAATTTCGTGTTTCCAACATATAGTTATCGTCGACTCGCGAAAGGGGTCGCTAGCTTTCAATGGTTTCTACTGCGTCTATATGTATAAGTGTTCCATTCACCACACCGCATACTTCAGAAAAGCCAGCTATTCCTTGAAATTTCTGTATAACATCTTGCATGTTATGGGCCCACGACTATATCGTCGAATTTTATTTAATTAACTGGATTATCCATGCCATCTACGTATCAATACACAGTCATTTTTGATACCCCATATACTAGGTTTGTTCCTGCAACAGTCTGCAACTGTTCATAACTATCAGAGGCATGCGCAGTATGGATGTAAGCATTCCAGCAAGAATCCAACTACAATCCATACCTCCTAATCTGCTGTTCTAGCACGACCAAGACCAATTTGCTGACAGTTTAAAAAGTTCACGGATTCTTCGTAAACTTATAATCCGGTGTTTGCATATTAGTTTGTGAGCTGTATACTCTTACTAAGCATCTAACATTAACTTATAATTTTATGAATAGTTGTCTCTGTTTCTGTTATAACCTTACTTTAACTTTAATTTAAAATCTGTGTTATCATAGTTTAAACAGAATAGCTGCTGTCGCCGGTCATTCGTTATATTTGTCCCGTGTTCCGTTATTCATTCAATCCACAATCCAGACAGAAATTCGCAATTAGTAGTATGTTCCTTCTACTCCTCCTTTAAAAATCTGTGACTGTTAATGATTTGTCATGGATTGTGTGCAGAAACCTACTAAATCACAAACACCATGGTGCTGACAATTTCTTGACCTGTGCAAGACAATTAATATGCTTTACGATGGTGTACTTTCCAACAGTTTTATTTGCAAATTTTTGCAAAATATTCCGAAACGGGAAGATGGTTCAAATTGTTGTTCGCTGAGACGACGAAGAAGTCTTCTTATCTGAAATCTGTTATTTTCTTGAACATCATCACTTTCGGAACCTTGAGGACACACATGCAAATTACTGGCTTTCGTTGTGTTACAGAATGGGCTTACAGTAGTAAGATTTCTTTTGAAATTACCTGCGCGGCAAGGGTAGTTGCAAATTGTATTGCGTTACGTAATTCCTACAAACGTATAGTTTATTTTTTCAATTGTAGAGCCGTAAAAGGTTTGTATTACAGGCCCCTGATGTTCTGACAAAAGTGTGTGTAAATTTTATTCCTTATATTATGTATTTCTTATTTTATTGTAAGAATTAATCCTTTGAACTGCAAAAAATATATATTATCTGGTTTCTGATTCCATTTTTTTTGTAATATACCTAACCACACTTTCACATCTAAGTAACTAAAATTAAAACTTGATCTTATAAGTATATACCTACTAAATATAGTTATTACAACTAAATATCAACATTTTCTATGGTTTTTAGTATTCATTCTTAAATTATTTTTAAACAATAATTCTCAGAATTACAACATATCCAAACCAAGGTTTATATAAACTTGAGAATTGTTCCTTGTGTTTAGGGCACTTCCTAGTGGAAGTGTAATGATAACCAAATAGCACCCGATAGTTCCCATAAATAATTATATTCATTTTTAGAAAACGAAACTCAAACTATTAATCAAATATAAGATTGATATCCTTCAATTATTCACTTAGCTGTGTATGATGAAGGAAAATCGATTGCCGTGATGACATGAAAGCTCATTTTGAGTTTAGCATTGTATGAAACTGTTATTGAATTTGGAAACATCTAGTGGAGTCTAGTTTAGTTTGAGAATAGTTCCTGCATACTAAAGGTAATTTAATCATGAAAAATAATGTTCTCCAATTACATAAGTATACTTTTAATTATGTGGCTCTTAAATCTTTTTCTTTATTTAACAGATGATGTAATTAAGTATTCGCAACGAATTGCACAATTATTTATTTTACAAATCTTGTTGAAATAAATATTATTTTATTTAAATTTATAATTTGGAAAATTGTGGATAAATTAACATGCTTTAATAATAAGCTTAATAAATAAAAATAGATTTAATAAATTATACTACTATTTTCTTTCAGTACATTAACGATAAATTTGGGTTTGTCATATAACAGTTTTTTATTCAAAGCCTCGTAAGTGCGTTATAGGGAGTTTCATAAAATTTACTTAAACACAAACATCAAGCAAACAAAGGCAAATAACGGAAAGAACGAAGTATGTACAATGCACTAACTACTAATTTAAGGTTATCAACTACAGGTAGTAGGTTGAAATGTTGTTGTACGTTACAGTTTTTTAGGATTTACGTTAGAAAGGTTTTTGTTTAGTCTTAATTGTAGCTTAGTTTGCAATTTTGTAACAGTTTACAGTAGTAGTATTTTTATTTTTAAATATGTTTGTAGAAAAACTATTCATTTTAGATAATTTTTCATAAGATTTTTTTGTTGCTTTTGGTTAGATATAGAAGTCCTTTCAATATTTGCACTCGTATTCCCCGAACACCCTGTATATATGTATGTATGTAATAATTTGTGTTCGTTAGTAGTATATAGTATATAATTAGGTGCATCCCCAATGGATATTTTATCTAAATAAATAAGTAATCAACAGTTACAAACAAAATTATGACTTCATACATCCCTTACATATTCCGGATGATCCTAAGTTCTTCTACTATGCTCTGCCGAAGTACCTCTAAATTAGTAACTGAAGTATGGCATATTCCCATACAGTAGTCTATGGGACTGATATAGGGAAACCAGGCCGGCTAAGCAATATAAAACTAGTCCATATTGAAAAAAATATATATAAAACTCACAACCTGTAATATATCGTTAACGCCGTGAATATTGAGGTGATGGTTTTTGGTATCTATGGCAAAAGTGTCTTGGAAATTGTACGTCAAACTATTGTTTAATGAATAGCCAGGGGGGATAGTCTTCAAACTTGTAAACGTGCGCAGAATTTTTCAAAAGAAAATGGTTTCAAATAGAAACAAATAACATTGCCTGTATATCATCGGATGCTTCTACAGTTTATGGACATATCGCCACTGGAGAACACTTCTCTCGTTTCAAAAAGAACCAACTTAACATTTTCTAGGTTCCAGAAGGTCGTTTGCTTATTCGAATGTTTTAACTCCTTATGCTTCAGGACTGGTAAATCTTGACCAGTTAACCATAGTACCTTTGCATGACATGGACAACGTTTAAAAATTGGGCGGTTATTCTGGAATTTGGTTGAGAGATATTATTCACATCAGCAAAACATCCTCCTCTCCTTATTTTGTGTTCACATCCATCCTAGTCTTCTGATCTTGTTTCCCCTGTCTATAAAACGACCCCGTCTAGGAACCTCCTTTAATGATAGTGCCAAGTTTTAAAATTGGCTTGGTATAGTAGGAAGGAAAATGTTCAAGTTAGCAAGTTCGTGATTTATGGTTGCTGTCAAAATAAATGCTACCTCTTTCTATATCACTTTTTCCAAACCTAATTATTAATGGAGTTACAGGGTGTTAAAGTTAAAATTTTATTTTCGATATCTGTAAATAACTTTTTAAGAAATCAAAATATTTACATAATATTTGTAAATCCGGGTGTTTGCGGACGAGAAATTCAAATATGTTTCTAATTTTGACGTCACTAGTAGAGGGCGCCATCATGTTTCTTTTAAATGACAGAACTTTTTTGCTAATTAGTGTATCCATCTGACTATTGAAACAATCGATTCTCCTACCTGTTATATATGAAAAAGGTATACCTTATTGAAGTCGTTAGAAGTAACAGTTTTCGAAATAATCTTATTTGAAATATTCAGTGCACCGATTGAAAACTGTTGTCTTTTCTACTGAAAATATAGCAAAATGTTACTTGAAAAAGTTGTTCAGAACGGTAAATTATAGAGATGTGCAAAAAATCGGCCTGCTGTGATAAAATATTTGTGCTTTGTTGAAAAATGGTTTTATCAAATCCCGATAGTCAGATGGATACAATAAGAAAAAAAATTCTGCCATTTAAGAGAAACATGGTGTGCCACAAGTGGCGTCCTGTACTAGTGACGTCAAAATTATAAACATATTTGAATTTCTCGTCCGCGCTTTTCCCCGATTTACAAATTATATGTAAATATTTGGATTTCTTAAGAAGTTATTTACAAGTATCGAAAATAAAATTTTAACTTTATCACCCTCCGTTAATAATCAGTTTTGGAAAAAAAGTTATAGAAAGAGGTAGCATTTATTTTCGATCTAGAATTTTTTGCTCATCATTTCCGGACACCCTGTATATTTGGTGAAAAACTTGAATTAACTACCATAAATTAGACTTTGAGTTTGCTAATAGAAACTTTAGAAATGTAGTGACTTGCAAGAACATGTGATCCAAAGCATGTCTAAGGACTGTTTGGTATGCAAATTGTACATCCAGTGTTGCAGACTAGAGAATTACTCTACTAGATTTTGTTACACTCTCATCAAATTTCTAAAAGGGAATATTAATTGTGTTGGAGTTTCTTTAACTATAAGTACATACTTAATTTTATGTAAGAGAAAAATGTAGATTTAAAATCAATGTTAAAACTTTTCTGAGATCATGAGTATCTTGAAAATTATAAAAAAGGGTAGCGTAGAAATGGGGATCACATGAGACAATTAGACTTTGTATTGAAAATAATTACATGCAAAATATAATAACGAACTGTTTTTGTTTGTTTTAGTTTACATATAGACCAATAAAAAGATAATGAAAATATCAAGTACCGTCAAGGAAAATGTTAATCTATACATAAAAAATATTTCCAGTGCAATCACTTGCAGCTTACTTGAAGAAGGACGAAAATTTCCGGAATTTTTTTGAATTGCCATGGCAAAGGAACAAACCCGCAGGTGATTTCTAAAAATATTCATGAGCTAGGATAATTATTCAGTGAATTTAAAGTCGTGGGATATTCGGTAAGAAAATTTGACACCAAACCAAATTTGAAGGTACAAATGTAGTATCACGATATTTAGTCTTTGTAATTCAAAATAATTAAATAATACAAACTTACTGTTCTTGTTTGTTTTAATTTAAATATGTATACACATTAAAATTCAAGAATAAAAAATAATTAAAATATTAAATTATGTCAATATCTTTATAAACATAAAAAAATTTCCAGTGTAATCACAAATTTCCGGAATTTTTTTGAATTACCATGCTAACGGAACAAAATACAAACCTATAATTGGTTCGAAAACGTTAGTGTTAAATTTTCAATAATATTCTTTAATAGTAAAACGTAACTTTTTGATAACATAAATGCTAACACGCTAACACCTAAGTGGAACATTGTAGTTTCAATTAATATACCAGTATTATTTTAATGTTTTTTTAATATTTCTTACTTTAAAATTTCAATAATAATTATTAATTACATCTTGCATTTTGCACCGCTAATTTATTAGTTCCCATCAGGCGTAATTACAAGAAAACAATATATATATATAGTAATTAGCAGTAAATGTAGTAAGCATATTGCAAAAGTATAACAAAATAACAATAAAAAAAACGGAAAAAGAAGAGCACAGAGGGAATCCTGGTAACATTGATGTGCAATGCATACGTCGTTTGAGTTATTAAACCTGGTTAACAAGACGAGTTAGGCAACATAAAGCTGCGAGGAGGCAACAATAAACACTTAAATGTTCTGCTTTCTCTACTTCGAATTCTAAATAAGAATAAGAACAATATATATGATTCACTAATCCTGCTAACTACTTTATAAAAAAACATAATTGAAGCTACTTTTCTAGGAGTTTTTTAACGTGTATATTTTAAACTCAATAGAATAGAATAGAATAGAATAGAATAGAATAGAATAGAATAGAATAGAATAGAACAGAACAGAACAGAACAGAACAGAACAGAACAGAACAGAACAGAACAGAACAGAACAGAACAGAACAGAACAGAACAGAACAGAACAGAACAGAACAGAACAGAACAGAACAGAACAGAACAGAACGGAACAGAACAGAATAGAATAGAATGGAGTAGAATAGAATTGAATAGAAATGATTTATTGTGTAAAGATTACAAAAAGAAAATAATTACACAAAAGGTAGGAGATTTGGTTTGCGCCACTCTTCCACTCCACCTATGATATATAAAATACAGAAAGTGTACATCATCTAAAAAACGAAGAAAAATAAATAATAAACATATAAACACATATAAAAGTATTATACATATAAAAAATGCATATGTAAAACCTATGCCTAATACATACAAGATGTAGAACAATAAATTAGTAAAATAAACCATTTTGTTAATTAGACCCAAACAACAGGCCCTTCAATTCCCTTTCAAACAAGTTGAGTGGTAAATGTATTATATGAATATATTTATTTAATAAGTTAGGAGCCATATACAAATATGACCCCTCAAATTCTGATGTTACATGTTCAGAAATTGTATAAAGATCATTTCTGACAAAAACATTGTGTACATCAGATTGTTTAACAAATTATGCAAATATGAGGGAGTTTAATACATGCATTCTTTATATAATAACAGTACGTATAAATATTCTACTCTAAATTTCAATCTACGCACATTCATTCTATTTAAATGTGGTGTTATGTGTTCCCTTCGTGTCAAACAACAGACAAATCGCACGCAGGCATTCTGAATTCTTTGAATTTTGGATTGATTATAATTTGGAATAAATTGAAAGTAAATTTGGCTGCAGTAATCAACGTGAGGATACATTAGAGCTTTAATTAATTTTAATTTAGTGTATTCGTCAAGGTGATCACGTCGGTGATACGTTGATTTAAGCCGAACGAATGATCTTTTGGTTACCTGATACTGATTCAAACAATTATCCACAATGAGACCGAGATTTTTTGCAGATTTTACACAGTTAATGCATGTATTATTAACGATGATGTTATAGTTATCACATATATATTGTCTTTGCTGTCTATTATCTATACATAATGCTACTGTTTTACTAGGATTAACCCTAAGACCATTATCACTGCACCAATTATTGAAACTTAAAAGATCTTTATTTATTTGAGACAATACAACCCCAGCCTGTTTCACCGTAACTGAGTTATATAATTGGACGTCATCTGCATAAAGATGTAATTGACAGTAATTAATTGAAGAAGTTAAATCAAAAGTGTATATGGAAATTAATATTGGCCCGAGAATACTACCTTGTGGTATCCCATTTAATGTTGGTCGTAATTCAGAAAATGCAGGGCAAAATATTATCTATGCAAAGGTCTTCATTCCAAATTATATTGTAAACCGGAGGCCTGTTATATTTTTTAAAATACAGAAATCTCAAAAATGTTTTTTTTAACTTGATATGTAATTGTTTTTCGGTTTGATATTGCGAGGAAATTTTCTCCCATCTTATGATGCTATCCTTACTGCTTCATAGGTAGCTTTATTGCTCCTGTACCGAGAAAAGGGAAAATTAGAATTTTATATATTGTTTTTCGTTATCATTTTGTTTCGACTTAATATAAACACAATTCCATTACATACTGGGAAAAAATTATTAACAGAAAGACGTAAAAAGTGTTAATAATTAATTACAATTTGCAAATTTTTGTCAAAGTATTACAACATTATTTCTCTGTCGACACTTGTCTATTGTAGGTAATGTAAAATATTAGTATGTTTAATTTAAATTCCTTTAATCTTCCTTTGATGTATGTGCAGGATGTTCCCAGGGTATCCCAACGAGTTTTTATTTTAAATTTACATTTTTTAGCAAAATATTAGATATTCTATAAAACCGTCATATTACTAAAATACCTAACACAAAAATGTCTACTTAAAAAAATAAGGGACGTGTATTTGACCAGAGCTAAGTAGTAATAAAGTGAATTGTACTGGGTATCCAAAGTATCTAATACTGAGCGTCCACACACATACATACATGCACACACATGCCCACCTTTATTTTTAGTACTAAACTTTAAATGTTCATGTCCATTTTGCAACGTCTGACTTATTAACTGGAACTAATTGATAGTTTGCATTACTATTAGTAAATCAGTATGTAGAATGTTTTTCAGTTATTCATAACTGTGGCGACCTGCCGATGTTGTGTAATGTCAGATATAAGAAATAAGAAATTAAAAATAAGAAATGTAGTAATACAGTGCTTTCGAAAAGTAACGAATAAATTAATTATTTTTTAAATAGAGAAGTTTTCGAAAAGCGTCGATTTTGTTTTTAAAAATGGCACTTTTTGATATACGACCTACATTTGTTATGTCATCGTTGTTCGAGATCTTAAGTCATTGAAAATTTTTTTAAATGGCAACCCCCAATTTTGACCATGCCATTTGAAAGAGCCTGTCATATTCTACATACTCACATCATGATAAATTATGATGTTACATAACAAAAATTTCAAGAAAATTACGTTTGAAGATTTTAAAATTTAATTTTCACCGAAATGTATCACCCGAGAAGGGGGCTGATTGAGTGGCAGCCAGATCGCCTGATTTGACACCCCTAGATTATTTCTTGTGGGGATACTTAAAAAACAAAGTATACGTTACTAGACCGGTTAATTTAGAAGATTTAAAAGCAAGAATTCGTCACGAGATACATCGTATACCTCCTGAAGTTATTGATAATGTCCAAAAGAATTTATTAATCGTCTTGGCTACTGTCAGGCAGCCAAGGGTGCACAATTTGAACATTTAATTTAGTCGATTTTTTACATAATCATTATCATTTTCAGTATTGTGAAAATTAAATTTTAAAATCTTCAAACATTATTTTCTTCAAATTTTTGTTATGTAACACCATAATTTTTCATGATGTATGTATGTAGAATGACACGCTCTTTCAAATGGCATGATCAAAATTGGGGGTTGCCATTAAAAAAAAATTGTCTATTACGTCATCTCGAGCAACGATGACGTCACAAATATGGGTCGTATGTCAAAAAGTGCCTTTCTTAAAAGCAAAATCGACGTGCCAGGAGATTTTTTCGAAAACCTCAATTTAAAAAATATTGAATTTATTCGTTACTTTTCGATGGCACTGTATAATAATAGAGTTAGTTAGATACGAATACGCGTCTGAGTAGGACGTGTGTTCCATGTACAATTATATTCATTATATTGTTAATATTGTGTTAATTTAAATAAAGGCTTGTGACTAAAGTGTTATATTATTTTGTGGGTTAGCATAAACTGGCGACGACGATTATTAAACCTACGGTAAAATTCACAGTTGGCAGTACCTGACTTCTGTCAGTCATTTTCTATTGTTCTTAGGTTTCCAATTCTTTTGTGTTCATTGTCCACATGGCCATGCTGTCTGATTGACCATGTGCTCCTCTCTGGGGTTAGTTCAAGATATAAGAAGTTTTTTAATTCCTAACAAAATTTAGTATTAACATAGATTCTTTTTTATTTTTTTTTGTTGATGTTTGATTATAATACGTGATGGTGTATTTAGTTCATATAATTTTAGTGTTACAACCCCGTTTTTGTAAGTTTGGTTTTTACATTTTACAATTTCTTCAAATTGTCATAATGTAACGTTTTAGAGTTCCTGATGAAGAGACAATAAAGTACTCAAAAGCTTAAACTAGATAAAAAGTCCTCTTTATTTTTGACGGATTTACCCGATTAACAATTATTTTCTGATTTCTTTAATCCTGGGAGTGAAATAATATGTTGCTCCAAAGATTGCAACAAGGAATTTTCGGAATCAAAAAGGAGGTGATCCAGTCCCAAGTTTTTGTCGTCGAGTGTATGTATAGACTTGTCCTCAAACTTTAGTTTAACAAGAGTATTATGCAGATATACAGAGTGAGTCAGTCATAATGTCACTAATTTTAACCACGTATTCGGAAGGCCTAATAATGACAGAAAATCGAAAAAAAAATTTTTTACTCGACCTTTAAAAAAATAAACAAATCACAAAAATCGGTAACACGACGATCTTTCCCCCCAAATTTAGAGATCACACCTCACACTTGGAGGGGGGATGGAGAGAATACGAGCAGTAGTTTGTTTATTTCGGTCGTGTATTGGTCGTAAATTCACATCACAATGTCTAATTTTACTAATTTAGAATATGCGGAAATGCTAGTTTTATACGGGGAATGTTTACGAAATGCGAAGTGTTTCAACGTGTTTGAGGTACGGGATGTGTGAAACCGCGCCGAGAACTTGCTGGGCATCCTCAAAATGACTTAAATGTAATAGAAGCTGTTTTAAATTTAGTTGAGGAGCAACCTACAATTTCTACAAGAACCATTTCAAGGCGATTGGAGATATCCCAAACCAAGGTCTGCAGAATATTACGAGAAAACGCACTGCACCCGTATCATTTTCAGAAAGTTCAATCTTTAGAACCTGCTGATTTCCCCAGTCGTCTTGAATTTTGCAATTGGTTTCAAAATCGAATTGCTGCTGACCCAAATTTTATTAATAAAGTGCTATGGACGGATGAGTGTAGCTTTACTCGAAGTTGGAATTTTAAATAGGTTAGTACCATACTACTTAAAAAGCAATACATTTCTAGGCTATGTAACTACAAACTGAATAATTAATTATTATACTTACGACTAATACTACAAATTCATATTCAATTGTAAAACGTAGTGAAAACGTAATATCAAAATTATTAAAACTAAATAACCTAACATTCGAAAACAGTTATTTATTATCTATATTTGTTTTTATTAACAAATAAATCAATATTTAAGGAAAATTCATTCCTGTATCTAGATAAAAAAGTTTTACTCCTTGTCGTTAAATAACAGTACAAAAACTAGGTAACTAGGTTATTGACCTAATAATACGGTAGATCGGATTTACTCTCGATAATTATTTATGGGCATCAGATCAGAGGCGTGCTCTTTCGGTCTTGGACAGTGTTTTGTCGACAACACAAGGGTTTTTTATTACTTAGTATTTAAACACGGGACACTTTTCAGCTTCTCTTAATAATTTATCCATTGGGTATACGTTTTTTATGTAATGTACCTAAATGGTTTATTATTAGATACGTTGGAATTTTGTAATTTCAATATTAAATATTTTTTAAACTGCCAGCTAATTTCTTTGCAGTCATAACAGCCACATTTGGTCGGACGAAAATTCATGGGGAGTGTACGGGGATTGTTTGATTGGACCGTATTTTCTATCGGAAAACCTGAATGGACCGCGTTACTTGCAATTTTTAATAGAATTATTTGATTATTTATTAGTTCATTTCATTGGATATTAACATTTTAAATAATTATTGGCTGAACAGAGCAAGAAAAAATATGAGACTCTAAAATAGTCAGTACAACCGTTTATTTATGATGTCTAATGCCTAGGTAGGTAGGTACTAGAAAAATATTTCAACTTGGCAACATTGCATCAAGTCGACATCGAGTTGAACTGTGAGCTGTAACCGACCAAGGCTGTGAACGGTCAGTGACAGTCTGAAAAGGGGGTTTAAATAATGATTTGAAAATATTTTTTTTCGGCGTAAATATGCATTTAGATTTTTTTTTAATCGCGTATTCGCATTATACTCATTATTCCCCATCTCCTCTTAAAATTAATGATTATGACTGACTCACCCTGTACAAATTGTTTGCTTTTCGCATTGAAAATCCTAAACTTGTATTATGCTAACTATAAGACAATCGTTGTAGGTGATACTTAAGTTTTAGATTCTGTGATTCTTGATAAACGCTCGTTATTTAATTATATACATAGATGTACCTATACTATAATTAATATCATCTACAATAGTTTACAGTCAGTTACATCTTAACGGTCTCAATAATTATTTTTTAAATCATCCGCAAACAGGCATAACATCTGATAGGTAAATTATAAAATACGGACATTAGAGCTTTGGGCAACTCTTGAATAGGCTTTATAGTCCCTAGATCGGCATCCATTGTATTTGATTTAGAAATAACCTCGGAAATAACGATTCTATAAATATGATACAAACATATCAAATACAGCTGCAAGCAAACCATTATATTTGAATTTCTTGATAAGTACATCACGATCAACTTTGTCAAACAGCTTTTTGAAATCGATATATACTGTATAAACTTAGCAGCATATTTTCAAAATAATTTAGTATGTAATTAGAATATACAAATAAGTTAGTTGTTACATATATTCTTGGCATAAAACCATGCTGACTATTGTTACCTATAGTAGGTTACTGAAGTTGAACCATGAAAAGGTATAAAGGATTAATTCAAATAATTTTACGAACACTAGTAATACCGCTATAAGTCTATAGTTTTCAATATTTATCACCTCACTTAAAAACCGAAATAATTACAGACATTTTTCATAAATCTGGGCATATTAAAGATAGATTTTATGTAAGAGAGGTGTTCTAAGAAATTCAATACAATCTTTCACAACACATATAGGTGGTTTTCCGTGACTTCGGCTTAATTTTTTTTTACTGCTAAATTTTAGTATTTTTCAGTTATATAAGTAACATTTAAAACATGTATATTATTAACGTGAGTAATTAGAACACTTACATCATACTGCACAGGAGAGTTGGTATATACAGAAAAAATCTTTCCAAAATAATTAGGTACTTCATCAACAGGTACACAGTAAAAAATAACATTGAGTAAGTGCAAACTCATTTGTGAGTGAATTAATTTGGTGTTGAAATTTAACATTTTAACAAAGAAATGAGTTTATCTACACAATATTTGGTTAAGGAAACCAAAATATTTGTGAGTGAGAACATATTGTGCAAAAAAACAGCAACTGTTGTAGATATTACAGTGTTTAGTAAATGGAAGGGGGAAACAAAGTTGGGTACGAGCAGGTACCGAGACGCAGTTGTAGTTTTGCTATGTACGATACAAGTCACTGCTGTCTGTGGACGATAATCATAAGTGTATTGTTCTAACCCGATCATGGACCATGGACCGCAATTGTAAATACATTTTCAAATTACAATTTGCATAAAAAAGTATGGTGTAAACTGGAAAGTGAGAATTTACTCGTATATCATGAAGTTGTGGTAGAAATAGGTAAGTAACAATGGCCGTCTTCATCCGATACAAACAAATTGTTGATTTGCTTCTTATTACAGAAAACCTATCTTGAGTGTGTCATTACATGAGTACCATTTCATTTGATCCTTAGCTACTTAGCTATAATTTTGGAAAAACTTGGAAATTAATGATTTAAACAGTTTATTCAATAAAAAGCTGTTTGAACTTCATCAGTCATACAACACCACTGAGTATTTTGTGACAGCAAACTACATATTTTTTTTAAATTTAAGATTTAGAAATCATCTTAACATACTGCGTCATGCTATTATCTACAAATATAATCTCAACCTTTATTTTATTCAACTTGTTATAGCAAACTTTTGTTTCAAATAGTGTGTAGTTAGAAGCAGTAATAAATATTATAATATAATAATAACAATATTATTTTTTATTGTTATTGTTGTTATGGTTGCTTCCACAATTCCATTAAACCTATATTGTGTACCAACTAAACAGGTTTTCTTTTTATAGACTGTAATTTTTATGACATAATTATTTAAAATAATTTTATTATTATTATTAATTTAATTATAATTATTTGTAATAGTAAGTAGTATTTTTAATAGTAATAATAATTATTTTAAATCTTTAAGTAGTTTATTTCAACCCTTTCCAATTCTTTTCAAAAAGTGGAAAAATATGTCACAAGTGTCTTTCGATGATGGTAACCCTTCCACAAAATTTTACCATTCCCACGCTTTTCATTTCCGAGAAAAACAATAAAAACTCTCTTTTTTCCGCCATCTTTGCAACGCGATATCTCCCAAATGGTTGACTTGTGACCCAACGTTTATATAACAACCTATCTTTTATTTTCAACAAGAAATCACCCCCTGAAATGTTTTGAAACACCCTGTATAATTATAGCAACAATTTATAACAGTTGATACATTATTTTCAGTTTGCCGCAGATATAATAAATAAAATTAAAATAATTAAAAGTAATAAACAAATAAACAAAGCCTAAAACGTATACCTGCATTAGTTAAGTAATATTTAGTGAAAGCATTGGAAATGAGCACATCATACAGCATTGTGTTCTAGTTCAATCAATTTTCTCATTCGTGGCTCCCTCTTAATCTGATTTATCGGGAGCAATTACTAAGGGAAATTTCTTGTGAGATGTTTTTACGTCAGGATTACATCAGAAAGATCTTTATATCGGTGCAGTATCATGAGTGAGAAGGACAAATTATAATAGTACAAATTTTGGTATCTTACACATTAGGTTAGTTAGGCACAGTTACATAATATGTAAATATTTTATTATGCACTGCAATTTCTAAGCAATCCAAAATTCAAATTGTTTATTTTTTTTGTTTGTTTATTTATCTCATGCATATAATTTATCGAATTCTATAATTTAGCAAACGTCTTGTTAACGTAGCTTTCAGTTTAAAAGATCACGCACGCAGTGTGCACCTGCAAACCTGCACGACTTTGCACACTTGTCCAGCACGGACCAGCGACTTTTTGTGCAGGTTCCGTGTGTCGCAGACATTTTTAAGTAATACTTGAGTGTATCTCGGAAGAAGAAATTTTTATTTTAGCGATGTTGCGGGTTCACAGTCGATAAAAAGAGAAAGCTGTATGGTGATGGTTCAGTATTTCCGAATGTCACAAAAAATATTTTCAAGCTCTTGAATCGTCCTTGCCTATACATCACCAAAACACAAGATTTCGCAGAGCAGTGTCATTTGACGAAATACTTGCAGTTTGTTTAAGGTAAGTAAATAGAGGTCTTAAGTAAATAGAGGTTGTGCCCGACAGTTCACCGTTTATGGTTACGTAAAACTAGCGTGGCCAAGCAGAGAAATTACGAGTTACCGACACGACCTTCATTAACGGTCGTTGCAGGTGACGGTACGTGTTGATGCAGGTCTAGTGTGTGCTGTTCCATTAAATAATATGGGAGCCTTCATGAATAGGCTTCGCAGGTCCGTGCAAGCATAATGTTCGCGATCTTTAAAGGAGATAACGCACCATGCGGTCGCGGTCTAGACGCATCACGGACAGCTCTGTGCCAAGCTGATCACGGACTACCAAATCAGTAGCATATGCGCTTCCGACTTGTTCTACTGTACTATTTAGATGTCAAAATATGTTCTGCGTAAGATATATTTTTATTAGCTCTTTTATTTGACGTGACCGATAGAAGTTCTCCAAAAAGTTTTCGGCGAGACAGCGACGCGAGCGAGTCCAGCTCCCGACCTACTAGTGCAACGTGTACATTTAAAATCATTAGAAGATAATTCACTAGACGAGAACGAAACTAGCATGGTTTTCGGCACACCTAGACTGCGACTGTATAGTGCTTTTCCTCCTTAAAACGTTCTGAACCTGACGACAAACCGAACTAATATTGCTACGTTTTCTCGAGTTGGCTACTAAACTATTTTTGTAAATTCAATGCTATTGATGTAAAATCTATTGATGAAGTGAAAAGTAGTATTTGAATCAACGCCGTTAACAATGGATGTCGATTATTCGAAATAACTTATTAAATTAAATATTTAAGTGTGTGTGCTCAAAGTCAATAAAAAAATATATCTCAAATTGAAAGGTGCATATAAATTCATACTTCCTTCTAGATTAGAATATCATTGAATATCTCCATTTTCTTAGAAGTATGCCAATGATTTTTCTTCTTTTAAGATTTGTAATACGTTGAGTATTACCAATAAGATCAAAATTTCAAATTCTTTTACTTGCGAATATAGTTCAAAAAGACTTTCACAAAATTCTATTATATGTATATTCTTTGGATCAAAATAAAAAGGGCCTATGTCAAAACTATGACAGACATCAAAATGTATAAGATGTAACTGGTCTGCTACTTCCTGCTCGGCCTAAGCGGCTCGACTTGCAGAAAGCGACCTACAATATCGTAGGTACTTAACCGTAGACCTCTCGCCCCGGGCGATGCGCCATTAAATCTATAAATGATACTGCAGGAAACAACTACTCTATGGCATACGTAAGACGTCTGAATTCTTGATTCGAGTATATCAACTCATATAGAAATCTTAAACGGTTTTTATTTATTATAACTAACTCAATACAGAATATACTGACATCTGAATGGTCGAGACTGGTGGATTCTAAAACTACTGTTGTAAGAATTATTCAAGTTCGAGCACCAGACAAATTAATAGGAAAATATAAGTTAGGTAATAGGCAAAGAAAAATGTTATAAATATTTTGTTTAGCGATGCGTCTTAAAGGTGAACCAAATGTGGATAAGCAGTTTATTGGCAGAAAATGTAAACTAAAAAAATTAAATTAGATGAGTGCAGTGTAGTGAACACAATGAACAAAAACAAGAATTTATAAGGGAAGCCATGAAAAAAGGTGGAAGTTAAGAAAATTTTAAAATATAAAAAATATTCAATAATTTAATTACAATATTAACAAGAAAAAGCGAAGAGTCAAGGATTCTAAAGTATTAAAGAAAAAGATTGATAATTTACATTCATTGAATTATAAAGAAGCAAATAACTGCAAATAGAGGCAAGAGAAGGGCCCGAGAAGAAAGGAACAAGAAACAGGAGTTTTAGAGAAAATTGAAAGCAGTAGATGGATTAGATGGTGACGAAAAGGAAACAAAACTGGAGAAAAAGGAGTTCGAGGAAAAAGTAGGAGGACTATTTAGAAAGAACAATCAAAAGACTTACACATAAATCTTATATATTGGCATTGACATTGTAATAATATAAAAGATAAAAAAATTTAGTTACCTGAGGAGTTTTAGGAATATTTGTAAAAACCATACTGTCCATTATTTGAAATTATTAGATTAATAAAATAAAATACCTTAATTTTGATCCCAATTTTAATACCCTGGGATTAAATGAATTCAAAATTAATTTAAAAAAATTAACAATTTAGCCATCAATAAAAAAATAAAAATTATATTTTAAAATAATTCACAAAAATATAACAAAATAATATGCACGTGTTAAATATTACATGCTTTTTTGTTGGCTTGTTGAGCTTTTAACACTTTAACTCATTTTGCTCAGCATGTTAGAAACAATAACGCCTTATTAACGTGTTGTACTACCTCGTGGCCGCATAGACCAGGATTGTGCATTAATGGAAGCGGGAGAAATTTTCAACGCTTCTTTTTGGCACAGGTCCAGCTTAAGTAAGAGACAGATTTAATTTTTTGCATAGGTGTTGGAATACATTCAGAAATGAGTTAAATATCATTATTTATTTTAAAGTTAAACATACGATTAAAAAACACCTTGTATACAAACAAATGGTTTGCTGTATTTTCAGTTTTTTGTTCTGAAAATGGCTGGCGTTAGCCTGTACAATTCGTACAACAAAAAAGTTGATCGTTACACCCTGAAACGATAAATTACTTTGACAATGAAAGAATATCCTCTAAAAACTGATAGTATTAATTTGACGTAGGTAGATATTTAATCATCTTTCATTGAACAACTCCAGTAATCCTCAAATTTTCTTCTGAGAGGTATATGTATAATAATAATAATAATATCTCTACCCCTCATTCTATAACCGGATCTACCCTCATTTTAAAAACATAATATCGCTAGATCAGCATGGCTTCATGGAAAAACGGTCAACTAACACTAATTTGATTTGTATGACACAATTTTTGTCAAATGTATTAGATGTGCAAGGCCAAGTAGACGTTATATATACAGATTTTTCAAAGGCATTTGACCGCATAGACCATAAAATATTGCTGTACAAATTATCTGCTTACGGGTTTACTGCTGATGCAGCACAGTTATTAAAATCTTATTTATCTGATCGTTACAATTATGTTACCTACAACGGCTTCAAATCTGGGGTTTATTCTAGTACGCCATGTGTCCCTCAAGAGTCTAATCTTGGGCCATTACTTTTTTCATTATTTGTCAATGATCTTAATGTCTCTGTTACTTGCAATAAGTTGATTTTTGCTGACGATCTGAAAATTTATTCGTCTATTAACAGCTTAGATGACTGTATGGCTCTTCAGAATGAGTTAAACAAGGTTTTACAGTGGTGCAATTCTAACAAGTTACAATTAAATATTTCGAAATGTAAAGTAATATCATACACACGTAAAACAAATCCCATTCTTTTTCACTACAATGTAGATACAGAAGTTTTATTACGTACTGACACGACTAGAGATTTGGGTGTATGCTTCGACAGCAAATTGAGTTTCTCTGAACACATTCAGCAAACAGTTTCTGCTTCTCTAAAGCGTTTGGGATTCGTAGTAAGACAAGGTCGTGTATTTGAAGACAACGAAGTTCTAGTAAAACTGTTCTTCAGTTTCGTCCGATCGAAACTTGAATATTGTTGCCTTGTTTGGAATCCGTGCTACAATTGCTATATCAAATTAGTTGAATCAGTTTAGAAAAAATTTCTAGCATTTCGTGTTGACGGCGTATATCCCAACAGAGGATGTGATTATAAGGAATTAATTACTCGATTCAATTTTAATTCGTTAGAGTTTAGGAGACACTTTTGCAGTTTAAACATTCACTTCTCAGTAATAATATCGATTGTCCTCAAATCCTAAATTCCGTATATTTGTTAACAAATAGAGTAGCTAGTCGTACACCACGAACTTTTACTGCCCAATTGCTAACACTAATGTTTTATTGAAGTCTCCTGTATATTCAATGACATGCAATTATAATAAAATATGCACCTCATGTGACATTTTTCACTGTAATTTGAAAGAATTATATACCACCTTCAGTTATATAAGCAATACATAATTTTGTATGTACTCGTGTTAGTTTGTTTTGTATTAATTTCTTAATTATTCTCAATTTTTGGTTTATTTATTTATTTACATTGTAAACTTTGTCCTGTAATTGGTTTGTGACTGTTGGACAAATAAAGTTATTATTATTATTATTATTATTATTATTATTATTCTAATTACGAGGATTAGCCCAGAAGTCGAAGACTTGTGCGGGAGAGGGGGCGGCATATTATTATTAAGCAGGCCGCATTTGCGCCCAGGAACGACTTACGTTGGTAGTCCCTAACCACCATTCAGTGCAGGAATGAGGGAAACCTGGAAAACCTCATTAATTAGGGGCATGAATAGGGGCATAATGAAATAAGATTTGCGCGTATATTAAATGATTTTATTTAAATAACTTTAAGATGTATCTAAAGTTATACAAAAATATAAATGTATTCACAGAATAAGAATTTTAAATTAAAATCCCTTTCACTAAAAATTGGATACAACGTAAGGCAACTGAGAGTTTTCTCCAGGATGTATAACACTTTACAGGTTAACAAGTCATTTATTTATTTATTTAAATACAAACCCAATAGGCAAAAGCCCAATTATAGGGTAGGTTACACAAAGAAGGAAATATTTACAGTAACATTGATATGTAACACAGTGACTAAATTAGTTGAAAACAACATCAATCAACAAAACACAACAAAAATGATTTATAGAAGACACACGTAATAATTAAACAAGAAAACCTCTATTAATTATGGGAATACCGATTTAATTTGCAAAATAGTGCAACAAAATATGTCAACCTTGCTCTCAATTTTTACAATAATTATGGATCATTTGGTAAAGTGGGGAAGCTATCAATAAGTTTGATCGGGGGGTAGGCATATTAAAGATATTAGAGCATCGGGAAAAAAGTGTTGGTACCCTATATTTGATTTGATTGTGTAGTGCAACGGTATCTAATTTATTTTTTACGAGTTTGTACAGAATTATAACTGAGTGCCGCTCCCTCCTAGATTGAAGGGTTGACAAAGAAAAACGCTCTAACAACAGTTCATGTGAAAAGCCAATAGGAGGATAAGTTCCATCAATTATAAATGAAGCGGACTTCAAGAAGCTTCTTCAAATGCAGATATACGTATATTATAAATAGGATTCCAAACTGCAGAGGCATATTCCAACCGATATCTTACAAAAGATATAAACAGCAGACGCATTGTAGTAATATTATGAAAACTTTTTGAGTTACGTATTATAAACCCTAACATTTTATATGACAAAGAAGTAATCGTATCAATATGTTTATTAAAACTTAGTTTGTGATCAAAAATAACACCAAGATCTTTAATCGTGCTCGAACGGTGCAAAATTGAATCTCCAATTTTATAATCATACAAAACAGGCTTTAACTTTCTATGAAAGGATACAACATTGCATTTATCTGGATTTAAATGCAGGCTATTATTTATACACCAAGTTGATTGCAAGGCTATTTGAAGGTACTGACAGTCCGCAATAGATTTGATTTCCATGATCAGTTTTACATCATCCGCATATATAAGAATATTGACATGTATGTCAAAGCCAATGTCATTAATAAATAAATTAAAGAAAAGTAGCCCCAAAACTGAGTCCTGTGGAACACCTATTTAAAATAAAAAAACGCATATTTTCACTTATGTTTCACTATAAAGTTTCCTGAAATTGGCAACTACACACTGAGAAAATTGTATACAGCATTATAAACATTATTACTACCTACAGAATTCTTTTCAAAATCTAATTAAATATTTTTCACGGTGTCATACAAACTAAAAAGGTACACGCGCGATGTAGACCTGAGCAGCAACTACATTAAGCGACCCACCATACTGTAACTGTAGACTATAGATACCATCGAAAGCTCCATAACAGCTTCCTTATTACATATGGAAGTTGGAAAAAATTACAGTTTTATTAATTTATAGCAAAAATGGTATTTTCATTGAATAAATAAATAAATGAACCAATAGTCTTTCAAATAAAAGAGATTCTGTTTCACTGTATGTTAATATTTATGTATATTTATAGAAATTTAAAAATGTATGATCGTCTGAGCTATGCCTATCAAATATATTTATTAAATGTTTTCCTGATTTACACTAATATGATGGAGTAGTTATAAAATGTCACGCAATGTTGTTGGGCGTATTTTAACGCCTGATAAAGCAAATATGGTAGAATTCCTCGCAAGGTTTCCACAAAATAATACGAAATAATACAACTTGAAATACGTATTCTTAAAAAATTATGCTAGTGTTAGTAACTGGTGTTCCTTAAAATTGTATATATAGGGTTAACTATGACGAAGTACAAATATTTTAGGATGGGATACAGAAAAATAAAAATGAACGGAATCACCCTTCAAAAAATTCCCAAATTGGTGTATACAGAGAAAGTTTTTTTCGAAACTATCCCCTTATTTATCACTGAGTTAATGGCCCGTCCGCCAACAACCAGTAACACTAAACGGTAAAATCCGTTGTCATAATTGAAATCCTACGTTTACGTTGTGATTTTGGGTTCCCCTTCAGTTTTTAGTGCCTTTTTTAATTTCAAACGTTTTATAGTTATTAAATAAAGGAACTTGTGCCGGGTATAGATATTTTCGATAATGTAGTTCGCCGGTTTGTTGTTCATTTTATGTATCTACGCGGATACTGTTTTGTTGTTAGTGAGTAATCCTAACGGACTTGTAATGAGTAAAAACGACCGCATGGTAGTTGACGGATCTCGGATAATGGTTATCATAGGTGCCGATGTTCCGGAAGAAAAGATAATTTTGCGCCTTTTTTAAATATCATGCTAGAATTCAGAAATATTTTTTTATTGCTTTTTAGGCCTCCCTTAGCACGTGGGATTAACATGGGTCCGCAAAGTAACTGTTGCGGAGATACGGACCACTATTCGTTTTTCAAACATTTTATTTTATTAGGAATAAACCGACAAAGGAAGCTTTTAACAAACAAAAAACAAAGTTACGGAAGATGTTCAAAGTGCCCTCCGTCCATTTCCAACCAGGCACGACATCTTCGTCTCAACGATATTCGAACTCTTTCGAAAACACCCTCCTTGGTTTGGATTTCTTGACACTTTTGATTAATCCGTAGCTGCAGCTCTTCCAGGCTATTTACAGGAGTACCATACACTAATGTCTTCAAATATCCCCAAACAGATGTCAAAATAATAAGATTTAGCCAGATATGCCTTAGTAAAATGTATCAACATAATAATACCAACATAAGAGATATAGGATGTTGAAAGAGAACATTTTTGTTTGCCACTACTTTGAAAACGTTTGAACTTATTAGAGCTATAATTGATATCATTATGTTTTTTTAGGACAAGAAATCTGAATTTTATAATTATTTTCAGATTTCTCATAAAGGGCGTCAGTTAGAGGCACATGGACATATTCACCCTGTAGTTTTTAATTTTTGACATTTGGGTCTGATTGATAATAAATTATGAAAGAAGAGATTCTTCTAAGTAGGAAAGGTATACTTCATTGATCTTATTGCCTAGGCTTATTTTCGATATGTATATGCATTTTAATGTTGTATTACATGTACCACCCCGTAGCTCCGACATCAACCCTCCTGATTTTTTACTCTGGGGCTTTATGAAAAACTTAGTTTATAATAATGAATTTCGAAATCGGCATGAATTGCTACAGAAAATTCAAGCGTCTGTTTAGTTCTCTTCAGAGTTGAATGTCGTATGAAAATGTTTGAGAAAATGTACTCACGTTAATGATGGACATTTACAGCACTTAAATAAGTTATTAATTTGTTTTTTGTTGTTGTGTTAATAAATTTGATGTTTTACTGGAACGAACGATTTAATTTTCATTAAATATATAAAATTAAAATATCACGAAAATGAGGTTAGACCGCGACATCAATACAAATCTACTTAGAAGAGTTTCTTATTTCATAATTTATTATTCATTAGACCCAAATTCAAAAATAAAAAAAACTACAAGGTGAATGTATCTCCATCCATGTGTCTGTAACTGGGACTCAAAACATTGGCAATGACCAATTTTAGCTCAAATAAGTTCAACAGTTTTCAAAAACAAATTTTCACTTTTCACAGAATAAATGAAACTTTAACGAATAATAGGCAGTAATGTTATGCCTTTGTGTGATTCTGACCGGGTAAGAATAATAGATGGGGGTGTAACGACAAAGCAGGTTGATAGAGGAGGTGTGAAGAAAGATAAAAGGGTGGCAATTCCAAACGTTAGGGCCTGCAAAGCACATGATAAATATCAAAAGTTCTATATCTGTGTCGTGATTTTACATTCTTATGTAGATTACAATGAAACTGAAAATATAAAAAATATCTTGAATTATGAGCGTTATAATTTAATTTTATTTTAATCGCAACACTTATTTTGGGCATTATGTATGTTACATGCATTTGAACTAAATAAACCTATCTATCTATCTATCTATCTATCTAATTTATATAAAAGGGAATGAATGAAGTCTTATTCTTTGAATTTAAAATTCATTATTTCTTAACATATTAGATGCCAACTTATTTTATACAGAGTACCTATACCTTTGAAGATCTATGCTAACTAGATGTGTCATTTTTACACAAATAAATGTTTTTATCAATGTAAATTCATTTATTAAGAAAAAAACAAGGATTTAAGAAACAGATTAGTAGGTACATAGCTACGCCTAGTCTACCAACAAGTTGAACGTCAGAAAAATGAGGAGCTAAAATTACTCCTTCCTCCAGTTTCTACGTTTGTTTTTTAGGAATTGTTTACAATAATACCTTTGAGGTTTTGATTAATAAGAAGAAGCATCTTTACAAAATTTTAAAGTAGTACGTGAAGAATTGAAGAAATTATAGCAAAAAAAAAACAATTCTAATAAAAGTTCAACTTAACACTATGTAATTTTTAAGTTAGGCATTTTTGTATATAGGTAAGTAGGGTTGAATTGTCATAATTTGTCACCAAAAATGTGCAGGTAACGAAGTTACTTTTTTTTTTGTTACACACTGTATAGTAACATAATATTGCTTGTATTAGGTATACCGGCACTTGTGGTAAAAAAATCGTAAATAAATATAAGTCCCGTGGGCCGCTGACAAATGACTTTGTTTGTTTGTTATAGGGTTTTCTGATTAGTGCTCCGCGTAGTTGTTGCCTAAAATTTCCTTTTGCAAATATCGTTATCGCCGAAAGCGTTAAAGGTCGGAAGCTTTAAGTGGTACCTGCAGCATGGCACCACGCTTTCTGGCCTCTCAAGTCTAGCATAAAGTAGCTAGTGATCACAATATATGTACATTTCGCGTATTTAGGACCCCTTTCTCTCGGGTTTGGCATACATAAACAGTCAGTGTTACCATACTCTTGAGAGCTTCAAAATCGGTATATGTCTCGTGAGCCGCTGAAGAATGACTTTGGCTCTTTGCTATAGATTTTTCCAGATGTAATTCAATGCCCGCAGAGTAGTTATTGCCTTGAAATTCCGTTCTGCAACGTCTCTTTTTGTTCGACGTAGGGTGTCTCGTAGTAATAAATAATTAATAGAAATAAGATAGTATTGAACTATCAACAAAAATTTATGTTATCTAAATCTAATGTTAAAGAATTTATATTTTATTTTTTATATTTATACAGGGTGAGTCAGTCATAATGTAATTAATTTTAAGAGGAGATAGGGAATAATGAGTATAATGCGAATACGCGTTTAAAAAAAATCTAAATGCAAATTTACGCCAAAAAAAAATATTTTCAAATCATTATTTAAACCCCCTTTTCAGACTGTCACTGACCGCTGACAGCCTTGGTCGTTTACAGCTCACAGTTCAATTCGATGTCGACCTGATGCAATGTTGTCAAGTTGTAATATTTTTCTATAGAGTACCTACCTACCTAGGTTTTAGACATCACAAATAAACGTTTGTACTGACTATTTTAGAATTTAATTTTTTCTTGCTCAGTTCAACTTCAGCCAATAATAATTTAAAATGTTAATATCCAATAAAATCAAATAATAATAATCAAATAATTCCATTAAAATTTGCAAGTAACGCGGTCCACTCAGGTTTTCCGGTAGAAAATACGGCCCAATCAAACGATACCCGTACACTCGCGTGTCGATTTTTCTCTGAGCAAATGTAGCTGTATATATGACTGCAACAACACTCCAACATGTCTAATAATAAACCGAGTAATAAACCATTTACGTACATTACATAAAAAACCTATACCCAATGGGTAAATTATTAAGAGAAGCTGAAAAGTGTTTCGTGTTTAAATACTAAGTAATAAAAAACCATCGTGTTGTCGACAGAAAACTGTCCAAGACCGAAATGACACTCCGCTTATCTTGACCTACGGTATTATTAGGTCAATAACATAGTTACCTAGTTTTTGTACTGTTATTTAACGACAAGGAGTAAAACAATTTTTTTAAATCTAGATACATGAATGAATTTTCCTTAAATATTGATTTATTTGTTAATAAAAACAAATGTAGATAATAAATAAATGTTTTCGAATGTTAGGTTATTACAGTTTAATAATTTTGATATTACGTTTTCACTACGTTTTACAAATAAATATGAATTTTTAGTTTTACTCGTAAGTACAATTAATTATTCAGTTTGTAGTCCTAGAAATTTAATGTTTTTTAAGTAGTATGGCACTAACCTGTTTACAGCTCACAGTTCAAGTAAAACTGCATTTATCCGTCCATAGCACTTTATTAATAAAATTAGGGTCAGTCGCATTTCGGAAACAAACATTACCATTTCCACATATTCGGAATTCGTAAAATTATGCGTTGTGAATTAACGCCAAATACGTGAGGTGAGACCGAAATAAACAAACTACTGCTTACCGCTTGTATTCTCTCCATCCCCCCTCCAAATGTGTGGCATGATCTACAAATTTGGGGGGAAAGAAATGCAGAGTGCTAAATGGAGGTAAATTTGAATAACACGCTGATGTGTTAGACGATATTATGTATGTAAACGTGGCATCGATGGTTTGATACGGTATTCGATTCTCGTATGGGTGCGTCATCAGAAAGTTCGTAGCGCACCAGGAGCGTCGTGTTACTGATTTTTATAGGGTGATTTGTTTATTTTTTTAAAGGTCGAATACAATTTTTTTTTCGATTTTCTGCCTTTACTAGGACTTCCAAATACGTGGTTAAAATTAATGACATTATGACTGACTCACCCTGTATAAAGGTGAATGAATGAAGTCTTATTCCTTGAATTTCAAATTTATTATTTCTTAACATATTAGATGCCAAACTTATTTTTTCTAATATTTAATTATTCTCTAGAATTGGTTAACAATATTATTTAAATGGGGACATTCAAGTATCTTGACAATTAAGATCAGGCGAACGAGGCGGCTAGGCTTCGATCCGCTTCGCCCAATCCATCTTTCTGGACATCACCATTGAGTCGAACAATTTCTATCATTTTGTAAAAATTATACATAAACGTTATCGCTTAGTCGATTGGGAATTGCAACAGATTCGTGCATTAACTGAAAATCTGCCCAATAATAGGCGATAATTGCAAAAATGAAGAGCTTAAGTCACTTGATCAGTGCAGAGAATTAATGGAAGCACTTTTTCATCAATTTTCCATGAAATTTTACGTTAAAATTTCACGATATTAACATGCAAAAAATCTAAACCTTTTTAGCGTAGTTAGTTAAAACATTAAATGCGTGTTCAACATACTAAAATTTATAATTCTGTTTAATCGTTTTGGAAACATTTTGCAAAATATCATTTCCGAGGCTTCTTTAGGCATTAGGAAGCATTTTTCTGCCCTTGTTTATAAATATTTTGACGTGTAGACATGCTGTACACAGAAATAAATAAGACTATCATGGAAAATACAAATTATAAAAACAATTTCCGTAACGATTAATGGTTTTCTTGATAACATCCTCAAAAAAAAAATCGCAAAAAAATTTATAATGTATTTGCAATTTTCTATGAAGACATAATCAAGATACAGAATTATCTATTAAGCATACGCATATGTGCGTTGCGAATACCGCCGTATAACTTTAGCTTTTCAATACGACCGTGTTGATTAGACCTTGTAACCTCCTCGGGCTACACCAGATCGAACATAGCTGTTTGTGTTGAGGTACGTAGCATTCCCATTACTTGTCGGTATTTTCGCGTCACGTAAAAAGAAGGTGTACTGTGTGTGATAACACAAAGTGTGGATGTAGACCTCTTTTCCAAACACAACTAACTGCACTCCATCAGTGCATACAACATGGAATCGTCAGAATGTTCGCGACACAACGGAGTTCTGTTTGCAGACTGTTTCTTGTCAGCACGTTACATGTATTATGACCTACTTTAACTCTGTTCACGATGCAATTACGAAGCGAGGATCTGCTACAAACATGTACACTTGTCGCACCATAAAGGTTTCCAACACTCTAAAAAATGTCTGTAAAATTTCAAAATACCATATTAATTATCTCTCTAATTCTCTGTATATTTTTTTTTTGTTTCTACTGGTAAAGCGCCTCGCTCATATCTAATTCGCATATACATCTAATGATTTGATATTAATTTCATAATATCTAGATTACTGGTGATTTATTGCCAACTTCGTCTTCTCTTCCTCCGACCATACTTTACATAAGACTTAATACTAAGTCAGTATTTCAGGAAATTGAAAAAAAAATGTCCTAGATTAATTTTTCTTAACTTCTTAAAGCTCGTTTTATTTTTATAACGAAATATTTGCATAGGTACATATTATGCATGTTTACAGAAATTTCTTATCAACAGAATGCCGTTTAATTTTAAAATACTTTGTATAATTTTTACATAAATAAGTATACGTAAGTATATTTACTATATTTAATTACATTGGAGTTTTACGGAGAATTAGTTAATTTGCACACTATACATATATGTAGGTACTTCATTTCCATGGCAAAAACATATGTATAAGTATAATTTTTATATGCATTAAATGAACAATTACATTCTAATTTTACAAACAATTAGTAAATTTCATATTATGTATGGGTATACGAAATTTCCATGGTAAAAATATATAAAAAAAAACATGATAATCATGGTAACTTTACATAAATCAGTTTTTTCAGTGAACTTGAATCATATTTTGTGTAAATTGTTTAACTGCTTGTCTATATAAGTTGTCACACACGCGTCTAATAATTATGACCACAGTATACTAAGCAATCAGTACGCAATCTTAGACAATTTATGAATGAAATACGTCTGGCAGTTTTTAAATACCCCCCCCCCCTCTAGAAAAAGTCGCCAAGAAAATGGCGGATCGCACAGAACATACGAAAAAATAGCTAATAATTTGGCGTAAACATAACCAAAGTTGATTCGTAGTTTTAATACTTTTCCATTAATTCTTAATTAACTGTTGTAATCCAGTAAAAAATTAAAAAAACCTAACTTACACACAGAAATTTATAGTAATAAGTGTCAGTCGCCAACAAGATGGCGGATTTTTGGAAGACGCGGGAAAGAGTTTCCCTACTGATTGCTTAGTATACTGTGATTATGACAAACCCTACCTAATCATTGATGGCTTTTACCATGGCAACCTTTATGATGCGGTGACAGTACGTGGCTTTATGTTTTAGTCCTTTCAAGAAAAATTAACAAAAAAGTATAGTAATTTTTCAAAGTTTTTTGAAAATGTAATGAAAATTACATTGGGTAAATTGTATCTACAGTTTACATTACATTTTCATGGAAAATTTATTAGTTAAATTGTAAAGTTATAATTTGCTGAATACCGAAAACGGTTGAATCAAATATATAGAAGGTATATATTTTTGGAATCAGAAAAACTAGCAGCCTTCTCAAAAAACATTGCCCTTACTGAGTGCTGCTACCGATTTCGTAGAATCGTAAACAAGAAATGTCGTGGAATCTGCATCAGTCCAATCCACTAGAGTTCATCAGCCCTATTTACGGCGGTTACTATGACAACGTTATTTACGGCTGTTGCTATGACAATGGGGACGCGTATAGGTGATCAGAATTAGCAGGTGTCGCGGAGGTCAAGAACTGCTTCGCTTATTTATCTAGTTAAAATAATTTTTATGGCGGCAGTAGTGTTGTTATTTCCTTGTCGGTGTTCCGGTTTTCGGATGTTACAAATTTGTCGAAATGTTTCTATTTAATATAGCATTCTGTGAGGAATATATATTTTTTTATAACGTCAAAAATAATGGTATGCATTTTGACCCTTATTCACCTAGATTATTATAAAATGTGACTTTTTGTGATGGTTATAGTGGTGGAATTAGTTCAAATCACTTACTTCAAACAGTTTTTCATATAATTTTATAAATTGATTAATATTAATTTATTTTAAAGTAATTACATAAGTAAATACAAATGTAGTACCAAATATCATGTGTGAACAAATAGTTTTCGTTAAAGTTATTTAATGTGACATTTTATTAAAACATTAGAATAGAATAAAAAATGCAAGTATATCCACTTATTAACTAACACTGTAATGACTCGTGGCTTTTTAAACTAGTGAGGCAAGCAAGCTGAAATTATTCCAAATACGTACTACAAAATTAACATTTTTTTTCTAAATCATTATTTACAGGTGTACATCAGAAAATACAAATACAGGGTTATTTGAAATTGTTCTACTTTATCAGACGCATAAATTCATTTAAGTAAGAACTATTTGGCAATTTTTCCGAATTCAAATTAAATAATTTTTTATTTCTATTTTACGCGCATCATCCAATGCCGTTGTAATATTTTAATTAATTGTACTCATCAAAGTTAATTTGCAGTTTGAGAAAATACAATGAGTAATTTTATTATGAAATAATAAATTTCGTGACAACTTTTAAAATCGGAATTTTCATTTTTGGCAATCTCGAAAATGCGCGCTTGTTATCTTGATAATATCGTTAACATATTCCCTCACGTTTTTCTGTTCTTGGGTGCAGAACCGTAGACAGTCAGCTTTGACAGGCTCTAAAACAAATATGGACTTCCAAAAGAAAACACTGGCCTTACAAATATTGCTTTTTCACATTTTAAGTTCTAAAAAAAGTTTACACGAAATTTACAAACATGACATTTTCATCTTGAAGGGCCTGATTCCTTTTCTATGAGAGGCTCCGCCCATCTCTAGGGGAGCCTCAGGCTCCCTAAGTGCATATTTTTTTACATTTTTCTCCAAGGAAGGGCTCACACCAGCTCCAGGGAAACTGGGCCCCCCTGGCGCCCCCTGTCGGTGGTACTTGAGGCCCTAGTTATTGGTATATTACAGTTACAGAACACATATCTGAAACGTAATTAAACGAAACAATAAAATTTTAATTACAG
The DNA here is from genome assembly GCA_025584915.1 of Monochamus saltuarius. Classification (NCBI taxonomy): domain Eukaryota; kingdom Metazoa; phylum Arthropoda; class Insecta; order Coleoptera; family Cerambycidae; genus Monochamus; species Monochamus saltuarius. Next base: position 45,703,426 of record CM046721.1, on the reverse strand, counting down.
TGCACTGAAATTTTAAATATAATATAACGGAAAAGGAATCACGAAACGACCATACAATATGGCAAACTATATTAGACTGTTTCTGTTGCACTCTCATGGAGACGAGGCATACTTCTAAAGGACTTCTCTACTGCAATTGGCTACCAACGGATTCCATGCTCTCCATCTCTTTCTTACCTATATGTTAATGGCTTGAGATATGCCTCAGATGCGTCCTTATTTATCGTATTGTGCTTACGAACGTATTGAAGATTGCCTATACATGGGCGAAGTTGCTTACTTACTACTTAGGTGATTAAATGTTCAAACTGATGACCGCCCGCTTCCATAGAAGAATAAAGATTTTGTTCGAAATCTTCGCGCACATTCTGAAGCATTTCTGGAGTGATTCGACGGCATTCGTCGACGATTCTTTTACGCAAATCTTGCAGCGACGCTGGCTGTGTTTTATAGATTTTAATTTTGAGGTATCCCCACAAAAAAAATCAAGGGGCGATAAATCCGGTGATCGTGGAGGCCACTCAATGCTGCCTCTTCTCCCAATTCAATTCCGTGGAAAACGTTATTCCAAATACTGTCGGACAATTAACGCATAATGCGGAGCAGTACGGTCCTGTCCAAAAATCAAATGATCTTCACCATACTCTGGAACATTTTCAATAATATCAGTCAAGGCAGAGTCAATAGCGTCTTCCAGTAATTGAAAATACATTTGGCCAGTCAAATTACCAGATAAAAAAAAGGACCCATCAGCCAGTCAGCCAAAAAAATCCAAACTCTTGGGTCTGAATCTGACCAATAGCGGCAATTGAGACGATTTACCGTCCCGTTCAAGAAAAAATTGCATTCATCAGAAAAAAACAGGTTAACAAGGAACTGTGGATCGTTCCCTGCTCGCTCACTCGTTATTTCGCAAAATTGCAAACGGTGGTCATAATCATCCTCATGAAGTTAATGGACTAAATGTATTTTGTATGGATGGAATTTATTCTTCTTCAAAATGGGTTGTATGCTAGTTCGATTGATCGCAGACACAGATGCCAGCTGCCTCGTACTTAACATAGGATCAAGATGAACTTGTCCCAAAACTGCAACTTCACTAGCTTCATTAACTATAGGTTTTTCAATTTCTCGTTTTTTATTGGCTACGTTCCCTGTCTCTTGAAATTTTTTACTAACTCTAGAACATACTTCCTCCTGACATGTCGATCTTGATGTTGTTCATTAAATAGCTGAGCTGTTCTATTCGCACATTTATTGTTCATAAACTAAGGCAAAATGCTATCTATTCTTTCCGCAATGGAATAAACCATAGTGTTCAATTTTCAAAAACGCAATTAAATAAACTAGAAACAACACTTCCAAATAATACTAGAAAATAAATTTGGAATTACTAATTTTACGTTCGTTGTGTGTGTATAGTATTCATTTCTGTTTTTTACAATTATGTTTTTTTTACGAAAATGTTAACAAATCGCTAAAAACCAATGTAACGCAAGAAATACTAAATGTATACCATTGGCGTACTTAACTCGAATGAGTGACATTTACTAATTGTTTGTACATAAGTTTCAACTTTAAAATCAAAATTCTTATTGGGCGGAATTATAAAATTTAAAGTATGTTGTAAAGAGAATTGTAAGAGCTTTCAAAATAAATACTACTCAACCCCCAATGTCATTTAAATATTTTGGGGTGATGATTACCCTTGCTTGGGGGTGAAAGTCGCGGAGTAAAAAAACAACAGCAAAGAATATCCCTCTTTAATCTAAAATCGACGGATTCTACAATCTTCCTGAAATTGGCCCTGTTTCGTTTTCATCTGGCCACCCTGTATGCATATCTAAGTAATTTAGATTTTTGTTTTTTGATTCTATGATTGACGCAGATTACTTTGTGACATTATTGCGATGCGGTTTTGATAGGAAAATGTATCGAGATGTCACAAAATAACCTTAATGCAGGAAGTTAAATTATAACTAATTTTTATATATCTTTTTAGTGTATAATGCAATAAAAACCAACAGAATCATATGGTCTAAATATCATATTTTTAAAGGTTTTTGATATACCTATTTATATTGAAAACAGCAATTTTGAATAAAAAATCGTCGCAAAGTGGTCCAATTTTATAGAATGTTATTTTATGGTGAATATACTAGTCATAACATAGTGAAATGCTTTGTTTAAAATGCCTTTTCATATTTATATTTAAGTTAATCAGTCATATAATGTAACTATTTTAAAAAGGCTATTTTTACAAAACTGACTCGCACAAAAAATGGGGTTTTTGCAAGAACATTCTCAAACTATTTTGAAATTTAAAGGTGCATTTCCACATGAAGGAGGCAGATAAAGCTAGACAACAAGATAACAGTAAATGAGTGGGCAGTTACCTGATAATCTAAATAATTCCCGTAGCCCATATGGTTGCAGGGACATGGGCAGTTCTGGATGTGGTGCCGCAGTTCCGGATCCAGCACCCACGGGTCCGGCTCGGTCCCGTGGCCCCTGTTGACCATCGGGCCCTTGCATCACGGCTGCATTGATCACCTCGTGCTACCTGCACTGACTGTCGAGTGCCTGGAGATGCTGTCCCCCGTTACCATGACAGCGGCGCGCGCTGCACCGCACGTGATCTGCCGAAACGGCGTCACTCACGCGAACGTCTGTGGTCAGGTGTTAAAACCTCCAATACTTCCGACTCCCGATCACCATCAAACCTGACAATTAGTCCCATGTTCAATTGGGGAATCTCCAACGTCCAGCGGGTCGGGCGGGTGATGTAATCGAGCGTCGTGAGGATCCTGGGAGGCTGTTTGCGCCTTCATCCGACCGAAGAGGCGAGACTCCGATTTGCATGAAAAGGGCTTATTGTGCTCATCATAAATAGGACCGGTGCTTGTAGAGGCGCCCATAAATACTTTATGGCGGCTGATTGTGACGGGAAATTGCTTCTGCCGATGAATAGCATCTTTTAGGACATCTTCCAAGACGCGAACCCGCCAGCGTCGGTCGATAGAGTTGCATCCGTTCAGGGCGCATGATTGTACCTGTTGCCGTGGCCCACAGGGATGTCGGATGAATGCTGATACCATTATTATATTTATTTACACCGCCATGGTAATTAGAAAGTACTTAGTGTTAACTGTGATGTGGCCAGAGACGAATAAGCCCCTTCTCTAGTTGACTGCGGCTTTGGAAACTTTCAGGTAATTGGGCTCTTATCGTATCTGCCATTTATATATTTTCCTACATTTCCTCTATCTATTCATTCTGTGCCATTAAAAGCTATCCTTTTCGCTAATAATGCTGCGATCATAAAATCTTAGAGGTGTAGATATGGCAGTAAATACTATTATGGAGAAATCAAAGCTTGTAGGTACACATTTATGTGCGTAGTAAACATTGAAATATTTGCTATTTACACATGTAATTAGATATTTATAATAAGTGGACTGGGTAAAGTGGTTAATTTCTTTAATTGAAAAATTGTAGTAAAACAATTGCAACCGTATAATCAGACTTTGTAAGCTACATACCACCATCATAGTTTTTATGTTAGTTATGATTTGTTAAGGTATTTTTTGGTCATTGACAACTGCCCATTTAAAATTTCAATGTTCTGCATCACTTACTAGTTTTTAATCAAATTTAAAAAAGCACTTAGCTAGGTTTATTTTATATGAAAATAGTATTGAGACATATTTTTTACCTAAGGTTATAATAGAAGAATGAGCACCCTCCACATTACCAAATACTCACATTAACTTCTCATAAAAATATGTTTCCTTTTTGTTAATAAAATAAATATCTAAACTGAATTAATGATTGTTACTTCATCTATACATATCATATGATGCCTTTTTTGTCAGAAGCAATATTAATCATTAAAATCATTGAAATATGCCCATGTTAAAGCGATTAGTATTCAGTTGCTATAGTTTATTCCAAACATCATTAATTAATTTTCTATAAAAGTGTTCTTGCTTCATTGGTTAGATATGGTATTTGTTATACATTATAACTGTATAAAATAAAATTCAAAATTTGTAATAGAGTATTCTGTAATGTCAATATGTTGAATTAACAAATACAGCAGCTGTTATATACAGTGCTTTCGAAAAGTAACGAATAAATTCACTATTTTTGAAATTGAGAAGTTCTCGAAAAAATCCCCTGGCACGTCGATTTTGTTTTTAAAAAGGCACTTTTTGACATACGTCCCACATTTGTGACGTCATCGTTGTTCGAGATATGACGTCATCGACAATTTTTTTAAATGGCAACCCCCAATTTTGACCATGCCATTTGAAAGAGCGTGTCATTCTACATACATACATCATGAAAAATTATGGTGTTACATAACAAAAATTTCAAGAAAATAATGTGTGAAGATATTAAAATTTAATTTTCACAATACTGAAAATGATTATGATTATGTAAATAATTGACTAAATTGAATGTTTAAATTGTGCACCGTTGGCTGCCTGACAGTAGCCAAGATGATTAATAAATTCTTTTTGGACATTATCAATAACTTCAGGAGGTATACGATGTATCTCGTGACGAATTCTTGCTTTAAATCTTCTAAATTAACCGGTCTAGTAACGTATACTTTGCTTTTTAAGTATCCCCACAAGAAATAATCTAGGGGTGTCAAATCAGGCGATCTGGCTAGCCACTCAATCGGCCCCCTTCTCCCTATCCAACGATTCGGGAACAGCTTATCTAAATAAGCTAAATTAAATTTTAAAATATTCAAACATTATTTTTGCTATGTAATACCATAATTTTTCATGATGTATGTATGTCGAATGACACGCTCTTTCAAATGGCATGGTCAAAATTGGGGGTTGCTATTTAAAAAAATTGTCGATGACGTCATATCTCGAATAACGATGACGTCACAAATATGGGTCGTATGTCAAAAAGTGCCTTTTATAAAAATAAAATCGACGTGCCAGAGGATTTTTTCGAGAACTTCTCAATTTAAAAAATAATGAATTTATTCGTTACTTTTCGAAAGCACTGTACTTATATGTGAGACTTGAATTTTTAACAGATCGAAAAGTATGCGTTTTATATAAATCGCAAAAGAACCTATCTTTAATGAAGGTTAAATGTGATGAATTTTGATCAAAATAATGTTGAATCATTGTGAACATTTTCAATATTATTAACACGGTTTTTAAACTGAAATTCCTCTTAATTACAGAAATTAAGGTATTATTTTTATTACTATTTTATTTACCACTTTATTGAAAAGCTAAAACAATGAACCTTTTATTCAGAAAACATTTAGATTAAGCATATACAAAAATTAAAAATGATGATAATTTATTGAATTCGAAAGACGGCGATTTATAAAATTTGTTTTATACTGTTCTCGATTCACTTGCTTAGTTACACATCAATTTATTAAAAATTGTATCCGCGCAATTAATAAATAAATAATTCAATATTACGACATTCAATTCTATATAAAATACATCATTGAATATGTTAGGGTTTATCTAATGGGTCATATCAGCTTACTCGAAAATCGTCTGTCATTTGATTATTTAGATAAGGTCAAACATACACAAGATTGGAATCTCAAGAAGCGAGAAAAAGTACACGATTGCAGTACTGAAATATCGAAACATCTTTAGAGTGAACTGAATTAGATATTTGGGGAGGGTTGACGGTAGTTTTAAGGGTTAAGGATTTTATAGATACTCAGTATGCACGAAGAATAGTTCTATCCATTATTAATGTAATGAGTTAATAGTACAGGATGAAAACATACTGCGAACCGAATGCAAGTACAAACAGGTGTAAACTACTGACTGTTAGATGTTGATTAATATTGATGAGCTCTGACAAAAATTTGTACTTGTAATGTATGAATTTACACGCACGCATAAAATGAAAGTATAAGATGTATTATTATTTAAAAACATATATAAAACAATATGTAGGTAGTAGTAGGTAATGTAGGTATTTTGTTAGAAACAACCACGTGTCTATCTATCTTCAAAAGGATTTTAATATAATACATGAAATGCCACTTAATTTAAATAACCATTCAAACAAGCCAGAAATTTTAGCAAGGCATGTAACAGACGTCAAATGTGATGAAAATATAGTCATCTATACAATATTTAAATAGCTCAAACTCAAAATGTATGTCTAAGCAATTGTGGCGACATAGCTTACCGGTTCCTTTATATCCATAAATACACTATAAATACTCCCATTATCACCAATGGCGTAGAAACTCTGTGGCACTCTTCTTTTATTTAAAATAAAAATGGTACGCCACTGTTTTAATTATAAAAAATGTAAAACTTAAATTTTGATTATTTTGAACTAATAATTATTTTTTAAAATGCATCGTATGTTGGTAATTGTTGTTTAAAAATAAATCTGCATTTCGTAGTTTGTGCATGGTGAGACCAATTTTTCAGTAATACCCTTAATTAATGCACCATAGAGCAATATTAGATTCCTGACGACAAAATGATGTGCTATAGCTAAACTTGCTTTAGTCAAAAGTTGATAATTAAAAATATACAGGGTGTCAAAGTAAAAAAATTATTTTCGATATTTGTAAATAATTAAAATAAAAATTCAAATATTTGGATACAATTTGGAGATCGGGGGTTTTTGGGTGCGAGAAATTCAAATTTGTGTATAATTGTGACGCTACCAGTAAAGGGCGCCTCTTATGGTACATCATGCTTCTTTTAAAAGGCAGAAATTTTTAGCGGTTAAGTGTATACATCTGACTAAAAACAATTGATTATTCTATCTTTTTTATCTGAAAAAAGTATACCTTATTGAATTCGTTAGGAGTTTTGGAAATAATTCTATTTTAAATACTCAAAGCATCGAGAAAGAATTGGTTTGGTTTCAGGTAAAGCGCCTTTTCTGCTGAGAATACAACAAAATGTTACTTGAAAAGTTACTCAAAATGATAAATTATGGCGATATGCAAAATTTTAAGAGTGGATATTCAAGTTTTCTTCAGGTTTTGACACTAATATGCACATATTAGTGTCAAACCAAACCAATACAACAAAATGTTACTTGAAAAGTTACTCAAAATGATAAATTATGGCGATATGCAAAATTTTAAGAGTGGATATTCAAGTTTTCTTCAGGTTTTGACACTAATATGCACATATTACGAAATGCAGGAATATTTTAAATGAACAATTACTTGAATATAATGCATTTTAAAGAAAATTGCAAAGAATAATTATTTGTTCAAAATAATCAAAACATAATATCTTATTTTTTTTTTATAATTAAGATAGTTGCGTACTATTTTTAATAGCATGATTTCTACACCACTGGTCATTATGGGAGTATTTAAACATACTGAATAATTATACCTAAGGTATTCCATTACAACCTAGAATTATTATTGTTTTATCACGAACGGTTTCCTTGTAAATAAAAAATATAATAAAAATTTCAAAATCTTTGACACCCTGTATCTCAGATACGATGAACTTTTAGATATAGGTATATAAGGATAAGGATTTTCATTGTACAATCAGTCCTTTCAAGGATACCTGAGATACATATATACAGTATATTCACTGAAAATACTGAATCGTTAATATAAAATTAAGAAATTGGAAACTTAATAAGAGTTTACATTGATGTTTTTGTTATTAGCACCCCATATAATTAGCTTTTGAATATTATTTCTTAAAATATCGGAAGTTGCTCAATAGCTGCTCTTCGAATCCACGTTAATATCGAAATTAGTCAAAACGCAATCGAAATCAATGTCGATTACTTGTTTCGGATACTGATGCTATGTACTCGCATTGAAACACTGATCCTTTATTTTTTCTTGCGTGGTTGAAATCATCTTCTGATTTTCAGCTCAGGCGATGAACGAAAGACCTATCTTAGGAGGAGGATGGGCGCGAGGTGGCGCTTCGGAAGTCGTAAGAAGGGCACACCCAGCGTCAGGAGCACAATGGAACGTTCAAGTCGTAAGAGGGAAAGTGAACGGAAAATGTTTATGGAATGCATGTAAAGCTCTTAGTTTAGGCCTATTGCTCATGGTACTGGGTGCAGCTATGGCCACTATTGGTAAGATGTATTTCGAATTAAGGTGCCTATGCCTAATAAGGCCCACTTAATTTAAAACTGGCATGTGATTGTCTTTTGTTCAAACAGTATTGTTACAAATTTGAATATGTTTTAATAACACCTTGAAGATTAATTAATATGTCGTTTAATATTTTTATTTTAATGACTAATTGAAATTTTATGCATTTTTTAAAAACATGCGCATGGGCTCTATTAAGACCTAGGGCTCCTAATATAGCCAGTGTGAAGTACCAAATATGGCCCATGTAGGTAAATGTAAAAAAAATAAAGTTATTTAAATATTATGATCATTATTATCCTTATATATTAAAAGCTGTAGGTAACTCTCGCTCGCACACTTCACTCGAAAATTGACCATTTTACCGCCACAGAGGCTTTTTTTTGCGAGCCGTGCGGCGCCGAACGGCTGAACGCTACGCCTTTCGCCGTCTTTCTAGATTACCTACAGCGTATTTTAATGCCGATTTTTTCGCGTTGTCCTAGGATTTTTTGATGTGGAACGAGGATAGTTGAGTCGGTTACGCCCCTTTATAGAAGATATCGATTTTTTCGAGTGGAACGAGGATATAGCTAGTAGGTTACGCTCCTTTCTAAACATTCGATTACATTCGGCAGACGAAATGCGTTTGCACGGAATAAACGTCAGAAATGTCAAACTAATTTGTTGTTGTTTACGCCCTTAACGAAACGTTAAAATGAATTAAAACAGATTATGTGTTCTGGAACAATTTTCGGGCCCTTCCAGCTACGAAAAGTTGTTATTGTGTTGTCTGAGGTATATCCGAGTCCTTTGGTGATGATTTTATAGCCCAAAATCTGAAATGGTATCTTTAAATATTTTTATTTACATATTATGTGGAAATATAGACGCTGAAATAAATGGCAACAACATGTGCAAACGTAGTAGTAGGTCAATTGGTAGCATTTAGATTTATCAGTCCAGAGGACGGTTTGATTCCCGCACAGACCAACTTTTTTGTTATATTTTTTTTTACTATACTTCATGATTTTTTTGTCAAAAGCTATATACAAGTCAAGAAAAGACAATATTTTAAAATTCGATTTTATAACGAAAATTTCTTAAGTTTGAGTCAACTACGAGGCGCACCGCCGCCCAAAATCACCGAAACGTCAAACGTGTGCTCCGGCAATGACATCTCGGAATAAAACGTAGGAAATTTGGAAAAATGGGCCCACTGAAGGTCGGCAATGACCAAAAACTGTAAATTTGCAGTCTCTAGAAAGTTTCCCTTACCCGAGCGCTGGGGTTTGAGGTCGTTTTTACATTGAACTTTGCATAAATACGAGTGAAAACGTAGTAAAAATGAGCTAAACAGTATGACGGTAGTCATTTAATTGCCGTGTCGCTTAAATTTATAGGGTGATTCAAAAAGGCTTGATAGAATAAAAATTGAGAAAAAAAATAAAATTCCAAATTTGAGGAAATTTTCGGTTTTTTCGCTTCGGAACGGTTGTCAAACGTGCGAAAAAATGTTTCGTATACAAAGTGTTGAAAAAAATGTTAAAGAAAACTCAAAATTAAGGGAATTAAATATTTTTTTTTTATGAAAGTTCCATCAAGGATCTATTATGACACTAACTAACGGAGCAAATACAGAGTGTTTAAAAATAACGAACCATTCTCTAAAAACCCTTTAAATTCATGGAACTAAAACAAAATTTTTGATGAAACTTTTAGCATCACATGAAGTTCACCCGATTCAATATTTAAAATATAGAATGTTGAAAAAAAATTAACCAAACTCGAGAAAACACTAAAAATTGCAAAAATATGCCAACCACTCTTCTACATTATAGAGTGCCAGAATTTCCCCACCATAGAGAATTCAGCCAAAGTCACGTTTATATTTTATTATTCACAGGCGTAGAGCCGCGTGCAGTAATGGCAATTAAGTAAAAGGCACTACGCAGCGGAGGTCATGCCACGCGCAGCGCGACCAGAGGGCTTTAGTCCGAAGAAAGGTCAAGTCGGCGATAGCGATAGTTCTAGTTATATATTATGATATAAAAACACAAATAAACAACTATGGTAACAGAAACTTATTAAAAGTATTGAAAGAAATAAAAAACAAAACATACAAAAATTATTTTCATTACAGGAAGGACAAGGGTTTCTTGTCGCTTGCACTTACATTCCTCATGAATATGTCGCATACACATGTTACACAGTCTCATATCAACCATTCAGTCTCGGTTGCACAGATGACAATACCACCTTTCAAGAACTTTCTTTTATTTTGATTTCTGAGGCTTAATTGTATTCTTGGATATATTAATTTCATCTGAAGCTTTTGATTTAAAAAGATTCATTGTAACCTTTTGGACCCTATAATTTAGGGATTTCTGTTTGGGAGTAGTTTTTTTCGTCTAGTTGTGGCGTTGGTAAAATTTTGGTGCTGCTTCTTGCTCCAAATCCGAGGAATTTTCTTGTGCCGATATTAGGTCGTTAAAACTTTCATCGCCTGAAGATGAATCTTTTAATGAATAATTGCATCTAAAGAAGAATAATCAGAATCAAACCGTTTACGTTTTTTGGTAAATTTTTTGCAATCCACTGGGCCGCGCTTCAATTGATTGAACTTTTTGTGTTGCTGTGGGACTTTTATTTTTGTCCAGTAAACATTCATTTTGATTTTCTTTCGTCTCTCTGAATGCCACTTTGATATTGTGATGTTTTTTTGCAGGTGATTCTTCTTGATTTGTGTTTTTACTCTGTATGAATTGGCTTTCTTCGTTGTTATATCTTTCGCTTTTATCAAGTTGTTTATTTTCTGGCTGTAATGTTCTTCTAATTGTAAGTTCGGAGCTTGCAAATGCGCTATCAGGAATTACAATAGGTAAATTCCTGTTGCTCGAAACCCAGAGAAAACATTTGCTGGTGTTCCAGCTCTGGGCTATACTTTACTAAATAGAGTTGCAAAATTTAACTTGGTTATTCTATGATTTGGTGTATTCGTCCAAAAAAGTAAAAGCTCGCTGTTCCAATAACCCTCAAATGGCCGAACTTTTGATGCTTGATAACTTGCCCTATAGCATTTCCACATGTTACAATGGTCACATTTTCTGCATGTTCCTCAGCTATGATATGAACATTTGAAGATCCCCTTTTAGCTAGTACCTGAGGCTGTTTATGTAGGGTGAGACTACAACCCTTCTCATCTATATTGTAAATTAGATGAGGTTTACTTATCAAATTAATTTCTTCAAGAAGATGGCGAAGCTTTTGGAAATGGTTGTTCACAATATACCTGTTAAGTTTCGCTGCCCTTGCAGCGTTCATGTATTGTGCTCTTCTTTTAGCCACTTCTGGATGTCGGTTTAAAAACATACAAAACCATTTTCTTCCTGCCATTTTTTTGTGTCTGAAAATGGATTGTCTATTCCAAATTCATTACAGTAATTGAACACCGACTTCTTTAAAATTTTTGAAGTTAGTGGTATACCAATTTCAGACAATCTAAATATTCTCTGACAGATATTTCCCATGGGCCTCTGTCAATACAGTAGCGTGTCCCATTCTTTTTTCAGTAATACCCGATGCAATATGGTTTCTCAATGCACTTCTTGGAATTCCATAGGGGAGGCTAGCAGTTCTTACAGGAGTTTCTTGTCTTACTGCTTGAGACCAAACCAAAACACTCCTCTGTTTGGAGGCATTAGTTCAACCTAAATGAAACAAAAAAAATAAAACAAAAAAAATTATTTGGCCCCAAATAAGGCCCACCCATAAAATAGGCCTTATTAGGTGCCACCTATATGGGCCTTAATAGGTCCCCTTTAAATTATTATGTTTTCGAGGTTATGAATATTAACTTTTTATATAACGTCGTGCAATGTGTATTTTTAATGATTATTCTGCGACTGATCGAACTACACACATGCCCGCGCAGAATTTGACCTTGGCTGATTCGCCCGATTTTATTGGCTGTCGAATGAAATAAATATGCTGTACCTCTCTTCTACGAGTTTACATTTAAAATTTGGGCCTTATATGGCTCATCTACCTTAGTTAAATAGGTTAAATAGGGAAATTGACAATTTGTAGATTTGTGGTGGAATTGTATAGTTATTAATAATCAAGCCAGAGTATATCGCTAGTTCAATGAGGTGATACCTATTGCCATAAAATAACATAATAACTATGTAAAATATTGACCGATTACTCATTTGCTCTTTATAAAATTATGTTTTTTATTATCATCTAATTATAGAAAAATATATTTCAAATACAAATGTTAAACTTTTTTATTTCAATTATAATAATATTAATTTTTATTAAAAATAGAAGACATTTACCTATTAAAAATATGTGTTACAGTCATTAGAAATATTATATTCATACTCATACGACATTACAGAGTGTGGTATGACTATATGAAATCATAAAATGGCTATATATGAGGAACAAAAAATACATCAAAAGTACTTTTTCTGTAATGTGAAGGAGAACCCAAATGATGTATTAACTAACTTATTCTAACCCTCACTGCCAGCCACCCCAACTAATAGTATATTAAACAACGAGGTTTGAAAACGATTATTTGCACACGAGCGAGACATATTGGTGGACCGAGCCGAAGACGAGGTCCACAAGTCGAGCGAGTGTGCAAAGAGGTTTTCAAACGAGTTTTTTACGATACTTTTTATACGACTGCAAACAGAGACCACAAAAATCAAATTTTAATTTAAACTCAGCCAACTTGAAACATTGCATAATTTGGGTGACAACATCAAACAACAATCACAGCGTGTGCAAAGATACCGTTTTCAGAGCGTGTTTTCCGTGTGCAAAACCCCCTTTTGCAAGGCAGTCGTATAAAAATAGTGTTAAATAGCAACGCCCTACTTGTGATATTTTAAAGCTCTTAAAAAATAGGTTTCAATGGTACAATGGTACAAAGGTACATTTGAACAAGTAGCTTTCAATCATTTAAAGAGAACCTAGAAAATTTATCAAAATTTAATTTTCATGTTTTCATTGTTTCAAAATATTTGTTTTCCATGTTCTTTATTATTGTTTGAACAAATAATAGTTATTAATTCTATAAGAGAATTAACCAGCCTTTAATCCACGAGGATCTACATTTTTTCGAGAGGATTAAAGGCTGGTTAATTTCTCAAATGTAATTCAACGTTTTATCCACGACCACGGCCAAAACCGGTCAATTAGGAGAGTGAAAGCCGTGTGAGAGCAGGTGAAAAATTATGGTTTTGAAAAACGTCATTTTGATTTTAATCAAGAATATTGATTGTTAGCTGAATACTAGAAAGTCTTGGAATCGTTTCTATGACATGAGTTTGATTATTTGTCAGCAAGGGTGAAAAAATTTGAAAAATCCATACAAAAAATGAATGAGAATGCTAATAATTTCTTCAAGCGGAATTGATGGAATTAGGTAACTGGCGCAAAAAGGGACATAAGAGAAGGAGCAGTAACAGAGAGACTATCTTACTTTTTCAATGTGGAGAAACGGTTTGCTTTCTCTTCGATGTGGACAAAATATGCCATGCTTAAATCAACGTTGAAAGCGCACAAAGGTATTGATATTTCGAATATAGTAAACTTATTTCATGTTTGAAAGTAGAATCAAGGAATTACTGAAGAGAAACCAAATTGAAGAATTTTTTTAAAAAAGCACCGGATAAGGAATATTTAAGTTAAGGTAGAAAATACACAATTTTAATATTACAATTGAGCGTTTTATTTTGAACTTTGAACTTTTGAACAGGTTGCAATGATCATGGAAGTCGCCATTAATTAACCTTTTTAGATTTCACACATGTCCAAGACGAAGGCAATTACCTATACGTACTCATTCCGGATACGAAAAGAAATATTTCAAGAGGTTTCACGATCATAGAAAAAGCTTTTTCAGTCAATGGTGTAGAAAAACATGAATCTACGACCTAACAATGACGGTGGGAAATTTTTCTTGCCATTTATGGCTGGAAAATGTACTACACAACATGTAGGCATCAACACAATTTCGCAAATGTTTTCAAAAGTGGCTGCGTTTCTTGGGCTCCCTGATGATCATATGGTAGGAAATCGACTACGGTAGCGGAAAGTTATATTAAAGATTCATTGTCAAGTGCTATAAAATCGAAGCGTGGTATTATGAGTTCTAACCCACTAGTGTGTTAAAAGGCCTTTATTCCACGGAATCAGACGTATAAACCTTTTTAAAATAGTGGTCGTTGGTCGTGGATAAACATATTTAAGAATGTGTATTTGATCTTGTTTCAACATTAAATTTTTACAGGACTAGTTTAACAGTTTGTTACTTAAGGCTGCCATTTAATAGAAAACAGAATATCCATTCAGACTTACTATTAGAGTAAGGGCACACTATAACGATTTAGAGTTGAAACTGAATAATTTCCTTTAATTTTTTTAGAAAATACGTTAGAAAATGTGGCTTCTTATTTAAAAAACAGTGAGTTTTGTATCGCATTTCATCAAAAATTCTTAATAATTTATATCAATTGAAGCATTAATGTTTTAAAGAATTTTGTGAGGTGTCCATATAATATACGTTCTTAGTATGCAGTAGACGTATAAGGTAGTAGAAAATGTAATGACAAAACATAACAGATGATAATATCGTTTTTTTTATATTTCAAATGACTTGGCAACCTGTAAACTCTTCTACACTAGGAAGAAAACTTGTATAGTTGGCACAGAGAAAAGATATTCTTTTAACTTGCTTAGATTTTTTTAGACTGCTTTTTAAAACAGCTGAGAATTCGTTGAAAATTGCTTTTAAAAACAACACTCTTAAGTAAAAAAATTTTAATAAAAGCAATAAAGTGACAAATACATAATTTATCGGATCTGAAGGTGTTGATTGTGATGGTACATGAATCCTACTATAATAGTGGACTTCCAAAATTGTAGACAGTGACTAATGTTATAAATCTGCTCACAATTTGTAGCAGTCAACACAAAGAAATATACATGCAGCCCTTATATTTTTTCCTACAAAATCGTGTGCCGCATATCTCTGAGAGTATACCCGATTACACAGCTTCTGCTACGCATGCGTTGCAGTTAGTACACGCTTTTGATTGGCTGATCCAACTATTTCGTTTCCAGCGCTATCATGGGCGGGTATATCGTTCGGGCGGGCAAAATTTCGGGTATATCTTTCCGTTAATTTAATTATGAATGTAATTAATTTTATTAGTGATTTGATCAAAATGAGGAATATCGAATGATGACATGTATGAGGAGTTTAGTGCGCGAGGTCAAAACATGAGTGTAAGTGATTTTGAAATATATATTTCATTAACAAAATTGTACGTGAATAGCATTGTGTCAAATAAAAAGGTGGTAAAGAAGTACAACTGTGAAACGGAAAGTGATGGGAACTCGCGGTAGGAAGATCGTATTTTTAAAATGAGGCTTCCAAAAAAAAATTCTATTGCTATATCTTACAAGATGAAACTTAGTCCGTATAAATGAAATCGAAAGAGTATACTGATAGAAAGGACGAAATAGTGATATGGCGAAGAATCTATTTAAAATAAATATTAAAAAATAAGAATCTGGATCGAAAAATAAATATTAAATTTTGACGAAACATGGACGTATGAAGGTCATACGGAAAGCGGTACGATATGATATAATAAGTGTTAATGTGTGACCGTTATAGTGACAGTGCTAGTAACCAATAGTAAATAGTGTGTATGTATTCTAAAGCCTTTTGTCCTTTTGAATGCGGAATTCGCAAATATTTGCGCGATTTATTTAACGGTGGAAAAATCTCTATTTGTAACAAATTTTGTCAACTACCTATAACATTTTCTAACATTTTCATCATGAAACTGCCATGGTAGATTATCAGAAGTTCAAAACAAATTTATTAACACCACATAAAAAGGGGCAATAATATTTGTAGTGTTTGACAGTTTCTCAAATTGCAATTGTCATTTGTTGAGATTTTCCCGCCATAAATAATTAAAACAGAAGTTGCAAAATTCGTGCAAAAATACTTGAATTTCGCGTCCATGAGGACAAGGCTTAAGTGTGATATCTACGGAGCGCTCATCAGGTAGGTGTAAGTGGGTGGTAGTGGGCAATCGCCGTCCATAAGGACAGGGGCACATTTAAAGTAAATTTTTAATGTGCTAGGTTCAGCCGACGTCAACTTATTTTTGATAATTTTGTGTGCTTCAACAACTCTTCTCAATTTATCTATAGTTTTTTCATATATTTTCAGGTATTAACAATATTGTGTGAAACTAACTACTCAGTGGACAAAAGCCCCAACCTGCGTTGAATTACACCCACAATATCTACCCATATATTCCTTATTATTAGCTTTTGTAACATTTTTTTACTGTTTAAGAAAGGTATTTTAAGCTAATATGTATCAAATCTCCTACAATTCCTATCAATGAAGTCATATGTATGTTCTCTGATACCAAACATCTAGGTATGCTAATGAACATCCACAGACAAAACTCTATACAATAATTATCTAAAAAATTTAATATATTTACTAACCTCTGGAGTGGGAACTCGAAATTCAACCACAATAATTGAGATCTCACTTATTTCTGCGTTTTATAAAGGATCGCTTCATCAGGTGGCCTCCTTTAGTCAAATATCTAACTATAAAAATGATTATATCAATAAATTAAAATTATTTGAAATTGAATGTCAAAATGAAATATCGACAACGTCAAACTGATTAACTGTCAATGAATATCATAACAACCTACTAAAATAAATAAAAATTAATAAAAATTTTACCTTTTATGTATAGTTTTTCATATATTTTCAGGTATTAACAATATTGTGTGAAACTAACTACTCAGTGGACAAAAGCCCCAACCTGCGTTGAATTACACCCACAATATCTACCCATATATTCCTTATTATTAGCTTTTGTAACATTTTTTACTGTTTAAGAAAGGTATTTTAAGCTAATATGTATCAAATCTCCTACAATTCCTATCAATGAAGTCATATGTATGTTCTCTGATACCAAACATCTAGGTATGCTAATGAACATCCACAGACAAAACTCTATACAATAATTATCTAAAAAATTTAATATATTTACTAACCTCTGGAGTGGGAACTCGAAATTCAACCACAATAATTGAGATCTCACTTATTTCTGCGTTTTATAAAGGATCGCTTCATCAGGTGGCCTCCTTTAGTCAAATATCTAACTATAAAAATGATTATATCAATAAATTAAAATTATTTGAAATTGAATGTCAAAATGAAATATCGACAACGTCAAACTGATTAACTGTCAATGAATATCATAACAACCTACTAAAATAAATAAAAATTAATAAAAATTTTACCTTTTATGTATAGTTTTTCATATATTTTCAGGTATTAACAATATTGTGTGAAACTAACTACTCAGTGGACAAAAGCCCCAACCTGCGTTGAATTACACCCACAATATCTACCCATATATTCCTTATTATTAGCTTTTGTAACATTTTTTACTGTTTAAGAAAGGTATTTTAAGCTAATATGTATCAAATCTCCTACAATTCCTATCAATGAAGTCATATGTATGTTCTCTGATACCAAACATCTAGGTATGCTAATGAACATCCACAGACAAAACTCTATACAATAATTATCTAAAAAATTTAATATATTTACTAACCTCTGGAGTGGGAACTCGAAATTCAACCACAATAATTGAGATCTCACTTATTTCTGCGTTTTATAAAGGATCGCTTCATCAGGTGGCCTCCTTTAGTCAAATATCTAACTATAAAAATGATTATATCAATAAATTAAAATTATTTGAAATTGAATGTCAAAATGAAATATCGACAACGTCAAACTGATTAACTGTCAATGAATATCATAACAACCTACTAAAATAAATAAAAATTAATAAAAATTTTACCTTTTATGTATAGTTTTTCATATATTTTCAGGTATTAACAATATTGTGTGAAACTAACTACTCAGTGGACAAAAGCCCCAACCTGCGTTGAATTACACCACAATATCTACCCATATATTCCTTATTATTAGCTTTTGTAACATTTTTACTGTTTAAGAAAGGTATTTTAAGCTAATATGTATCAAATCTCCTACAATTCCTATCAATGAAGTCATATGTATGTTCTCTGATACCAAACATCTAGGTATGCTAATGAACATCCACAGACAAAACTCTATACAATAATTATCTAAAAAATTTAATATATTTACTAACCTCTGGAGTGGGAACTCGAAATTCAACCACAATAATTGAGATCTCACTTATTTCTGCGTTTTATAAAGGATCGCTTCATCAGGTGGCCTCCTTTAGTCAAATATCTAACTATAAAAATGATTATATCAATAAATTAAAATTATTTGAAATTGAATGTCAAAATGAAATATCGACAACGTCAAACTGATTAACTGTCAATGAATATCATAACAACCTACTAAAATAAATAAAAATTAATAAAAATTTTACCTTTTATGTATAGTTTTGCATATATTTTCAGGTATTAACAATATTGTGTGAAACTAACTACTCAGTGGACAAAAGCCCCAACCTGCGTTGAATTACACCCACAATATCTACCCATATATTCCTTATTATTAGCTTTTGTAACATTTTTTACTGTTTAAGAAAGGTATTTTAAGCTAATATGTATCAAATCTCCTACAATTCCTATCAATGAAGTCATATGTATGTTCTCTGATACCAAACATCTAGGTATGCTAATGAACATCCACAGACAAAACTCTATACAATAATTATCTAAAAAATTTAATATATTTACTAACCTCTGGAGTGGGAACTCGAAATTCAACCACAATAATTGAGATCTCACTTATTTCTGCGTTTTATAAAGGATCGCTTCATCAGGTGGCCTCCTTTAGTCAAATATCTAACTATAAAAATGATTATATCAATAAATTAAAATTATTTGAAATTGAATGTCAAAATGAAATATCGACAACGTCAAACTGATTAACTGTCAATGAATATCATAACAACCTACTAAAATAAATAAAAATTAATAAAAATTTTACCTTTTATGTATAGTTTTCATATATTTTCAGGTATTAACAATATTGTGTGAAACTAACTACTCAGTGGACAAAAGCCCCAACCTGCGTTGAATTACACCCACAATATCTACCCATATATTCCTTATTATTAGCTTTTGTAACATTTTTTACTGTTTAAGAAAGGTATTTTAAGCTAATATGTATCAAATCTCCTACAATTCCTATCAATGAAGTCATATGTATGTTCTCTGATACCAAACATCTAGGTATGCTAATGAACATCCACAGACAAAACTCTATACAATAATTATCTAAAAAATTTAATATATTTACTAACCTCTGGTGTGGGAACTCGAAATTCAACCACAATAATTGAGATCTCACTTATTTCTGCGTTTTATAAAGGATCGCTTCATCAGGTGGCCTCCTTTAGTCAAATATCTAACTATAAAAATGATTATATCAATAAATTAAAATTATTTGAAATTGAATGTCAAAATGAAATATCGACAACGTCAAACTGATTAACTGTCAATGAATATTGTCACTGATTTCCCAATCCGTCTTTTTCTTACTTCCAGAAAAACGATCCGTTAATTAATTACTTCTTTATTAACTACTGAACACTACTAATTACAGGTCAACTAAACAATTATTTAATTAATCTCTATCTAAATCACTTTGATATCTCCAACTAAACACTTTAATTAAGACAGTAATACAAGAATTATACAAGACTAACTAACTCGGCCGTTTATTCTTCTTTATAGACCCAACGAATATTCCAGATATATTCCAGTATCTCTAGATCCCTTTTCTCGTACGACTGGAACGCTTCTCGTCGATTCCCGATTATTCCAGGCCGATCTCGATCACGGCATGTTGTTTGTTTACCAGAATGGCGTAGGGGCGATCGGGGCAATCTTAGGCAATTCGCGGTGCCACAGTCGTCGGTTTGGGAGTGAGTGGGGCAAATTCCGTGACACTGCCCCTCCTTAGGACCGATCATCCTGATCGGCTACACCTCTATACGGGGACAGACGCTCCAGATGGACGACCTTCATCTTACTCCTGGGAGTCCTCTGTATCCGGTAGACGACATCATTGATTCTTTTAATGACGGTGTAGGGGCCCTCCCAACGGTTCTGTAGTTTAGGCGATCTTCCTTTCTTCCGCGTGGGGTTGTACAGCCACACCAGGTCACCTTGTTGGAATCCGACTGTATTGGCCCGGACGTCGTATCGAGTCTTCATGCGATCGCTCTCTAGTCGCATTCGAGATCTGACTTGATCGTGTACGGCTGCTAGTCTTCGTTCTAGCTCATGGGTATAAGTGTCTGGCTCTGTGGGCTGTTCCGCAGGACGACCAAATACCAAATCTGCTGGAAGGCGAAGCTCTCTTCCAAAGATGATCCTTGCGAGAGTCTTCCCAGTCGTTTCATGGACAGCTGAGCGGTAAGCTAACAGGAAGAGTGGAATGAGCTTGTCCCAGTCTGTCTGGTTCTCGTTCACAAACATCCTCAGATTGGTTTCTAGTGTGGCGTTGAAGCGTTCCACCATACCATCTGACTGGGGATGCAGTGGGGTGGTCCTGGTTTTTCGGATTCCCATAAGCTCGCAGACCTTTCGGAACACACCTGATTCGAAATTTCTGCCCTGATCTGAATGTAGTTCCATGGGCACACCAAATCTGCAGAACAGGTTGTTGACTAGCGCTTCTGCTACGGTTGTGGTCTCTTGATTGGGAGGGGGTATACTTCCGGCCATTTGCTGAAGTAGTCCATGGCCACTAGTAGATATCGGTTCCCACTTTGGGTTTTCGGAAAGGGGCCAGCGATATCAATCGCAATCCTCTCAAACGGTGCTCCTACGATGTACTGGCGCATTTTGCCTCTGGAACGGGTCTTCGGTCCCTTGCTGGCTGCACATACGTCACATTTTCGGCACCAATCTTCTACATCCGTCCTACAGCTCAACCAGTAGAAACGCTCCCTAATCTTCTGTAGAGTCCTATTGATACCGAAATGTCCACCCCAGTACCTCCATGTACTTCCTGCAGCACTTCCTTGACCCGTGTCCTCGGGAGTAGTACTTGTTTCTTGACCTCCGTTCCGTCATTGTTCTCCCATGCTCTTTTTAGGACACCGTCTTCCAACACCAAGGAATTCCATTGAGCCCAATAGCTCTTTAATGTTGGGCTTTTACTGCTGACTTCAGCCCATGAGGGTCGGTTGTTGGCTTCTTTCCAGTCTAGTAAGGGCTTGATGTCACAGTCAGCTTGCTGGTCTTCCCGAATCGCCGCTGAACTCCATCTGTCTTCAGGTTGGGCTGCTACCACCTTACAAGGAACTGATGAGATGTCCTCTTTTCTTTCAAGACTACTACAGTGTTTGCAGTTGACAGGACAGGGTCTCCTAGAAAGGGCATCTGCATTTCCATGTTTCCTGCCGGCTCGATGTTCAACAACAAAGTGATATTCTTGCAGCCGTTCCAGCCACCTGGCCATCTGTCCTTCCGGGTTCTTAAACTGCAACAGCCATTTAAGGGAAGCGTGATCCGTTCTTAGAAGGAATTCTTGGCCATACAGGTATTTATGAAAGTGTTCTAGGCTCTTGACGATGGCAAGTAATTCTTTCCGAGTCACACAATAGTTCTTTTCGGCTTTTGACAGGACTTTACTGAAGTAGCCCACTACTCGCTCTTGGCCATCTTGTATTTGGGAAAGAACTCCGCCAATTCCAATGTTGCTTGCGTCCGTGTCCACTATAAATGGTTGTCCAGGTATTGGGTATGTCAAAATCGGGGTAGTGCAGAGGGCCTCTTTCAGCGTCTCAAAGGCTTGCTGGCATTTCGTCGTCCATTCGAACGGGATGTTGTCTTCTGTGAGTTTATGAAGAGGCTTGGCAATGTCCGAGAATCCTTGGACGAATCGTCGATAGTATGTGCATAGGCCAAGAAAACTTCGAACTTGATGTTTGTCTTTAGGAACCGGCCAGTTCTTTATGCACTCTGTCTTCTCCGGGTCTGTTTTCACACCGTTTGGAGTAATAATGTGGCCTAAGTATCTGACCTCCTTTTGGAACAGACTGCACTTCTTCGGGTTCAACTTCAGGTTCGCTGCTTTCAACTTCTTGAACACTTCGGACACGTTCTTCAGGTGCTCCTGGAAAGAGCGTCCCAGCACCACCACGTCGTCCAAGTAAATCAAGCAGGTCTCCCAATGCAGGCCATGAAGTACAGTTTCCATCAGTCGTTCAAAAGTGGCAGGGGCATTACATAGACCAAATGGCATTACATTGAACTGCCACAATCCATTTCCGGTAGTGAATGCTGTCTTTTCCTTGTCTTCTGGGCTGACCTCGACTTGCCAATATCCACTCTTTAAATCCAAAGTGGAAAACCATTGCGCACCAGCCAAGGTGTCCAGAGTATCGTCAATCCTCGGTAATGGGTAACTGTCTTTCTTGGTGACGTCATTTAATTTTCTGTAGTCCACACAAAATCGGGTGGAGCCGTCTTTCTTCTTGACCAGAACTACAGGAGAAGCCCAAGGACTCTGAGATGGCTCTATGGTGCCTTGATTTTGCATCTCGATTAACATCTTGTTAACTTCTTCTCGCTTGGCTAGTGGAAGTCCTCGTGGTGGCTGCTTTATAGGAGATGATGAACCAGTATCGATTCGATGCTTCACTACATTTGTTCTCCCAAAGTCGCCCGGTTTAAGTGCAAACACATCTTCATTTTCACTTAGCAGCTCTTCCAGTTGTTCCACCTCCATCTCTGTTAACCTTTCCTTGGCCCTATCCACGATGTCCCTTAGACATTCCGGTAGACTGGTCTTGTTTGGTTTCTTCTCCATTTCGTTGTCTTCTTTGAGTGTTCTGACCATGATAACAGGTTCACAGACTCCTACTTCAGTTCCCTTTGTAATTTTCTGTGGAAAGGTTTTCAGGTTAACTACCCGTACTATTGTCGTTTTCTCTGGTTTAATCAGGGTGCGGCCGGTGACTATAGATTTATTGAACAGATCCGGATTACTGGGTTCCACCACTCCAACACTGCAAGACATTTCCCCATCCATTACAGTGGCAACCAATGTTTCGGTCTGACCAGGTAGTACCACATCTTCTTTAACAACAAGTCTCCGTACAGCGTTATTCTCAGTGGTGGTCGTTAGCACTACTTCCTCACCCATTATCCGTAGCGTACCAGCATTCAAATCTAAGTTCAAAACCTTTGCTCGTAGTAAGTCTAATCCGAGTATGACATTGTCCGATATATCTTCTACCAGGGCTCTGTGTTTGAATTTGACATCTCCTAATTCTATGTCAAGCTCGCATTCCCTTGACTGGCAGTTGTTGTCCATTGGCTGTTGTAAGGACATAACGCTTGGCAGGGCTCTTAATACGCCAATCACCAATAATATCCGGTCGTACAATAGTTCTTGCCGCTCCAGTGTCGATTACCATAGGGAACATACGACCAAAAATAATGCCTTCTACTAGCAAGGAGTCAGAGTCCTGGAGACGTGACAACGTAACTTCTTCTCGTGGGGCATGGTAGGAGGACGCAGCCGGCTTTTGCCCCGTCAAGCCGGCTGACCCTAGTTTTCCTGTGTAGCTGCCGCCTGGGAGTCGCGCTTTGCTGATCCGTGACCGGGGCCCTACACTGTCTTTTTAGATGTCCTGTCTGTCCACAGTTCCAGCATTTAAGAAAGCGATCCCTTCGACTATCAAATTGTTCTTTCTTTGGCCCAGTAGATGGGCTGAATTTATCAATAATCTCCTTTAGCGTCTTTATTAGGTCTCCATTTGCCATACTATCGCTGTTATCACTGATGGCCCGAACTTTAACATGTCTACCGGATGCCACCTTTGCTGCCTCGAATTCCAGCGCATGTGAAAGAGCGTCATTCAACGTTTTAGGTCTAGCGAGCCGTAGTGCCTGCTGAGTTTCGCAATCTCTTAGGCCGTCGATAAAAACTTGGATGGAGAGCTGATCTACAAATTCGGACGGGGCTGTTGGATAAGCCAATCGAACCAGTCTGGCAACATCGGTCTCAAAATGTTGTAAATTCTCTCCACTTTGTTGGTGACGATTTTTCAATTGTGCCTGGTACACTTGCTGCAGGTGTTTATCCCCATATCTCATTTCCATATGCTGTTTTAGAATATCGTAGCTATTCTGTTGCCCAGCAGGAACTCCTTGTAAGACGTCAAGAGCTTCCCTCGTAGAGCAACTATTAGAGCTGTAGCCTTTTCATATTCAGACCAATCGTGTGCTGCAGCTGCTGCTACAAACTGACGCAGATATACATTCCAGGAAACCTTGCCGTCGAATTCAGGGGGTCTCGTCTTCTGAGTTCGGATAACAGGTCCTTCTGATTTGATTACGCCCTCCTTTGCTATCTTGTCTAATTTATGTCGAAGCTCTTCTCTAACCTGATTTATTTCTTTATCCATTTCCATTTTTTGTGCTAACAGCTTCTCTTCTACTTGTGTCACTTTATGTAACTGCTCCTCTAGTTTTTCTTCTACTTGTGTCACTTTATGTGACTGCTCCTCTAGTTTTTCTTCTAGTGTATTCTCCAATCTTTCTAACTTTATCTGCATTTCTTTCGTCTGATTTTCCATTTTACGCCCTTGTTCTTCGAATTTCTCTTGCATTGTCCGTCCCTGTTCTTCTAATTTCTTTTCCAAGTTCTCTTGCATCGTTTGGGACTGATCTTCGATTTTATGCCCTTGTTCTTCAAATTTTTCTTGCATTGTCTTTGTCTGGTCTTCCATTTTATGTCCCTGCTCTTCTAATTTATTTTGCATTGTCTGCATCATTTCTAATAGTTTTGCCAGTTGTGCATCCATATTGACTTGACTTCTAGTTACAGGCATTCACTCTATTTGGAAAGTTCTAGAATGTCCAGGAATGTGTTTGTAAATGTCACCGTTGACTTCCTTACAATGATACGAGTGCACTGATATGCCACACTTGGGTCTTTGTCTCACTTCGGTAGAAAGTTCTAGAATGTTCGAGAATGTCCTTCGCGAATAACACCGTTCACTTCCTTAAGTCACGACGAGTGCGGTGATATGTCACACTTGGGTCTTTGTCTCACTTCGGTAGAAAGTTCTAGAATGTTCGAGATTGTCCTTCGCAAATACCACCGTTCACTTCCTTAAGTCACGACGAGTGCGGTGATATGCCACACTTGGGTCTTTGTCTCAC
The DNA here is from genome assembly GCA_025584915.1 of Monochamus saltuarius. NCBI lineage: Eukaryota > Metazoa > Arthropoda > Insecta > Coleoptera > Cerambycidae > Monochamus > Monochamus saltuarius. The sequence goes on along the minus strand of CM046721.1, from coordinate 45,678,067 downwards.
TGCCGGATAAAGTTCTAGAATGTTCGAGATTGTCCTTCGCGAATACCACCGTTCACTTCCTTAAGTGACGACGAGTGCGGTGATGTGTCACACTTAATTCTGTGTTTAACTCCCGTATAAAGTTCTAGAATGTTCCAGATTGTCCTTCGCGAATAACACCGTTCACTTCCTTAAGTCAAGACGAGTGCGGTGATATGTCACACTTGGGTCTTTGTCTCACTCCCGTACAAAGTTCTAGAATGTTCGAGATTGTCCTTCGCGAATACCACCGTTCACTTCCTTTCGACAAGACGAGTGCGGTGATATATCACACTTCGGTCTTTATTCCACCCACGCACAGGGTTCCAGAAAGTTCTTCCAACTTTCACTTAAACCCACTCACGCACAGGGTTCCAGAAAGCTCCTCAAACTTCCAGTTAATTCCCACTTTGTGGGCGTGGGTTCGAATCCCACTTCTGACACCAAATTGTCACGGATTTCCCAATCCGTCTTTTTCTTACTTCCAGAAAAACAATCCGTTAATTAATTACTTCTTTATTAACTACTGAACACTACTAATTACAGGTCAACTAAACACTTATTTAATTAATCGCTATCTAAATCACTTTGATATCTCCAACTACTAACTTCACTTAAACACTGTAATACAAGACTTATACAAGACTAACTAACTCGGCCGTTTATTCTTCTTTTATAGACCCAACGAATATTCCAGATATATTCCAGTATCTCTAGATCCCTTTTCTCGTACGACTGGAACGCTTCTCGTCGATTCCCGATTATTCCAGGCCGATCTCGATCACGGCATGTTGTTTGTTTACCAGAATGGCGTAGGGGCGATCGGGGCAATCTTAGGCAATTCGCGGTGCCACAGGGGGCAAATTCCGATAATAATATCATAACCTACTAAAATAAATATAAATAATAAAAATTTTTACCTTTTATGTATAGTTTTTCATATATTTTTAGGTATTAACAATATTGTGTGAAACTAACTACTCAGTGGACAAAAGCCCCAACCTGCGTTGAATTACACCCACAATATCTACCCATATATTCCTTATTATTAGCTTTTGTAACATTTTTTACTGTTTAAGAAAGGTATTTTAAGCTAATATGTATCAAATCTCCTACAATTCCTATCAATGAAGTCATATGTATGTTCTCTGATACCAAACATCTAGGTATGCTAATGAACATCCACAGACAAAACTCTATACAATAATTATCTAAAAAATTTAATATATTTACTAACCTCTGGAGTGGGAACTCGAAATTCAACCACAATAATTGAGATCTCACTTATTTCTGCGTTTTATAAAGGATCGCTTCATCAGGTGGCCTCCTTTAGTCAAATATCTAACTATAAAATGATTATATCAATAAATTAAAATTATTTGAAATTGAATGTCAAAATGAAATATCGACAACGTCAAACTGGTTAACTGTCAATGAATATCATAACATAACATAAAATAAATAAAAATTAATAAAATTTTATCTTTTATGTATAGTTTTTCATATATTTTCAGGTATTAACAATATTGTGTGAAACTAACTACTCAGTGGACAAAAGCCCCAACCTGCGTTGAATTACACCCACAATATCTACCCATATATTCCTTATTATTAGCTTTTGTAACATTTTTTACTGTTTAAGAAAGGTATTTTAAGCTAATATGTATCAAATCTCCTACAATTCCTATCAATGAAGCGATCCTAATGAAACGCAGAAATAAGTGAGATCTCAATTATTGTGGTTGAATTTCGAGTTCCCACTCCAGAGGTTAGTAAATATATTAAATTTTTTAGATAATTATTGTATAGAGTTTTGTCTGTGGATGTTCATTAGCATACCTAGATGTTTGGTATCAGAGAACATACATATGACTTCATTGATAGGAATTGTAGGAGATTTGATACATATTAGCTTAAAATACCTTTCTTAAACAGTAAAAATGTTACAAAAGCTAATAATAAGGAATATATGGGTAGATATTGTGGGTGTAATTCAACGCAGGTTGGGGCTTTTGTCCACTGAGTAGTTAGTTTCACACAATATTGTTAATACCTGAAAATATATGAAAACTATACATAAAAGGTAAAATTTTTATTAATTTTTATTTATTTTAGTAGGTTGTTATGATATTCATTGACAGTTAATCAGTTTGACGTTGTCGATATTTCATTTTGACATTCAATTTCAAATAATTTTAATTTATTGATATAATCATTTTTATAGTTAGATATTTGACTAAAGGAGGCCACCTGATGAAGCGATCCTTTATAAAACGCAGAAATAAGTGAGATCTCAATTATTGTGGTTGAATTTCGAGTTCCCACTCCAGAGGTTAGTAAATATATTAAATTTTTTAGATAATTATTGTATAGAGTTTTGTCTGTGGATGTTCATTAGCATACCTAGATGTTTGGTATCAGAGAACATACATATGACTTCATTGATAGGAATTGTAGGAGATTTGATACATATTAGCTTAAAATACCTTTCTTAAACAGTAAAAAATGTTACAAAAGCTAATAATAAGGAATATATGGGTAGATATTGTTGGTGTAATTCAACGCAGGTTGGGGCTTTTGTCCACTGAGTAGTTAGTTTAACACAATATGTTTAATACCTGAAAATATATTAAAAAACTATAAATAAAAGGTAAAATTATTTATTAATTTTTATTTATTTTAGTAGGTTGTTATGATATTCATTGACAGTTAATCAGTTTGACGTTGTCGATATTTCATTTTGACATTCAATTTCAAATAATTTTAATTTATTGATATAATCATTTTTATAGTTAGATATTTGACTAAAGGAGGCCACCTGATGAAGCGATCCTTTATAAAACGCAGAAATAAGTGAGATCTCAATTATTGTGGTTGAATTTCGAGTTCCCACTCCAGAGGTTAGTAAATATATTAAATTTTTTAGATAATTATTGTATAGAGTTTTGTCTGTGGATGTTCATTAGCATACCTAGATGTTTGGTATCAGAGAACATACATATGACTTCATTGATAGGAATTGTAGGAGATTTGATACATATTAGCTTAAAATACCTTTCTTAAACAGTAAAAAATGTTACAAAAGCTAATAATAAGGAATATATGGGTAGATATTGTGGGTGTAATTCAACGCAGGTTGGGGCTTTTGTCCACTGAGTAGTTAGTTTCACACAATATTGTTAATACCTGAAAATATATGAAAACTATACATAAAAGGTAAAATTTTTTATTAATTTTTATTTATTTTAGTAGGTTGTTATGATATTCATTGACAGTTAATCAGTTTGACGTTGTCGATATTTCATTTTGACATTCAATTTCAAATAATTTTAATTTATTGATATAATCATTTTTATAGTTAGATATTTGACTAAAGGAGGCCACCTGATGAAGCGATCCTTTATAAAACGCAGAAATAAGTGAGATCTCAATTATTGTGGTTGAATTTCGAGTTCCCACTCCAGAGGTTAGTAAATATATTAAATTTTTTAGATAATTATTGTATAGAGTTTTGTCTGTGGATGTTCATTAGCATACCTAGATGTTTGGTATCAGAGAACATACATATGACTTCATTGATAGGAATTGTAGGAGATTTGATACATATTAGCTTAAAATACCTTTCTTAAACAGTAAAAAAAACTCTTCTCAAGTGGCACGCTTAGGTAATCATACCACACGTATCTTCCGTACTCATCTCTGTGTTGTGAATTAGTTACTCTCTATTATTTTCGACTTTGGGTAATTGATAAAACAAGATAAAAACTTTAAATTTTGAAATAATTCTTATTATTTTTATTATCTAACGCCTCGAAATTGGTAAAAACTGTTATATCACTGTTTCTACTTTAAAAATAATGAATGTTATGTAATGCAATTATTTTTGTCATTTTTGTATATTTTTTATACCTGATCGACTTCAAATTTAGTACGCCTATGAAATATTGCTCCTCGCACGCTTCGCCTGTCGCGCTTGTCAACAAGCTAGCGATTAGTCACTCTCTACAATTTTGGAAGTCTGGTCATCAAAATTTGTAGGAAATGTCACTTTAATTTTTCTGGTACCTACCATAATTTATAAAATCAATAGTACAATTTTAATATGCTATATTTCAGAAACCTCGAGTTTTAACATAACAGTAGTAGTTTTTAACAGCATATTGTTTTTAACAAAGTTAATTTAGTTGTTCTATCTGCCACCGCTGTCAGTAAATTCTGTTGTACCTTGTATTACCGCATACAATGGGGCATTTTGTGTAGGTTGAAATATTTTCTCATCTTTAGACTTCGTACACTCGGTATCGTTTTACTTAACAAGTACATCAATTATGCTATTTAGACTAATTTGGAAATGGCAGACATACATTTCTTTGTGGTCAACATAATGGCAATGCCCTGGAAAGAAACCCGTCGTCTGTACATTTAGACGTGAAGTCCCTTCTTGATGAAGGGTATTCAAATTTTCTTATATTCGTTGTAAGTTATTAAAGGAAAGCAACTAAATGAAGCAGAAAGAGATCTCGAACGAAATGTAATAATTGGACAAAATTTACTTACAACCAAATGTAAATAACCATCTATATATTTTTTTACTATCTATAGAAGAATAATTAATAAAACGAACCTACACTATTTAGTGTATATACTTAAATTATTTTAACTATAGATTACACATTGGAAAATATAATAACAAAAGAAATAAAAATTACATATCCTTCGTGTGCCTGTCTAAAATAATAAATTATAAAATTAGGTACATAAGACAAAAGTAAAGCTTGTTGTGGTACGTGAAATAAAAAAAACTTATTTTACAATTACTTATTCTATCTTTTTATAATACATCGATCATTTCGACAACAATCGAAAATTTCTCAGATATATCAAGTAATATCTAGATAAGAATAAGTGTTCTCCATTTAACTTAGATATTTATTTGGTACTTTAATTTTCGAACACCGTTATATAACCGCTGCTAAATAAATTCGTTTTGTAAGTAAAATCTATTCTACAAAGTGTCCCTAAAAGGTCTTTACAACGCTCTACCAGATACAGTGCTGCTCAAAATAAGTCGATTTAACTAAATTTACCTTAGTCTAAAGTTGCCTCGTTTAGGCGCTATACGACCCTAAAGTTACAATTTTGAAAACGTTTTTTTTTTATAAATTTAAGACGCTTTATACGATTTTGCTAAAATTAAATTTGAATTGTGATTTGCAGGGCTATTCATTTCCTTCCAACGTTTCCGATTTTTTACTGTTTAAGGGAGGCTCAGCTACCCTTAGACGGCCCCCAAAATGAATGTGCTCCTAGTATGTGTTTTATAACCATATTATCTTCCTCTGGTGTGATTTGCAGGGTGGCTAATCATTTCCACTATATTGCCTCTATCGTTTTTAATGCTAACATGTTTTGCTACCCGTTCCCGTATTTAATATTTCCATACCTGAGTTCTGTGCGTACGCCTATGGGTGTTAGGGTATTCTCGGTAAATTGGCTGGTAATTTTTAGCTGCTAACTTCACACCGGTGTTTAGGTATAGGTATAGGAGCTTAAAATTAATGGGTACTGTTAAAGACTGCATGCTTTTGTATGTCCTGCCATAGGTAGATAACATTAAAACTGTCAATCAATAGCTAGCCATACATGAAAGCATTTTTTTGACGGACTTAATCTACGGATTGAGCTCACTTATTTTTCTGCGGATCAGCAACCGGATTCTGATTACTGGAATTCGTCTCGTATCGAGTATTTTGACAGTTTAGTGACCTTTATTTCAAATATAAATAAATGCCACTGCACTGTCAAAGCACTCGATACGAGACGAATTCCAGTAATCAGAATCCGGCTGCAGATCTGCGCACTCTCACAGATAACATTAACGTATGTCAAATTTACTTTATCAAATCCACCGACGGTCTAGATCCGTTCTTGTATGGTGGAAATCGGCAATTTTTCAATGTTGTCTGGAACTTCGTTGTGTGCTCAGTGAAGTTTATTTTTTTTATAATATATATATGTACATGCATCCCTAAAAGTTGTTCCTCATCCTTTTGAAATATACAGTAGCTGTGAACAAAAGGATTTTTCCGCTCTTAACCATGAGGAAATGAGGAATGAGGATGAGGAAATAAAAAAAGGCACACAACATAATTAAAATATTTTAACCTGTTGGTGTTGCTGCGAAGAATTAACTATGGGAAAATGCCAGTCCTGTCTGCACGTATACAGATTTGGAAAGTGAGGATCTTGATGGTGAATTGTGTTTTGCCGCTTGCGTGTATTTGTGTCATGCTACACGCATAGTTCCACCACAGCGTGCTCCCACTCTTCGCATAAGGCAGTGTTGCCAGGTGGGAAAAATTCAGTGCATGAGAATAATTTCAAAATAGCATGAGGTTTGGAGAAAAAAGCATGAGATGGCTTAATTTATCAAAAACACCTCTTGACACAGCTTAATTTTTAATTACTTTTGTAATGCCATTTTTATTTCATTAAAAAGCATTATGTTATGCTATTTTATCATAATATTACATTGTAAGTAGGTACTTACAGGTAGTTACTTAAAAGTTATTAACCACGTAACCTTTCTAATTTATTTTATTGTTAGGCCGGGCGAACGTTGAGGCGCAGTTGACGTGACGCAGGGTGACTCACGGGTCGTAAAATCTGTTGTTTCCAGAAAATGTAGGTACCCTTATGGAATAGAGTTAAGAATCACTGCAATACAGCGTGAATACAGCACACACACCGCATATCCGTCGACTGTCATACCCGTTTATGTATTCATTGCTAATTATTAAGAGAGCAGTCTACAATAAAGGACATTTCAAGTACCCAAATATTGTAGATACCTACCTCTATCTATTCAATTTTGCCCTCAATTTTGCCTTTATTTGATTTTGAGATTTTTAGCCAAAAATCCACACAACCTTGCGAAAAATCATATTGTACAAAAGATGATATGAAGTAGTTGAAATTATAGTTTACTGCTAACAATGATATGAAAAGTTTCAATAGTAATTTTGTTAAATTCGTTCATAGGAAAATTTCAAATATTATAAGTAATCATCTTTTATTTCAGGGTACTACGCAGAAGATTTATCTATTGCTCAAGAGGTACGAGGGAATCATACCGTTAGGGTAAAAAATGAATCCCGAGGATTTCACTTAAACAATCTTTCTTATGCAGGGCCCATAGTTATGGGAGTCGGAGGTAAGAAAATATTGACTGAAGTATTGATTTTTGTTTTACATTGAGGATATAACAGTGACGTTGCTACAATTTTATTGATATATTTTTAATAGTATTTCGATTATTTCGATATATCAGAGATAGTACGTCATACTTGGTATTTACAACGCGATTTACTCAAAGTATTAACATGCAAACAGACATACCAACAGTTTGTATAGATTCAAACACGGAACTTTAGGAAACACCTACTCTAGTACTGCTCTAGACAGTTAGGGTTATTCGTCAGATACCTCACCTATGGCATATGCCTGGTGGGCTACTGGCAGTGATGTTAGCTATTTGTTATAGGTTTTTCAGGTGTAATTAAATGCTGGTTGTGGCATTAGCCTGTAGAGTAGTTGCTTCCTGGAATTCCGTGTTTGCAAAATATCGTTCTCGTTGAACGCGATAGTGTTCAATAGCTTTCAGTGGTGTCTACTCAGATGAAGCGCGCTTCTTGTCTGTGGCTTTTGAATCTGGCATTCAGTAGCGAATGGCTGCTAGATGTAGCTTGTCTACAACGCGTACTCATATAGATACAATTTGAATAGAAGCTAAGCCAAATTAGAAGGAAGTTTGAAACAATTCTACTGTCAGAGTTATCCGCTGAAAAAAAACTATTGCAATTGGTTAGACCATTTTAAAAAAAAGCTTTGTCTTAATTATTTTTCAAAGAATGCATCGTTCACAGTTAAAACCAAAAACAACGACACTGTTAAAATGATTCTGCAGCAAAATGATTTATTGCTAAGTTATTAAAGTTTCGTTAAAAATTGACTATTAAATTATTATGAATATAAGCTATACTTTATGTGACTGAGCATGAAAGTTTAAAAAAAGTAAAAATGGATTAATGTTGAGTCATAAGGTTTTATCTAACGGATAACCTGTTACTTGGAGTAGTAGGTGCTTGCAACAGATTCATTAATTCATGTCACGGTACCTGATGAAAAACCCATAAGAAAAGGTCATTTACTATAGTTGGAGATGATTGAATAAACTTATACAAAAAATACATAACAATACATCCTGTTCTGATTCAAGAAAATAGGCTCTTCATAAAATATGTCCATAGTAAATACACCTGAAACGTTATGGGAATCCATAAGATTGTAATTGAGGCAAAAGAAGTGGCCTTATACTTCAAGTTGCGCAATTGGAAGGAATACTCGGCAACTATGTTGGCTGATTTTGGAGAAGATATTACCTATTTAAAACTATACGGGGAGTAGAAATTTGATACAGTTACTGTAGGGTATATCGAAGAGTCATTACAGAACAAAAAAGACATTGCGACCAAGAGCCTTGTGCACAATACTGTTAAAATATCGATTTCTCCAAGGCTTTCGGTAAACTATCACTAATGAGCTAATTAACTGTGAGGATGAACCAGATAAACAGAATGATGCATATTAGAGCAAGCAGTAAGATTTTATTAGAAACGTTTAATTGTTTAACATGGAGTCTAACAGTGATATGTATTCATAGTCCTTCTCCGATCGCCAGAGAACGATTTCCTCCCGAAATTATATGAATTTCGTTATGAAATTCACATAATTTCGGACTGACAGTGTACTGTAACAGTAATATTCTATATCTCCTCCCAGAAATTATGCGAATTTCATAATGAAATTCTTATAATTTCGGGAAGGAGACTGCTCTCCGGCGACCAGAGGCGGACTATGAATACCACTGTATGAGAACTTCAGAATCCATTACGAGCGCATTTTTGCAAAATGCCAGTTTGAATAATTTCACGTTTAATTTTAACTTCAAGTAAATAATAATGTTCTTTAGAATGTCACTGATTGTTTGATCTGAAAAAATAGAAATATAAAGTTGTACGTAAATACTATGTGAGTATATTAGAGCGGCGTATACGTTGCCGGAGTATACCATTAGCTGTTTATGTACCAAGGGCGTTATATAGATGATTATGCTCGGAGGGCGACGGATTCAGTTGCTTGATGGGCATAATAATCATCCAGTAGAGCCAGTGGTGCATACAAAATTTTATATTTCACTTCATACGAAATATAGGACGTCATGGCTTTGACATTTCTTGATTTGTGGTTTTGATTGATGTAATACATCAGTACTAGATATTTTCAAACATAAGAACATACGAAATATAAAGGATACTAGATATATAGTCACACCCATATCACCTGTGACATTCCTAATGAATCTTTTTCACGTCCGCTGCCATGAAAATATCTAGCACTGACGTATTCGTCCAGTATTCCACCAGTGTAAACCACAAATCAAGAAACGTCAAAGCTATGACATTATAAAATCTTGTATGCTCCTCCTATTGGATGATTCTGATCGTAGTTCGGATTTAGGAGTAATTTGTCAACTACACTTGCAATAGATAAGTTGAGCTCATATAATGGGTACGATGAGGGTAAATATGTGTGTTCAATGTTTTTTGATCTCACTAAAGCTTTTTATAGTATGTCATGATATACTTATCGACAAAATGATTTTTTTTGGTTTTGCACCTGAAAGCACGTTACTGATTAAGTCTTACATCTGCCATCGACAACAATATGTATTGTATAATAAAACAAATCAAATATTTTAAACTTAAATTACGGTGTACCTCAAGGTTCTGTCCTACGACCGTTGTTATTTCTATTGTGTGTTAACCATTTTCCAACCAGTGTAAGAAATGACGTATTTGTGATTCTCTTCTCCTCAAGTTGGATACGTCGCCCTCCGGGCATAATCGTCTACATAACGCCCTTGGTACATTAGCTGTCACAATATAAATTTGAAAGATTAATTCAGACTGAAATCAAATATAAAACAATTGAGAGAAGAACAGGAAACATCAAGAATATTTATTGAAATCGTTAACTGCCGATAAGAATAAAATAAAAATTTCTTTGTCAAAGAATTAGTATACACTACCGAGATGAATGACAATATCATCAGATTTTAGCCTCATATTCGAATGGAAAATTTCAAACGTGAATAGACTCGACTGTTAAGGCATTTCTGACAAATCCACATCTTTTGAAATAATACTGGTTACTATGGAATTCCTTAGTCGTGTCTAATGGTCTGTTAAATACAGTATAGGAGAGTAACCAAAAAAGTTGCTGTCATGATTTTATTTTATAAAAACATTAATTGGAATAGCTTAATATCTTACAAATAAAACAATTTTTTGAATTCAAATTCCTCAAACCTCTCCTAATTAAGAAGAATGCTGATACAACATGTAATTTTGTTAAAATCTGTAGATGCTATGAAGGAACTGCACTGTATCAAGTTCTATCTCTTCAATGGTGTTTAAATAAAAAAATGTATTTCTCATTTTAAAGAACGACATTTTAGAAAATATTGCTCAATTTGATATGTTTGGTAAATATTCAATTTTCATTTCTGAATCAATGATTTCCTATTTCTAAATGTTTTATTATAATCCTTCATAAAAATGATACATTTTGACAGGTGAGGAAAAGACATAAACTTATTCGTTTTCAGAAAAACGGTTTACAGAAAATGAAATAAATAATATCTTACAAAGAGTGTAGGTATATCTAAAGAGTATATCTAGCGGTATATTGTAAACTAGTAAACTGAATAACTAGTAGTTATATAAATAGTTATTTATGCAACAAGTACAAAAAGTAAGTGCAATAAGCACTTTTTGTACAAGTTGCATACAAAATTTTTTCTACGGTCATGTAAAATCCAAAAAATGTTATTTAGATGACACTAAGTCTAGGAAAATGTGACGTCGACTTGAACGTTTATGTTTGTCATGATGACAAAACGCTGTAGTAGAATGACAGATGAATGCAATAAATATTTTATTGCACTAGTGCAATAAAGAACCACTTTTTCCACTAAATATAGTTCAATAAAGTTTTGTTTTTTGCATGAACGTAGAAAAAATAAATAAGAGTTTAATAATTTCTAAATTGTTATGCTATCAAAAATATACCAGTAATTTCAATTAAAAGTTGGAAGTTTCATATAACAAACTTCCGTACTTTTATTAATATTAAAAATAAAATTGTCATTTCATATAGTTTAGTAAACTCGGTAAGTCACAACTTGAAAATTTGTTTAATGTATAAACTTTTCCCATGAAAAGCTAAATTGTTGGCTATGAGTAACTAGCAGTAATTAATTTAAACTAACGGTAATAAAACTTTTTCTATACATATATTTTCGTCACAGCTCGCCCAGTACATGGAGAAAATGCTGAAAGCTTGTAGCCAGCAAAACATCGATTAGTTTTTTGCTCAGGGTGTCTAACTTTCAACTTTTTTGCCCAGTGATTGCTGTTTCACAGTCATTACTTTCTTTAATAATGATCAGATGGCCGTCAACTGATAGACAGCTTTGACGGTTTGTCGAAGCGTTATAACTAGGTTACGTGCCTCTTAGTTTACAGGCACTATACAGAATTACCTTTGGACAATAGAAACATGCTACATATTCTCATATTTGTTATTGTATTTTAATAATTTCGAACTGTAAAAAATATATTCGTACAATTAAGATTTAAAAAAATATGGTTGTTACTTTTGCACAACGTACACAGTTACTGATCCAGATAATGTTGGTAAAGTATTTTTAATGAATCTTTATAAATTTAACCTCCGATTATTAAATTTTAATTGAATTAGTAAGTTAGCAATACCCACATCAGTAACAAATCCTCATTACTTTATCTATACGATATATATCTTCACAAAAATGTTATACCTGATGTCAATATGTAGTCACTATTTTCCCTATCCAAGTTATCTTCAATTCGGTAGAATCGTTCGTTGATTTTTAAAATATTCAAACCGTCACCAATGACAATAAGAAGTGCTTGAAGATTTTCTGGAACTTTGAACTACAGTGCCCAGTAAGATTGAGATATAGAAATTTACCAAAAATGGTCTGCCAGTTTACAGAATCATTCATCTGGGCTTTGCATGCTAGTCCTTTAAATAAATTGTTTTTCTTCTTTTTGCTTCTTTCAATTATATTATAACTTTATCTTTGTGAAAGTAAGGCATTTTCAATTTTAAACTTATCTAGCTCTAGTTTCTACTCAATTTCCAGTTTTTACTCCAATGTGATCATGACTGATATTGGAATTAAGAGCTACTCTTAAGGGAACTGTTTTGTGTCTGGGTTATTCCTGATCAAGCTGTGACTGCTATAGATTCATAAGCTCCGTTTTATCACCACAATTCCAATACTAAATGCTTCGTTGACTGCTGCAATTAGTAGAAAGGAATACCTTTCTGATAGCTACCCAAAAAAATTGCGCAAGTTCTTCAACAATTCTTCATCATTTATCTATTCTCTGAAAACTAAATTGCCTCGCTCTGTCTAGACCGCCCGTAGATACTGCAACGCCTAGGCCACAGCTTCGGAAATATTTGTATGCCTCAATGTTTGTCTGATTTTAGTAACCCGAAGGCTTCCGATAAAGCTACTCAGAATTCTGTGGGGTGAGCTAGTTTCAATATCCGTGTTATATCTATTTCAAACAACTGCAGGTATTCTTCAACGTTTTGTCTTTTGCCCTTTAATTGTGCCTGGTAAACATATAGTCATTATTTGTCAAAGCTGCTGTTTCGAACAGTTTTAGGTAGGTGCTACATCACCCTCTATCATATTATGTTGTCGGCTTAATTATATAGCCTAAGAATATTATTTCACTATGTAACTTTATTAATTCTTTCTACAACTTAAACTCACATTTCAATTGAATAATTTCCTTTCTTCGACACGATTTTAGAAAGTACACGTTCCACAAATAAAAATTAGATTGTAATACATGTCATTCCAGCATACTGTGCTAGAATGACATTGTCTCACACTGTGTTAGAATGTTATTCTATGTCATTCCAGCATACTGTGTTAGAATGACATTCTATTGCACTGTGTTAGAATGTTATTCTAACATACTCTGATGGAATATGTACAAATAAGCAACTTTTTTGTATGATTTCTCCACACTCGCAAACCGTAGTCCTCACCTTCGGCTCGGGCTACAAACTTTTTGCTCGTGTGGAATATATGCCATTCCACAACTTGTTGTAGAATGTACTATTCCATCAGCTTCTTCAAAATCTTCAAAATGACTTCATTCATAGGATAAATAAATGAAATAAAAAAATGTATACACATAAAAAAATTGTTAATTTGTCAATTCTTTCTCGTCATTGCTAATATCTTTCACCATTTCCATTAATTGAGTTGAAAAGACGCGTTTATAATGCTAAATAATTTACGCTTTTTTATGTTAATTATTTTGATTTATTTCAAACTCACCGTTATTATTATTAGATAAATATTTAAAATAGCTGCAATATCGTACAATTAGAGGTTATTATAGAAAAGCTATATTTCATTCAAATACAGGCAAATTTGTGGCAAACTGAATTATGCGCTACTATTAACACTTTCATGGACCTTTAATTATGAACAATGTATTCTACGAAAGAATCTGAAAAAGCACAAAAAATGTTTTAATTGTTTGTACAGTTGAAGGAAATCCTTCATATATCTCATAGTCCTGATGCTACTTGTTGCTTAATTTTTGTCAAATTTCTTCAATCTTCAATAGTTCTTGGACAGTAGGAGTAAAGTGTATAGCATAGATCACACTTAAAGTTAAGTGTGCACTTAGCTTTGCAATTTACAAAACAACATTGCAAATAGTTTCGCACCACACTTTAATAAGTTTCCATTAAGTTTAGATATGAAATAAAATATTGAAAGGCATCTTATTTAAGTCTACCTTAAATGAAAAGTCACACTTAAGAGAAGTGCTGACTATGAATTCAGCCCTTAATCTTTGAAGGGTTATAGACAGGTTAAGAAAATAATATAAATTCTTTTTAATTTTCTGGACAATAATAAAAGATTGAACAAAAATTTATTTTGTTACATATACCTGAAAAACTATTATAAATATATTTGCTTAAAATTGTTACTTGATTTCATAATAATTAATGTTGTTGCAGGCTTCATTGTTGTAGCAGCGTGTGTGATGACTTTTGAAGCTCGCGATTCAGCAGCAAAAGTTGTGCCTGCTAGATTTAAGTTAAGTACAACTGGCCCTCCAAGCACCGTGTGCGCTCATGGAGGTTACAGTAGACATGGTTCCTTAAGAACTTCTGGATCACAGACTGGCACTAGCGTACAACATACACATCAACATTCGCATTATCACTCATCATCTGCTGACAGACGTGCATTGACACAGTCTTTCATGCATTTTTCAAGGGGCCTTGCGTTAGAGACTCAACATAACAAAAATATGCTCAAAGTTCCACAGGTACGTAAACCATCAAATAGATTCCATATGAGAAATTCGCAGAGTACGAGAGCTAATCAAGAAAAACTGAGACTACTTTTTTTCTTTAACTTCCTTGATAGTTACATGCTTCTATCTTCGATATGTGAAATGTTCGATATGTGAATTTTTATAAATAATGTCCACAGGCGGCAGCACAACGTACCGTTGATTGTTAGTAATCGTGTTGTACACATTGCTTGTATATCACAAAATGAATGTGACGGAGCAATACGGAGTGAATAATTCTGTTTATGTTCAAAGTATACGGATTTAGAAACCTATGGAATGTTGCATCAAGCGTATGGTAACAATGCATTCATGCAAGGAACTAAGTACTTCAAAGAAGGTCCATTATTTTGCACAGCGTTTTTACAATAATTGAAGTTTTTTTTGGAAAAACAACATATGCTAGTTTGTAGTGGTTTCGTGTTGGCGACTTTATTATATTAATCGTATCTTTAATATCTCGTTAAGCTCATGATTATTTCTAAAAAACGAGATAAATCCGAGGATCATTTGAAATGCTGATATTTTCGTAAGAAAGAACACAGAAGTCAGGTCGAATTTGCCGAAAAAATAATATCATTATTAATATTTTTGCGGGAAGTTTAGCTCACTTTTATGGTTTTTACGGAACTATCAACATATCAGACGCTTGTTTCTCGGATTTATGTCGTTTTTAGGGATTAATTGTGAACTTAATTTGAAATTAAAAATAGGGTTGACATAATAATGCCGCCAACACGAAAGCACTAAAAATTGACATACGTTCTTTCCGAAAACATCAATTATGCATGATCATCTCTATATGACACGTGTCTCTAACTGTTAGGTGGAACGTCAGATGACTTCGAAACAAAAATACTGTACGCATTGAAATATTTGGTGTTGCATCTCTTTAGTAGTGAAGGGCATGGAAATAATCAGATTAATCAACACCAGAATAGACAAATGCTGTTTCACCTGAGGAAAAATGATGGTGATAATGTTTTGACTACAAGGGAATGATTTCTCAACATTAGCTTCTTTTCGTATTACTGTTACA
Source organism: Monochamus saltuarius (assembly GCA_025584915.1). Classification (NCBI taxonomy): domain Eukaryota; kingdom Metazoa; phylum Arthropoda; class Insecta; order Coleoptera; family Cerambycidae; genus Monochamus; species Monochamus saltuarius. The sequence goes on along the minus strand of CM046721.1, from coordinate 45,662,443 downwards.
AGGACCAATACTGACAGTACTGCGTAAGCACATTTAAAAAAAAATGACGTGACAATGAATGATATAATTTGATTGAGATGGATGGAGACTTAATCATGACTAAACCACACATCAAATATTCCATGGCTTCACGCGACGCGTGGTTGAAGCTATGTAATATTTAGCCAAATTCAACATAATCTGTATAAGTTATAAGACAGATGCGATATTATAGCTCAGATCTAGCTTCCTGAGACTGGTTTGTAATATATGCTCAAGGTCTCTCAAAAGACCATAATAAGAGTGTACAGGTAGGTACAAGAAAATTATTTTGATAAAGAGCATATAAACGTCGGAACATCTGTGCAAAAATGAGTCACAGTTTTTCTTGATTAGTCCTCCTATGTGTTCAATATTAGGAACTTTCTACTACCACTTAAACTTGCAAATAATTGAGTTCAAGTCAAAGTCATAACTAAGTAAATTATTTACTTCAATTACTTATAATTATAAGTAAATTAAACTTAATAGAATCGCCAAGAATAAACAAAATATCTCTTAAACTATAAATCTATACCCAAAGAAAAGCCGAAGGACGAGATGTTGGCCGTTTATAAGAATATATTGCATTGTCATTAGTTACGATTTTATTACATAACATACAAGATAAAATACATCAACAAATTTCATTTAGACAAGATACTATTGGGTAATAAAATTGAAGAAATGCATTCATTATTCAAAATAGATAAATGTTGTGATGTGAAATAACTGTTTCTTTCTTCTTAGGTTGTAAACTAAATAACCTTATTTAACGAACATTTATAAAAGTATAAGTAAACGTTGGTTGAATTAAAAAAAAAACATGTTTTCAATAACCCCGATTTCACAGCGAAGTACAAAATAAAATCAACATACAACTAAAATAAAATTTAAAAAATTTATATCAAGCTGCAGACAAGATATTGCCAATTATCAAGTAGCAAAATATAAATCAAGTCGAAATTAATTGTGATCAATTAATTATTTTACTTTTATTTTCATGATTGTTAATATATCTCCTCTTTAATACAGGCTGTTCGGAATGCTGTTACGAAAAGAGTTTTATATCTGACCAAAAGCAACAAAAAATTCTAATACAAGGTGTCCAAAATGAGCATTTTATTATCCTTTAGACTTCCTTACTTAATCTACAGACCTTAATCCTCTATAATTTTATTTGAGAGGCCATATGAAAGGTTTAGTGTAAAATAAAACCTTCTAATAGCCGTTTGTCACTATACAATATTATCTGAGAAAATATTAAAAATTCATTTGAAAATTATTTTTAACATATCCTGTAATTGCAAGCGGGAGATTGGGTATGAAATTCATAAAATAATTTACTAAGAAAATATTTTCAACTTGTTCTACTTTTGCGGTGAAATCGACGCAGATATATGCGCATAAACGTATTTACGTAATTTGGAATTTTAAATTTTCAACCTAACCTAACTTTAACCTTAGTTCTGTCAAGTGTGAGAATAAGTGTCGTGCTATTTATTTTATTATATAAACTAGTTATTATAGTTAATGAGTTATTAATCGTATTTTCAGACTACTGCGCTTGCGCATGAATGAAAAATAGAAAATAATTTATGGTAGTTGCATACAGTGATAATGTATCGTTTTTAGATTTAAATATAATTATTTTGTAAATTTATCAAATAATATTTACATAAATTTTACCATAATTATCGCATAGTGACAAACGGCTTTAAGTCAACAAATTTGGGCAGCAATGATACAACGATAGTCATTTTGAACGCTTATTAACAGTTTCAAATTGTGTTCTGTTTTGAGAAGGGCCTCATTCACTGTTAAATATTTTTAGATGTATTTTTTATGTGATCAATTAAGCACACCTGTCACCTGCGACGTTGCCACATATTGGAAACCTGTTTGATGACATAATTTAAAAAAAAAACGTTAAATCAATTATGATTTGTCTAGTACAATTTATTATGGACAGAAATAAAGGCATTCATATTCGGGTCACCCTGTACGACGACTTATTATTTACCAGAAATAACATTGATATGTTCCCAACGGTGTGTTGGAATACTCTCAATTAAATGGTCCAAGTCTCCTAATATCTGCAAGCACCACGAGTTTCATTCCCTTTCTTGTGAATACAGTTGGCAACTAAATAACCACAGGTGGCAAAAAGACGTTATTACTGCAAATTCCTTGTAGAAGATTGAATTATAAGATTACTCGGGAAGCACAATCAGAACCTCTGTGAAATAAATATGTTGCCTAATAGTTTACAAATTACAGTTATTACAAAACAAAAATTGAATTGATATAAATTATTTTTATAAAAATCATTCGTATTTGCCATTACATTTTTATTTTTTTGTCTTTATATAAAAGTTTTGTTTATTATGCATTTAATTTTAGACGAGTACACTTTATAGAGTCTTGATTAAACAAATGCATGCAAATTTAACTGATTTTGTCGTTATTGTTATTAATTACTAACATATTTAATTTGTGGTTTTAATTACTAAAATAGTTTGACATACCTGATGTTACAAGAACATTTTGGGTCCGTCTTACCTAGTTTCTACAAACTAACACAAATGTTTCTGTTTGTTTTGAACTCGTATTATTTGCAGCAACTATGAGTTGTTTTATAGATCATCAATAGTATGTATCAACTTCTGTGCGATACACTTCATTTTTAAATATCCCCACAAAAAGAAGTCCAAATGATTTAAAGTCAGGAGATCGTGGCGGCCATGGTACCGGTCCTCCTCGTCCAATCCCTTGGTGTTAATGCTTGGACATGCTGTACATGGTACGGATATAATTGAGCCTCGTGTATGATCATACTACTGCAATAGGCCGTGGAAGTTCTAGACCTTCGTCTCTTCCATGATTCGGTTTCAAATTTTTCTCGCGTTACACTACACTTGCATTCACTGCACATCACTGTAAAAGTAGTTACATTTAGCACATTTTTGCCGGAAAATCGTTCTGTATTTTCACAGCGTAATAAATTAAAACGATATCCATCAGCTCCGAGTTACTACTATACATGTAAGCCATTTATTACACTTGAAAAACTAATGTAAATACTGGCATAACAAAACTTTAGTGCCTACAAAAAGTAATGGGATTTCAATATTCGGAATCGCCTGTCTAGTCTACAGCGGCCCAGCGATGTAAAGGTTAATATTACAATATCAATGTTTTACTCGAAAACTATAAGGATATTATAATTTTTTTACAATATCGACTCCATTTTTATAACGCATCTATTCTCAAATTCTTTTAGATAAGTTCTGAATCACCCTGTATAACTTTTGAGACCCATATTGATCACTTCCCTCAAAATTGTAAAATTTCTATTATTTTAGTAGTTTTAGCCATATTTGGAATGTTACTAAATTTGTCATGGATATAAACTATGGAGACACAATACACAATATTTGACGCACATTAAGCCAATTTTGTTGTTTTTGAAATGTTTATATCCACCGTAAATTTGATAAAATTCCATATATGAGCAACACTGCCAAAATAGTAGAAATGTAACCTTAACAGTGCTTATATGGGTTAAAAGATAATTACAATATGCACAAGACAGAGCGAAAAATCAGAATGTTCCATTTGAAATATTGTCAAAATTTAACAGCAAGAACAAAACATTTGGTATAATTTTTGTTAATTTCTTCAACTTCTTCTTTAAGTTATTTAGTAATACCCTATAATATCAAAATTAACTTGATATATATTACCAAGAAAAAGTTGCGGACACCTCCGTGTACCCTAGCATACGTCAATTTTTTTCTTAATAATAATAATTTATATCTCCTAGCTATAGAAAATGTTATACAAGACGACCCTAAGATTTTGCATGGAATCCAAAAATGCAGTAATATATAGGGTGTTCCATTTAAATTAAAGAAGTCGGTGTGGACTTCGGTAGAAGAGGAAGTGCTGGAGAACTCTAGATATTTTAATAGTATTTGTCTTACAGTGTTTTATAAAATTAGTTATTTGAAAATGAATAAAGTATGAATTAATTTTCCTATTGGATATTCTCTATAACAAATGTTCATTTTGAGTGAAAATTGATTACATTGTATGTATTTCTAAAATGAATTTATACTTGCAGGGTTCTATAAACAGAAGTCCATCCGCTCCCGATCTTATTTTAGAACGTTCTGGAAGTGTTGAACAGTCGTCGCCAACGCTAAACCGAAGTACGGTCAATAAACCCAATACAAAACCGAAGACTTTCGCGGCATGCGCCTTGCTGAACCCAGGGCTTTTGCACAGGCATGCTCTGTCTGTTGACGAAACTGGTGCAAATTTTAGGTAAATATTTTTATTTTCAAATAATTCTTCTTGTCCAAGATAGATGCTGTGACCGGCAGAAACCACACCCCAAATGGAAGAAAAATTGGTCAGGTTTAGAAATATCTCATGAACGATCGTTTCGCATCATTAGAAAGTCGTTAAAGTATGAGATAGTGATGTTCGTCTTTGTAAGTTTGAAGAGCTTAGCAAGCAAAAATAAATACGATTTAACTATTTACCTCGATCAAAGTTGATTCAAATTAAAATAATTATTAAAAAAAAATGTTTGCCTTACTTTTGAACACGATGCACACTAATAAAAAAATTTTGCGAGTAACCATCGTCAGAACAATGAGGTTTTCCAGGTTTCCCTCATTCCTGCACTGATTGGTGGTTAGGGCCTACCAACGTAAGTCGTTCCTGGGCGCAAATGCGGCCTGCTTAATAATAATATGCTGCCCCCTCTCCCGCACAAGTCTTCGACTTCTGGGCTAATCCTCGTGATTAGAATGAGTGGCAGAGATATTATTATTATTATTATTATCTCTTACATGAGACCCCCACTCCTAGATTATATTCCGGTAATATAGGCTCGCTAAAATACATTGGTTATGGTTCTTCTTGCATATGTGGTTGTTGGGTTACTTTTTAAACAATCATAACAGCAAAATTTTGTAAACTTCTGTAACTCTTGGTTTTTTGTGTGCTTGTTAAATTTATTTTTTAACAATGAAAAAACAAATCAAATTATTTTTAATATGTATTGTTACACATTAATTTTAATAGTAAAATCTTACATCGCTTATCGTTTGCTTCTACGAGTCAGGTAAGTCAACATTTGAATGACTATGAATCACACTGTTTGGCTAGAAAAATATAACCGCACTGTATTCTATCAACTGTTACAAATGGAAAAAGTTACATTTTATAAGTTGATTAACTTTATTATGGAAAATAATAAATAAAGTACAATTATTATATAAGGAACATTTTCTTTAAGACAATATTATTTTTAACTAATTCTAGTCAATCATTTTATTAAGATGTATTACATGAGAGTGCAGAGAATTTCTGTTATAATCACAATATTCGTAACCGCTTTTGGTTTACCTACGTCACTGATTTTTTGCGAGTAACCGTTGAAGTACCGGTAACTGCTTTTAGTAACCGTACCGTTTTAGTGTGAAAGCGGTTAGTGAGGGGAAGAGATAAGACGTAGCTGTTGACGTCACAACAATAACACGGGTTACTGAAATCAGTAACATATTCAGCGAGGTAGATAAGCCAAAAGCGGTTACGAATGTTACGAAAATTGGGAGATTATAACATAAATTCTTCTCCACTCTGCAGATAACATTTTATACAATACGTCTTAATAAAATGATTGTAGAATTAGTTAAAAATAACATTGTTTCAATAGAACTTTTCCTTTTTTTGTATTACATTTATAATTTTCCATAATAAAGTTAATCAACTTATAAAATGTTACTTTTTTAATTACACACACAAAAAATAAACACTTCCATTATTTATTAATTTATAACAACCACAGATTCAAGAAGAACCATAACCAGTGTATTTTAGCGAGCCTACGTTACCGGAACTTAATCTAGGAGTTATTCTGACAATGGTTGCTCGCAAAAAAATCCTTTGAATATATTACTGATTTCAGTAACCGGTGTTATTGTTGTGACGTTAACAGCTACGTCATGTCTATTCCCCTTACTAACCACTTTCACACTAAAACACTACGGCTACTAAAAAACAGTTACCGGTACTTCAACGGTTACTCACAAAAAATCCTGTAAATATATGTATATTCGTCTTGTACCATCAACTCTAAAGCTGAGTACACACTACGAAGGCCGTTTCTCGGGTGGCCTTTACAGATTTAGCCAAAGCACAGGTCTACCTACAGGCTTACAGATTATCTGTACAGGTGAATAAATCGCCTAAGTAGGCCGCTTCATTAGCGTACTAACTTGCAGGTAGTAGGTCTATGCAGGCTATATCTATACAGGCTAGCGGAGAGAAACTGTTTGCGTAGTGTGTAGCCAGTTTAACAATACATAATGAAACTATCCTCAGTGCGTACCGATTGTCAATTTAAGTACGCATGTGGAGAATGCTATTACCTATAAGTGGAAAAAGCATGAGTACAATAAAGAGACTCTTTACATCTTACAACAGTTGATCTTCAATCGTCCAAATATTCGTAAAAATAATTAAATAGTTTTAATCAACTATCATGAGTGAAGAACGCAAATATTGGCACTGTTACCAAATAAGTCATTGATTATTTTTACCGGGTGTATCACATATACACGGTGTTTCTAAAATTATTTAATCCAAACTTTGACATTACTTTTAATATCATATGCGCCATCAAAAATATGTTTTAGGGATTTGGCAAATTTCAATTCAAATGGAACACCCAGTATATTTTTAAATTCCACCTACAATAAAGACACTTTAATCTTCAGATGTAATAATAATTAAATTAATAAACACCTCAACAAACACATATAATTCACCAGAGTATCTTAGGTATAAGATGAATCGTTTTAGATTCAATTCTTGTTGTTAAATTGTTTTGAAAAATATTTGTTCGTTTAAGCGAAAACCAGAGATTTCAAATTTTAATTATGATTGGCTACGGAGATAAAATTCTTAAACAGAAGGTGTGCGACTTATTTTACACAAAATATAAAAATCCAAAAATTTTGAAACAACCGGAAGTAAAAAGATTTACTTGGATCAGGAAGACGAAGAAGAAGCAAAAATGATCGTCAAAGTGTAGTGCTCGTCGTTTGTCGAAATTTTCAGTTCACAGAACTCTGTCCCAAAAGTGACATTTTTACAAAGTTAACGTTTTCAAGAATTATGAGCAAATGACAGACATATTACAGTTATTCTAGGAAATTATAAATTTATTTTCAAGAAGAAGTTCGCAACAAAGTACCGAATATTATTCAAAATGTAACTGATAAATTTGAACACCGAATTGAGCATTGTTGGGACTGATGTAGTTATCTCTTTTCGGATTAGTTGTTCTTAGTCATATCCATAATAAAAAAGTTGCTTCACTAACTGATTTTATTTAGTTAAGTTTAGTAAAGGAAAGTGGCATTAAGTTACGTAGACTAGACTTATATACAAAACATTTATGGTTACTTGTCTGCTGCTAACATGTTTTATGTTAACTTTCTACGACTATCTATATACTGGTTGAGACTTACTTAAAAATTGAAAACTTACAAATATAATAAACTAGTACTAGGGTATTATTCCCTAAAGTGGGACAAGAGGGTAGGGAACCGCTTCACACATATTCAGTCGTAAAACAAGGACTAGATATGCGATTTAAGATAAATAATATAATAGCATTCCGCCGCCCTTGAAAGGCTTGATTTTCAATGAATAAATACATGGTTCATGATTCAATAAAGACTTGTTTTTGTTAATTAATAGTCAGTCACAGATCAGGAGGCAATACACATATCATTTTTAGTGCACGACGCACTTCGCCGTTTACTGTTTCTACATTCACAACTCTCACAATATTGTCTTCGCCAGGAATAACTTAAGTGATACGCCCGCTTTTCCAGTTTTGTGGGAAGGTGTTGTTGTCTACCACCTTGAGATCTGGCTTTAATTCGTTGATTGTGTTTATTGTGTTTTCCTTCCATTTTGCCCTCTGCTGCAGATGGGATAGGTACTCCCTCGACCACCTGGACCAAAAATGTTGATCCATCCGTTGCATTAATTTGTATAGAGACGATTGATTGGTACGTGCGTAACCTGCTCTTGTGGTATGGCATTGAAGTGATCTCCGATAAGGAAATGTCCAGGAGTTAGTGCAATTAGATTACTGGGATCGTTGTTGTTTGTGCCCGCGAAATTAGTGGCATTATAATTGACTACAAAGACCTCGTCTTGACACAAATATATTCTTTATAAATGTGTCGGTAGTTAGATCAACGACTACTTCCATATGCACCGCTTTCGTAGCAAAACACACGAAAATGTACACATAGCCCTTTATGATTTTTTGATGTCTTAATTTACCGTCTTTTATATTGAACGACCCTGCGTAGTCGACGCCACTGGTAGTAAATGGCCTTGTGGGTTTTACTCGAGGTAAGGGAAAATCACTTATTAAGTGGTTGTTTAAGGATAGACTCTAAAGCATGTAATACACTTTTTTATAACATTACTTACAGTATTTTGCCTCTTTAAAGGCCAGTAACGTAATTTAATATTTGTTAGCACCGCCTGTGTCTCTACATGTGATTGTCGCTGGTGTTCGCGTATCTATAATTTAGTGAATGCGTGTTTTTCTGGTAGTACTATAGGAAATTTCCTATCTTTATTTTGTGACGCACCTACGTTGCTTCGTCGGCGGTGCGATGCAGTGTCACTATGACGCCTGAGCTGCGGCGGTCGGTTACCTCGGGCGCCACTTTCTGTTTTACTACAATGAAGATACGGTATGCCCAGGGTGGGTCTAGGGAAAACAGTTAGTCTTCATGGGTGGAATAAAAAGTCACAATATATATTACTATCTATATATTAAACACCCATACCTATTGTTACAATACTAACTTAAAACTAAAAACGTAATTGAATGAAAAGCAAGTTAAACGGGCGGTACAAGCACTAAATGCGGGGCAGTTGCGGTTGCGGTTATTGGTGGTCCTGGAAAGAGAGTTACTGAGTTAGCCGGTCGGTAGTAAACAAGCGGCGGTAAACTACGGACTAAATACCACGAGGAAGGAAGCAAACAAGCAATAAGCACAAGAAATGACTACTACTAATGAATACACTTGGCTACAATCACTGCTGAAAGAGAACAATTAATAGCAAGTCAAAAACAAATGATGATCCCTCGGGCAGGCTGCCAGGACGGCTAGCTGTTGCACTTAAAGAGAAATGACCAGACAAGTCAGTCTACGGCCTACGTTTCAGAGCAACGAGTGATCAAGGCAACCTCCTTCCTCCAAACGCGTAGTTAGGTTCGACATATGTGATCAAGGCAACCGTGTGCGTCACCACACCGTAAGACAGACAGAGAACAAGACAAGTAAGACGGACGAGAGTTAAAAGTAGCCAAGTGTTACTTACAACTTCCTACTTACTTCCAATGCTCGTGGTCGGACACGTCTTGCTTCTACGCAGTTCACCCGGCGGAATTCGGAGACCTGCGCACTGGCGGTGCGCTGGACATACTACGGCTTTTTGCTGGTACGGCTGCTTGGCTCGCTCACTGGACAGCAACTGATCTTGTTAGCCGGTAGTTGGAAGACCTAATGCGTCTGTGAGGTTGATGGCTGCGCACTAGTCCCCAATCTGGACTGGACGGTTTGGCAGATCTTCTGGTGCTGGTGCGGACAGGCAGGACTTCTTACGGTGACAGCAGGGCAGGGACTGCATATGCAAACCGACGTTTGGAAGCATATCTATATGCGGTTTAAAATAAATGAATTAATAATATGAATTTTCAAAGTATTTCCAAGCCTGTGACCACTAGATGTAGACACGTACTACATCTTGCGCAATATAAGTAATTTTGTTCCAATATTTTGGGACAAACTTTATATATTCTGTGCTCTCTTCTGTCTTGCACTGTTACTTTAAATTCGAATTAATTCTGAAAATTTCACACCTCTGTCTTGTCAAATGATATTATTTTAGAATATCATCAATGGCCATTAAACTGAAAATTTTTCTCTTGATTCGTTAAATTATATCACACTAGTCATTCTAGTGTAATGAAGTGAATTTTCACCGCCCCGTATGAGACATTGAAAGCCGGCCGACGCTCGAACTCCAGCCAGCGCGAGGGAAATCGCGAGAACCGAACGCGCATCGAACCGCGCACCAGAGACTCTACCACTGCGGAGATATGACGTAGTATGCGCGCTTATCCAGCACGTCCGATTGCGAGTCAAGAGCGATATTTTTAAATTTAGGAAAGTTCAGTACCTGTCCTGGACCTGGTCCACACCGAGCAGCTGTGTTGTCTCCAGTAATCCACCCAGCAGATCTGAGAAAAACCTCACCAAGTCCAGCCGACCGTCTAGTACGCAAGCGTCACCGTTTCACCAGAAACGGTTTCTATACACCGGAACTAGTATCTGCCAAGCCGCCAGACGAAGCAGTTGTGCCTAAGTGTTTCCTGAGTAAGTTAACCGCCTGAAAATTATTGTAAGTCGCTAAGTGGACGAACCGTAAATTTTACGTAAGTCCACAAATTTGAATACCGCTGATTATTCTAAGTTTAAAAGTGGCACTTGAGTAAAATAGTAAAGTCCGAAAACCGTCCAGTGCGCAACCGCCACTTCCGAACCAGCATTAGGCCTTCCCAACTTGGAGTGGAAGATTCAGTTCCTGAGCAGCTAGCACCGAGACCAGTCCTGTTCCGCACCAGCCATCCGAAGCGAGGTAGTAGCAGCCATCTGCGCAAGTCTTCCGCCACTCCAGTGCCACGAAGTTAAGACCTAGCAAGGTGAGCACTGCAGAGTGCAGAGTCAGTACGGTCAGTACCAGCCGACCGCTCCTGCCAGCTACACGTGACCAGCAGAGGAAATGGGTAAGAGGTTGTTAGGGAAAACTTGGCCGCTATTAGTTGTGTTCTAATGATACTTTCCAGCTTGTGTATTATGCTACGGCGTGGGTACTGTTACATTATCCGGTGACTTTACCTCACTACGCGTTTGGTTCATAGGATTCCCTCCTATGAGCTGAAACGTGGGCCTTTATTTACCGTCGCTTACTGTACCACGGCGTAGGTAGAGTCGCTGTCGCATTATCCGGTGACTTTACCTCAGCACGCGTTTGGTTTATAGGATTCCGTCCTATGAGCGGAAATGTGGGCCGTTATTTACCGTCGCTTATTGTACTACGGCATGGATAGAGCTGCTGTTGCATTATCCGGTGACTTTTACCTCACCACGCGTTTGGTTTATAGGATTCCGTCCTATGAATTGAAACGTGGGCCGTAATTTACCGTTGTTTACTGTATCCCGACGTGGGTGGAGTCGCTGTTGCATTATCCGGTGACTTTTACCTCACCACGCATTCGGTTTATAGGAGTGCATCCTATAAGTTGTAACGTGGGCCGACATTTACCATTGTGTACCGTACTACAGCGTGGGTGGAGCCGCTGTTGCATTATCCGGTGACTTTAACCTCACCACGCGTTCAGGTTATAGGAGAACATGACAACATGAGATGAAACGTGGGTCGTAACTAATAAGTACTTGTTTCTTTTCAGCTGTCCGGCCGTGCATTTCAGGAGAGGAGCTGTATCATCATATTTTGTTCTTTTATATGTATATATTTTAGATAGTGGCCAAGTCTTTAGTTTTACAATTTAGTTTTTTTGCTTTGCTCGCTTGATCGCTTCCTCTTACTTGGTTTCGCATTTAACATAGATTAACCGCTTGTATTGCTTGCTTGTAACCGTTCAGCTGACTTCGTAGTTGCTTAATCCGCTTCCGACCGTATTAGTTTTGTAAACTAGGTGTATTGTAATATATGTGTATTACTTTATTGTGACTTTTATTCCTGGATAAGTCTAACTCCTCTCTCACGACTCTCTGGACATACTGCGCCTTCACTGTAGCCGCCCGAGTAGTGGTGTTTCTGCACTGTAAACAGAAACTGGCGCCCGAGTTTACCGCCACCGCAGCTCAGGCGTCATAGTGACACCGCGTCGCACAGCTGAAGCGACGTTGACACGTCACACTAGTAGAAACAAATTTTTTGTAAATTTAATAATACTTTTACATGGATAAAACAAAATGATTTCAGAAAGAAAGGACTATATTTTTATATAAATAAAACCTGTGTATCATCAAAAATATGAAAGATTTAAAGGCTTACCATAGTCGTGGCCCCTTGGGACTTTCCCTTGGGACACCACTGGCATTTACACTGATTTTATCTACATTAATAACAAGTTAACGAAAAGCTATAACAAATGTTTCTTATCTCACAAAAAATTAAGTTACATAAGTCAATGACCCCGGAACGTTAATGAAATTTGCAATTGGTGGAAATTGAGGACTATATTCGATAAGTTTCCTAGAAGTCGCATAATTATTAACACTATAAATAAAATTCGTGCGTGCTATCTATCAATTAATAATGTATGTAAATGTAGGTAGCTATAAAACAACTTTTTTTTTCTAAGTAAACCTTGTCGCCTTTGATGACCGAGAAAAATGTACCGTTAATTTTTTACAATATTTTAGTTTATGTTACTTTACGTTCATATTTTCAAAAATAATCTTTAATCAGCAAACAGATCACAAATTTGCAAAAGCGAAATTTCATGCAATAATTACTATGCGGACTAATGCCCCATCTATGGCTGAACTTGTACTAGTATCGTTAAGATATTGTCTGTAACTATTTGTTACTTTTTTTTGTTTGATTTACCCCTGCCACTGAAATATAAAATTATTAACAAATAACTTTATAGAAATGGTTCTCTTCACAAGGAAGAGGAAATTGAGTTCAATAAAGGCACCAATACTCCTAAATACTACGTTAAGTTTTGCATCAGATGTGAAATACCTTGGAGCCACACTTGATGCAAAACTAACATGGAATGTTCATTTAAAGAAAAGATAAAGAACATATCCTATGAGCAGTGCCGCAGGCCTATGGGGTTGTCTTCTGGTGGCCGAAAATCCAACAGACGACAGCTAAACAGGTACAAAAGATTGCCTGCCTAAGCATAACTGGAGCTATGCAAACTACTACCACCATAGCAATGGAGATAATGCTATCTATGTCTGCCACTTTTGGATATTTATCTAAAAGAAATGATTGTGGCAATTATACTTCGCCTCAAGAATACTATAATAATAATAATATTATACCAATGTAGGATGTGAAGAGTTAGAAGTTACCTGTGGAATGGGATCCTCAGAAGGATGCCTCTTCTGCAGGCAGACACTGACAGTACCTCTCTCAAGTTTGCGACTACATGGTAATTATCAGAAATGATTAGACTGCTTGTGAGGATGTAATCAATATCTTTATAGACGGACCATAACGAAAGGAAGGTGCAGGATGTGGAATTTATTCTAGATTCCTACACATGCGACATCAGTGGGCAACGAATAGGCATGCTACCGTGATACAAATGGAATTAGCAGGTATAACCATAGCCACCAAGGAAATTGTCCATAGGCATATAACGGGCAAAATCATCAGAATCTACACATATAGTAGACGATCACCACTTATCTTACGTAATCATAAGATATCAACTAGATCAGATTATGAGAGTGCTACCAAGCACTGGAAGTACCCACAAAATATTCAGAAGACGACGGGATTAAACAAATAGCTGTCAATTTGCTAAGGAGTTCTTAGAGTACCCCAAGAAGGATACAGCCAAAAAATACTTGGTAATGACTAAGATGATTCTTCGTCTAGTGACAGTTATTAAAACTGGACACAGTTGGCTAAGGAAGCACCTGCAGTATATGAGGAACACCTCTTTCTAGAGGTCGCGAACAGGAAGACGAGACAGTGTTTCATGCACTCTATGAGTGCACAACAGTCTCATCAAGAAAATCCGTGTTGGGGGAGCGATGGTGTTCTATGGCCTACATTAGAGAGATCCTTCTGAGCAACGTCACTACTTTTTTCTCTTTATTAGGTTGGTTAGTGGCTTAGGTGGATTGATCTCTTAATGGGAGGAAGTACAAGGGGCCCAATGGGGCCTAATTGTTTTTTAACCCCCTCACAATTCCAGAACCCTTTACGCCTAATGGATCAGTCAAAGGGTTGATTTTATAAATTTTGTTTTGCCTAAAAACTATCTCACACTGAGAAGGTAGTTCCACTAACATTAAACACTTATAGTTAACGTTTCAAAAATAGGTCCACTTTCGTTACCAAAACTTGCCAAAGTCAAATATGACGTTATAATTATTATGTTTGTTTATCTACGTTCCATATCGTTATAAGATATCATTTATTTTTATTCTGCTGTTACTTACCTCATCGTTAAGAAATCCAACCAACAGTGGTCAAAATTTAAAGAATATTCGAAACATAACTCACTATTTAAAACATTTAATTAAAGCAGATTCTTTAATTTCGCTTTTACTGAATAACTTTTTTTTCTAACATTTTTGTGTTATTCCATTGAATACCATGCGCGTTTTTCCACGCGTATTCATAATTTTGTGAGTTTTCATATGCTCTTTTTTAGTGCAATCCCTATGTTTTCCAATTCTAGCATTTAAGAACGCCGTATTCTTGAAATAGTGTTTTCTACAAATACAAGTAATTTTAGACATTTAAGAACTGAATAATATAGAGTTTAGCAAATAACAAGAATGTTATCTCATGCCACCTGTGAATATTCAAAGGTACCGAAGTAAAATCAATATATAACGTCAGAAAGCAATGTATCCAACAAATTTGTAGGTACCGAAATCTTTCAAAATACGTGTTTTTTTTTAATTCAACTATAGATGTAAACATTGTTATAACATAAACTTAGATAGTTCTGCATATAAGATTGTTCACTTTTGTTTATAAGTATGTGAAAATAATTGTTAAAATGTGGGTTTAAAATAGCGAATTAATGTATGTCATACAAATGCTTTTTAATTATATTATTTGAGGAGAGTTTAAATCATAAAAGTGGATAAACAAAACATCAATAAATTTATTTTTCATATTATTTTTGCTCTACGTTTTTTATTTTTCGAGATTTCAATACAAAACACCACAAATTTGAGCATTTTACGGCGAGAAATACGGCTTAAAGAGAAGACTTCTCAACATAGTGTTACATATATAGTGTAGATGCAGCATTTTGTATTACTTAACTTTTATGAGTTTCGATCGCATGAGATGCTTTGAAAAACAATGTCATATTGTGTCAACTTTTAGATATTGAATATTGATTTGAAAAACTTAAGAAAATCAAGTTTGTACATTCTAAAATATCTGACAACAACGCTCTGTATAAAATAGTCGATATTAGCTAATATAGAAACTCTTGTCTAACATTTGTCTATAACTGTGTCAAATATCTTTGCTACAAGTGTTAGTAATTGAATGTTAAAACAACTCTTCCGAGGTTAAATTTCTTACACTTGGTGACTGCACTAAAAAGCTAAACTATTTGTATTGCGATATACCGAGTTTTTCAGAAATCCATACGTTTAAAAATATACGGGGGAAGTTATTGGACTTGGAATCAGTTTAGTCTTATATGTATACAGGTTGTTTATGAAATAAATGGGTTTCTTCAGATAAACAATAAAGAGAAACCTCTGATCAAATATGTACCTAATAATTTTTCATATAAATCTGTAAAATTTTTGTAGACATAACAATTTTAAGTATTTTCGCAACGACCTTCGCTAGTCGAAATATTTACTTTTAAATACTTCTTGCCAGCTGGTACTAAATTAATTTAAAGTAATCGAAATAAACTAATTAAATTACCATAAGTCGATTTTAGGTATTTCTACAAATGCATGAAAATATTTTTTATTTTTTTTTAACAAGTATGCTTCTAAGCAGCGGTCACCACCAGATCAAGTCTAATTTCATTGGCTGCAGTGACAATACTCTATTGTAGATTAACAGCACCGATAATGAGCATTTAGGATGCATTATGTTTTGGATACATTTTGGGTTACTGGTGGTAATTGCTGATACCTCATTAAAAATGAATAAAAAAATTGATTTCAAAATATCACCGTTTGAAAATCATTGTTTACCATTATAATTGTGAAGGTATGATTTGACGTTTTTAAGACACACATATAGATAATAGTTCTAGTTACTGTCGTTTTTATATTTGATATATAGTGATTTTTTGGGTGGTTATGTCGTGACCTCGGTAACTGGTCGCTGCCAATAACAGAATTAAAGTGTACATCCCTAGCCTTACCTGGGATTCTTTGACATGCCCCTGTTTTCTCGAGCTAGGCTCTGTTTGGGCAGACCCGCTATCGGTATCTCTGAGTCCGCCCATATATTGATTTCGACTCCTGCTATTGGTATTACTATTACTACGGTTGGAACCGTTCCTCGGATAATTGTAGTCTTCAGTCGCGGCGAAACTTTTGCGGAGTCACCACTGAAAATGCCAACAGTGAAGAGAGGTAAAACGTTTGGAAGCATGTGATGCGACCAGTTATAGAGGCGGCTACGAGACGTCTCGGAAAACTATCATTATCCGAAGAATGGTTCCGAATACTATGATTCGATGATTGATTGCCAGTAGCATATTATAGGTGCATCCCTAGCTTTAGCTGAGATTCTGCTTGTTGTTCTCGGATTAGTTTGTGGGGAAGCAGATCTGCTATTTGATCTGCCCATATATTGATTTTTTGTTCTGCTGTTGATATTACAATAATTGTAATATCAACAACAGGAACCAAAATCAATATATGGGCGGATCCAAAGATAACAATAGCGGATCTGCTTCCCCCACAGAGCCTAATCCGAGAACAACAAGGACAGGTTAAAGAATCTTAGCTAAAGCTAGGAATGCGCACCTTAATTATGCTACTGGCAGCAATCAGTCATTGAGATCATGGCATAATAACCCGGAAAATCAATATATATCAAATAATAGCATCACCCGTGAACCACTGTCGTTTTTATAGTTCGGCAAAAGATGATGCATTCACTTAATCGAAAAAAAATCTCATTTACACATAAAGTAAGATAGATAGGTACAGTAAATGTAATTGACAGATAGAATTCTGTACTAGAAAATATAAAAATATACAGAGCGTTCCATTAAAAAAAATTTGGCGGTTTGAAAATAACAAAATTCGGCGCTTATATGAAATTAAGCCACTTGTTCATTGTCAAAAAGGTTAAAGAATCAACTATTACTTAATATTGCAAATATCACAAAAATGACAAGGGTTCTGTTTAGGAAAGCCTTATGAGAGTCTCAATGAAATAATAACACGGGGGATGCAAGAACTGAATAAAAATTATATCATTTCATATAAAATAGCGAAGTTGATGACGACTTCCGATATAACCGGAACTGACAGCTTCTTGACAATACGTTCATTGATTTCATATTCGATTTTACAGATAAAAATAAATCTCTGCAACCATGAAAACTTACGGTCCATGGCCGCGAATCATCCTGTATTCTTTTATTTTGAGTTCTGCGTATCATCGTATCAGTTTGTATTTTTGAATTTAGCTAAAATATACTACGAGCCACCAGTTACAGTATACTTTACTATATTTTATTACAGAACATGAAAATATTGAATAAATTAAGACCAATACTGAGACATGAATGTACTTATTGATTGTCCATATTTCCAAATTTACAATTTAACGTTTTACAATAATAAAATTATTTCATAAATAATACCCTAGCAAACATACTATTAGTTTATTCAATTATCAGCATTCCAGAGAACTATAATGCATAAACTTAGTGATTAGTAACACATGAATTATGAGTTCTACTGTTATAACAAAAGAAAAGTCAGTTTTTCACGAAAAGTATGGTTTTGCAAAGAGAGAGGAAAGCGTAATAAGAATAATATCATAGTAAAGTCAATGTTCTGTATTTCCCAATTACTTCAGTGTCGTTACTAATGTAATTCATCTCTTCGTTAGGTTAAGCAACGAGTCATTACATCCCACTGGTAGTCAAGGGTCAATGGCAATGGACTTACATTTAGAATGTCCAGTTACTCTGAGAATTAAGGATAGGCGAAGAAATCCATTAAGGAGGCAAAGGCGAGTCGAAGAAGACGTCGTCAATCAGTCCGGTGACGAGGGTTATAGAAGAACCTCCCATTCTTGTTCTCCAAGGATGCCATCTCAGACTTTAAAAGATACCACCAAAGGTTAAAATTTTAAATTAATAATATATCTAAAAACGCTTAGAATAGAGTCAAATTCAATTTGAATACTTTGTTACTGAAGTAACAACGATAGAGAAAACTGAACGAACACTCTCTCGAGCTTAATTTGATTTCCAAAATTCAAATTCATCTTCTGGACATACATTAACACACAAATAGTTACAAAAAATTAGTCGCCCAGAGGAGTACTTTGCCACCGCTCGTACTTTTACATTTTATAAATAACATATAGGAGATTATATTACATATAATTTCCTATAATTGTGTTTCGTTGGAATCTGATGAGGGGTTATTATTTCATTATCTTTGCGAGCAGTACCATAATGACCTTATTTATCAAAATGGAGCAAAATTATCAAGGAATAGCCTTAAGAACTTATAAATTTACTTATCAACCAAGACACTAAAGTACCGATCCGTCTGGCGGAACCTCAAAGGAGGAAATAACTGTTCCTCAGTACTTCCAGACATCGTCCGATTTCATCCTCTAGCAAAAGAGAGCGATTTTCTCCCTAATATTTACTAGTTCTTGGCTACCTCCACATATCCTGATGAGAGCTGTACTTGAGTCTATATATTTATACTATTTATTTAGATATATAAATAACTACCTCACATATTATTTATTTTTATCCCTACGTCTCTTTCCGTTCCGACTTTCTTTAGTGGTCCAGATATCCTGGAAGGTACTTTTGTTCGAGAAGATATAATAAATTTAACATTTAAACAAATGGACTGACAACAAATGTGCGTCTTGAATTGGCAATTTTACCTAAAAACTTCTTTATATTTAATACTCATTTATTGTTTCTTTCATAAAATATCGTCTCTAAACTCACCATTTGGGCTTTTGTTACAAAATGAAAGATCTTGGCATCGAATTTGATCATAAGTTTCATTTTAAATAAATAAAATTACTTCAACTGCAAAAATAATGGTGGGTTTTACTTGTAGAAATTCTAGACATTAAAACAAAACAATGTTTATGATACCATATCTTGGATATGTCTGTTCTCGACTTGTTTATGATTGTCTTAGTATGGCCTTCTCAGTTATAACATGTGATTTCAACAACTTGATCTTGGCATCGAATTTGATCATAAGTTTCAGTTTAAATAAATAAAATTACTTCAACTGCAAAAATAATGGTGGGTTTTACTTGTAGAAATTCTAGACATTAAAACAAAACAATGTTTATGATACCATATCTTGGATATGTCTGTTCTCGACTTGTTTATGATTGTCTTAGTATGGCCTTCTCAGTTATAACATGTGATTTCAACAACTTGAATCTATTCAACGTGTATTAATGGCGTACTTATCATTTAAATTTCACATAAATTATCCAGCGCAAGGAATTGATAAGTATTGGCTACATTTGACCTGTTATCCTTTCAATGTAGAAGGTTATATTTTTCTGTTTGACGAGATAACTTTTACCCATGCAGGTGTTTTAATCAGCATAATGCTTATATTTGGGGGCATAAAAATCCTCATGCTATAAAAGAGAGCCATTTTCAACATTAATATTCGTTCAACGGTTGCATGGAATTTTGCGATGACTCATTTATTGGTTCGTATTTTCTGCGTCCATGGCTACATGGTCCGACTTTTCTTCGTTTCTTGGAAAACGACTTTGAAGCAATCTTAGATCACATGCTTTTAGTTAATAGAGCAAACAGATAGTTTCAGTTAGATGGACGTTCTGGTCATTACATTCTACCAGTCCGACAATGGCTGCACTACAATTTCCCGGAAAAATGGATTGGTCACAGTCAAGACTGCTCCCGTCCTTGGCCTGCACGTTTTCTGGATTTTAGCCCCTTAGATTGTTTTTCATAAAGAGCAAGGTTTATTTTTTTTTCATATATTTTCAGGTATTAACAATATTGTGTGAAACTAATTACTCTGTGGGCTAGAGCAAGGTTTATGTTGAGCCCGTTAATGACAAATATACTCTCCGTGAAAAAATTGTTAAAACAACCCAAGAAATCACACCAGAAAAGTGCCGTGCAAATCTGTCATCCGCAAATGCCAACTTTACACTGAAAATGATGCCGGCCATTTTGACCAGTTTTTATGATTTTTTTTAAATAGCTACTATTTGTCGACGTATTTAATTCTTTCTTTTTCTACTTTTTTTGTTATTAAAGTTGCTGTCTGCGAAGCTTTTTTATTACTAATGTGTTTCCCAAAAAAAAACAGCAATTTTAACTTTGATACAATCACTTGTTTCTGTTTAAGTTTTGCACTCAAACTCTACATTTATCTTAAATAGTTTTAAACACTGTTAAACTTTGTAGGGCTATTAGAAAGCATTTTCGAATTTATGAACTTTTTGCTTAAAATCAAATTTCCTATGCATGATTTACGCGGCGGTTTAACCCCGACTCACCCTGTACAATAAGTTAGACCCAACTTGTGTACTGTTGGTAAACATTTGATTAAATGCGAAAGAGTACAAAAAGAGTTTTTGCATTTTTGTATTTTAATCGTCATAACAGACAAAATATGATGTTGATTTAGGCTGATCTTTATGTTGCGGCGAATATACCTATGTAATTTTTTTCTTGGGTTTTCCTGTTACCGTAGTATACTAGTATATAATAATAGGTAACTGATATTTTCAGGTGGTTCAGCTCAACAAATTCCTACTCATTTTCCCCACTGCCCAGTTAAGAGACGCAGCTCAAATGCCTCAGACTGCACACATAGATCTAGGGCACGAAAAAGAGAGTGCGCACACACCAGGGGACGTTTAGAAAGGGCTATTAGTTCAGACTCCAGACTAACAGGTGCCATTCCTAAATGCTACCACCATCACCACAACACTTCCACGCAGAACTCCACGGAACAGGAACCTGGAGGGTCCAGCTCCGATACGGATATACGTCGCACACCACACACTGTCATACATTTTAGCCCACATTAATACGTTGTTACCTTGTTACTTAGTATATATTTGTTGTTGAAGAAATCTATAGCGTACTAACTAAAAGAATATATATGGTGTTTTGTACTAACAAGTACTGCCCCATGGGTATCGATAGAAGAATGTGATATCACATGCTCTTAATTTATATACAATGAAAAAAAATATATTACGTGTAAGATTTTTAGTGACCCTACATCATAAGAATGGGTATTAAAAAATCAGAACCACATGCAGAATAATAGTTTTAGTAAAAAAACGTGGAAGTTCTACTGGTATCGGATATTGGTAGAGCCATAGTTTAGATTAAAACATGAATTTGTATATTTTGCACATTTTTTACTCTTTCAAATGTACCTCTACCATCCGGGAATGTATTGTAGTATTTTACCAATAAGTAATTGTTGAATGTAAAGTACTAGTTTACACGAATAAGTATAAGATTATTTTCTATTAATTCCCGGCAAACTTAAACATAGCCGGCACATTTAATTTTCTACAATATGCCTCTATATAAGGATACTATATTATTGACATCATTAACAAAATGGTGGACCTAAATATAATTTGTTTATCGTCTGTTAAAATGTGCATTGAAAAACAAATTTCTAATGTTAAGAGCAAAGACAGCCATAAAGTTACCTCCTCATCATGACTTTATAACTGTTTTTATTTATCGATTGCTAGGTAACCACCAAATTATTTTAGAACATTAAAGCAACATATTTGTAATTATTTCTTTGTTTACTACTACAAGCATGTTACTTCTTGCTAGTAGGATGACATAATGTACAGTAGTTGAGTTATTCTTGCACAATCAGTCATCACTCAAATCACTCTATGCTCAACCATTCCAGATGGTACTACCTGTGGATTTAACTCTAAGAGCAGTTTTTGCATAAGCTTTTATTTTTGACCATATTATATCAGTTGGGTTAAACATTGGGCAATATGGTGATGTTTCAGCAGAATAGCTGATGTTGCGTTAACTATAGATTCCAATATTGAGTGGTAAGGTGCATTATCACAGGTAACAACCAAATCTGCTAGTTGATTACCCATGCCCTGCCATTGTTACAATAACCTTCTTATTAAATGAGTGACTAGGTCAGCTGTAAATGAACGTCTCTAACGTTCTATCGCTAAATGTGCTTTCATATTGACATCGTTCGATTTGGAAAGCTAAGAAAATAACAAAGGACTCTTAAGCGACAGACAAATGATCGTATAATATTAGTTGTCTGAAATTATTTTTGTCTAAAACGCGTCCAAAAAATGATACACAAAACTCAAATATTGCATCTACAGTATACCTTGTGAATGCAATAAACATTATGTTGGAGAAACGTCTCGGCCTATAAATGTTAGAGTTGAGGAACATACAAATTATATAAAAAGGCGGGAATTTGAAAAATCCAAAATTTGCGAACACTCTTGGCAAAACGGTCATTTGATTCAATGGGGTTTGACAAAAATTTTAGAGACGGAAGATAACGCAACAAAAAGAAAATTAAAAGAGACCGCAATTATTTTGTTGAACGTAGATAAGTGTGTGTCAAACTGTTCAGTAAACATTGATCATTATTGGCTACAGTTGTATCAAGAAGAAGTAAGTAACAATAAAATAAAAATCATTTAACATCTCTATGGAAGCAGATGAACAAATTTTAAACTGTCAAACTTGACATACGTGTAATATTTTTACTACTATTTTGAGAACAAGAACAGAGAGTTTTTCGAAACATCAATAATACGGAAGTACGCGATAGTGATGTGATTTTTGTTATTTTTACTTATCTGCTTTTTTCAGTGTGAGATTCTTTGGTTAGACAAACTTAGTTTCAAAAATAACCCTTGACTGATCCGTTTGCGCAAGGTATTATTTAATTTTTGCAGAAGTGTGGCAAAAACCCAATAAAACTAGAGAAATAAATAAATAAATAATCGTATTCCAAAAATTTTCTGAAAATCCATATGTGTGCTGATTTTCATGATACTACATTTATCTAATTATAATAATATCTCTACCCCTCATTCTAATCACAGGGATTAGCCCAGAAGTCGGAGACTTGTGCGGGAGAGGGGGCGGCATATTATTATTAAGCAGGCCGCATTTGCGCCCAGGAACGACTTACGTTGGTAGGCCCTAACCACTATTCAGTGCAGGAATGAGGAAAACCTGAAAACCTCATTAATTAGGGGGGTAGTCAAATATCAACCGGCATCAATCTCTCACATTGACCCAAGCTAACATTATTCCACCCTACAATATCCACAGAGAGGGTGCCAATCCTCTCTATGAATATAGCTTATATACGGTCTACCGGCAGCTGGGCTCGAACCAACTCCGTCTAGTCACCTCGATTCAAGTACTAACGCCTTAAACCGCGCGACCACTGACCGATCCAATTAAGACTATATTATGAAAAATCAAATAAGAAACAACCAAATTCAAACATGATATATGTTTATATTTTTTTTATTTCATAGCAGGAAAATTTAAAAAAATTATAATAAAATCAGACAGTGTGTACGCGTATAGTATTTATATTGCCTGTAATGTAACATATAAACATATTTGAAAAACAATTTTATGCTAATTATAACCATGCGCAATTCTCAAATTTGCATACAAATCGGTTATAAAACATACATCAGGTATATTATACTGTTTTTAATTCATTTTATCTAATTTACATTTAAAATATTTCTGTTAGGAATATTCATTTTGCAAAATGTAACATCTTGAAGTTTGCAACAGAGTACGAGCTCTGTTCATCTTCATCTTCAACTATGCATTACTGTGTTGTAAAAAATTGTCTGTGCACCATTTATATAATATTTTTTAACAAATTAAAACGTATTGATATTTATGTCAATATAGTTATTAATACCTGTAATTATTTTGAATGCAAAATTGACATTCGCTCCATGACATTCTTAATAAAAAGATCTATATAATTATTACAATGATAATAGTGCTCTCTTATGTTGCTTTAATGTATTTTATATTAAATTAACTTTGTGACAAAATATAGCAAATGCTTTAAGATTAGGGCGTCTAATAATAACGTTAATGGATAATAAGTTTTTATTTTTAAATAAATTTTATCAAAGTATTCATACGTATTCACAGGGACCAAATATTATATAATTACTAACAACATTTACTAATTTTCCTTCCAAATATTTCTAGATTTTGATATCTTAAGTAAAACCAGGTTAGGTATTTTTTTTTAATTTTATATGAATTTAAGTGTATCTAATGCAGAAAACGTATTTAACAGTTTTGTAGAAAAGTAGTATGATTCTTTGAAGCGCCACAACTCTAAATCAAATCAATGCTCATATTTTTTTACAGCTCGTTGAAAATTTTCTTATGATTACAGTAATTTTAGAATTGGTATATGGCAACATAGTGCATCTTAAGCATAATGAGTAGACAAGGACAACAATAATAATTAGGAAATAAAAAAAGTATTACATGATGTAAGGTAGGTCCTAAACTAATGCCATTATTTATATTAATAGGCAAAACTTGGATAATCCACGCAATTTGGCTACGTTGCAATGCAATTGTGCTTAGCAGTTTAAACATATCACACATACTTCTGGCATACCAATTCGAGTACTTCATAAAACATTTTATTTTATGACATAAATCACAAATTATAGAAAGAATGCAAACGTAGCATAATGGAAAATACACCTTAGAAATTTTGTACCTATATGTTGTTCACACACTCACAGTATGTATTCGAAAAGGTTCTTATTGTTTTCTCTGTAAACAACACCTATCTTCCCAATTTTCACTCACTAAGAAGTATTTGTTGTGCTGAAATCCACTAAAGTATTTCATTTTTAATTTTTGAGACACAAACTAACCTTTTTATCAAGATATTCAGTGTTCACACACTCACAGTATGTATTCAAAAAGGTTCTCATTGTTTTCTCTGTAAACAACACCTATCTTCCCAATTTTCATTCACTAAGAAGTATTTGTTGTGCTGAAATCCACTAAAGTATTTCATTTTTAATTTTTGAGACACAAACTAACCTTTTTATCAAGATATTCAGTGTTACCTACTGAATTTGGTCAGCTAGTTATTAATGTGGTCCAAACCAAAAATAAAAATTAAACAAAACACAGAGCGCACAGCGGTTAATTCACTATCAATTGAAATAGATGTTAGTATAAAGTGTATTTGTGGGTCGACGGTTTCATATTTATTTTTTCGGGTAAAATTTTAGACACTTCCATAGAAGTCTGAAGGATGAAAGCAATTCGCAATACTAAACCCATTAACTTATAAGTAAATAACAAGGTTATATTACCATAAAACACATAGGTGATGACAACCAACATCGGGACTTGCTGTTATTTATTCGTTTGCACACCGCAAAATTAACATTAAGGACTAACAAAATCATTTTTGCTGGGCTGTTCAAATAATTTATACAGAATACAAATTATTATTTTTAGCTGTAGGACTAAAATTATTGTTTTAATTGGTTGGTTAGTTTTTTTAACCCATAAGATATAAAATAGAGCTGTTACTGTTATCCACCACGATCTAAGATCTAAGTTAAATAATATCTTTTGTTTTTTTCTTTTTTTGTTTTAAGATGATTTTATTTTGGGTGTTATTTTAATAGAAAAGGTGTTCATTCAATATACAATTCTGCCTCTTTGGGAAAAATCATACATCTCTTATATTTAACATTCTATTCTTATAATACCAACTGCAGTGGGATACAAAATGTAGACAAACACATTCTACATTAATTTAAAGACACTAGAACGTCGGGTCATTGTTGAGGTATAATGTATTATTTTATTCTTTCTAGCTTTTCAATATTTCTATCGTAAGCATTTGCTACATTTTTGCATATCTTCACATTTAATATTTTTATAAAATGCCAAAAAATTGTTTTAAAGACAGCATACTGAGTTTTAAAAATATTAGTACTATCAGCTAAAATACAATGAATCAAATTAATTTGCATCGTTAATAAATAAAAGATATTTTCAAAATAATTCTCTATAACTTGTAAATTTTTTTTTAGAGGTCTTTATGAACACTTTTCAATTACCTACAGTGGGTTATCTGAATGTGAGGAAAATGAAAAACTTGAATGTCACCACCGAAAAATGTTAATATTCGTAAATGAAAAGCAAGACATATCTGCGTGAGAGATCTCCATTGATATGCCTCTTAATTTGCCTTTAGATTAATAATATAATCAAACCACTACTATATCGTAAAGTTTGAGTGCTATTCGACACTGAATTAACAAATGCAAGTTTCAAGGATATACATTGCCTTAATTTGCAACTCCATGATCTACGTCAATATCGACTTGCTCCTTCATAAAACAATAATTGCCCGTATTAGCCGCTGAGCTGCTAAGAAATCCAGGCCAATCAAACGCATTTAGCTGGATTCTTTACTTAGCGCCTGAATATGGCCAATGACTTCGCAAGCGCAACATTAAATGTGTAACCAAAAAATATGTATTTTTTTATATATTTTCAGGTATTAACAATATTGTGTGAAACTAACTACTCTGTGGGCTAAAGCTCCAACCAGCGTTGAATTACACCCACAATATATTCTTTATTATTAGAAATTGTAGGAGATTTGATATATATTAGCTTAAAATACCTTTCTAAAGCAACAAAAAATATGTATGTATATGTAAATAATACATTTAATTTTTGATACTCAGTATTATGTCTTTCAATATGTATATAGGGTGTCGTATGTATGTACAATATGTAACAGAAAACCGCAAAATCAACATAGATATCGGTAAGCATTATGATATACTTACAGGCTGTTCCACTGGAAAATGTATATACGTGGTCTCAAAAAACCTGTTGTTGACGGATCTAACTATTGTCTAGGTGTGGTGACATAATTTTGTTTATTTTGTTTATTCTCAAAAACAACACCCTGTATGTAGAATTTAGATAAATCTGTTCAGATGTTTTAGTAGAGCAGAAATAGTAGAGTTTATGGTGACTTTGCTGCAGATGCGCATTTTTCCTGTTTCGTTTTCTGTTCAAGCTTTGAATATTGATTAAATCTTGCAGTAAATGCCAGAAAATCCTAGTTTCTTTGTCAAATTTAAAATAGTGTTCAATTTTTTGTGTGAACTGATAAGTATTTTGTGTAGAAATTATAATACCAACAAAAAATTATTGTTTTGTTGGAAATTTAAATGGTTTTCATAAATTTATTTAAGAGAAAAATAAAACGGTATACTCGCGACAAGAATTCAGACGACTTACGTCATACGAACAAATGCATAATTTATTATATTTTTTTATTATATCAAAATATTTAAGAAACTGCAACTGATAGTAATAAAACTATATACTACACTAAAAGTTTGCATTATATATTGCACTAAATTGCAAAAATTGATTGTTTTTAAAGCGATCCAATATCGAAAATTACGTTGACAATAAAAACAAATGTGTAACGTCAGCCGTGACGTAAGACGTCTGAATTCTTGACGCGGGTATATGCTAAATAACAGATAGCAATAAAAACGGACAAGAAAAAACGAAAAGGAAAATAATTTTAGGAAATGCTATAATAAATGCTCAAATTGTCCATGGTTGTGTAGTACACATGATTTTTGTATAATAGGTAGCTGTTACAGATATTCTTATATCAGGATTATTTATTACATAATTGCAGGTATTTACAATTCGCTCAATCAGCTTCTCCGGACTACTAATTTCAATATACCTTCGATTTTAAATGGTCCTGTAGGTAATAATCAACAGGAGTGAAGTATAGCGACCTTGAAGGCCACTCAAAAGGCCCACCCCGACCTATGCACGTGTTTGCAAATTTGTCGTTCAATTTTGTCCCCCTAAACGGAAAGAAATAAGAATTAATTGCGAATTTGATGATAAATAGAAAGGTTTACTAGTTTTTACTTAAAAAATATCTCTCACTGACATATCGAACAATCAAACATGAAGATTCACAAATCATCTTAAATTTACTATTTCAGCTCTACTAAAATATTTAAACAGATTTTTTAAAATCCTACATACAGGTTGTTGTTTTTTTGTTGAGAAAAAAAGTAAATCCACCAAACCTGCATTCTTGTTTCTTTTCACATTAGCAGATTGAGTGAAATACGAAGAGTACCCCTGCTGAAAATAATTTGATTATACAGAGTGGTTCGACTATTATGGCAAATTAACAGCCAAAATGGGTAAAACGCCCTGTACCTCGGTAATGACTCTTCAACCACAGGTTTTATTATGCCTCTTAGATTTCCTGTATTGACCGTTAATATATATACATTTACCAATAAAACATCCTTTATAGGTTCTAAGTCCATCAATTTCAAAGATATTTAAACAGGAAGTTTAATCTTTTTCTGTTTGATTTTGGAACAGGATGTATAGGTGTAGTAAATACCAAAAAATAAACAAATCATTATTCGCAAAATCATAAACATAATGCATTAAATGAAACTGAGAAACAGAATTGTATTATTATCAGATTTCACAGCCATATTAAGTGTTCAAAATTCCCGCCACATTCTAAACAAGGAAGTAATCTCTAGTCTCATTTTTGTTTCTTATTTCTCGAGTAAAGGGTGTTATTTTTAACCGTAATTTTTAATGAATTTATAACTGTCTTCTGACACGAATTTTAGAAAATCTAAGCAAGTTCGAAACAATATCTATTCACCGTGTCAATTATAAAAGTTTTCTTCAGGGTATCAAACAGTTTACAGGATGCCAAATCATTTAGAATAGGAAAAAAATAAAATTTTAACTATTATAGCATTACATTTTCTACTACTTTATAGGCACATTAAGAAAATTGTATAGGGTATTATAAAAATTATCACACCCCGTAGAATACTTAAAAAAAAAACGTGAGCACTTCAATTGATATAAATTATTATTAGATACTTTTGACGAAATGCAATACAAAACGAAACTGTTCAATTTAATGTCTTTAAATGAGTAGTCATATTTTCTAACGTATTTTCCTCCAAAAAGTAAAGAAAATGATTCAGTTTCAGTAATTTAAACTTGTAATAGTTTGACTTTACGTTAAGAATTGGGTGGATTTTATTTTTTCTATTAAATGCCTGCCTCAAGGATTCATATTATGATCGAACAACGATGTACTTCATTCTTCCAATCCATTATGTTCTCCAAATGCATTATTTACATGTTGCGGACAGCATCTTGAAAAATACGTACCTACAGGAGCTGCATAAAGTAAATGCTAGGTATATTCTTTTATTGAATATCCAAAATCATTGCCAGCTAAATAATCCCATAATAGACCATACTCTAGTAGAAAATGTGTCGAAACTTCATGTGGGCTATCATTAGTCAGTGTATTATAAAAATTAAAAATTTCGTCGCGTGTAAAAGGAATTTAACAGCACGTGATAATAAATATGAATACATGATTACATGTAGCGCAAAATTAAATAAATCTTTGTGTTGACCACATATAACTATTGTTTACCGACAATAGAGGGTGCCTCAAGTATTATTGGCATCATTGGAAGGTGTGATTGTACAGTGTAAATAAATGAAATTTAATCAAATATACCTATATCTAAAAGTTAATCGTTTTCGAAATACAGGGTGTCAAAAATTTTGAAATATTTATTACATTTTTTTTTACTTGGAAATTCTGTGTAACCCCAATTTTAACTTCAGATTCGTGTTCAGCGGAAAAATACAAAAGGAAAATATAGTCGTCTAACTCCCAGCACACATGACTTTTTTTTTGAACCTGTGTAAACTTTTGATGTGATTTTTATCATTTTTATGGGTTTTCTTTAAAATTTGCTGTGCGACCCCCATTTTGACTTCAGATTCGTGTTCAGCGGGAAATGGGATAATGGGACCCTCACCACACGCCACTTTTTTTTTGTGGACCTGTGTAATTATTTGTTAAAAATAATCAAAATGTAAAGTATCTTACGTTTTTTATAATTGAACAGTGGCTTACCATTTTTATTTTAAATAAAAGAAAAGTGTCACAGGATTTCTACACCACTAGTGATGGAATGGGAATATTGCAACATACTGAATAATTAGACATCTCATTACAATCTAGAACTATTGCTGTTTTATCACGAAAGGCTTCCAAGTAAATAAAAAATATAAAAAAAATCGAAATCTTTGACACCCTGTATGCAGGTATATTTAGGTAAATATCATTTATTTTGACTCACCCCTTCCAAAAATGCCAGTAATACCTGAGACATCCTGTAGAGCTTTGGGTAAAAATCATATTTCCTCAAATTACAAATTAACATTGATGGATAAATGTAAATAAAATATTATTTGCCAACAAATAATGATCAAAATACATTAAAACATTATATTTGTATTTTGTACAGTACATACATATTTCAATCTGCCTGCCTTGTCAGTTTAAAAAAAATCACAAGCTTCCACTGCCAACGACGTAGTACCTAATAATCACTTTCTAATCAAGTGTCCACTGAAATATGATTAGTTTAATACCACAAGATAATAACAATTTAATACCTCAACTACTATCTATCGGCAACTTAAGCAGAGGGCACTGTTCCGGGAACGATAACATCGACAAAAATAAATCTTGAATATCTTTCAAACTGGTAATGTAACCGTACTATGTGGTCGTGGTCTAGGCACATCGCGGACCATGCTAGTCTCATTCTCGTTTAGTGGAGAATCTTCTAATAATTTTAAACGTATACGAGAGTTTGAGTCGCTCGCATCGCAGCCTTCAATATGATTTTGCAAAAGAAAAACTATTGCTAGAACTTTATTTTGAACCTCACAAAATTCTACTTATACAGTTTTTTTTAAGTTTGAGATTAGGTAATGGTGTACAAAACTCTTTTGTTCATTTTGATCTATACTATAACATATTAAACGTGTTGTACATATACTGCGGACACTCTGTATACTATATAATTAAAACATATTAACAGTATGTTATTTGTATTATTAATTATATAAGATAGTATCCCCAATGTACCCATGTAGGTATACATTTCCACCACCTTCCATTGAATTATTGGCATCACGAACAAGTTTAGTATTGTATACGATAAGAGCAAATATGTACTATCATTCTCGACGCACAACGTCAGATATGTAGAATAAAATTATTGTAGCAACGTATATATATATAATGTGTCCGAAATAAATTTTATCTTACGAAGGAAATAAATGTAAGTAGTAGAACTTAGAGTTCTTTAAAACGTAATAAACGATGTCATCGATATCTTATATTATCATTTTACTTGACATTTTGTAACATATTGTACAAATTCAAACCGTAAAATAAATTA
Organism: Monochamus saltuarius; assembly: GCA_025584915.1. Classification (NCBI taxonomy): domain Eukaryota; kingdom Metazoa; phylum Arthropoda; class Insecta; order Coleoptera; family Cerambycidae; genus Monochamus; species Monochamus saltuarius. The sequence continues at coordinate 45,630,931 of CM046721.1, read as the reverse complement.
GGCAACCGATCTGGTTATTTTTAAAAACTAGTAAATTATTACCTATTAACTATACAAGGTGTCAGAATTCAGAAAAACGTCTAAAATTTTTGTATGTCACTTATTCATATAAAATACAATAAACTTATTATTGAAATTATGTTGCCTTAAGTTTCTGTAACAATGAATAAAAATGTCAAAAATTTAAGTTTGTTCTAGTTGATAAAATTGATAACAATGTAATTATGAATGATACAAATGTCTGTAAATTTAAATAAAATCATCATTGTTGGTCGAATTTTTCAAGAACTGAATAATACAAAAATTCTAAATAGTATCGACTTTAATAGTCACCGTTTTTCAAATTATTTTATACAAAATGTAAACTTTTAAGCTATGAGATTGAATCACGATCTTAATTTGAAGGGATTAATAAAGTATAAGCCAAATAAATGTGATTAATGTATGAATATTATATTTATATAGAGTGTATTTACATGTTTTAGAGGTTAGTTTTCACATGTATTGTATTGTTGACAACAATAAAAGTCCAGTATTTTATATTAATAATTATTCCAACTTGCCAGAAATATTAAGTTTAAGTATTATGTTTACGTAGTAGGTGTAGTTAGCTACTATAAAGATAGTTTTTTCTATAGCTAATGTTAAAATTGCTCTTCATCATCCAAGGATAGATAAAAATCTTTATTTTTGAAGTAAGTACTTATAACCACTAATTTAAATCATTACCTACTATTTATGAATACGAATATTAATATTATAATTAAAATTGTCAGAGATACGCATGGGAAGGGAAGAATCTTTCTTTCTCTGACCAGAATACTGATGTAGTGACGCCAATAGTCTGATTTTCCAGGCTGGTATGCATTCTGATCAGCAATTTTCTTGGCCACAGATTTCTCAACGTTTCTGCTGTGGAAGAAGACTGCCAACCACTCAACCACTTTGCTGTTACCAAGTCTACGCCAGAATTTGCAAGCTTGTTGCTGCAGAACGATGGAGGCAATGTCCAGTATATAATTTTGGCAGCTTTAAAAACTCTGTTATCTACTGTGGAATTTTATAAATGATGTTTATTCTGACAGATTGAACACTACATTTCTTTTGTCAATAGTTGATGAAGAATTTGTTAAGGGACACATTAAGAGCGTAGGGCGATGTATTTTCGTATAATCATCATGACGCTGTGTCTTTCGCTTTCTTATTCATAATGCAGAATGACCGGTCTTTCTTGGTTTTGGTGTCAAGAAGAGAAGCGAGTATTATAGATTATATTCTAATCTGTGCAACTCATCCGACCAGAACGCTCCATGTAAATCAATTGTCGCTACCATTTGTGCCCTTTTTTAGGCCAAATACCTTAAACACATTTATAACCTACATATGGTTTCTTTCATACTCCGCAAAGCAGGCAAAAACTCAGTAACATCCATTACAGCTACAACACATTTATTTTAGAAGTTTACCTTAACAAGAAGATATTCATCATCCTCAGCAGTTTGTAGATATTTTATCACATGTTCCGGATTAAAAAACTCGGACTTTGGTTCGTAGTCTACATAGTTTACGTAGTCTAGTTTCTTTTGGTCTCTAGTGTAGTCAATTGTCTTTAAGCGGTGCCTCAGTTTATTTTTATCTTGAAATGTCGATATTTTTATTCACCAGTATACTTTTAAGCATTGAATAATACGATCATAAACTTGAAAACTGCATTTTTTATGCAGTTTTTCCAAAAAATATGCTAACAATACATTCTCACATAGATCCTTGATATTTTTTTATGTTCTTCCACTTTTGAAATTTTGTATATTCCTTTTCATAGATCAATCGAGATTTTGATGGTAATAACTTGGATATGGCCTCTCGGATGGTAATAACCCTTATTTTATTAGTTTTCAGACATTTCTGCCTCCAACAACCACACAAAATGACACCAAAGAAGAAATAAATATTTACACCAGATTGACCGTACAGCCTAAAGGGATGACTTTGTTTAATATTCAGATTACATAGAAACCAATGCCTAAGTATGCAAAAGTTTATGTAATTTAAAATCGCTTCAAATAATTTCTAAATATTTCAAATGTTTTACACACAACAATAAATAGTTATTTTTTATACATTCATGCAAAAACCAAAAAATGATATTTAGATGACACTAAGTCTAAGAAAATGTGACGTCGATTTGAACGTTTATGTTTGTCATGATGACAAAACGCTGTAGTAGAATGACAGATGAATGCAATAAACATTTTATTGCACTAGTGCAATAAAGAACCAATTTTTCCACTAAATATAGTTCAACAAAGTTTTGTTCTTTGCATGAACGTAGAAAAATTCCATTATTGTCTCCTGAAATTAAGTCACTTGCGATTTCATGGCTCGTATTATTTATTTTTTAAGCATTAAAATAATGTCATAAATGTTTTATAAAAATATTTTGTCCGGGATTGACTTATACAACAGTTATTAGTGCTATAACTTTTTATTTCTTAAAAATTTGAAGAACTTTTGAGTAAATGTTATTTAAAGATATTCAATTTATTTTGGAGCTTATCAGCAGTCTTCACATGAAACGTATATAAATTGAGTTTTTGTACGATGAATGGCGATGAAATAACTCGATCTTCCCCAGTTCTTCATAGTAGAAAATATGAATTAATTGTATACGTTATGTTACATAATAAATATGCTTTGCAGCCTTAGCTGGACACCCCTAACCTGCCTTTGTTGTCCTCAGATTAGACTCTATGGTGACAAACCTGATGCTATCAGAACCACTGAAACCGCCCATGAGTAATTACGGTTCTTATTATTGATTTTACAGTTGTTCCGTCATGATAATCATTATTACAGAACAGTTTCAACCATTCTTCCGCTTTTAATTTTAGCAGCAAAAAATTGTCGGCGTTGGCCTCGGATGAATGAGATGTGATTTGGTGCCTAACTCTTAATATAAATCCACCTGTGGAGTGGAGCGCAGTGAAGACTACGGGATCAGTGTTACCAGATGGGAACATTTTCTTCACATTGAAGAATGTTGACCTCTAATGTGAAGTTTTAAAGTTTTCCGTTATCTATACATTTTTGATTCACGCTTTTTGTTCCAATGTTATGTATCGTAGTAAATTATTAGGTATTAGAATTATTTAGTGTAGAGTAGACATTTGTCATTATTCTAAACAATAGAGCTGTGAAAAAGATGGGTGTGTTTTGTTATTGCATTTATGGATTTGCATTGTGTTGTATTTGTTTTGTTGTTTGTTGTTTTGATTTGAATAATATAAGAGTGTATTAATGTTCTTGAACATTACATTAAGTAAAAAATAAGAAACGTGCTATTTATTCGCCTAAATTGGATGCGCCGTTGCCAACATCATTTTCAACATTTCGGTAAATTTGCACCTAATTTTGTTCATATAAAGCCAGTTATTACTTTAACAGGTGGTAGATCTGTTAAAATAATAATAAATTATTTATTATCTATACATTTTTGATTCACGCTTTTTGTTCCAATGTTATGTATCGTAGTAAATTATTAGGTATTAGAATTATTTAGTGTAGAGTAGACATTTGTCATTATTCTAAACAATAGAGCTGTGAAAAAGATGGGTGTGTTTTGTTATTGCATTTATGGATTTGCATTGTGTTGTATTTGTTTTGTTGTTTTGATTTGAATAATATAAGAGTGTATTAATGTTCTTGAACATTACATTAAGTAAAAAATAAGAAACGTGCTATTTATTCGCCTAAATTTTCTATAGAAACGGTAAATTTGCACCTAATTTTGTTTATATAAAGCCAGTTATTACTTTAACAGGTGGTCGATCTGTTAAAATAATAATAAACACTTGTTTTAAACTTTGCCGTCCTTTGGCAATTATTTTTATTGATTCTAGTCTAGCCCTGAACAAACGATAAAAATAATTGTGAAATGTTTATAGGATTATGTCAGGTTTTTATTAACAACTAGCCTAAATTTCCGTAAAAAATCCAGTTCAAAACTAATGTATGAAAATCCTTTATCTCTTTATTTGTTCGTTTCACAATTTTCCGTAGAATTATACTCTCTGGCAACACTGAATCAGGCTTTGGATAGACAACCGCTACATGCATAGCTGTCAAACATTTTTGTCAGGGCCGTACTAAAATTTATTTCTCCACTATAAAATTGAAGATCAGTTTTCTTGACAAAACGTGAATACAATAATAGAATATTTTCAGAAATCTGTAATTTATTTTTCTGCCACAGCCTGTACATATGTAAATAATGAAAATAATTGGGATGCAATCCATGAAATACCAACTTTTGTTGTAGTCAAAATTGGCGATAGATTTCAAGTATGTCACAATTGAAATCTATCGCCAATTTTCGAGTGCTGGTATGTACCAGGGATCAATTCTACGGCATTTAAAATGTTTGGTTCTAAGTTTCTTACTTTATGAGTTTGATCTCGTTCAAATGCATACAAATTGTTTGTTTGAAAAAAGTCATTAGTTATGTAAGCTGCGTGTGGGCAAGTGTTTTAAAAAGACCACTATTAATTAAGCAGAAAATGAAACCACTGCTGTTTCCTCTAAGATTAAGTAACACTAAAAAATCAAACCCGATGCTATCAACACTATTAATCTTCTTAATGTTAATTTGAAATGGATTTTGTTTAAACGAATTTCATTTAAAATTACGCGTAAAAGATGCATAAATCTAAATTAATCTTAATGACTTTTCAACCTGAGAAATACGTGTGAATTTTATTCAGTATATAATTGCACTAGTATTCTGGTTCTGCGCAGGATACATGGTGTTTATAGTAAAAATACATTGAAGAGCAGTTTACTATAATCGAGTTGTAAAATACTAGAAAGCGATTCATTTGCAGCACTTAAAGGAGAAGTGAGGGTTGCAGGAGAAAAGATTCCATAGAGAGTTACTTGAGAAAGATTCGAAGAACACAAATTTACCAAAAATAAGCTTATGTTGAGTAAATCTAGAACTTTAATAAATAGTTTACTTTTAAAAATGTATACTCGTAGAATGTCGTCCTTTTAGACGGCGACACTTACACCTACCTGATGCGCACTCCGCGGATATCACACTTTACACTTATAATAATACACTACACTATACATACACACTATGCACTACTGGTTACTAGCACTGTCACTATAACAGTCACACAGTAACATTTATCGTCGGTTAATATAGGGTGTATTATCCATTACAATCGCAGTACCAGGTTTCATATGTGACAAAGAGTGTCACACTTTTGTCACCCTATCCATTGCCTTCATTTGTCCATGTTTCGTTACTGTAATATATTCTTCGATTCAGATTTTGATTTCTAATATATGTATATTTTTTAAATAGTTTCTTCGCGATTACTAATTCGTCCTTTTCTACCAGCATACTTTTTGAACGAAAATTCATGTCACGCATAATTCGAAAACGCACCCTTATAGATATTCTAGCCAAAGTTTCATCCTGTGACATAGTAACCTGAACTTTTTGTATTGTCAGAAGTATATTTTTAAAATATCGTCCATGAATTGTTTCCCAATCCGTCTTTTTCTTACTTCCAGAAAAAAAAATCCGTTAATAAATTACTTCTTTATTAACTACTGAACACTACTAATTACAGGTCAACTAAACACTTATTTAATTAATCGCTATCTAAATCACTTTGATATCTCCAACTAAACACTTTAATTCAGACTGTAATACAAGACTTATACAAGACTAACTAACTCGGCCGTTTATTCTTCTTTTATAGACCCAACGAATATTCCAGGTATATTCCAGTATCTCTAGATCCATTTTCTCGTACGACTGGAACGCTTCTCGTCGTTTCCACGATTTTCTAGTAACGCCTCGATTCACGCATGTTGTTTGTTTACCAGAATGGCGTAGGGGCGATCGGGGCAATCTTAGGCAATTCGCGGTGCCACAGTCGTCGGTTTGGGAGTGAGTGGGGCAAATTCCGTGACACTGCTCCCTCCTTAGGACCGATCGTCCCGATCGGATACACCTCTATACGGGGACAGACGCTCCAGATGGACGACCTTCATCTTACTCCTGGGAGTCCTCTGTATCCGGTATACGACATCATTTATTCTTTTAATGACGGTGTAGGGGCCCTCCCAACGGTTCTGTAGTTTAGGCGATCTTCCTTTCTTCCGCGTGGGGTTGTACAGCCACACCAGGTCACCTTGTTGGAATCCAACTGTATTGGCCCGGACGTCGTATCGAGTCTTCATGCGATCGCTCTCTAGTCGCATTCGAGATCTGACTTGATCGTGTACGGCTGCTAGTCTTCGTTCTAGGTCATGGGTATAAGTGTCTGGCTCTGTGGGCTGTTCCGCAGGACGACCAAATACCAAATCTGCTGGAAGGCGAAGCTCTCTTCCAAATATGATCCTTGCGGGAGTCTTCCCAGTCGTTTCATGGACAGCTGAGCGGTAAGCTAACAGGAAGAGTGGAATGAGCTTGTCCCAGTCTGTCTGGTTCTCGTTCACAAACATCCTCAGATTGGTTTCTAGTGTGGCATTGAAGCGTTCCACCATACCATCTGACTGGGGATGCAGTGGGGTAGTCCTGGTTTTTCGGATTCCCATAAGCTCGCAGACCTTTCGGAACACACCTGATTCGAAATTTCTGCCCTGATCTGAATGTAGTTCCATGGGCACACCAAATCTGCAGAACAGGTTGTAGACTAGCGCTTCTGACACGGGTGTGGTCTCTTGATTGGGAAGGGGGTATACTTCCGGCCATTTACTGAAGTAGTCCATGGCTACTAGCAGATATCGGTTCCCACTTTGGGTTTTCGGAAATGGACCAGCGATATCAATGGCAATCCTCTCGAACGGTGCTCCTACGATGTACTGGCGCATTTTGCCTCTGGAACGAGTCTTCGGTCCCTTGCTGGCTGCACATACGTCACATTTTCGGCACCAATCTTCTACATCCGTTCTACAGCTCAACCAGTAGAAACGCTCCCTAATCTTCTGTAGAGTCCTATTGATACCGAAATGTCCACCCCCAGTACCTCCATGTACTTCCTGCAGCACTTCTTTGACCCGGGACCTCGGGAGTAGTACTTGTTTCTTGACCTCCGTTCCGTCATTGTTCTCCCATGCTCTTTTTAGGACACCGTCTTCCAACACCAAGGAATTCCATTGAGCCCAATAGCTCTTTAATGTTGGGCTTTTACTACTGACTTCAGCCCATGAGGGTCGGTTGTTGGCTTCTTTCCAGTCTAATAACGGCTTGATGTCACAGTCAGCTTGCTGGTCTTCCCGAATCGCCGCTGAACTCCATCTGTCTTCAGGTTGGGCTGCTACCACCTTGCAAGGAACTAATGAGATGTCCTCTTTCCTTTCAAGACTACTACAGTGCTTGCAGTTGACAGGACAGGGTCTCCTAGAAAGGGCATCTGCATTTCCATGTTTCCTGCCGGCTCGATGTTCTACAACAAAGTAATATTCTTGCAGCCATCTGTCCTTCAGTGTTTTTAAACTGTAGCAGCCATTTAAGGGAAGCGTGATCAGTTCTTAGGAGAAATTCTTGGCCATACAGGTATTTATGAAAGTGTTCTAGGCTCTTGACGATGGCAAGTAATTCTTTCCGAGTCACACAATAGTTCTTTTCGGCTCTTGATAGGACTTTGCTGAAGTAGCCCACTACTCGCTCTTGGCCATCTTGTACTTGGGAAAGAACTCCGCCAATTCCAATGTTGCTTGCGTCCGTGTCCACTATAAATGGTTGTCCAGGTATTGGGTATGTCAAAATCGGGGTAGTGCAGAGTGCCTCTTTCAGCGTATCAAAGGCTTGTTGGCATCTCGGAGTCCATTCGAATGGAATGTTGTCTTCTGTGAGTTTATGAAGAGGCTTGGCAATGTCCGAGAATCCTTGGACGAATCGTCGATAGTATGTGCATAGGCCAAGAAAACTTCGAACTTGATGTTTGTCTTTAGGAACCGGCCAGTTCTTTATGCACTCTGTCTTCTCCGGGTCTGTTTTCACACCGTTTGGAGTAATAATGTGGCCTAGGTATCTAACCTCCTTTTGGAACAGACTGCACTTCTTCGGGTTCAACTTCAGGTTCGCTGCTTTCAGCTTCTTGAACACTTCGGACACGTTCTTCAGGTGCTCCTGGAAAGAGCGTCCCAGCACCACCACGTCGTCCAAGTAAATCAAGCAGGTCTCCCAATGAAGGCCATGAAGTACAGTTTCCATCAGTCGTTCAAAAGTGGCAGGGGCATTACATAGACCAAATGGCATTACATTGAACTGCCACAATCCATTTCCGGTAGTGAACGCGGTCTTTTCCTTGTCTTCTGGGCTGACCTCGACTTGCCAATATCCACTCTTTAAATCCAAAGTGGAAAACCATTGCGCACCAGCCAAGGTGTCCAGAGTATCGTCAATTCTTGGTAGTGGGTAACTGTCTTTCTTGGTGATGTCATTTAATTTTCTGTAGTCCACACAAAATCGGGTGGAGCCGTCTTTCTTCTTGACCAGGACTACAGGAGAAGCCCAAGGACTCTGAGATGGTTCTATGGTGCCTTGATTTTGCATCTCAATTAACATCTTGTTAACTTCTTCTCGCTTGACTAATGGAAGTCCACGTGGTGGCTGCTTTATAGAAGATGATGAACCAGTATCGATTCGATGCTTCACTACATTGGTTCTCCCAAAGTCGCCTGGTTTAAGTGCAAACACATCTTCATTTTCACTTAGCAGCTCTTCCAGTTGTTCCACCTCCATCTCTGTTAATCTTTCCTTGGCCCTATCCACTATGTCCCTTAGACATTCCGGTAGACTGGTCTTATTCGGTTTCTTCTCCATTTCGTTATTTTCTTTGAGTGTTCTGACCATGGTAACAGGTTCACAGACTCCTACTTCAGTTCCCTTTGTAATTTTCTGTGGAAAGGTTTTCAGGTTAACTACCCGTACTATTGTCATTTTCTCTGGTTTAATCAGGGTGCGGCCGGTGACTAGATTTATTGAACAAATCCGGATTACTGGGTTCCACCACTCCAACACTGCAAGACATTTCCCCATCCATTACAGTAGCAACCAATGTTTCGGTCTGACCAGGTAGTACCACATCTTCTTTAACAACGAGTCTCCGTATAGCGTTATTCTCAGTGGTGGTCGTTAGCACTACTTCCTCACCCATTATCCGTAGCGTACCAGTGTTCAAATCTAAGTCCCCTTTGCTCGTAGTAAGTCTAGTCCGAGTATGACATTGTCCGATATATCTGCTACCAGGGCTCTGTGTTTGAATTTGACGTCTCCTAATTCTATGTCAAGCTCGCATTCCCCCTTGACTGGCAGTTGTTGTCCATTGGCTGTTGTAAGGACATAACGTTTAGCAGGGTTCTTAATACGCCAATCACCAATAATATCCGGTCGTACAATAGTTCTTGCCGCTCCAGTGTCGATTACCATAGGGAACATACGACCAAAAATAATGCCTTCTACTAGCAAGGAGTCAGAGTCCTGGAGACGTGACAACGTAATTTCTTCTCGTGGGGCATGGTAGGAGGACGCAGCCGGCTTTTGCCCCGTTAAGCCGGCTGAGCCTAGTTTTCCTGTGCAGCTGCCGCCTGGGAGTCGCGTTTTGCTGATCTGCGACCGGGGCCCTACACTGTCTCTTCAGATGTCCCGTCTGCCCACAGTTCCAACATTGGAGAGGGCGATCTCTTCGGCTGCCAGGTTGTTCTCTCTTCGGATTGGTAGTTGGGCTGAGTTTCTCAATGACCTCCTTCAACGTTTTGATTATGTCTCCATTTCCCATATTATCGCTGTTATCACTGATGGCTCGAACTTTAACATGTCTACCGGATGCCATCTTTGCTGCCTCAAATTCCAGTGCATGCGAAAGAGCGTCATTCAATGTTTTAGGTCTAGCGAGTCGTAGTGCCTGCTGTGTTTCGCAATCTCTTAGGCCGTCGATAAACACTTGGATGGAGAGCTGGTCTACAAATTCGGACGGGGCTGTTGGATATGCCAATCGAACCAGTCGAGCAACGTCTGTCTCAAAATGTTGTAAATTCTCTCCACTCTGCTGGTGACGATTTTTCAATTGTGCCTGGTACACTTGCTGCAGGTGCTTATCCCCATATCTCATTTCCATATGCTGTTTCAGAAGGTCATAGTTACTCTGCTGCCCAGCAGGAACTCCTTGTAAGACGTCAAGAGCTTCCCCTCGTAGAGCAACTATCAGAGCTGTAGCCTTTTCATAATCAGACCATTCGTTTGCTGCAGCTGCTGCTTCGTACTGACGCAGATAGACATTCCAGGAAACCTTACCGTCGAATTCAGAGGGTCTCGTCTTCTGAGTTCGAATAACCGGTCCTTCTGATTTGATTACGCCCTCCTTTGTTATCTTGTCTAATTTATGTCGAAGCTCTTCTCTAACCTGGTTTATTTCTTCGTGTATTTCCTGTTTTTGTGCTAACAGTTCTTCGTCAATTTCTTTTCTTTGTTCTAACAGTTTCTCCTCTACTGTATATTCTAATTTTTCTAACTTCGTCTGCATTTCATTTGTCTGAGCTTTCATTTCCTGTTGTAGTATCTGCATCTGATCTTCTAATTTCTTTTCTAATTTCTCTTGCATCATTTGAGTCTGATCTTCAATTTTATGCCCTTGTTCTTCAAATTTTTCTTGCATTGTCTGGGACTGATCTTCCATTTTATGCCCTTGTTCTTCAAATTTTTCTTGCATCGTCTGTCCCTGTTGTTCTAATTTCTTTTCTAATTTCTCCTGCATCGTTTGCATCATTTCTAACAATTTCGCCAGTTGTACATCCATGTTGACTTGACTTCTAGTTACAGGCATCCACTCTATTTGGAATGTTCTAGAATGTCCAGGAATGTATTTCTAGATATTACCGTTGCCTTCCTTACAATGAAACGAGTGCAGTGATATGCCACTCTTGGGTATTTGTTTCACTTTGGTATAAAGTTCTAGAATGTTCGAGATTGTCCTTCGCGAATAACACCGTTCACTTCCTTAAGTCACGACGAGTGCAGTGATATGTCGCACTTGGGTCTTTGTCTCACTTCGGTATAAAGTTCTAGAATGTTCGAGATTGTCCTTCGCCAATACCACCGTTCACTTCCTTGAGTCACGACGAGTGCAGTGATATGTTACATTTGGGTATTTGTCTCACTCCTGTACAAAGTTCTAGAATGTTCGAGATTGTCCTTCGCGAATACCACCGTTCACTTCCTTGAGTCACGACGAGTGCGGTGATATATCACACTTGGGTATTTGTCTCACTCCTGTACAAAGTTCTAGAATGTTCGAGATTGTCCTTCGCGAATACCACCGTTCACTTCCTTGAGTCACGACGAGTGCGGTGATATATCACCCTTGGGTATTTGTCTCACTCCTGTACAAAGTTCTAGAATGTTCGAGATTGTCCTTCGCGAATACCACCGTTCACTTCCTTGAGTCACGACGAGTGCGGTGATATATCACACTTGGGTATTTGTCTCACTCCTGTACAAAGTTCTAGAATGTTCGAGATTGTCCTTCGCGAATACCACCGTTCACTTCCTTGAGTCACGACGAGTGCGGTGATATGCCACACTTGGGTCTTTATTCCACCCGCGCACAGGGTTCCAGAAAGTTCTTCAAACTTCCACTTAAATCCCACTTTGTGGACAGGGTTCCAGAAAGCTCTTTAAAACTTCCAACTAAATCCACTTCCGACACCAAATTGTCACGGATTTCCCAATCCGTCTTTTTTCTTACTTCCAGAAAAAGAATCCGTTAATAAATTACTTCTTTATTAACTACTGAACACTACTAATTACAGGTCAACTAAACACTTATTTAATTAATCGCTATCTAAATCACTTTGATATCTCCAACTAAACACTTTAATTCAGACTGTAATACAAGACTTATACAAGACTAACTAACTCGGCCGTTTATTCTTCTTTTATAGACCCAACGAATATTCCAGGTATATTCCAGTATCTCTAGATCCATTTTCTCGTACGACTGGAACGCTTCTCGTCGTTTCCACGATTTTCTAGTAACGCCTCGATTCACGCATGTTGTTTGTTTACCAGAATGGCGTAGGGGCGATCGGGGCAATCTTAGGCAATTCGCGGTGCCACAGTCGTCGGTTTGGGAGTGAGTGGGGCAAATTCCGTGACAGTATCATCAACCTCTATATCCTTCCTTCCACAAGTTGCCTCCATTCTCCGTTTCTATGCCATTCTTTATTGCACAATGTACACCACTCATAGACAGTCTTATTAATGAACTACATATTTCAACCGCATCACTTACATTCATATTTTAGTCTCGAGCTTTAATTTCTTCATAGAAGTTATATCATCGGATATTCTTTACTAGTTTACGCTATAGAGTTTGAATTATTCTTCATTCTTATAAGAACACAAACACAGAGTCACTAATAAATTAATTACATTCACAATTAAATTGGCGGAAAGATATACCCAAAATTTTCCCACGCGCGCACTAATGGTAGTGCTGGAGATGGAACAGGTGGATCCGTCAAGGCATTTCGACCAATAAAAATTAAGCATTCTGATGTGGTACATGCGTATTTGCTGCAGCAAAAGCTGTGCAATCAATCATGCTCTGCGAGTTATATGGAACATCAATACAATTTTATAGAAAAATATACGGACAGTATGTATTTCCCTTTCTCTTGACTGCTATCAATTAATTGTGAGCGGGTTTATAAGACTACCACTCTCTACTATTTTGGAAACCGACTATAGCAATATTTAAATAAAAAAGTTCAATATTCGCATTTTTTGAAGAAAACACAGGCCCAATAACAAGTCCGGTCTATAATATTTTTTGTTTTCAAATGTCATACAATTGTTGTAATAAAACGTTATTATTAAGTCAAGTTGAATGAATTTGTTGTTATCCAGTATTTTTTAACTGTTGAAATATCTCAAAAATGTGACAGAACTTTACTGTCACCCTGTATACTATTCCCAATTTCGAAGCTTTAAATACAATGCCACATCCTTTGCTACACTACTAATTTTATGGATACCCATAACAGTTTTATAATATTTCCAATTTTGATATTTCAAATAATGATAATGATAATGATAATGATAATGATAATGATAATGATAATGATAATGATAATGATAATGATAATGATAATGATAATGATAATGATAATGATAATGATAATGATAATGGTAATGGTAATGATAATGATAATGATAATGATAATGATAATGATAATGATAATGATAATGATAATGATAATGATAATGATAATGATAATGATAATGATAATGATAATGATAATGATAATGATAATGATAATGATAATGATAATGATAATGATAATGATAATGATAATGATAATGATAATGATAATGATAATGATAATGATAATGATAATGATAATGATAATGATAATGATAATGATAATGATAATGATAATGATAATGATAATGATAATGATAATGATAATGATAATGATAATGATAATGATAATGATAATAATAATAAGCCAATAAGCCTGATGTAGTCCTCCTCGACCACCAGCTTAGGACGATGTTTGTGATTGAGTTCTCGGCTCCCGCAGAGAACAACATCGTCCAAAAAGAGGAGGAAAAACGGAGGAAGTATCGAGATCTTCTCTCCGAGCTCCGCAGGCTGTATCCAGACCACTCTGTTAAGATTGTGGTGCTAATTATAGGCGTCCTGGGTGGAATGAGACATACGTTGCTTTCTGACTTAAAGATCATACCGGCTTGTCGAAATTCGGCAGAGATCTTAGCCGGCAGAATGCAGAAGGCAATCGTCCTTGGTTCGCTACGTCTGCTCAGAACACACGATTTACGGGCGCAATGATTACTGACTCCACGGAGTGGAGAGTGGTCATTGCTTGACTCTTCAGAACATCTCCGAATGTGTCGGAGCTTCGGAAGGTGTTTACTGAAAAAAAAAAAATAATAATAATAATAATATCTTTACCCCTCATTCTAATCACGAGGCTTAGCCCAGAAGTCGAAGACTTGTGCGGGAGAGGGGGCGGAATATTATTATTAAGCAGGCTGCATTTGCGTCCAGGAACGACTAACGTTGGTAGGCCCTAACCACCATTCAGTGCAGGAATGAGGAAAACCTGGAAAACCTCATTAATTAGGGGGATAGTCAAATGTCAACCGGTATCAGTCTCTCACATTGACCCAAGCCAACATTCTTCCACCCTACCATACCCGCAGAGAGGGTGCCAATCTCTCCACGAATATAGCTTATATACGATCTACCGGCGAGTCAAGTACTGACGCCTTAAACCGCGTGACCACTGACCGATCCATAATAAAAAGTATTTCCTTAAAATCTAGAAGACGCAAATTAACGTACCTACTCTCTATATTTACTTGAATGTTCATCCTCCAAGTCGGTGAAAGTTCTATTCTTATTAGTTTTAGTGTTGGGAATTTTAATTAGCAGCAAAGATCCCATGTCTTCAATATCATCAATTGTCATCTTCAAAAATTCGTTGCAACGACATGCCCCATGTATACCAAATATCAAAATTACCTGAAAAAAGTTGGTTAGCACAATATGAAATTAACAAAATGTCATTTTATTAATTTCGTCGCCAAATAGTTTTCATCTAGAGCATTAGACAGAAATGTATTAAAACGTTCCCTTAACAAGACTCTCGATTTCTTTGGCTTATAACCTTATTGTATTTTCCGATGTTTACATTATGCTTCAAACTTAACACAGGCTTTACCATTGAATAATGAGCCCACAAACTAGAACTCCTCAGTTTTTTTGCCATTTCCAAAAAGTTTGCCAATGAAACGTTTTTACAGATATTTTCAATACATCATTTCTCGAGCTTGACAAAGGCAGCTTCATATTCCCTTTCCTATATCATGTTATTATGTGATCGTGCGGGAATAAATATTATTATTATACTGCAAATTTTTTACTGCCATTCTTACCGCCTCTACCTCCTCGGGAGGTTTATCAGCCACTTCTACACTCAATCGACGCGACACCAAATTTTAAATATTTGTTTGATAGATGCAAGCCTATTGTAACGATATGTAAAGGTATATACAGTGAAATCAGTTAAAGGTCAATCTTATAATCTTTATTTAAAATTATTTATTGGGCTACAAACCTGTATAATATATTTTCTAGTTTATTCAACTACCCTGGCTGCTTGTAGAACATAGACTCTGATAGTAGGTTCGCTCGTCAAGTCAAATCTTATTACAACACACTGTACCTTATTTTATCAAATAAATATCATTCCACAATTGACAATGTTTATTTCGCATGGAAACTTTCCACGCTTAGCACATAAAGTATCACTTATTCTCCTAATATCATAATACACTATTACGTATTTTTTCCTGCTGAATGCAAATCTGAAGTTATAAACCCAATGTAAATCGTGCCATGTAATTGATTTTAAATAATTTAAATCGTTAATATTACAAAATAATACAAGACGCCTTTTTTGTTTAGAATGAATCAGGCTATCAGAAATTAATTTTTAAATGGTAAGGCAGCAATAAGACAAAAAGTTACGATTGAAACGAGTCTTAGGGGTGCTTCTACCCCTTACAACCGTAGAGGAAAATAAACATATTATTTACTGAGTGTTTTCTCAATAGCAGAAAATGTCTACTTAATTTAATTTCTATTATTGTTTTGGTATTTCAGAAAAAAAATAAAAATTACATTTTAGGCACTCTCTTTAAAATAATTTTCAAATGAGATTTTTTTATAATGAAAGACTCACCTCATTTTTCCACAAAGAATCACTCCCCTAATTTTTTTCCACATCTATATTTACATACAAGGTGTGGCAATTAAGTTCCGGGAATTTTTCAATAAAAAAAAAACAAGCAATTTAAATTTTGCCAAAATTTGATTATCGACCTTCACAATAGGATGTACCTCTAACTCTACACAACGATTTCAACGTTTCTCCCACGATTGGAAGCATCCTTGGTAATCCTCCACAGTTAACCCGTTCAGTACCACGGTTACAGATTATTTGACCTCCTGTACGCCGTCATGATGAGTTCTCTTGAGGTGCGACTTCATCTTGGGAATAAAAAAAATTGCAGGGGGCAATAACGGGACTATAGGGTGGATGCGGCAACGTTGGAATGCCTTTATTTGCCAAAAACTCTTGCACAATGAACGAGGAATGGGCTGGCGCGTTGTCGTGGTGCAAGATCCAGCCGTTCTCGGCGAGTTCGGCTCGCACATGAGAAACGCGGGCCCGCAGCCGTTTCAGGACGCCAACATACAACTGTCGAGTGTCTAGTCACTGTCTGGCCGGCAGGAACATATTCACGATGAATGATGACGTGGATAACGAAAAAAACGATCAACATTGCCTTCAGTCGTGACTTGGACATTCTCGCTTTCGTTGCCCGCTCTCCACCCTTTTCCACCCAATGCTGACTTTGTTTACGGGTCTCGGGGTCATACTCAAATATCTAGGTCTTATCTCCAGTGACTATTCGACTCATCCAGTCTCTACCGTCGCTCGGAATGCGGGACAACAAATCCTCGCAGATCCGTACGAGAGGCGACGGGAGCTCTTTCACGTGGATCGTCTTCTACCGATTCACGCCCCTCCTTGAACCGTTTTGGCCATTCAAACATGCGTGTTTTCGACATGCATTCGCCTCAATACACCACCTGCAATTTTCGAAGAATTTCCGAGGGTTTTTCGCCAGATTTCAGTAAAAATTGAATCACAACACGTTGCTTGTAATTTGAGTCACTCATTTTCACGACGCCGCTAAAAAGTTACTTCCAAAAGATACACATAAAACACAAATCAAACGTGCTATCAACTTCAACCTTGGACTGAAACTAAAAGAAAGGTCTCCCCTCTCTAGAAAAACGTTGACGAACGATGCAGTGTTGCCAGTTTCCGAGTTATAATTAAATTCCCGGAACTTAATTGCCACATCTCGTATATAATATTATATACTCTTTTGAGATCTGGCGTTTAATTGCGACTCACTTTGTATTGATAATATAGATAGATATTCATGCCCTGCATCTATATGACACGTATACTGTGACGTTAAACGTCAAAATTCCACTTACAGACAAGGAATGATTCCACTTGATCTCTATCACTTTTACATGCCCAAAGTGGCATCCGAATAGTTTTGATGTGGCTACCCCTGTTATAAAATGAAACTACCTCCTGAAGTTATGGCAGTCTGTATAAATAAGGCTAACTGAAGAAGAAAGAAGAATATTGAAATGAAAAAGTCAAGTAACAATCAACCGCTTGCTATCATAAACACGTTCCACTTTGTTGACATCAACACGAAGTCATTATCGATTAATTTTCATTTTAAAGTGAACACCTATTTACAGCGAAATCTCACTTTCTGGCTCACGTAATTGGGTGGCCCTCAGCGGGGCACTGGCGTTCAATAATGTTAGAATAATAAAACATTAATATACGTAGGTGTTTCCCAAGGAAACTGTACTTCGCCGTAAGGGTGGCGGTGACCGGTGGTCAGTTTCACCCCAGCGGTCATAACTAACGGTAGCATGGGCTGTGCTAGCAGTACTCCACTTGTGGAAAGCGGGAAAAATCTGGTAGACGGCGCTAAGGAGTCGGTCAGCGAGACAGTTTCGAAAGGGGACAAGGCGTTGCAAGGTAAATGTGACCTATGCTTTTTAATTTAGGAAAATAGCGTAAAATTATTTTATCGATTTTTATTATTATACTGGTGTTACCGACTAAGTACGCATCATATTATGGGCACACTTTTTTCTACCCGATTTTTGATAAATTTCACTTTCACAACCAGTTTAACTTAGAAAACTTTTCACTAATCTTTTCTAACCAATTATTAGAAACGTGTATTAAACAAAAATCCGGAAGTTTTCTTCCAGCTTGGGGTAAGCTGTACGTTACTACACTGGATTTGTTTTAAGGTTTTAAAAACATAAGTTATTAGGTACTATTTATTATACAGGATGTCTCAGGTATTACTGACATACTTGGAAGGGTTGACTGTACAGTGAAAATAAATGAGATTTGCCAAATATACTTGTATCTAAAAGTTCATTGTTTCCGATGAGATACAGGATGTCAAAAATTTGAAATTTTTATATTTTTTATTTACTTGGAAACCTTACAACAATTCTGAAAAAACATAAAGATTAATTAAATAAGCTCTTGCTAATAAAACTAAAGAAAAACTAAAATTATGCCACAAATAAATAGCTTCCGACAATATCTTACAACAATAATTCTAGGTTGTAACGGGATACCTTAGGTCAAATTATTCAGTATGTTTAAATATTTCCATTATCACTAGTGGCGTAAATAACTATATATATACGTATATTATATATTCATATAAAACACATATATGTATATGTGCACGTATATATATTCCTTTTCTTGACCGTTCACTAAATATATAGGGATGTTGTTTTCTTGATTTCGTCAAACGTAATAAAACAGCTTATTTTCCTACGTACGTTTCAGTTTATTAACCATCATCAGGGAGTTGTTTTGTGTTTTGTATATTGTACAATTTAAAATTTTACATGCTTTCTATTCTATAGTATTATGGTATTAATGAATCAGGGAGTTGTTTTGTATTTTGTATATTGTACAATTTAAAATTTTACATGCTTTCTATTCTATGGTATTATGGTATTAATGAATGTTAATGAATTAATACCATAGAATAGAAAGCATGTAAAATTTTAAATTGTACAATATACAAAACACAAAACAACTCCCTGATGATGGTTAATAAACCGAAACGTACTTAGGAAAATAAGCTGTTTTATTACGTTTGACCGAAATCCCAAGAAAACAACATCTCTATATCACTAGTGGTGTAGAAACCCTGTGCCATTCTTCTTTTATATAAAATAAAAATAGTACGCTACTGTATCTTAATTATAAAAAAACGTAAGATACTTTAAGTTTAGATTGTTTTGAACAAATAATTATTCTTTGCAATTTTCTTTAAAATGCATTGTATTCAAGTAAATGTTCATTTAAAATAAATGTCTCTGCATATTTGTATCAAAAGCGGAAGGAAACTTCAGAATTCACTCTTAAAATAGTGCACATCGTTATAATTAACCATTTTGAGTAACTTTTTCAAGTAATATTTTGCTGCATTTGCAGCGGAAAAGGCGCTTTACCTGATACCAAATCAATTTTTCTTTGGTCCATTGAATATTTCAAATAGGATTATTTCGAAAATGATTACAAATATTTTCAACAAGGTATGCCTTTTCACATAAAGAAGATAGAAGAACCGATTGTTTTAATAGTAAGATGTATAATACACTAAGCAGCAAAAAAGTTCTGCTATTTAAAAGAAACATGATGTGCCATAAGTGGCGCCCTCTACTAGTAGCGTAAAAATTAGAAACAAATTTGAATATCTCGCCCCCAAAAACCCCCGATCTGCAAAATGTATCTAAATATTACGAAGCCGTAGAAGGGTCACGTCCACATTTTTTTTTAGATTCAGACTTTTAACTCTGAATTCAGACTTTAAACTCTTAATGTCCGAATAGGGCCTTCAATAGTATTTACAGTGTAGGGGGTCGTTTTCTGCTTCTAGCTTTATTGGGGCCCAGCCATTGAGTAATCAGTGAGTACCAAATGTAGACACTCACCTCGCATACTTATATGCTCCGTCGGTAATAACACAACATGAACAGCCAGGGTTGTTCGTCGTTGGCCTCACCTATAGCATACTGATGAGACAGCTCGAAACTGATATATGTCTGATGGCACCACTTACGACTAAACGTGGTTGGTTGCTATATATAGTCAGGGCATTAGTCCACAGAGTAGTTTTTTCCTAAAATTCCGCTTTTAAAAATATGGCAATGGTTGGAGCTTTTAATAGTAGATAATCACAGTACAGTGGATTGCTTTCTGCTTGTCACTGTATTCAAGCCCAGCTTTGAGGAGCCAATGACTACTAGATGTGTACACACGTGCTACATCTTGCGTACTCATGTTCTGTTAACTATTATGACAGATTGGGAAGAGCTAAGGTGGCGAGTTATTGGCTTCATTTGTGATATACTGATAAGAACTAACCAGTTCGAAACCAGTACATAAATAGTGGCACCACTGAAGACTAACTGCGGTTGTTTGCTATAGGCAATTCCGGTGTAATTCAAAGATGCAACGTTATTTAGACATCCAGTTCTTAAATAATACTGTTCATGACAATGATACAATCAAATTTAATCAGGTAATTGGTGTTAGCACATCACGGAAATCTAGATCCAGAAATAAAAATAGGTTGAAGGAAATTAAGTGGTCTAAATCATTTCCCAAACAAGTACCGTCACACCTTAAATCGTCTCTAGAATCAAAAACAGTAAAATTATACAGGGTGTTGTAAAATTTCATAGTTGATGACAAATACCGTAAGGTTTCATATTCCCTTATGTCCTCTAAATCTCAACTCTCTATCTAGAAAGCTCTGAGTGCTACGACTTGTCCTATAATTTCGTTAGCAGTGTAAATTCAGAGATTAAAGTATGAATTCAGAGTTTAAAGTCTGAATTCAGAGATTAAAGTCTGAATTCAGAAATTAAAGTATGAATTCAAAGATTAAAGTCTGAATTCAGAGTTATAAGTATGAATTCAGAGATTAAAGTCTAAACTTAAAAAAAAATGTAGACATGGCCCTTCTAGGGCTTCGTAAAATATCAACCATCAACTTTTGACTAAAGCAAACTTAGCTATATCGTCTTATCTACTCTTGCCCTATAGTGCATTAATTTCTGGACACCCTGTATTACTGAAGCATAATAATAGGTCTCACTACGCATAAAATGCAGAGATATTTTTAAAGAACAATTACCGAAATACGATGCATTTTAAAGAATAATTGTTCAAAATTTAAAGTATCTTACGTATCTTTATAATTAAGACAGTGGCGCATTATTTTTATTTTAAATAAAAAAAAATTGCAACAGGATTTCTACACCACTGGTGATAATAGGAATGTTTAAACATACTGAATAATTAGACTAAATAGACATTACAATCTAGAACTCTTGCTGTTTTATCACGAAAGGTTTCCAAGTAAATAAAAAATATAATACAAATTTTGAAATATTTGACACCCTGTATCTTGGAGAAGGTGAACTTTTAGATCTAGGCATATTTAGGTAAACCTCATCCAAGGACGCCAGTTATACCTGAGACACCCTGTAAGTATTCTACGTACATGTAATTATTTTCATTTACGTCTAAATGTTCACGTGATCCCCATTCGTATTTTCAAATTAGTAGACAGTTTGGTGACAAATTTTCTTCATCTTTATTCATTTCATAAATATTCTTACAAAATTAATTTTGAAAATAATCATTATTTCGAAAAAATGTACAGAAATAATTTTTTAAGTAGGTACCATGGATATAAGTGAAAATAATGCATACCTAAATATTTGACATCACGAAGCATACTTGACTTCATTCATATGATTTTTTGATGATAATGACTTTCCGGATTGTTAAGCCGTGATCTCGGTGACTGGTCTCTGCCAGTAGCAGAATTAATAAAGTGCACATCCCTAGCTATAGTTGGAATTGACCTGCCCTTGTTGTTCTCGGGCTAGGCTCTCTGTTGATTAGACCGCTTTCTGTCGTTACATATTCATTTCATTTTGATATCTCTGAATATTCGCAGGTGGCATGAGATAACATTCCTGTTATTTGCTAAACTCTATATTATTCAGTTCTTAAATGTCTAAAATTATTTGTATTTGTAGAAAATACTGTTTCAAGAATACTGCGCGTTAAGACATGTCACTATACGTGATGCCAGTTTATTTAGTTTCAACAATTTATTTTATAATCTAATCTATCAGCACACTGAATTATAAACAAAATATTTTTTTCTACAAACATGTTAAAATGCTATTTTTAACACTCCCTTGTAGCTTTAAAAATATTGGTTTAAGGCATCAGTGCCTTAAAATGATCACTTTAAAGCACTAGACTTAAAATAAATGTCAAATTATGACACTAAATTTGCAATACATTTAATTTGTATTTTCTTTGTTACCCTGAATATTTATATTACAATTAACAACTTGAAAAATTAAATCCTTCCAAAATTCTACCACTATCAACTGAAAGGACCGTATTCCTAGTTGATGTTTTAAAAGTGACAAATCCAAAGTTTTCAAACTATTTGTAATTGATGAATAAAACAAGGGGTGCCACCATGGTTACTATATATCATTGGCAAGTGCACTTCGAAAATTTGATATAGTGCCTACGATGCTATTTAAAACTTAATTTATTTCTACCCAGGGTAATTCTTTTTAATGCTGTTTGTAGAAAAAATGATATTTGTGTTAAAAGGCACTGATGTAAAATTTTACATGTGTGCCTTAAAAATGCACTTTTAACACTCATATCATAAATAACTATTAAGTTCTATTAAACATCTTTATTTTTAAAACGTAAAAAGCACCTAAATTGAATTCGTTGGTGTTTCTTAGAAACTACTAAAAATAGAAAAAAGAAAGCACATCTTCATATTTGAGTAACAATATTTGCTTTTAAATAAATGGGTTAGAATTGTAAATAATTTATATTTATACTTTTTTCAACATAGACTCGAATGGCAATATTATTTTTTAAATAACTTTTAAAATAGCGAAGTAATGTAGCAAACTTTTTTAAATGAAACCAACATTTTTGTGCACACATTATTATTATGGACCTTTACCCTGTATAAACATAATATAACATAATAGGTATAGTGTTGAATTCGTTTTTTAATTATATCATCTTATAGGCTTTACGTACTTGTAAAGAAATTATCATTACAAAGCTACTACTTAAAATAATCATTTAATTCACCGAAATACCATGTACCTTAAAACTACCTATTATTTTCATTTTAAAAGTTTCCCATAATAAAACTACGTTGCTTGATGGAAACATCGTCCAACAAATACGAACAGCGTGATTAAAGTTCTATATAATTATTGGAAAACGAGACTGGAACTAAACGGGAATGCATGAAATGAAAAAATACCTATTGATTTTCCTTTTATAAAAATATTCTGTTCAATATGATGCGCATAAAATCTTTTCAGAATTTTTTTTATTTTATTTGAACAAATGACTTAATTTAGTGGCTAATTGACTAGAAATTAATAATTATTCTCAAGTTCATGTATTTATAAATAACCTATTGATTTATGGATAATTCATTAACTTACATATTATGTATATATCTATGCATGTAAAAAAAATGTTAAGAATATGTGCAAGTCAAAAATAAACATTCATTATATTACAGTTCACATTTAGGTACTCTTTAAATAACTATAATGGTTTTCGACTTTGAACTAAGTTATATATATTTTTTTAATAGAAACTATGACATATTTGGCAAGAAGGTATTCTATGGTTTTTACAAGAGTATTATTTAGTTTGCCATACCTTACTCAAAAAGAAAAAAATATATAACCTTTCCTTTTCTCTAAATTAAAAATAACAAGTTAGCCATGATAAAATGCATTATTAAACTGAAACTGGAGCATTGTTGTGTGTTAATCATAAGCTTTTTATTTTTCGAAATAAATATGACAAAAATTTTTTTTTTTTGATAAAGCGCAAAACACTGTTTTTAAATTAGGTTATGAGGGACTAAAAAAATATATATACAAATAGCTTTGAGTACTAAATCAAAAATTAAGTTATTTGAAAAGGTTTTCTCAAAGACTAAAACTAATATGAAATTTTTGTGAAGATAAAATGTTTCTAAATAAACAAAGTTACCTTTCGATTAAGATAGTTAAAAGTATAACAAAGTTTGGAAAATTAACATGGAAGGTATGGTTTATTTCGCCCCCTTATAGCAAATCAGGAAAACAAGAAATATGCCAGTGAAATATCATTTTATATGTAATATTACGTTTCTGCCAAAATTTATTTGTTTACATTCAACTGTTTTTGATAAAAATTGAAAAAACCAAATTTTATCCTCTCCTTTAAGGGACTGTAACTTTTATAAGCGAGGAATTAAAAAAATATATACAAAGGACCCCCTTAAAATTTGATTTGAGGAACTAATTTTGAATTTTTTATATACACTTATACAACACCCTGTATAAAATTAACTATAAATAAACTCCACATGTGTAAATGATACTGCAGGAAATAACTATTCCGCGGACTAATGCCCCGATTTAATTACTCCTGGAGTATCTGTGTGAACAGCCAATAACCCTTGTCGGACACACCACCAGACATAGACCGGTTTCGGGCTTGTTAGCCCTCATCAGTATGCCAAAGGTGAAATGACCGACAATTGAACTGGCTGTTCCTTCATATGTATGTTCACATATAAACTGAGTGTAGGTGATATATAAGTGGTCTGCTTACTTCCTACTCGGCCTAAGCGGCTAGACAGGAAGCGACCTACATTGCAGCAGGTACTTAACGCAGACCTCTCGCCCTGGGCGACGAGCCATTAAATCTGTAAATGATACTGATAATTCAATGCCGGTGGGGGCATTAGTCCGAGCAAAAGGAGAGAGCAAAGTGTATAATTTCCTCCCGCGGATAGTTTGATCAATATTAATGGGAGGAAATGGCACTGATCCATACATATGATTTTTTCTACGACCATTTACAGTATTTTACATTGGTTTTACATATATTTTATTATATTTTCTTATGCATGATAATCAAACAACCAAATATGTCAAAATGTCATAATATGTATTTAGATAAGTAAATATTGTTAAAAATCAAAGTACATGGAACGTTGCTAAGGCTGTTTCTTGATTACAAAATAAACAAACTTCCGAAAAGTTGTGATAATATATTCCGAATGTGAAGATGAAGTTCCTCCAGATATTCTGAAAGAAACAAACGTGGTTTTGTTATATCTGTTACCATTAAAGTCTTGTGAAAAATATGAAAAAGAGTACCAGCTATTAAATGTTGGATGGAGACTAGGCAAATAAGCAAAATATGTAAAGAAGTGGTCCTATTCTAGTTTTCATAAAAATGCGCCGATCTGAAGCCTTCAACATTATGGAGCAAATACAGCATGTTACGATCTACACTCCAAATTAAATACAATATCGACATTAAAGGAAATCTGCTGGATATAAAGCCAAGAAAGCCAATACTTTTTCAAGGGAGAATATAAACAAGTTTATTGCAAAAGCTCCAGATGAAACTTACTTACATATGAAGGTAAGATTGATCGTTATTGTTGAATAATAAATAAAAACGCAACGCAGCATTTTTTATTAGAAAGTATATAAAAAATGGCAATTAAGTGACATTTTAGGCTGTTGTCATAAGTGCATTTTTTCTTTTTCAAGTCGTGCTTATATTTGGAATTGCTGGGGTATGCCGTAGCGATGATTTAGTTAATATGGTACTTGAGGATATCAGTGATGAAGGCGATATTTTGGTGGTGCAAATACCTGACTCAAAAACTAATATCAAAAGGACATCTACAATAACAAATGAAATTGTAAGCGGAGTATCTGTCTTGGATAAGTATAGAAAATATATTATGGACTGTAGGTCCCCTAAAACATGTCATTCTAGATATTTTGTAACTTATGCTAAAGGGAAATGTACAAACCAGGTAATTGGCAAAAACAGAATTGCCAAAATTCCATACAGAATAGCAATATTTTTAAATTTGGATGATTCGAAAGGCTATACTGGACACAGTTTCCGCCGTACTTCAGTTACGTTATTAGTCAATGCTGGAAGTAATATTGTCACTCTAAAAAGACATGGGGGATGGCGAACAAACGCAGTAGCAGAAGGGTACTTAGATTATTGTATTTCCAAAAAATGTGAGGTAGCCACCCAAATAATTACGGGAGAAAGTGCTACTTTAAGTACCAAAAAACGTTGTCTTATTTTTGATAATTTTGTTTCTACCACAAGTACTTCATCAACGACCACGAATTTGGAAAATAACAAACAGGAACTCATCTCCACCAGCAGAGCCAATATTTCTTCAGGGGGAATTTCCATTAGTAATTTAACTAATTGTACCATAAATTTTAACAATATTTAGTTATTGATGTTAATTTAAACCTCAATTTAAACTGTTTTCAATTTTTATAAATAAAAATAAGTAATAAAAAATCTATTTGAAAGAAAAGCATTATTATATATTTTTAGGAAGTTTGTGCATCAATAAAAGAAGTCTATACACTACTCTTACAGCTATTTGAAGTTTCTACTTGTTTACCTCCCGAGGGAGCCAAAGTATTTTCCTCCCGATGGAGGAAAAGTACTACTTTCCTTCATGAAATGAGGGAATAAAATAGTATTTTCCATGTAGGGATTAGAAAAATGGAATTATCCGTAGAAATTTTGGTTACGTAAGTCTAGCCGATCTGGATCTACCGTAATTATTTTGTTTAGGTTTAACAGGATTAGATGCTCGGCAGAGCCGCTCTACTACCAAAAATGTTTTTCTATTTGGCAGCTAACTCAAAAGAATTCCCAGAATAGCATTTAACTACTGCTACGGAACTCTTAAAACATTCCCGCAAAAGTCAACATCTGTACATCTGCACTGCTGGTATAAATTTCCATTATTATGTAGTACTAGTGCGCTACAAACACAGAGCAGAATAAAATGTTAAGAAGTTTACAATATTCGCTAAAAGAACAAATTATTATTGAACCTAGAGAATCAACATACTGGATTTTTTCTTATACAAAATATGACATATCAATGGAAGAGGCGGGGTTTGAAACATAAGTACCATTACAGATATTGTTTAGTTGGATTTAACAACAGCTTTTTGCATTTTTCTTGAAAACTGTGCATTATTAACAAATTTACTAAGCGTACCTACCTGATAATTAAGTACATAAGATCACGAGAATTTAAATGGGTTAAACCCAAATGTTAGAAACTAGCGCACTCTACTCTATACAAAAGAACTAATAACACCAGCATATTCTGCATCACTAAAAACGTACCTGGCTCAAATTTGGATCGATCATGTTATTCTTTAAAACAATATATTAAATTCAAAATTTCTCTAAAATCATCTTATTTTTCAATGTCATGTCTTTTTCAAACACCCTCTATAAAGGATTAGTAGCAACACATAACGTTTAACATTTATACAATGTTTTAAAGGCAAATTAAAAGGCAGTTGCAGTTATTATTTACACTGAGTGGTTTTGTACCATAAAGTAATAGCAATTTTTAGATTTAAATATTGCGTTCTAGTTTATGTATGAACGTAATTTCCTTTTCATTTATGAGCAAATAGGAGGGCGGATTTGATTCAAATTTATAGCAAGGTGATTCATTATAACAGTCACAAGCCATTTTTATTAAACTAGCAGTTTTTCATTCCATGATTTATGAGAAAAAGGTGTTATGTTAGGTACCTGCATATAACAGATATATTTTATTACGCAACATATATTAGGCTGGTATATGTGAACGTGGGACATACAAGCTATTAAATGTCAATTTCGTAAGTACTAAAAACTGGATGCAAGTGAGGTATTAGGGCGGTTTGTGTGTTGTTTGTGCGTTGGGGCAATAGAGTCGACTGTTGATTACTAAGCGTTATATAGATACAACCGATACAACAAAACACCACCGAGCGGTTTTCTCCACTTCGTTTTTTGAAAAAGTCTTGGTCAATGATATAAACTACGCGCCGCTGGTTGCGAAAAACACTTTGTGTATTGCATCCCTTATAAATTGTGCCAATTCGACTCCCGAGGCGGCATAAACCGTTATGTTTGTCATTACCCTTATAATTTTCTTACTTACCTATTTCTATTAAAAAAAAAACGAGAGAAAAAGTAATTTGTGAATTCAAGTATTAATATCTAATAAATAACCTCGACTAAGCTTTCTAAGGATGTTAAATTATAATACAATATTAAATTTTAGGTAAAAATCGGTTATACAGGATGTTACTGAATGATGTTAAACATGGATCCGGTTCTTCATTCTTCAAAGGAATAATTCACCATATTTAGGGAAAAATAAGAATCAATGGAATCACCCTTCAAAAAAATTCCAAACTCATTTATAAAACCAAAAAAAAATTTGTTTCAAAACTATATTAAATCCTTATTTATCGCCGTCACTGACCTTCTGTCAGCTGCGAGGTTAGGTATATTCTGCCAGTCAAAGGTGTCAAATACAGGGTTAACTATGACTAAGTACAAAAATTTAACCACGTGCTCAGGGAGGCCTAAAAGACAATAAAAAAATTATTCCAGAATTTTAGCTCGATATTTAAAAAATGGGGCAAAACCCTTTTTTCCTACGGAAAGTCGGCGCCTATGATAAGAATCGACTGAGATAGCTTAGACCCATAGATAAAACTTACAGCTGTCAACAATATCTACTACCATCGTCGTTTTTTTGCAGCATTTCTAAATGTAAAAACGAAAATTAACATTCGAATAGTAATAATACATGATAGATAGGTAACAGTTAATCCACTTAGCTCCAGTATTTTGCATTCGTTTTCCATTATTTCGTTATAAACTGGTAGAACTACATATTCGCTCATTACAGCCACTCACTACCGATAAAAGACAGTAAAGATACTTCCCGTAGGCACAATTAGATAGATTAGATTCCTATTTATTGTAACAAAATCGAACGAAACGAATAATAGACGTTTTAATGTAACCGCGGGAGTCTTGTCCCATAACCTAGAAAACCAAACCGGCGAACTATATTGTGGGAAATTATCTTCACCCAACACAAATATCTTTATTTAATAACAATAAAACGTTTAAAAATTAAAATAAGGCACTAAAAACTGCAGAAGAACACAAAATTACAACGTAAACACAGGAATTCAATTATGACATGACAGTGACACTACTGACATTGGACATTGACTAATGAGCGACTGTTGACTGTTGCATGCTTGTAGAGTATGCAACTAACAAGCATTGGCGGTGTTAAATAAGGATTTAAAATAATACCGAAAAAAAATTTTTTTGGCTTTATAAATAAGTTTGGAATTTTTTTGAAGGGTGATTCCGTTAATTCTTATGTTTTCCTATCCCCTCTTAAAATATTTGTACTAAGTCATAGTTAACCCTGTATAGTGACACGTGTATCAGTTTAATCCGCTTTGAAAGAAAAAAAAATTTTTTACAAAATGTAGATTATTATTTAATGATTTACTGAGAAATACGGTATGGTAACACAGAGAGACAGCACCTACTTTACTAACATTTATTTCCAGGATTGATACTTGGAGAGATATTAAGAATGTTGAATCATCTTCTGTCTTCTAAAACCTGCAAAGATATTTGTACTTCCTGTGGGCCTCTCCTTCCCTCGATCGTTCTTTTTGTGTAAAGCGAGGTACCTACTTGGTTTGGCGGTCTTGACCATGTCGATTACCTTACGCCGGGAAAAAGCACAAAGGATAACAACAAAATACACGTAAATATACACAAATACATAAAAACACTGCCACACGTTTACCGCCACGGCATAAAACAGCTGTTCGATGTGGTTCAAAAAGTATTCTGGATGGTTTGGAGCATGGAGGGTATGCAATTAGCAATGCATGTCCCCTGGACGAAGGCCATAAAAAGAAGAAGAAGAAGGAAGAAGATAACCTAGAACTTACTGTTACTTTAAATCAGCTAAGTGACTAATTTTAAACGTCTTATAGTAATTAAAGTATTTTATGTCGAATATGTTAGTGGATAATTATTATGAATCTGCAAGGAGTGAAAATGTAGTTTTGGCAGTGTGCAACGAAAGAACGAATACAAAATACTGCAGCTAAGCGGATTAGCTGTTATCTACCAGGTACTTAAACATTATTATTATTAATACAAATGTTTCGTTTCGTTGTTTCTACACTTGACAATTGTTGAAAAAACGACCAGTAGTTGTCATATCTAGCCATGACGGATGATGATTGATTGTCATAGGCGCCGACTTTCCGTAGGAAAAGAGGGTTTTGCCCCATTTTTTAAACATCGAGCTAGAATTCCGAAATAAATCTTTTATTGTCTGTTAGACCTTCCTGAGCTCGTGGTTAAAATTTTTGTACTTAGTCATAGTTAACCCTATAGGTATTTTTGTTTCAATTAACTCAAAATCACGTATTTTATCACCTACTAAAATTATTGTAACGACTTGCAAGACACCCTGTATAAACATTTTGTTATATGTACTTATTATCACTAGAACACCCCCTAAATACTGGGTAATAAAGTGGTATTTCGAAAACCTATTTACCAACAAAAAATGTAGTAAATAAAAACAAAATATTCTTCAAAGTATTTATACATCTATATTTAGATAAGTTTATACAGATTTTGCATTTGACTTCACATTCGGTTATTCTATAATAGGTGTACCTACTTCTACTCCAAGTTACATTAGAGTGGGAACACAAAAAAAATGTGCTAAGGCAACTAAGTGTCAAAGATCGATATAGGTGCTAATAAAAGTACGAGAAATTAAACAACACAAAAAATCAATACAAGCATTGCTGATTTACAATTTTCCCGCTTATAAGTTATTTATAATACTGAGTGTATCTGGGTTAATTAAAAATAATGTACGCATGGTGAATAATAAACAGTGCCATGCTACTGCAATGTCGTTTACTCTGACAAATGGCATGATGACAGTAAAGTAATAATTCTCAGTAATTTAATTACAATTTTCATTTTTGTTATGTATAGTATAGCAAGATGAATCACTAGAGGTAGAGGAGATGACCCGCTAACATTGTTCATTCGCATACCTACCTAGATATATGCATAACATGTAGGTATATGATTTAATTAATAGAAATTGTACGAAAATTGATTTATATTACCTTTACAATAATTAATTCCTATATATTACAGAAATAATAGAGACTATGCGGCAACTGCTAGGTGGTTGTATCTTGTATCCTATGATTATTAGTTGATTAATTATTAATTAATAAATGTTATTTTATACAAACATTAACGAGTGCTATGATTATAATGATTTGCTTAAATTATTGCATTAAGTGGTTTTATTTCCATATTTATTAAGAAGTTCGAACTTACTACTAGAATCAAGTAATATTACTGGAATGTATGACTGCTGTTGTTGAGATCATCTATTTTAATAAGTTTTATAGTCCGATACTTCAGTAGCAATCATTTCGCCAAAATTTGCATCAAGCAGTAAACTACATTACGAAAAATCTATTATTTTCAGTATACATTTTTTATAATAACAGTAATAATATTTACATTGTTCTAATTAATATTGCCTTGCATTATTATTTTGTATACAGGGTGATTCATAATGTCATTAATTTAAAGGGAACATATGGAACAATGAATAAAATACGAATATTCAATTAAAAATGTTTGTAAATGGATATATACGTAGAAAAAAAATGTTTTCAAACCATTATTACAACCTCTTTTCAGACTGCTAGTGATTGCTGGCGGCCTTGATTCATCCACAGCTCCCAAATCAACTCGGTGTCGGCCTGATGCGACGTTGTCAAATTTAAATATTTTCCTAGTATTGTAAGCTGCTTCTCTCAACTAAATCTAAAACACATCACATTCAAGTCATTTGCCGATGTCCTGCAAATTGTCGTTGCGGAAACATTGGCTCGTTGTGGGTTGTATTGCATTGTTGCTTCCACGTATTTCCGCTTTAAATATATGGTGTGATTTCAAAATTTGCGGGAAATAAATACGGGATATGTGATTGCCGGTGGTACATTTTAATAAAAACCTTAAAGCGTTAAACAATATTATTGTGTATATGGTCCTGACGTGGCAATGCTGCTTCGCTTCAACGCTCGAATGCGTATGATAAACATTTTTTTTTATTTTCTGCCTTTATTAAGTCTTCCGAATACGTGGTTAAAATTAATGACAGATTGACTAAATTACCCTGTATGAGTAGCACTAATATTGTATACCTACTTGAAGATGTAGTAGGTAAAAAAAATAATTAAGTATTAACTTATTAAATGTCAAACTCCTTACATGATTGGATTAATCTTTAAACTAAACAGGCAATTCGTAATATTGAACCAAATATTGTTAAATTAATAAATTACTTATTTATAATATTATATAATTTATGTAAACCCATCTTCCTATGTTACATATAAATTTATTCACAGGATTTCTAGTCATTTTTATTCCCTATACTCTTTGACAATGACATATTAAAATTGCTAAACAATAAAATCTGCACTACAAACAAGTTAAGTAGCCAATATTGCTTTAAAGAAAAATGTAAAAATCCCCCGACATAGCTAAAAATAAACTTAATTTCATGCAATTAGTGTTGCGCGGTTGAAATCCATTAATTTTAGCAGAATTTATTACGACTAGAGCTTAAGTTCCCGTATTATGCAAATATAAAACGTTAAACGTAAGCCTAGGTAATTTGAATACCAAATTTTTTTAGCGCCCCTTTCGTGTCAAGGTTCGAAGCTTTTCGTATTTCTAAAAAAAAAACTGTTTAATTCTAAGAGAATGACGCTAATTTCGGACAATGGAATTAATCCGAAATTATTGAATATAATAGTTACGTCATTTCCTGAACAAAAGGAGGAATTAATTTTGTTGAATAATGAATAGTATAAATCAATATTTTGTATTACTGCATAGTGCAGAGAGGTCCAGAGGGAAGAAGTTATTATTGTTTTCTAAAAAATTGGCTACCTATATTATTGTTTCCAAATTGAACCAAAATAATTTCAAGGTCATGATATTTCGGTTTTTTCGGAAGTAATTTCGATGTTTAAAAGATGTAGATATAGACATTATTATCAATCAAAACGGAATAAAATTTTCTATTTAAGTGATGTGGGTGGGTCACACAAATACGATGTGGTCACTTAAACGTTACTGTTACAATCTTATTTATTTATTTATTTACTTATTTATTTATTCATTCATTCATACCTATCAATGTCCAACATATTAAAAATCCAATAACAGGACAACTACAAGTAATAATCAAAAAGAAAAAAAAAACAAAGTCAAACTATAACAACAAAGTTTTAACTTTGTCAAGTTGCTTAGTTAAAGATATTTTCGAATAAATCAGGAGATTACCTAATTATTTTCGGAAAATATTATCTTTGACTCTTTAAAATCATAAAGTTGATGATGCAAAATGACTTTTTTCAAAATATGCAAATATCTTGGTAACTAGGTTTAGATACAGGAAAATTTGACCCTCAGCAATTTCTACCGAAGGGAAACAAATATACCGGCTGGTCCATGCACTTTCGAAAGCGGAAACTTTAGAAGCAGACAGAGAATCACAAAATAATATCAGTTTTGTATTATAAACTATATTCGAAAAATGCTTCGTTACAAAGATACAGGGTGTCAAAATTTTTATCAAAAGTTCCTAATTTATTAATATTTTTAAAGCTAATTTAGATATTTAAATGAAATTTGGAATCTTTGAATGGGTACTCTAGATACATATTTTTACGTAAAAAATATTATTTTTCTTCCACCAGTGGCGTCCGTACGGACAGATCTTCCGAAAATTTTAATGAAAAAAATGGTACGCCAATGTTTTTTTACAAAAACTATTTCTAGAATCGTTGCTAAATTTACAACAGAAAAGGGTTTCTTACTTTTTTCGTTTGACACATCGTTTGCCAGTAAAATATTAAAATTCTTTAAGCAACTGCAATTCGAACAAATTTTAATCTGTCGTAGTAGGCCATGAAACAAAAAAGACTACTACTGTCAGTGTTTTTGTGTTTTATAATAACAGTTAATTGAATTGTGTCAGGTAATTTAATTTCAGGTTATTGTTAACATTGTTATTAGTGTTGTGTAAGTATTAATCTGAAAAATGCTTTTTTCTAACAACGAATACGCAGATATTCATTTTTGCTACGGATTTTGTGATGGAAATGCAGAAGCAGCAGTTCGTGAATATCATAGACGCTATCCAAATAGAAGAGTTCCAGGTGCTCGTGTTTTCATCAGAACACATCAGAGTTGTCGTAACTTTAATACACCATGACCACAGACATCCATATCACCTACAGTCTGTTCAGGATTTGCATCCTGGTAATGCTGAAAAAAGAATAAGATTTTGCCAGTGGCTTTTAAACGAAAGAAAATCCTGACTTTTTATATAAGATTCTTTGGACGGACGAGTCCTCTTTTACCAGACGTGGGGTAACAAATTACCATAATATCCATATTTGGGCATATCAGAATCCTCGAGAAATTCGGCCAAGATCATTTCAAAATGAATTTTCCGTAAATGTTGGGTTGGGCGTTATTGATGGTAATATTTGTGGTCCACATTTCCTACCCCCAAGGTTGAACTCGGAACTGTTTATGGAATTTCTTAACAATAGTCTTCAGAACTACCTAGAGGATTTACCCATTAATTTAAGGTATGAGAGTTGGATACAACTAGATGGAGCTCCCCCACATTTTGGGAATAGCTGTAAGAGAATGGCTCAATATCAATTATTCTCAACGATGGATTGGCCGGCTAGGGAGAAATGACATGAATAATGACGTGGTTAATGGTATTGGACCAGTGGCCTGGCCACCCAGGTCACCGGATCTTAATCCGCTAGACTTTTACGTTTGGGGCACTATTAAAGATAAAGTCTACGCTAATCTCTTATTAACAACGGATGATTTAATTTTAAGAATTCAGCAAGCCTGCAATGATATGCGGCGAAATCCGCATGAAGTATCTGCTGCAATAAATGCGTTAGTGAGAAGATGTCGAAAATGTATTGAGGTGGGTGGACTACATTTCTAACAATTTTTGTAATTTTACTTTTAATTTTCTTTCTTTTTGTTATTGTTGTTGAAAGCCATTAATTAAATTTCTTATATTATATTTTAACTGAAAATTGCCTCAAACATTTCTTTTTTAAATGTCTTTATATTACATGCTGCTCTAGAAATACAAAACTAATAAAATTGCGGCTTTGATTTGATGCAAAAACGTAAAATTTACGGAAAATTTCCATTTTCCTTCGACTTTAGAATAAGGGAAATCGGTTATAGAAATGATAATTAGATAATTTGATTTGACTACTAATTTGCGCTTTAATGATATATAATTTTATTTGCGGAAATTTTTTTAAGGAAAATATTGAGGAAAATCATTTACATATCCATGTTATTTGAGTTTTGTGAATAAACGAATGTTATTCATAAAAAGTAAGTGGATTTGTAGCATTTTTTTAAATTTAGCGCGCCCGGTCTCGTATATTAATTACATCCACATCGATGTTTGTTATATAAATATAAATGTTAAATAAAAGCATGCAATTTTGTAAGAATTCTGAATGGATTTAAAAGTTAAAATATCATTTGTGACAATATTGTGATGGATGTGTCAAAATAATGATTTTTATCTTGAAACTATTTATTTGAAAAATCTCCATATTCTAATTTTATACATTTAATTAGTTCATCCATTGGATCTAGGCTCTTTTCCTTGCAATGGCGTTCCACAAGTACTCACAGAGTCGGTCTGCAAATGAGTCTGGTGGAATATGTTGACCTTTTAAAAATTTTTATGCAGCCGACCACGACAACTCGATCCGTTGGGTATAAAAAATCTACCTTCTTTTCGCGCTTATAAAACAGTTTAACTCGCATCGAAATCGAATGAGATATTTGGTAGGTATCTGTAAACAGGCATTTATCCTTATCAGGATCGTAACTATGACCGATTTTTAAAACGGTCAAGTCAAGCCTTAGGTAGGGCAAAATATTAGAAGATTAAAATTGTTGAGTTTTTGTGTTCAGAAATACGTTTAGAATAAAAAAAAAATTGTCACATATTTCCACTTTTCTACATTTTTCCCATATAGGTAACGAAAATGACGCATTTGCGGGAAAATTTTGGCGTTTCTGTGTTAAGAAAAATGTTTTTAATTCACAGTAAAAATATTTTTATGTAACTGATTTCCCTTTTCTAAAGTCCACAAAATTTCCTTTATAATGGAAATGACGCATTTCCGCGGGAAAATTTTGGCATTTCTGTGTTAAGAAAAATGTTTTTAATTCACAGTAAAAATATTTTTATGTAACTGATTTCCTTTTCTAAAGTCCACAAAATTTCCTTTATAATGGAAATGACGCATTTCCGCGGGAAAATTTTAATGTTTCTGTATTCAGAGGCCCTCTGAATGCTATTTGTTATATATTTTTTCATAGCTGATTTCCCTTAAACGAAAGTTGACCCCAAACACACACCAGCACGATTATTATTAAGATTTAATGAAGGCAAGTGTTTTAATCAAGTAGTAGGAATGAATGTTTTTGTTAAAATACTAAACGATATTGCTAATTATCTTACCAGAGTGTCATTTATACACAGGGCAATACTTTCTCCAAACATCGACTACTTTATTGGTCCTGATGGAAGTGATATACAGGATTGGAAAAGCCTGATAGTCCATCTGTCTTTACGTGAAAGGGACAAAGTAAGTCATAGAAATTCGTCCAATAGACAAGGATGACTATATTGACGACGTTTTAAAATAGGATGCGCTCGGTTAGAAGTGGGAGTGACTGCTCAGATATTATTCTAATTTATAAAACGTCTTCCTATAGCCATCCTTGTCTATCGCACGGATTTCTATACTTTACTTGGTCGCTCTCATGTAACGGCAGATGGACCATCACCGATTTCCAACCGTGTATAATTGAAGCGACACGGGGGATGGAATAGTTCTACAGTTGCAGAAGGATACATAGATAATAAGAAAAAATTGAAATAAGTAAGATCATTTTAACTAGGTCGTCAAATAATGTACAAGTAATTGAATGTAACGCACTGATTAAAATTTCACCATATCAGAATATAATCCTAATATGTCTTCTAGATCAAAAATTATTATTAAAGATTGCACAGACTGTTCTTTCAACATTCAAATTACGAATGCTATCAAATGAATTTCTTACCTTTGTTCTATTTGTTATAATTAATTTATTAATGCTAAGAAAGGTCACTCCTCCATCCCATCTCTTATGACTTACAATACTAATGAAACTCATGATTCCCACGATAATAATAATAATTTTGCTGATTTTTTCCACTGCTTATATCGATCCTAGTCCATTTACAATTGCAAATAATGTCATTAATAATAACTCTATTATTGTGAATTCAATTCATAATAATGACATTCTGGCGGCTGTTAAAAAGATAAAGGCAAATATGACTATGGGTTCTGATCTCATTCGGGTGTTTTTAATTAAATATTGTGGCAGTGCTCTATGTGAGCCATTCTGTATAATTTTTAACATTATTCTAAAAACTTCTACTTTTCCAGATGTATGGAAGGTTTCCAGAATATGTCCGGTGTTTAAAAAAGGTAGTTTAAATGATATAACCAATTATCGCCCCATCGCCATACTCTGCAATTTTTCTAAGATTTTTGATAATGTTTTTTACTTTTATTTATCAAATTATGTAAGTAATATTATTGTACCGGATCAGCATGGCTTTTGTGAAGAACGGTCTACTGTTACAAATCTTTGTTGCAAAACTCAATTTATTATTGATGCCTTAGATCGCACTATTCAAGTAGACGTTATCTATACAGACTTCTCAAAAGCATTTGACCGTCTAGATCATGGTTTATTATTGGGTAAATTGGATGAGAATGGTCTAAATACTAATCCTATTGCCTTATTTTATTCATACCTAACCAATAGATTGCAGTATGTGCAATACCGTGGTTATCAGCCGAGAAATATCCACAGAAGTCAGGTGTCCCACAGGGATCTACTCTTGGTCCTTTATTGTTTATTTTGTTCATTAACGACATTACTGCTGGCCTGGATGTAAACGTTTTAATTTATGCTGATGATGTTAAGATACTTTCTAATATTGAGTCTACACCGACTGTAGTAAATTGCAGCAAAATCTAAATCTTGTTAATTTATGGTGTGTTAGTAATAAATTACCTGTAAATGTTGCCAAGTGCAATGTAATGTCATATTGTCGCAAGTTTCGTGTGCTGCTTTATGACTACAAGTTGGACAATATTACTTTAAATAATAATAATATAATAATAATATCTCTACCCCTCATTCTAATCACAGGGATTAGCCCAGAAGTCGGAGACTTGTGCGGGAGAGGGGGCGGCATATTATTATTAAGCAAGCCGCAGTTGCGCCCAGGAACGACATATGTTGGTAGGCCCTAACCACTATTCAGTGCAGGAATGAGGGAAACCTGTAAAACCTCATTAGTTAGGGGGTAGTCAAATATCAACCGGTATCAATCTCTCACATGGACCCAAGCTAACATTATTCCACCCTACCATACCCGCAGAGAGGGTGCCAATCCACTCCACGAATATAGCTTATATACGGTCTACCGGCAGCTGGGCGTGAACCAACTCCGATCTAGTCTAGATTCAAATATTGACCTAAACCGCGCGACCACTGACCGAAATAGGCCTGAAACTATATGCGATCTCGGTGTCACTTTTGATTCAAGACTATCCTTTGTACCTCATATTCAAAAAATTATTAGTAGTGCCTATAAAACTCTTGGATTCATATTGAAGAATATGAAAGAATTTAAAAGTATGAATACTCTTAAACTTCTTTATATTACGTTTGTCAGATCTAAACTGGAGTATTCATCTATTGTTTGGAATCTTATATATGCAGTATATAACATGGCAATTGAAAGGGTGCAAAGACGCTTCTTTAAACCTGCAGTTTTTTCTTTGGATTGTGGATATCCATTGAGAGGCACACCTTACAATTATTTCTTGGAGAGGTTTAGCATGAGCAGTTTAGAAAACAGGAGGAGTATGACAGCTGTACTGTTTCTATTTAAAATTCTTCACAGTAAAGTTAAATGCCCGTCTCTGTTGTCTTTGATAGATTTTCATGTGCATATGATTATTAACAGAAATAGTGGACTATTCTACATTAAGAACTATAGAACTAACATATATAAGCATTCTCCAATATACCACATTATAAATAGTCACTCACTAATAGATGTTCATGTAGATATGTTTTTCTGTACTATTGCAGACATAAAAAAAAGTTTTTAGTTTCTGAATTTATGTTTGTTATTTGCTTTTAACGTGTACGTTTCGTAGTTTGTTTTATTATACATAGTAAATGTTTGTAATGTGCCCTTTATACACGATTTTAATTATTTTGCATTCTTCATTAGCTTTTATTTTTACACAAAATTTTATATATTTATTTGTACATTCTTAGAAGTATTTTAATGTGTTATGTTTATGTTAATTAACTCAGGTATATTATCTTTTCCTATTATTTTTATTGTATTTTTCTGAAATTTATCCTGTTAATGGGATTTATCCCGTTGGTATTTTAAATAAATAAATAAATAATGTTCTCGTTGTAATAAATATATAATTGAAAAGTATTATTTGTTTGAGTGATTGTAGATAAAACTTTGCACGAGCAGAAAGTGACATTACTGCTCTCGAGTGATTAACTGTCACTCTCGAACAATAATGTATCACTTTTCGCTATTAATACATAAATAATTAATAACCAAGATAACTAAGTTTAAAGTTATTGCACATTTTGAAGTAGACTATATAGCCCTAACCTATCCTAATAGGTCAAGTAACTCTATTTCACGATAAGTCATCGATAAGCGACGTGATGAGTTGTGCGCGCAGTCTTTGTTAAACATCACGCTTTCTTTTTTTTAGTTTGTAACCTTAAAGTTCCATTAGATAACCAACGTACGTGTTGTAAACGAATCGTGTTATCGTTATCATTTTGGTGTTTTAAAGTGTGTGCTTAATAACATTTTGTGTTAGACGTAATTAGCTGACAGACTGATACGACAATGGTCCATGTGTTTGATAATAATGAACTTGTATATATCATTGGGTGCATTCCACTAAGCGATCGCAACGCCCAGAACGACCAATGAGTCGTTCCACAAAGCGACCGCGGGCGTTACAATTGGGCTTGCAACGTCATGAGACGTCATGAGTTGACGTCATCGCAAACGACCGCTTCGAGCTCACAACGCCCACGGTCTTGAGGTGGGTCAACACATCATTTGTCATAAATTGCGGGAACAGTCAAAAACAATATTTAAATGTCAAGTCTAAAATCTATAGTTGAGATCACGTTGAGATGGAGAGAATAAGTTTGTATAACTGTGAAACAGGAACTATTATTGAGATCAGGGGTGCCAGTTGCTGAGGCAATACGTGCAAGAGACGGTATGTAATTCAGTTATGCTTTTATATTATTTTTTTATCAGTTTTAATTTTTCTTACAGATATTGCCTTCGCAACAAAATTAATGAATGCTGCTTTACAACAAGAGTCAAATTGTTTTTCTGATGAATCTGCTGAAGCTATTGTTAAATACGTTGCATCATCCGTAGTTGAAAGGGCATTCGAAGAAGAAATAAGTCACATATGCAGTATTAGATTTATATATTCATACATTACATTCTTAGTTACATTAGTAAAATCTATGAGTAAAACCAATTTAACTTTTTTTACCTAGAATATATAAAAATTATATATAATTGCCTTTTCTACCTAACCGTCAAACCATCTGTCAAACTAATAACTGACTGACAAATATAAACAAACATGGATCCCAACTCTGTTCCACTAGGATTCAAATCACATCCGTGAACAATGCGCACAAGAGCAGTTTTAACCTAGTGGAACGGGTAAAATTGCGATGGTCGTTCTGGGCGTTGCGATCGCTTAGTGGAATGCACTCATTATAGTGTACGGAGAATGTAATCAAATTTCAATGAAATTCACAAGTTTCCTTTGCATATCACTTGTTCTTCGAATAAGTAGGAGTTTAAAAAAAACAAATTTTTGGAGTATTCCTGAGTATTCCAAACAATTTTTAAGACTATACTCTGTAGAATTTTTTTTATAAATTTTAGCAATTTGAAGTAAATGTAAGCAATCGTTGGTTCATCTTGTATATTTTGGTTATTATTAAATCATTATAGAATTACCCAAAACTTAAGTTTAAAGTGAAAGTATACCAATTGACAACAAATCTTAATTTCAAATTTGGTAAGTTTTTATATTTCTCTATTCTCAGGTTAATGACATTTCATTACAGTTACCTAATTCTTGCTAAATATAAAGTTTTCGAACTCTAGGGGTGTGCATATTTTTATGCATGTCGTATATGGAGATTAAATATATTACAGTTGTCAACTTGTGGTGACAAATTAAATAGTAGCTAATATTAATTTACTTAATGAGAAAAATATGTCATTCACACTTACCGTGTAGACTTAATGAAATGTTTTCACAATGGGTGGTTCACATAAAAAATACAGTTACATGCAACTGAATAAAAAAACAACCTGCTGATTTCAGGTGTTCAAGTTGTTTGAGAAATTAATTTGGTCGTTAATTTAAGAATCGTTTTTGTCTTCAAGAAAGTACAAAGGTCTAAAAAGCTATAAATAGCAAATATGAAATTTAATATAAATGTAAAGAAAGCTGTACTAATCAATATTAAAACACTTATTCCAACACTAACTTAGTTTCACTATTCCTCAAGTATAGTAATACTATATTAACTTATTCTTGTATAATAAGATTATACAGGGTGTCCGGAAATGATGAGCAAAAAATTTGTAAATAACTTCTTAGGAAATACAAATATATACATAAAATTTGTAAATCGTGGGTTTCTGCGGGTGAGATATTCAAATTTGTTTCTAATTTTGATGTCACTAGTAGAGGGCGCTACTTGTGGCACACCATATTTGTTTTAAATTGAAGAACTTTTTTGCATCTTAATGTATCCATCTGGCTATCGAAACAATCGATTCTCCTACCTGTTCTATTTGAAAAAGGTATACCTTGCTGAAGTTGGTAGGCCTAACCATTTTTGAAATAATCCTATTGGAAATGCTCAGTGCACCGAGTAAAAACTGTTTTGGTTTCTGGTAAAGTGCCTTTTCTGCTGAAAGTACAGCAACATGTTACTTGAGAAAGTTGTTCAGAATCGTAAATTATGGAGACCTGCAAAATTTCAAGAAGATCGGCGGGGTTTGATGAAACCATTTTTTAACAAAGCACAAAGATCTTATCAAAGCAGGCCGATTTTTTTAAAATTTTTCACATCTCCATAATTTACCGTTCTGAACAACTTTTTCAAGTAACATTTTGCTGTATTTTCAGTAGAAAAGGCACTTTAACTGAAACGATAACAGTTTTCAATCGATGCACTAAATACTAAATGGTATTTCAAATAAGATTATGTTACTCCTAACGACTTCAATAAGGTATACTTTTTTCAGATATAACAGGTAGGAGAATCGATTGTTTCAATAGTCAGATGGATATACTAAGCAGCAAAATAGTTGTGCCATTTAAAAGAAACTACTAGTGACGTCAAAATTAGAAACATATTTGAATTGCTCGTCCGCAAAAACCCACAACAAATTTTATGTAAATATTTGGATTTCTTAAGAAGTTATTTACAAATACCGAAAATAAAATTTTAATTTTATCAGCCTGTAACTCCGTTAATAATCAGTTTTGGAAAAAATGTTATAGAAAGAGGTAGCATTTATTTTCAGTCTAGAATTATCCCCTGAATTTGTTGCTCATCATTTCCCGACACCCTGTATATTTTTCATTTAAGAATAAAAATTACTTGAAATTAAGAAAATTACTACTTAATATAAGATAAAGTTTTTTTAAAGAATTGTTTTAGTTTGAATAAAGTGAAACAAACAAGATATCATAAATAATTAACAATCTAAACAAATAATACTTTACAACAATATAAAAACTACTTTAAATATGTTTGTAAAGGTAGTTAGTAACCTTACCTAGCGAGGTAACGCCCATTGTCAAATAATAATATCATCCATCTAACGATGACGAGAACGAAAGTATAAATTGGCTATCATTTATTAATAATTGATGATTATTGGACAACAATAAGCGTAAAATAATTGGGAAGAATAACATTTTATAAATGTCTCAAGGTATGTAGTTGAAAAATTGTTTTATAGGGAAGAAAAAAACCAACTAAGCAACGTTGACAACAATAAGAAGACACTGATGTACTGTCATATTATTAAGATCCAAATTAAATGGACAGAAGACTGTTGCCAATTAAATTGCTTTGATATAAACCCAGAAATAATCCCACTAAAAATTCTATAATATTATTAGTACCTAATAATAAAAGTGTAAAAAAATGATATAAAGTATAAAGGACAAATATTTGGACGAAGTAGGCGAATGTTTTTAATTTATATTTATCTTGACAGATTAACAACACTTTTGACATTGTCGCTTCAATATTTAATTTTTCAAATAATCTATTTTTTATATTAATTTTTATAGTCAAATATTTAATCCAATTTAAAGGAGGTCACCTGAAGAAGCAATCATAGAAATGCAGAAACAAGTCAGATCTCATCTCTTTTGGCTGAAATTACATGTTCGAAACCACCAAGACGCTTCATAGTGATAATATCACCCTCAGCATTGGGCAGTAATGTTGCCGAAGAACGCTTCATTCCATGTCCGGTAAAACTCTCTGGATCAGGAAGTCCAATAAATGCAGCCACTTTTGAAAACGTTTTCGAAATTGTGTTGAGTGATTTTCCAATCACATATCGCGAGAAAAACCTTCCACCGACATGTTAGGTCGCAGATTGATACATTTTCGACACATTTCTACAGCTTCTTCCATGATCGTGAAACTTCTTGAAATATTTATTTTTGTATCCAAAATGAGTAGGTACATATAGATAAATGTATTTGTCTTGGACATGGGTGATATCCAAAAAAGTTGACTCATTGCATCGACAAGCATCTGCAACTCCTATGAACTGTAACCTGTAAAGAATTCAAAATAACACTGAAATATTAAAATTGAATATTTTCTACCTTAACTTGTAAATATTACTCATTCGGTGCCTTTTTAATAAATTCTTCGATTTGGTTCATCTCCAGTATATTTGCCTTCTTTGGTTTATAATTTCTTGTTTCTACTTTCAAATATGACGTAAGTTTACCATACATCGAAATATCAATACCTTTGTGTACTTTCAACATTGATTTCAGCATGGAATATTGTCCACATCGAAGAGACAGCAAACCGTTGCTCCACATTGAAAAAGTAGAATAGTAGCACATCTTCTGTAATTGCTCCTTCTCCTATACCCCTTTTTGCCAGTTATCGAATTCCATCAATTCTTTCTCGTACACACTTTTGCTTTTCACTGGTAACAGACGTTCTTGGGCGTCTGGCTGGATTTCAACCGGAATGAAAATATTCTCAGCATTCCCACTCATTTTTTGTGTCGATTTTGCAAATTTTTTCACTCTTGTTGACAAATAAACAAACGCATGTCATAGAAACGATTCCAAGACTTTCTAGTTTTCAGCTGACAATCAATATTCTTGATTAAAATAAATTTGTCAAATATGACGTTTTTCAAAACCATAATTTTTCACCTGCTCTCACACGGCTTTC
The DNA here is from genome assembly GCA_025584915.1 of Monochamus saltuarius. Lineage (NCBI taxonomy): Eukaryota > Metazoa > Arthropoda > Insecta > Coleoptera > Cerambycidae > Monochamus > Monochamus saltuarius. The sequence goes on along the minus strand of CM046721.1, from coordinate 45,586,381 downwards.
CACTTCTAATTGACCGATTTTGACCGTGTTCGTGGATAAAATGTTGAATTACATTCGGGAAATCAACCAACCTTTAATCCTCTCGAAAAAATGTAGCTCTCGGCTGCGCCTCGAGTGTTCACTTTTTCTCATGGACTAAAGACTTGTTAATAAAAATGTCGTTAAGCCAAGTATGTCTTTAGTCAATAAAAACTAGATTAATTTTTACTTTAGATAATTATTGAATCTAACTTTCCGTCTAAGGAATTGTTCCTTAGCATACCTAGATATTTGGTTTTAAAGAACATACGTAATATGACTTCATTAATATAGGAATTGTAGAAAAATTGATTTATATTAGCTTAAATACCTGTACACTCGTTCTGAAATATGCACTTACTGTCATTGTTGACACATTCTGTAAGTTGAATATACAACACTGTGGCTTGTTTCCATAGAAATAAAAAAAATAATAGTGTTGTTTGAGTTCATAACAGGATTAATTCGGTAAGTAAAAATCAGTAATTCTTTTCTCCAACAAATGCTGGGCTTATTTATTGTAAAAATTAAAGGTTCAATTTGTACAATTCTTAAAAGTAATAGTTTTTCCCTCGTTTTTATCTATTGCTTTTACAGTAATTGAATTTTCTGTATTACTTATTGTGTTAGATGTGTTAGGATTCGAATAAACTTCAGTAGTTCTGTCCTCAAACACTGGAATGGAGTCAAATTCATTGTCACTGCCACTGTTGGTATGTAAAATCTTATCAGCAAACTCTATTTTCTTTGTTAAAGACTTTGCAATATATCCTTCAGAGACACCAGAAGACCTAAAATTACATTTTCTGTTAGTCAAATAATACATTAATGTTATCACTAAAACCTCCAGCCCCCATGACGTTTGAGTGCCATAACATCAACTCCAGTATTTGCTAACAAAGTCGCCGACGTCCTTCTAAAAGCATGTCCAGTATAGGATTTTGGATCTTGCATTTTTAAATATTCGGCAATTTTTTGTGGTATTTGTCCCAATGTATTTATACCCACAAGTTGATTTACATATTTTCCCTGACGAACTGAGTAGAAAAATCGACGAGAGTTACTCTCCTTAGGTCTTAAGCCTGTATATTTTCGCGAAATCGTCAAAAAAGGGACTTTTTCATTGGCCTTGTCAGTGATTGTGAAAATTCGACTAATATGTGTATTGGTATCAGACACTTTAACAATGACAACTAAACCTTCATCCGTAATGTCATTAACTGTCATCTTCATAATCTTCATCACGCCTAAGAGCCCCAGCGACTCCCATTATCATCACTGCTTTCATCATAATATAGGTTTTATCGGGGGCTTCCAGCAGGAATTTGTTCATCTCTTCTCTGGTAACCTTTGATTTTTTCGCATGATGTCCAATGTTTTTCTTCTTTAGAAATGCTACTAACTTCTTAAATTGCGATATATCGACACCATTATTTAAGTTGATCGTACTTTTAAGCATAGAGTACTCTGCCCATAAGCTTCCCGGAGACTTCAATCTAAAATTTCTCTGAACAAAATAAGCCAGCAAAGTTTTTTCATATATCTCCGCTTTCTTCTCATTCAACCATTTCATGAAGGCATCATAGACTTTTTCATACCTCATCTTTGATTTTGTGGGAATTAATGACCCACAACCTATTTGATACGATTCTTCAATGTCCGAATCTACCTCTGAATCGTTTTTTTTTTTCAGCCATTATAAGCACAGTTTTGACAACAAAAGTGTTCACAATTGTTCAAACTTCAAATTGTTTTTTTGGTTTCCAACAAAATAAATTCAAAACACGCTAGATAGGCCACGCCATTTCAGCAATCAAAATATTTTTTTTTATTATTTTATTTGATAAATGCGATTGTGCGAAAAACGTTATACACTATTACAATACAGTATCAAAACACTTTTATTAAATTTAATAATTAAATAAAATATGCGTTAGTTGCAATAACAAGGTTATTTCTCTTTCTTCTATTTTCATCAAATATCTGATAACTTAGTATTGGATTAGATAATCATCTGAAATGAAATACCCATATTAATAAATTAATTGATAAATGTAGTTGCTTACTTTTTAAATTTAAATATTTACAAAGATTTATTTGATATATGTTTAATTCCTAAATACTTACGATTTTTTTCTATATCACTTCTAACTGAAGAAACGTCTATGAATATATTAGATAGTAACTAGACTGTATATGGATATTTTTTAAACAAATGAAATAAGCATGTTCAATTGTTCAAGTGCTAACAATAAATAATTTAATAAAAAGTAAAATTTTTAAAAAGTTGTTTAAAAATGATTTTTATTTAATAATATATTATGCAACGATCATGTAATGAGAGTTGCATACGCTATTTTTTCTACACCCGATAAATAATCAAAAACCATAAATTTTATATTTTTATTGAACACAATAGGTAACAGTAATTATTCGTATTACATTATCGAAGTTTAGCTAGGTATCTACGAAAATTTAATACGTACTGATTTTGACATCTAAAATAATTACATAGGAACCTAGGATAAACGTCAAATGCACAGCATGCTTGATTGAAAAATTATGGGTTTCTATTGATTAAAAATCTGTATCGTAATGGGTATCATTATGAAACGGATTTAAAAATCTGTATCGTAATGGGTATCATTATGAAACGGATTATGGGCATATAAGTGCATTGTTATAATACGGGTGTAGAAAAAATTTAGTAGTAAATCGATTTTAGATGTTTAATTTGTCACAAACCAGCAATGCCAATGAGTAACCATGTACGCCATATAACCGCTTTTAAATGATATTTAAATCGAGCTTAAACATGCGACTACTGTAGAAATATATTTAATGGCTATAACGAATTATCACATTCGCAATTATTCTTTTGTACACGGCCTTAACAAAGCCCTTGAAAAGGACTTTTTGCAATCAGATAACATTTCGTACTTCTAAAAGGTCAAAGTGCCAATGGTTCAGTCAGCGCCATTACTATTTAGCTCGAAGGTGATGTATTTGCGTGAGCGACAACGGATCCAAAATTGTTAAAGGATTTTTAAATCGCGTGTGGATGTCATACACAGAAATACATTGATGTAGCGACTAAATACCGTTATCAAAACCACTTGGATACAATGGAATGGACTGTGGCAGCTGCATTGAAAATATAAGTTAAATCCATATTGCGTGAAGCTTTAAGCTTTGTTTTTATACGTTTACGGAAGCCGATTATGATTTTAATATACATACTCGTACAATTTTTTGTTTAAACAAACCTAGATATTTTTTGTATATCTTTTAATTTAGTACAAATTAAGGCGAATACGCCAATATTAATTAGTAAAATTACGTAAGGGCGCCGTATTACTGAAATATATTTTTTAAAAGAGCAAATAATGTTTAATAGCTGAATAATCTAAAATTTAAAAAATAACAGAAATGCTTTCTCATACCATTTTCTAAGATACCGAACTGAAACGAACAAATAGTGCGCGATCCAGTATTAGACATATATACCCTAATCTGTTATCTAATAATACCAGTGTTTATAAAAGTATAGTTAATCAATGTAGGATTTAATGAGTTGACAAGAGATGGGAGCATCTGTACTATTTTGAAGATATTAGTCTCAAGGGTTGTCCAAAGTGGACATTTAAGTCAAATTTCACACGTTCATAAATAACGAATATGATTAGAAGTGGTATATTGTAAGGTGCAACTTCTTTATTTAATAAGTTATACTGGAAGCAAATTTTCGATAAATATTCACTAATTATCGCAATATGTTTGGATATTTAGTTCACTTGATTTAAAATAGATATCATTAATAGTAATTAATGAATGAATGTTGAGCTATTTTTCGCCAACAAACAACACTATTATAATATAATAGTTAGTTTCACATACCGATTTGGTTGCGAATCTTGTGATACATAACTTGAATTAGTATACTTCTCATTGTAATTCTTAGGATTAGACCAAGTAAAAAATTTAAGTGAGAGAGGTCTCTCTAAAGAGTTCAGTCGTATTTGTTACAATTATACAACATTAAGTTAGAATCGTTGAACTTGTACAATATAATGTTTAACAAACACTAGTTGAGTACCTATGTATATTGATTTTATGTGTAAAACATATTAATAGATTAATTAGCTTTAATTGAGGGGAATGACTCAGCTGAAAGAAAAAACATATCTATTAACTAACCATTAATTAGTATTAATTTTGGTAAAATAATATTTAATAGTTTATAATTACCTATATGTATAGCAAACAGATAATTCAGTTCAGAAGATGAAACGCGGTTTATATTAAAAAAAAAATCATTAATGAAAACTTTTGAATGTCTAGGTTTCTTCTAATTTTTAAGTTCACAAACAATAGAATATTATATGAAAATTCATACTTGATACAGCGATTTTCCGGGTTGTTATGCCGTGACCTCGGTAACTGGTAACTGCCAGAAATCGAATTAAAATGCACATCTCTAGCATTAGTCGGGATTCTTTTACCTGCCCTGGTTGTTATCAGGCTCGGCGGTTTTTATAATATATAGAAAAATTCACATTCTGCTCATTTAAGCAGCGTTTTCTGACTTATGTTTATTTCTTTTTTGTCCCCTATATAAAGTTATATTGAACCACCTCATTTGTATTTTAAAATATAAGCCAAAAAAATAGTTTTCACCAGTCTTTTACGGCAAAACTACGGCCAAATTGTGACGCAATCAAAATATCATCAAATATTAAAAATATACATATATAATATGTTTTCTAACATAATAAAAGTTTCGGAATTTTAAAGCTAGCCTATTTTTAATCACATTTGAACAAACCAAATTTTTTATGCATGGGTATCCATGCCTATATAATGTTGTAACAAAAATTCTAATACAGCAAGAGTTTGATATCAGGAAAATTAATTTATGCAATATACCTCCAATTTTTAAATAAAGTTAGGTACTAATATTTAAAGCTACAAAATTAAAAAACAGAAAATATTGGAATTTATCATGAGAACGAAACCGAAACATCTCTACAACTTTTTATATATGCTGCAATTTGATCTAATTAATTTGTATATTTTGTCAGACAGCAAAAACTTGGAACCTATTTAATACTTCTATAATATAAATTCTGTAGATTTATTAAATTTATATTCGTTGTTTCTTTTTTGCATCGTGCCTTCCCAGTTCACGTATGGATAGAGATGGAATGTTGTATAAACAGCGAGAGCGTGCCTTGAGCTTTTTCTGCACGTGTCTCGTAGTAATAAAAAAATTTTGTCGTCTATTTTAAAATTTTGTACAGTGACACCTAGATAAAATGTGTGGTACTTTGTTAAATAAATTATTAGAATGAAAATGAAATATTAGATAAAGATTTCGACAAAGATTTCATAAAGAAAGCCAATACAAAAACGTCAAACTGGTCCAGCTCGTATAGGGCTGTTCAAATTATTTTTCACACATTGTGGTCCTCGCCATCTAACCGACATGGTTCACAACTAAGGGAGGCTGACTAACTATACTTAGATTGATAAATCCTAGCCTAAATCGCTTACCGATGGCATTAAATAATATTAATTATAATTAACTTTTTTTCAGCAACTTCCCGCATTTGTTATTCATATAAATCGAGCATTAGATGAGAAATATGACACAAGGAATTAGAAAAACCTAGGTTGTCTACTTGCTTCTCAGTACAACTATGAAGTTGCCGGTTATAAACAGATAAGCAAGCGTTATTAATATACTCTCACCAGTTATTTAATGATTTTTTAAATAAAAGGTTGTTTTATTACCTATCAAACAGTATTAGGTTGCCTTAACAAAAATTTTCCTTACGGGTGTTGTATTATCATTTACGACACTCGTATGAGATATACGAGACGCCAGTGATGCCTTATGCTCCGGGGAATATAGAAATTATAGAATCCGTTGCGGGGAATGAGAAGTGCCGAATTTATTGGAACTATTCATTCCCCACTCTCAGGCAAATTCAAGCCAATATGCCTGATGTAGTCGTCCTCGACCACCAGCTTAGGACGATGTTTGTGATTGAGTTCTCGGCTCCTGCGGAGAACAACATCTCTTCGAACTCCGCAGGCTGTATCCAGACCACTCTGTTAAGGTTGTGGTGCTAATTATAGGCGTCCTGGGTGGAATGAGACATACGTTGCTTTCTGAATTAAAGAGCATACCGGCTTACCGAAATTCAGCAGAGATCTTAGCCGGCAGAATGCAGAAGGCAATTGTCCTTGGTTCGTTACGTCTGCTCAGAGCACACGATTTACGGGCTCAATAATTACTGACTCCACGGAGTGGAGAGTGGTCATCATTTATGGCTAAAATTAAGTTGGTACAAAGTTTTTGCCTATTATGAAATCTGATGACTTGAGTTTTTTCAGGATTAAGCTAGAGATCACTAAATTCATATCATACGCTGGCAGACTTTAATAAAGCATTCGCTTTTCTCTCGAAACACTCGTACATGTTATCAGACACTAATAAAGAGGTGTCATCCGCATACATGACAAAAAATGAGTCTGAGATAATATTACCGAAATCGTTGGTATAGAGTAAAAAAGTAGTGGGCCTAGAATAGTTCCCTACTTCTAGAGCTTCAGAATTTATTTTTACCGAGATATTGTTGCTCCTATGTGTTAAGTTCGTTCTTCCAAGAAAGATGCCATCCATTTATTCGTTACGCCTCTTACACCATACGAATCCAGTTTTGATAGTAATTTACTGTGGTTGACGCAATCGAACGCCCTACTGACATCACAAAATATATCCTACGGAAAGTCGGCGCCTATGATAAGAATCACCTGAGATGGTTTAGATTCATAGATAAAGCTTACATCTGTCAACAATGTCAACTACCATGCGGTCGTCTTTTTGTAACGTTTCTAAATGTAGAAACGACAAAAATTAACATTCTTATTAGTAAAGATAGTATGTCGTTTGCACATCTCAGGTCCGTACTCAGGTCCGTCGGTTGAAAATCGTAATATTTAAATATTCCTAATTAAAAACAAATATCATCTTTAAAATAAAGACCGGCGTTGAGGAACATCATCCTATTTATTTATCGGCATGTGTCAAGGTTGCAGTCGCTTCCGCTTTCCAATTGCCAATAATATCTTTGTAGGGACGATATCGCATTATTAGCAAATAATGTTAGTTTCTTGTCGAGTTTCTTGTTGGTTTGTCTGTTTCGGTGCTTGAATATGTTCCGTCGGCCTCCCACTCGTTCTACAGTGGAGAAATAGATTAAATATTATCCAGATTTAGAACTTGACGGGACAGAATTAAAGTGCAAAATTTGTGAAAGAGTTATATCGTGAAATTATAAAACACGTATTGTGGAACAACGCAAAGTTCGTGTGAGTAATAGTACAGTGGCCTTCATAAATGATTACAAGCCACGTGATCAGGGTCGAGATCCTCGAATCAATCGCAGAGCAATTCATATGCGAATATTCTTTTCCTCACTACGGCAATTGAGAGAGACAAGAAATCTATTTGCATACGAGTTGTTCTTCGAGAATCACAGTCCTGGTCACATGGCTTGTAATCATTTATGAAGGCACTGTATGACAAACCGTGAACGTCAAAAACAATTTAACAACGATTAGTGTTTTAGACTTGCGACAGTTTATTTCTCAGGTACTGGGATCTAGTGCTGAACGTGTGAAGAAGAAATTTAATACCGTTTTGCAGAACAATCCGGGATTTTTAACTGTATGCCATATAGTAGACCTTTCAGAAGGTAAAGGACTAGATTTTGCTCAACCCACCCTAAATGTGGTATCAGTGAAAAATTATACATATTTTATATATGCCCCAGTGATCTCTGTGGACGTTGAACGTACGTTTTCGAAACTGAAATTAATTTTAAGCAATAAACGTCACAACTTAACAACTGAACATTTACAACAGTTGCTGGTTATTCAGTTTCATTTCAGTACTAAAAGTGAATAGTAGTAGTAGTTTTGTAAATTACACAACTTAATATGGACAACATACATATCACCAGTACAAGGTAAGACGTTGACATTAACTGTATTTGACAATAAATGTACGTATTTACTTGACTTCCACAAACGATAACGTTAGTGTTCTAAGTGCGCCCCTGATAATGACGTCATGTGCGAACGATATGCGGTCTCTACTTATTAGTAATAATACCTGATAGATATGTAACAGTTAATCCAGTTAGCTCCAGTATTTTGCATTCGTTTTTCATTATTTCTTTACAAACTACATGTTCATTTATTAGGTACAACCACTCACTACCGATAAAACACACTTCCCGTAGGTTCAGTTAGATAAAATGTCTATTTATTATAAAAACATTGGACGAAAGGAATGGGTGGTACTAATAAGTAGGTAATAGAAAACTTTTAATGCACCAGCGGCAGTCTTGTCTCATAACCTAGAAAAACAAACCAGCGAACTATATTGTGGGAAAATATCTGTACCCGACACATATTCCTTTATTTAATAACTATAAAACGTTTAAAATTAAAATAAGGCACTAAAAACTGAATAAGAACACAATATTACAACGTAAACACAGGAATTGAATTATGACATGACAGCGATACCGACTGTTGCATGACTTGCTTGTTGGTTGCCTACTCTACATTGGCGGCGTTAAATAAGACTTTAAAATAATATCGAAAAAAATTTGTTTGGCTTTATAAATAAGTTTGGGATTTTTTTGAAGGGTGATTCCGTTAATTCTTATTTTTGCCTATCCCCTCTTAAAATATTTGTATTAAGTCATAGTTAACCCTATATAGATAGGTACATTGATTTTCCAATTACCGCTACCCAACATCTGTTAAATTTTGAATATTGGGAATTGTTTCGCCTTCCACCCTTTATACATGTAGAGTTACGCTAGCGATTCCTTAAGCATTGCCAATGTTAATATCTTATCAATGTTTCAGATGTTGGTGCAACCGCGAAAGAGGGCTTAGAAACCGGGATTGAAAGCGTTAAAGAAGCAGTGCAAACAGCAGCACATACAGCAGAGAAGGGATTGGAAACGGCTGCAGAAAAAATAGGAGAAACATTAAATTTCACTTCTTCCAAAGTTAAAGAACCTGTAGACACTTTAGGTGAGAAGAAAGATGATATTCTTCAAAATGCATCAGATGCGTCAGACGCAGCAGCTGAGGCGGTCTCAGAAGCTGAAACGGTCTTGGCATCTGAAGCAGAAAACGCTCAAGAAGACTTCCTGTCTTCCAAAGATGCGGTTTTTGAAAATATTCACACCTTAAAGGATGGAGTTGATAACAAAGCAAAAGATGTCAAGGAGAGTGTTACAGAGACATTAGATGACATTGAAGATGATATTGTTCAAAACTTTGATATGTTGGGTGATAGTGTCCACGAAATAGGGCACAAAGCACAGGAAGAATTGAAAAGTACTCCGATAGCATCGCCTATAATGGAAATTAAGAAGGAAATTAAGAAGGAGGAGTAAGTGGTCTGATGTGAGTGTTCATCAAGTCGTGTTTTTTTGCTCTAGATGAATGTAGTTAGAAAACTTCTAGAGTAGAACGCACGATTCATTCATTCATTATGAATTACTGTAATAAGTTATTTTTTCTTACAGTAGCAGTAGTACACCTAACTGATGCCTTTTATTGCTCACAGTTGTACAGCAAAGAGTATGTAATACAGAACAATACACCATCTAGCTTATTCCTATACACATATAAACATAATTCCAAAAAAACAAATTATAGATTTGTTAATTTTATGATAGTGATTCCTAAAATTTAGTTACATGGTAGTTAGATAAAGTGTGCGTTCCATTATTATTAAGACTAAAAATACTGATAATATTTTATTATTTGCAAGATTAATTATAAATAGGCATTAGAATTGCAAAATTAAAATATTTTTGTCTTTAAACACATTCTAAAACATTTCATTTATTAGCAGCACTTTCTTTCTGTTTGTACAGTTAGTGCATTAAAAATATACAGTAACATACATATACAGGGTGGCTTAAATTAGGAAGAAGTTGAGCATTTTTGTCTTTCAGTTTTCTGAAAACAAATATGTGATATTTTTAGCTTCTGAAATAATGGTTGAAATAGTGCATTTTCTGTTATATTTGTACAGCAAATGTTATGAAACAAGTGCCTGGTAAAATATTGTCATTATAAGGTAGTAGGTAGTAACAAACTAGTGCTGAAAAGTAATAGGCGTCGTTTTTTAAGTAGGTAATTAGCTTTATTCCAGGAAAAAATGGAGAAAAAATAAGAAAATAACTCATACTAATCGGTACACGCAGTATCGAAATTAATACATATAAAACACTTATATAACCCTAAAGACTTACTTTTAAAGTTATTTCAGTTTAGAATGTTGCCAGTAGGTTTGACCCGTTGCAAAATTCATGAACACGCTCAAATAAAAATCGGCTGCTACTTATTTTATTCGTAACATTGTGTTTTATAATAAAAATAATTTGTAAATAAATAACTTGAATTTTCTGCTGACATTAATTCTGGTTCTAAACATGTTGTTAATGCGTAAGCAGTAAATGCTCAAAATTAGAGACACTATTTATTATCAATGCAGCTTTGATGTCTTTGTCTTATTCCATGAACAGCAACTACGATTATAGTTCGGTTTTTCAGACTATTTTGAAATTTTCCTCATAAATAAAGTCCAGAATGATTTAGTCAAGATATCTTTATATTATGTAACAAAAGAAGATAGACGCATAGTTCAGAGACAAATTCTATTATTTTTTTATATTTATTAATTATAAATTAATCAGTTCAACAAAATACGTTATCCTGAAACATGCTGCATTTAGAAAATATTTGCGTGTTTGAAGTAACCCATTAATTTTGATTTAACAAATAAATTCAGATTTACTTACATTACAAAAGGAAATGACACAAACGAACACCTATAATCGATATACTCTTTTGATAGTGACTTTTAGGTATAATTTGTTCCGTGCAAAGAAATAATGAAATACCCATATACTTCAGCTCTAATATTTTAATGCCTTATCAGATGACATTGATTTATTACAAAATTATTCTTTCTCTGCGATTCCTTTAACTCTTCGTAGAAAGAAAATATAAGGGCAAAGAAATCAACGGCAATCTAGATTTAAGACAAAAAAATTATCCTTGACTAACAAAAAAACACAAATATTTTACCTACTATTCAGTCAAAAACATTCTCAAATAGAATATTTTATAACAATGTTATATTTCTGTTAATAAAATTAACAACTAAATTAAAAATGTGTTCGGCGGCGTAACACTAAAGCTGGGCACACTATGCCTGCACGGACCGTTAGCACAGCATGGACCCGCAAAGCCGACTCACGAAGATTCCCATGTTATTTAATGGAGCATTGCACACCAGACCAGCACCCGCATGGACCAGCACCTGCAACAACCATCACTGCAGGTCGTGTCGTGGCCTGCAATGTCTATGCTTGGTCGCGTTAGTCCAACGAAGGGTACAGCAGCTAGTAACCAGCTGCAACACGTACTTATAAGCTATGGAATTTGTAATTGTAGATTTAAATTGATATAAAATCAGCAGTTTAAAGCAGGCTAAAGCGAACACAGTGGAAACTGCGGAAACCTGCGAGTCCGCTTTTATCAGAATTAAAATTTAATTTATTGTACGCACTAGTCGTGTGGAAACATGGACAAAAAAACTAGTAATATATTCAGTTTTTCGATTACATATATAGGGCAAATATACAGGCTGTCCGAAATATGAGTGCCTTTATTCTGATGTATGATAAATTGTACCAAACAAAACATATACATTATATGAGAGCAAACAGATTTTGAATACACGACAACGTCGCACATCTACCATATCAGATGTTTGTACATAATAAATACAAATACATGTAGTAAACATACTTAGTGTGAAAAGTTTTCTTACAGCTCCTTTCACAACACAAAATAAATGTGAAGTAATTATAAGTGGTCATAAATTAATTGGTCATGGTTACTATAAATTGTTCCATTTTGTTTATGTACGCGATATCAAATAACCAATAGAAAAAACTAAAGACACTAACCGCACTGCTACCACTACTACTACAATAATGTGAGGTTAGCAGCAGCAGGTAATGGATGCAATGTTGTCGTGCGTTCCAATACGTTACAGTTTTAAGGATTTCTTGGGAAACCTCTATTTACTTCATTAATACTGATCAAAAAACAAATGAGGCTACTTAATCTTAGTTGTGAATTAGTTTGTAATTTCATAACACAGTTTTGCACAGCTTTTGATGTATTTGTAGCACTATTAGTTTTAGACATTTTTTTCATAAGAGTTTCCTGCTTCTTTTGGTCAGATATACAGGCCCCTTTAGTATTGGCACTTACATTTCGGACATCCTGTATATTAATAATTTAGTAGTTTTCATTTTTTATTAAGGTTGCTTAATATATGTGGCTGATTATATGTTGGTATAATTTTGTTAAAAAGCGAATTTTGAAAATCATATATGTCTCTTATCGTTAAAATTTAGCTAGATTAATTTATAATTTATATATTTATATGCAACCTTGCAACTATACATATGACTTAATTAATAGAAGTTATAAAAAAATTGATTTTAATATTCTTAAATAGGTACCTTTAAACTAAAATAAATAAATTACTTACCTCAAAGTAATAACAAGTCTTTCTTCCGATTGAATAGATTGCGTATATAGATTACACCAATATTTTTTATATGGCGGCATTTTACTTTATCTAAAATTCAGATTTCTTATGTCGAGTTTGTACATTGAAAAGAACTTGACGTTTCTTAAATTTTAAATAAATGATTAATGATGACATTGTGCAAGGAAGTATCTAAGACGTACCTACCGAATAAATTTTTCTCTCTTCCCGCTTTTAACAGCTTCTACTGTATGCGGTATCACGAGAAAGCAGCGCCGATAAGCGCGAGTGACCGGTAAGCGGAAAACATGCTTCCATTCTGTCTGTACCCTAAGTTCTATTCCCACAAAAGTCAGGGATTGGTTTCAAAATGTAAGAAATATTAGACCAATCAAGTTGTGAATGTGTCGCTAAACTGTCGGACACAAATCTTTCGCAGTAATATTGACTGCATCAAGCGTACCTCTGAGATTAGGTACCAAGTTCCAAGAGTCAACGCTAGGTCGAATAATTTATTTTTCATTCCTTATTCTCGCACGAATAGTTTGCAGTGGCCTCCTTTGCACTAGATGTGATTATAGTAACATTGAAGAACGGCTGGATATACAGAGTGAGTCAGTCATAATGTCATGAATTTTAGCCACGTATTCGGGAGGCCTAATAAAGGCAGAAAATCGGAAGAAAATTTATTTTTACTCGACCTTTAAAAAATAAACAAATCACACTATAAAAATCAGTAACACGACGCTCCTGGTGCGCTACGAACTTTCTGATGACGCCATACGACAATCGAATTGCGTCTAACACTTCAGCGTGTTATTCAAATTTACCCCCATTTAGCACTTTCTGCATTTCCCGCATTTCTTTCCCCTCAAATTTGTAGATCACGCCACACATTTGGAGGAGGGATGGAGAGAATACAAACAGTAAGCAGTAGTTCCTTTATTTCGGTCTCGCGTATTCGTCGTAAATTCACAATGCATAATTTTACAAATTCCGAATATGCGAAAATGGTAGTATTATACGGAGAATGTTTACGAAATGCAAATGCCTCTGTTACGGAATATCGGAGATGTCTACAGACATTTTCCAGGTGCGCGAACTTTGTGTAAGTACCTTCGCGGTACGGGTTCTGTGAAACTGCGTTGGGTGATAGAGACTGTTTTAAATTTAGTTGAGAGCAGCCTACTATTTCAACAAGAATCATTTCAAGGCGATCGGAGATATCCCAAAGCAAGGTCTGCAGAATATTACGAGAAAACTCACTGAACCCGCATCATTTTCAGAAAGTTCAAGCTTTAGAACCTGCTGATTTCCCCAGTCGTCTTGAAATTTGCAATTGGCATCAAAATCAATTTGCGGCTGACCCTAATTTTATTAATAAAGTGCTATGGACGGATGAGTGCAGTTTTACTCGAACTGGCATTTTAAAAAGATTAGTACCATACTACTTAAAAAACAATAAATTTCTAGGCTAGATGTACGTAACTACAAACTAAATAATTAATTGTACTTACGAGTAATACTAAAAATTCATATTTATTTGTAAAACGTAGTAAAAACGTAATATCATAATTATTAGACTGTAATAAACTAACATTCCAAAATATTTATTTATTATCTACATTTGTTTTTATAAACAAATAAATCAATATTTAAGGAAAATTCATTCATTTATCTAGATTTAAAAAAATAGTTTTACTCTTTGTCGTTAAATAACAGTACAAAAACTAAGTAACTAGGTTATTGACCTAATAATACCGTAGGTTAAGATTTACTCTCGATAACTTTTTTGAGCATCAGATCAGAGGCGTGCCATTTCGGTCTTGGACAATTTTCTGTCGACAACACGATGGTTTTTTATTACTTAATATTTAAACACGAAACACTTTTCAGCTTCTCTTAATAATTTACCCATTGGATATAGGTTTTTTATGTAATGTATGTAAATGGTTTATTACTCGGTTTATTATTAGATACGTGGAGTTTTGTGATTTCTTTGCAGTCATAACAGCTACATTTGCTCAGAGGAAAATCCACACGCTACTTGTCGGCTTAGCTTTCAGAGGCGATTTGTTGTAAACGTATGGGCAGGAGTGTATGAGTATCGTTTGATTGGACCGTATTTTCTACCGGAAAACCTGAGTGATTATTTGATTTCATTGGATATTAACATTTTAAATTATTATTGGCTGAAGTTGAACTGAGCAAGAAAAATTGATATTCTAAAATAGTCAGTACAACCGTTTATTTGTGATGTCTAAAACCTAGGTAGGTAGGTACTAGAAAAATATTTCAACTTGGCAACATTGCATCAGGTCGACATCGAGTTGAACTGTGAGCTATAAACGACCAAGGCTGTGAGCGGTCGTGACAGTCTGAAAAGGGGGCTTAAAGAATGATTTGAAAATATTTTTTTTCGGCGTAAATATGCATGTAGATTTTTTTTAATCGCATTATATTCATTATTCCCTATCTCCTCTTAAAATTAATGACATTATGACTGACTCACCCTGTATTTAATTGTACTCTAGCAGATATAAAAATTGCTCTTATATAAAAATATCACAACGTCTGTCACACACATAATCTGTACAAAAAGTTGCTGGTCCGTGTTGGTCAAGTAGGTGAAGTCGTGGAAGTTTGTAGGTTCCCGCTTTGCTAGTCCGTGCCGTTCCGTGCAGGTCCATGCAGGCGTAATGTGCGCAATCTTTAAACTATTTATCTATTCACATTATCACAGAACTATTTTTCCACAACATTAAACAAAGATTGAATAATTTCAGTTACAAACCACTTCTGAGACATCTAGCTACTTTATCCAATTAGTAGATACATAGTCTTTCCTTCTTCAATATCTCTACTAATAGCATAATACTATTCCTTCCTACCTTCTCTAGTGTCTCTACTACTTAATAGTTAGTACTTAGCAATAATACTTACCTATCGAAAAGTTTTAAACAAAATCTCTTGCTTTTTTAGACTCCCGCCTACATTTTGGGAAGCAGCCGCTGATGCAATTTTACTTCGAGGAACTATAAAGACTATGGAAATGGAACGGAACTTTTTTACACAACCTGATAAATACGAGGGAGACCCCGAACCTTTACAACACAATGAAACCGTAATCAACCAATTTTTGAAAAAAGATAATGAAAATCATCAGCCCTAAATATCCAATACAGTAATTTCGTTTAATATATCAATGTTGTTGCTTATCTTCTATCTCAAATTTGCAAACGAATAAGATAAAGTTTATTGAATTTTATTAGTGATATATACGAATACATATACAATTTATGTAAATATTTATATTTTTATATTTAATGAATAGTAATATAGTAAAAAACTTGATTGTTGTTTGACTCGTATTATGTATGTTTTCTAATAAATTAATTATGCATTGAAAATAATGTTTTCTATAAGTACAAATAATTTTAGACACTTAAGAACTAAATAATATAGAGTTTAGCAGATAACAGAAATGTTATCTCATGCCACCTGCGAATATTTAAAGGTACCGCAGTAAAACGGATACAACGACTGAAAGCGGTTTGACCAACAAATTTGTACAGAAATCTTGCAAAATACGTATTTTTTAAATTTAATTGTAGATGTAAATATTGTTATAACATAGTTCTGCACATAAGATTGTTCACTTTTGTTTATAAGTATGTGAAAATAAATGTGTGTCTTAGAAACGCTTCTGAAAAGGTGTTGTTTTACTTGAGAAGATTTTAAATAATAAAAGTGGAAAAACAAAACATCAAGAATTTTAGTTTTGATATTACTTTTGCTCTATATGTTTTATTTTTCGGGATTTCTGTACCTAAAAACATTACAACTTTTGATCATTTTACGGCGAGAATTACGGCGCACTTAATTTCAAATTTCTAATAACATCCACATTTATTTATTTACACTGCAACGCAAAATTAAAGGATATTACTTTTTGCCTTTGCCGACTTAAATTTCGAATAATTTAAAAATGAACTTTCCGATTTCCAATTATCTTTTTTTAATTATAGGTACATCCTCAACCTTTTAAAATATTAATAGCAGAATATTTTACTTTGACGCAATTTAATTATACGTGATAAAATAGATGAATATGATGTTTATTTGAGGTATCTCGAATAGGTGACAGCTGTCAGTCAGACTGACAATTGCAGCTAAATTGACAGAATGAAGGTTTACCTACACGCTAATATTTGAAATTTCTTCCTATCTTCTAGTTTCGGAAATATTTTTTTCCATTTACCCATGCTATTCTAGAAAGTTTCTTTGTCGTATTTCTGTTAAAGAGCGTTCTGGTCTCCTTCTTGCCACCAAAAAAAATAAAACAGTTTTGACTCCTTGTAGTTTTCCGATTACGACCTTGTTCTGGACGTCTCGAAGTCAAATTTGTTTCATTAAATCTTGTTGCTAGCGGACATGTGAAAAATGAAAAAAGTCCGCAACATCAACTTGACATACACCAGCCTCTAACATTCCAAAAGCCCTACGTTTAATTTTGTACTTGACCAGATAATTATCGTAATATTTAAAAAATACCTAATACATTCTAATCGATCAATTTACTGGTCATGTAAGGTAGAAAAAGTAATTACAGAGGTGCTACTATCCTATTTTTTCAATGTGGGAAACGGTTTGCTGCGTCTCCATATTACAGCTATCTTTATATGCTAGTTGAATAATATACTAATATTACCTTTATTTAAGTATTGTAATGACGATCAGTTATGGTCACCGCATACCCTACATTCCCCGACGTACCGGCATCATATCCATTTTCGGTACTAAGTACTATTTATCAGCGCTCTTTGTTTTAAGTTCACTCCACATCAGGCATCTGGAATATAACCATTCCCAATACTATTGAAATTAGTCAAGTAAGTGATTGTCCTTTTTCTCCCTTTTAGGGAGACATGCAGTCTACAGACAGCGAGTCGGATAGTTTTGAAATTAAACGTAACGATCGAACACAAAGATTAGTATTAAGACCTCCTATATTGAATTTAGATTTAAATCAATTTAGAACAATGCCAAGCAGTAACGCGTCAACGAGTAACGTCCCCATGACAAATATCGATCAAATCTCTCAATTTAAACTAAGACTAAGCCTTTACAAAGACTTCATACCGGAATATTCAGACGGTTCAAAAGATCTTTCATACTTCATAAATAAAGCCTTATACGAGCATATCAAACAAAAACTAAGAGGTGACGCGAGAGACATTTTAACAAATTTTAAACCCACTAAATGGGATGAGTTAAAACTAATTTTGCAACAAAAATATGCAGATCCTAGATCCGAAACGCTGCTGGCTAATACATTGACCACATCATTCCAAAGAACTAACAAAAATTATGACTCATATTACAATCGTGTTTCATACAATTTGCAAGTACTCCTAGAACACATATCATTGAATATTGTCGATAAAAATGTAGCGGAATCAAAACGACAAATGTACAGAACACAAGCCTGTGACACATTTTTAGCTGGCGTTATGAAACCCTATAATACCCACCTCAATAACCAACAAATTCTACAAGACCTTTCAGCATGTTTACATCTTTGCAGACATTACGACGGTAGGGAAAGCCAACGACAATTTATAATTTTCCTACGAGGAAAAGACAGACAAAACTCTGCTCCACAAAATAACAAAAACTTCCATAAAATACCGCCAATACTTTCTCCAACCAGAAATAATTTTAATCAAAATTTTGTACCGCAAAATTTTAGAAATCCCCAATTATTCCAATCCTCAGCTAATTTCTCCGATCAACCACAATTCAGACCACCGCAACCCTTAAATCAAAATAGAAATAATCCACAATCAACTAATGTTTTTAAATCAAGACCAATGTTTTTATCCAAACCTACTCCCATGGCAGGTATTTCAAACCAGACTCTAAAATCCAAACAAGTGCCACAACTTACAACAAACTACTTCACAAACCAAAGTAATCGTCCCCCTAACTTTACCTTTGAGGAATTGACAAATATTGAACAATTCGCGACAGAAAATCCCTATTACGAACACAAAACTGATGACATAACTTATGACCCCAATACGGAACTAATCGATCACCCCGACTTAGATGAAAACAATTTAAATTTCACAACAGAAATAGATGAAAATTTTACTATACCAGCCTCAAACCGGACAAATACGAGTTAAATTTAAATTACGTACATCAAACGAAATTACCCTTCATCTTGTCGGAACAATTTAATGTTAAAATATTATTATATTCAGGAGCCTCAATGTCACTGATGAATCCCGAAACCGCGTTCTCACTTTTTCCAAATTTAATTTATAAACATTATTTTGATGTATCGGCCCTAGGAAAAACTACACCCGGAAACCACGCATTGAAAATTCCCCTACTTAGTGAATTTAACGAATCATATGAAATTGAATTTCTTGTAACTTCCTAGCACAATAAATATGAATGTTTACTCAGTATTAATGATTTAACCAACATGCAGGCAAAATTAGACTTCATAGAAAAATGCCTCGAATTACCTTACGCCCGAATCTATTACTACGAAGATATTAACATTTTTATAAGGTAAATCGTAAATCAGATAAAACACTTAAGATACCGTAAACTACCCAGAAGGAGGCGTTGTTATCGCCGAAATTAAACGTGACGGAAAATTAGTTGTACCCGAGTGTATATGCAATATACAACAGAGTTTCGTAGTATTCCCCTATATATTGATGATGAAATAATATTTAATCAACCGATAGAGGTAACCCCTTTAAATAATTATGTATTTTAAAACGAAACGCAACCTTCTCAAAATCCAAACGTGAAAATTAAAGACCTCATCCGCTTAGAACACCTCAACGACGAGGAAAAACAAAAAATTGTTAAACTCTGCCACGAATTCAAAGACATATTTTATAACGCATGGTTATAGATTTTCGCAAAATAAACAACAAAACAGTACCTAGAGGATAAATACCCACTTCCCCGTATCGAGGAAATTTTAGAAAATTTAGGCAAATGCTCCTACTTTACGACACTAGACCTCGCACAGGGCTTCCATCAAATTGAAATGGACCCAAAATCAATAGAAAAAACCGCATTTACCGTAGAGAATGGTTATTACGAATACAAGCGTATGCCGTTCGGCCTCAAAAACGCACCGGCTACTTTTCAAAGAGCCATGGATCATATTTTAATGAAATATTTACACAAAACGTGCTTTGCATACATGGACGACATCGTAATCTTTTCTAAATCCCTTCAGGACCACATTATTCATTTGAAACAGATATTTACAGAACTCCGCAAATATAATCTTAAAGTCCAACTTGACAAAAGTGAATTTCTTCGAAAGGATGTACCTTTCCTCGGTCATATCATTACCCCCGAAGAAATAAAGCCAAACCCAGATAAATTAATATCAATCCAAAAATATCCGCTACTCAAGACAATAAAAGAAATAAAGAGCTTTCTAGGCATGGTCGGCTACTATCGTAAATTCATTCGTAATTTTGCGAAAATTGCCACCCCAATGACTAAATACTTAAAGAAAAATACCCTGAATATAATAAATCCTTTTTGGCGTTAAAAGAATTAATAACTAACGCCCTAATACTTGCATATCCAGATTTCGAAAAACCGTTTAAGCTCACGACAGACGCAAGCAATGTAGCAATCGGTTCAGTCATATCTCAAGATGATAAACTAATAGCATTTTACAGTAGAACACTAAACCCGGCAGAAAAGAACTATTCTACAGTAGAAAAAGAACTACTTTCTATAGTAGAAAGCTGCAAGCAATTCAGGCCCTACATTTTTGGTCAGAAACCATAGAAACGTATCATAAACCTCTCGTGTGGTTATTTTCCCTTAAAGACCCCAATAGTCGGCTTACTAAATGGCGATTACGGCTCGAGGAATATAACTACGAAGTACATTACAAGAAAGGTCGTGAAAATGTACTCGCTGACGTCCTTAGTAGAGTAGAAATTAGTCAAAATGACATTAATGTACTAACACGTAAAGAGACAACCAGTTGCGACAATGACGACACCTCAGACCTAATTAGCATACTCCCCAACGTAGATGAACAAGATATTCTCTCCTCGGAAACGTTAGACCAAATTTTAGACAGTACCTCCCTAGACGATGACGTGCCTTTAGCACAACTTTTTAGGAAACAAAGCGATAAACCCCCTTGACAGTAATGCCACTGTACATACTGCAATAGAAAATCCTATTTTCACTCTACCTGTTACCGAAAAACCACTACAATCATTCAGTAATTGTTTCGTATTACAGTATGGTGGCAAAACAGGCTATCATCGCGAAGAACTCGACACTAAACATAAATTTTATCGTGTTACAAATAGAAAAGGGAATCATGAAAAAAGTATATTAGAACTTCTAACTACGCTTGTCGCCCCTAACAAAGTTTACGCAATCTATTTCAAAGACCCAGATTTAGAGGCACACTTCACCAAAATATGCCGTAACGACACCGTAAAAATATATAAGAGCAATAAACTCCTGGTCAATTTAACCCCTATAGCTTTTGAAAATAAACTAAAAGAATATCATGCGCAAAACCATAATGGAATAAACGAAACTTATGCCCATTTCGAAGCTACTTATTTTGTACCTAAGTTAAAAGAAATCATTACAGCATACATCAACAAATGTTCGATTTGTCTACAAATCAAGTACGACAGGAACCCTTACACACCCCCATTTCAAGGTCCTTTAATAGCACGTAGACCTCTTCAAAATTTATTTATCGACATATATTCTGTTAAAAAGGCTTCATTCTTAACCATTATTGATAGTTTTTCGAAATATGCTCAAGCTTACTACGTCGAAGATAAAAACGCAATAACAATTTTGAAAAAATTACGTCATTTCTTTTCACATCATAACTTCCCAGAAAAAATTACCTGCGATAACGCTAGCGAATTCAACAACGAAACACTACACGAATATTGCAAACTCTTTAAAATTTACCAACATTTTATAATCGTACAAAATCCAAAATCAAATTCTCCTATAGAACGATTCCATAGTACTATCAACGAGAAGCTAAGAACCTTAAGCAGACAACACCCTAACGAAAACATTAAAGACCTTATGACCACCGCAATTACCATCTATAATCAATCCGTACATTCAGCAACAAATTACACGCCTTTTACATTACTATACGGTCCTTACGAAGACCTTAACGCTCATGAAATAGATTTAGAATTACCTATTTTCCAGGAATATAATCAGAAACGAAAAAACGAATTATTGCCATTCTACGAATTAGTATATCATAAAACCCTCAAACGTGGCCAAGCACAACTCGAGAAAACCAATAGTGACAGACAAAAGGACATATCAAATCTTGAAAACGAACAAGTTTATGTAAAATCCCATGACCACAGAAATAAATTAGCCCAAATATATCACCCCTTTCAGGTAAAAGCGCAACAAAACCAAACCCTTGAAGGAAACATTACAACCCAACACAAAACGACGCGATACCCTTTAAAAAATATAAAAAGAGTAAGAAAAAATATTTCATTACAGACATCTCCTGCTGATACGGGTAGACTTCGCCCTTCTAGAGATACCGCTGCCTCCGGGAAACCCTCTGTATCAGAACATTCTCGGAACGGCAAAGACAGTCAACCACTTTCATAAATTCTACTTTAACTTAAACACTACAGCTATACATGAACTATATAACCACTTGCTACTGAAATCAACAACAGTCCAACATCCAGATAACCCCCTTACTATTCACATTAACAAAAACTTAGAAGCTACTCACGAAAACCTGCAGAAACTTATACCGACACGACAAAAACGAGGACTAATTGATGGATTAGGTACAGCCATAAAATTTGTCACAGATAACCCAGATAGCAATGACTTAAAGGAAGTAAAATCGAACATAGAAATACTATTCGCTAATCAAGAAAAATCAATAACCCAAAATGACAAGTTCGTGTCTTTCGCCTCACACCTTACTGAGAGATATAAGTCCGATATACGTGCTTTGAATTTAAATATCGTGGAAACACTAAATAAAATAGATACAGTATATGACTCGCAGAAAGAAAATTTAGAACTCATAAATATACAACTTATGACTCATGAAGTGCTAGAATATACTAGGCTCATAGAAAAAACAATATCAGTCTCACTCTCTGGTGTAATAAACTTAGAACTATTCAAAATTTCAGAAATTATTACCATTTACAAACATTTGCGAACGCTTTATAAAAATAACGAATTACTGCTCTTTGATTCAACTCATCTTTTCTCATTATTTAAATATTTCAAAATTAATATTGTTCTACACGACCACGCATTAGTCTGTATATTGCAAATCCCTATTCTAGACTCCCTCCAATATACTTATTCCCGAGTATACCCTGTGCCTAACAATCACTCTACACCACATACGACCACAACAATGATTCTACCACATACGAAATATCATTTACAACATTTGAAGATAGAAAAATGGACAGAAGAAAGATGCGACGACTCCACTAGCCACTTTGTGTGTACCAGTGCAATAAAAAGTGAAAAGTGCGCCCTAGCTAACATTAGCTCATGTGACATAGTATCAGTAGACGATGAGTACGAACTGGTAAAAGAACTTGCTAATAATAAACTTTTAATTTTAACGAAACACCATGCAGAAGCACTCGAACAGTGCAACAATATAAATAAAAGATACAGCGTAAAACAAAACGCAATATTAACAAACTTTTGTAAATTAAAAATAGGAAATTATATATTCGAAAATAAAATCACCACTTCAGAAATTGTAATCCCAAAGTATGATCAAGTACCAAAGAAAGTTGATTACTCTGTAAAATTACAGCTTGAACACTTATCAGATCTTGATAAACTAAACAAAGACCTAATAAATTTGAAAAAAGCCGTTAACCTGCAACAAATACATATCTACACCCATAGCTCTATAATCTCTATTATAATAATATGTATTGTAATCAGTTTTATCATTCTGTGCAAATATAAAGACAGTTTCAGTCCCCCTAGATGGCTGACACGCAAATCGGCTCACGAAGTACCTGCCCAGGCACAGGAACTTGCATTTATCAACATACATAAGAACGAGAACGTTATGGTCACCGTATACCCTACATTCCCCGACGTACCGGCACCATATACATTATCGGTACTAAGTACTATTTATCAGCGCCCTTTGTGGCTCACCCACAACCCTTAGATATATAAGGCTGGCTTACTCCCTGGCAGTCAGTTCCGTACTATTGTACTTAGTGCTCATTGTCATTGTCAAATAAATAGTTGAAAGTAAGTGTTTTTTAAAAACTCATCTTCAACGACGGAACCTGTAATCGCAATGGTCGCTAGATTCTGGCATTTAAAAGTTGTCGCCGTCTGTTTCCCAACGGCCAAATTTTTTGATGATAATCGATATCGGGGCCTCCAATCTTCTATACAAAAATACTTATGAAAGCGTTTCCATCATAACATGTCCTGTACGTTTCATGCAAAGTTATTAATTGATTATTCGTGCTTAATAAAGTAACGGATAACAAATGAAAAAAATATTTTATTTAAAGAAAAAAAATATATTCGAATACCAACACCAAACTCTGGTTCCATCATTAACTATGAATCTCAATTAATAACAGAGATAATGACGTTAATCACAGAACAAAAAATCAAACTACAGTTTGGTTAAAGTATCTTATATATTCTTATTTTTTTTCTCAATCTTGTTTCAATAAGAAATTGTATTCAAGGTAAATTAACTGTATTTTATATTCACTTATTTTATAATAGTAACCGAATTTATAGTTTACTTATAGCAAACATGCAATATAGAATACTCTATAGTTTTGATTCTATAGTTTTAGCACTTCCCACTATTGCGATTACTTCAATTTCAACATTCGCTCCTAGTGGCAGTTTTCCCACTTGAAAACAGGAACGTGCTGGAAAGTCATTCGTGAAAACTGTAAATAAAGAAATAAACTTATCAGTGTATATCAATTTGAAAGTACAGACAAGATTTTGCTATTTTAGTAAATTGTGTATACAAGTTGACACTTTTAAAGACTCGTAATCCCTTAAATTATTGTTAAATTAAAAATATTCATTAGGTACCTATATGTAAATAAATGAAGAAAAAGTGTAAAATAGATAAATCCACTCAATTAAATTTTAATTTTGTCATATTTTGTTATATCTTGCGTCAGGCACGTACCTATCTGCATGATTAAAAAATCCTAATAAATATATTGGATATAGAAGGTCCCAGGGTCCCTTGAAATTGTGCTTTTTGCAGGTGAGAAATAAGAGATAGAGTGAGATATATAAGTATATCTCACCTGCACTCAGTTTATATGTGAACATACATATGAAGGAACAGCCAGTTCAATTGTCGGTCATCTCACCTATGGCATACTGATGAGGGCTAACCGGTGTGTCCGTGTGTGGTGTGTCCGACAAGGGTTCACACAGATACTGCAGGAGTAATTCAATGCCGGTCGAGGCATTAGTCCGCGGAGTAGTTGTTTCCTGTAGTATCATTTACAGATTTAATGGCTCGTCGCCCAGGGCGAGAGGTCTGCGTTAAGTACCTACCGCAATGTAGGTCGCTTCCTGTAAATCGAGCCGCTTAGGCCGAGCAGGAAGTAAGCAGACCACTTATATCTCACCTGCACTCAGTTTATATGTGAACATACATATGAAGATGTTCAAAGGCGATCTTGGAGGCCATAAAACAGGTCCGGCCTGATCTGAACCCTCTAGATTTCTTTGTTTGGGGATATTTGAAGACATTAGTGTATGGTACTCCTGTAAATAGCCTGGAAGAGCTGCAGCTACGGATTAATCAAAAGTGTCAAGAAATCCAAACCAAGGAGGGTGTTTTCGAAAGAGTTCGAATATCGTTGAAGATATCGTGCCTGCTTGGAAATGGACGGACGGCACTTTGAACATATTCTGTAACTTTGGTTTTTGTTTGTTAAAAGCTTCCTTTGTCGGTTTATTCCTAATAAAATAAAATGTTTGAAAAACGAATAGTGGTCCATATCTCCGCAACCGTTACTTTGCGGACTGTTGGCTTTATTTTCCTATAACTTAGGATATCCCTTCCAACGATAAGGGTAGTCAGGGTGGCTTCTTGTGGCGGGTAAGGGGATCGGAATACACTTCTCACTACTTGCTTTTTCTAACTTTATTCTACTATAACTTTTCAACTCTATAATAAGTACTCCTTGTTCTTTTTTTACTTTACTTTACAACACAATCCTAAACTTAAATCTTAAATCTCTACATTATCTTGATCTCTACTCTTACTCTACAACGTCTATCTCACGACTCCTCTTCTTCTTCTTCCTTATTTACACCAGTCGGCCTATCCTGCAGTATTGTTTGTCCCCAAACATAATCGGTAAGTTTCTGGGGGGCTTCCTTTCCCTGCGTGGCCTGTCTGTCTGGTTCGAGTCTTCTTCGGTTTCTCTCTCCGGTTTCCATTCGGCGTCTTCTTCATCGCTATCGGGTTCAGTTTCATCGTCTTCTTCTTTTTCTTGAATTTCTACTTCTCTGGTCTGATACTCTTTTTCATCATCCTCTTCATTCTCGGTCAGGTCATTGTCTTCATGATTCTGATATATTTTCATCTGTGACACATGGAATATAGTCGTGAAAATTTTACCTCCATCTTTTTTATTTAGTTTCTCTAGGCGATAACAGTCACTGGGTAACTTTTCTATTATTACTAGAGGTCCCCGATACTTTAACTGGGTTTTCGTTGGCTCTCCTGTATGAGTAGGCTTTCGTTTTATGGCCACTATGTCTCCAACATTATATTCTACTCCATCAAAATGGGTTTTGTCATAATACTTCTTGTACTTTTCTTGGTTCTCAGCTGCTCTTTTCTGTACTCGGTTTCTCATCTCTTGGTTGTATATCTTCATTTCGATTGGCAAGGTTTACAATACTGGCATCTTCGAAGGTAGGAATATATCCATATAGGCACTGGAATGGACTGCAAGTTAAGGTCTTATTAAATGCCGTATTCAACTTTCTTTCCACTATGTATATTTTTCTATCCCACTGTTCATCATCGAAATTTAGGGAAGTTATATAGATTTCATTCTATTCTCAGCCATATACCGTTGGCTTGAGGATAATGGCTAGCTATGGTTTTATGTTCTATGTCATATTTTGTACATAACTCAAGGAAATGTTGTCCCGTAAAAGATGTTGCTTGATCACTTACTATCACTCTGGGGGCCCCGTACTGATTTATAAATTCTTCCATCTTCCGGCTAGACTCATTCGATTTTGTCGTCTTTACTGGATACAATCTCACAAATCGGGTATAAGCATCAACTACCACTAGAATGTGCTGATTTCCCTTTGTACTTCTTTGGAAGGGTCCTAGGTGATCTATATGGAGCTTAGTCATCGGTCTTTCAGGTAAGGCAGGTGTGTGCAGCAAGCCTGATTTCTTCCCTCCTGGTACCTTTTCCATAAGGCATTCAAAACAGCCTCTGATGTGTCTCTTGACATAGGATCATAATCCTCGGAACCAAAATTTTTGTAATATATGTGTAGCTGTTCTGTCTACGGACCAATGTCCCATTTGGTCGTGATATTTGATAACCGTGGCCTTCCTCATGGAATCGGGTATCACATATAACCATTTATCTTCCTTGTTAACTTTAACCTTTCGGTATAGTCGTCCTTTGTTCAATTCATTATCTTTCGTTAGGTTTTTCTCTTCGTTACTTCTGCAAGATCTCAATTATGCTACTCAATTTCTTACCACTTCTTTGGATCATAAGGATTCTTTCTTCCTCAGGTATGACTAGGAATACGTTAAGTTTCTCATATATTTCATCAATGGTTTCGCTCTTACTTGGGCTCTCCGTGGCTGCTCTACTTAGGCAATCTACATGAGCCATTTTTTCTCCAGGTCGGTATTTAATTTCCATATCATATTCAGCTAATGTTGCATACCAGCGGGCAATTTGAGGTTGAACGGTCTTCTTAGCATTCAGATACATCAGCGCTTGACAATCACTTACTACAGTGAATTTAATACCAAGTAATAAATGTCGTAGCCTTTCTACACTCCACAATATAGCTAATAGTTCCAATTTGGACGAGTGATATTTTCGCTCAGCGTCGCTCGTTTTCTTCGATACACAGTACAGTTGCACAGTAAACCAAGTGCAACTTCTCGTCTTCTCCTTTTTGGAGCAGTATACCAGCAATCCCATCTGTAGAGGCATCACAATGTAACTCGGTCTGTGCTTTGGGGTTATACAGTTGTAAAATTGGGCCTTCTTGCAGTTTGGTTTTCAATTCTTGAAATGCCTTTTCTTGGTTATGTTTCCAAACCAGTAGATAACCAGTCTAAAGCGGTCTTGCCCAATGTTTCTCCATCGAAGTTGGCAATTGTCTGGCTAAAATCTGGTAACACCCGGTAAAGAGTTTCATTTTGTTGCTGATTCGATGTCAATAAATTTAGAAGCTTGTCTTCTGTTGCTTTTAGGTTCTCTTCCATAGTTTTCATCATCTGCATGAACTGAGACATCATCTGAGATTCCATACTTGGTTGCGTATTATTTTCTTTCACATTTTCTAACTGAATTAAATTTCCTTGACAAGTTGTACTTTGTGTCATGTTAACATTTTTTTCAAACTGTTCAAATTCTCCTAGATTGTATGACATTTTAGTAGGTTGTAGGTTAGATTGTAGTAGTTCAATTGTCTCTTTTCTTTGGAGTCCAACACCTAACTTCACACTGAATGTCCTAGTACTTTTTTGCGAATTACATTGGCACTACTAAACTGACGGAATGCTAAACGTTACTCCTAGTCTTCCATACTCCTTGGGACGCTTGGCTTCGGATTTTTCCCTCCTTTTTCTTTGAGGTTATGTTCTTTCTATCGACACTTTTCTTAATTTTTGTCTTTTCTTTCACACATCACTTTTTCCAATCCCACGAATCTCACTTCTGTTGGCTTTATTTTCCTATAACTTAGGATATCCCTTCCAACGATAAGGGTAGTCAGGGTGGCTTCTTGTGGCGGATAAGGGGATCGGAATACACTTCTCACTACTTGCTTTTTCTAACTTTATTCTACTATAACTTTTCAACTCTATAATAAGTACTCCTTGTTCTTTTTTTACTTTACTTTTCAACACAATCCTAAACTTAAATCTTAAATCTCTATCTCACGACTCCTCTTCTTCTTCTTCCTTATTTACACCAGGACCCATGTTTATTAAGACTATTCTGCTTATTTTGGTTCATACTATTACCTCCTCCCACTAAGCATGAAACATTACAGCATATCTGTGCAACGTTGCATACAGCTGAATTTGAGTTGAATTACGATACATAACTAATGAAAGTTGTGGAATGCTTTGAACAATGTTTCATAATATAATATTATTTAAAAATGTTGAGGGTAAATTAATTCTACAACATTTCTGCAACGGATTTGCATATTTTTTCATATGGTATTATTTAGTTTTTGAATCTATAGTTACTCTCAGAAATATTATGCTTCAGCTAAACGAGCGGGCCAGTTTATAAATATTCTTTAAAATTGTGGAATATGCGTTTTTTTTATCAAAATCACGAAACGATTCAGTTAATTATATGTATATTAATAGCCGACAGATGGCGCCACTTATATCGCCCTTCTACTGTGTAATCGAATTTTGGTAGGATATCTACAAGATTTGAGCTTTGGCCATTGGCACGATTGGCACCACGGGCAAGGGAATAATAGTTCCCTAATTTATGCTTGGTCATAAAATCCCGAAGAAAATATTACACCCTGTAGTGTATACTGTATATTTAAATTTAAAAAAAAATCAATAGGTACTCCATTCTTACCAACATTCCAAATGCAGTGTCTGGAATGTTATAAAAGAACATTGCACTATTTGCACTGCGACTTGTGTGTAATATTAATAGAAATTAAAATGCAATTTGCTAGTAATGTGTTCCCTTAGGAACCTTACACTGCAATGTTTCTAGCCTGCAGAATAAAGGTCCCTGGGACATTGCATACAGTTAATTATAAGTCTGAGAGCAACATTACAGCTAGTACAGAAATGTTTCTATAACATTGAAGAAATTTAATTATGTTTAGTGGGCTGAAATATTTTACACTCTTGTTTTAACACCCTGTATAGTTGTGATAAAGTTAAGCTAATCAGAACTGTTATAGTTTCAAATATATGAAGTTTACAAAAATTCACACTATCTCTCTATTTTGTTTTTTTGTGTGTGTGTGATTTTGGAGAAAGAATGATTTGCTAGAATATTATTTCTCCTTAACTTACACAGCGTTCCCCAGAAATAATAATTATTATTACACTCACATACAGCCAGTACTTTGGGGGTATTCTAGTTTAATTAAATTTTACTTACCCCTATTAAAAAATCAGCACCTACTGGAATATAGTAATATAAATTTTATTTTACGATATTAAATTCAACATAAGCCTACAGCAGGCACTGACTATTTGTTAGAGGTAGTTAAAATTTAAATTTAGCAAAAATCTAATAATTACATTCTTTATATACATCATTCACTGTTCCAAAATCCTGTATGTCATTCAGCATTACAGTGTTCTTGACAACATTTTCGTAACAAGAACCTGCGGCTTCCAAGATATATCCAATATTTTTCAATGCTTGTCTAGTTTCAGCTGCAATTCCACCATCTACAAGTTTCAGAGAATCTTTATCCATACCCAGAACTCCAGATAAGAAAACTAAATTGTCGACAACGACTGCTTGACTAAAAATAATTATTTTAAACTTTAACTATTTGATGACATGACAAGAAACCGATTATGCCCTAATTCAACTTAAATATACAGGGTGTTTTAAAGGAAGTAGCAAAAATTAGACCAGAGATTCCTTAGGTGAAAATAAATCGATTTAACCTAACATACCTATATCCCAAGTCGCATAATAAAAAAGATACAGGATGTACAACTTAAAATTTTATTTTCGATATTTGTAAATAACTTCTTAAGAAATCCAAATATTTACATAAAATTTGTAAATCAGGGGTTTTTGCAAGCGAGAAATTCAAATTTGTTTCTAATTTTGACGTAACTAGTAGAGGGCGCCACTTGTGGCACACCATGTTTCTTTTAAATGGCAGAACTCTCTTGCAGCTTAGTGTATCCATGTGCCTATCGAAACAATTGATTCTCCTACGTGTTTTATTTGAAAAAGGTATACCTTGCCGAAGTCGGTAGGAGTAACCAATTTTGAAATGCTCAGTGGCCCGAGTAAAAACTGTTTTGATTTCAGGTAAAGTGCCTTTTCTGCCGAAAAACCTGCAAAATTTCACGAAGATCAGCGAGGTTTGATGAAGCCATTTTTCAACAAAGCAAGTCGATCTTTTTGAGATTTTGCACATATTCATAATTTACCGTTCTGAACAACTTTTTCAAGTAACATTTTGCTGTATCTTCAGTAGAAAAGGCACTCCCTGAAGCGATAACGGTTTTCAATCGGTGCACTAAATATTTCAAAATGATTTCAAAAACTGTTACTCCTAACGACTTCAACAAGAAGAGATATAACAGGTAGGAGAATCGATTGTTTCAATAGTCAGATGGATACATTAAGCAGCAAAAAAGTTCTGCCATTTAAAAGAAACATGATGTGCCATAAGTGGTGCCCTCTACTAGAGACGTTTCTCTCCCGCAAAAAAACCCTGATTTACAAATTTTATGTAAATATTTGGATTTTTTTAAGAAGTTATCTATAAATATCGAAAATAAAATTTTAACTTTGACACCCTGTATCTTTTTTATTATGCGACTTGGGATATAGGTATGTTAGGTTAAATTGATTTATTTTCACCTAAGGAATCTGTGGTCTCATTTTTTGCTACTTGATATAAAAACACCCTGTATTTAGTCTGAAAAATTTGAATTTCATTATATACTGTTTTATAACGTCAGTTTTATAAGGTACAATGCAGAGGTATAGAATAAATTTAAAGCTTTATGATAGGTATTTTTTTAAAGGTCTTTACAACGTTCCACCAGATATAGTGCGGCTCAAAAAAGTCGATTTAGCTAAACTTACCTTAGTTCAAAGTTGCCTGTTTAGGCGCTATACAACCCTGAAGTTGCAATTTTGAAATCGATTTTTTTTATAAATTTAAAACGCCTTACCCTATTTTGCTAAAATTTGGTAAGTTGACCCTGTTCTATAAAACAATGAACCCCATATCAAAATTATCAGTAATATCAATCCATTGGCGTGCAATTTGTTTTTTTTTTAGTAATTACACCTTCGATAATTCTATGACAATGGAAGAAAAGATTTTTCAGTATAAAATTTAGATTAAGCAAATTATTTCCTACAAAAAGGGTACTCTTGATAAGACTCGTGGTTTATTCGAAATTTGTAATTTTATATTTTTTTAGTAAATAAACTCTATTCTATTCTAATCATTGGCAGCAATTTTGACATAAAAATTCACATACAGTCACACTGAGACAAAAATATTTTAAAATATTGTTATAATGGCTTTATTCATACCAAACACTAACTATATAAACAATAACTTATAAAAAAAAAACAAATGATAAAAAAAGTAACAGAAAGTATTTAAAATAATAACGGAGATGTAGATGTAGTTACTGAAGTAACAGATTATAATAAATGTTGAAAATTACATCCTTCAGCATTAATGTACAAAGTTAGTATTCTTATGACACACCCCTGTATAAAAAATGGAAAAATAATTGAATACAAAATATGGCCGTTATTTTATAATTTATTTTTTTGTTCAATTTGCCAAAATGTAATTTTTTCCAGTGGCTATAATTCTTCTGATCTCATAACAGTTTATTTCTGAAGCTACACTTAATTGCGACATATATTTAAAAAATAGGCACTTCAGAAATAAATATTTAGGATGTATAAAACATATTGTTGTATTTGGGTACCTATGTTAAGTTACGTTTTGTATATTATTTTGACAGTGACCTTGTAAACTTTAATTTCTGACATATGTATGTTGTTTACAATTGATATGGAAAATATAAGTGATTACAATAAATTAACATTCAAAACATTCTAATCAAATAATATGTATGATAAATTATTTTGAACGTAACCTAACAAATAAATTAAATCATATCTTACTTATATGGTGCTGCAGGTTTTGGTGCTTTAGTGGAAGTAATTATTCTCCTAATTATGGATGTCATTTTGTATTATATTAACACACACGTTGATATTTGTTCTGTAGTCACAGTTTGCTATAGCTACAACCAAAACAATTATGTAGTTCTGTCTTTATAATAAAAACATAATAATAGATAAGGTTTATTTACATCATATTTTTTTAGCTGCACCAGTAGTAGGTATCTATCTATATATATTTTCATACTGATTAATTTATCAGCATATTTTATTGACAGTGGCGTAGCTAGGCGTGGGCGAAGCGGCCCCTCGCCCACGGCCTCGCGCGAGG
Organism: Monochamus saltuarius; assembly: GCA_025584915.1. Lineage (NCBI taxonomy): Eukaryota > Metazoa > Arthropoda > Insecta > Coleoptera > Cerambycidae > Monochamus > Monochamus saltuarius. Next base: position 45,553,149 of record CM046721.1, on the reverse strand, counting down.
CCCTCTTGGGGGTGATTTATAACCGAACGCCATGACCTCTAAATAGTACGAATAGCACCATAAAAGACCTTACTAAGAATAAGCTTTACCGAGGGTTTACCACACGTAGGTAATTAATTTGCACACCCTACTGGGTTTCTTGAAAATATACAGGCTGACATTGAAAAAAAAGTTATATACACTAATGTCCGATCGCCTTTTGTTTCCAAGATACGGCATTTAAAATTTGTTTGTAAAATTTATTTTTTTTTAATTTCTCCCGATTGTACGAATATATTTGTACCAAAATTGATGCACACTGTGACCTTGCATGTAGCTATTATGTGTCACAATATTCAGCATCCAATGGCGCAAGAAAAGGGCCTCGCTGATGCGACTTAGCCCACGTCTAGATTAGTTCACGCTACGCCACTGTTTATTGACCCATCAATTCAAAGTAATGCCCCACATGTATTTGGGCTAAAAATTATAATTATTTATAATTTGTTCGATTTGGGTTTTATCATGTCTATACAGGATGTCCCGTAAATAATAGTATATAAAAAATATAACACATTAAAGGCACTGTTTTGCAATTCTAGGCCTTAAAAGGCGAAGCTACAAATAAAAAAGTAGTTTTTTTGACGTACCAGCTCTGTTAGAAATAGAAAACAAAAATTTTCAGGGTCATATTTAGAAAGTCAATAAATAATGAGGATATGAATTATAATTGGGAGAGCATAAGGGTGATTTTTATCACTGTGTGTAATTGTCGTAGTTATCCTCATAGATAAATATCCATAAGATTCAAATCAGGTGACCGCAGTGGCCAGGCTATTGGTGCATTACATCCTCTTCCAGTTGACCGGTTAGAAAAACGCATGTGTATTTTGTCTGACATGAACACTACATTGCGTAGCTGCACAGTTACAGAGGTGCCTATTTTAAAGATTTACTAAAAAACTAAACATTTTGCATAAAAAAAAACATAAGAGACAAACAAATGTCTAAATTCGATAGCCTTTTTTTTTCACACAGAACTAGGCTCTTGCCAAGAACCGTAAAGTTGCCAAGATCCGTAAAGTTGCTATTAATTGTTCTTCTGGATTTAACCATTTTTCATTACTGTGTCCTGTTTTCAGATATATGGTCTAACTAAATTTAAAATGAAATCAAATGTTAAGTTGCCCATTAGTAAACAACTTTTAAAATGTATCAACTATATCAACATCTATTTTCCCGCCATTTTTAATCTAAATTAGTTTAATATTTTCTGATTTAATAAAAGCACATAAGCCAGCACTTGCGCGTCTTTTTCAATTTATTTTTCAAAACTTTTGAAATTAGCAGAAACTAGCTAGAATACGATATGAATATGTAATTTGACTACGGATAACTAAAGAATGGTTGGCACGTTATGTGGAAATTTCACAAGCCACTCAAATACCTTCAACTTTTGCATTTACGAATATATTTTTGGGCTGGATGCTTCAAATTTGCAATTCTGGCATATAGGCTTGGAGCGTTATTCTTTTTAACAGCATACATTTGGAGTGTACGCTTCAAAATCTAGCTCCAGTGCAGCACTCCAATCCATTGTTCCAAAACCAACCGATTGGCAAGTACTTGTAAATAAGTCTATTGACTCGTTTACTCGCCCGGTTTTTCCAAGAGTTTTGGAGTGTACAAGCCAATCGCAAATATGTGCGTCTATAGATTTGTTCCTGCAACACTTGGAAGCAGCTTAAAACTATCAGAAATATCCGTCCAACTACTTCTTGTGTTCAATTCACTCGTAACTCGTTCTCAAAAATATCCGATTTTTTTAATCGATTCTTAGACGTTACGATTCTTACAGAATCGATCCTGTAGCATACTATTTCTGAGAATCGATTTCAGAAAATCAGACTAGGAATAATACTAGGTCTGTTCCAACAGCCGTTGAGAACTGGTTCAGAACTATCAGAAATATTTGACCAACTCCGTCTTACGTCGCATTCGCCGAGAGTACATTAACAACTGAACTGACTGACTAGTTCTGGACGGTTCGGAATCGATTCTGGCTGTTGTTGGAACAAACCCACTGATTGGAAAGACGAACTCTTGACTCTATTATATGTTTTGTGGTCTCTGATATCTGACATCTATCTGGGTTGGATTCCGTTTCTCGATTCGATACCTGCTGTATCTAACAACGCGATTCTATAATCCTTATTGCACGTGTAAATACGGATCACTAGACTGTCAAAATTATCCGATCGTGTCGAATTGAGAAAACGGAATCTGGCCTCATCTGTTGTTCCGTATTCTGCCATTTTGACATTCATCCACATTTAATAGGTGTTCTGTGTATCCACAGAAATAAGAGTTTCGTAGTATTACATATATGGATCTATTATACGCACAAACCTAGAAAAAATATAGACTGTGCCAGTGTCATATTGCCGACGACCGCTAATTCATGGCTGCCCTAGAAGGTCCAGAATCACTAAAACTTGGTTTCTATGCTAATTTACGTTGGTTGTATTGTAGTGCAAATCTCATTTGTTTACTGTGATTGGTCACAGTCATGTCACATTCTTTAATGACATTTAAAATGACAGCAAGTTAGTTAATTTCATATTGCAATGCAGCCATCATATTGCACAACCGCCAACATAAGGCAAATAAAATATCAATTTTCTGGACCTTAGGTCCCTAGAAAACGCGGCACCTGTCACGTGACCTATATCATGAACCGACGCTGTCTATATTTTTTCTAGGTTTGTGATTATACGTGTTGTGCAAAAATATTTTGTTTTTTTACCTATAACTGGTATTTTGTTTTTATTTTTTCAGTATGTATTTTTGCTATACACGTGCACTACTTCTATAATAAGTTATTTATGTTTAATTTTTGTTTAAAAATTCCTGAAAAATAACAACTACATGACTTGATTGAAATCTAGTTTTTACCATTTTTTTGTGTGACATCTATTGCTGAATGACCGAACGCTAAACTCGGCCGCAGTTTTGGTCTTGCGTTCGGCCGACCAAGAGTGTTAGTAATAAAAAATTATAAAACTGACTATCAACGGAACTAGTAATTCTAAAATCGATTTTACCAAAGAAATCGATCTTTTGTGACACGATTTTCTTCTTAATCGATTTATTGCTTACCGATCTAGATCGATTCACGAAATCGATGTTTTTATGAAAAATCGGCATCCCTAGTTCCAACTGCTGCAGGACCAAACCTTATATTCCCTACAAGACAGGCAAGGAGAGCGTTCTTGACTCGTGTGCATGGACTGCAGGTCACTAACATTTGCATGCTTACTATAATAACAAGTGACACATTTCATTTCGCGTTATTAGTTTTTCGCTGTTCCGCTAAAATATACAAAATACTGCCCTGGTCGAAGGATAATTCAGAAAAGTTTAACGAACTCTGCAGAAACTTTCCATGCTTATTGTGACAATTATAAAAATAGAAATCTAAAAAATGGGCATATTATGACAAATTAATAGATGTAAAGATATTAGGCCCGTTTGCATACAAGTAGAAAATGTTAAATCTTGAAAAAACCGGCCAGTTGCCAAGAACCGTAAAGTTGCTATTAATTGTTCTTCTGCACTTATGCATTTTGTCTTACTGTGTCCTGTTTTGATATTTCTATTATCCTCGTAATCTTTTACTCAGATACAATAGTGCAGTTCGAAATATCTATAACAGATATTTTGAACTACTTGGGGGATTGTGTGCCACCTCAGAAACGCCGCTTTTAAGACGGGGCACATAATTTTATGTGGGGTAGAATATGAGCAGCCCCAAGTTGTCAAAAACCCGTGTTTGCAGATGTATGCATTAGTTCAGCCACCTCATAAAATATTTATTTTATTAAATAGAGAAAATTGGCAATGTAATGTGTAATACAAATTTAACACATCCTTAAATAATTCACAACTTAATACCCTGGCATAAAGTCTTCTATAAGAAAATGTTTGTAACATACTTTCAAGTGTTTTGTTAACAGTTTTCCGATTCTCAATTTAATTTTCCACCGCTTACAGAGTTTCGGGTCTACAGGAAATTTACGAAGGGAAATATCAGAAGTACAGTAAGAAGAGCACTGGGGAACAGCACAGATTTTCCGAGATTTTGTGCAAATATTCTTGGGTATGTTTTGAATGTTTGTAAATTTTTTAAAACTATACCTAAATATACGATCTCAATAAAATTTGCAAAATTACTAAAACTACTACACATACAAACCGATTTGTTGGTTCAGCCCACACTTGATTTATTACAAATTGTCTTATGCAGATTCTTCACTTTTCTTTATTCAAGATAAAATTATACTATTTTCAAACTGTTCTGGTACTTTTTATACAGAAAAATTACAGACTAATATTAAAAACTTCACACTCCTATTATGCAAGTAATTTGCAATTTACCTCTACAGCAGTTCCGAAATCTATCAACAGATGTCCAGCCACTTCGTGATTTTGCCTTGTGTCATTTATGAAATTTTCTCAACTTCTCATCTCAGCTCTGTCGTGTTTTCGAACGTGCCCTGCTATAGACTTCAAACAAAACTTAACCTCTCAATTTGACGTTTCTAGCTGCTTTCTAGTTATCTTGTTTTAATAAATGAAATGCCCTTCTCTATGGAAATGCCTTTAAATATTAAAACAAGAATATGGTTGTGTTACAGTGTGTATAAATTCTATAAACATATAATTGAATCATACGTATCAGATTACTATGTAGAAAACCATTGGAATAGATTACCCAAAAGCTGGCAAATATATTTAGATAATATATCTGTGGAACAAATTGCAGAATTATTAAATTTTGAAAAACCTGTTACAAAAGGAGTTCTCCCTTTATCTTTATTATGTGTGCGTAGTATAATCATTACTGTTGTTATTCCTAGAAGTATCACTACAGATTCCTATTGTACATTTGGAAATGAGGAATTTTTAAAATATTTCTGGAAAAATGTTAAATTAAAGAAGAGGCATGAAATTGAAAAAATTGCACCAATTTGTTATAATGCTGCTGTTAAAACCAACTGTTTTTACATAGTCGACATTGGATCAGGTTTAGGACATTTAAGTAGAATGTTATCTTATGGATATGGTTTTAAAGTTTGTACTTTTGAAGCTAATTCTACACTTTCTACATTAGCTACAGAATTAGATCAAAAGTTTCAGAAGATTCTAATATCTAAATCTGTAACTCATAAAAACACATTGCAAACCATTCATGTAAATAAAAAAATTGAAGAGGATATAGATTGGCAAACTTTTTTAAGCATGGTAGCTGAGGCTTTTAATGAAAATTGTGATAGTTTAAGGTTTGGCATTGTAGGACTTCATCCTTGTGGAAATTTGGGGTCGACTCTTTTGCGACTTTATAATAGTTGTCCAAATGTAGTATTCATTAATATGGCAAGTTGTTGTTACATGAAATTAACGTTAGAACCAGAATATACTGGTTTTCCATTAAGTAGTTATTGTAAAAATAACAATTTTCGCCTTACTTATTTGGCATGTGAAATAGCTTGCCATGCAATTGAAAATTATGTAGGGAAACTACAAAATCCTGACGATTACTTCAAATTGAAAATTCATGCATATAGAGCTCAACTTGAAGAAGTATTAATTTCTCTAGATTCCAAATTGAAACATTCTGCAGTATGTAATGTGAAATATAATGAAAATTTATCTTTTGAAAAGTACTGTGATAAAATTTTTTGTAAACTTACTCTTGCACCTTCTAATCAGTTTGTACATACATCCGAGGAACTAATAAATAAGACTTGGAAAAATGTTGTTGCATTTTATTCAGTAAGGTTGTTATTTGCACCTCTCATTGAAACCATTATACTGTTTGATAGATTATTATATACTGAAGATTTTAATAGTGATTGTAATATTATACCTTTATTTGATTGTATCTTATCTCCAAGAAACCATGTTCTTTCAGCTACAAAAAGGAATGACCTTTCAATATAATTTTTTATTAATAATATGTTGTATGATTTTTCCTCATTATAAACCTTACATTATTTACACTGGCATTTTAATACCTGTATAGGTTTCAGCAGCCTGAAAATCATGCTAGTAATACCTACATGTAGATATATTAAATTTAATCCATTATCATAGGTAGATAGGTATCTTAGAAACTCGAATCCACTAATATTACTATTTCAGAACCTATTAAAGATATTTAGAGTTAAAGTTTAGTATTTTACTAAATAATTTCTTACGAAATCAAAAATATCTTACAATGGGAGAGGTCACAAAAATGCAAAATTTATATTTTTATTCTATTTTCAGATTTATTTCAGTAGGTTCTAAAATATAAAAACTGACGTTTTCAAAATCTAATTGGAATATTAAACGACCAATGCTTGATTTGATTATAATATTGGATTGGAGCTAAAAAGATCAAAACTTAAATTCATGGTCAACTTTCAGCAATAATTATTATAAGATGTACACTTTATTGATACGGTTGTTTTAAAGAAACATTTTATATATCTTTTTACATTTGATTAGAATAGTTTCTCAGTGCGGATGGTTCTGAGGGAGGGAGAATTCGACGGTTTGTATTTGTTTTCAAATTTACCGCCAAAATCTAGTATCTATAGTGTATTTTTTTATACTTTTCCTTGTGTATATACAGTGTGTTTCTTAATAAGTACAGGTTAAAAATCCAGAAGAGTATTCTGTGGCCAAAAATAAGTTGTATTTTTTGTTATATAAATAAATATATAGGTAAAATATAAAATTAAAAAAATATATAGTTTTTAATTTCTAAACCACTGGACATAATTTAATCAAATTCGGTGTGCACATTATTTAGTATTTGTCAAAACATATATATCACCCTGTATAATACAAATATAAAATAGGTCATCATATGAGACATTGTATTATCTTCATGTTTTGTTTCTTTACACTTTATTATATGACAAACCAATTAACAACAAAATTGATTTATTTGATCAATGCATTTTTACCATAGAAATCATAAAATATTTATATGATTTTTCCACAGTTACCATAGAAATCATAAAATATATAGAAACCCAGAAGCCTTTACATAAAGTGGCTTTCCAATTGTCATGGAAATGTTCCTGATGTGTTCTTGTTCTGTTCTGCTTTTTAACTGTTCATGAATTATGCAATTGAAAAGCGTCGTTTTGGCCGTTGTAACTTAAAACGTGCTTAAGGCAATTTTTATAATTTTTTCTGAAGTCTTAATGTAACACTTTCATGTAAAGGATACATATAAAGGGTGTTTTTTTTAGAAGTACCTATATAGAACTTTAAAATTAAATAAAACATATCAGAATCATGGTAATGGCCATGGTATTGGCTTTATTAGATAGATAATTCAATGCCATTAGTGCTTTAATATGACTTCGGGCATATGGGCGCCGCGGCTGGCTTGAATGAAGCGCAATCTGGAAGTCCAATTCTCGACCACTTTTTCAGCAGGGGCCGTATATCGGTAATAACGCGGCGAATGTTGGCTTCCAAACAGGGTTGCCAGATACATTTTATTCAATATCGCCACCAGATGAGGCTAAAGTCGCCAAAATGTAGCCAACTGCTTGAAGTAATATGAAACGTTGTTAAAAACCTTTAAGAGAACACCACAGGGCACAGACCACACTACAGGAGCACTGAAGACGGCTGTGGAGAACTCATAATTACAATAATTACTGGCAGGTGTCGTCGGCATGGCATGGAAGCAGGGTGCTAACAGAGATAAATAATTTTACAGTATTGCATTATTTCACCTAGAAACAATAAATTAAAAAGCTAAATGACAAGTCGCCACAATAAATTTAAAATCGCCAGAAATATCGCCAGTCGCCATGTTAAATTTTTGGTAGCCATTTAAAGGGTCGTGTCGCCACAATGGCGATAAATCGCCACATCTGGCAACCCTGCTTCCAAATGGTCCAACTCTAACGTCGCTGGTTTATACACCCTAACTTGCTGTCATTTTAAATGTCATTAAGGGTGTATTCCGTAATTCTAATAATATTTTAACCACGGTTAAGGTTTACCGTTCCGTAAATCAACCGGCCTGAAAAATATACAGATTACGGTATGTGTTTACTTAAAAAGGTAACGTTCGGTAGAAATGATAGGAACCACCAGTGTTGTTCAAATCAGTCCTTTGGGACTAGTTTTAGTACTTTTAAGTCTCAGTTAGTCCTCTAGTACCCCCCAAGGCAATTTAATCCCCACATGAAATAGTTATTTCTTTCAGTCTTTCTTCTACTAAAGGGCGCTATAGATTTTAATGAGTAGCTGTCGCTCTTTTCTTTATGGGTATTTTATATCCGTATCAATATCAAAATAACAGCTTTAAACATCAGGGAAGTGTATAACGCTACAAGTTATTAATAATTTACGTCAGAAAAAAGATATATAAATAATTATTAAATTTTTTAAATTTTAGTACCCACACAGAGAATTTAGTACCCATGGAGATGCAATGTTGGTACTCTTTTTTGGTCACCTTGGAACATCACTGGAAACCACTTATAATCTTTGGTTCCTAGCGGTAAAATACCGTTTTGAGGTTAGGTGATGTTAATTACCACTATTAACACTATGGTTCAGTAATTTGTGATTACCACTTAATACAGGAATAGAACCAATATTCTGTACTCATTCAGGATATCCGTTTGAATACCCTTCTTAGCACACTTTTTAGTTTTTAGCACGTTTTTAGGTTAGTTTGGGTAGAGATTAAAAAATCCTTGTTTCCGATAGTGTTCCGTGATTCAATCACAAATTTCAGTTACCAGAAATAACCAAAACCGTGGTTCTGGTAAGACCATAGAAATCATAAAATATATAGAACTCCAGAAGCCTTTACATTAGGCACTCAAAAATAGTCAGACTATGGAGGGGCTTAGAAAGCAGCCATCTAGGGAAAACTTAATGTAAGCAGTTGGTTACACTGCATTTTAAACCTAGCATACAATTGAATTCAAAACGGAAGGACCATAGAAATCACAAATTGGACGTAAAATTTTCATATTTTGAAATTCCCGCCTATTACTGTGAAGCTGCCTCGTTAGTGTAACCAACTCATGAAAGCTAAGTTACTGTAATGTTACCAGACTCGCGTTTTCTCCATAGGTTGACTATTTTCGATACCTCTTTTGGCGTTCTATATATTTTATGATTTCTATGTAAGGCCCATCAAATTGCGGAGTACATCCTAAAGAATATGACCAATCACAGTAAACAAATGAGCTTCACGCTACAATACAACCAACGTAAATTGGCATAAAAACCAAGTTAAATGATTCTGGACCTTTTAGGAGGGCAGCCATGAATTAACGGTCTCCAGAATATGACACTGGCACGGTCTATATTTTTTTTAGGTTTGTGGGTCTATGTTTCTTGTTTAATCTAAAGCCGGTCCCAGACGATGTGTCCAACGTTGGTTCCAATGTTGGTGCGAACGTTGAGCACAATTTGCATCATAAAATGTGGCAAATGTGTCTCCTACACGATGGTGTGAACATTTGTTGCAACATTGTAAACATATATGGAACCAACATTCGTCAGTGTCGTACTTATACTGCAGATCCACAGAACAGTAAAAAAGGAACATGTGCGCTCCTGTATTGGGTCAAACACACGATCGCTCGTGTGGGTGTTTGACGAACGATGCTTCAACATACTTCCAACGCTGGACGCTCCTTTGACGCGGGTCAGATTTACCGACAGAAACCCGAACGTGGCATGCAGTGTTGCCAACTTAGCGGTTTTCCCGCTAGATCTAGCGGTTTTCTTTCATGTTTGGTGGTAATCATTTCCATCTAGCGGTTTAGCGGTTTTTAGCTTGTTGACAAACTGATTAAAACTAATTAATCGTTTATTTTAATTTGTAAATTATTTTTTCTCAAGAAGAAATTGTCACAACCAAAAAATTAAATCCACGTCCCCGAACCATATAAATTACTGTTATTGTCATCACATCTGTCTAAATAATCTCCACAGATCATTGGCCAAAAAAAAATCATCTCATACCGACGTAGCGCGGTGCTTGGTTTGCCTTTCACCATTCCATACCTTATTTTGTTGTTGTTTCATGCCGTACAACGTGACATTAAGGGCACTATATTTGCTTAACTAAATTATATTTTTTTGGCAAAGAAGCTGAATACTTGCAAATGCATAGAACAAAATGTTCTCAAATTATCAAAAATATTCTAGCTCCATATTTTATCAATGAACTACGTGAAGATGTCGGGGATCGACCCTACAGCATTTTAATAGACGAGTCTAATGATATTTCATTCACAAAATATTTGGGAATATCAATTATTTATTTTAGCGTTAAGCATAAAAAAATAATAACTACTGGTTTAGGATTAGGGGAGCTTGAATCTGGGAATGCTGATGGCATTGTCCAGTGTTTATTAAAAATGTTAAAACACTATAGATTAAAAATAGAAAAATTGCATGGCTTAGGGACTGACAATGCTTCTGTAATGACTGGCATAAATAACGGCGTGCACAAAAAATTGTTAGAATAAAATCCAAATATTATTTTAATTCGTTGCTTATGTCATTCATTACAGTTGGCTGCTTCGGCTGCTACGAAGGAATTACCAAGAAATTTGGAATTTCTCATTAGAGAAACTTATGACTGGTTTTCCAAAGACAAGTTCAGTACAAGAACTTGTATAAAACTATAAATGATGATAATGCTAAACCGCTTAAAATTGTTCAGGCATGCGCCACTAGATGGCTCTCGATTGAATCAGCCGTTTCAGAAGTCACACACAATGGCTAAAATTAAAAAACCTTTTTCAAATAGCTAAATTGAGTGATGATTTATACATTAGAATGTGTAAATCTGTGATTTCTGTTTTTTTTTAATTACCCACGTAAAATTCCCCGCCAAAAATATATTAAATATTTAGTAGCTAGTGCCGACCCTACCCTGATTTAGCGGTTTCTAGCGGTTTTAAAATGTCAATTTGGCGGGTACTCATATCCGAGAGTTGGCAACACTGGTGGCATGTAGCCAACGTTGGACACATGCAATTCACCAGCGCCCACCCACACGATGTGGCAAATGGTGATGTGTCCAACGTTGGAAGGCATTCGCCACATCGTCTGGGACCGGCTTAATCTGTGTTCTATGTTTATCTGTAGCTCTCATGACCTTTAATTTATAAGGTCTATGGTAGCTCTTTTAACGTAACCTAATTTTTATAACCTTAATTATCTTGTTTGTCCACAGATAACAAAAAAAAAATCTTTTCCTGTGTTGAAATGTTAATATTCAAATATTTCATAGTGGCACATAATTTTTAAGTTACTAGACATTTTTTATAACTGTACTAATTCGTATTTAAAATTGAGAAGCAGTTATTGATTTTTCTTCCAAAATGAATGAGGAAGAACTTCCACCAGTATTAACAGTATCCAAGTTTACTGCAGCTCGTGGTAAAGAAATACAAATTATGAAATCTGCCCTTTCTAATACATCAGGTACAAAATTAGCCTTTCAAAAACTTCCCAGGCATATGAGGCGAAGGGCTATGTCTCACAATGCTAAAAGACTACCAAGACGTCTTCGAGAAATTCATTTAAATCAGATGAAGAAGTCAGGTTTATTAGTTCAACAAAAACGTCAATCACGCAAATATAGACGTAGACCAAATAATTTGTTAAGTGTTTACATGAGAAGACAAAAATGTTATAAATGGCTAGATACTCACCTGTGGCATGCCAAAAGATTTCATATGATTGAAAAATGGGGATACAAGTTACCTTATAGACCATGTGATAAAGTTTTTAAGGCCTGTTACAGAGCAACTGTTAATCATTGTTTACTGCAAGATGTTTCATATTATAGTTGTATAGAAATAGTAGGTCCTTATAACACTATCGTAGATAATTTTAAAAACATTTCAAATCCTCATTTAGGTTTAAGTATAGCAGCAAAAGCATTTTTGAAAGGTTCTAGAGAGGGTAGTTTAACCATATTTAGAATAGATAATAAAAAAGCTATCGGAACCATTTATTTTAATTGGAAACCCTTCTTAATCCAAAATAAACATGTATTATGGATTTGGATACATGCTGCTTATTATTCAGAGGCTCTAGATACATTAATTTGTTGTTTTGATCTAAAAGTCAATAGTATGGAAATAGACTGTTCTAGTGAAGGAAGATCTTACACTAATTTTAAAGACGTAGAATTAAAAGAATTAAATTTGAATAGATTTAGACTAACAGGTACATTATCAAACTCTGTTCTTCAAAATTGTTTTCGTTTAGCAGAAAGCAATGAAAACATAGTAGAATGGGGAAAATATTATAATATGGACACATCTACTCAAATAAAATTTCAAAAAGAATATTGGACAAATTTAAAGAATATTTCTTCCACTACTGAATTACCTCCTCATATGATTTTATCTATGATCATTGAAGATCCTAGATTACATCTTCCAAAAAAACGTACAAAATCTTTACCAGAAACTGCACCTACACATAACATTAATCCACTACCTGAAAATCTTGCTGAAGGTCCTATTTGGAACCATTTCGTTAGAAAGAATGTAATTGATAGTAAACCTTCCAATTCTACGTTAACTAAATTGCGGAAAAATTTATTAGTTCCAGGGTCAGAGTTACAAGAAAAGGGAGTGCCTGTCCCTATTATGCTTATACAGAGACCAGGAAAAAGAAACCTGCAAAATATTGGTACTTAAATATTTAATAATAGGCTAGTAAATTGTATTGATGACTGTGATCTGTTTACAATAACTTATTTAAGGTTGCCAACATTTTGTAGTTTGAACGCAGGCATTTTCATAGCCGGGAAGAGGGTAGGAGTTAATTAATATAGCAGTTCATACAAAAATATAGTACATATATACTTCGACAAAAATAAGTATCTACATCTTATTGTTTCTTAAAGTCATACTTTACTGTATTATGAATTTTTTTAACAGTATTCAACCGTAGTATCGTATACAGGGTGGAGGACAGTACGGTGGTAATACGATTCAAATGGGTTAGAGTCCAGGATATGTGGGAGATGATTAATAATTGTGGGACGATTTAATTCGATAGGTAATATGTGGGTATTGATTATACTATTATGAGACCATCCTTCGTAATCTGAGACAGTTGGCAGCCTTAAACTTATTTATATGTCTAAAATTTTTATGTAAAATAATACTGGCGAATTTATTGAATAAAAATTTACTTGTTTTATTTCTGATAATGAATCATTCTTGAATAATTGTAAATAACTGAAAACAATGCAACTCACTGTTCTAGAACTATTCTAATGCAGAACCAAAATGAGCCTAATACAATACAAAAATTATAGATATATATTTTTTCTGTTCAACTTGGAACGTTATTAATTTTGTCATTTTAGGATACAGTAGCGGATGGGATATAATTATTCCATCTGGTTGGGCTCAACCTATTTGGATATCATTGATAATGTGGGGTGCCAGACCAGGTGGTTTAAAAGAAACAAACTCTATCATATTTGAAATGAATCAACCAAACTTATTATTTCCTGATACATCAGCAGGAAAAGAGGAAGAACTTTCAGTATCAAACCAATGTAAAGAAGTATATTTTAAACTGCCACCAAATAAGCGAACAAACTATAACAAATTTAAAATAGCAAGTCCTTTTGATTGGAATTGGCAACTATTACTAAATGACTGGAATGAAAGAGTGGAGCCGGTTAAAGAATTTTTTGTCTTACGAGATCCCAAACAGTTAAGAATGATACAGGTAAAGAAATTTTATATTGTCTATGAAACTGTAAGTTTTATGTAAATACAATTTTCTGTCATTTAAAATTTCAGCCAAAGGAAAAAGTTGCATGATATTTCACAATATTAATCTTGGGTGACCATACAGTCACTTATATTTGTTTTACTGTATTGTAAAGGTATTTAAGTTAATATAAATCAATGAAGTCACATGTATGTATGCTCTTTGATACCAAATGGGTAGGTATGCTAAGGAACAATTTCATAGACAAGCTTGAATTCAGTAAATACCTATCTAAAATCAAAATTAATCTAACTAAATTTACTAACAAAAAAAATTGGTAATTTTCAACACACAAATTCAGATTTAAATCTTGTTTATAGAATAGTTCCTTGACATAGGTACCTAAATATTTGGTATCAAAGAACATACGACTTCATTAATCATAATTGTAGGAAAATTGATTAGCTTAGATACCTTTAACATACTGTAAAAAATATATAAAAATTAATGAAGAATATTTGGATAAATATTGTGTGTGTAATTCGACACTGGTCAGGGCTTTAATTCGCATAGTAGGAAGTTAGTTTCACATCACAATGTTATAATACCTAATAAGTAAAAAATTATAAAAATCTCTTTGCAGTGTGTTTAGTGTTAGCAACATTATAGTAGACTTGAATAAAATAGGTAACTAATAACAAATAATATAATTGCATAAGAAAATCGCTGTGGGCCACTGTTTTTCAAATTTGTTGTCATTGATAACATTATGTTCGAGATCACTTTTTTACACTTCGTATTACTTGCATCAATATGTAACAAGATAGCGGCTATAATAAATATGGTTTTTTTTTATTGTTATAGAAGTGGGCAATATTTTTTGAAATTCAAATGAGTTTGATTATGGTTTAAATATATGTTTTAAACACTTTTATGTGTTTTTTATTAAGATTTATTCCAGGACCAAAATTATTATTATTTTTTAATTAAGTGGTGGTGGTGACCTGTTTAGTAAAGGTTCCTGCTGTGATTTGTAAAAAAGTAACTTTTAGGTACCTTCAAAAGGTGTAGTTTTTGTTACTTGCTTAAAATCAATTTTTTCAATATATTTGTATAATAGGAGGCCTTAAAACAAAATGGATATAAATATAAAATATAGACCCTAAAAAAATAGATTGGAACTAATAAAGCAGCAGAAGTGTTTTTTTGAGTGAAATAATCAAATAGAGCATAGAACCACATCCCATTTACCGAGCCATTTACATTTCAAAAATTATAACCACTTGCAACTAAATCAGTAATAGTAAGTAATAAAAAAGTTATTTGTTTATGGATTTGTTCGATATGGCTTCAATTACACAATATACATAGTTATCTATTAACAAAAATCTAAAACATATACAGCATGATTCTTAACCTATACGCATGAACTTGGGAAATTATAACTGAAGACAAATCATGACGAATAGTGAGAAAAAATGTAGGAAAATATTTTTAGTTTCGAAAGTTTACAAAAATTTATCAGGTGAAATTTTTTTTTAAAAAAACTAAGAAGTAAACAAGTCACGACGATATGTTTGGTATTTGTAGCAGTAGTTTATCAGTTGTGGTTCAATTCGAGTTTATTTTCACGCGATTATGAAAGTATAGCGCAATTTCTCAAACGACAAATTTATAGACATGATACTGGCATACGGGGATCATGTCAAAATTCAGTGGCTGCAGCTTATCTTTATGCCCAAAGATATCATCAGAGCTGTGAATCCTTTTTACATGTGGTTCAGCGGGGCATAGAAACTGGTAATTTCCAAGGGATATTTTGTGAAGTTGTTATTACATCAGCAGCAGCAGCAGCACTTCAACCCAAACTTTACAATGAACATTTTAGTTACGGTTGAGGCAATTTTATACAATTTTCACAACAGGCATTATCGGGCATTGGAAAATCCATGTCACTTGGCAAACACACTTTCAACAACGATTTTCAGTAAATGTGTGGACTGAACGGAATACTTATTGGCCCTTTCATTCTGGAAAATCGGTTAACTGGTGCTCTTTATTTACAATTTTTGAGTAATAATTTACTGGTACTCCTCAAAGTTAATGTCAACGTTACACATCATATGTGGTTCTTCACGATGGTACTTCACCACATTAGACACAACTTGTGCGGCAACATTTGAATCATGTGTTTTCTGAATGATGGATAGGCCGAAGTAGTCTAATTGGATGGTCCCCTCAATTCTGACATAAATCCGCTTGACTTTTATTTTTAGGGTCACAGTTGGGAAATTCACGATATTTTATTTGAAATAAATTGCTATCTTCATAACTCAAAACAAGTTTATGCGTATAGGTTAAGAATCATCCTGAACTAGTATTTCAAATAATTTAAATACCTCAAGCAAATTTATTGTAGGATATATTATCTTCTAAAGTGAAAAATATGGAAGAACCAGAAAGCTTCCACAATTGTTTAATTCCAGTGAGCATAAAATTTGCCGGCAAAGGTTTATGTAAAAAGTTTGCAATAATTTGTCTTCCCCAAGAAGCAGATTTAAAAAAAGTGCCCACTGAAGAAAAGTGTGTAGATAAAAATGAAACATTAAGAAAAGAATTAAGGAAAAACCATAGAATATTATTAAAAAGATTGAGACGAAGAAGGATTAGAGCGAAGAAAAATGGAAAGGTAGGTCATTTATCCTTAAATCCGATTTCAACATTGATATTAAAAATCTTATTATTTCTAGACTATTCCTGTTAATACTGATATTTTAAAAAACTACAAAAGTAAAATGAAACAACTTTGGCTTCCTCAGGCAACTACTATTAGGTATTCATGTTCCAGAGAAATTATAGGTTTTGTGAGAGACGGAGACTTTAGTTTTTTATTAGGGGAGAGTAAAGCAATAGGATATATAGCTGCAAAATCCATACCAACATTATTATCAACAAAATCGAGACAAAAAGTATTAGTGAGAAATACCAATTCAAAACAGTATCGACTGGGAATTTTAGAAGTTATAATATAATTAATAATTTTCTTTGTATTTTCTGTTTTTTAGAAAGTAATGGAACTTCATCAAATTATAACTATTCCACCTGCTATTGTATTCATGATAAAAAAATTTCATAAAAAACTAGAAAATGTACAGAATAAATGATTTTATTGACATGAATATGTGAAAAATGATTTACAAACGGTGCTAAAAATAGAAATAAGTCTTAAGGATAGAAACACAACGGGAGTAGGTTTCCTGCTTATTGGTAGCCCGCATTGACTTGCGCTTATATGCTTTGAAAATTATCACATACGTTTAAATGGACACATACACGGTGAAAGCAGGTAGAAGCAGATCAGCGCTGAAAACCTGTGGGCCCGCTTTTATCATAATCAAAATCTGGATTATTATTTCTGCGATTAAAATTTTGTTTTTAATTTGGTAACTAAGGAATCCAGAATAATCAAATAATCATCACCATCATCAGATATGATGACATTTTGCAAGGAAATAAAGGCATAACTGATTTTCTTTCTGCTTTTAACAGTTTTTACTCTACAAGGTTTTCTGTGAGAGCAGAAAATCTGCTTTCCATTGTATTTCTACCTTAAGAGACAATGTTTCGGATAATATGTAAGGTCAGCAAATTTGACTAAGTAACATGATAACACGAGTTAGTACAAACATCGTCTGCTAAATAGTAGCAGTCGTGCTTTATCTAGTCTTTTCCATTGTCCGGTTGCAGTGAATCACCACGCTTGGCAGCTCTCTACAATACATATAACGGTAGTTGTCTTTTGTTTGTATCAGTAAAGTTGATGTTTCTTAAAAGTTATGACAAACGTGAATTATATGTTAAAGTGTACATTTCTATTTACATTATCAATTTTAACTTTTTAATTGATACGTCTTAAAATAATATTGTATTGTTTTCCACAGTGAAAATTAAAAAACTACCCATTATTAATATATATGTATCCAGTTTTCTTAAAAAATGTAACATATTTAGACAGAAACTTTGAGTGAAGCAAGAATAGTTAGTATCAGTGGCTTAATTTACTGGTAAAATAGTAGATAAAATATATAGAACATTTTTTATAAAGCAAATTAGTGATGTATTCTTCATTAAGAGGTATACTATTGCAGTGTCAATGTCAAATTCAGACTTTTGCTACACTGACATTTGTGATTCCAAATAGTAACATTAAAGTCACCACACTATAGTATATTACAGAATTCTATATTGAAATTCGGCTAATTCAACAGACACGTCTTACAAAGGCAACGTGATTTAGCAGACGATGGTACAGATATGCGTACTTGGGGAGCCAATAATATCGTTTGTAGTAGCCTCCTGCTATGTGCTAATTACCAGCATTTATGAGCAATTGAATGAAGTAATTATAAAATAGTCAGCAGTGGATGACTTGCCAAAGCATATCTGAATCCATGTGACAGTGACCTGCCACCAGAACCCATTTTTCTGGAAATCTGGACAGGATCCTGTTGTAACACTATAGTGTTGCCAGCTCTAAGACAGCAACTAGTCAAAGGCACAGCCAAGGCTCTAATGTAACAATAATTTTATTTTGCCAATTTGGCATTATAACAAATATATAACAATGATCAATAAAGTGTACATACAAAAATTTCTTGGAGAATAAACAGAACATAAACTAATCAGTGACATTGACATTGGGAAATGCTAAGAGGTTTCAAATGCCAAAAAAATTACTTTCAAGAAAATTATTTTAGATTTAGATGGACCATTTGGATTGTAAACTTTTCATACCTCCTGGGTCTTTTCATACAATGCTTGGTATATAGTGCAGAATGTTTATTCTGATTTACAACTCTGCTGCACTGCTAAAAATACATCTAACTTTCTCTTTGTTTTTGGATTTAACAGTGAACAGTGTATTAAAAAAATAAATAAGAGGCAAAATTTATTTGGAAGTGGGCTAAATGATAAGGGTCAAAAGGCAGTACCTCATAATTAGCAAAACATAAATTTTACAGGAGGTACTTAATAAAAAATAACAATTTATATATATATATATATATATATATATATATATATATATACATCCCGCTATCAATTAGACGGCCATACATTGTCAATTTACTATCATTTCGACGGCCGCGTCCATTTGACGGCCATATATGGCCGTCAAATAGTTTTGTAAATCGTCTCGTCTGGTGCCAACAAACTCGTGCGCAAAAATTGTTGGTCGTCGAATTGGGTCCCAGATGTCTAATTTGTATAGTTTTAGTTCACAAGAATTTTTCAAGAATAGGTGGCGCTGAACATAATGTATAGTCACTATGTATATATTTCCTTCGNACNTTTTATGTCACCGCCTTTCGGACGACCAAAAAATTGGCAACCTCGGAATTATACCAAATAACAAATAAGAAAGACCTGTGTATTTTAAACGGCTTCAAAACTGTTAGTCCAACTATCCTTTTTAGGCTTGTTTCATAAATTATGTCATAAGACGGCCATATATGACAATAGGACGGCCGTATATGGCCGTCAAATAACTTTTTAAAGTAAAATTTACACTTTATATTTTTGTGCAAAAGAATATTCATATTATAAATAATATTTTTGAATAGTTTAGAATTAGATGAATGTACCTATCGAATAGTGATGGAGAAACCGGCCATTAATCTGCATTGTGAAAAAGTAATATAAAACTTTCCATTAATAAGAAAAAAGTAAATTTTTTTTCATCAATCCCTGGTTCGCTGAAACTAAGAGACTAAACCATTCAGTAAAAACTGATAATAAAAGAACAAATAATTTAAAATGGCTTTTAATAACACAGCCACACAAAAATAAAAAATGTTCTGTGTCCGAGCTCCGACTTATGTATTTCTGGCTCCTGAAACCAATCCGGGTCGGTGTAGCCCAGACGTTCCATATTTGGGTCCTACGGTCAAAAATGACAAAATTTGGCCATTACCTGGAAATAAGCGCAAAGCTTTATCTCGTGCCGTTGAAGGGTCCATGAATCAGTTGTTGGATAGGACCTCGCACATCCCAATTGTCACTTGAGGGCCACGAATTGGCAGAAAATTGGTCCTAAAAAATTTCAAATTGTCAGAAAAAATCATGATTTCATCGTATTCAGGATCGAATTGATTTAAGAGGATTGTCTTCATGCATTGCACAGTGAATAGACAAAAAAATAAAGAAAAATAATAGAAATAGTAATAAAAAAAATTAAAAAAGAAAGAAAGGAGCCACAATACTTCCTACGTCAACGTCATTAGCACGGTTGCAGTTCCATAAAAATTTGTGAACAGGTCACAATTACTTTCCTATGGCGTGATCCAAAGCTAACAACGTTGACGTAGGTATTGTAGCTCCTTTCTTTTTTTATTTTTTAAAATTTTTTCAAATTTTACTTTATTTTTTTGTCTGCCATATACAGGATAATCAGGTTTTAAGAGTCAATATATTATTTTGGTAGCTTTATAAGAGAAATACAGTGTGTTGGAGTTGGAAAAACGGCATTCCAGAAAAATATGGCAATATTCCTAGAGCTCAACATTAAAAATAAATGAAGTTTGCTTAATAAAAATTTGTCATAAAGCTATCCATTTTTGAGATACAGGGCGTGTAAAATAATTCTTGAAAACCAAATTTTGACTGTATTTTTTTGCAGACTATTCTGTAACTTTTTTTAATTTAAGCTTTTACCATTAAAGACATCAGTTTGTAGGTCAGTCCAAGGCCTTCTAAGCCAACAATGTAATTTTAAAAACTAAATTATATATTTTGAAAATCAAATATGATTTGTTAATTTTTACAGTACTACAGTAACAAAAGCTATCCTCCCATATATCAAATTAAAGTTTCTTTCACGGTCTATTTAATTGCATAATAATTCTTCATACAGCGTGTTGAAAAATATATATATCCCAAGTAAATAAATTTTCAAAGGCGGTCATTTTGGACAGACCTACAAAATGATATCGCGACCATTAAGATTTATTATTACTATTATTATTATCATTATTATTATTACGGAAGCTCACCTACCTTTTTAGTTTATTAATTATGTTCCTGTTTACGTTAGAATTTATAATTGTTGTGATGCCTTTATTTTGACGTTTTCTGGAACATTCTCGGCCACATTCCATTTAATTCTCAAGACCGCCGAAAACTTCTAGAACCCTAAAAAACCTCTATAAGCGGATCGGTTTCGCTGACACAGTTCAATTTATCTTGAGAAGCTGAACGCGAGTGACAGAAACGTCAAAGTAATGCGTTGACAGTTGTGAAATTTGTTTAAAGGATATTTCTTGTACAATCAAGAGTGACAATAAAGTATGTTTGTCTACATGACGTGTTTCCACGCAAAATCTACATAGAGGTTACATTGGTGTCAGTGGTGTAACACAAAGAAAACGTTTGAAGTAGACAAGTGAATGCTATTGATGAGATTATGAGCGACGGAAATGGAGGAAACATCGAAACAGTTAATAGGAATGATGAAAAATATGAAGTAAGACTTAAAGAAGGAAATGAAAAATAGTCAAGAAGAGGTGAAGAATAATAACCAGGAAGAATTAAGAAACGAACTGAAAACCAGTTTACAAGAAAGAAAACAATAAGAAGTTAGAAGAAGTAATTAAAGTTAAACTCAATGAATTTGAGGAAACTAGAGGAAGAGGAAATTACGTAATTAAGAAATGAGATACAAGATAAAGTCCAGGTCGTAGAAGAAAATATGACTAAGTTACAAAGTCTCAAATCTGAAATACCAGTTGTCATGAGCCCATCATGACTAAGAACAGTTTCCTTCCATGATCAAGGATTAAGCCACCAACATTTAATGGAAAGGTGTCATGGAGTACTTACCTTAAACAATTTGAAGCAGCTGCCTTGCCAAAAGACTGGTCAGAAAAAGAAAAAGCGACTTATATTTTCTCTGGTAAAGCAATTGGGATATTAAGAACACTAGCTGAGGATAAACAAAAGGACTGCCAAACGCTGAAGGGTGCTTTAGAAATGAGCTATGACGAGGTTCATCTACAACACGTTTACCAAGCACAATTAAAAAGTCGAAGAAAATCGATGCCCTAAGAATACATCCAGTCAGGATCAGGAAAACTAGTCAGCATTGGAGGTCGAATCTGGCTAGGTGCTACCAGGCCCCACCAACCATTAAGATCAAGGAACCCGTCTGCAAAATAATGGAACGAGTTTGGTAGTACCGGGGCGTATATGCGGACGCGATTGTGTAATGGTCCTTGATACCGGTTCTAGTCACATCATCATAAAATCCAATATCGTCGCCTACTACAGAATACAGCAACCAGACATCCTGGAAATAGCAAATGGGAAGTCCCTGTTATAATGATATCCATCTAGCTAAAATAACCTTGGGGGCAACCACTTTTCAACACAACGTTCTAGTAGCAGATATAACTGACAATGTTATCCTTGGACTTGATGTCATGACTGAGCATAATTTTGTACTGGATCTTCCTGGAAGACTATTAAAAACTAAAGACTGAAAAATCATCATGCAGTTTCCCGAATTCAGAAGCCTGCCTATTAGAACTGTTGAGGCGTCAACAGACATAGAACTTCCAGCAGGTTCAGAAATGGTAATTGAAGCTATTTGTAGCAGTCCTTTGGCAGTTGAGGAAAGTGTAATTGTAGAACAATAACAAGACAGCAGTTTTTATAAGAAGGGCATATTAACAGAAAGTATAAACAATTTGGTATTGGTTAGAATGTTGAATCTGAAGAATTACGCACAGCAGATCCAGAATGGCGAAGGCTTTTGGAGGCGAACAGTTGAATCGGTGTTCAGCAATATAGAACCATCAACAGCATCTCGAAATATTGAAAAACTATCAGAAGTTATTCAGAGCCTTGTTAACCGATTCAAGTGTCCATTACGATCCGATAAAGTTACGAATTCGGAAGATTTATTGAGGCGCTACCAGGATGTATTCTCATTATCATAAAATGATGTCTACTACTACTTAGTTTGTTAATTATTTTCCTGTTTACATTAGAATTTATAATTTTGTGATGCCTCTATTTTTATGTTTTCTGGAACAATCTCGGCCACATTCTATTTGATTCTCGAGATCGCCGAATTTCTTGAACCCTAAAAAATCATTCATTATCATTATCATTATTATTTTTATTATTATTAATTAAAGAGATTAATTTAAAAAGATACAAATTACCTGTGAGTGCTTTACCGCAACTACTTTACTCGGTTAGATTCATTGGTCCGCTTACTCCTCGCTCGAACTAAGCGGCGAAGAGGGACTCGCCATGCTGCAGCCGCCATTATTGTATTTTTTTTTAATTGTAAAATTATTCGAAATAATAAAAGACGTTTATTATTATTATTAGATATTTAATTGCAGATCTTTTAATAGGACTATACGCATTTTGTTTAAGAATAATACGCAGGTAACAACCACTTCCAGAACTTGTGCCCCTACCGGTATTGAATTACACCTGCAGTATCTGTGTGAATAGCCAAGAATCCTCGTCGACCATCCCACCAGACCGGTTTCGGACGTGTTAGCCTTCATCAGTATGCCATAGATGAGACTACCGATAACTGAGCTGGCTCTGCGGTATTTGTACCTACTTATGCATATTAACGATGTGTAGGTGAGATGAAATGGTCCGCCTACTTTCCGCTCGTCATAAGCGGCGAAGAGCGAGGAATAAGCGGATCCTAAAAATTAGTTTAAAATTTCAAAAACTTATTTTTAAAACCGTTTATCGTAAAGAAGTGCTTAGTAAACTACTTAGATTGATTACTATTTTCAATTGATAATAATTAGAGATAAATTCAAAATTTTTGGAGACACAACCTTTACCTTTCTATTTTTGACAGCCAGGCGGTTCCTAAACTAACTTTACTTAATACTAAATTTCATTCCGAAATTTTCTTTGATTTTGCATTTTCACTTAAAACCCTTTGATTTTCAAGCAAGCTTGGATCTACTTACCCAAGGTGTCATTGGTTCGAATTCCATTTCCATTCCATTGGTTTTATTGGTTATAATTATTATTAATTATTAAGATTAGTAATAAATCTAAATAGTGTAATAAATTTTATTTCGTTACATCGAAAGGATTTAAAAATATTTTTGAAGGCGAATAGGTATCTCCTCAGGGATGCAACTTTGTCTAGAGGAAAGGTTTCATTACTGTCATATCATCTGGCAACAGTGCTAGCCGTCATATTGTCTGGTATACACAAAGATGGCCGTCTCATAGGTATGAATTTATAAATAAATATATATTTGGTCGTCGTATTGGATGAATTTATAAGGTCGTCACATTGATAGCAATTTGTAAAATTTAAAAGAAGTGTGTTTCGTTAAATCACCATAGAGATTTTGGGAATGGGTTATTTAATATACATGAAATATCTAAGATATATTCAGTATTTTCAGTGGCTGCCAAATTACTGGTTTTTGTAAGGCCGTCGTATTGATAGCGGGATGTATATATATATATATATATATATATATATATATATATATATATATATCTAATAAAAGATAGATCCATGTTATAATAGGTTTGAAATTAAGGTACCATACAAGGTCCTGTTCTTAAAAATATAAGGGTCACATTTACTTATAAGGTAGATCTATTTAATCTATTTACATCGCATTTTGACAAAATATGTTATAAGATACTCCTTCGATATACATATAAAAAATGTTCTTTTCTACTTCCACCGCTAGTGATCAGTTTTTCAAATATTGAGATAGTTACTACAGTAACCCCTCTCAATCAGCCATCACGAATTAGAGACGATGATGATTCACAGCTTTCTGTGACCATGCCGCTGGTGCTAAATATATT
Source organism: Monochamus saltuarius (assembly GCA_025584915.1). NCBI lineage: Eukaryota > Metazoa > Arthropoda > Insecta > Coleoptera > Cerambycidae > Monochamus > Monochamus saltuarius. The sequence goes on along the minus strand of CM046721.1, from coordinate 45,528,501 downwards.
TAATAGTCTGTTTAGTAAGGATTAATGTATGTACATATTACAAATATGTACACATGTATATGTACAATTATGTTAATACAGTATGGCCTTAAGTAAGATTTTTTCTGTTCCAGCGTAAGTTTTTTTTGATTAGACATATATTAAAGTATAGGCTATAAAGTATATATATATAGGCTATATATGTACATATTAGTTTTATACTATAAAAATAAGTTCGGGAGTGTATTTTAATATAGGTAACAAGTTCAACCGATCAAATCGTTATCCGGTCCAGAGGTGGCCGGTTAAGAGAGTCCACTGTACAAGGAAACAGCATACCAAATTTGAAGTCTGTATCTTTAATGGTTTCAAATTGTGTTCTAACCTTTGAGAATTAGTAACCAATTTAAGAAAAATCGTATTTTTTTATTTTTGTCAATGAGTTAAATAAATTGTGTTGTGAAAGTGTGTAAGATTGACATTGTGGGTTATATCCAACCACATAAAAAATATACAGGGTGACAACGGAAAGTGGGAACACGCTGTAACTTTTTTATGGCTGCTGATAAGAATTTGAAATTGGGTGGGTTTATACTAGATGGTGCCATGTGTGATCATTTTGGAATTTCATGGCATTTCCGGTTTGACTGTAATTTATATTTTTAAATGGGACACCGTGTATTTTTTGACATTTTTGGAATCAGCGAATCATTTTACGTATAGTAGGACCAATTTTCTGACACATTTTCTGGATGTAATTTTTTTTAATTTTTAAAAATAAAACTAGAAGGCCGTGACTGGCAGAAATTGTTTTTTTTTTGTTTGTAATTATGGGAAAATTTCTCAATTTGAATATTTTTGTACATTTTTTTAGTTATTACCACTAAAAATTTTGATTTATTCTATTAAAAACTCATTTTTTTTTTCAAATGTAAAGAGGGTGGGCCGTATTGATTTTTTAATATAGGATTTTTTTTATTTTGTGGTATAATTTTTAAAATCCCTCAAAAAAGAAAACAATTTCTGCCAATCGCGGCCTTCTAGTTTTATTTTTAAAAATTAAAAAAAATTACATCCAGAAAATGTGTCAAAAAATTGGTCCTACCATACGTAAAATGATCGCTGATTCCAAAAATGTCAAAAAATACAGGGTGTCCCATTCAAAAATATAAATTTACGATAATTTCCGGTCAAACCGGAAATGTCATAAAATCCGAAATGACAAAGAAATCATGGCACCATCTAGTATAAACCCACCCAATTTCAAATTTTTATCAGCAGTCATAAAAAAGTTACAGCGTATTCCCACTATTCGTTGTCATTCGGTATAGCAAAAATTCAAACTGTGGGGTATATTGCGCTATTCAATTACTGAAAAAAAAGGAAAAAAAAAACAAACAAACCGAATAAGGTAGGTTAAGACAAATTAAACAATATATTCTTCTAAACCATAATTGTGGTTCTTTTAATGGTTTTAAAATAATAAATTAATATACATTTGTTTACACATTAAACGGTCTAAAATGACAGCATGCAAAAACAGGAATGTGTTAAAACAAAAAAAGGACAAAATTGAATTACTCTAAAAGTAAAACATATGGCAATTGGAAAAGTAATAGCCTATAGATTAGGTAAATATTTGTCAATAAATTGCTTAATGTCACGGAGTTCTTCATCAGAAGAAGTATGCATTAACCCTCGGTAAGTTTTAAACTCAACATTCTTAAGCATAGATTTTAGGAAAGAAGCGGTCATCTGCCCCCATTTGTATGGAACAACTGGATCACAATCACCATGACACTGTAAAATCTAGAAAAAAATATAATTTATAAAAAAGGTTTCAAAGTATATTTTTCACATAATATATTAATGATAAAAGGTATAAAAAGATTTTCACAGACTTAAGGACCAAAATAAGATCATTTGTAATTTATATGTCAAATATTTATTTACATACTTCTTTTCCATTCGGTAAAACTAACCAAATAAAATTTTACTTACTGGTAAATCATCAGCTACTTTTTTAGAAGCTGGAAAACTTTTATATAACGGCAACCACGCTGAGAGGGCTACAACACCTGCCACCTTTTGAGGATAAGTTAAAGCAGAATAAATTGCTAAAGCACCACCTTGTGAAAATCCACCCAGAAGTATCCTATCGGCAGATAAACCTGCTGATATTTCGTTATCAATTAAGGCATGAATTTGCTTTGTGGCTGTTTTAATTCCTAAAAAATAAAACCAACAAAATGTCATAGCAATCAGATAATTAAAGTCTTATTACTACAGTGTACTTTTCACTGAAAACTATTAAACTAAATTAAACAATATCCCATTTAAATTTTCAGTTAATAGCACCTTCAGTGAAAAACTTTGGCATAAGCGATTGATTGCCTCTCTTTTTAATTCATCACATTTATGGCAAACTCTTGGCTATATCTCCATTACTATTAGAATTGACCGCACAAACTATGGTCGTATTCCAGCTAGGCACGGTGCACATAAAGGATGCGTCTCCCTTATTCCAATTAGATCGTACATGTGTACCAGAACTACACTGTGTCCCTGAACTGTACCTAAATAAAGTACCGGACACTACAGGTACATGATACCTAAAAATTATTGTTTACTGGGATGTTTTACTATGTTATTTGTTATATGTATATTTATGTTTTTATTGTTTTGTGGTTTATTGACCAGTATTGATGGACTAATCCACAGTATACTAAGCAATCAGTACGGAATCTTAGACAATTTATGAATGAAATACGTCTGGCAGTTTTTAAATACCCCCACTCTAGAAAAAGTCGCCAAGAATATGGCGGATCCCAGAACATACGAAAAAATAGCTAATAATTTGGCGTAAACATAACCAAAGTTGTTTCGTAGTTTTAATACTTTTGCATTAATTCTTAATTAACTGTTGTAATCCAGTGTAGTTTCATGTAAATTGAGGTTTTGGTCACATTTTGTCTTAATTTAGGTTTCTAGCATATATAACTTGAATTTGATTATAAAACCGGTATGAATTTAATAAATTTATTTAAAACATTTAACATGGAAACTAGGTCGACTAGTAGTGTAGTTTTATTTTATATTGTGTACTTTTGCCTTTATGTCAAGATGTATACGTTTACTTTATTTTGTTAGCAGATTATCAAATTTAAGCCCAGTGTAATTTTTATATTTTTACTAATTTTTTTTTAGGAAAGTAAGAAATGAACCTAAAACGTGTATATTAGGTACAATTTATTTTGAGGTTTACAAAATATATATAGGTAACATAATCAAAAACCCCCGTTGCTCTATTAGGTGTATGGAGTGGTTTCCTTCATCCATGTATGAAAGCAGTCTCTTTCCTATTTGGAGTTAAATCCTTTGCCTCCTTTCATATTTTAATTATTCTTTATGATTTTTTCAATTAAGCTATCACGTCTAACTTGGTCTCCCATATATAAAGCTGTTTATAGGCCTTTTACGCCCAGAGCTGCGTTATGCGTTATTTTTTTGTACAACACATTTATTTCCTGCCATAGTTTATTTATTATTTACTGGGTATAGTTCCACTAATAAATAATCACTAATACAAAAACACAAATAACGAAACACTCAACACGACATACAAATCTGGAATATAAGTACAATAACGATAATGAGTGGATAACCATGTAATAATGTCAAAAATTCAAAAAACCTAACTGACACACAGAAATTATAGTAATAACTGTCAGTCGTCAACAAGATGGCGGATTTTTGGAAGACGCGGGAAAGCTGAGTTTCCCAACTGATTGCTTAGTATATCGTGGACTAATCTAACCCAATCCAATCTTTCATGAACATAACATAACCTTGTCAGCACTGATAATTGGCAAGTAAGTATCTGGTCCTACCTGATTTCATTTTCTATTCCAGTTAAAGTGGTACGGTGGTACTTTGAGTACTCATACAGCATACTTATCGGGTGCCTATCTGGAATACGGCCTATAGTGTTGCAATGCCAAGAAAGCACTTGAACAGAATATCAGAAATATAAGTATGTGTATTTGAATGCTAGTTCTAAGTACAGTAATAACAAACATTTCAGCGCCAATGCTTTTTCATTATTAAAAATTAATTCCATACAAAAAGTGTAAATGCAAAATGTCCTTTCTTCAAGATTAGGTAATTCAAAAAATAAATTAAAATTTAGATTCAAATTTGTACAAATAAGGTGCGGAATAACAGTGTTCTCTAATCAAATAAGTCGAAGGCTTCACTTGTGGCGTCAAATTTTGATGTTTGACTTGAAGTCATATTTTTGCTGTCATCGATAATTCCTATTGTTTACCCAAAAATCAAGGTAAATTAAATCACTGTAGTCTGTTAGCTTACAACATAATCTAAATGCATTTGACATTTATATAAAAATATTGTAAACTATCTTATCAAATAACACTCCAATTAATTATGAAAATAAAATAGCTCATAATTAGTAAATATAAATGGAATTACATTACCTTGATCATCCTCTGGCCCAGATTCATCTAATGTTTTTAAGTCAAACCAACTTGGCATTCGAAATCCAGCATTAAGAGTCACAGGCATTGTCGGTGCTGTCGGACAAATTACCTTTACATACGGTTGCCTTAATGCACCCATTGCACTAGCCCATCCTTGCCTAAAAAATTATACACTATTCATGATGTCTGCATATATATAAATATCATAGTACCCTGTATCTCCTAATCCGTGTAAAAATATTAACTGAAACAGGAGAAATAATCATTAAACAGACAACCAAATACACTAATATTTACCGTAGCGGTATGTTTTGCTGATGCCGCAAGTACAACTGGTGTTGCCATATTTTAACAAATATTTCTGTGCTGTAATTATACAAAAACAAATAATCTGAAGAGTGAAATAATTGATTTGACAAGAATAATAAAATACCGACAACGTCCTTGACCGATGACATTAAAAGTAATTTTTCACGAACAATAGGTTCTGGTTTCGGCTGACAAAATTGACAGATTTTTTGACAGTGGTTCTATATTTGTGACGTCATCATTATTGCCAATTGAATGCATTGGTTCTGTGTTTGTGCTTTATACACATGGAATAATATTTGTTAATTTTGAAGTAAACCAAAAATTTAAAGCGCCACGATTCGGGTGGTTCTAAAATTGGCAAAGCGAATAGTTGTCTTGACTTCATGAACTTCCAATAAAATGCGGTTGGTATCATTTTGGTTTACCTTCAAGTAAAACGAGGCTGAATAAAATTCGCCAAATGCCCCAGAATACGTATTTCACAAACCTAGAAAAAATATAGACTGCGTCGGTTCATGATAAAGGTCACGTGACAGGTCCCGCGTTTCCTAGGGTCTTACGGTCCAGAAAATGGATATTTTATTTGTTTTATGTTGGCGGTTGTGCAAATTTGATGGCTGCATTGCAATATGAAATTAACTAACCTGCTGTCATTTTAAATGTCATTAAATACAATACAACCAACGTAAATTGGTATAAAAACCATTTTTAGTGATTTTGGACCTTTTAAGGCAGCCATGAATTAGCGGTCGCCGGCAATATGACACTGGCACAGTCTATATTATTTCTAGGTTTGTGACATATTTGTTTAGAAAGACCATAGACCTTATAAATTTATAAGGTCTATGAGAAAGACAAACGTTAATGGTCTGTGAAGAACATATATATTACCACAGAATATTGTTCTATGGTGATTATCAGAGATTACTTGTTTCCGTTATCTGTGGGTGATTATCATCAAAATCTATTCGTTTCCTGTCTATGAAGGCCCAAATCCATCAAAAGTATATGTGATAAAAGTTATACATGTTTTTAAATTCAACATTTGATCAATAATAATAGCAGCGATCGCGCTTTATTTCTATTCCATTGCCCTTTTGCAGTGACCATAGACCACAAACCTAGAAAACATATAGACTGTGCGCAGATATTTTATTCTTTCGTGCTTGAGCTTGCGTTGTGAATTTTCTTTTCTTTCCAATTTTAATAAAAAAAATTTGAAGTTATTTTTTAAAATTGTGATCTCTGCGTGATGCATGTCCGAGATGCCATATACATACATAACATTTTATTTAGTCTCAGATAGCCTATCATTTAATTCAAGATTTACAAGCTTGATTTATTTATACAATAGGTATATAATAATTACCCATTGATTATGACTATGTGCACCACTGGAGATGTACGTATACATATTTATTTATTTCTAGTTCTAGTAGAAATAATTATTAGTAATTGACAACCTAATAATCTTTGAGATTGTCAGAAACATTAAATAATTTGTTTTCAAAATAAACTTCCATACATACTTTGCTTTTAGAAATGCAGAGATCAATCTGAAAACCAACCTAACGTTTATTTGTGTGTTGAGCGAAAACATGCATATTGAGAGGAATTTCGAGTATAAATTCTACTATGTTTTTTTTGTTGTATGTGTATAAAAGTATATGAAACATTGGAGAATTAATTTTCTTAGATATAGCAGAGGAAAATCTAAATTGACGCAATTTCTCTCTTTCTTTCCACTTCAAGCATAGCAAAAATATTATCTATTTGCATTTAGACGAATCATATAAAATAAAAATATAATTAAAGAAGTACCCTCTTATTTATGATAATAAAAACAATTTAACTTCTGTAATATGTAATATACAATTATTAAACAAATTTATCGTGATTATATATGCTAATCATAAACTCGTCGCTTTTTCACGGCTGCTGCAATTTAACAGACGATGTGCGAATTATACGGTTTAAGAACAATAAGACGAATAATTTTCAAATACAGAACATTCACAATTAAAAGTTGACAGTTGTTATTAAATATATGATACACACCCACAAATATATTTTATTTGGTTACAAATGCAAAGTTACTACTTTGAAGCTTCTAAATAATTATTTAGGTTGCATAGTATAGCTCCGACAATTCCCGAACAGTAGTCGATGTTTATGCAGAGTATCGTTTGAAGTAGAAATAGAGATCGCGAATAGAAAGCGATAATAGCGTTCTCTCTATTGTAGACAAGCATACGCAGAGTACCACTGCCGAATCGCTAAAACTTGGTTTTTATGACGATTTACGTATTGTGGTTGTATTGTAGCGTGAAGCTCATTTGTTTACTGTGATTGGTCACATTCTTTAATGACATTTAAAATGACAGCAACCCACTAAGCAAGATAAAATTACACATTTGTTTTTATTGTCAACGTAATTTTAGATATTTGGTCGCATTGAAAACAATCTTTTTGCAATTTAGTGCAATATACATACAATGCAAACTTTTAAATATAGTATATAGTTTTATTACTATTAGTTGCAGTTTCTTAAATATTTTGATGAAAATATAATGAATTATTCATTTGTTCTTATGAAGTCGTCTGAGTTTTTGTCGCGAGTATACCAACCGATTCAACTGAATCGATTCAAGAAGCAAAAGTAAGTGAGCCGGAACTGCCGAGAGTCGGGAGTCGGTCGAGAGTCGGAAACCGATTAATATGTATTCCGCGAGCCGGTTCATTTCGATCGCGAGTGGGAGGCGGTTTAACGAGGCGGAACGGGTCGTTCGCGAACGATACATCTCTATTCAACGAGGTTTTCCTCTGCCAGTGTGGCAGTAACCAAACATAAATTAGGAATCTATTAATCTCTTGCCCGTGGTGCCATTTGCCAAGACCTAAATCTTGTAGATATCTTACCAAAATTCGATTACGCAGTATCAGTGAGATATAAGTGGCGCCACCTGTCGGCTATTAATATACATATAATTAACTGAATCGTTTCGTTATTTTTATAAAAAAACGCATATTCCACAAGAGAGAATTAAAGAATATTTATAAACTAACCCGCTCGTTAAGCTGATGCATAATTTATCTGAGAGTAACCATATATTCAAAGAAACTAAATTATATTTAATATATTACATAAAACAAGTTTGTATACTATATTAAAAATATATACATATCATATAGACAAATCTGTGTACAACATACTACATTTAAACTACACTCAAACCAACCATTCTTTTATGAAGTTCAGCATATGTTGATTGTTTGAAATTTACGCATACTATTCTGTAAGACACCATCACATAGACAACTAAGCTGGAAACATCATGTTACACCGTGATTACTGTAAAAGATTGCCATAACTTAAAGTATTACATGTTTGAACAAATTATAAAAAACGAATTATATCAACGTTAGATTTTAATTTTGATAGGACTTTTTAAAGAAAAGTTTCAACATCTTGATAATTCCGTTGCATCGCAATTTTTCTTTTGTAAATTATGTGATAACTTGCAGCAAGTTACTAATATGTAACTCACAGAAACTTTTTGCGGTTCACTTATAACAAATTATCTAGTTAAAACATTCATATGAACTATTCTAGCAAGCGTGTAGTTACTTTATAGTGTAAAATTACATATTTAAAATGAATGCAACGTTGTTAAAATGTTTGTAAGGTTTCTTATTTAGTGGGAAGTTAGTTAATTTCCTATTGCAATGCAGCTATCATATTTGCACAACCGCCAACATAAAGCAAATAAAATATCCATTTTCTGGACCGCAAGACCCTAGGCAACGCGGGACCTGTCCTATATCATGAACCGACGCTGTCTATATTTTTTCTAGGTTTATGCCATAGACCTTATCTATGGTAGTGACTCACCCACAAACGGAGAAAAAGTATAGACTAAGGCCAACATTTATCAAAGACTAAATATGTGGATTAAAGTTGATCATTTTATCTGAAATTTCATAAAAAAATTATGAAAATTAGCCTAAAAACAAAAAAGTTGTGACTCTTCAAACTTTACCAGCAGCAAATTGCCGACGACCGCTAATTCATGGCTACTAGAGATGTTGAAAAAGTAACTATTCGTTACACGAGTACTCGTTACTCATTGAATCCCGAAGTAACGAATACCGAATTCAAAAACATGATTACTTTGATTACTACTACTACTACCCTACATACATAATACATATGTAAATCCAATGCGTATTATACGATACGAAAATATAGTACGAATACGAACGATACGAATAACAAAGATGAAAACGTGGAAATGATAATTTTTTTACATAATAACCAACATTTATAAGTTTTATTTCGACTTTTTTTTATTTGGAAATTTTATGTTTTGTTGTTTTCTTCATTAATGTTGTTTTATTAATATAATATAAATAAGTATAGGTAATAACAAATCAGCTATTTTTATTCATTTTCTATTTTTTTTTTTTTCATATACAATTGTGCGTATTATGATTATTGTCGATCGATACCGATAGCGGTATTTTACGTGCAAGTACCAATAAAGCAATAAAAGTAACAAAATCAGTACAGTAATCAAAGTAACGAATACTTTAAATGATTACTTAATAGTTGAGTAACGAGTATTCAAAAGTAACGAAAATGAACATCTCTAATGGCTACCCTAAAAGGTCAATCGCTAAAAATTGCTTTGTATGCCAATTTACGTTGGTTGTACTGTAGCGTGAAGTCATTTGTTTACTGTGATCCAGCGTTGCCACCATCAATTTGTTTACTACTGTGATCACTGAAATGAAATATGTATTATGATGACTGGAATGCTCATCAAGCTGCGCGAATGGATTACTCGTCATCAGCGCCATATTTGTTTTGTGTTTCCTAGCAATGGCGGAGCAATAAAGATTTAGCTGTGTGAATTGAAATGAAATTGAATTCTGGATATGAAGAATTATTTGGTGCTATGGTTAACTTTACAGTACCTTATAAAACATGACATGTTCCAACAATAACACCCACAAAAATACACCAAGAATAACAAACACTAACGAGATACAAGATAAAAGAATGTACTGGTTAACCACACTGTACGCCAATGACGTGTTTACAAACAAAATAATGGGAAATTAAGAACACAATTCATATCGTACGTGCAGATGATTGTCTCTCTCGCACCCACATACATAACCAATGAAGTATTTCTTTGCTGAGTTTCATGTGCCCCTTTTGTCTGCTCCTAGGTTTGTCACTTTATATGGATGCATAGTGGAACTAAGAGCCATTCCATATCGTACATTTCAGTGACTGTGATTGGTTACAATAGAGAGTTTAAGTCGATTGTTGATTATCATGATACGTAAATCGTAGAACGTGTAATTTTCACGTTTACGTATAGTAAGATTTGTGTTTCAAAAATGAGTTTAAGTAGGGTAACTTCTCGCGGAATCATATTATTCAGAAACGATGATTTAATCTACGAGTATTGCTCCTTCTGTTCGGTTACTCTTTTATTAATCTGCTCTGTGCATTCGGAAGTTTTCGGCCACCTTTCCGGCACGTATACGTATTTGTTTACATTACGTAAAGACCCGTGAGCCCACGTACATCCATATAACGTAAACGTGGAAAATTCTAATTTGAGCATGCGCGACGATCAAACTACTTGTAATAAAAGGGGTACTCATCCTTTAAATCGGATAAATTGTGGGGTTTCCACTTTGCTATGTTGAACTTGGCACCACACTAACTTCATTCGTCACTAGTGTTGCTGAAGGCACGTACTCTCGCTCCGCTGGTCGTACTCGAACACTGAATGCTAATACTAATGAGTGAGGGCTAAGCCTAGATAAGCTAAGTGTACTCCACTGACACTGACAGTATTATCACGTTCATCCTAGGCTAGTTTATCACAGTTAATGTAAAATTTTCGTAAATCTAGATAAAAGGACAGTTCATGGCAAAATATTGGACAAAAGTACTAATACAAATACAAGATTGTTTATTATATTCCGAACCGTCATAGTAAGTTTTAGTTTTATATTATTTTAACTTGTAATTTTGACGTTGACATCAGTTATTAGAATAATCATATATTACATTGAATAAATTAAAACAATCTGCTATATTTTTATATATTTATGAGAATTTAATAATAATAATAATTACGAGATGCTTGACAATTGTTTGGTTATTACGTATTTGGTCAAATTCGTACTACAATACGAAGGAAATTATCGTAGTATAAATATTATAAATTATAGATTTGTTTATTCAAGTATATACGCTGTAATGCAAGCAATAAAATTAGTTTTTTTACTACTATTGAAATTTAAATTAGGTTAAAATTTTAGTGCCATCAACACAAAAATAACATCATTCACAAAATCGTTCGAGTAATTTTCTTTGGGAGTTTACTTTTCATTCTTCTCCTGGGTAATAGCAAATTTTACAGAATATAAGTTGCTTCACTCGACCACATATCGATACTTTTAATCGGGTCTATGATTGATCACATCCAGTTAACACACATGCCTGTTAAAGGTAACTGGTAGGCCTGGTAGGTTATCAGATATTCGTATGCACAAACCTAGAAAAAATATAGACAGCGTCAGTTCCTGATATAGGTCACGTGGCAGGTCCCGCGTTGTCTAGGGTCTTACGGTCCAGAAAATGAATATTTTATTTGCTTTATGTTGGCGGTTGTGCAAATATGATCGCTGCATTGCAATATGAAATTAACTAACTTGCTGTCATTTTAAATGTCATTAGAGAGTTTAAGTTGTGTCCGATACGTGAATGAGTACGTAGAATTTGACCCTCGCGTATGCTCAAATTAGAATTTTCCACGTTTACGTTATACGGATGTACGTGGGCTCACGGATCTTTGCGTAACGTAAACAAAGACGTATACGTGCCGAAGAGGTGGCCGAAAACTTTCGAATGCACAGAACAGATTGATAAAAGACTAACCAAACAGACGGATCAATAATCTTCGTGTCTGAATAATATGATTCCGTGATAATTTTCCCTACTTAAACTCATTTTTGAAACACGAATCTTACTATTATATACGTAAACGTGAAAATTACACGTTCTACGTTTTTCGTGTCATGATACTCATTAAAGAATGTGACCAATCACAGTAAACAAATGAGCTTTACACTACAATACCACCAGCGTAAATTGACATAAAAACCAAGTTTTAGCGATTCGACCTTAGGGCAGCCATGAATTAGCGGTTGCCGACAATATGACACTGGCACAGTCTATATTATTTCTAGGTTTGTGTTCGTATGAATGACACACCTGTCAAGTTTATTTCTCCCAGTTACTTAACTTGAGAATGATCACTTGACCCTGTTATGAAACTGCTTGGAATAACCTGCCGTTAAATGTAACTTGAGCTTTTTATTGGACAGAAATTTTAACTTTATTTCTGTTAATTGACGTATGACGTTTGACATATAATGTATAATTTTATTATTTAGAGTTATGGGACGTGTCATAAGGTTAAGCAGTATTTAGGTTTTTCTTATATTGACATCTAAGTATGCGCATATGTGCTGTATTATTTAAGGCAGCAGTAATAAGAATAGTGCTCGACCATATTTATGCATGATTAAGGTAACCACAGATTAAATATATATAAAGAAAAAGGTAACGTTGAGCAATCCCTTATTTGATAGATCGGGTCGTTCGGCCGTAATCAGTCATACCCGTCCCAACATAAAATAAAAATAAAATGTTACTAAGTTCCGTCGCATGTTCCAAGAAAAATGAAATAAAGATAAGTAAACATATCTTAATTTTTTCAAAATATTGACTTTTATTCCTTTTCTCATTCACCATCAAAATGGCAAGAATAAGGGAATCCCATCCGTCAAATTATTAACCCATATCTATATTTTTCTGGACAAAATAAGGGCAAGCAGTATTTAAATAAAGTCATGCCTAATACTGTTCGGCAGTATTGAAGGGATTTCCAATAACTCTCTATTATTATTTGTCTATAGCACAATTCGGTTTCAATTTATTGCAATACCATAGTTTCACATAATAAGTAAAATACAGCATTCCTAGTTTGACAGTAAATACAAACAAAAAAACTAAAGTTTGCTCTAGGTCAGATTACAATTTTATACAATTAAGATTATTATTCTGAGTATGATAGCGATACCTAAATGAATATTAACATACAAAAGGAAATATATTTTATTAAAAAATATTATTAATAATTAAATAATTAATTTATGAATACAATAGGGGGAACGTACAATGAAAACAGTTGCCTAGTTTTTAGTTATTGGTAAAGGCAGCGGACGAAATTGTGGACAGTGACTAATAGATAATATAAAAACACTATTACTATTAAGCGGATAAGATTTTTATAAGAGATTACACATTATTTACCTCATTATTACTGTGCCGCTTTCTATGCACAACGATACTATACTCACATGTACCCCACCACCATACAGACTCAGTCAAACTGAAGCCCGATGTATTCTCTATCTCTGTTTATTGCATTGTGGAAAACAATATTTTAGTGTGTGTAAACCGTGAGCGTTAGTACATGGCTCTGCCGTGGTTAGAACGCCATTAGAATATGCGTACGTTGGGGGATATGCTGGTATTCGCGGAGTGTTATTTCTTATTTATATTAAATTATAAAAATAAATTATTTCAATCGTGAAGTTAACAAATAACAGTTAAAAATGGATCATAGTGCGAGTTCTAGTAAAAGGTCTGTTAGTAATCGACATAACCTGTGTAACGGACAATTATTGATAGTGATAAAAAACGCATACGAGGGAATTCGAGCGCGAAACTCTAACATAAGTGTAAGTGATGCTGTTGATATGTGTAGTTCGTTAACACGAGTGTCAGTTTCTAGTGTATATCGTGCTATAAAAAAGAGTGTGGACGTAAATCCAAAGAAGAAAAAAATAGAAACACGAGGAAGGAAAAAAACAGAAGTCGATGATGACGTAAAATACGCCATTCGCAGGAAAATTCATGGATTCTTCTTCAGAAATGAAATACCGACGATAAAAAAAATTCAAGCTACGATAGCTGAAGATGAGGACATGCCTCAATTTTCTGACAAAGTTCTTAGAAGAACAATGCATGACATGAATTTTCGGTTTTTAAAACGAAATCGTAAAAGTATGCTCGTTGAAAAAGATGAAATTGTAGTATGGCGAAGAGAATATTTAGAAAAACTAAGAGAATTTCGTACATCGGGTAAAAAGATATATTACATGGATGAAACATGGGTAAACGAAGGTTATATGGTATCAAAAGTTTGGCAGGATGGTAACGTTCGAAGTAAAAGAGAAGCATTTTTAGATGGATTTTCTACAGGATTAAAGGCGCCTTCTGGAAAAGGACGTAGGTTAATAATAACACATATTGGAAGCGATTCGGGATTTTTAGAAAATGGTTTGCATGTTTTTGAATCACGTAGGACGGGAGATTACCATGAAGATATGAACAGTGAAGTATTTGAAAAATGGTTTGAATCTATTTTATCATATGTAGAACCAGGAGCAGTTGTTGTGATGGATAACGCAAGTTATCATAGCAGAAGAGTTGAAAAGTTATCGACATCAGCATCAAGGAAAGCAGATATTATTAAATGGTTAAAATCAAAGAATATTGAATTATCGGACGCTATGCTCAAACCACAATTATTAAAAATTGTCCAAAGAGAAAAAGGTCGATGTATTAAGTATGTAGTAGAGATGGCCAAAGCGCGAGGAAATCACATACTTCGTTTACCGCCATACCATTGTGAATTAAATCCAATAGAGTTAGTTTGGGCACAGATAAAAACTGAAGTAGCACGAAATAATACCACCTTTACATTAAGTGATGTGAAGTTATTATTACAGGAGGCCATAAATCATGTCACTGCTGAAACATGGCGTAAGTGTATTGGGCATGTGCAGAAGGAGGAGCAACGTATGTGGGATCTAGATGCAACAGTAGATGTTTTGATTCATTATTAATTTAGGAGAAGATGACAGTGATAGCAACATCTCTACTGATAGTGATAATTAAATACAATGAAGTGAAAACTTTGCTAGATAGTGGCAGTAAGGCAAAAGTGTTACAGTGAAGATTAAATTGTGATAGTGAAGTGAATATGTGGCAGTGATGTGAAAGTGTGATAATGAAATAAAAGTGTTATGTTATAGTAAAGTGGATGTGACACCGAAGTGAACGTGTGTTTATTTTAATAAATAGTGAACATACAGTGATAGTGAAGTTTGTTATGATTATGACGTAATGCGTACTAATTTAGTGATAATGATAATATTCGTGTAAAACAATTAAGTACCTATATGAAATGTATAAATATTCAACATCTTGTGGCGGCATGAGCCGGGTGGTGGTGGGTCATCGATGTCCAAGAGGGCATCGTTTTATAGGATATATTTACAATGTTGGCAAGAATCTTTTCAGTTTGTCTTGATAAAGTTTCTAAATTAACTTAGGTACACCGATATACAAGATACAAACTTTAAATTTTGAAATATTTATATTATTTTTATTATCTAACGCCTCGAAATTGGTAAAAACCATTATATCACTGTTCCTACTCTAAAAATAATGGATATTATGGAATGCAATTATTTTTGTAATTTTTGTATATTTTTTATATCTGATCGCATTAAAATTTGGTACGCCTATGAAATGTTGCTCCCCGCACGCTTCGCCCGTCGCGCTTGTCTACAAGCTAGCGATTAGTCACTGTCCACAATATCGTCCGCTCACTATAGCAGTTTAGATTCTATAAAATTGTAGGTATTAATAATACATTTCGTCTTTTTTAAATATTATTTTTATTGGTACGTGTTTTTGACTAGAGATTGGACTTTTAGTTCATTTAGGTGATTTCATTCTTTTAGTCTCATTCACCTAAGTGAATCATTCACTTGAGTGATTCATTTGATTCAGTATGGTCGAAAATTGTATATTTGTAATTTGTCCACCGATCGTTCAGTCTCGACGTTCAATATCGGAGTTTGCTTACAACGGCATTATTTTATGACTTTCGTGGTATCGTAATTTAGAGGCATAAATAACATAAAATGTTTTTAAAATTACAGGCAAATCTAGATTTTAGATTTTAAAACATTTCATAAGTAAACATTTGAGTATAGGTAATAAAATATAAATGTAGGTGTGAAAATATTGTATTAAATTAATAAAAGTCTTATTTAAAATTAAAAAAATATATTTTCATTAATACTAAATATTTAAAAATTTGCGTTTAAAAACAAAATTCTGTCTAATTTAAATCAAGATCGTTTTTCAGTTACCTTGTTTTACAAAATATTCTATCGCAAGACACGGAACTATCTATTCTATATAGATAATCTGACTGAAACCGGTCATTGAGTCACATCTCCGATACCGTCTACGTCTAATCGTCGGCTGCAATTTTTCATTTAATTCAGTGAACTATTGAATAAGTATAAAAACATTGAATTTGACTCGCCTGAATTACATTGTTAAATTTTTTGGAATCAACGTTGCTTTTAATTCACAGGGAATGATTCAGTCCGACAAGAAGGAATAATTCATTTCATTCAGTGAAGTGAAAATAGTTCGTTTGTACTAGTTCGTTCGCGAACTACCCATCTCTATTTTTGACAATAATTTCTAATGGATTTTATATATAAAGCTGTTTACAGGCCTTTTAGGCCCAGAGCTGTGTTATTCTCCTCCACTCCATCCTGTCCTTCGCCTTTCTTTTCCAATCCGTTACATTTTTCTCCCTTAGATCTATTGCCACTGCCTCTCTCCATCGCTTCCTCGGTCTACCTCTTTTTTTCTTCTAGTTAGGTTTACTCCCTACTATTTTCTTAACTGCCCTTTCATCCTCCATACGTTCTAGATGCCCCAGCCACTGCACTCTCCTGGCTTTTACAAATTCGTCTATTGTTGGTGCCTGGTACATTGCATATATTTCTTCATTATTTCTCCTTACATAGCCTTCCTCTGTCCTCTTACCCCCTAGAATTCTTCTTAAGATCTTCCTTTCCCACCTTAAAAGGTTTTCTCTTGACTTCTTATTGAGAACCCAGGTTTCACTACCATACAGCGGTCTCAAAATTGTTTTATACATTCTAAATTTTACTCCTATTCACAAATTTTTTGATTTCAGTAATGGGTTGACTGCTACCGAACTTCTGTTTGCTTTTATTATTCTCCTATTTATGTCTTGTTCCTCATCGCAGTTAGCTGTTATTAGCGCCCCCAAATACACATATTCTTGAACTTCTTCAAACTCCATCTCTCCATGCTCTGTTCTCAATTTAAAATTTGTATCCTTTTTTTGTTCTGCTATTCTCAGAAGCTTACTTTTCTCTTGATTTATCTGCAATCCCACTTTACTTGCTTCCTGCACAAGTTTTCTCGTTACTTCTTCTAATTCCCTACTATCTCTAGCAATAATGGCCACGACATCTGCATAACTTACTATTTAGTGACTTTTAAACAATTTGTTTCTTCTCTTCCTTCTCTGTTCAACTGACTCTTATATGACCTTTTCTAGTACTAAATTAAAAAGAAGCGTTGCTCCTTGTCTCAGTCCTGTATCAATAGTAAAGCCTTCCGAACATTCACCTTTTATTCGTACTTTGGATTTAGTATTTTCTAAGGTCATTTTCATTAGTTGGTATCCCAAATTGTTCCAGAATTTTACTTAGTTTATTCCTTTTGATCGAATCATATGCTTTCCTGAAGTCCACAAATAAAACCATTGCTTTGATCCCATACTCATAGCATGTAGTCAGCATTTCCTTCACCATGAAGATTTGGTCCGTTGTTGACCTCCTCTTTCTAAAACCAGCTTGATACTCCCCTATTTGTAGTTCTGCTATAGGTTCTATTCTCTGCTTTATTAACTTTGCCATAATTTTATACCCTATATCTAACAATGATATACCCCTATAGTTTCTGCAGTCTGTTGCATCTCCCTTTTTTAAGGTTGGTATAATCATAGCATCTCTCCAATCTTCAGGCATACATTCTCTTCTACAGATCATTCGTATCATTTCGTATATTCTTTGTCTTAAATCCTCTCCTGCGTACTTAATGTTCTCTGCTGTTATTCCGTTTCTTCCTGGACTTTTGTTATTCTTTAAAGCTTCTATAATTATATCTATTTCCTTTTTTTTAGGTTCTTCTACTTCCACTTCCTCTTCTCTTCCCGGTATCATCTCCTCGTGCACCTCTTCTTCCCTTACACTCTCTTCATTCAACATATTTGCAAAGTATTGCCTCCATCTTCTTCTTCTTCTGTTTCCTCTCCAATTAGATTGCCACTTTCATCCCTCACATATATTACTTCTTTATCTTTTTCCCTTTTTTTATCTCTCTGTAGAAGTTACGTATTTCTTTCCTCTTATAATGCTGCTCTATTTCATCTATTTTCTTAACCTGCTCTGCTCTTCTTTTGTCTAAACACTTTCTCTGCCTTTTGTCTTTGTTCCCTGTATTTTTCCTTATCTTCCTCTTGTAGTGACTGAAGTGCTTTAATTCTTAGCTTATTTCTCTTCTCCGCCTCTCTTATACACTCCTCATCCCACCATCTTTTCCTCCCTGCAAACTCTTTTTTTGGTATTACTTTCTCACTTGCTGTTTGTATGACATTTTCGATCTTTATCCATTCTTCATTTATATTTGCTTCCAATATCCGTATGTTTTCTTGCAAACCTTTCCTTATCTCTTCTTCATACTTCTTTTGGGTTCTCTCATTTTGTAATGTGCCATACCTATCTAGTTGTCGTTTCCTTTGTAATCCTTTTCTTTTAATAGGTTTTTATCTTCAAATCTATCCTCACTAGATAGTGATCCGAGTCTATGTCCCTCTGCATGACCTAACATTTTTTATTAAGCTTCTGTGATTCTCATCTATGCAAACATGATCAATTTGATTCGAATATGCTACTTCAGGTGAGGTCCAGGTACCCTTATGTATGTCTTTTCTCTTAAAGAATGTGCTCATTATTTTCATTTTTTGTTCTTCTGTAAATTCAATCATTCTACGCCCATTGTCATTGCTCTCTAGGTGTTTACTTTCTGTCCCTACTATACTTTCATACATCCCTTCTCTCCCTATTTTTGCGTTTGCATCCCCTACCATATTCTTACTGTGTTTTTATTCAGCTTTCCGTAATTTTCTTCTAGCTTCTCATAAAACTCATCTTTTCTTCTTCTGTTTTTCTTCTGTTGGCATATATATTTAATATCTCTATGTTTATTTCTTCTCTAATTTTAATCATACATAACCTATCTGAAATTGCTTCAAATTTAGAAATTTTATCCCTCAAATTTTTATTTACTAAAAATGCTGTTCCGTATCGCCTTGTTTCGCCTCCGCTCGTAAAGAATAAATAATTTTCTAATTCCCATGTGTCCGTCTCCTTTATATGCGTCTCCTGTATCGCTATTATGTCCATTTTGTATCTACTTGCTTCTCTTTCTAGGATTTTTAATGATCCTTCCTCATTTAACCCTCTTACATTCCATGTTCCCATTCTCATTCCTCTTTCTTGATTTGTGCCTTCTTGCTTTCCGTCTTTCCCTGTCTTCCCGCTCTCCGTCCTTCTAGCTTCGTTCTGTATTTTTTGCTTTGTGTTCCTGGTTGTATTTATGTCGTTTCTTTTTCTCATAACCATGTCCATTGCCAGCCATCTTTCTTTTATGTTAAGTGATATATCTAGTTTTTTGCTTCCTTTTTTTCTAATCTGCTTGCATCATTATTCCATTTCCAAACCTCATTATCTATTACGAGTTTTTGATATCCTACTTTTGCTACCTTTCCTTCCATCCTTACTTCTTTGGCTTTCATTCTTAGTTTCCTTTGAATTTCCCTTTCTTTTTTGCTCATATCATCGTTAATATAGACTTTGGCTGCTCCTGCCTCCTTTAATTTACTTTTATTTTTCATTATCCTTATCTTGTCCTCGAAGTTTTTTAATTCTAATAAACATACATTAACTCCTATTTTCGTTACCCCTTCTGTACCAATCTCCATATGCATTGACTTTCTTATAAACTCTTCTATCTGTCCTTTAAGCTCATTCTGATCTAAAATGGGCTGCATCCCATCCAGTTATACCATATTGTAACATTGACTCCACCAAAGCGTAGTAAATTGTATTGTAATTAGCACAGCACATGCCTTAAGGTACATTTTTGATTGCATACGTAAACTGAGTTATATTTAATATTTGTATCCAGTTTTTACTAGTTTTTTATTCCTGATGAAGCTGTATGCCCTTCCTTTTTACATTCTGCTTCCACTCTGCATGAAGCTAAAATAATTTAAACAATAAATTAATATGAAATATTTAACGTACCTGCCATCACTGTTGGCGATTTATTTCCGGTCCATAAATTAAAAAATGTATATGTACCTACTCCAAAATTTTGCAAAAGTATCTATATTAACATGCGTTGGGATTTACTTTACCTCCCAATGTTTTATTACATTTAATGAAATTTAGCATTTCTTCATATTGTCATGCATTAGGTCTATTTTTACCCACTTTTAGGTACCTCTGTTTTAAATTTTAATTGCGTTAGTTGACAATTTTTGACATATGAGTGATAACAGATGACCTATGGGAAAAAATTAACTGCCATGAGATAGTTACCCGGCCATAATAACAGGCACGGATAACTGATTGTTCGATCATAGCAATCTTTCCATTTCGGTAAAGAGTTCAGTTATGTCCACCCAGTTATCCTAACTTAACTGCTATCGGTTACGTTAACCTGAATGTTCAATCATAGGCCTGAATGTCCCCCGTTTATCATATTGCCATTATAAAATATATAGAAAGTCCGAAGCCTTTACATTAGGCACTCAACAATAATCAGACTATGGAGGAACTTAGAAAGCAGCCATCTAGGGAAAATTTAATGTAAGCCGTTGGTTATACTGCATTTTAATCCCAGTATACAATTAAAACCAAAACAGAAAGTTTGTAATTGGACCATAGAAATCAAATGTTTCTATGAATTGGATGAAAAATTTCCATATTTTGAAATTTCCGCCCATTAGTCTGAAGCTACCCCGTTAGTACAACCAACTCATAAAAGCTAACTTACTGCAATATTACAAGACTAGCGTTTTCTCTATAAGTTGACTATTTACCTCTTTTGGTTTCCATAGGTTCTTTCCAAATAGCAGTAATCGGACTATTTGCCATGCGCAGTAGCAAAATTATAAATTATAGTAGTGCGCTTTTTCAATTTCACTTGAAAATCAAAATATTACTAATAATTACCGTTCAACCAGTTGTAGTATTATATATATGGTAATTCTAAACAAGCAATTATTTCATGTTAAAAAGACATTTTGCTACTGCGCATGCTTAATAGTCCGATTACTGGAAATTACTGCTATTTGGAAAGAACCTTATATATTTTATGATTTCTATGCATGGCATCGGAGGACTGCTTTTCAAAGGCTTGCAAGGCACCGCGTAGAGTGAAATAATTTTTGTATTATATTCTGTAAACTTTTGTAATAGGGTAGAGGGTAGTGTACACACAGTTAAAATATAATATATAATAATAATAATTGGTGCTGTTTTAGCTGTAAACTACTTAGAACTCGTGAGATCTAAGTGGTCTGTTACTTCCTGCTCGGCCTCAGCGGCTCGACTTGCAGGAATCGACCTATATTGCAGTAGGTACTTCGCAGATCTCGCGCCCTGGGTGACGCGCCATTAAATCTATAAATGATACTGCAGGATACAACTACTCCGCGGACTAATGCCCCGACCGGCATTGAATTACACTTGCATGCAGTATCTAGCTGTGGTGAACCTACATATAACTGTATAACAACCAGTTCAATTGTCGGTCATCTCACCTATGTCATACTGATGAGGGCTAACAAGCCCGAAACCGGTCCATATCTGGTGAGAGAGCCGACAGGGGTTCTTGGCTGTTCACACAGATACTGCAGGTGTAATTCAATGCCGGTTGGGGCATTAGTCCGCGGAGTATAGTTTCCTGCAGTATCATTTATATACTTAGAACTCGTTTAAATCTAATCTCTTATACAAATTGCTTTTATTATTTCAGACACTCACAATCTTAAAATTCACGAGATTTGCACCTCACAGTTCATTTTCGGCTATTTTGTTTTACTTAAAGTGGCATGAAATTGTCTAAGCAGCTGACACGACAACTGTCTCGAGACAGCTTTTTTGCCAGTCGGCATTGCCTGTGATTGTTTCAGAATAGTAAAGGAGGAAACGCACTAGGCGATCGTATTTTGACGCGCCGCGTACCAGGCTAGTCTCGTACTGGTGTGGTGAAAAATCTTCTAATGTTTTTAAATGTAGACGTTTGTCGCGTCGCGGTGTCTCCGAAAACTGTTTGGAGAATTTCGGTCAGTTAAGTCAAATAAAAGAGCTAATAACAATACATATTACACATAACATATTTTGACATCTAAATAGTGCAGTACAACAAGCCGGAAGCACATAGAGAATGATATATGCGATTGATTTTGTAAAAGTCGGTGGTCAGCTAGCACAGAGCGCTCTGGATAGACCGGAACTTCATAGTGCTAGTGCGTTCTCTTCTTAAGCATATACATGCCATTATTTATTGACGAGTCTATGCAAGTGCCAGTTTTACTTGTCTGTGTAAACCTCGGGTTACAATCAGAATAATAACTCGATGTCGGCTCATTTGATGTTTTTTGGCGGTTGAAGTCATGTTTTTGGTATATAACTTTGGGCGCTTTCTGCAAGACGAGTCGCTTAGGTTGAGCACAGAGTAGCAGACCATTTATAACTCACATGGGCATATACCTTTTTAGATATATACATTCACTTCATTATTGATTAATAATAAAAAAATCCTATACAGTTACTTGAATTAACTTATTCTTCCATTTAGGTCAAAGAACATCAATTAATAAACCTAAATCATGTACCAAATTTGGTTATTCTAAGTTAAAGTAATTCAAATATTATTTTTTTCGAAATGCTTGGCTCCAATTTGGCCTGTAACTCCGCCTGTGTGCAACTTTGTATATAGGTATGTTTGGTTAAATTGCAATGTTTTGGAACTCCCTATATGCTCCTGCTCTGTGTCGGTTTTTATGCGGAACACCCTGTATAATTCGAACTCAGGTTAGTTCATCAATTCTTCAGTGTTCCGACAATGTTGACTAAAATCGCAATTATATCCATATTTCCATTTATATCCATTTTATTAATCTAGAATGCCTATTTCTTTGGTCAAGTTTAAATGCAAGCAATTTTATTTATGAGTTTCAGCTGTAATATATAATATTGCTTTTAGATGAAATTTCTTAAAATTGCGCAAAAGCTAAAAGAACGAGCCACTTTCATGCGAAGCATAATTCGTACAAAGTCCGTATTGCAACCGCACCTTGAGACATTTGATAGTATTGTGATATAGTATAAATGACGTCACGTATGTGTATATTGTGTTGCCTACATAAATTTCAAATAATACTAGAATTCATATTTAATACCTATATTTTAATTTTTATAGAAGCCGCATTGAAACACCGTTCTTATTATTTAAACCTGAAGTTCGGTGGTCTATTTGCAGAATATAAAATTATATAATACATATACCTAGATACCTACTTATTTTTAAATTCTTGAATATTATCCAATTCCCAATTCAGTTGGTAATGCTACCTTGACTATTGTACATTGTGGAAACAGCTGTTTTCGAAATGAATGCTACACACACTGAAAAATCAATAGACATACACAGCATACACATTTAGTGCAGCCTTGTACTTCGGATATATAGTTTTTATTTGATTCAGATAAACTTTTGACAGTACGAACTAATAAGTTAATCTAATTTTAAGGCTATCGTATTTCTTTATTTTTTATAGCATGTTAAGTCGGTCAATAGTCAATAGTACATTAGTATAAATTTCGATGCGTTGGCGGCACGACATCGCGTATTGCATAAAAGTGCAGTTCCTTGCAACTAAATTATTTGGTTAAAAATACATCATTGGTGATTTTAGGGAATAGATCTAACAAATAAACAATCATTTCTCAATAGTGAAATAGACCAATAATATGTCGTCTACACGTTTATTATCTCCACTCCATCTTTATAGCTACAGCAATGGTTTTAACCTGCGCCAATCGAGCTGTACGTCATTCGGCAGGCATAAGTCAACTGTGGGGTTTTTGTGGTTTACAACGTCTACATCTCAAAAACAAAACTGTCGCGCCATGGCGAGTCAAGCACATCCTACATTGTCTTTGGATAATTTAAATCCCAATATCAAGGTTATGGAATATGCGGTCCGAGGACCTCTCGTTATTAGGGCAGGAGAGATAGAAAAAGAACTAGAAAAGGTAAACCAACACTGCTTTTTCGCTTCGCTAGCTTATGCAGCTTATTAAATATGTTGTTGCTTAGAAAATAGGCAACTGTATGCACTTTGCGCTTCAGGCGAGATTAAATCACACTTTCACTGTCTATAATTTAAAAAAACAATCTTCAATAAGTATTGATTATTTTAATAACAAAGTGTTTAACACCACTTGTTAAAATATTTTATTTGGGATTTAGGAGAATTATTTTTTATATGTACCTAGGTATTTAAACTGTTTGCATATGTTTTTATTATATTAAAACAATTGTAATAATTTAACTAGAGGCGCCCCCCTTCTTTTGTTAATATAATGCTGTGTTGATTCTTTTTTCAAAATTTTACATGAATGAACATTTTGTTTCCGGTAAGGTGATCCAATCTACTATATTATTAGGTAGGCATTTCTTTATTATGGAATTAATTTATTAAATTTTAGGCATCACTAACTTTCATATCTTATTAAAAAGCATGAGGTACCTAATCACTAATCAGTTGAAATTAATAAGCTAATTTATCTGCAAAAAATTAGATAGGTGTCTATATCTTTCTTAAGCATAGCTTCGTTATGGATTTTGATTTGCTGTGTCTAGATATCATGTATTTTTTATGTGATTATTCCATTAACTTATTCAATTAAAACAGTAATAGATACAAAATTTTTTCAAACCATACTTGTCAAAGATATTGAAAATATTTGAATATAAATTTACTGGAAATCACGAGGCGTGAAAGTACTTTTTTTACGTTCACATAAGATCCGTGTCAAGATCAAGGCGGCAGTGAAAATAAAGGTGATTCTTTTTTGCGTGAGACCCATATTGTTGTTTAGAGAATGGCTTCTATATGTTCACAAAGAGAACGTCTGCGATAAAAAAAATGAAACGAAATTTGCTAAGGAAATAATTGAAATAATCAAGTGATAGATAGGTATATATAATATACCAACAATCATTTATGTTTCTTATTTTTCTCACGAAAATTAATTTTGCTTAAAATTGCAGTTATACAAAATTTGAACTTGATTAAGGAAAAAAAGATTTAATACATAATGTGCAACCCGTACCGAGATGACATTTTACCCCTATTATAATAAGTCACCCCCTGCTCAGGCTTTTGCAGTAATGCAGAAAATTTTAATAATTTTTAGGACTTGCAATGATCTTTGCCCATCCTGACAAATTTTATGTAGATGCCCATCCTTAGTTCACATTTTTATTTCCCAAACTTTGTTTGGAATATTTTCATCAATAAATTTCTCTTTGTGAGTATAGTTAAAAATAATGATGTAACTAGTTTAGCTTACACTGTGTATGAAGTAATTACCTACTTATAATAAGTACCTGTTTAATCTGAATATGCTGTTATATTGACCCATTAACACTATATCATACTGACTTTAGATTCGACATAGTCGTCAATCTCGTCACTACTAAGTTATTAACATAAAATTAGAAAAAAGGAAATCTAGTGACGTCAGAATTAAGAGATGTTTGAGAAGTTGTCTACACAAATTTTTAAACATTCATGAGATTGTTACGCCAATGAGGCTGTTTCTTTAAAACACGTTTTAGTCTTGAGGTACATGCAATAATATATAATGACACTCCCTCAGAACTGTTCTTGAACTTCTGGAGGTATTCTGAGTTGAAATTTCATGAAATCTCTATTGGTGAGTGAAATAACTAAGAAGTAATGTTAAAAGTCGATTTCATTGCAAATACGTTAGCAGTTCAAAAGAAATCGCAAAATTCAGTTTAAAGAGTGCCATTATTATTGCAAACGATTGTATATAAGCATTTTTTGACATTGCACGGTCTGAATTGAAATACATGATGTAATCTGAGTAATATTTATTTTGACAGTTGTAAAAGTAACAAAGTATAGTATATATTTATAACCAATATCAGCCTCTACGGGAATTATCTTGGTTTTGATCTTGGTCACATGGAAATTATAAAGGTATTAAGATACAAATAACCTAATCATAGTTATTGGATATATGAAAACAAAAATGCTATGAATGTAGATAAATAATTAAGTACCTTATGTAATGATATTAAATCAAATCACATTCAGTTATATACAATATACAAACCGACAATATAGATATAGGTAATAAATCTTTATTAAGTAATCAATAGGTATTATCAACATACTGAGCTTTTCTCGATCTGAATGTCATGATTTGCCGAAAATAATGATCACATTTCACATTATTTAATACCACATGCATAATGTAGATTGAAAGCCATTAGGTAATTGATTATTATTATTGTGATAGTGGAAGTTTACTGTCATTGCATCATGATGCAGATTTGTAGAATAAGTTATGGTAATTTTGTAATATTGCCAAAAGTTTAAAATACGTAATACAAACTAGTACTAGCAAAGAAAATTTTCTTTCGCCAATATTCTAAAAATAAGTAAACATAGAGTGTATCAATGTTCTAGCTTTACGACGGGAAAATTCATACATACGTAATTTTTAAAGTGAGATAGAACAAAAAGAGCTATTAGTAATTATAGATTAAAAACGTGCTAATAAAGGTATGATAGAAAAAATATACGGGATTTACTAATTTCTTGACACTCTATAATGCCCAGTTATACGTTTTAAAATCATTCACTGATGAAAATCTTTGAATTAGTGAACTTGTATAAAAATGCCGCTTTACATTTAGACAATGGAGCATGCAATGCAATGAAAACTATTTTGCAGCAAAATCTTTCATGCAATATTGCAAGGTCATTTGTTTTACATTTATGCAATATATTGCCCATTGCCAAATTAGTAAAATGAAAATGATTTCGATCTGCTGGTCTTCTGCAAAACCATCAAAACATACCGGTGTTGTGTACTGTGGTGTGAAGTTTCAATCAACCTAGAGTTTCAATAGATGAAATAAAAAAGAAAATTATTATGGTTAATTGAGGTTAATTCACTTTTTACTTAATTCCTCGCTGTTAGTCTCTTGGCAGTGTAGGATGGCAAAACTGAATATTACCAGAAAAGGAACCAGAATTTCACGTGCAAAACAATCAAAATAGAGCAGACTCTATATTCGTGCAATGGACTGAAAATTGCGTCGGTTATTAATTTTAACTTTAATGCGCATGCATTTCTTTGCATACAATAAGAATTGAATAAATGTAAAGCGGTCTTAACAATAATGCATCTGTGGGATGTAACACCTCTCATTTAAATTTTCTAATTGAAATTGTTTACAAATGCAGTCTTAGTGTTAAAAATTAGAACTCGAAGAAAAACAAAACTATTTTCTTTTTTTAATTATTAAATTACACATATCTACCTACAGGCGCCATTATTTGACAAGCGTGGAAATTTCTTAAAAAAATAAATAGGAATTAGTTTTATAGATATCAATAAGAAAACTGAAACAATAGATGGCAGTAAAACTATGAAACTAGTGGACAAATAATGTTTCTTATTAAATAAATTATAGTTTAAAAAAACTAAAAAACACGCTTTAATAGCAAACCGAACTAAAAAGTAGAAAATAATTTTGAAGTATCAACAGTTTGTATTACAGCAATAGAACATTCCGACAATCAATTACGACTAATTAATTTAGAATAAGATTAAATTAGAAATTAAATTATTTATAAAATAATTCAATTATAGTAGCGTGGGACTAGCTGATCTAAAACTGTTCATTGAAAATTTCATTTTTTCATCTATTTTAAAATTTATACTAATTTAACATAGCATTTATAGAGATTGAAATACCTATAAGTTGGATACATACCTATTATAATTTTAATTCTCAGGTGGTTAGATGTTTTCACCAATATTTTCACATTTTTTTAAGAACAGGAAATTGATTGTTATAAGAAAATAATGATAATTGGTTATACGTATGTATATGCATACTATTTATTTTGTGAGATACCGGAAGTATATTTGTCAACCATACAGTGTTGAAATGTATTTTCACTTTTATTAGAGGATGCATGTGTTAATAGTTATTTATGGTATAAGTGTTTAAGTAACATTTTATCCACGCAAGAATATTTAAACGCGAGAACTTAGTTCGAGCGTTTAATATTTTTAAGTGAATAAAAGGCAATTAACACATAAATAAATACAATACAACGTTTTATCCATAATCACATCACAATCATATTTGTGGAATTTAATAAAAAAATATTCGCACGACTTAATATTTCTTAGTATTCAATGAAACACAAACTTGATACTGCAAGGAAAATCTAAGAAAAATATATCTTCACAAATTTCGACAGATGTTATGCGTTCCGAAAATCATGGCAACAATGCTACAAGAGTTGTTATTAACGAAAAGGAAGTTAAATGTGATAAAACAAAAAACGAAACGTCTATTACTATTAATGTAAATGTTAATAATATATTTGATTTATTATGTTTATTATTTTTTTCATTATTCTACTAGTGAAATAAAGTTACTTTACCCTCCTAGTGGAAAAAGTATCGCTTTAGACGGTTCATGTCTATAAAAGTCTGATCATAAGGTGATTGTGGAAAAATAAATTTATACTTTATTGATAACTAAAATTATTATTTTTTAAACACTTTTCACTTTACAATGGACGAAGTGTAGCTATGTGAGATTTGCAGTTTTACCTATTTTTGTATTTTTTAGAATTTTACTTGAGCGGTAGGTATCTGAAATTTTGAAATGTGTTTGTATTTTGTCAATGATGGAAAATAGAGGTATCCATCACCACTGTTTCCTATGATATCAGTAATATTTTAAATGCAGAAAAGTACGTTTAAAATATGCGCCTTTACGCCAAAAAACATAGGTACGTAATGTAAAATTTCAGCAACGGAGCATTATTCTACGTCTGTGGAAAAATGTTTGATTTTAATTTTAAATGTTTAATTATAATTAACTCAGCAATGTAAATTATTTTAATAGTTATGGTAATATGTCGTAAAATATGCTGTTGGGAATAGTCCAAAACTTAAAGTTCTTTATAAAATTGGCAGGCATTATAATATGTACCAAACCGAATATACATGGGATTTTGTTGTCTTGTTCAGCAAAATGTATATGTATAGTATACGTATGTTATTCATAGTCATAACAACATTAATGAACATTATTACATCATGTGAAAAATACGCTCCAGGAAGTAAATTTACGCAATTATTAACGCCTGCCTAACTTAATCAAGATAAAAAATGTACTCTGATGTGTCATAAACATGCACGTAGTAATATTTAAATTTCTGTGTAATACGCATACAACACTTGATCATAGGTTCCTGGGTTTAAAATGAATCGACTGATGCTAACTTAATTCTTTCATTCAGCTGCTACAGAGATTCAAAGATTTACAAAAAAAAAAAAATAATAATTCTTCAATGAATTTAATTTATAGCAAAAGTGACGCCATTAGTCATACTCTCCGATTTCCTACGTCACCAACGTTATGATAACATGGATATTTTTATTGAGCAGGTACAATCGTTTTCAATAATAACGACACTCTTTAAAATAAATTTTGCGATTTCTTATGAACTGCTGACGTATTTTTAATGAAATCTACCTTCAACTTTTAACATTAGTTCTTAGTTGTTTCACACCAATAGAGATTTAATGAAATTTCCAGAAATTCAAAAACTGTTTTGAAGGAGTGTCATTATTATTGCAGAAGCATGTACCTATCTGGCAGTGGCGTAGCGTGGACTAATCTAGACGTGGGCGAAATCGCATTAGGGAGGCCCTTTTCTTCCGCCATTGGATGCTGAATGAATTGAATATTGTGACACATAATAGGTTCTTTCTTTTGTTTTTCAGTGTAGTGTAAATTACACTACGCTAAAAATCAGCTGTTCAGCGCAGTGCAGAAGTGCTGCTAGAACCAAAGGAATAACAAAGTATGAAATGATGTAGCCAGAGAACAACCATGAGTGTGCAGTAATAAGATTAGGATATATTCTAAATTTTTTCCTAATTATTAATTATGGACGTCAAAAATGTTTTTTGTGATGATTTTTAGATAATAAATTAATAGATCTTCATTCAAGCTCGGCTAGCTCGAGTAATAGTGGTGATGAAGTAGAAACATTAATCACTTTTTTATTTAAAAGATAAAAACGAAATTCAATTAAACAATATGTAGAAGAAATTGTACCTAAATATTCTTATTAGAGATATTATTATTCTGATAAAGTTTTTAAATACTTTAGGATAAATAAATAAACTTTATTCGATTATTTGGTTCTTACAAGAATTGTGAAATATTCAAAAAACTTTCAAAGATTTGTTAAAGATAATGCAGGTTGCTGACTGCGCATGTCCAGTGCATTTCACTCCTGCTTAGCCTGGGGTAGATAAATTACACTAGTGTAACTAACACTGGGGCAATGGAATAAAAAAGTGTGATGTAAAATACAATACTCTCTTGCAAAGGAACGTTTTCTGGCTATTCAGTGCAGTTGGTACTACACTTTCTGTGCAAAGGAACAGACCTAATATCTACATGCAACGTCACAGTGTGCATCAATTTTAGTTCAAATATTTTCATATAATCGGAAGAAATTAAAAATAATTAAATTTTACAAAAAAATGTTAACGCTGTATCTTGAAAACAAAAGGCGATCGGACATTAATGTATATAACTTTATTTATTATTTTTTGGTCCTCTATCGCGTAATACTATGCATTGTAGTTTTTTCAATGTCACCCTGTATATTTTCAAGAAAAGAATGGTGAAAAATCAGAAAGTTTGTTTACAAAACTATTCATTTATGATGAAACTAGTTAAAGTAGTAAGTCTAGATGATCTGAAAATTTCATAATTA
Organism: Monochamus saltuarius; assembly: GCA_025584915.1. Taxonomy (NCBI): domain Eukaryota; kingdom Metazoa; phylum Arthropoda; class Insecta; order Coleoptera; family Cerambycidae; genus Monochamus; species Monochamus saltuarius. Next base: position 45,497,486 of record CM046721.1, on the reverse strand, counting down.
TGAGGTGTTTAAATACTAACAATAATAATTTTTTGTAATCTCTTCAGTACTAAAAAATATGTCGATAACAGAGCACACTCAGCAGGGTGTGCAAATTAATTATAGTAAGTGTGGTAAAGCCTCGGTAAAGCTTATTCTTAGTAAGGTCTTTTAGGGTGCTATTCATACTATTTAGAGTTCATGGCGTTCGGTTTTAAATCACCCCTAAGGGGGTCTTGCGCGAGGCCCCTTTAAGTGCGAGGACGTGGGGAGGGGCCGCTTCGCCCACGCCTAGCTACGCCACTGCTATCTGGACGTATTTTGAAGTTTTTTTCTTATTGAAAAATGTTCGTCGGATGAATAGTCACAATTACAAAACCTGTTTATATTGATAACTTCGTTGTTTTTGAAATATCAAAATTAAATTTTGTACTTCATCCTCTGGTGGCACATTTTTTAGGGCAATTTTGACACAAACTATTAACTCGCTACCTTTTTTTGGTCATGCCTATGTTTGATTGTATTGTTTTTTTTCTAGATCAAGCGTCTCTTTCAGTTATTTCTTCTTGCAGAAATTTGACTAAAGACTTGGTTTACGTGATATTACAATTTCTTTAGATAAGTAATGGTAAGGGCGATGATACACAGAGAGGTTTTCACAGTTAGCGGCGCATGGTTCATACCATGAGCCGAGACGTTTTTAAAAAACGAACGGCGACCAGCAGCGCTGTGTGTTTTATGGCTATTTTCACCGCATTGCCTTTTAAGTGTAGTTAACTAAGGGCGGTTAAAATTTTAGGCCTAGTTTAAAACAGTTTCCACCGCACAATTATTAAGTTTCATTTGTAAAGTCTACCTAAAAGCTAATATTCATAATTTTTCAGGTAATTATTTACATTAACGTAAACCTCTCCAATCTTAACAAAAAATTCCTACCCCCCTATTTTCGAGGGTGCTGATCACGAATCTGAAGTCAGATTTCGGTGCTCGCATGTAGTTTTCGAAAAAAAAATTTTTCAAAATTATAACCTCTATTTATACGTTACATTAGGTTGAAATTGCAATGTACATCTCTGCCTTCTTCATTTCACGATGACGTCACACTGTTGTCAAAATATATAGGAGTTATATTGCAATTTGAACCTAATGTAATGTCCGTTTTATTGGCGATACAGAATTATTACATACTAAAGATTAAAAATAAATGTATTTTTGTAATTTATCAGTGATTCTTTTAAGAGCTTACATATTACTTGGAAATTCAAGATCTTCTTCAATTAAGGTCAAAATGTGCTTCTGTTTCTTTATACAGCCGGTATCTTCTAAAAAAAGTTAAATTATCCATCGTATGAAAGTGATCACTTCTCTCATACACTTTTCGAGGAAACCCATACTCTATTATTTCTAATATATCTAAATCATTATTAAATATATCATATTCATCATAGTTCATTTTTTTTGTTTATTTTGGAGTGGAAATAATAAAACCAAATTATTGAATTAGGTTATGTAGAACCTTTAAGTATCGTTAAAAGAGATAAGCCTAGAATTTCGAGGGCTTATATTTAAGATTTATGTCGGGTTTAGTAAACGGTGGAAGGCAAATTGTATTTTTAAGGTTCCTTAAAGCGTAAGCGTAGCTTAAAACAAACGGTGGAAATGACCATTAGCTACATATTATAACCAGAGCTTAATTTAAGCTGTGCTATAACTATAATACTATACGAGAGTCGTAGTATCATGTGCTATAACTATCTAGCACTTTTATGCTTTTAGTAAACAACAGCCGGGTGATCGACACGGTTGCTGAGACAGGTTACTTTTTTGTATAGATATTATGAAAAAATGTTTCTATTTAAATATATTATTAAAAAAAAAACTTTATTTAAAGTTGTTTAGAAATCCCAGTATCGTTAAAATTAGTAGATTTTATTAGTGAAGTATTTTAAATTAAATTTCAAATATCATTTAATATAAGTGAAGATTGGTATTGTTAGGTGTATGATTTGGTTTATCTGTTTAGTTGTTTATATAAATCCTACTTCATATCGGATCGGTCAGTGGTCGCGCGGTTTAAGGCGTCAGTCTTGAATCGAGGTAACTGGATCGCTGTGGGTTCGACCCCCGCAGCCGGTAGACCGTATATAAGCTATATTCGTGGAGAGATTGGCACCCTCTCTGCGAGTATGGTAGGGTGGAAGAATGTTGGCTTGAGTCAATGTGAGAGATTGATACCGGTTGACATTTGACCCCCCCCTAATTAATGAGGTTTTCCAGGTTTCCCTCATTCCTGCACTGAATGATGATTAGGGCCTACCAACGTAAGTCGTTCCTGGGCGCAAATGCGGCTTGCTTAATAATAATATGCCGCCCCCTCTCCCGCACAAGTCTTCGACTTCTGGGCTAATCCTCGTGATTAGAATGAGGGGTAGAGATATTATTATTATTATATAATTCGTCAGGGGCGTTTCTACTAATACAGGGGGTGAACCATTGGACGTAACTGATTATGATTTGTTGCCTTGCACCTAATACTATATAACTATGTATAAACAATAACTAAAACACTTACTGAGCTTAGGTCAGGATAGAGTTGATGTCTAAATCGCCCACTGGCATGTAGCTCTCGTAACAAGCTCAGAACCTTTCAACAAATAAGAGAGAAACACATGAGTACCCAAGCATACCTTCACATTCTCTAAACAATCAACATGTACTACTTGCCAACTAGTAAATATATTCTCTCTCAGACTGCAGCTGGATATCAACAACACAACAATGTGCACTGACCAGACCTCTGCAGAGATAGTTCATAGCAAGACTAGGTCTTAAATCAGAACCAGACCGCGTCACACGCAGCTAGCGGCCCCCGAGATATCCCCCGCTCATCGCAGCTAACGGACGGACTGTATCACTGCAGCTAACAGCCTTAGGATACCCCATACCTCAAAATACCATGTCACACGCAGCTAACGGCCAATAAAAATACAAAACAATAATAGGCAGGCCTCGTCAGTAATACACTATCATTCATAATCTCAAATATTTAATTAATCAACTACTAACTTATCCAATAAACATTTGTTAAGCATGCCAAATAGGTACCCAGTGATGTAACTCACCTAATAGTCCAACACAACACAGGTTACTAAAACAAATGTCTAGTCCACTATTTAATAACTTAATTTAATATGCACGCACACATTCACCCTTGAACTGTCTTAAAGTAATAAAGTCATTGTCCACTGCAAAAATCATTTAGGGTCCCACTAAACACTTCAAACAACGTTCCTATTCATTTTTATCTGTGTTTATTTTAACATGGTCCCTTCTCAAGTCAGGTAGTCGTTCCCTGAGTGAAATTGTCCCGCTTGCTAACTATATACTTCTAACATTCGGCCATCCTGTTCATACCTCGCCCCGAGGTATTGTCCTCGTCATCCTCATCTTCACTCGAACTCGAAAGGATAACACCATCTTCACCACTTTCAGAATCAGTATAGTCAGATACCCCACCATTTGGTATCCACGTTTTCATCTTGTCCACTGCTACAGTTCTTTGGTATTTGGACGATCCCCGTGTTCGGTAAGTTCCATTCATATCAGTCACCACCTATCTATCATCTGGTAGTACCTTATGAACCACCATCGGCCCACTATATTTAGGTAAAAGCTTTCTACTTATACTAGAGGCAATTTCGGCCTGTTGAACTAAGACAACATCTCCCAGTTTATACACCCTTGGCTTTTTCCGTTTCGTATCATAACGTTCCTTTTGCTTCTCTTGGTCCTTAGCAATTCATTCTGCAACTTCTTGACGCAATATTGTCATATCATCTACCATCTTTGGTATTTCCTCTATTTCTTGAGCTAGTATCGGATTTACAACTCCTCTAGGTTGATACCCATACAAAAGTTCAAATGATGTCTTTCTTGTGCCCTTACTGACAGCGGTGTTGATTGCAAATTGTAACTTAGTTACCTGCTCATCCCAACGGTTTTCTTCTGGAGTGGATGTCAGTAAAGCGCTCAGTATAGTTCGGTTAAATCTTTCGTTTTGACCATTTGCCGTAGGTGTGGCTACCGGCATTAAATATTAATTTTACAGTTCTATCCTTGCAAAAATCTTTAAATCGGTTAGAGGTAAAACTTGATCCTTGATCACAAACCAGCTTGGCAGGTAAACGATAATGAGAAAAAGTTTCTATTAAGAACAGTGTTACATATTTTGTGGCAGTTGATCTGACCGCCTTTAAAACAACATATTTGGTAAATGAATCCACCAACGTAATTAAATATTCCTTTCTATGTTTGCTTTTAGGGAATGGTCCTAGGTGATCTATGTGTACCATGTAAAAGGGTACTGCTATTTTCTCTATTGTGTGTAAGAAACCTTCTTGCGGACCTGCTACTTTCTTACTGTAAGGCAAGATATACATTTTATATATTTTTCAACATACGCCTTCATGCGTGGAAACCAATAGTGTTCACATAATCGATGCAGAGTTTTCTCTACTCCAAAATGGCCCATTTCATCGTGTGCTGCACGTACAATTTGATGTCTCACACCTCTTGGGATGACCCATAATAATCCGCGAACTGTGATTCTATACACTCTACCATCTCTTAGAGCATATTCTTTATAGACACTACGATCGTGGTCAGTCTGCGGTGGTTTTGGTAAAACTTCTCTGACATGTTTAATTTTCTCGTCAGTAAGTTGACCTGAAAGAACCCAATCAGCTTGGTCAATTCTCAGGATTTCTTCGGTGGGTTGCTCTGATCTGGAGGGATTTCTACTTAACGAATCAGCATGTTTCATTCGCTCGCCAGGTCGATAATGTACTGAAAATGAAAATTCTTGCAGTTGAAGCCACCAACGAGCTATACGTGGTATCATCCTTCTTCGAACTGCTTGTTTTTATAGCATTGCATTCCCAGAGCGTAAACTCTAAATTTTCGCAGTTTCTCGACAACTGCCAGTGTTTCCAGTTCATAGGAATGGTACTTTTCTTTAAAGAATTTGGCGTTGGGGCCAATCGGTTGTGAAACTGGTCATAAAGTAGCTTCCTTAGAAGTTGTTGGCTTTTTATGCTGTTTAATAAAGTACCTATGCTCCTCATGTCCTTTCTTATGGCAAAAACTGCAAACTTTGGTAGTTGTGGTATTCTCCGTTCTGCACTGGTAAGATTTATGACCAGTTTTACCACAATTGAAACATTTCATTTCTGCTAACTTTGATCTATTGGCTATGTTTCCATCTTTTTCAATGGACCACTCTTTATGATCTCCTTTTGGATCGTTTGTCGAACCACTGGTATTCTTTAAAGATCTCAAATTAAGTAAATAAATTCTCAGGTTCAGTATAATTCCCAGCGCGAGCAGATGTTTTTTCTTGAAGGCCATGTTTAATACAGACAACAGCGTCGGTGCCCTGTATATTTCCACAATTATTGATTAGTGATAATTTCTCAAAATAATATCGGGTATAAGTTTCGCCAGAAGTTTTCCTACGCTTCATCATTTCTTCTAGCTTTTCAGCATAATCCCGAGAAGTTGGAAAAGCCCGCTGCAATTTTTCTTTCCATTCTGCCCACGAATATTTGACAGACTGAAGGCTACGGTACCACGTCTCCGTTGACCCCCGTAGTTTAGCTATAGCATAATAAATTGTCGCATTCTCCGACCAAAGGAATACCTCTTTCAACTCATCCACCTTATTACACTATACTACTACATCCTGTTGATTATCTTATGGATCAAAATACGGAACGGCATCACCCTTAAAGCTTGTTGAACTGCGACCTTGATTTCCCAATTGAGATAAGATGTCGCACATGACAAATTTTCGCTAAATTCACTCGCTTTTTCAACGATGGGAGCCAATTCTCGCCTCGTTTCAAAAGAATCAAATTCAGATGACTCAGACCGGGCCTGCCGTGTTCTTTTTGCAGAAGGGCCACCAGTTTGGCAACGGCGTTTTCCCCTGTTTATAATTTCAATTTATCACACAAACAATTAAAAATAAACTACAGTACGTTAATGGCTGTTATCCCACTTCTGATATCTGTTAGGTGTATGATTTGGTTTCTCTGTTTAGTTATTTATATAAATCCTACTTCATATAATTCCTCAGGGGCGTTTCTACTAATACAGGGCGTGAACCATTGGACGTAACTGATTATGATTTGTTGCCTTGCAACTAATACTATATAACTATGTATAAACAATAACTAAAACACTTACTGAGCTTAGGTCAGGATAGAGTTGCCGTCTAAATCACCCACTGGCATGCAGCTATCGTAACAAGCTCAGAACCTTTCAACAAATAAGAGAGAAACACATGAGTACCCAAGCATACCTTCACATTCTCTAAACAATCAACATGTACTACTTGTCAACTAGTAAATATATTCTTTCTCAGACTGCAGCTGGATATCAACAACACAACAATGTACACTGACTAGACCACCTCTGCAGAGATAGTTCATAGCAAGACTAGGTCTTAAACCAGAACCAGACCGCGTCACACGCAGCTAGCAGCCCCCGAGATATCCCCCGCTCACCGCAGCTAACGGACGTATAGGATACCCCATACCTCAAAATACCGTGTCACACGCAGCTAACGGCCAATAAAAATACAAAACAATAATAGGCAGGCTTCGTCAGTAATACACTATCATTCATAATCTCAAATATTTAATTAATCAACTACTAACTTATCCAATAAACATATGTTAAGCATGCCAAGTAGGTACTCAGTGATGTAACTCACCTAATAATCCAACACAACACAGGTTACTAAAACAAATGTCTAGTCCACTATTTAATAACTTAATTTAATATGTACGCACACATTCACCCTCGAACTGTCTTAAAGTAATAAAGTCATTGTCCACTGCAAAAATCATTTAGGGGCCGACTAAACACTTAAAACAACGTTCCTATTCATTTTTATCTGTATTTATTTTAACATCTCAAGTCAGGTAGTCGTTCCTGGGTGAAATTGTCTCGTTTGCTAACTATATACTCCTAACAGTATTTTAATATTATATTTATGTATACAGAATGTTTTCTATAGTTTATGCTATGCTATAACTTACGGAGGTTGTTTTTTTGTTTATTTTAGAAAAAAAAAATATGAGTTAAGAATTGAAGCCACTGGTTTTCTGGCACTTAAAGGTAAACATAAACAAAACATATTTTTCCGATTATATTTGCAGTTATTTTATAAACAAGGATAGTGTAAATAATAATATAAATATTAAAGCTAAAGTCTGGTAAATCATAACAGCCGTGCTTTTTAACGACGCGATTTAACAAATGATGCTACAACAAATGCAATTTACATAAAAGTTTCTCCTTGTTAAATAATCGTATGATTATTGTATGTTAATTATACCACAGAAGAAGTAATTGGAAATTCCGGTAACATTAATAATAATGATAAGCGTCGTCTTATCTAAAAACAATGAACTATTATAGAACCTCGAAAAAATGAATTTAATATATAATATGTTTTCTTTTTATCTGCGTAAACTTAATGGTTAAAATTTATTTCTACACTATTTTGTAAATATCTAGCCATGATTCCTATAATGCCTGTAGGTTCGTCCCGCAAAACAGGAACATTTTCCTAAAACGTTTCATATAAGTACAACCTACATTTTAATGTAATTATTAATTCACAAATTATCATTCAATGCCAATTTCTCGGTACGACAGCAGTGGCGGCTCATCGTATGAAGCAACTGAGGCCGGGCCTCACTGTAAAATTTGGCTTTCACTGTATATTTTAATACCCCATAATTTCCAATACGATTGCCTACTACATTTATCAGAAATCAATGTAACGAACTAAAATAATTGCTTCAATTTTAGCCCTCGTATGTTATAACGTACCTTCTGTTTCTACCCGCGTGGTGTGTCCGGGTCACCCACCAATCCCATCACAGTGAGGCCCAATTTTCCGAGCTTCAAATTGCGTCGCACATGCCTAAACGTTATGGTTTCCCCCACCATGCGAGACTGTTAAAATCGATGTTTTTCGCTCCATGTCCGCTCGAGACTGAGGCCAGATTTCTGGCGCCTCAACTCAAGTTTTTAGTTCAATAGCAAATGTTGATGTGATAGTGGCTAGTGACCGTAGGGAACTTGTGAACTGTAGATTATTTACGTGTGTGTCGCCATTAATCGATTGTTCGAGTGTTAATACTTTTATTTATGTATTTTGAATTTCCAGTGGTTAGTCTTAGTGGTTGATTAGTTGAATTTAACTTCTTAAATATTCTGAAAATTAGATGGTAAGCGCAATGGTAAAGTTTTAGGGACAAGGAAGGTAGGATTAATTTAAAGAAATAAAAAACAACTAACAGAATATGAACTTAATTTAATTATATATTATCGATAGGCTCGTCGATAATTATTTATAATAATGAATCCCTCTCACGATATTGTTTTATCTCTATTTGAACCGCCTTTCTCAATACGTAATGAAGTAGAGAAACAACAAATTTTGAATAGTAGGCCAACGCTTTAAAATATCCCGAATATGCAAACAAATTTCCGGAAAAATCGTTTGATTGTTTACTACAAATGTATCCACACATAATTGACAGATAAGTTGAAAAACGAACTTTAGGTTTTGTACAGAGATAAACAATTTTATAATTTAGAAGTTCAGAAAACAGTAAAAATATTATATAAGGAATTTAAAATGATATTTACAAAACATACATATTATTTTGCTTAGTTTTAACAATTCCTGCAACAAGTGTTTCAGAAGAATGAAACTTTCGTGCCTTAAGCAAATTAAGACTTACTTAAGAAATACGATGACACAAGAGCGCTTAAACAATTTATCGATGATAGCTATAGAAAAAGAACTGTTGCAAAGTTTTAGCGCCGATTCCCAATTTTATGAAGACATTATAAATAAATTTGCGAATTTAAAAGACCGACGAATAGACTTGTTTTATAAGAAGTGAAAGTATTACAAATTTTTTGGTAAAAATGGCTTTGTTTTGTGTGTAAATAGATAAGTAGTTGAAAATTGGTTTTTATATTTTTTCATATTTTTTTAGTGTTTTAAACACGTAGGAACAATTTTTTAAATTATTAGATGCTGAAACATATTTTTTCTATTATTTATATTGTAAATACAAATCGGAGTTCTGATGTTATTTAGTTTTTTTAATTTATGGTTAAGGATAGTAGGGCTATTGGCGAATACCTCCATAATAAAAAATGGTCAACGCGTCAAGGAATAGTTGGGGTGACGTATAAATTTATTCCTATTTAGGTATTATTTGGGCCTCAGCTCTTGCAGCTACCACGAGCCGCCACTGTACGACAGTACGTGTTTTTAACATCCAGTGGCAATACAACCACAGACCACTAACACTTAATAAACTATACATATAATTCAGAAATCTTACTGCCTGCTTTTATACATTAGATAGTTATTGGACATCCCTTTAAAACTGCATAATACAGTATTTAGTACGACTTTATTCAAATACTGCTTATCCGTATTTTGTTCAGAAAAATATAGTTATTGGTCAATAATTTATCGCAAGGGATTTCCTTGTTCTTTTGTTTATATTTCTCAATTTTTGCCAATTTAATGGTGAAGACTATAAGGCAATATATTAAGAACATCATAAGTTTACTTATCCTCATTTAATTTTCTTTTATTTATGTAGGAATAATTATTTTTACCAACAACGTTCATATTAATTCAATAATAGAACATGCATTTGATATATGTCAGATGCCATAAATGGCATAGTGGCAGAAAACAGGCAGATAACAATCGTTTTGGAGGCCAGCTAACATCGATCGACAAGCGTCATGTTGCGCGGTCAAATCTTCGAAATATAGATCAAATGACATGCACATTATTTTCTTTGATTACAAAGAAAAAGATGTTTATCATGAATTCCTTCTCCAAGGTCATACAGTCAATCGTGTTTTTATATTATAAGACGATTGTGTAAAATTATTCGGAGGGAGAAACCTGAAGTTTAATACGGTGGTGAATGAACATTCTCCACTCTTGCTTCTGTTTATTCGATACCAGTTATTTTCGATTTTTACACAAAAAATTATATGACAGTTCTCAACATTTTTATTCTCCAATCTCAAGCCTCCCCTCAAGCAACGATGATTTAACATAACTGAGGAAATAAAACTAAAATCACAAAATGAGCTAAAGGATTCCGAATTAAGACGTATTTTCTACATGTTTTCATTAGTGAAAGCACCATGGGATAGGTGTTTGACTAGGTAGAGATAAAGGGATAAGGTAAACAAGTCAGAAAGAACCGCGCACAAAACTATTTGTAAAAGCTTTTCTGTCAGAAACTTTTAAAATTTTGGAATGAGGTATAATTATCATCTCTAAAAAAATCATCATGGACACAAATCACGAAAATGGATAGATTTTGAATTACAGTTATACGAAAATTCTGTATTTATTGTAGATAGTAAAATACAGTAAATGGTTCTTATAAAAACGTGTTTATAAGATAGATTTATTTTGTATGCATTGTAAATGTGCATGGTTTGGGTTGGTATGTGGTATGTATGTAGGTCGGTGGATGTGGATTGTTATGAGACCTACCTCATTATAAAGTTTCAAAACATTCTTACCAAAAGGTTTTTTCCCAGTGGTTTTGTCAAGGTTAAAAAAAATAAAATTCTGGAACAATTTGATCAAAATTCATATGACTACGGATGGAAATACTCACAAAGATACTGTCAGTTAAATTTGTTAAAATATGCGCTGAAATGTTGAATATAAAATGGTTTCATGTGCTATTCTCTTAGTTTTCCTAAAACGAAGCGGTTTATTTCCACAAAAGATATCAAGATATACGTTGAGTATTTAGAACTTGCAGGGCAACAAATGTAAGTTGGATCTTTAGTTTGACAATTTCCATTGCCATTTTCTCGAGGTTGGTCGATACCATGCATTACAGACATCATTCTGAACCAAAGGATGTGCAAATACACATAACCGAACATTTAAGTGACAATCCAGTATATCAGTATATTTATATAATCTTTTCTTCTTTATAACGATGAATGTTTAGATTTAATTAATTGTTACTGTTTAATGTTATACTAGCACAGAACCAGTTAAATTAATTGATTTGTATTCAATTCATTTTGTAAGGTTTCAAAATCCGATGAGTTTTCAAGGGCGGCATCATATCTATCATTTGTCTGGAATTGATCATCAAGGTGAAAAAAGATTGCTGATTAAATAAAAAATCATATATTTTTCAAAAATGTTTGTATTTTCAACAGTGATGATGATAAAAAGCAGCTACTTATTTTGAACAGTGAGATAACATTTTTCCTCCTAAAAATATAATATTCTGATTGTTACGCACGCCACTGATGGAATGTTAAAAAATTATTTTAATCGCAAAAACATTTTTTGCACATTTACTGTCCAAAAGTCAGTGATAATTGTCTTTTGTCATCTTCTAAGAAATTAATTAATGGAGGGTATAATGTTATAAATTTATTTACTTATTTTGACCTTTAGAGTACGTCCTTAGAGGATTTCCTGCCGAAACACCCTGAATAAATTATTTTTAACTATACATCATACGTATAGGTACTAACAGCCATAGGTACTTAAAAAATATTTTTATAGATAGGTACCATTATACCTACTTATACAAGGTGTCCAGAAACTCTCCTGACAAATGAAGACCGGAGATTCCTCAGATAATTTTAAGACAATTTAATCCAATTCACCTAGTCCAAAAATGCTTCCTAAGAGAACTAGAGCTCTTTGAAGATGGCGCCTTGTAAATAGTTTTGTTTAAATACCTCCAGAACGTCTCTACTTAGAAAAACAAAAACTAGTATGCTTGTTTAGCCTTCAGAGATGAATTGATTCCATCAATTGCGAATTTCTAGTACCGGTCATAGGCGTCCGTTTTGGGTAGGTCAACGGTTATTTTAACGCATAACTTTTTTGTCTTTAACTTTTAAGCATTTGTGACACTAGATTATTAAATTTTCAGGTATTCTAGTACTAAAAGGTACTCTTACTTTAAGTCATTAGGATACACCGTTTTCTAGAAAAATGGATTTGAACATTTTTTGTTAATAATCTAGTGTCACAAATGCTTAAAAGTTAAAGACAAAAAAGTTATGCGTTAAAATAACCGTTGACCTACCCAAAACGGACTCCTATGACCGGTACTAGAAATTCGCAATTGATGGAATCGATTCATCTTTGAAGGCTAAACAAGCATACCAGTTTTTGTTTTCTAAGTAGAAGCGTTCTGGAGGTATTTAAACAAAACTATTTACAAGGCGCCATCTTCAAAGAGCTCTAGTTCCCTTAGGAAGCATTTTTGAACTAGGTGAATTGGGTTAAATTGTCTTAAAATTATCTGAGGAATCTCCGGTCTTCGTTTGTCAGGAGAGTTTCTGGACACCCTGTATAAATCATATTAATATTTACATTTATTATTTTTACATAACTTTTTTGTTTAAACTTATTAAAATAAATATTTAAGAAGGAATTATTACATTATCATTATTTATTCATATCTTAAGTATTTAAATAGACATAATTCAGTACTTTCTTATATAAATAAAAAAAATATGTTTTAAATAGACTGTCAACTATTTTGGGCTAGTTAATTTCCGTAAAATTTCCTTAGTTGCATCTGTTTTAAATATTCACCTTCTAAACGCAAGATAATTTTAAAAATAGCTTGACTGTAAACAAAACTAAGATATATTAGAGAGCGTCATATGTTCTAGCTAGATAATATGATGATACAACCGGCAGATAAATATATTAAAAGAATCAAAGGGTTTGGTAAAATGTCATTTATGTATGATTTAAAATAGAAAATTATTTTGAAAGTTCAGATTATTACATGTCTTCGGATAAAACAGGGGCCACTCTATTAAAATGAAGAAAGATATAAATGATCGTCAAGTTTTAATTTATTTATTTACGTTATGTTTAAATAGTTGATAAAAAGAAACATTCAGTTTATTTAAATTTTAGTTTTTTATTCTTTTAATATTGTATATTCAATATGATGAATAATTTTGATACTTATTTATAAACTACTAAACTTATTCCTAGTTGCAGAATATTTGTGATGCTACTGTTAGAAGATCATCTGCTCGTTTCGATACTCATTATTTAATTAACTAAGTCCAACTGTTTAGCAGTAAATCGACCCTAAATTGTTATTACTATTTTTTACGGATTACTGAAACAAAGTATCAGCGTAGGTTTTCTGTTAAGCCTGGACCACGATAATACGGCTCGATGGATAGGTCGAAACGGATCCTTAGTGTGGGAATTTCAATTTCCAGATATAAACCCTATGAATTTTCTGCACGCGATTAGGAAACACCCTGTATATAAAAAATATTGAATGAGTTATGTCAGTGAACAAGTACCTACTTAGTGTATATTAAAACTATAAAATCTTATCTAATGTAATTAATGTCAAATAACTTACATCACTCTGAGGTAATTTATTTCAATTTTTAGGTTGTTTACATAGTGGTTGCACAATATCTGTACTTGCATGACATATATAGATTCCCACAGAAAATGATCATGTTAACTTTTTTATTCTTGATTCTATGTAAAAAGTTTTCTATAAATGCTGAAACCGTTTTAAAATAAGTAGTGATGGTGCAAATTTACTTAAGAGCGCCATATTCTTGAAATAGTGTTTTGTACAAGCACAAGTAATTTTAGACATTTAGGAACTGAATAATATAGAGTTTAGCAAATAAGAATGTTATCTTATGCCACCTGCGAATATTCAAGGGTACCGAAGTAAAATCGATATATAACGTCAGAAAGTGATCTATCCGGCTAATTTTTAAGTAGGTACCTACTGAAATCTTTCAAAAATACGTATTTTTGTTAAATTCAACTATAAATGTAAACATTATCATAACTTCATAACATACTTACATAGTTCTGCATAAGATGTTATAATAAATATATGAAAATAGTTGTTAAAACGTGGGGTTAGAATAGTAAAATAATGTGTGTCATACAAATGCATTTTAAAAGTTATTATATCATTCGAGGAGAATTTAAATAGTAAAAGTGGATAAACAAATTTAATTTTTGATATTAGTTTTGTTCTACATGTTTTATTTTTCGAGGCTTCCAAACCACAAATTTGATCATTTTACGGCGAGAAATACGGCGACCTTAAACAGGCGTGTGAAGCAGGGGATCGGTAATGTCATTTGAAAATGGATTTGAAAAAAGAACTGCAGGGTGATAATGTGTACGACCAAACACACATTTTTATGATAATTCCCAAACATCTTAGATTAAAATGAAACTGGAATAAATTTGCAGAGTACCTATCTATTTGCAATAGAGAATATAATAACTTATGAATGACAAATAATGCCAAAGATATGGGGGGTAATTGAGATTTTTCTTAAGCATATCTAAACACATTTTTTCCTACGATCATGCAGAAAAGGGTATTTTTCCGCACGATTTTTTTGTGGCGAAAGGGTCAGTTTTCCGTACTAGTACGGTAAAGTGCACGATTTTTGTTACATTATACAGTAGTAGGCCTATCATATTGTTGTGACAATGCTTGTAGTCCAGAAAAGTTAGAAAAAATAGCGGACATTTTTAGGCACAGCAGATATCGAGATGCGGTTTTCTGCATTGTGTTCAGGAAGGTCCCAGGAAAAAAGTCTATATCGTTTTTTGAAATATGCCTTCTGGGCCGGAAAATGCATTACCCCATTATAGGAACGACTGGAAACTCGGAAAAATCGCTCGGGGGTTTTCGGGGCTGTCGAACTCGATTCTGGCATTAGAATTACCCGGGGATGCACGGGGGTGGGTCTGTGGGGGTGCGCGGGGGGTGAATTGGGGGAGAACTGGCAGTGTGCATGAAAATCGCTCCAAACTCGTTACTCGGGGGTTTTTGGGGATGCCGAATTCAATTCTAGCATTAGATTTCCCCGGGTTCCCTCTGTGGGGTTGTCTGGGGGTGATTTGGGGGTAAATGGCAGCGTCCATAAAAATCACTCCAAAATCGATACTCGGGGGTTTTCGGGGATGCCGATTTAAATTCTGGCATTAGAATTACCCGGGGGTATGAATAATAAAAATTTTGATTAAATATTAAATAAATAAATATTACACATATTATAAAAACAATTGATTTGGAAGTGTTTTGTGCCTCGAAACTGGATTTGTTATTTGAATAAAGTATTATTTTTATAATTTGTGATTTTTCACTTTCTCCTTTACTATTTCCCACAAAGCCACCCCCGAGCGCCCACGGGGAAATCTAATGCTAGAATTGAATTCGGCATCCCCGGAAACCTCCGAGTTTCGAGTTTGGAGCGCTTCCCATAGACTATGCAATTTCTCCCCCCCCCCCAGAATGACCCCCCGGATACCTCCGCAGAGCCACCCCCGTGCGCCCCCGGGTAATTCCAATGCGAGAATTGAATTCGGTATCCCCGAAAATCCCCGAGTAACGAGTTTGGAGCGATTTTCATACACGCTGCCATTTCTCCCTCAATTCAACCCCCCGCACACCCCCACAGAGCCACCCCGTGCATCCCCGGGTAATTCTAATGCCAGAATCGAGTTCGGCAGCCTCGAAAACCCCCGAGTAACGATTTCCGAGCGATTTTTCCGAGTTTTCAGTCGTTCCTATAATGGTGTAATGCATTTTCCGGCCTAGAAGGCATTTTTCAAAAAATGGCTAAACCAGACGATATAGACTTTTTGTGTCCAACGTAATTCAGCGGATACAGGCAGCATTAAGTGAAAAAGTTTGCGTTAGGTTTTTCTCAAGGCGCTGTTGGGAACCGCTGGATGCAGCTGACATAAGTAATCACCGATAAAAATTCCTGTTGTTTCCATAACAACGTGCAGTTTTGATTATCACTATTTTTTGACAAAACCTATGCGAGGGGTAAACCACTGCTTGAAATTTGTACAATGAAATACCATATTTTAAAAATATTACCCAAAAAAATAACTCATCAAATAAGCAAATACCTCAAAAATACCCAAAAACCACGAATTGCCCTCAAGTGCCCAAAGAAGACCTATCCTTACCCAATAATATCCTTAGGTACCTAAAAATCCTGTTCAATACCCAGAAATACCAAATAGTATCCAAAAATACCCTTAAATACCCAGATATCTAAGAAACGAAAAATACATTAAATGACCCATGATTTTACTTAATATACCTTTAATTTTCCAAAACTGTCTTGCATATTCTTAGAAATTATTCCATTTACAGATCTACGTAAATAATATAGATTTTTTAAGGGCTCCTTTGACTCGATCTGAATACATCATCTGGAAAGAACATTTTGGATTACATAAAATGTATCATAAACCCATTGGAGCACCCAAGAAGGGTGCCAATACCTTACACCATGCTTCCTTCAAACTAACTAAAGACAAACTTCTTCCTCGTCTATGAAATCATAATATTCGGTCTATACGGGGTGTCTTTAAAATTATTGTCTGGATCCCAAATACTCATCGGGTACCATCGGCGTCTCCAGTACAAAGTACAACCAAAATCTTTCATTAGCAAGTGTAAATGCATGGGTATCGAGGGAGAATTCAATTTTAGCCCTAGCTTGCTTTCCGTCATGTATGATTAGAATTAGATAATTGGCAGTTGTTTACATAAAAAGGCTCCTTTTTTATTAAATAGAATATGAATATGATAGGAAAACCTAATTTAGCAATATTTTAATTTTTAGTCTAAACTAAAGACTTACGAAGACAATAGCTCTTTTTCAACACGGCACCTGACACCTGACTGGTTGGAAACCTGTCCCAAGTGGATAGCCAAATCGTTCACCGACTTACTACAGCGTAGTTGTATCTAATATTAAACTGACTGACGGCTTCGGACAGGTTTCAAACTAGTCAGGTGCCGTGTTGGAAAAGAGCTAATAAAAGGCTACATAGTGGTTTAACAGTGCATCCAAAAAAATTTACAGAAAATATGTTTGTATCTATTTTTAATAATTTTTATATTTGCCATTGCACCGGTCAGTTGTTTACTTATATTTAAACTGTACCATCGTAATAAGGCATGCGCCATCGCCATTATATTTAAAAATTGGCGGAAAAATACTAGTTAAAATACCCATTAAATATCTTCGTAATATCCATTTACTACCCAGTAAATACCCATATTACCTTGATAGTACCCAAAAATACACAAAGTACTTAAAAATGCCGAAAAAATACCTTTAATTACCTACAGCTTGTACAGTAAAATACCTCAGTGGTTTACCCCTCGAATCTATGTATAGCAATAATTATAAATATAGGTCACTGCAAAAGAATGGCAACGAAATATTTTAGATATCATTAATGCATGAAAAGAAATTTTAGTAAATTTTGGTTACATAGGTTTTCCATCAGTATAAAAAAATTTAAAGTACATTTTAAATAATTTATTACAAATAACGATTAACGTATAAGTAAACATGTGTTTAGTACCTACACTATTTTGCACAATTTAAATTTTTTTTAAATTGCTAATAAATTATGAACCATGGCTTTAACCAATAAATATAAGTTATACCACTCTCTGTCGGAACTTTGATGTTTTGAGATCAAAGCCGTACCGCCGCACGTAAATACTGTCGCAAAAAATGGCCAGATACGAGGGACTTAAAAAAGTAGTTTCTTTCCAATTGGAAAATATTTATATACGAGGGATATTCCAAAAGTGTGATGTAAGGCTGCTTATTGTATAAATTAAATATTTGTAATGTAATAAATATAAATATTATAAAACGATTATAGGTAAATCTATAAAGTTTTGTTAGTTAATATTGGAAGTCGTATACATTTACTTGTAAATTTTAAAATAAAATATATACGTACTCTACTACATAAAAAATAATGTAGCCATGAGGAAAATTTGCAATAAAATGCTTATTTAAATATTTAAAAAAACAATCTACATTATTTTAAAACTAAAATAGGAAATAATAAGTATAATCTATATTGTTTACAAGTTACAAATGCTGTAAGTACAGGTTTTTACTTGATTTTTTAATGCAGATTTTCTTGGACTCCTACACGAAAGTGTTTGTGACGTTTGGCAGTCTTGATCTGAAATATAATAAAAATGCATTATATTCTTGTTTTGTAACTTAATAAACTATATATTCTTTTCAGTAAATAAATTAACCACATGAAAACCCACTGTATAAGTATGTGCAGGTAATTTTTTAATACTTAATATTATTTAATGATTTGGGGTTTTCTATACGTGTATTAATTAATTTGAGACAAATTATTTTAATTTATTTAAAGATGTTACTGTACATACCATTTTTAGGTATCACTTAGAATCGGTGTACCAGTTTGAACTTCAGCATCTTGAAATTTTGGCGCCAAAATAGTCAGAAACTCTGCTTGAATAAAAAATGTTTGAGTGTAAAATTTACATTTACATAATTATTGCATATTACACTTTATTTTAAATAAATACTAGTACAAAGAACTTACTTGTTGGTTCATGCAAAATGTTTGATGTTTCATTTGAAAAATATTTGCTTCAATTTCTAATTTTTTTATAGCATTGATCAGGACAATATTTCAAATGAATTTTTCTAATTTTTATCGGCATACTGTGTAAAATTTTATATGGTGACTTATTTCTTTATATTAGTTGATAAAATATAAAATACATACCTTGAACAATGGAAAAAGGAAAAACTATATCTTGCGGGACAATTATTCAGAGTACAATATATCACGGGCATTTTTAGAAAAAAAAAAATAAATAAACACTAACAGATATTTAAGATTTTTTGTCTCACACTATATCGTGAGTGAAACAACTTATATACTTATTCTGTAAACTTTGCTTTAACTTAGGAAAAAGCTGATAAATCCATAGAAAAGCAACCACAACAGAAGCTTAGATAAGTATCGAAATTAACCTAAAAAACCGTTTTAATTTTTTTCGGTTCAGGTTCGAATAAATTATAACACGTAATATGTGTTCGGTTTCGATTCCAGTCCACAGAAAGAATACGTTTCTGGTCCGGCTTTTTGTGCAAGAAAGGTACGGTCCATGTCCTTGCTCTGAAGTATGAACGAACCCATATTGGCACATTGTTTATAAATTGTGTAACAATAAAGCAGGTCCTGTGTTTTTTCAGCGACATGACGATTTGACCCTACTTACCTATGTACTTACCCTTTCAGGCGGACAGACTGTCTGCGAGAAGACTCGTTTATACGTTAGCTACAGGAATCAGCAACTACTGGTCTGCATCGTCTGAACGGATCTATAAGAGCCAATGTACAATCTTATTATTGCAATAATAATGGCACTTTTTAAAACGAATTTTTCGATTTATTGCTGCTGACGTATTCGTAATGAAATCTGCTTTCAACTTCCAACATTGGTTCTTAGTTGTTCCACTCACCAATAAAGATCTAATGAAATTTCTACTCTGGATTTCCAGTAGTTCAAAAACGGAAATTATTGCAATATATTATACAACCATTACAACCAGTCTTCTTGCAGGCTGTCTCGCAGTTTCCTCGGTAAATGTGTTTTACTAACTAACCTGTTTCTTAAATCATGTTTTATTTTTTTAATTACGTAGATAAAAAATCTTTGTGAAAAAAAAATCTGTAAAACTGGATTTTTTATTCACAGTATTTCAATTCAGTTAGAACATTTAAAACCTCGGTAAATTATCTATAAATTGTTCCTTGGGCGTTTCTATGGAATTTGAAATTTAAAAATGTTGACCTATTTTAAATAAAATTTTACGCATGGCATTGTGAGAACTTGTCCATGAGTGTATGTCACAAAAAATGGAGTCGACAAAGCAAGTCGTCCTCTCCAGTTTTTTTTATGCGTCGTTTGCTTAAGGGTTAACTGATTTGATTATGCATTTTTGTATATACAGTGTGATCCACTTAAAGTGGTATGGATATGTAAAAATTGCATTTATTGTTCGATTTGGTTCGGATTTTTTTTTTAAAAGATAGAGAATTTAAAACTTTATTTTGGCTAATAATATTGTCTATAAGCAAAGCCTACTTTGGATTTTTTCGATGTCGAAATTAGCAAAAACTATTTAGCGATTTTTTTAATCTAAAATCTGACCACAACACTGGATTCAACACCCCTTAAAATTTATATGTACTATATTTCATAAAAAAGTATTTATTATTAAAAATTAATTAAATTGATATTCATGATTTTATTTAACGTTGACACCCGCCGTAAAAACTGCATTTATTATCCGATTTGGTCCGTTTTCTTTAAATACAGAATTTAAAATTATTTTGAAACACGGTAAGAAATTGCATTGTCGATAATCAAGGCCTTCATTGATTTTTTTCGATGTCAAAATTGGCAAATAATCAATATTGTGACATCGAAAAAAAACAAACTAGGCTTTGATTATAATGGCATTTCATATTGTGAGCTAAAATAGTTTTAAATTCTTTCTTAAAAAAACCCGAACCAAATCGGATAATAAATGCAATAGTTACAGGGTTGTTTCAAGGTAAAATTATAAAAACCATGAATATCAATTTTCCCGTTAATATCTTTTATAAAATTTGTTACATACTTATTTTAGGGGGTGCTGAATCCAGTGGCGTGGTTAGATTTTAGATAAAAAAATCGTTAAACAGTTTATGCCAATTTTGACATTGAAAAAAAAAACAAAGTAGGCCTTGATTACTTACAGACAATAGAATTTCATATTATGAGCCAAAATAGTGTTTTAAATTCTCTATCTTTAAAAAAAAGCTAAACCAAATAGAATAATAAATGCAGTTTTTACAGATGTATTTCCATCTTAAGTGGGCCACACTGTGTGTGTAGATATGTAGGGTTAAATCGTAAAACTTTGTCACCAAAAGTACGCGGTTAATGGCATGACCTGCTTTTTTGTTACACTCTGTATAACGTTTGAATAAGAGAGCTCCCTTCGAGCAACGCCACAAGTCTTAAAACACTCCATATTTAAATGGTATTAATATCTTTTGACAATCTAATTTGTGACTACAGGGTGTGAAGAAACCGTTTACCGAAGTCATAAAAGCGAATATAGGCGATTGCCATGCGATGGGACAGGTGCCTATGACTTTCATCCGTCAAGTTCTGGCATTGGTTACATATCCAAAACTTCTGGACGACCCGAGCTTTCCAGACGATGCCAAACAAAGGGCAAGACTGATTTTGGAAGGATGCAGAGGCGGGTCAGTGGGGTCATATACGGATTCCCCTGGCATAGAAATAATTCGTAGACACGTGGCAGAATACATAGAGAGGCGAGATGGAATTCCTTCTGATTGGCAAAATATTATTATAAGTGCTGGTAAGTGATTTTTTTCTGCTAGCACGCAAGTAATGTTTGTCACTGTGTAGCTTGTTTAAGGTTGGTTTACAAAAAAGTCTAGCCCTAACTACGAGGTTTTAAAATGGTATTTAACAGTTTACGAGAAATTTGTAGAAATTGTATTGCCTATACATTTTAATTTTAAATAAAATACAGGGTGTTTCATAAGTACGGTCCGTAACTACAGGGTGTAATTCCCAGTTGTATTTTTTTCGATAAAGTTTTTATAAACATGTATCTGGAAACGCATGGGTTTATGGTCCCCAAGCTTGGCCAACTCGCAGTTCCGATTTAAACTCTTTCTCTTGTGTATCAAACATCTCTATTAGATGAATTTTGCAGTACGAGGCAAGTACAAGAATGATGATAGATAGATAATTATTTTTCACATTTGCTCTGATAGGATAGGTATTTGATATTTTCATGGTTGTAATACCCGCTAATTTTTCTAGGGATCGGTTAGTATTAGGTAAAAAAGAGACATTTTTTGTTGAGCATCCTTTGAGACGTTTGAAAATAATACATTTTTTAATTTTTGAAGTTACTTTGTTCAAAGGAAATGTTGGTAGGCTCACGCCTAAGTACGCCACTAGCTTCAAATAAAAAATGACTTTTACATTAGAAATATAGCTCTTTATTGCCGTAAATTAACTATAAAATTTTGAGATCATAGCTCTGACCGTTCTAGATCTATTTGCAGAAATAATTGAAGAGCAACAATTATGTTGAACCTCGCCACTTCTTCAATAACATTTCTTCACTATGTATAGTTTGAATTTTAATAAAAGGTTTGTTTTAGCAGCAGTTGAAAACTGTTTGGAAACTATCAGAAATGTCCGTCCAACTATTTATTGCGTCAAATTCAATGGTAAAGCGTTCTCAACTTAACTGGTCGAATATTTCTGACAGTTTCCAAACCGTTTTCAACTGCTGCAAAAACAAGCCTAAAGACACATTATTATTATTATTTGACATTTTCTCTGTACTCTGTACTCAGAAAATAAACGTTTCCGGATACATATTTATAAATACTTTTTTTGCTTAAAATATCGCATGGACACACCCTGTATATTATTTAAAATAGTGCTGAGTTTAAATGATGCTATTATACATATACGTTCCCCTTTATTGCGACGAGACGGGAAACGTCTCATTTGAAATATTAACGCATGACGCAGTAGTACCTAACTTTATTTTGCACTAGTTTTGAAGCGCTGTCGATTTCTTTTGATGCCGTAATATTCAGTTGCCTTTTAATGCCTTCCGTATTGCTAAACGGATATACCAATAAAATTTGCATTTCAAATTCATTTAGACAATAGGTAGGAACTAAAAATTTTCTTTTTATTACAACTTCAACCGTAGTAAACTTTAAAATTTCAGGAAACTTATGTTTTACAGTTTCTAATTTCCTTGTCCTGGTCTGAATTCCTATAAAAAATATTTTCTTTGTGCAAGGGTCAAAGTTACATTCAATTTAAACGTCGAACTGATAGTGTATCAATTATTTATTTTTCGGTTTCAACGACTATATTCTCTAGTTGATTTATCAGTTAGTACGTTAAATAATTTGTTATTGTTACTTAATATGATATTAAAAATAAAAGCATATAAATATGTAATTAATTACAAAGCGTGATAAAATGAACTCAAAGGTTAAAACCTTTATTGAAACTGTACACAGGGAGTCACGATCTGTCAAACTGAAAAAACGAAGTTTGCTTGTTGATTTCATCAGTGTTGATATCTCGAAAACCATTAGTTTTGGTGAGACATGATATCATCATTTCCTTTGATTTAAAATTACTCAAAGAATAACCTTCTGCAGCTGTGATTTGAAAATATCTGTATATTAAAAAGTAAAATTAGTTTTCTCTCCTTGTTTTCTAATGCACCAAAAAAACGGAAATTAACGCACGTGTTGTTTTTAGACTTCAGTTTTGTATTACTATGACTAACATTTGGGTACTGTCAATAGCATTACTAAGAAGTTTAAAATTAACTGTATTACCTACATAAAATATTAAAGTACACTTACCAGCTTCTCATTCTCAGGCCATCATCATTAAAAAGTACGTACGTTTATTTGTCAAAAATAACATGATCGTTATGATAAGGTGCTTTATCAGGGTTAAAAATTTAAACCATTTTTAAATCATTTAATGTAATGTACGCCTATGAATCCGTGACAAATTTGTCTGTCAAATGGCTAGAAAGACTATACATATTTCAGTGAAAAATGGTTCATTTTCTGTATCACATAATATATTACACACATTGATAAAAATAAATACAAATTAAGTTATATATCTAACAAAAATAAGGGTCATACATACATATAAAATAAACCACTGCAGCTGTAATTAGAGTATATTTCTTAGATGAATTTGACTGTCAGTATACCCTCCAGCAGCAAAATAGTTTCATAAACGCATTTTATTATTGTTCCATCATAGCAAAATTTTTAATAGATTTGTTAATTTGGCAGCTACAGTTCATACGTTAAAATCATTTAATTGTTATTAATTATATAAAGGATTAAGTGGCAGCTGGTGAGATTTCAAGTATGCCATATCTCAATAACCAGACATAGGACCCAAACCAGACTTTAGGATATATATACTGTGGTCATATAGACAACTTTTGTAGAAGGAGAACGTTTTAGCAGTTTGCGAAAAAAGTTGAAAAAATTGTGTGCCCACCCTAGGAATTATCAGATTGGCTTGTTTAATTCCAGTGAAACATTTTTTTCCATAAATTAGATGTAATTTTATTGATATATTTCAAATGTTATTAAAAAAGTAATGATATTTGTAGACTTTATAACATTTTGAAATTTTTATAATCTGTTAGATATTAATATAAAATTCAAATTCCTGTAACTCTAACAAATATTATAATTTTTCAATATACTTAATTTGTAATTTTTTGATAAAATTCTAATTTATAGAAAAAAATGTTTCACTGGAATTAAACAAGCCAATCTGATAATTCCTAGGGTGGGCACACAATTTTTACAACATTTTTTCGCAAACTGCTAAAACGTTCTCCTTCTACAAAAGTTGTCTATATGACCACAGTATATATATCCTAAAGTCTGGTTTGGGTCCTAAAGACTGGTTAATTTCACGAATGTAATTCAACGTTTTATCCACAACTCCGGCCAAAATTGGGAGAATGAAAGCCGTGTGAGAGTAGGTTTCGAAAAACGGCATATTTGACAATATTTTAATCAAGAATGTTAATTGTCAACTGAATACTAGACCTACCTGGCAAAGTGGCGAAGTTGTGGACTCCTCCAGTCCTTCAGAAACTCCTTATCGAATGGATTTAAATATAATCCAAGTCAAAATGACAAGATCGTTCTTGAGATAAATGTCAATAATAATAATTATAAATAAAATGCTATAAAATCGAAGCGTGGAATTATGAATTCTGATCCACTAGTTTGTTAAAAGGTCTTTAAGACGTATTAAATCTAGATAAAATTTATTTAGATGCAGCCGATGCAGCATTCCATATCAACGCCTGACGAAACAAGCCATGCTACAGTGCCGCACCAAACGACGATAAAGAGGGGTCGTATCGTTGCTCGCACTGTAGAAATGACATGTGGAAATGACAAACTCAAATTATAGCTGTATAATCATTAAATACATGGGCGCCGATACGAACTTTTTCAAGGAGAGGCAAATGCAGAAAAATATTAAACCGCAAACAAAAAAATATGTATTTTAATAGGAATCTACAAAGATCCATATAATTCTTAAGCATCATATCTTCAAAAACATAACAGCAAAATATTATAGGTACTATAAAATAATACATTTTTTTAAAGATGTTACCATCATATCAGCGATTGATTTCGCATCTATATATACAATCAAAATACATATATTGAAATTTTACAGCCGGATTCATGAAACGGGCGGAGCGTTAGTCGGACTAACCAGCTTTGCGCCCATTCACAAAACATGCGCTGCTAGTTAGGCAGTTATTTACGTTCATATTTGCCTCAAAAGTTAGACCCAATATTGTACCTGTCTAAAAATCGCGTAACTTCGGCCTCTAGTTCTTTGCGTTTCCCATTGTATGTTTAGTATTTATGTTCAAAAACAGTACTTTTCAGTGCTACGGATTAGTTAACATATCACAAAGTAAGTATTATAGATAGTAGTGAATAGGAGTACGCCTTTTATTTAAATTGACGACATTGGCGCAACAGAGGCGTAAACTTTTCGCGTAACCTCCGCTAGTCGGACTAACGTTACCCCTTGTTGATGAATCCGTATGTTAAAGTTTACACTTTCTTACCTCAGTACCTCTGTTTCGAAATATTTGTGTATTTCTCATGGGATGACTTTGATACTCACAGCGTCAAAGCTCGGCAGGATATAATGCCAAAAGAAAAGTCAAAAGTCTAGTCAAAAGTTCTGTTCTGTTTCTACTCTAAATGAGTTAATTTAAATAGTAACGAAAGTAGCGCATGCGCGCAACATACTACATTGAGAACGGCTCGAGGCTTGAGGCTATGAGGCTTATGTCTGCAACCACAACCTGCAGGCTTGTATTTTCTTTATTTAGTTAGGCGCTCACTCATAATGCGTCTTATGATTACGTATTAGAATTTAAAAAATCACACAGTGCACGAATGTTGTGTACCTAAACTATAACTCTGAAAATTAGTTAATTTTATTTTTTTCAGGGTTTTTTGCAAGGGGCGCAGTTGCCCCCTCTTGCTCCTCCCCCCAAAACGACGCCCTTGATTACATACGCGGAATATTTGTTTATTTAGTTTCTATAAACAAATATATATAGTTAGTTATCAAATAACTTGATACCTTATCAAATATTTAATGTTTTTATTACCTACATATTTAAATGTTAAGGTCCGAATCTCCGTTAGATTAGATATCATAGGCAAACTTCAAAATTGCTTTAATTACACAAATAAGAAAGCACATTACGCGTAGGCATTTTACCTACTATCAATTATTATCAAACACTACGTGGACAAAATCATTAAAAATATTTTAATTTATTTTTCTTTAACTATTCATTTTTTAATAACCTTAAAAGTACGTAGTAAGTACCTAGGTATAGTAGTGATTACGAAGCACATAATAATTTTTCTTTAATTGAATTTAATGAATATATGCGTTATATAAGATTTTTTCCTATGAATTACAGATCTATCTTTTTTGTTTTCAAGATACAAGACATTAAAGTTAATTTTTGTAAAATTAACTTTGCCAATATTTTCAAATAAGTATATTATAGATATCTGAGTATCAAAATATAGTGAAATTGAAATTTATTTTCCATATTTTACCATATCAACCTTTAAACATGTTAATATAATTTAAAATTAAAATAAAAAATATGTTACATTTTTTGCTTCATTACATTTAATTTTTTTAACATAAAGTGTAAATATAAATTATCGTAATAAGGAACAAGTAGTCTATCAATAATTATTTCTTCATTGCGGTTATTTATATTTGCTTTGCTATATCTAGTTTCATATTGTATAAGCTTGTTTTCAGACATGTATTTGTTAATACTTATTACAAGAATTTTCTACTGTACCAGGTGTTATTAAGAAGTTTCACCAAATTTTAAAAACATATTCTACCGTGTTCACATTATTAAACGTATTAAAATCAAAGTATACAGGGTGTCCGGAATATAAGTGCCTTTATTTTGCTGTATGATAAATTGTACCAAATAAAACTTAATTTCATTCCTCTAACCAACATTATTAGAGATACGACAGCAAATAGGTTTCAAATATGTGACAATATGGCAGACTGACACGGTAGTCAGGTGTTTCTACAAAATAATGAGAAGTACCCCTAAAGATACTTTAGAATGCTTTTCTTAGATCCTATCTCACGACACAATAAAGTTTGAAATAGTTATATAATAATAATAATAATAATAATAGGACTTTATTTAGTTAAAAAAACAATAATTATAACAAAATTATCTATATCGGGTGGCGGTATCCAACCATGTTGCTCATACAACCACCCCAGTTAAAAAATACATTAAATCAATAATTACAATACCAAAACAAAACAAAAAATATATATAAACAGAACTGTACCAATTAATAACAAGAGCAAAAAAAAAACAGAGAAAAAAAAATCTATATGCAATACAAATATTAGTTAACTCGATCACGAATATTAAAGAGCTGTACCTTAACCTTTTTCCGAAAAACTGCCAGACTGGTTGCACCCTGATGTCGTCAGACAAGGAGTTATAAATTTTAGCTGAATTATAAGTAAAACTACGTTGAAAAAGAGCAGAATGGTGTCGTGGCATATGTAATAAATCACGATGACGAGTAAAACGATTATGAATATCAGAACCCTTTACAATCTTATCATGAAAATACGCAGGTAATTGTTATTAATAATATTAAATACAAGACAGAATAAATGAATATGATATCGTTCTTGTAAGTTAAACCAATTAGAATTAATAAAGGCATCAATAATATGGTCAAACTTACGTAAGTTTTAACAAAACCTAATGCAGATATTTTGTATTTTCCGTCAATTATTTTTGTCTTGAAACAATAAGGCCGGTCAAAAAAGTATCACAATACGTCAAAATAGACAAAAGTCAACTATTTGTAAGCCCTATAAGTTTAACATCCCTACTTAAAATATTTTAAAACATATACAGGGTGTTTCTAAACTATGGTGCCAAATGAATATGACAGATAGAAAATGTCATTTTAAGCAAAAAGTTTCATGTAAACATGGGTCCGAAAATGCATAATAAAAAAGTTACAGGGTGATAAAGGTACAGTTTGAGAAACAATTTTTCGCAATAACTTCTACAAAAGTTAGGCAATTTAAATGAATCTTGGTGCAGTTTCTTAGACACTAAAATGCAACAATTTCGTGCAAAAACAATTTATTCCCATCGCCCAGGAGCGGAGAGCCGGGGTAGCACATAGGATTTTATTATGAAAAAAAAAATTGTCCTTTGCATTTTCGGAAAATTGATCAAATTTTCTGAAAAATAAACTAATATGTCACAAAAAAGGTACTCTTGTTCAATGAACCAACATGAACCGTTCTCTTTAAAATTTGCAAAATTTATTGTCGTGCACCCGACAAGATAGAGGTAGCAATGGAAGTTTGTCATCATAGTAGCCATGAAATTTAAAATAACCTTTCAGTTTTCCTGTCAAAAGTTAATTGTAAGTTTTGATAGCATAAAATTTAGCTGGCGTTACTCATTAAAAGTTGTTATGGCAGAACAATACACCTTTGGAGAACTTGCAGATATGCATTTAATTTACGGAAAATGTGGCTGTGATCCAAGAATGGCAAGTAGATTATATGAACAAACCTATCCAAATAGGAGAATACCTTCTCGAAAATTGTTTATGTCCATCGACCGGCGCCTTAGAGAAACAGGTACTTTTAAAAAAAGTCATTATGACACTGGCCGTCCCAGAACGATCCGAACTCCAGGGGCTGAAGAGCGTGTTCTCCAACGTTTTGAAGAAGATGATACTTTAAGCACCAGAAGAATTACTTTCGCCGAAAATATGCCACATTCCTTGGTATGGAGGATTGCTAGGGAACAACAACTGCATCCATATCATATGACTAAAGTACAAGAATTGCTTGCTGAAGATTTGCCAAAACGACTACAATTTTGCAACTGGATGTCAGAAAAGGTTCGTGTTGATGCGATGTTTGCCAAACATATTTTGTTTACTGATGAGTGTTGTTTCACGAAAAATGGCATTTTCAATTTATAAAGAAATAGTCATCACTGGAATGATGAAAATCCAAATGCAACAGTTGTGCGACATTCACAATACAAAATTAAAATCAATTTATGGGCGGGAATAATTGGCAATAAACTTTTGGGTCCAATTGAACTTCCTCTAAATGTGAATGGGGAAAATTACTTACATTTTTTGAACAACGACTTTGTTGAAGTTTTGGAAGACCTTGATTTGGAAACCAGAAGAAATATGTGGCTAATGCAAGACAGGGCCCCTCCTCACTACTCTCGACAAGCAAGGCGACATTTAAGTAATATTTTTGCAAATTGATGGATTGGTCGTGGATGGAATGCTCCTCAGCCATGGCCACCAAGAAGCCCAGATCTAACTCCTTTAGATTTTTTTGTTTGGGGATATGCAAAATCTAAAGTGTATGAAATTCCAATAGAAGACGAGGACCATTTAAGGCAAAGAATAACGGACACTTTCAATGAAATAAAGACGAATGAAGAAGTTTTGAATAAGCTCCCCTTTCATTTCTTAAAAAGAGTTAGAGCATGTATTAGAGCTAACGGTGATCACTTTCAACATATGCTTAAATAACTTTTTTTTTGTAGTAAGTAGTTTTGTTATGTTGTAATTTAAAAATAAATGTTATTTGTTATAACAAATTTACAAACCAAATCCATACCCAGTTACCACATAAAGCATAGCCTTCTTGATTACAGCATTCTTGTTGTCGGGTGCACGACAATAAATTTTGCAAATTTTAAAGAGAACGGTTCATGTTGGCGACATTGAACAAGAGTACCTTTTTTGTGACATATTAGTTTATTTTTCAGAAAATTTGATCAATTTTCCGAAAATGCAAAGGACAATTTTTTTTCATAATAAAATCCTATGTGCTACCCCGGCTCTCCGCTCCTGGGCGATGGGAATAAATTGTTTTTGCACGAAATTGTTGCATTTTAGTGTCTAAGAAACTGCACCAAGATTCATTTAAATTGCCTAACTTTTGTAGAAGTTATTGCGAAAATTGTTTCTCAAACTGTATCTTTATCACCCTGTAACTTTTTATTATGCATTTTCGGACCCATTCTTACATGAAACTTTTTGCTCAAAATGACATTTTCTATCTGTCATATTCATTTGGCACCATAGTTTAGAAACACCTTGTATAACAAACACGGAATTCCAGGAAACAACTACTCTGCGGGCTAATGCCCCGACCAGCATTGAATTACACCTGGAAAACCTATAGCAACAGCTAGAGTCATTCGTCAGACGCCCACCAGACATATACCGGTTTCGAGCTTATTAGCTCTCATCAGTATGCCATAGGTGAGGTATCCGACGAATAATCCTAGCTGCTTTCGTCTGTCTAACCCGACAGAAGGGACCATGAGTACGCGGTGTAGAACTAACTACATCTATCGGCCGTTCGCTACTCCATGCCGGACTGAAAATGTCCGGGCACGAAGCGTTCTACATGCAGTAGACACCATTGAAAGCTGTCGACCTTTATCGCGATCGGCGAGAAACGATATTTTGCAAACACGGAATTCCAGGAAACAACTACTCTGCGGGCTAATGCCCCGACCAGCATTGAATTACACCTGGAAAACCTATAGCAACAGCTAGAGTCATTCGTCAGACGCCCACCAGACCTGGAATTCCGTGTTTGCAAAATATCGTTTCTCGCCGATCGCGATAAAGGTCGACAGCTTTCAATGGTGTCTACTGCATGTAGAACGCTTCGTGCCCGGACATTTTCAGTCCGGCATGGAGTAGCGAACGGCCGATAGATGTAGTTAGTTCTACACCGCGTACTCATGGTCCCTTCTGTCGGGTTAGACAGACGAAAGCAGCTAGGATTATTCGTCGGATACCTCACCTATGGCATACTGATGAGAGCTAATAAGCTCGAAACCGGTATATGTCTGGTGGGCGTCTGACGAATGACTCTAGCTGTTGCTATAGGTTTTCCAGGTGTAATTCAATGCTGGTCGGGGCATTAGCCCGCAGAGTAGTTGTTTCCTGGAATTCCGTGTTTGCAAAATATCGTTTCTCGCCGATCGCGATAAAGGTCGACAGCTTTCAATGGTGTCTACTGCATGTAGAACGCTTCGTGCCCGGACATTTTCAGTCCGGCATGGAGTAGCGAACGGCCGATAGATGTAGTTAGTTCTACACCGCGTACCCTGTATAACACTTTTAGCTTGTGGAAGCATTTTTGAATTACCCTTTTAACGTGAGATCCAAATCTAAGATCAGCATCTTGTGGAAAACTTTAACAGTACAAACGTCTCGTAGCCAGATGTCCTGCTTCTTAAATAAATGTCATGAAGCTTATGATGGTTACTAAAATGTTTCATTTTTGTTTTTGTACAAACATCAAGCAAGCATTAGTTAAAAAAAGCATTTGTCATAATACGAACTACGAAGTAAGTATATAACACTCTAGTTTGAAGTTAACAGCAGGGTAACAGTGGATTGCAATGTTGTCGCATGTTATACAGGGTGATTCAGTCATAATGTCATTCATTTGAAGAGAAAATAGGGAAAAATTAATAATAAACGAATACGCGATTTAAAAAAAATTAAAAGCATATTTATGGCGGAAAAAATATTTTAAAATTATTATTTAAGCCCCCTTTTAAGACTGTCATTGACCGCTGGCGGCAATTCAACTCAGTGTCGGTCTGACGCGACGTTGCCAAATTTAAATATTTTCCTATAGTACCTATTTATTGTAATTAATACTATAAATTATTTTCTGAAAGTATGCAATTAACATATTAAGTTTCAACATAAAAAATATTTAATATTGGAATTACAAAACTCCAACGAATCAAAATAATTTTATTACATAAATAGTGAACAAAAATCCAATACTCACTAGGTTAAATTATTAATAGAAGCTGAAACGTTTGTTGTGTTTAAATACATACAGTAATAAAAAAACCTCATGCTGTCAACAAAAAAAAGTCCGAGACATCCGAGCCTTGATCTACCGTACTTAGGTCAGTAACATTGTTTTTAATGTCTATCTTCTGGCGTTTCAGAGCTGAAGAACCGCTAAATAACAACAGAAACAAGCAATAATTAAATTTGCATTTTTATAAACACCCAGTGTAATTAATAGGAAATTATGAGAATTTTATAATAAATGCCAACCGCAGTAATCAACGGCGACATCAGATAGGCTGTAATCAGCACACTCGGCACAGCTAAAAAGTTGGCAGTTCAAATTCCCGTTTAATACGTTTCCGGCGGAATAAATCGAACATCGTTCAGGTCCGTTTTCCTAAGCCGAGCCCGTCTTCAATATGGAACAGATGCACGCGGCCCGACTTCCATTTCATTCTTCATCCATCAGTCATTATTTTCTCGTGGTAAAGGTTGGTGAATTTTGTGTGTTTGTGTCACCAGTGTAGCGTATAATTATTAATAAAATGTGTTTTTTGCCTAAATAAAAATACAATTCAAGTTGGGTAAAATGAAGTAGTGAAAGACCGCGGTTGTCCTTTGCTGAACAGAGCCGTGGAAAAATTTATAAAATACATTTTAATAGACATGTGTATCTGTCTTCCTTGACGCTTAATAAATATCTTAAAAATGCAACAATTTTTAAAGGTACAAAGAATATACAAAATGTATACGCTGCTGGACTTTTATACAGGGTGTCCGGAATATGAGTGCCTTAATTTTGTCATATGATAAGTTGTACTAAACAAAACAATGTTTAATTTAACAATTTTTTTTTCTCTGACCAACGGTAACAGAATTATGACAGCAAATAGGTCTTGAATATGTGACAACGTCACTCACATACTATCTTAGGATTGTTATGTATTTATAAATAATAATTACAAATAGGTACACCTAAACATAGGTACTTACGGTGAATAGATTTCATAGAGCTGTTTTCAGGTCACAACAATAATTACAAGTGTTTAAAATGACTTATGTTTCTTGCTAGAAGCGTTTACCGTACAAACGTCTCCTAGGTAGAGAGTTTTGCCTAGATTCACCGTAAATTAGCATTCCATGCAGCTGGTTATGGTTGCTATAAATTATTCCATTTTTGTTTATGTACGCTCACAAACATCAAAGAAAAACTACACAAAAATGAATCACACTAGCTGTACGCACCGTTATGACGTATTACATTTAGGCTATATCACCAGCAGCCTGCTACAGCAATGTTGTCGAACATTACAGTTTTAAAAAGTTTCTCGGAAACTTCAGTTGTTTACTTCATTAATACTGATCAAAAGCTTCTATACTCGTACGCGTCATCAGAAAATTTGTAGCGTACCACGAGCGCCGTGTTACCGATTGTTATAGGGTGATTTGTTTATCTTTTGAAAAGCGAGCAAATTTTTAGTTTTCTTCAATAATACCGATAATAATAATAATAATAATAATAATGACTTTATTAAGAGAACCAGCGTAAACGAATAATACAAAAAAATACATATCTGTAGAAATAAATGTGAACATTACTGATTAACTTAAAAGGCGAAGTTCAGTTGCTCACCTGCACGTAAGTACAAGAGAGGTCCTGCTCTACCACTTAACCTTTCTTAACATAAAAGTAATTATAATTAAGCAAAGTAATTACACGTAGCAAACCTAAACCATTATATCACATATAATCAATTCAAATAAGTATAAGTATACTAACCTTAAGAAAAGACAAACTAAATATATACAATACATACATGCACATGCACAAATACAAAGGTACCGATATAATAATACAGCATCAAAAGTGACAACATTATTTAACAGCTTATGTTCGGATGCTCACTTTACAGGATGTTGAGAAGTAATTAAAAGCTTGAATAATGCTGCTTTAAATTGTCCAAAAGACAAACGGTAAAAATCTAGAGGAATGGAATTAAGGATCTTGGCTATACTATAAGAAAATGATTTTTGAAATTGAGAAAGTTTATGTTTAGGTATTTGAATATGGTGTTTATCTCTTGTATTGAGAGAATGAATATTGTGCCGAAATTTAATTTTCTGATATAAATAAGACGGAAATTTAGAAGAAATGATTTTAACAAACAAACATGCACTGTGTAAATATCTCCGCTGCTTCATATTCAACCAACCGAGTTCACTGAGTCTAACTGAAGTGTGCGAGAAACGAGGTAACCCGAAAATCAGTCTTACACATGAATTTTGAATTCTTTGCAACCGGGCAGCATCACGTGCCGTTATACAAGTACCATATACTACGTCACCAAAATTCATATGAGAGAGGACAAGCAATTCAGACAATATAGTTTTGCTCTTCTCATTTAAGATTTTTCTACAACCATATAACAACTTTAATTTACTAAACGAATTTTTAATTATATTATTAACATGATAAGTAAAGTGAAAATTTTGATCAATAAATAACCCAAGGTTTTTTGCATGATTCACAATGGGCAATTTGATGTTATCTATAGAAAGGTTAATATTTTCAGAGATTAACTGCCGGTTATTTTTAGAGCCAAATATTAAAATGGATGACTTAGCGGGGTTAATTCTCAAACAATGCCTTTGCGATAAAGCCACTAAACTTGAAATATCATTATTAATATTCTCAATGGCGAGATTCATTTCATTAGAATTAAATGACAAATATAATTGCGTATCGTCAGCGTAATAATGAGAAGAACAAAATTTAAGACTATTTTTCAAAAATGATGTATATATGGAAAAAAGTAGAGGCCCAAGGACTGAACCTTGTGGAACACCACACGTTACAAGTAATGGGTTGGACATATTATTACCGACTTTAACTAATTGACGCCGATTTTTGAGGTAGTTAGAGAAGAAAATATTTGTATTGAGACCTACACCTATATAATGTAAAATACCTAAAAGGAGATCATAATTAATGGTATCAAATGCCTTCGTATAGTCTAATAATACCAACACAGTAGCCTTCCCAGTATCTGTAGCAGATATTATGTCATCACATACCTTTAAAAGAGCAGTGGTACAACTGTAATTCTTTCTAAAACCAGATTGAGTTTGCGGTAATATTTGAAAACTATCTAAATGAGAACGCAGTTGATTTTCCACTATATTTTCAAATATTTTTGACAGTACGCTCAATATACTTATTGGGCGCAAATCTTTTAGTTCCTGTGGAGCGGCTTTCTTTGGCAAAGGTATAACATATGATAGTTTCCACTGTGAAGGAAAGTAATGTAAAAGTATACAAGAATTAATAATATGTGTGATAATTGACAATAAACGGACAAGAATATAGTAACAATTTAACAGATAATCTTATCTGCACCAGTGGCGTTTGATTTAATTGAAAGAATTATATTTTTCACCTCCTCGTTAGTTGTTAAAGATAATTCAAAAGTGTCTACACCATGTTTAATATTATTAGAATAAAAGTTCAGTAGATCAGCATCCGGATCGTTAGTGATATTGGAACTAGTAAAATATTGATTTATTTGATTGACATCTGATAGTTCAATTGGAAGAGTTGTATTGTTATTTTTTTATAGATACTTAAATGCTCCAAATCTGTCCATAGAGTCTTATAATTTGTATGCTGTACTTGATATTGAATATACGCCTTCTTTTCTGCATTAACTGCGGCATTAGCAAAATTTCTTATATTTTTGTAGTACTCCCAGTCACGTACATTCTTTGTAGACTTATATTTTTTTAAAGCTTTATCTCTTTGTTTCAAAATTAATTTCAAATTCTCAGTTAGCCAAGGAGCTTTAGGTTTTGTTATACGCGCTGTTCTAACTAGTGCATGGATATTAATTAAAGATGTTAATAAATTATTAAAAATATCAATTTTTTCTTCCAAGTTTTCGGTGTGTAAAATGTTATGAAACGGTAAATTGCAAAGATCTTCATAAAATATTCTCTGATTAAAGTTCTTAAAACAGCGGTAACTCAAATAAAATGGCTGGATGCTCCAATTGTCAATTTTAAATTTATATCTAACTAAACGGTAATCAGATATAAAAGGTACATCAATATTTTCACAGCTAGAAGTAATTAGATGCTCAGAGCAAATTATTACATCCAATAATGTAGCAGAATTTGCAGTTACACGAGTAGGTTGATAGACAAGTTGTTTCAGACCATAGTTATTTAAAATAGACATAAGTTTGGTAGAACCACTACTGTCTAAATCAATGAGGTTAATATTAAAATCCCCTGCACAAATTATGTTATCACAAAAAGGTACTAGATTAATAAGACACTCTTCGTAATTGTTAATAAAGTCAATAACAGAATATGTTGGAGGTTTATACAAAGCACCAATACAAAATTTTTGTTTTTTAATAGTAACCGAAATCCATAATTGCTCCTCGATATTCATAGGCAAATTGTCAATTATATGAAATATATATTTAGAATTAACATAAATTACGACACCCCCACCATGACCTTGTCTATCTTTACGGACTATGTTATAGTTATTCAAGCTGATAACGTTATTACTTATATTATCATTTAACCACGATTCTGTTATAATAATAATGTCATTATGACAATTTTGAACAAATTTCCTAAGCTGTGTTATCTTTGGTACCAGTGATCTAACATTCAAATTTATCACATTGAAAGACATACTTAAAATAGTAAATAATAATAATAAACTAAAAGTAAATGGCAATAGCGGATAATATAAATACACAAAATGTTAACACAATATAATAAAATGCTAGTACTATCTAAATATTGAGAAAAAACGGTCAAATATTCTCATCAATGGAGCAATATCATATCGGTAACAATAATAGTACTGTCACGGAATTTGCCCCACTCACTCCCAAACCGACGACTGTGGCACCGCGAATTGCCTAAGATTGCCCCGATCGCCCCTACGCCATTCTGGTAAACAAACAACATGCCGTGATCGAGATCGGCCTGTAAAAATCGAGAATCGACGAGAAGCGTTCCTGTCGTACGAGAAAAGGGATCTAGAGATACTGGAATATATCTGTAATATTCGTTGGGTCTATAAAAGAAGAATAAACGGCCGAGTTAGTTAGTCTTGTATAAGTCTTGTATTACAGTCGGAATTAAAGTGTTTAGTTGGAGATATCAAAGTGATTTAGATAGCGATTAATTAAATAAGTGTTTAGTTGACCTGTAATTAGTAGTGTGCAGTAGTTAATAAAGAAGTAATTAATTAACGGATTGTTTTTCTGGAAGTAAGAGAAAAGACGGATTGGGAAATCCGTGACAATTTGGTGTCAGAAGTGGGATTTAACTGGAAGTTTCAAGAGCTTTCTGGAACCCTGTCCACAAAGTGGGATTTAAGTGGAAGTTTGAAGAACTTTCTGGAACCCTGTGCGCGGGTGGAATAAAGACCCAAGTGTGGCATATCACCGCACTCGTCGTGACTCAAGGAAGTTAACGGTGGCATTCGCTAAGGACAATCTCGAACATTCTAGAACTTTGTACAGGAGTGAGACAAATACCCAAGTGTGATATATCACCGCACTCGTCGTGACTCAAGGAAGTGAACGGTGGTATTCGCGAAGGACAATCTCGAACATTCTAGAACTTTGTACAGGAGTGAGACAAATACCCAAGTGTGATATATCACCGCACTCGTCGTGACTCAAGGAAGTGAACGGTGGTATTCGCTAAGGACAATCTCGAACATTCTAGAACTTTGTACAGGAGTGAGACAAATACCCAAGTGTGATATATCACCGCACTCGTCGTGACTCAAGGAAGTGAACGGTGGTATTCGCGAAGGACAATCTCGAACATTCTAGAACTTTGTACAGGAGTGAGACAAATACCCAAGTGTGATATATCACCGCACTCGTCGTGACTCAAGGAAGTGAACGGTGGTATTCGCTAAGGACAATCTCGAACATTCTAGAACTTTGTACGGGAGTGAGACAAATACCCAAGTGTGATATATCACCGCACTCGTCTTGACTTAAGGAAGTGAACGGTGTTATTCGCGAAGGACAATCTCGAACATTCTAGAACTTTGTACGGGAGTAAGACAAAGACCCAAGTGTGATATATCACCGCACTCGTCTTGTCGAAAGGAAGTGAACGGTGGTATTCGCGAAGGACAATCTCGAACATTCTAGAACTTTGTACGGGAGTGCGACAAAGACCCAAGTGTGGCATATCACCGCACTCGTCGTGACTTAAGGAAGTGAACGGTGGTATTTGCGAAGGACAATCTCGAACATTCTAGAACTTTCTTCCGCAGCGAGACAAAGACCCAAGTGTGATATATCACCGCATTCGTCTTGACTTAAGGAAGTGAACGGTGTTATTCGCGAAGGACAATCTGGAACATTCTAGAACTTTATACGGGAGTGAGACAAAGACCCAAGTGTGGCATATCACCGCACTCGTCGTGACTTAAGGAAGTGAACGGTGGTATTTGCGAAGGACAATCTCGAACATTCTAGAACTTTGTACGGGAGTGCGACAAAGACCCAAGTGTGGCATATCACCGCACTCGTCGTGACTTAAGGAAGTGAACGGTGGTATTTGCGAAGGACAATCTCGAACATTCTAGAACTTTCTACCGAAGTGAGACAAAGACCCAAGTGTGATATATCACCGCACTCGTCGTGACTTAAGGAAGTGAACGGTGTTATTCGCGAAGGACATTCTCGAACATTCTAGAACTTTCTACCGAAGTGAGACAAAGACCCAAGTGTGGCATATCAGTGCACTCGTATCATTGTAAGGAAGTCAACGGTGACATTTACAAACACATTCCTGGACATTCTAGAACTTTCCAAATAGAGTGAATGCCTGTAACTAGAAGTCAAGTCAATATGGATGCACAACTGGCAAAACTATTAGAAATGATGCAGACAATGCAAAATAAAATGGAAGACCAGGCGAAGACGATGCAAGAGAAATTAGAAGAACAGGGACGGACGATGCAAGATAAATTAGAAGAACAGGGACAGGCAATGCAAAATAAATTTGAAGAACAAGGGCACAAAATCGAAGATCAGTCCCAAACGATGCAGGATAAATTGGAAAAGAAATTTGAAGAACAGGGACGGACAATGCAAGAGAAATTAGAAGAGCAAGGGTATAAAATGAAAGATCAGATACAGGCAATACAACAGGAAATGAGGGATCAGACGAAAGAAATGCAGACAAAGTTAGAAAAATTGGAGAATACACTAGAGGAGCAGTCATATAAAGTGACACAACTAGAAGAAAAACTAGAGGAGCAGTCACATAAGGTAGAAACACAAGTAGAAGAGAAAATGTTAGCACAAAAACAAGAAATAGACGAAGAAATAAACTTGGTTAGAGAAACCTGCGAAGAGCTTCGACATAAATTAGACAAGATAGCAAAGGAGGGCGTAATCAAATCAGAAGGACCTGTTATCCGAACGCAGAAAACGAAGCCTCCTGAATTCGACGGCAAGGTCTCTTGGAATGTCTATCTGCGTCAGTTTGAAGCAGCAGCTGCAGCAAACGAATGGTCTGATTGTGAAAAGGCTACTGCTTTAATAGTTGCTCTACGAGGGGAAGCTCTTGACGTCTTACAAGGAGTTCCTGCTGGGCAGCAGAGTAACTATGACCTTCTGAAACAGCATATGGAAATGAGATATGGTGATAAGCACCTGCAGCAAGTGTATCAGGCACAATTAAAGAATCGTCACCAACAGAGTGGTGAGAATTTACAACATTTTGAGACCGACGTTGCCCGACTGGTTCGATTGGCATATCCAACAGCCCCGTCCGAATTTGTAGATCAGCTCTCCATCCAAGTCTTTATCGACGGCCTAAGAGATTGCGAAACACAGCAGGCACTACGGCTCGCTAGACCTAAAACGTTGAATGACGCTCTTTCGCATGCACTGGAATTTGAGGCAGCAAAGATGGCATCCGGTAGACATGTTAAAGTTCGGGCCATCAGTGATAACAGCGATAATATGGGAAATGGAGACATAATCAAAACGTTGAAGGAGGTCATTGAGAAACTCAGTCCAACTACCAATCCGAAGAGAGAACAACCTGGCAGCCGAAGAGATCGCCCTCTCCAATGTTGGAACTGTGGGCAGACGGGACATCTGAAGAGACAGTGTAGGGCCCCAGTCGCGGATCAGCAAAAGCGCGACTCCCAAGCGGCACCTGCACAGGAAAACTAGGAGCAGACGGCTAGACGCCGCAAAGGCCGGCTGCGTCCTCCTACCATGCCCCACAAGAAGAAGTTACGTTATCACGTCTCCAGGACTCTGACTCCTTGCTAATAGAAGGCATTATTTTTGGTCGTATGTTCCATATGGTAATCGACACTGGAGCGGCAAGAACTATTGTACGACCGGATATTATTGGTGATTGGCGTATTAAGAGCCCTGCCAAACGTTATGTCCTTACAACAGCCAATGGACAACAACTGCCAGTCAAGGGGAATGCGAGCTTGACATAGAATTAGGAGACGTCAAATTCAAACACAGAGCCCTGGTAGCAGATATATCGGACAATGTCATACTCGGACTAGACTTACTACGAGCAAAGGGGTGAACTTAGATTTGAATGCTGGTACGCTACGGATAATGGGTGAGGAAGTAGTGCTAACGACCACCACTGAGAATAACGCTGTACGGAGACTCGTTGTTAAAGAAGATGTGGTACTACCTGGTCAGACCGAAACATTGGTTGCTACTGTAATGGATGGGGAAATGTCTTGCAGTGTTGGAGTGGTGGAACCCAGTAATCCGGATCTGTTCAATAAATCTATAGTCACCGGTCGCACCCTGATTATACCAGAGAAAACGACAATAGTACGGGTAGTTAACCTGAAAACCTTTCCACAGAAAATTACAAAAGGAACTGAAGTAGGAGTCTGTGAACCTGTTACCATGGTCAGAACACTCAAAGAAAACAACGAAATGGAGAAGAAACTAAACAAGACCAGTCTACCGGAATGTCTAAGGGACATCGTGGATAGGGCCAAGGAAAGATTAACAGAGATGGAGGTGGAACAACTGGAAGAGCTGCTAAGTGAAAATGAAGATGTATTTGCTCTTAAACCAGGCGATTTTGGGAGAACCAATGTTGTGAAGCATCGAATCGATACTGGTTCATCATCTCCTATAAAGCAGCCACCACGAGGACTTCCACTAGCCAAGCGAGAAGAAGTTAACAAGATGTTAATCGAGATGCAAAATCAAGGCACCATAGAGCCATCTCAGAGTCCTTGGGCTTCTCCTGTAGTTCTGGTCAAGAAGAAAGACGGCTCCACCCGATTTTGTGTGGACTACAGAAAATTAAATGACGTCACCAAGAAAGACAGTTACCCATTACCGAGGATTGACGATACTCTGGACACCTTGGCTGGTGCGCAATGGTTTTCCACTTTGGATTTAAAGAGTGGATATTGGCAAGTCGAGGTCAGCCCAGAAGACAAGGAAAAGACAGCATTCACTACCGGAAATGGATTGTGGCAGTTCAATGTAATGCCATTTGGTCTATGTAATGCCCCTGCCACTTTTGAACGACTGATGGAAACTGTACTTCATGGCCTGCATTGGGAGACCTGCTTGATTTACTTGGACGACGTGGTGGTGCTGGGACGCTCTTTCCAGGAGCACCTAAAGAACGTGTCCGAAGTGTTCAAGAAGTTGAAAGCAGCAAACCTGAAGTTGAACCCGAAGAAGTGCAGTCTGTTCCAAAAGGAGGTTAGATACTTAGGCCACATTATTACTCCAAACGGTGTGAAAACAGACCCGGAGAAGACAGAGTGCATAAAGAACTGGCCGGTTCCTAAAGACAAACATCAAGTTCGAAGTTTTCTTGGCCTATGCACATACTATCGACGATTCGTCCAAGGATTCTCGGACATTGCCAAGCCTCTTCATAAACTCACAGAAGACAACATCCCGTTCGAATGGACGACGAAATGCCAGCAAGCCTTTGAGACGCTGAAAGAGGCCCTCTGCACTACCCCGATTTTGACATACCCAATACCTGGACAACCATTTATAGTGGACACGGACGCAAGCAACATTGGAATTGGCGGAGTTCTTTCCCAAATACAAGATGGCCAAGAGCGAGTAGTGGGCTACTTCAGTAAAGTCCTGTCAAAAGCCGAAAAGAACTATTGTGTGACTCGGAAAGAATTACTTGCCATCGTCAAGAGCCTAGAACACTTTCATAAATACCTGTATGGCCAAGAATTCCTTCTAAGAACAGATCACGCTTCCCTTAAATGGCTGTTGCAGTTTAAGAACCCGGAAGGACAGATGGCCAGGTGGCTGGAACGGCTGCAAGAATATCACTTTGTTGTTGAACATCGAGCCGGCAGGAAACATGGAAATGCAGATGCCCTTTCTAGGAGACCCTGTCCTGTCAACTGCAAACACTGTAGTAGTCTTGAAAAGAAAGAGGACATCTCATCAGTTCCTTGTAAGGTGGTAGCAGCCCAACCTGAAGACAGATGGAGTTCAGCGGCGATTCGGGAAGACCAGCAAGCTGACTGTGACATCAAGCCCTTACTAGACTGGAAAGAAGCCAACAACCGACCCTCATGGGCTGAAGTCAGCAGTAAAAGCCCAACATTAAAGAGCTATTGGGCTCAATGGAATTCCTTGGTGTTGGAAGACGGTGTCCTGAAAAGAGCATGGGAGAACAATGACGGAACG
The DNA here is from genome assembly GCA_025584915.1 of Monochamus saltuarius. Classification (NCBI taxonomy): domain Eukaryota; kingdom Metazoa; phylum Arthropoda; class Insecta; order Coleoptera; family Cerambycidae; genus Monochamus; species Monochamus saltuarius. The sequence continues at coordinate 45,454,682 of CM046721.1, read as the reverse complement.
GAGGTCAAGAAACAAGTACTACTCCTGAGGACCCGGGTCAAGGAAGTGCTGCAGGAAGTACATGGAGGTACTGGGGTGGACATTTCGGTATCAATAGGACTCTACAGAAGATTAGGAGCGTTTCTACTGGTTGAGCTGTAGGACGGATGTAGAAGATTGGTGCCGAAAATGTGACGTATGTGCAGCCAGCAAGGGACCGAAGACCCGTTCCAGAGGCAAAATGCGCCAGTACATCGTAGGAGCACCGTTTGAGAGGATTGCCATTGATATCGCTGGCCCCTTTCCGAAAACCCAAAGTGGGAACCGATATCTACTAGTGGCCATGGACTACTTCAGCAAATGGCCGGAAGTATACCCCCTTCCCAATCAAGAGACCACAACCGTAGCAGAAGCGCTAGTCAACAACCTGTTCTGCAGATTTGGTGTGCCCATGGAACTACATTCAGATCAGGGCAGAAATTTCGAATCAGGTGTGTTCCGAAAGGTCTGCGAGCTTATGGGAATCCGAAAACCAGGACCACCCCACTGCATCCCCAGTCAGATGGTATGGTGGAACGCTTCAACGCCACACTAGAAACCAATCTGAGGATGTTTGTGAACGAGAACCAGACAGACTGGGACAAGCTCATTCCACTCTTCCTGTTAGCTTACCGCTCAGCTGTCCATGAAACGACTGGGAAGACTCCCGCAAGGATCATCTTTGGAAGAGAGCTTCGCCTTCCAGCAGATTTGGTATTTGGTCGTCCTGCGGAACAGCCCACAGAGCCAGACACTTATACCCATGACCTAGAACGAAGACTAGCAGCCGTACACGATCAAGTCAGATCTCGAATGCGATTAGAGAGCGATCGCATGAAGACTCGATACGACGTCCGGGCCAATACAGTCGGATTCCAACAAGGCGACCTGGTGTGGCTGTACAACCCCACGCGGAAGAAAGGAAAATCGCCTAAACTACAGAACCGTTGGGAGGGCCCCTATACCGTCATTAAAAGAATCAATGACGTCGTCTACCGGATACAAAGGACTCCCAGGAGTAAAATGAAGGTCGTCCATCTGGAGCGTCTGTCCCCGTATAGAGGTGTATCCGATCGGGACGATCGGTCCTAAGGAGGGGCAGTGTCACGGAATTTGCCCCACTCACTCCCAAACCGACGACTGTGGCACCGCGAATTGCCTAAGATTGCCCCGATCGTCCCTACGCCATTCTGGTAAACAAACAACATGCCGTGATCGAGATCGGCCTGGAAAAATCGAGAATCGACGAGAAGCGTTCCAGTCGTACGAGAAAAGGGATCTAGAGATACTGGAATATATCTGGAATATTCGTTGGGTCTATAAAAGAAGAATAAACGGCCGAGTTAGTTAGTCTTGTATAAGTCTTGTATAAGTCTTGTATTACAGTCTGAATTAAAGTGTTTAGTTGGAGATAGCAAAGTGATTTAGATAGCGATTAATTAAATAAGTGTTTAGTTGACCTGTAATTAGTAGTGTTCAGTAGTTAATAAAGAAGTAGTTAATTAACGGATTGTTTTTCTGAAGTAAGAGAAAAGACGGATTGGGAAATCCGTGACAGTACATAGAAAAAAAAATGTATATTTAACGTACATCTACACTATCTTCTTTATAACCGGCACTCCTCGTACAAATTTTATGTGAACATTTTCCCATTTAATTTACGATTTTCAACTTCTGCTTTTATAATTTTATAGTAATTTCTCTGATTTATAGTTTGATCATATGAATTGCTGATACCAGGATAGGGGTCCTTTATTTTATTTCGATTTTTAAACAAATTAAACACGTCGTCTTTATTTTTAAGATACACTTTTATTGGTCTATTCTTACTATCGTTGTTATTGCCCAATCTTTCAACTCTTACATCTGTTGTAATCAATTGTGCATCAATAGAATGCAATACATTACTTACTTTGTCGTGGTCAGGATCACCAAATTCTTATTCACAGTTATAAATAATTAAATTGGAAGCTCGTCTTTCACGTTCGACAATTTTATTTATTACTTTTTGAATAAGCATTGGCTCATCAAAACTGCTTGTTATTTTTCAACTGATTAACTTGAGCAATTAAATCTGTTACAGTTTCCTTTAACTCATCAATAAGTTTTATTAAAGATGGGAAACTCTTGCAATCGTTACAGGAAAATTTTAATACACGGTCTTGATTTTTTAAGACTAATTTCAGCCCTGGACAAATTAGTGCAATCAGGGTGAAAAACTTCCTTACAGTCGTCATATTTTATTTGTTTATTAATGTGGACCTTTTTTTTGCAAGCAAAACAAAACAACGACGTCACTTCTGCCGATAAAAGAAATGTCCATCAACAATTTCAACCTAATTCAAGGTATAAATTAGACAATTGCAGTTACTGGTAACTATCACAAAGAATTGGCAATGCAACTCACCAGACATATGTTTGATCGTTGCAGCGTAGAATAACACAATTTCAAGAATATTTTCGAAGGAAAACCACTGAAATTCAATGATTTAGATACAACAAACACACAACGGCTTGCTAAGTATAGATCGTTTGACATCGTTCGAAAATCAAAAACAAATTACGCTCTAATGGTTTATACTACAGCCTTAACAATCTGAAATATGTTTGTAAGAAAACTATTCGTTTTAGACAATTTTTTCATAAGAATTTGTTTATGCTTTTAGTAAGATATATTTTCCTTTTCAGTATTGGCATTCATATTTCGGACACTATTTTATTTTACCGATATCGTAGTTAAATATTTTTGTTAGAAATATTATTTTTTAATGTAGATATAATAATATTTTTCTACGTTCATGCAAAAAACAAAACTTTATTGAACTATATTTAGTGCAAAAAGTGGTTCTTTATTGCACTAGTGCAATAAAATGTTTATTGCATTCATCTGTCACTCTACAATAGCGTTTTGTCATCATGACAAACATAAACGTTCAAATCGATGTCACATTTTCCTAGACTTAGTGTCATCTAAATAACATTTTTGGTTTTTGCATGAACGTAGAAAAAATATTGTATGCAACTCGTACACAAAGTGCTTATTGCACTCGATGTGTTGTCCTACTCGGTCTGACGGCCTCGTTGGACAATTTCACGTCGTGTGCAATAAATACTTACTTTTTGTACTTGTTGCATAAATAACTATTGTTAACCTTTTAGGGGCAAGTGATGCAATAAAAAACGTATTGAAACTCCTTATATGTGACATTAACGGTAAGAAACCAGGAGTGATGGTTCCCATTCCTCAATATCCTCTGTATTCGGCATCTTTAGCAGAATTTAATATGCACCAGATTGGGTACTTCTTAGATGAGTCACGTAATTGGGGATTGGATATTGCAGATTTACAGGTTCATATACTATTTTAAGAAACCGAAGAAATTATAGTATAACAGTTTTTTTAATAGAGAGCGGTTAGTGAAGCTAGGAAAGTAAGCAACCCGCGAGCTATTGTTGTAATAAATCCTGGAAATCCTACGGGACAAGTCCTGTCAAGAGATAATATCGAAGAGATAATCAAATTTGCTTATAAGGAGAAACTGTTCCTGTTTGCTGATGAAGTATATCAAGATAACATTTACGCAGAAGGTTCTAAGTTTTATTCCTTCAAAAAGGTAAAACCCAAAAATGTTTTTAAAATAATCTAGAAATTTTCGCTGTGCCTACATTGATTATATTTTTATGGAGTAATAAGGAAAAATGTGGCCAGTTGGAATGATAATCTTTTGTATTAATTTCAGGTATTGATAGAAATGGGCGAACCATACAGTAACATGGAATTGGCCAGCTTTATGTCGTGTTCAAAGGGGTATATGGGTGAATGTGGTCTTCGAGGGGGCTATGCTGAAGTCATTAATATGGATCCGAATGTGAAAGCCATGTACTTAAAGGCGATCAGTGCTATGTTGTGCCCAACAGTTCTTGGACAGGCGTGTTTAGATACAATTATGAATATACCTACCAAAGGTGAACCAAGCTATGATCTATATATGAAAGAAAAGACTGATGTTTTGAACTCTCTAAAGGTGAGATATTTTTATATATCTATCTTTTATGTCATAAAATTATTGAAAATTCCTATTCTTTATAATAATAATAATAATAATAATAATAATAATAATAATAATAATAATAATTTATTATCCCAAAGACTATAGCAATTATAGTATAGGACTAGTCACAATTAGCACAATATATTAAACAAATATAACAGATCAGTAAAATTACCAAACCATGGAAAATAACACATTTTAACAATAGTAACATGTACATTATGTGTCAATGAAAAATGTCGATAACAATTTGGTCATTTAAAAATTCAGATGTTGTATAGTACATTTTGATACAACATGTTTTTTATATCTCTTTTAAATTTATTTTTATTTTCTATATTTTTAATATACTCAGGTAACTTATTATATAGTTTTATACATTTATATAATTTGGCCATTCTTCATACTGAGACAACTTATGCAAAGGAACAGTTAATTTATCACCTGTTCTAGTGATATAACTATGATTAAAGTTATTGGTTAAAAACACTAATATTATTTTTACATACATTACTACTTCTAAAATATAAATACTGGCGAGTGTTAACACATTTAAATCTTTAAACAAGTTTCTACAAGATGTTCTTGGAGATTTACCCATAACGTAACGAATGGCTTTTTTGAAGTTTAAAACCCTCTCAAAATGACTTGAAGAGCCCCAAAACATAATACCATAAGATGCCTTTGTAACAAAATTTGCATGGTAATAAGCTAACACTATTGATATACTTGTAATTTTTGACAACCTATATAATGCATAACAACTGCAGGATAATTTTTTTATCAATGAATTTATATGAGTCTCCCAATTTAATGCATTATCTATGTATATACCTAAAAATTTAGTACTACTAACTTGCTCCATAGACCTACCATTCAATTTTACCAAATAACTGTGGTCATAGTGACTAGTTCTAGGTGAGAAAATAATAAAAACAGATTTAGTGAGATTTAAAAGAAGACAATTCGATTTAAAGTGATTGTTAAATTCCCTTACTTGTAACTGAGTTTGTGATATAACTTCATCAAGAGTCTTCCCGCAACAGAGATACGAATTATCATCTGCAAACATAATCAAATATTCATCAAAGAAGCCAGGCATATCATTTATATAAAAAAGAAACAACAATGGTCCGAGTACAGATCCTTGCGGAACACCAAATACAATCAACAATTTATCCGATTTAACACCATTAACCTCGACTGTTTGGGGTCGTTGAGTTATGTAAGATAATATCCAGTCATTTACTTTTCCACGCAGACCATATTTATGTAATTTCTTAATTAATAGTTCAAGATTCACTAGATCATGCTATATAATTAAAAGTTGAAATTATGAAATGAAATAATGTTACACTCTCAAAAAATATTTTTTGTAATGGGGAAATTGCATGAATTTTATATTGGTTTGAAATGTATTACAGGGTAATCTTTCAAACATTTTAAAAGGTCAGAACCTGTGTCTGGCGGCAGTAATCACATAATAATTAAAATACTAACATTAATAAATTGCCATAGAATGTAAACAAAACCACGTGGCCAAAAACGCGTTATCATAAGTGTGACGTTACACACCGTTCACCGTTATTTCCGTGGATACAAGTACAGATTCCGATGTTGGTGATGTTTTCGCGTTTTTGTGTACACGTGCGAATGGTGTCTGGCGTCACAGGGCTACGCTGTGGCCGCGATCGTTTTGTAGGGACGTGATCAGACTAAATTTTTAAATACCGTTATTTTTCCACGAAATTGACTAGGACAAATGCCATTTCGATTAAAATAATACATAATACTATAAAAAGAACATGTACTTTATTTACCTACTGAAACATACCTTATCTTGTGAAAACCCATATCTTTAAGCATTTATTTGAGATTTGCCCTTAACAAATTCAGTAGACAGATTATTTTTATCAATGAAAAAGATTAAATAAATGGAAGTTATCTAACCCCGCTTTCAGACGGGGAGACTATATATAGGCACTTAAAATTAGTCAGCCTATGGAGGAGCTTGTTGGTAATACTGTATTTTAAACTCAGCATACAACTGAGACCAAGAAGGAATGTTTGTATTTGGATCATAGAAACCATGTTTCTCTGAATTGAACGTAAATTTTTCATATTTTAAAATTCCAGCCCATTAGTGTGAAGCTACTCTGTTAGTGCAACCAACTCATAAAAGCTAAGTTACTGCAATATTACTAAACTAGCGCGTTTTCTCCACAAATTAACTATTTTCAGTACCTCTTTTGGAGTTCTATATATTTTGATTTCTATAGTTCACAGAGAATTTGCATTTTAAGCAGCGTACCCACTTGCCACATGTAACCTCTCGCTGCGTAACTTTGTCTCGAACAGAAGTAGATCGTCGCACGCAATGTTGGTGAAATATTTTTTCCCAACATTGCGTGGAAATACCGAACGCTGTGAATATCGAAGTGAACACCCATGTTAGTTGTGATGTGACGCGAGCACTGAGTGAAATGTACGATATGGAGTGCGTTTAGTGCCATTGCGCATCCAAATAAAGATACCACACCTAGGAGCAGACAAAAGGAAGCACATGAAACTCAGCAAAGACATACTTCATTGGTTATGTATGTGGGTGCGAGAGAGACAACCATCTGCACGTACGATATGAATTGTGTTCTTAATTTCCCATTATATTGCTTGTAAACACGTCATTGGCATACAATGTGGTTTCTTCTTTTATCTTGTATCTCGTTAGTGTTATTTTTTGTATATTTTTGTGGGTGTTATTGTTGGAACATGTCATGTTTTATAAGGGACTGTAAAAATAACTAACATATAGTACGAAATAATTCTTCATATCCAGAATTCAATTTCATTTCAATTCACAATCAGCCCCTACTGCTCCGTCATTGCTAGAGGCACAAAACAAATATGGCGCTGATCATGAGTAATCCCATTCGCGCAGCTTTTAGCGCATTCCAGTCATCATAATATAAAATTACATTTCAGTGGACGCGAGGCGGTTACAGGGTCCCATCTGCACGGTCGTATTGAAGTTACGCGACGAGATTTGCAACGAGGTTCTGTTACGAGGTTTTACTGCTAATATGTACCGCTTTATCTTCTCGCAACGCAGTTACGCATCGAAGTTCTGTTAAACCGCGTATTGTCTTGTAACAGAACCTCATTATGCAACTTTGTTTCAAATATGGTCAATGTAGTTCATGATATGCGTAACATGTTGGCGAAATATTTCTTCCCGAGTAGGACTTTGATGCGTCGCGAACATTTTGGTGTTTCCATGTTGTGTGCAGTCCAGTTAATCGTATTAGGAAAAAAGTTCCACGTTCACACTCTGCGTAGCCGCATACTGTATCATTCTTTGATATGACCTGGAAATGCCGTCATATATTAATAACGCTGCGAATCTTGATGCAAACACCCATGTTTGCTGTGAAGTTACGCAATAAGGTTTGCGGCGAGGTTTTTTTTACAAGTGAATACGCGGTATTAGTTTATATCACGATATAATGTTTATGATAGAATGTTCTCATTCGTTGGATCGGTAGAGAAAATGCATGCGTTTACCATCACGTACACCAATTACGTACTAATAAATTCAATAGTTCAAATGGCAATTTTATGTGCCTCTTGACTGACAATTTTACTTATTTACTTTATAAACACTGTAGATATTTAAATAGTCCGGATTAAGTTTATTTATTTTTTTACGTTCATGCAAAAAACAAAACTTTATCGAACTATATTTAGTAGAAAAAGTGCTTCTTTATTGCAATAACATTTTTATTGCATTCATCTGTCATTCTACTACAGCGTTTTGTGATCATGACAAACATAAACTTTGATGCCATATTTAGTTTATTTTTTGTGAGATTGTATATTATTTTATATTATTTTTAAATCATATTTATTACATACTGGATTACAAAATTACTATGCAACTCGTACAAAAAGTGTTTATTGCACTCGACGTGTTGTCCAACTCGGCTAACACTTATTTTTTGTACTTGTTGCATAAATAACTATATTATGTCACATTTCATTTGAATTTGCAATTACAATATGTTTTTTAAATTTGTTAGAAAATAACTATATTCTATTTAACACAATACATTATTTTCAGTTAAGAGCTAAAATGGTAGCTGAAACGTTTAATGCAATTGAAGGATTCAGTTGTAATCCAGTGCAAGGTGCGATGTATGCTTTCCCACAAATGAAATTACCACCAAAAGCCATTGAAGCAGCTAAACAAGCAGGAAAAGCGCCCGATGCATTTTATGCCTTTGAATTGTTGGAGGCAACTGGCATTTGTATTGTTCCTGGTTCTGGTTTTGGACAGCAACCAGGGACATATCATTTCCGTACAACAATTTTACCACAACCTGACAAACTAAAGGCTATGCTAGATAAATTTGCAGAATTCCATGCCATATTTCTTAAGAAGTACAAGTAATAGTAGTATGATAATAAATGAAAATAAGGGATTATTAGAAGCTAAAATATAAAGTTGAAGATTAAGCACGAACGTACACTGAATTTTGTTACAACAAAATACATATTTTTATGTTCTGAAAATTCAATACATATTCCACAAAAAAATAGTAAAATAAACGTTATTATTGTTATAACAGTTTTTCATTTCATGTTTTTAATTTTTGTAATTAATTTTCAAATCAATATGTCTTTGGCGTAGTCCTGATAAATAACAATTTGCCGCCCCTTGTTGCGCAAATTTTAATTTCTGGACTAATGTTTACTACTCTATAGAATGATATGAATTATTATTTATTATTGTATAAGATGTTTCAGAAATTAGATGCGTTCTGAGAATGGTAACATACAGATAACTAATTTTCATTAAGTAAGGTAAACTAGTATTACTTTAGAAAAAATGAATTAATATACGCCATGTATCACCCTGTACCTATGCCATATGTCATAGACCCGCTATCATACGCATACCTACATGCAAATTATAAAATACGCAATGGGGTAACAAAAACTGAAACAAAATCTCTACAATAGGCGGAGAATTACAATAATCAATCTCATTTTTATTATTTACTAAGTCATTTTTAAATTAGTTTATAACAGTGATGTTAAACCTACAAAATCTACATAATATTATGTACAAAAAAAAATGGCTAAAAATTCGGTGCGGGGTCTGCGGGGGTGTTTGTTACGCCATTGAAAATACAATTAGATTGTTTAATTTGCCTACATTTGTTCATTAATATTTGGGCATTGCCGTTCATCTGGGCATACATCAACTGCATTCATGCCCTCTGATTTGACAAATTTGCGATTTACCATTGTTGTTTATTACATGTATAACTTTTACCACCATATTTATAACAACTTGCCCACATAGCACCTAAAATCCATGAGGCGTCCATTTTAGGTTTGTATGTTGGAAGTTGTAACGTTCTGGGAAACCAGAATGGGAACAGGAATGAAATGGGATGATGGGATTTTATAGAATCACAAAATTAAATATTATTCAAAAATGTAGTTAAAGTACAGAAAAATGTGTAGTAACTGCAACAGGTAGGTTGGGTCAATACGTGTCAATCTTAGAGGAATAAGTAAATATTCTTCTAACTTGTGAATATAATTGTTTTTGTCTAGGTACATATGTGACGGACAAACCGTTATAATTTAAACAAAATATGATTCTGACTGGAAACCTTTATGTGCGACGAGTCATAGGTATATATACTGTCTAGTGTCAAAAGTCCAAATTATCATTGACTTGTAATTGGTCGTGTTCCTGTAACTTTATAAGAAAAGGTATAGGTAAACTTTATAATTATCTTGTATTTAACTGAGTATTTTGTTATTGTGCTATATGAATATATCAAACTGAGAGTCGTTTTTGTGGGTAGCAAAATGAAATGCTCTTTCGACAGTTAATAAAAGATATTTTATTGAAAACAAAAATTGCGACAAGCAAACTGATGTTTAATGACTCAAAGAGCTGTTGGATAGTCTCCTGGTTTGGATCTCTCTGGTTGGTGCTAAGTTTCAGACATTACGATGACCGTTTCTTGAAACAGACGCGTGTGGCCCATGCGTCTGTATTTCATCGCTTCCCGGTCCGCTGTCAGACCGGCGCTTTTATGCAGACATGTATAACCACAAGTATCCCTCTGCCAGTAATGTGCAATCGTCATAGATAAAAATAAGATGCTTGTGCAAAAAAATGAATAGAAGAGTGGCAACCGAGTGACAATTATCGCAGACTTAATGCGAGGACGATTTGCACCAGGCCTAATGCTGATATGGTATATGGTTTAAAAAGTTTTTTATAAATAGCGAATTGATATCACCTAGAAATAATGTTTGTCCTTGTTTTTGAGCTGTTTGAATTTACGTGTATGATGTTTGGTTTGCGCAATGCACCTCATACTCTTCAACAATTCATCAGCGAAGTGTTACTAAACATATGAATTTCTGTTAAGGGTACATCGACGACATCCTTGTAGCCTCGGCGTCCGTAGAGAAACCTGTGTCACTTGAAAACACTTTTCCAGTGGTTGCGATAGTACAGTGTAGTTATTAACCCCTCGAGGTGCGTGTCAGTTCGAACATAGCGAAGTTGAAGTCGGTTACTTAGCGCCGAGCAACGCACACCGACCGCTACCTGAAAAAGGTGAGGCAAGGGAGTACCTATTGTATCTTTATCTATGGGAGTACCCGCTGTGTGCAACAATCAAGCATTAACGACGGTTCTTTGACGCCGTGAAATTTTACCTCGTTTCGTGCCCAATGCAGCAGGTACAGCGCCGTTGAATGAATTGCTAAAAGGAAACCTTAAGGGTAAAGCTCCCATAAATTGGACGCAAGGTCATAAATGCATTCGTAGCCGCTAAATAGACTTTAGCAAGGCAGCTCTACTCGTGCACTCTGAGGAAAATATGCAATTTGTTGTAGTGTGTGACGCCTCCGACTTTACGATTCATGCGGTAATGCAGTTTGGTGGCAATTAGAAATCGCTAGGGTATTTTTCAAAAACAGTAGAAATACGTAGCTTACGATTTCGAGCTCCTTTCGATTTACGAAGCGATCAAATACTTTCGGCATATGGTTGCCATCTATCGCATACCGATAGCGAATCTCTTTACACGTAAAGTTTCGTGTGACCGCCAATAAAGAGAGATAGCAGATATTGGGCACGCTGCTACGTCGACTGTCAGCGGGCAAACGTGAAGTCACGTAACTTCTCCCACAAGTTCTTGTCAACTACTCACTAAACAAGAGACCTTACATAACATTTTAACAAAGTTGCATTCATTTTAAATATGTAATTTTGCACTGTAAAGCAACTGTACGCTTGCTAGAATATTTCATAAGAATGTTAGTACTTGCTGCAAGTTATCACATAATTTACAAAAGAAAAGTTGCGATGCAACGAAATTATCAAGATGTCGAAACTTTTCTTTAAAAAGTCCTATCAAAATTAAAATCTAATGTTGATATAATTTGTTTTTTATAATTTGTTCAAACATTTAACACTTTAAATTATGGCAATCTTTTGCAGTAATCACGGTGTAACATATGATGTTTCCAGCTTAGTTGTCTGTGTGATGGTGTTTTATATCGGAATAGTATACGTAAATTTCAAACAGTCAACAGAGGCTGAACTCTATAAAATAATGGTTGGTTTGAGTGTAGTTTAAATGTAGTATGTACACAGATTTGTCAATATGATATGTATATATTTTTCATATGGTATAGAAACTTGTTTTATATAATGTATTAAATATAATTTAGTTTCTTTGAATCTATAGTTAGTTACTGTGAGATAAATTATGCATCAGCTAAACGAGCGGCGGTTAGATAATAAATATTCTTTAAAATTGTGGAATATGCGTTTTTTTTTATCAAAATAACGAAACGATTCAGTTAATTATATGTATATTAATAGCCGACATGTGGCGCCACATATCTCACTGATACTGTGTAACCGAATGTTGGTAAGTATCTACAAGATTTTTAGCTCTGGCACCACGGGCAAGGGAATAATAGATCTCTTATTTATGTTTGGTCACTGTCACACTGGCAGAGGAAAACCTCGTAGGAGGAGTTTATCCTGGGAGGTGTGGAGACAACTACTATTAATTTCGCAAATTTACTGGTCGAAATATTTCTAGTAGTTTGAAACAACCAATCTCTGACTGTGTGAAAACAGACGTATTTTCAACTATTTAATGCAAATGACAATATTTATGGGTAATTTCTTAATTAACTTTGTAGGCAAAGCAAAGTGCCTGGTACAAGGCAAGCACATTTCAACAATACTGTGAACTTGCTAAGAAAAGTTGTAGCAAACTTTCTTATATAATGTTTCCTTGCAAAGTTTTTGGATGGAAATTATAACTTTGTCACAAATCCCTTGCGAACTTCCTGTAGAAGCTTTTGCAACGTTACAGCTTCGTTTGTAAATTTTGAGAAATGTTGCAGCAATTTTATCTTACTTAGTGGGTACCGCCAACGATGTTCGAGCTATCCACGTGAATATCGTCTTAATGCCACCATCTCAAGGCTACCGCTACTGCCTAATCTGTGCATACTGCATACTGTTTCACCAGGTGCCAGAAGCAATCCCGTTGAAGAACCAGGAAACAGAAACTGTGGCCCGCGCTTTGTATGCTATTTATTATAGATTTGGATCACAGTATACTAATCAATCAGTAGGAAAACTCAGCTTTCCCGCGTCTTCCAAAAATCCGCCATCTTGTTGGCGACTGACAGTTATTACTATAATTTCTGTGTGTTAGTTATGTTTTTTGATTTTTTGACATTATTACATGGTTATCCACTCGTTATCGTTATTGTACTTATATTCCAGCCTTGTATGTCGTATTAATTGTTTAGTTTTATTACATCGTTATTGTACTTATGTTTCAGCTTTGTATGTCGTGTTGAGTGTTTAGTTTAGGTAGTAAACCAAACTGCAAGAAAAAAAGCGGGGGACCGAGGAAGCTATGAAGAGAGGCAGTGGCAATAGATCTAAGGGAGAAAAATGTAATGTATTGGAAAAGAAAGGAGAAGAACAGAATGAAGTGGAGGATAATAACGCAGCTCTGGGCCTAAAAGGCATGTAAACAGCTTTATATATATTGACATAATATTCATTGCATATTAAACTTCGTTTAATTCTTAACTCTCCTTTCTACAACCCGCCCTGAGCAGTAGAAGACCGACGAGGAGAATTTGGGAGTTGAAAGTTGTGGCCAAAAAGATGAGAGGGATACCAAGTTAGACGTGGGATAGCTTAATTGAGAAAATCTTAAAGAATAATTAAAACATGAAAGGAAGCAAATGATTTAACTCAAAATAGGAAAGAGACTGCTTTCATACATGGATGAAAGAAACCACTCCATCCACCTAATAGAGTAACGGGGGTTTTTGGTTGTTACCTTGTTTTGTAAACCTCAAACTAAATTGTACCTAATATACACGTTTTAATTTCATTTCGTACTTTCCTCAAAAAAATTAATTATTAAAAATATAAAAATTACACTGGGCTTAAATTTTATAATCTGCTAAGAAAATAAGGTAAGCGTATACATCTTGACATAAAGGCAAAAGTACCACAAAATATAAAATAAAACTACACTACTAGTCGACCTAGTTTCCATGTTTTCGCAATGTCTTCAAATAAATTCATAAAATTCATACCGGTTTTATAATCAAATCAAATTTTATCTGCTAGAAACCTAAATTAAGAAAAAATGTGACCAAAAACTCAATTTACATGAAACTACACTGGATTACAACAGTTAATTAAGAATTAATGCTAAAGTATTAAAACTACGAAACAACTTTGGTTATGCTTACGCCATATTAGCAATTTTTTCTAGAGTGGTGGTATTTGAAAATTGCCTAAATCCTCGTTCGTATGTTCTGTGTGATCCGCCATTTTCTTGGCGACTTTTGCTAGAGTGGGGGTATTTAAAAACTGCCAGACGTATTTCATTCATTCAGCTGGAATATAAGTACAATAACGATAACGAGTGGATAACCATGTAATGTCAAAAATTCAAAAAACTTAACTGACACACAGAAATTATAGTAATAACTGTCAGTCGCCAACACGATGGCGGATTTTTGGAAGACGCGGGAAAGCTGAGTTTCCCCACTGGTGTAAACACTTGATTACAAAATCCGTATTATGATCTGTTTACAGTGTGCAAAAGCGATGACATAACATTTACAATAATATGTGATTTACAATGCTAGTGCATGGTCGCGAAGTTAAAGTATCCATAGACAGAGTCAAATCGGTGTACTTTTTAAAAGACGCGGCAGATACCAGTGACGATGACAACAGTTTTTTAAATCCGTCAACTTCCGTGTCAATAAAATCTGGTCCGTTTCCTGATCGGTTTCAGGTTAATGTTCATGATGATTGTCATCTGTATCTATGGGCACAAGGTGATAGTTGTCGTCGCGGGCGTAGGTGGTGGGCTACTCGCAAACTGGTGGTGGTTTTTCGGATTACCGTTTTATTTAGCGATGCACGCGGCCATCGAATCGAGACAAAATAATCAAATGACTCGGTGGACTAATGCGGGTAGTGATTTCAGGTATCGGTACTTTTGAGTATTTAGGGTACCCAGTATTTTTTTAAAAAAGTACCCGTTAAAAGAAATTCGTTCCAACCGTCTGAATAACCTCAGCGCAGCGACAAGCTAGTGGAGTGATTATACGAAGTGGCAACCCCACAACCCAGACAAAAAGGGTAAATACGCCCTTTTCAAGTAGTGTAGACTGTTTTCCACCCATAAAATTTACTGAGACACTGACAAACAAAAAATACACAAAAAACGACAGACCTGACGCATACTCCCGAAAGGCCCCCCCCCCCCCTCCGAACAGATAAAAAATTACATAGACTTAACTTACGCAAACACGAACACAGACAAAAACGACGACTACGAACAACCAATGGACACACAGACAAATGCCGAGCTGTATGACGAACTACAGCAACAAAAGCATGCTAACAAAGAACTGACAAAGACAATACAAAAACTGACAGAACACAATGAAAAACTAAACAAACAGGTACTGACATTGACAAAACAAATCGCAGAAATGCAAAAGACAATAAAACAATCTGACAATAACACATTACAATTACACAAAAAACTTGACAAACTCCTGACTAGACAAAAAATGACAATATCCCGCCCACACAAACCCCTGTCCCTGCCCTTATCCCTTTTACAATACGAACAGACAAACGAAAAAAAAGACGAGACTGGTTTATCTAGTGAAGACGAAGCCCCCACCGCCAAAAAACATGAACAAACCACACGACCACCGACCCCAACACAAAAACAGACAGAAACCACGACTAAACTCTCCTCTCCCCAAACACAAAAACCGACTAACACACAAAACACGACAGAACAAGTACCCCCAGTAATTCTGCGAAAACAGAAGCGCTGGATGACAGTGCAAAAACTTTTAAATACACTAGACATAAACTATACAAAAGCCAAACTAACAAAAGACGGCGTTGCCGTCTATCCAAATACACTACAAGACCACAGACAACTAACAAAAACGCTGTCTGACAAAGGCGAGGAGTACCACACCTTCACCCTCAACGAGGAAAGAACGTTGCGGGTGGTGATACGTGGGATACCCGCGGGTGTCCCGCCAAGTGAGGTGCAACTCGACCTCGCACAACAGGGCTACCCCGGCGCAATAGTGCAATGCATGGCCAGCCGCCAAAACAAGCAGGATATGCCCCAGGTCCAATCAGACCAGGAAGGCATCCTGGAAGTAAACCGCTGCTGCTCTCTGGTCGTAAGAGTAGAGAGGCAGAAGAAACAGCAGGTTGCTACTCAGTGCCACCGCTGTCAGCGCTTCGGCCACGGCCAGTCGCGCTGCACGGCGGCACCTAAGTGCGTGAAATGTGGTGAAAGCCAAAGCACGCACGAGTGCAAAAAGCCGAAAGACACGCCGGCCAGGTGTGCAAATTGCGATGGGCCACACCCTGCCAGCTACAGAGGATGCTCGAGGTATCCAAGGACTAAAATCACACAGACAAACACACAAAACAAACCTGACGAGACAAACACGACCACATCAAAAACACAAAACACACACAAAAAACTACTCCTAACCACCCCCACTACCGCCCCTGGACAATCCTATGCTAACGTAGCCAAAAGACAAACACAAAACAGACAGACTAACACACAAAAAATAAAATCACCGCCAACTTACACGACAACCTCTCAACCGGGAGCGGCGGCCCTGATAGACGCAACAAAGCGTCTGCAGGACTTCTGCTTCCAGCTGACGACCATGATGTCAAATATGCAAAAATTATTTTACTTCTAATGGCTCGTCAGCCCTCCAAACCCTCCTCGCTGAGAATTTCGTCGTGGAACCTTGACGGGTTGCGGGGCAGAAAGCTGGAACTGGCGGAGATCATAAACCGTCTAGAAATAGACGTGATGGCCATCCAGGAAACCAAACTCAGCGAGTCTTCCCGTATCTCCATCCCTGACTACGACATATACAGACTAGACAGAGACAATAACGGGGGTGGTGTTGCACTCGCGATCAAGAAGTGCATCGACCACTATCCGCTGCAACGTCTCCAAACTCGAAACACTGAGGCCGTGGCAATAATGGTGGGATCGTTACGGCATTGAGACATTGCGGTGGTGTTCTGTTACAACCCTCCCAGACTACCTTTACTTGACGACAACCTAGACTTGATACTTTCCTGGCCCCAGACAGTAGCCATAGGTGATTTCAACGCAAAGTCACCCGCATGGCACAGCAGGACAACGACCACAAAAGGTCGTGTCCTGCTGTGCCATGCGATACGATGCACCAGCGTCTCACGTGGAAGCCGCACATCGTGAAGACGGTGGCGCGGGCGAGGATTCCCAGGGCCAAACTCTATCCCTTACTCAAGAGTGGAAACACTCTTAGCCTAAGGAATAAGCGAACGCTTATCAAGGTGGTACTTCAAGCGCAGCTAACCTATGTCTCCACGGCGTGGGGCTATGCGGCCAAGAGCCACATCAAGTCATTACAGGCTGTGGAAAACATAGCCTTACGCACGGTCACCGCTGCGCGGCGCACGACAACCCCCTCCTCCGACAAGCCGTTGACTATGTACCTGACGTGACAGACAAACACAAAAGACCCAGACACGTACTTCTTGACTCGGGGTGACCGCCCCAACACTAACCACTCCTCCTCCCCCGCTATCACTTTTTTCACTGACAAAACAAAACCCTACCCTTACCCTGATACTTTTATCCTTGCACCGCCCCGCGAAAGCCGAGGGCTCGATACCGAGCCAAAGGCTGAAGGGCCGGTGCATCCTTAGCTACAAAGCTACACCCCATAAAACAAACCTATCCCCAGGGCGCGAATGGTTTGACCACTCGCGCCCGCGACGACGACTACCTCCCGGCGGTCAGACTCAGCCGGCGAAGAAAGAAACCTAATGACAGAAGAGCGCCAGAAGAGGCCCCCCTGCCAGGACAAGAGGAGGTCCCACAAAGCGCCTACACCGGCCACGTTTGTGGTCGGGGTAGACGATGGATGGGGCCCACCTTCACGAGGCTGTCCAGGTCTACAGCGATGAGGCAGGACAAAGAGGGATAGTACCCCTCGGTCCCAAATCATTTAGGCCACCAACACTGCCAAAAATATCGGCGAGACCCGAGAGTCCCGAGACCCTGCCTCGAGCCGTGCGTACCGGGTACATTTATTGCCGACTACCCGTTACTTCGAATCCAAACAAGTAACGGGTACTTTGTATCCGGTAGTTACAATATTGACATCACTAGGTGCGGGAGAGAGTGTGTTAGGGTAAGGTCGGGATTTTTTGTAGTTATCTCTTCTTGGCGGTGGCCGTGCATAAGGTTAAATTTTACACAGCCTTTTGCCTCGTATTCCTACGTCGCAGTATCGCAGATGCATAGATTAGCTGCTTGTATAACAAGCTACAATAACAGAAACACGTAAACAAAGAATTAATGAAACAAATACAAAAACTCACGGAACAAAACTGCCAATTAAATGCACAAGTAGATACAAACCATAACAAAACAAATTACGAACTTGCAAAAAATACAACACAACAAGTTTACACAAAAAAACTAGACAAACTAATAAACAGACCATCACACGAAAACATACCCAAAACACACAGGACCACTACCGCGAGAGGTCGTGCCCTGTTGAATGACCAAGACTCATAAGACGTGTTTGGCAAAGCCCTCGAATCGCTCAGATTAGTCCAGCCCCCGGATTCTGATTACTGGAATTCGTCTCGTATGGAGTATTTTGACAATCTATGGCCGGTTTCTCGTGTAGTAGATATCTATTAAATAAACTTATCGATTCCATAAACTGGAGATTTCTCATGAATTCGGTTTTTGAACCATTCGATAATGCTTATCTATTGCATAAGTTATCGAACACATATCCAACGAAAAATGGCAAGATATCTGCCCAATAAACATTAGCGCACGCGCGCAGCGATTTAGCTGATGCTTGTTTACATCTTTATAGTAAGGCTTAACCCAACTTTTTTTTATATTTTCGTGACGATTACTTTGTGCAATGGAAAATTCTGATTCGTCTGCCTTTTCATGAAGAATATTTAAATATAGTCAGATATCTTGAACGGCCAAGACGTTATCATGAAAGAGAAAACCAGTATAAAAAATACAGCGACTCAGAATTTCGAGAGAGATTCCGTTTAAGGGCGCCGTATTCTTGAAATAGTGTTTTCTACAAATACAAGTAATTTTAGACATTTAAGAACGGAATAATATAGAGTGTAGCAAATAACAACAATGTTATCTCATGCCAATGTTGAGAAACCGGCCACTGCACGTGTTCGGCAAAATGCTCCCAGATGCGAGTGGATTTTTGTCACGAGATTACAGATCAAACAGACTTATCTGTAATAAACGAACAGAATAGTGATGGGAAGTGTCGGTACTTTTGTGGACTCGTTCATTCCGGTTTCGTTCCACTTGTGGAAGTTGTATGGCAGCACCGCGGATCGGTTCTCGGTCCATCGGGTTGTATTGTGTTGTACTTGGAAATAACAACGCTCTTTTGCGTTTTTATTTTTTGTTTATTTTTACCTTAAAACACAAACGATGCATTCTTTTTTTTTAGATTGGATTCAGTGATTTATTTGCGATGAAATTAAACTACAAATTGTAATTGTAATAGGAACAACAAATTTTCTTTATAAATACACTTTACACTATTACAAAAATACATTTTTATGAAGCAAAACAAACAAACAAAAAATCTGCGTTTAATACATAAATAACAATAAAACATTGAAAAATAAAATACACCACCAGCTACTTAATCACACGAAAGTAGCTAAAGCTCGCGAGTACCTAGATACTATTCAATAAGCGCCAAAAGGATAGACTGAATTTAAAAAACTCAATAATAATAATATAATTCTAAGTCTTGGTCATGGGAGACACAAGTTTTATTTAATAATGCCTACCTAAACTAGAAATCGCTGTTTGACTGAAAGTGATAAAGGAAACCGTAAAAGCAATAAATCACTTGTAAAAAATCGTGCCGCTAAGCGTCTTGTCGGACAGGCAAGCAACACAAATACAACGTCGATTCCGGTTACCGGTTTCGATTTCGTTCCTCGGAACGACTCGGACAGAAAATCAGGATTCGATCCGAATCGATCCTTGCTTGGATTCGTTCATTTGTACCGAATCCGGCCGGATCACCACTGAAATGTAATTTTATATTATGATGACTGGAATGCGCTAAAAGCTGCGCGAATGGATTGTTTATGATCAGCGCCATATTTTGTTTTGTGCCTCTGACAATGGCGGAGCAATAGAGGCTTAGCTGATTGTGAATTGAAATGGAATTGAATTCTAAATATGAAGAATTATTTCGTGCTATATGCTGGTTAATTTTACAGTCCCTTATAAAACATGGCATGTTCCAACAATAACACCCACAATAATACACAAAGAATAACACTGAGATACAAGATAAAAGAAGCCACACTGTACGCCAATGACGTGTTTACAAACAAAATAATGGGAAATTAAGAACACAATTCATATCGTACGTGCAGATGGTTGTCTCGCTCTCACCCACATACATAACCAATGAAGTATGTCTTTGCTGAGTTTTGTGTGCCTCCTTTGTCTGCTCCTAGGGTTGGTACCTTTATTTGGATGCGCAATGGGACTTAACGCATTCCATATCGTATATTTCAGTGCGGATCACACATCACTAGAACAGAACAGATTGTTTTTCTTAACCTCACTTTTTATATGATTTATTACTTGCATAGACCTTATAAATCAAAGGTCTATGATTACTTGTCAATATTTTGTTCACGGAATTTAAATATGTTAGCAGCTGTTCTACAGTGGCACCAAATTATTTTTGAGATGGTCATGACGACGCCAATACTGCATAAAAAAATTAAGTTTTCCTGACATTGTACCAAATTTTAGTGATAAATAATTTAAAGAACTTTATAATGTCCCCTGCCAAATTTGAAGACTTTACTGTCAATATATGTTTTCTCTTTCTCGCTATCGAACAGTTTGAAAAATACTGCAAAATGCACCCAAAGTCGAACTTCAGAGAGCTATATCTCAAAACCATGAGACTTTTGGACTCGGTGGCCATGAGAACTTTTGTTCTACTCGTCGAGAACTATAACAGAGTCCAGAGTTTCATCAAATTTGACCGAGACCCAATTTCCATAAGGACCCTACGGGGTCCTTTCAGATATCTGTTGAATTACTGTTAATACAACAAATGTTTAACCGACTATGATTTGAATCATCAATTTTTTTTTTATTTTTGAAACCAATGGCTTTGCCTTAGTTCTTAATTGTAGCACAAGCTACAAAATTGAAACTAGTGTCACAAATTAGAGTAGATGTTTATTTTAGAGTAAAAGTGCTTAATGATAGAGGGAGATTAAATAAAATACAGAAATAATAAACAACCGCTATATTATTTACTGCAAAACAGATTGCTCCCAGAATATGTACAAAAGTTATACATAATTTGCAACAAAATTAAATTATGGGTATTCTTAAAATGTGTATAAGTACGTTTCATCTAGCAAATTTTTGTCTCCTATTTAAAGGACATTTTAACAATAACCATAATGAGAATGTACAACATATCAACAGTTGTGTTCCTTTTATATAAAATTATATGAATTAAATAACAATTCAATAAAATTCAAACTAATTAAAACAATACTTTTTTTATGATTCTAACTCAATACCACTTTCATTTCAAAAATATATAACAATATTGGACGGTGCACATCAGTAATCGATATTAAAGAACTGACATATAAAATTAATTTCTCATTTTATAAAAATTACCTATCGAATTCTAAATAATACTAAAATTTTATATTACATTATACCCTATATTTACAAAAATCTTATTTAAATGGAAGATTTATTTTAGTTGCTCGTATTAATATGCATTTTTCTGCATTTTGTTCATGAAACTAGACCAGCACAACCATTTTGTATAATTTATTTTCACATTCAATGGCACTTTAGTTATTTATATAACACCAAATTTTTCAAAAGTATGAATGATTGGGCTAGTCTATCTAAATGAGCTAACTCCTTGCATTAATATAAAAATATATGTTTCATTTCAAGTATCATTTTAAAAAAACGTTAAATTTAAATATAGTTAAATTTTACTTCTTGATAAAACAATAAATAATTTTAGTGACTATTATATAACTTTTTGATAATTTTGAGTCACTTCACATCTTGGTATTACCATTATCTAAAATTAATATTGATTTGCAATATTGGAATTTTTACTTTGTATCAGCAGTCTTCTTCAACTAATTTTTGGGTATCTTTCCCTGTGTCTTGTTTTGCTGGGTCTAATTCACGATGCTTAACTTGTACTTGTGGTGATGATCTGTGTGTTACACTAGAAGGTGCAATGACTGCACTTGGGGGTTCTATAAATGTTTCACCTTTATTTTTCCCAATTTCGGATGGTACTTCATATAGTGCTGAAAATAGACATCAAGGTTCAGTTGGACATGATATTGTGCCATGCTATATTTGAAAATTGTTTACTTTTTCAGATATAAAGTGAAGTTTCCTTAAATTTATATTTTATTTATTGTTACAATTTTACAAAATATTGTGTTTTTAATTTAGATTTTTTTCTATCACAGAAAAGAGAACCGGTAAACACCTCTACTAAAAATAATACGGATGTTTACAGAATTAAACGAAAGGAGATTTTGAGTTAATTTTTTAAAACTAACTGATGTTAAAATAATTTGAAAAAATTGTTTCAACTAATGCTATACATATCCTGTCCTAGCAATATATATATATACATCGCTTAGGTTAGCGCTTGCATGGTTGAAAGCATCCATGGTCAGAACTCGCCTTAAAAGTAAAATTGAACTTAAGTTCAACATGCAGGTTAACTGCAAACTGAAGTCATTTTGCCGTAGCCAAAAATCTCATGTTATAAACCCGCTCACAATTTATAGCCGTTGACTCAAAGAAACATACATGGAGCCCATATATTTTCCCTATAAAATGGTGTGCCACATATCTCTGAGAGCATACCCGAATACACAGCTTCTGCTGCAGGAGCTACGCATGTGTGACGGCTTTCTATTGACTGTGACTAATTGACGGATCCACCTGTTTCATTTCTAGTGCTATCAAAGGCGGGTATATCATTCGGTCAGGTAAAATTTCGAGTATATCTTTTCGCTAATTTAATTGTGAATGTAATTAATTTATTAGTGATTTTATGTTCTTAAGAATGGAGAGTAATTCAAGTTCTACAGCGTATTCTAAAAATCGTAAATGTCTTCATCTAACAAGTGAGGAATATCGGATGATGAGATGTATGAAAGGTTTAGGACACGAGGTCAAAATATGAGTGTAAGTGATGTTAAAATATGTAGTTCATTAACAGTAATGTACGTGAGTAGCATATATGTATAGTGCAAAAAGACTAGTAAAGAAGTAAAACTGTGAAACGGAAAATAGTGAAAACTTGCGGAAGGGAGATGGTATTTTAAAAATGAGTTTTTGACAAAAAAATTGGGTTGCTAAGTATATCTTACAAGGTGAAACTTTGCCTGGAATATATAGAAGGGTTGCAAATTATGTGTGACATATTAATTATGGTGTGTGAATTTCTCTATAAATGAAATCGAAAGGATAGAGCAAGACAAAATAGTGATATGGCAAAGAAATTATTTAAAATAAAAATTAAAAGGTTGGAATCTGGATTGACAAATATGTTACTTTTGACAAAATATGGCTACATGAACGTCATACGGAAGGTCGTACAATATGATTTAAGTATATTTTGTGATCGTTATAGTGACAGTGCTAGTAACCAATAGTGAATAGTTTATACAGTATATAGTATAGGATATATAGTAGAATGTATTCCAAAGCCTTTGATCTTTTTGGATGCGAAATTCGCGAATATTTGCGCAATATATTTAATGGTGGGAAAATCTCTACTTGTAACAAATTTTGTCAACTATAACATTTTATATCATTCTCAGCATGAAACTGCCATCGTAGATTGTCAGAAGCTCAAAAGAAACTTATTGACACCACATATGATGAAAGTAGCAATAATATTTGTAGTGTTTTTCTGTTTTGCAAAATTTGTCAATAATTGAGATTTTTATGCCATAAATAATTAAAATAGACGTTGCAAAATTTGTGCAAATATCTAAGAATTTTGCGTCTATGAGGACAAGGCTTAAGTGTGATATCCGAGGACCGCCCATCAGGTAGGTGTAAGTGGGTGGTGATGGGCCATCACCGTCCAACAAGATGGCATTCTAATTTGTGGAGAGGATGGCACAGAGGGGACATTTAAGGTAAACTGTTAATGTACTACGTTCACTTGACGTCAACTTATTTTTAATAATTTTGTGTGCTTTGAATCCTTACCTTCCGTATTCATCTTTGTGCTGTGAATTAGTCACTCTCTATTATTTTTGATCTTGGGTAATGGATAATACAGGATAAAAACTTTAAATTTGAAAATAACTATCATTTTGATTATCCAACGCCTCAAAATTGGCAAAAATTGTTATATCACTATTTCTACTAAAAATAGTGGATGTTGCAATGCAATTATTTTTGCCATTTTTGTATATTTTTTATATATGATCGCCTTGAAATTTAGTACGCCTATGAAATGTTGCTCCGCGCACGCTTCGCCCGTTGCGCTTTTCTACAAGCTAGCGACGAGTCACTCTCTCAAGATTTTCGGCTGATGCACAGTGGGACAGAATCCCAAAGAGCTGGCCAAAACCTCCAAAATCAATGGTTTATTTCGGGATTCTTTTGTTGCGAGATGTGAAGTGGGGGTATCGAGGATCCCCAAACAACTGATTTCGAGGCGCCGGTATATTTTTTGTCCCTGCAGGATCAGTTTGAATATGATCGTTACACGAGTCTCATCGAACTACCGAATTTGACGCGCTCCATACGCTACAGGAAAACCACAATATAGTCGTGAAAAATAGTGCAATTGGAAAAGTGTAAAATGGATTCTCTTCGTGAAGATATGTAGAATGGAATAAAATTTACATAATTGCAAAATTGTTATTATGAAAAAAGTTATTTATCTTGAATTGAGGGCGTCTTTTTTCGGAAAACGCAAACGAGAAGTAAACATTCAGGAAGACATAACTTTATCGCTCGTCCCTGCTTGTTTTTTGGAATATTTTTTATTGAATTGTCAGCAAATCATTGCTTCGGCTTTATTGCCAATCGGTCAGATGTCTGAGGAAACACAGGAAACGTGCCACAAATATGTAAAAAAATTTGCCAACGATTTCTCACGCAAAAGCAGCCGTTCTTTGAAAATGCAGGATGTATTTTGCCTTCTGTTGATTATTTCAAGTGTACGAAAACTACCAAAAAAGAAAAAAAAAAACAAATGACACTTTAAGCTCTACATTTAACTGTACCCGATGACACAGACACTGAGGACGACACTGACGTGTCCACTATACATACTGATAGTGAATATGTCTAAATTAATCCAATGTAGATGTAGTGTATAAATGAAAAAACAATTACTTTTTATCTAATTTTCATGTTTAATTCATTTGAACCTAGTTCCTGGCTGGAATCTTTCCAATTCTTATACAATGCCGATGCAATTACGATACAAATATTTTGTTTATTTAAAAACAAACATCTTATCTGTAATTAGCGCAATATAAAACCCCCAGATACACAATTTCACCGAAAAATAAGAATTTTATAATATACTCGGTTGCCATATTGGATCCGCCATTTTTTTTTCCAAAACTGATTTTGGATTCGTTATCAGCGACCCCAAAAACCCCCGAGTAGAAAATTTCAAAGTCGTTAGACAACTTTTTGAGGTTTTGGCCAGCTTTTTGGGATTCTGTCCCACTGTGTGATGGGTGTAAACTAAACTATCACTTGTTACCAACTTTTTTTTGGATACGTTTGTGAAAATAACATTTATATTTATTCTCACTATGTTTTTCATATTTACTATTAGAAAATAAAATTATCCATATGAAGATGTACTTTCAAATTACTATTTTTTTATTGTGAATTATAATTTATAATAATAATATATAATTATAATTTAGTAAAATTAAAAAGTACTTTTCTTTTCAACTATCTCATATTTCTTTATTTACGGAACACCCAGGATTATTTTAAATTTTAATGTGACATCATAGACTAGTTCATTTTTCACCAAAAAGAAAACTTAACTTTATGACTACAATTTTAAATCTTATTCAGTCAGTACCTACCAGAACTTCCATTTCCAATGGCATCAGGATTATTCTGGACAGCATCATACATAGGATTATGGAAATCTCTATTTTTGTTACCCACTGAATCCAAGCTGTATGCTACATCGAGTGGTTCAGGAGCTCCACCTCCACCATTGGCATTAAATGTGTTTGCTCCAAATTCCACATTTGTTCCTTGTCTGAATGATACACTCTGACTGCTAGCAATACTTCCTAATGCTGAACCTTTACCACTAAAACAAATTTAAATTTAAAATATGAGAAAAAAATAAATCAAAATTATATACTGATTGATTGAAACCATCATCTCAATAGTTTATTAAAAAATATTGAATATGTTTCTGTAGGTCTTGTGTTCCTTGAGGAGATGGTAAGAAAAGTCTTCATGACTTCTCTTACCCCTTAACCTAACAAACAAGTTTCATTAAACATGTGGTCTGAACTCTGAAGTGTTTTGTCCATCAATGGACTGAAGGACTGTTTACACATACATATTTACCTATACAAGTAACTAGATCAAGTTCAGTGTGGTTATTGGTACGGTACAGGCGCATATGAATGTATCCTTGCTCTCATATACTATAGATATATTTATGTTGTTTTATTTCAAAATGTCTTATTCTAATCAATAACTAGCAGATATAATATTAACATACAAGAATTGCCAATATTATTTCTATGTATGATTTGTTTGTGTGTGTAATCGTAATTCTTAAAAACAATAACCGAATCTAAAAACAGTGCACCTGGTTCAAAGTCTGTGGAAGACTGGTGAAATGAACCTAATGAGTGTATTCAGGAGACAGAACAGTTAACGGTTGAGTTGCCCAATGGTAGCGGAAGTCTGCTGTACACATCAATACATTTTAGTGTTTGAGTACCGTGACTGACAGAGGAAAGTGGTCAACATAATTTAAATCAGTAATTATTTAGCTGATTTTTATTAATAATTACAGAAAGAAATAGACATGCATTTGTTATTAATGTGTACGATGAACTAATAGAATTTAATATGTTAGGTGAAATTAACGATCCAACACAACTTCTAAAACTAACTGATAATGTTACAAAGCGACATCCTTCAAATTGAATCTGATGGTGAGGTTAGAATTTCTCAAAGTGCATGATAAGAAATCATGGTTTATTTATAGTAAAAAAAATCAAACATATACACATTTCTGAGAATAATTTCAATATATTGATGTTTGTTATCAGGATTGCAAAAAAAACAGAAATAGATGTTCAATATTTAAATAATTTCAATACTTACAAAGGCCGCTTTCTTATGAAGAACCAAACTCCTGTAGCTGCACCCAAAACTAAGAGTATAACAACAATAGGAACAACAATAGCTGTGGTATTTGCCTCATCTCCAGTCCTGCTATGTGCTGTATGAATATCACAGAATTGCCCTTGAAAATCAGGCAAACATTCACATGTTAAATCATTATTATCCGATTCTCTACATATGCCACCATTTTGGCATTCACATATTTTAGGTTCTGGCCTTTCACGTTCAGCTGCAGCATCACAGACAATATCGGCTTTAATTTTGTGAATAGGAGCAGAAGAATCTGGACAGGAACATCTATGACCATTTGGAACTATAAGACACAAATGGGAACAGTGGTTGTTGCTGCATGGGTTTGCGTAGGATTTATTGTATCGAAGGTTGTGATATACTAAAAAAAATACATAGTAAGTATAACATTTACTAAATGTCAGTTAACATTTTTAATTCTGTACATGTATACAAGGCGTGCAAAATTTAAGAGTGACTACTAGGATCTTGGAAATTGTAAGAGATAAGAAAATGTTTTAATCATAGTATAGTTGCACGATATAGTGCTCAATCAAGTTGCGTTTAAAAATTGAAGAACTTTTGAATAATTTCAGATATAAAAGGAATATTAGGAAAAAAATGAAATATAAAAAACTGATTTTTATATATTTGTGACTTTGTATGAAGGAATATTTTAAAATTAAATGAACTTTCTCATTGTCCTAATTTTTGGGTATAATCCATTTTACATATTTGAAAACATTCTATTACATAAGTACTTAGTTACAAAAATAAAAAAATAGTTATGTTGTACCTGATTTGTAATTTTATGTTACAACATTGTCTATTGTATATTAGGCTTGCTCTAAATGCATAGACCTCTTACAATATACGGATTCGAGAATGCGCAATAGCAAAAAACTGTTAAATTAAAAATGATCGTTCATTGTCGGTCAGTGGTCGCGCGGTTTAAGGCGTCAATACTTGAATCGACTGGTGACTGGATCGCTGTGGGTTCGACCCCCGCAGCCGGTAGACCGTATATAAGCTATATTCGTGGAGAGATTGGCACCCTCTCTGCGGGTATGGTAGGGTGGAAGAATGTTGGCTTGGGTCAATGTGAGAGATTGATACCGGTTGACATTTGACTACCCCCCTAATTAATGAGGTTTTCCAGGTTTTCCTCATTCCTGCACTGAATGGTGGTTAGGGCCTACCAACGTAAGTCGTTCCTGGGCACAAATGCGGCCTGCTAATCCTCGTGATTAGAATGAGGGGTAGATATATTATTATTATTATTGTATGATTTCTTTAGCATTCCAAATATCTTTGGGTCAAGTATTGAACCATACTACAGCGATAATATCAGTACTTGTTCATAGGAACTACTTGTGAACTGTTTGTATAGACATGCGCATTGAGTAAACCCGTTTAGATTTGGCATTAAAGCTGTTCAGTTTAGTCAGTTTTTTTGCTTGATAAATTGAACTCTACTGATAAATCAAATTTTAAAATGTCCATCTAGTTTTTAATTATAAATAACCCCTTGCATATGACGTTGTTTACAACTTTGAAGCTAAATTCACAGGTAGCTCGTTAGGTGATGTTTGTTCCCACTCATTTTTCGGTCAAGTAAACGTTCCAAACATTAGCGATTTCATGAACGGTACAAACTTGACGCATATGCCTATCAGTGCATATAATCTCGTGACGGTACCGTGGTCGTACAAAAGTATTTATTTGGAACAAACCTATTATAAAAATAAGCTCTTTTGAAATCTGGAATAAAGCATCTACATCTGTAAGTATTTAAACAAAAGTTGTTGTAAATGATGTAGAAAAGAGTGACGATAAGAAAGTGCAATTTGTTTTTAAAAAATCTCTTCAAAGAAAGTCGGGGAAAAATTAACCAATTTTCAATATTTTATATATCTAGATATCTTAAGAAGTATTCGGATCTTTATAATTTTTTAAACGGCATTTCACTGAGCACCAAATTGTACTACTTTGTCACATTTAAA
Organism: Monochamus saltuarius; assembly: GCA_025584915.1. Taxonomy (NCBI): domain Eukaryota; kingdom Metazoa; phylum Arthropoda; class Insecta; order Coleoptera; family Cerambycidae; genus Monochamus; species Monochamus saltuarius. Next base: position 45,425,450 of record CM046721.1, on the reverse strand, counting down.
AATAATCTGTAGCACTTCTAGTTTTTGAGATTTCAATAGCCACTCTCAAATTTGAGACACCTAGTACAGTGTAACCTATTAAAAACCAGCACATCCCTTTAAAATTTGTTGGGAAAAGCACGTATATGTATTGATCTTTTAGATGTTATCCCAATTATCATCAGTTATCATGATACGGGTTCAATACAGTACAAAAAATTAAACCTCGTTGCATAATGGACATATAGAAACTATCTACACATTTTTTGAAAAATAATATGTTATTAGATATAATCACCAGTGTTAGTAATTGATAGTAATTTTTCATTATCTTCAGGCAATATCAATTTCTAAAGGCCGCTTTACATTTAGGCATAGACCTTATAAATCATGAACCGGCCCTAAAGAGAGGTCCGGTGTCCTGATGTGTACAAGAGGGATGAAGATAGTCCGGGCAAAAACAGATGTTCTATGACAGAAAAATATATAAACATAACCTGACAAAACCTTTCCTGTTAATATTGTTAATAATTTGTGTGCCTTTTGTGATTTAGTTGTGTTTAGTGTGTCTATTAGCAATAGTTTTTAAAGACTCATAAACTATGGTGGAGTCGGTCTGTCACCGTAAATGTCATATGTCTGTCAATAACGGTTTTTGTTTTTTTCGGCCAATGATCTGTAGGTTTTTGCCCGGACTAGCTCTATCTCTGTTGCACACATCTGAGCATCAACAATTTGTATAGGCAGAAAATGGTTTTGGGCGCGTCCATGATTTATAAGGTCTATGCATTTAGGCAATGAAGCATCCAATGCAATGAAAACTATTTTGCAGCAAAATCTTTCATGCAATGTTGCAAGGTGCCATTTGTTTTACATTTATGCAATATATTGCGCATTGCCAAATTAGTAAAATGAAAATGATTTCGATCTGCTGGTCTGCTGCAAAACTATCAAAACACACTGGTGTTGAGTACTGTGGTGTGAAGTTTCAATCAACTCAGAGTTTCAATGGATGAAATAATAAAGAAAATTATTATCGTGGTTATAATAATTACATGTACATGTGCCTTATTAATTAACAAAAAAAAGTAGGTATTGCTGAGTTAAACCCTGGTTACAACAAAAGAAATTTAATGTACACATTGTTGATGAGTTTAATTCACTTTTTACTTAATTCCTCGCTGTTAGTTCCTTTTGTGTAGGATGGCAAAACTGAATATTACCAGAAAAGGGACCAGAATTTCACGTGCAATGTAATCAAATTAGAGCAGACTCTATATTCGTGCAATGGACTGAAAATTGCGTAGGTCATTAATTTTAACTTTAATGCGCATGCCCGCATGCAATAAGAATTGCATAAATGTGAAGCGGTCTTAAGAGATATACTCAATTTTAAATTTCACAAATTGAAAAAAAAAAATAAATAAATTAGAATAGTGTAACACTATTACAATTTTTCAAATATTGGCAAGTAAAGAAATTATACCTAACATTTTTTAAGTATGTGCTCTCTTAAAATTAATTTAATAAAAAATATTTGGACATTGTTTGGTTCTTTACTAACAACTATAAATCAGAGAAATTTGTGTATTAAAAAAATAATTCAAAATACTGTGTCCCAAAAATTTTTATGAATATAGTATGGTTGTCAATAGGAGAAACTGGAAATATTATTTATGAAAGGTATTAAAAAAAAACTATTACAAACCTTTGACACTTGACGGATTTAATAAATCTTTCTGAACTGTTACTGGTACTCCTCGACCAAACTTATCCTGTTTTATCAACTCTCCAGTATCCTTTGTAACCCAATACAGATTGGATTCAAATACATCTAACGAAATAGGATGCTTAATCATCTCCCCTCTTATTATTGTCCTACGATTACTACCATCATAGTTCATGGTTTCAATATTGTTTAGCTTTGTATCAACCCAATACAGTGTGTGGCCCATACCATAATCAATTGCTAGCCCAGTGGGATGGCGGATTTCTTCTGTAATAAGTGGTCTACGTTTTGAACCATCCATCCATGCTACCTCAATTTTTGGAGCAGAACCGGCATCACTCCAAAACATTCTACCTAACTCAGGATCCACTACAATTGATGTGGGATTTTCAAGGCCGACACTGACAAGTGACCTACGATATCTGCCATCGGATTCAGCAACCATAACCCTGCCTTTAGGTTTAGAGCCAGCACGATCAGATTCTGTCCAATATAGGTGATTACTAATCCAATCAATTGCTAATGCAGTTGGTTTCGAGTTTCCTTTCATTTTAAGGTCTTGTGCGTACCCAGCTTTCACTTTTCCATCCTTTGCTTCTATCATAAATGAACGTTTTATTGTTTTGTCATAACTGTCCGCCCAATATATCATTTCTGTATTGGGATTATAATCCACAGCTTCAATTCTCTTTTCTTCTGTTATCACTCCAATTTCATCTCTGTCTTTCAAATCTATTGACCTAATCTCTGGACCATTAGCAAATAGTAAAGCTACATCTTCTTTTTCAGCTTTACAAACTCCTGATAAATTATCTGACAGCTTAAATCCATCACGACACGAGCAGGCATATGTTCCATTTAAATTGGTGCATATCTGAGAACAGTGATGAGCACCTGTTGCACACTCATCAACATCTAAACATATCTTACGATTGTCTTCCGATATAATAAATCCTGAATAGCAAGCGCAAATGTATCCCCCATCTGTTAAATTCATACAGTGATGTTCACAACCTCCTCTAGTATCTTCAGAACAAACATTATTATGATGACAACCTAACTCATCAGAGCTATCACCGCAGTCATCAGCAAAGTCACATACTTGCTTTCTGTCGATACATTTTTTATTTGCGCATTTGTATTCAGTTAATGGATCACATGGTTTCATTTTAGTTGCACACAGTGTCATATTATTTTCGTCCGACCCATCACCACAATTGTCAATGCCATCACATAGTTGATAACGAGGAATACATTTATGATTGGCACATTGGAATCTTTTTAATGTATCACAGTTGAAGTTTGTACACAACAAAGGTGACTCATCAGAACCGTCTCCACAATCATCTGCTCCATCACAAAGATCTGCTTGACTAATACATAAATGATTATCACATTGGAATTTGGATTCTGGACAGTATTTACCACCAGGGTACCTCGGAGGGCAGTTCTTTTCATCCGACATATCTCTGCAGTCACGATCACCATCACAGCGGAAGTAGGATGCAATGCAATGTCCAGAAGCACACTGGAATGTACCATTTTTACATTGAAAACCACTGCATCCACTCTCATCAGAATTATCTCCACAGTCATCTTCATGATCGCAGCGCCAACGTGATGATATACATTTACCATTTCCACAACGGAATTCGGACTCTGAACATTCTCTGTAAGCTCCCTTACAGTCTTCTTCTAATTCATCTGATCCATCCCCACAGTCATCAGAGAAGTCGCATCTCCATTGTTTTGGTACACAACGGTTATTTTTACACTTGAAGTCTGTTTCAGTATTGCACTGTGGGCAATTTTCTGGTAGTTCATCTGAATTGTCTCGGCAATCATCTTTACCGTCGCAGAACAGCCATTTCGGTATGCATCTGTAATTAGCTCTTCCAGGGCAACGCTGCCAACCAGTTGTACAATTCCTTTGTCTGCACATGTAAGCTGGTTCATCCGAGTCATCCCCACAATCATTATCAAAATCACACATCCATAGTTTTGGTATGCAACGGCCATTTTTACATGCAAATTCAGTATCGACATCACAAGTACGCTTATGACAAATTTCAGGGTCTTCATCTGAACTATCTTTGCAGTCAGGATCTCCATCGCATTTCCAGCTATTCAAGATGCAACGCCCATTCGATCGACACTTCATTTCTAATTCAGGACATTCTTTATCACAATACTGTTCATCTGAATTATCTCCACAATCATCAATACCATCACAGATTGTAGCAGAAGGGGTGCAATTTCCATTCTTACACTGGAATGTTCCAGCTCTACATTGTCTAGGAGGGCAAGTTTTAGGTTCATCCGATCCATCTTTACAATCTCGCTCTCCATCGCATCTGTGAATAAAAATGAAAATTATTTGCAATCTTTAAGAGATATTAAAAAATAGTAATAGACTATTTCAATATAGTCATCTCTGGTGAAAAAATTAACGGGGTATTTTGACATATCATTTTTCAAGGGACGGTTTCTACCCTTACATAGAGAATGTTGGAAACAAAAAAACTTTGAGCAAAATATGAACCTGAAATATGTATTAATGAGTATAAAGAGTTGAATACATATGATAAACAATTTTTTTCCTATTCAATTAAGTTATTTACATGAAGTTTGAGAAATGGAATTAAAATTTAAATATTTTGACATATACAAGATGTCCTTGTTTTTTCATTCTCAACCTTGCGTGTGTAAGGTATTACTACTGATATCCTTTAATATTAGTTTTGCCACAATACTTTCATATCAGAAAATATATTGATAGACTATCACGGTTTTTCAACACAATCTTTTACTATATTGATACTTTTTATGCGATACGGTAAATATTTTTTGGAGTATCACTCATCTCTAGACCAGCATTGAATTACACCTGAAAAACATATAGCAAGCAACTCAAGTCATTCGTTACCAGCGCCACCAGGCATATACTGATTTTAAGTTCGTTAGCTCTCATCAGAATGCCATAGGTGAGGCAACCTTGGCTGTTTGTGTCTGTCAAACTCAACAAAAGAGAATTCAAGTACGCGAGATGTAGCATGTGTCTACATATAGTAGTCACTGGTTACATTATGCTGGACGTGAGCTTGATATTGTGACTGCAGCTAATTACTACTAGTCTAAGAGCCAGTGGCCGGCAACCTATAAGTAAATGATTATACCTGAAATTTTGCACAGTGAGTCTCTTATACCTATCACTCATGATGTGGGGATTCGCTAAGCCCGGCGAGGCCGACTCAAGGGTTACTCAGGTGCGAGAAGTATGAAAATGTAACCAACTTCGTTATTAAATTAACAAAGCTGTCGTTTGAAAATTTTAAAATTATTACTATATAAAAATAACAAAGGCAGACGATTACCGTGCTTCTAAGGTCATGGCAGACACTTGTGAAATTGGCAAAAATTATAAATTTAATAATAGAGGTTATTTGTTATTTATATTATTTTAATGTAAAAAGGTGTCAAATATAATAAATAATAAAAATAAATGCCTAATTTGTTAGATCTGTAATTTTAAAATTTTCAAACGGCAGCTTTGTTAATTTAATAACGAAGTTGGTTAAATTTTCATACCTCTCGCACCTGAGTAACAGTTGGGTCAGCCTCGCCGGGCTTAGCGAGTCATCCACCTCATGAGTGGTAGGTATAAGAGACTCACTGCGCAAAATTTCAGGTATAATCATTTACTTATAGGTTCCCGGCCACTGGCTCTTAGACTATACAACATTTGTAAGAAGTATATAAATCCTTCTCTATTACGAATAAACAATACATCCTCTCAATTTTTCCTCAATTACATAAATAGTAATAAGTTAATCAATAAATTTGGAAATATTTCAAAGCAAACTAGTGGAGCTAATCTAACAGGAATAAATGAAATAACACAAAGGTCAAAAATCAAGCGTAGTGACAGAACAATACAGTGAAGATTCTGAAGCTGCAAATATACATGAAAAAGTTATCTTTGCTACTGATGACTTCGACAACATACCATTAAATTAACATAAAACAAATAATAGTATTTTCTACTCAAGATGTTTTTGTCACTTCTTAATTATATGTATTTTCCAAATGAGAAACATAAAAATAATTTAAAAAATTCTAATCTAATATTTTATTGCAATATCATAGGAAAAATAGTCTTTTTTCATTTGTGAGATTATCCAACCCACTTCGCTTGTGGGAAAATGCTCATCTCAAGTAAAAAACAGAATTTTCATGTCTTAAATTAACTTTTTTAAACTTTTTATTTGAAATATAAAAATTGTAATTTACTTTTTGAAAAAGATGGTGTGAAAGTTATTTATGTCAAGATAATCTTTTGTTGTTTACTTGTACTAAGTTTGAGCAAAAAATATTTATGGTTTAATAGGTAACAAATTATAAAAACACTTTTTTTAAAAGTCCTTGTATCACAAAAATAGAACGTTATAGAGAAAAATGTTGTTTTATACAACTCTATTATTTTTTCATGCTCTACCCAAAGTTGCAAATGAAAAAACAATTTAAAATCTTAGGATTGGACAATACTATTTTGATTTTTTATTTTAATAAATTTTCTTTGAAGTATGGGGATTTAGAAACCATCTCTTAAAGGTACACGCAGAGCACATTTTAATGAAATATGTCTTGAAATAAATTGAATTACTGACAAATAAATTGTAACTTATAATGTTAATACTTACTGCCAGAACCAGGGTATACATTTTTCATCGTTTCCTTTACATTGCCATTGTCCTGATGTACAATTAGCTATACAAGTTTTCCCATCAGAAGCCAGATAGAACTGATTTGGACAGGCACATTTATAATTAGTTTGACCCTCTTCACCATAGCCGTCAATATTTAAGTAACTAGAAGCAAGAGGCGGAGCAATCAAACACAAATGTGAACAGTTACCATTATTGACACATGGATTGTGATAGGGAAGTTGTCTTAGTGGATGAAATACATGAATATCATAAGGTTTGTGAGTAGTATTGCGTAAGACTTGCAAACTTTTTCCATTAAATTTATTTGCCTTACTAATAGCTTTTAAATTCCAGTCTGTCCAATAGATATGATCATCAAATAGAGAAAGTGCAAACACATGTGGTACCGCATTTCCTGAAATTACTATATGGCGATGTCTTCCTTCCAAGTCAGAGAATGCTATGTAGTCTAAATGAGCATCGGCCCAATATAAACGATCCGTAAAGAAGTCTATTGTCAAAGCATTGGGCCATGCTATGTCATTTTGCCAATCAAGGATTCTAGTGAAGTTTGAACCATCCATTCCAAGTTTTCCTATATAAGCTTGTAAGTGCCATGAAGTAAAATACAAATATCCAGTTCCCGGGTGAACTACAAGGGCTCTTGGATCAGGTATACTAGTTTTAAGAGTCTTGCGATTTGTTCCATTTAGTTCAGAAACATCAAGATTTTTAGAATGTCTGTCCAACCAGTACAGCTTTCGTCCTATCCAATCAATAGAAATACCTTCCAAACCGTGTGAATCATGGCGAATAACAGGTTCTTTTTCGCCACCACCAATATTACTTCTATATATAGTTTTTGCAGTCACATCACAAAAGTATAGTTTTTGTTCCATCATGTCATAATCTAATGCGACAACATTCATTAAATCTTGATGAACTAAATTATAGACGTGAGCGTCTACAGACATATTCCTTATATAATATTTATTTGTAAATATAATCCATGGTTCAACTTTGTCTTTACGTTTGCAAGTATGCTCATCCGTTTCCCTTTCGTAGAACTGATCATTACATTTGCAATAATAACTTCCAGGAGTGTTTGAACAGTATTGCGAACAAACTCCAGGCTTTTCTATACATTCGTCTATATCTGCACATGCTTTGCCATCATCCAATAACCTACAAAAAGAGTTAATTACTTTTGGACCGTAAAAATATACAAAGCGTGTGACGACAAAAATAATGAATACCAAGAATTTTTGATTTTCTTTTAAATACAAAAAAATTGTGACTTGAACATCCCTGAATTGACATTTGATCTAGGGTTCGTGAGTAACTCCTTTGATAATTTTTTAAACTTCAACTAAAGAAAGTTAAATGTATTTGATGCTAAGAGCAATTCATCGAGTAGATCTCTATTGGTTTTGCTCTGTTTTCTTCAGACTACCCTATACCCAGTCTTCGAAATCTAGAGAGTGACTCATCGCTAGCTTCTGGACTAATGCACAGTAATATTATATTAGATTTTTTCCCAAATCTGGGGATGTTTCGAGATTTTAGGGAAAAAGAGATTTTTGCACAAGATTTAGGGATTTTCCTCTTTAAAAGAAATATTTTTTTATTTAAATATTTACCTTATATTGGAATATAAATTTGCTAATGTAGCCAGATTAGCAGCTACATTTTATGTTTGCCACAGGGCAATGCTGTTGTTACCGACTTTAAAACTAAAAAAAAAAAAAACAAAATTGGTAGTGAAGCTCTTAACGCCGTGTGTGTTGCACGATCACGATTTTCAAGTAAAAGCTCTTGTTTATCATTTAAAGCGGAAGAAGCTCATTTAAATTTATTGAAATCTTGAAATTTGTGAATAAATTATATATATGTTTTCTTATTTATTTATATAAAACTAAAAAACCTAATATAAACAAATGATTACCTAAAAACTTTGTTAATAATTTAATCATGCCATCAGATTGCCTATTAACGTTAGGAAAAAATATCCGTTAAGGATTTTTAACCCATCTAGGGATTTTTAAACATTCATATAGAGACTTCGAAGTGGACTTATCTCACGGTCTATTAACTATACGGTCGGGGCCATCGGGACCAGGTGACGTCACACAATTCCTATAAATAATTACAAAGTATAGTCTTTCTCTAAAGATTGACTGAGATAGACTGTGTCATACGTCATAAAAGTCCTAAATTTTCATTGGCTACCTGTTGATGATCCCAACTGTGTAGTTAATAGACCGTGGACCTATCTAACATCACTGCTAACACAACGTGGAAAGTGTGCGGAGAGAAACAGTACATAGGTGTACCAGTTTAGAAGGCACTCAGATATAAAAAATATTTAATAAAGACAATAAAATAATTGAATTACATAACACCTAATATTTTTAGTACGTACAATGATATAACAGTTTTTGCTAATTTCGAACATTAGATAATAAAAATAATTTAAAAAATTAAAGCTTTTATCTTGTATTGGTTTGTCAATTTAGAAATTTTATCAAGAAAAGTTTCAAAAGATCTTTAGCATAAGTGTTTCTTTTAAAAAGATGCTATTTTAGGCAACGATGACCCGATCACGATATTTCTGTGTGACAGTGACATGATTAGCTTATTGTACTAATAATTTCACATCACTTAATTTACAGTTTGTGTTATTTTTTGCTACTTCATTTTTGATTTACGCTCAAACTATAAATATTTATATGTATTTCCTTTAATTTTAATAACTTCATAATATTCGCTTTTCTCCATCTGATATCAGTAATTTCTCAACCCTTCTGCTATGATAACATGCATTATCCATCCTGGTTCTACATATGATAAAACAGGCTAACAAATGGCTAAAACAAAGACTTAATTTGACTAAATTTACACTTTAAAATATCAAGAGTATTTTCAATATACTGATAATTACAGCACATACTATACAACGGTGAGTTGAATAATACATTAGTCCGGGCATTTCCGAGATAGAAAAATGATGCAGAATGAGTTGATCTGGTAATTAATCATCTCAAGGAATTGCGGACAGCCAATTAGGCCAAACAAGTATTTGTATAGAATTACTATGCTTTGCATGTTCCTGCGTTGTTGTATTAACTTGCACTTAAAACGATTTAACAATGTATTACGATCGAAGGCAATTGGGGAATAGAAGTGATCTATTTTAAAGCTTAAAATTTTAAAAAATTTTCTCTGAATAGCTTCGATACCGTTTATATGTACATCGAAGTAAGGGCTTCAAACAACACTAGCATATTCCAATTTAGGTCGGACTAAAGTATTATACAACGTCATAAGGGTACTCAAATCACCAAAATCTTTAGAGTTGCGTATAACACCATATTCTATTCACCATACTACAATTTTGTGTTTAACATGCACTGTTCTTCTAAGAACTGTATCTATAATTTAGGCATGTCCTCATCTTTAGCTATTGCAGCTTGAATTTTCTTTACCATTTTCATTTGTGAAGAAGAATTCATGAATTTTCCTACAAATGAATGTATTTTACGTTATCATCAAATTTCTTTTCCTTATGTTTCCACTTTTTTTTTATTAAATTTACTTCTACAATTTTTTTTATAGTATGATATACACTAGAAACTGACACTTGTGTTAATAAACTACATATATCAATAATTTTACTTACACTTATATTATAGTTTTACACCTGAATTCCATCATATACATTTTTTATTGCTTTTCATTACTTAGGATAGGTCGTTTACCAACATGTCTTTTAATAGAACTGATATTTTGATATATTTTTAATTGCTATTGTGTACCAAAACATTGCGGTTATATTAATTTTTTAATTTAATATTGTAGCTATACCACCCCACATGTATGCTTATTCTATTGGCGTTTTTAACATCGGCTTCATCAAGTATTAACATGCACAGTTTACACACGCTAAAAAAACATTTTCCTATTGCAATAGATAGAGATAGTAGATAATACATGAGACTTCAGTTTAATTGAACCTTTATTGTATCCACATACGTATCACTGTGCATAGATAGAGGCACAGTATTAATATTGAGATAATAATGTCTAAGCTCTTGTAAAAATAATTTTATATGTTATACGCTTTATAGTAATAGTGCTTTTATATTATTTATGAATCACTCTCTAGAATTTTGAAGATTGGGTATATATTAACATTGTTATTAAGATTAATTACTTACTTATAACCTTGATTGCATTCACAATAATATCCAGTAGGAGTATCAATACATTTGTGTCCACACTGATGTATCTCAACTTTTGCACACTCATCTACATTGCAATGCAAAGGTTCGTCAGAGTCATCAGAACAGTCAGATACCTTATTGCAAACTAAGTGGTAGTCTATACATTGACCGTTTGTGCACCTAAATTGTCCAGGAATGGGACATGTTGTGTTTTCTTTTTCTGGCAAATTAAAATTAAAATAGTTAGTTAATTACTATAAAAAATTTGATAGTAATCTTACTGCAGTCGACTTCATCAGAATGATCGCCACAATCATCTTCCCCGTCGCACCTGTATTGATTTCGGATACATTTGAAATTTTGACAGGTAAATTCTGAAGTAGAACAGGTCTTATATTTTGAGTTACATTCTTTTCCTTCGTCGGTTCCATCTCCACAATCATTATCATGGTCACAAAGCCACCCCTACAAGTATTGTGTCAAAAACATAGGTAACATTGAGGGAGAAAGGAATGGTAAGTATAAGTTGAGTATAATTTAATATTTCTGTACCTTATTAATACATCTGCCATTAGCACAAGTAAATTGTTCGTCACTGCAAGGTTGTGGGCTAGGGCAATTGTGCAATGTAGCATTTTCATCAGCACCATCTACACAATCGGGGTCTCCATCACATAACCACTTTCTTGGTATACATTGAGCCCGATTCCAGTCTTTGTTTGCTTCACAGGTAAACTCCATTTCTTCATCACATTTTCTGTCATCTAAATAAACAAAAAAAAGTGTGTTTAGGTATAGTTTGGTATAGTTTATATGCAATAAATATTTATTTTCCTTAATTTCAGTAATTACAGTGGCTGCAACATAAAGGTTTCCATCTTATTGACACCTTGTCAATGATTAGGTTGTATAAATACATGTCAATAACTGTTTTTGATTAGACATAAGTGTGACGAACAAGCGGTTCAGCAATCATAATATAAACAAATTATGATAGCTTTTCCATGTGAAAACCTTTATGCTGCACCAAGTGTATGTATGTATAAATATTTTAAAAGCAAACAAAGGCAACAAAATAATTAATTTGCTTAACATGTATATGGAACGCCACCAAAAGAATTTCTTTGTTCACCCGTACAGTGAATATTGAATTAATTGCAATTAACAGAACAAATTTGCTCATTACCTTCATTTGCTGTTTGTATACTTAGTTTAATATGTATATTAACAGAATATGTTTGCATATATTTACATTAACTGAGTAAAGTATGATTTAAAAGTTATGCACTTTGTTTCTGAATTTGTGACCCTGTTATGTACATTTTTAATAAACACATACGGCATAACTTATTCTCTCTCATTGATATATTTTATTAAAAAAATGATTAAAAAAAATACATTTTTATGCTGCTAGTACTTTCTTCTTTTTGAATATTGTCATCATTACCGAGTTCTTATATAGCAAAGCAACAAAAGCAAAATTTCAAATTTATGTTAGCTTTGTTTGTAGAGCAGTACACAACCGTTTGAATTCAGACAACATGCATAGATCCATTTTAAAGTTTATAGTGCAGTCATTTTTAATTTAGAACTGGGCGTCTGTTGTGTATAATTCATAGTTGCAAATCGATTTGAAACCATTATTAAAATTCATGACGGACGGAAATTTTTAGTTCCATGCATGTGCGCTAAAACTTATAAAAACTTTAATTGTTTTTAGCACCACAGAAAACCTCAAAGCACAAATTAAATGAAAATACTGTTTTTTTTAGCCTAGCTCTATTCTACTTCAATTTCAAACTAGGTACTTACTGCATTCATGCCGACTATCTTCATCACTGTTATCCAAACAGTCATTGTCATTATCACAAATATAAATTCTTGGTACACAGTTTCCATTATCGCATGTGAATAGGTCCCCAAAACAAGTGCGTCCATCACTTTTACAATACTCTGGTGGTTCGTCAGCTCCATCCCCACAGTCATCATCTCCATCGCAGTACCTATTGAAAGAAGGAAAAACAATATGAAACTGCAATAAAATATAACATTAACCATAAAATCATAAGTATAACATCGTTAGTTGAATTAAAGCATTTATGAAATTTGATTGTTGTGACTTACGCAATTAAAGGTTAAAATGAAAGTTGTTGGCAAATAAAATACAGTGGTCTAAAGTATTATATAAAACTCAATGGAATACAGAAGTAAATAAAATGTTATTTCTCACCATGTTGCAGGTATACAACGGTGATTTGAACATCTGAAACTACTTTGTGGACAAGTTCTTTGTGCACAATGCAATGGATTTTCATCAGAATTATCACCACAGTCATTATCACCGTCACAGAGCCAATAAGGTTCAACACATATATTTGTTTTTTCGCATTTCAAATGGTTATCAGGGCACGTTGTGTTTTGAGGGCATCTTTCATGAGTTTCATCAGAGGTTATGTTATCCTTACAATCATTTACTCCATTGCAAACCTATATGATAATAATTTATTTAAAAAATCAAATATATAATCAAGTTTTTTTTTTTTTTGAAAATATACTTAATTTGGTCAAGCCAGCATTAAAATTTATATTTTATAATGAAGGTATATGGAGACATCCATCGTACCTGAGCCATCGGTATGCATCTGAAATTGGCACATGTAAATTCTCCCTCTTCACAAGGTGGGTATGTACAATCTTTTTCATCTGACCCATCTTTACAATCATTTTCATGGTCACATTTCCAGGATTTGAATATGCATCTTCCATTAGCACAACGAAATTCGTTTGTAGAACAAGAATGGAAAGCTACAAAGGAGGTATTACAGTTTTAGATTTTATAAATTAAGAAAAATGTAACTTACAGCAATAATTTGTATCTTCATCACTGTTATCACCACAATCATCTTCTCCATCACAAGCCCACATTCTTGAAATACATCTTCCATTGGCACAATAAAATTTACTAGAATCACAACTTAAATTTTTGGCCACACACATTCTTCCTTCATTAACTAGTTTAGTATTTTCATCACATTTACATTCAGCAGTATTATTTGGTCCTGGATGGCAGCTCTGCGCACATCCACCATTATTAATATTGCACGGATTTACGGAACATATTTGACGTTTCTCTGAGTACACCTGAATATCTCTTGGACTGTCTTCCAGCCTCTTAACCATTTCAATCATATTGGCGCCAGTATGTTTCTCTGCTCTATAAACACCCTTTAGTTGTAAATCAGTCCAGTACATATAATTCCCAAAAACTGTTATAGAAAATGGATAAATGGTTGCTGTTATCAAAACTTCTCTATTTTTCCCATTATAATCTGATCTTTCAATTTTTTCACGAACGGCATCTGTCCAATAAAGCATTTTATCATCATAGTCTATAGCCAAACCAGAGGGCTGTGCTAAATTCTTATCTATAATCACCCGTTTCAGTGATCCGGCCATAGTTGTTCTTAAAATCTTTCCTGAGGTTCCAAATTTACCCCAATCGGTGTAAAACAGGGTCCCATTACAAGGATCAATCACGATGGCCCTTGGTCTTTCTACTCTTGCAATCATAACTAGATCTGTTCCATCCAAATTCATTGCATAAATACTATGATTTGAAGAATCGGTCCAATATACCTTCTGCTGTGTCCAATCATATGCAATGCCTTCAGGATTTATTCCTTTATTTTTAATATTTATAATAGATTTACTATCTGGAGAGGTGGCGGGCATTTGAGCTATACGTGCCCAAGGTCTAATTTGAGTAAAGAATATGTTTTGATGTTTGTAATCAAAATCTATGCCTACCACATTAGTTAGATTTCCTATGGGACTGAAGGGAACATTTGTAGAATGTGGATCTAAATTAATAGCTCTTACTTCAGTTCGAGTCGAGAATACTAGATACTCATTTACGAATTCGCAGTCACGACCATTTTTGGAAATATTTCCTATTGCACATTCACACCTAAATGAAGGTCCTTGATCAGTCCCTAGACTAATAGGGAAAGAGAAACAAAGCTGTTGACAAGGACTGCTTCCATATTTTCTGCATGGGTTGGTGTCATCTGTTGGTTGATTAGTGATATCAAATATTGCTATATCTCTCAATTTTTCCAAATTCGTTCTAACACGTGTTGGTAAAGAAGTATTTCCTGGTAATTTTGATGCTTTAAATACGACTTTTAAATTACGATCGACCCAATAGACATCAGATTTGTAAACTGCAATGCCCATTGGATTTGGTAGATTACGTCTAATAACTTGTCTGTGAGCTCCACTGAAAGATATTTTTTGAATCATATCTAATTTTGAGTCAACCCAGTACACGTCATGAGTATTCATATCTATTGTTAAATCTCTTGGGTTGCTTATACCAGACGTCACAATTGGTCGCCAGTCAGATCCATCAAGGTTAGCTTTTCCTATTCTGGGATATTGTCCGTAATCAATCCAGTATAGAATCCGTTTTATTGGATTTACAGCCAGTTCTCTTGGAGCATCGGCAGTAGTTTTAACAATAACTTTTCTGTTGGTGCCATCTAACCAACAAACTTCTACGTAGTTTTCATGTGGGAATACATTTGTAAAATACATATTCCCAGATACCCAGTCAATAGTTAAACCTCGGATGCCGTTGCTTCCTATACCGTCTTTTATAATATGTTGCAATTCTGTGCCATTCGGTCTTATTCTGAAAATTCCATTCCACATTCCCCTGTTAAACTCTACCCAGTAAATCCAATTTTCGGCAAAATGAACATCTACATGTAAGATGTGATGCCCTGTTCCTGTTATGGGAACCATAGCCTCTGAGCTATCTTTTAAACTGTAGCCTCTGGTCATATCTAATTGGGTTACAACAGCAAATGTTTTGTATGGAGAACAATTATTTTCATCTTTTTTGTAACCGATACTACAAGCACATGTTCGAGATCTACCTTCTGCAGGTATACAAAGATGCTCACATCCACCATTATTTTGTAAACAGGGATGGTCTCCAAGAAACCTTTTTTTGAAGATGGTAAATGTTTTTAAATCTGGTTCGTTTTCTAAAATAGTTCTAGGACTTCCTCCTGAGGGAAGCGCAACTTGTACTAGTTTTTCGTAAGTAGGGTCAAGATAAAACAAGCGATTACCAATAACTCCTAAGGCTTTCGGCATACCTATATAATTAGCTTCTGATAGGAGAGTAGTTCTTTTATTTCCATATACGTCAATGGTTCCTATTATGGGTGGAAACTGTGTACTAAAGTATAGAGTTTTACTGTCAATATCAATTGTTATAGCATCTGGTCTTTCAATATCGTCTACAAGTATAATCGGATTTGATCCGTCCATATTGACTTTACCAATTTTTTGGGGTACTCCGTAACCACCTTCATCAGTCCAATATAATTTGCCATCAGTTGGATCTAAACACATTGACTTTGGTTGTGCAACTGAAGTTTTGTTGCCGTCATTAGCTAATATAATACTTCTGTGCTTTATTTTTCCATCAATTCTTACAACTTCCAAATTACTGGCTATACGGTTTCCTATAAACAAATTTCGTCCTAACCAATCAAATGCCAGTGTAGAAGGCGAGCCAACAATTCCGGAATCAATTCCAAGGAGTTGAGTTTTGTTTCCTCCACCGTACGGGGTAGACCATATTGTACACTGAAAACAAATTTTCAAAAATATATAATTAAACTTATGTAACATGTACTTACGTTTTCTCCCTGATCATCCTTACTTTCCACCCAAAATATAATGTTATTTCTTCTGTCGTAATCAATTTGAACACCATTTTCAATACCCACAATTGGTGTAATGGAACCAATAGAGCTGTCTCCAGATGTTAAGGGGACATCAACTATTTGGGACCCTTTCATTAACATCAAGAAAGCTGTGTCTTCTTCGATGCATCTAGAGTCTGAGGTCAGCTTAAATCCTGCCTTGCACTTACAAGTGTAACCAGTGTTACTACTTGGAGATAAAAGACAAATGTGTTCACAAGGCGCAGATGAGCAAGAGTTTTCTGTTATGGGCTGTAGAGAGGGATGATGAACATGTATGCTTAAGGGTTGGGATATTAAGTGTGAGACAACAGTTTGATTATTGCCTTTATATTTATGAGCAGATAATACCCTGTTGAGTTGCCTGTCTGTCCAATAGAGGGTGTCTTCAAATAACGTAAGTGAATGTGGATGAAGGAGATAGTGACTACCAGCTAAAACTTGTTGTCGTCCACTGCCATTATAATAACAGAAGTCAATAAAATCAAGTTTAGAGTCAGCGAAATAAACTCTTTGAGTTGCTGTATCAAGTGTCAACCCATTAGGCCAGTATATTTTGGTATTTATTATGGTTGATCGATTTGTTCCATCCATTCCAATACGTTCAATACGAGGGTTTTCACCCCAATCTGTCCAAAATAGCCATCTTGTTCTGTAAAATCATAAAAAATATTAAGGAATATATTAAACAGAAGTATAAAAATATATTTTCTTACCCAGGATTGGGATCTAAACACATTCCACGAGGCTGGGTTATATTTTCTCTTACTAACACTATTCTGTTAGATCCATTTTCTTTTGCTACTTCGATTGTGTTTAATTTAGAATCTAACCAGTAAATATTTTTTCCAATCCAATCATAGGCTAATCCCTCAACTAAATCCAAACCATTAGATATTATTTCTACTGGTTCGCTACCTCTATCCAATTTAGAAATTTTTTTTAACTTCATATCTGACCAGAATATTGTTCCTGTATGCATGTTAGATGCAGTCGCCACTACATTTTCTACAATAATTGGTACTCTTTCCAATCCTTGATCTTTTAAATCTGCCACCAGGATTGAATGTCGATTTGATATAATTAAAAATGCAGAAGAATGATCTAGAACAACATGATTTTAAATAAAATGAACTCTTATCATTAGTAATGGCAAACTTACTGTAAGCTTTACATGAATGTTTATTAGGCTCTAGAATATATCCAGGAACACAACTGCAGAAGTATGAACCTTTCGTATTGGTACAACTTTGTGAACAAATGCCAGGTGGGTCACATTCGTTAAGATCTTCACAGTTAGTTTCATCTGCTTTTAATGTTTCACCATTTGGACACAAGCACAATGGACCCTAATAAGAACATATAAATGTATTTATCTTTTTGTATGCATATTATTGTTGAAGTAATTGTTATCGTATTTTAAGTGGCAGATGTTTAAAAACATTGCTGTGCTAGAAATTGAGGACATGGATATAGGTATATACACAGAAGTATTGGGAGGATACGATACCAAACACATAAGATTCTTCTTCTGACTATTAATTAATAATAAGTTGTGAAATATGTTATCACCGTATGTTTAATATGCCTTAAGGAATAAAAAGTGGGATAAATAATAACTGAAAACAGTTAAATAAAGTGAAAATAAATCAGTGGGAGTTCAGAGAAAAAAGTGTTGTGAAGGGTAAGTACCTACCTACCAAGTCGTATGCAGTATTATAATCATTCGTCAATTTCAAGTTCTCTGTTTATCGATTTAATTAATAATTAATGAGTTAGATGACTTAATAAAAATAGCATTTCATTTCTGATTTTAATATAAATATAAGTATCTTGAATTTAGGGTAGTAAAATCTAAACTTTGTATTGCCACTATACAGTGTGTCATGTTTTTCAAGTTATCATCTCTGGGTATGTGAGAAAGCTGTGGGTGTGATGTGACAAAGGCCTAGACTACTACAACTTTTTAGTTGTTGTAGATGTTTTTCCAGTAAGTGGTACTAAGAATTTTTTTTATGAAAAAGAAAATATTTTACCAAGCTATTCAACATCTTTCAAAATGTCTATATACCAAATTTAATAGACAAATGTCAATTGAGTCTTTATGGGATTAAACAACTAGAAATTATAATTACACAGGTCAAAGATTGCTACGAAAGTGAAAACAAAAAATTACAAAACGTTAATCTAAATTAAATTTTAGTTTTCTCCACCAAACCTTCCAATCGAACACATTTTTCCAATCGTTCTTTTTAAATTTAAAAATAGTTTACATAGCTTACTTAAATTGTTTATCAACTTAGTATTTAAAATTCATTAAATTTTTTTGTACGTTAATTATTTTTACTATGGTCGCAATTAAAAGTGTTAAACTTGTAGTGTCTGAGGGTTTTCTTTGTCCGATTGGTATTTGTTTTCATTTTCATGGCAATCCTTGACCTGCTATTATAATTTTTAGTTGTCTGATTTTTCAAAGTTTGACACCCAATAAAAAACAATAGACAATTGTTTATCAAATTTGATATATGGGTGTTGAATAGCCTAGTAATAATATATTTTATTGTTGTTAAAAAAATGCCTAATACCAAATTCTAGAAAAACGACCCTTTTAAAAAATCGTAGTAGACCAGGTTGTAGGACTAATTGTAAAAAAATTAATCTACTGTCACAGTTTCTCAAATTTCCAGAGGTGTTAATCTGAAAAACGGGATACACTGGTATATAAAGGTTTAAGGTATACTGACTTTTTTATAATTATTGAGAAAATCAACAGTTCCGGAACTCGATTTGTTCTAATGTTACTATGAGTGTGTTTGTTACAAGAATAAGACTGATATTGACATTTTTGATAGATATACGTTTATTAAGTATGTATTGAATGTTCAATGTTAATAAATATCGCTGTACTGAAAGACAAAGGTGTAAATATATTGGAACATTTCTGCAATGAGAAATGCCGAGAGTGAACATAATATTATTTGATTACTGATTAATAAATTGATTTTAAAGTACCTTAATGGACTACAATTATTTGGAGAAATTATCACATATAAAAAGTGATATAGATAGAGAAATAATTAAGTATTTTAATGAATACTTGAAATTACTTTAAATTAGTTATTGTTATTATATCTATATGTCTTAATGGCAGAATCTTGTTTTTTCATATAAGTTTTACCTGTGGAGTTTGTTTACATCCATTAGAACATAATCCTCCTTGATGCTCACATTCATCAAAATCACAATCTGGACCTTCGTCTGCTCCATTAGGGCAATCTGGTTTACCATCACAAACGGTTGTTAAATTAACACACCGCTCTGTTACATTTGGACACTGCCACTGTCCTGACGGACACCTGAATGGTGGCTTTCCGCAAGCATGAATATAACTTTCATCAGAACCATCTTCGCAATCCTCTTTACCATCGCAAATATAGGCCTAAAATATTTTATAATGAAACTCAATTCTATTTGTTTCAAATATAAAAACAAACCTTAAATATGCATTTGGTACTATTACATTTATAGAAGTTGTTAGGACAATCAATATTGCCGCAAGATTCAGGTTCGTCAGATCTGTCATCACAATCAGGTGTACCATCACAGTGCCAGGTTTTAGGAATACATATACCCGATGACTGACATTGAAACTGCTTTTCAAAGTTACATTGATTTGGCGCAATAGATGCTATAAAAGACGTAAACTAAAAAACGTTATAACAAAGAGAACAATTACTTACGACATCCGAATTCGTCGCTTCCATCATTACAATCTGGAATTCCATCACATTTATAACTTTCCTGAATACACTGTCTCAAATCAGAGCATTTAAATTGATTTGGTTGACAAGTTATAGGTGGACAGTCTTGTTCGTCCTGTTTGTCAAAACAGTCGTCATCTCCGTCGCACACCCAGTTTTGGGGTATGCAATGGCCAGTTCTGGGGCAGGTAAATTGATAGTAGGCACAAGTTTTTTCAGCACAAGAGTCTCCTTCGTCTGAACCATCTCCGCAATCGTTTTCTGAATCACACTTCCAACTGTTAGGTATACACCGACCATTGTCGCAATGAAACTGAGTGGCACTGCAAGTCACATTAACACAACCAGTTTCATCACTAAAATCTCCACAGTCATTTTCTGCATCACATTTGAATGTCATGGGTATGCATCGACCTGATTTACACTGAAACTCATTTGTATTACATGTAGGTTCTGTAAAATAAGAATTTAAGTTGGTTTATGAAGTATGCATAATATACAGTTGGTCTCACTTGTACAGTTTTGTTCTTCATCGCTGTTATCCAAGCAGTCATCATCACCATCGCACACCCATGACTTTGGTATACAACGTTGATTGTTACAAGTAAAGTCCCAGCTGTTAGTGCAAGCTTGTACAGGAGGCTCATGATTTGGATCCGCTTGACATGTTTTTCCATCATTTGTTAAAGTCTCACCATATGGACAGCCACATTTAGGTTCAAGTTCAGACACATGTTGTTTTGGTATAGCAAAACATAGTTTCTCACACCCTCCATTATTATTAAAACAAGGGTGGCCTACACCTACCGACTGTTCCATTTCACTATAAATCTGAAATAAAATTCATTTTTATTACAATAAAACAAAATTTTTAAAAAATACATACCTTGACTCCATACAGTCTGTTAGTTTGTGGCTCCCTAACTAAAATTTCTTCAGAATCTCCAGTTAACTTATGAAGTTTGATTATTGCATCTAATCTCCAATCAGTTATGTACATAAAATCATTATAAATTACAATGCTGAAAGGATGTCTAATAAGCCTGGAATTAACAGTCCTTACGTCAGTGCCATCCAAATTTGAATGTTGAACATGGTCCAGAAGAGCGTCACACCAATAAAGCCGATCATTTGAAAAATCTATAGACAATCCATTTGGCCAGCCAAGAGTAAGATTTTTAAAAACTGTTAAGTTTGTGCCATCACTTAAGGCTCTGGAAATATTGGCTGGCCTATCCCATTCTGAGAAAAATATGAATCCCTTATTTGGATGAACAACAATTGCTCTGGGTCTCTTAAGATTTTTTAATAACGTTCTCCTATAAGTGACATTACGAGTAGATAGGACATTTAAAGTTCCTTTACGACTATCAATATAGTATAGATTTTTTGATGCCCAGTCTACTGCTAAACCTTCTACTCCTTCATTTTGTGAAGCTAATACTATTTCTTTAGATGTGCCATTTCGGTGTACTCGATAAATGACATCTTGAAGAACATCAGAGTAGTATATATGTTGATCAAAAGCATCAAAATCAAGACCTACAAATCTTGCTCTTCGAGAGACTACTGGAAGCATAGCATCACTAAATCCTTCAATTACTGGGTCTAAAATTTTCCCCTTGATAAATCTCTGTTGAGAATACATTAAGAAATCAGCAACTAGATCACAATTCCTTTCATCGGCTCTTAGTCTAAAACCAATATTACAGGCACATCGGAATCCAAGAACTGAACCTGTGTTGGTTATGACACACATATGATGGCAACCTCCATTATTATGTCCACAAGGGTTACTTGCATATGGCTGATTTAGTGGATGCATTGCTTTAATAGCCTTTGGATCTCTGATATCTCGCATTCGATATATGGAGTGAATAGTGCTTGTCTCATATTTATCAACAGACATAACTCCCTGCTTTGTTCCATCGGTCCAATACACTCGGCTTTCAAACAGAGCCAGTCTTGCAGGACTAGGAACAGGCTGACCACGTACTACTAAAAACCTATTCTTTCCATCATAATCTACAGTTTCTATATAGTCAAGAAGAGAGTCACACCAGTATACTCTTCTTGCAATAATATCAATAGCAATTCCAGAGGCTTTATATGCTGCTTCAGACACTATGGATACTGTATTAGTTCCATCCATATTAGCTCTAAGAACTTGAGAACTATCTGCGACAAACATATAGCCAATGGTTGGATCTAGAGCTATATCAGAAGGATTTGTTAAATTTGAACCCAATACAATGGCATGACCTCGGTCTTGCAACTCAAAAATATCTATTTTTTGGCCAACAGAATCAGCAACATATAATTTATTTCCTATCCAGTCTATTGCTATGGCAACAGGTAACCATGTTCCAGGGAGGGCAATATCTACGTCTGGTTTTACAAAAGTATTATTTCCAAATAATGGTTGTGAGTGTATCTAAAAACAATTTTGTTATTAATAATTTTAATTTAGTTCTTATTAATTCTTTAGCCATATTGAAACTATCTATTAAATTAATAACTTGCAATAAAAAATGGAATTAGCTAACAGCTTGCCTATACATTTTGTATATTGTTAGGATATCAGGAAGCATTGGAGTTGATGGTCTCTCAGATCTGACTAATTATGTACTTATTTATTACATTTATTAGTACATTATAACATTATTTAAGTAACAAATTGCTTTCCTTTATGGTACATGTCATTCGACTTGCGTAAGCTGGGTAGTAACAAAATGATAGGGCAGACCCTCTTGTCTACATATCTAATGATATTAATACAATATTTAACATACATACCCTTTTAGTTTTGACATCTGACCAATAGAGTATATTTAGACCATAATGGAAGTCAAGTCCACTTGCACCTGTTGTGTTAACGACAATTTTAACATTATTACCAGCTGAGTTCATACTAAAAATTGACTTTTCATGTGCAAAATACAAAAGCAGTGAGCTACTGTTTTCTGCTATACATCTATTTTTTTCAAGAATATAGCCAGGCGCACAGGCACAACTATAGCTTCCTGCAGTATTTGTACAGAGTTGATCACAGAATCCCCATTCATTACATTCATTTCTGTCAGCACAAGTTCGGTTATCTGAAGCTAATATTTTTCCATCTGGACAGGAGCAAGTTCCACCGGTTAAAGAAGCCTGACATTTATATTCACAACCGAGTGAAGGGCATGATATTTTTGCTAAAAATATAGAATAGCATTATAGCAATTGCACAAATAAAGGCTATAGCTAATATAAAATTATACAACGTGATTTACTTAACAATGCTCACTATGGAAATCTTGGAAACAGTAAAAAGTACAAAGTTGGCAAAATTACAAATAATAAGCATTCTTGAATGATACCTTTGGTTTTCTTATTGTAACTTTCACACATATAACCATACTTAAGTATCGGAAAGTAGAAATTCTCAGGCATTACATACACTAACATTCTGTAACAACTAGGTATATGGTGCTATTAGAATTTTTGATATTATAACATAATTGTGCAACTTTTTTTTTTGTTTTGTTTAAATGTAACAGTACATCTTTAAATATATTTTATCTACAAACAGGTTCGTTTCTGTGAAGAGAATAAACATCTAAAGTATCATCAATCAAAATCTGGTTGAGAAAAATTATACTAGAATTAGTTGATGCAGAATATAGATTTATATACATTTGTGTCTCGCAAGATATGGGAAATCTCTCTGGTGCATATAGAACGAGAAAAAATAAAATGAGAAATTCCTCTAATTTTTTTCCTACAGAATCTGGCCACGGAGATATGTGTCCCTGAAGGACGCTGCTGGAAATCGGTTTTTCTTGAATAGCTTTTAAAATACTTAATATAATTTAATAAAAAATTAACGTGATGGACACTAATAAGGACTTCTTAAAATAGTGCTCTTGAAACATATTTAGCTTTTTCAGTTTACCAGGGGCGGGCTAAGCTTTACAACTTAATGCCTAAATTTTTAACACCCTGTATGATAAAGACTTTAAAATAATAAATTTGGATAGCTTCAATCTTAGACCGTTTACGAGAAATAGAATAATAAACTAATGCATGTTTTATTTTTAATAAAAATAATGATTTCTATTTTTTTTTCTCGACAATAAAGAGCGATACGAAAGTCATTTAAATAGCAGGAAAGTTTCATTTTAAGATGTTTAATTCGAAAAAATACAAAATTTATAAAAACGCAGTGGTGTTCCAGGAGGCACCTTAACGAAATTATTGATTATTCCCACATTTCTCCGGACACCCTGTATAGTTACGGCAGGAATTCAGACGACTTACGTCATACGAACAAATGAATAATTCATTATATTTTCATCAAAATATTTAAGAAACTGCAACTGAGAATAATAAAACTATTATATATACTACACTAAATGTTTGCACTAAATTGCAAAAAATTATTGTTTTTAACTTGAAAAAATATCGAAAATTATATTGACAATAAAAACAAATGCGTAACGTCAGCTGTGACGTAAGTTGTCCGAATTCTTGCTGCTGTTATAACAAAAATTAGAAGATATTGATATTTATAGTTACAAAATAATTCAAATAAGAAAAAAATAAAGTTTTTATAAAATTTGATTCTATGAAAACTAAAGCATATCATTCAAAACAACTTAATTATTGTTTCAAAACTTTTGTAATTTAAGTACCTATTAAGTGAATCACCCTGTATATACTACAATAAAGAGCACCAAATTACTTACAGCATGCTACCTCTTCATCGGCATTATCTTCGCAGTCTTTTTTTCCATCACAGAGTCTGTTTTTAGCAATGCATTTGTGTACACCAGGTCCATTACCACTTGGACATAAAAACTTATTTTCTGGGCATGCAATCGCAGTGCAATTCACCTCATCTGATCCATCTGCACAATCTTGATATCCATCACAGTGAAAAGCTCCAGGAATACAGAGAGCATTTGCGCATCTAAATTGTACTCCATGACAAATTGGAAAATCTAGAAAAAAACATTTAAACATTATTTTTTAGCAAGTTAACAGTTTGATTTATTGTGACAATAATTCTTTTGATTTATAATAATGCGTTTGTTGGTTTGAAAATATGAAAAAATATATAAGATTAAAAAATAGATGATGTCATCACCCAAACATCAAATGGAAAATAAAAATCGACCTGCTCGACGAATTTTTTGAAATATGTTCGTATTCTGTATTAGAGCAGCATTATTATTCTCTATTTTTCATATTTTACAAATACAGAGTGTTAAAAAAAGAGTGTAAAATATTTCAGGAGGTAATAGTATGAACCAAAATAAGCAGAAAAGTCTTAATAAACATGGGTCCGCAAAGTAACGGTTGCGGAGATATGGATCACTATTCGTTTTTCAAACATTTTATTTTATTAGGAATAAACCGACAAAGGAAGCTTTTAAGAAACAAAAAGCAAAGTTACAGAAGATGTTCAAAGTGCCCTCCGTCCATTTCCGAGCAGGCACGACATCTTCGTCTCAACGATATTCGAA
This sequence comes from Monochamus saltuarius, assembly GCA_025584915.1. Lineage (NCBI taxonomy): Eukaryota > Metazoa > Arthropoda > Insecta > Coleoptera > Cerambycidae > Monochamus > Monochamus saltuarius. The sequence continues at coordinate 45,399,762 of CM046721.1, read as the reverse complement.
ACTCTTTCGAAAACACCCTCCTTTGTTTGGATTCTTGACACTTTTGATTAATCCATAGCTGCAGCTCTTCCAGGCTATTTACAGGGGTACCATACACTAATGTCTTCAAATATCCCCAAATAAAGAAATCTAGAGGGTTCAGATCAGGCGATCTTGGAGGTCATAAAACAGGTCCGGCCATTCCTACCCATCTATGTGGAAAAGTTTGGTGTAAATGCTCTCTAACGGCCATGGAAAAATGAGCTGGAGCACCATCATGCTGGAACCACATCTATTGCCTCTGATTCAAAGAAATGTCTTCCAAAAACTCATACAGTGTGTTCTGCAGAAAGTTGATGTCGTGCCTGCTTGGAAATGGACGGAGGGCACTTTGAACATCTTCTGTAATATTGTTTTTTGTTTGTTAAAAGCTTCCTTTGTCGGTTGATTCCTAATAAAATAAAATGTTTGAAAAACGAATAGTGGTCCATATCTCCGCAACCGTTACTTTACGGACCCATGTTTATTAAGATTTTTCTGCTTATTTTGGTTCATACTATTACCTCCTGAAATATTTTACACTCTTTTTTTAACACCCTGTATACAACTACACACCCACATCACTTTTTAATATTATTCAATCGTCACTAACCAATGATAAGTTTACAAAAAAATATTAATAAACATGTACCTATGTATTTTTCTCAGTAAACTCCCTAACATACCTACTAGTAAATAATGCTACTTATTAAAATAATGGCATAATTTATGTAATTTACATGAAATAAAAATTTTGCACACACGAAATTTAAAGAATGAATAATTATTGTATTCAATGTACTATCGTTTGCAATATTAATGACACTCAATAAAATGAATTTTGCGATTTCTTTTGAACTTCTGATGTATTCATATTTAAATCTGCATTAAATTTTTAACATTAGTTATTAGTTGTTTCACTTATCAAGAGAAATTTAATGAAATTTCTATTCAGAACTTCCAGAAGTTCAAAACTGTTTTAAGAGAGTGCCGTTATTATTGCAAACAATTATACATACTACATTGTGTAGTGGTAGTACCTGTGGTAGCTCGCCAGATGATGCAGGTTGCACCGCTTCACCAAAAAATTATCGGTTGAACGTAAAAGTTAAAATTACTTTTAATTTAATATACATTTTTTAATTTATATTTTGATATTAAAAATGTTATATTTGCATTTTAGATTAAAATCCATTATTGCATAATTTATCATAATTAGTAGATACGAAAAAAATAATAATTACTATAAAATGTACGGCCTTCTCAAAAATATAGCCTTCAGTGAGCTCGACTACCGATTTTGTACAACGCATAAGCAAGAAGTGTCGCGGAATCGGCATTAGTTAAAATTTGTGCAGTTCATCAACTTTATATTTACGATGGCGACGGCTGCTATGATAACAGGGACGCGTATAGGTGACCAGAATTAGGGGATGTCGGAAGAGCTGCTTCGTCTGTTTATGGGGCCAGCAGTGTAGCTATCTCCGTGTCAGTTCTTCGCATGTTATGAACATTCTAAATTCATAGAAATGATTCCCTTTGCATTTTGTTGGGAATATAATTATAATACTATGTTTTTCTTGCCTAAAACTATTCTGCGTAACTTAAGGACATACCACACTTACAGCCATTTAAAAAATCGCTACGAAGTATTATTCATCCTTCCGCTTCATCTATTATTATTAAGTCCTCGAGCCGTCACTGGTAATAACACCATCGTCTAGAGATCTTCTAGGAGGTGATAACCCAGCGAATTTCGAAGAGATTAGGTATAATTTTTTCGTACATTTACAAAGTACGTACCTACGTAATACATTATGCATATATAAAAATATCGTCCTAAGTAAATACCCTAGAATCTTAACTTCATTTAACATTTTCAATAGGTCCGATATTTAGTTAAAAATTTCTATTCTTACTTTACCCTTCTTTTCGCGTCAATTTACTATTTTACATTCTTCTCACACCCTATCAAAAGCAATATCAGCAATGAATTTGGAACTTCCAACATCAAACAAAATCTCGGACGATCAGACTTAGTATGGAAATTAATATAAAGCGCTCGTAATATTATTTAAGTGACATCAACTCATATTTAAATAATCAATACCAGAGGCGTTTATGTTTTAAATGTTGGAGCAGTTAAAAATAAGGAATCATTTTGGTCCGCCTGATTTTTTTTTTTAAATTTGTTTTTTCTATGAGCGGAGCAGTGGCGTATTCTTTATGTAAAAATAATGCAACTAAGCTATACTTATGTTATTTAAAAAACTAAATAGGTAATCGAAATAAGGTTTTTTATAACTGTAATGTAAAGGTGTATTTCAGCTAATGCAGCAAAGAATCTACATACATCTACAATAATAATGTATGGGTGTAATTTAACAGTGGTCGGGACTTTAGTCCGCAGAGGAGTTAGTTTCCCCAATATTATTAATAGCTAATAAAAAATGTATAAAAAGACGAAATACGTAACATTTTTTTTTCGTTTTTCTTTAATGACCCAATATGTTTAAAGACCTGTAACTTTTATGTCCGTCAATAAATTCTTATGTAATCAGAAATTACCTATATTTAAAAGTTCACCGTTTCCACGGTACAGGGTGTCAAAGATTTCGAAATTTTTATTTAGTTGGAAACCTTTCGTGCTAAAACAGCAATAGTTCTAATCGGTAATTATTCTTTAAAAATATCTCTGCATTTCGTAGTTTGTGCGTGGTGGTATCTATTATGCTTCAATAATACAGGGTGTATGAAATGAATGCACCAAAGGACACCAGTAAATTCCTGACGACAAAATAGCTAAACTTATTTTAGTCAAAAGTTGATGGTTAAAAAGATATAGTGACAAAATAAAAATTTTATTTTCGATATCTGTAAATATATATTTTTTTAAATACAAATATTTGGATATATTTTGGAGATCGGGAGTTTTTGGGGGTAATAAATTCAAATTTGTTTCTATTTTTGACGTTACTAGTACAGGGCGCCACATATGGCACATCATGCTTCTTTGAAATGGTATAACTATTTTGCGTCTTAGTGTATACATCTGACTATTAAAACAATCGATTCTTCTACCTTCTTTATGTGAAAAAGGTATACCTTGTTAAAGTCGTTAGAAGTAACCGTTTTCGAAATAATCCTATTTGAAATATTCAATGCACCGAGGAAAAATTGTTTTGGTTTCAAGTAAAGTGGATTTTCAAGTTTCCTTCAATTTTTGTTACAAATATGCACAAACTAGGAAATGCATAGATATTTTAAATGAACAATTACTTGAATTTTAAAGAAAATTTCAAAGAACAATTATTTGTTCAAAATAATGTAAACTTAAAGTATCTTACGTTTTTTTATAATTAAGACAGCGGAGTACCATTTTTATTGTAAATAAAGGAAGAGTAAAATAGAATTTCTACGCCACTGGTGATAATGGAAATATTTAAACATACTGAATCATTAGAACTAATGTATTCAAGTAAATAAAAAAATATAAAAAAAATTCATTTCATTATCCTGTTTCTCGGAAACGATGAACTTTTAGGCTGTACCATCACTGTTTCCAAGAATGCCAGTAATACCTAAGACACTCTGTATATAAATCTCTTTACAGACTATTTAGCCCTAGAGCTCAAAATAAGGAAAATTTGTATTTAAAATTCATGTAGATTGTAGGCATAGTCATTATTGGGCAAGACACTTGTAAATTTTTTTTGTTATAGAGGTATTCGTTATTTATTTACACTTTTCAATTATGCAGTTAATACCTATATTAAACATGAATTTTATTATAGAAAGAAATATATACTGAATTAAATTCCTGATAACTAATCAAAAAACAACTTACTGCATCCTTGCTCGTCTGAGTTATCCCCACAATCATTTTTGTGATCGCATTTTTGAGAGGATTCGATACAGCGGTTTCCATTACTGCATCTAAACTGATCTAGACGACATGCGACTCCTGTAGGGCAGTTTTGTTCATCTTTTCCTGATCGGCAATCCAAATATCCATCACATCTCTTCTCTTTCGGAATACACGGATCGGTTGGTCTGGTCCCACAATGAAAGTCGTCAGACTGGCACAGTCTATACGCTGTAAAGAAAAATATATTATTTTAAAGTTGGTTTACTAAAAAAAATTATGTCGTTGTGGAAAACTATTTTATAAATGTATATACATAAAGCAGAAAAAAAACAACAATTAAATATATATTATAACTATATTGTTAATAAAAGATAGCTAAAGATGCTGCTACTACATATTTATGTACAGGGTGTCTGGAAAAGAATATTGGACTATCAAGTCCTCGAAAAAATAATGCGTTCGTTTTAGTGTTTTGTATTAAATCAACTGAATAAATATATGCGATTTTTTTTGTTACAAATATTTGCTATTTTAAATACAACGTAATTATCAAAACTAAAAAATAATTAACGGAAACTTTTTTATTAACTGTCCTACACTGTCACACAAAATACAAAATTTCTGCGTCTGTGTTGTGTTGTTCTGAACTTTTGATAGTTGCATTGTACTTATAATATGGATATTAGAGGTTTGACATAATTTTAACAGGCGATAGTAGATATATCAAAACAAACAAAAAGGTCCTATATAACAAGAGTTCTAATCGCAACCGTTTTCGAGAAAAAAATCCGAATTGATGTGCAAAAATCCAGTTAATTTAGGAATTTTTTGCATAGAGTATGTAAAATGCAATGTTTACTATCTGTTATTTACTTTTAGTTAGAATAATTTATTTCTTCTTCAATAAAATTCAATGAAGTTAATAGGTTTGTTCCTGCAGCAGTTGGAAACGGTTTGAAACCGTCAGAAATATTCGACCAGTTAAGTTGAGTTACTAGTGCTTTTAAAGCAAGAAATAGTTGGACAGGCAGGACTGCAGGAACAACCCTACTGTAGCGCAATATGACAACGGCGAGTTTAATTTACACTTTTATACTTGACTAAGAAAAATATTTATTGTGTAAGTATTTTAAGTAGCATTTTATCCACGCAAGAATATTTAAACGCGAGAACGTAGTTCGAGGGTCTAATATCCTTACGTTACGTATTGTTAATATAAAAGGCATTTATAACACGAATGCAACGTTTTATTCATAATCACATCACAATCATATTTGTGGGGTCAGAATTTAATAAAAAAATATTCGCACTTGATATTTCTTAGTAGTAAACACAAACTTGGTATTGCAAGGAAATATAGCTGCTCCTAACAAGAAGAGTCATCCGGTAACTCCGTAACTTGTGCAAATTCTACACAAACTGCGTTCCAAAAATGATAGGAACAGTGCTACAAGGGTTGTTTTTAACGGAAAGGAGGTGATAAAACAAAAAACGAAATGTGTATTACTGTAAATGTTAATGTTAATAAGTAAATAAATTAAATTTGATTTATTATAGATTAATTATTTTTTCATTATTCTACTAGCAAAATAAAGTTACTTTATTCTATTAGTGGATAAAGTATTACTTTAGACGGTTCATATGTGTGGATAAAAGTTTGATTATAAGGTGATTGTGACTAGAACTAAATAACAGAGATAATAAATATTGCATTTTATAATATTCGCTAAACTTTTGCACATCAAACCCGACATTTTGGTATGTTTGTTTGTTTGGTTTGGTAGTTTGGTCAAAATTGTGGCAGTCAAACTTCAAAGACATATTTAGTCAAAAAAATCTGTTTGTTTTTTTAAATCTGAAAGTTTTAAAGGTAATAAAATAAGTGTGTAAAGCTATATCGAATGTTAACAATAGCAAAGTATGCTAAATGTAAAATCCGTTTTATCAATTAGCAACTTGTCATCATTTCAGACAGTTTTGTCTAGCTGCATACAAGGATAAGGATACAAAGCGCAAATGATAACTGTATATCCCATATTATGACCTACCACGGGAATATAAATGAGAACAGTTTAGAACTCCTTTATAATTTTACCCCAGGGGGGAAATTTAATGTCGTAACAACGCATATCAAGCATAATAATGGAAGTTTAATTAATCAATAATAAACTTTTTTGAAAGCATTATTTTGTTGAGATCGTAAAAATAATAAATATGATAGCATAAATCTGTTAAGGAGTAAAGTACATAGATGATAGTATTTATTTAGAATTCAAGAATAATATAAGACTTTATATCTATCATTCTGAAAAAGAAACTGTTAATAATATATTTGCTTATTATGGCAGAAATAGTTATAGTGTGTGAGCGCTCTATCAAACGATATATAGGGTCTGTTCCAACAACCGTCGAGAACTGGTTCAGAACCGTGAGAAATGTTTGACCAACACCGTCTTACGTCGCATTCGCCGAGAGTACATTAACAACTGAACTGACTGACTAATTCTGGACGGTTCGGAATCGATTCTTGCTGTGTTGGAACAAACCCATAGTTTTGGCTCAGCAACTCCTTAACGGATAATGATAAAAATATGCGTTTTTTTTTAAATAGACTATAAATATTATTTTACGTCGACGCTATGTTGAAATTTTGAAAAAGTGTAAAATTATTTTTTTTAAATGAATTTTGCAAATTTTCAAAATTTCAAAACACAGCGTCGACGTAAAATAATATTTGTAGTCTATTAAAAAAAACCGCATATTTTTATCATTTTTCGTTGAGCGAAAACTATAGATATCCCTTTGGATCGAGCGCTCACCGTAAGCCTTAAGGTTTGATTTATTGATGATCAGTGACACTCTGCTATACACCGTGTGCCAAAAGAAGCGGGACAGTCGACTATTTCGCGAAATTTACATCGGATCTAAAAACTGAAAAATACGTGTTCAATATTTTTAAAAAATCTATCGAATGACACCAAACACGGCCACCTACCCCCGACCTCTGGGGGTGGGGCGGGGGTCAACTTTGAAATCTTAAATGGGAACCCCCATTTTTTATTGGAGATTTGGATTCCTCATAAAAAAATAAGTAACTTTTATTCGGGACATTTTTTTTCGAATTGTTGATGGCGCTATAATCGGAAAAAACGATTTATCCTAATACCCTAGGAAAATTATGGAAGCGGTCTAATATCTCGAGAAATACACTTCCAAATGAAAAACCAAAAAACACGCGTTTAATATTTTTCAAAAATCTATCGAGTGACACCAAACACCCCCTTGGGGTGGGGCGGGGGGCAAGTTTGAAATCTTAAATGGAAACCCCCATTTTTGATTGCAGATTCTGATTTTACGTGAAAAATTGTATTCAGTACCATGAAAATAACCACCACCACCCAACCCCCTGAGGGTATAATTAAGAGGAAATCAAAGTTGCCCCCCGCCCCACCTCCAGGGTATGTTTGGTGTCAAAAATATTAAATACATGTTTTTTGGTTTTTCATGTGGAAGTGTATTTCTCGAGATATTAGACCGTTTCCATAATTTTTCTAGGGTATCAAGATAAATCGTTTTTTTTTTCGATTAGAGCGCCATCTATCAACAATTCGAAAAAAATGTCCCGAATAAAAGTTACTTATTTTTTCATGAGGAAATCTGCATAAAAAAGGCGGGTTCCCATTTAAGATTTCAAAGTTGCTCCCCGCCCCACCCCTAGGGGGTCGTGTTTGGCGTCATTCGATAGATTTTTTAAATAATATTGAACATGTGTTTTTCACTTTTTCGATCCGATGTAAATTTCGCGAAATATTCGACCGCCCCGTTTATTTTGGCACACGGTGTATGTAATTGTAGCACAGAAAATATATAGCGTGGTTGTAGTCTACACCGGCACACAAAAAGTGGTCTGTACTTAGAGAAAAAATTATTCGGATTTCTTTGCACTGTGATTCTTTGCGATTTACTTAAAATTTTGAGGGAGCTTTGAGCTAAACGACCTTTAGATTCAGTCCGTCAAAATGCATAAAGATAGATGGGTGCGATGAAAAGTACGGACTACTTTTTGCGACTTTTAATGATTTTTTGCCTTTTCCAATAATTTCTTACGATTTTTGTCAAATCTGTGAGTGATGCAGCTCAATAGACTTCAAATTTGGATTTAGTACGTCGAAATACATAAAGATAGGTGAGTCTGATTAAAAGTACTGACCACTTTTTATGTCGTGTGTTGTTGCTATTTATACAGTCTAGTATAAATAACAGTAGTGGACGTTTCTATAGCTTTAGGATGAATCTGAATATAATAGAATATTGGAATATTCAATCAATATCAATTAATCTAATATAAGACAGTCTGCTCTAAAATGTAAACGGGTACTCTCTTTTCGATATAGCGGTGGATATAAATTGGATTTAACGTTCTCTGCTCATTTGCAACAAGAGTAATATTCCGGCCGATAGGGATGAGTTAAGCGGCAATAATTCACAACGCCAAAGTTCGGGGAGCCTCATATTCCTTTCGACATTTGCTTAGAGGAAATCATTAAATGAAATTGGATTGCCAAGAAATTACGGTAATTACACCAAAGCATGTTGTTGGAATTAAACATTTCCATTGTTAATTATTGTTGGGGTTGGTAGATATACTTATATATATTTAATCTGCTTAATATCTACAAATATCCATTACATTACTATACAAAGTTGACAAATAACAAGACTGGATCAAATATAAGCCGGAATTTGCTTTTATTAAATGTATTGTCACAGTAAAAGAACATTTTAATATGTTATTTTTCTGCATAATCTCCCATTTTATTAATACATTTTCGATGACCGATGAACAAGATGCATGCCATATAAATATTTTTTTATTCTGACGTTTATTTTTTAGTCAGTTGCAATAATTTTACGAAACAGTAACGTTTTAATCATTCGTTCAAAAATGAAAAATAATTAAATTATTAAATATTACGCTAACAGACATAATAATACAGGGTTAGTCACAGCACTGTTACAATTGTTAAGGCAAAAAATATATTTTGAACAAAACAATACATTTTTAATTCTTACCATAACTTGATATACATACTTTTAGGTTAGATATGTCAGTAGGGACAGTTATAGAAAAACAGAAAAATAAATCGTTGCCCAACTAACAAAATCAAACTTTAAAAGAAGCGAATTATTTTAACTATTGAATAGCGTTGTTTAATGAACAATTTGATTCTATAGAGCAAATAATTGTGATAAACGTAATTGTGTAAAATTATTTTATAATAGTTTTACAAAGTGTTTTATAGAACATAAAAGTTTCAGTTCTTTAAATTTTTTATAAAAGTATTATACTGCGTTATACAACATTTAAAAAAATATCTAAGGATTGTAAACATATTTTGTAAGAGTCGTATATTTGGACAAATAATGACTTTTAATTATAACCTTATACAATAGTTGTATTAACATGTTTTATTAAGGATATATGGTAATTCAGGGTGATATAGCCAGTCGTTTAAGATGGCCAGTTGAAAAAATTCCAACTCTTACCAATAAAGAGCGCTATATATCGGCACGTGATCGGCAGTACGCGCTTGACGTTCGTGAGAGATCGCAAGTAGTGCAGTTTGTTGTGCCGAAAAAAATTAAAAAGGCAAGTATTTTATTAGTTTTATGTTAAACCTAACACAAAAATTGTCAGAACATGTTAGTTCCTACATTGTGAACGTAATTTTATAATCGATTTTGTATTCATTTTACTTTTATCTTGTAGTTTGATGTTTTGTTGTTGATATAACCTCAATATTGTCAAGATTATTTGTGTCAGTGCTTTTGTTTGTATGGCCATCTTATCCTAAAGATATGGTTTATATGGCCATATTTTTTAAGGCTTATGGCCATAATATTTTTATTTGTCAGCCAATTTATTTTTTGTTTTCAGATGCCAAAATACATGCAAATATCGAACCGTGGTAACTGGACACAAGAACAGTTATCAAATGCAACAAATGCTATAAAAAACGAGAACATGTCAGTCTATAGTGCTGCAATAGCTTTTAACATTCCGAGAAATACTTTGGAGCGGCGTTTGAAGAAAAACAATCCTAGAAAGGCACATTTGGGCCCAGGTACTACATTCGGCTTTGAAAATGAAAGAAGACTCTGTTGTCATATACAGAAAATGCAGTCTATGGGATTTCCCTTAACTAGGAGCGATCTGCGGACAATCTTTTTTAAATTTGCACAACAATTAAATTTAAAACATAAATTCAATACAGAAAACGAGAAAGCTGGATATGATTTTGTGACTGGGGTTTTAGAAAGAAATCAAGATATTAAAATTCGTAAATCGTAAGAATGTGAAATACATTTGGATAGTGAAGATTCAGCTGGAGAAGACTACGAATATGATTGTATAAGCTGTGGTGAAAACTACTATAAAACTGAAAAAATCGAAGATTGGATTCAGTGTATTTACTGTCTTAAATGGATGCATGAAAATTGTACTCCGTTTGAAAATACTTGTGACACATGTGGAAAAAAGGCAAAGACATGGAAAATCAAGGCAAGGGAAAAGGAAAAAGGACGAAGAAGTAATGTGGCCATCTTCTACGCTTTGCTATGGCCATCTGACACGGATGGGTCGGATAAGATGGCCACTTACTTGGTTTTTTAAAAAAATTCATTACTATGTCAATTGATAAATCGTCACCAAAGTCTGTAAAACCAAAGTTTATTAATAAAAAATTAATAATAAAGTACAGAGTTTCATTACTTTTTGTAATAATTATATAAAATTCTACCTTAAAAAAAAGAAAATTAATAAAATTATTTTTTAGCCTCGAAATGCGCTCATTTATAAAAAGGTTATTGTATAATGTGCGTAATAAAATTCTAAACCTAACTTTAATTTTAGTGTAATGTGTGGAATAAATGAATATTTATTGGATCAGCGACTGTCGCCATTATGCAAAATTAGTTGAAAGTCTTAAAATTATATCTAAAACATGATCTTACTAGGTATTTTTGAACAAGATTTTATAACAATATCATTGAATATAATTATACAATGATAATATAAATTATGGAAAGAATAATTTTAATATTTTTTAAATTTACTTTTTATAATTTTAAAGGAAATGTGGTCGAAACTAAAGCGCATATTTTTGTCACAAACATATTTATAGTTTATCAATAAAAGTTGTGGCGCAATAAAATTGAAACACGAGATTGTTGAAATGTTGTAAGTATTATACCTATCTACCATTTACACAAATGATCGCCATAGAGTTTAGGCTACCCCATTTTTAAATATAAGCATAAATAATTATGTATCTGCATTACACACCAATGATTTGCTTTTAATATTCTTCACTAAAAAATATAACGTTTCTTTAAATAATACCAAAATATAGACTACAAAACCTTTTTATAGTTGCTGTATAAAATTGTTTTAAAAGTGTTGTATACATTTATTATAGAACTGTTACATTACCAAAGTGTTTTATAAATGTGGACCCTTTTCGATTCTATAAGTATTGTATAAAAGCATTTAACCACGTTATATGAATTTGAAGCTCCTATTACATTTATTTTATAGCAATTTATACAATCTTTATAAAATTTATTTTGCTAGTTGGGTGGCCTTTACAAACCATTAGTGAGTGGAACTAAAAACTAAAGTTGAAACTAGATTTTATTGCAGATACGTCAGCAGTTCGAAATAAATCGCCGAATTCATTTTCAAATATTAATTTCCCATTAGAGGTGTAACATTACATTCTAATGTATTATTTCACACTATTTACCTAGGCAATAAATAACTAACGATTTACCGTCTAATACATATTACAGATAGGTAATTGCTGTCAGTGTACCTTCAAATGTGGTTAGAGCTGTTAATTGGCAGAATTTAACTCTAATTTTTAAATTCGACCAATAAGGTGTTCTGATTTGAGATTTATAATTTGGAAATTATGGACGAAATATATTGCTGTGTTTGAAAGCAATTGAGCGAATTGCTTTGCAAGTTAAAATGTTTCAACAAAGAAAATGAATAATTGTTTGTACAATAACAGTTGGATATCTTGAAATTTTCCAATAATAATCGTAAGTGAAGGATCTACACAACTTCCCACTCATATGATCTGCATCACTCGCCTACGCCTTATGATGTCTCCATTATACTTCTGGGAAATAGATGTCATTCCGAGCTCATTATAGGATATACTATTCTGTCTCACCAGTAAATGGAGCCCCTGTGGAATACTTCCCACATAGTTAGAAGGAGTGTTGTCCGAAACCGACACTTTAGCTCTGAGAAGTTAACATTGACAATGTAGTACTTTAAAAAAATTTCTAAAAAGGTTTTACCGCATGATTGTTACATTGTGAATTGTGCATGTAATACCTATTTGAATCAATTTTATTTCTGTTTGACGCCGCAGAATTTATTTAATAATTTTGTTCATTTATCAGAACTTGTGGGAGTAGATAGAAAAAGCAATTGACAAAAAAAATAAAAAAATTCTCAAATTTGACACCTGCAAAATTGAAATAAGAATAAGTTTCTAATAGTTATATTTAGAAATTTGGTATCAAAACCATATTCATTCATTGGATATCAATTTTAGAATTAATTTGAACTATTGTGCAAAAAGTTCTGGAAAGAGACTTTTTTCTGCATCAGGCGTAGGTGTTTTGATAGAAGCGCCAACCACTTTTTCTACGAGTTGCTCACATGATATTTTAAATAATGTTTCGAAAATAGCTTAAAAGCTATAGATATAATTTTTCATTGAAAATTGTGAATTTCGAAAATGTAAATCAGGTTTGTTTTTGCATCAGTTGGAAATGGTTTAAAACTATCACAAATGTTCGTCTAACTAGTTATCGCGTTCAATTTAATGGTAACGGGTTTTCAACTTAACTGGTCGAATATTTCTGACAGTTTCAAACCGTCTCCAACGGTTGCAAAAACAAACCTATAGAAACGAGTTTGTTTATTAGGTTTTCGATAATACTATTAAATCAGTGATCTATGAAAAATGTTAGAATTGCGTGCATTTTTTTATTCCAAAAATAATTACTCGTCTCCTTAGCGAATTTATGCACTAATTTACTGACGTACTGCATATTTTTTCTGTAAAGAATGTTATCTCTGACTTCAAACACTATTAGGGGAGAAATGAGATAGATGTATGACGTTAGGCAAATCACCTACATCAAAATGATAAATTATTTTTAATTTAAAAGATGAAACAATAAATTATAACGGCAGATATGAAAAAGTGGTTATTATTTTAAATTTCTATTAAGCTCCATGTGATACGTCAATAGGTTTATTTTTAAATATGTTAGTTATATAAATAAGAAGATTAATAAACTTTAACAGATATCCATCATTTATAAAAGTAATGAGCAAGTTTTGTTTATATCAGCGCAAATGCGGCCTGCTTAATAACAATATGCCGCTCCCTCTCTCGCACAAGTCTTCTACTTCTGGGCTACTATGTATATACTTTTTTCGTCAGTGAATAAAAATCGATAAATATGAAAGTGATATTTTTGCTATTCAAAGCAAAATTAAAAGAGTAAAATAATTAGATTTGCCTGATATTTTAATTAGCGGAACATTATAGAGTTGTAAACTTAATGATTTTTTTATTTTAAAGAACTTAAATAAAATACACAACATCGTCTGACCTGACAAAAGTCATTTTTCATATACATATAATGATAATTTCGTGTTTTGAACAATAATTTATAGTATACTAGTTTATTTATAATTAAATTGAAAATAAGTGCCATTTCCAATTTAGTTTTTGCATTTTTTACTGTATTATAAATATATTAAGGTATGCTAATTCAAATCAGTTTTCCTGCAGAAATAATAGAATATGAAAATAAATAGACTACAAGTTAGGGTCTATGAAGGTTTTATGATATAAAATATGTTTACGTAAATGTAAATCCATAGCAGATAGTATTTAAGCATACAGAGGCATAATGGAAATATTATAGATTGTACCTGAATTAATTTTTTTTTAAATGATGTAATATAGAAAAAACTTGTAGGAACTTCTTTTTAATAGCATAGCAAATCGATACGAGCTGCTGGCTAATTTCCCTTTTCTGTTTTGTTGTAGTATGTAACGACTGCAAAACGTTCCCATGTTGACTACTCGATTCTGTAACATTATTGATTGTCAGAATTAGTTGCTACAGTTTCGGAACTCCGGCTTAATAGCAGAATACATGCCCACCTACGTAATTTAAACTGAAACTAGTTTAACTTTAATTCGGGCGCTATTAATATATATATTTCTACTACAACAGACAGAAATAAATAGAGTATGTAATTTATTACAAATTTTGATGCCATTTGAATATAATTTCTCATAATGTTACAAACTTTTACGAAAAGACTAGACGTTAGACGTTTTTCTTGACGTTTCTACTCCACATAGTTACTTGTAGTTAGATGTTAACTCGATTTCGGAAAACATATGTCTAACTACATCTTACAATAGTAGGTACTGACAATGAAACCATCTTATAATTCTAGTTATAAGGAATTGTATCTGTTACTATCTTTATCTATTCTATGAAAAGTTGTTTTTCTCCTTATTTTGCTTACTTGTCAAATGTCAAAATGTTTTGACATAAACATATAGCATAAAGCAGTAAAGATTATGCCGTTATTTAATAGACGAGGCGCAGTTGAGTTTATAAAACAGCCAAGGCATTAATTTTAGTTTACTGCCAAGTTATATACATAACTTTGCGGCCATCAATTTTACTGGATCATAATAGCAAACAAAGCTATTTAATTTATATTATTAATATTGTATAATACTTCATTCACGAATAATAATAATATCATCAGGTTATCTATGGTTGCTATAAAATGAGCGTTATTAAGTACTCGTAAATAGCTTAGGTACACAGTAATCGCCATATTGTTCCTATTTAAATCTATTAAAATAATTATTTATTATTTGAGATTGAGAGAAGAATTTATATTAGGTTTGTTTTAGAAGCAGTTGAAAACTGTTTGGAAACTATCAGAAATGTCCGTCCAACTATTTATTGCGTCAAATTCAATGGTAACACGTTCTCAACTTAACTGGTCCAATATTTCTGACAGTTTCCAAACCGTTTTCAACTGCTGCAAAACAAGCCTATTAGTTCCGTCAAAAATTATTGTTATTACCAAGAAGGCAAATAGAGTGTAATATATTACCAGAGCTACTTATATGGTCTACAACAACATCTATATTGGAAATAATCTAAAATTGAAAGCATTCTTGAAACGGCAGTCGGATGGATATCGTGTTAAAAAATCAAGCGTTTTAGAAAATTAATAAATTATCTTTATTATAAGCGAATATTTAGATATCGGAAATAGTACCGTAAGACCTACACAAATTGATATATTTTTTAGATTTTCAGATTTTTAGATTATCAGATTTTTTTTTACATTTTTTTCTTTTTTCTTATAATACATGCATATCTACAATATAAAGAAAATACCTAATGTGGAATAATACTAAATTTTTGCACTGATCATATATCTCAGGATTAAAATATCCTTTATTCCTTGAATAATATATACTTTTAATAAATATACAGGGTGCCTGGAATATGAGCGCCAATAGATACTAAAATAGCTTGTTTAGAAACAAAAACGACAAAAAAATTAATACAAATATATTTTTTTACAAATAAATTTAAAAAATAAAAAAACAACTACAATAAAATGCGAAACAGTGTTTCGAAATGACAAACTAAGGTACTAAGACTATGCAAAAATCTTTAACATAATTTGTTTTTTGTATCAGTGTCAATGAAGTAAGTAATACAAGTTTTTCTAAAAATCCTTCAAACTGGAACTTACGAATGTTACACATTGCAATCTATTATCTGTTACTGTGAACCTCAAGCTATAGATCAAAATACTTGTGATTTTATTTATTTTTAGTGTTTGCTTGGTGATTGTGAATGAACATAAAGACAAATTATTCATTTTAGTAACCATGAGCTGCATAACATCTTAATTATTTACGACGAAGCTGGGCAATATTTTTTGCTACGAGATTTTTATACGGCGATCGTTTTTCGGAAATATTTGCAGTAATTTCGAAGACTTATAATTTATTTAACTATTCACGGTAAGTTTGTTTACGGATACTTGTGATTATTATGTAGAAACATCTGACATGGTAGGTATGGTTTTGCTGTCATAATTCTATTACCGTTGATCAGAGAAAAACATTTTTAAGACAATTATATTTTGTTTGGAACAATTTACCTACAACAAAATAAAGGTATATCATATTCTGGGCACTTTATATATCTAGAAACTTTATTTCGATTTGTTTTATACTGAATTCCAAATAATCCTTCTCAATTAATGATTTTCTTGAAACACGTACATTTTTGTTTCTAGGGTAAATATACCTACACAACATTTTTTCTCTGTCCTCTATATATATATATATATAAAGCTGTTTACAGGCCTTTTAGGCCCAGAGCTGTGTTATTCTCCTCCACTCCATTCTGTCCTTCGCCTTTCTTTTCCAATCCGTTACATTTTTCTCCCTGAGATCTATTGCCACTGCCTCTCTCCATCGCTTCCTCGGTCTACCTCTTTTTTCTTGTAGTTAGGTTTACTCCTACTATTTTCTTAACTGCCCTTTCATCCTCCATACGTTCTAGATGCCTAGCCACTGCACTCTCCTGGCTTTTACAACTTCGTCTATTGTTGGTGCCTGGTACATTCCATATATTTCCTCATTATTTCTCCTTACATAGCCTTCCTCTGTCCTCTTACCACCTAGAATTCTTCTTAAGATCTTCCTTTCCCACCTTAAAAGGTTTTCTCTTGACTTCTTATTGAGAACCCAGGTTTCACTACCATACAGCGCTGTCGGTCTCAAAATTGTTTTATACATTCTAAATTTTACTCGTCTGGACAAATTTTTTAATTTCAATAAATGGTTGACTGCTGCCGAACTTCTGTTTGCTTTTATTATTCTCCTATTTATTTCTTGTTCCTCATCACAGTTAGTTGTTATTAGCGCCCCAAATACACATATTCTTGAACTTCTTCAAACTCCATCTCTCCATGCTCTGTTCTCAATTTAAAATTTGTATCCTTTTTTTGTTCTCCTATTCTCAGCAGCTTACTTTTCTCTTGATTTATCTGCAATCCCACTTTACTTGCTTCCTCCACAAGTTTTCTCGTTACTTCTTCTAATTCCCTACTATCTCTAGCAATAATGGCCACATCATCTGCATAACTTACTATTTGGTGACTTTTAAACAATATGTGTCCTTCTCTGTTCAACTCACTATCTCTTATGACCTTTTCTAGTACTAAATTAAAAAGAAGCGTTGAGAGTGGGTCTCCTTGTCTCAGTCCTGTATCAATAGTAAAGCCTTCCGAACATTCACCTTTTATTCGAACTTTGGCTTTAGTATTTTCTAAGGTCATTTTCAATAGCCTAATCAGTTTAGTTGGTATCCCAAATTGTTCCAGAATTTTACTTAGTTTATTCCTTTTGATCGAATCATATGCTTTCCTAAAGTCCACAAATAAAACCATTGCTTTGATCCCATACTCATAGCATGTAGTCAGCATTTCCTTCACCATGAAGATTTGGTCCGTTGTTGACCTTCCCTTTCTAAAACCTGCTTGATACTCCCCTATTTGCCGTTCTGCTATAGGTTCTATTCTCTGCTTTATTAACGTTGCCATAATTTTATACCCTATATCTAACAATGATATACCCCTGTAGTTTCTGCAGTCCGTTGCATCTCCTTTTTAAGATTGGTATAATCATAGCATCTCTCCAATCTTCAGGCATACATTCTCTTCTCCAGATCATTCGGATCATTTCGTATATTCTTTGTCTTAAATCCTCTCCTGCGTACTTAATGTTCTCTGCTGTTATTCCGTTTTTCCTGGACTTTTGTTATTCTTTAAAGCTTCTATAATTATATCTATTTCCTTTTTTGTAGGTTCTTCTACTTCCCCTTCCTCTTCTCTTCCCGGTATCATCTCCTCGTGCACCTCTTCTTCCCTTACATTCTCTTCATTCAACATATCTGCAAAGTATTGCCTCCATCTTTCTCTCACTTCTGTTTCCTCTCCAATTAGATTGCCACTTTCATCTCTCACATATATTACTTCCTATCTCTCTGTAGAAGTTACGTATTTCTTTCCTCTTGTAATGTTGCTCTATTTCCTCTATTTTCTTAACCTGCTCTGCTCTCTTCTTTTGTCTAAACACTTTCTTTGCCTTTTGTCTTTGTTCCCTGTATTTTTCCTTATCTTCCTCTTGTAGTGACTGAAGTGCTTTAATTCTTAGCTTATTTCTCTTCTCCGCCTCTCTTATACACTCCTCATCCCACCATCTTTTCCTCCCTGCACACTCTTTTTTTGGTATTGCTTTCTCACTTGCTGTTTGTATGACATTTTCGATCTTTATCCACTCTTCATTTATATTTGCTTCCAATATCCGTATGTTTTCTTGCAAACCTTTCCTTACCTCTTCTTCATACTTCTTTTGGGTTCTCTCATTTTGTAATGTCGCCATATCTAGTTGTCTTTTTTCCTTTGTAATCCTTTTCTTTTAATAGGTTTTTATCTTCAAATCTATCCTTACTAGATAGTGATCCGAGTCTATATCTGCCCCTCTGCATGACCTAACATTTTTATTAAGCTTCTGTGATTCTCATCTATGCAAACATGATCAATTTGATTCGAATATGCTCCATCCGGAGAGGTCCAGGTCCCCTTATGTATGTCTTTTCTCTTAAAGAATGTGCTCATTATTTTCTTTTTTTGTTCTTCTGCAAATTAAATCAATCTACGCACATTGTCATTGCTCTCTAGGTGTTTACTTTCTGTCCTCTATACCTTTGATTAATTGTAGTTATATAATCTCACTTCAGTTAATCTGCATACCATGCCAAATCCCTAATTTGATATATCTTTAGTATTACCTTGACATTTGTGCAACTAATCTAATAAATTATTCAAATAAATTATCCCCTATTCTATAAAGAACAAATATGTTTTCAGTTGTATCAGGTTCAAAGTCTATCTAAATTAAGCTTTTTCTGATGGAAGAAAATACAATTATATTTCAATAACTTACCTACTAATAAGTTACTGATTACAGATAGAGCTTTTGTATAGAAAGCAAAATGGTGATTGATACATTTTCAAGAATTTTTGTTGCAGAAAATGTTGCAATTGTTAAATAGTTAAGCATCATATGTCTAGAACATACAAAAGAGAAAGAATAATTGAAATACAATGTCGTTTACAGAAACACATCTTTTATTCAAACGCTATTGGAAAAGCAATTTCACCTTAACATGAAATCGATATTTCTAGTTTGGAATGTAAAATCTTTAGTAAGTAGGTACATAATCATCCAGAAAAAAATCTATAACATAGAAGGATACTGTGCATTTACTGTCGTGAAAAGGAGAATTAAAACAGGAAAGGTAACCTTTCATTAATAATTGTTTGTTAATATTTATTTTCTATTATGTAAATCGACATACAGGGTGTAACCTTAAATGGGGTACATCTTTATTAGAAGTAAGAATACGTGTTTCCCAAAATACTACTGAAATTATTCTTTGAACCAAATAGATAGCCCAGTTATAATTTAATTTTTAAACTACACTGAAACTTCTATACCGCCAGTGGGCAGTAGATACCCAAGATCAGTTGCACAAGCGTAGATCCTTACCAGTGCTGCCTACTTATTGTTAAATTTTTAATCCCACACTATATCAAACTAATGGAAAAACTGCAATGGAAAGTAAGTTTATAATAGTTATTTATGCCACAAGTACAAAATTAAGCACTTTTTGTACGAGCTGCATACAATATTTTTTCTACGTTCATGCAAAAACCAAAAATTTTTTTATTTAGATGACACTCAGTGTAGGAAAATATGACGTCCATTTGAACGTTTATGTCTGTCATGATGACAAAACGCTGTAGTAGAATGACAGATGAATGCAATAAACATTTTATTGCACTAGTGCAATAAAGAACCACTTTTTCCACTAAATATAGTTCAATAAAGTTTTGTTTCTTTGCATGAACAAAAAAAATAATTTGTTTTCCAGTCTTTTTCTCAAATTGAACCTGAACTTCTTGTGTGAAAGCCAAACGCTATCCACCGTATCAGTTACGGCAATATTATCACTTTTTCGAATGATGGTAGAAGTTTACTGATTAAAGTTTTATTTGCTTTTTTAAATTTATCAAGTGAAAGACAAATGCCAAATCTGAAAATACGGTGTTTTGAATTCTGTGAATGTCATGAATGTCAAAATATTATGTAATATTTTCAGTAAAAAGTTTGCTAAAATACTTACTGTTAATAGTCGTGAACAAAATATAGTGCCTATAATGGCTCTATTGTGGCCATAATTACATGCTAGTTGAATACTACACTAAAAAAATATTTTACAAAATTTACCATTCATTCTATGATATTTTTAGTCGATCAATATTAGATTGCTATAAAAAGCATTTTTCACAAAATATCTCAATGCAACTTCTGCTTCAATCAAGAGAATTATAATTTTTATATAAAAATATAAATATTAAAAAATGAAGGTGAACAGTGAAAATCAAAAACCGGAAGATATTTTATACTCTACAGAATTTATAAACCAGTGATTACAGTTACAATAAAGTCCCTCTAGAATAAATCTTCCGTCAAGGAGAACAAGGCATTTTCAGTATTATAATACAACGAAATGTGTTCCTACCATATTTACATTCATCGCCTTCATGTATATGATATACAGATAGACGGATAAATACTTTGTTAAATCAGTAAAAGGAACTTTTGTAGGAAATTACTGTACAAACGAACAGCACCCATTAATCACGATAAATTGTAATATAAGCATTTCATCGCCGTCTTTTCATAAATGATGGATTCTCCATTTTATTTACAATACATCAAAAGTTACTACACGCTGATTTTGATGCAAGAAGAACGAAAACGAAATTTAGACATTCTTCTACATTTTTAAAGGGATCACATAAAAAAGTGTACTTACGGCTGATAGTATACTTTGTAGAACTACAGTTCGCAAGTATATTGTAAAGTGTTTGTAATAATGTCAAATTAATAAAAAAAACTCAAAAATTACCTAATTTTGTTCTAAAACTACAATTTTTGGTATAAACAGTTCATTTTTCATGACTTTAGGATTTAAATAGCAAGTATACATTTTCTAAAACAGTTTTAATCACTGTTTATAATAATTATAAAAAAAGTTTTGAAGAGATGATAAATATTAAGAAAGAAACAAAGATTCTATTTATAAAAAACAAGACGTTCAAAATTTAAATACTTCATATTTCAATTTAATAAGTTTAATTAATAAAATAAAACAATAAGCAATATAGTTCTATTACCCTGTATATATAAAACCATAGTATAGTTCTTCTGTTATCTTTTATGATTTTTTTTGTTGGCTTCGACCAATACATTTAGTAGATACATTATTTAAATTAATATTTTGTTTATATTTAACTAACTATTGTTACTTGTTCGTTTATTTATTGTAAATTTTGGATAATTATATTTTATTACATTATTATACCTACTCATTTTGACAAAATGACAACTTTAACTACATAACATTTTTTCAATTCTGTCATAAATAAAGTTTGCCTAAATTGATTGTCTAATTTAGTGTTTTAGCTCTAATATAATTTTATAGTATATCATTTGTACTTTTGATATGTTTGTGTTTTTTTATTGCAATTTTATAATTTGTAACTTGCATCATTGTTATTTTAGAGTCCTGAAGATGGCTTTAATATAGGCCGAAACGTTGGTAATATGTATAAAACATTCGATTATTACAACAGGAAAAAACCCAATTACAGAAATAAAAAGACAACCACAAACAAATAGGTACAAATTATTTGTGGAAATATAAAAATAAAAATCTACTACAAATAACAATAAAAAACAATATTACTAACAAGATGAAATCAACAAAATGCAATTTACAGTTGATATAAACAAATCACGTTAAATGAGCTACCCAGTTACAAATAATACTCTCTAATAAATCACTATATGTGTATCACAGTTAGAAGCAGTTTTAATATAAAGGCCAGATTTCAACGATATAGGAAATTTCGTTGAAATGTTTGTGTAACACAGTAAAACAGAGCTTGATGTTTAGTACAAGTCAGTACAATCAATTTTGTTATTCAATATGTTATACAGAAAACGAACCAACATAATATTTTTCTGTCTGGTTTCCAATCAATTCAAATTAAATCTGTTAAGCAGATGATTTTGGGAAAAACCTCTGGGAAGATAAGAGTCGTCTTGTAAAAAACATATAAATTTTAAAATCTGTCTCTGAACTGATTCCAAACGTTGACAATGAACTTGATAAATAGGATACCATATATCGAACCGTATTTAAGTTTAGATCACACAAGAGCACAAAAGAGGGCTTTGAAAGTATCCAAATCCTTGAATACATCAACTCTACCAACAACTGCACTATCACCAATTGAATATTCATTGCATTTAGAAATATCAAGTTTCAGACGATTTAATTTACACCATGAAGACATTTGCTTGATACATTCTTGCAGCTGAATAGAATCCGTAGGAGATTTAATTTCAGAATAGAGTTTAGAATTATCTGCAAATAACAAATCTTCGTAAATAATATCGGACCTAAATTTGAGCCTTGCGGAATGCCTACTGTTGAAGAAAATTAATCTGAAGTTAGATTTTTATATCTTACCATAAAATGTCTGTCGTTTAAGTAAGAAATGAAGAATTTAATCAAAGATTCGGAAAATCCAAAACTTACAAATTTTAAAAGGAGTAGGTATATTGTAGTCTATTTATACAGATCCATGGCTAATATATAAAAAGGAAAATATGTATATGTTACGGCTAAAGTACAAACTTGGTTAGTTTGTAAACTAGTTGGCTAGTATACAAACTAACTGAACCTTCCTCTATTTTGATAGAAAACACATATTCCACAATATTAGCGGATTGTTTATAAACTAACGGACTCGCTTGGCTAATTTACTTGAAATAATTTAACAAACTAAAATAGTGTGTGTGTATAAACTATCAAATTTAGTCTAGCTGAAATAAAAACAATCATTCTAGCTACTAAAATAATTACTATGTGTAAATAACGGAAGGTTCAGTTAGTTTATATACTAGCTAGCTAGTTTACAAACTAACCAAGTTTGTACTTTAGCCGTAACAAGAACACAAACGATCTACATAACATAATTCATGAGCACACACAAATCAGAATAAAACAGACCAAAATAAAACAAACAGAATGTAAAATACTCATAACTAGAAGTAATCAAAACTCCCGGTCAGAGAAAAATTCCTGTAAACTATAATAACATTTTTTCAATAGAATTTCCTTGAGGCTAATTTTAAAACCCTTAATTTCTATATTTTTAAGTTTAATTGTACTGAAAGGTGATTATATAATTTTATACCTATATATGTAACACACTTTTCAAATTTAGCTGTTTTATGATTCGGGCGCCTAAGCAGATGAGAGTATCTTGTTATATAATTAACTAAGTCAGATCTACAAGAAAATTCCTTAATATTTGTTTTAATATACAATAACGTACGATAAATATAAATACATGGAAAACTCATGATGCCATTATTAATATATACATGTTTACAAGAATACCTGAGATGTAGGTTGAAAATCAATCTTAAAATCCTCTTTTGAGATATAAAGATTCTCTTGCTGTCAGTGGAATTACCCCACAAGACAACATTATATGTCAAATGTCCATAAACCAGACTGTAGTACACATTTATTAATGCATTCAGTGGCATGTCGTGTTTGATTCGCGATATTGCATAATATGTATGATTAAGTTTTTTCATTAATGAGCTCGCCTAAGAATTTCGTGCATCTAGTTGAGACTATTTGGGCATTTCTAACAGAAAATACTAGGGGAAGGTCTTGAGCTGAATTCAAACAATGGAAATACAAACACTGTGTTTTCGTTACGTTACGTTACGTTACGTTTAAGCCATTATTTTGACACCAGTTTGTGAAACACAAAACTAAAACTCTGATTAAAAATTGGAGACCATCATGAGTTTCTGCTGATACCACCATGGATGTGTCATCAGCAAATAATGTAATCACATCTGCACCTATATATGCAGGTAGGTCATTCACAAAAATTAAAAAAGCAAAGGGCCCAAAACTGAGCCCTGGGGAACTCCAGTATTTACATCATACGGTTCCGAGGTTTGGTTTTTGATCTTGACAAACAGTTTCCTCTGCGAGAGATAGCTGATCAGCCAGGTAATAAAAATACCACGAAATCCTACATTATATAACTTATGCCCAATAAATTTAAGATTCAAACAATCGAATAATTGTACACCTTTGTTTTCACTGGCGACTCCGCCATAATTTCGAAAGAGGAAGTAAAATTTGTACCATGAATTTTAACGAATTTTATATCTTTATTTTTATTTTACTGTTTAAGATATTAAAATGATACGGATTGCCTTAGATGTATTAATTTTAGGAATTATTGTATCAATTTTTGTGAAGCTATAATTGGGTGTTTTTAAAATAATTTTTAAAACAATACAAAAATCAAAGTCTTACACAGAATGTTATATGTTGAACAAAGTAAAATTACTTCACTTCAAGAAACTATTTAATGTAAGATTACCTATATGAGTATATTCTTTAACAGACATATGAAGTAAATATTATATTAATTCTCAAAATATTCTTTTTAATTATCAATAATTATCAATTAATTGTTTAGAGTTTATATAAGCATGACTAGTTTTCATAATCGCTGCTCCTGATACACTGCGACTGTTCACCAATATTTTTAAGAAGAAAAAAGAGCTTTGTACACGTTTCTGTTTAGTTTCAAATTATCGGTAGGTACATTTTAGTTATTCTATAGTTTTTATCTCGAAATGTTACTATTTTCAATTTATTCAGTGTTGGCAAAAAAATATTTCGCTACTCTTTCCAAATAAAAACGTCTTCTTTCACATTCTGAGCAGTCACGTTTTCAGATGTATGATGAAAAAGTGGTATGGAAAACCTTTGAATCCAATATTGGCATTCCCTTTGCACCCCAGTAGATGTTGAATATAACATTACCCTTTCGAACTGGGTAGGTAAAATGTTACGATTGATGTAAAAGAGAAATTCATAATTTATGTGGTGATTGTTTCCAAGAACAGGTTTAATATTTTGTAATTAAATAATTGGTAGTAGTAGCAATAAAATAAAAAGTTTTGAAAAGAGATAGTGAGATTTTTATTAAAATTTTACCGTTGACTTTGAAAAGAACGTTCACAACAATATTACAGCAATTAAATTTCATAAATATAACAAAAATACTCGTAATTAGTTTACTCTTTTCAAGAAAGCTAGTTATATAAGATAGGTAATATAATTTAATATGTATCTGTAAATGATACCTCACCTAATATGTATCTATTAGAAACTGACATCTACTAATATCTGCTTGATAATACATTCTAGTACCACAGTGGATGTGATTATTGTTTAACTGTACATATATTTTGGTTATTTGAATACACTCAAGTAATATTCTGGATTATTTGACAAGCAAAATACAAATACACTGCACGAATGTTATTATTTTTTCAACTATAGCTTAATTTTAAAACAGGCAAACTAAAAAGATAAATATAAATTTAAAAAAAAATTATAATAATAACACTTTAGCAGATGTTTTAATGCAATTAATAATAACATTTATTGTCCTTTGCTTGAAACAAACGACTACGGCTAGTATTCAGATGATACTTTTGTATATTTCGTTTCGTATTGAAGCTTAGGAAGAGTATTTCATTTAGAGGGTTCATGTTTATTAAAATCTTCCATTAACTGTGGACTTTAATATTAAACAGCACGACTTAAAATTATTTTAAGCTCTAGATTTATCTGCAAATACACTAACAGATACTGACATTTATATTAAAGTAAAATGTAAAATTGTCATCAGATTTTCGTCAATAACTTTGAAACTGTGGCAAAATGGATTTTTATTGTACTAAAAGTGAGTCAATTTTAAGATCACTTAGTATTTCAAAAATTCATTTGTTTCCTATGAAAGAGCAAGTTTTCCAAAGTTACTTTTTTCAATTTAAATAAACGAAACTCAAGTTATTGTAATAATAGAAAATTTTTAAGAAAACAATTTTATTTACAATAATTATTAACGCAAAACTAACGAAATTAATAATTTGATAATTACATTTAAATTTGTACTTCTAAAAGTACGTTTTCTTTATTATATGTGAAAATATTCACCAAAAAAGATTATACATATCATCACATCTATGAATATTTAGATTAAAGCAGAGAAAATTTAAAAATTAGTTTAAAAATCCATGCATAAACTTTCTTATCAATAGATTTTTGAATTTGAAATATATTTTTTTCAAACTAAATTTCATCGGACAAGTCTTATCTACGCGAATAAACAATAAAATTACTGAAAAAAAGCAAGTGGTAAACAAATACTTAATAATTTGCAGTTTATTTTGATCTGAACTTAATATTTTCTTCTTGAGACGATATACCATGTTATGTTGAAACAAATATTTTGTACGAATTGAATTTGGAAATAAATTAATTTATTCAACTACTCATTGTCCTTCCTAGCAACCCAGCTACTGGTTAACATTTGCACTTCAATTTAGTACATTTTAAGTATAAAGGAAAACATGGTAGATGAAACCGTCCAACGTGAATAGAAAGTGACTATGTAAATAGCCTATATTATCGAACGTTATTATCTGAGATGAACGAAAGGTTTGTCTAATTGAATTGGTAAATGCATTTGTAGAAACATATAAGACAATTGCGTAAATTATAACAATATCCATAACAACGAAATAAAACTTTATATTGAAGGTCATAAATCTGAAAAGTAACAACGCATTTTTCAAACTTAATGGCACCCAGGTGTATTCCGTAGTTATCATTGTAACGTTTTAATAGTTTCATGTATCGTGGTCAGATGAATTTCGACTTGATACAATCTTGTCGCAAGGTGCAGAGTAGTGAAGTATCGCCATATCCATATTTTTTATAAAATGTGTGTGTTATTTATTATTGAATGAGATTTTTCATTTATTTTTTTTATTATCAACTATTTATTGCATTCGATGTCTTCGCGTTCGCATCTGTCCAGATTGGAAAACTTTGTCTAGATGGGTCTTATAATATCGTTTTCAAGCATTTTAATAGTTTATTAAATTTTTACTTATGTATATGGAGCCATACGACTTAATATAATCTGTTTCATCGCCTTTAGTATTAATTCTATATTTCTCGGAATCAGTGAAAGTAAGTTTATCCTCAACTTCAAAAAAAGTATTCAAAAGAAATTCAATGTTCTAGAGGATCTGCATACAGATATTCTTGAATTACTGTCTACATGATTTTGAAATATTATGAATTTCAGAAACAGCCATAGCGATTATGTCAAGAATACTCTCTGGGACCATAAAATACGAATACAAATGTTTCAATCTGATGTATCTACGGGAACTAGTTTTGTTGTGATTTCATTTATTTTTTTTTGAAGTTTGATTCTACTAAATGCAACACGGTTTTGCAATTTCTATAATTAAAGCTTCTCTGAGCAAATATTTGACTTTCATTGCAACGTGTAAACGTAATATCAATTCCCAATGAATGCACTTTTGATAATTCATCCGTAATGATCATCCATATTACCCCATGTAAATGTGGGTAAGGGTAGTTACCGTATTTTTAAAAATCTGCGACATCCGTTATCTGAGAAACTAATCAATTGTTTATAGGTTTGTTGAGGTTTTTAAGCTACTAGAACATCGTTAATTTATAATTTTATTTAAAAACATCCTGCATGCCTACTTTTTATTAAATTAATTGTTTTGTTTTCTGTACCCATTTATTGATAGAACCATTACAGCAACGAATTTCCTTGGAAAAAATATTAGCACTTGGGTCTTTAATGAGCACTTGAGGGATAACGGATTTATCTTTATAAAAGTGTCGAGTGATTTTCTTTAAGTGATTTCCCAAATGATTTATGGTAGAAAGCGTTGTCGTATACAAGTAGTACAAAATTAATTAACTGTCAACTTTAGGCATTCTGTATCAACAGAGCTATTAATTACCAAATTTGTGCTAGAAAATAGAATTTCTTTGTAAAACTTAATATTTCAGAATTTCAATTACTACATTTTTCGGTCAAACAACAGAATACAAATTATTGAGAAAATTATTTACTGTTAAAATTGATTGAAATATTTTAATTAGTTACAATATTTGCATGTATTTAATTAAAAACATTTCTGTTTTATTTTAACAGAATGCAAATTATATTAAATTAAATTAAGATTAACTTAATACACCAACATTGTTATTGGCTAGTTATTATTGTCTTTTATTATATATAGTTGTATAAAGAAACATTTTTTAAATTCACTAAAAAACTTTGTCTGATTTTCCGCCGCGAAATGTGTTTTGCATTCAATGATTCTTTTTTATTATTGAAGACAGCAAATTTCAAAATAACTATTTTATTGTCTTTAGTGTTCTAGTGTAATATCAAGTTGAATTTGAAGAAAAGTAGGCCAAAACTTCTACGGCAACCTCTAAACCAAAGCCGTCGTAACAGAAGTTTGTGTATACGTTTATATATGTTATAGACCAGATGATTAATGCGGGCATTATACATAATGCCCGGGCAATTTGATAATAATTATTCAAATAATCAAATTGACCGGGCATAGCATAGCATAGCATAAAAATATAGGTTAGGTTAGGTTAAATTGCCCAATTGTCACGTAGCAATATAATAATGACCGGGCAATATGTATAATGCCCAATTTATCACCTAGTCCATAACGTATATACCAAAATAAAGGACATATATCAAATCTATGTACATTATTTACTTTAGCGGGTGGGATATTGCCAAGAAGTGTTACTTTAATTATTCATCATTTGTACAGAACCTTTTTTCATTTATTAAAATTGTTGTTGATTGATTATTACTTAAAAAATAAAACAAATCTCCTACTCCTAAAATCTCTTAAAATGTTCGCTAAGCTTTTAAAAAACTTGACCCACCCGATATCTTGTACATGGTACATTCTTGAAACTTTGGAACTGAATATCTCGAAAACTTCCATCTTGAAGGTCATACGTTTTTGACATATTCTTACTCAGAAAAATATGCTCTAACAAAATCCGTGAAAAAAATATGGGTTGCCATTTAAAAAAAATGCCGATGACATCATAGCATAACAAACAAAACAAAAAAAAGTCGATGGCTGAAAAAAGTGACATTTTATAAACTAAAGTTGACGTGTCCGAGGATTTCCTGTCAAAACCCTTCAATAACGATTTATCGAATTTATTCCAAACTTTACGAGTTCAGTGTATGTATAGTTAATTAGGTAAAATTAAAACAAAAAAAACAATAATAACAGTGATGATTTTAAATAACCAGATAGGTGATTATACAACCGCATATCCAGAGAATTTCTTGCTGATAAAGACAATCTAAACCGAGAAGCACGAAGGACACTGGCATTTCTAGTAGGGTACTCATGAATCTGACCACTGATTAAATAAATATCTTTGTTCTTATTTATTACCAATAAATGAGTGTATATAAACAAGTCTCTCTAAAACTTATACCAGCTACAATCTTTACCGCTTGCTTTTGAAAGCCGAATATTTTCTGCGCAACTTCCCCGCACAGTAATATTCCATAGCTTATTAATGACTGGAACAATGCAAAGTGGCTATCCTATCTTCAGAGTCTCTATAGACAGCAAACGAGTTACTGTGCGTAAAAACAAATATTGAATTAGAAAGTTTTTGATTTAATTGTTCAACATGAGCGTACCAGTTAAACCTATCATCGATAATAATGACAAGAACCCTTGCCGAATTTACCCCACAAATATTCTTATTAGTAGTAAACAACAGATTCTGAGACTTGCTTTTAACTTGTTAGAAAGTAAACCCTTATCTAGCTTCAGAAACTAATTGTGTATTTGTTTTTATAAGATTATTTATGTCACTATTTAAACTTAAAAAAGTGGTATCATCTGCAAAAGTAATACAAGTATTTGGTACATCATTGATATACATGATAAATAAAAGAGGCCCCAGGACGGATCCTTGAGACACTCCGTGTTTAATCAAGCCAATATCAGAGAAACAGTTGTTTACACATGCTATTTGTTTTCTAAATAAGTTAGCATACGTGGTTATTCTTTGTCTTACGCAAATTCATCTTCATAAATTCTAGACTTGTATTTAACAAAACATGCACCCAATTTAATAATATGATGCGCACAGTGTGCGCACATTAATTGCATTGGTAGTTGTACTTACTGCATTCGGTTTCGTCGGACCCGTCAATACAGTCGATAGTTTTATCACAGCGGTAGTGTGGTGGAATACAATATGTTTTATTCCACATATATTGACGACATGTCAGCTGTCCTGGCTCACAGTCGGGTGGTGCTGAAAAAAAATGATGTATTACTATATATACAATACAAGAACAGTATTCATATTCATATACCTCTTGAACCCAAGAAAATGAATGGATGGGTCTATAAATAAAATATAAAGAAAAGATTTAGGAGTTAACGTGTTCGGCAGTCTTACAAAATTTATTAGTGCAGCTAATACAAGAAATTGTACTTAAATTCAATAAGTACAATACAAGTATATTAATTGGTTATACAGGGTGACAACTTATTTAAAAAAATTTGGGAATATATAGGTACGTCATGAAAAATGGAGTCAATACAGTAGAATTTTTTTTTGTAAAATCCTTATAATGTCCGAGTAAATTTTTTTGAAGTTGTAGTACCTTCAATCTTTACATCGCTGGCTACTGTAGTCTCTAGTCAGAGAATTCCAAATATCTGATTATTTTTGTAGATATTAACGTTTTTGTGGTGCGTGTTTATATTAGTTTTTCAACTGCCAAAAAAGACTTACGTGTATAGCAACGCGGAGTTGATGAATATCGTTTTAATTTATGGTGAAGTGAAGGAGCTTTAGCAGAACGAATCATGTGCCAAATGCAGCTACTTTTATCGCGGTGTACAGTGAGTGCAAGTGTAGTGCAACGCGCACATTACATGGGGAATTTGAAATTGAATCGTGGAAGAGATTTAGGTCCAGGGCATCCACGGCGTATTGCAATAGTGTGGTGTATCATTCACGAGGTTAAATTACATTCGTATCCAAGCATTAATACCAAGGGATTGGACGCGAAGGAGCGGTACCATAGCCGCTTCGATCTCCTAATTTTAAATCATTTGGACTTCTTTTTGTGGGGATATTTGAAAAATTAAATGTATCGCACCAAAGTGGACACTATTAATGACTTTGCTATAAAAATAGGTGTTATAAAATGTTATTTATTTCTTTCCTTAGGAATTTCTTTAAATTTTTTGTCCGGTCGCCGATTACATGCTTTGCCTTGTCAGATTTTACAGGAGACCAATTTCCAGTGCCGTGCAGAAGTGTATTTTTAAACCATTTTCGAACTGAAGAGTTCCCTGCACATTCAAAAATTTATTTTTAGATAAGTTCTGAATCACCCTGTATTTCCCTTCAGCGATCCTTTCGATGTAATATATACAGGGTATCCGAAAGAAAATTCAAGGAGTGATAGTAAAATAATGTGTCAAGTTCATGTAATATTTTTGTTCGAAAATTATTTAATAATAAGATAACCTCAAAATTATTAATATTTTAATTATTGTCTTGACTATAACTTTGTTAAAACTGGAACAATTTTTTTGAAATTTGTCTTTTATAGATATACAGTTTTGGATAGAATATTTCTAAAATGACAGTGCCCTAAAGAGTTGTTAGGACACATACTAGATGAAAAAATGGCTTTTTATATTTAATTTTATTAAAATTTTAATAGCATTATCTTGCGTCTTATCTAAAATTATTTGGTATGGGCATTTTAGACATTCAATACTGAATAACAGGAATGTTATCTCATGCCGCCTACGAAAAATAAAACAAGTAGAACAAAAGAAATATCAAAAATAAAATTGATGCGGTTTTTCTTATTCATTGTTGTTATTAACATTTTCCCCAAACAAAATAATAACTTTTAAGAAGCGTTTGTAAGGCATTTTATTTTACTATTCTAACCCCACAATTTAATAATTATTTTCACATACAAATAAAAATCTTGAATGTAATAATAAATAAGTTCATCTTATAATCTAAAGTAAAATTAAAAATATATATTTTTCAAAGATTTCTCTACCTAAAAATTTGTTAGTTAAATCATTTTTCCCGTTATTTATTTGTTTTACTTCGTTATTTCTGAAAATCAACAAATGACATGAGATAACATTCCAGTTATTTGCTAATCCCTAGATTGTTCAGTTATTTATTGTCTAAAATTATTTGTATTTGTAGAAAACACTATTTTAAGAATATGGGGCCCTTAATTACTTATGTTTTTTAAAATTGGCAAATTAATTATTTTCCATTATTAATTATTGAAATATGGCATTTTACGTTAATCGTTTTCAAATCGATTAGAATGCGGATTGTATAGGTAATAACTCTTAACACGAATGTGTTCGTAATGATTTATAATCAAAGTGAGTTAGTTAACAGAGCGCTAAAAAATGTTTTAGCCGGATGATTTAGGATTAAACGCCCCAATAGCAGACCATTCCATAACGGTGTTATTAATCATGAATACGTAAATAACTACATGGACAGTTTTGCTGGTATAATTTTGTTTGCGCACTAATGAGTATTTATCAGGTACAGGGCTGTTGACTGTTACATCCGCTATTTTGCTTTAAGTTAAAAAACGCTAAATATAAGAGTAATATCCTTGTAATATACATATATTGGATTTTCTTAGGATTAAACTGAACCAAATTTGAAATAAGTTTATTAATGAAACACCCTGAATATTTATTTTTTAGATATCAAGTTAAGTCAAATTAATTTTTAATGGTATATATTGTTACGAAAGCTCACCTACCTTTTTAGTTGGTTAATTATGTTCCTGTTTATGTTAGAATTTACAATTTTTGTGATGCCTTTATTTTGACGTTTTCCGGAATATTCCAGGCTATATTCTATTTGTTTCTCGACACGTTCTCGAAATCTCAGAAACTTCGAGAACTGTAAAAACCTATATAAGCAGATCATTCTCGGCCGCTGAGTCAGTTTGTATTGAACGGCCAAACGCGAGTGACAAACGTCAAAGTAAAGTATTTGACAGTTGTGAATTTGGTGAAGCAGATTTCTTGTATTTATCAAGAGTGACAATAAAGATTATTTGTCTACGTGACATGTTCCAACGATAACCTAATTTCGAGGTTACAATATTCTATAGATAATAATTAATTCTATCCAAAATGATAAACACATATCATCACGATGAAATCATTAAATAATACTTTAAACCAAAAATTAACTCTATTCTTGCTCGCGGACTGAATCACGGTACATTTCAGCATTTTCTTCAAGAATTATGCCTCAAATTCCTATAGATCTTTGGCTATAGTAGTTAATCATATGACGAGTGCCTTTGAAACACAGGTTAAAAATATTACTTAATGACTTCAATATCTGATGTATTGCGCTTTTTCCTTTTAGAACAATATTAGAACAGTCTTTGTTCAAAATTCTTCAGTCTAGAAAAACTAAAGTTAATATCACCGTTATGTATTGCATATAAATGATTCTAATTCTGTGTACAATTTTTAATCACAGGATTTTTGAAAAGCAATCCAATTTAAAAAAAATCTGAATAAACAAAATAAATGAACTAATCAAGGACATATTCTTCTAAATTGCACGCTTGATAAAATTCAGTGGTCTGGAAGATAAAAATTCACTAAGTAGAAAAGATGGAAATCTTATGAAGTAAGATCGTGATACCTAATAGGACCGATGGGGCATAACTTCTAAGCCGACCTGGTGAATAACCGTTTTTGTGATGTTAGCAGCCAATATGAAAGTGGACATTATAATACTGCAAAATCATTCAGTAATGCCTTCCGGTTCTGTTTCTTCAACTTTGGTCTCAAAATAACGGAACTATTGACAATTCATAGTACGCAAGATGTAAGACTACATCTAGTGGTCTAGGTACTCAATGCTGGACCAGAGAGGTCACAGACTAGAAGCGTTCGACATCGCAGTAGATACAATTGAAAGCTACCAACCTTTATCGCAACTCGGCGATAACAATATTTGATTTAGGATTTTCGAGTGTAGTTCAATTTTGCAAATTCATAGTAGACTTTGTTTTTGTCCCACCGGATGCATAACATCAGTCTACATGAATAGGTACCAACTATTGCTCAGAGAGTTGCCCTTTTCTTTTTGGCGTTGATGTAAAGGCACTATTTTTCACCACCAGTAAAAATCTGAGATAAAAACGATCCGTTAACAGGCAATGACAAGCCGGCAACTAATATTCACGTTTCATTGCTTTCGCTCAGAACATGCGACACATATACATTCAATTATTGAACTTTGTAATATGATTCACTGATCACATGATATCGTAGTAGCCAATTAAAATGATCTTGTTAGACGTGAATCGCAAAATCGTTCATGTTCTTAACTTCTATATTGAAACAAACAGAAAGACGTGTTAGACATTTCCAATTTTTCTATGTGAGTGTGTTTAGTTCTTTTGCAAATAATTTTCACAATCTCTGCTCAAACGTACTTTATTGGTGGTATTGTTGCTTCTCAATTCTTCTTTGATAAATGATGTAAATGATTTCTTTTATTTATAGGTACAATCAATGATATTATGTATGAAAAAGGAGGTCATACAACCTACATAACTTGTCTAATACGAACCAGCAATTTTTAGTGCAGGTTCTGTATGTGGCAGATATTTTGAAGTTTTTAAATCGTAGTCGAGTGTGCAACATGGAAGTACCTATGTAGTTCGGAAGAAGAAATGATTATTTTAACAATATGTGAAGACGAGGAAGAGATCAATGAAAATTGTTTCAATATTGTCAAATGTTACAAAATAAATTTTATGAGCTTTTAGATATTATTCATCCTCACCTATAGCACGAAAACACAAGATTTCACAATGCCATCTGACGAAAGATTTGCAGTTTGTAGAGGTAAGTAACTAGAGGTTGTTGATAAGGGAGAGTGTCTGAGAATTCAACAAAGTTGCACAAACAACTACATTTGCCTCTGCAACTGTAAAAAATGTCTAACTATTAAGTTACATTCACTGAAAACACATCCACAATTTAACTTATCAAATATGTCTAACAGTTTGAAGCCAATCCATGATTTTTGTGGGAACAGATTTTAGGTCGGACTAGAAATTGCATCTCATAATTGTACCCCAACTGACACGACCTGCTTCGATGGTCGTTGCTGGCTACGGTACGTGTTAGTGTTGGTCTACTGTGTGGTACCTCAGTGGAATTTTATCAATAATTCTAATCTAATATTGTTCATTAAATCTGAAGTTATATGAGATTTACTGATGCACTCTGCAATACCTTAACCAGCCAATATTGTCACCACGAAAAATTACGCAACTTCAAATATTTTTTTCACTAATAAAGTGATGATTTTGTGTGCAGTGTGACAGGCAGCGTTTTGTTGAAACCATCAGACTCTAAGGTTGATACAATCGAGATAATAGTCGGTGATTATTTCGATATCAGTCGCCATTAACAGCTATAACTATATACAGGGTATCCCAACGAAAATTTGACCCCCCCTATAATTGGAAAACCGAATAATATTTCAAAATTCGCCGAGACCCGTCGATTTTTGTTCTTTAGGGGAGGAGCCCTAATCCCTAGCAACCCCAACTTAAGAATTTAAAATGCAACTACCCCACTTGTGGCACATCATTTTAAAGTCCTTTTCATTGCGAATACAGTGCCGTACCGTTTTTAGAAATCGGTTGAGATTTGACAGAATTATTGGTTACAAACGAAAAGATGACAAACCAACTTAAGCGTGGTAATTTCTACACAAATGCCCACCACTAATAAGTTTTTCATCTACTACACATGACTGCATTACCTAATTGTTATTGATGTGTCTATCAGTTTACAAAAAAGTCAGAAATGAAATAAAAAAGCTAATACTTTCAATAACGGCGGATTTCTTGGTCACAAGTACTGATTTTTTGTTATTTTGAAAAGGTCTGAATTCCTGTAAACTTAAGTATCTTCTACTAATAACTATTTTAGTATCTAGTTTTATTTGCTTCAGCTTTTTTTATTTAATTTCTGACTTTTGTAAACTGATAGACACATCAATAACAATTAGGTAATGCGGTCATGTGTAGTAGATGAAAAACTTATTAGTGGTGGGCATTTGTGTAGAAATTACCACGCGTAAGTTGGTTTGTCATCTTTTCGTTTGTAACCAATAATTCTGTCAAATCTCAACCGATTTCTAAAAACGGTACGTCACTGTATTCGCAATGAAAAGGGCTTTAAAATGATGTGCCACAAGTGGGGTAGTTCCATTTGAAATTTTTAAGTTGGGGTTGCTAGGCATTAGGGCTCCTCCCCTAAAGAACAAAAATCGACGGGTCTCGGCGAATTTTGAAATATTATTCGGTTTTCCAATTATAAGGAGGGGGAGGGGGGGTCAAATTTTCGTTGGGATACCCTGTATAGTCAAAATACACTAACAATTTGTACAAGTTATAGAACCGTGTATTTCTCCATGATAATGTGGTATAACTGTAAACATGTGTCAAATATTAAGTTATCACTGTAAATATGGTCACTGGGCGCAGACGAAAATAGGACATCTTTATTGGAATAATCTATATAACTTTATCTGATTTAGAACTATTTTTGGGTGTTATTCATCAGTTTATTAACTTTACTGTAACGTAAAATAAATGAAAATAGTAGGTACACATTTCTGAAATTGGTTTCTGTTTTTTTTTTCTAATTATACTTGGATATTTTAACTGTAAAACGGAATTTTTCAATGATATGAATGTATCAGGTATATTTTTATTCTGACGAAAATAAAATAAAAAACCAAGGGAGATAGGTGGGGAGGACATGCCGAGAATGATTTACAATGTATCCATGTGTTATATTTAAGATGTAAACCGCTGTCTACTTTATTTGCTCTTTTTTTATATTTTTCGGTTTACCAAGCCGAAAATCAATTTATCAGATAGAATTTAAAATTTGTTAAGGGAACCATATTTCTCGTTGCAAAATTTTCAAATTTATGGTATTCCTGGCAACTTAAATTTCTAAAAATAAAATATACCTAAAACAAACATATTATATAATGTTCGTTATATAGGAATATTTCAATGGGGAAAGGGCGTTGTCCAACATTGTTCTCGGCGACAAAATATAAGTGATTTATAAAAATTTGCAGCAGAGTATTTAAGATTATCCCATTCGACTGAAAATCTATATAGCACAAATATTATACGAGTAGGTATCTGTTCAAAGTAAACAATTTTTCCAGAAGTTAGATAAATTTGCACAGCGTGATTTGTTACATATAATATAATCGTGATATGTCTGTACATGTTGTAAGATGTGAGTCAATGAGTAAACAAGCGTTAGCTAGGTAATTTTTTACACAAAAATTGCAAACTTATATACATAGTACACAATTTAAGGAAATTACTTAGTACATAAAAGCAATAAGATATATACTCGACAAATATACATTAGAATTATTTCTAAGAACTATTTATGTATTATTAAGATGCTAACAATAATAACCACACGCATTTTTTCATTCCCTACTTCAGTAATACCAAATATAAATCGCATCGTTTTATTTTATATTAATTATGGACAGATAACTTCATAGACTACATTACAATTGTGTTTTACACAATTATACCAAAATATGGCATTATTGCATTCTTCAATAACTTTAGAATAAAATCTGAAAAAATACATTCTGTGGCGGCTCATATATTTTTATACACCCTGTATAAACTAACATATTTATTTTTGTATATATTCATTTTATATTTTCATTATTTCTGTACACACTGTATAAGTTAAAATATTTATTTCTATATATAAATTCACTACTCATATCTTTTCGTTAGTTCTGTGTTTAAATTTAATTGTCTGTTTTTAAGTGCTAAATGTTGATATCATGTTTTGTAAATATTATATAAGTAGATAGATAACATTGTGGGTGCCAACCGACCGCAAGCAATAATAAATATTAGTATACAATACACTGTCCTTATTGAAATCACACCACCCCACAATTCTAACTCTAAAAAATGTCTTATGGTAATTTTATAGTTGTCTCATGTAATTTTACAAGTATTAAGAAAATTTACTTTATTTAATTAATTCAAATAATATCTAAATCTTGTAAATTTAATAAAAATTACCAATATTGTGTATTTTTACAGAGATAGTTATGGGAAACACATTCCAATGCATGCGCCAACAGCGTCCCGATTCAGTAACGGTCGACTTGTCTATACTACCATTGTTTAAATACACATTAGGTGATGCTGAATTTATAGTTTTCTGAAAATGCAGCATAGGTACCTACATCAATATTATCATAAAAATTCTAAAAGAATATGTAAATGTGTTTCATGCTATGGTTCAATAAATATTACTACCTGCTTGAAAACATTGCTTATATATCTACCTATTCATTTTTGTTTTTCACTAACTTTTCCCATATATTGCATGCTTTACAGATATTAATAGTGCAATAACACTTCTAACTTATAAAGTAGTAGTATGCAAGAAGACAAACTCAACAATAAATCAATCGCCAATCTCCTTGTTCCTACTGGAAAAATGCCTCGCCCATATCTAATTTGCATAGGCATCAAATTAATTGATATTAATACCATAATACCTAGATTACTGGTGATTTATTGCTAAGGTCATTTTCTCTTCCACAGACCATAAGTTTACATATTGTCAATGTTTCAGAAAATTAGAAAAAAAATCTTCTAGATTTATTTTTCTTAACATTTGCAGACTCATGTTTATAGAAATTGCCCATCAAAGAATGCTATTTAATTTTGGAAAACTGGGTATACCTAAGTACCTATATCTGAGTTGAGTTTTACGGAGAATTATTTAATTTATACAGTATAGGTAGGTAGGTACTTCATTTCCATGGTAAAAATACATGTATATTTTTTATATAACATTACATTAAATGAATGATTACATTCTAATTTTACAAAGAATTAATACATTTACACATACCATGTATGAGTATACGTAATTATTATGGTAAAAATACATAAATATAATTTTTACATGTATTTTCTGTTTAATTACATTGAGATTTTACTGAGTATTAGTAATTTTGCAAATCGTAAGTAAAATTACCATGATAGTTATTGGTATACTGATGATAATCATGTTAAATTTACATAAATTATTTTTTTAGTGTACAAGAAACTGTTTTTTCTTGGTACGATTTGACAACAACAAATATGACTACCGTAACTGCGTATACCTACTAACTTTATTATATGGATAAAAAATAATACAGTTTTAAAAAAAGCTACTCAAGCTTTAAAGTAACAGTAGTTTCATTCATATGATTCTGTATTAGTGATCTTTCTGATCGTATTTGTAGTCTTTGTATACGGCGATATTTCAACAGTAATTTCAACTATTAACTTTATTTCTAAGCCAAAGTTTGTTCTTGAAGGCGTTTAATTTAAGTTACCTTATCCCTTTTAACTTTCATTCCTTATAATGACAACTGGAATAAGGGTAATCTCAGTTATTTTCCTAGTTCAAATCAATGCAAGATTAGTAACATGTAGTAGCAAATTTCAACTTTTTACAGAAATAGCATACATAAAATTTCAATTTTCCTTCGCTTTTCATCGATATAATTACATTGTAGTCCCGCTTAACCTACTCTATCAGCACGCATTGTACAAAGACAAAAAAGGTTGGTTTTTGTCCATTGATTATCACAGTGTCTCCTTGGATAATCATTCCGTTTTGCGTGCTTGTCAGTGACGGTTGTACAGTGAAGTGTCCAAGTAAAAATAAGTGAAAACAAGTGGAATAAGTAAAAACAAGTGGAAAATAAGTGAAATCAAGTGGAAAATAAGAGAAAATAACATTTTAGTGATAGAAAGGATAGTACGCTAGTTTCCTAAAAATAAATAAATAGAAAAATAATAATTGTGAAATAGCCATTGAGTTTATAGATAGCGTAGCAGGTATATCTAATGATATCACTAGGTACTTGCCAATACAGGTTATCGAGCATGGGTATTTTACAACAGTAGATAGATAGTCTATCCGGTTGAAGACAGAGGTCTGTCAATTATTTGCATAGTTGTAGCAGACATATTGTCGACAGTAATAATTAATGCTTGTACATGCCTGCCGATATAGTATTGTTCTGGGGTTCAACGAATTTAGATTCCATACCACAGAAAATCCATGCAGTCTAGGGATCTCAGGATAAAAACTCCACAAAACCAGTATAAAGACAATAATAATTCTGATAAAACAAAAACGTGTATACGTGTGTGTATGCATAATATATATTTAATCTAGAACAACAAAACGAATTGTTACAGGTTCTCATTTTGAGTTAGAGAGGTTGTAGAAATATCTTAAACTTTTTAATGAAACTGTAAATAGATCTCAAAGATGCATATTTTATGTAACATATACACGAAATATAGGACTAATGTACTGGTATCATACATATTAATACATGTTAAAATAGAATGTAATACACACCTCAAATTAAAAGAAGTCGTGACTTTATAAAATCCTGTGCTTGGTACTACACCACTGCAAGAATAACGTGTGTTAGTCTTCAGTTAACTAAGAAATGGTGTAAAAGAAAAAGTCGTGTGACTTTCAAATTAAAAGAAGTCGTGTGACTTTATAAAATCCTGTGCTTGGTACTACATCACTGCAAGAATAACGTGTGTTAGTCTTCAGTTAACTAAGAAATGGTGTATACCTAACAATATGTATGAGACACGCTCGTACTTTATTAAGAATAGGAAACCAGATTTGTGGTATAAATCGACGAGGCAGTGTCATATTCGGATATTTAAAATAAAGCTACTCCGAACTATGGCGTTGGTTTAAAAAGGAAATTAAATTCTGTTTATGCTATATACATATGCTATACTGTTTTAATATTGAAGCAGGCAATAAATCAATATCTCTGTATATAGAGACAAATTAAGAATAGATTTTTTTTTTGAAAAATTACATAGCTGGGAAGCTTAAGATGCCAAAAAGCTAAGTTTTGAATGTATAAAATGTATTACAGGATTTCCAGATCCTCATAGATACTCCGTCTATCATTTCACTGTAAATTAAGAAAATATGTTTTACATATTTCCTTCCTTTTGACAAGGATATTTCCCTGGTGATAAGGAAATTTTATGGATGTCTTTCAATACATTAAAGGACGACTCAGTATTAAATTCTTATAAATTAACGGTAAACTTAGTATGTATGTAAGCATTTCTAATTTTTGCCTTCCAAATCCTAAACAATCAGTTACTTGAAACGACTCACTCTTGTCACAGTGAGAAAAATGATTTTCATTAAAACACGGAGTGTCTAAAATTGGATTTGAAATTGGCTGTACCCATGGTCAAAGTTGCTTCCTGTTCTTAATTTAGAAAGACAGTCCTTACAGAGCATCTGTGTCTTTTCGTCCTTTAGCTGTTCACTAGATCAATTGTTGAATACAATTTTTTGTTAGGAGACTTAATTAATTCAGAGGTACTTATTTCAGTTTCAATGAAGATTGTGTAAGCTTTATGAAACTGCCAAAATCAATGGAATATTGTTGGTTGTGTCAATAACTAATAGAAATTGCAAATTTAAGTTTTAAAAACTTATTTAAAATTGGTATGTCAAGTGTCTACTTAATAAAAATTGTTAACATCAACTAGCTAAGTACATTTATTTATAAATATTGGCCATATCTCAAAAATTAGTAGATATACAAACTTGAAGAACGTCAAAAAAAGAAAAAACAATATATTTAATATAAGAATATTTTTTAAATAAAATAGTAATAATATATATGTATGTGTATATATGTGTGTATATATATATGTATTATATATAAATAAAATATTAAAAACCAGCGTTAGATTTGGAGCGCACACTATATTGAAACAACATTTGATGGTACCTAGTAGGCAGGACAAATCAAAAGGGCATTTTTTAATCTGAGTATTCTGAGTGATGAATATCTATTACTATTTTCAATTCATTATATCCACTCAGGGATCCGACTAATAGTCTACACATTCCACAGACAGAACAAAAAATGCAGCAGATTCGTCCGCTGCATCTAACGCGTGCTTCAATTGTTATAGACAATACATACCACTTAAAACTTAAACACTAAACGATGTATGTACTAAAGCTATTCTCATTATACCTAAATATGTATCCTAATTATCAGGAATAAAATTTTATATTGTTATTGGAAAAAAATATTAAAAATATTTTTATAATGAATCAAAATAAGTTGGAAGTATCATATAATAGTGTATAATTTGCTATTACCTAATCTTAAGAAATTATTTAATTAGTAAGGCTACAGTAGAATATCTATATTTCCATAAATAGGAGTTGCTATTGTCATCATTTATTTTCCAAAAATTAATGTGCACAAGGTCAAAATCGGTTACTCTGAACATCTACAATGTAATTATATCGAGGACAAGCGAAAGAAAATTGTAAGACTTACCTTAAGGAAAATTAATCTGAATTTTCCGAGCTTGTCCGAGGATATAATTACCCACCCCCCCTTTTTTCCCGTAATAGTACCGATTTTGACAGACAACCACTACAACGGAATGATTATCCAAGGAGACACTGTGATAATCAATGGACAAAAACCAACCTTTTTTTGTCTTTGTACAATGCGTGCTGATAGAGTAGGTTAAGCGGGACTACAATGTAATTATATCCTCGGACAAGCTCGGAAAATTCAGATTAATTTTCCTTAAGGTAAGTCAATTAATCTTACAATTTTGTAGCATTCAGAATTGCCTAAATGGTTTTTAATAGTAATATTATTTTAAAATAGAAATCGTAAACGATCTTGTATTTTTGGGAAAATGATAAATGAATAAATTTTTTTAGCATAGATTCACTGGAAAAACGTTTACTAATTCTGATATTTAGTAATATCCAACGAGACCAATACGAAGCAAAAGCGAAACAAAATAAAACAGGTATCAAACATTAGTAAAAAGGCAAATACAATAGCATAAAATAGAAATCAAAATATAATAACGAAATACAAAAGAATATAAAAATTACAAGACAATGTCAGACACATAACATAAATGACAAAACAACTATTATTACTTTAGGCTATCAATAGAATGAGAATTGTATCAATGTGATTTGTAAGCATTTAATTAGAAACCATTAGGTATGGCTGTTAGTAAATTTGTACGAGGTGTAAGAAATTGTAATGTGGAATGAATTCAAGAATAAGTGTAGGACCAGCAGAACAAGTCGCAAGCGCATAGATAATATGCGACTGATTTTGTAAAAGTCTGTGATCAGCTCAGTACAGGGCAGATACGCCTAGACCGCGACCTCATAGTGCGTCTTCTCCTTTTATCATTAATAAATATAACAAACAAGAATGGCCCAAGAGTAGGACCTTGAAACTTGATGAAAAAAAATAGTTTATATTTTTATAAGCATTTGTTTCTATAGGTATTTATGAAATAATATTAGTTATAATTTATATTTTACCTTTATCTTCCAAAAACATTAAACAATTTTTTTATTTCGTCATTCAATTTTATTGCCTTTAAGATTCTAACTTAAGATGTATATGATTCTTTGTAGTTGCGTTCTTTAAATCTCTTTAAATGATTTGAATCGGAAACAATTTTGTCCACAACTGAACTATAGCCTATATCTAAAACATTCAACTGTGAATTATCTGTTCATATCACATACTATTTGAAGTGGCTTGTGAGTTAGTATGGTTGTTAGAGAAAAACATAAAAAATATATTCATTTATTCCACAGCATATTTTAATTACCCCAAAACATATGGTAAAATGGTTCAAATAGAAAATCAAATAACAAATAATTTCCAATTTTTCGTTTATGTTCTAATTTATCTTTTGACATAACAA
Organism: Monochamus saltuarius; assembly: GCA_025584915.1. Classification (NCBI taxonomy): domain Eukaryota; kingdom Metazoa; phylum Arthropoda; class Insecta; order Coleoptera; family Cerambycidae; genus Monochamus; species Monochamus saltuarius. Next base: position 45,355,588 of record CM046721.1, on the reverse strand, counting down.
GCGGCCTTTCATTCATACATTTATTTCATGCTATGTTGTTTTTAAATTGGTAAATATTGGATTACCTCCATATACAAGTACTCAAAACCAACGTAATCCCATTTATTCGTACGTATCCCTAAAAATCTGCATTGCAGCTTTTTATAATATATCCTCCCAATATTAAAAACATAAATACAGTACGTCAGGTAAATTGAATTTCATTTTATGTTTATTTATTTTGCTGTAAATTATAGCTCGACAGATATTACATAAAAACAGGTAAATGTATCCATTGTTTGTTTTCCAGGAATTTCAGAATTTTTTGAAATATTAATGGCGTGAATCGTGATGACTTTTATTAATCCCAAATGAATTCATTTGCGTATCAATTGCAAATAAAAATAAAAGGATTGAACTGGCACTTTTCAATTATAAATTGTTGGAAGAATGAGTAAATAAATTTATAAAAATATTTATGTACTGTTAACATCCATCGAATTGCAATATCTCTATAGGGTGATTTATATCCCGCTACAGTCGGCTTCATTTATTTTATTTTTTAATCCTAATCTCCAATATTACACCTATGAAATTATTGCTCCCTATGAAAACTAACTAATATGGTGTAGATCATAGAACTGCGCAACAGGCGGATCCTTCAAACTTTTATTATTTGTTGTAGTTTAAAACATTGTCGAATACTAACGCATTAAATTAGATTAAGATACAAAATTGTGAAAATGATTAAAGTTACTACTCATAAATATTACAATATGTAAGTCACACAAGTGTTGTATGGAAACATTTACTTAAATGTGTGTTATACTAAAGACTATCAAAGTTTTTGGCAAATTATGTTCAGGCGTACATGAGGATTTATTATGTCCTTTTTTTCGCAGTTCTAATGGGAACCTTAGCAGTTAATACTTCAAGTAGGTACACTTTTACGATGTTATATAGGTATACATATATGAGGAGCTCCAAATAAAACGCAGTTTTTTTGTTTGTTTTTTTTTTGAAGAAAGCAGTTGTTGTAACCTAGTTATTATTATTTTTTTAATAATTTTGGGGAAAATATTATAAACTACCTATTATGCATAAGATTCAGATTTTAAACATGTATTCAAATATAAGTATTCAGTCAGCTTTTGCTTTAAAAAAGCCGAAAAAAAATTCAAAAAACTGCATTTTGAAATAAATATTTTGCGTTTTCGTTTTGATATGACTCAATAAAATATTTTTAAATTAAAATATCAGGGAATTGGAAAAAGCCTTTATTATCCACAAACAACAATACGCAAACTAGGTATATTCTTTAAAAAATAAATGTAACTTTTCTGAAACATGTATTTCTTTGCTTAATTTCTAATTGTTCAATTATTTATCATCTCCTTCCTTATAGTCACAATATTCTTAACTCTTAATTTTCATTTTCACGTCACTTTGTCTACTTTTGCTGTACTATGTATGGTTATTAATAAATCTTTGTATACTCGCGACAAGAATTCAGACGACTTACGTCATACAAACAAATGAATAATTCATTATATTTTCATCAAAATATTTAAGAAACTGCAACTGATAGTAATAAAACTATATACTACACTAAAAGTTTGCATTATATTTTACACTAAATTACAAATAATGATTGTTTTTAATGCGACCAAATATGGAAATTTACGTTCACAATAAAAACAAATGTGTAACGTCAGCCGTGACGTAAGACGTCTGAATTCTTGACGCGAGTTTACCATTGTATTTTTTCAATATCCCACCAATTTTCTCCGTGGTAATTTTTTAGAAAGGATTCAATGTCTTTATTTTTTACTGTTATTCTGGAGCAGGGTTTCCTTTATATTTATTTTTTCATAGGATTTTCAGGTTTTTGTTTAATTAACGAAATATTTAAACAACAGGTTGTAATAAACATTTGAATATAGTGTACAGAATATCATATCAAAAACAGCGTTATGTTTCGAATACAAATAATAATGCAATTTGAAAAAAAAACACCAAAAATCGAGGATTGCGTTTTGATTCAAATATAATTTTTTGGAGTTATTTTTATATGTAAAATATTTTGTTTTATTTGAATCAATATACATACAATATAATCATGTGATGCACTATCTACATTTCACAGCGTCATACGCCATCTATATTTCGGAACCAGAAATTTGGTCAAAAACTGCGATTTGATTTGGACCTTTTTATATTTTTTACCTAGGCACTATGCTTCGAAACATTATATATTAATATATTATTATATTTAAAACTCATCCAACAGTCATAAAAAATATAAAAATACATCATAAAGATGATGATGTTATAGAAATAATACGTATCAAAATTTTACTTATTCATATTCTATATGACAAATTTATTATTTCAATCGTTTTTCAGATAATACATATTATGTATTTAAAGATATATTGGTCACTTTAGATAATGGAGTGCTGTCACGGATGAAGGAAGTAAATAGGGACTCAAAACGAAAATGGAAAAAGAATGAATATAAATAGAGTAACACCTAAAAAGTTTGTCATCATCTTTCACCACATTTTCATTTAGAACATCATTTCCTTTACGAAACTAGAACAAAATAAAATAATAACTTTCATGTCTCAGTATTTCTAAATGCTCAAAATCAACGGAAATATGGCCGTCTAACATTATTAATGAAAATGTAAAATCACATACCAATATTAAACTTATAAATTTAGTGTAACAGGAAATAATATTTTTTTTATATATGTATTTCTAGATATTAGCAATATTGTGTGAAACTAACTACTCTGCGGACTAAAGCCCCGATCAGCGTTGAATTACACCCACAATATCTACCCATATATTATTTATTATTACCTTGTGAAACATTTTTTTAACTGTATTGGAAAGGTATTTTAAGCTAATATAAATCAAATCTCCTATCAATGAAGTAAATGTATGCTATATGCTAATAAACAATTCCACAGACAAAGCTCTATGTTTTCATTAAACCAGGTTAGTAAATTTAGCTAGATTAATTTTTATTTTAGATAATCATTGAATAGAGGTTTGTCTGTGGAATTGTTCATTAGCATACTTAGATTTATGGTATCAGAGAACATACATTTGACTTGATAGGAATTGTAGGAGATTTGATTTAGATTAGCTTAAAATACCTTTCCAATACAGTAAAAAAGGAAATAATAAGTTCTGCAAAAATTATCAGCACTGTAAAAATATCAAAACATTTAAAGATCGCGTACATTATACTCGTATCTACACGAACCAACACAGCATGAACCAGCAAAGCTTGCTCATGAAAGTATCCACGTTATTTAATGAAGCAACGCACACTAGACCAGTATCAGCACGTACCGTCACACCAGACCGCATCAGTGACCTGCAATTTCTTTCTAAGTTGTGCAATTACCTTAAAGAAAAAGCAAGTTTTTCATCAGATGACGAAACCGCTCTGCAAAATCTTATGTTTTGGTGCTGTATGCGACGACGATCAATGATTTCGATTTTTTTGTACACTCTTCCAAGAATATCTATTTTTTGAACTCAATTAAGTCCCTAAAATTAATCTTTTTCGGACTCGATGCCAAAAAGTTATCATGGAGCATTTTATATAAAATAAACATTAATAACTAAAATTATTTCAAAAATGTTAGCACCCCCTAATGCCCTGACCTATATAGATATTTTCACCCTAAAAATCTAGGATGGCTCCTGGTACATGCATTTCAGGGACGTCCTATATTTATTGTTTTTTGATATGTTTCTGATATTTTGTTAAAATTGCTAAACATTAGCCATGAACGTAAATAAGTACTTACTTAAGTTTGTTTTACTACTTGTATTATTGTTTGTATTATTTATATGTATTTACCTATATTATGACGATATATATTTTGTATATATGTATTATTATATTGTATGTGAAAATTTTGTATGTGTATAAATATTTATTAATGTGTGTTTGTGATGACGGATCCTATATCTATTAATGTAATTATTAATCAAAAGGAATACAGTTATTGTATAGTATTGTATCGTATAAGCCAACTAAAAAATACTAGCCCACGTCAGCTATCATTAAACTATTATTGTTCATGTTGATTATTTACCTTTATGGTTAATTTGATAGCGACTATAATCAGAAAATTATGAAAATCGGAACTACACTCAGATATTTTTCCACATTGAATATGTACTGCACAACATCCCATTTTTTACCACGCACTCTCCACAAATATAAATATAGAGAAAATTCTAAATAAATACTTACGGCAAGTTTGAAATTCATCTTCACCCTTCTCACAGTCCTTCTGGTAATTGCAGACCCAAAGCGAAGGGATACACTTTCCCTCGGGACATCGAAACATTCCAAAGTCACATATCACGCCAGAGGGATCACCTGCAAATTGAATACGTTTTTACACTCAATTTTTCACAAAAATTCGGTTTCTTTAGGCGCCACGAAATACAACTCCATTACCTTTACTCACAAAATACCGCAGCTGTGTATTTGCTCAAGGTAACAATAATAAATAAAACTGTAAGTTTTGTTGATCTACATACACAAGATGGATTTGTTTTAAATTTACGATTTCAACCGATTATTGTTGATTTGTCGATATTTATTCAGTTACGTAAATTTATGGCTATTTAAAACTGTTGCGAAACGAGATTCTACTTCAAAATACATGAGGCTTGTTTTGGTTACGAATTTGAGTGTTTCTGGAACAGTTCTAAATAGTCATCCAGTCGTATTATCAGCTTGTCATCGTTTGATAGTTTTTATTAATGACTTGCTCAGTTATTTTGATTCGTTATGAAACAGTTCGCTATCGGAACCAAAACAAGCTTATGCTTACTCTTACTAATAATGCATTTATTTTTTTTTCCTTTAAGACATGTGTACATATAGGAATAGTCAATGTTACTTAACCTAAGACGACAGAAATTCATCTACAGAATAAATACACCTGTCCACTAAAAATAACTTTAATTTACATTTAAAACTTTTAAAAAACTGGATTCGCTTTAGCTCTTCTGGCAAATGATTGAAAAGCTTCAAACCAAGATAGTTAGGACAATTTTGTGATATATTAAATTTATATAGGGGCATCCGGAAGTCACTATTTGACGCGTATTAATTGCGTGAATGTCGCTATTAATTTTGAATGTTATTCGATTTTTAAAAATATATATACATAGTTCAAAAATTAATAATCCTGTAAGAGTTAACACCCCATATTCCCTAAACAAAGCTTTGCACGTGTGATAACTTGGAATACCCGTAATACATCTCAATATCCGTTTGTGGGCAACAAATACACCAGGTGATAGGGTAGTATCGTCCCAAAAACATACACCGTATCTCAAGCGGGAGTCAACTTGAGCGTAATACAAATTCATAAGCTGAGGCTTCGTCAGAAATGATTTTAAGATTCTAAACAGGCAACATAGAGAATTTAATTTTGCTATCAGGTTGGTGCAGTGCTCCTTCCAATTTAGGCACTCGTCCAATGTGAAACCTAGAAAATTGACAGTTGTTACAGTATCAGGCAACATTTGATTCATGGGGGTTCGGCAAAAATTTTAGAGAAGGAGGATAAAGCAACAAAAAGAAAATTAGGAGACCGCAATTATTTTGTTGAACGGAGATAAGTGTGTGTCTAACTGTTCAGTAAACATCGATCATTGTTGGCTACAGTTGTATCAAGAAGAAGTAAGTAACAATAAAATAAAAATCATTTAACATCTCTATGGAAGCAGATTTTAAACTGTCAAACTTGACATACGTTTAATATTATTACTATTATTTTGAGAACGAAAACAGAGAGATTTTCGAAACGTCAAAAATACGGAAGTGCGCGATAGGGATGTGATTTTTGTTATTTTTTTCTTATCTGCTTTTTTCAGTGTGATATTTTTGGGTTAGGCAAACTTAGTTTCAAAAATAACCCTTGACTGATCCGCTTGGCGCAAGGGCTTATTTAATTAATCTTTATTTTTTTCAGAAGTGTGGCAAAAACCCAATAAAACTAAAGAAAAACTAAAATTATGCCACAAATAAATAGCTTCAGACAATATTGTATAGTATATTTGAAACCTAGTAAAATTATAACCTCACAACCATACCTAGTTATTTATTAGATTTTTATACAGGGTGTCCGGAAAAGACGTGTACAACGGAAGACCACAGACTCCTGGGTTCAAATTAAGCCGATTTAGCCCAATTTACTTATTTCCAAAATTGCTTCGTTTAGCCGCTAGAGAGCGCCAAAGTTTGAGAAAAATTTTTGTTTATTCCGAGTATCTCGAAAACGACTTGATCGATTTTAACCATTTTTGGGCTACGCAGTTATAAGTCTAACCGACACTTTTTGACGTTATTTAGAATCTTTTGCAGTTATTAGAAATGTAAGAAAAATCATGTATCATGCAAGTATAAGCACATATTTTTAACCTCCTGTACAATTACTCTCAGGTTTTTTTGTTAGTAGCTGACTTTATTTAGAAACTTTTTTTATACTCACAGAATTTTGAATAGATGAGTAGTTTAGGCAGAAAAAATATTTTCATATGTCAACAATATCAGCATTCGTTCTGCAACAAATAACGAAAATTCCAAAACTCTCATTTATATTTTATTTAATAAATACAAGATAATAAAATATAACAAAAAAGAGTTATGATCACTTTACAATAAATGCTCAAAGTGACCACCGTTTTCTCTTATGCAACAAGTAATCCGTTTTACGAAGTTGTAGTGCAGCCTCTCCATGATTCCTGCATTACCTCGTAAAATATTAACTGCGTCTTGGATTCGCCTAAACAATTCCTCTTCATTATTAACTGCAGAGGCATATACTTTAGTTTTTACTGCACCCCCCATAAAAAAATCGCAAGGGGTTAAGTCTGGTGCTCGAGGTGGCCATTTTATAGGAGCATCGTTTCCTCTTCCGATCCACCTGTTAGGATACAGATTATGTAAATATTGACGAACGGGTATTGTAAAATGAGGGGTGCACCATCGTGCATAAACCACATGTTACGACGAAGTAATAACGGCAAATCGTCCAACAAATTAGGTAATACTTGCTGTAAAAATTTAAATAGTTGACCCCATTCAATCGATGTGGAAGCACAACCGGGCCAATAATAAAGTTGTCGATAATTCCCGCCCACACGTTTACTCTGAATTCATATTGAAAATGTCTTATTTCAGTACAGTGTGGATTTTCATCAGCATAAACGTGTTTGTTGTGGTTATTAATGATGCCTGACCTAGTGAAACATGCTTCATCTGTAAATAAAATGTTTTTGCTGAAGTTGATATCATGGGCTCTTTGATCTTGTATAAAATTACAAAATGCTAAACGTTTTCGGGGTCAATGGGTAGCAATTCATGTACCGATTGAATGTGGTACGGATGTAGTAATTGCTCCTTCAAAACATCATGGTTTTTGGTATCCCTATTTCATGTCCAATGCGTCTTGCACTAATTTTTGGGTTCTCTTCTATCTTATCTAGGATTTGTTCCTCCACCTCTATAGTTTTCGTAGTACGTTGACGCCCTTGAGCCGCATTCATTTGGTGGAAGGAACCAAATTCGCGAAGTCGCCTTTCGATGTTGGAAGAAGTTTGATGATTTGGCACTCGTCGATGAGGGAATCTGTCCATGTAGACCCTAACACTTTTGCGGCCGTTACCTTGACAAAATCCATAAACCAAAAGCATATCTACTTGTTCGGAATATGTATACGTATCCATAATGAAATAATGAAAAATGAGAAACATAAACAAACACAACAATAACGACAACAAATAAAGTAAGATCTAAAGTAACTAAGTAATTGAGCAAGAAGAATACACCGAGAGACTAATTTCAGTAGCTGATTAGATTTGACACACAACTGACACTTAAAATAACAGAGCCAACTTCTGGTACTTCATTGGTGCAGAACGAATGCTGATATTGTTGACATACGAAAATATTTTTCTGCCTAAACTACTCATCTATTCAAAATTCTGAAAGTATAAAAAAGTTTCTAAATAAAGTCAGCTACTAACAAAAAAACTGAGAGTAATTGTACAGGAGGTTAAAAATATGTGCTTATATTTGCATGATACATGATTTTTCTTACATTTCTAATAACTGCAAAAGATTCTAAATAACGTCAAAAAGTGTCGGTTAGACTTATAACTGCGTGGCCTAAAAATGGTTAAAATCGATCAAGTCGTTTTCGAGATATTCGGAATAAACAAAAATTTTTTGCAAACTTTGGCGCTCTCTAGCGGCTAAACGAAGCAATTTTGGAAATAAGTAAATTGGGCTAAATCGGCTTATTTTGAACCCAGGAGTCTGTGGTCTTCCGTTGTACACGTCTTTTCCGGACACCCTGTAGATTGTCTTACATTACTTTTCTAATAGTGATATATCTATGTAAAGGAAAGTAAAATAACAGTAACTACTGATTAATTATTTTCTGGGCGGTAACTTGATTTTTTCATAAAAAAGTTGAAATTATAAATTTTTGATAGAAAACAAATTTCTAAATACACATATATTTATACATAATTGCATTTTTCTGAGAAATCTGAGGAAGAATTACAAGATTTGTTTAAAAAAATTACACATTTTAGCCAACGTGTTTACTTCTTGTCTTCAACATCTAATCGCGTAAAATTGGCAAATGAATTTGATGTGAAAACCTATCTACTTATGCACTATAGCTATTTGTATAACGTGCTTAATTTTCTTAGTCTAGGCCGCTAAAATTCATCACACAAGCAAAAAACGTCGAGTGCGACGGCACTAAGCAGATTAATTAATCTCAATAGATGCACAAAGCCGGCTCATCTATCCTCTTACAGAGCCTAAGTCTGCAACTAAATATTAACTTTCGGAAATACAGAAGGATTTGGTGGAGAATTATTCAAATATATCCTTTGCAGCCGACAGTTTCGTGTTAGTGGTGCAAATCAGATGATTGGTGGCCCTTAAATTGCATTAGGCGTCGTGGGGGAATCCGGGGCGACGAGCGGTTGACATTCCTAACCCCGTCCCTCGCCATCAAGACCAAATGTCAACCGCAAGTAATCCCCATTGTACGGTTCTACACGAATTTCGTATGATAACATTTTAATTAAATGCTCGGGGTTTTAAACTCTCCCCCTCGCAATTTTGCTCCTTAGAGTAGTTACTGTAATTTAATTACTTTAGTGAGCTACGTACGTCGTACTAACGATGTTTTTAAACTTGGCGTGATAACTAGACAGCTGAAATTGTCATACCCTTAATGAGAAACAATGAACGGTATCTTTCACAGCTACTTGAGTGTAGCTCCGCAAAAATCCTAGAGGCTTTAAAATCCTTACTTGAAATCTCTAAGATATTGGTCTGGGTTGGCAGGATAACAAACACACTATATAATTTATTTAATATTAATCAAACTAGACTATTTACGACTACAACATGTATGCTTACTAAAAAACAACGCACATTGTGCTGAAAATTGAGTGCGACTTTCTTTGTGAAATTTTAATTCAAAAGTTGTAATAGGCACGAAAACTTAAATGGGCTAGTTTTTTACAGTATATTCTAATAAATTAAAATAGACAAAATTATGTATTTGAAAAGATAACTTAGGTAGGATGGTGTTTATTGGTGCGTACTTTCGCAATGGGGTTTGACACTCGTCGGTGCACTTACAAGTTCGTACAAAGCTTAATATTATCCTCGGTGTGTGTTGCTAATTATATGAATTTAAAATACAGGGTTCTAAATATTTCCGCATTTAATTTTCCTCTCTGGAGTATTTGTGGTAATTTAATTATCCTCAGTAAACTACGTATGTTGTTTTAACGATGTTTTTAAGCTGGGTATGGTAATTAGACCGTTAAAATTTTAATTTTCTCGACACAGTACTGAAGTGAATATGAACTTTTAAAGTAAATATATGAGAGCTTTATAAGCATTTTCCTAAGTATTGTAGTTTATTTTTCTATTTATTAACTTGTTAGGCATATTCTCATTTTAACACTATAAATGTTATAATCTAACTAAATGTAATTTTTAGAGATTACGTTATACGTGTGTGTGTCATGTAGGTACGAGGTGACGTACTGGCCACCACTTTATAAATTTTTAACTGCCAACAAAAATATACAGGGTGCCTGGGAAAATGTGGCAAATCTCTCGGGTGCAGATAGAACATGAAAAAATAAGATGAAAAATTCCTATAAAATGTTTTCCTACAGATCGTCCCTACGGAGAAGGATGTCTTAAAATAGTGTCCTTGAAACATATTTAGCTATTTTAGTTTACCAGGGGCGGGCTAAGCTTTACAACTTAATACCTAAATTTTAACACCCTGTATGACTAAGACTTTAAAATAATAAACCTGGGTAGCTTCAACCTTATACTAAAAAAGGAACTCTTGTTTGTTGTCGATAAAATGAACCGTTTACGAGAAGTTCAACAATAAACAAGAGTACCTTTTTTAACCTAAGGTTGAAGCTACCCAGATTTATCATTTTAGTCTTTATCACACAGAGTATTGAAAATTTAAGCATTAAGTTATAAAGCTTAGCCCGTCCCTGGTAAACTGAAAAAGCAAAATATGTTTCAAGGGCATTATTAAGAGGTCCTTACTAGTGTCCATCACATTAAATTGTTAAATTAATATTAGGTAAGTACTTTAAAAGGTATTTAAGAAAAACCGATTTCCAACAGCATCCTTCAGGGACACATATCTCCGTAGGGAGGGTCTGTAGGGAAAGAAATAGGAACTTTTCTTATCTTAGTTTTCATGTTCTATCTGCACCAGAGATATATCCCACATTTTACCAGACACCCTGTATAGTACACATACAGGGTAGGGTGTCTACTTTTTTTTGTGTACAAATCCATAAAAACTTTATTCTTCAAGATAATCAAATTTTTTTATTTTAAATTACATCGAAACCGCTTCCTCTGACTCTACTACGGTACTTAAGATGGCGATCCAAGACCTGCTATGATTTTTTAAATACCCCCGAAACCCCCCACATAGGGGTATTAAGGGAGTAACACCACTTTATTAGACGTTAAATAAAAAAATCGCTAAATATTTTTATTGAATTCGGGGGGTATAAAATAATCATAGCAGGCCTTAGATCGCCCTCTTAAACGCTGTGATAAGATTAACAGGAGCGGTTTTCGATATCATTTAAAACATAAAAATATTTGTTGTGTTATTTTGGAAAATAAAGTTTTTACAAATTTTTATAAAAGTTTGAGAACGTGTAGAAGAAAACAGCCTATATAGTTTTTATTCAAATTTCACACATAGGGATTTTGAGGGGTCCTGATTAACACAACCTTATCGGATTTTAAATTAAAAAATCGCTAAACGCTTTTATTAATTTCGGGGGTATAAAAAAAATTATAGCAGGTCTTGGATCGCTATCTTAAGTGCCGTGGTAGGGTTAGAGGAAGCGGTTTTGGATATCATTTAAAATAAAAAAAATGTTTTTCATTATCTTGAAGAATAAAGTTTTTACGGATTTGTACACAAATAAAAGTAGACACTGTATATTTATAAAAAAAAGAATAATAATAAAACGGTTTTATTTAACTTGGTAAAAATACATTTAAATGAAAAACAAATCTTGTAAGGCATTCGATGAAGACCGTGAGGTGTCCAAATATGAATTTGATCAATAATGTTTAAACCATTTCTTAGTTTCTTGATGATTTTAAGATCATTTAGATTTATTGAGAGCACATATCCAACAGGCAAATACATAATTGCAGGATAGTAGAATATTTACAGTTCAAAATAATACAAAAACAAATATGTATTCATACAGAGAAACAAAGGTATTAAAAAAGGAAAAAAGGGCAAACGCTAAAGGCTGATTTTCATTACTCGATTTAATTTAACAATATATAACTGAATCTATCTATGCAAACGCAAACGTCCTATTGTATAAAAAGAGATGTATATTTACACAATATTCAATAAATTACCGAATCTGCTGATCATAACTTGCAAAAATCATGCGTGTTGTGTAAAGTTCAATTACAGAAAAAAATAAGGTATGTGCCACGTTATCTAAACGGTACAAGAACCCTTGGTTACATGTAACTAAGAGTAAAAAATCATAATTTAAATCTACTGCAAGCGATAAGAAACTCTTGTGCTCTGTGTGTATGAAGATTTTCCTTAATTTAATTAAATCTTTTATTCCGGGATTTTATTCTATTTCTCGAGAAATTTTCCCACTTCCGGTAATTGCAGAAATTAAATTTCCTCAATTGCCTATACTAAACCGTTACTGTAATTAAACCTTGAAAATTTAAGTTTTTCGTGAAAATGCCTTAAAGAGGAATATTACTAATTTATTAAAATAACCTATTTAGTGCAATATGAATTTTACAAGTTAAATTTAGGCCATAAACCACAACCCATTTTTTAAAATCAAAATTAGTGTTTTTATTTTAACGGTGATTAGGTAGGAATTACATAACATGTAATCTAACTACAAAAAACTAGTATATTCATATAGAAGTCCACAAATCTGAAAAAAAGTTATTCATTCTGATTTCTCAGAAATGTATTTAGTGAAAGATTTCTTCCTATGAATACTTGAAACTATACTTCACACCAATAGTGGTTTTCCTTAAAATGTGCTTTCTCTTGATTTTTAAAATTATTATATCCTACTCTATGTACCTAAATACAAGGTTAATTATGAATAATTCATATATTTTAAGAGGGGACACAGAAAAATAAGAATTAACGGAATTTATTTTCAAAATTTTTTTTTGCAAATAATATTAAATCCCTATTATATCGACGTTCATGGCTCCTTGCCCTACACGAATTAAAATTTTTCATACCTCAAAGGTGGTGATGCAGTGCCGCGTTGACACATGTATTCATTTACTGCACATACTAAGTAAAGCTTTTACTTTCAGAATGTGATGATTATTTATTATTTGATAAGAAACGTACAGGACACAGTTTATAAGACAGTTACGCAAAAAATATTCACCCACATGTACCAAAACATTTCCTTCTGTTAATAAATTGTGGCAATCGGAAATTTGTATTTGTATTGTATATTCAAATTGGCAGAATATTTTTAATTTCTTTGTTCTATAGAAAATTCACTTCAACAACAATTTAATCGTTATATAATAATAATAATAATTTTTATTCATTCAATAACACCAGCAATACAATAACAATTAAAGGGACAAAAAAAATTAATAAAAAATACTCGATAAGTGAAGCACTTGTTTCGAGGACACATAAAAATTACAGATTTTTTTAAATTAGTTTCTTAAAATTACAGTTTTTTAAAATTACAGTATATCAGGACGCATAAGAAACATAAAAACATAAGTAGGTACACCTTATTTATCAACAATTTCAGAGTACAGAAACATAATAAACACCAGAAAGTCAAACGTAGCACAAGACCACAGTTCACATATTTAATACATTTAGAATACTGTCTAATATACATAAATTCAAATACTACAAAACTAATACTGATTATATTTCATTTCTATATAATTGTGAATTATTTGCCTCGGATTAGTTAATATGTAACCCTTTAATTTTCATTTTAAGGCAAAGCTTGTCATTTCTTTTATGTTATTAGGTATTTTACTGTATAGCTTTGGCGCCAAGAAATTATATGACTTTTTTTCATATATTTTCAGGTATTAACAATATTGTGAGAAACTAACTACTCAGTGGACAAAAGCCCCAACCTGCGTTGAATTACACCCACAATATCTACCCATGATTTATTTATTTATTCCATACTTTTGGCGCATACTGTAGACGTTATGGATAAACAGTAGATAATATTGTACACAATTTTATAAATTAAAAAATTTGAATTAGCACCAGTTTTAAAATGTGATAGTTTTACGAATTTTTTACGAATGTTTTCTGGTTTATTTGTTATATGCATTTCAGTTAGAACAACAAATAAGTGACGCGTACTCTAATAATATGCGAGAAAAATCAGTTTTGGACGGATAACACCGCCATTGCAGAAACTGACAGTAATATTATTCAGATTATGAAATAAAAATTATAAGAAAGAGAATATGCTATTAAAAGACATGATATTACTTTTACCGATATTAAGCGCGAATCTAAATTCTGTACCATCTAGAAAAATTATTTAAATCGTCATAAAGCCATCTACAGTCGTAGTCGTAGAAAATATTCAGGTTATCATCATAAAGCAAACAGAATACTATATACTCTCATAGTGTCATAGTTATGGTATTTATCTTGTGGTACAAGGGGCTAAAAATTCAAGATTTAAATTATTAAAAACAATGTATTGGCATCGAATGGCTAAATATATGATTTAAGTAATTGTCAACAAGGAATTGGTACCTCTATTTCGTGCAATTTAAAATTCTTTTATTGAGCGTGTGTAACATATTTTTGAGAAATTGAAGCAAAATAACTGGTTTTAATCTACGGTTGACAACCTCAACAACATTATGGTAGTTTTTGAACATTTATTCATGAGCCAACGGTATTCTATTAAAGTGTTAAGGGCGCCGTATTCTTGAAATTGTGTTTTCTACAAATACAAGTAATTTTAGACATTTAAGAACTGAATAATATAGAGTTTAGCAAATAACAAGAATGTTATCTCATGCCATCTGCGAATATTCGAAGGTATCGAAATAAAATCAATATATAACGTCAGAAAGCGATCTATCCAACAAACTTTTAGGTACTGAAATCTCTCAAAATACGTGTTTTTTTAATTCAACTATAGATGTAAACATTCTTATAACATAAACTTACATAGTTCTGCATATAAGATTGTTCACTTTTGTTTATAAGTATGTGACAATAATTGTTAAAATGTGGGGTTAGAATAGCGAAATAATGTGTGTCATACAAATGCATTCTAAAAGTTATTATATTATTTGAGAATTTAAATAGTAAAAGTTTATAAACAAAACTACAATAATTTTATTTTTGATATTATTTTTGTTCTACGTGTTTTATTTTTCGAGATTTCAGTACCTAAAAAAACACCACAAATTTGGTCATTTTACGGCAGAAATACGAAGACAAATAAGATATAAATCTATGAGCAAAGATTTTCCTTAACATCAAATTAATTTTCATTTCCAATATTTGAAGGATAGAACCCTTAGAAAACACTATAAAATAATGTTAAGTGCTTTTATTCCCCATGTTATTAAATTTTAATAAAATGTACAAAGTTTAAAAGTTTTCGTTTTGTTGTTTTATTAGACATTCGATAGCTACAGTAATTTCATTATAACAGTAAACTACTTAAGCTAATGAATCTCGTGGAATTATAGTTTACTTATTTCTAGGGATAGTAGATTATTCTGCGAAATTAATTAATTATGATATTTGAAAATGTTTAAGGTTTCAGGATTAGGAGTAAGTTATAATTATGTTAATAATTAATCGTCGAGTCAACTTATTTAATAATTGCTATTTAATTTTTTAAAACCAAAAGAACTCTTTTTCTGTCTCATACATTTTAAACATTATCTAGGATATAATAAAATAAGATCTGGATAACATGAAAACTCGATTCAAATTTTACCGTGTTTTTCAATTATACATTGCTTATTACTATTCCTGTACAAATATAAATAGTAAAAAATATTCAGCTGAAAGAACAGGTATGTCAGAATTAGGCAGGTAAATATAATAATATTTATAATCTAGCCAGTTTGTAGACAATATTTTAAAAGATTACTCGAAAAAATGCAGTTCATTTATGATGGTAAATTGCTTGCTGACAGTGGCGTAGCCACGGGGGGTTTTGGGGGTCAGAACCCTCCCTATGGATTGGGTTGGTTAGGTCATATAGGTAATATCCCACTACAAACTTGCAATCACTCTATTCGCCAAGATTTGGCAACGCGGTCAGTGAACTAGATCTCCTACGGCAAAAATAGATATAATTAGTAAACTTTTTTGCGAGCATCAATTTATTAAGTACGTCCCTGTCCGCACGCCCCTCTAACGCAGGTTATGCTATGAGATCTAGTTTGAAATAATTAACTTTGTTCACTGAACCCCCTTATGTCAAATTTCTGGCTACGCCACTGCTTGCTGATATTTGTCAAAGGTAACGTTATAACATTTTTTCCCATGACCAGTTACGAACGTCAACAATTGTAGTGTAAGACAAGAAGAGAATAAATTGCGCTTATTCACACTGTAACTCAAAAATATAACATACTCTCTACTTCGACTGTTTAATGTCAAAAGTTTAGAATGTCTTTGGCTGGTGCTGATTGTGTTACTGTAATTTTGTAAGTAAAGATCTTGCATGTAATGGAGTTTTTTTTTTGTTGTGACTTTTAAAGATTCCTTGTTTAAAGAAACACTTCTGTAAGGTAAGTTTTAGTGTCAACAAATTAGGCCGAACAAAAGATTAAAAATTAGTAAATATTATATGAAAATAAAGCGATTTCTTTCAATTTTTAATGCATATGCTATTTTTCATAAATATAACTATGTATAACATTTATTTGTTTTGCAGCTGCTGTAGAAAGGGGATCATGGTTAAAATCATTTCAGTCTACCTCAAGTTTCTGATTTTCTATTTCTAAAAGAATTAGTAATTATAATTATAATTGTAAAATTTTGCTCTTAAATGTTAAAAGTTATCAGACATGTCTTATTAAATAAATAATTAATTAAAATAGCATACCTAGGTATTACTGGTTTCCATAAAAAAAATATTTTTATATTTTTGATAAAAATATTACCTAATCATTTTTGAATAATATATTTTTTGTGAGCATTTTTATTTATTGTTTATGAAAAATTATAAATAAATTTGAATATCCCAAAAACGTCTTCTCTCCACGTATTACAGCTGGTCCATCTTTAACACGTCCATTGATGGATATCTAGTTTTGGAAATTGGACCTCCTAAGGACATTCTCTTAATTGAATAATACTTTTGTACTCAACTAGTTGCAACAATAAATCTAGACCTATCCATTATGTACAAAAAATAATTATAGTGTACGCAAAGTATAAAGTATGAAAAAATCACGGACTAATGCCCCGACCAGCATTGAATTACACCTGCAACACCTCTAGCAACAGCTAAAGTCATTCGTCGGTGGTCCACCAAACATATACCGGTTTCGAACTTATTAGCTCTCATCAGTATGCTATAGGTGAGGTGACTGTTGAATAGTTGTTTTCTGGAATTTCGTGTATGCAACATATCGTTATCGCCGTTTCTCGATAGAGGTCGCTAGCTTTTAATAGTGATATAGAACGCTTCGTGTCTATGGCTTTTCAGTCCTGTATGGAGTAGTGAATGGTCGCTAGAGGTAGCTCTGCTACTGCGCATTAAACTAAAATAGAATTTGGCGGTAATACTATAGTACTGTCATATACATAAAGATATATACTGCTCTTTGACGACTGCGCATCGGTACGGAGCATGCAATAAAAGGGGATGGAAAATGACCACCATTTTGATATACTCTCTTCTTTTTCCCATCTTTATGTTTACGTTTGTTGGTTTGTGAGGTTAGGTTTGGAATTTATTTGGTTTACAAAAATGTTAATTTAATACAATATTTTATTATTCTGTGCATAAAGAACATGCGCTTTATTAGAAGTTGTAAAAATGTTAGAAGGCCTCCACAAATGTTTTTAGAATTCCGAAGTGACTTTTTCATAGACACAAGCAGATTTACTAATATATCTATGGACTTTTTATAGGTATGTTTTAAATGCTTGTTTTGTTTTTGTTTGTTTATTTTAAAAAATATATTTTATAGTAAAAACAATATATCCTATGAGTTCATCCCATTCATCCGATATATTTTTGATACTTTTGTCTTAGATGTTATCTATTTCCAAAAACAAACAAAAAAAAAACAAATACAAAGGATGGCAATTCAATTTAAATGGGAGTGAAACAGGTTGGCTTTCATCAAGAAAAGGCTCGAGTATAGCTAGAGAGTAAGTCCTCAATCTGCCAAAAGAAAGTGAAAAATTAAGAAACAAATATATCAAAGGAAGAAAATGTATAGGGCCAAACAGTGTATAAAAATATTAGAGTTGTCATTAAAAGACCAGGCCGTCTAAATCCAGAAAAGCATTGTGATCAACACCCTCAGATCTAACAAATTAAGTACTTATTACCTTTATCATTCAATTAAAATAGTATAAGTAACAAATTACCTGTTTTTCTGGCACAGGTCTTGAGATCTGGCGATGACGATTGCAATGCTTGACATGTCTGACGGCCTACAAATAGTTTTAGACAATATCAACAATTAGAAGGACCCTTCTTATTCCTATATATCTAATGGTAACTGTATAAATCAGAAATGATAATTAACGACTCTTTTTCATACCAGTCACTAGCCTATTTATTATAAAAATTTTGATTTCATATTCCTCATATAGCTTATTTGGATGTAAGCCTTTCAACTTCTCTATGACACCCTGTATATTATAATTTACTTATTTTGACTGTTATGTTTTATGTTATTAAACTCTTACCTTACCAATAATTTTTTTGTAAAACATTAATTATTAACAGTATAAAATAAATACTTCTACTTCCTCTTTATAAATAAAAATTGATGTAATCAAAATAAAACTGTTTTCAGGTTTGGTTTCTTGATTCTGTAGTCCTAATTTGTCCATCTGGTTTTAGTGTTTCAATCCTTATCTATTATATTTTTATAACAGACTAGTTATAATTTAATTTCTTACAAAAGATGTTTAAATTTAGAAACGGACATTATATTTACCGCCCACAAAATATTTGGGATTTGTAGTGTTTTCACTAAACAAATATTGAGTTGGCAATGAGTACATCAAAATGGCAGCCCCCTTTGTTGCACTTGTCGGTAGTCGCACTCACGCAGTATATATCTTTATGTATGTGAGTACTGTTAAAGGTTGATCGACTGGATGTCCGCTAATGAAGATCTTAAGGACAAATTATAAATAATTTTGAATATCTGAAAAACGTTCCATTTGGGACATTCATTGTATGTACATTTGTGTCATTTGTGTTCTATGTGGTCTATCCCAGGGATAGATTTATTACAAATACAAATGATTTTAATTTTTAATAACTGTACTATGTAAGGCTTACCAAATAACGGGAATATTATTTCATGCCACCGGGGTATTTTCATGGATACCGAAGATATACGGACAAAATGCAATAAAAAATGATCTAACAAATAAAGTTTTGGATACTGAAGTTTATTAATTATATAATATTTTTTAAAAATATGTGCACCTATATCTTTAACATAAACTTACTTAGTAGGTACTTACTGTATTTCAGCAAAATTTAAATAGTAACAATGAATAAACAAAACATCAAGAAATTTATTTTTGTTTTACTTTCGTTCTACATGTTATACTTTTCGAGAGTTCGGTTCCTAAAGAGGCCAGAAATTTGAGAATAGGGATAATTCAAATAATTAAGCATAACATGCGAATACAAATTATGAACTTTGTTAAAATTTTCTGTGTAGTAATAAATGCTTTACTTATTTATCTTCAACAGGAATACTATTAGCATGAGGGCAGCGTAACTTTTAAATTATTATTTTCACGGTTCTTTCAAGGAAATATTCACAACACGTAATTTAGTTATTTATCACCATGTTGAAAGCAACTGTTCATTGTCTTAAAATCCTCATAATTCATATACTTTATTTATTTGCTCTGGCACCGCCTGCAACACAGACATTTTCTATACAGCAGCTGACAAACAGGTCATTGGTATATGAATATGTAGAAGATTTGAAGTATATAGTATTTACTACGTCCGAGGTCTCCTTCCAATTTACTAATTTTACAAATGAACACTACCTTGAAAACTAACAAGCTATTCAAAGGAGCTCTTTACAACACATGTATTTACGTTGCTATAATAAATGTCATGGAAAAAAATGTGTCAATAAATTGAGGATTTTCAAGGACATTAATATCTTATGAATTTCAATGATGCGAATGAAATGGAAACATGATGATCTCTAGAAAAGGTAAAAAGATAAAATCTTCTAGTTAAATTATGTGAGATAGATATTTTAAGCCGTCAGAATTTACTGCACGGCAACTGAAAAACAGGATACGAGTTTGTGTGAACGTGAATGAACTTTATAATAAAAACAGAAACATAAACTACTTAATTGTAAATATCTATTTTAGCAATTAAATATTCAAAATAAAATAATATGAATTAAAAAGTTATAATTTGAAATTGTAAATAAATAATATACCTCCTTAAAAGCGGATTAAGCATTTTTATTTCTAGTACTACATATAAGTTACCGTACTCGAACACGTGATCGGTATTTCCAGTACCCCCTTCCCCGTCTATCATTTGGGTACGTGTTGGTACCCAATACGATACTCAGTGTCTCGGTTTGTCGCGCACCGCACATTATCTTGAGTTTATAGAGTGTCTCAAACAATTCGTAGTGGACTTAGTTTATTTAATAGTCCAGACATCGTTGTTCTGTGGATGGGTGTTTTACTGTATACGATGGTGTACTACCATTTTGCCGGTGTCCAAAGAGGTAAACACAATATAATAATAAATATAGTTTATGGTTCAGTACTGTGGTTGGCGTCCGCGTCTCGACATGTTTTTGAGCAGTCGAGCCGTAGCCGTCGGCGACCGGCCGCTGCACAGTCGAGACCTCCCGCGTCTAAGAAATCATTGCCATTAAATCCATTGCTCAAATGCTCGACGGCTGGACGCTGCGGCGGGCCGCGAACGCTGGATGTCGCTAGGACAGTCATTGTGATACAACGCTGCAAATTATTGTGGCGTATACCTAAGTATAAAAATATCACTAATTTAGCCGGTTTCTTAATATTGAATAGTCGAATACAAATATGGAAAGTTATGATGATTTTAATGCGTTTGGCGCTAAATTTAACGTCAAAAACCATGAAATTTCAAAAAATCTATTTTATTTTGATTATAATAATATCGATATACGTGGCGCATGTAAAATTCACTAGATATGGGCCATACAAACCACAATAAAATTTTCTCTGCAATAAAAATTGCTTTCATAAAGTGCTGTAAAACACGTAAAATAATATTGAGTAACATCACATAACATTCCAGTTGTAGACAGTGTGACTAGAGATACTCATTAGTTTATACCTTCTGATACCTTTACGATAGAGTTATAAATAATTTAGTTTTATTCATGGATTGTATGCTACAAAAATGTCGTATTATAGCAAAATAGTTGTACTAAAATCCTTACAGATTATGTTTCAATACAAATTAATTATACATTTAACTTTATTCAGTTGAACACATTCATAAATAAATATAGAGTAAGTATTTTTTAATGGATTAATACGGCTAACAATTTTAACATTTTGTATCGGTATACGTTTTCAATTGTAATATTAAATCTAAATCTGCAAAATTTGCTATTTTTCGATTAATATCCAAATCAATAGCTGACATTAATCACTCCATTTGCACAGGTTTGCGGTAACTAATAACCAACATTTCAGGCATGAGTATTGATTTATGACCTCTTAATAAACGGAATTGTCATTTGATAATAATTGTTCTCCATCAGTGGATGGGATATTGATTAAATCAGATAAAATACATTAAAAATTCAGCCCGAATATCCCTGTTGCCTCTGTAATAAAATCCATTAGTAATTTTTATTTTGGGCAAATTTTTTGGTTGAAGAAGAAACTAGGTACTTACTTACTAATAAATACTATATTGTTATATTAGGATTAAAAGTGTCATTTTTCTAGCGAGCAAATTTTGTATTTGCAAAAAAGACACTTTTAATCGGAATAAAACATGCTATTTTTTTCTCCAACCGAAATCCCCATTTAATTATTAATTTATGCTTTGAAATTATTCAAACCAAATTTTGATAATAAAGCAAATGATCTACTTGGCTTTATTAGATAGAATCGGTCAGTGGTCGGGCGGTTTAAGGCGTCGGTACTTGAATCGAGGTGACTAGATCGCTGTGGGTTCGACCCACCCAGCCAGTAGACTGTATATAAGCTATATTCGTGGAGAGGATTGGGACCCTCTCTGCGGGTATGGTAGGGTGGAGGAATGTTGGATTGGGTCAATGTGAGAGATTGATACCGGTTGACGTTTGACTACCCCCCTAATTAATGAGGTTTTCCAGGTTTCCCTCATTCCTGCACTGAATGGTGGTTAGGGCCTACCAACGTAAGTCGTTCCCTTGGTCGTTCCAGGGCGCGAATACGGCCTGCTTAATAATAATATGCCGCCCCATCTCCCGCACAAGTCTTCGAGATCTGGGCTAATACTGTGATTAGAATGAGGGGTAGAGATATTATTATTATTATTTATATCGATGTAATCATGAATACTTTGTCAAACATTAGTCGCCAGAATTGAGTTCATTTGTGATTGTTTATGGTCCATTTGCTGAAAAGCCTGTAAATATGGAATCTAATAAAGATTTAGGTGTACCTGAAGAGATACTGGAGTCTCCCAAAGAGATTCCTTTGAATCTTCTCCCAAAGTCTCGAGAAATTTATGAATGTATCTACCAACGTTAGTGCATTCAAAAGATATATTTATGGCGCATTTCTCAATCTTAGCATATAAAATGAAGCCGTCAACTCTTTGGTCATAATATTCAATGTTGTGGTCAACGTTGGATATAAAGAAGAGGATTGATATAACCAAATATTCATATAGTAACATGCTTTTCTCAAGAGACAAAATAAGGCATATGTACCGAAAAAATCGCCGGTATTTATAAAGAAGCAAGTTGATTGCTTTTTGAATTATGCACCTGATAATTTATATTGGAAAGAAAAGCTTTAAAAATAAAAGAAATACATTTTTAAAAAGCTTCTTTATAGGTCGTACTAATATTGGGGGTTGCAGACGCATGCCGTTCTGATGAACTAGTCAATTTAACAATTTATAACGTTGAAGATGTGAAATCCGCCTTAATTATAAGCATTCCCAATACCAAAATCAAGAGACCACGTTCTTTTACTGAACTGGAAAACAATTATTTAAGTTTTCATCGAAAATATTTTGTTTTACATCCACCCGGATTGATAGAACGTCGAATATTGTCATTTCTGATGTTACAACATCTGAAAATAATATAACTAGATATTAATAAAATGTGTCAAACTGTTTTGAGAATTGCTTCAAGAATGAGGGTAGTGGCAGTTTCAGTGATTTATTTAATTTTAATACTTGTTCAAACTGTGTATTAAATATTAATGTGGTTTATTTTATAATGTATTCTATTATATATAACTTTGATAAAGACTTTTATTATTATTATTATTACTATTATTATTTTTTTTTTTTCAGTAACACCTTCCGAATCTCCGACATATTTGGAGACGTTCTGAAGAGTCAAGCAATGACCACTCTCCACTCCGTGGAGTCAGTAATCATTGCGCCCGTAAATCGTGTGTTCTGAGCAGACGTAGCAAACCAATCTTTAAGTCAGAAAGCAACGTATGTCTCATTCCACCCAGGACGCCTATAATTAGCACCACAATCTTAACAGAGTGGTCTGGATACAGCCTGCGGAGCTCGGAGAGAAGATCTCGATACTTCCTCCGTTTTTCCTCCTCTTTTAGGACGATGTTGTTCTCTGCGGATTATTATTATTATTATTATTATTATTATTATTATTATTATTATTATTAAATAAATTAAATAAAAATTGTTGTTGAATAAACTTTTATAAATTAAAACTTGGCACTTTCTAATTTAATCTAAGGATTAAAAGTGTCAACATTAGCTCTTAAACGTGAATATTTTTATTGCTAAGATGTTATTTTTTTCTCAGTAAAGAAAATGTCAGCCTTAGAGACTCCTGACAGTCAAAAAATGTCAAAGTTTTGTGACGGTTGTAGAAAAAGTTATGTGTTTATTAACCGTCAATATAAATATACCTTAATTAAAAATTTTTATTTTCTAAGCTACAACAACTTAACCATTGTTTAAAGACATTTAAACGCTATA
Organism: Monochamus saltuarius; assembly: GCA_025584915.1. Lineage (NCBI taxonomy): Eukaryota > Metazoa > Arthropoda > Insecta > Coleoptera > Cerambycidae > Monochamus > Monochamus saltuarius. Next base: position 45,331,543 of record CM046721.1, on the reverse strand, counting down.
ACTGAATTTCACATTATGGAAATTTGACCACCTTGCATGTATGTAGGTGCATATGATGTTTAGTTACTAAGGATCAAACTTTATCTCTGAATTCTACTAGTAAGAGGGGATAGGATAGTCCTAATACAATTTTGTCGAAAGACGACCCATTTCCGAGAGACAGCGAAATAATCAAACTAATTGAATTTTCAGGTAACTATTTATATAATAAGCTGTTTGTGCTCAAGAAATGTAACTTCATTCTATGAGAAATTAAATATTCAAAATTAATTTGGTTAATATTGATATCTTAAAAGAATTCCGAATAAAAATTATTAGATTTGCTGAATATTTACTTACTGCAGTAAATATAATTAAAACTGATTTAAAGTAGGTATCGAGTATATCCCATGTTACATGCATAAATTGAACGGCATATGAGGCTACACTTTTTTACCAAAAGTTTATTTGGAGAAAATGAGCAAAATAAATCCCCTTATTTGTATTGGATAATGGCAAGGAGCAATAAATTCGGTTTTGACGTCCTGCTACATTTAACTGCAATAGGAAATTCAGTGAAGCATAACAAAACATCCCTGAAATGAGAGAGAAGTGGTGCAGAAAAAGTTATATAAAATAGTGGTTGCCCGCTAAAGAGTCCCAGAGCTGTTCGCCAAGTCATACTTCGATATTCATCCGTTCGACCGAGGCGAAAAGTGCAATTACAATAAATGTTGATGATACTGATTTCCCGAAATTTATAGGTTTAGTTATTTGCCGATAGGGTTAGAATTTTGGCATAAGCACTCCCTGCGGCGCATCAATTTATACTGATAAACCACCCAACAAGACCGCTCTATATGTAAATAAAGTACCCGCATGCCACAAAACTCCGTTAAATTCGACATCGCTAGAGACAGAGTGGAACCACAGTCGCACTCCAGAAATATATGGGCTCCCTCTAGGTATCTGAAATTCCGTTAATTTAGTTTTCTCAGTCGGATTTTATTCACTGATAAAGTCCTTGAGAAATTAGTAGGATCGGTACCGCGTTCCAAAGCTACCCTATTTCTAGCTAGGAATGATATCCTGCAATAAATCATACACAGAAGAGAAACCGAAATTCTGTAAATAAACTAGGCAACTTTATTAATAAATATGTATGCTTTGGATTAACTACTGATCACATCTAAAGCATAGTATATGCAACGGACAACAACCAATTGAAGCAATGCCATACTTATAAGAATAAATACCAGGTTTTTTGAGGTGTTGGATACCTTCTTATAATACATAAGATTGGGACAGAGAAAATTGAAACAGTAGTAAATGAAAGAGTAATATAAATAAATTATGTTTTACTGTATTGTAAAGCAATTAAACATAATATAAATCAATGTTCCTATAATTGTCATCAATAAAGTCATATCTATGTTTACTGATGCCAAATATCTCGGTTACTAATAAATAGACATACACAAAGTTGTATTCCATAATTATCTAATATAAAAATTAATCTAGCTTAATTTACTACAAAAAAGTCATACCTGGTTTCATGTAAACATTCAGTATTTAATTTCAATTTGTGGGAACTTGAAAATTCAACCACAATAGATGAGATCTCACTATTTGTGCATTTTTAGGAGTGCTTCTTCAAAAGTGAATTTAAATACTGATTGTTTATACAATGCTTTCATTAAACCAGGTATGACTTTTTATTTTAGATGGTTATTGAATACAACTTTGTCTATGGAATTGTTCATTAGAATACCAATATATTTGGTATCACAGGCCATACACATGACTTCATTCAGAGTTATTTCATTTTCAGAGATTTTAGAGACGAAGGTTTACTCGAATACATAAAAAATAATGAAAATATTTTGTTAAGGATTAATACAAGACATTTTTTCTGATGGATAACAGTAAATTTACGATATCAGTGGGAGGTATATTGAGCTTTCGGCAGATTAAATCGCGAGGTATTGAAAGGTTTGAAAAATAAGACCCTTCCCATTGCCACGTAACATTTTCTCTCGCAGCTGAAAATAGATAAATTTCTTCCGAGGTTAATATTTCTATCGGAGACAACGCCGAGTTTAAATTTACGGTACTTTTATTATTTATTCCCTATATTTTTTTTCTTTAAAGAATAACAAATTTGTATGTGTTTGAATATTGACTTTCTGGTGTTTATTATGTTTCTGTACTCTGAAATTGTTGATAAATAAGGTGTACCTACTTATGTTTTTATGTTTTTTATGCGTCCTGATATACTGTAATTTTAAAAAACTGTAATTTTAAAAAAACTGTAATTTTCATGTGTCCTCGAAACAAGTGCTTCACTTATCGAGTATTTTTTTATTCATTTTTTTTTATCCCTTTAATTGTTATTGTATTGCTGATGTTATTGAATGAATAAAAATTATTATTATTATTATTATTATTATTATTATATTTGAGGATTCATCAGTATCTACTTACAGGGATATTCATATAACATTCTATTCCTCATATACAGGTCATTCGCGATAGCCTTAGTGAGATATCGATTTGAAAATTGTTATAAAGGGCATTTAAGGTGTTTTAAAGAAAATTTTTAACTTTTGAGTACTTCCGGAAATTACGGAAATAGTCGGTTAAACGTTGTAAAAGTGAAACATCAAATTATTTGGGTAAAAAAGAAACAGGGCCAACAACTTCCTAAATATTCCAAACTATGTTGATAAAAGCCTGGGCAATAATGAAACAGCCGTATAGAAAATTTGAAACAGTTGAGAAAATTTTGAAACATAATTTAAACGTAACTTCACAAAAATAAGTATTCTGTAACATAATAATTATTAAACGAAAGTTTTACAAAATTACATTAAAAAGATAAAGAATATAGTGAACAAGATGGAAGTCTGTTACGGTTTCATTCTTTAGTATTAGATTAGGTTAGATTAAATAATTAATTTGAGTACATAATAAATAATAAATGCATAGACAACTTTAAAAAGGTAAGAGTTAAATATACGGCCCTGTATAGCGTATTTGATTTTATAGTATAGATTCCTTGGTCGTTTATCAGCACTTTTGCGCGGCGATTGCTTGCCTGTTTTTCGGAAGAGATATTTTTCGTTTTCTTAGCACGAGTACGTTGGTGTGTGAACCATAAAAATTTAACGCTTATGCGGATTTTGTTGCTATAATTTGGGAAGTAAATTCACTTGGCAATAGTGTTTATTGCAAGTGATATAACTTTGTGTTGAATTCATTCCCAAAAGTTCGAAACCAGATAAGTCTCTGACTTCTACCACGAGGCCGCCCTAGATCAAAGGTAATGCCAATCTCATTTCTTTTTGTTATTAAAATGCATCTACTTTGTTTAGCTTAAATATTTATAAGCATGATTTGATCTAGGCCTCCTATTTTTGATTCTTCCTCCGTCACATCGTGAACCTATCATCTGAAATCTCTCGTCGCACATTTACCATCATCCCCTGGTTGTTGTCGATTATACGAGGCATATTGTCAGCGTGGACCACCGTGTTGAAAACGGGACACTGTCCCATAGTCCGAAGGCCTGTCAACCAACCCCAGGACGCTGTGAAATTTGAGGCACTCCTGTCAAAAACCAGATAAGCCTAATTTAAGATCTAACGTGTCGTTGGACATCTCGAACACCACTATTTAACAATATTTTGCCATATTTGGTCATTATTCAGATATATTTACAATATATAAGTATACTGAGATACTGCTTTACATATTTATATGTCTTAATCGTATATGATATAACAATCTTTCCATTTTTGATTATATCTAAAATCTAAATCTAAATCTAAAATAGCATCTTAAAGTTACACGCCATTTATTTATGATTTATATGTGCACTGAACTATAGTACTATAGCGAAGGTTTTACTACCATTATTATTTATATCGATTTGTCGCATTTCATATCATTCCAGTACACTAGTAAATTAAAATATCTTAGGAAAATCTGTGTATCAGTTGAGATACCTTTTTCCATCGTAACAAGTGGCGCCCAACGTTGTTTTTATAGCATATTAACGCTATTTAAAATTTTTTTTGTTGCTGTTGCACTCATTCATTGCTTCAATTTCGTTAGATATAGGTAAAGCAGTATACAAAGTGATAAAATATAATTTAAGTCTCGAACAGCAATTTAAATTGAAACAGGCAAAATATTTGTATGTACAGGGTGTATAATTAATTAATAGCATATTATTTTCATTTATTTAATACTGCAGATATACAATATTAGGACTTTTGCATCATTTTCCACTATTAGTATTCATATTATTTTCACTATTAACATTAATATTTCGAATCGAATGTACAGTGGTTATAGAAAACAACCAGAATCGGAAAATAAACAGTAAAATAATAGTTCACAATTAAGAGAGATTTCATAATTTAATTGATTAGCATATGTTAAGTAGGTATTTTTTTTTAGTATCATATATACAGGTGTGATCACAAAGTATTGATTGCAATGTACAGTTTATTCTGATAAATTTTTTTTAAATAATACTTTACTGAATTGAATACGTGGTCATAGATTTATTAACTAAAATTTAGTAGAATAATATACGAGGTATATTATACGTTTTTCGAGTCACGTTGGATTCATTTTTTTTTATTGTTTTTTTTTTTCTAGAATAAGTCGGGGTTTTTGAGATTACATATTTCGCTTTTTGTCGAGTAATAATGGAGGTTAATAGGTTATTGTCAGACGAACTGACTTACGAGATTTTAGTACGGGGTTACCCGGCTGGTTCAACTGTTGAAGAGAAACGCGCGACTTTGAGGAAAGTTTTACGTATGGAACGCGAAGGTGCTTTTTCGGCTCCAGTGTCAATACTATTGGACGCGAATGATGAAATATCGACTTGTCATTCGAAAATTTCCGGTTTAGAAGCGGAAATTCGTTCCTTTAATCATGAGAATCGAAAAAATGAATTCGAACGATTGTATACGAGGTTACTTCATGTTATTTCGCGATTAGGTAGAATAATTCCAGTCGATGAAAATCAAAATCGGGAAAAACAAACCTTAACTTTAAAGAGTCGTCAACTTATCGGTGAGTTAAACTTAGTCTATGATGGCGTCACCTATACAGAGGTGGAACGTGCGTCCACATCAACCCGAATTGCGAGTAATAACTCTCAACGATTGCAAGCGTCTATTTTAGATTCTCCTAATCCTTTGATACCGGAGGTAGTACATTCACGCATTAACATCAACTCTGCGAATTCCCAATTTCAAAATTCCGACAACCCTATCCCGGAAATAGCGACGGAATTGCCACTCGATGAGAATCGGTCGGCTAATGTGAATGTTCCGCAAACTCGGTCTCAACCTTTTACGGCAAGTCGCGAGTACGATGCGAACGTAAATCATTGCGCACAGGCTTGTGTACCACCACACTTGCTTTCATCTCGTTTAGATGATTCTAATGTTGGAGGATTAACTTCTCGATTTCCAATCGACGGTAATGAAGCGAGATCAAATCGATCTACACCTCGTGTACGTTTCACCGAGGAAACGGATATGCGAAACAGGGACAATTGGTCACGTGTTGCGGATGACTACGATATATCCAACGTCTATGATACTTTACCATCTGCCGATCCTTCTTCGTTTGCAAATAAACTAGCGGCTTTGCATTTGTCGCCTGTTGATCAATTACGTAATGTACGTTATGGCGATCGTTTCAATTTTATAGATGTAAATAGATGGAATGTTAAGTATGACGGTCTTTCAAGCGTGAATAATTTTCTCGACCGAATTGAAGAGTTAAGAATATCACGTGGCGTTACGAAAGATTATTTATTGCGTTCAGCTGCCGAACTTTTCACCCGTGATGCACTCCTATGGTATCGGACCAACCAATTTCGGTCTTGGGATGATTTAGTCTTACAATTGCGCGAAACTTTCCAACCGTACGACTACGAAAATGGTATTTGGGATGAGCTACGACGACGAACTCAGGGAGCTCAGGAACGAGTAGTTATTTTTGTCGCCGCTATGGAACAGCTCTTTAATAGACTATCGGTAAAACCTTCAGAGGAAGATCGTTTAAAACTCATTAGACGCAATTTACTCCCATACCTTCAAAAGCAATTAGCCCTTCACCAACTTCAGTCTATTCGCGATCTAGTTAGGGTATGTCGAGCTATCGAGGAAACTGAGATCCGTGTTCAACAATTCTGTCCTCCCCCTACTAACTATCGAAATTTACTCGAACCAGAGCTTGCATATAGAAAACCGTCTAATAATTCGTTTCCAATTTCGTCATTAATATCAACCGGTGTTAATCCAGTTAGCCAAACCGAGACTGTAGCTGCTGTTCAGTCTACTCCAGGTAGTAGCCGAAACCCGGTGTCACTTTGTTGGAACTGTCGAGACACAGGTCATCGCTTTAGACAATGCAAACAACCACGACGCATGTTCTGTTATAAATGCGGTCATGAAAATGTCACCGCTACTAGGTGCCCAAATTGTACAAAAAACTCGGGTCCGGGTCAACAGTAAGCCGTCTGCCTGACCCAGACGCAACTTTGAAATCGGCTGAACAAAAAGTAATTTTAGACTATGTGTTTGCGCACGCAAAAGGAGATACTCGACCCTATCTAAACGTGATAATTTTTGGTAAAATATTTTTAGGTCTATTAGACAGTGGTTGTTCTACCACTATTTTAGGTTCCTCTGGATGGAATATTTTAAGTAAATCGTGTTCTTTAAATGACAAGGATGTACGTATTTGTAGTGTCGCGAACGGACAAACGTGTAAAAGTATCGGATCCGTTCTTCTTCCCTTCAGTTGCGAGACCGAGTCAAAATTTTAAAAGTTTTAGTTGTGCCTTCAATACCCCATGAGCTAATTCTTGGCGTTGATTTTTGGAACACGATGGAGATAATTCCGGACTTATTCGCGAACGAGTGGTCATTTCGCTCGGAATCGAATTCAGATAGTTTGCAAATTGCCGGTATTCATCCGATTGATACTCTGACTGAAGGACAGCGTGAAATCTTATTGAAAGTCATCAAGGACGCTTTCCTAAAAATGGGTAATAAACTCGGATGCACAAATTTAATTGAATTGACGATTCGAACAAATTCACCACCGATAAAGCAGAGATATTATCCATTATCGCCTGCCCTTCAGAAAGAAGTAAATGTAGAGCTCCAAAAGATGCTAGACGATGATATAATAGAGCCTTCGACTAGTCCTTGGTCGTCACCGATAGTGATGATTAAAAAGCCCGACGGCCGATGGCGTTTTTGCGTTGATTATAGATCGTTAAATAAAGTAAGTATACCCGATGCATATCCATTACCGTATGTCAGTCAAACGCTCGATAAATTACGGGATGCACGATATCTTACCACCCTAGATATTAAGTCCGCATATTGGCAGATCAAAGTATCCGAAGAATCGAAACCTCTGACTGCGTTCACAGTACCTAACCGCGGATTATTCCAGTTTAAAAGGATGCCGTTCGGAATTCATTCTGCCCCCGCTGTATGGCAACGCTTAATAGATAGAGTTATAGGTGTTGATTTAGAAAATTATGTTTTTGTCTATCTTGATGACGTTATTGTGTGTACCCCGTCATTTGATTTACATGTAGAGATTTTGAAGGAAGTCTTCTCTCGCCTAATAAAAGCCGGTCTGACCGTTAATCGTGAGAAATGCAACTTTTGCAAATCGGAGTTAAAGTATCTAGGGTATGTCGTAAATTCATCTGGGCTATTGGTAGATCCCGATAAGGTTGAAAGTATCTTACGTATACCGAGTCCTCGTAATGTTACTGAGGTGCGGCGGGTAATCGGTTTAGCGTCGTGGTACAGGCGTTTTGTACCCAACTTTTCAACTCTTACTGCCCCTCTTACGGACTTGACTCGGAAAAATAGGCCTTTTGCATGGGATTCAAATTGTGAACAAGCATTGACGAAAATTAAAGAACATCTGGTATCTGCTCCTGTATTGGCTTGTCCAAACTTTGAATTACCATTTATAATCCAAACGGATGCTTCCAACTATGGTTTAGGTGCTGTGCTCTCTCAGGAGCAGGATGGCGCGGAAAAAGTTATTTGTTACCTGAGCCGGTCGCTAAACAAAAATGAACGGAACTATAGCACTACGGAGAAAGAATGTCTTGCTGTTCTCTTCGCCATTGAAAAGTTAAGACCTTATATTGAAGGAACAAAATTTACCGTAATTACGGATCACTATAGCCTTAAATGGCTTCACAAAATCAAAGACCCGGTAGGCCGAATCGCAAGATGGGCCGTTCGCTTACAACAATATGACTTTGATATTGTCCATAGAGCCGGTAGAAATCACATTGTCCCGGATGCTTTATCTCGATCAGTACCGATTATTGACGAAAATGCAATCGATGCTATTGACAAAAACACAGATGAACCAGTTAAAGATAAGTGGTACTTAAAACAAATAAATCAAGTCACTAATCACCCGGAACGGTATCCCCTTTGGACGGTGGAAAATAATAAATTATTTAAAAAATCAAATCCTCGTTACCCAGATCTTAGCGGAACACCATGGCTTGAGGTAGTTCCCAAAGAACTCCGCAAAAACGTAATTCGGGATCATCATGACCCGCCACTTTGTGGCCATCTTGGTATCTTTAAGACCACTGCACGCCTAACAGAAAAATATTACTGGCCGAAACTTCGATCCGACGTCGCCAATTACATAAAACGTTGCACTACATGCTTGGCAACTAAACCTGAACAAAAATGCCCTACAGGCAAAATGTTAAGTATTCAGCCCACAGCGGATAGGCCGTGGAAATTAGTCAGCCTAGATCTAATGGGACCATTTCCACGAACTCGTTCGGGTTATGTATATATTTTATCCGTTCTGGATTGTTTTAGCAAGTTTGCGCTTTTCTTTCCGCTGCGTTCTGCTACTTCTTCGGCAATTGTCAAAGTCTTAGAAGACCATGTAATATTGATTTTTGGAGCACCAGAAACCATTATCCTGGATAATGGCCCCCCAACTGCGTAGTATTAAGATCACGTCACTTATGGATAAATATAAAATACGTCTATCGTATACTCCTAACTACCATCCTCAAGCAAATCCAGTCGAGAGAGTTCATCGTGTTATTAAAACTATGATTTCAGCCTATGTTAAGGAAAATCACACACACTGGGAGCAATATTTACCCCAAGTAGCTGCCGCATTTCGATCCTCCCGATCTGAAGTCACTCAGTTAACTCCTAATTTTGTAAATTTTGGTAGAGAAGTTCCTTACTCTGGTAAACCCGATACTCTACCAAACGACACCCCACCTACCGGTGTAAATAACGATCCGGTTATGGTATCCCAGGCACTCCAAAAAGTATTTCAAGACGTGCGGAAACGTCTCAATGACGCGTATAATAAGTCTAAAGTCACATATAATTTGCGACGGCGCAATGAACGGTTTCAACTAAATCAGTTAGTTTGGAAACGTAATTATGTCCTATCGGATGCTACTAGAAAGTTTACGTCTAAGTTAGCCCCTAAATTTACCGGTCCGTTTAAAATTACCCGTGTCCTTTCACCGTGGACTTATGAATTATGCGATAACACTGGTCGATCTTTCGGGACGTGGCACGCTAAAGATTTGAAGGCGCATCCACCTGATAATGTTGCTGGTGACTAACTTTTCAGATCGAACTCGCAGTTAAAAGTTTACGGGGTAAACTTTTTTTTTTTGAGGAAAGGGGGGTGTTGTTACGGTTTCATTCTTTAGTATTAGATTAGGTTAGATTAAATAATTAATTTGAGTATATAATAAATAATAAATGCATAGACAACTTTAAAAAGGTAAGAGTTAAATATACGGCCCTGTATAGCGTATTTGATTTTATAGTATAGATTCCTTGGTCGTTTATCAGCACTTTTTGCGCGGCGATTGCTTGCCTGTTTTTCGGGAGAGATATTTTTCGTTGGCTTAGCACGAGTACGTTGGTGTGTGAACCATAAAAATTTAACGCTTATGCGGATTTTGTTGCTATAATTTGGGAAGTAAATTCACTTGGCAATAGTGTTTATTGCAAGTGATATAACTTTGTGTTGAATTCATTCCCAAAAGTTCGAAACCAGATAAGTCTCTGACTTCTACCACGAGGCCGCCCTAGATCAAAGGTAATGCCAATCTCATTTCTTTTTGTTATTAAAATGCATCTACTTTGTTTAGCTTAAATATTTATAAGCATGATTTGATCTAGGCCTCCTATTTTTGATTCTTCCTCCGTCACATCGTGAACCTATCATCTGAAATCTCTCGTCGCACATTTACCATCATCCCCTGGTTGTTGTCGGTTGTACGAGGCATATTGTCAGCGTGGACCACCGTGTTGAAAACGGGACACTGTCCCATAGTCCGAAGGCCTGTCAACCAACCCCAGGAAGCTGTGAAATTTGAGGCACTCCTGTCAAAAACCAGATAAGCCTAATTTAAGATCTAACGTGTCGTTGGACATCTCGAACACCACTATTTAACAATATTTTGCCATATTTGGTCATTATTCAGATATATTTACAATATATAAGTATACTGAGATACTGCTTTACATATTTATATGTCTTAATCGTATATGATATAACAATTTTTCCATTTTTGATTATATCTAAAATCTAAATCTAAATCTAAAATAGCATCTTAAAGTTACACGCCATTTATTTATGATTTATATGTGCACTGAACTATAGTACTATAGCGAAGGTTTTACTACCATTATTATTTATATCGATTTGTCGCATTTCATATCATTCCAGTACACTAGTAAATTAAAATATCTTAGGAAAATCTGTGTATCAGTTGAGATACCTTTTTCCATCGTAACAAGTCGATCAGCCGAAACTTAAAAAAAAAATGATTTTATTTGGTGCAAAAAGTACAGTACATATTTGTCTTATGCAATTCTAATAAAATCTCGAAATATTGGAACTAAAATACACTGACTCCTATAAAAATCAATGTTCAATGTTATTTTGTTCAAATATAAATTAAATTAACCGACTAACTGTGAATGTAGCCTAGAAACATACTGTTATTAGCTTTAATTAAGTTAGTTTATAAATTTTATTTTGCCTACTCGTGTGACACGTGACACTATTTCGGGACTCGATCAAATATACAGTAATTGTCCAAATGGTACGAGTTGTGTGGTAGATAACGTTGTTTCTGAATTTGAGCCAGATATATCACTAAATAATGTTCAGAAAACTTATACAAAAGATCATTTAATAACACTGCAATAACAAATTTTTGTGACGGTCTTAAAAAAGAAGGATGGGACCAGTTATATCAAATTAAGGATGTTAACCAGGCATTTGAATATTTTATGAATATAATTTTATTTCATTTTGATTCACATTTTCCGAAACGTAAATGTTATATAAATGTTGATAATAAAAAATGGGTTAATGAGGCTATTAAGATCTCCAGTCGTAAATTAAAAGATTTAAATATTTTCAAAAATCAAAAACATTTTAAACTGGTAAAAGCACAAAAAGGAGTTTTATCAAAACAGAATTAATAATTCTGATAATTCTCAAAGGTCTGCGTGGAAAATTATTTCTGAGATTACTAGTAATGAAAAACGAAGAACAAATATAGCTATTCAACAAGACGATTTAATAATTAAAGATCAAAAGTAGATTGCTAATATATTTAATACATATTTTAAAAATATACCATACAAAATAATTCAGGATATTCCTCCAGCCCATGCTGGGACCACCACATTCTTTGATAATATATCAACTCAGCCATCTACATTTTTTGATGCCATACAATGAAGATGAAATTTGCAACATTTATAACTAGCAAACTTAAAAATAAGTATTCAGCAGGATATGCGTCTTTTCTTATTAAAAATAGCCCTTGATGTATTATTGATGCCTATTATAGTATCAGATAAAAATATTGACCAAAGGAAAATTAAATGCTGTGAGTTATTGCATGACTTGGGTAACTGGTTTTCCCAGAATCATTTATATCAAGCAATGACTTTTCATAGCAAATATAAGAATTGTGAATATCCTGAATTAAGTCTAAACAATGTAACTATACCTTGCAATACTTCAAATGTTAGATTTCTGGGTATAAATATTGATAATGTGCTGAATTGGAGGAGCCACTGTGAGTTTTTCATATCAAAGCTTCATTCCGTGGTTTATCAGTTTAAGAATATTAAAAATATACTTGATATCAGTCAGTTAAGAAATCTATATTTTGCTCAGGTTGATTCCAGGATAAGGTATGGCATTGGATTTTGGGGTAGTTCCACCTTCTCTAATAAAGTGTTTCTGGCTCACGAAGTATGTTAGGCATGTCAACGCGAGTGAGCTGCAAAAATATCTTTAAGTATTATGAGATATTAACTCTTCCATCTGTGTTAATATTAGAACTAAGTGTATATGTTTTTAAAAACAGGCATAATTTTTTGTGCAACAAAGATGTCCATAATATAAATACTAGGCATAAAAATTCATTTTTGCTCCCTTTGTATAAAAAGAATATTTCTGTTAAATCGCCTAACTGTTTAGGTTTACGAGTATTTAATTCTCTTTCTATAGAAATAAAAAATGTGAAAGTTTATTGTCATTTAAAAAACAACTGAAACAATTTTTAATAGAAAGGGCTTTTTATAATATGGACGAATATTTTAATATGTGAATGTCTGATTTATTTTAATATTGTATTTTATCTGACTTAACATGCGTATGTGTTTTGTTTTTTTAAAATGTGTGTACATTGATTCTCCTTCTTTTTGACTATTCCTATACAATGTGTGAACTATATTGTCTAAAAGGAAAATAAACATTATTAGTATATTATTATTGCTATAATGTTTTTTTTGCCTGTATTTTTTGTTTTGTGTTTTCAATCCTATAATTGATACTGCACACTTGGATGGTGCATTGCTAAAATAAAATAATGTTAGAAAACATTTTGAGCAATGTCTCTACTATTACGTGGTGCGTGGTGGGTATTTTCAGTATCTAATAAAGTAAAATTATATAATTTAATGTAATTACTGTATAAGGACAGTGCGTTAATCATTATTTTGAAAAAATATAAAAATGCAACTTTGAGTTCTCTAGCAGCTAAGTGACATTGGATAGAGGCAGGTTTTGTTAAATCATCTTATTGATCCATAAGGATGGTGAAATAGGAAAAGGCGCCTAATTTTGGATACATTATTTAAAAATTCATATATTTTTAGATAATTTATATATTTGGTTGGTTTTTGGGCCATAGTTTAAGGAAACACCTACATAAAATAAAACATATTGCACTTTTTGTTAGTTTCGAAAAAGGTGCTCAATATAGATAGGGTATACTTGTTTAATTTTTATGACTGATATACTTTTTTTCAAGTTTTCTTCTAAAGATTCTTTATGAGATATACCTCTCACATATTTTTGACGAATTTTTAAACCCACTGCAAGATAATATTTTTAGATAATTATAACTTCTGCTCTAACATAGGAAGCATTTCTTTTAGACTGCACCTCAAATGGTGAAACTTGGTCTCAAGATAGATATTGTGTATGAATAATTATGGGTTTTTGGAGGTGGGAGGGTAATCTTGACTAACGGTCCTAATTTCGGATACTCATTCGAAATAGGGCAACCGTAAGTGCCCGAAATTAGGAAACGCTCTATTTTGTGGTGAATTTTTTTTCGGTGTCAGTTTAATACAACAAATAAATTGCTACAGTTCTACACTTACTCTGGATGAAACAACCAGCAATTATGAAAAAAGAGCACCAGTTACACATGTTTCAGGTCTGAGCTGCAAAAAAACTCGTTGCAGCTGTTCAACGTGTTTAGTAGGTATTGCTACTATCTATTGGAAGATCCCAAAATTTTGAATTGTAGAAGAACTAAAGCATCAGAGAAGGTAACGCTTTTGTGAAACAGTTGCAAATCTCAAATACCTTATATCTATCCGAAAAATCGTGATTCCTTACTTTTATGTACACGAAAGTTTGGACTACCCCGTAAGTAGGGTATTTTCACCGGTTCTGAGTCTCCCCCCACCACTTTCCTCCTTGAAATGACCTTTACTGTGACCTTTTGGATGACCTTCAATTACATTGAAGGTCACAGGAGTTGATAACTTTTATTTGACCTCTACTGATTGAAGGTCACATCAGTACCAAATGATGTGACTTTTATTTGGCCTCTACTGATTGGATGTTATATGCACATTCATTGACCTCTATAATTTTTATAGTTAGTGGAGTATGTATACAAATGGCAGTGTGACGTATGAAGTATAATGGAAGGGATTTACTATATAAGAGAGGAGAGCAAAATAGAGAATCATATTTCGTTTGGTATCAACCTAACAGTTAGTGTCTACAGTAGTGTAAATCTTTGTGTTGTTTTGTGGCAAAATCTTTTAAAGTGAGAACAGTAATTACTGTGTTTATTGCTAACTAGATATTATTTACATTTTAAAAATTTTAAACAAAAAAATGGCATTATCAGTTGATGATTTAAATAAAATTAATAGCAATATTAATGGCGATTTTAATGATATTGTTCGGAGGTCAATTGCCTCATTGGATATTAATACACCTTATTTGATTAAAAACTGTCTTTCATCAATTCACGTTATGGAAAGTGCATTTTAGCTGTACTTTTGATGAAAAGAATAATTCAGATTTCAAGTGTTTCTTACCAAAGAGAGTTACAGAACATATATCACAAGACAGTTTGGATAAAATGAATTCTTCTTGGGAAAAGTATACGATAACTTATATAGGTCAAAGTGAACCTACCTTTAAAGATGCTAAATGTAAAACATTGATAAAATTTGGAATTATAAATTAAATTTATTTGTAATTTTGTTAATTTATAAATATCTAGTAGTAATAAATATGTTGTATAGAGTAGTATAATTTAGTTTTATAATTATATAAATATTTACACTATTTAGTCATTATCATATAAGGTTGTTCTTCGTTTTATCCTATAAGTAAAGTAGGTAATGATATATATACATTTTCCAGTGTAATATCCTTTCTAACCTCAATTTCTTTTTATTTTTATAGAAAGTATTAGAAAATATGTGGATGCAATATGCTAGCCAAAATTGGACCGAAGCTGTCGACATCCAGTCAGCAGTCAAAAGAATGAGCAGCGAGTTAGACTGTATAGCAATGGATCGTATGAATGCTTGTAATTATGATATGGATTACTGCTTTTCCGTTGAAAAGATAAAAATGTTGGAAGAAAATTATAAAATGTATCGTCATGGTGCATCAATTTGTGACGATTATTTAAATGGAACTTTAAATTTGGACGAATATTGTGAGAAAATGGTGGAAATAGGATTAAAATGTTTTCTTTGTTCTAATTTGCTCGATTTTCTGCCATATGCAATTGTTGTAAAATACAAACTAGCACCTCAAAAAATGGCGATGACGACCAAGATAACGATGAATATTGTCAAACATAATATTAAATTTGTATGTAATTTATATATTACTGTATGATTATTTTATAAATAGTGTATTATATTAATAAAATGTATCATAATAACTATTTTTGTCTTTCTGTTGTTGTGATATAAATAAAATAAAATTATGATTTTATACTTTTATTGTAAACTTATTTCTTATATGAATACAGAAAAAGAAAATACTATATATAAATACAAAATAATAAATACAATTACATATAATTATATATATATATATATATATATAATAAAAAATACAAAAACTAAAATAATGTATTGGGATTTCTAAGATATTCATTAGATTATTTAAAACCGGTATGTACAGAGCCATCCAAAGCATTGTAAGACATATAAGCATCGTGAACTATCAATGCATACACTCGTGTATTTTCAGGAAAGTTTTTCTTTCGGGTTTCAAATTCTAGCTTTATATCTACAGTGGATGTCTTCATGGCGTCTTGTTGATGTGAACAGTCGATAACAAACAGCGGGTTTTTTCGGAATTCTCCAATATCCATCATCGGTTCATGATTATCTTTATCATAGAAACTGCGTTGAAAATTTTCGTACGCATAGTAAGCTGCAGAATCTAATTTCTTTCCAAAGTCTAAATTCCAACGTTCATAAGGATATACTTCTGAATTTAAATATAGACGAATATTACTTATGTCTGCATGACTGAATCGAGTAACATTTTTGCTTCTGTTATCAGAGCTATCAGTACTTTGGAAACCGATAATGATATATCGAGGTCTTTCTAAACTGTTAGTTGTTTTTATAGCCCAAATATCAGAGGCGGTTTTTCGTAATGTAGGAGTTCATATAGATCCCACATACGATATGCCATCTTAACTGTAGCATGAGCACCACCTTTATTAATGCGGTTTAACAATTTCAGTTTCTGTCTATCTTCAGGGATGATGTGTCTTATTTTCCATTCGATTTTATTTATGTCAATATCGGCGTCAACTTCTCCAATGTAACAATTCTTAAAAGATCGGGCAATTATCAATATAAGTTCTTGTTTGGCGTTGAGGATACCCCTGGTATAATCTTCAGCAAAGCCCATAAGATATTTTAGAGGTAATTTTCCACTAAATATATGACTGTTGTTATCCAAAATATCCTGATTGTCTTCTGTTAAACCCCATCCATAAGATAAAAGTGGTTTTAATTGTGTTTGACCCCATGAAACCATAGTTTTCATTGTAGTAGTTATACCTGGTTTTCGAATAACAGTCACTTGTTCTCCACCCATTTCATAACGAATCTCATCGAAGAGGAATGCTAATGCATTGTTGGATAAGTAACATACTTTAGTGAGATCGCTAGGGGTAAATTTACCTTCTATATATATGTAACTTTCTGCAATATCAAGAATAAGATCTTGAAATGAATAGGAATTCGTATTTCATCCGAATTTCTATAGTATGGTGATCCATATGGTTTGTAGGTGTGTTCATGTAGACTAACTAGTGAATTATCAAACAAGGGTTCATCGAACACATCCAACTTTGCACTGGTTGATGCCATAATTATAAATATTAAGGTTTTACTTTCAATCCAATTGACTGAAGGAAAATACGATCTCTAGCTGACAGCTTAGATGTTGATTGTTTAACGTTCTTTCGTAGAATAGATTTGTTTTGGTGTTTGTCCGAAATTTTATCACTTTTTGTAGATGGTAGAGATGACGATTGTTTTCTATGATTAAAACAGAAACCCATTATATATTGTTATTTTAGTATAATTTCTTTAGAGACTGCCATTATCATCCAATATTCGCAATGTAATGTTATGGATAAACTGACGCCCTTCCGGTGTTACAGGCATATAAATAATATTCTGTGGTTCCTTGGAAAGTTTGAAACCAGGTTCAACATCTATATCAAATTCATAGAGCGTGTGTGCTTCTTCACCGTTCACATAGGCTCCGGAAGTGATATTGCAATCAACACGAATTATTCTAACTTTCATGATGTCCACTGGTAGAGTAGATTCGTGTAAAATATTTGCAGGATACATATTTTTTTCGAATCCCACTATGTTTGCTAACGAATCTCGATGAGAAAAGTCGATGTCATATTTGGATAAAATTTCACATTTTAGAGTGTTATTGTTAGCTCTTAATGTAAAGTATTTATCAACAACAAAATCATTGTCCTTACTATTACGTTTTATAATAGATTCCAAAATATTTTGAATTGTTCTGTTGATTTCATCGACTTCATATGCACCTGGTGGTAATTGGATAAAAGTTGAAGGTGATTTGTTCTTAATTTTGAAACCAATAATATTGTTTTTCTCATCAACATTTAATATGGAATTGTAGGAATAGAATCCATGTAATCCTAACCCATATCGACTATTTGTATCTAAATCAATTGGAGGGTAATAGTCGCTGCTTAGTACGCTAGATTGTCCTGACAATGTGAATGTACGAGACATGACTGACGTATATAAGTTGTTAGCACAATATTTTATTGTTGTTTACAACAGCAATTTAGACGTATCTCCTGCCTTGAAATTGATGGTACTATATTAGCTCTTCCACTAAGTTTATTTTCAGATGCCACTGTAATATCACGTACATTGCAATAACAACATAGAAATTTTCGTGGAACAGGCCCATCATTCACATCAGTAGACTGTGATGTATTGTCGTCACTGTAATGTTCCAAACAGTATTGATATTTCAATATATCAATGTCGCTTTTAGATGTTCAGGTAATTTATCCCATACCCATGCGATTTCATGTGGAGCACAGGTGATCATTACCTCTTTAGGAAAATCTGCTAATTGTTCCTTTGTCAATTTTGTAAGCGTTCTATATTTGGAGAAAACTCGTAACGAATTAGCCATCCTTTTAATTTTGTCACGTTCTTCTTGGGACACATTGGAAATTCCATTGTTAGTTAGAAATGATAAACACAAATGCCCACACCAGACTGTATTGAATTTCTGTTGACGATCGTAATTATAGTAAATTTTGAGCAGTGGGTTTGGTTTTATATGTAAATATTTTATAAGTTCCTTAGGTGGTGGAAGGTCTCCAAAGCTATCGTAGTAATTAACAATATTACCAATTTTCTTGTATGCCACCCAATGGGTTCCCGGACCATTTAAGCTGTCTAAGTTTAAAATAGCTGATTCATTATGTCGGGCGCCACTTTCAGGAAGTTCATCTCGCATAAATACACCTCGAAAATATGGGATTTTCAAAACTCTAGCATAATATCTAATATCATTATCGCTGAGAGGTCTTCGAGGTAGGGACTTTAGAAGTTTTTTGAATTATTTGATTTCAGATAAAGTCCTAATCCAGTTCGGTATGGTTTTAAATACAAACCCTCACCTTTTTCCCAAGGGCTACAGATTCCATTTTTTATTGTGACGTACTTCTTCAGATAATCGTTGATTAGCATTTTTCACATCACTAATAGTCTTATATAGACCTGCAGCTCCACCGGCTAAACTTCCTAATGCCGATAGTCCTGCAAAAATAGGAATTAGGGGTAATATTCCACCAACCTTCGGAATAGGTATAATTCGGGAGTGCGAATATTTCTTTTACCCCTGATGTTCTCACAAATCTTCGTGCTGCCTGTAAAGCGAATTGGGTTTTTTCGTACATTACCAGAAACAAATCGTTTACCACCAGCTTTTCGTATTTCATCTCGTACTTTATGAACAATACCACCACCAAAGCTAACTATCTTTTTCTTAATATTCTTCTTTTTGTTTATTTTCTTTCTCGGAATGGATTTAGATTTACAACCCATACCTAGACGTCGCTTTGCTTTCATGATGTTTGTAACTAACCAAGCAGCTGCCTTCTCTTTAATATTAGCGTCTTTGGATTTAACTCTTTGCCAGGCGCGTTGCTCTAATTCGTAGTCTGCTTTATGACGTGTTCGTAAATCTTTATAATCTTCATAAGCACCGTCATGTGCTTTACAAGCCTGGTCGAGAGGATTAATACCCGGATCACCTCTTGCTATCCTTTTTGATATTTTGTGCCAGGACCACAGTACTGATATCCTCCAGGCAAATGTAATTCAAACGGTAGTTTATTTATTAAAGAATTTATAAATCCCTTCCTTTTCGTGAATTTGACACTTTACGTCTAGATTCGCTGACGAACGGCATTAAAATGAGCAAAAAGTTAATAAACAAATGTAATTATATTTGTTTGATATTCTATTAGATTATAGGATCGCAATACCTAGAACGCTAACTGCCAATTAAATATTGTGTATACAGTTAATTTCTATTTATATAGTATCCGACACTCAAACAATGCGGATTGTAAAACAGAAGGCGACGTTTGTAGTGGATAATTTCGATGAACGTGTAGGAAGTGGTGTAAATATTAACAACAGACGCCATGGACCGCTACTACCTTCAACAATTCGAGGTCTGGTGATTGGCCCTTCGAACTGTGGGAAAACCAATGTTATGATATCACTTATTACACATCCGCATGGTTTACGATTTGCTAACATTTATTTATACTCCAAATCATTGCATCAACCAAAATATGAATATCTTCGAAAGATTTTAAACCCCATTGATGGATTAGGATTTTATACATTTAACAATAATGTTGAAATCGTTGAACCCTCTGACGCCAAGTCGAATTCGGTTTTTATATTTGATGACGTTATATGTGAGAAACAAGATATTATTAGATCATATTTTAGTATGGGTCGACATAAATCTATAGATAGTTTTTATTTGGCTCAAACATATTCTAGAGTGCCAAAACAACTAATTAGAGACAATTCGAATTTTATAGTTATGTTCAAGCAAGACGAAATGAATTTACATCATATATTTCAAGATCATGTGTCGCCGGATGTCACCTTCAAACAGTTTTTGGATATGTGTGCAAAATGCTGGTTCGATAAATATGGATTTATGGTTATTGATAAAGATAGTGAAATACATGAAGGTAGATATAGGAAAGGTTTAGATAGTTACATATATCCATAATGCATACAACTTTTTTCATTAATTGTGAAGGAAGTGGCGATGGGTACACATCAAAAATGAAGAAGATCGAAGTTGACAAGGATGCAAATAATATTAGTGAAATAGATTTGAAAAGGAAATTAATAGAAGCAACTGATTCTGTTCGAAAGAAATTCAATTATATAAAAATAGACATGTTGAAAATCAAGTTGCATTGGAAAAATATATGAACCACTAACGAAACCATTAAAAACTATTTCTGAAGCAACTCAGGATACAAATCGTAAATTTCATGCCCCACAGCAGTATTTAGCAACACCCCCTAAAAAGTTACCACCTGCAGTGCTAGTACGGTTGAAACACCCAAATTTGAGGAAGATCAAACAATAACGAAAAACCCTTCTTATATAGAAACACCACCATCATCAATAACAACAGCTTCAAGTCCTGCTATGTCTAGTGGTTATGTTGAAAAATTGCCAAATATTGTATCAAATTATATTGAAGGAGTGAGAATCGGCGATCCTGCATACGATACCAAGTATGGGGTGCGTGTTGATACCGATAGTGGAAAACTATCCATGGGTAATGCCGAAGTTCGATTTCATGGGAAAAATATTTCCTTTTCGAGAAATAATAAATTACTTCGAACGTATAAAGGAAATCCGCAGTTATATGATTTGCTATTTTTAAAACTTCCCCCGGCTCTTAATAGTGATGGAAATGGGGTTAGCGATGAAAATAAAAATATATTTGCTGAAATATTAAATATAACTAATGCAGCATACAAAAATTATGATGTAACATCTGGTTATAACTATAGCAAAACGAAAAATATATAGAAGTCATAAAACCGCTGTTGCATCGCAGAATGAGAACTCGATCCATGAAAGGTTCGGGTATAATATCTACGAGAAAAATCTATACCGGTAAAAAGGTGGACTACATATATTGGAATAAACCCAAAGAATTAATTGACCGCTTAAGATTATTATGGAGTTCTAAAATGGCTGGTCATTCAGGTCACGAAAATGAAATATTGTCTATAATAGATGAATTAAGGGAGGAAGGTATTGTGTATTAGAGGAATATTGATTACATTTATTTCATGAATGATAAATATATAAAGCAGGTACCAGTTTCTTTCTTATCATTTGTAATTTAAACACCAAGGAATAATGGGCTCCATTGACAAATTTGGACGTCGAAAAAAGAGTGGTTGTGTAGGTCATCGCGGTCCGCAAGGTGTCGGTTTCAAACTGACCAATGACAAAATTATGATCTTCAAGGCAAACAATTAAAAATATTGGTGATCCAACAGATGAAAAGGATGGAGTAACAATAAACTATGTGAATTTACTTATGGATACCTCTAAAATGATATCCTTTCCGCTGTACAACAATCAGCCAATCTCATAACTGATAACTTGGTAGCTTACATAAAGAGGGAGAGAAATGAAGTCGTGGATGAGGTAACAAAAATATTTCAAAATATTAAAATTAAGATGGATGAAACGATAAGTGATATGAAAATTGATTTGGATAAATTAAAAGTGACAAAGACAAATACTGGGAATCTCATAATAAATTACTACAAGATTTGTCAGATTTTGCACTAGATATAGAAAAAGTTGAGCAACTTATTGCAAAACATCATCCCCCGAAAGATACAGGTAGATTAGTATTTCCATCTATATTGTTAAAACCAGTTGAATCATAAGAGGGTGCCATTTGTCAGGAACGATCATTGTAAAAGAGATTATTGCAACACATACATGTGCATGTATCATCGTATTACAAGGTTTGAATACAAGGGGTGGAATACAATATGTTCATAAGTGAAACAAAACGACAAATTATCAATGAATTACATAAACCGGTTCGAAAAAATTTTAGAAGGAGAAGAACCATAATAAAAATTTTGCAGATTTGTGGCAAATTGACTTGGCTGAAATGCAAGATTTTGCAAGCAAAAATAAAGGTTATCGATATATACTCATAGTAATTGATTGTTATTCTAAATATGTTTGGGCCAAACCGTTAAAGAAAAACCGCTGTCGAAGTTTCTGTTGCAATGAAAAATGTTCTTCGTGAAGCTGGTTATTCCCAAAAATGTACAGAGCGATCAAGGGCTCGAGTTTTACAATCAAGAGTTCTCAAAACTAATGCATCAGTACAACATAAATCATTATTCCACATTTAGCACCAAAAAAGCAGCAATTGTAGAACGTGTAATTAGAACTTTGAAAAATTGGATATATAAAGAGTTTTCTGCTAGAGGTAATTATAAGTGGATTGATATATTACCTAAGATTATACATTCATATAACAACAGAGTTCATCGTACTACAAGAATGAAACCTATCGATGTAAAACGAACAACTGTATTAAACGTTTACAATTATCCAAAAGTTGCTTTGAAGCAAAAATTCAATATAGGGGATGTAGTACGTATAAGCAAATACAAAAACGTGTTCGAGAAGGGATATACAGCTAATTATTCTACTGAACTGTTTAAAGTTGTAAAATAAACGTAACAAATCCGACAACATACATGATAGAAGATATGTATGGTCAGCCAATCAAAGGATGTTTCTATGAGTGGGAATTACAGAAAACAAAGTTTCCGGAAGTATATTTGGTGGAGAAAATTTTGAAGAGGAAGGGTGACAGGTTATTTTGTAAGTGGCTTGGCCTTCCCGCATCCCAAAATTCGTGGATCAATAAAACAGATTTGGTTTAAAAGCGAATAATAATGGTACATCATTTAAAGTCACAACTGGACAATGTTTTAATCATGTCAATAAAGCAATGGAGATATTTAATGTTGATAAAATGTAACTATATATGTATATTGTATAAAATGATTGTAATAAAATGTTTATCACATGATAATAATAAACGTATGAGTATATTTGACGTGTTTTATTTTTTTGTACTTATATAAAATAGGAATTTGAGGATAGTAGTAAATGATAAAAGAAACAAAATGATTGTCATTTATATTTATGTAAAATTAATTTGAGAGGACAATAGTAAAAACAGAGACTAGTTTAAACAAAATATTATTTTTATTATATACAATTACAGTGTTTTATCTGTCAAACAATTCATTTCGCAATATTTGTTGATGATTTGTTAAGCAAAAGCAACGTTTGAAATGTTTATTTTTATTAACGAATAAATGTCCTGTTTGTTCGCATAAAAATGTATCCTCTCTGTCAGCAGCGCAGACTCTGTTCCAACAATCTTCTTTATATACCATACATATACCACACCGTTCCTTCAGGGGATGATCTTCAATGCTGCAGCTTTCACAACGGTTCCTAACAATTCCAAAATTGGTGACTTTCAATTTCTGACATTTATCGCATTTACCTGTTTCCACTGTTTTACGGTTACTCGATTTTCTTTTGCACATTCATTACAAAGTCCTGTACAATCATTAATAAGTTTTTTGTGTACCATACAAGAACAGTTGTGGCAAGTATACAAATTCATCACTTTAAAAGGAATCACTTGCACTTTTACCTTCGAGTCCCATTCTTTTGGAAATGGCATTTTTAAATATTTGTTCACTAGTCGAGATGTCTAAAAGAATGAACTCCTCCTAAATACACAAACCCTTATAGTTATATATGCATAACCTTCATGTGACTTCTAAACATTCCATACGATTGAGAAATATTCTAGATGACCTTGACATCATGATGTGATCTGTGACGTCACATTTGAAACGCTATATAACCCGAGAGGAGGTAGGTTAGAGATTAGTTGTTGTCTACAGCTTTTACTAAAACTTGCGTACTTGTAAAATTCACTTATAATGGCTCGTTTTGGGTTAGTAAATTGGGATCTCTTAGAGGAGCTAGCTGATATGGAGCAGGAGGTAAATATTATTAAATGTCTTTTTTTATTGATAAACTAATTTTGTGAATTTTTTTAAACAGCAAGCCTGGGGTATACCACTTGTCGAAGAAGATAATGTGGACCAAGTGAATGATGATGAAATCGAGGAGGACGATGAAGGTCAGGTGGATAATGAAGAGGTGGTTGAAGATGAAGTAAATGAACACGATCAGAACGATGAAGGTCAGGTGGATGAGGGTGATGCGGGCAATGAAGAGGTCGTTGAAGGTGCAGATGACGAAGAAGAGGTAATTTTTTTTAAATATAACAACAATATAAGAAATATTTTTGTGTAGGTAGCTGAATATGTGGACGAGGGCATCGTCGAAGATTGCTCCGATGAGCCCGATCAAATATTGATGAGGTCCCACGAAGTTGCGAACGGCGATGTTGTAAATAAAAACCAACAGTATTGTTATACGTATTGTATGGTACTAGTTAGTACAGACCCGGAGACGGACTACAAATTTTGTCACAGGTGTTATATGGAGTTGGTGCAGCTTTCGGGTGTGGAAGAATATAAACATAGGCATTATGATTGCCACACCACGTCAAAATATGAAGAATGTTCGCATTACTGTTCCTCATGTCGGCTACCTCTAGAACAAGTGCGGTTAACAAGGACTTGTGTCATCTGTAATTATGTGAAGAGTGAAAAGACAAAAACTGAATAATTTTAGCGATTAGTTTTAAGTTGTAGCTTTTTTTAGATAGTGTAAGTATTTGCTTATAGTAATATATATAGTTTAACATTGTAAATAATAAATAAATAGATTAATTGAAACTATAATTTTTCTTTCAATATATATAGCGTCCCTTAATATATTTTTATAAATTTAAGGAAACACAAGTGTTACTTTCAATTGTATCTAAACCATCAAAGTGGAAAGTACAGTGTCGTAGGATTTGAAATGAAGTTTATTGTGGTTGACTTACAAGGTTATAATATACCCGAATTTTCTCCAAAGGAGATTACATTCATTAGTGATAAATGCATTGGTCATTATCTGTTAAAACCACAAGTTCCGTACAGTTCATTAGATATCAAATTAAAAGACAAGTCACATATTTAAAATGGTTTCATCATGGGTTAAAATATGATGATGGTTATGTAAATTATGAAATGTTGAATGATATATTACACAAACATATAGTGGATTGTAACGTAAGAATAGTATATGTAAAAGGACATCAAAAGAAACATTTCTCCGACAGAAATTAAATGACATACAATCTGTATCTCATCAGGATATAATAAACGTTGAGAACCTAAATTGCGACGAAGTGGTTGAATCACCTCCAATATTTAATAAAACTATTCCATATTGTCTGTATCATTGCATTAATAAATGTGTGTAGTTTGCGAAACTGCGTTGATCTTGATAATTGGATACAATGTAGCCTACTTAAACAAAATTAAATGTATGTATAATCATTATATAACGTACATATTTACCCTCTCCACTTGACTAGAACATATAAATAAGAACCTCAAATATAGAAGTCAGTATCTCACAACACAACAAAGAAGAAACATGGAGAGTAGAACAGCACCAGAGGTAGAAATTGCTGAGGCTGACTCCACCACATTCCCGTTTTACTCACCCGCCAGACCATCTTCTCCGTCGTGGAGTGATAGCACCATTAGTATTTATGGTGATGAAAATGAGGAGGAGAACCCGCTGCCGGATTCTACCACATCGTCCGGAGATTCAACACCGGACAATTTAAGTGTGGATCTGCTAGATGGTAAGAAAGTTGCAACAATTGGATGTACCTAGTTCTTAAAATAATTTTTTATTGTATTAGGTCACTTAGGAAGTGGTTGAATAATCTAGCTCAGGTGTTTGGAGATGTAGAGCGGGATATTGGCAACGATTCAGAAGTGCGGAGTGATGATGAGATGGAGGAAGAAATGCATTAAAAATTTTTTTTATGTAAATATTTATCTGTATATATGTAATAGTATTATATAGTATATTTAAATATAAATTAAAAAATTTATATCTATACCAGTAGTTATTAAATGTTGAGAAATATTTCACAAGTTTTACATCAATTACGGTGTCATGTATCTGGAAAAATCGGCGCCGGCCCCGGACCCAAATACGAATCTAACATTCCGCCCCACAACCCCACCCCCTGCCCCCGATATCCCATCTTTAGATCATTGCCGCGAAATATCTTGTAAAGTCCCTGTATCGATGCTAACATCCTCCAAACCACCGTACGTCCGTAGGGAGCCGAAAACCCCGGAGGCGGCCACCTAACAGCCGTTATCCGCCGAACCGTTCACCTGAGAATTTCGCGGCATAAGACTTTTGCTTTCTAATGGTCCCTTAACAGATTCCCCACCCGTGCGCCGTCTCCGCCGAGATCGCCACATTCGCGGCCGCCCCACCCCACGGTTGAAGTCGGAGAAACGCCGTTTTCGGACCATGAATAAACGTCCACAGGACCTACCTTCCAAACGACATAATGGCCTCCCCCCTACTTCGCTGCACGACTCTCATGTTCGCGACTGGGCCCCCCCAACTCCTTTGTCACCTTATATCTCAGGAACGGAGAAAGATAGAGTCACCGGACTTGATCGAGCGTGTAGAGCTCCTCGAAGCGGAGAACCGATGCTATTTGGCGTTCGCGCCGTGAGTCACCGTCCCCGCCGCCCCCCTGCTATCTCCGCCCCCGTTGCTCCGATCGCGTCGAAACCCCCAAAAAATCGTTCTCCGCAGGTCAATTTACATGGGTATCCACTTTGTTCCGCGCTCATACGTCTATTAGGCCAATCACACGTTCGCGGTAAGCGGGAGAACGAATTTTTAAATTAGTTATTTTCATTTTTTACTTCCATTTAGGGTTTATTTCATGTATAGAGTAAACCAAAACAATTTCAATGATTTTAAATTTTATTTAAGATTTTTTTTTTTTGTTTTCACATGAATACAATTAAAAAACAAATCCAACACTTATATTTACATTTACAAACCATACATATCTTTCATTATTATTTATTTATATATATTTCTTACATTCCACATATATAATTAATATTTACAACTTAAACCTATTATTTACACATATTTACATTTTTAATATAAACAACACTCATTCAATTCCTTTCATTCGTCCATTCAACATGTTAATGATTTTTTTATATCTACTTTTACCCTTCATTCTCTCCTTATTTTGTAATTCCACCTCCAACGACATAATCTTATTCTCGACTATTTTTGTTCTTCTTTTAATTGCCACAATTTCTGACGTTGTTCGTCCAACTGCCCCCGCAAGCCGCTGATTTCCCGCTCAGCTTCAGCCTTTACTTTACACTCTTTTTCATACAATTTGTCCATATACTCTATAAAGGCTGAAACTACTGCAGTATCAGCGGGCTGAGACAGTTGGATATCATCATCGCTATCGTCCTGAAAAGTCGTTGGAGGTGCAATTACGTCTTCGTTATTCTTTGTGGAACCCCGCTTCCTGCAACAAAACGTCCTCGAACAACACCTCCGGGAATTCCACCTCCGACACCGATACCTCCTGAGGTGCAGCCTTCTGCGGTGTCTGCTGCTCTTGCGGTTGCCCATTGCCCGTAGTCCAACATGTTTGCGTTGGCATCTGGGGGGCCACAGCATCCTCGGCCTGATTCTGTTCCGGCGGTGCTGTCTCCACTATCTGAATTTGGGGCAACTGTGCCGGAACTAATAATTCTGTCACCGCCTGAACTGTTTGCTGCTGCTGGGCCACATCATACGGCTGTGGGACCTCCCGAACAGTTGGTTGTTGCAGCATCTGCCACAACGTCGACTTTGATGGTGACGCCGATTTCTTCTGTCCTTTTTCCACCCGCCTGCGGTTTTGTACTTTTGGCGTCGCTGGTCTCTTACATACCCCTACCTTTGGCTTGGGTAGGAATATATCGTCACCTTCATCGTCGCTTATTGGTTCCAGAACGATATTCGGAAGGTCCTGGCGAATGTTGGCTATGGCCCTAGCCAACACGTCGTCTTCTGGGATGGGGTTTAGGTCCGCCACCACAACGCTGGCAGATGGTGCCGTGGTGAAATAACCACGGTTGGACGACCCGTGTCTCTGCAACTCCAACCGTTCCTCCGGAGTCATTTTCGGCATCGGTTTCCCTCCACCGACTGCCTTCCTTCTGGAGGTGCTGGGCTTCTTCGGTATGGTGCTGCTTCTACCCATGATTTCAACGAACTCTGAACAAACCACAAATTTGCTCGAATAACTAATTCGCTCACTTTATTTTTCACTTTGACTTTACTGATGTCTTCACTGCGAACTCTACTGAAAGACTGTTTGACTCCTCGTCATGACGGCTCTATTTTATACTCTGTGAACCCTCCCACCACCGCCTTTTCTGTAGTACTCTAGAATATACCAGCACTTATTCCTGTTATCGAAATCTCGAGAACCACAGCAGACAAGAATTAATGATTATCTACCGCTTATGCTTCACTGCATGATGTTCTAGAATGTTGCTGAATACCTTCTCTGTAGACTTTTCGAGAACAAATAAAAATAAATGTCTCAACACCCCATTGATCTTATTTCACTCGGTGGACAGATTGAATATTCGAGACTTTCTCATAACAATCGAATACTCCAGAGTTTCTCAGAACAATCACAAGTAAAACATAAACTCTGCGGTGTACTGTTAAAAATTTCATTAAGAATTCTTAAATAATTATGTTCACATTCTTATTAACGAATTATCATGCATTTTCTGTTCAATTTTTTTGATATGCTTTTATATTAGGAACAAATATAATACTGATTAAGATACACAAATTCATAATGGACGATTATTATTTTTATTTCTCAACATTAACAAATACACAAACAATTGTACAACTGTCACAATACATTCTATACTTATACTATTATTTAGATATAAAATTTCCAGTTATTCTAGTATTTCTTC
This sequence comes from Monochamus saltuarius, assembly GCA_025584915.1. Classification (NCBI taxonomy): domain Eukaryota; kingdom Metazoa; phylum Arthropoda; class Insecta; order Coleoptera; family Cerambycidae; genus Monochamus; species Monochamus saltuarius. Next base: position 45,302,223 of record CM046721.1, on the reverse strand, counting down.
TAGGGCCTGAATTAATAATTTTAAATTATTGTCTCCATCTATTCCAGCTGTTTGGCTTATGACGTTTACGAACCAATCGAAATTTTTATCGTATTCGGTTTGGTAATACTTTATATCATCATGACCCCAGGGTAATGTTAAAACAGTGTTGGGAATGATGAAACGCTTATCATCATAATGAGAAAGAGCTACTTTGTTATTCAATTATGTATAAATGTCATGTAACTCGCTTCGGAAAGAGTTCATTTTCCTAAAGATTAAACCGCCCTGATCTACGATTTTCTTATAATCGTTAATGGTCAACTGATTCTTTATAACAGATTTCTTTACCCCTTTAGCTTTTTTTATTTCATTACTCACGGATTTCACATAATAAGCTTTAGCACCGGTACCATAAAATTCCATTATTGGATCTGAAGGAAATTCATCCTTGAAATTACCCAATATTGAATCAGATACGGAATACCAAACTTATTATTTTGTTTATAATTAGATGTATCGAAACAATCAATATTTGATTTCATAAAATTATAAAAGTCATCAGTGTAAATTTTAATAATTAAGGAGTCTGTATCCGTATACAGCAGTGAAGCTTTATCACCAAAGTTACTTTTTATTGTGTTATAAAAAATAATATAACACGGTTTTAGATAATTCCAAAATAGAAAAGCCTAGGTAGAGAGGTTTGTTATAATGAACTTTTAATTTACCCATATGTATGGCCACAAAGTCTTCTGAAAATATAGTACAGGATTTAAAATTTGGACGAGCGATTAATGTGTTTGCGCCAAACGACTTTTGAACTTTTTCCCAATGAGTTATCAATTTGATATCTTTTCTATTGTCAATATTTTCCATTGTTTTTCCATAAACGGCATTGTTCATGAGCTTATAAAAATCTTTTTCGAATTTATTTGAAGTAGCATTTCTCATTTTAGTGTTAAGGTCGATGTAAACTTTCAACCAAGGACTTTGATTAAATTTAATTATGCGATGTATTTTTGTTACCTTCAAACCATTTATCACTGCTTGTTTTAAATTTCTAAAGTGTATGATATAATTATATTTATTATTTAAATTTGGAATCAATTTTGGAACTTTTGACTTAGCTCCGGGTGGTATTATATTCTCCGCTAAAAAGGGTAAATCCGAGTGTACGTCATGTAAAAATTTAGAATATTCTATATCCACTTCCAACGCATAACCGTAAACTCCTTCATCGGGAATGTCCATAACGTTAAATTTTGAAATTTCATCTTCTGTTAGCCACGAAAATCCACCCGTCGGTAAATATTGTGACATACTGTGTCCGTAGAGATTCGTGGCATCCAAATATGTAATAAATGATGAAGGTTCACTTGGATTATAATTTGGAAGGTATTTATTGTTAGCAACATGTTTTCTTCCAGAACATTGACTTATTCCACCGCGTATACCCTTCTTGAAGAACTGTATCATTGTAGCGTCCGTCAAAAGTTCCAATTCTATTTTTGTTAATCTCAACATGGCATCCCACGCGAGTCCGGGAGCCGTATAATATTGTGCAGGATCTAATTTATATGTATTCAGGGAGATTTTTCGAAAGTTTTCAAATACATCGCATAATATGAACACGTCTGATTTTAAATAGATGTCGGAGTATTCACCCAAATTTCTACAATTAAACGTTTCCCATGTTTTTCGTGCTCTAGCATATTCCTCATCTGATATATGTTCTTCATTTAATTTATCGTAAAATTCTTCTTTGCACGGTAAATATGGGGTATTAAGTTTGTCTAAGCTCGTCAAATAACTATATGGAAAAACACCTTTTGCTTTATTAAGTTGAAATGTTCCTTATCTGGAAAATATTTAAGGGTTTCTTCGAATTGAGTTTCATTCAAAGTTGCAGATAAATTTTCTAAAGATGTGGATAAGAATTTGAAACTGTCGATAAATCTCATCTTTAGAAAACTTTTCTTTACTTTACCATCATTTCCAACATAATCATGCATATAAAGGTGTTTTGTAAATGAAATGTATTTCTCTTTACTTTGGGCTATCACGTCAATTTTATCCTTATTTGAGCACAATTCACGCACGAACAAATGAGCATCGTACCCCGACATGTTATGTAATATAATTGGAATAAAGTTCGATATTTTATAATTTAGATTGCAACCCATGTGAGCGGCTCCTTGTCTCTTTTTCCCGGTTAGATGACAGTGATCCCTAACTTTAACATGAAACCTTTCAAACGGTTTCTCACATATACTGCAAACAACAGCATTTTCAAAGTCACGCTCCTCATCCTCAGATAAGGGGGCCATTGGAACTATGTTTTTCAAATAATTATTATATATTTCCTTAAATCTTCCTCTAAACGCTGTACAAATTCCTTTGCCACATTATCCCCCCTATAAAAACTAATTTTGAGAGAGAGTCATCGAAAGAACACTTTATCAAATACGCAAATGAATATGGCTCATGGCTGAAAGTCTTACATGTATAAGATTTTTCGGGTTGGGTTCACATGTATCCATAGGTTTCAATATGGATTCAAAGTCGGCATATACTACAAATGGCACCTTCAATTGTTTTTCAATATTTTCAAATTTTAATATATTTTCAGGAACGCTTTTTCCAAACTTATCGACGCGTAATTCCAAACTAGGTACAGTGGTATAAATATGATTGCAGTCTCGCTTTTGATGTCGTAAAAGCAATGTTTCAGAACCAAAGTAAGACATACAACCGTCACAAAAAAACTTTTTATGTTCATTATTAGAAATCTGATTAGAAACCAACCTCGACAAATCTTTAATCCAGCAATAATGGCTTATTGCACATTCCTTAACACAATGATGATTTTGACTACACTCCTTAGTAATATATAACAGATTCACATGATACCTCAATTTTTTGATGCATAACGCAAAGGTCCAACGATTTCGTATTTTAACTTATTCTTTTCAAATGTACTTTCCAAACCGTATACGTTAACAGATATATCATTCATTGATTCGAATTTTGAAATGTCCTTTAATCTAACTGGAAATTCCATACCTACCAAATTTAAAACAGAGGAAAAATGTGGATATGATGATATCTCATGCACTGGACCTCTCGGTGGATATAAGGCCGCAGTTATTGCCCATGCAAAGCAACACTCATCCTGATTCTTTATATTTACTACTGCTTTCTTATTTTCCACAAACTTCGGCAATTTTATATATGAGGAGCCGCACAGAGGACTATTTTTATTCACATTTACCTCCACATACAATATTTCCTCGATGGCCCAACCTGTAACAATATTTTTATATGAATAAAGGTAATTCATATCTCCTCTAATAAGATTTACTTACCAGAATCTTTCTCCTCAAACTCAGATGTTTGAGATTTCATCGTATCTACAAATTCCTGGTAAACATCATCCAAGTCCACAGACTCGTCGAGAGTTCTATTGCAACTATTAAATGCTTTCACATCTGAGGTCTCATGAGTTTGTAATATATAATTGGCAAAAGTTTCCATATTCACTTTTATGGATTTATGGACCCTTATGACATCCTCCAGCAAACTTATAATTTTAGCTTTCACTCGATTGAAAAATTCATCAAAGTCTGTAAGCTTCTCTTCACTATGCACTCTGTAGCTTATTATTCTACACTTAAATGCTGTGTTAATAATTTGTACACCATCAGATTTAGGAGTACATGACATTGTTCTATGTTCCAATGTCCTACGATGTGCATGTATTTGACTGCGAGGTATATCCTTATTGCAACATTTAACTGTTACAATTTCGGGCGATTGACCATCATGATCTAATTTAACCCGTTTTGCCTCAGGTTCATCTACACTTATGGGCTTACAAGACTGCCTTTCATGACGACGCAAATTATCACTGCGTGTAAAACTTTACCACATACGCTGCATAAATACATTCTTTTAATTTTATGTTACTCTCGGTCAACACGTTATTCACAAATGAGTTTTCTGTCTACCTACTCATTCCTTTATATTCATAATGAGATAGGAGTTGAGCATGCGCTGTAGATTCTAGTATTACAACATCGACCAAGGTTTTCAAGTTCAAATAAAACTTACCAACTGATATGACCTTCAATCGATAGAGGGTCAAAATAAAAGTTACCAACTGATATGATCTCCAATCGGTAGAGGTCAAATAAAAGTCACATCATTTGGTACTGACGTGACCTTCAATCGGTAGAGGTCAAATACAAGTTATCAACTCCTGTGACCTTCAATGTCATTGAAGGTCATCCAAAAGGTCACAGCAAAGGTCATTTCAAGGAGGAAAGTGGTGGGGGGAGACTCAGAACCGGTGAAAATACCCTACCCCGTATATATCGTTTTATTGGCAAAAAAGAGAATTTCAAAAACGAGAAATAACAAAAACAAAAGTTTGCGTTTTGTTTCCGAAACGCAACGTTTAATTGGCTTGTTAGATTTAATTGAACAAGAAAGTTTACTAAAACTTTGCCTCTATACCATATTTTCTACACAGAAAAGCAAAGAAGATAAAGGCGACAGAATATTATGTGGATATCCCTGTACCTATATTTTGCACCGAAAATTGAAAACCCTAAAAGCCCGAGCCATATATCGGTTCCAATTTCCAGTTATAGATATTTCAATAAACGTAATGCAATGGCCGTATGTTGTTTTTATCGATCCACTTCACACACGTTGTAAAAGATGTACAAGGCTTAGTTTGCGATACCGAGCCGTGTTTGGAAATATGGTGGCGGTGCCGGGCATAAATTTGTCCGTACACTAATTGAGTGATTAACGAGATCCAAACATTGATTCTCATTTGTTACATGGTACATGGGCTACAGCAAAACCTGGAATAACATCGGCACATTTTCAAATATTTTTATATACCACCAAAGTTTTCGGTTTCTTATGGACACTGTACTCAGACAGATGTTTTTGTTACCATTATGTCAAACAAACAAGTACGGTATAAATATTACATTACAAGTACATCGCATGACATACTTTTTAATAGCTCATAGTAGAAATATTGTTCTATATATTTTCAATATTCATAAGACTTACGTATTATTGCTTGTGTGATTCTAATGGACCTAATCAATTATAGCTGACGATTGGTCAGATAGCTGTGTTGATGTGTATTGCAAATTAATTCATTGTAATTTTACTTGACCATTGACAACTTTGGCAGTGAAATTAGCAACCACTTGGAGAAACTACAAACTTGACCAAATGCCGATTTTTCTATTATAATTTAATTGATTTATGACACATTTACTACCTGCACTTTAATGAAAAGCATCTCAGATTTTTCAGTTCAGTTTACAACCAACATCACAGCAATATTCAGTCAATATCAAATGTATGCATGACAGATCCAAAATTTAATATTTCATACTTAGTTCTTATTTGCCTTGTAAATGTAATATCTAACTATTGAAAATAGAGTGCATATTTTTCATTATTATGACTGATCGTAGAAAAAAATCATATTCACTACAATAACGTATATCAGCTATATTCGTGGAGAGGCTGGCACTCTCTCTGCGGGTATGGTAGGATGGAAGAATGTTAACTTGGGTCAATGTGAGAGATTGATATCGGTCGACTTTTGATTACCCTCCTAATATACAGATTTGGAAAGTGAAGATCTTGATGGTGAATTGTATTTTGCCGCTTGCGTGTATTTGTGTCATGCTACACGCATACTTCGACCACAGCGTGTTTGCATCAAGCAATGTTGCCAGGTGGAAAAAATTCAGTGCATGAGAATAATTTCTAAGAAGCATGAGGTTTGGAGAAAAAAGCATGAGATGGCTTAATTTATCAAAAAACATCTCTTGACACAGCTTAATTTTTAATTACTTTTGTAATGCCATTTTTATTTCATTAAAAAGCATTATGTTCTGCAATTTTATCATAATATTACATTGTAAGTAGGTACTTACAGGTACTTACTTAAAAGTTATTAACCACGTAACCTTTCTAATTTATTTTATTGTTAGGCCGGGCAAACGTTGAGGCGTAGTTGACGTGACGCAGGGTGACTCACGGGTCGTAAAATCTGTTGTTTCCAGAAAATGTAGGTACCCTTACGGAATAGAGTTAAGAATCACTGCAACACAGCGTGAATACAGCACACACCGCATATCCGTAGACTGCCATACCCGTTTATGTATTCATTGCTAATTATTAAGAGAGCAGTCTACAATAAAGGACATTTCAAGTACCCAAATATTGTAGATACCTACCTCTATCTATTCAATTTTGCCCTCGATTTTGCCTTTATTTTTCATTAGGTCTTTGTTTTGGTAGATTTCAAAGAATAATTTTAATAATTTTATTATTTCTTTTTGTGTCTATTAAAAAGCATGAGATTTTGTAATCAAAATATGAGAGCATGAGATCTGACAACACTAGCATCAGTTGACTGGACAGTTAGATTTCCAATGGCGAATTGGCGTTGGCGATACGGAACCGATTACCGTAGTAGTGGGGAATGCTAGACCAATGCACGTCGCCGCCCCTCTTAAAGTTCGTACCTTCCCTGGAATGAAGCAGCAATTTCTACTTTCTCTGTAAAGATCCGCAATTTCCGAATCTGTATGTACCAGGACGTCCATGGAGAGAATCCAGAGCCGGCACTTGCTCCCCCCTTCCCTGAATGTTCGTATTTACTTCAAATATGAGTATTTTTTTTAGCAAAACCGTGATTTTATTGCTTGATATAGATATCTATGATATATGGCAACTGGCATATCCCAGGATTACCAATCCCAATTATTAAATTATAATAATAATAATATAATAATATCTCTACCCCTCATTCTAATCACGAGGATTAGCCCAGAAGTCGAAGACTTGTGCGGGAGATGGGGCGGCATATTATTATTAAGCAGGCCGGTCTCTTAATTGAAAATATTTTTCGTTTGATTGAACTGGAAAAATAAACATTAAAGAAATCTTTTTTAACAGTTTATTATTTTTTTTTGTAGAAATTTATGAATACATCATTACGTATAGATTCTATTTCATCATGATACTAATATATTTTCATATTCAAATTATTACGGATGTAGCATAGCTATATAAGTAATGAAATAACTTGAAGTAAAATCCCTTTGTTAAGTTTTGCGACGGATTTGAGATAACGCAATTGGTACAAATTATCTATAGAAACGTTTACATGCTTTAAATATCTCGAGAATAAATTAACAATTCAGCTGAGAATCGAAACTTCTATAAAGGCTGATAAACGATTTCAATTAAATTCGAAAGTTAATAGGATTCAATGCGATTCCTTCTCCGAATACTCTTTAAATTTGCCTAACGAAATTAAATTCTGTCAAATCCATTCTAACAAATCTATTTCTTACCATTTTAATTAAGAACATAGAAATATCAGAAATCTGGACAGTATTTTCAATATCTAATTCAGATCATATTTTATTGTGATCAATTCTCTAATTGTCACGAATTAAATAATATAAGAATTCAGTATAATAACAAATACAAGTTATTTAGTTTCGGTTTCAATTCAACGCCAGATATTTTTTACGTTCTAGAGGAGCCGAAAATTTATCGGATTACTTCTGGTTGTTATAACCTGACACAATAGCTTTGTATGTGGTTATGTCACGTCCCCCTATGCTTGAGATGAAAGGCTGCGAGATATTATTTTATCTATAGGTTATACGAGAAATACTAGAAATTTTCTTTTAAGGAGCTAGTAAAATCTTTTAAGATACTTTATATAACCGACTTTTTACCGCACGGTATTTAATGGTAAATAACAATGAGTAGGTACTTTAATTAATATATTCAATACATGGAGGTTTTTACAAATTGAATATATTTAGCAACTGCAAAAATAGTTATTTAAACAAATACACCTTTATAGGGAAATAATACATTTTAAAATACATATTTTGTAAAAGTAACGATATTTTTTAAAAGACTACTACGTCTATTGCCCCATGATCTCAGGCCGTGAGATAATGTCGACATTATTCAAATTTAAACGAGTTGAAGAGCAATATTATCTTAGTACGCCCTTTCGGTGTTAGAAGGAAATATATAGTATTTTTTTATTGAGAAAATGCCTTGGAGAAATACAGTGCCTTCATAAATGATTACAAGCCACGTGACCAGGACTGTGATTCTCGAAGAACAACTCGTATGCAAATAATCTTGTCTCTCTCAATTGCCGTAGTGAGGAAAAGGATATTCGCATATGAATTGCTTTGCGATTGATTTGAGAATCTCGACCCTGATCACGTGGCTTGTAATCATTTATGAAGGCGGTGTATCAATCTATAGATATTGTCCTTCGGTAAAAAGAAGATAAAAATTTTGTAAAATTTATTATTTCTCAACATATGGACGGTTATAATTTGTAAGAAAGACGGAATAGCTGCTATAATAATTCGGCCAACAAGAACAAATTAGTTTTTTTTTCATAATGTCAACAATATTAAACTAACATGCAATCATTACTGACAACAATTGAAAAATTTATTGTTAAGTTTTGAACATTCTAATTAAGCCTTGTTATCGGAAAACACAAACAAAAAAATTTTTGAAGGCTCGTTATTTTTTAAGAAAATATTGTGATCAGTTCTAAAGTACCTATAAATAATTAATTGCATTGTATTAATTACTGTCGGCAGTTTTGTCTTGCCTTCTTTTAGTTTTGTCTTGGTCTCGCAACACAAGACAAGAACAAGACAAGACTTAAATGCTCAAATTACAAGACAAGATTTAAAAAAACATCTTGCGAGACAAAAGTGTTAAATATTTCTAATATATCATCTAGTGCTTAAATACATATACCGGGTGTTCCCTCTAAGACTTTCAGTGCGAATATTTCAGCTACTATTGCAGCTAGTGCGACAAAATTTGGTATACTGGCACTAGATGGCGTGTAGAATTCGACGATGCCATTCATTTTTATACAGGGTGTTCAGTTTTGCAGATAATCGATTTAAGTTCGATTTTTTGGTAGTCAACCTCGGTAAAATTTGTATTTTAATTGGAACATTCTTAATTATGAACACATTCTGATAAAAAAAACTCCCGAATTTTTTTTATTTTATCATAAAAAAACGCCTATGAAAAGTACCCAAATTTCATTGTTTTGTCATGCAAAATGTGTATAGCCGTGAGTCCAATTTACACACACGCAACAACCGCATGGATAGACGTCAAAACGTAAAGTGACAAGAACTGTCAAAGCAAGTTTGACTATTTTTATAGGAATTTTATTATAAATACGTAACACCACGAGGTACATTGAATCTGCGTACGTATTTGCAATAATGCTAGTTTTGTTAAAAAAATTAAATTTAGAGGTTATTAGCTGTTCGCGTACGCTGAGCTTTATTCGGCATGAATACTCTGAAAATATGTGAAACATGTTTGTTTAATTGTATAATACGACTATTCTGGGAAATAATAAAAGCGATAAAGAACAATCCCTACGAGAAGACTTAAATTTATGAACACGTCACGCCCTTGACTCGCTGCTTTACCACAGACAGAGGACTGTTGTTAGTGTTGTTTACTGTGAATATGCTGCAGAGCGCAGACGCTGAGCCCGACTGTCTCGACTGTCTCGAGACCTGATGACCAGCTGAACGATGTGTACTGTAAACTTAACCTAGAGTTACAAATAATAAAAATAATGAACAAAGCCTCTTCAACAAGTGGTAAAAATGTTTTAAAGTCTAGAAACAATCATAGATAAAAATGCAATGGATTCCTTGAGTGAAAGCTTCAGTTCCAGTATTACAAAAATATATCTGTCTATCTAAAAACTACTCCACATCAAATGTGAGTAAAATTTCGAGCCATATACCTAGGTGTGCTAAAAATTACTTTCATACAGTAAAAAGCTCGATAGAACGAGATGTGTAAGTACTAAGTATAACGATTAATGGGAACTGAAACGAAAGACGAAGAAAAATATCAGTGTACTTAGTAGGTAATTATATCTTGCATATTATTTTTCGTCTTTTTACATTGAATATGAGTTGCAGTTTCTTGTACTTATGTTTCATATTAGCTAATTCATTTCAAAGAACTATGGGGTTAAATTTATAAGAAATAGCCCAGTTATGCAAAATCTAGGATTATCTTTACCTAATTAGTTTCAGATGGAGAAGCTATTGGGGTCTTACTTTCAAGAACAGAGATGAGGAAACATATTTCAGTATTTGTAGGAGACCAGAATGAATATAAACATATTCATTTCATCTTGTGGTATGCAGAAATTAAAAATGTATACAAAAATGTTTCGTCTAACCTCTAGGTAGGAACTTAGAAAACAAAGTGCTGTTATGGAAGTAGGTTTACATACACAATTACGTTAATCATTGATTAAAAGATTCGATAAGATACTGAAGAAGCCAGATGCCAAGATTAGTTTATATTCGTGCGACAGAGAGATGGGAGACGAGGAAAATTTTGCTAGAACACATTAGACTTTACGTTTTGCTATAAATAAAAACATACCTAACTTTCTGTACTTGGTTTAATTATTTAATAAAATTAAAGTTAATGGAATGTGTAAGTTAACGAGTGAATTAAATAAAAAATATAAATAATGCAAGTATGGCGGAAATTAAAGTTTATTAAATTGTTATCGTTTGTATTTATTATACACTACAGCAAATAATCCTTGTGTTTAATAATTCTATAACAAAATTAACATGTCTAAAACATAAATATCAGTGAGAACTTAATAATCAGTTCTTAAATAAGGTAGGTATAATTATAAAAAAAAATAGATATAAGAAACTCACTTTGAAAAGTGTTCTACATTTTCAAGACTAAATGAAAGATTTTTTTCAAAAAGTAATACGTACCTACAGTGGTTTATTTTTTTTATTAGTGGCTAAATTGATTAACTTGACCCTTCATCTTCATAAAATAAAACTACAATAAAATAAAAGTACCTAAGTACTTACATACATTTAATCGATTTTATGTTAAACAGTTCTGTATTCTAATTTACAGAGCACCGTTCAATCTAAGGGATGATGGTCAAGCATGTACGATTAGGAACAAATCTTGCCATTTCATTGTTCGATACCTACCTTATTACGTTATGTTGTGTATATTGTAACAACAGTTAACTTTCAACATTTTTAAGATATTCTAACGAGATGTTTTCATACTCTACATAGAATTATGAAATTAGTTAAGTTTCTTAAATTTATTCGTTTAGAAATTTTAAAACCCACGACAACTGAATTTAATGTCTTATAGAATACTCTTCAAAGTGAGTTAGAGACTTCTTTATAATATTATCCATCATTCCATATTTAGAATTCTTTCCAAGAAAATGTCTGTGTAATATTTTTCGCTTATTCTTTCTAGTGTCTGTTTTAATGTAGGTACTAATTTGTGGCACTAAACACACATAACTGAAACATAAAAACAATAATTACAAATTATTATCTAGCTTTAAATGACTATTTGATAGGTACCTACTGGGTATAGTAGGTTCTTCCTAGCAAAACCAGTTGCTTTATTCTAGTTCTGTATCATATGAAATACAGAAATTGTAGTTCATTGTTTACTATTTTACAGATGTAGAGTTCTTCTTAAACATCTTCTTCACAAAGTGTTGAAATATGTGCACAAGAATCAATCATTTCTAGGTTATGCTTTCGTAATATTTATTTTGTCGGGCTGGGGTACCTAGGTTCAGTTCAGATGGTTCAGATTGGATCTGACTTTCAACGACAAACATGTTCACATTATAATAATAAAGTTTTAGGAATCGTTTTGCTCGAATTTATTTGTTGCTAAATAAGAAATCAATAATTACAGCAGTTGGAAAAGAGAGATATTCTTTAAGTACTTACACACTTTTGTAAATTATTTTGTGATAAAAAATACGGGTACCTAATTATTATGTACACTGTAGTAACATAAAAAAACATTTTACTGAAATTTTATTACATTATAATGGAACAATTTAAAAAGATATTTTACACAATATTCACGCTGTAACCCTAGCTGTAGCGGTAGACTGCGCCGGCACACTGCACAGCGATCCCAATGCTCCAAAAGCCTTAACTCAAGTCTAAATTTTTATCGACAAGTCTCAATAACACCATTGTGTATACGTAAATTGCATTAAATGCATTATTTAGCGTTATTTATGTAAAATAAAATACTTTATGCCATTAATATTTGACAAGTCAATGACAATTCATAGTTTTGATGTCTAGCGATGTTAGTTTCTTCTGTGTAAGTCTGGCTCAAGGCTATGCACGTTTTACATGACAAAACAATGAAATTTTGGTACTTTTTGGAGGCGTTTTTATGTTAAGATTTGAAATTTTGAATGTTTATTTATCAGAATGTATTCATTATTAAGTATATTTCAATTTAAACATAAGTTTTAGCAGGGTTGACAACCAAAAATCAAAATCAAATCGATTTCTTGGAAAATGGAACACCCTGTTTAAGAATTGATGTTATCATCTGATTCTACTCGGCATATAGTGTCTGTATACCAAATTTCGTCGCACTGGCTATGATGGTTTCTGAGATATTCGCACTGAAAGTCTTAGAGGGAACACCCGGTATATCAAACAAGAATTGAGGTAAGTACAGAAATTTAATAATAATAATAATTAATAAATAACGCCTCTCTTACTTAAGGTGGCCATATTTGTGGTCTAAAATGGTGGAATGTCGATGTAATTTTAAAGTTAGGAATTTTAAACCCCGTTAAAGTTTCTAAAAATAATTATTTTCACATTTAAAAGCAAAAGTGGGAACAATTAGCACAAACCTTTCCTAAGTTCACCCTTTGTGTATTTAGCTGCAGTCAAATAAAGTGTTAACTGTTTTGGAGAATTACAATTATCTATATCGATTTGCACGTTGTTTTGATTATTGCCTTATTTAAATATAGCGAGATCACGTAATATACAGTTATCGGTATTTTTTGAGCCACAAATAGTTTAGCTATTACTAGATAGTAACATCTGTCAAGGGTTTCAAATGTTACTGTCTTGTAGGTTATACTCTGCTACTACACGGTAACGGCGCCCATTGTGAAATAAAATCACTAGAAACTTGCTCAACTATTGTAACTAGCGTTCTCTAAGATATCTTCGAACTACTGCTACAAAATCATATTTCACTTCACGGATTTGTTTCATGATGTATTAGTTGTGGAACACCCTGTATGTTTTAAATTCATTTAAAAGCACGATTATAAATTATTATTGCTTGTGTGAGAAATAAATAGAATGGAATTACATAAATATGGGTATAAGATCTTTCCTTTTTTTGCGTAATGTGCAAGTAAAAACGAATAAAACAGAAAGTGGACTTATATTTTGTCATGCTAAATATGATAACGAAAGCTTTCTCTTTAACTGCATGCGGAATGATTTCATAAACTTACTAAAAAGTTTACCACATTGTGTAGTTGAGAATAACTATTTGAACTACATATTAATATGAAAGAATATTAGTTGGTACTCCTTTTCCGTTTTTTATACAGTAAATTTATTAATTTTTATTTTGAAGAGCACTAAATTTATACTGTTTTATACTTTACCATACATTCCCTCTGCTTTCACATTTCATCTTTAGCAAAGCATAACCTAGAAAATGTAATAACATTCTTTCTGTTTAATATATTGTAACCTGTACGTTGACTTAGCCATGAAATAATTGACGTAGAAAAACAAACTTTATTGTCACTACTTGATTACACAACAAATATAGTTCAAACAATTCACAGCTGTCAAATCTTTAGACACCACAACATATTGCAAATATTCATTGTATGAAAATTAACAATTAATTAGAATATAAGCTGAATGCTTGTTATGTATTGTGGCCCAAATGTATGCTTTATTATTAATGTATTGACTGTTAGGTAATTGTAATGAGTTTATTACATGGAAAATATAAATATATTGTATTTCAATGATAAATTCGAAACTACTTTTAAATCTGTTCTTTTTATGTATAGTTTTAGAGATTTTTTTTAAAAAAAGAATATCTAACATTTCTGTTTCCATAATATTGAAAATTAAAAAAAAAAACTAAAAACTATACTTTAGTAAGTTTCGAACTGAAGTTGTACAGATATTAAATTAGAAAATAAGAAAATTTAAATGTATCAAGTATACCTATTGAGGTCTGCCACAAATAAAGCCTAGCCCGTCTAAAACCTGCTGTTTAATGACATCAAAACCAAAAATGTCTGGTCTCTAATTACAGCTTATTAAACCTCCTCTATTCATATCAAATTTAAATGCCTTTTGAGTCTGCAATTATCTGTGAGGACTTCCACTATATGGTTTAGGTATCCTCGGCTAAGGCTCAGCAGCCACATCGTTCTTGATTTATTGAGTCTATTCAAAGTCATGAGCCTGTCTACATCCTCTATTCCTTCTTCAATTCCTTCCCAAAATCTAGTAGACCGATTTATTAAGGTTACCCTGTGCAATTCCAAGAATGGGTGTAGGCCCCTAACCAGGTGCAAAAGATCCGACATTAGCTAACTGGTCAACTTTTTCGTTGTCGGGGATTTCTTTATGGTCTAGAATCCATGCCAGCTCTACCTCCATCTGTCTAGCTAGAGACTCCAGGGAATTATTTCCACACTCCAGAACAAGGGTGGATCTGCTATCTCGTCCTCGGAAATTCTGTTCCTCTTCTTTCTCTGAAGTTCAACTCTAACATGTCTGGTGAAATGTGTGTGAAAGTCAACTGATCGATCATATTTGGTAGATACTGTATATTTTGAGTAAAACTTAACTAATTGTAACACATGATGAGGAGTTTTACTGTCAACCAATAAGAAATATTAAGTATTAAAATCGTAATTGAAAATTTACGATTTAGTAATTTATATAACATTTATAAAAAGAAGATATCTAATTATTAATACCAAAATGGAAGAGGTGGACAACAAGAGTCGAAAACTGCGGATAAAAATATTTTATTATACTTAGCAGGAGGTAGTAAGTCAGTGGCTCGAATCATTGATACGGTTCTTCGCTCACCGGCTGCTTCTTGAACTCATTTCTCCCCTTTCCGTTAATCCCCAGCTTGACAGAGGTCGGGCGGACTATAACAAATGGACTGCTGTAATATTTCATATTTGAGAATCCTCAGAGAATAATCCCTTTCCGGACGATTTTATTCCACTAAAAATATAACACTAGTACGTGATACTCCTTATATCGATTCTCGGTTTTCCCCCTTTTGTCTTCGCTCGATTAAACAAATTTATTGAATTTTTAGTGGTTGACATTTAACGCGGCGTATTTTGCGCCTCGAAATGATCACAGTTCTGGTTCTGGTGTGTTTAGATAGAGAGATCTCGAAAAACAAAATACGTTAGAACAAAAGTAAACATATAAAATTAATAATATGTTTATTCATTGTTACTATTTGAATTTTTCTCAATAATATCTAAAAAGCGTTTGCCAGACACGCATTTGTTGCTATCCTAATCCCACATTTCAACAACTATTTTCACATACCTACTCACGAATTAAAGTGAACAACTTTATATTTAGTACCTACTAAGTTTATATTATAATACAATTAGGTATAAATATATAACAATTAGATTATTTATTTAAATTAAATATTTTTTAAATTTTATTGAATTTTTGAAAATTGATATCTCGAATATTCGCATTCTCTGTACGAAATCATTTTCAGTTTTTTTTAATATTTCAGCAACGACTGCAGCTATCTTGAACCTGTTTGGTTTATCTTAAGCCGTTGTTATACGCAAATTTTCAACGAATTTCATAGGTGTTTGTGTAGGTTTCAGTTTCATCTGTTATATTTTGTCATAAAATATCAATCATTTTACATGCCAACTGCACATTGAGAATATTGCATACAATAATGTAAACATTACCACATCCCGCAGAGTTATTTTAAAAAAACTATTAACTTGTGTAAATTATTAAGCATTTTTCATGATGTAAGGAATACAGTGGCTAAACTAATATGAACCTCTGAGAGAGTAGATACTGGGTGGATTGTTTTGTGCATCTTTAGATCGATTCTTTGTCCTTGAAACGAGAGCCTTAATAGCCATCAAAAAGCTTAACTTTTTTCTAATTAGAGTCACCGTTTATAGGTTATGGTTTTCGAGATGTTAATGATGAGCCATGAAAAACGGACCACTCTGTATGTAATACTAATTAAGTTTACAACAATATTTATATTTCCAGTTAAATTTAAAAAATATATATATTTAATGAGTTCTGTACCTAAATATGTTGGTTAGATCGTTTTTCTCGTTACTTATTCTTTTTACTTCGTTATCTTTGAATTTTGTAACGATTTGAAGGCAAAAGATATTCACGTCAAAATAATACGAGTTGTCAAAATAAACTATAAACACGTAACTCAAAAGTGGGTGAAATGTTAGCCAAATATCTGTAATTTGGAATTTTACAACCCACATCCTTTCAGATTATTTTTTACTAATCTCCCTTTAAAATAGACAGTTATTGGACGCAGTATTTAGGTTCCCCTTATGTTGACATTTATGCATGCGCATATGTGCTGTTTGATTAAGGTAGCAGTAATAAGGATAGTTTTTGGCCATATTTATGCATGATTAACGTAACGTTGAACAACTGCTTATTTGCTAGATCGAGTCGTTCGACCGTAATCAATCATACCCGTTGTGATATCCTTCTAACCTAAAATAAAATGTATTTCACTGTTTTAATTAGTTTCCGTTGCATATTTGAAGAAAAATGAAATGACGTTTACTTAACTTGTAGTTATCAAAATATTGTCTTATACTCTTTTTCTGATTCACCATTAAATTGGCAAAACAATGAGAGATAAACAAAAGGATAAGGGGATCCCATCCGACATCCAATAACTATATTTTTGTGGAGAAAATAAAGGTAAGAAGTTTTTAAATAAAGTCGTACCAAATACTATTCGGCACTACAGTACAGTCCTGGATTTATAATAACCTCTAATATTTTAGAAACAATTGGTGATGAAGATTGAGAATCTAAATATTCGAGGAAAGTTAGTTCAGTGGCCATCTTGAATTTGTCATAAAAACATTTTGTTCAGTCTCACGGAGTATAGTAGCATTTTTCACCCGAAGACGCCTCCCCGAGACCACGTCCTTGACAATCCTACCCTCTTCCAAGAACCCATCCCGTGGCAAAGACAAACGAGATACCTAGGCGTGACGATGGACCAGCGACTTACTTGGAAAGCCCATATCACGGAGACGGTAGCGCGCGGAAAAATCACCAGGGCGAGGCTTTATCCCTTACTCAAGGGTGATAACACCCTTAGTCTAAGGAATAAGTGCACGCTAATCAAGGTGGTGCTTCAAGCGCAGCTAACGTACGGCTCCGCGGCATGGAGCTACGCGGCAAAAAGCCACATAAAGACTACAGGCCGTGGAAAACATAGCCTTACGCACAGCCGTCGCTGCGCCTTGCTATTGCTATTTCAGAAACAAAGACATAAAACGAGACCTAGACTACACCGACCTAACACATACCATACACACACACGCACAAAAAACCATTAACAAAGCCACAGACCACGACAACCCCCTGCTTAGGCAAGCCGTCGACTACGCCCCCGCCCCGACAGACAAACACAAACGTCCAAAACACCAATTCCTTGACCTTCCTCCCTGACAAAACCCTATCCTTACCTAGCGCTCGCATCTCCCGAACCGTAACAGGCTCGGGAAGAAGAGCCACTCACAAAAACCCACTCTCAACAAAGACCACCTCCGGGGGTTTAGGACGGCCGGCGAAGAAAGAACCTAGAAGACAAGAAGAGCGCCAGAAGAGGCCCCCCTGCCGGCGGGGGTCTGCCAGGGCAGGAGGAGGTTCTTCGAGCCGCCAGCATCGGCCGCAACAGCGGTCGAGGCTGACCGGAGAAGGGAACCCACCTCTACGAGGCCGCCCAGGTCTACAGAGATGGTGAAGAATAAAGAGCGATAATACCGCTCGATCCTAATCCATACAAGGCCAACGTTCGCCAATAAAATAACGGCGGTATAGTAGCATTTAAAAAAAAAATGGTTTAGCTGAAAAGAAATGCAAATTCGTAGTGAACTAACTAAAATGTTATGTCTTCTTGTCAAACACACAACGCAGAAAATTTAAACAATTGTTTCCGTAGAAGCACATTTATCTTTCAGTGCATCAAAATCTAGTTATAGAAGATGTTTATAAAATAGTATTTAAATGTCTAAATGCTTCTAAATTTAACTAATTAAAAATAATTTACAGTGCATAAAGACGCAAATGATACCTGGTAATATATCATATGCTAAAACCTGATACAATATTTTTCCTGAATATAGTAACTTGCAGATTAAGAAAGGATTTATATTTCATTTTACGGGGTTATGAATTGAAATCGTCGTAGAATTAAAATTATTCCACTCTAGTAACTTCTCTGCTTATTATGAATCTGCTCAAATAGCAAATAAGTATATTAAATCGAAATTATTTTTCATAGAAAGATGGTTGACCATTCATATCAAATTATTCTTCATCTGTTTTATATGGAGGTAGGCAGTGCATCATTATTTCAACACCGCATGAATATAACGGGAAATAATTACTTTAGTGAGAAATCTGAAGCTTAATTTAAAGTTACATAAACGTAATTACACAAATGTCATTGTTCTAGTATATGTACACAGCAAAATGTTTGTAGTAGGTATGCTCTAAACTCTCATCCCATTTCACATAATTGAATTAGAAATTAGTGAAATAATAGGAAACCTTGTATTATTCTGTATAGGATGTATCAAAATAAAGGATAAGAAAATTCGATATTAGATAAGGTCGTCTAAACAACTTATATCTATAACTATATGACGCCAAATATATGTATAAAGATAAAGTTTAAAATTATTAAATGATTAAATCTACTCCATGGACTAGTACCCCGACCGGCACCGAATTACACCTGTATGAACAGCCAAGAACCCTGGTCGGTCACCCCACCAGAAATAGACCGGTTTCGGACTTGTTAGCCCTCATCAGTATGCCATAGGTGAGACGACCGACAATTATTGAACTGGCTGTTCCTTCATATGTATGTTCACATATAAACTGAGTGCAGGCCTGCAGTATCACTTATAGATTTAATGGCTCGTTGCCCAGGGCGATAGTACCTGCTGTAATGTAGGTCGCTTCCTGCAAGTCGAGCCGCTTAGGCCGAGCAGGATATCTCACCTCCCCTATTAAATGATTGGTGAAAATTTATAAATTTTATTCAGATTGAAGTTTCCTCTATGACGAGCACTTAATAAATTTGGGATATGCAACCCAAACTTAAAATAATAAATCTTACGCCACTGGTTACAGAAAACCCTTAACCTTGATCTTGATTTACTTATACTTTCGGGATTCAGATTCTAAAAATTAAAAGTGTTATGAGTGTATTATTGAAAACAAAATAGAGGTAAGAAACTTCATACTAGAGTCCTTTTACATCGTATTTAAGATCTTTGAATAAAAGATATTAAAACGCCCCTCATTCAAAAATAATAAATTTTCTGAGTTAGTCTAGCAATTATTTTGTTAATAATAAATTACTTTGGAAACAAAAACGTAACATAAAACAATATATAAGGGGGAAGTTGTATGAATTTTATATTGGTTTAAAATGTATTATAGATAACTTTTCAAACAGAATATGTCTGGCCACCGGCAAAACCACGTAACCGAAACCGTGATATCATTGGTGTGATGTTACAAGCCGTTTATCGCGGTTTGTTTCTGTAGATGCAGGCGTTTGTTTCTTGTATTTTTGCGTTTTTGTAGTATTTGTGAGTCATAGATACATAGTGTAAATACTGTGCAGGTAATGCGATAATTATTAGTGGTTATGTGGTGAACTTACGGTATTGTTAAACGTAACGTATTCCTTTGTTTACAATATAGATACACTCATAATAATAACGGCGACAATGCTGTTGGCAAGCAGATAGAAGGTTTTACTTGAGATATTTATAAAATTGTGCCATCTGATTCACATTAAACTACTTTTTAATTTGCAAAATAATAAGTAAATAAGTATATTTAATATTTATTAATTTTTTAAAATTAATTTAATAAATTTGTATTGCTATTTAGTACTGATTTCATTTCTCCTTAAATATTGTTAAAAACTTAATTATTTATTACATTTGTTTAATATATTTTCAGAATAAGGTAATTTAATGTAGTGAAGTAGTAGCAAAATTGTCTAAATGCCTCAAATAACATTCTACATCACGTAAATGGTAGGAGCAAATACAGAACTTGTTATTTGGAATCGGAATGAAGTACTGACTACAAGAAATGAGAAAAAATGTAAGTTTGCTTTACCATTGATTTGTTGTTAATATTTTCAGTATGTTTATGGGGCTGACGGTAGCCGAGCGGTCAAGGCGGTGACGAGCAGTCGCTGCCAGGGCAAGCACGAGCGGCCGGAAGTTGGTTCAAATCCAACACGGGGCAGGAATTTTTCTGTCCTACCCATGGATGTTTGTGATTGTAAAGGTGGAGGGTAGTATAAGTTAGTAAATAAAAAGGGTCAAATATGGCCTAATTACCAGTAAGCTTGATTACCTTTTTACCTTTCAGTATGTTTCGTCATTGTAAGAACAGGAAATATAACTGTAAAAAAGATCTGACACAATAAATACACCTATATAAATAGTAATTCCATTTAACCGTCACTTCAGTGCTTCAGCTAAACGTATTAGGTATTCCAAGAAAAACATGTAAATTTTATGACCCTAAATTATTCACTACCACTCTGAAAGCAAATGATATATGTGGGTTTTCTATTAAAGATAGCGTGACAGTTGAAAAAGCGCCAAATATAATTAATAAATGTACTTCTTTCTTTGTAATACAAGACGTAAAAGAGCTTTTATAATACTCAAACGTACTTACATAAATAATGAAGGGTTGTTCAAATTTAATTAGTAGCAATGTAAGTTAATGCACGGGGAAAAATGTTATTGCAAAAGGGATGGGAAATAATTTTCATTAAGCGACCTATGATCAAAACTATCATATTTTCTATATGAAAATTTAATAAAATATTGAATAATTATGATAATTTTGTGTCCATTACTTTGATAGTGTTTATTAATTAAATGGAAAACTATCCATTTAATAATTATGTTATAGATTTCTAAGACAAATAATAATAATGTTTAATTTAAGTAAACTGTAAAATCGTTTTGTGTGGCTAGATGACGTCGACATTTTTGTATTTGTTGCAGTTTACATTATTTATTCGTATGTTTAAATCCGTCCGTTATGTGTACCAGCAGTTTTACTCGCATGTCAAGTGTTTTTAACACTGTCTGATTTAAGGATTTTCCTCGTTCAACAAAAATCCAGAATGGTACAAATGCAACTTGTTACGAATAATATTGCTTTATTTTCTAAAATGCACCCATTACTACACAGAAGTATACCAGTATTTGAGCGTCATAAAATAACAAACGTCGTAACAACTACCACTATGTACTTCAAGATTCACTACTCGTCGAAGACAATATAAAACTTCACAATGTACCTAGATTGTCTACGTAAATACGATTTAGAATGTAGGACTGGCATTACACAAAATCTATTATATTAAAGTAATGAAACTGGTTATACAGGGTGTCTGGAATATAGGAGCCAATACTGAAAGGGTTTCTGAAGAAACTCTTATGAAAAAAATGTCTAAAGCCGATAGTTTTTCTACAAATACATTAAAAATATCATAAAATGCATGAGTTACAAATCACTGTAATTTATGATGTAAGCAATAGAAGATTTCCTAAATTCGGACAATTTTTAACGTGCAGCAACATTGTAATTTATTAGCTGTCGACGTCAGATACCTCACCTGCTGAAAGCTAATAAGCTCGAAACTGGTAAATGTCTGGTGACTTTAGGATTTTCAGGTGTAATTCAATGCTGGTCGGGGCATTAGCCCGCAGAGTAGTTGTTTCCTGGAATTCCGTGTTTGCTATGATATGACATGTTAATTTTCGGCTAAACTGGATAAAATTGTCTGGTTATGAGATATTTCTATGCTGAACGTTTTCCGTAAGCAAAGGCAGTTATTTTGAACACGCATTCCAACTATTCCAAACTTTATTCTGTGTTGTGAGAAAAGGTCTAAGAAAACCATTCACGGCAAGTATGATTAAAGGGTGTAGGTCTGCGATGTTGTCACATATTCTAGACCTGTTTGCTTTTATAACTCTAATACCGTCGATCAAAGAAAAAAGTAAATTACGCTTTATTTACTGCAATTTATCATGTAACAATATACATGCACTCATATACCGGACACTCTGTATATCATCAACACAAACGTCAGTTCTACTTGGCACTAATATCGTTATACATATGGAATATATTGTGCATTAGCAAGTTTATTATCCTTAAATTAATTTTAGTGATTTAACTAACAAACAACATTTTAAATCGCGGATTTACCTTATATGTTTCATTATTAATGCTCATTCTCTACTTGTCTGTCGCTCTTTCGTTTTGTGCGAAAATTCCGTCAGCTTTGACGGTTGGATAATCCGAGAATATAAGGTGTTTTTATTCTCTAATGCCTCAGGCATCGTACCTAGGATTTATGTGGATTCAGAGGGTTTCCTACTAATAATCACAATCATACGTGATGCGTGGCGCACTGCGGTGATATACGGGGAAGAAATTGTTTCTTCAATCACTGTCAGTCGCTATAAAGAGTAAGTTTTATAAATATATGCGAACGAGGCATTCGTGGGTACTAAATTTGATTCGAGAAAGACCTGAACTTTCTACATCATTTTTTCTTTTCCAATTATTGTACTTTACCTTGGTCTGTTATACAGAGGCAGGATATTGGAAAAATGATAAAAAAATGGGCCACATGTAGCGCTTAATCAAATAAAAAGAGTTGCCATAAACTTGGGTCCTAAAATACTTCGTTTCTGAGATAGATAATGAGGTTTGCGAAAATTTTGACGTAACTGACGACTGTTGACTTAATTAAATTAATGTATTTGGGATATTCAATCAATCCATTTGATTTACTAGACTTGCAAGAGAATACAAGACTTGATTTTGCAAGATAAGACAAGACTATATCAAGTTTTGCTAGATTTTTTGTCTCAGCTAATACTGATTAGCAGTTGTATAATAAAATTGCAAAATAATTTTTAAACTGTTTATTTCAAAAAGAAAAGTATATAGACGTATAATTTTAAATACACACAGCATCTAAGGTCTTGGACCCCCCCTGTATATAAAATGATCCGATTAAACCTAGTGATTTTTTTTAATGTGGTAAAAAAGTACATGTACTTAGGGAACAAAAAAGACAATACAAAATTGCAGACTGCAGAACCTTTACTTTATTACCAATGTTTTTACAAATCTGGTCAGTTTGGCAGTGCATTCAGCCAAGTGTTCCTTTGAATTTTTGTACATTATAATGCCAGGACGTGAAATTTCTGCGTTTATTCGAGCAAGAATGACTGCTTTACATAATGCACGATATTATAATCATCAGCTGATATCGAACATGTTGGGCATTCCTAGATCATTTGTTGTACGAATAGTACACAAATATGAAGAATTTGATACAGTGGAAAATAGACCACGTAGTGGACATCCTCGAGTATCTAATCAAAGGAAAGATCGGTATTTGCTTCAGCTCTCAAGGCCCACTTTCAAGATACGTTTTGCCGTGTTATACTTACTATTAGAAGACGACTCCACAACACAAATTTACATGCTACAAGACCATTACGGGTCCCCACTCTACTTCCAAGGCATTGTGCTGGTGCTGTTCGTTTCCAGTGGGCGCGAGAGCAAAGGGGTTCGCATTTACGTCAGTTGCGGTGAGTCTTATTTACAGACGAAAACAGAATTGGGCTGGTTACTGATGACAATCGACAAATAGTCTGTAGAGAACCAGGTCGTCAACAGCGACTTTATTTTCCCCGTGATGTTGCTCCGCATGAAGGGAGTACCGTAATGTTTTGGGGTGGAATAATGTTTAACCGCCGCACCCCATTAATTAGCATACCACAGAATATAACCAGTCAAATTTACATCAAACACGTTATTACGCCTATTATCTACCCCCTACGTAATGAGTTAGGTGAAAATTTTGTGTTTATGGACGACAACGCTCGACCACATCGCACAAGAAGGGTTCAAGAGACACTCGAGGCAGGACATATTAATAGATTAGATTGGCCATCCAACTATCCTGACATGAATCCTATTGAGAACATGTGGGATTTCGTTGCTCAAGCTATTCATAATCATATTCCTCGACCTCAGAATGCAGATGAGTTAGTCGTGGTGGCAGAAGAGAAATGGAACAATATTCCGCAAGAGATCGTTAACCGCTTGATTATCTCAATGCACAGACGTGTCAATATGCTATTGGAATGTGGTGGAGGTCATACCGACTATTAGTCAAGTAGAGAACTTGCTTTGGTTACTTCTTTTTGATTTAATAAATTTTGTCAAAAATGTCACACATTTGCTGGTTTTTAATTTTCTAAGTACTCAGTTTATCGAACATATTCTTTTGAAAAAAAAAAGATTCAGAAAACAATATACTTTTATAAATGTATTTGGTTTTTCTGTCAAAATGATTTCTTTAACAAGAATGAGGGGGAGTCCAATACTTTTGACGTTGTGTGTATTATCTAATCATATACCAGAAAATTAAGTGGCGTAGAAATTTGTCTCTTCTTTATTCTTCAGAAAATTTAAAATTTCTATAAATTTTCATTTTGCAACAAAAAATGTAATAATCCGAAAGTTACTATTTTTATCACTTTTCAACATCCTGAATATTTTGTTTCTATTATTAAACAAATATTCAGTTTTTGTTTACATAGAAGGAAAAAGTAATAAGTTTACATGTATCATTTTGTAGTGACTAGTAGCAATTTCTTGTTCAAAGGTATACATTACATTACATGCAACTTCGTTTTTTGATTAATTGCCATCAAAATTTAAATAATTGGAAACGAAAAAATGCAATATTGCTTTTACAGTATTGATATTAAAATAATATTTATATTTAATTATTATGTTATTATGAATGAGATTAAATACAGATGAGTTAGAAAAATTAAGTATTAAGATAAGTTCTGCTAGATTTCAGACTAATTGCCTTCTTTGGATTACTTTTATTCTCGTTAGCAAGTTTACCACTAAGAATATAAAATAGCATTTAAACAGTTGCATAAGGCACAATTATTTTCGAAACTACTGTTAAGGTAGAACATTAAATGTTTGCAACTGCAATTTTATGTAAAATTACAAAGCAGGTAAAGAATATAGATGATTTTTTTAATATGGGGTATTTCAAAAGGATGTAGTAATGTTGATGATAGAACATTGAAAAATAAGATTAATAAACATATTCCCTGGCCATTGATATTTGAGATACAGAGCGTGTAAAATAATTATAAAAGACAATTTTTGGATGTAGTTTTTTTTTAAAGAACGACATGTTTCGTTAACCGGTATATTTTTTGGTAGTGCGAACACGCTGGTGTTACTAATTTTTTTTATACAAAGTAGGAAGGGTGCTAGTTGCTAGCTTTCCCGCTAACATTTTATTCTCTAACTTTTTTTAAGTTGGGTTTTTCCCATTCATAGTTTCGTGACATTATGTAAAGTTTTAATTTACACAAAAAGGTGCTCTAAGTAAAAATATTGTAAAGTCAACTAGGCGATATCTGTAACAGTGCTTATTTATCAAGTGTGTATATGTCAAACTCCGAACGCTTCCACTGATGTCATATTTTGTATAAGAAAAATTCCAGTGAGCTGTTTATTTTTTAGTTTGAATAGTACATTATTCTTTATTCGAATATTGCAAGCTCTATGTTTTTAACACACTAATAATAATGGAAACATATACCAGCAGTGCAGATGTTGACATTTGGAGGAATGTTTGAAGAGTGCTGTAGCAGTAGATAGATGTTATTTCGAAAATTTACGTGAGACGCAGCTGGCAAATAAAAAACATTTTTAGTAATAAAAAAGAGTTGTCGAGAAACTGGTAATATTAAACATAAAAAAATAATTCCACTAGATCTAAATCGACTGGAACTGATCAAAAAGATCAAGATATTTTAGATTTGGTATCTGAAGATCCAACCAGTAGCGTAACAAAAATTTCTCTACAGATAATTAGGACAATTTCAAAATAACAATAATTGCGTCTATACCATTACAGAAAAGAATAAGAACTTTTACGAAGCATCTAACAGCAGCAGAATTCTTAATACATTTTTTACTGTATTAGAAAGGTATTTTAAACTAATATAAATCAATTCTCCTACAATTCCTATCAATGAAGTCACATGTATGCTCTCTCATACCAAACATCTAGGTATGTTAATAAACAATTTCATAGACAAAGCTCTATTTAATAATTATCTAAAATAGTAATTAACCTAACTAAATTTACTAAGCTGGTTTAATGAAAACATTCTGTAAATATCTAAGTTTAATTTTGAAACTGTGGGAACTCGAAAATTCAACCACAATAGATGAGATCAGACTTATTTCTGCATTTTTAGGATTACTTCTTCAGGTGGCCTTCTTTAATTTGAGTCAAATATATAACTATAAAAATTGTTATACCAATAAATTAAAATTATTTGGAATTCAATATCAGCAATGTCAAAAGTGACGTTAACCTACCAATCAATTTTAAATTAGACATGACATTTATCTATTTATTTATCCAAAATTGTTTTATCCTATATGTAATCGTTTTTTTATATATTTTTAGGTATTAACATATTAACAGAAATAGGTCATCTATTGTGGTTGAATTTTCAAGTTCCCACAGTTTCAAAAGTGAATTTAGGTATTTAATTAAACAAGGTTAGTAAATTTTAAGGAGATTACAATATTCACTAAAAGAACAAATTGCTATTCAAATCAGATAATAAAAAATGTACTGTAATTTATGTTATGATAAAATGTCAGCTGAAATGCTAGCAACTTCTATTTTGTGAACACTAATAACACCAGTGTGTTCGGCACCACCAAAATCGTACCTGTGTCAAATTTGGATTAAATGTTATTCTTTAAAAATATTACATACAAAATTTGATTTTCTTAAATTATCTGTTCTGTATATCAAAAATAGTAGGTTTGGGATATATGTTTATTAAGCAAACCCCACTTATTTTTCAAGGTTTTCAATATCGCCATGTCTTCTTGAAGCAGCCTGTATGTAAAAGAATTTGTTTATAAAAATAAGATATAGAATTAGTTTTATTCAACTCATTAAAATATCAAACATGCAACTAAAGGGCTGCACACGATTGTTATAAGAAGTATTTTTTCAGTTATTCCTTTTTTATTAGAGAAATTTTACTTGAAATGTTCAGTTCATTCAGCGGCATTTTTGTTTACATAACAAAAACTTCTGACTGGTTTAGTTCGACTTGCCTTACCACGAGAAATTTCTAAAATAAATATCGCCAGTATTTTTACAGGAAATAAGGAATTTTTACGCTAGATACTGCTTTCAATTACGACGGTAAAATGTTCATTGTTATAAAGTTATGTCTCTTTTATTAAATTAATGTCTATCGTTAAAGGCGGTTTTGTATTAACATAATGTTATATCCACTTTTTATATGATTTTTTTTCAAGTACTAAGTACCATCATTAAAAGATTGTATTATTATTTTACTCTAATCTCTCAGTAGGTAACTTCAGCCAAATTACTTTTATTGTATTTTGTCATATTTTTCGGAAACTGGTCGGTGACATGTAAAAGGTATTTTCCTGTAGACATACTTTGTATTTTAATTTTCTTCACGGAAATGTTTTTAAAAATAGAAGATATACTTGACTTTGAAAACATGCGCAGTAAGAGTGCTATTTTACATTCGTCTTTATGTCTACGAGTAGTGTTCCTATGCTTTAGTTCTATCTTTCCAGATGTTATGTTATGATCCTGGTTAAGAATAATTTTGTGCCAAACAAATTACAAGACATGGATATATTTGAAAAACTGGAAGGTATACACTGTTCAAATTATTTATTTTTTGTAACTGTTAGTTAGAAAATGTTAGTGATATCTATTGAGAGACAAAACAACAAAACTATAAATAGATAAACCAGAATATTGTTTGATTTTTATTTAAGAATGTACAAATTCCAGTTAGTTCAATAACAATGCTAATATTTTTTCCATGGGCATATGATTTCATATTTTATCGATTTTTAGAAAATGTACTTAATTTTTTTTTAACTAAAGAGTAACTAATTGCTACATCATTCTTATACCTTATGCAGCAAATTTAATATTTGGTTTTCACGTTTTACCTTAAAGTTTCTGGTACTTAGCAGTTGAAACAGTTGTTCTTACCTGAAACAAAAAAAGCAGACATTAATATTAAGGTAGGTAATATAAACATATTCTTAAAAGTATTAATACTTTCAAAATATATTTAAACTAATATGTTCTGTGTATGGAAGAAGCAAATACATTCTAAACTGTTTTTATTCGCATGTCCTTTCTAGAATTGCGAGTTTCTACCTCTGCATGTTTTAATTTTTAACATTGTTTAAAAATATGAAACTTTAATATTTATATTAATTATATTGACAATTTGTAGATCTTTGTCACATTTTCTAGTAATAATTAACCTCAACATCAATAGTTTAAGAAAATATGTATTTGTAGATAGTACACATAAAATAAAGCAAAAACATGCCATTTATGAGTTTTATTTAAAAAATGCAGTTGACAACAGATTATTGCAATTAATGTAAAATTATTATTCTAATTTAATATTTATACTGTTTCTCTATCGTAGAGGGCTTTATTATAAAATGCAAAATTACTGGCCTGCCAACTGTAATCTATAGAACAAAGTAAAATTTTGTATGAGTTCAGAACTTTTTTAGTTAGTACCTACTAAATTTTAAATTAACTCAATTTACTACTCAAACAAGTTCATAATGTAACGGCAAATATCACAAATATAAATATGTAAATATAGTTTCTCAGCATCGCAAATATATTAGTATTAGTAGCACAGTTTATTATACAGTTCGTCGAGTGAAGGTTCCAGAGGGTGTGGCTAAAGCGCGGCTAAATGCGCAATGAACACCAATGAAATTCATATGTACACGACAAAGTGGAAAAAATTATATTTCTTGACCAATCACCGTGCCCCTTGAGCGCGCGAATGTGCGCGGCTAAATGCGCAGTCGTCTTTCGGTCGTCTAAAAAAACGAAATCTGGGACCTCGACATCAAAGGAGCCGACGTGAAGACGCCGGACTGTATATAGACTGTGTTAGTAGTAGCAAACTGATGTAAAAATAAGTATTTATTATTTAAAATAATATTTATATTTAACACTAAAATTACAGAAAAACTATTATAATTTAATAGAATCAGTCTTTCTTAAAACCCATCAATTGTTTATAAACGTTGGAATAGTAAATATATTTTATTCACAATCACGTTATAATCAGACTTATATCCGCACATATATGAACTGTTTATGCCGGTAACGGACGGTGAGCTATAATATATATCTGATATATTATAAAAATATCACTTGTGATTAAAATGCATAGAACGCAACGCATTGGCGCTATACTATAATATATTTATATCTATGCAGTTTACTTGTCCGTAGGAATGTATCTCATTGCAAGGATATATATTGGGTTTGTTCCAACAACAGCAAGAATCAATTCTGAACCGTCCAGAACTAGTCAGTCAGTTCAGTTGTTAAGGTACTCTGGGCGAATAAGACATAAGACGGTGTTGGTCAAACATTTCTGATAGTTCTGAACCAGTTCTCAACGGCTGTTGGAACAGACCTATTATCGCTTGCCGTCCGTTACCGGCTTTAAAGTGATACTTTATCCACTAGTAAAATAATGAAAAAATAATAAATCTATAATAAATCAAATTTAATTAATTTATTTATTAACATTAACATTTATAGTAATACACATTTGGATCGGTCAGTGGTCGCGCGGTTTAAGGTGTCAGTATTTGAATCGAGGTGACTAGGTCACTGTGGGTTCGACCCCCGCAGCGGGTATACCGTATATAAGCTATCTTCGTGGAGAGATTGGCACCCTCTCTGCGGATATGGTAGGGTGGAAGAATGTTGGCTTGGGTCAATGTGAGAGATTGATGCCGGTTGATATTTGACTATCCCACTAATTAATGAGGTTTTCCAGGTGTCCCTCATTCCTGCACTGAATGGTGGTTACGGCCTACCAACGTAAGTAGTTCCTGGGCGTAAATGCGGCCTGCTTAATAATAATATGCCACCCCCTCTCCCGCAGAAGTCTTTGACTTCTGGGCTAATCCTCGTGATTAGAATGAGGGGTAGAGATATGATATTATATTATTATTATTATTTCGTTTTTTGTTTTATCACATTTAACTTCTTTTCCGTTAATAACAACCCTTGTAGCATTGTTGTCATCATTTTCGGAACGTATAACATCTGCCGAAGTTTGTGAAGAATTTACACAAGTTACAGATGTCTCTTCTTGTACGGAACATCTATATTTTCCTTGGATTTTCCTTGCAATATCAAGTTTGTGTTTCATGAAGTACTAAGAAATATTAAATAATTAATATTTTTTAATTAAATTCCAATAATTCTGACCACAAATATGATTGTGATGTGATTATGGATAAACCGTTTTATTGCATTCGTATTTTAATTGCCTTTTATCCAATTAAGAACATTCTTGCGTGGATAAAATGCCACTTAAACACTTATAAACACTTATATAATAAATAACTACTATTTATTTCAATTTCATGCAAAATACAGCAAAGTATTAAATTGTAAGGTAAATTAAAAAACACCTACAAAAATTACTATAATAAATATATTTTAAAAACACCCGAAAACCAATAAAAAAATCTATAAAATCACATGTCAAAAGCTTATTTTAATTAAACTCCATGAATTAATTTGTATGGTAGTAACAAATTTAAAAACACCTAAACATAAAAATATTGTTTTAATAAATCCTCATGTATTACTTTGTATGGTAGTAATAACATATCTAACTCAATTTTCTAAATTTGCAAATAGGAAATTTATTTATTAGTTACTATGTAGTTATTAGTTGCTTTCGGTAACTATTTTATAACTCTCCAACTACTCCCAGTATTAAATAAAAATAAATTGCAAAAGACATGGACCATTGAATAAATACTAATTTTATAAAAACTTCATGAATCATGCACTATTATTCAAGTCGACAACCTCAAATAGTTTCGTGGGTCAAAGAATTCAAAGCTATTTCTTGTTATCGCGGCATACAACGTGGATGAACTAGCCCACGCGGCTGACAAGTTTCCAGATCATCTATGGCGTACATCAGTACTACATATCAAAATATACCATATTATGTGTACTACGGATAGAGGAGGGCAGTGAACAAAAGAAGTTAGCGCTTTGGGCGCTAAAATTATAGAGACGCAAAATTGTCTGCAATTTATTTTATGCTTAGTTTTATAATTTGGTTGAGCTTGAGCCGCAATTCGAGTATACCCTGAACTGGACTCTCTTCTTCTATCTCCAGGGGGGGTTTATTTAGAAGTATACTCGTGTTGTCACTATGAATTCGGTATTAAATATTTCAAAGTTTACAAATGTTCCTTCAAAATACAAATCTACCTACTCATTGGCCATAAAATCACGGGCTCATTAGATTAAAAGAGAAATCAACACTCCTTAATCTAAGACTAGGTTGGCTTTAACAGAAGGTCCATTCTTTCAGTTTTTATCTTCTAATATACCTAGGTTCTGATATACCTCATTTCATGTGGTAAATATAATTCCGGAATGTAAAACAATTATTCCACCAGAAAGTTTTCGCGCGAGCAATTCGAATCTCGTTTGTATTATTGCTTGGAGGGGAACGGTGCTCATTTTGAACACTTAATAAAATAATTAATAGTTTTATTACTTCAACCTTATTTTTGATTTTTTTAATTCTTTTTAATCAAATCCAGTTTGGTAAGACTTAATAGCTTTTAAGGGTGATTTTCAAAAAGAGCCGTTCAAAAATGCATGCACAATAATTGTGTATTGTGAATAAATAATTATGAATACAATTATAGTATTTAGGAAGATTTTAGCTACCCATTGATATATCATAAAAGTGTTCCCATTTATTTTTTTTGGGGGGTTTGGGATGAGAGGGTGAGTTGGCCCCTCAAAAATAAAGATTTACCTGTTTTTGTAAATTTTTTATATCGCAGTCGTTATCAAGATTTCGCCTTGGGTGTACGTACATATGTGTTACTTGTATTAGAAAAATAGATATGGGTTTATAAGCGTGATGCATCTGCATATGAACCTAAATCATGTAACCTTGCAGTAGAACATCGCCATATGATTGCGATAAAACGTAAAGCTAACTTGTAGATATTTCATTGATGATGACGATTGCAATTAAACTTCTAGAAGCGTGGCTCTAACCCATTAAAATTTCACATTATTATAAAACTCCGGTTAATTAACTACTCCGCAAACATTTACATCGAGTTCGACATCGTAAAACGCTCTCGAGTTCACAAGCATGGTTGCACGTATTGAAAACTTGGTGGTCGAACGATATGTTTGCATTTGACCGGGCACATTTTCGTTTTATGTATGCTCAGCGGGTATTCGATAAGAAATTTATCGGATTGCTTTTGGTTATTATAATCTGATCGCAACAATAGCGATCTATGCATTATGTCCACATCCTCATGTGTGCTATAACGGTAAGGAACGGGAGTGGTTAATGGAGAGCTGCAAAATATATTACTTTAGTTAATACTTAAGGCAAAAATGGAAAAAAAAATTGTATACTCATAATCGGTCAGTGGTCGCGCGGTTTAAGGCGTTAGTACTTGAATCGAGGTGACTAGACGGAGTTGGTTCGGGCCCAGCTGCTGGTAGACCGTATATAAGCTATATTCGTGGAGAGGATTGGCACCCTCTCTGCGGGTATGGTAGGGTGGAATAATGTTAGCTTGGGTCAATGTGAGAGATTGATGCCGGTTGATATTTGACTACCCCCCTAATTAATGAGGTTTTCCAGGTTTTCCTCATTCCTGCACTGAATAGTGGTTAGGGCCTACCAACGTCAGTCGTTCCTGGGCGCAAATGCGGCCTGCTTAATAATAATATGCCGCCCCCTCTCCCGCACAAGTCTCCGACTTCTGGGCTAATCCCTGTGATTAGAATGAGGGGTAGAGATATTATTTTCCAAGCGTTATAGAGAAAGACGCATTTGTCTTTCAGATGAGTAGTAAAACCATTTTTAAGATACTATACAGCGCAGCAACATACAATGTTGCCATCACCATCAAGTTGTTAAAGACAAATATAAAGTGGGAGTAAATAAAGCAAGTACTGATTTGTAAGCTATTAATTAAAAACTGTTCTTAAACAATAAGGTAAGAAAGGATTATTATTTCTGCAGTAAATATATAAAAGGTGTATTCGTGAAGTCAAGCCTAAACTCGATAAATGTTGAAATATTTCTCTTTAGTTCATCCTTTATTTTTAGTTTATGATTTATTCAACAAAATTTGACAATATACTAAAGTTGAGAAAGCACTATGGCATCAGTTTAAGGCTGGAAACAAAATTTCAAACTGGATATTAAATAAATATCCACATTTAGTGAAAGCTAAAATAAAATTTAAAATGGAGTTTAAAATGGACAGTGATTTCTATACGACTGGGCTACACTGAAAAAAATGTGTCTGTAATTTCACATAACTTTACGTTAGCAATTTGTGACCAGTGTAAAGGTATGTAAAATTACATAATAATTTCGTAAATGAAATAAGTACACTGTAATGTTACAGAAATAAACATGGATAAAATTCCATATTGTTATGTGTATTATGCTAAATTCCATCGTAAATGATTTTACTATTATGCTAAATTTTATCGTAAATTTCCGTCATTATAATTTGTATTGATTTATACATGGTACTTTTAGGTAGGATTGTAAAATATAGATATGTTATTTTACCGAGTAGATAATTTAAATTTTCTTATATTTTATATACCCTTACCTTTACAACTAACATTGAAACATAATGCATTGAGAAAAGTTTTTTAACAACTTATATTATTTCACAGATATGAACTGAATACTGAATATCAATGTTTAAAAAATTGAACAATATGCACGTGTTAAAAAAATGTATATACCACAGTATAGCTAGACCAGTAGGGACAGCTAACGAATTTATGAATGAAATCCGCCAGTCGAATTCTTTGACCTTGTTGTTTGAAGTAAAGATAGCATCACTCCCACTTGGGAGTGAGGCTCTCTTCACTATTGTTTACGGCGTGATTTACATTATAACCTGTGATTGTCAAAATTTAAATTGTAACTGTGGTACTCAAAATGTAATATAATTTTGATAATTTGTAATAAATGATATTGGTTTTATAAGCTATGTATAAACAGTAAATTTAATGTAAATAGTTTAAATAATGAAAAAATATAAATAGAAGTTGGTGTGACCTTATTTTACATTTTTTGTTTTTAATTTACATATATTCATTATTTGTAATTAATATTACTGTTATTTACCAGCAGTTTTTTACCCAATTTTATTATAGTTTCCGCAAATATAAGTTTACATTTTCTAGATTTATATATTTCTTCGAGTCACCAGAAATTCAAATAGACGACCTATTGCAAATATAAACATATGCAAATTTGTGAAATACGTGTAATTTTAAAAAATAATACAACAAATTATTGTTTAAATTAGCAAAAACACCAGATGTGTGAAATAAATTGTTATGATGATTATTTAAATTCCTCGAGCTAATAAATTAGGAATATATATAGTATTATCCGTATTACGTAAAAGTTTTAAAATAAATTTCTTGAAAGAGGTTCATTATTAATAATTTCACAAGCGTATGAAAATTTTGAAGACAATAAATAAAACAGAGATGTTCCCATCTGGAATTATGACATTTAATAAAATACAATTTATATAAACATTTTATTTCATTAACGAAAAAAATGGCATAAGCTATGGCGAATGTACATTTATATTTAAAATTGAACATGCTCAATTATTTCCTACTTATAAACAAAAGTAACTTGGTTGAACAATTCCTGGGCTGGTTGCCATGTTGTCGCTTTAGGTTTTTTGACTTTTCAAGAGACATATGTTCGCTTCAGAAGCAATTCTGCATTGGCTCACGTAGAAATTATATAGGAGTTGGTGAGATAAATTTTCCTCCTTGTCTGCCTGATGCTACCAAAAACAATTCTCAAGACCATTCAAATTTCCACATTTTACTGTGATGGTTCTGAAAAAATACATTCTTATATACACAAAATCAAAAATTTTCTAAATATGTATTTCTATATGTTCAAACACAGATAACTATTTTAAAATAAATGTTAAATATTTTACCTGCCACTATCGTCAGAAAATATTATAAGGTAAGCATTTGCGGTAAGTCTTTTTCTTTTATGATCTTTGAACATTTCTTGTGGAAAATGCTAAGTACATATTCGAAAATTATATGTTTTTATCCAAAAGATCTCTCTTACATTTAACCGCCCACTCCTTCGCTCTAAAACAACAATAATTTCATGTTAATACTTTTTACATGAATTTCAATCAAAAAATGTAATCAATTTTACAAACACAAAATATAAGAAAGGAATACTGTTTGCAAATTGCAATAAGTATGTAATGCTGGTTAAAAATAATATTCCTCCGTTAAAAATTTTATACACTACCACAAAAAATAAAACATGGAAAATAATAAGGAATATTTTATGTTCTTAATTTATTATAATGATAATTCTATATAATGATTGTAAACTTACCTTCTGTTGTCTTTTGGGAATCTAAAAAACCATGTGTATAATTTCCAGCATTGTTTATTCAACTTCCTACTACACAATAACCTCATCAATCATCATACTATATTGCACTTTTTTGTACCTTGGTCCGGTTCTTCTGATGCATTCATAATTATTTTTTTTAGAAATATAACAAAATAGAAACATTTAAGACTGGATCTATATTTTATGATCTGTGACTGGATCGCAACTCAAATAGGTTAAGAAGTAGAATATCACAAAACGAAAAGTGGTCATACTACAAAACGTAAACCAAAACGAGTGCGTAAATGTTATGAATGAATTCTGAAAATGGCTTGGCGCGAAAGTGCAGCTGTCCTTACTGGTCTTTCTATACTGTGGTATATACCAAAAAGCTCATCAATCAATTCAAATATTTTCATGTTGTTTAAGCTGAATAGTGTAATAGAAACCAATTTAAAAATGTATTATATTATTTTTGTAGCCATATGGAGAATGTGTTAACAGATGAAGTTGAAAAGAGGAAAAAGTTTTTAATTTTAATGTCATGGAAAAAAGTCTGGTTGTTAAAATATACAAATGTAAAGGATTAAGCTAGTCAATATAATATGCATGCTCTTACTAACAAATTATTAGAAATACAGTAGATTTTATTATGAGAATTCAATAATAAATACACTATGCCAGTCACCTTTTTATTTTAAGGTCGCCGTATTTCTCGCCGCAAAATGGCCATATTTGTTGTATTTTTTAGGTACTGAAATCTCGAAAAATAAAACACGTAGAGCAAAAGTAATATCAAAAATAAAATTATTGATGTTTTGGTTATCCACTTTTACTATTTAAATTCTTCTCTAATAATATAATAACTTTTAGAATGCATTTGTATGACACACATTATTTCGCTATTCTAACCCCACATTTTAACAATTATTTTCACATACTTATAAACAAAAGTGAACAATCTTATATGCAGATCTATGTAAGTTTATGTTATAACAATGTTTACATCTA
Organism: Monochamus saltuarius; assembly: GCA_025584915.1. Taxonomy (NCBI): domain Eukaryota; kingdom Metazoa; phylum Arthropoda; class Insecta; order Coleoptera; family Cerambycidae; genus Monochamus; species Monochamus saltuarius. Next base: position 45,265,274 of record CM046721.1, on the reverse strand, counting down.
TAGTTGAATTTAAAAACACGTATTTTGAAAGATTTCAGTACCTAAAAGTGTGTTGGATAGATCGCTTTCTGATGTTATATATTGATTTCACTTCGGTATCTTTGAATATCCGTAGGTGGCATGAGATAACATTCTTGTTATTTACTGAACTCTCTACTATTCAGTTCTTAAATTTCTAAAATTACTTGTATTTGTCGAAAACACTATTTCAAGAATACGGCGCCCTTAAGATCTTTTTAGAGGAATTTGTCCATCCATCTTCTAAATGTAAATTATTCATCCCCTGTAAAAGTTTATTGTTTCCCCATCATCTAAAAATGTATTGCAATGTAGGTATTTCATTCGCATTAGAAAAGACGTTGAATATTTTCGGCGAAAGTACTCCATAATTATTCGTGAAACATCAGTGTAGATATACGTATAAAAATGTATAAAAATAAATATGTTTAGCTCGAATTTTAGTTACAGTAAATTTATAATTAACGTAACTATAACTAATGTTAATATCTGTTGTAAGCAACTACTAATTTTATTATCATAAAGATAAAATATGTTGTTTGAAATGAATGTTGTATGGTTTAGAGACACATGTAGTCGCCTAGTTTTGATGCAAACATTTACACAATAATAATAATAATATCTCTACCCCTCATTCTAATCACAGGGATTAACCCAGAAGTCGGAGACTTGTGCGGGAGAGGGGGCGGCATATTATTATTAAGCAGGCCACGTTTGCGCCCAGGAACGACTTACGTTGGTAGGCCCTAACCACTATTCAGTGCAGGAATGAGGGAAACCTGGAAAACCTCATTAATTAGGGGGTATCTACCGTTTCATTTTCTACGATATTTATGAAATGCATAATACTTAAATTAACACAATTAACAAAATAACTGTTTTCCGATTATCCGACCAAAAAGTCCTTATTAATGAACCGTATATGTATTGGTATATGTACAGAAATCACATGAAAACTTCTGTAAAATTTCATAATAAATTTAGTAAAAGTAAATAGTTCCATTGTAGTACATTTTATCACCACACTATTTCTGAAATTTCCTAATTATATTATTATAAACACATACACTTGATTATTCCTTAATATATAATGTAAATTAAAATTTTCCAGTAAATATTATGTAAAAAGATCATAACAAATCATGGAAATTTCCACCCATTTTTATCAGTGTACATTTTTCAGCGTATTTATTTTAGAACGAGACTCGCAAATAATGTGGATGGATCATCAGTAGTTTTAACTTTTTTGTTATTATTTATTCGTGTATCTTCAGTATGCTTAAAAATTCGCAGCTGTCATAAGATAATATTTCTGTGATGTGCTAAGCTTTATATAGTTTAGTCACTAAATATTTAAAATCATTTGCTCTGTAGTCCCTGTAGTCCCCATTAATGCCCTGTATAAGTACGTTCCTTACGTAAGCTCATACTCCTTTAAAACATATTCCTATATTCAATTCGGTACAGTAATCTGAAATGTACGAAGACTGAAGTGTTATCACTCTGGATATCTTATAGCGATTTCAGAATTCTGAGCGCATATTCGTAAATAGTAGGTACTTCAGACACATCTTAAGATCTATAGCCACAAGAAGCATCAGACTCCTACCGAGAAAAACTCCTCTTGCTATCCAGATTCTGGAATCGTCTCGACAATATTGCATCGAGAAGTACAGTCGCTGCAACATAAAGGTTGCCAATCTAACAGGTGTACTACATTTAAACGGGTGAGCCGATGGACTATTATTATGAATTTTGGGAGGCCTCAATGATTAAGTTGTGTCACTATGTATCAATAATTGTTTCTGTCTAGACACATGTGATAAGCGGTTAAGCCATCATAATTTAGGTAAAGTATGATACTGATTTTTTACTGAAAACCTTCATGTTATGGCGACTGTACATAGGGTTTTGGAACTTGAAACGTTGTTATCTTTATTGAAATTATCCCTCCTTTGACCCTTAACTATTTAAATGAATCTATGTATTATCATCATCCATCTCTTCTATCTATGTATTTAAAAATAGTATGTTTGGTCTTGACTTTGAATCTACAGTAGCTCGTGACGTCTTCAGTAGACTTGGTCAAACAGGCTCGTCTTCCAAATCAGGAGTTTTATTGTTGGTATTTCTACTAGAACCTATACGGCTATCACACAGGCCGTTCTGTATGCACACATAATACTTAATAGAATCTTCTTTTGCACACCTTCTAGCACAGATTTATATTTTTTATTGAACATTTTATTTATCATGCCAGTGAATCACAAAATAATCCACCAATTATCTGTTTTGTGCTATAGATTTATCTACTGCTTATTGCTTCCATCCTACGTTCCCTTTGCTCACGTTAGTTTTAATATGCTCCCCAAATTTGCCTTGGGGTCCATTGACTTTTAAATACTTACATTATTTTCTGCAAACCTATCTATACTCCATCAAGATGAAAAATATTATTTCTATGCCCTTATGCCCTTTCAGTACAATAGTTTAGTTTTTCGGAGAGCAAGTGAATTTCCGTTTCTGCAACCTCTCAATATTATCATTTTACGGAAGCATAATACAATTCTCTAATAATATGTCTCTCAAATTAATTATCTCTGTATTATTAAATTTTTTATGTTCCCATATATTAAAAATTTACCCAACTATTTAATTGTGTTCAGGTGTTTTGATATTTTCTTGAAAATTGTCACAATAAATTTGCATCTAAAAAATATATTACAGTTTCGATTCCTTACAACTAATGTTGACTAAACATTTCTACGCACTTATTTTACTCTTACTACACTAATCCAGGTATGTGAAAATGAATCATGACTTAAATGGTGTAAGACATATCCTTAAAAATAAATTATAGTATGAAATATTTATTTTGAAACATGAAAATTCATTTTTAATTTCTAATTATGTATGCTGCTAATATAAAAGCCAAAAGTGTCTTAACTCAGGAGTTAGGAATTGATTTTCTTTTAATGCAGCGTCAGTGCATTTCTTAATCTTAATGAGACCAACTGTCGGAAATATTATATACAAAAAATTAGAAAAGAAGTAGACTTAGGTAGGATGTTTAAAAAAGGGAATTTAAATAAAATATACCTAAAGTAAAATTTATTTTTGGTATATTTCATTTAATATTAATTTTTGACAAAAAAATTAAAAAAACATTTAATGTTTCTTCATTTTTTTGTATATTAAATGCTCATTTATTGCTACTGGGTACACTGAGTTAAATGATAAATAAAAGTGAATATTTCCGGAAATTTCGACAAATGGTGCGATAAGTGACTGGGGATAATTCATCATACAACTAGTCAGCAGAGTATGTGTCACCGGTATGAATTTGATAAATCTATATTTTATGCCTGTTTTCTTTATCGGGAAGTGTGGGAGTAATGAAAAATGATTAAATAATGCAAGAAGCTTCCATTTTCCGGAGATCGCTCTATTAAATTATACTCAATCATTTAAATTACCCAAATCTGAACTGAAGCTTAATACTGCTAAAACAGCACTTAACAGATCTTAATTTTTTACACAGTAAGCGCCTTAATATACGAAATTGAAAATATGATGACAAAGTACAGTGCCTTCCATTTTCAATGTCATGATTACTTTTTTCAGAGAATTATTCTTGTTTAAAACAGATTTTCAATGTAGGTTTCTGAACTACAGCCAAAAAATTAACACTGCCAATTTGAGAGACAAATTATAATAAATTAAGTATTAGATTTTTTGGCTGCAAATCTAACACTAAATAAAAACATATCGAAAATCTGTGTAACATGCTTTTTCTCAGAAAACATAAACGTTTGCGAATACTATCTTTGATATAATAACCGTGGCATTCTAAGCAATAATTGAGGAAATCTCGAATGACACTGAATATAAAATACCCTGTATAATTCATTTCGAAAACATAATAAAAATCATATCTCAATTCATTCGAGTCGAAGACTTGTGTGACAGTGCAAGTGGCATATTACTATTCAGTAGGCCACATTTAGACCCAGGAACTTGATTAAACAATTAATAATCATTGTTATTAGTTTTTAATTAATTACCTTTCACTCACTAACATAGCGCACATAATCTGCGATTCTTACTTAAGATAAATTTTTGAACAGCATGAATTATACAGGGTGAGTCAGTCATAATGTCATTAATTTTAAGAGGAGATAGGGAATAATGAGTATAATGCGAATACGTGATTAGAAAAAAATCTAAATGCATATTTACGCCGAAAAAAAAATTTTCAAATCATTATTTAAACCCCCGTTTCAGACTGTCACTGACCGGTCACAGCCTTGGTCGGTTACAGCTCACAGTTCAACTCGATATCGACCTGATGCAATGTTGTCAAGTTGTAATATTTTTTTATATAGTAGACCTACCCACCTAGGTTTTAGACATCACAAATAAACGGTTGTACTGACTATTTTAGAATATAATTTTTTCTTGCTCAGTTCAACTTCAGCCAATAATAATTTAAAATGTTAATACCCAATAAAATCAAATAATAATAATCAAATAATTCTATAAAAATTGCAAGTAACGCGGTCCACTCAGGTTTTCCCGTAGAAAATACGGCCCAATCAAACGATACCCGTACACTCGCGTGTCGATTTTTCTCTGAGCAAATGTAGCTGTTATGATTGCAACAAAACTCCAACGTGTCTAATAATAAACTGAGTAATAAACCATTTACGTACATTACATAAAAAACCTATACCCAAATGGGTAAATTATTGAGAAGCTGAAAAGTGTTTCGTGTTTAAATACTAGTACTTTATAAAAAACCATCGTGTTGACGACAGAAAACTGTCCAAGACCGAAATGGCACGCCGCTAATCTAAGTTATCGAGAGTTAATCTTGACCTTGACCTACCGTATTATTAGGTCAATAACCTAGTTACCTAGTTTTTGTACTGTTATTTAACGACAAGGAGTAAAACTATTTTTTAATCTAGATACATGAATCAATTTTCCTTAAATATTGATTTATTTGTTAATAAAAACAAATGTAGATAATAAATAAATGTTTTCGAATGTTAAGTTATTACAGTTTAATAATTTTGATATTACGTTTTCACTACATTTTACAAATAAATATGAATTTTTAGTATTACTCGTAAGTACAATTAACCGCACACATAACCAGATGTACAATTTGTAGTTACGTACATCTAGCCTAGAAATGTATTGTTTTTTTAGTAGTATGATACTAACCAGTTTACAGCCCACATTTTAAGTAAAACTGCATTTATCCGTCCATAGCACTTTATTAATAAAATTCAGTCGCATTTCGTAAACATTCTCCGTATAACACTACCATTTCCACATATTCGGAATTTGTAAAATTATGCGTTGTAAATTTACGCCAAATACGTGAGGTTAGACCGAAATAAACAAACTACTGCTTAGTGCTTACTGCGTGTATTCCTCCATCCCTCCTCCAAATGTGTGGCATGATCTACAAATTCGAGGGGGAAGAAATGCGGGAAATGCAGAGTGGTAAATGGAGGTAAATTTGAATAACACGCTGATGTGTTAGACGATATTATGTATGTAAATGTGGCATCCATGGTTAATATGGCAAGTCTGTGGCGTTAGATTTTCGTCGGGTGCGCCATCAGAAAGTTCGTAGCGTACCAGGAGCGTCGTGTTACTGATTTTTATAGAGTGATTTGTTTATTTTTTTAAAGGTCGAGTAAACATTTTTTTTTTCGATTTTCTGCCTTTATTAGGCCTCCCGAATACGTGGTTAAAATTAATGACATTATGACTGACTCACCCTGTATACAGAGACACGGAGCGTTCTACATAGCAGTAAACACTATTGAAAGCTATCGACCTCTATCGCGTTCAGTGGAAACGATATGGTGCAAACATGAAATTCTAGGAAACAACTACTCTGCGGGCGTACGCCTCGACCAGCATTAAATTACACTTGAAAAACCTATAGCAACCAGTCAAAGTTATACGTCAGAAAGATTACCAGGTTTCCCTCATTCCTGCACTGAATGGTGGTTAGAGCCAACCCACGTAAGTCGTTCCTGGGCGCAAATGCGGCCTGCATAATAATAATATGCCGCCCCATCTCCCGCACAAGTCTCCGACTTCTGGGCTGATCCTCGTGATTAGATTGAGGTGTAGAGATATTATTATTATTATCATTATCATGCGTCTATTATCTATATTCTTATATAATTACAAAATATTAAAAAAAAATTTATCTATAATTGTATGAATACTAGGTACGGTGGAAGTCAGCTTAAACTCGCCAGTTATATGTTTCATTCTTTTCTAGCGCCATTTGTTATACACGGTGCTAGAAAAGGACAAAACATGCAAGTGGTGACTTTAAGCTGACCACCATTGTACGTATATGAATATTTCTGTCTATCAAGACAACATTTCTTGTTTTGGGTTTGTCTTTTATATTTTGAATGGTGAAAATTGAATGACAGGTAGGTATCATATTAGTTTTTGTTAGAACTATGCCTGTAGAGCCTATAAAAGTGCTAGATAGTGCGCAATAAAGTTTGTAAACATATACATCTTTTCTATCTATGCCAATATTTAATTTGAATAAAGTTGTTTCATTGTTTTCTTTTTAGTGTGGTTTTAAATAAATGTCCCCTTGAAAACAAAGCGTTTATGGACACATATTTGTACGACATTTTCTTCGTACTTGATCAATCCCCTATTAAGGTTAATCCAACAAATTTAAATAATACATATTATTATATTTTAATTACACCCCCTTACTATTCGGGTATTTGCTTGATATAGCAGTCCTTCTAGTTCTTGGATAGCTGCCACTAAGTTTAAAGTCTACATTTCGTCGCCTGATAACCAGACTATCCTATGTCCATGCTATTCTGAAATCGACATTTTTATATGAAATTGTTCTACATTCCAAGCGCTATGCGCCAATATATTCTAAATACACATTAGTAATTTTGTATAATCAAAAGGATTATTTTATTTTATGCCCATGAAGACCTTGTTAAAGTTTGAATCATAGTATTCCAAGGTCAAGCGACCAATAAGTTTACAGTATTATAGTCGTATGTAGGAATAAATCAATATTTTGCGTTGTGAACAGAGCGAATAAACAGACTTTGAGGTGTTTAATACTTAAAACATAATAATTGGTGAATCGAAAGGAATCGATTTCTATGCCCTTTGAGAACTCAGGATTACAATATCAGCGATCAGTGTCATGAAAATGTTGACGGTAATATTTAATAGTAAATTCAAGTTAAAGCTTTTGGTACAGGTCCGAGGACTAGTATGAAAGATATATATGTTCTTGATTCATGTTTGATGTTAAAGCCAAGATAAAGAGTTGATATCAAAAAAAAAATAAAAGCAAAGAATACTTTAAATTGCTCCCAAGAGTCAACAAAACAATCAGAAGGTGGTTTTTGCAAGAAACTATTTATTTTTTCAAAATAAACATTATTCTAGTACCGGTTTCATTAATTACTCTACCTTGAAATAAAATTCTGGACATAGATATAAGGCAATTGCAAAAGTTTTTAATTTATTCTATGTCCAAGACTGTTTTATGTAATTTATTTTTTTCACACAGTGCCTTGTGAAAAACATTATTTATTATTTTAACACTAAAATAGCCAAAGAAAGTTTTAAATATGCTCTGTAAAATTTAATAAAATTGACATAGAACAGTGTGGTTGTCAGACACCATATATTTTCAATTCTTTTTGATTTTGTTTCGCATTCAGATCTTGAAGAGCCCTAGCTAGAATCCTTTCAGAAAAATGTTGTTCTTTTTCTTTGTGTGCTTTGAAAGTATGTCGCAAGGTTATCTACGGTTAGATACACTCTGTACACTCTGCTTAAACTAAATAAGTAGTACACAATATAATTTTATATACAATTTAAATAAGTAAGGACTCAGAGATTATCAAAAATACAATAATTTGTCATCCTTCGCACTGCAATATTTCACTCGCGGTGATTTCATGTTTTTTATTAGTTTGGTAATAAAACCCCGCAGCATGTTACACATCTTAATGACTTTTTAAGTTTAGCCAGCGAATTTGGAACAGACGATATGGCTGCGTTGGAGTAATGGCGGAACAAAAGTTGTCCTTCCTGCGCTCACTGTGATGGTTGGTCAAAGTCAACGACCTGACCCTGGCAATCATGATCATTAGCACCGCAACATCAGGCAGCGAAAGACTGAGTTTTGCTTTTTGTTTCTAAATCGACACACTTATCAGTTCTAATTCGATATACTGGCGAAGCTTGTTTTAAGATCACCTATCCAAAAGCCAGAGGCAAGGAGTTATTTTATCTCGTTCTACCTAGCTTAAATATTTTTTATGGATAAATTTCATTAAAGTATTGACATATATATACAGGTTTACCAGTGAGCTCCCTTTTATTTTTAAGGCATTCTTAATTTATAGTAATTTACCATATGCAAAAATGCACCGTTGGGGCGTTAGGGGGCGCCAACGTTTTTAAAACAATGTTGAACAATTAAAATAAAATTTAGTGTAGGAAAATAATATTGTAAATGCTTTTTCTTGATGCAATTAATATTAATTACCGACTTAAATTGGATATCTCAGTTTAAAAATATAAATTTTTTGTGCATTTTCTGGTTGCCACAATTTTTCTTTCAGGTAAAAGCTAAATTTTTTAAAGCAAATTCTGTCGCAAAAAATTCCACATTTTATTTTTTATCTTAAGTAGGAGTACATTTTCTAGTTCAGTTTTCTAAAAAAAAAATTCAGATATTTTCCATTTAAAGTGGTTGAAATTTTGAAGGGGATATGATAGACCCAGTAATACTGTAAGAGAACCTTTAAAAAAATTCAGCTTTTCCAGAAATAAAGTTTTCATTTTTTTATCAGATAATACACAAAAAAATATGTTCAATATGTTACATTTGTTCAAGTACCAAGAAAAGCCAATATATTTTAAATTTCATTTTAATCGCCTTTACCGTTTTATAACCGATTAGGTACCAATATTGTTTCAAAAACTTTAGCGCCCCATAACGGTGCATCCTTGCACATAGGTGAATAAGCATAAATCGTCGCAATTTGACCTTAAGGTATATCTATTTCAAGGACACTCAGTATACAGGATTAACTATGGCTAAGTACAAAAATTTTAACCACCTGCTCATGGAGGTCTCAAAGACAATAAAAAATTTTTTTTGGAATTATAGCTCAATGTTTAAAAAATGGAGCAAAACCCTCTTTTCCTACGGCAAGTCGGCGCCTATAATAATCAATCATCGTCCGAGATGGCTAGATATGTCAACTACCGTGCGGTCGTTTTTAGCAGAATTGTCTAGTGTAGAAACGATGAAAATAAACATTTTTATTAGTATTTTGTATTCGTTCTTCGTTCCTTCGCTGCACACTGTCAAGACTTACATTTTCACTCATTACAGATCTGTCAGAATTATCCACTAACATATCCCACATAAAATACTTTATTTAATTACTATAAAACATTTAAAATTAGTCACTTAACTGTTATAAAATAACATAAACCAGAATACTGCATTGCTAGTTGCATACTCTCCAAATATCAAAGAAAATGCGAAGTTATATTTTAAGGATCTAAGAAACATTTTTACAGAACACTGTAAACATCTTGGGATGTTATAGTTTAAAATATTACTATTGTATGTAAACATCGTCGATTACTGTTAATATTGTCGCTATTATTAGTCAGACAGAATTTAATTCCCCAACAACACAAGTTTAAAAAATTATCGTTGTGAAGTGCACCTTGCGCTAGTGACCTACAGGTGTCGTCTGGGGATGTCAAAAAATATTGTATATGGGTACGGTACTATGATTAGTTTGAAATAATTTTTCACTACTTTCTTTTCGCAAATTTAATTTTTCACGTATTTTTTGTGTATTTACAGACATGTCGTATTCAAATGCCTTGATGACGGCCGCGTAATACTAGAGACGTTTTCCGAGTACACAAAATATTATGCTGAATACTTTTTGAACAACTGTTATAATGCCTTGGCGGTAAACGTGTGGCAGTGTTTTTATATATTTGTATACATTTGCGTATAGTTTTTGTTATCCATTGTGTTTTTACCGACGTAAGTAATCGACCTGGTCATGATCGCAGCACCAAGTAGGTACCCCGCTTTAAACAAAAAGAACGGTCGATGCAAGTACAAAAATCTTTGCAAGTTTTAATTTAAACAAGTAAGAAAACAGAAAATGATACAACATTCTTAAAATCTATCCTAGAAATACATATTAGTAAGGTAGGTGCTGCCTCCCTGTACCCGTGATTCTCATTAAATCATTAAATAATCTACATTTTGTAAATATTTTTTTTTCTTTCAAAGCGGCGTAAACTGATACACATGTCAACGCGGTGACCTCTTACTACGTTTGACACCGTTGACTTTGGCAGAATATACCTAACGTCGCGGCTGACAGAAAATCAGTGACGGTGATAAATAATAATTTAATAGTTTTGAAAAACAAATATTTTTGCTTTATAAATGTTTCGAAATTTTTTCATAGATAATTCCGTTAATTCTTATTTTTTCCTATCCCCTCTTAAAATATTTGTACAAGTCATAGTTATCCCTGTATATGCAAATCAATAACAGACATAAAATTGGGGATATTTTATAGAAAAAAAAATAATAATAATAAAAATAGAAAGGCCCTCGTAGAGAAATAATTTAACTTGCCAGTATTATTCATTCATTTTGGATCGGTCAGTGATCGCGCGGTTTAAGGCGTCAGTACTTGAATCGAGGTAACTAGATCGCTATGTGGTTCGACCCCCGCAGCCGGTAGACCGTTTATAAGATATATTCGTGGAGAGATTTGCACCTTCTCTGCGGATATGGTAGGATGGAAGAATGTTGGCTTGGGTCAATGTGTACTGGTTGACATTTGACTACCCCCCTAATTAATGAGGTTTTCCAGGTTTCCCTCATTCCTGCACTGATAGTGGTTAGGGCCTACCAACGTAAGTCGTTCCTGGGCGCAAATGCGGCCTGCTTAATAATAATATGCCGCCCCCTCTCCCGCATAAATCTTCGAATTCTGGGCTAATCCTCGTGATTAAAATGAGGGGTAGAGATATTATTATTATTTATATGTGTTCTCTTTTCTTTAACAGTAATCAATATTATCAACTTTAAAAAAAAAATAACTTGATGTGAAAATTAAAACCACGTTAACCTTTACTAAATAAAATAACACAAATTTAGTTGTGACGTTTAAAATTACTGTAAAGTAATGCAAAGTAAAGTATTTTTAATGGAAATGGATGCATAACATAAATACAGGGTGATTCAGTCATAATATCATTAATTTTAAGAGAATGCGAAAAAATTAGTATAATACTATATTTCAAACTATTATTTAAACCTCCTTTTCAAATTGTCACTGACCGCTGGCGGCAATTCAACTCGGTGTCGGCTTGACGCGACGTTGCAAAATATAAATATTTTCCTACTTATTGTAATATCTATGTTATAAATTATTTTTTTAAATGTGCAATTAACATATTAAGTTTCAATAAAAAAATATTTAATGTTGAAATTACAAAACTCCAATGGATACACCGTTCACATTTCATTACATAAATAGTGAAATAAAATCCAATACTAACTAGCTTAAATTATTAAGAGATGCTGGTTTTTTGAGAGAGGTTTTTTTGTATTTAAATACAGATAGTAATAAAAAAACTCGTGTCAACAAAAAACAGACCGAGACCTAATCAGTGATCAACAATCCGGCAATCCGAGTCTTGACCTACCGTATTTAGGTCAATAATCTTGTTTTTAATGTCTACTCTATAACAAGCGCTAAAGAGCTATAACACCGCTAACTATTAATATAAACAAACAATAATTAAATTTGCATTTTTACAAACACTCTATGTAATCAATAGAACATTATGTGAATTTTATAATAAATGCCAACTGCAGTAATCAGATCAGATAGGCTGTAATCGTCACACTCGGCATAACTAAAAAGTTGGCAATTCAAATTCCCGTTTAATACTTTACCGGCGGAATAAGTCGAACATCGCTCGGGTCCCTTTTCCTATGCAGACGAGCCCGCCGTCGACTGCCTCTGGAACAGAGGCACGCGACCCGACTTATCTCCTTTCTTCATCCATCAGTCGTTATTTTCGCGTAGTAAAGATTAGTGAATTTCGTGTGTTTGTGTTTCCAGTGCAGTTATTAAAGTTGGGTAAGTTTATCTAAAATTATTTACGGTATAAAATTTTGCGGAGCTTTTGAACGTTACGAGGGCATGATGAATGAATTTTATGTCAGAACTTGACAAACTGCTTAATGAAAATTCAACAATGTTTAAAGGTGGCTCAAAGAATATACAAAATGCATACATTTTAAATTGCAGACAAGAAATTTGTCTATCACTTCCGAACAGAAACATGCTGTTATTATATGTATGTCGTCCTGAGTGGCAACGGTGTGGGACTTCTATATAGCTTCAATAGGGCATCTGCACGTGACGTCACGATTTTCAAGGTCGTTGTTTGGAGGATAAACGTATAACCTTATATTTATTCCAATTTATTATTAAATATTTGAGTGTTATTTGTATTATAAAATGCCTAATTATTGTATGGTAGTAAACTGTGGCAGTAATTCTGCAAGGGACAATGTTAGTTTCTTCTGAATTCGACAGACATAAATAATTTAATCAGTTAGCATCTGAGAGGCGAAAGGCTTGAATGAATAGTTTAAAAAGAGCTGACCTTACAGAGTCCAAAATTAAATTTGGAAGAAAATATTCAAAACATAAAAGAGCAAAAATTAGGTATACATTTATTATACTATAGGGAAACTTGCAAATTTGCACGAGCAAAAGAATCCAGATTTGATCCCCACTGTGAATATGAGTTATACATCTGGTACTTCATCAAAAGAATCAAGAAGAGATAGATATGAGGCGAAAAATATTAAATGAAGAAAAAGAGGTTTGAAAAAATAAATCATATCAATTTTTCGTGGCTGTGCAAACGCCACAGCAGCATATGTATTGATTGTATTTAGTGGCAACCTATTTCAGGACTAAATTTTTATTTATTATTATTCTGTGGATACCTACTTTTGGAAAACTTTGTTTAAAACTGGCACATATTTCTGCTATTTACGAATTCAAATGTTTTCAGTAATATTTTTTTTGTGAAAGAATATTTTATATAAAATCTTGTAGAATGAATACCATATCGGAGTACCATTTTTTAGTTATAAATAAATATTTCTTTTGTAGGTAATTTAGATTATTTGAAATGAAACTGTTTTAGCATGTTGTATATGCATACCTATATACATAATATGCGTACATTTTCGATGAGAAAAATTACTTATTTTCTAAGCCTTTAATATGCTTTAAGGGCGCCGTATTCTTGAAATAGTGTTTACAAATACAAGTAATTTATTTAAGAACTGAATAATATAGAATTTAGCAAATAACAAGAATGTTATCTCATGCCACCTGCGAATATTTAAATGTACCAAGTAAAATCAATACATAACGTCAGAAAACGATCTATCCAGCAAATTTTTAGGTACCTACTGAAATCTTTCAAAACACGTATTTTTTTAAATAAATGTAAGTAACATAAACTTACATAGTTCTGCATATAAGATTGTTCACGTTTGTTGATAAGTATCTGAAAATAATTGTTAAAATGTGGGGTTAGAATAGCGAAATAATGTGTATCATACAATAAATGCTTTTTAAAAGTTATTATATTATTTGAGGAGAGTTTAAACAGTAAATGTGGATAAACAAAACATCAGTAATTTTATTTTTGATATTACTTTTGCTCTACTTGTTTTATTTTTCGAGATTTCAGTACCTAAAAAACCACAAATTTGATGTAGGTGTATAAGCACTTTTATTATATAACAAATAATTTACAGTATTTGGATATAAAGTTTTAGGAAAATCTTCTTCATTATCAGATTGAATGTGTATGGATCTATTCCAATTTCACTTATTTTATGTCTATATCCATCAGCACTTTCAGCATCTATGACTTTCAGTGTATAATAATATTCACTATACATGATTATATAAATAAAGGAATATTGTAGCCACAAAAAAACGAAAAATAATAACAACAATAAACTATAACCAGAACACAACCACTTAAGGTAACGTGAAAACATATAATAAATAAATAGTAATAAATACGTTTGAGGTTATGATCGCTGTTTGTTTATCCTCCAAGCCAGTAGCCACGCCTATTTTGATCACGTGCCGCAGATGCTCTATACTCGTACGCGTCATCAGAAAATTTGTGACGTATCAGGAGCGTCGTCTTACCGATTGTTATGGGGTTTATCTTTCTGTATTTATGAGGTCTTCTGAATACGTAATTAAAATTAATGACTGAATTAGCCTGTATAGATATAATATACATATAGAATATTTTTTTATAACATTAAGTAGATGTTATATTAATTACTCAATTTTTATCCATACATTTTCAATGGGACGTATTATTAATCATCTCAGTATGTGATATAAAAAAGTTATTCTTCAAAAGCGAAAATACGAACTTTTAGTTCCTTTTAAATGTGACGGCTTAATTTATTCAACAGTGTTTAAAGCAAATTTGTTTTTCACAAGCTATTTTCATTTTCTGCAATAGACAAGCAAACACGCACGATTTTGGTTTAAATTTATTAAAGTTTTCCACGTCTCTTTCAGTACACAACTTCGTTAAAAGCAAAGTCTCAAACTGATCTGTCTTTACCCGTATCGCATGGTATAGCCTTAGGTCTATTCGCATTGCCTCACATTTTGGGTATACGCTTCAACTTAATTTTAAAATGTTATAATGTTACACAGAGCGAGCCAAAAATCAGGAGTTCTACTCATTAGTGCTTACATAACACGTACTGAATACTACCTATACATACGTAAAAAAATATTAAAATTAAAAGAAAAAAATTAATTAAGTAGGTACACAATTTAGTTGTTTTTCACTTTTATAATTTTTTAGACTATTTTTTATATTAGATATTGTTAAAATAATTTGGCAGAAGCTAATGCTTTAATTGCACAACATGCATAAATATGTTTCTCTTATATTAGAAACAAATTAAAATTAATTTGACACTAAGAAACTTATATTTATTTCAAATATTTTTCAGTTCATTAATTTCAGCCATCAGAAATACTAGTTCTGGAATAATCCACAACATACTTTGTGACAGTGTAGCTTATTTTATTTTACTTAATACAGGGTGTTCGGAATATGAGTGTCTTAATTTTGCCATATGATAAGTTGTACTAAACAAAACATATTTGACTTAACAATTTTTTTTCTCTGACCAACGGTAACAGAATTATGACATCAAACGGGTCTTGAATATGTGACAACGTCGCTCAAGTGCTATATTAGGATTGTTAAGAATTATACATAATAATTATAAATAGGTACACCTAGGTACTTACTGTGAATGATTCTCTTAGAGCTGTTCTCAAACACAGAATAATAGTTACAAGTGTTTAAAATGACTTCTGTTTCTTCCAAGAAGCGTTTACCGTACAAACATCTCGTAGCCAGAGACTTTTGCCTAGATTCGCTGACCATTAACATGTCATGCAACTGGTTATAGTTACTATACATTGTTCCATGTTTGTTTATGTACACTCACAAATACCAAAGAAAAACCTAATATTAATTTTAGGTTATCACCAGCAGCCTAACACTGCAATGTTCTCGAACTTTATAAGTAGTACGTTACAGTTTTAACGAGTTTCTCGGAATTGTTTACTTCATTAATACTGATCCAAAAATCAAATTATGAACAAATTACGTTACAGGCGCTTTACTTTAATTGTATCTTAGTTTGTAATTTCATAACATAGTTTTGCATATTATTGCAGATGTATTTTTATTTTTGAAATGTATTTGTAGAAAAACTATTCGCTTTAGATTTTTTTCATAAGAGTTTTTTTATTGCTTTTAGTAAGATATATAAGCTCTTAAAATTACGGCCCTCACATTCCGGACACCCATTATAGCAAATCAACACACCATCAAATCACAAATGGTTTTTCAGAACCTAGATATGAACAATAAATATAAATTGAAGTTCACTAAGTAGTTAGTACTTCTTCTTCGTCGTGTTACATTTTTTAATATGTAGGTAATTGCAGTTTTCTCGATATTACTATCAAAATGAAAGTTTCCCTCATAGTTTTCCATTAGCAATAAAGTTTATCTTTAATAGCATTATTACATTCGAACTGCACAATTCGTAGGTACACTAAGACACATTTCTCATAGCTTTGTATTTAGAACAGATGTACATATATATCTAAATTATTAGTGATCTATTTTATAAATAATTGTAACTTTTTAATTTATAAAAAAATCTCTTTGTTCTACAACCATCAGAAAAATGGCATTGACTATTTAATTTGATCATTAATAACTGCTACAAAATTATTTTTTTTTTTAATTACGTAGATGTGTACAGTGCCTCTCAGTTTAGGGTCGGTTTTCAAAATTCTTTATTTCAGGATATAGTATTTATAGCTGTTTAACATTACAATTTAATAAAAAATAAAATGAACAAGTTGACCTTTCATTTATTTTAAGTAGTGTAAAACAGAAATTGGCTACAATTAATTGATTTCAATACATTGATCAATAAATTGTACTCTAAATTATTAGCTAATTTTAGGGATATTTAGTTGCATTTTGTGTGTTTAGATACCATCTGCGTTGATGAATTTATAACGAGATCTTTCAGAAGATTGTTAAAATGGCAAAAGTTAGTTGTTTGCCAAATAGAACAATATATATATGATAAAAAAGCATCCTTTCATTATATTTAATTACTTTAGTTGAAACTAATAAAATACGTAATTAGTCAATATTTGAATTTTATATGACAAGGTTTGAGGTGAGTACCAATAAATTGATATACATTTAAAAAATATGTAAAACATTCTTCAATAAGTTGTGAGAGATCAATTTATTTACAAATAAATTGTTAATTAACGCCATCATTTGAATGCAATTTCATACAATCATAGTGAGCCATGGGATTGAAAGAAAATTTATTTCAAATATATTTCTATTTTTTTATCTTCATTTTCAAATTGGTATATAGGTAAATTACGATATTCCATAGTGATTTTTAGGATGTACTTAGGAGCTGAATATCTATGTTTGACGTTTAGAATGTTGCAGTATTACCTTTATGAATTATTAAAATTTGGACAATATTGAGTTATTTGAATAACAGACAGAATGACGCCTTTCACACCTACGAAGAAAACTGAGTTTTGATGGATTTCGAGATGTAACAGTGATATGTTTGTCTCGACTAAAATTAACATGCTTTGAGCATGTATGTAGTATTTTCGGTTGTCTATATGAAGATTTAATTAATGGAAGGGTACTAAAACAAATTGTTGTTGAGCCCAGAAAGGTTCTAATTATACAGAGTGCAAACTTTGAGTGGGAGTCAGATTTGTACGTAACTACCTGTAACCTTAGAAATGTGTATTGTTATTGTTAACAAATAACAAATTATAAGGCAAAGGTATACAGGGTGGCCAGATGAAAACGAAACAGCCATTTTCAGGCATTGCGTCAAGATTGTAGAAAAACACTCAGACCCGTCGTTTTAGATTAAAGGGGGAAATTATTTGCTGGTATTTTTGACTTCGCTACTTTCACCTCCAAGCAAGGGTAAGCATCATCAAATATTTAAATGGCATTGGGGGTTAAGTAGTATTTATTTTGAAAGCTTTTACAATTCTCTTTACAACAGACTTTAAATTTTATAATTCCGCCCAATACTTAGTTGATTAAATGTTCAAACTGATGACCGCTAGCTTCCATACAAGAATAAAGATTTTGTTCAAAACGTTCACGCACATTCTGAAGCATTTCCAGAGTGATTCGACGGCATTCGTCGACGATTCTTTGACGCAAATATGACGTCGATTTGACATGATGACAAAGCGCTGTAGTAGAATAACAGATGAATGCAATAAACATTTTATTGCACTAGTGCAATAAAGAACCACTTTTTTCACTAAATATAGTTCAAGAAAGTTGTTTTTTTGCATGAACGTAGAAAACAATATTTTGGAATTCTAGCTCGATATTTAAAAAATCGTCCCTCGGAAAATCGGTGCCTATGGTAACCATCGTTCGAAATGGTTTAGATCTGTCAACTACTATGGTTAGGTGTAGTATTTTGCATTTGTGTTTCGTTCTTTCATTGCATGCTGCCAGAACTACATTTTCATTACTAGTCCGTCAGAATTACCCGCTAACAACAGAACATACAGTCCGCGTATAGTAAAATGCCAATTTATTCTAAGAAAGTAGAATAGCTATGCCGATCCTGCTCCACAATTCAAGATGGCGACTGGAGCAGGATCGGCATAGCTTTCAGCCGTCTACGTCACAGCGGCTGGCACATGCGTGATAGAGGTTGAGGACCGTTTGTGCTGAGCGGAAGTATATAGTCGGTTTCTGTCGACTACGTCAGCTGGGTTGATGACCTGCTTATCATTATTATGTAACTAATAGGGTTAATTATTAAAATAAAAATCGAATATAGAATGTATATCATTTATTATAGATCTTATACAATATAACATGCTACAATACATTATTTTTATCAATCCAAGAATTATGTTTGTCATCGTAACCTAACCATTTGACAAAAACTTTATTTACTTTTTTTCGTAACACCTTTTCAACTAAGTGAGCGTCAGGATGTTTTACTCTTTGTAATTCCAATTCATAGAAGCCTCCTGTTATTTCTTTACCACTCTCATCTTTCAATAAATATGTTGTAGGGTTGGTTAATCTTATTTTCCTAATGATAAAAATCTCGCTAGACCAGTTTGGAGTGTATCCTTTCTTAAAAGCTTCTCTATATTTGCTAATTCTCACATGGTCGCCTACTTTAAATTTTGTTATTTTATTAGCAATTTTTAAATGAGTATATGTTGATTTTAATAATGATCTCTCATTCCTTGATGTAACTTTAATTGGTTTCATCCTTGTTGTAGAATGGACTGTATTGTTGTATTTGTCAACAATTTTATCTAAAATATGATTCCACTTATATTCTCCTCCTAAGCTGAAAGCACGCCAAAGCATATTCTTTATAGTTCTAATGGAGCGTTCCACAATCAAGCCTTTTTGTACTATAAACGCTGTAATGGTTAATCTTATTTTTTCATCAGTTTCTTGAAATTCTCATTATAGAATTCCTTTCCCATATCGGTTTGTAGATGTTTCGGAATTTTTTTAAAACGTTGTAAAATCCTATTCATTGCAATTGTAACATCCTGGGCTGATTTGCTCGCTAGTGGTTCTGTCCATATGAATTTAGAGAAGCAATTAATAACGATTAGTACATACTTATATCCATTATTTTCCTTGGAATATGATATCAAGTCAATTAAATCAGCTTGTATTAAATCATTCAGACCTTTTATTACGGTTCTACGTCTTTTAAAATTGATTCTGGCAGGCTTGTGTAATTCATTGACAATATCTTCTTTTATATTTGTTGCATATTTGTTGAAGTTGTTGAGATATTTCATATTGGATTCCAATTAAAATTACAGTATGTAAAACAAATTTCTATATATTTAACCCCACAGGAACTCGTATAACGATTTCTACAAATAAATTTTTGTTTTCTGTTTCCGGATCTTTTTCTCGAAATGAAATATTATCGTTGCGACGTAGCATAACGTTGACTAGTTCTGCCAAAGTAAATTCCTTTTCATTTATAATTGTTATGATATCAGTAGGGTAACCAGTAGCATGTTCAATCGTAGCTGATTCGTAGAAGAAAACTTGACATGTTTTTATATCAGATATTAAATAGTTCTTACTGTTTTCATGAAAGGTTGTAGACTCAAATGTTAAAACAATATTATAATATAATTCCTTCACTATGTTTCCTGAGATGCTTGTTAACGTTACTTCAAAATCTTCATGATCCGCAGATGAATGCTTTGGTTGACTTATGTGTCTACCAAATTTATCGACTGTCATTTTTTAAGTTAGCTGTAAGTTTTTTCTTACTACTCAATAATTTTAGATTCACGTAATTCTTCGATAATAGAGACGATCTCGTTAGAGTGACCTGTATGGCCAGCGGCTTGAGAGGCAACTAAAAGCCTTAATCTATCAACAAGCTCATTGGGATCATCCCAGTATACGTAGTCGATTGGATTATTCGAGGTTTCCATTAACATACCAAGACCTAACCTCTTTCGAGTTGAGGGTGCTATGATGCGAGGTCTTCGTGATGTTAGTGGTTGTATACTCAATGCGGAGATGATTTTTTATATTTGTAAGATGCATTACCCTGAATTTGCTCATTTTCAGAGTAGTTTCTTTTATGAGCATTCGTTCGTTTAACAATGTCTAAGTAGTTCACCTTCTGTGAAACCTTTTGGATGTTTCTTAAAAATTAATTCGTAGAGTCCAGGAGTCCCAATATAATTTAACCCTCCTATAATTAAATTATTACCATCAAATTGTAGAGATGCATTACCAATTTTTAGTTCATTATGCTCGGGATCATATCTAACACCATACCTAAAGTCAAACTCATTATGAACATCACCAATCATTTTATGAACATAGTCTCTAGGTAAGGGATCAAGGTGATTTAAATAGTACATCATATCGGGCGATTTACCAAAGTCTTGAATATATTCTTTTGCATCTCTTACACTTTCATCTAGTTCCTCATTGTTTTCCTCATTATCTCTATCAGCAATGTCATTATCATTTGAAGTTCCTTCTGCGACAACTGATGTATCTAGGAAACTTGGTGCATCAGAAGTCGTTGATCTATTATATTTCGCTATGCTTTTCTTTGGTGAGCTAAACGAAAACCTTGATTTCACTTCCTTTTATAAGCTTCTCACTTTTTATATTAGGCTCTCCATCAAGTTTCTCGGCAATTGTTTGTAAACGCTTCGTGATAGGGAGAAACGATTGTTCTTGAATTATATTTCCTTCTTTCAGAGCATTCAGCTTTTGCTTTACTATGTTCCTCCTTTGTATTAACAATTTTTTTACTTCAACTTCCTTTCTATTCATATTGAAAGCATCAAATCTTCCTAATTGTAGTACTTGATATAGATCCTCAATAAGCAGTAAAAAACAGGTAGCTGGCAGTAAAAACCAGGTAGCTGGCAGTAAAAAACAGATAGCTGGCAGTAAAAAACAGGTAGCTAGCAGTAAAAAACAGGTAGCTGGCAGTAAAAAGTAGGTATCTGGCAGTAAAAAACAGATACTTAACAGTTAAAACAGCGTAGTGCTAAGAGCAGTTCAGTATGAATACTAATAATGATGAATAAAGTTAGCAGAGCTTATTTCTCTTTATATATGTATGTAATGATCAAATGTCTTTCTATATCTACCATTATTAATGTCACTGTCTTTATTAATCACCATAAAACTATATTTGTCTTTCCAGCACAGTGTGCAAATTTCCTTAAACTTATTAAAACTCATATCGCTGTTAATGTGGTCTTCATATATATGCTTCAGATTCAAATCATCTTGTTTGAAGACTACCAACATATTTGCGTTATCACGTATTAGATGTTTTGGAATACGTGTATAAGTTTGACAAAGGTAAAAGCAATCTACGTCTTTATGACGCCCCATACTGAAGTAATCTCTCATAACATTTTGTTTATCACAGGCTACATCATCAAAAATAAATATTGAGTTTTGTTTAACATCTTCAGGCGGTAGAATGTTGTCGCAGTTATTGAAGGCGTAGTATCCAATTCCTTTTATTGGTTTTAGAAGTTCTTCTAAATACTGATATTTTGATTGATAGAGAGACAAATATAAATATTTTCAAACTTTAATCCATTGGGATGCTCGATCAAACTAATCATGACATTAGTTTTACCACAGTTTGATGGACCGACAACCAAGCAGCGGATTGTAGATGGTAACAATTCTCCATGTCTCTTCGAGATTTTTATTTCTGCGATATCATTGTTGTTAATAGGTAAATCAATTGGCTGTTTTATAATGCGCATGACGGAAGCAAAACTATAAATAAAGCTCAGTCTATGATTGTGTGTGTATATATATATATTAGATGTGATACTGGTATTGTCATCATTCGTGAGTAGTTCGTGATGCCAAATGCTTAGAATAACAAGAAAATCTGGCAACGGTATATTGAACTCTGCTATAAATAATTTACCAGTAGAGCTCCATATTCCAGGATATAAATTTTGTGGTCCTGGTACTAAACTTGCGAAGAGATTAGCAAGAGGTGATGTGGGTATTAATGGTTTAGACGAAGCTTGTAAAGAACACGACGTGGCTTATAGCAGAGAGAAAAACTTGGAGCAACGACATACGGCAGATAAAATTTTGGGTGAGAAGGCTGTGGAGAGATTTAAATCACCAAACGCATCTATAGGAGAAAAGGCAGCAGCCTTGGCTGTGGCAGCAGCAATGAAAGCTAAAGTTAAATTAGGAATGGGATGCATTAATGGAAAAACTAAAAGAAATAAAAGTAAAACTGGTAAACGTAAAGCGAAATCTAAAAAGGTTGGTGGATCGTTAGCATTTAAAGATGTAACAAAGCAAGCACGACTAGCGCTAAAAGGTAAAAATGTGCAGAATATGAAAGATGCTATTAAAGTTGCATTAAAAGCTGTTAATAAAGTTAAGAAGAAGAAATATATTAAAGCTGCCCGAGTAATACCAATACCTAAGACAGGAGGATTTCTACCACTAATTCCATTATTTGCAGGCTTAAGTGCGCTTGGTGCTTTAGGTGGTGGAGCAGCAGGAATTGCAAAGGCTGTTAATGATGCCAAAGCTGCAAAACAAAAGCTTGAAGAAAGTAAACGTCACAATGCTGCAATGGAAGAAATAGCTATGGGTAAAGGACTATACATGAGACCTTACAAGCAAGGCTTTGGTCTTTTAGGACGCAAAACCTTCCAAGCGTTACCGATAAAGTTACCGAAACGAGCTCTTACTAATTTGGATTTAATAAGATTGACTAAGAAATTAAATATTCAACATTTTCGAGGCATATTTATGAGAGATAGTTTACCACGTCGGGTGCATTATAAAGAATGCGGTATTATTAATCTAGACAATGAAAGAGGCTCTGGGACACACTGGACTGCATATAAGAAAACTGGAGAAAAAGCAGTATATTTTGATAGTTATGGCAATTTAAGGCCTCCACGAGAATTGGTACATTACCTAAATACAAATGGACCGTGTAAAATATTGTATAATCATGAACAGTTACAAACATTTAATACATTCAACTGTGGTCATCTATGTCTGAAATTTTTGTATAATTAAAAATGCAGTGCTATATTTGAATAGTATATTTCACGACACCGAAGATGTCGAATTCTTTTTTACTGTCTGGAAGAAGCTCAACTCTTACTTCTAGGTATACTCCTCCAATTATATTAGATGATAGTAAAGACTACGTCTTAGGGTTAATAAGCTTTGAGGCTTATAATTCAATTCCAAATATCGAGAAAAATAAGAACAACAAATTTTATTATGGTTCCAAGGGTAAATACATTGAAATTCCAGAGGGTAACTATGATATTGATGCAATAAATAAATATCTACAACGAGCCTTAGATGACTTCAGATGGCATGATAATGATGACAGCATAAGAGGGAATTGTTAAGGAGCATCAAAAGCTCATTTCTATTAAAGCTAACAATAACACTCTGAAGTGTAGAATCAAGTGCAGTGAGGACATAGATTTTACTAAACAAGATTCAATAGGACACTTGCTTGGTTTTAAACCAAGAAAATTGGCTGCATTTGGTTACCATGTATCAGATTTTCCAGTCGATATTTTTAGTGTAAATACCATTTGTATAGAATGCAATATTGTGGGTGGATCCTATATTAATGACAGGCAAGCTCACGTTATTCACGAATTTTTCCCTACAGTGCCAGCTGGTTTCAAAATTGTTGAGACTCCAAGTAACGTTGTCTATTTACCCATCAACACTCGATTTATCGATCAGATTGTTGTTAATATAGTCAGTCAAGATGGTGAACTCATCAATTTCGGAAGAGAGGTGGTGTCATTAAGACTACATTTGAAGGAAGCGTGATCAATAAGTGCAATGGTAATAAGGTATAACAAACGTGGCGGTTCTAGTAGTCGAAGCTATATAGGAGGTATATATTTAAAACCTGCCATCAGTTCTACACGAACCATCAAACCAATAACAGTAAGAAATCGAAAGTTTCTCGAATCTCTTGGTTTTAAGGTAATTTTTAAGAAGTGATAATAAAAATGGATATATTAAATGTCAACGAGAGGGCTTATTTTGACAACACTATTATTAACTCTGAGAAACATACTCATCAACCGTACGCATCTACGTCTTTGAATAATAATGATGAAATTCGCATACCAATACAACAGCAGGATGTCTACACATTACCCAGTGAAAGTTCATTGTATATTGAAGGTAAATTACTGAAAACTGATAATACACCCTCCAAAACTGCTACATTTGTGAATAATGGTGTCATGCTTTTATTTGATGAAATCAGATATGAAATGGGTGGATATGTAATAGATCGCATCCGTCATCCAGGTCTAACCTCCATTCTAAAAGGATACGTGTCATTCAACACAAGTGATACTCAATATCTACAAAATAGTGGATTTTTTTTTAATAACAACGAACGGTCACTTATAGTTGACGATCATGGAAATTTTAATGTTTTAATCGATTTATCCACCATTTTCGGATTCTGCGAAGACTTTAAGAAAATTATTTTAAATTTGAGGCAGGAGTTGGTGTTAATTCGCTCAAATTCGGATACCAACGCTATAATAAATTCTGCAGAGAACGAGCCAGTTAAAGTTGTATTAAATAAAGTATTGTGGAAAATGCCTCATATATCAGTGTCAGATGTGGAAAGATTGAAATTGGTTGACTATGTAGCTAGGAACAAGGAATTGGAAGTTCCCTTTAGAGGTTGGGAACTGCATGAGTATCCTCTCCTACAAGAAACTCAACGTCACACCTGGAATATCAAGACGGCGACGCAACTTGAGAAACCTAGATTTGTAATTGTAGGTTTCCATACTGATCGTAAAAATAAATTGAAAAAATTTCAGTCACTTTGATCATTGTAATTTAATTAATATGAAACTGTATCTTAATTCTGAGATGTTTCCTTATGACAATTTGAATATAAATTTTGAGAACAATCAGATAGCAACCTTGTTTGACATGTATGCAAAGTTTCAACGATCGTATTATGGAAAGGAAAATGAACCTATTTATACACGTGCAGAGTTCAAGAAATATGCACCTTTAATTGTTATAGATTGTTCTCATCAGAATGAAAGTCTTAAATCTGGTTCAGTTGATATTCGACTAGAATTCGAGACTAATAAAAATATTCCTTCAAATACAAGTTGTTACGCTCTTATACTTCATGATAGATTAGTTAAATATAGTCCTCTAACTAGTACTGTAAGGATTTTATAAAACATATAATTAATGATAGTTATTTTTGTTATTATTGTAAGTTGTTATTGTATATTACTTAATAAATAAAAACAAGTCTTAAAGTTGTTTAAATCATTTTATTCCTTAATTTCATTTAATATACAAAGAGTTCTATTATAATCATACAAATGTGTAGAAGGCCATGGGGCGGAATCTGTACCACAGCTCCATCCTAAACAAGCATCTAAATCTTGTTCAGCTTTTTGTATATTATCCTCAATCCATTTAAGAATATTACCATGATGAAAATTTGTAGATGGCTGAAACTTCCAGTGCAACTTTTTAGACTCTTGTAGCGTGCGCAATTTGTGAAGTGTACGGCTTCTGGCATAGTATGCCGCTTTACACATGGCTTCATCCATCGTTTTGTCAATGGTTTTATAATTACTTAATATATTTCTTAGTGGAAAAGTGGTATTGTCAAGATATGGATAATATTTGTCATCTAGTAACAATTGAAATAAGTATATTTTGAATGATATTTTAATTGAGGGATGTAATATTTGTATAATATCATTCAATCGTTTAACGGATACGTATTCATATCCTTCTTTGTGACACACCGCCAACACGCTGTGAATAAACTCATCAAGTTCCATTTTCTTGTCCATCAACAATTCAATGAATTGTAAAGGAGGTTGTATATCATATTCCGATAACCACTTAAAGGCTTCCTCTGGAATTACAACTTCTTCCAAGATACTCTTTAATAACTTGTATCTTTCTTCACTGTAACAGCACTCGATAATGCAACGTTCGATAAATTTATTGTAAACTTTAACGGTTGCATAATGCAAAGCAATATGCATCTCACTACACAGATTGTTCATAGTCATGTTGGAGAGATGAAAACAAACTGATTTTGATCTGTTAGCTTACAACTTATATACCAGTAATTTGCTGACTCACGAGCACACTATCCAGTTTACAGTAGACATTGCCACACATAATTTTATCGAATACAAATTCTTTTGTTTGGAATGTTATCGTTGTCATCTGAAATTCTTTCAAAACCCCAGGGCTTCGTATCTGTGCTCTTAGAATTTAAAATTCTTTTATCATCGTAAGGGTTAAGAATCATCTTATGTTGTCGAATTGTATAAACACAATGCTTTTTAGATCTAATTAGATGCTGTGGCTTGTAAATAATTTCATGATCGAACAGAGTTCTTTTGTAATCTTCAAATGTAATTTTCTTAACACTTGCAGATGTAGAACCCTTTGACTTTTTAACTATCTTGTTATTATGAACTTTATAAGCATACATTTTTGCTCGAAGACCTACAAATTCTAGCATGATTTTTCCATTATTCTCATCTTTCATCAAACCTGGCACTTTCTTGTTTTTCTGTTCTATTCCATATGGATTATGAGGATCATAATCAGATGTATCAAACCTCTGACTGTCTTCTTTAATATACTCATAAATATCAGGCACATTCAATTGATAAATTAGGCTATCGGTATCTGTGTACAGGAGTTTTGCTTTATTTTTAAATTTTTGCAAGATATAATCATAGTGAAATTCATACAGAAAGGTTTTAGATATATCTAGAACACAGAATCCTGCGTATATAGGTTTATTAAACAAAATTTCTAATTTATTCATTTCTACAATAATCATATCATCATCAAAAATGCTACAACTGTGGAAATTAGGTTTTGCAATATAATTTTGAGCCCCATAACGGCCGTCCCATTTAGTGGTCATACGGACATCTCTATATTTCCGTACGTTTTCCATTAATTTGCCGTACACAGCATTTATCATTAATTTATAAAAATTCTTATCAAAATCATTTTTGGCTTGCTGACGCAACGTGGTGTTTAAATCAATATACTTTTTCAACCACGCAGCTTGTTTGAATCTGAGAACCCTGTTAATTTTCTTTAAACGTAATCCATGCTTCAAATACAGCTTTAAATTTCTATAATGAACAACATAATTACTTTTTGGATACAATGTTAGTAATAATTTCTTTAATTTTGATCTTGAAGGTACTGGTGGTGTCATGTGTTGTGGAGCTAAAGGTAGATCACTATGAATTTGATGTAGATAATTGGGATATTCTAAGTCACAATCGAAAATATAGCCAACTTCTGCATTATCTGGAATATTTATTATATCTAAATTTTCAATTTCATTCTCTTTCAGAAATTCAAATTCTCCATATGGTAAATATTCAGACATTGCAGCCCCATATAAATTGTTTATATCAAAATACATTAGATATACGGATTCTTGACTTGAATCATAGAGATCTCCCATATATTTATTATTTGCTTTTGCATATCTATTGGAACACTGAGACACTCCACCACGAATACCTCTCTCAATAAACATAAGTTTTTCGATATCCGTTAAAAGTTCTAAGTGTACTCCAGTCGTTTTAAGCATAGCATCGAACGCTAAACCTGGAGCAGTATAAAATGTAATGGATCCAATTCATATGTTAGTAAACAAGTTCGTCGAAAATTTTCGAATATATCAGCAAGAAGGAGAACATCACTTTTCAAGTATAAATCAGAATAATCACCTAACGTTTTTATGTTAAATGTTTTCCAAACATTAAGGGCATGCTGATAATCTTCATCTTTAATACATTCATCATGCAATTGACTATAGAAATTCGCTTTTGGTGGTAAACATGTCTCAGTGAGTTTTTCCCACGAATCAATATAATCGTAAGGAAAAATACCCTTTCTTGTTAATAAATTAAATTCTTGATCAGTGTTACAATAAGCCTTAACAATGGTTTTCTTTTCATTTTCTAAATAAGAAGATAATTTATCAAGACTACTAGACATAAAGCGGAATGAGTCGATGAATCGTAAGTGTACAGCAGTACCTTCAACCGTTTTAGTAAATGAAATATATTTTTCTTTATTAACTGGTAGCAATCGAACTGGACCTGCAAAACCGGTAGCCAATTGTTTCATTATAAAATTTGCATCATAACCGCTTAAATTATGAAAAACAACAGGTATATTAAATGAGTTTTGATAATTTAGATTACAATCTTGATGAGCTGCACCTCTGTATTTAGAGCTGAGGTGACAATGATCACGAACTTTGATATCACTCGATGTAAATGGTTTGGTACATATGTGACAGTGTGTTGCGGTAGCATAATTTATTTCTTGTTCGAATGATAAAGTTTCCATTTCTTTCGAATTTTTAAGGATACTATCAATATTCAATGCAATATCTTGTAGTTCTGAAATAAACCATTTTATACAGTCATCACCTCGATATAGCTTGAGTCTTGATAAATTATTATCATATGAACATTTCAAATAATATGCTACACTGAATGGTGTATGCTTTTGATAATTAACTGAATTGTACTGTTCCACTCCTAAGGTTTCACACGGTTCAAGAATACTTTCAAGATCGGCATATATCACAAAAGGTACTCTTTCTTTGTAACTGAAATGCTTGAAATGTAAAATTTTATCCGACTCCTTTGGTAATTTGAGGGCACACTTATTCATGTTATTGCAGTAAACTAAATGTCCTTTAAGTAAATCATCAGAACTAAAATGATTTAAGCACCTATAGCATATGAAAGTTTTATGTCCATGAGAAGATAGTTGTTTTGAAAGTAGTGCTGACATTCTCTTTATCCATGCGAAGTGGAAAATGTCTTATCGTTTGAGAATCCTGTAAAATTATTATTATTATTTTCAGTCGATAGCACTAATAAATTAATGGGTTCTCTGTTACTATTTCTATAATCGCTTAAAGAAAGCGGCAGAACGTTTTTATTTTCTATACAATACAAATTAATAGACAAGTTATTCAGTTTTTCAAACTTCTTTATATCATTAAGTTTTATTGGAAACTCGATGGAATCATATTTTAGAACATCTTTAAAATGAGGATAACTTGTTATTCTTTCAGGATGTTTATTTTTAGCTGGATATAGAGCGGAGATTACAGCCCACAGAAAACAAAATGAATCGTTATTTTCTACATTTATTACAGCTTTTTCGTGATATAAAACCTGGTAAACTAACATAAGTTGATGTTCCCCTTTTAAAGGTGAAAATTTGTTAATATTGACTTTTAAGTGCAAAACCTCTGTAAGAGCCCATCCCGAATCTTTTTCACTAAATTCTTCTAATTTATTTGTTAAAGTATGGATTACGTTATCCCTGTACCAAGTTTTTAAATTAGTATTTATATCGATTATATGATTTTTTGTAGAAAACGTTTTCATATCAATATCACCACTTTGAGGTTTAATAAAATTACATACTAATACAACATTAACTTTAAGCATTGATTGTTGACGATATAATCTAATTTTTCTTTGAAAATTATTAAATGCCTTATTTAAGAAGCATAATGGATCTTTGATACTTAAATTTGCAATTAATCCTGTACACACTCGTCCGTCGAAGCAAGAATCAATCGAATGCCAAACTAAATTTCGACTACGCTTCTTTTCAGCAGTATTGTTCTCTAAGCCTGCTCCAACTTTACTAGAAGTATATCGTAAGTGTTGCAATTTAGCTAAATAATATTTCAATAATGCTAAGTTTCCTTCTAACTTAAAAGGATTTTCAGTATCCTCTTGACGGTTAATTCTATTTTTAATCGCCGTCTCCAACAATTTCACATTACCTTTTACTAACTTTATTTGCCTTATTATCTCTTCTTTAGTTTTTACCAATTTTACGGCTTCTTCAGTAGTTTTCACAATTGTAGAACTAATAGAGGTTACGGTTTCAGGATTCATGTCTACTTTATGTCACTGTACGGTAGCACTGAATCAAGGAAAATAACAACAACAGCAGCAGCAGCAGCAGCAAGTATACCAGATTAGTATGAGAAGTGTAAATATAAACTGTGTGATTTCTTAAAGAACACAACTCATTTTATATGCGCAAGGAGCTTGCGCAGATAAATTGAAACGTTAGCTCATTTTGAAGCATATATCTACATTTTTGCATTTGCTATTGTTAAACGTAACACCTCAACCGCTTAATAAATATATAATTTATGATATGTTCTTAAAAAATATACTGCAGCAACTATATTACAGGAAAACAATAAAATAAAAATATATAATTTATTTCTTTATTTTGCAAATTCTAAATAAAAATTATATAAACTGTAAACATTTGCTAACGCACATGCGCAATGCTGCATTTTGTGGTGCCAACATTCCGGAACCATGGGCTTCAATTTTGACGTTCCAGAAGCTCAACCACCGGTTTGTCTACATATTTCCTTAGGAATTCAGCCTTCTGATTCCCCTTCACATATATTATTCCAGCTGTCTGGGTTGCTGCCTTAAGAATTTTTGGAAGATCTTCGAGGGATTCGTTGCCATCATTCCATGGAATACCATGATGGTAGTTGACTACCCAATACGCCTCTTTTGTAGCTCCCATGACAGCTGATGAAAGGGGAAAGGGGTTTAAATATATAATGGTAGGAGATTTTACCATTATAAACCCCCTTCACGGCCCATCTGATGTCGTCCTTCTTGTTACTAATTTTAAAACACTGAATGTCTACCACGCAGTCGGAAGTCATCTTTTTCGAAGGATCTTTAAAAATAATGTTTTATTTAGCTCAGATACTAATATCTGTAATATGGTTACAAACTCTAGGATACTGCTTTATATACTTTCTAAATGATCAAGTCAGCGCTTATAATGATTGTGGTGGGAGGAATAACGAATCTGTGAAACATTAAGCATTATTGAATACGTCTTGGTGGAACACTTTACATAACTTAATAAGATTTTAAGTCATCTTAAATACATAGAAAATATGAAAAATTTGTTTGCCTATCTTAAAGTACGAATATAAAAAAATTTAAAATTTCAATGTTTTTTGCTTAGAACAGGTGAAAATATGATACTGTGTATCTTTATGTTTTCGAGGGTGCTCTTTCAGAATTTGTGATCAGACAAAACCTGTCTCGAAAAAAACATGATTTTTGAAAAAAAATTTGGTTTTGAAATTTTTTTTATTTTTTAAAATCATAAAACGAAAGTATATAGCATATAGTATGAAGTGAAATAGATTAGATGAATTTGGCCAATGCTATTTTCTGAAAATCGTAATAGGTAGTATGTCAAGGTCACGTATTTTTTTGTTTAATATGGAAAAATCTTACATGATTTGACATTCCCTAATTGACCCTGTATCAGATTATCCCAAAAATAAACCTATAACAGAGATCCTATACACATCCAAAATTTGGACATTTTCAAAGAAATTTCTGAAATCTGAAAATGAAACCAATCGTAGAATTTTTTTTAAATTCTAGCAAGTCATATTAGAGGTTGAGTAAAGAAAAAGTTTATACAAACTTCATCGTCAAGCGTCACGTTTAAGGGCTAGGTGAAAAACAAAATACCCTTAAACAGTTTTTTCGTTATAACTTGATTACTATAAGAGATAGAAAGTTGATTTTTTTTTATTATGACGAGGAAAGAAAAAGCTATCGAACGATGGTATAATTTTGGTTTCACAACTAGTATGAAAATCGGGGTGGGGTAGCGCCAAATTTTACATAAGGATGAGGGGTTGCAATGTTACTTTTTCAATTGTAGAACAAAAGTATTTTTCAAAATGCAATAAAAAAAATAAGCGACTTAAAAAAAAAAAAAGGAACTAAAATTCATAATTTTATATGTATGATGTTGGTGTTGTTTAAATAGATATCAAATTACATAACACGGTGTCAAATTTCAAAACGCGGCGTCAAATTTCAAAATAATGTGTCAAATTTCAAAGCGCGGTATCAAATTACAAATCGCGGTGTCAAATTTCATAACAAAAGTGTCAATTTTCAAAACAAAGGCGTCAAATTACAAAACGCGGTATCAAATTTCAAAACGCGGCGTCAAATTTCAAAATAAGGTGTCAAATTTCAAAGCGCGGTATCAAATTACAAAACGCGGTGTCAAATTTCATAACAAAGGTGTCAATTTTCAAAACAAAGGCGTCAAATTACAAAACGCGGTATCAAATTTCAAAACGCGGTGTCAAATTTCAAAACGCTGCGTCAAATTTCAAAATAAGGTGTCAAATTTCAAAGCGCGGTATCAAATTACAAAACGCGGTGTCAAATTTCAAAATAAGGTGTCAAATTACAAAACGCGGTATCAAATTTCAAAACGCGGTGTCAAATTTCAAAACGCGGCGTCAAATTTCAAAATAAGGTGTCAAATTTCAAAGCGCGGTATCAAATTACAAATCGCGGTGTCAAATTTCATAACAAAGGTGTCAATTTTCAAAACAAAGGCGTCAAATTACAAAACGCGGTGTCAAATTTCAAAACGCGGCGTCAAATTTCAAAATAAGGTGCCAAATTTCAAAGCGCGGTATCAAATTACAAAACGCGGTGTCAAATTTCATAACAAAGGTGTCAATTTTCAAAACAAAGGCGTCAAATTACAAAACGCGGTATCAAATTTCAAAACGCGGTGTCAAATTTCAAAATAAGGTGTCAAATTACAAAACGCGGTATCGAATTTCAAAACGCGGTGTCAAATTTCAAAACGTGGTGTCAAATTACAAAACGCGGTGTCAAATTTCAAAACGTGGTGTCAAATTACATTTTTGTTAACTCAGCAGGAAATGGTGTCGGATTACAATTCTCAAAGAATAAGTATGAAACTGAATTTTATCTGACACGAGAAAGTTAGTGACCTGTACAGTTCAACGGAATTCACCGGATGTTCATATTACTGTGTAAGTTGCAACAATTTGATATATAAGCATACTGCATTCGTTGAGTATATTCATTCTAATACAAACCTATTAGTAGGAACAGTCTTAACTTCGCTTCGCTTAATTTTTATACCATTTTAAAAATGTCTCAATTTTTATCTGAAGAGATCTATCAGCAGGAAATGCAGAATCCTCATTTGGATGAAGCCATCAATGAGGCGTAAGTTTTTTTCTAATGTTTTTCTACGTTTTATTAAACTATTTTCTCGTTTTTTACAGAATATCAGAGGAACTCAATTTGGCCGTGAAGGCAATTACCTCATTGGAAGCTTCAACCAGGCCAAGCCCAAGTTGTTCGTCGAAGGTGGCCAAAAGGAAGTGCTTCGAACAAGAGGATGACGCGGACGTTTTCCAAAATCCGCCGAGGGAAATTCCTGCACTTCCTTCTAGGTAAATATTAAAAAAAATTGTAAAAAATGTATGAATTATTATCTGTTATTTTTTTGTTGCAGAGGCAAAAATTTGGGTTTGGCTCGGAAAACCATTAGACGGCCCTCATCTTCCATTCGCTCGCTGTCGCCTACGCCCTCGACCTGCTCCTCCTCCTCGGATTCCGAAGATTATTGGACAGGAGCAATCAACGAAGAGAAGCAGCGGAGGGCAGAATTCCGCCAGCGGATGGATGGAAAGATGACTTCTAAAAAAAGAAGATTAAAAACAGCGATGACCTCATATCGAGGCTAAAGGGGGAGCGAAAAACGTTGAGGGTCCACAGAGAGACCCTCAGGGAACAAATTCGGTTGCTCGATGAGCAAGAACGCTCCATCGATAAGAGGGAGCGTTCTGCTAACGAGACTAAAAAAAATATGAGGCCATCGCAGCAAAGTTTAATGAAATTAATAATTAATTATTAATTTCATTTAATTAGTGCTCATTTTAATCTTCTTTTTTGTATATATTTTGTTTTTTGTATATATTTTGTTTTTTGTATATATTTATATTATATTTTGTTTTTTAATTATGTATTGTAGTATAGTTTTTAAAAAATATATAGCATTATTATCTATTCATTTGTTTTCTTTACCAAGTCAAACCTGAATATCTAATAAATAATAAAGCATATTTTGAAATTATTTAGTTTTTGATTACAAGTAAAATAACAAATTTATTTATTTTTTTAATTATAAATATATTTTCTCGTGAACATTAAAGTCAAATATGTGCTACATAGCAGCTTTTCAGCATCATATAAAATATTATTAATGCAATGGATTATAGTTTATAATTCAAATATTAAAAAATTTTAAAATATATGTTACCTAGTAAAAATTTTTAAACTAAATGAGATGTCGAAATGTTAGGGTGGTTATTGTTGCACTGTTTTATAGATTTTTTAAGTAACCAATGCTAAACTCAATTGTCTTGTAAGTCTATGGTCATGGTTACAACAAAAATGGTCCGATAGAAACGTTACGACTCATTTCCAGTAATGTGTTACATTTATTTTATATAAAATAATAATAACCATATATGTGTAAAATGTTAGATTCTGCTTATATACAAGGTTCGATCAAGTTTCAGGAGAAAACTATGACAAAACATTCACTGTATTATGTTTTTATAGTATATGTACGGGGTAAAATAATAAATTTGCTAATTCAATATATATTTTTATTTTCTTACTAGGTACAATAAAACATTCACCTGAAATATAAGACTTGTAGACAAAGGTTTACTTCAAAATAAAATATTAATATTCGTTTTATGAATTTTTCATGCTTCGGTAATACACTGGAGCAGAACATATAGTATACAAGGATTTATTTATAGTATATGTACGAGGTAGAATAATAAAATTGCTAATTCGATACAAATATTTTTATTTTATAACTAGGTATAATAACACATTGCTCTGGAATATAAGACCTGTAGACAAATACATATTAATAATCCTTTTATGAATTCTTCATGCATCGTCTTGGATAAATGTAATGTCCATTGTTAAACCAATTTTTTCCCTTTACTAACCAGATATACAGGTCGACTTCTTAAAGAATCGCTAAAGTTTTCAATACTTTTCTTCTCAAAATGCATGTAAAATCTTCTTGGTAAATAGCAGGACAAATTTTCAGTTTCAGCCACAACACTGTCACCATATTTGGTTTTACTAAACCTCAGCTTCACTATTTTAAACTTTTGATTTATTTCTAAATTATTTTTATTTTATAACTAGGTATAATAATACATTTGTCTGGAATATAAGACCCGTAGACAAATACCTATTAATAATCCTTTTATGAATTCTTCATGCATCGTCTTGGACAAATGTAATGTCCGTTGTTAAACCAATTTTTCCTTTACTAACCAGATATACAGGTCGACTTCTTAAAGAATCGTTAAAGTTTTCAATACCTTCCTTCTCAAAATGCATGTAAAATCTTCTTGGTAAATAGCAGGAAAAATTTTCAGTTTCAGCCACAACACTGTCACCATATTTTGTTTTACTAAACCTCAGCTTCACTATTTTAAACTTTTGATTTATTTCTAAATCTTTCACATTTTTAATTTCTTTATATGAAGTTGCCTTGTTCAACTTTTGCAGATCCATGTTGAATATAAATGAATATAGTAGACTGACTGTTTAAATAAGTCTCATATATGCATATATATATACCTTATTCACCCACCCCACCCATATTTGTCTAGTGGGCCCTCCATCTCACATTTGGAATTATAATTTACTCTCCTACTTTTTATAGTAGAAAGGCTAATAAGTTGAACTGGACACAACCAGCAACAGTTACTTGGAATCACTTTTATCAAAGTAAGAACTAGGAACATGTTTTGATCCATCAGCACCCTCAAAATAATCCTTAGTTTCACATGTGAAACATTTTCTATTTGGCAGGTCGCAATCTCCACCACATTTGATGCACTTGTACTTTACTGGAACAGGCATATTGCAATTAATAACACTTCCGCTCAGCACGATTCTTATTTGATAATAATTGAAATAACTGAGTGTTACATACTTTTATAACAGCCCTTACACTAAACAGGTTAGGTATCCACAAAATAATATACAGAGTGATGAAAATAAAACTTTATTTTATAGTAATAGACATGCAACAAAATCTTTCATAGTAAATACGTGATCGATGATTATTATCTAAAACACTACTTATAATAAATGAGACATCATTGATTCTTCTTTGAAAGCGAGCTCTATCTCTAGCCATCTGCATCCAATCTGATTTTCTTGCTTTTTCAAACAAACCATCAGGATCCATAAGTATAATGGTTTTATTATTGTCTAAGTTAAACACAACCCGCTTTTGACCACTCATTGTATCAGAAGAAAATCGATTAAACAATATACTTCAAGTGTTAAACGCTTTCGCTCAGCATGAGCATAATACGATTATTATTATTAAAGTAGCTTAGCGTCATCTATCTACACACTTGTAACCCCTCCCAAACATTGTGACGTAGACGGCTGAAAGCTATGCCGATCCTGCTCCAGTCGCCATCTTGAATTGTGGAGCAGGATCGGCATAGCTATTCTACTTAAGAAAATCGAAATTTATTGAAAGGAATACCTTCTAATAGAAAACTTGGAATGCACTGGCAGTAGTCTAATATATAAAATCTTGTACGATAACTTAGCTCCTCTCGATCTGCCATCGACTCTAGAAAAACAAACCGTACATAGGCTAGGGCGAACCATATTATAGTGTAACACGGGCGTAGCCAGGATTTAGTTTGGGGGGGGGGGTTTGGTTTGAAGTAAATAAGACAACAAAAATATACTTACATGAAATTTAATATCTATATATTCATCGGAAAAATTACGACATAGGTATTTATAAAGAAAGTTCTTAACTTTAAATGAAATGGTTAAATTAATTTCGTTCCTCTGCGCTAAATCTAAAACCATTAAAGAAGAAATCTTCGGCTTTTTCTTTTAAATATATCCACTACTTCATCTGCATGCATTTCTGTTCCATAGTGAATGTTCATAAGAGCCAAACCATTAAGTCTGTTTTCACTTGTAGTGTTTCGCAGATAGTTTTTCAGTCTCCTTAGGCTGGAGAAAGACCTTTCTGGGGTAGCAGTGGATACAGGAATGGTAGCCAAGATTTGTAGTAATGTGTAAATATTAGGATAAAGGTTTTTATCGCACATATCTAGGCATTCCAAACTAGATTTTGGAGTAGGCGAGATACTTGTCATCACTGTTTTCCATACTTCAAGTTCTGCTTTAACCACTGATATGTTGCTTTCGGGAAGCAGTGACCAATACATGAAAATTGCTTCTTCAATTTCAGAACTGGCAGTAAAATTTGAAGGTAGCACACCAGATAATGCTGATACTACTTTACGATGTTTGGTAAACCTTTCAACCAATTGTTGAATTGTATGATCAAGAAATAGAATGAACAAATTTATTTTGTAATACGTGCATACATCCAATGCAGGAATGTTTGGTCTATTTAATTGTCTTCCGACGACGCGTGGCATTCGCAGTATACCACCATTTTCTTCCAGTAAAACCTTTGCGTCTTAATAGAGATGAAGATATTCGACGTCAGTTGTACCCCCAAAACCCCCCCCTTGGCTACGCCCGTGTAGTGTAATATCTGTATCCGACAAAAATTCCTTTATTTAATGAGTCACTAAAACTGAAGGAAGCACAAAATTATAACAACAAAATTTGCATTAACACCATTCAATTTTCCGTCCGTCTCGAATATGTTGCTGGTTGCCATACTCTCCCAACGTAAAATGGCTGGCTGTCAAAGAAAGAGATTTTATAGAACACTGTAAACGATTCGGAAAATGGATATATTATCGTATGGCAACGTAATACCAGACATTTTCCGCCGAATCCTCTTTGAACGACATTGAATAATTGCTGTAGTGCCTTGGTTGTAAATGTGTGGCATTTGTGATCATTTGCGTGTGGTTTTTTGTTATTCTTTATGGTTTTCCCTACGGAGGAGATCCACCTGAACGTGGTCGACGGGCTGAGTACCCAACTCGCTTTAAATAGAAAGAATAGTCGGAGGAAACCACGAGGTCCCCAGCAAGTAGATACAAAAATCATTACAACGACAAGTTTTAGTGTAAATTATTAAGAAAACCGAAAATGTGTCAACATTCTTGAAATCTCTCCATCAAGTTTGGAAATGTCAGTAAGATAGGTGCTACCCAATTAAATTAATTAAATAAAGTAATCTACATTTTAATAAAAGGTATTCTTTAAAAGCGCGTAAATCGATACTATCGAAAAAAAATCGCTTTATGAATAAATTTGGAATTTTTCCATTCTGTTTACATTTTTCTCTATCCTATCTTAAAATATTTGTATATACTCATAATCTGTATACCTATATTTCATATTCAGTTATATTTAAATTACTGTTTAATTCCGTGTAAAAAGGAAGCGACCCAAACAAGCTATCCTTGAAATGCTTATGTCTAAAAGTGAATATGAAATTTGGAAGACATTTAATAATATCGATGTGCCATTTTTGTTCATTATAGTAATACCTATTTAGTTTAGATTATTTTCATATTAGATAAATATTGAATCCAATCTTGTTTATGGAATAATTATTTCTTTATCAGGCCTAAATATTTGGTATCAACATAATTATGTTACAGGAATTCTAGGAAAATTAATTTGAATTAGTTTAATACATGTACAATAAAGTAATATCAACAAGTTTTTTTTCTAACCTA
This sequence comes from Monochamus saltuarius, assembly GCA_025584915.1. Taxonomy (NCBI): domain Eukaryota; kingdom Metazoa; phylum Arthropoda; class Insecta; order Coleoptera; family Cerambycidae; genus Monochamus; species Monochamus saltuarius. The sequence continues at coordinate 45,226,207 of CM046721.1, read as the reverse complement.
TAAAACTTGTAAATGTAAAAAAAACTTTATTTCCTTTCGCAGAAGATACTTTTTTGTAGGATTATTTTTTCATAAAGACTTATAATGCATTTATGCACAATCGTTAACAATAATAATGACACTCTTTAAAATGAATATTGCGATTTATTTTGAACTGCTATCGTATTTGTAATGAAATCTTAATTCTTAGTTGTTTCACTTACCAATAGATAGGTATTTAATGAAATTTCTACTCAGAACTTAAAGTTCAGAAACTGTTTTGAGAGAGTGTCATTATTATTGCAAAAGCATGTACATTAAAATAAATGTTTCATGCCTATTTTTTATTCGTTTTTAATTGGAAAAATAGTAATCATAATTAAAATAATACAAACATTGCGGACATTAGAGATAAAAAATCTAATCCTCTAAGACCTACGGTTTATTAGCCTGGTCCTATAAAAGCATCCGAGTGCGTGTAAAGGGTTTAAATATAATGTAGTAGTTGTTCAACAAGTTTTATTTGGGATCATGTTATTTCAAGATAGGGTATCAAAACAAAGCTAAGAACTCTCTTTTTATACTAATCTCAGAGCCTTAATCTCTAGTTTAAAATATTATGACGACACAACAGCAGTAAAAGATATCTTTTCATTAGATAAATTAATTAAGAAACTTTATAAATCGGATTTAAAGTTAGATTTACGACTACTAAGGGAAAAACTTTGCGGGCTTTACCGTCCTTTGTTGCTCTAGGAGATGGAATTTCACCAACTTAATTTCCTAAAAGGGTTTATGATTTGTTGAAATTCAAATTTAATCCGTAATAAAATAGGATATCCACAATCCGTTAAAGCGATTTGAAAGTAATTACTTGGCGAATACCGAAATTTAGACATCAAGCATAAAGGGCAATAACTGTTTTCTGGGCGGGAGTCGTCTTGTCGAATATTACGATTTTACTTGTCGTTAATTTTCCAAAACATGTGTTCATCGTTGCGTAAAATCATATCCTGACTTACAAACTTGGCTCTGGTAGGGCATTATAAATCATCGGAATGTTTATAGCACATCTACGACACTTAACATATAAATAAATGTGCGCGAAAAACGTAATTCGTAATTTATTCATTGCTTCATACATGTTTCATAACCATATTTACTACCCTGAAAGAAGTACGTTCGACCTGAAAACGGAATTCTAGATGAAAATATTCATGGTGCAATTTCGCATAAAACTTTATTACAGTGATGCTATAACTTATTTTCTAAGCCCTAATAAAAGTTAATACACGGCGTGTTAGTTTTATATTTATTTCATGCAGAGCTACTAATATTATTAACAATCTTTAAACGAGAAGACATCACTTATACTATAAATGGTTGGTGACAAAACTCCTACATAAAAATAACTACTCTGTACTAATCTTTTAATTTTCAGAGAAATGTTAGCAACACGGACCATAAATTAATGATCCTCTAGAAAAGACAGTTTACCAACCACACATAAATGTTAAAATAAACAATAGTTGACTACTATTGTTTTCACCGGCGAATCCGTCATAATTTCGAAAATTTCTGAAAATAATTATCTAAATGCTATTAACTGTAAGCAGTTTTTATTAACATAATTATTATTTGGAGGATAATGTTAAAGATTCGAGAAAAATCTAAATATGAAATATCTAAATTCAATATTCGACCAAACTGATAGACATAGGAGCAAACCATGTTCAGATATGGTATCACTGTTAAGAGAAAATATAATTAGCTCTTCGCGAGTAATTATTTTTGTAACCTTGGCACATAATGTGTTAAACTCATTGGCTCATAATTCATTCTAGAAAGTTTGCCTCTTTTTTAAATATTGGAGTCACACTAGACAATTTCCAGTCAGATGGTAACTAACCAGTTTCAGAATTTAACCATAATCAGTAATGGAGGCATAAACATAAACTTTCACATATTTTGACAATAATAGTGGATTAATTGAATTGACATATTGCGATGAATCAGTATATAGTTTGAAAATATGTTTTTGAACAATGATAGAACTTATATAAATCAATCAGTGACAATAAAACCTCTTAACTGCTGGTTAATTTTTCATCATGTAAATAGCTACCATGAGAAAACTGACATAAGTTTGAAATTTATATCTTTAATTGTTCTTAAGCAATTCATCAAAAACTTAGACAACTTAGAAAACCTGTAATGCTGTTACTACGTTACTGTCGTACATTATATTATCAAGAATAGGTATCTGTTTGATTTCGATTTTATTACTAAATTAAAAATGAGTTAATTATTCTTGGTATTTTATCACTACTTAATTCCATAAAATTTAATTATTACTAATCGGACCTACTAAAAGCGTATCTTAATGTTAAATACCACTCAAAAAAGAGATTACTGAGTCATTATCACTATAACATATAAGTTATTGAAGTTACCTGTTTCAACTCAAAGTATACAACAAAAGACAACATAGCTAAATTAATTTACTTTTAACAAACTTCTAAGGTGAAACTTTCTATAAAGTTAATTTACATAGAAGGTAACAGTAGTCTGCATAATCATTTAGTGCAGTAATAACTAGTTCATTATTCTTTCAAAAACAAGGATGAAAGCGGATATATAATCTTTTGTTTTCTTTCTATCCTAGACTTTTCGCAACTATTTTGCTAATTGGGAAATAAAATCTCAGAGTGTAAAAAATAGAAAAAATAGTGTATACAAAATTGGAAAAACTCATAATTAAAAAATGTTAATCAAATTTATAATTGTTTATGTTTTTTTAATGTCCACAATAATTTATAGAAGGTACTAGTTAGTTATTCAGAAAAATTTGTTTCTGCAAAAAACTACTTAAGAAAACATAACAAGATAGGTACCGGTCAATTTAAAAAAAATGTAACTCTTTTTAGTGAAATTATAGTATTAGATAGGTATATAGTGTCACCAATACTAACTAATCTATTATATGGTGGTATTTTTTCAAATATTTGACTTTGTGAATACATTTTGTTTAAATAATTATGTGAAATGGAGTACATAAAAGCAACCACTAAAAAATCACTATATACAGTTGTGCTTCTTAATAGTGATGAAACTGATAGGAACACAGCGAATGCAAGAAACGTTTTTTGTGCGCATATGGTGCATTTGGAGTAAAATACTAAAATCGATAAGCACTTTATTCTTGAAGTAGTGTTTTTTACAAATAAAAGTAATTTTAGACATTTAAGAACTGAATAATATAGAGTTTAACAAATAATAGCAATGTTATCTCATGTCACCTGCGAATATTCAAAGGTACCGAAGTAAAACGCATATATAACGACTGAAAGCGGGCTGACTAACGAATTTTTAGGTACAGAAATCTTTCAAAATACGTATTTTCTTAAAATTTAAGTGTATATGTAAATATTATTAAAACATAAACTTACATGGTTCGGAATATAAGATTGTTAACTTTTGTTTATAAGTATGTGAAAATTATTGTTAAAATGTGGGGTTAGAAAAGCAGAATAATGTGTGTCATAAAAATGCATTTTAAAAGTTATTACACACATCATCAAAAATCTTGCACGAGTATATAAAATGATTCAATTAAATCTACTGGTTTTTCTTAATGTGGTTAAAAAGTACATGCACTTAGGGAACAAAAAAGACAATAAAAAATTGGAAACCATAAACATTTACTTTATTACCAATGTTTTTACAAATCTGGTCAATTTGGCGGTATATTCGGCCAAGTGTTCCATTTAATTTTTTTATACAGTTTAATGCCAGGACGTGAAATTTCTGCGTTTACCCGAGCAAGAATGACTGCTTTACATGATGCAGGGCATTCGAATCATCAGATATCGAACATGTTGGGCATTCCTAGATCATCTGTTGTATGAATAGTACACAGTGGAAAACATACCACGTAGTGGACGTCCTCGAGTATCTAACGAAAGGGAGGATCGATATTGGTGCAATATGCCTGTAGACGCACATCTTCAGCTTCCGCTTTCAGAGCCCACTTTCAAGATACTTATCGTCGTGTTATATCGACACCTACTATTCGAATATTACGTGCTAGAAGATTATTACGGGTCCCCACTCTACTTCCAAGGCATCGTGCTGCCCGTCTTCAGCGGGAGCGACAGCATAGGGGTTGGTTTTTACGCCAGTGGCGGTGGATTTTATTTACAGACGAAACCAGAACTGGGCTGGTTACTGTGACAATCAACAAAGAGTCTGGAGAGAACCAGGTTGTCAACAGCGACTTCATTTTCCCCGTGATGTAGTTCCGTATAAAGGGGGTACCGTAATGTTTTGGGGTGGAATTATGTTCAACCGCTGCACCCCATTAATTCGCATACCACAGAATATGACCAGTCAAATTTACATCGAACCAATATCCTACCCCCCACATAATGAATTAGTTTACAATTTTGTGTTAATGGACGACAACGCTCGACCACATCGTCCAAGAAGGATTCAAGAGACACTCTAACCAGGACATATCAATAGATTAGATTGGCCAGCCAACTCTTCTGACATGAATCCTATTGAAAACGTGGGATTTCATTGCTAGAGCCAATCATAATCATATTTCTCCACCTCACACTGTAGATGAGTTAGTAGTGGCGGCAGAAGAGGAATGGAACAATATTCCGCAAGAGATCATTAACCGCTTGATTATATCAATGCACAGACATGTCAATAATAATATGCTATTGGAACGTGATGAAGGTCATACCGACTATTAGTCAAGTAGAGAACCTGTTTTGTTACTTCTTTTTTATTTAAGAAATTTTGTCAAAAATGTCACACATTTGCTGGTTTTTAATTTTCTACTCAGTTTATCGAACATATTCTTTTCACAAAAAAAAAAGATTAAGAAAACAATATACTTTTATAAATGTATTTGGCTTTTCTGACAAAAAGATTTCTTTACCAAGAATGAAGGGGAAACCAAACAATGTCAAATAGTGAAAAGAAAATGTAGTAAAATATTTTTAGTTTTGGAAGTTAACAAAGATTTATCATCAGATGAACCTTGTGTATAAAAACTAACAAGTAAACAAATCAGGACATGTTCGGTATTTGTAGCAGTACTTTGTTATCAGTTGGTGGTGGTGGCGGTTCTATTTGAGTTTATTTTCACGTGTTTATCAAAGTATAGCGCATAATGTTTCAAACGGCCGAACTTGTTTACTTCTTAGATTTTTTAAACCTATATTTTGCTTCCGAAACGAAAAATATATATTTTTTTCACTATTTGTCATTATTTGTCTTCCCAAGTCTACGCGTATAGGTTACCCTGTGTATCCTGCTATTCCTACTATTTTAGTTAAATCTGATACTGACAAAAAACTTAGAATCAAACATTGACAGATTACGTAAGCTTCTTCTACGTATTTTTATTAGAAACTGCAATTGATTAAATACGATTATGTAAATAATAATTGTTAATATTTCGAAGAAAAATTATAAAAATAGACGATAGTAATAGTAAATCTATACATATATGAAACAAAGAGATTATTCATCCGAAATGAAAATGAAACATAAATATACGGAAATTACTACAATAGCTTATAAGTTATCATGAAATGTAAATAAAGCACAGTAAATCACAACGTACTATACATATTTATTCATTACAGATACATAATGCAAACGAGTTGTTCAATAAACTGCAAAATTAAATATGTTATGGGATATGAACTTTCATATTTAATAAATTTATATGTATATAAATCGTATATTTCAAAAATGTATCGCGAGAGTAGGAACTATTTTGATAAAACATTAATTATATTATATGTGCCTACAGGTAGATACAGATAACACTTGATATATATAGGAACCGAGCTTACAAAACGATTGCATTAAATACAATGCAACACCGTTAGGGCGATGACACACACACAGCGGTTTGTGCCAATTCAGAAGCCGAGTTAGCCACCGAGGCAGTTGTTTTTTACTGAACTACGACATATACACAATGCATTTTTAGGTTAAATTAAACGAAAAAACATAAAAAACAAGCTTAATAATCTTAAAAGTACAATATACTTATTTATTACAACATTTACTTTATTATTATATGTATATTTGTACTTCTATACTAATTACTAGTTTCAGCAAACACTAATAATATGTATAAGGGACTAGCATATTGAGAATTTCATTTGGAATCGCCACTTTCGATTTCCAGTGGCCGTTGTTTATGAGACTTTTGTGTAACACTATTTTCAGCTGAAAACTGCCAACTTGCCCTCGAAAGGAACTGCTTATGAGTGGCATAGGATAGGTCTTCTGGACTAAAATCAGATCCAATCGAAAGTGTTTTTCTCCTCTTCGAGCCTTCACTTAAAACTAAGAAACTCTGTTTCTGATCTATCACGCGACTCACTACATTTTACTTTTTTTTTCAATGACTGTAGAAGTCACAGAAATGGATTTGGGATTCCAGTCATGAAGAATTTTTCTTAGTAAAAGCTTCTTTATTCCTTTTCGACGCAGATTACTTCTGTTTGTACTCCAGAAAGTTATTTATTGACTTTTATATATAGAAAAAACGTTTCTGTAAAATCCTAGTTTCCAAGTAAAAAATTATACAGGGTGTCTCATAATTAGCTGCCAACCCCGAACAGGTCGATTCTATGATCAAAACTAAGTAAAAAAGTTCATATGAACATAGGACCGGAAATGCTTCCTAAAGGCACAGGGACCCATTGAAGAGGGAGGAATGGAAATAATTTTTTTGCAATATCTCTCAATCACGTTGTGATAAATGAATGAAATTTGGTATACCCAGCTAAATTTTGACGAGCAATTTGATGGACTAATTCGTTTATTTCCACAAAATCCATTAGGCTGGGTAAGGGGGAGGGCCCTTGGTATTTTGCGTGTGTAACTTTTTCATCTTTGACTTTTTAACAAATTGCATGGCAAATTCCGTTTTTCCGAACTTTTTTACGTTGAAAAGGTACTCTTGTTTCAAATCGTTATCGTAATGGTTTCTGAGAAAATCGCTCTTGAATGAATCCCACTTTGGTCAATTTCATAGTAATTTAAACAAAATTATCAAGGTATTCTTATGTCAAAGTATTGTCAACCCGATTGCCAATTTAATAAGCGAAAAAAAATGGAAGAGTTTACGGGACAAGAGTTAGTTGATATGATATTTGTTTATGGCTTTTGCGATGGTAATGCTGCAGCGGCAGAACGCGAGTACGGGAGCAAATTCCGTTTTCCGGAACAGTTTTACGTTAAAAAGGTACTCTTGTTTCAAATCGTTATCTGTAACGGTTTCTGAGAAAATCGCTCTTGAATTAATCCCACTTTGGTCAATTTCATAGTAATTAAAACAAAATTATCAAGGTATTCTTATGACAAAGTATTGTCAACCCGATTGCCAATTTAATAAGCGAAAAAAAATGGAAGAGTTTACGGGACAAGAGTTAGTTGATATGATATTTGTTTATGGCTTTTGCGATGGTAATGCTGCAGCGGCAGAACGCGAGTACGGGAGAAGGTTTCCAAACCGAAGGCTGCCATCAAGGAGGACATTCCCTACGGTATTCCGCAACTTAGCTGCAACCGCCACTTTTCGAAAGGCACCGGGTCAAGGACGTCCCAGGATTAATAGGGAACCGGAGGTCCTTGACGCTATTGAACAAGATCCTGCGACTAGCACACGGAACATTTCAAGGCAAATAAATGTTCCTCGGCCAACGGTACCTACTACATATCTTAAAGATTTCCTTAACAGAATTGATTAGATGTGCTACTAACATTTCAGGTTGGAAGAATATTAAAGCGACAAGGTCTACATGCCTATCACCATCAAATTGCTCATTAAAATTTAGCTGTGTATACCAAATTTCATTCATTTATCACAACGCGACTGAGAGATATTGCAAAAAAATTATTTCCATTCCTCCCTCTTCAATGGGTCCCTGTGCCCTTAGGAAGCATTTCCGGGCCCATGTTCATACGAACTTTTTTACTTAGTTTTGATCATAAAATCAGCCTGTTCAGGATTGGCAGCTAATTACGAGACACCCTGTAGAATTGTCAACCTTTACATCGCGGTTACTGTAGTCTCTACCCAGACGATTCCGAATATTGAAATCCGATTACTTTTTGTAGGTATTAAAGTTTTTTGATCGAGTTTTTACATCAGTAAATGTCCAAAATGGCTTACGTATATAGTAACTTGAAGTTGATGGATATCGTTTAAATTTATGGTGATGTGGAAATGCTTTAGCAGAACGATTTCCCGGTAAACATGTGCTAAATACAGCTACTTTTACTGCAGTGTGCAGTGAGTACAAGTGTAGAGCAACGAGAGGGAAATTTTAAACTGAATTGTGGAAGAGATGGAGGTCCAGGACGTCCACGGCGTATTGCAGCAGTATGGCGTAACATACACGAGGGTCAATTATATCCGTACCATGTACAACGTGTCCAAACATTAATACCAAAGAATTGGGCGAGAATGGTCGGTACCATAGCTACTACGATCTCCTTACTTTAAATCATTTAGACTTCTTTTTGTGAGGATATTTAAAAAATGAAGTGTATCGCACCCACTATTGATGATTTACGCAAACTTATCATAGCTGTTGCCAATAACGTACGAGTTCCAAACGGACAAGAAGGAGAAACATTTGTGTCAGTTTATAGAAACTGGGTAAGACGGGGCCAAAATTTTGTTGTATGATCAGGTGTGTCAAACTATTTTATTAATTAAAACCACAAATTAATTTTATTAATTAATAATAAAAGCGGCAAAATCAGTTGAATTTGCTATATAAAATAAGTGTTATAAAATGTTATTTACTTTATTCATTGGGAATTTCTTTCTATTTTTGGTCCGGACGCCAATTGCATTCTTTGCTGCCTTTTCAGGTTTTACAGTGGATCAGTTTCCAGTGCCGAGCAACAAAGAACATATTCTTTACGAAAATATTTGAAATCGTCCATTTCTTTATAAATAAAATAGGAATACTTTAAATAAAAGGCACTCGCAGTATATTGAGTAGCAAGAACCAGAAAAGTACGATTACACGACACTATACTATTCGACGATATTTTTATCAGATTCCAGTAAAGCGGAATCAATTTGCAAATTCAAATTTTATAATTTTGGCCATAAATTTCGCAAAATTCGCCTGTTTGCACTGTGTGTGTCATTCTTCATAAATTCTGCCGATTTAGCTGCCGAATCGCTGTGTGTGTCATTGTCTTTTAGAGAATGAAAATCTAAAACCTCACAAAAAAAACGGGTTGTCTCTTTAATTTTTTAAGTATATAAAATTGGTTTACGTTATAAAAGGAGTATCTATATGTCCCAATCTATTATTCATTACGAATTTGGACGAAACTTCAAACGATGTGTTCCAGAAACTATTACAACAGTCTTACGAACATATATTTGTTTCAGTATACGAGTATTCTGAACACAGCATCAACTCGCAGCAGACAAATTTATCAAACTGCTATACCGGCCGAAGAAGTTGAAAAGACTTTTATAACAAACTGATAAACTAGGTAATACCTAATCTTGGAACGGCAGCTACAAACAATTGCTATTTTTTATTTCTTGTCCACTAAGAGATTAAGTTTGAATGACACGCTTCTCTTTAAATCTGGTTAAAAAAAATTAATCTGGTATTTCATACAAACTGCTCTACTGCCTAACAGATTACTTTAAAAACTTTTTCAAATTCGTTCAGACTATTGTATAGAGATCAGTCATAATAGAATTTAAAAAGAATATAATTTTGATAAAGCCTGCTGTCCAATAAAAACTGTGATGCGTTGAGCTAAGTTTATGAAAGCTGTGGCATTGCCCGCTTGTGTCCATATTTATTGCAGTTTAGGGATATACAGCGCGTTTCAAAAATACAATATTATTAGGGCTGATACATACATTGAAGAAGTAAGTGCGGTTTACCTAATAAACGTCCTAGAACCACTTATTTTTAAGGTACAGGACGTGTAAGATAATTTTTAAAAATCAAATTTTGGATATAATTTTTTTAAAGGTAAACAAATTTGCCCAACAGGTTGGTGTTATTAGTTTTTTTGTACAAAGTAGAGGGCGCTAATTGCTAGCATTTCTGCTGATACTTTTTTCCATTTTAAGACTTAAAATTAATTTAAAAACATAGTTTTGTGGGAATGTTTTAAGAGTGCTATAGCAGTAGTTAGATGCTATTTCAGTAATTTTCTGAGTGGCAGCTGCTAAATAGAGAAACATTTTTGGTAGTAGAAAAACATCGTTGTGAAACTGGTGATGTTAAACCTAAACAAGAAAAATCCGGTGTACCTAGAATATACCTAGGTTAGCTAGAATTAATCAAAAAGATCAAGATATTTCAGATTTGATTTTCAGAGATCCAATCAATAGCGTAAGAAAAATGTTCTTTACAAATAAGTAAGTAAAAAATACCATTACAGAAAAGTAAAAAATTTTTTACAGAGCCTCTAACTTCAATGGCACTCTTAAAACATTCCTCAAAAATCATCATCTGCACTGCTGTATAAGTTTACATTATTATTATGTAGTAACGCCTAACAAACAGAGCAGAATAAAACATAATTATATTTTGATGTGATTACAATATTCACAAAGAACATATTCAGCTAAATGGAAGAGTTCAGAGGCATATATACCTGGTTGACTTTACCACAGTTTTTTGCATTTTACTCAAAAACATTTGTGCATTGTTAACAAATTTACTAAGAGCGACTTTTTTGCATAATAATAAGGCTTAGTATGGAGAAAAGCCAACTTAAAAAATAAAATATCACAGAAAATGCTAACAACTATACTCGCCTCAAGAATTCAGGCTGACGTTACACATTTGTTTTTATTGCCAATGTAATTTTCGATATTTGGCCGCGTTAAAAACAATCATTTTTTGCAATTTAGTGGAATATACATATAATGCAAACTTTTAATGTAGTATATAGTTTTATTATTATCAGTTGCAGTTTCTTAAATATTTTGATGAAAATATAATGAATTATTCATTTGTTCATATGACGTAAGTCCTCTGAATTCTTGTCGCGAGTATAGCACCCTCTACTTTGTACAAAACACTAATAACAATAGCGTGTTCGGTACCACCAATAACGTACCTGTTTCAAATTTTAATCTAGTGTGTTTACATCCAAAATTTTTTAAAAATTATCTTTACATGCTCTGTATTTGAAAAATGAGTGGCTCTAGGTTTATTAAGCAAATCCACTTATTTTTCAGTGCTCTATGAGTCCTACTAATATTGACATTTTTTTTAACACCCTATATAGACATACGTGTAGATCTTCGACACAACATTAGAGTGTGGTCACAGATTACAGCTTGGAGAGAAAACATACAACTTTATTTTTAGAAAAACCAAAAAAAAAATATCGCTAAACGCTCTTATTGAATTCTGGGAGTATATAATCATAGCAGACCTTGGATCGCCATTTTAAACGCCTTGATAGGATTAGTAGTAGCGGTTTTCGATTACATTTAAATCAAAAAAATATGTGTTGCGTTATTTTGAAAAATATAGTTTTTACGAAATTTTACAAAAATAAAACTTTAAGAACGTGTAAAAGAAAAAACTCTCTATGGTTTTTGTTCAAATTTCACACATGGGGATTTTGAGGTGTCTTGGTTAACACCACCTTATCAGATTTTAAATAAATAAATCGCTAGACGTATTTATTGAATTTCGGGGGTATAAAAAAACATAGCAGAGGTCTTGGATCGTCATCTTAAATACCATAAAAATATATATTGTATACATAGTACGGAAAATATGGCTTTTCTGTACTCCAATACCTATAATTTGTAAATGACAATTCCATTAGTTAGTTTATCCTTTCCGCAAAATTCATATTGTCAGCCAAATTTTGATTAGTCCATAAATAAAAATCCTAACAATTGGCATCGATCATTTTCGTATTTTTATTAATTATTTGTAGATAAAGTTAAATTACATTTACTTCACTTAACATAACTTATAAATTTATATTTTTTTACATTTATTATAGAAAATATGAAATTGCTGTATTTTTTTATCTTGAAAATTATTTTACTACAACAAAGAATTTCAGTGCCGTCAAATTCGGAATGTGTTTTACTAAAAGTATTATAACTTTTTTTAATTTACCACAAACGAAAACAAATAAATATGTAATTTAAAAAAATTACCAGAAAAGTTATTATTTTTATCAATTAAGTTCATTTAACCCATGAAGAATTATATTTCAGTTGAGTGTTTATTTTTCTGTACATTGTGATCGATTTAACCGAAGAAATAGATGTTGCTCGTAAACGTTTGCAGCAAAGTGAGCATTGCCAAACAAAATTTGTTTGGTCTGACGAAGGCTTGAAATTAAGTTAGATAACGAAACCGTAATCAAACGACGCTGAGCGTCGTAACGCTTCAAGGTAAGCTGAACTAAATTAACCTGTTTTGGTCAAAGGAATATTTAGTATGTATGTTGTACGATACATGCATTTATTGACCCTGTATATTCCGTGAGCATCGAGTTGATCATGAAATAAAGTAAAAATAAAATACTGCAAATACAAAATTATAAACAGTAACATGTTATCGAAACAAATCAGTATTGATAGTGTTAATAGAAATATAACAGTGCATTCTAAATTACGCATTGTATTTAAATTATTCTAATATATCAAGTAAATATGTGAGAAATAATAATGATTTTATTAAAGTATTCCATAAGAAAAATGAAAAGTATCTCCCTATCTCAAAATTAAAATAAAAATAACAAGTAAAAAATAACTATTAATTTTGTCTTCCAGTTTAGATACAAACATTTGCATATGAACTCATAAAAAATAACAGATGTAAGATATGGTGAACAATTTATTAAAGTATGTGTGTAATTTGCATTAATGTAAATATAAAATTAACAAATCGCAGTTGTTAATCATTTAAGATATAGTTGCCATTAAAATAATATTCACCAAAAATAAACTAAAAATGGTATGTTGTGTATATTTCTTTAGGTAAGTGTCATTTCCCGGAGTGTCTTGATAGTGAAATTTATAGAATAACGAATGATCTTATGATCTTATAGCATAGTAGTCTGCAGCATACAAAAACACATAAAAATAATGTAAATAACTGTTGATTTTAATCCTGAATAAAAATTAAAGTTTTAGTACAAAATTTAATATATCTAAGTAACTTAACAAAATAATCCGATCAGGTTTATGACGCCCATCGCAAAACGCAATATATATATACAGGGTGGCTTAAATTGGCAAAAAGATGCGCATTCTTACGCCTTTCATTTTTTATCAAGATAGTGAGACATTTTGGAAATAGTTCCTGAAATAGCGACTGAAAACTGAAAAAGCATTTTCTTTTTAACTTTAATTTTAAAGGACATTACAACCGTTGTTTCGTTGCAACAAAAAGAAAATTAAAAGAGACCGCGATTATTTTGTTAAATGGAGGTAAGTGTGTGTCAAACTGTTCAGAAAACATTGATCATTGTTGGCTACAGTTGTATCAAGAAGAAGTAAGTAACAATAAAATAAGAATCATTTAACATCTCTATGAAAGCAGATAAACACATATTAAACGGTCAAACTTTACTTACGTTTTATACATTTGCAATTTTTGAGAACGAAAACGTTTTCGAAGTTTTTCGAAACGTCAAAAAAGTGCGCGATTATGATGTAATTATTTTTTTTACTTATCTGCTGTTGTGAGTGTGAGATGTTTTGGTTAGGCAAACTTAGTTTCAAAAATAACCCTTGACTGATTGACTTGACCTTTTGGCGCAATGGTTTATTCAATTAATCTTTATTTTTTCAGAAGTGTGGCAAAATACTCAATTAGACTAATGAAAAACTAGAATTATGTCACAAATAAATAGCTTCGGAGAATGTCATTATGTTTCCTTTACAGAAAAAGTATTCAAGATCAGAATAAACCAGTATGTAGTATTACTTCCATATTAGGTACTTATTCATACTCTAAATGTAAGATAAGAAAATCTATAAAAAAAAATTCTACACCCGTATTATAACAATCCACTTATATGCCCATAATCCGTTTCATAATGATACCCATTACGATATAGATTTTTAATCAATAGAAACCCATAATTTTTCAATCAACCATGCTGTGCATTTGACGTTTATCTTAGGTTCCTATGTAATTATTTTAGATGTCAAAATCAGTACGTATTAAATTTTCGTAGATACCTAGCTAAACTTCGATAATTTAATACGAATAATTACTGTTACCTATTGTGTTCAATAAAAATATAAAATTTATGGTTTTTGATTATTTATCGGGTGTAGAAAAAATAGCGTATGCAACTCTCATGTAATGGTTATTAATACACTCGCATAAACCATAATAACCATCATTACATGATCGTTGCATAATATACTATAATAATTAATTAAAATTGACATGGAGAGGGTGGCAATTTTATTAAATTTTTGTATGACTTGTGAAATTGTAATTTGTTATTTTATGGCAATTTGATTTTTAGAGTAATCCTATGTAATTTATTATTTGTCATGGTTGGTAAAAATGGAATATGAAAATTGAATCATTTATGATTGTTAAAAAAGTTATGTTCTGTTTAAATAATAAATAATTCTTATTGTGCGAAATTATAAAATTTAAAATGTAGTAAAATTGCCATTTCATTCATACGCTAACTTTACTCAGTTATACAGATTTTTATTAACTAAGATATGTAGAATATATTTGATTGTGTAGGTTTATATGTGTGCATGGTTAAATTTGTATTTTTCTTCTTTTTTCGATAAAATCAAAATTAAATATGGCGGTCATAAGAAAATCAAAAGATGGAAATGCAGAGTACCGCATATTCCTTTTCGGAAAATTGAAAGACATAGAAATGGACAACTTTTTTCTAAAGTAAGTCACCATGTATGCATTACCGTTCTCTTTACTAGTCGTCGAAAAGGAGACCATTCTGTATGTCTGTCATAGCTATGAATACCATATATAATTTTAATTTAGTATCATTCATCTATTCAGACATTTTTAAAAATCCACTTGTGACATACTTGTATTTAAAAAATAAATACTCTCGAATAACTTAAATGTAAATAACACAGTTTCAGTATTCTAACTAGTTATCTAACAAAGTTTGTGTTGAGTTGTTCGTGTGGTGTAACGCTCTTATAATCCAATCCTACACAACTATGCGGCAAGTACCTATAATGGTACCAGTAACGGTACTTATGCGTTTGTCCTTGGCCTTTGTGAAGTTTCCTGTTTTATTTATAGAGCTAAAAGTAATAATGACTGAAAATTGTCTTTAATACTTAGTAAGGACTATTACGTCTTTTTTTAGGAATAACGCAAACGTATTTAATTATCGTTAATTACTACTGTCTAATATTTCGGTAAGGCTGGCGTTTCAAGGACACAGAATCTAAAGATGCATCAAAAAATCTACCCAGTAAGTGGAGTGTACCTTATCACTGTGTACCATACACCACGAACAATACCTAATAATTTACATCAATTCAAGTTTTACTAGTTTTCTAAAAGATATGTGTCGAGTGTGACAATGTTTATAACGCTGTATACAATTTTATCAATGTGCAGTTAATGTGTAAAATTCGGGAGAGTTTATGTTAAAATATAACAGGTGAAAACTTATATAATTGACACAGTAAAGATACATTTTTCTAACTTCCTCATATTTTTTTAGACTGTCTCAGCAAACAGCTATGAATTCGTTGATAATTTGCGTATTAAAACGGCATCTTTCATATGCATTTTGGTTGAAAATTTAATTAATGGATGAAGTGGTGAAAACATAATTTACCTGTTATTCTTGGTTATAGAAAGGAATTTCATTACTTACTTATTATTTACCTCAGATTCAGACATTATATAAAATATTTAAAATAAATGTGAATTGAATACTTATATTCATTAAGATTAGCTTCATGAAGGAAGTTCATAACTTTTCAATTCAAAAGTGTGTTGTCAAAAGACTAATGATTTTAAGCTATATAATATTATATGGCCTTTATTTTATTATTGATTTCCTCTAAAATAATAAAATTTCTTAATTTAATATGACAGCATACCTAGTTAGTTCTACAGTTTAAAGTAGAGTAAATGAGATTTTAATATTTATATTCATTAACATCAGTTGTCTCTGCCTAAGAAATTAGAAAGATAATCTTTTCTGTGGTTTTTGCCATACTCACTCTCTGCACTGAGAAAAAATAATCCGTAATGAGTTAAAATTTTAACAATTTTACTGTGAAAAGGTACTTTTGTACCATTTCGATAAGGTGTATCATGTGAAAGGGATTTTATGTAATTTTTCTAGTATGTATTCTACTTTCTTCCTTATGCATTTAGTTGTATGATTTAATTACTACACTTGTTTCTTTTCTAAACATGGACGTGTGCAAACACTTTTTGTGTATCTAGCATGTATAAGAAATAAAATAAAAGTAAAACTGATTTAAAAATACCACAAATATGCTTTTTTAAATTGTAAAACATTGAATTAACAGTTGTTGTAATTGTAAATTTTGCACTCAGGTCTTATGACCCATTGTGCACGCCGGTATTAGCAGAAGTTAAAACAGGATTCTTGCTACTAGCTCTGCTGGAATTTTTTAATATTCTGAGGTCAAATGTATGTCCCTAGGTATTTAGGTCTCTTCGCTATTAACAGAAAAAGTGTATGGAATTTTTTTCTGCATGCTCGTAAATCCTGCATCTTAAGGTGTAGGTAATACAAATTAGTGTCCAGTCCAATTCTACGGAGAGAAGGTGTTGTCCATGGCCGGCTAAAAGACATGAACATTTTACTTTTGTTTAGCTTGCTGATATTTCGGTTAGCGTCATGGACATTTTATAAAAAACCAAACTCGTTCCGATATTTTCTCTTCGATCTAGTTACCAATCGATCTTGCAAAAAAGATTGAATTAATGACGATTAATAGTCATGAAATCCAAGACTACTAATATATAATAATTTATAGGTATATCTCAATTCAACTATTTAACCATTTATATTTCAAATATGTGAAAACCCATAAAACAGTTTTATTCAAATAGGAAATAAATTGGAATACTGCCTCTAAAAATAGCGGTTTGCAGAGTACGTTGTTTTGTTAACGTAAAACTAGTAAACTAGTCCTCTTTACCCAGGCTATTTTACGTTCCATTGAAGTGTAATAAAATTATTGCACTATCCTATCTAGGGCAACTCGAATGCTTACACAGCAATGAAACTACATTGGAGTTACTAAGTACTACTCCACAGTTTAATATTCTGTTCAATTTGACAAAACTTCAGTTAGTTCTGCACAGTACTTTGAAAGACAATTTTTTTTAAATTCTAAAATGTCTACCTGTTTCTAAATTTCGACATTGAACGTACACGTTAAGTTAAAAAATGATGAAATTAAATGTGGATTTCCATCTGTATAAAAACGATTATTAGTACTGTTATCTGATTCATAACTTATTTTGCAATAAATTCTCCTGCCTCTATTTAATTCTTTATAGATCTTACTGCCATAAATTATTTTAAGTACTTAGTCTATTAACTATATCCACAACATCCCAGGGAAATTTTATATTCACCTTATATGAATTAGAATAAAATTCAAATGCCTTACTATTTTTATCTACAATATTTGATTTACCTACTCTGTTTGCAATTATCTTATATCTCCCACAAATTCATTTACAATTATTTCTGATTCTTACCGCAATCAAGAGTATTAAACCCAGCAAAATCATATAATATATTATTTTTTCTGTTCTGCATATTATACTGCTCGGCCACAAAATTTCGATCAAGATATAAGTGATTTTTATCATAAACTCCTAGATTCAAAAGAATAAAATCAAAGTATCTCAGTCAACACAAATGAACGACAATTTTGACTTTTCAGTTTCCAATGGAAAAGTGTAAACTTGATATTTTTGAACAAAAAATAAAAATTCCTGATTCAAGTCAATTCCAGACATAAAAATCGAAAAAATAAATATTTCTAGATCATAGACCAACAGTATTTATCAACACAAATATCTGAAAAGATGTTTGATAAAAGCTGATGGATCTAGATAGTGGCTTAAGTACACAATTACATCAACAGTCACGAATTTCAGAATATCAAGGTCATTCGATCTTAAATATTGGATCACTCATTATGGACTCTTAAAATGTCAATACACAATATAAACATAAATACGAAATACTTTCAACGTATTTATTTACTTCTGTGATTTATAAGATTGCTCAAATACAACATAATTATTAAACATTCCTGGCTTTAAACTTCTACGCCGATGCTTTTTTATTCTTCATTATTAAGGACACTGCATTTAAAATAATTGTAGTAGTATCAAAAAAAAAAATTCTTTGCTTTGCCTCCACTTGTAAGAATTATATTCAGTTTCTTTATCTAACAGAGCTATTTTCTATTAAACTCAACTGTGTAGTCAGCAGACTAAAAAAACGTTGAAAATTATTTCAAATTTTATTAATGCGCATCAAATACTTCCGCAGGTGTAATATTGTACATCATTCTTTATATTTTGAAGCCTAAGCCAATCAGAACACATGCTAAAGTCACTCGTCAGCAGCCGACCAGACATATACCGGTTTCGAGCTGATTTATAGATTTTGTGGATGTTTATCTCAAAATTTTACTCATTTCAATAATTGCTTGTTCACTATTGATTTAAATGAGATTTCAAAAAACGTCTAAATTCACATCTCCATAAAGAATTTATTGAACAATTTCTGTCGTCCGTTTAAGCTATTTAGCATCTTGAGAAACAATCGCTTTCTTCTTTAAAAGAAACTAAAACTGAACCACCAGAAAATGTTTAACCATTAACAATTATTAGGAAATCAGAATTTATATTATATTAAGTAACCCGGCAAACGTTGTTTTGCCATATGAATTATTTTTAGTGAATATTTTGGTAGTTAAAAAAAAATAACTAACTAAGTGTGTGTGTGGAGATGTGGTATATGACTAAAAGAGGAATGGAGCACTGTAAACGATGACGGCCTATAAGAATAACAAAACACGAAACATTCATTTTTTGAATTCATTGTACTTTTATTATCTTAACTAATAAATTTCAAATTACGTCTCTATCACAAACTATGACAAATAAAAAATAAACATTATCAGTCTCTTAATGCAATGGAGTATGCGATATTTTTAGTGAGTCCATCTTTAGCCAACACAAACAAACTGGATGGTTTGCCCACTCGAGAGCATGCCACATATACTCGCGACAAGCATTCAAACGACTTACGTCATACGAACAAATGAATAATTCATTATATTGTTATCAAAATATTTAAAAAACTGCAACTGATAGTAATAAAACTATATACTACAATAAAAGTTTGCATTATATATTGCACTAAATTGCAAAAAATGATTGTTTTTAACGCGACAAAATATCGAAAATTACGTTGACAATAAAAACAAATGTGTAACGTCAGCCGTGACGTAAGACGTCTGAATTCTTGACGCGAGTATATAATTGTCCGTGTGAAAAACATGATGTTCTCAAATCTAAGCCACAAACGGACATCGTTTGGCCTTGGGATCGATCAGTTATCGACCAGGGTTAAAAATGATTAAATTACTAAAATGGCTATTAAAAAATAGGGGTTTGTGATAGAAGGGTGAAAATTAAGGGTTGTATGTATTTTTTAATGCCACATCATGAAAAAATAAAAATAAAAAATGTTGTCCAAAAAATTTTAAAAAATGTTTGGGGTGGACCACCCATATTACTTAGGGGTATGAAATATGCATTACGGCCGATTCTCAGACCTACCGAATATACATATAAAATTTCATAAAAATCGGTCAAGCAGTCTCCGAGGAGTATGACATCTAACACTGTGACACGAGAATTTTATATATAGAAATTCTGTTTACACATGACACATTGTTGTTATTGCCAGTTAAGTATTATGCATTGAGATTTATAAGTTAGTCCTAAAATTTTTGTAGCAAAAAAATTGAGAATCACTGTTACTAATACTATTTCCATCCATTAAACTGAAAATGAAAGTACTAAGGTATATTTGTTTAAGAAACCCAGGAAGCAGTGCCAGATACAAGCAGGAATAAAAACATAGTGTGAAATTGATCCTTTTGTTCTCAAAGTCGTAACTGTCAGGATGTTAAAACTAACGACGTCCCTGAGAAGATTACCTCTTTGCATTTGTGTAACAAACAAGCATATAGTTCCGGAAGCGTTATTTCTTTGAAAATATTAGGAAGAGAATTATCGCTTAAAATGAATGAACAAAGGTTATTTAGTATACACAGGATTTTGCATGGAGAAGGAAATAACCAAATTGGTAACTGTGAATCAATTTTGAACACAGTATAGATAGCATATATTAATTTACAGATACTGATGTGTCATGCATATTAAAAGCTAGGAAAGTAGAGTCTGGCTACACAAGAAAGCCATTTAAGGTTAATGCAAAGTTTACGATTGCCTTGTAATTTGCTGTTGAAGGAGAGCTCAGATTACTAAAGAGATTTCAATAAAAAATATTCTCAGATGTACCCATATCTTACAATATACACTTAGACAATGCATTACACAAATAGAAATGTATGTAAAATTTTACTCCAAATACTGGATAATAGCACTCCAAATTGGCCCTAAAATAGTGACAGGAACACACATTTGAAGTAGTTTATGAACGAAATTACGTTATTATTTCACAAAAATATATAATTTTCACATAATTCGTCGAATTATTGCAAAACTCATTAAACAATTGCTTGATTGAATTATGAACTAAATTGTGTAATTCGGTGTTGCACAAAAATATCTTATACGGTGACCCTTTAGAATATTTCTAAGACTACTTCGATTTCAATTTTGAAAATTTAGGTTTTCAGTTTTTCGGGGGTGTAAATAAATTAATACCATTCTTGTAGCACTTCCGGTTAGAATGGGAGTCGCCAACTGCTTGCGTGTTTTAAATGGAACATTCTGTTGCTTTTCGATAGCTTAATTCAAAATTAGGTAAGTACCTATTTTTCGCATGGTTCAAGCTTAGTATTGATATTTAAAAGATAAGGGGATATCTGTCATTTACTATAGATGTTTTAAAAACTGTTACCCTGTTACACAGGGTGATGAAAATTTATTGTCGAATTTATATTTAATCAAATTCTGTCTCTATGTATTCATATTTCATTTGCCTATATCTATCTCTTTTATTGTTTCTGCTATTAGGAGTTTTTGAAATAAGTAATTAAAATTATCTAATTTCTTGGGACGATGGCTGTGAAATTTCTAGCAAACTTACAACCAAGTAAATTATGACTTATCACATATTGGTTGTTTTATATTTAAGCTTGCTAGCAATTTCGTAAGAAATTGTATTATTTTAATTACTTATCATAAAAACCAACAATACCAGGAAAATTAAAAGAAATACGTCTAGGAAAATGTAGATAGATAAAGGTTAAAATTCTACAGTTGGTGTTGATTAGCTATGCACAGTGCTCCATTTAGAAGAACCTGTAATAAATGATAGGAATCCCCTATTTCTCTTTTAAATATCAATACTTAAGCTTGCACGATGTAAAAATTGACAATTTTGAATTAGACTATCAAAAAGCAGACTAAGCACTGAATTACATCTGGAAAACCTATATCAAACACCCACGGTTAGCCATCAGCGGTGCCATTAGACATATACAGGTTTAAAACTTGTTAAATATTGTACATCTCTGCCATACTCTGCCAAAGACATCAATACGCGAAATGTAAGTGTCTACATCTATTGATCACTGGCTGAGACCTTCTACAATCTACAGATTTGGAAAGTGAGGATCTTGATGGTGATTTGTATTTTGCCGCTTGCGTGTATTTGTGTCATGCTACACGCATACTTCGACCACAGCGTGTTTGCATCAAGCAGTGTTGCCAGGTGGGAAAAATTCAGTGCTTGAGAATAATTTCAAAGAAGTATGAGGTTTGGAGAGAAAGCATGAGATGGCTTAATTTATCAAAAACACCTTTGACACAGCTTAATTTTTAATTACTTTTGTAATGCCATTTTATTTCATTAAAAGCATTATGTTCTGCTATTTTATCATAATATTACATTGTAAGTAGGTAGTAGGCGCAGTTGACGTGACACAGGGTGACTCACGGGTCGTAAAATCTGTTGTTTCCAGAAAATGTAGGTACCCTTACGGAATAGAGTTAAGAATCACTGCAATACAGCGTGAATACAGCACATACACCGCATATCCGTAGACTGTCATACCCGTTTATGTATTCATTGCTAATTATTAAGAGAGCAGTCTACAATAAAGGACATTTCAAGTACCCAAATATTGTAGATACCTACCTCTATCTATTCAATTTTGCCCTCGATTTTGTCTTTATTTCTCGTTAGGTCTTTGTTTTGGTAGATTTCAAAGAGTAATTTTAATAATTTTATTATTTCTTTTTGTGTCTATTAAAAAGCATGAGATTTTGTAATCAAAATATGATAGCATGAGATTTCCTCGGAATGCATGAGATCTGACAACACTGGCATCAGTTGATCTGACAGTTAGATTTGCAATGGCGAATTGGCGTTGGCGATACGGAACCAATTACCGTGTAGTAGTGGGGAATGCTAGACCAATGCACGTCGCCGCCCTCTTAAAGTTCGTATCTTCCTGGAGTGAAGCGGCAATTTCTACTTTCTCCGTAAAGATCCGCAATTTCCGTATCTGTATGTAATGCTGTGGCAACTATTTACGGGTTTGAGAAAATATTATTAAATGTGGACAGAATACTCCCCTATCTTTAAAATCGTAATGTAGATATAATTCTATAAAAGCGAAATGTATCATATAGAAAAACAAAAGTAGGGGCTTTTAAATAAAATAAATGTGTTTT
The DNA here is from genome assembly GCA_025584915.1 of Monochamus saltuarius. Lineage (NCBI taxonomy): Eukaryota > Metazoa > Arthropoda > Insecta > Coleoptera > Cerambycidae > Monochamus > Monochamus saltuarius. The sequence continues at coordinate 45,203,246 of CM046721.1, read as the reverse complement.
ATTCCAAAATATTAACAATTAAATTGCTACATAATACCATAAATTACACAGAAATATGTTTAAGCCGTAATGAGTATAAAATGCTGCTAATGCTAAATAATTGTAGACAGTGTTTGTAAGCTACTGTTCCCATGTTCCTCTGAAAATGTAATTTGCGAAACAGAGAAAATAATGAGATTATAATCAGATACTTTAAAAATTACGAAACTTAAATTACATCTAACAATAATTACTGTTTTTCATCTGTTAAGTGGGTTACACCTAAGTGTTGTTAAATTTTTATGAAATCTTTGCTATTAATTTTTTTTTAAATTTCGAAACAGAATATGTTGTAAATATTTTCCAATGATGGATAATTTATCTTTACATAATTATGACTAACTTGTGCATGGATATATGTTTCTTTAGCATACCTAATTACCAATTTTTATATTATCTAATATAGGATGTCGCATAAAACCACTACATTCTTTCAATCAAAATAAGATGTATAAATCTGCTTTTGTTAACCTATACAGAGGGCTTGAAGTAAACTGCCAATGCCTCTACTTGTAAGAATTATATTCAGATTTAACTGTTTTCTTCTTATTTGTATTTCACAGGCTTCGGTGTAATTAATAATACTAGTCACCACTAGGGTTCGGCCAGTTTGCAGACGTAACATAAATTACAGAGGTGGACTTAAAGATAGATATGCAGATCATTAAACCTCTTTACGTATCTATACAGAGTGATTAAGAAGTTATCCGAAAAACTTTGAGAATATGTCCACCCTTAAGAAGTCGGCCACAAAAAATATAATAGAAATTTAATATATTTCGAGTAAAAAATATTTAAAGATCTAACATTATAAAGGAGTACGAAGCTGGGCAACTGTACTTCAACGGCATCTGATACAAAAAAAGTAAACAAGTTTTTGCACCTGGAGCGCGTGTCCACACACCTTATTGGTGAATAGGCTTGGGGTGGGGATACGCTTTCTATGGTAAACGAACGAGGTCAGTAGTGTTTTTAATATATTTTTAGGTATTAACAATATTGTGTGAAACTAACTACTCGGACTAAAGCTAATAATAAAGAATATATGAGTAGATATTGTGGGTGTAATTCAACGCGGGTCGGGGGTGTTAAATAAGTCGAAAGTTTTTTCTCATAGCCTACTAGGGATATTTTGCCTATTTATAGTTTCCATCTTAAACTTTTGTAGTTTGTCACAAAATTTTTAAATTAAGATTACTCGAAAACAGAGCAGTTTATCGGATTGAAATAGGAGTACCTTTTTTATGTAGAATAGACCAAAATTTTTAATTTTTTTATCTGACGAGGACAATCTTGAGATACAAGAAAGTTACAGCAATATTTATTGCCACCCCCAGTTTGGTACGCCTATGACCAATTATGAGGAATTATTTTCAGAATGTTAGATTCGCAATCTAAACGAGATTCTCAATTTCAAATTTAATTACTTTATCTCGATATGTTTTGAAAATATTTGAAGAAAATCAAATTTTGGGGTCCTCATTTAAAGAGCAATAGCTCCGTTAGGGGACGTTTGCGGACCTATGTTTATATAATTTTTTTTTTTTATTTTTGATCGTAGAATCCACAGTTAAATTTTGGCAGGCTAATTTTGGGACACCCTGTATAACAAGACTAAACATGATGATTTATCATGGCATCATGGCGCGGAACAAATCATTAGTAACTTTGACAAATGTCAAATATCTGTTAAAGTGCATGTTTCTGTTTACGTCTAATTTTTAAATTTGTAAATTGATATAACCTAAAATAGGCATTGTGTTTTTATGGAAAAATGCAGGAGTATGGAGTATGTACCCAGTTTTATAAAAAAATGTAAAATATTTAGACACGAAAGCTTTGTGTGAAGCATTCGATTGGTATCAGTGCAGCGTATTTGAATGTTTTAAAATAGTAAATAAAAATACATACATTTTTGCAAACCAAATTAAATAAGTAGGTTGTATTAAAAGATAAGCTATTATAGTGTCCATATCAAATGTCAAATTTTGACATTTATAGCATGATGTATATATTTACAAATATTAACGTTGGTGTCGCCACATTACAGAATTGTATATCAAAATTCAAGTGATTTAACAGACAAGTACTAATATTATTAGTATTAAGGCGGCTACTCACTACGCGGGACTTGTCAAATACTAGCGAAGTACTTGGCAAGTAGCGAGTAGTATGTACGGCGACTTGCACTGACTTGGACAAGAACTTGCACTTCCCATCGGTTGTCGGATAACGGGTCCAAGTCAAAGGCAGCGAGTCGATTATTTCCGAGTTTGTTTTGTCTGCGCTACACTACGCGGCAGGGTTGGCATTGCTATTACAATCGTAACAGATCTATTACAATTCATAGACTGTCATTACGCTATTACGACAAACCAGAAATTATGCTGGATCTTTTACAAACTAAAGAAAACAGGTAAATTCTATTACACTTTTTTTTTTTTAAATTTAGTAATAAAGAGTACGTGATTGACAAATAATCCTTTTCTATGAGCCCTCTGCAAATAACTGATAACAAAAAATAACTGATTATTCGGTTATTGCAATAACCGAAATCAGTCGGTTATCAGTTATATGAGTAACGAATTATGTATTAGATTTTTTTTCCACTGTTCACTAGGGTTGCCACCTTTTCATATGCTCAAGTAGGATATTCTTATCTTTTATATTCTTCTTTTTACGTTCAATCGTTATTTGCAATTTAATGCAATATATGTAGTGCAAACATTTACTGTAAGTAGTATATAGTTATTTCTTATTCTCAGTTGCAGTTTTTTAAATATTTTCATGAAAATATAATGAATTATTCATTTGTTTATATGACGTAAGTCGTCTGACTTCTTGCCGCCACTATAACAAACAACGAAAAACTGTCGTAGCCATAGATCAAAATAAAATTTTGTGTTGACGGAACAGTCGTAAAATAATTTTTGAAAAATTGAAAACAATTTTTTTTTATGTAAATGCAACATATCGAAGATTTGTATTGTTTATTTTAAATATATAAATTTACCCATACGAAAAGTATATATTTATGTATTTAAAATAAAACATTTACATATAAACTACAAAAATAGTTATATGTCTGGCTGCTGAGAATTCAAGTAACCATCACTCGAGTTATCAATCGGTTTTTGATATCACTTAAATACTCAGTATTCGGTTATGGAAATAACTCGGTTTTTCCCAACACTAGACCATAGACAAAATATAAACCATAGAAAACCACTAAAATTAAATTTATTTGCAGAAATCTGCAGTAAAAAAAATCTATTACCAATCTATTACATTTTGCATGCAGATGTCATTACAAATCTATTGTAGTTCTGTCCCAACCCTGCTACGCGGGCTTTACTTGACGAGTAGCTACAAGTTTCTGTGTTTGTTAGCGGCCGATTTGTGTATCTTAAATCTTGAAATGGCGTGGAAAAATGAAGTTACATTGAAGTTTATTTATATTTATCAGAAGGAACCTATCATTTGGGATCCATCACATAAGCAGCATAAAAGTAGAAATGATGTATACGATGCCTGGAAACAAATTCAAACCGAGTTTTTCACAGAATGTGACTTGGAATGTAGCATCGAGGATTTGAAAAAGAAAAGGGACTCTTATAACAAAAGCAGCTAAAGATGTCGAATCAGAATTCTCGTCCATTTTCAAGTACTCGTCTTTATACTTGCACTTCCCGAAATAAAACTGAAACTTTCAAGTAGGCACGTAGTGTGTACAGTTTACTTGGACTCGGACAAGTGCATGCCAAGTATATTTCAAGTCGAGTAGGTACTTGGCAAGTCCCGCGTAGTGAGTAGCCGCCTTTAGACAAGTATTTTACGTAATGCCTTCGTCGTACTGTGATTACTACGAAAACCTGATTGAGTATTAGATAAAATTATATTCACGGTTAGAAATTCAGTAAATTGTTCACAGGCGAGTTTCTCAAGAACTTTGGATAACACAGGAAGAATACTTATTGTCCTAAAATGAGAAAGTGAGGATGGATTATCAATTTGAGGAACTGGAATAATATTAGCATCTTTCCATATACTAGGAAATTGTCCAGAAGAAAGGCATTTGTCAATTATAAACGTAATATGGTCACTTAAATAGGGCGTAATAAATAACAATATTTTTCAGTAAATTCCATGGGGACCAGTGGCAATTGTTTTAATTTTAAATTAGAGCTTAGAAACGACATCAGATTTACTACCTTAAACCGAAAATAGAGAGTAATGCCGGGGCAAGTGGTGTTAATAAAAGTCGATTTTGTCAAATTTTTATACGCTTGCATTTGTTCCAAGATTCAGTTGATTTTTCTTTTTTATTTAAGTAAAGTATTATCACATTAAAAAAGGCTATCATATCCTCAACATTGTCATAGTAAAAAATAAGATGCTAAAAAATAGATTAAAGATTTGGTAAAAATAAATCATAATTAAATTTGGAGAAATATCTAAAGGTTTTCAAAAAGACCTGTTGCGGCGGAATTTGTTGTTACTAGGAATGTTCGAGAAAAACCTTGAAATAAAAGAATCTTTCCTAGTCATGACATCAGACATGGGAACTACAGAACAAGATTTACAAAAAATTGTTTGGTTCATAATTTCAGTTGAATATGAATGATTAAGTATTGCAGATAACTCCTTCACAACATAAATTTCAGCAACAAGTAATGCAATCGCCTTGCGACGCTAAATGTCTTGATGTAATACAAAGAAATTTAACACGCAAATTGTAAATGTGAGCAGAGAAACACGCCGAGATTCCGTGAGACGGCCTGCTCTAGGCAGTAGTTGGTACCGATGGGTACGGGGGCCACACCGTGGGGGAGGGGAAGAACAAAGTGCAGGATATTCTCAATCAACCTAATACCGGTCACTCGACTCAACCATTCACGCTTTACTAGGCGGCTTGTGCTTTCATAACCTCCACGTAGGAAATTAAGTTATGGAAATAATTTAATCATAATATTAGTGGCTGCATTAATTCATTTAATAGGCAACACTACATGTATTTATTCCTGTGGAAGATATGATGCCGCAAAAGCAGTGCATGACGAAGGAAAAATACTAAAAGGTAGACCATTCCCATATTTGGTCAACTTAATGGATCCATTCTGCGTTAGTTACGAGGGTATTTCAAAGAATAGTAGCAAATTGACAATACTGGGTCTCTATTCCTGTGGAAGATCTAATGTCGCAGAAGCAGTGCGTGACGAAGGACAAGTACTAAAAGACAAACGCTTCCAATATTTTCTCAACTTAACTGTGTCTATTTTGCAACATTTTCGAGGGCATTTCAAAAAGTCATAGCAAAATGACAATATCAGTTCTCTATGCCTGTGGAAGGTCTGATGGCACAGAAGCAGTGCGTGACGAAGGACAAGTAAGTACTTAAAGACAGGCTATTCCCATATTTGATCAACTTCAATGTGTCTATTTTGCAATATTTTCGAGGGCATTTTAAAGAGTAACAGTAAACTGACAATATTAGAGAACTAATATTGTCGTTTCCTGTTACTGTGGAAGATCTAATGGCGCAGAAGCACTTTATGACGAAGGAAATGTACCAAAAGACAAACTATTCCCATATTTGTTTAATTTGAATGTGTCTATTTTGCAATCTTATCGACGGCATTTCAAAGAGTAACAGCAAACTGGCAATATTAATTCTCTATTCTTGTGAAAAATCTGAAAGCGCAGAAGCAGTGCATGACGAAGGAAAAGTACTAAAAGACAGACGCTTCCAACATTTTTTCAACTTAAATGTGTCCATTTTGCAATATTTACGAAGACACTTGAAGTAACAACAAACTGACAATATCAGTTCTCATTCCTGTGGAAGATCTGATGGCGCAGAAACAGTGCGTGACGAAGGACAAGCTCTAAAGGTCCGGCTATTCCCATATTTGCTCATCTTAAATGTGTCTATTTTGTAATATTTCAAAGAGTAATAGCAAACTGACAGTATTAGAGAACTAATATTGTCGTTTGCTGTTACTGTGGAAGATCTAATAGAGCAGTCCGTGACGAAGGAAAATTACCAAAAAACAAGCTATTCCCATATTTGTTTAATTTGAATGTGTCTATTCCACAATATTTTCGAGGACATTTCAAAGAGTAACAGCAAACTGACAATATTAACCTTGATATCCATTTGAGTATTTGAAACTCATTGAGACGGAGCCCAATATCTGATTTCGTCTAGTGGTTGAACTAGTGGTTGAACAATTTGTTATTTTAGGTTTCTTAACATTTCGATAAATGTATCGCTCTTCCTAAAAAGTAATTCTGAAATGCTGAAAGTTAGGACTTACCGAAAAGAGCGACAACTCGGGAAGTTTTACAGTTATTTCTGAGGCGAGAACAATATGTCTCTTGAACCAACAGGACACCTAAACCCGACGACATGGTAACCAGCCTGAAAATTATTCAATCATTGTCTAATACACAAGCCTGCAAACCGATCTGGTATAATACGATTACAAAAATGCGATAAAATCTACAATCCAAAGCGAGTTCCCTTTCAAGATTTTCATGAAAACATACGTTTCAAGTATTGTGCAATCTGTTACATTTGGAGATTGGAATATTTACAGGTCTAACTACGTCTCCATGAAGGTTTAATATTACTCGTTCTGATTATCATGTTTTTGTACTAAAGGAATCTGGGTGGGCAAAGATTATATTGACGACTAAGCCACAATTTACATATATGTATATTCAGGATTCTCCTGGATAGGTGAAATGACTAATAAAAGAGAAAATAGTTGCTGTTGAAGTATGATCTTCTGGAATTCAGCTCTTTGCTTGTTTGTGGTACGATTCCAAATTCGTAAAATCTAGTCAACCTAGAAATTTCAGTCAAATCTTTTGGATTTATTTCGTTCTCGGCCGGTTATTCTACGGGCAATACATCGTGGCTCGCCCCGTTGCTTTTATAGCTGTCGATTTGTAGTCAGACACCGAGAGAAAATGATACAACTTATATGATTATGTCAACTTAAACAAGTGGTTAGTTTCTGGGTAAAGGCACAACTAAAATCAGTTGTTTTTACATTTCTGAGGCTAGTTGATTGCTTCGGAAAGAGAATTGCGAATTATTTTGCAATTTTTGTTGATATACCAAAAAAAGTAATCAACTTCATTTCACCAAATTGTACGGGGAGTTTTCTAAATTTACGTTATAACTTCAGATGATTAATCATTGGATTATTTTACACTAAAATCTTAACGAACGTTTAAAGACACGAATTATAGAGATAAAGTGCTAAATTTGAAACTTAAGCTATAGTCTCTATTATAAGGCAAAAGTTTATGAAATTAATTATACAAATCTATCAACCAGTGACGGAGATACTGAGGGGCACTGTTATTAAAAAGGCCAGATCTTACACACCATTAAATGCTTTTGAAATAAAATACGTGCATAATACTATTATTTATAAAAAACGATATTTTCCACTCTATCTTTTAAAAGCGGCCCATTGTTTAGTTATCTAAGTAAATAACAGAAAATAAAAGAGTTTCTCGAACTGTTAGTATCATAAAAAATCTGTATAGTTTTCATTAAATCAAGAGCAAGATCAAGATCAGATGAAACATCATCAGCTATTAGAACATAGAAAGTGTGATATTTACTTGCACATCTTTTAAATATCCTGTATCTTTCTGCTCAAAATTAGCCCCAACAACAACCTAGTTATAATCTAAAAACCTTGTATAACATGGTCAAATAATAATGCTTGATCGCTCTTTTTTAGGGATACAGACCGAGATTTGATTACATATGATAATTTAATTGCTTTAATTTTTTCAAGTCCAAGAATCTTAATTGTTTTTTGTCTAATTTCTCAAGAACCCTCCAAAAATGCCAAAATTAGTTTATTATATACGAGTGTATGAAATTATACTTCAATTTCAAGGCACTGTAAGATAAAGTTTACAGAAATAAGCTGATATTTTAACATTCAGAAAATCCTTTCCCATTTGGCGACTCACTTGATGTTTTCATATTACCAAAAACACGAACAGTCGTTTGTAGCACGCTACATATGCCAAAAGAGGCGTAGAATAACTTCAATAGAACTCGTAAATCTAACTTCATACAAAGGAAAAGTTACTTTACTTTTTGACTAGGGGTCCCACACAAGTCGTTTTGAATGCCGCTCGACCTAGTTGCACAAGGTCCTTTATATGTCAGTTTAACCCAAACAGCTTAGTTACTTTTAATAATTCAATTAATATACATCTCAGGAAAACAGATTTTTATACAGCCACCGCAAAGAGCAGCCAGAGTAAATATTTAAATAGTGTTCTACAGTCTGTGAAACTAGGAATATCAGTAATCTCGATTTTACAATTATAAATTCATAAAACGTGATGTGAAAAACAGTTAATTAAACGTCAACTACATTCCATGTGTACCGTTAATTAGTGCATATACTCTTGCCTCGTTAATCATAATTATGAAATGAATCGCTTATAGAATGCCTTCAGGTCCGGGAAATATAGGGAACAATAGGATTAGAGACAGTCGATAGTTTATTCACTACAAAAGCTAATTTCGAACCTCATCCTTTATACAAATTTTTCTCTAGAGAATAGATTAACAAAACCCCTTTCATAAGATCTAACATAGAAATTTTAGCATAAAACATTAAGTAGAATAAAAATTTAAGGTATTTAAAATGTAATTCAATAGTAGTACAGCGGTTCATTTTGGTGTTGCCTGTAATAGGGAACATTTTAAACTATTCAGTTACTACCTTAATTTTATAGGCATATGTAAGTAGATATAGTAGTAGTGTTTCTTAATTCAGGCAAAATAACAACTACAGACAAATTAACAAATGTAAATACAAAAATAAATTTATATTTTCGTTTCGATGTTACTTATTCTTTTATATGGGGTTATTGGGAACTTATCTAAAAATAATTTTTTGAATGTACAGGGGACTCTAACAAATACAATTTTGTAAAAATAAAATAAAAATGAACAGTTCAAAACTGATTTAAAAATACGCTTCCACACGGCACTGGAAACTGATCCACTGTAAAACCTGATAATGCGTATAATCGGCGACCGGACAAAAAAATTGAAAGAAATTCCCAAGTAAAGAAATAAATTACTTTTACAACACCGACTTTAATGCAGCAAATACAACTACTTTTACCGCTATTATTATTAATTATTAATAGAATTAATTTGTGGTTTCAATTAGTAAAGTATCTTGACATACCTGATGTTACAACAAAATTTTGGGCCCATTTTACCTAGTTTCCACAAACTAATATGTTTTGAATTTGTAAGTTATTGACAGCAGCTACGATACGTTTGCGTAAATTATCAATAGTGTCCTCTTCGGTGCAGTATACTTCATTTGCGTATAATACTTTACACTGCTGCAATACGCCGCGGACACCCTGGATCTCCATCTCTTCCACGGCTCGGTTGCAAATTTCCCGCGTCAAGCCTGCTTTTGCACTACACTTGCACTCATTTCACACCATTGTAAAGGTAGCTGTATTTTTCACATGTTTACCGGGAAATCATTCTGCTAAAGTATTTTCAATTCACCATAAATACGATACCCATCAACTGCGAGTTGCTATACGTAAGCCATTCTTGATTTTTGAAAAACTAATGTAAATACTTGCATCACAAAAAAGTTAATACGATATAAATAATCGGATATTTGAAATAGCCTGGCTAGAAACTACAGTAGCCCAGTGATTTAAAGGTTAAAACTACTAGAACTTCAAGAATTTTTTTTTGAATCACCCTGTATTTATATATCAATTTAGCAAAATCCAGACAATTTAAGTAACAGTACCTTGCATATTACGACTGATCATTAATCAGTCATATATAAAAACAGATTATATCTCCAATTATGGACATATGTATGATATGTATATAAATATAAATAATCTTTACAATCCCCATTTCTACAAGGGAGTGCCGTACTATTTAAATCATTGTCATAATTTGACCATTGTTAGACATGAAAAAAAGTAGCATATTTCAAGCTAAAGCAAAGTTTATAGAATATATTTTAAAGTTATCAGTTTGCTGAAGCACCTAAACCGGTTTAATGTATAGGAAGTATATCTAATGGATAGTGTTTGCACTTAACTAAATTTTGGTTATTTCACTTTGTAACTTTAATATCAAGTTGTAAGTGTACCATACAATCTCATAAACTAGAACACAACGGTTTTGAAGATTCTTGTGTACATTTAAGATTATGAAAATAAAGTTAAGTTAAACTGTTTCTGAAACGTGAAAAAACTGAAACTTAACTTTTCCCATTTTTTTCATATTTCTGTATTACTGAAATCAATATGTTACATCCGTTGGATGAAAAAATTTGTATTTATTTTTAATCCTAAATATTATACATCGTTGAACTCGTAATCATCCAATGATGTAAAAATCAACAGGAAAAATGAAAATCTGTTACCTAGGCCTGCAAATTCCTGAATCTTTTAAAACTGTTTTTAATTATAAAATAGCTGTAATAAAATAGAAAATATCAAGTTATGAGTTTTTCTCAGGAGGATTTAGTTTTCAAAATCTTTAGATTCTTTAAAAATACAGAAATTAATACTTAATAGTATACTAAAAAAACGATATATTCTTATTCAATTACTTACCAACACCATAATTTTTAGTTGATAAAAAATACTGGTATGTACTTTACCTGAAACAAAAGAAACAGTTAGTTTATATAACGTTATAAACAATTGAGTAGTTAATAGTAACAATAGTTCCACATAAAAAGCATAAGAAACATAAATTCTTTTATATCAGTTAACGAATAGTAGGTACCTAGTTGAAATTAACAAGCGATTCAACAAAGAACAAATTTTATTGTGGTAATGAAATTAATTACAAAATACCTCACATAACATTCTATAGAATAAGTTATTATACAGATTTCAATTATTCTCTTTTATTTAAATTAGTGTAAGTCACTATATTTTTAATTTACATATACAAACATAACAAAATGGCTTGGATCTCTGTTAACTCTTGAATTCCCTCTCTCTCTCTTACACACAAACTAGAATTTTGGGTTTTCCCAGATCTATCAAAAGCAAGATGTTATCAACACCTTAGTGCATAAATCACAAACCGTTTGTGGCCATTACCTATAAATTCTTATCTCTTGTCTTTTTGTAGCTCTCCGGAAGATTTAAAATAAATCAAAATGTTGGCTTAGTCATAAAATCTAGATCTTTAATTCTACTGTATTCTTTTCCGATTACTCCATCAACATTACACTATTAAGGACATCAACAATATATCACTGATATTGTAGTTTAGCATTGGAATAAATCGTATGCACTTTAATTGGAAAATAGTAAGCATATTATTTTATCACTTCATCAATTATTCACTCAGCTTATTTTCTGTAGTATTTTTTATAAATGTATAAATTTGTATTTACAGTAAATCAATTAAATGAAGTAATTATAACTATTTTCTTCATAACTATAATAATTACTAGTGACTACATTACTTAATTTAACAACTTCACTCAGATTTAAAAATTCCTCATAAATTTCCAATTTTTAACAGACCATGAAAGAATAGTTATTATCATATGTGGATACCTACCTCATTCCACAAGAAAATTCAGGAACTACACAAAATATCTCATAATTATAATTACAAGAGCACAGCGATTTCTCACAGTAATATAAGGATCGCAGAACAAATTTACTGTAGGTGAGTGACGATATTCTTCTTACCCAGTTGAAGCATTATCCAAAGATAAAATATCTTTAATCTATGGTTGTGAGTCCCGTCGCGTAAGATCCAGTCGTAAGTGGGAAACTGGAGCGCCCCGTCTAGAATATGCTCGTACTGACCTTATTTCAAAGATTATTGTATTATAAAATACAGGTCGAATTTTATTTCATAATATTACCCAGTCTATCTAAACATTACTGAAAGTTGAATGACCTAGTAAACTTGTAAACACAGTCTAGATTCATCTAGTTCCGAACTTTCTCAATAATTGAGAAATGTATTCATTTTATTTTGTATTTCATATTTGTAATTATTCGTCATGATATGAACTGGCGATTTAGTAAGAATATTAGCTTTAGAATTCTGACAACGGACTCATGATACAAAACTACAGTCGTCTAATTTAGAACGAACCAATGTGATATTTCAATTCAGTAACATTGTTAAACGATGTTGAACTTTTGACTATTAAACCCAAAACTTTATTAGTCGTATTTATAACTGCTATATTATCATATATTACTCCAAGATCTCCAACATTTTTATAAAGTGCCAATGGTGCATCATCAAAAGTGTAGTTGTAATAAGAAACAATCTTCTAAGCTAATATTATTAGAAAATACCTTCAGATAATCGCAAATAAATAAATAAATTGACATTAGAGACAATGATAATTCATTAATAAATATAAGGAAGTGACTCTAAATTCGATCCTGATATTGCTATAAAATTACCAGATTTGAAACCATTAAACATACAAGTCATATGGAAGAGATAAGATCAAATAAGAAGGATCAACTTGTCGCTTAATCCAAATAGCTTAAGCTTATTAAGAAGTATGACATGTCATGTAATCTTTGTCAAAGACTTTCGAGAAATGTGTATATACCACATCAACTTGCCCTTACTAAGGTAAATTAAACACAGTAGAACGTTTCGGAACGAAGCCATGTTGGTTTGGAGATATATGTATAGCCATTAACTATACCAAAGGTTTGAGTATATAGTGACATTAGCAAAGTTAGATGATATTGCTATAGGACGATAATTTGCAAGATATTTACTTCCAAGTATAGGGCACAGTTCTGTTATTTTCAATTTGGAAAAGTAGCTGAATCAAGAGTTAGATTGTTTTTTTAACTTCGTGATGTATATCGAATTCAGTAAGTTAAAGTTAGTGGTAACTTGAAAAATTTAAATATAACTGATCATAAGTGGTGCAAACAGAGGAAACGATATTTGCATTAGGATCATTATCCAAGAAACAAGACAAATGGTAATAATAAAGTTTATCATGATTTTATTAACCCATATGCACGTTGCTCTATTCTGGCAAAGTACATTTAACATTTGCCGATACTAAAGGGTATATCTGACCAAAAGCAATAACAAAACTCTTATGGAAAAAACAATGTATAAAACGAATAGTTTTTCTACAAATAAATTTCAAAGTTAAAAATACAACTTCAATAAAATGCAAAAGTGTAATAGATATGTGTTTGGATCATACAGGCGTTGTAAAATCAAGCATTTATACAATAAGCCAGAAATAAACAGCAATCAAAGAACAATAGAAGTAAATGAAGATGCAAAATATGCCATACAACGTGCTGTTGCTGCTCACAGTTGTTTCTTTAAAAATAATTTGCCAAATTGGACAAAGTAATGCAAGCTATTGGGAAAGGAAATAATTTATAAAATTGACAAGGGCATGTTTATAACATGAAATTTCAGTATGCAATGGTAAATAGAAACAGTTCTTATTGATAAATAGGATATAATTATATGCAGAAGATATTATCTACAGACAAGTAAATAATACTATAAAAAAAGTATCCTTTATCATATGGGCTAAACATGGTTCAATAGTTACCAGCGTTTTAAACGTATAAACATAATACATACCTATATACTTTCTTATAACAACAACAAAAATCTACATTAAAGTTAATTAAACTTTGTTAAAACAAAATATCTGCATGTATCTCTATGTTTACTACAGATTAGGACACATACGTCATTTTCAACTCTCAATAATTTTTTTATAGATTGTAATTAAAAACAAATGGAATAAATACAGGTTGTCTTGATACTAGCAACTCACAGAAATAAGGGCTTACCACTAAAGTGATCATTCTGGTAACTAACTTAAAAAAAAAGTCGTATGATCCTTTGAACGGAATGGACATTTTTGGAAAAAAGAATTGAATGCGAGTTCCTAGATATATCCAAATTTGGTGTTTTCTTACGACTATTTTATAAAGTGTTCATTATACATGCGTATCCTAAATAATATTAATAGCCGTTATTCAGTAGTGAATAATTAAATCATTAAAAATGTAGAAATGAAACAGCTAAATTATTGTAGTAAAATTATGTGTTAACTAAAATATTGTTACAGCAGCTAGAAACCGAAATAGGACATATTATCCTTAAAAGTTGGCGATGTTAATAATAATAAGTGACTATATAATTATTATTTTGAATGCAATGCTGATACGATTAAAAATATTTTTTGAAATAATTAATGTGTGAAAATCATAGATTTATTAATTATTGTTAAACACATAACTTTTAATTATTTTACTGTTTAAATTAGTTACTTTGCCGTAACTTGATATTTGCTTGAATGCTAGTAAATACACATATTCGATTTAGTAATGACGCAAATAGAACCATATCAGTCAAATAGGTGCACAGTAATTTATGTTTAGTATTAATTAAGTAACGTGTAAGAAACACGTTTAGGTTTCCACTAAAATTTCACAAAAATTATATATCGCATTATCACAACCAAGTATATGATTTTGCTAGTCGATTAACAATGTATAATGTGCGTCAAGTGATATTCTTATTTATAAACATTAAGGAAGAATGAATGAAACTATTTGCATCCTATTTTTCAAATAAGAAGTAATATATCAGTTGACATATATATCTTTTGAAGCAGGCAGATTTTTCAAACTTCAAAAAATAGCAATAGGTACGTTTTGTTTTTGATATTCTTCATGGCACCTAGTATAAACTATTATTTAGAAACTTAAAAATTCTTGTCTTACCAGAATTTTTATTTTAGAAACATTGTAATTTACTTACAAAAACATACATAAATTTGTATACAGGAATGGCCAGAAGTACGGAATAAAATTCGTATCTTTTGAATGAGTGATTTTTTCTAAAACACCGAAACACGTTAACTGATCTTGATTTTTTTCCATCTTTCGGTTATATAGGTAATAATTAATTTTTCTTCAACCCCCTAACACCCAGCTACCCCTACTTTTTTTAAGTCCAGCCATACAAAAATAAACAGGTTTTATGTTTTCAATAGCAAGGTTGTTAGGGTTGTATAGAACACCTACTTAACAAGTGAAATAAAATTTAATTATCTTCAGTGTTATCCTCCATGAATTTGCACATAATAAAATAAAGAATTTGAAACTGTACTTATCACTGCTATAGCAAAAAAAGATATCTTTTTTATGTTGCTTTTTTTTGGTACCACTTGCTTGTCGGGCTTTCTGGTTAATTTTTCGAGTTCGAAACGTTACTATTGTATCAAAATCAAGTTATTTACTGAATTGCAATGATATTGTCGGAAAGACAATGCATCGAAATCTTGATATTGCTTGGATGTGGAGACAAAATAAGAAGTCAGGCTGATGTGCGCGATTTATTTAATGCGAAATATCCCGAAAACCAAATCTCGCAAGGGATAGTTACTAAAATATTCACAAATTTGAGGAACACGGTACAGTAAAGACTTTGCCCAAAACTGGACGAGCACGTGGTTTGAATGAAGAAAAGAAATTAGACATCATTAGAACTTATAAATGATACTGCAGGAAACAACTACTCCGCGGGCTAATGCCCCGACCGGCATTGAATTATATCTGCAGTATCTGTGTGAAACAGCTAAGAACCCTTGTCGGCCACTCCACCAGACATAGACCGGTTTCGGGCTTGTTAGCCCTCATCAGTATGCCATAGGTGAGATGACCGACAATTGAACTGGCTGTTCCTTCATATGTAGTTTCACATATAAATCGAGTGCAGGTGAGATGTAACTGGTAACTGCTACTTCCTGCTCGGCCTAAGCGGCTCGACTTGCAGAAAGCGACCTACAATATCGTAGGTACTTAACCGCAGACCTCTCGCCCCGGGCGATGCGCCATTAAATCTATAAATGATACTGCAGGAAACAAGTGTCCGACAAGGGTTCTTGGCTGTTTCACACAGATACTGCAGGTATAATTCAATGCCGGTCGGGGCATTAGCCCGCGGAGTAGTTGTTTCCTGCAGTATCATTTATAAATTTAATGGCGCATCGCCCGGGGCGAGAAGTCTGCGGTTAAGTAGGTACCTACGATATTGTAGGTCGCTTTCTGCAAGTCGAGCCGCTTAGGCCGAGCAGGAAGTAGCAGACCAGTTACATCTCACCTGTACTCGATTTATATGTGAAACTACATATGAAGGAACAGCCAGTTCAATTGTCGGTCATCTCACCTATGGCATACTGATGAGGGCTAACAAGCCCGAAACCGGTCTAGGTCTGGTGGAGTGGCCGACAAGGGTTCTTGGCTGTTTCACAGATACTGCAGGTATAATTCAATGCCGGTCGGGGCATTAGCCCGTGGAGTAGTTGTTTCCTTCAGTATCATTTATAAATTTAATGGCGCAACGCCCGGGGCGAGAGGTCTGCTGTTAAGTACCTACGATATTGTAGGTCGCTTTCTGCAAGTCGAGCCGCTTAGGCCGAGCAGGAAGTAGCAGACCTGTTACATCTCATCATTAGAACTTGTTGAAAATCCTCATACTTCAACTGTTTCATGGACCCGTAATCACTATGCTTCTCGAACTGCAATTCAAATGTTTTTGAAACAAGAGAAATACCACCCATATAAGGTATGTCTTGCCTAAGAGCTTTTGGAAGACGATTATGATAGGCGATTACAATTTTGTGAAGAAATGATGAGACGGTGTGACGACAATAATAGTTTTCAACGATACGTACTTTTTTCGGATGAAGCTACTTTTCATTTAAATGGAGTGGTTAACAGGCACAACTATCGGTTTTGGTCCCAGGAAAATCCACACTGGACATCGCATAAAAGGTTTCACCAACAACAGAATCTTGGGCCCATTCATTTTTTAAGAACTGTCGCACGCTAGCTGTGATATTTCCTCATGAAATTGATCCAGATATACCGAATGAAAGAATTTGGTTCCAACAAGATGGCGCTCCCCCACATTTTGGTATTGATGAAGATACTTAGATGAAATGTTTCCAAATCGTTGGATTGGTAGACGGGGTACCGTTGAATGACCGTCAAGATCCCCCGACTTGGATTATTTTCTTTGGGATATTTGAAAGAAAGAGTCTACCAAGACAGACCGGATAATATTGAGAATTTAAAGAACAAAAGGGGGTTGAAGAAAAATTAATTATTATATAACCGAAAGCTGGGAAAAAATCAAGATTAGTTAACATGTTTCGGCGTTTTAAAAAAAAATTAACTCATTCAAAAGATATGAACTTTATTCCGTACTTCTGGCCATCCCTGTATATTCTAACAATCACTATTAAATCATTATTCGAGGATTTCGAACTCTAGCAAGTTTTTCTTATTTGAAAAAACAAAGACCAACGATTTTGAGATCTTCCGAACTGCAACTTATATTTTGAAATGGAACGCCCTGTATATTATTGATATTTGATTCTACTGAAAATTGTGATAGCATTACAATTTTGTGAAGAAATGATGAGACGGTGTGACGACATAATATCTTCAACTACGTACTTCTGAGAAATAGTTTTACAAACATGTCAAATTATCATAAAATTGCTCTACTTGTTCATGGCACACTTTGCACTGAGCTAACGCTGAAGTTCAGCATTGCTTGAACCGTGCTGGTAGCAATCGAGCCTTAGTGTTTTGTTTTGTTGAGGAAAATTTGGTTCAGACAAGTAGAGCGATTTTTATGATAATTTGACATGTTTGTAAAACTATTTCTCAGAAACAGTTGAAGATAGGTATAGATATGCTTATTAAAATATGCTTGGAATTTTGAGTAGAATCCAAATATCCAATAATATACAGGGCGTTCCATTTAAAAATATAAGTTAGGTTAAGATCTCTCAAAATCAAGATTGGTCTTAACATGTTTTGTTTTTCAAATAAGAAAATTAACTCATTCTAGTCCACTATGCAACTTTATTCCGTTTTTGCTTCATTCCGATATCTTTAAAAATCAGATTAAAGTTACAGCTGATCAAAATGTTATCAAAGTTAATGAAACGCACTTGTACAATGTGAGATATATATTTATATACATATGAAGAAACAGCCAGTTCAATTGTCGGTTAGCTCACCTATGACATACTGATGAGGGCTTACAAGGGTTCTTGGCTGTTCACACAGATACTGCAGGTGTAATTCAATGCTGGTCAGGGTATTAGTCCGCGGAGTAGTTATTACCTGCAGTATCATTTATAGGTATCATTTAAAAACTTCTCAAATATCATAGTGTTAATTTTGTTAATGCGATAAGAGTTTTACAAAGATAACTTATTGAACTCAATCAATCAATAGTGTACAATAGTTTTTTGTCTTCAATTTATTATTGTTTTATTCTTGTGTCACCACAAATACCTTCGTATATACAGCTGTCGATAAGCCACTATTATAAATTGTTTCCTATTTTCTCACATTCCTCATTGATAATATTCAAATCTCAGCCTTCTTCAATACATATCAATAATGGTGACGAGTGCAAATAAAATAAACGGTGTGAATGTAAAAAATATGCAAACTGATAAGAAACCTGTCTGGGACAATCACTGAGTCATTTGTAAACATAAATTAAGGAATTTCGAACTTCAATCGCCTATTTCTCAGTTGAGCAAGCTGATAAAAAATCTTTATTGCAAAAACTTGAAGTCGTTCCAATTTTATTGACGGGAAGTTTACATTAACTTCGAGATAAATTTTCCTACTAGTACTAAAAGTTATATCAAAGCTTAAGTAATAAAATCTGTTATAAATTTTAAATGACGCACAACTATATTTTCATTGACTTAAATTAAATTAAAACAAACATTCTTCAAAATTCTATGAATTTTAAATCGATTTATTGTGCTTATAATCAGCTATACATATTAAAATGGCCCTATATACGAAATAATACAACTAGAGCCGCATATAAAGTGTACACAAACACAATATACATTTTATAATATAATAAACAAATGGCAAAAAATATATAATCAATGGCAAAAATTAATAAAATCAAAACTTCTACTAATTACTTCACACTCCCAATATTCGAATCCAGACATTACTTTTTTCTTGATTAATGGAGCTAGGTCAGAAGTAATGGTTTCGAAATTGTTTACCCATATTGTAACAAATTATTTGTTTACTTTTATTATTTTTATCTTTCTTACGTTTGAAATTTTTATACACATTGGTACACCTATTAATGACAGAAATAATAAGGTGAATAAAGAAACGAATAATAATAATAAAAATAAAATAGTGAAACTTAGAACAGCCTACAGCGAGACTTAAAAACAATGATTTCTTTAAAAGAGATATTCAGTTGCTTTGCAAGTATTTAATAACTGAGATAACTGATCTGCCAAATATAACATACGACCCCATATACACGTATTTATTCTGACTATTGCGGCAAAGTTAGACTCTGAAATAAGAAAATTAAATTTTGAACAAAAATTGATTTACTATGGTTTTCTGGGTTTTTATGCCGTTACCTATAGACAATTGGTCGCTCCCAGTAATATAATTGTTGTGCATATTTCTTAACCCTAACTGGGATTCTTTGACCTGACCTTGTTATTCTCGGGCTTTTGCTACGATCGTACGACAGTAGTACCAACAATAGGAACCGAAATCAACATATGGGTGGACTCAGGGACACTGATAGTGGGTTCGCTTCCACAAAGTGTAGCCCTAGAACAGGCCATATCAAAGATTTCCAGTTAAGGTTAGGGATGTGCACATTGCTTATGCTACTGGCAGATACTACCATAACAATATAACATAACAACCATAGCACATCAAATAACAGAAGGGGCTCTGAAATCCTCAAAATCACTTGAAAAAAATGTTTTCACACATTTATAATGACAATAACTATAGTAGATATAATTTCAAAATCTTGTCTGTAATCGAAAACAAAAACCTGTTTTAAAAATGATATTTGCATTAGTGGAAGCATAAGAGCGCCATATTGTTGAAATAGTATTTTCTATACGTAATACCAATAATTTTAGACATTGAATAATTGAATAATCTAAGGCTAAGGATAAAAGCGGTCTAACCAGCAAATTATTAGATACAGAAATCTTTGAAAATATGTTATTTTAAAATTTAACTGTAGTTGTAAATATTATTATAACTTAAACTTACGTACTGCATAGGTATAAGATTATTGACTTTTATTTATAAGTAGGTATGTGAAAATAATTGATAAAAAGTGGGGTTAGAATAACAAAATAATGTATGTCTTACAAACGCTTTTTAAAAGTTATTATTTTATTTGAGGAAAATTTAAATAGTAGCAATGAATGAACAAAACATCAAGAATTTTATTACTGATATTACCTTTGTTCTACTTTTACGTTTTATTAACATAATATTTTGATCATTTTATGGCGAGAAATACGGCGACCATTGATCTGTTTTGACCGTAGTATTGAATTCATTCATAACCTACACTATCATCGGATAAATCAAATGAAGAAATAAAATAACATCATTATATAACACGAGTATAACGAATATATAAGTATACAGCTTTCTAAAACAATTTTGAATGATTTGTTTGATTCAAATAACACTTGTTGCAAGTCTTTACCTGATTAATTTTAATAACCTAATAAGTACGTAATCATTAGCATGTTAAAAAGGTTCTGGGGAAGTCAAAAGTTTAGCTTCATTTATGGAATTGCCCCAAACGCCCTCCCATCAGAGCTGGGCAGTACTCCTTACAAGTACTTCATTCTAGTACTAAGTACATTTGAAGTACCCTATATTTGGTACTCGAATACAATTAAAAAATTGTTAGTAGTACTTGTACCTTGTACTTGTATCTTGTCATAAATGTACTTGGTACTTGTATATTATTCTCAAATACATTTCTGAGGTAGAGTTTCTGTTCTGTGCCTTCCCTCCTTACTTTCACTAGAAATGAAGGACTTGAAGGAAGTTAAATCCATATTATAGAAATATAATGTGTCCTGATAATTTAATTATAAGGGCACAAAGACACGAAATTGTAAAAAATACAATGATACCATTGATGTTGTTTCAAAAAATCAAGTACCTGCTTGTACTCAAGTACACGTAAGTTGGTACTGTGTAAACTAAAATGAAAAGTACTTAGTACTCGGTATTCGCCGAGTACAATCAAAATGTACTTAGCATAGCTCTGCCCCCCACACATCGTATGCCTTCCAGCCAGTTCAAATATGACAATTTATTTCTACAAGTTTTAACACTATTTTTGATTGTATACAATGCATTCCATAATTTCTCGTCTTAATTTTAAATTCCATCCACACAAGTCACTTCGACTTGTTAAATTGTATTTTACATTGAATACCTATATTGAAATGCCTGTAATTATGAAAACCTTTTAATTACTTCCATGAAAGGTAAAAAAAATCGTTTTAGTGTGCAAATAAATCTATTCAGCTTCTACTAATTAATTAAATGCTGTTTTTTAAACAACTAATTCTACGTGGTAATATGCATACGGCACAAAAAAATATTCATAAATATACGATATCACGAGGTATACCTGTACCTGTTCGTACCATTCTCGTATTAATCTCCCAAGTATTTCAAGAATGAATAACATTGGAGCTATAAAATTTATGATTGTAAATGTACGGCAAACGGTAAATAAACAAAAGTGCGGGTTTCCCACTTAACGGAAATAACACAAATAAAACTTATGTAATGAAATTTCTAATAAATGCCGAGAATGGAAATTCTGGTCTCTGCTAAAAAAATAATATTAGTATTCGAAGAATGTCTATGCTCCGTCATAAATTAAGGCAAACAATGCTCGCCTACAAAGAGATAAACATGTTAGCCTTGGTCTTGCTTAAATAGTACATGAAATTTTTAATTAATAAATTCGTTACTTGTTGTAAATATTAGTAAGTTCGTATTAGATATTATTATAAATTTCAGATGTGATTAACATAGTTTTTAGATAAATATAAATATTTACAATTTTATAATATATCTAATATGTATATTTATATTCATGTTTATATTTTAAAATGTCAAATGGTAAAAGAAGCAGTAAGTAATAATAGAATAACACCATAAGAGTCATCTCCTTATAAAAACAGATAAACAAACAAAATGTAAATTATAAAACTTAATTGATTTCCAAGAATTTATATTTTATTTTGTTCACAGTCGGGGGAGAATACCCAAATAAAAAAAAACATAATATAATATACCATTCAGATATAATGAAAACATTTTCACATGGAAAGCTATTATAGTAGGTACATATTATAGTGTATATAAAACATAGTGCCGAATTCGATGCTAAATAGGAAAATGTCAAATGTTACAGAGTAATAAAGATGTATTCTCAAAGCAATTGTTTATGGTGTTTTTCAGTGACGAGAACATAGACAACCCAAACCCAAACCCTATCCTTACCTAGCGCTCGCATCTCCCGAACCGTAACAGGCTCGGGAAGAAGAGCATCCTATGGCTACAAGCCACTCACAAAAACCCACTCCCAACAAAGACCACCCCCGGGGGTTTAGGACGGCCGGCGAAGAAAGAACCTAAAAGACACGAAGAGCGCCAGAAGAGGCCCCCCTGCCGGCGGGGGTCAGCCAGGGCAGGAGGAGGTTCCTCGAGCCGACAGCATCGGCCGCAACAGCGGTCGAGGCTGACCGGAGAAGGGAACCCACCTCTACGAGGCCGCCCAGGTCTACAGAGATGGTGAAGGACAAATAGCGATAATACCGCTCGATCCTAATCCATACAAGGCCACCGTTCGCCAATAAAATAACGGCGATGGTGTTTTTCAAATTTAATCAGTGGCGTCATAGAATTTTCTGCCTAGGATTACAGACGTCACTGGTTATATTTGAAATGCCACATTTGGACAATAAATGTGTTAGGTATTATTTTTCGAAAAAATTTAACGCGAGTTTTCAATCCCAACTATACAGAGCGTCCGGAAATAAATGCAACATAGAGCAAGGGTAGATTCCTGAAGACAAAATAATGCGATGTTGCTAAGTTTACCTTGGTCAAAAGTTGACAGTTAAAAAGATAAAGGATCTCAAAGTTCAAATTTTATTTTCGATATTTGTAAATAACTTTTTAAAAACTCCAAATTTTTGCATACATTTTGGAGATTGGGAGTTTTTGCGGGCTAGAAATTCAAATTTGTTTATAATTGACGTCATCAAAATACTCATGGCACATCATGCTTCTTTGAGGCTTAGTTTATCCATCTGATTATTGAAACAGTCGATTCTCCTACCCTTTTTATTTGAAATAGGTAGGTATAACTTCTTGAAGTCGTCAGGAGTAACTGTTTCTGAAATAATCCTATTTGAAATATTCAGTACACCGAGCAGAAACTGTTTTGGTTTTAGGTAAAAAGCCTTTTCCGCTGAAAATACAGCAAAATTTTTCAAGTAACATTTTGCTGAATTTTCAGTGGAAAAGGCTCTTTACCTGAAACCAAAACAGTTTCTACTCAGTGCGCTAAATATTTCAAATAGGATTATTTCAAAAACGGTCTTAACGATTTCAACGAGGTATACCTTTTTTAGATAAAAAATCCTCATTCGATAAAAAAAAACGTAGGAGAATCGACTGTTTTAATAGTCACATGGATTCACTAAGCGTAAAAAAATTCTGTCATTTAAAAAAAGCATGTAATGTGCCTTTAGCAGCGCCCTCTACTAGTGACGTCAAAATTAGACACAAATTTGAATTTTTCGTTCCCAAAAATCTCCGATCTCCAATATGTATACAAATTTTTATGTTATTTACAAATATCGAAATTTTAACTTTGACATCCTGTATTTTATACTTGACAGGTAAGTTTGGAGCATTGCATTATTTTATTGCCAGGGAGCTACTCTTTCTCTATGTTGCATTTATTTCCGAACACCCTGTATGTTGAGAATCCAACTCTTGCATATTCTTTGTTTATTCGAGTCTATAAATATGGGTCAAGTTCATTGTCTATTCAGTTATTAGTCGGAGGTAAATGTATAGCTCATACCTTTGAGAATTTTTTGTAAAACCTCTTTAAGTCAGTTATACTTTTGTGTATTTTTGAAAATAAAAGAAATTTTGTTTATAAAAATCAAAGTCGTTCAGCACAAAAGCTATCTCGCGTTATAACTTGAAAATGAATCAAACTAAGGGTTAAAAGTTTAAAGTACTTTTTATTTGATATTCTTCCATATGTGTTTGTATCAAATCAAGATCGTGTATTTTTTAACAGAATTTTACGTAAGAAGGCAATCCAATTAAACTAGAACCTTTACCAATACATTTTGTCCAATAATTTTAAAATAAAATACTAAATTTGTAGTCAAATAAATCAATGATGTTGGAACCAAACCGTGAGACAGATATTTAAACCGACAAGAATAAGATACTTTTAGGGTTTTACAATACCGTAGGCACTACTTTCTTACTCAGAAAATAGGTTAAAAAATGGCTAAATAATAAAACAAACTTTTACTGCTCTTTTACATAAAAAACACTGGGTTCGCAGCTTAAAAGTATCATTACATTTGCGTCGACGGTTTGGCTAGAAAAAGCTACGCGGACCCCATTTGCATAATCCGCAATAAATGCAAATTTATATATTTTCCCTAAGCAAATACCAGGCTACTATAGCAAGAAAATAATGACACGATTTACCATAAATTGGCAATGAATGCAAATGTAATTAACGTTCATTAATTGCTAAATTGCATTATATCCAACAATGGCTGCGTAGTTTTCTAATAAATTTATCGGAAATAATTAGCATGGGCCACTTGGTGATAGAAATATGATTTGTGGGGTCTATATGGGCGGATGCGTATAATGTAAAAATTTAAACAAGTCTTAAGTTATTTAGTTCAAAATTATAATTAATTTAGGTTTGTGCAATACATAATTTATTATTTTCAAATTAGCAATTAAAATGTGTTATCGAACAATGGTTTAAAAAAATTAAAGTAATATGGTGCGCCGTTACTTTAACATATTGTTAGTTATATGTTACAGTAACTGTGTCGAGTACAGTTAACTAGATGTGTCATATTTAACTTTATATAGATTCAACAAAAAATTGAATAATTGTCTAAATAAATTGATTTATATATACATGATTTCTTGTTTCATAACTGTTTAGTTTAATTTCATTTATGTTATTATATTTTACAATATACAGGGTGATTCAGAACTTATCTAAAAATATTTGGGAATAGATGCGTCATAAAAAATGGATTTTTTCATATATTTTCAGGTATTAACAATATTGTGTGAAACTAACTGCTAACTACTGTTTATGAAAGGTATTTTAAGCTAATATATATCAAGTCTCCTACAATTCCTATCAATGAACCTAAAATTTTTGTATGTATTTATTACAAGAATGCGGGCCAGAAATTTATTCGCCAAACTTGTTTGGGATTATTAAAAATCATTTGCTTCTGGTGTGTAAGAAATATGGAGCTCTTCGTGGATCACAGCAGAATAATATTGTTTCAAAGTACTACATTTATTTTTTGAAACATAGACATTTTATAAATTTTAGTGAATGTGTGCTTGTTTATTCCCCATTAAGAAAAGAAGACGTGGCTGAGGAATTTCAGCAACATTTGGACGCTTTAATTAAAACTACTAAAAGTACATACTTGGTAAATAATTATTTATAAATGATTTGTACTTATTAAATTATGATAGAATAAATTTGAAGTTAAATATAAATGTCATTTTATTTATAAATAAGTTGCTATAGTAACGCTACAAAATACAGGCCATTAATTGGCTGAAAAATACTATTGTGAAATTTTCGATAAAATGTGATTTAATTGAATAGCAATTTCCAAAAGAAAATCAGAGAAGGCCATGGACTTTTTAATTTAGTGATCGTAATTAGCATGTCTAAAAAGGTAATAACAACTTCAGCATGGGAATTCAGTTGTGGGATATACCTATACTTACTTCTCCATTATAAAATCTAATAATTAGTTTTGCATTGCAAAGTTTTCTCATTAGGTATCTCCTAATTATAGTCGAATTGGAAAGTTTCCGAGTAAATGTTTTACTGACATTCCAGGGAAAATCAGATTCTGTGATTTAGATCATTCCGACACAAGCCACATGTTAATAATTTTTTGAATTAGAAAACTATTAGATATAATACAAATTAGGTAAGTACCTATACTAAAAATCTATCTTTGGCAACGGTATGTTTAAAATATGTAAGATTTGTCTTTCCTATTATGATTATTAAATACTTAGGTATAACTACATAGACACACAATTTTTACATTTCCATGTAATGAATCATAGGTATTTAAAAATACTTTTGATAGTAAAAATCCAGTCTATCTATCTGTGTGTGTGTGTGTGTGTGTACAGGGTAATTTATTTACAACTTCCCAGGCAAATTACAAAGGAACTAAGAAAGATTACGATGGTATGTAAAAGCCATCTTTTAGGGATTGCTAATGACAATTTTCCATACAGACACCACTGTGACGCCCCAGACGTTAGCGTCGCGGCGGAAGCCATTAACAATCCCTAAAAACTGGCTTTTATAGACTATCGCTATCTTTTTTAGTTTATCTGTAATTTTCCTGGAGAGTTTTAAGATAATCACCCTGTATTTCTACATTAATATTTAAAGTATATTAATTGTTTTACTTAAGTACCAATTTCAACTTCTTTTCTTAAAATAAACCGTATAGGATGTAAATAATTAGCAATATAATAAGTACATAAATAAAAAGTGACTAATTACCTAAATTCGTTTTACTACTTCCTGTTTAATAGCTCAATCCCCAAGGAAATCAAATATTGTTGTAATATGTTCTTGCAAACTATAAGAGTAAACTAGCTAAGTATTAGGTACTTAAAAAAAGTGTAAGTAATTAACATGGAAATGAATAGGGGTATTTTCTACAAAATTTTTCTATATGGTACTGCGTTTTCGTGATACAAGGTTTTCAACCATAAAAAGAATATTTAGTTTTCTACCAAATCAAACAAATAACTATATTTTGTTTACACTGGGTACATATTATAGTAATTGTAATAAAAGGTTAGTATTTAAAAAGAATTTTATCACTGTTAGCGTATTTTTTTGAAAAATAAAAATATTAAAATGGTAACATTTCTAACAAAGGTCTACAAATTACGTCACAAGCTGTACTTGATTGAAAAAAAATAGTATGTTAAAAAACTTTACCTTATGACCTATTACGATTCCTGTGTACCATGTTTGAATAAAATACATTTATTTCTGTCGTAGATAAACATATTATTTAAATTTTAACGCCCTGTATTATAAAAACAGTGTCACAGAGTAAAATGTTTTAATTTTTCATTCATTTTTCTTTTATCAATTAAGAATCAAAAAATGCAGACAATTTATATCACTAAATGTACATACCTAAATGACGGATGAATCAATAATAATGTAATGTATACATTACTGTTTTATTATTATTTATATTAAATACAATTTTAAAGCTGCAACATAGATAACTTTTGTAGGTTTTAAAATAATCTTATTGTATATACGTTCGTCGTCTAACCTACCATAGAAGTCTCCACTTCTATAACATTAAACATTTAATACTGGCAAAAGGGGTAATATAACATTGATTTTTCTTATTATACAAGGCAAAAGAAAACTACGGTAAAATATTCAAGCCTCCCAAATGCAAGAATTAAATTAAACACTAGATATGCAATTTTTCTTTCTTTGGTTGATAAGTTTATTCATTGTCATCTAGTAGTGGCATAAGTAACTACAATACAATAATTGGTGCAACATAGAGTCCTAGAACTGAGGGACCATGTGGCTGTGTTAAAATAGATTTTTTTTTGTCCATGATAATATATATAACAAAAACCCAGGTAATCCCATAACTGCGTCTTTTGACGACAAAATAAGACGATTTAACCTTATTTACCTATAGGTATACTTACAAAAATGCCTCCTTTAAAAGGTACAGGGTGTTGAAATTGTTTTTCCGCAATAACTATGTATATATTGTTTATACTTATCAATTTGAAATTTATTAGAAATATTTATTGTGGTTGATAAAATGTTTAAGGGTATTATTGTAAACGACACCCAAAATTCAAACATAGAAACTTGGGGGAAGGGAAGTTATTCCAATACCGTAGTGTAAAATTTTATTCAGAATATTATATTACTGATAATTTTTCCTGTAACTCTTTTTTTCCGAGATAGGTAAATTCGATTTTCTAGTCATGCTACGTTAGAGACAGCCGCAGAAAAACAAGTTTAAATTGTAATTTCCAAAGAAACGCTCAACTAAGGATCAATTTGTAAATAATTTCCCGATATTTTAAACAATGCCCTATGACCTGCCTGTTTCTGAACATTGGGCTAACCGGATTTATAGATTAACCATTTTTATGCAAACAAATGTTTTTTTACGTAGTTGAACACACTTGTATACCTACTACAATTTGATTTAACATAGTAGCATTAAAAATTTCAAAGGGAAAGAAAAGTCCCATCAACTCATAATCCTTTATTCATTAGTGACAACCGGGTTCGAGGTCAAATTTTCCACTTTATCTTCAGATCATATAAGAGGCTACAATATAATGTAAATCGAAATAGTTTTTTGATTTAAAACTTGTTTTGAAAATTTTAACCTCGAAACCGGTTATCACTATTGAATAAAGGATTGTGAGTTGATAAGACTTTTCTTTCCCTTTGAAATTTGCAATAGACTCGCATATATAAATTTTGAACTAAGTACTTGTAGGTATGTAACAAAAATAACTCCATAGTAAAGTAGCCATTAATTGTTATGTTGGCTTCTTTAATTCAAATACATAGGTAAACAAAGAATCAAAGTCAATATTTATTTTATGAAGTACTTTCTTAATCCCGGAGATATTTACATTTTTATGAGTAATAAATGATAACTTAAAAGTACTGCAAAATCCACTTTTTTTAATACAATGTTTTATTAAGACATCTTAAAAATATAAAATGTATGTAGATATAAAACATCCTGAACAATCAATCAGTTAAGTATATGACAACAAATTATAAATTTTGCAATGGTAAAATAGTGTAGTTGTGCCTCAAAATTGTCATGAAGAAGGAAAACATTTATTTATAAACTTCCCAGTAAACACAGATACGTCCGAAGGATGTTCTTGGGACGGCCGGTAATGGACATCCGACAGATGTCAGTAGGAGGTCCTTGGTACGCTGTTGGATGTCGTGTGGTTCCACACTAGTTCTGGAACATACCGACATAAAATGGGCTTCAGACTTTTGTAATATTATGGACTCCAAATACAGACACATATCCTTAGAATGTTCTTAGAACGTCCAGTGAATGTCCATTTGGGGAAGTTAAATATCCGACGTATGGCGGATGTTCGTAGGAGGCCCTTATTACGCTCTTATATGTCCTGTGAACGTTTATACTAGTACTGAAACGTACCGACATAAAATGGATGTCCGACGAATGTAAAATTAAGGAGCTACACTGCTACACTGTTGGACATCCATGGACGTCCATAACTGATCCTGGGAGATACCGACATAAAAAAGACTTAAAATGGACGTCCCGTGGATATCGGGTACTTATTGTTTTTTTTTTATAATATTTACTATTTTTTGTTTTCAAACACAAAAATATGAATACTGTTTCGATATTCTCGATACGTATTTATTTTTGTAGCAACAGTTATAAATGATTATAAAACAAAATACCGTTATTGTGTGAATAAATAAGTATAAACAGTGTGTTCAACTGTTATTTTCAGTACATATAGTACACAAAAAAAATAAGCGTAATGAGAAATATAAGTATATGATTAAAGGGAGATATAGTTTTCAGCATCATACTATTCTTTTGCGGTATCTTAAATATTTACATTTTAAATCTAGACGTAAAGCGTAGTTTCAGGAGGCAACTATCAATATTTGTATCTCCAAGTTTTTTATTTTTATCGTATTCTAAAAATATCTTAAAAAATATTGGTTTAACAATTATGGACAGAGGTGCTCTTGTTTAACTTTGATAAAATCAAATCATGTACCTGTATGTACCTATATAATATGTACATAACTGATGTATTTGCATTTTATATGTAAAGTAAATTATTATTTTCTTAAATATTACGTAAACGAATGCTGCTTTTAGACAATTTCATAAAGTATTCAAAACGTTGTGGAAGTTTGGTTAAGAGCTGAACTTTATGTGCGCGAAAATTGGCATCACTTACGTCACGCATTTTGTTTAGCTTAAATTTTGGATTATGTCAAGAACTAGATTTTTTATTTAAATTATTGTATTTTTTAAATAATAATATAATAATAATATCTCTACCCCTCATTCTAATCACGAAGATTAGCCCAGAAGTCGAAGACTTGTGCGGGAGAGGGGGCGGCATATTATTATTAAGCAGGCCGCATTTGCGTCCAAGAACGACTTACGTTGGTAGGCCCTAACCACCATTCAGTGCAGGAATGAGGGAAACCTAGAAAACCTCATTAATTAAGGGGGGTAGTTCAATGCCAACCGGTATCAATCTCTCACATTGACCCAAGTCAACATTCTTCCATCCTACCATACCCGCAGAGAGGGTGCCAATCTCCCCACGAATATAGCTTATATACGGTCTACCGGCTGCAGGGGTCGAACCCACAGCGATCCAGTCACCTCGATTCAATTATTGACGCCTTAAAACGCGCGACCACTGACCGATCCTCTCTTATGACTTATCTTGAAATCTTATGGGTTATTCTTCAAATAAAATAGTAGTGTTACCTACATATTGACGTGTTCGTTTTAGTCTACATTAACGACAATATACAATATAACGTTCATAATAAAAAAGCAATTGAATGTTCCGTAACCTAAACCACTGGTCGTATATTCTTATCTCCCTGTATCAAATTTCAGCTCTTTCTGTTGAGAAATAATGACGCTAGATGGGATTTTCTAAAATCGCTATTTTCAGTTTTTTCACAGTATTTCACCAAGACAACAGATATTTTTATCTGCTTGATGGTACCATCAAAAGGCGCAACTTTTTTCAAAATTTAAGCCACCCTATATATTTTACGGTTTCCAAGATGCCAATGGTGGGCCATGAAAAACTGACCACCCTGTATGTTGGTCCTTCAGAAGATAAAATAAAACTAATAATGTTATACAGGGTGTTCCAAAATGATGGTCAAATATTTTACCAGTGTGTTCCACAAGCCATTTTCATATAAAATTTTTCAATTTGAGTTCTCCCTGTTGAGATATTCGAGTCTCAAAATGGCGGAAAAAATAGTTCTTTTATTTTTCTTAAGGTTGCACTTAGAAATTTCAATTTTGGTACACATTATCAGCTAGTCAAAGGCTATTTTGTGGTGGTGTCTATTCCTTAGCTTATGTTTCTGGAGGAATAAGCAACCCCTAGATTTATTTCTTTCAGAACTTTTTCCTGCATTGGCCGATTTCAACAAATTTAAATACTTCACCTACTTTTACTACTTTTTTCCCTCTTGTAATTTTTTCATACAACCAACAGTTTGCGCGGAAAAAATAAAAATAATTTTCCTTACTCCAAATATCGTTTCGTCACCGGTTACTGATAACCGCAGTAGGCGGTTGCTTGTTTCTCTCTTGTCTTATGAAATAAATCAATCTTGACAATTTTTGCAAATATTTGTAAAAAACTCACTCTTCCGTACAAATATTAGAGAAGAAAATGATTGAATATTAATACGGCAGGATTGGCAACAGTTATAGGAATACTTTTGTTTAGAAATATTTGCAAAAACTGTCAATTATAGACCTAATAGCCATTTGTTTGACAAGACAACAGAGAAACATCAACATAGCAACCGCCTACTGCGGTTATCAGTAACCGGTGACGAAAAGATGTTTAGAGTCAGGAAAGTATTTTATTTTTTCCGCTCAAACTGTTGGTTGTATAAAAATTTACAAGAGGAAAAAAAGTAGTTAAATTAGGTATAGTATTTAAAGAAAACCTTTTGTTGAAATCGGCCCCTGCAGAAAAAAGTTTTGAAAGAAATAAATCTAGGGGTTGCTTACACCCGCCCTCCAGAAACATAAGCTAAGGAATATACACCACCCCAAAATAGCCTTTGACTAGCTGATAATGTGTACCAAAATTGAAACTTCTAAGTGCAACCGTTTTTAAGGAAAAATAAAAAACAATTTTTTTCCGCCATTTTGAGACTCGAATATCTCAACAGGGAGGACCCAAATTGAAAAATTTTATATGAAGATCCCCCCCTGAAATGGCTTGTGGAACACACTGGTAAAATATTTGACCATCATTTTGGAACACCCTGTATATTGTTTCTACTCCTATATGTAAGTATTTCGAATTTATAAGACTTCTGGTATATATGTAAAAACCAAGAACGTCATCATCTTGAATAATAAACAAATGAAAGTCATCCACGTAAAACCCGGTGCGGCTACTTCAAAGTTCAGTGGCCTAGGCATAAGCGAATTCAATTAGGAAACTGCAGTCTCATCATAATTATTACAAACTTTTACACTACCTATTATAACCAGAAAAAGTTTTATTTTTTTACTAACTCTCCCAAATTTTCCGCTCACTGCTTACACTTAAAGTAAAACAATTGGCATTAGGTATTAGGTACACACTAAAACTAGGTACCTCGCTGTTAAGATCGCCGTATTTCTCCCCGTAAACTGATAACATTTGTAGTGTTTTTAGATACAGAAATATTGAAAAATAAAACATGTAGGACAAAAGTAATATCAAAAATAAAATCCTTGATACTTTGTTTATTCACTTTTACTGTTTCAATTCTCCTGAAATAATATAACTTTTAAAAAGCATTTGACCATGCCATTTGAAAAAACGTGTCATTCTAGATACATACAACATGAAAAATTATGGTGTTACATAACAAAAACTTCAAGAAAATAATGATTGAAGATTTTAAAATTTAATTT
The DNA here is from genome assembly GCA_025584915.1 of Monochamus saltuarius. NCBI lineage: Eukaryota > Metazoa > Arthropoda > Insecta > Coleoptera > Cerambycidae > Monochamus > Monochamus saltuarius. The sequence goes on along the minus strand of CM046721.1, from coordinate 45,170,184 downwards.
TCACAATACTGTGCACCTCCCCATTATGCAACACCTGTTCGTGCTTATTTAGATAAACTTTTCCTATACCTAGGTATACCTCTGTTATATTTTTTTGTCAAAATTTTGTAGCGTTATTGAAACTGTAAAATTAATAAATCAATGTTTGAGTTGCTAAAAATGCAGAAACAATCGCCAAAACAATTTTGAATAACCAAGAAATATTACATCCACATTGTTATGTCAGCCAGTAAGTGTAAGTACTCGTAGTAATTCAATACGTTTTAACAATTACTTAACAATTTTTTAAATTAAAGAAGAAAATTATTCTACGTTCAAACTGATTAACTGCGAATAAAATAAATTCGTTCCAAGATTCTGCATTGAAATACCTAAATGCATTTTATTAACTTCTTCACTGAAAATTTCTCATTTAATTTCAAATTTATTTCCTGCAAATTGTATCCTCGAAGTAGTTGGAATTTACTCAAGATGGCAACAAGAAAAATTACCGAATGCAAAGCTTTGAAAGTAACTTTATTTATAGACAGTCATTACACAAACTCGAGATTTGTTGGAGGTTTCTAGTTTGTTCTAAATTAGTTTAGTAACGAGGAAACTCTTTTTATCCTTGTATGATTAAGCAGTAAACTCATCCTGTTATATACCGTTTGTGTTGTTGGTTATACTTATTTAAATTGTTGATCCATATCTTTCATGAATCATGAAATAGTTGAAGATATATTAATCTGACAAAATAAATATATGGTTCTTTGCTTGTAAATATTTATGCTTCGCTCATGGCAGGTAGTGTTATGATATGTACATACCTACGTGTTCCTATTTCTATCTTTGCTTATCATATACCGAGGCTGTATAAAAATACGGATATCTCTAGGTTTGCAAATACTATGCGTCATACGCTTACAAATGAAAAATAAGGGTTATTATGTAGTAAGGTATATCAGGGTATTCGAGACACGAATGTGTCATGAATGATGCCATGGAAAGGTGCATTATTTAACAAAATTGTTTGTTAGAAGCATTTATCGTGGTAAAAATGAAACTACGAGACTAAAGGCACCCTCAGGGATTGATGATTAATAATCATACATATCGAAAATTTAAGATTTTTTGATAATGATTTACATTTGTTCGAGTCACGACAAGCAGGAGATTACCATGAGAATAAGAACAGTAGGATATTTGGAAAATGGTTTACATCTTTTTTGACCCACATCGAACCCGACGATCGTATCAAGGCAAGTATAAATTTGTAAGATAACTTTGCTTTTACCAAAATCGACATGTCTATTTGTTGTTCTATATTTCACATTGTTTTGAACCCTTTAAAATGATACGCCTATGAAATCGCATTCCTCGTATCCCTTCCCTTATTCAGCTCTTAGTCACGGCAAAGCTTTTGCGAAGTTACCACTAAAGATGCCGACAGTGAAGAGCGACGAAACGTTTGGAAGCATGGGATGTGACCAGTTAACAAAAACAGCTACGGGGCGTCTCGGAAGACCACCATTATCCGAGGAACGGTTCTGACCATAGCAGTCGTAATACTGACAACAGGAACCAACAGGAATCAATATATGGGCGGGTCCAGAGATACCGATAGCGAGTCTGTCCCCACAGAGACTAGCCCGAGAACAACCAGGGCAGATCAAAGAATCTCAGCTAATGCTATAGGGATGTGCACTGTTACTCGCAGCGAACAGTTACGGTCACGGCATAACATCCTGGAAAATCGCTATGTATCACAAATAAAATAATTTTACGTAGTTGAGGATTATATCCTTGTGCATACAGGGTGTATCATTTTTAAAAACAATACTTTCAGAATCGATGTTACATCAAAAAGGGATTTGTATTGTATATTTTTTAATTTGGGTATGGTTGATTTGTTGGAAAGAGCACAAAATGACGCAAAACTTACCTATTATCAATCACATGGGCGTAGATGTGCGGTTTTGGACACTCCATTTAAAAAAAAATTACGCCTATGAATATTTGAAAATATTTTTCATATTTTTTTAATCTTCAGAACTTTCTTGACAAAAATGTTACTTGTCAATTTTTGAAATTGTTATTCAAATAGAATAGTGTTTTTCACAATATTTATATTTTGATTTTTTTGTTAGAAAAGTAAAATAATATTTTCATCAGTATCTACTAGAACTAAAACTTTTTGATTTCTGCAAACAGTAGGTGAAGTAGCTTATTATTGACTTTTTCTCTTATTATTTTATTTAGTTACAGTATTTTCTCAGAGCCTACTAGGGATATATTTCCTATTTATAGTTTCCATCTTAAAATTTTGTGGTACATCACAAAATTTTTAAATTAAGATTACTCGAAAACAGAAGACAAGAATTTTTAATTTTTTAATCTGACGACGAAAATCTTGAGATACAAGAAAGTTAGAGCAATATTTACCCGCTGACTCCCCAGTTTGGCACGCCTACGACCAATTATGAGGAATTATTTTCAGAACATTAGCTATCTAATTGTGATTCTCAATTTCAAATTGGATTACTTTATCTTGATCCCTTTTGGAAATATTTGGGAAAAATCAAATTTTGAGGTCCCCATTTAAGAGGCCATATCTCCGTTAGGGGGCGTCTACGGACATGATTATATAACTTTTTTTTCTTATTTTTGATCGTAGAATCCTCAGTTAATTTTTGGCAGGCTAATTTTGAGACATCCTGTATAAACGCTTTAAAAAATTAAAATGCAACCCCTCGTATCTCAAAAACTAAGCATTTTAAGAGAAAATGTTATAGGTCAAAAAATTATCATTTTACGATGTACTATCGATTCTTTATTTTCATCAAAATAAGTTTATCAGTTACCTTAGAATAAATTAAAATGTATATCTACACAATATAGTCCAACATGTTACCTCTACAAATAATGTTATCATTAGTGTAATCATTTTCCTTTTCAGTTACCATTTTTTAATAAATGATAAAACCTATCCTAAAAAATTGATTTTGTACAAAGACAGGAGTTCTTCCTTTCCCGCTTTCATTTTCAATAAATACACGTCAAAACACCTCATCACTTTGCCTTGCCAGCAGTAAACTTGATAAATATCATTATAGAATAATCATTCCTGAGGGGTTATCATAAAAGTCGAAAGCATTAACCGTTGATATCCACTACCAGATAGCGCGGCGAATTGATTTTTCCTCTTCCTTTATATCTGTCGATGGATTTTCCGATAATCCACTTGTCGGGTTTAACTGCCATCAGTTGGCACATTAGGGTTCACATTATCATTTTGGTGATCCGTTATATCGGCTGCACGTTCCTTCGCTCAATATCAGATTAAATCAAGTTAGGTCGACAGAACCTTTCTTGTTAGGGACGCTCTCCACGACTGGACCGGAAAGTGTTTTTTATTTCCGGCACATATTTCCTTTTTTGTTAGATTAGTCGCGCCCTGCTAAAAATTTATGGTGTCTAATTTTCTAAAAATGGCTGCTCCCTTTTTGTCTCCGTTGCCGTTTTTATGCAACAGAGTTTCCCAAACTTTTTTACTGTCTGGACCCCTCTCTGATGAAAAACCTTCCGACGTCCAACTTCATTGACTGAAAATTGTGTCAGCTAAGCTAATAAAAGGCTTTATCTGCTGATTTTTCAAAAATAACACGACACTGGAAGAAAAGCTCTAATATTAGCAAAATAGTAAGTATATTTTAGAACAAGATATAAAAATATAATTTTTTCATAGCTGAACAAAAGTATTTCATGCCGAGTAGAAAATACGTACTTATTATTATACTCATATATAGGTCCATGTCATGCCAAGAAGGCCGTTTCTTTGAGTCATTATATGTGTTTTCATTATTAACAAAATTTTTACCCTTTATGTAATCGTTTTTTTTAAATATATTTTTAATTATTAACAATATTGTGTGAAACTAACTACTCTGTGGACTAAAGCCCTGGCCAGCGTTGAATTACACCCACAATATCTACCCATATAATCTAATACAGTAAAAAAATGTTACAAAAGCTAATAATAAAGAATATATGGGTAGATATTGTGAGTGTAATTCAACGCTGTTCAGGGCTTTAGTCCACAGAGTAGTTAGTTTCACACAATACACCTAAAAATATATAAAAAACGATTACATAAAGGGTAAAAATTTTGTTATTAATTAATTAGGTCGTTATGATGATTAAATTCATCGGCAGATTAATCACTTTTGACATTATCGATATTTAATTTCAAATAATTTTAATTTATAGGTATAATAATTTTTATAGTTAGATATTTGACTCAACTTAAAGGAGGCCACCTGAAGAAGCAATCATAAAAATGCATAAATAGGTCAGATCTCATCTATTGTGGTTGAATTTTTGAGTTCCCACATTTTCAAGAGTGAACTTAGATATGTATAGAGTGTTTTCATTAAACCAGGTTAGTAAATTTAGCTAAATTATTTTTTTTTTTAGATAATTATTGAATACAGCTCTGTCTGTGGAATTGTTTATTAGCATACCTAGATGTTTGGTATCAGATAGCATACATATGACTTCATTGATAGGAATTGTGGGAGATTTTATATATTATAGCGTAAAATACCTTTCTAATACAGTAAAAAATGTTACAAAAGCTAATAATAAAGAATATATGGGTAGATATTGTGGGTGTAATTCAACGCTGATTGGGGCTTTAGTCCACAGAGTAGTTAGTTTCACACAATATTGTTAATACCTAAAAATATATAAAAAAAAGTAAATAGCAACTTTAAATCAAGTAAAAGAAACATTCAGTGGACTAAATTGTAGAGGAAAAAATTTCCTCCAGGTGTTCCAAAAAAATATAATTATTTCATACAATTCTATGCAAGCATTAATACCAAGTTAGTGGAAAAGTACTAAATCTCTTACTATTTGACACATAGGTTAAATTAAGATTCAATGGAATTTTTTTTCTCAGGTATGTTTTTTTTATTAATACTTATATGTGTAAGTTTAATGGTCGGTTAAAATTATTTGGATTTTCTAGATCCATCCCCATCTAATGCTATATACATACATAAGTGAAGATATTATAAATATACAGGGTGATTCGATAGAACAGGTTAAAATAATGTTCATTTGTGATATAAACTTATTTCCTAAAACGCATCGTTTCCGAGATAGAGGGCGTTGAAGTAGGAATTTTTTTCTCGTTTTTCCCTCATAACTCTTGAACCACTTATCCGATTTAAGTGAAATTCGGAACACAAATACTCCTTATGATCTTACATAAGCTTCTTAAGTTGGAACTACCTACCCATCTTAGAAGTGTATTTTGTATACTACCTATACTATACTACCCCCCTCTTACTTTATTTCACAACTACAAAAAAAAAATTAATTTCAATGAAACATCTACACGCCACTTTGACCTGATTAATTCGCAACTTTTTTGTCTTCTGGTGTTTTTTTTCGGCGTTTGGTCTTGTTTCTGAGATATTCAAAGAAATTGGTGACAGTGTAGCGCACCAGCCGCGTAAATTTCATTTAACGCTATAGCAACCCATGAAAACAAAACTCTACTAGATTGAAATTAGTGATTCAGATCTTTCCTAAATAAGCTTAACTACAATAAAAATCAGTCTACCTCTAGTTTGCACTCATTGTATAACGGAGTGATGTGTAAGAATAAATTCTTAAATAGAGAGTATTATAAAATGCAAAATATTTCAATACTATATCAAATTAAGCAATAGCAAAAAATAGTAATGTATTGTAAAAAGATTATTTCTATAAGAACTCATAAAGTGTCACAATACGGATGAACAAAGCCGTGAACAAAGTTTAAAACAGGTTGACAGGATCAGTAAGTTAAACAAATTCTTAAAATTTGCTATATTTGCTGCATTTTGTTACATATTTTAAACCTAACAAACTTGAAAATAAAAAATTATCATGAACACAGCAACAGCAACCCACTAACAATGACAAATTATTATACCTAATGTAGCTGTTAACAGAACGTAAAGGTAACCTATTTTTTATTTAAAATATAAGCAAGTCTCTTGAATACACCTTTTAAAAATCGCGCATATTATACCAGCACGGACCAATACTGACCAGCAAAACCTGCTCATAAAGGTACCCATGTTATTTAATAGAGCATCACACACTAGACCAGCCTGCACGTACCGTCACCCACAACGACCATCACAGCAGGTCATGTCAAGCGAGATACAATGAACGGAATAAATATTATTGTCCGGCATACCTGCGGTCTATTCCCACAAAAAGTCACGGATTAGTTTCAAACTGTTAGAAATATTCACACACATAGAACCTGCACAAAAAGTTACTGGTCCATCACAAGTGTCTGAAGTCTTGCAGGTTTGCAGATCCGCGCTGTGCTGGTCTGTGACGATGCGCGATCTTTTAACATAATTTTTTAATGCTCATCCTACTAAGTTGGGCAATTTCTTGATTAATTTATAAGGTCAAAAATGATCTGCACAAAAAGTTACTGGTCCATCACAAGTGTCTGAAGTCTTGCAGGTTTGCAGATCCGCGCTGTGCTGGTCTGTGACGATGCGCGATATTTTAACATAATTTTTTAATGCTCAGCCTACTAAGTTGGGCAATTTCTGGATTAATTTATAAGGTCAAAAATGATAAACTTAAAACGAGTTTAAGATATATTATCTGATTTTTACTATATTGTTTGTATTAATTAAATATCAGGTAGCAAGTAAACTACAAAAATAAATGGGGAGTTATCATCCAACGCAAATTGCAATTTTATATCGGTTCACGATTCATTGATTTCCTTGTTGCAGTAGAGTCGCATTTAAATAAATGATGTGGTGAGAACTGATACGTATCAAATTAATTTTAAGGGAAAAGTTTATTCTTTATCTCATTATTAGTCATAAATAACGGACAAAATATGTTTAAGCATTCCCGTCTACTGTTTTGATAAAATAATCCTGGTTTATTAATTCAGAATCTCATTACAGTTTATGAATTACTCAAAGTTTAATATATAGTTTTTGTAATTGATACTTAAATTGCTTATACTCGAGGTCCAAAATAATAGAAAGTGATTCATTCACAGCACTTAGATGAGTATGGGAGGTGAGGGTTGTAGGGGACAAGAAGCGTACCACTTGAGAAGTGTTGCGTCTATAATACCCACATAAGGTTGAAAATACTTTGGTTTAGATGCAGTGCATATGGCGGTTTGACGGTTGGAAACTAATTCTGGTGTACTACGAACAAAGCTATTACAGGGATCCATACAACCACGACATCACCAGGTTCCTTATGTAGCAAAACAGTGTAACACATTTGTCATCGTATGACCTTCATGTGTCCATATCAGTGTAATATATTTTAATATATCTTCTAGTATTTGCCTTAAATAGTTTCTTTGGCATATCATTATTTCTTCTTTTTCTATCAGCATATTCTTTCTATTTCGTTTTGTAAAACGGTAATTCATGTCACGCATAATTTACAAAAGCATCCTTATAGATATTATAGGCAAAGTTTTATTCTGTGAGATAGCAACCTGAATTGCTTTATTGTCGGAAACTTATTTTTAAAATACCAGCCATGAATTGTTCGCGTATTCTGTATCATTAACCTCTTCTTAATTTTCTTCCTTTCGTTAGTTTCTAGTATGTTTTGCTTCGCAGTTGTATATTCTTTTTTGTCAATCTTTATTGCACGATATACACTACTCACAGACTTTCTTTGTTATTGAACTACATATTTCAACTGCATACCCATACTTTGAGCTCGAGCGCTAATTCCTTCATACAATTTATCAGCAGATACTCCTCACTTGTTAAATTAGGGCATGTAGCTAGGCCATCCTTATTATTCATTCTTAAGAAAATAATAATAGTGTATAACATTCTACACGGCACGAAATTAATGACCGTATATATCCTATAACATTTTTTTTGAAAACTGAAAATTAACGTCTAATAACTTTTATACGAGTGTACAGGTTTTTTCACATTTTGTATACTAGTGCTCCTTAGTAGCAATACTCTTAATTTGATGCATTTGTTCTAATGCAAGAAGACCTAAACTGTCCTTAGCCTTAGAATAATATGATAAAATAATATTTAAATTCAACCCTCTTGTTATATCACGTTAAAATAAATCGTTTCCGATAAAATCATTTACGTGCGCTAAATAAGCAATTATTCACTAGAACTCATTTTCGAAAGGAACAAAATGCGTCTTCACAACAAACTTGAATAAAAATAACTTCAACAAATAATAATAATTATATGTAAGCTTCTTGTGACATGGTTGACCAAAAATTACCTATTTATGTTTTTACGCATTTTGAATTTTCCAAAAAATGTGGTAAAACCATATGACGCTATTTTTGCATAGAATAGTCCCCCAACATATTGATACATCATTTCTGGATACCCTGTATATAGGTACACTGAAAATTATATTAGTAGCTTCATGAAATAATTTTCAATTATGTATTAGACTAGACACTTTATTGGCGATTATGAAAGGAAAAACTAAGAATATAAGAAAAAAGTCTTTAGAGGATTTAATAAAGTTTAACGGTCACTAAACCACCTTATTGAAGCTCATTCAGGCGGTATTAAAACCCTTATTAAATTCTTTTTCTACGGGATTTGAAAATAAAATTTTAATTGATTATTGAAGTTCTGCTTCAGTGACATTAGATGTAAAAAGAAATAAACCACGTTTCACTGCAAAGAAAATATTACTAGATATAACATAAAACTGCAGTATTACGTTCTGAAGTGACAGGATATTATAAGGTATCTACCTATATGTATTCCTTGAAAATATTATTATGAAAATCTTCAATTTGTTTACTGTTAGAATAATACGTGCAAAGTACAATCCTTCTATCTCACAAAGAAAAAAACAAAAATTGTTTATTCACCATACTCATGAAATGATTTTTTATTTGTTGAGTAAATTCGACTGTGAAAGTAAAATTCTGTACCTTGATTCTTTGTTATTTATTGAAGCCTAACTAATTTTATCCTTTTTCACACTTTTACACTGTATCTTGACAAAGAAGTAAGCTTTTTTGTCCAAATACAGTATAAATGTAAATGCTTTATCAATTTTTGGACAGACATTTTTTCTAGGTGATACCAATTCGTTATTTATAATAATTAGGCCTGGTGCAAATTGAACCTATCCCGAACATAGTCCATGCCTGTCCCATGTCTTGCCTAAACACAGTTCAAGCACGTGTTTCTTAAAGGTATCTCATATTCATCCATGTTCATTTTTTCATTTATTGCACAGCCGAAAACAATAAAATGAACATATACAGGGTGATTCAATTTGTTTGTTAAAAAATTTGACTGCAAGATTACAATAATGTGTTCACGGCAGCCATTTTTATGCTTTTGTTCTATCATAATCTCTCCCACTTCTATACAGGGTGATTCACAACTTTCTGAAAGAATTTGGGAATAGATTCGTCATTAAAAATGGAGTCAATATTGTAAACAAATTTCTTTGTAAAATTCTTATAGTTTCCGAGAATAAAATTATTAATTGAAAAGTTCTAGTATTAATTTTTTTGTGATGTAAGTATTTACATTAGTTTTTCAAATATCAATAATGGCTTACGTCTATAGCAACTCGCAGTTGATGCGTATCGTTTTAGTTTATGGTGAAGTGAAAATGCTTTAGCAGAACGATTTCCCGGTAATCTTGTTCCAAATGCAGTTACTTTTTCAACCATGTGCAGTGAGTGCAAGTGTAGTGTAAACGCTGGCGAGACACGGGAAATTTGCAACCGAATCGTGAAAGAGATGGAAGTTCAGGGCGGCCACGGCGTATTGCAGCAGTGTGGCGTATCATACTCGAGGCTCAATTATATCCGTACCACATACAGCGTGTCCAAACATTAATACCAAGGGGTTGGAAGAGGAGAACCGGTACTATGGCCGCCATGATCTCCTACTATTTATAGTATTTGAAAAACCTTAACAGCTATTAACAATTTTGTTTTAGAACTTGGCGTTGTATTTTTACACCCCTCTTTCAGCATTTATAATCACCATAATTAAATCTACCGGTAAATTAGACAAATATGCTGTTAAATAGCATATTGTATTTTAAAAGTAGTAAGCTTTTGCTAATCTGTTTTAATTTAACACAGAAAGACCCTTGCCCGAGTTCGAGGTGAGAAGCTGTAGGAGGCAATGACGTCACGCCTAGCGATCAGGGGCGAGCGTTTAATTCCAATATGACCTCCTATAATATTTCGAAAACTACTTATCAGATCGACTTCAAATTTTTTTGACTATCCATCATAAATGTTTCATAAAATTAAGGTAAATATTGTAAGGTATGACTCTTTAGGTTATTAAGACTATTATTTACTTATTACTAAAATTTTGAGAGTAGATATTACTGAAAAAATTGTTGGTCTGAAATGTTAAAATACTGTGTACTTATGGTTATTTTGAAAAAATTTAAAATATTTTATCTGAAGAAATGTTGGCTTAATTGAAATTGATAAATTAGAAAGTATAAGGAAAGATTTTATTACTAGGGAGTTGCACATGAACATTGATACGTTTTACTATTGTTAGAAGAGATAAAATTAAAAGGTATCTTTTCGAAGCTACTGAAGTAACTTCGTGGAAAGACAGATAGCATGATTGAGTTTTCAGGAAAGTCAATTGAATAAGGACAAGGATGAAACGATAGATCAATTTACGTCTAAAAAAGGAATCGAGGACTTCCTAACTCAATTAAATGTGACAGAAAGAATAATCTGTGTGTCGGAGCAATAAATTTCTTCCATTGTTTCTAAGTCAACTTTACTTTCTCGCGGTTCATCGAACATTTGCAACTTCTTTAGAATATTAATTCAAATTGAGCCGGGGTTTAGCTCGAGGACATATCCATCTTAACTAAAGTATAAAACATTTTTATGATTAAAAATTCGCCTGTTGCATTAGGGATATGAATCATGAAAAATGTTGTATATAAATGTCATATATTATTTTATATTTATTTGAGATTGCAAGTTCAGTAATGTTACAGTTTGAAATCACTTGGGACAATTTGAGTTGTTTTTTTAATCATCCGAGTATTCTTGAAATAAAAATCAAATAATATCTCTACCCCCTCATTCACGAGGATTAACCCAGAAGTTGGATACATGTGCAGCAGAGGGAGCGGTATATTATTATTAAGCAGACCGCATTTGCGCCCAGGAACGATTTACGTTGGTCGGCCCTAACCACCATTCAGTGCAGGAATGAGAGAAGCCTAGAGAACCTCATTAATTAGGAGGGTAGTCAAAAGACAACCGGTATCAATTTCTCACATTGACTCAAACCAACATTCTATCACTCTACCATCCTCGTAGAAAGGGTGCCAATCCTCTCCACGAATACAGAATACAGCTGATCTACGGTCTACCGGCCTCGGGGATCGAACCCACAGCAGACGTGCTACATCAGTTCAAGTACTGACGACTTAAACCGCTCGAGACTGACCGTCAGACCAATAATTATTGAAGTTTTTCTGGTTTCCCTCATTCCTGCACTGAATGGTAGTTAGGCCCTACCAACGTAAGTTATTATTGTTATTATTATTATTATTCAAAATACAAAAGTTTTTGCAAAAAATATTTTAAGGAATGTCCCCTACGAAGGGCAGACATTTACGGATTATGGTTGAAAAATTGTACTAGCGGAAAGTATTAGTAAAATTTGACATTTGTACCTTTTTGGTTTTCAAATTACAACCAATTTTCATACATTTTTTTAACTTGAGGGGCCGTATCTACTAAGTGGTGCACATTTTATTAGTTACTATTATTGTTATGTATTTCATAAACACCTTGTATATAAATTAATGTAGAATAGTGTATGTTTTTCTAGGACAGATATTGTTTTTGTATATTTATTTCTTTTATTTTTTTGTACAGCGCTCGATATAAAAGAGCGAATTTCGACGTTGTTTTATGTTATCTCTGTGTGCGTTAAAGAAAATAAAATTAAGTAGCAAAATCTACGATTTTCGTTACTCCAAAATATCACAATTATGCTAAACGTGTTTGTTTGCTGTAGATGCAACGATATAATTTGTGTTATTCTTTTTGTAAACATCCTGTATACCACTAACTGTAACGACTGAAACTTTAATATTATCTTAATTGATCCATGTCCTTATTATAAATTGCAAAAATATATTTAATATTTCGTACATTTTTTAACCACTATATGTATAGTATCGTAAGAACGATACCAAATTCACAATTTCCTTTTTTTCACAACTGACAAGGTAAAAAGTAAAATACGGATATAAATTAACAAATCAATATTTGTGAACCATAACACCGCTTATTCAAATTGTCAAGTTGATACAAAAATATATAAAACACTTAGCATGAGAGTAGGATATTCCAAACCACCTAAGTTTCATATTGGTATCTTCATCATTAACTGAGATTATCCCAAGTATGGTCTTTACATATCTCCACAAATCGAGAAAATTCATTTTTATAAATTACGGTTCTCTGCACCCATTCCATGTTTCTATAAATTTGTTATTTAATAGTCCATGAATTCATGACTGACCACACCTTTAGTAAGTACTTTCAATTGTTCGATGAGTTATGTAATAATGTATAAAAACTTTTCTCAAAATAGTGTGTATACCTTGAACCAATTTTTCTAGCGGTATTGTCGTGATATTTACATCGTCATAATTAACTGTCAATTTTAAAAAACTAACTCTCTTTGCATGATAAGTAATAATATCAATTATTAATGTTTAGCAACAGAGACAAAGACATGCACAGTTTGGAAACTATTTATGAAATAAATTCAATAATTTAATAACTGTAAATATAAAGGAATATTATGAACATCTAAAGATTGATGTATATATATGTTTTTTATCTTACTTTTTAAAAATCTTATTTACATTATTTTAATCAGGCAAATGTATTCAAGTGACAATCCAGGAATCTTTCACAATTTCCCTGGTCATTACAGATTTACAACTTAAATTTCCTGACTTTTTTAAGTTTAAATGAAGACTCTGTCTGAGCTCCGAGTCTTTAAAGAATTTCTCCAAATATGCACAAATATTCCCGAAGCAATGTCTATTATTCTGACAAGTCAACTTCAGCGGCCAATAAAAACAAGTGGTGGATATTTTGTTGGTAATTTGTGGCACAAATTTCAATTTTGTAATTTTTTTTTTTTTGTCTTAGGGGCCTTAATATTATACTAACAGTCACAATTTTTCTCGAAAACTGCACAAGCTATCAACTTGAATGAATGAATGAATTACAGACCGATTTCTCTGTTATGCAATTTTTTTAAAAATTTCGAGCCAGTATTATATTCTGAGATTTACCCATTCACTAATCAACTAATTTCCACATCGATTTATACAGAAAATATTAACTGTTTCTAACCTTAAATCTATAAATGATACTGCAGGAAACAACTACTCCGCGGGCTAATGCCCCGACCGGCATTGAATTATACCTGCAGTATCTGTGTATTTAATGGCGCATCGCCTGGGGCGAGAGGTCTGCGGTTAAGTACCTACGATATTGTAGGTCGCTTTCTGCAAGTCGAGCCGCTTAGGCCGAGCAGGAAGTAGCAGACCAGTTACATCTCACCTGCACTCGATTTATATGTGAAACTACATATGAAGGAACAGCCAGTTCAATTGTCGGTCATCTCACCTATGGCATACTGATGAGGGCTAACAAGCCCGAAACCGGTCTGTGTCTGGTGGAGTGACCGACAAGTGTTCTTGGCTGTTTCACACAGATACTGCAGGTATAATTCAATGCCGGTCGGGGCATTAGCCCGCGGAGTAGTTGTTTCCTGCAGTATCATTTATAGATTTAATGGCGCATCGCCTGGGGCGAGAGGTCTGCGGTTAAGTACCTACAATATTGTAGGTCGCTTTCTGCAAGTTGAGCCGCTTAGGCCGAGCAGGAAGTAGCAGACCAGTTACATCTCACCTGTTTCTAACCTCGTCGTTTTTTCGCAATATGTATCTAGTTTTGGATAATGGAGGGTAAGTCGATATAACATTTATTTGATCGGGTAGATCATGGCAAAACTACCTCGGTTTGGCTTTTCTGATTCACTAATCAAACTTTTTGAATCATATCTATCAAACAGGCAATCCATGGTTATATATTTAAATTTCAATTCCTGTTCGGTCTCTCCTTCTTCTGGTGTGGCTCTGATCTAGGGCCACTCTTATTTTTACTTTTTATTAATGATCTTCCTCAAGTAATCGACTGATGTTCGCTGATGATTTCAAGCTATACTCTCTAATAAGCTCCCTGTCTGATTGCTTTGATCTACAGCTTTGTTTAGACCGTATGTCGAATTGGTGTGAATATAATCGTTTGTCTCTAAACATCTCCAAGTGTAAAATAATGTCATTTTCTCGTAAAATTAATTTTATTACTCACAATTACTCAATTAATGAATTCACAATTAGGCATGTCGAATCATACACAAAGATCTAGGTATTACTTTTGATAACAATTTTACTTTCGCCGGGCATGTAAATAATGTTGCAGCAAGTGCAACTCTAAAGTTATATGCCGCAATTGCAGAGAATTTAAACACGTATGTATATTTAAGATAATGATTTTGCTCATTTATTATTAGATCTAAGTTGGAATGTGCTTCTATTATATGGTATCTTATACAGATTCGGAAATTGCGGATCTTTACAGAGAAAGTAGAAATTGCCGCTTTATCCCAGGGGAGGTACGAAGTATAAGTGGCGCGGCGCCGTGCATTGGTCTAGCATTCCCCACTACTACGGTAATCGGTTTCGTATCGCCAACGCCAATTCGCCATTGCAAATCTAACTGTCCGGTCAACTGATGCCAGTGTTGTCAGGTCTCATGCTTTTGCATGAGATCTCATGCATTCCGAGGAAATCTCATGCTTTTTAATAGACACAAAAAGAAATAATAAAATTATTAAAATTACTCTTTGAAATCTACCAAAACAAAGACCTAACGAGAAATAAAGGCAAAATCGAGGGCAAAATTGAATAGATAGAGATAGGTATCTACAATATTTGGGTACTTGAAATGTCCTTTATTGTAGACTGCTCTCTTAATAATTAGCAATGAATACATAAACGGGTATGACAGTCGACGGATATGCGGTCTGTGTGCTGTATTCACGCTGTATTGCAGTGATTCTTAACTCTATTCCGTAAGGGTACCTACATTTTCTGGAAACAACAGATTTTACGACCTGTGAGTCACCCTGCGTCACGTCAACTGCACCTCGACGTTCGCCCGGTCTAACAATAAAATAAATTAGAAAGGTTACGTGGTTAATAACTTTTAAGTAAGTACCTGTAAATACCTACTTACAATGTAATATTATGATAAAATAGCATAACATAATGCTTTTTAATAAAATAAAAATGGCATTACAAAAGTAATTAAAAATTAAGCTGTGTCAAGAGGTGTTTTTTGATAAATTAAGCCATCTCATGCTTTTTTCTCCAAACCTCATGCTATTTTGAAATTATTCTCAAGCACTGAATTCTTCCCACCTGGCAACACTGCCTTATGCGAAGAGTGGGAGCACGCTGTGGTGGAACTATGCGTGTAGCATGACACAAATACACGTAAGCGGCAAAACACAATTCACCATCAAGATCCTCACTTTCCAAATCTGTATATAACGTACATCGACAAAGGTTGGAGTCAGTTCAGAGGAATTTTTTAAAGTTTCTAGCTTTTTCACAAGATGACGTATAACCACCCATAGGATTTGAGCATGCCAGTCTTTTAAAACGTTTCGGCTGAGAATCACTTGAATGTGCGTCATGATGTTGCACTAGTTTGTTATCTTCACAAAATATTGAACAGCAAAGTTGATTGCTCTGAACTTTTAAGTCAGATTCATTTTTGGGTTTCACGTGGCAATTCCAGACAATAGACTTTTTTTAATTTTGCATTTCTAGAACTAATGCATTAGCAAATTCACCATTGTTTTTAATGTGTAGTTTATTTAATAGGATTGCATCCAAATATGATGTTTATAATGATCGTTGAAACGTTGTTTGTAGTTATATTTCGCACTTAGGATAACTTATTTGCTTAATTATGTGTATACTTATTAACTATACTTTATTTTAATGATTGATGTTATATTTTGTTTTATTTTCTTCCTTTCATTATTGTACTTTTATTTATTCCTGTAATTGGGATTATATCCTGTTCGAATAATAAATAAATAACTTGAAACTGGTGGCACAAATTACCAAAAAAATACCCACCACTTGCTTTTGGCGGACACTAAAGTTGGTTTACCAGAATAACAAAGGTCCCGAAGCAAAACATTATTTACCATACCACACCACCTACAAACTGTTGATGAATTGGCAATTTCCCTAATAACTTACCAAAACCATTTGCAAAAATCTTTAAATGAAAGCACACTGAAGTTCTAAAACCTAATGTTAATATTTATAGTGTCCGGTTCCAGTAGTTCCAAAATAAGCAGACTTTCTAATAATTGATTCTATTAAACGATGCGCAATTAATATATTCTAAATAAATGCATACGTTTAATCCTAGAGACGTCTATGATTGGATAATTGCGAATTCTAGAGCATCTCATACGTTATGTGACACATAAAACCACGTTGCGGAAGAGAATAGTTAAACAAATTTAAATATTTCAAAGCAAGTTCAAAGTTAAATATTACAGATGATATGAAAAATGTTGAGTTGTGGGTTATCTCGTCTTGCAAAAACTGAAACATGCTTTTTGTAAACTTACAATTTTTTTTAATGGCATGCACCTGACTTATCGCTTTGCTAAGCTAATAACAATAACCAAGCACATTTCTGCGTAGGTACTACTATCACCATCTACAGATTAGAATATTTTTAAACTATGCTGGTATCATACAGAGTGAATTCACAAACGGTGACCAAAAATGAAACCTCGTACTTTATGGTGAATGGCTCTTTCATATAAAGTTCTTGTCTAGGACGCTTCGTTAAAAAGATACAGGGTGTTAAACTTACAAAGTATTTTTAAATTTAAAATTTGAAAAACCAATGAATGAAATAATTTGAAATTGGGCAGAATACAATTTAAAAACGCAGATATTAATACATCATAGGAGATAGAAGCTGCGGTTATTGCAATCGCAGTATAACAATTATAACATATGAAAATTTAAGTTTCTCTTCAATTATTTTATTTTCTTATGCCCTTATTAATGCAAGCTATGAATAATAATATTAATAACAAAATTCTATATTCTTACAAGTATGTATAAATTTTTTTTTATAACGCAGGTATCTATAAATAAATTGTGTTAAACATATATAATTAATACATTACAAAAAATTTAACTTAATTCCTTAATCTACGGTGTTCAACAAAAATAATACGTAAATATTTACAGTTACCCATAATATAAATGCTAGGTCGCTAGGACATGTTCACTTTCTTCAGCTTGGCTATAATATTAAATACATATTAAACAATACTTAATTTTTCCAAAAAAAAAATCTAATTCTGTATAGCATTTATCAGTGTCGTGAATGAATATTGAAAATGATTATAAAAAGTGTTGAAATTATAGTTGGTGAATAATTTTTAAGATAAAAAATTTGGATCCATCTAATGCCTTCTTTCAAAATTATTTTTTAATTATTATTAATATTAATACAAAGTATACAGAGTGATCCCGAATAATGCGCAAAAAATGAGGTGAGATTGTATAACCAATTTTAACAGAGGTACTTCATATAAAATTCTTTGACCTGAAGTTCATGCCCCTACTCACACATAGTTTCCTTTCCAATATCTAATTTACACATCAATATCTAGTACGGTTCCATCATTTTACATTTGATGAAGGTTCATAGTTTCTTGATATCAAATATTGTTATGTATTAAACATTTGGAACTAATTAAAATGCAAACTAGACGATGCTCGCTCACATAAAATGTATTTAATTTTTGCATTACTATTAAAGATAAAATAATGTACATCACAGTATGATTCTGATTATGTCATGCGTAGAAACCATCTCCAAAATTAATCTCTCTTCTTTTAAATATTTAATCAAATTATACAATTAATACTTACTCACTGGAAGCACAAAGACACTGTATAAATAAATATTTAGTTGGTATAATCCAGAAAACATTTTACTCCGTCAGGGATAATGCCATTAGTATTCTAATTTGGATGTTCGAATTCATTGTAAAACAAAAAGTCAAACTTTTTTTGAATATCATCTTTTATTCACAGTGCTAAATAAGACATTAAATATTTAGATTGTATGCAAATTATTTACTAAAGCACATTTTACTGATGATCGAGTCTAGTAAAGTTTTGCGGACGAAGGTTCTGAATTATTCAAGGCATACAAATTGCACACCAACTTTATATTCTGTTCGAGAAGTTTATTGCTATCGAATTGGTGTGATGACCTCTAGCATAATTTTGGGGTGTTGCGATACGACGAACAATGTACTCGAGTTTATAATATAACAAAAAAACAAAATGCTTTAAAAGCCCACCAAATCATTATCTGCATATCCAAGTATAAACAGCATTTATTCTACAGTATTTCTAGACAATTACGTACAGTATTCTAGACAATTACCAAACATTACTGTATTTATTAATAATCCACATTTATTATAAAATGTTATTGAGACATGAAGCTGCTCTTTCACACACTGCGCATTTTTTGTCTGCATTAATATCAACTTCATAATTCTAGCGTGCAGACTGACAATTAAAATCATTATAACGGGAAAAATTAAACGTGGAAGAAAATGTCTCACAGACGAAGCAATCTACATCTAGACAACTTTCTCACTATTGTTCTAGCATGTCACATTCTCATACAGTGTTGAAACAATTAATACAAAAGGTGTTACATTGTACATAAAATAAGCAACTATTATAAAAGGAAGCTATGTAAAGTTATGACTTATTGAAAAATATTGCACAGTATATACAGATTTAAATGACTTTAGTCTGAAATCAGAGAAACATGAATAAACTCTTGTGTTAAGACAGTTACACAAACTGTGGAAATGTAATATTTGTTTTAATATTAATTCGCTACATCTCTGTTATTCATAAATCAAATAAAGTAGGAAATATATAACTTCGGAATTTTAGATGCGCGAAAGCAAACCTCTCTCTACTATCCACCTTCATCCAAAGATATTGTAATGAGTCGGTGTATTCTAAACTTCGCCTCCTTCTACGAACACACTTATTCTTGCCTACCAACTAGCGTATAATGATTTCTCATTTTATAATGGATTATTGATATTTATTCAAAAACTTTGGCACCCTCTAACGGTGTATTTTTGCATATAGGTAAATTACCATATATCATCGTACTGACCTCAATAATCTAGGGTGGTTAGCTGGTAAATGCATTTCAGGAATTGCAGTCATTTAAACAAATGTAAAGAGATCCGTTAACCGATGGAAGATGGATTAAGTATTTAAATGATCATGATGATGATATTCAATTTGTTCATGTAAAATGATGCTAAGGAAAACAGCCAGAAGTTACAACTCAAGATTACAGTAAAATGTAGACTTAAACCAAAAATATTCAGAAAATTATAGGTTAGACATAAGTTCAGCGAAAGTTAGAGCAAGAACCAAAAGAAAATATTAATAAATAAATAGCCAATCAATTAAACGAACTTATAAAATAATTCAATAAATGAAAAATAACTTGTTCTTAAGCAGAGTTAGAAGTTGTGACAAATCATATGAAACATAACTTATTCAGTCTTAACCCCTTCCACGTATTCTATCTCCCTCTGTCTAGTCACACACTTCTCCGTAAAGACACTTCCACTGATGGAAGCATGTAGAAAATGCGTGCAGCAATTTTTGTTTTATTTATAGTGATGACTAGACTTTAGTCTCCAAGTCATAATCGTAAACCTTTATTTCGTCACTTGTTATGATGCTCTTAAGGAAAGTGTCCCATTATTTCCCTCTCAAGAAGATGCTAATAGTATCCAATCCGATGTTGTGTTTTGACCTTCCGTTATGAGCTGAAGAACAAAATTTTCTGCAGCACGAATCATTCGCAGTTTTCTTTTGTCGAGTCCCTTGATACGAATCAAATGAAATTTATACCCTTCAAATTGACGATTTGATAGCACTATGTTATTTACTCGCACAGCATTGCATTCAACAGTCGATGATGATCATCTAGAGCGATTGTCATCATTGGCATCACCAACGGATTGTCCGCCTTCATTGAATATTTTAAACTATTCATGGTATCTTCATAGACCCAAAGTGTTATATCAGTAAGTAGTTTGTTCTTCAATGGAACTCAACATAAAATCGCCGATCTCACAAAAATGCTTTTAAAAAACATATAGACTCAGAACATAAAACCATATTTTTATAGTTAGATGGTGTACAACTGGTTACTTGTGACAATACATAGGTTCAAAAGAGTGATGCGAACCAGTATATAAACCATTGTAATGGTAATCTATTTTTTATTTAATCATTATAATTAAACAAATAGAAATTTTAATAGATATGACTAGTTATGCCTAATCTTATAATTTTTTATTTTATAGTGAAGAAAATATAAAATTGTTGAAAGGCGACCTTTCCTTGGCGTAGTGTATGATTAATGATGAGTAACCCACAATGAATGCATTATCATTGTAAACCATAAAGATTTCTATGTTTTCATAAAAATATCTTCTTTATAATAATATAACACTCGCTAAAAGCAGCATATTGCCTCGGCAATATCACAGTTTTGGAATCACCACCCCGACGTAATTTATATGGAGAAAATTTCAATTCCAATTCCTTGGAGTAAGGTCAGAATGAATAGGTGCTTCTACTAATCCTTCCGCATCTGCCATGCCCCTGCGGTGTAATACCTTCTTGCGCCAGGGGACCCACAATAAGAAAACGTGAACTTTTCCGAGGCCGATAAAGCAATTAAGAAAATATGACACATCCTTCCATTTTCTTGTTATTTCTTAATACATGTAGTTACTCTTTATATTATTGATCGGTATGTAACGGAAAACGTAAAATACACATAGCGTGGGACTATTTGCATTTCGCATGTTGTCTAATTCAAACAGTTTAAATAAATAACATCGTAGTCTCTCGAATTGAACATTTCAAATTTCACATTCCTTCTGCATTATTTGTTTCTATTGCGAGGGCAGCCAACACAACTAACATACTTAGACTAGAGGTTGGAAAAATGAGTTCCTAAAAGAGTCGTACTTGTTGCCTAATTTTTATGTCTTCTTCAGCATTTCAGTTGTTTATCATACATCATGGTATGATACTACTCACAGATAAATTCACTTGGCCCTAGAGTATCAACTTTGCGCATGACATTACTGGGTGACAACAATTCTGCTTGTCGATACGGAAAGATATTGTAGTTATTAAATAAAGAGACTGCATCACCTTACAATTTCCATTTATTTTGAGGTAATGTTAACAGCTTATCTTTTAAAAGGTAATCACCTTCTAAGAAATGATTTAAATATTATACCTGTTCCTATTCTTCCTGTTTCCACATTACATTTATGTTACTGATAACATTTGAGAATACATTTTTTACAAACTTATTTATTCCTGGAAATTGTAAAAAACCGGCAGTTAAAACTGTTTAAACAACCCATCACTGCACAGTAGATCATGATCACACTTTAATAAATGTTTAACCCAATGTTTATAATTACTAATTTCACATGGAATTCACAAAACGCACGTCAAACCATAACGCTCGTGCTTGGAGAAATGTGTCAACCAGTGTCAGGCGTGCGCGTGGATTTATCTTGACGACTTAATATCATGATCAGAAATCAATGTCCATAAACTACTGTATCTTGAACGTCGTAGGTGTGTGTATTTAAATAACTGTAAGTGTTGGTTGGGAGTGAACTAAAATGCCAAAGAGATATGAAATAAACGAGTATTACTTATTTCAAACGTGTTTACAATACAATGCAAAACAGTAAAAAGTCAAATTTGCCATGTAACTGTAACAGATACCAAAATAAGTTAAACTCAGCCATTCCTGGCTGTCAGCCACAATTCGACACCTAGGTAAATACAAGACATAACGTATATGTGGTACAAACCCTCGACATTGCACAGGAAATGAAAGAAACACGCAAGTGACTCAAACTCCGAATATTGAAGCCCGATAACTTTTTGTTGGTATTAAATGTTTTTGTGATATGAAACTTTACATTAATTTTTCAAGTGTCAAAACTGGCTTACATGTATAGTAACTCGAAGCTCATGGATATCGTTTTAATTTATGGCAACGTGAAAATGCTTTAGGAGAACGATTTCCCGATAAACATGTGCCAAATGCAGCTACTTTTATCGTGGTGTGCAGTGAGCGCAAGTACAGTGGCAACGCAAGGGATATTTGAAACCGAATCGTAGAAGAGATGAAAGTCCAGGACGTCTACGGCGTATTGCAGCATTGTGGCTTATCATACACGAGGCTCAATTATATCATTACCATGTACAGCGTGTCCAAACATTCATATCTAGAGATTGGACGAGGAGCATCAGTAATGTCCGCCACGATCTTCTGACTTTAAATCATTTGGACTTCTTTTTGTGGAGATATGGTGGTGGAAGTGGTTACATACTATTTATGGTTTAGGCAAACATATCATATTTGCTGCCAATAACTTACGAGTTCAAAACGGACAAGAAGCAGAAACATTTGTGTTAGTTTGTATAAACTGGGTAAGACGGGTCCAAAATGTTGTAACATCAGGTATGTCAAACTATTTTATTATAAAACTAATAATTAAATCAATTAGTAACAATAGCGGCAGAAGCAGTTAAATTTGCTGTATAAAATCGGCGTTATAAAATGTTATTTATTTCTCTCCGGTCGCAGATTGCCGCTTTATCAGGTTTTACAGTGGAACAGTTTCCAGTGCCGTGCAGAAGAGTATTTTTAAATCATTTTCGAATTGCTCTTTTTGATTTTTTTTACAAAATGGTATTTGTAAGAGTCTCCTGTACACTCATTTTTTTACATAAATTCTGAATCACCCTGTATGCATACCGAATATAACTTTAAAATTCCCATTATATTAATTTATAGAAAATGTCCATTTTTTTAAAAATTTCAACATTCTATTCCTCCCTTATAAAGCCCCAAACTAAAAAAAAATGTATATAACAAGCAAAATATTATTTTTGGAATTTTTCTGCTGGTTCTCCAAATTTCTTTATTTAAAATTGAGTCGCCCTGTAGACAGGATGTTTCACTAATAGTAGACGCTACTCTATTATGTTACAATCCCATCCTATGTACGAAATCCTCGCTCTAAAAAAGATACTACTGAATTTTCAGCTTCAATAGTGAACAGATTTTCTAAATTTTAACCACATATAATTTTTGTCCATACAAATAAAATTTTAGTCATTATATCAAGTAGAATTACAATGGGAAAATGTTTAGAATATAATAAATAAATAAATAGCACACTATACTTCCAAAAATAATAAACGTGCCAATAAATATGTTCAAATCCAAAATTTCAATTTGTATGAACTCGTAAAGGCTACTGTCTGAAAATAGTATGTGAAAGTTATAAGTAGCTAACTCGATATTTAATGAAGGGAAACGGAAGTAATTTTTAACCTATAAATTTAGAAACTAGCCATAGACTGTTTACCATATATAATGTACGTTATTTACATAACATGTTAATTAAATCACATTTATTTTTAAATATTTAAGGTAATAATGTTAAATTAAACTGATCATTTTCACTTACTACTTGAGAAATTATATACATATTTATTAATTATTACCAATGTAACAATTCAAAATAATTTTAAAATACAGATTCCTTACTGTTTATTAAACTTGGAAAATTCTATTTGGTTCGTTTATATTCGTTTTTAAAAGAGTATGCAAATTTTATGAAAATATTGAAGATAACATAAGTGAATAGTTGAGTGGAAAGTTTCATTTGAAACTTTTCCCTAAATGGGCAAGGGAATTCAAACTGTTGTATAAATTTATACTGAATGTGTTTCCCTATTCAGAATATTTTGTGTATTTGCATACTTTCGTTGCTTTAACAACATTGTTAATACGATTGACTAACTTTTAGAATACGATATTAATAATTACCATTAAGTGATGATTGTAACATGTTCAGCCAACTTTACACCCATATGAAAAAAATATATGTATATTTGATACTACTTATAGAAAACTGAAATACGAATTGTAATTCCTTCATTATAAAGTTTGAAAAAATTATTAAAAAGTATAAAATTGTTTAAAATTAACAATGACTATAAAAATAAAGTTACTTCGATGTCGTCATTTTACTGCTAAATATTGTAAAATTTAATCGATCAATATTATACAATTCCCGCGTACAATCTCACACAAAATAAAAGTAATATTTTTTCTTGAAATGTTTGGTATCAATAGTTCTTTTTAAGAATTTTAGGATTTAAACAGCAAATTTTGAAACATCACAACTCTCTGATTTCGGCAATAGCGCATAAATTAAGTAAAACTTAATAAATGGATAACTTATTCTTTCTAGTTGGCATAACCTGTAATAAAACAAATAGATTTCAATTAAAAAATACAGTTTAATATATTAGTGTCTACTTTTATATATTGGCAGCACTGGTGAGTTCTTCTATAACAGTTAACACTTTTAGAGGGAGGAAAAATTTTAAATTTATATTTTAGTTTAAGAATGAGACACTCTACTTTTTAATAAACCGAATATAGTTTTGCTATACAGGATGCCCATTACTTTTGGAATAATGTTTATGACATTTAGAAACGTCCTATATAAAGAAATGTTTAATACAAAAGTTTCTTATTTAAGTTTTTTACACCTTTTGATAACCTTGACTTTGTTTCAGAGCCAGTAACTTTGTTGCTACAACAAGTTTTTTTAAATAGCACCACACTATTTTCTGTAATTATTTGGAGTGTTCTGATGTGAAAAATGTGTATGAGGTTTCATGTAAACTTGTGAATATGACATAAATCAACAGAAAAAAAAATAACTGTTGAGTGATCTCAATGTGAAAAATGGTCCATAGTTCCGGTTGAGGTAAAGTCCGTTGAAAAAGTTACAGGCTTCGATCTGTTAAATGAACCATTATTCATAATGAGAGCACTTGGCAGTTATTGCTTCTTTCTGATGTCCACAAATTCATGACTGACGCCACTGCTATTTGAAACGAAAATGTTAAATATTGCTTGCTAATAAATTTTGGTTTTTATTTGTATTTTGGAAGTATCCTTGCGTCCCGTGCTATTATGTTTGTGTTACTGGAATTATTTTCATGTTTTGGTGTAATAATAATTGTTGTTCTGGTATTTGTTGCCGTCACGTTTTGGTTGTTATTTAAGTGCTGTTGAGAATACATACTTTTATGTCAAATCTCAAATTATGTTGCGTTATAATTCTGGGAGTCCAATTTATATTGTGGCTACTTGTAAAACCAAAATGAAAAGGATAAAAAAAAGCGGAATGGAAGGTGAAAATATACTTTTTATCCAGAAGAATTTGCAGTAAGCATTTTCATACAGAAGATATATGTTGTAGAATAACAATGAACGTAGCTTCAAAGAAATGATAACCTACAGGTATAAATTCGTGTCATTTGCTGAAAACAGCTAATTATATTTGATCAATCATTTTAGCAATTTTTTTGTCTTAATCTGAAGTCACCGTGCAAAATTATTGCTTTGCGAAGACTGTTCCATCAAGTACTATACCATTACGCAGGCTCTCCAAACACCATGCAAAAAAAATAAAAGAAGATACTTGTGGGTGACTTCCTAAGTTGAAAGCCACAATAAGATAAATATGGTCACCGTAAATTCCAGTTACTAATGTAATTCTAAATCTTATAATTAAGTAAGATAAATGTAGACACAAAATCATACAGATAAGTAAGTACCTACAATTACCTGAACAGTAACTAAGATCGTGTATGTATTATTTTGTTTGTGCCATTTAATATACCTACTTTCACAGTAGTCACACTGCATTTCTTCTGTGTAATATTGGTAAAGCAAATAAATAACGATTGTCAAGAAAATTATAATTTGTTCATTGCTTCAAATTGGTACAACTTCCTTTTCTTTTCTGATCCGATACAAGGACAGATGAGGTCTACCGGAAAACTATCAGGTAGGTTTACATTTAAATAAGTTTGCAGAAGTCTTCAACTTTTAATTTTCAAAACCGAGCATAATGTAAATGTATAAATTTGATATGAGGGAGTTTTAATATATTTTACATCATCGAAATTTCGATTTAGATAAAAATATATAGCAGAAGCATAAATTTGCAAGGTTATAAACGTTTATGGTGTTTTATCGCTTAGAGGGTAAAAAGATATGGTACTTTTACTATATCTGCAGAGTTATATACCATATTTCAGGTATACATACTTGTATGTATAGGTAATGCTAACTTTGCGGGCTGTATATGCACTCGATGATCAATGAAATGTTTTTAGAGTTATAAAATATGTTGCTGCCCGTACCTACATGGTGCTTTCCTAGTAAGAATACTTGCTCATGCTGGAATTAAGTCATAAAGTTGTGATTTGTAAGGTAAACGCATCTGACCCAAAATTTTGGTTCGTATTTTGTAGCACCATAATTATAGGTTACATAATAAACTGTCTGTTTAAGATTGTTTGTTATATGTTCTAAACTGCTAATGATATTGTAACAGTACTGTCTAGCAACAAACATTCACAGATAAATTATTAAAATGTCTGAAAATTCACATACATATAACTAATATAACATATAACTAACAGTGAGTTAAAATATTTGAAACTAATTCAAAGACACGCTTGTGCATTCAGTTTTTGTTTTAAATGTGTTCGGATGTGTCTCCCCTGAAATACCTAACATGTTGTGCTTATGATTGTTGTGAATACCTAATACAAATAGGGCAGCCATTATTTTCAATTATTCATAATATTTATAAAAAATACAGGATTGCATAAATTACAAGTAAATTGTAAATTAAAAATGTTGCTAACTATATGCAAAAAAAAATAATTATAAAAATTATATAATTAAAATATTACAGTGATAAATATAAGTATAAAATATCTGCTTTAAGAAAAATTCTGAGAAAAGATCTGTTTCTCCTGACCCTAATGAAAAACAGAAAAATAGATGTATCTACATTGCAGCCAAAATTAACATGTTTCAGTACTCCTCTGGAAATGAATCTAAATGAACACTTATATCCCAGGGTTCTTGAAAGAAAAACGAAGAATTATGTTGTTAGTATCATTTACAATCAACAAATAGATTAATTGTCTGCATAATTGATATAAGTACTGCACAAGTATGAACGAAACAGGTTTGCCAAAATAAATTAAAACTTTACGTAATTTACTACATTTTTTGATAATCATAATTATCGATATCAAGAAATTATCAATTTCCCACCGACATTTACAATGATTCTGCGATTATTATCTAACTTTATTTTCTTTAAATATTTTAAAATCCTACATTTCAAAACCGCTTAATGAACATCGTCGGAAAGGAAACTGAAAGCTAGAATATCTTACGAAACCGTTCCACAAAAAAGTAATGTGCATCATTCACATTTTTAGGTTTTGTAATATGTCATATATTACAAAACACAAAAATACTCTTCCACTTGATTAAAAAAAACAAAATCATTCTTCTTCGCTAATGATATGTTCACGGGTTACTTAAGAACGTGATAGTTACATTCAGTGGGAGAGAGGCTAACGACCTCTACTTCAGGTACAGTTATGCTGCCCGTCTACTACAACTACGACAATACCTACTTCAACAGTTAACTACCTTCGTGCTACATCAGATTTTAACACATTCAACTTCCGAGAGTGTTTAGCTGTGGAGCGGCCAGAAAGCAATGCGTGGCTATCGTTTGTTTTTATTGTTACAGTGTAGTAACCCAGAAATCCCAATATGTGTCACACTTAAGAAATTCTGATATGAACTTACGAATATTTCGTAAAAATATAAAATACAACTATAAGCAAGAAATAAGTTTATGATTTTAAAGATATATGATTAAAAATTGAACTTAAAACCAAGTTTACACAAATACAACTATAAGCAAGACATAAGTTAATGATTTCAAAGATATATGAATAAAAATTGAACTTCAAAACAAGTTTACAAAACTTGCTTTCCTGTTCCTTTTCCTTGTTTATAATAAATCTTGACTGACCTAACATAAGGTTAATTGATAGAGTTCCTTTTACTTTATTATTTTGTGATCAACTAAGCTATTTACATCCCTTCTTACGCCAAGCATACCGAATTTCTGGTTTAAATTGAATCTTGACTTTGACGTTTTGACGTTTTTAAAGTATATGGTCATCAACTTAGCTCTAATAAATTCTGAAGACAACAAAACTTATACTAACAAAAGTGTAGCACTTGTTTATATTCCTTTTGTTAAGATTGTCTGAGGAAACTGGAAATTTATAATATAGACAGATAGGGAGACAGTTTTTTGTGAGATCTAAATCGCTATCTTCATCAACTATCCCGTTAAAAATTATTATAAATAGTAAATAGCGTTGAGTAGCGCATAATAATGAAAAATTTGATTTATAATGGTCTGACATTTTTAAAAATTGAATTACTAGTCTAGAAGATAGGCAACAATAAATAAATTGATCAAAACCCAAAATCAGATAAATACATGTATAATTATAGTAAGTTTTCTGTAGAGAAATGCTAATTTAATAACAGTCAGTAAAATAATAATTATTATTTTTTAACAATTATAAAACCAAGGTTGCTTAAAAACATAATAACGATAACATTTTTACTCGAATGGAAAACTCTTAAATGCGTCGTTATGAAGCATGGATTGCGATGGACGAAGGATATTTTGAACATTTTTACCATAATTAGATTTATGTATTTCCCTTAATTTTTAAATTATTTAAGTTAAAAAACTTGGAAGCCTCCTAACTCCTTAAATAAGCAAAATCGGACATATCGCATTTTTCTTTTGTGACATGATCTTTCATATGGCAAAGTTTATCAGTGAGCTAATAAATAACCCTGTATTTTATGTACTAATTTAAAATATTTTATTTCTTCATATTTTTATGTTACTTGTCTGTATATATTACAAACTTCTCGAGTATAAAATGAAACAATAGCGCTTACGAAGTAGATTTCAAATGTCTTCAAAGGAAGCTGCAACCCTCAGAAAGATAATAAAAAGTTGTAACTTATACACATTAACGTGGAGTTTTCGTTATGTATCTGTTTATTATAGTCATAACCGAGAAATGTATTTGCGGTGTTATGTGGTGACAATATTGTCTCTTCACATTCAATATTAAGTTCGAGAATAATTCTGAATTACATCAAAATAATGACTGAAGTCATTCATATTCAGTCATATCCATTCAGTTCACATTCAGTTCAGATCACATTATTCAGTCACAGTCAAAAATCACTTCTTAGATACTGTCTCACATTAATATTATGTAGCACTATTTTCAAAAACAGCATTCACACGAATTTTCCACAACATGGTATCATATGATAACATAAAAAGACCAATCCGAAAATATCCAAACAAAAAAATCAAACAGATTGTCTCTAGTCGAAACTTATGACTAATACCATTTTCTGAAATAGTAAGGGTGTTTTTGCTTCTGCTGATTTAGAAAGGAGCCCAAGTGGAACAATATAAACGCACATGCCATTGAAAGGTCGCCGTATTTCCCGCCGTAAAATAATCAAATTTGTGGTGTTTTTAGGTACAGAAATCTTGAAAAATAAAACGCATACAACAAAAGTAATATCAGATATAAAATTATTGATGTTTTGTTTATTCACTTTTACTATTTAAATTCTTCTCAAGTAAAATAATAACCAATTGTAAGACACATTATTTGCTATTTTAACCCCACATTTTAGCAATTATTTCACATACTTGTAAATTTATGTTACAGCAATATCTATAGTTCAATTTAAAAAAAATATATGTTTTTGAAAGATTTCTGTAGGTATCCAAAAATTTGTTACTTAAACAGCTTTCTGTCATTATATATTCGTTTTACTTCGGTATCTTTGAATATTCATGTGGCATGAGATACCATTCCCGTTATTTTTATTAGTCAGTTCTTAAATGTCTAAAATTATTTGCATAGAACACTGTTTCAATAATACGGGCTCTTAAAAAACGGCGAGGAATGTAAAGGAAGAAACACACCAGACAGTCGCAATCTAGACGCATCGCGGACCATGCTCTCGTTTGCAATAGTACGTCGAGGGCTGGACTCGTCCGCATCGTGGTCTCGCCGAAAATATTTTGGAAAATTTCGGCCAGTCACGTCAAATAAAAGAGCTAATAAAAATTCATCTTTCACAGAACATTCTGACACCTAAATAATACAGTAGACTAAGTCGGCTGCGCATATAAAACGACATATAATTAGCTCGGCATGGTCCACGATGCACCTAGACCGTGACATTGCCTCTAATACTTCCACGCATGTAAATGTCAAGACTAGAGTTACTGTTTCGTATGGAAGATCATCCATCATACAGTCCCAGTTTTTACTTATTTGAAAACGATCAATAACCATTGAAACTATAAAAACGAAACGGAAAAAGAAAACAGAATAATGTTTTTCCTCACATTTGGTACAGCGTTTAGTTCTCTTATAATAATTTAATGCATCTTCTTAAGATTTCAATCACAGGAGAAGTTATCTAGCATTAAAGCAGATATTCTACAGTTTGTCATATCAAGTCGCCTGTCAATAAACAGAAAAACCAAATTATTTTACTATAATTTTTCAGCAATTAAATATCTAATCATCTAGTACTTATTTGCTAGATTATCTATCATTCAAATAAACCAAAATTTATGACGAACAAGTTATTCTGATTTGCATCTATTCTCTGCTACTCAAAATGTGTCACGACTTTTGAACTCTTAACCCTGAACAGTGCATTTTACGAAATAACTGAAGCACAAAAATTTTATTTTTCTGTCAATCTGTAGATTGGTGCAGAACTGCATAAATTGTTTTTCTTTAAACGGGTTCAAAATTTTGTTCTTATTACATATGTGAATATTTGTAATGTATTTATAATTTATTTTGTACTTCAATGCATTCGTGCAATAACATACTATCAGGTGCAGATGTTCCAAAGTTCCGAACGTTATGAAAGCAATGTTAATTAATTTTAAAAACATATGTACATATATACAATTTGCAACAATTAAAATGTTTATTGTAGTTAGCCAAATATTTATTATAAAAGATTTCTATATTATCTCAAAATAGAATTAATTTAAATACACGCATTGCATCTGTTAACAATAAAGCATTTAGATTTTTTTTCGTATATTTTTATCAGTTATATAGACCATTGGAAAAACGTATCAAACACCAATAATTTAACAATACAAAACTTTTAAATGCATACATTTTTTATCTCCACAAAATTGTTGTTAATTACTACCTAAATATACAAAAATAATTATGGTACCTACACATATATAGGTATACAGTTTTTTAATTTATTGTAATGATATTAATCTAATTTATAGGATCATAATAAGTCATATATGCTGTTATACAGGCTGTTTCAAAAAGACAAAAATTGATTTCCTAAAATTATCTTACATGTCCTGTATCTCAAAATGAATGGCTCTGGGACATTAAGTTTATTAAGAAAACCCCATTTATTTAATGATCTATCAGCCCCAGCAATATTGCCATGTCCTTGTGAAACATCCTGTATATCAAATATCTAGGGATACTAACAGAATAGCTTCTTAAGTAAGGTTGGATATTGCTAATGTAAAAGTGTATACCTAGCATTTTGACATTATTAAATGACTTTCAATTTTAAATATACTTTTGGACATATAACTAACTAACTTGTGATAATCAAATATCTGAAGATGGAGGTCATGAAATTAAAGATGAAGAAGACATATAACTAGTAAACATTTGAATTAATTAATAACAAGTAAATTAAATACACAATATTTTAAATTTAAAACAACATTGTCAGAAGTGTTGATTTGATAACCTGTCTAAATTAATAATAAACAAGACTATTCACTTATTTCATTTTGACTTTGTTTTGTCGGAAAATTGATCTGCATTGGCTAAAATTATATTAGCAAAATATTGTAGGTGTAGTTCAATACTGGTCGGGTTGAGTAGTTGTTTCAGACAATATCCATTAATACTTAATAAAAAAAATGTATAATGCTTTACCTATCCAGAACTGAAAAAAGTAGCACACAAAGTTCCATAATTTCATTCAGTTTGTAGCCGCGTATCGCTACAACTATATAGCATTAGCTGAACACAGACTACACCGGATTCATATTGAGTTAAACCTAAAATTATGTTCGCTTCAGAGATAAGCTGGCATCTTCATCTATTGTATACGTTTACGATTTAGCTATTTCTCATGGGATTTAACAAAATATTAGTAGAAATCGATACCTAGTCTAGTAAAGAGAAGCAAAGGCATTGTTTGATGAAATGGTTATAATAGGTATCTATTGTAATTTGAGTGAAACTTTCAAAAAGTTTTCCGAAAAAAGGTTTTTTTCGGATTCATCAAAGAACAACAACATAAGATTATATTAAAAACCTTTCTGAGATTATCCAAAAAATTTTCACAGACCTTTTATTGTTCATTTTTTAATTTCAATACGAAAACGGACAAAAACAAAATGTGCTTTCTTCGAAAACTGTCATCAAAAGTCGACATTTTCGTTAAATTTTCAGCTGACAAAGTGAGTTTTTTATCACCTAGCTGCGAAATACTGTTATGTTCTAGAACGCCAAAGTCTTTTTCATTATAGAACATAAAACAAACGTCAAAATAATTTGTCATTTACGCGAAATTTATTTATGATTTTATTAATTAAACAACATACAAGTAATATAACATTTCAATACAAAACAGTAACTATTATAAAAATTACAATTTATTTTGCACTACATGCAAATTGAAAGTGCCGATATTGCAGTGAGTTAAATTATTTTCTTTGGCATTCAGTCTACTATTTGACATCAAATATGCTAACCAACGTCGAAGGTTTAAGTATTGTATGTTCGAAATATGCCAGTAATACAGCTTCCAACATTATTTGAATTTTCTTCGAACTACATCACTCTTTGAATTCGTAGGCAATCTGGTACTGTTACGTTTTTTTTTTGCTGATTAATTGTGAAATACTATTTTATGTTGCTTCCAATACTTCCCTGGTAAATAATCGTCTTCACTTTCTGAGCTCATTTTGAATTAAACACTGAATTACAATATACACGGTGTCCGTAAAAGGTCTTTACAACGCTCCATCAGATACAGTGCGGCTCAAAATAAGTCGATTTAGCTAAACTTACCTTAGTTCAAAGTTGCTTAGTTTGAGCGCTATACGAGCCTGAAGTTGCAATCTTAAGAACGTTCTTTTTTATAAATTTAAAACGCCTTATGCAATTTTGCAAAAAATTTGGTAAGTTGACCCTGCTCTATAGGACAAAAAACCCCATATAAAAATAATCAGTAATATCAATCACCCTGTACATATATTTAATTCCGTCACTACTTTTCAACACGGTTCAAGCGATTTCAAATATAAACGAAATTATTGTACATACCACAATTGTCTTAATTTAATCCACTTTTAGAAAAAACATTGTTCTAGATACAAAAATAACCACACAATTGTGTTGGCTCCCCTTGTACAAAATAACAAAATGCATAAGCAGTAAAAAATCATGTAATGACAAAGATTTACAAAAAATTCTCTTATCGGGACTCTCCCTGTTACCCCTCAGCACTTTATAATGTCGTAAAATATGCAGTTAAACATACTTCCCCAGGAAAATATATTTTTACGCCTCTCCCCCTTTAGAAAAATATTCTTGAACCAGTAACGAGTTTTCGTCAACACGGAAAATAAAACATTTACCCTGTGCTGAATGTATTCTAACTGAAGTACTAAGAATTTATATTTCCTCAATTAGTAATTTATTCTCAAAGAACACAGGAAGAACCATTAAGGCTTTGTAAAGAAATAAATAAGAATTGAATAAAAAGTGAAGCAAAATATAGCTATACACATGAATACTACTGACAGATGTTCTCTAGAACAGTAAATGAACAGTAATGAAAATGTAGTGTTGGGAATAATTTAACAATTTACAACATTTAACAATTAATTACATTACATTAATTAATTGCTACTTCATATTTTGTTTTTAAACAAATCATACATATGACTTCATTGATAGGAATTGTAGGAGATTTATATATATATTAGCTTAAACTACCTTTCTAATACAGTAAAAAACAGTTATTAGATATTTGTTAAATTACAATAATTTAACTACCGCTTCTACATTGAAAGATTTCCAACATTAGTACATTTAGCTCCAGACATCCTGTATCTTAATCACGTATTATGCAGAAGAAAATAAATATAATACAATTATTCAGAAACAAGATTAGACTTCGTTGAAGCACTATAATATTTTATAATTCGCATAATCCCATTAATGAGAAAATGCATGCAAATGGTTGACAAATGACTGTTCCCAACAAACAGTATGCATTTATACTCATATTTTTTTCCTTATCTACATATTTAAATACGCTTCTCATAGAAAAACGTATGTGTTGACATGTATTTATTTCCCATAAAGTTTTATTTAAAAATATAATTTGTTAAAGACAAGGTACACAAAAATTATGTTAAAAACTTAATATTCGTTTTCAGATAGCTAAATTTACTGCAGTATTTTCACATGAATTTTGATTAGTGGCGACCCGGTAAGATTGGTAGAGGTCTACCTCACAAATTATAAGATTTGTATTCACGCAGCAATTTCAACATTATATAGGGGTCCGTTATTTACATGACCGCAATTACTGTGGCATGGCCTATTTTTGAAGAGGATTGTATTCATAACAAAGGAAAAGAGTCGCAATATATTATTACGATAACATATTTTCAGAGAAACTTATATATTAAATATTTATATTTGGAATTGTAAATAAAATATTAAACAATAATATAATTTAATTAAAGAGCAGTTTGTCAAGTAACTAGCGATGAATATTTTAGACGTTAGTGCAAAAAGTATTCTATTAGATTGTATAGATAGCAATAACTACATTTGAGGATATTTATATAACATAAATATAAATTTTATTCTATTGTATTCTATTCCGTATATTGCCTAAATGAAAACTTAGGTTGAACGAAAGGCTGGAAATGAAGTGTTGAAGTTTCGGACGGACAATATTTCTCTACAGTGAAAAAAGGAGAGAAGTGAAAGCATACAATATGACAACCAAGAAGAAAAAGTTTCATGTATAACGAATAATCATGCCGTTTTGACCTTTTATCCGTAGATATATATATAATATCGGTCTGTATAAAGTCGTTTTAACAATAATTTATTTCCCAACGTGATTTTCCTATTTAGATGTTATGATATGTGACACTTTGTTATAAATAAATAATCAATACATGTGTCAGGAACGACTGATGATTTGTAAATAAATTAGCAGTTCTAGTATTCTCCAACAAAGTACATATTGTATATATCTACATATTATTACATCCTACCGCAAATTTAAACTGCATGTATATGTGTATCGCTTAGCATACAGGGTGTCCAGAAACTAGTGGTCAAAAATGATAGGGCATACGGGGAGTCACAGTGTACCATCTGGCTTCCTTACGGATATACAGGGCTTTCAAGTGAGAAGTTAAATATTGAATTTCAGTCATAATTTCTAAACCTTTACCTTGGCAATCTCGAAATTTTGGTGACAGTATGCTTCGTTATACGAAATACAATTTTTGGTCCAACTTTTTAGATGAAAATTTGACAGAAGCATTGTATCTGAAATTAGTAACATATAACTTTCTACTAAATTTGTATAAACACCTGTGGTATTGTTACCCACCCTGTACCAATTTGGAGCAACTTGTGATACATTTTTGGAATTAGCTCAGCAAGAAAAATGCGGAAATTGGGGGAAAATGGGGTGTTCCATTTAAAAAAACCGGTAACAACGTCTTTACTCAAAGGAAGATTACCCTGAATATTAAATTATTTTTGACAAAACAGTAAAAAAATCAAAAATCGACCTGCTCCGGAAATTTTTAATAATACTGTTTATTTACCTAATAATGAATTTATGCGTTACTTTATGGACGCACTGTATATAACATAATATTAACAGTATGTTATAAATTGCTTAAATGTAATTTAAATATCTACTCGATTTATAACTTTTTATTGATTTGATTTATTTCCGTATACATATAATTAATAAACAGGACAAGACAAAAGTTTAGAATCATTAAAAAATAAAATCTACAAAAATATCTGACCCTGAGAATTATTTGTAAATATGAAGATTGAGAAAAAGTTTTTTACCAAAAGATCTTTGACATTGCCAATCAATAATATATTTATTAATAAAGTAATAGATTAGAATAAAATAGTACATCTTAAAAATATTTAACTAAATTATAATACTAAATTAAAACCACGTAAAAACTTCTTGTGTCCATTCGCCATAGAAACCATCTAAGAAGAAAATTTAATATTTTGGGTACCGAAAGCTCAAAGTCGATCGAAAATATTAACTTTTCTCTACAACTTAATAAAACAACTTACTCCCAGGATATGACATAAGATTGCAGAAGCACAAATTGATTATAAAAAAAATTGGCGTGATACTAGCGATCATAAAATACACTTGGTTTTAGACAAAATAAAAAGTATACAAGGTATTTATTAAAGAATGGACTATGCTCTAAGTCTACTTTTCTTGGACGAGAATAAGATGATTTAAATCAACTTACCTTAGTAGGTACTATATTAATCCTAAGGAAACTTTTGGCAAATTATTAGTTATTTTGAAACAGCATTCTATTAGTTTTTAAAAAACTAATACTTGTTACATGTTGCTAAAATGCACCAATATAGAGAAAATTGCATTTAAAGTTTGAGTTGTAAATGTATGAATTACTCTACAATCTTGAATATTCATTAAACAGTGGGCCATACTTTAAGGCTAGCTTTAAAATTTAAATTTGTTTTAGTTGAATGAATCACACAATACAATTTTTTCTTAGGTGTTATTCATCCTACGTATAAGTACCATTTTAAATTGTCTAATGTCTAGTTGAACGTAACCAAATTTACTTACTTTCACCTACTGAAGGTGTTTTGTACTACTAATTGGTAATCATTATTTTCTACAGTTATCTTATAATCACATCATTTATACCTAGCTGTTGGAAATTTGCAAACTGTGCCGGCCGATATATGTACAGCAGTAAATAAACAAAAAATTTATTGCGCCAAATTCTGCTGTCTGAGTTTCAATATCAAATATCGATTATTTTTCTTTATATATGTTTATATATGTTAGCGCAAATACTAATGTCTGACGCTTTATACAGGGTGATCCAGAACTTATTTAAAAGAATTTGTAAATGTACAGAAGGCTGTTACAAATTCAATTTTGTAACAATAATATATATTGCGTCAAATGATTAAGTTAAAAGATGAGGCTTTAGTAAGATTTAAAAGAACGAGGTTGCCTATACATTGGGATTATTACAAGCAATTAAGAAATTATACTACTGCAGCAATTAAACGAGAAAAGAAAGCATATCTCGACCAAAAATTAAGGGTAACTGATAAGAAGAATTTGTGGCGTGAATTGAAACTGTTAAATGTTTATTGTAAAAATCCTACTTTGACTATTCCAGATTATATTGCTGATGCTAATATTATCAATAGCTATTTTATTAATTCTGCCTTAACAAATTTGACGGTTGATGAGGAGTCTATTTTATTTTATAAGAATAACATTAAAGATAATATTAACTCTTTCAATTTTGTGTTAGCAACAATTGATGATGTATCCGCTGCATTGCACTCAATTAAAAGTAACGCCCTAGGTGCAGACAACATTGGTATAAATTTACTTAGGTATTTATGTCCTAATATTCTACCAGTAATAACTCATATAATTAATTATTGTATAGAAAATAGTGTTTTTCCATCTGTGTGAAACAAGCTAATGTTATCCCTTTTCCTAAAACAAATAATATTGATGATTTGAGGCCCATTAGCATTTTACCTGCCATTTCAAAAGTATTAGAAATTATTTTAAATTTGCAAATTAGAAAACATGTAAACAATAATAATATTTTACCTGTAAATCAGTCTGGGTTTCGCAGTGGCTACAGCACAATAACTACTCTATTAGGAGTAACTGATGATATTGTTGCGGCTTCAGATAATAACAAACTTACAATTTTAGTCTTACTGGATTACAGCAAAGCATTTGACAGGATTAATCATAGACTGCTTTTGGCTATTTTGCATTATTTTGGTTTTAATGAGAATTCAGCCAAATTAGTAGAACAATACCTCACTGGAAGGTACCAAAGAGTTCTAAATAGTAAATTTTCAGACACATTATCCTCTAATATTGGTGTAC
Source organism: Monochamus saltuarius (assembly GCA_025584915.1). Lineage (NCBI taxonomy): Eukaryota > Metazoa > Arthropoda > Insecta > Coleoptera > Cerambycidae > Monochamus > Monochamus saltuarius. The sequence continues at coordinate 45,131,558 of CM046721.1, read as the reverse complement.
CCCAAGGCTCTATTTTAGGTCCGCTGTTATTCACTCTTTACACGTCAGAATTCTGTCATGTTTTAAAATCTTGCAATGCTCATTTTTACGCAGATGATACGCAGCTGTATTATTCTTTTAAAGAAGATACTATTCTTCATGCTTGTAACCTTATTAATAATGACATTGCATCGCTTATTACAATATCTAATAAATTTGGACTGTCCATAAATTCAACCAAGGTAATGCTTTTTTGGTAGAAAATGCTCTCAAAGGAGGTGTGCTGATAATGTCTGTATTCAAATTAATGGTGATGTTCTTGACTTAACTACTGTTTCAAAAAATTTGGGTTTATTTATAGACACTAATCTTAATTTTACAGAACATGTTAATTTTATTGCAAAAAAGGCTTTTTCTAATCTAAAACTGATTTATTCTAGTAGATATATGTTAAATAAACAAACTAGGAAGTATTTGTGCGAAGCTTTAGTATTATCCCATATCAATTATGCATGTGTTGTTTATTATCCATTTCTAAAGCAATGTGATGCTAAACGATTGCAATTTATACAAAATAGCAGCATTCGTTTAATTTGTGGACTTAAAAGTATGATTCTGTGTCCTCGTCTCTGAGGGAACTTGGTTGGCTTAATATTAAATACAGACATTATTTACAAAGTTGTTGTATCTTTCATAAAATTATATTAACGAAATCTCCGCCTTATCTCTGTCATAAAATTACTTATAGAACTGACGTTCACCATTTGAATATTAAGTATACATCTAATCTTACAATTCCTAAACATAAAACTAGTAGATTCCGTTCTGGTTTTTCATATAAAATTGCTTCTACGTATAATGCCTATGTACCGCCTTCTTTTAAGCATTTGTCTTATAAAAGTTTAGATTCGAAATGTTTAAATATATATTAAATTTGTGTTAAATAACCACTTTATTTGCTGTGACTTTTCTTGTATGTGTCGCTGTTGTTAAATATTTATAGATTATACTATGTAATAGTTTTATTTTTTTTCTCTCACTATAGGTTGAGTGGAAGAGCAGAGGTTTTTAAGATCTCTGAACTCTGCCTTTTACTGTATACTTATTATTTAACATGTTTGTTTAACTTATATGGTAATAAAAGCATTATTATTATTATTATTATAAAAAGGGCAGTTCGAAAATGATTTAAAAATAAATTTCTGCACGGCACTGGATCTGGACCCGTTATTGTTATTCATTATTAATATAATTAATTTGTGGTTTTAATTATAAAATAGTTTGACGTACTTGATGGTGCAACAAAGTTTTCGGGCAATTTCAACAAAATAACACAAATGTTTCTGCTTCTTGTCCGTTTTGAACTCGGCACTTGGCACTTGAAAAACTAATGTTAATTATGTAAAGACTAGCATAACAAAAACTTTAGTAGGTACCTACAAAAAGTAATCTTCTTTCAATATTCGGAATCGCCTATCTAGAGACTACAGTAGCCCAGCGATGTAACGGTTACTACAACTTCAATAATTTTTTACTCGAAAACTATAAGGATTTTACAAAAAAAAATACGATATTGACTCCATTTTCATGAGGCATCTATTCCCAATTTTGAAGTTATACTTCTTTGCGCCCGTTAGACACATTGGGATGGGATGTTGGTCGAGAAACCACGTCACGCTCAAAAGGAAGAACAAATTTTTAAGAACTTTTTTTTTTAAGAATTTTTTTTTTGTACGTTCAGGCTTTGAAAGAAAGTTTTTTTTGTTTTAAAGAAGTATAACTTCCACCGTCTGGTCCGACGCAGACCCAGTTTTTTTTTTTTTTTAGATAAGTTCAAATCGCCCTGTATAACGGCAAACTATTTTTGTTCATCTACTTGTCGGAGCCAAACATAATTTTGCCATGGCGAAATAAAGTAATATACGTCTTTGGCATCTATTCAAATAAAATCACACAGATAGATGGCTTTTAAACTTTTTCTCTGCGTTGGACGACTTTGCGCTCAACCGTGTAGTATGACCCCAGAGTGTTACTCCTAATAACTTCTCGGTTCCTTTGAACTCCCAAGAACAAAACAAAATTGAATATCGATTGTGGGACCCTATCAATTTAAAAAAACGTAAATTTGCTCAAAGGATTCTTTTGTATGCCCAACTTTCAAAGCAATTTGGATAAGTTTAGGATGCAGATCTAGAGCAGCACGCACAAAGAGATGATAACTCAGAAACCTTTTACTTCTGTAAATGGTGTTCACTTTACTGAAGCTTAACAGTTTAACTAATTCAACTATTTCAATATATCAAATTCAATATACGCAAATGTGTAAATAAATTCGAAAATTATATTATGCGTGAACTGTTTTCTTTATAAACTGATTCCATAAATATGTGTATTGATAGAGGACTTATCCAAGACCACATTTATAAAGGGTTGCTTAGAAAGACGGCGTCAGTACTTGAATCGAGGTGACTAGACCGCTGTGGGTTCGACCCCCGAAGCCAGTAGACCGTATATAAGCTATATTCGTGGGTATGGTATAGGGTGGAAGAATGTTGGCTTGGGTCAATGTGAGATTGATACCGGTTGACGTTTGACTACCCTCTTAATTAATGAGGTTTTCCAGGTTTCCCTCATTCCTGCACTTAATGGTGGTTAGGGCCTACCAACGTAAGTCGTTCCTGGGTGCAAATGCGGCCTGCTCAATAATAATGTGCCCCCTCTCCCGCACAAGTCTTCGACTTCTGGGCTAATCCTTGTGATTAGAATGAGGGGTAGAGATATTATTATTATTATTATAGCCTACTTACTATACCAAATAAAGTGATTTAAATGTAGCATTTTGTCTAAAAGTATATGGACGATGTCGTAGGATAGTGTTTTAAGTCAAAATTTCAAGTGGTTATTACTTGGGTTGTTTACAATATAAAATATAAAAGAACCAAGGATCGAAAACCCACGAATTTTCAACATTAAATTAAAACTATCATATCTGTTTCGATATATCTGTTTGACTTAGATTGATAAAACTTCGGCTAATAATGTAATTAACTAATCAAATATTTACTGAATTAAGACACAAATTTGTCAATAGAGCAAAAGGATTTTTTAATATTTTCTTGGACTTTTTAAGGAAGCAAAGTTGTACTAAGACAAGTTGACTTAAATCATCTTATTTACTGCTTAATGAACACACGAGGTTGTAGAGTAATTCATACATTTACAACTCGAACTTTAAATGCAATTTTCTCTAAAATAGTTCATATTAATGACATGTAACAAGTATATCTTTTTTAAAACTAATAAAATGCTATTTCAAAATAACTAATGAATATCCAAAGTCTTCCTCTGTTTATATAACAAAAATACCTTTTTGTACAAAATTTTAATACGATTATCTATGAAATAAATAAAATATCGTAAAAGAACGAATTAAAAAAACTACTTTCTCGGGCCTACAGGTTCTTTAGAAAGCAAGATGGCACATACTAAGGTAATTTGATTTAAATCACCTTATTTTCGTCCAAGAAAGCTTAGCCTTAGCCATGAAGTATGGCCCTTTCATTAATAAATACTCTGTATAACGTCAAAATATGCATATAAAAATTTGAGGTAATTATTTATTTACGTTTGAATTTTTTGACTGTCTTAAAAAAATAAAATATTACTACCTCTATTACTGTAAACAAAGGTATATTTCCAAAGACGGAATTCCAGAAAACAACTACTCTGCGGGCTAATGCCCGTACTAGCATTGAATTACACTTGGTAAACATATTATAGCAAACAACTAAAGTCACTCGTCAACAGCCTACCAGACATATACTGGTTTCGAACTTATTAGCTCTAGTCAGTATACCATAGGTAAGATATCTTACCAATAACCCTAACTGTTTAAGTCTGTCTAACCCGACAGAAGGGACCATAAGTACGCGATGTCGACAAGCTATATGTAGCGGCCATTCGCTACTCCATGCCAGACTGACAAGTAAAAGATACAAAGCGTTCTACACTGCAGTAGAAACCATTGAAAGCTAGCGACCTCTATCGCGATTCGGCGATAACGGTAAGTTACAGACACGGAATTCTAGGGAACAACTGCTCTGCGGGCTAATGCCCCGACCGGCATTGAATTACACCTGCAAAACCTATAGCAAACAGCTGAAGTTACTGATCAACAGCCTACCAGACATATACCGGTTTCGAGCTTATTACCTCTAATCAATATGCCATAGATGAGCTATCTGACAAATAACCCCAGCTGTTTTAGTCTGTCCACCCCGACACAAGAGACCATGAGTACGCGGTATAGACAAGTTACATCTACACAAGTCTGTTCGGAAGGACAAGTTGTTTGCTATAGATTTTTCGGGTGTAATTCAATGCTGGTATTTATATAATGTAGTGTTATTTTGTATTTCCTACAACTGGGTGTAACCTGTTGGAAATAAATACTATTATTATTTTTTTTTCTTTCTCCAGTCACACCTTCCGAAGCTCCGACCCTTTCGAAGATGTTCTGATAGTGAAGCAATGACCACTCTCCACTCCGTGGAGTCAGTAATCATTGCGCCCGTAAATCCTGTGTTCTGAGCAGACGTAGCAAACCAAGGACGATTGCCTTCTGCATTCTGCCGGCTAAGATCTCTGCCGAATTTCGGCAAGCCGGTATGATCTTTAATTCAGAAAGCAGCGCATGTCTCATTCATAGGACGCCTATAATTATCACCACAACCTTAACAGAGTGGTCTGGATACAGCCTGCGGAGCTCGGAGAGATTATTATTATAAATAATAATAATAATAAATCGTCCGTTCCGCGGTTATACTTCCCAAGAAATCAGGGAGGCCGTGGACTCTTGAGTTTGGAGTGTCTCCAGGGCAGAGTGGTTTTGGAGGAGGCCTGTAAAGTCATCAGGAGCTCGGATCCCCTTCTCTGCATGGTCCAAGACCATGAAGCAGCAGGGATAGGAGCGTTTGTATATAAGGCAGCGAGAAGAGCAGCCGATGAACTTGGTCTCGTGTTCGATACTGAGCGGGAAAATCCAGACTCTGTCACCGAGTCGGATCCTGCTCAGTTAAAAGCCCAAATTAAAGCTGCAGAAGCGCGTCATCTTCTGCAGCTACATAAGGATAAGCCAATGCATGGTCTCTTCTACCGTCATCTAGAGGGGCTTGGCTTATCTGAAAGGCTGACCTTTGCTTTTTTGAGGTCAGCGGGGCTGAACTCTGAGACCGAGGGATTCATAATGGCTTGCCAAGATGGTGTAATTAACACACTCGTCTATCGTAGTCGTGTCTTGGGTGTCGAGGTTCCTGATACCAGCTGCAGGGCCTGCCGCCAGGCGCCGGAGACGCTTATGCATCTCCTGTCTGCCTGTCCGGTATATGCGGCTACAGCGTATATCCAAAGACGCGATTCAGCCTTACGGGTGTTGTATTATCATTTACGACACTCGTATGAGATAGACGAGACGCCAGTGCTGCCTTATGCTCCGGGAGATATAAAATCCGTTGTGGGGAATGAGAAGTGCCGAATTTATTGGAACTATTCATTCCCCACCCTCAGGCAAATTCAAGCCAATAAGCCTGATGTAGTCCTCCTCGACCACCAGCTTAGAACGATGTTTGTGATTGAGTTCTCGGCTCCCGCAGAGAACAACATCATCCTAAAAGAGGAGGAGAAACGGAGGAAATATCGAGATCTTCTCTCCGAGCTCCGCAGGCTGTATCCAGACCACTCTGTTAAGGTTGTGGTGCTAATTATAGGTGTCCTGGGAGGAATGAGACATACGTTGCTTTCTGACTTAAATATCATACCGGCTTGTCAAAATTCGGCAGAGATCTTAGCCGGCAGAATGCAGAAGGCAATCGTCCTTGGTTCGCTACGTCTGCTCAGAACACACGATTTACGGGCGCAATGATTACTGACTCCACGGAGTGGAGAGTGGTCATTGCTTGACTCTTCAGAACATCTCCGAATGTGTCGGAGCGTCGGAAGGTGTTTACTGAAAAAAAAAAAAAAATAATAATAATAATAATAGTAATAATAATAATAATAATAATTATTATTATTATTATTATTATTATTATTATTATGGCCGCTAGATGTAGCTTGTCTACACCGCGTACTAGATATACTTGATGCTTAACATTAAAAATTTAAAATACTCTCAAATATTCGTCTGTTCCAAAAAAAAAAAACGGAAAACATTTTTATCAAGGAATCCATTCTAGGATTATGCAACAATTATACCCTTTTTACAGTAACTAAAGTGAAAACATCTGCGAATAGTGCTTTATCGACATCTATGTTTTGGATAAATATATTTTTATTTCAAATCATTGATATATCTTAAAAATTATCGTATTTATCCTCAAATTGAAAATTATTTGAAGAATCGTAACCTGTTTAAGGTAACAAAATTGTACAAAGGTAACTTGTATATAATAGCTTTCACCTCTAAGGAAAAAACTTTTGTTGTATAGTTAGGTAATTCTTTACCAGAAACCGTGTATACACAAAAATATTCTCAAGCTCTTTCTTATACTCGTACACGGACAATAATTTGCAATTTATACTGGAATAAATGCGATTTTAATAAAATAAGATACCCAATCTTCTTTTATTTTGTACAAATCGTCTTTCTCTTGTAACAAGAGATAATATATTAAGAACAGTAAAGTCCCTAATTAAAACAAGATGCTCTTTAGTTTCAAGAATCACAAAGGTCAAATATTTACCAAATGCAAATGAACTCGTGTAACTTGGCGAACTTACTTCATCAACGCGTTTGGTATCATTAATTTATACGATGTACCCCATTTTTTGTCATTAACAAGTAATTAAAACAATTTGCAAAGAGAAATATTTCTAGATGTTTACTTTACGACTACTAATTTCATCTTAAGTTAAATACAGGTTAATTATTTATTAGAATGTTCCTAAACATTTTTGTTGTTTGCTACAGGATGTGTACAAAATATTCCTTTACAAAAATTTAATTCTGGAACATCGATCAAGCAGATATCATATAGTGGAATTCTTTCAATGTCTGTATTAGCAAAAAGAGATTAAAATTCTACGTAACTTGTTGCATAATGTAACGTGTTCCATTTGAAAAATAAATATTTTCGCAATTTGGAATTGACATAATCTAACTAAAGACTGACATACCATATATGTTACATTAAAATGAATTTCAAATTTTGAAGATAAACCACCTTTTGATCTCATTTTGTAAGAATAAAAAAAATATTAAAATCTTTGTAGACATTGTCATCTGTGAATTCTTTTTTATAAAATATTATAGAACTTGAAGCAATATATCTGGATCTATGAACATGTTTTCATGGACTCAAAATTGTATCTCTTTCCAAAGTGCTGGACACTAAAATAAATAAAAGCAATATAAATTATTTCTTATCGTGTCATTTCTTCAAAAAATATTTTGAAAAAACTATGAAATATTTATTTATATTGCTACTAAAATATCTGCAGCAACTCGCTCATCAGAGAAAATTCAATACGAACAGTACACAATACAGTCCAGAGCACAACAGAGATTTAGTATTTCAAATTACAAAGAGCGTTTTGTTATTGTTTTTCAAACTTTAATTAACTTCCAATTCAATACTGGAGGGCAAAAACTGCTATTCATTTATCATGCATTGTATTTACTCTTAAAATTTAAATCCGTTCAAAAATTAATGAATAATAAATATTGAAATTTGAATATAAAGCTACCAGAAAATATAACTTTTATAGATAATTCTACAGAGATATAAATTCATTTGATAAAATATTTTTTTTACGCAAAATTTGTTGAGAATGTTTAAATATCATGTATTATCACTTATAAGAAAATGCCTTCTGTCACCATTCAAACTTAGGAATGCGAATGTTCAAAGATACCGAAGTAAAAAGAAAAAATAACGAGAGCGGTTTACTCATCAAACTTTTAGGTAGGTACATCAGAAATCTATAAAAATGCGTATTTTTTAAAATTTAATTCTAGATGTAAATATATCTATTTTATTTATTTTACAAAGTTTGGGATACAAACAGGCTAAAAGCCCAAAATATTAACCACAGCTGCAATAACGAGTACATAGTACATAGTGTGCTTACACGTAAAGTTAATATAACTACATTACTCTACTATATCTATATTACTAGATTAACAGTAAATTAATAATTAATACGTTTAATGTTACGTTTAAAATGACTTATGGAACTATTAAATATAATAATAATAATAGCAGAAAATAAAATGCATTCTGGGAAGACTTAAACATTGTAGTAGAAAGAAGTAAAGGAAGCATATTTATACTAGGAGATTTTAATGGAAGAGTAGGTAAGAGAGATAATTACTTTACGGCAGTCATTGGACAGTATGGAGAAGAAGCCAGAAATAATAATGGCTTAAGATTATTAGAATTTTGTCAACTGAATAACTTAATAATTACAAACACATTTCATAACCATAGAGACATACACAAGTTCACACGAGAAGAACCAAGCAGGAACGAAAGGTCGATAATAGATTACATTTTAGTATCAAAGGAAAACAGAAAAATTATACAAGATGTGAAAGTGAAAAGAAGTGCAGAAATTAATAGTGATCACTACCTTTTAGTAGCAAAGATAAAAGACAGGATGGTAAAAAATGATAGACACATCGAAAAACAAAGAAATAAAAAAGTGGAGGTAATTAAAGCTACAAGCTGAAAGATGAAAATGTAGCAAATGAATACAAAAAAAGGTTAAACAAAGAATTAGCAAAAAAAAGACGAGATCAAACGAATGAAACTGTAGAAGAATCTTGGAACGCATTCAAGCACAGTATACTTACATCTGCCAAGGCAACATGCGGAATTAAGAAGATTAACAATCGACAGAAACAGACTGCATGGTGGAACGAAGAAATCAGGGAGCAAGTAAATACAAAGAAAAAGCTATGGAAAAATTATCTTGGTAATAGAACAGCAGAAAATTATAACAAGTACAAATTACAAAGAACAATAGTTAAAGATAAAATAAAAGAGGCGAAACAAAAATCATGGGAGGACTTCGGAGACAGAATAGAAAATATTAGCAAGGGAAACCAAAAACTATTCTACAATGTTGTAAAAACATTAAGAAAAGAAAGGACATATCAAACTATAGCGATAAAAGACAAAGATGGAGAAATACTAACAGAAGAACATGAAGTAATGGAGAGGTGGAGACAATATTTTCAGTCGTTGTTGAATTGTGGAGGAACTGAAGGAGAAGAAGAGACAAATGATGATAGAAATATATCCGAATATAATGATTATCAAGAAATCACCGAAGTAGAACTCAATGAAGCAATGAAACAGCTGAAAAATGGAAAAGCTCCGGGACATGATAAATTAACAACAGAAATGGTGAAATACATGGGACACAGTGGAAGAAATAAATTATTAGAACTAGTTAATAAAATTTATAAGGAAGAAAAAATACCAGAGGACTGGGAAATAGGGGTAATTTTACCTATTTTTAAAAAAGGAGACCATAAAGTCTGTAACAACTATAGAGGCATCACATTACTTAGCACAGGACTGAAACTATACGAGAGAATACTTGAGAAGCGACTAAGACAATATATTGAACCAACACTTGATGAATCACAAAGTGGTTTCCGAAAAGGCAGAAGTACACAAGACCATATATTTACCATCAAACAAATAACAGAAAAACTAATCAAGCAAGGAAGGAGAGCATATTTGGCATTTATTGACATCGAAAAGCTTTTGACACTGTACATAGACAAAAATATGGGAAAGTCTGGAAAATAGAGGCGTTGACGCAAAACTGATAAGAGCAATACGTAGCTTATACAATAATAATAAAAATTATGTAATCAGTAAAAATATGCAATCGACCATGTTCAGAACAACAGGGGGTTTAAGACAAGGTGGAGTTATGAGTCCAGCACTGTTCACCGTTTTCATGGATGATATAATACGCAGATGCAACCAAAAAGTAAAAGTCTTTATGTGGGTTATAGAAATTTGGAGAGAGTAGAGATAAAAGAATGTGCTTTTGCGGATGATGTAGCGATTATGGCAGGCAGCGAAAAGGACCTACAACAAAGTCTAAATATCTGGAATGAAGAAATGATAAAGGCGGGAATGAAGATAAATAAAAGCAAAACGAAGGTGATGGTTATCTCGAATGAAAAATTGATATAGACATAATAATAGACGACACTAAAATAAATCAAGTAAACCATTTTAAGTATCTCGGTGCAATAATTGAAGAACGAGGCAAACAAGATCTAGAAATTGTAGAAAGAATTGAAAAAACCATTAAAATGTATTATGCAATGAGCATCAATTTTATAAATAAAAGAGAAATATCCAAGACAACAAAGATGAAGGTATATAAAGCTATCTACAGACCGATACTGACATATGGGTGTGAGTCCTGGATCCTGAATAGTAGACAAAAAGCAAGATCCAAGCGGTAGAAATGAAGTATCTACGAAGAGTTAAAGGGATAACGAGAAGAGATAGAATAAGAAACAATTTAGTGAGAGAAGAGTTCCAGATAGAATCAATATTAGAATTTATAGAAAAGAGACAATTGAGCTGGTGGGGACATCTAAATAGAATGGGACAGGACAGAGTAACTAGAAAAATATGGGAGGCAAAAGTAGTAGCTAAGAAGAGGAGAGGTAGGCCAAAGGAGACATGGGACAACCAAATTGGAAAAATTATAGAGAAGAAAAGAAAAACATGGAAGGAGGCAAAGGACTTAACACAGAATAAGAAGGCATGGAGTTTATTCATACATGGATAACAGGCAATGAACAAGGACACCCCCACACCTAACGGTATCAAGGGGGACTTTTTGATTATATATATATATATATATATATATATATATATATATATAATAGCCCTAATTTAGCCCTAAGTTGATTCTACTATAGTCAATATAAAAAAGGGACGAAACACGTGTGTTCCTAACTGGTACATGAAAAGGTAAGATGGACAACAAGAGGAGAATCTATAAAATTATGTATAAATATCAGGTCCGCCTGAAACCTACGAAATTCTAAAGGGATTAAGGCAAATAATAAACTAGTAGACATTATACAGTCCATAAATCCTATAATTGATAAATTTAACAAACTTATTTTGAACTTCTTAAAGACGAAAACAGAACAAAATCTTTACATTTTATTACACTTATGGGCCAAATAATCAATATGAAATGTAAAATTCATTTTACAATCAAAAAATACTCCCAAGTCCTTAATTTCAGTTACTTGTTCAAGACTCACATTATTTATCCTATTTAATTGGAGTAACATTTTTAGTAAAAGAAATACAGTGACATTTATTGAAATTAAGATGTAAGTTATTACTAACACAGTATCTCGAAAAGTTGTCAAAATCGTTCTTTAACAATAAACAATCTCGAACTAACCTTAGTGAAAATCTTAAGATCATCCGTATATAAAAGATATTTACAAAATTGTAACGAGCTTCTGATGTCATTAATGTAGACCAAGAAAAACAGTGAGCCAAGATGAGACCCCTGAGGGACTCCTGAACTGATACAAAACACTTAGAATAATAACCATTAACGGTGATAATTCTACTAAACAAATATAACGATATCCAACGTAAAAGATTGCCACAAACACCAATTTTTAGTAATTTAGCCATTAATACGTTACGAGTCACTTTATCGAAAGTCTTACTGAAGTCAACATAAGCAGTTAGTTGCGTCAAATTAGCATGAAAAATGTGAGAATGGAGAACTTTTTGCGGAGAAGTCCGATTGAGATGCGGTTTTCTGCAAAATGTTCAGGGAATTGTTTATAACAAAAGGTACATCTAATATCTGTACGCTCGCAAAATTTTAATTGTTTATTTAACAAATGACCATTTTTGTTGAACATATGGCAAATGTCACACACGATTCAACTAAAATGTCTGGAAAATGTTCTCTCGGGGGTTTTCGAGGTCCCTCTTTATCACTTTGGTGTTACCTTTATTATTTATTGCTAAATTGTTGTAACTGGGCTAATTAACAAATTAAAAACTCCATCCCCGAAATCACTAGAAAACCGGAATTTTTTCCAGGATTTCTGGCTTATTAAGGCAACCATCGGCACAAGATTTTTGCAAATATAATTGTTTATTGTTCGATTCATCATGGGATCATGAGGAGAACCATCGGCACAAGGTTGTTGCACGAAATTGTTTATTTTTCTATTTTTGCAACCTGGCTAATTAACAAATTAATAACTCTACTCCCGGAATCACTAAAGACCCGAAATTTGTTCTGCCTTTTTAAGGCGAACCATCGGCACAAGATTTTTGCAAATATAATTGTTTATTGTTCAATTGATCCCAGAATTATTGCAAAATCCGATGTTCTAACAATTCAGGGAGAAGAGTTATTAATTTGTTAATTAGCGAGGTTGCAACAATCGAACAATAAACAATTATATTTGCAAAAATCTTGTGCCGATGGTTTGCCTTAATAAGCCAGAAATCCTGGAAAAAATTCCGGTTCTCTAGTGATTTCGGGGATGGAGTTTTTATTTTGTTAATTAGCCCAGTTACAACAATTTAGCAATAAATAATAAAGCTAACACCAAAGTGATAAAGAAGGACCTCGACAACCCTCGAAAGAACATTTTCCCCAAAAATTTTGATGGTTTTTCTTTAATATCTTTGTTATTTTTGATTTTACAACAAAAAGTTACTGGCCTAAAATTGTAGAGGATTCAATTTGCAATAAGAAATGTTTTTAAAAAAAAATTTGTATGACCAATAGTTTACCTGATAAATGCTAAACAAATTTAATCCCCTTTTCCAAGATGGAGGCCGAAGCTGGAGGGTTGTGACCCCACAAACTTTAAGTTAAGCTTTTTTTTGACCCCCCCCCCTCACATCTAAACAATAAAATTGCGTCCTCTCAAAAATGCAACCCCAAATGTAACTTTTCAATGGACTAGCCCTGTCTCCGTTATGCTTCTTAGGAAAGCGGTGCTACCGACTATGTGGCTTTTTTAAAAATGGAAAATTATTAGTATTTCTTATGGATCATTGTTTTGATAAACTCGCCCACGTAGGACGCGGCGGTACAAAATATACATAATATGGATATTCTGTACATACGAAATCCAAGGACTGACTGTATATTTCTATGATCATGTGTCTGAAAAACCATTCCCTGAAAGCAGCAACCCTTTACAGTATTCAAATGAACAGTCAAATATTTCAGAATTTGTTGTATGAATTAACCTTAAACAAATACAGGAAACTTAAATATAAAATATTATTTTATCATTTTACTTATCGTAACATCGTAACCCAACCCGTAAATACATAATACATATTTCATAAATTTGTAGATTTACAATATCTTAGTTTTTCGAATGCTTATACATTTGCATTTACTTTTTATTAAAGGACATTTTATAGGACTAATTCATTTATTTATTTTTTTATTGAAACGTAGGCAAACAATAAATAATTTAATTTTATAGATGTGAAAATATAAAACAACTTATTAGTTTAAAGAAATATTTTATGCTTCACTAAATCAAGCTACAAGTAGGTATAATATTCAATACTGGGTTAACTGTCACCAAGTACAAGATGGGACAAAAACTTTTTTTGACGATGGTTTGACAATTTTGACAGTACAAAGAACAAATATATTTCATTACTACAAGTAACAAGGCATAGCCATGATACAATGAATCTATTCATTGTATCATGAGGCATAGCTATGACATTGTTGTGTTGATGGTTGTATAGCTAAGATAACGCATTTTAAATTCGTGTCTCGCGAGAGGTCATGGGCGTCGATAAATAGAAGTTTAATATAGGTACCTTAGAAAAAAATATTCCGTTTTCTCTATTCTCCTTTAGAATATTTTTATTTAGTCATAGTTAACCATATACAGAATGATTTTGAATGTGGGGTATTAATTTTAAATAATGACAGTAAGCATTAAAATACATTATTTTACAAAATATTGCCCTAGTAAATGTTTTTTAATAACCGAGAACTGAATTTAAAGTTATTGCATATTTTTCAAGCCGTGTGATACTACCTACTCTAACAAGGCAAGGAACTATTTTACAATACGTCATCGAAAAGCGAATAAATGACATGTGTTAAGTTGCATGCGCAGTCTTAATCTTAAAGTTCCATTAGATAACGACGTAACAAGTACGTAATGAATCGTGGTATTGTTACTATTTTTGATATTTTACAGTGTGTGCGTAGTATCATTTACAACATTACATAATATAAAAATGCGAAAATAATTGAGATATTTAAGAGGCTATTTTGTGCATATCACTTGTTCTTCGAATAAGTGGACGTATATACTCGCGACGAGAATTCAGACGGCTTACGTCATACGAACAATTGAATAATTCGCTATATTCTGATGAAAATATTTAAGAAACTGCAACTAATAGTAATAAAACTATATACTACACTAAAAGTTTGCATTATATATTGCACTAAATTGCAAAAAATGATTGTTTTTAACGCGACCAAATATCGAAAATTACGTTGACAATAAAAACAAATGTGTAACGTCAGTAAGACGTCTGAATTCTTGACGCGAGTATAGACAAATACTAAAATTACTACCCCACTTTCAAAATCACCCTGTATATTGAAAAAATAATTATTTTCACAAGAACCTTTCACAAACAGTATAATTAAGTAAATTGCTGATTTTATACTGCTTTAGAAACGTAATGATATTTAGATATTGGGAAAATATGCAGTTTGCATTTCACATGTCCCAAAATAGAAGTCTGTATACGATCTATGAGATTTGTCTATTATTTTTCTTACTTACGGCAATCCAAATTCAAAATATACTCTCTTATGGGTAGGCGAGACTTTACCTGAAAAAAAGTAAATAAATATTAATTAAATTGCAATATTTAAAGTGCAATATAGTTAGTTAGAGATTTCACTAGTTTTACATGTAATACCACTTATAATATAAAATAAACCGTAAATATTACTTCCAGTCGAGTTATTTTCAGTTGATAAAGCACGTTTGTCCCAGATAATGACTAACTTAATTAAGTATGCCAAATAAATATACGTCTTCTTAACTAAGACTGCCGTCGATATCTTATTCTGAAGAAGTGTAAGTACCCTTGTCGGGAACAGGAATGGTAAATGAAACCTCAAACCGCTTGTAATGAAGGAACGTGGATAGTTTAATCTCTAGAACAGTGCCTACAGGAAGCTAATTTCTTGTACTGCGTCTTAAAATGCGACATAAGCAGTGAATATAAAGCAGTGGGTGTCCTACGCATGTATTTCAAGTTTTTAAATTCAGAAATTTGAGAAATCACTTGTTTGATAATAAAAAGGACTAATTTAAGTCAAGTCGATGCATGTTAGTATGTCTTAAACAAAATGTTTTCTACGAATTACTAAAAAAAGGTTGAAATTAATTTTTCTTTATTGTTTTCTGAATTGTAAAAGTATTTGAAGTCATACAGGATCGGAAAACGCTGATGGTCTATCTGAATTTACATGAGAGCGACAAAGTAAAGTATAGAAATCCGTGCGATAGACAAGGATGACTATATTGACGACGTTTTATAAATTAGAATAACGTGACTGCTCAGCTCCCACTTCTAAGCGAGCGCATCTGATTGGCCGGAGGTTTGGCAGGCCTCCGTCAGCTTCAGCTAGAATGGGAGGGAGTAATTTAATCTTCAGGCTTACATGCAGTGTTGCCAACTGTTGAAGATATTTTCCGCCAAATGTAGGCTTAAAATCCGTTATTATATTACCAAATATAACAAGCACTGTGACAACCTGTAACGTAACTTATCTAGATTCATAGGTATTAAAAAAAAACGTTTTTTGTTGGTCGGTATCGGACGTAAAATACGAGAATTCCCTACTCTTATTACTCGTTTTGTGCGCCGTCGCCGTATTGCCGCATAACAGCTTAAAACAGTGTTTACCGGAATTGTCGAGCTTCTGACAAATACCTAATAGAAAGGCGACAGGACACCATTAATGGAGTAAAATCTTCGTTTTACGAAAGATTTTACATCTTTGTTTACGAATTTAAAGGAGCAACGTTTATATCTATTGAATTCTCAAATCACTAATAAGCTAAATTCCGCTAAAAAAAGTATAATTTGTCAAAAATTCCGCTATTCGCAATTAAACATTTTGTCCGCCAAATATCAATCAAATTCCGCTAAATCTAACGAAAATTTTTCTAAGTTGGCAACACTGCCCCCTTCCTTCTCATCTCTCTGAGAAATTGTGCTGACCTCTGTTAACGGATTGTATTAAAATATCAGAATACCGGAGTTGGACTTGCACAAGTAGCGACATCTCTTGCGAAAGCGAAAAGCAAACAATAAAGGCAAATATGGCGATTGGTCGCTGAGATAAGTGGGAGTGAATTTTATTTGTTGAATGATGAAACGGGCGGTGACTATTTAAATTTTAAAACGTCGTCAATATAGCCTTACTTTACTTTGTCGCTCTCATGTAAAGTCAGATAGACCATCAGCGTTTTCCGACCCTGTATATAATAAGCTGTACTATCTAAAATAAAAATTAATCTAGTTAAATTTACTACAAAAAAAGACATACCTCACAATGAATCATTCTATAACACTCAAATGCACTTTTGAACATGTGGAAACCGTAACCCACAGGGTGTTACAAATTTCGGGAAAAAAACTTCGTTTTATTGTTGCGCCTCGTATAAGGTTAAATTATATTGCGAATAAAAATTTCCGGCATAGCATCCGTTCTTGAAAAATCAATGTACAATTTAGAAAAAGGTCATCAAAATCAAATGAGCGGTTCGCGAGGAAGCCAACTCTAAAATTGAGGCTAGTTTTTAGTAACCGGTTTTTTTGCCGGTGAGTGTATACAGGGAGTCAGTCATAATGTCATTAATTTTAACCACGTATTCGGGAGGCCTAGTAAAGGCAGAAAATCGAAAAAAAAATTTTTTACTCGACCTTTAAAAAAATAAACAAATCACCCTATAAAAATTAGTAACACGACGCTCCTGGTACGCTACGAACTTTCTGATGGCGCACCCATACGAGTATCGAATACCGTATCAAACCATCGATGCCACGTTTACATACATAATATCGTCTAACACATCAGCGTGTTATTCAAATTTACCTCCATTTAGCACTCTGCATTTCCCGCATTTCTTTCCCCCGAAATTTGTAGATCATGCACACATTTGGAGGGGGGATGGAGAGAATACAAGCAGTAAGCAGTAGTTTGTTTATTTCGGTCTCACCTCACGTATTTGCCGTAAATTCACAACGCATAATTTTACGAATTCCGAATATGTGGAAATGGTAGTGTTATACGGAGAATGTTTACGAAATGCGACTGACCCTAATTTTATTAATAAAGTGCTATGGACGGATAAATGCAGTTTGCAAACACGGAATTCCAGGAAACAACTACTCTGCGGGCTAATGCCCCGACCAGCATTGAATTACACCTGGAAAACCTATAGCAACAGCTAGAGTCATTCGTCAGATGCCCACCAGACATATACCGGTTTCGAGCTTATTAGCTCTCATCAGTATGCCATAGGTGAGGCATCTGACGAATAACCCTAGCTGCTTTCGTCTGTCTAACCCGACAGAAGGGACCATGAGTACGCGGTGTAGAACTAACTACATCTATCGGCCGTTCGCTACTCCTTCTCCCTCCCTCCCTTCTGTCGGGTTAGACGACGAAAGCAGCCTTACGGTATTCGTCAGATGCCTCACCTATGGCATACTGATGAGAGCCAATAACTCGAAACCGGTATATCTGGTGGGCGTCTGACGAATGACTCTAGCTGTTGCTATAGGTTTTCCAGGTGTAATTCAATGCTGGTCGGGGCATTAGCCCGCAGAGTAGTTGTTTCCTGGAATTCCGTGTTTTACAAAATATCGTTTCTCGCCGATCGCGATAAAGGTCGACAGCTTTCAATGGTGTCTACTGCATGTAGAACGCTTCGTGCCTGCGACATTTTCAGTCCGGCATGGAGTAGCGAACGGCCGATAGATGTAGTTAGTTCTACACCGCGTACTCATGGTCCCTTCTGTCGGGTTAGACAGACGAAAGCAGCTAGGGTTATTCGTCAGATGCCTCACCTATGGCATACTGATGAGAGCTAATAAGCTCGAAACCGGTATATGTCTGGTGGGCGTCTGACGAATGACTCTAGCTGTTGCTATAGGTTTTCCAGGTGTAATTCAATGCTGGTCGGGGCATTAACCCGCAGAGTAGTTGTTTCCTGGAATTCCGTGTTTGCAAAATATCGTTTCTCGCCGATCGCGATAAAGGTCGACAGCTTTCAATGGTGTCTACTGCATGTAGAACGCTTCGTGCCTGCGACATTTTCAGTCCGGCATGGAGTAGCGAACGGCCGATAGATGTAGTTAGTTCTACACCGCGTACAAATGCAGTTTTACTTGAACTGTGAGCTGTAAACAGGTTAGTGCCATACTACTTAAAAAACAATAAATTTCTAGGACTACAAACTGAATAGTTAATTGTACTTACGAGTAATACTAAAAATTCATATTTATTTGTAAAACTTAGTGAAAACGTAAGATCAAAATTATTAAACTGTCATAACCTAACATTCGAAAACATTTTTTGTTTTTTATAACAAATAAATCAATATTTAAAGAAAATTCATTCATGTATCTAGATTAAAAACAATTGTTTTACTCCTTGTCGTTAAATAACAGTACAAAAACTAGGTAACTAGGTTATTGACCTAATAATACGATAGGTCAAGATAAGCGGCGTGTCATTTCGGTCTTGGACAGTTTTCTGTCGACAACACGATGGTTTTTTATTACTTAGTATTTAAACACGAAACACTTTTCAGCATCTCTTAATAATTTACCCATTGGGTATAGGTTTTTGTATGTAATGTACGTAAATGGTTTATTACTCGGTTTATTATTAGACATGCTGGAGTGTTGTTGCAGTCATAACAACTACATTTGCTCAGAGAAAAATCGCCACGCGAGTGTACGGGTATCGTTTGATTGGGCCGTATTTTCTACCGGAAAACCTGAGTGGACCGCGTTACTTGCAATTTTTAACAGAATTATTTGATTATTATTATTTGATTTTATTGGATATTAACATTTTAAATTATTATTGGCTGAAGTTGAACTGAGCAAGAAAAAATGAAATACTAAAATAGTCAGTACAACCGTTTATTTGTGATGTCTAAAATGTAGGTAGGTACTCTATAGAAAAATATTACAACTTGACAACATTGCATCAGGTCGACATCGACTTGAACTATGAGCTGTAAACGACCAAGGCTGTCAGCGGTCAGTGACAGTCTGAAAAGGGGGTTTAAATAATGATTTGAAAATATTTTTTTTTCGGCGTAAATATGCATTTAGATTTTTTTTTTAATCACGTATTCGCATTATACTCATTATTCCCTATCTCCTCTTAAAATTAATGACATTATGACTGACTCACTCTGTATAGGCAAAATATGAGTGCAATTCAGTTGAGGCATTAGTCTGCAAACAGTCTCATGAAATATTATTAATAGGAAAAGTCGTATTAAATACCAAATTTTGAATATTAGTCTCAAAGAAAATTACAGGGTGGTAAAGCTGTATCGCAATTTTTTTTCTCCAAAACAGATTATTAAATCTAAATACAACTTTTTTGATTGCAATAAGCTCGTGGAAAAATAATTACTTTTCATCATATGCAATAGCAGAAATGTAGAAGGCAATTAAGGGCATTAAAAAAATATCTTCAGTATTTTTCATAAAATAACACATAATACATTTTGGAACAGTATCTAAAAAAAAACCGTATTCGATATTGAATCGTCATCGATTTCCAGAAAACTAAGGATAAACAAGTTAGATTATTTATATTCGGTAAATAACTGCCACAGTGCTATAAATTTCTAATATTTGGTTTTATTTTAAAAAACATTAACTTTGCTAACACTGACTATGTGACTTGAGCAAGATCTAAGTACACTTCTTATAATTATTTAAATTATTTTCATAATATTTTAAGACGTAAAATGCACTCATAGTTACTTAAGCCTTAAGTTAAGCCGCGCACACTTTTGGAAGAAAACATCATAGCTAACATAGTCCTATAGGTTCAACATGATCTTGTAGACGGGATCCTGAACCTTGTCACGTACCAACATAGCGAACATGGATATTCGCGGTGAGGTTTGCAGCGTTATATCAGAAATATATACTTTGACCCTGTTTTCGACGTAGTAACGCGTAGAGATATTACAAGTGTGTAAGCGGCTTTAGTTTAAGATGGATATGTTTTTTTTATTCTTCATTATTTTACATAATAAAATACTGAAAACTCTTGAATGTTGATTTTACCTCAACCAAGCATTCATTTTAATAAGTTTCTTGTTCGATAAAACAAAGTTTACAGTCTCATAGCAATTATGTCCATTATTCCATTAGAGTAACTCATAAAACTTTAACAGCTGCAATGAAGTTACCTCTGAGTGAATTAAAAGTTTCACAAGATAAATATAGACTTGATAGTTGAATCATCGACGGAATAGGAAATGGAATTAACCAATATCACCCTCCAAGTGTACGAAATAATGTTATGAAACTTTTACAATTTTAGGAATAGAATGATAAATAAATGTCTAATTTAATTAACATTATATACTCGTATATTTTGTTACTTAAGTAAAGAAGAATAAATTTTAAGGAAAAGCGAACTAAACTGAAACCAACAACAAGACGAATATACAGGGTGTCCGTAATATGAAAATGTATAAGTGCCGACACAAAAGAGGCTTGTATATCTGATCAAAAGCAACAAAAAAAACCCTTATGAAAAAAATGTCTAAAACGAATAGTTTCTATAAATACATTTCAGATATAAAAAAACAGCTGCAATAAAATGCAAAACTGTATTACGAAATTAAATACTAAGGTACAACTAAGATTTAAAAAAAAAAGATTTAAAATCTCCTGTGACGTAATTTACTTGCACTTAATGTTTTTTCGTATCAGTATTAATGAAGTAAACAAAAGAAGTTTTCCAGAAAATATTTAAAACTGTAACGTACGACAACATTGTAATCTATCACCTGCTACTGTTAACCTAAAATATTATCAGTCATAGCAGTATTGTGACTAGTGCATTTAGTTTTCCTGTGCTTGCTTTGACTTGTGAGTGTACATAAATAAAAATGAATTTATAGTCACCATCACCAGCTGCGTGACAAGTTAATTTATGAATAATCTGAGCAAAACTCTCTGGCTATAAGAAGTTTGTATGGTAAAGCAACATAAGTCATTTTGAACACTAGTAACTATTTCACATTTTATAGTTGTGAAAAGAGCTTTAAGAAAACCATTCACAGCAGTGGCGGCTTGTGATGAAATGAAACGGGTGTTCTACAAATATTTACTCACCTATTTTTTGAAAGTCAATTCAATCCTGCAATGCTTCATAGAAGCAAACTTGTCTATAACCTTCTCGTTGAAGCCATCAATGTGTGAAATAAATATTTTTTTAATGGAAAGCATCGATAGAGCTTTCAAACGATCCTGGGACATTAAAAACAAAATAATGCATTTTATTTTGTTGCACCCACAAATCCAATTGTTCTTCGAATAAAATAATGTCTCTATTAAATTGACGTTTATATGCTTTTCCGAGGATAACACCTGCAGTCTCAATAACAATATCGGGCAATGTTTTTTAAATCAATTTTTCTTCACAAGAGTATTTAAAAAATTGCTTCACATGAACTAAATTATAAACTAAATCCATTGTCACTAATAAGTATAAATATTAATAATTAGTTCAATAAATCACTATACAAATTCACAAAACACCAAAACAGTATTTAAAATCTCAAATTAACGCGAAATACGAAATAGGTACGATTTACGCCCGCAATTCTACGAGTAGTACATTCACTGATGTTGCCTTTGCTGCGAAGAATGCAGCTCACTAACCGTAACCGTGTAAATTCGTGCATATGCGAGCGTCAATTGTAGATCGCCGCGGGAGTTGAAGGGGAAGACGGGTGTCCTGAACCGTGCACACTGCACAGAACTACCTCGTGTGGCCCAGTTCAATGTACCGCGACGCGCTCGCGTAGAGACCCCGATAATTCATCTGGTCTACTACTCAATAGTGAAGGGCGGACAGAATGCGATTTTAACGAAAGCAGGACGGCTCAACACAGCGGACAGCGTCGGCAGGCGTAGGATGCTGTTTAGCTGCACCAATTAACCAAATTATTTTATTAATAAATTTTAGTAATTATTACGCCGCGAAAATATATAAATATCTATTTTTTTGGCAGTTCTGCAGCTCTACAGCACCTATACACCAGCCGCCACTGATTCACAGTAAGTATGTTTAGGTGGATTTGTAATTGTTATGTACAAACGCTTGATAAACCTGTTACCGCTGGTCAGAGAAACAAAATTGATTCGTACAATTTATCATTCAGCAAAATAAAGACACACATATTTCGCGCACTCAAAAAATTTAATTTATATAAAAAAAATAAGGTTTGAATAAAAACTAACCAGATGCGGCTGAATTAGAGACAGTTTCCAAATTTGTGAAACACAACCGAGGAACATAATTGTGCTTAAATTTCAGATTATGTATTACCTTTTTATTTGCTTTTCATTTATTAGACTGAGAGATAGGTTTAATGTTGTATAACTAACTACTTATCGCTAATAATTGAGACATCCGGGAAAAACAATTTCATCGCTTTTGTCAATACCTCTAATATTATCATGATTTTTTAAATGTCGCGCATGAAAATATACTCATGGGGCAAAAAATGCCATAATGACTTAAAATATGTGAGAAGGTCATTTTCAACGTCATGTCATTATTTTTATAGGAACTCGTCAGACCGATACCAAATGTTTTTAAATTAGTAAATTGTAAACTGATAAGAGTGTCTATCATACGCGACTGTAGTGCAAATTTTGTCCTATTGCATCAACAACACAAAATTCTGAACGACTTTATAAAAATTCTCTAGCTTCACTTTCCTATTCTAATAAGTTAACGCGCAGATACGATATTCTGTACTTAAAGCCAAGTAAAGTTATTATTTAAACACACAATACTGAAGCCACTGATTATTTTTGTTCAAAATGAGAAACTTGCTTGTACCAAATCTATATCTTCAGTGTTCTTGAGCCGTTGATAAAATAGTGTTTCACATTCAATTTTTGAAAAATCATAGAGGCTCCAGGAAATATAATTTTTCTCGTTAATTTTAATTACAGAAATTAGTCTTAAACTTCATGTTTCCCTTTTGCTTTTGCTTAAGAGTAAAGACAAAGTTAATAGACATTTGCATGATAAACAATAACGATTAGAATGTAACAATGTTGTACGATCTAAATAATACTGTCCATTTGTAATGGGGGCATCTAAAATCCCTACTCAATAAATTTAAAGCATCCACTTTCATTGTGGGACACTGCATATCATATCACACCGACACAGGCCGACGATATACACTGTGATGGCAGGTAAGAGGCAGTACGTCACCGTATATAGAAGATAAACTTTTGTTGCAGTGGAGAGTGCAACGAATATTAAAATATTTCGGCAATGGTTGTAATCGAGAGAGAGATTTTCATATGTGCATCTTTTCGGAATGTATACTCGCACCTGCTATGTTGAATCCCGAAGCTATCCCATTTTGTTTGATTTCTCTTTATATGAATTACAGAGATGTGCGAAGTAACAAAACCAGGCAAACAGACAATTCTACATTCTAGCGTCTATATAAACGTTATTTTATCTGTCTACTGCCCTAACACACTGCCCTTTCTTTCTTATTGTCAAGACGGACCATTTAAACTTTCCGTATGTAAATTCTTCCTTAAATATTCTATTCTAAAAGATTTGTAATATGTTAATGTTACTCCCCCGTATTTAATATTAATTGCATATCAATTTGAATACAATATGGTCTGAATATAAAACTACAGACTTTATATGTATATATAAATAGGTACTGGAAAGATGAATCTAGTCTGCCTTGTGAGAAAAAGACTTTGTGTTCAGGACAGCTTGTTGAATATTTTATAACACAAATTGCTTCGAGATAACGTCTGTCTAGTAAAGTTGTTTGGCAAACATATTTAAAACATTTTCAGCAGGGATGTATCTAAATAAAATGAACATAAAAAATACGACTCCATAAAAACAGCGATTTTTCATTTCAATCGTATACACTTTCACGACAGTTCTTCCATCTTCACGAAATGTGTTTTAATATAAAAAAGTCTTAATAAAAGAGATAAAACTTCAGAGGCTTATGATATCAAAATGAAAGGCACATTTCTAAAAAATTTATTATTCCTCATTTAACAATGTTTCCGTCAACAAAAAGAAATTTAAGAGAGTTAGTTACATAAAATGAAATGATTCTGGTAACATCAACAGATGTTTAAAAAATATATTAATTTTCCGTTTGCTCTGCAAACTATACACGGTGTACAGCCACTTCAGGAGTGAGTACCTAGGTAAGATAAACATAGTCTCAACATTTTATTTATAAAATTTTCTCATACATTAGATACTTCAGAACGTCAAGGATGGACTATGCTGAGTGGTTTTAAGCTAGAATTTTATAGAGATGCGAGGGTAAAACATGTAAAGATAGATGTAGAATATTATATAAATATCCCTGTACATTGTTACCTACAAATGTAAATAACTTTATTAAATTTAGGGTAGGAATACATTTTGCCCATAAAATTCAGATCAATAATATATATGGTAGATACCTATTTAATGAGTAGATGTAGAAAAATTTTATCTACTATCGAATTATATCAGAGCAATACAACGTCGGTTACAAATATACTAATAGAATAAAAAAAATTGTTTACAAAACAAAAACTAGATTTCAAATCAACTTCGCATTGTTAATAAAATCTTACGAAAATTAAATATTTCCACAAACATAATGCTATATTTGCATTCGAAACCCTTCGGAACAGGTTGTCGGAATATCAGAAACTTGCTTTTCGTACCTTTGATGTAATACATATCTAATCTAAAGGGGATATGTACTCAAATGCTTTACAAATTATCTAGGCGAATGAACTTAACTTGAATTTCAAAATAGAGGCTCCCTGAAATACTATCGAGTCCAATTTGCTCGATATAATTGTCGCGTAATAATGCATATATTCCAAAATAACTACTGAAATATAGCTGGAAAATATTTTGCACTTTCATATATCTGATATATGTTCATAATTTACTTTATATATCCTTCGTTTAACTTATATGTAGTACTATGGATTCAATTATGTCAAACAGTATGTTATTTATATCAAGCAAAAGTAGTTCCAGCAAGAATAATCGAATCACAAAATGCTAAAGCAATTAGTAATCGCAAAAATAAATCTGTGCAAAAACGGAATTTCATGAAGGAACTACTCTGCAGGCTAATGCCTCGACCAGCGTTGAATGCATCTGAAAAAACTATAGCAAATAGCCACAGTTAAATATCGCGCACATTATACCTGCAGGAACCAGCACGGACCTGCAAAGCTTGTTCATGAAGATTCCCATGTTATTTAACGGAGCCTCGTACCCCAGACCAGCACCTGTATGGACGGGCACCTGCAAAGACCGTCACTGCAATGTCTACGCTTGGCCGCGCTAGTCCAACGTAAGTTCTATTCCCACAAACGTCAGGGATTGGTTTTAAACTGTTAGAAATATTCGACCAGTTAAGTTGTGAATGTGTCGCTGAACGGTCGTACACCCCCGCTTATCAACAGCCTCTATTTACTTACCTTAAACTTTTGTTGGCGAGGATGATCTAAGATCTCAAAATTTTTTTTAACCTTCGGAAATACTGAACTTGATCTTTTCAGCTCAGAAAATAAACTATAAAATATACCATTTAGCCTTATCTTTTTATTGATAAGGTGAATCCAAAACTTTCTCATTTTTCTCCCTTTTTCCCCTCCCCCGCTTCATACAACATCGTTAAAATAAAAATTTCTTCTTCCGAGCTACATTCAACTACTAGTTAAAAACTTGCACATACATAATCTGCACAAACACTTACTGGTCCGTGCTGGACATGTGTGTAGTATAGTGTAGTAGTGCAGGTTTGCAATTTCGCACTGTGCTGGTCCGTGCAGGTCTATGCAGGATTATTATTTGGAATTTATAACATCACAATGGTGTACTATACCACCTCAATAACCCCCATGTGGATCGGTCACCGACAACCGATGGTCTTTCAGAATCAAACGATGTGCTTCTTCTTTAACAGAATAGATATATTATATTTTAATTTTCCATTGCCACGTCATCTCTTCCGCCTGATTAGAGCGTAGCTACTTCAATGGATATATACAACAGATCTTGATAATTACCAACAAGTAAATGTGTCTTAATCAATCAAGAAAGAATTATAGTGTCTGCAGTTCTCAACACGATTTTAGCCCAGGTAGATCTACTACCATCAATCTACTGTCATGTTTAAATCATTGGTCCCTTGATTTTGATCTAGGAGATTTTGTGAACGTTTTTTACTTGGATTTTTCCAAAGCCTTCGAAGTTCCTAGATATAGATTTCTTTTAAAACTTAACCATCTAGGAATTCGAAGTGAACTGAATTAATGAATTTGCAATATATAGTGCAATACAACATTTTCGGTTCGTGTTGGATCAGACTATTCTTCTTCGCGTCAAGTACGGTTTGGGGTTCCACAGGACTGTTCTTGGACCACTTTTGTTTCTGTTATATTCGGCGGATCTTGATGACCTCATAACTGTCCCTCATTGTTATTATGCTGACGATACAAAAATATATGGAAATTCTCTAGAACAGCAGTCAAAGTAATCTGACAGCGATTAATGGCTGGTGCAAAACTTGATTAATTCCACTAAACTCGACTAAATGTAGTCACTATACTTCACATGGGTAACAAAAATCGTCATCACTATTACACCATAGATGGATCCTGAATTAAAGCAGTAGCGGAACAGAATGATTTAGGCGCAATAATAACTATACATAGATGTTTCCTGGTTCACCAATATTTCCAAAATCACATACACCTAATCAAAAATCCTACAAATTATTTCAAAATCCTAGCGTTAGATTGTTTTCCGTTTTATTTAAATCTTATGTATGGCCTGTGTTATATGGCCACTTCGTTTGACTAGAGATATTAACCTATTAGAAAATGTTCAGCGCAAATCTAGTAGACAAGTGACTGCTTTGAGGAATCAAACCTATCATGAGAGGCTGCAAATCGTAAATCTCCCACTACTTGCCCAACGCAGAACCAGAGGCAACATGATTTTTACGCGGTTATATATTTTTTTCAATCAGAAAAGTGGTTCCTGATGTTAAACACATATGGCCGCTTACATGGAAACCAGTTAAAACCATTCAAGGAAAACTTCAAGACGTCCTTAAGGTGCCCGTATCTCTCAGCCGTAAAATGATCAAATTTGTGGTGTTTTTAGGTACTGAAATCTCGAAAAATAAAACTCGTAGAGCAAAGTAATATCAAAATAGAATTATTGATGTTTTGTTTATCCACTTTTACTATTTAATGTACTTTCCTCAAATAATGTTAATAACTTTTAAAATGCATTTATATGACACACATAATTTCGCTATTCTAACCCCATATTTTAACAACTATATTTTCACATACTTATAAACAAAATGATACAATCTTATATGCAGAACTATGTAAGTTTATGTTATAACAATGTTTTTATCTATAGTTGAATTTAAAAAAATACGTATTTAGTGAAAGATATCAGTACCTAAAAATTCATTGATAGATCACTTTACTGATGTTAAATATTGACTTTTACATATAAAGATACCCTTTGAATATTTGCAGGTGGCATGAAATAATCCTTGTTTTGCTAAACTCTATATTCATTTTTATAATGCCTAAAATTATTTGATTCAACTTTAAGAAAGCCACCTGAAGAAGCAATTCTAGAAATGCAAGAATGGGTCAGATCTCTATTGTGTATGCGTTCATTGTATTCAAAGGTGAATTTAAATTTTGAGTTATTTAAATGACTGTTTTAAGCCAGGTATGTAGTTTACCAACAGTGAGCATCTAAATGCAATTTAAAAGTTGAATGTTGCGGATTCTCCAATTAGTTCAATTATTTTCTAAAATCAGGGATCAGAAAATCATCTTTAATAAATTTTTTTATTGATTTTTCGTATGTTTTTTATTTATGTATAAATATCACCTTGTAATATATTTTCTGCCATCAAATAAAAGATTTAATATTTTTTATTAGTTTTTTCCAGATTGCAATTATGCTATAACTTTTCGGTGAACGCTTATGCTCATTCCATTCATCTTAATAATATATGAAATATTTATTTATTATTTAAATATTTTTAATATGCTATCTAATAATCAAAATCAAATTTGAGTGTTTGAATCAACTGTCCAATGACGTTGCAACTTTTGGAAGCGTTAACTGCCTTAAATATAAATACGATACATTTAAAAAGAATTAACTTATATGTTGTTTCATTTGTAACGTTGTTCAGCCAATAACACATATCCTTTTTTGGAGACGTATCACATATGTCTACATTTGTTGTGGTCACTAGTTACTCAATAGGCTTTGGCCTCTGCTCATCCATTCATTTTAATAATAATATATGTCTTCGAGGTTGATTGTTTCAAATAAAATGCTATCTAATCAATCAAGTGTTTGAATTGCCATTACTAAGCAAAATTTTCCTTTTCTATATTTATACCAGATTAATATAGCTAAAAATAATTTTGCAAGATGGTAGCAAGTAACAGAGGACGACTATATATCATCCACAACCGCTATACGATAAAACTTGGGGCTCTCAAAATTAGATTAAATTTAATTTTAGTGGAACGTAGTTTCTAAGTTCGAAAGGGAAAAATTGCATAAAAAACAGAGGGAAAGAAACATCAAAGGCAATACTGAAAACTTAATGTGAAGCACTCTTCCTCGGATGGAAGGGATGTGGAAAATCGGTTACCACAGTTGATGTTGAGAATAACAATTTTGCAAAACTTTTAGATGTAGATTTCTTGCCATTTAAGAAAATCTAAGACAAAGCACATAAAATAGACAAGTATTCAAATGTTCAGTTATATAGCAATTCTGAAAATTTTAAAATATAAGTAAGATACAGTATTATACCTATAAAATACGTTTCGGAAAAACTATTATTTATCGATTTTATGAAAGTTCTACTTTACCAGTCAGTTTAGCTTAAAAAATAATACTAAATTATATGCACAGAAGCAATTACGTAATTATTTTACGATTGCATGCTTTGCCATCTTCTCAGGTTTTACAGTGGACCAGTTTTCAGTGCCATGCAGAAGTGTATTTTTAAATCATTTTTGAACTGCCCTTTTTAGATTTTTTTACAAATTTATATTTGTAAGAAACTCCTGTACATTCATATTTTTTATGATAAATTCTGATTCACCCTGTATAAATATGTAGTAACTTGGATGCTGAATAAACTCATGCAGAAATTCATTTAAACCATAATACTTAATAGCAAAAATCAATAATTCTATATTAAAATTCAGTAAAAACTGTGTTACATAAAAATGCATTAAAAAATAAAAATGTAAAAGAGCTGAAAACTTTTCCATCTTTTAAGCAGGAAATAAAGTTATAAAACGACTAATAAAATATTTCCCCATATGATGCATATTCTGTTTTATGTTCATTGTTATGGAAACAAAATTCGTTTTTCAACACATTTAAGCAACGGTAATGATAACAGTATATACCAATTATATTTACCTTCTATTTCATTATATATTATAATTTTATGCGCAGAAGTATGAGAAAATAACACAGATTAGTATATTAAACAATAATAATTAATACTATATTATTTGGAACAGTGTCAACTAAAATAAAATCAGATATTTGAATATTCCTTATATATATATGAAAAAGAAAAGAAATAATATACCGAGTGTACCCTCTAAGACTTTCAGTGCGAATATCTCAGCTACTATTGCAGCCAGTGTGACGAA
This sequence comes from Monochamus saltuarius, assembly GCA_025584915.1. Taxonomy (NCBI): domain Eukaryota; kingdom Metazoa; phylum Arthropoda; class Insecta; order Coleoptera; family Cerambycidae; genus Monochamus; species Monochamus saltuarius. Next base: position 45,101,442 of record CM046721.1, on the reverse strand, counting down.
ATTTGGTATGCTGGCACTAGATGGCTTGTAGAACTCGATGATGGCATTAGTTTTTATACATGGTGTTCAGTTTTGCAGGTAATCGATTTAAGTTCGATTTTTTGTTAGTCAATCTTGGTAAAATTTGTATTTAAATTGAAATATTTTTAATTATGAACACATTTTGATAAAAAAACGTCTATGAAAAGTACTCAAATTTCATTGTTTTGTCATGCAAAATGTGTATAGCCTTGAGTCCAATTTACACACACGCAACAACCACATAGATAGACGTCAGAACGTAAAGTGACCGAAACTTTCAAAGCAAGTATGACTATTTTTGTAGGAATTTTATTATAAATACGTAACACCACGAGGTACATTGAATCTGCGTACCTACGTATTTGCAATAAAGCTAATTTTGTTAAAAAAAATGGAATTTAGAGGTTATTAGCTGTTCGCGTACACTGAGTTTTCTTCAGCATGAATACTCTGAAAATATGTGAAACATTGTTTTTTTAATTGTATAATATGACTATTCTCGGAAATAATAAAAGCGATAAAGGACAATCCCTACGAGCAGAAAACTAAATTTATGAACACGTCACGCCCTTGACTCGCTGCGGCTTTACTGTTGTTTACTGTGATTATTGCTGCAGAGCGCAGACGCAGAGCCCGAGAGTCTCGACGTCTCGACTCTCGAGACCCGAACGATATGAAAACTTAACCTAGAGTTCCAAATAATGAATAAAGCCTCTTCAACGAGTGGTAAAAATCTTTTAAAGCCTAGAAACAATCATAGATAAAAATGTAATGGATTCCTTGAGTGAAAGTTTCAGTTCCAGTATTACAAAAGTATATATGTTATAAAAACTACTCCACATCAAATGTGAGTAAAATTTCGAGCCATATAGGCGCGCTAAAAATTACATTCATATAGTAAAAAGCTTGATAGTACGAGATGTGTAAGTACTAAGTATAACGATTAATGGGAACTGAGAGGAAAGACGAAGGAAAAATATCAGTGTACTTAGTAGGTAATTAAAACTTGCATATTATTTTTCGCCTTTTTACATTGAATATACGAGTTGTAGTTTATTGTACTTATGTTTCATATTAGCTACTTTATTTCAAAGAAATATGGGGTTAAATTTATAAGAAATAGCCCAGTTACGCAAAGGCTAGGATTATCTTTACCTAATTAGTTTCAGATGGAGAAGCTATTGGGGGCTTACTTTCAAGAACAGAGATGAGGAAACATATTTCAGTATTTGTAGGAGAACTGAATGAATATAAACATATTCATTTCACCGTGTGGTGTGCAGAAATTAAAAATGTCTACGAAAATGTTTCGTTTCACCTCTATGTAGGAACCTAGAAAACAAAGTGCTGTTATGGAAGCAGGTTGACATACACAATAATCATTGATTAAAAGATTCGATAAGATACTGAAGAAGCCAGATGCCAAGATTAGTTTATATTCGTGCGACAGATAGATGAGAGACGAGGAAATATTTGCTAGAACACATTAGACTTTACGTTTTGCCAGAAATAAGAACATACCTAACTTTCTGTACTTGGTTTAATTATTTAATAAAATTAAAGTTCATGGAATGTGTTACTTAACAAGTGAATTAAATAAAAAAATGTAAATAATGCAAGTATGACGGAAATTAAAGTTTATTAAATTGTTATTGTTTGTATTTATTATACACTACAGCAAATATTCCTTGTGTTTAATAATTCTATAACAAAATTAACATGTCTAAAACATAAATATCAGTGAGAACTGTTAATATTCAGTTCTTAAATAAGGTAGGTATAATTTTAAGCATGAAATGATAGCTAATATAAAAAACTCCATTTGAAAAGTATTTTACAAGGAACACATTTTCAAGACTAAATGAATGATTTTTTGTATTTTATTTTAGTTATTATTCAGTTGTAATCAGCATAATTTCAATTAAAAAGTAATTGATCAACTTGACCCTTCACCTTTAAGTATTCATTATTTCTTATGCATCTGTGTTTAATAATTCAGGTAGAATAAAAAAAGACAAATACAAATTTTAATTTATTAACAATAAAATAAAATTACAATAAATTAAAAGTCTCTAAGTACTTACATACATTTAATCGATTTTATGTTAAACAGTTCTGTATTCTAATTTACAGAGCACCGTTCAATCTAAGGGATGGTCATGCATGTACGATTAGAAACGAATCTTGGCATTTCATTGTTCGATACCTTATTACGTTACGTTGTGCAGGTATATTATAACAACAGTTAGCTTTCATCATTTTTATGATATTCTAACAAGATGTTTTCGTAGTGTACATAGAATTATGATTTTATTTGTTTAGAAATTTTAAATTCCGCGACAGACAACAACTGAATTTAATGTTTTATAGAATCATCTTCAAAGTGAGTTAGGGGCTTATTTATAACCACCACCATGTTTATATAATTAATTCTAAGAAAATGTCTGTGTGATATTTTTCGTTTATTCTTTTTGGTGTCCTATGTTATGATTTGTTTCAATATAATTTTTGGTACTACACTCACATACCTGAAAGATAAAAACAATAATTTCAAATTACTATCTAGCTTTAAATGACTATGTGATAGGTACCTTCTCGGTCTAGTAAATATTCAGGTGATTTTCTCCAAAAAAAAACAGTTGCTTTATTTTAGTTCTGTATCATATAAAATACAGAAATAGTAGTACGTCGTTTACTATTTTACAGATGTAGATTCTTTCTTAAACATACTTTATCCATCAATAACATAAATAATGTGCTGAAATATGTGGACACAGTAAACATCAATCATCCATCATTTCTAGGTTATGCTTTAGTGATATTTCTTTGATTTCTTTTGCGAGGCAAGTTCAGTTCAAGATCAAACACGTTCACATTATAGTCAAAACAATTTTAGGAGTCGTTTTGTTCGAATTTGTTTGTTGCTAAATAAGTAATCAATAATTATTACAGCTGATAGAAAAAAGGAATATTCTTTATGTACCACTTACACACTTTTGTAAATTATTTTGTGATAAAAACACCTAATTATTATGTACACTGTAGTAACATAAAATAAATTATAGTTTAAAAAAAAAACACACTTAAAAAACACACTTTAAAAATAGAAAATAATTTTGAAGTATCAAGTAGAAAATATTACAGCAAGAGAAAATTCAATCAGAGACTAATTAAACAATATTAAAATTATAAAATAATCAATTATATAAAAAATTGGATATTAAATTATAGAAATTATAATTTTATTAATAAAGTAAATATATAATAAAATGATAAATTATATTTTGTTATAAAATATAGTAAATTGCTACTTACTTCTAAAAAATTTTGATTTATATAATTCCTTTATCAAAATTAGTTAAAATTAAATTTTAAATTTTGTATTTTGGTAATTTAAATTTAAAATTTTAAAATTTAAACATTAGAAACATAATTTTCAGAATGTGAAATTATGGTACAGGTTCATTGTTCATTCGAATCTGACGATTCCAACGACTGGTCGAATGAAGAGTTCATTGTTTCCAACAGCCGTTGAGAACTTTCGGCCGATGACTGACTGGCCAACTAGTTTTGGACGGTTCAGAATCGATTTTTGCTGTTGTTGGAACAAACCTATAGTACGCATCTAAATATTCTGATTCGCTCAACAAAAACAAGAACACACGTATGTATCTGGCGATCACCTATAGTACGCATCTCTAAATATTTTATGATTCGCTCAACAAAAACGGGCCGCCACCTGTATCACATATCGACAGGTTTAAAATTAAGCAAACTAATTCTGTCAGGTCGCCATCTATACGTGAAAGAAAGCAGAACAGGCCGATATCGACAGGTTTAAAAAATTACAAAAACTAAAATTAAGCAGTCACTAATATTTACTGAAAAACAAACAACACTGATGGATTATATACCTTAACCTGCAAACTTATCTAATACTGAAGTTTTATTACATTATAATGGAACAATTTAAAAATATCCACAGATATTTTACACAATATTCACGCTGTAACTTTAGCTGTAGCGGTAGAGGTAGATTGTGCCGGCACAGCGACCCCAATGCTCCAAAAGCCTCAACTCAAGTCTAAATTTTTATCGACAAGTCTCAATAATACCATTGCGCATACGTAAATTGCATTACATACATTATTAAGCGTTCCTTATGTTGAATAATAGTATATTATTTAATGAGCGGTAATGCAGGTCATAACTCACGCAGATGAAGTTTGCAGTAATTCATCAAGTGAGTTATGACCATTACCGCAAGTTGAATACTATACTTTATCTACGACTATAACATCTTTTTAGGACTATTATTAGAAATTGATTTGAAAACGTCAAAATTATTTTGTTAAAATATCAAATGACATTAGTCCCCTCAGTGATAATAATTGACAGTTCCGCCTACTGACAGACGTTGGCAATTTAATAATTTTAAAATCTTTTAATTATTCATTCCTTTCCACTTGTTAAAAATTCTTTCCATTTTACACCAATGGAACGTATTTATCGGCTTAAAATTTTCCAAGAATTTACTACGTACACTATTTACATACCGAATTATCATTGTAGAAGCCCAGCGTGAGTTATAATAACTCACTATAAAAACTCACGCTATTTGTTTATTGATACTATTAATTGCTCAAAAGCAGTTGAATAATTAATATATAAATTAATAGGAGTAGATAAAATACTTTATGCCATCAATATTTGACAATTCATAGTTTTGACGTTTAGCGATGTTAGTTTCTTCTGTGTAAGTCTGGCTCAAGGCTATGCACGTTTTACATGACAAAACAATGAAATTTGGGTACTTTTTGGAGGCGTTGTTTTTTTATGTTAAATTTTGAAATTTTTTAATGTTTATTTATCAGAATGTGTTCATAATTAAGTATATTTCAATTTAAACATAGGTTTTAGCAGGGCTGACAATCAAAAAATCAAAATTAAATCGATTTTTTGGAAAATAGAACACCCTGTATAAGAATTGATGTTATCATCAGATTCTACGCGCCATCTAGGGTCTGTATATCAAATTTCGTCGCACTGGCTATGATGGTTTCTGAGATATTCGCACTGAAAGTCTTAGAGGGAACACCCGGTATACAGGATGGCTTAAATTGGAAGTTTCTTAAATATCAACTGACAATGAAATTTCATTTACCTTTCCCATTTTTTTATTTTCTAATGAAATGTTCTAAAGTTTGGTAGATGCCCAAATTTTCGTAGTAAACTTTTAATTTTCTTATGGCCGTCATATTTGATTTTAATATTATCGAAAGGGACGAAAAAGGTGAATTCAGCCATGTACAACATGTCTACTTGGACCTTCATATAATTTTTTTAAGCAGTAATGTTATTTAACTCGCCTTAACAGATAATGATCACCAAGGTGCAAATGTAATATACCACCACAAATAGTGGTAGTTTTATTAGATTTTAAATATTACAGTTTAGAATAACTACATACAAATTATCAAGTGGACTGCAACTGTTTTATTCACCGTAAGAAATAATAAATTACACAGGACTACTCAAAAAATCAATGTAACAATAAATTAGGTAATATTTACAATAATTCATACAGAAATGTCATTATACTTATAAAGGATACCAACTTTTTAGCAAGTTGTGTAAAAGTAAAATTGCAAAAGGTAATCTCTTTGAAAAAGTGACAATAGTTATTTAACAAAATATTTTTCCTACGATTATGACAATTCTAATTAGGCGAATCAGTTTATTTTAATTACCAATTTATAACATTAACAAGTAATTATTAAGTAGTAATTTAAACTAATATACTATGTTAACGAAAAACATTGAAATTAAATGTACAATTTCTGGTATTTTGTAAATTTAGTGCTGATAAAGCAATAGCGGCTTGAGGATGTTCTTCAGTCGTGGAATTTACTGTTGACAAAGTATGTGCTACAAGCGGTTTGTTCCTTCAACAGCAAGAATCGATTCTGAACCGGCGTGTAGAACTATTCAGTCAGTTTAGTTGTTTCGACGAGTGCGATGCAAGACAGAGTTGGTCAACTATTTGTGACAGTTCTGAATGAGTTCTCAACGGCTGTTGGAACAGACCGATTAGGTTGTAACTTCAGAGATAAGGGAATAGCTGCTAGATGCTGTTCTTCAGTCACAGAACATATTGTTACTGTTGATGTACTACGTGCTACGGTTCTCTTGAAGCTCTAATAAACTTAAGAATTCTATTTCACTTTGAGATTGTTATTTTATTATTTGATATTGCTGGTATTCGTTATTTCATGGCAAATTAATTTTAATAGCCCTATGTAATTTATTATTTGTTAAAAAATGCAATATTATAATTGTTAGAAAAGTTATGTACTCTTTAAATATTTTATAAACAAATTATTAATACTATTCCAAATCCAAACTGTAATATTTAACTCTAGTAAAATTACTTGGAGGTAGATTATTTTTTTAAAAAATTAAATATAAATTTTTGGTAAAAAAAGTTACACATGCAGGTATCTATTATCAAAATCGATAACTATGGCGGTCATAAGAAAATTAACTTTTGATTGTCTTGTGATATCTGATTCAACAAATATTTAGATATCTTTGTCGTATTTTTTCTATTCTCCTCCATTGAAAAGCTTATACTGAACAATATAGGGCAGGGTTGTCTCCTAGTCCTCCAAACTACAGATCCGATCAAACTTCTTAACATTTCCTTCAAAAACAAAAAAAGTTTCAGTTTCCAGCCGTTCATTCAGGAACTACGTAAATTATCTCATACTTATTTCTTATTCAGAATATTGGAAAATGAAATAATGGGTAACTTTTTGCTAATTTAAGCCACCGTGTATACATTTCTGTTTCAGAGATTCCTGTTCTGGGCGTCGTAAAACAGACTACCCTGTATATTTTTGTTGTTCAATTACGAGGTAATAGCGTACATACAACAGTTGCTTAGGTAATTCAATAATGTTTATTACATATAACGAAACTGTTATTTATTCCTAGCAATATTTGCGGTATAAGTAACGACCGGTCTGTTCGGAGCGCAAAGAGTAATTGCATAATTTGTTACTAAAATACAACGAGGAAAAGTACCTCGAAAGTAATAAAACCGAGAGTATCACCCAATTCGAGGCGAGGGTTTCCCACTTCTCCCTGAAATACAAGGCAAAACTACACTGCGAAATAAAGTCAATCTGTTTAGTTGTCACCCCTGCGGGCGGAACGTGCTTTGAAATCCTCGGTTTAACAACTCCTTTGGGAGTGCCTACACTTGCAACATATATAATTTTTGCAACAATTTATTTTGCACTTTTATAAATAAAACATTCCGTCGTGCCGCGATAACTCAATGTGAATGTTAACAAAAGCATAAATTTTTGTTATTTTTCACGCCGAAAGAGCACGATATTCAAATATGTCTTCCTATTAACGATTACAAATGCTCTCTTTGTTTTATGTGACCAAAATTGTCGTAACTTGTGAAATGGAACTATCAATGTATTTATTTATAAATAACCACATTTTGCATACCTACTTAATGACAAAGATTTCTAAAAAAAATAATAACAAACGAAGAAGTAAATCTATATGGTAAATAATCGCTTTACTTGAATAATTTTGTCCCAGTTGTCTTAAATTGGATACTAGTACTAGTATGTCTCCGGAAAGATGAAACAATTTTTGCAAGAGGCAAAAAAGTTCATGTTGACCTTATCTATATGGTAAATAACGCTTTACTTAAATAATTTTGTTCCAAAACACTTAAATTCAATTATTTTAATAAATCAATAATCCTGATTACATTTTTAGTCTAGGGAAGTTAGGAAAAATAGCGGAAATTTTTAGGCACGGCAGATATCGAGATGCGGTTTTCTGCATTGTTTTCAGGAAGGTCCTAGGAAAAAAGTCTATATCATCTGGTTTAGCCATTTTTTGAAAAATGCCTTCTGGGCCGGAGAATGCATTACACCATTATAGAAACGACTGGAAACTCGGAAAAATCGCTCGGAAATCGTTACTCGGGGGTTTTCGGGGCTGCCGAATTCGATTCTGGCATTAGAATTACCCGGGGATACACGGGGGTCGTTCTGCGGGGGTATCCAGAGGGTCATTCTGGGGGTGGAAATTGCATAGTCTATGGGAAGCGCTCCAAACTCGTTACTCGGGGATTTTCGGGGATGCCGAATTCAATTCTAACATTAGATTTCCCCGCTCGGGGACCTATCCTGGCACTGCTATTTCAGTTCTTGATTTTCATGTATGAATTGTTTCCAAATTCCAGTTAGCTCACATCTCAATTAATCTATTTTTTAAATTTTTATTGCTTCTCTGTGTTAGTCAAAATCTTATCTATCTTACTAGAATCCTGAAATTGTCTAAGCTCTTTCTCTGTTCTGTATATCGCTACTGCTGATTTTTTCTCCACGTATTGATTGTACAATATCTGAATGGTGGTCACATCATTAAGTTCCACTTCTTGAAAGAAATTCATTACTCTTCTTCAGAAGAAACTCTGAAACTGCAGATTAAGTTTTCTTGCTGGTATTTATATTTACAATGTGTATTGATATATGCCGTATATAGGTAACATATCCAGCGTCAGTCCTTGACTTTTACAAATAAATATTTTCTAAATTCCAGGTAGGTCTGAGCAAGCCGCAATTATTTCTATTTCTGGATTTCTATTGTATTTCTATAGTGTTGCTAAAATCTTTTCTTCCTTACTAGAATGTTGGTTTTACTTATTAGTTAGTTACTAAGTGCTATATCAGGTGATTTATCTGGGTTAATGTCAGGTCAGTGTCTTCGCATCTTCCTTTTACTTCTTGAGAAGATCGGCGCATATTTGTATATGGAGTTGTTACAATTCTTTTTTCCTTGATCTTAGGTGCACTAATGATCGCTGGTTCGATATTTCCATTTAGTGCATTCATTTACTTCCAAAGCAGCTTCTGCAGTTGCGTAAAACAGTTCCCTAAAAAAAAAAAACGGTCTATCCGCTTCACACTTTTGCCAAATCTGTTAAGTCCTCATCCTTATCTTCGGTGACAAGCCGTCCATAAAGTTCTCCCAAAGCTTACTTACTTACTTTTTGTGAATATAACGTTACGTTAAAACTTTCCAGGGTACCATATGGATTTATATCAGTCTGTAGGTTTTAAAATGCAGAAAAATTGGGGTTAATCTGAAGTTACTTGGAATGTGGTAGATATACGTACAATTCTTTATTAAAATTAAAGGCTCAAATCTCACACGCTACCTTATTTTCATATTTCTTTATTTTGTTGATTTTGGCCTTCTTATTTATATATGAGACTTATAATAAGGTTCTTTATCCTACTTCCCTCTGTAGATTGTTATATTTTAGGTAGCACTTGCATTCCTTTAATCTTAACATTGGACAAATATGTTCCCCTATTTGTTCAATCTACACTTTGTCGCATGTATTAGTTTTAAAAAAAGCTTGTCCTCCTTCCTTGAAGTATTGCAAACGATACGAACATTATGTTTTCTAAGAGGCGGTCAATTTCATCAGTAAATACATCTTGTATATAGGATAGGTAAGCTTTTGCCATGTATTCTTTCTTCTCCTTGTTCTGTTGGTGGTTTCCTCGTGTTTTGATTAGCAGTTAATGCTTGTCCCATACAGAAAAACAAGAAAAAACGATAAGAGTGCTTTAAACTACTTGAAACTTGGAAAAAACTTATACATAAAAATCAAGTGGCGGTCATAGGTCAGTGACACCTAACCATGTTCTGGAACATAAGTCACAGTGACACCTTAGCGTAGAAGTAGCTAAGAAATTATATGTAAGATTAACTTTAGTGTTTTATATATTTAAATTGCAATAATAACAATAGGTTGTCTAAACGAAGGCACCACACGACAGGTAATCAATGTAACAAGTCTAGAGAAGAGATTAAACTGTAGTACTAGAGGAATGCAGTTTGACTAGTTACCCTTTTATAAATTATTCACTATTACACTGAGGTTCCGACATTGCAACACCTAACCATGTTCTAGAACGCTACAGGCTCTATGAGTGGCAACCAACCCAGAAATGGTTTATTTCCCTTGTTTACAGGCTCCTTTGGCAGTTGTTAATGGTTAAACATCGTTAAGTACACTCTTGTAATTGTTTTACCAATCATTATTTTCTTAAAAGCTGCTATACAGTTCACAATTATTTTTGCAATGGCTTGTAGCAAGCCCTTGCTCCTGCAATACTTTTCTCAAAGTTCTGACTTTGGCAGGCAGCTTGTTTTACAGTCGGCAATTCGCAATTGCAATAGCAGTGATACCAACACGTCAACCCGAACACACTAGAAACTAAACTGTTTATCCAAATTTGATAAGTAACAATAACAAACAGCATAACATGTAAAACAAAGGTTTCAGTTAATATATTTTACAAGCTTAACATTCAAGTAGAAGCAAAAGAGGTCAGTTCAGCCTAGGAATTTTTGCGGTCATTAAATTATTCCCTAGAATTGCAGAAAAGCTGCAATAAAATTCGAACAAGACCGACATTTTGAAAGTGCAAGTCTTTCAGATATGAAAGCTTTTGCAATACGCTGCTGTTCTTCAGATCAAAACGTAATTATAATATTCCATATTCGGTACAAAAATTAAGAAACTATTTCAAGAACTTTTTTAATGAAAAGATAACTCAATCGATTTTTTTTTAGTTTGGACGATTTTGAAAGCGTAATGTAGGGAAACCAAAGACATATTTTAATTTATCTAGTCCAAAGCACTAATTTTCGATACAACAAATAATTTTATTCTTTAATGTTACCCCTGGTCTCGAACTTAATGTACCTTATTACAAAATATTCTGTATATTTAATGATACTGATAATGTGTTAATTATGAATACATTAATAGTTAATTATGTAACAAGTACAAAAAGTAATAAACACTTTTGTACTAGTTGCATACAATATTTTTGATACGTTCATGCAAAAACCAAAAAATGTTTTATTTAGATGACACTAAGTGTAGGAAAATATGACGTCGATTTGAACGTTTATGTTTGTCATGATCACAGTATACTAAGCAATCAGTACGGAATCTTAGACAATTTATGAATGAAATACGTCTGGCAGTTTTTAAATACCCCCACTCTAGAAAAAGTCGCCAAGAATATGGCGGATTCCACAGAACATACGAAAAAATAGCTAATAATTTGGCGTAAACATAACCAAAGTTATTTCTTAGTTATAATACTTTGCATTAATTCTTAATTAACTGTTGTAATCCAGTGTAGTTTCATATAAATTGAAGTATTGATTGAGAAATTATAGTAATAACTGTCAGTCGCCAACAACATGGCGGATTTTTGGAAGACGCGGGAAAGCTGAGTTTCCCTACTGATTGCTTAGTATACTGTGGTCATGATGACAAAACGCTGTAGTAGAATGACAGAGGAACGCAATAAACATGTTACATGCACTAGTGCAATAAAGAACCGCTTTTTCCACTAAATATAGTTCAATAAAGTTTTGTTTTTTACATGAACGTAGAAAAAATATTATTTACATAGCTGCCCTGACCATTTTCTGCAATTTCAACTACATTGCAGATAAGCCATCATTTTTTATTAATTTAATACCCTATTGAAAATAATTTACATGAGAATATGATATGAATATTTTTAGTTCGGTATTTAGCTACACCCTGTTTAATTTTCACTAAAAATTCAAATAACAAATACACTATAGCAACACAAAATCTAATCGTGTTAAGTATTATCGTATATCGTATTAATGAAGTATTGGCTGATTTGAAGTCGATATTTTGTAAATAAAAATGTATTTGAATGTTTCATTAATCATATTAATCCTAGGTTTATAGAAGACAAACAATTCAATAATAACCTTAATCCATAATTAATATAGGAAACGCTTCACAACGCCTCAACGAATTATAAAATTAAGTTCGAAATTAAATCAGAAAGCTGAAATATATACCCACAGACCAATTACATTTAAGGAGAGAGAGTGTGCTATGGTTTCAGTTAACGTTAATTATTTTTTTAATGAAAATTTATTTTACGGTTTTATTTATGACAATAATTTTCATAAATGTCACACTAAATAAACACAATATTACCAATGAAGAAAAAATACTAAGTTAATAACTTGAACAAGTCTTTTTCTTGATGAAAATCGTTTATGATTTAAATAAACTACTAAAAGAAGCCACTGTAATTATGATTTTAAACCGTAGAGGGTTACTATAAATGAACAGAGTGACGTTATTGACTTACACAAGTACATAGTTACTTGTAACTGTTGAGGAAAGCAAATGTCTCTTCAAAAAGCGAGTCATCAGCAACGCTACACTGAGCGTGTATGTAGGTTACTGTTCTACTAGCTCTTTGTATGTGAAAATGTATAAAATCAATAACATTTTACCTCCATGAATTTCCTTGAATTAATAACAAACAATTCACAAAATTAACCAGAACATCAAATATAATTTAGTTACCTGCAGTAGAAATTTATACATACTCAATTTTTTCAATTACAACTATAATATCCATTATGTAAAAGTGGTTTGAATAGAATAAACATGTTAAGTATTTCTTTGTAACTTAACGAATAGTACAGTTCATTTATTTCATTTTTTTAAATTTTATCTCCTAAAGCTGTTCTTCGAAAATATTGTTGTATATTCTGGATTATTTTATTATGGGCACATTTTTACAACGACATCCAATTTTGTAGTCATGTAACAATGTTGTTTATCCTGATTTTTTATTCACCATCCAATTTAATGCTCGAGATTTTAAAGTAGATAATTTTTTTATACCCAGTTTTCTTATAAACCGTGTACAATCTCATACGGTAGATACAAACGAAATTTCAGTTACAAATCAGGTATTTAATCTAGATCTGAACTAAGTGATAATCAACTAGATAATTTTAAATTATACAGAAAATTAATTAATGTTTGTTAATTACCTACTTGTGTGAATTCATGTCCATAATTAATTATCATATAATGCTGAAATTTGATAGGCTATGTTCTAAATTCTCATATAGATATCTTCGTTCTACAGGGTGAAAATGGTTGTGGAAAATGGAACAGTGGATTCTACAGCCGATTTTAGAGATAATGTTCTATATAAAAAAAAATTCTAGTCTCCCCTAAGAACTTACAGCCCTTTAAAAATAAATTTATTTTTTTGTTCAAATATTAAAAGGTATTTCGGAATTGCTGTAGAGAGAAAAAAGTATTGTTTTGTACAGGACTATTTTAAAAAATCCATATTTTTCGACATTTCTCATTTCGTAAAAATTCTGATAATAAACGTACAAACGCGGTTTTGAAATATCCATGGAAACTTAATTTACGACATCCACTTTTAAAGGGCTGTATTTCTTAGGGGAGGCTAGAATATATTTTTTTATAAAAATCCCAGCCAAAAATGGCTCAAGAATCCACTGTTTCATTTACGGACCATTCTTAACAAATGTAAATATCTCGAAAACAGCAATTCCTAGCGACATTAAGAAGGTATACCGTTTTGATCTAAAAGGATTGGAAATTGTAATTGCCATCAGAGAATAAGATACAAAGTGTTGCAAAAAAGTTGTAAAGTTTAAAAGTATGCCAAAATTATTTTTAATTTTGACATCCTGTAACTCGGTTACTATCAACTTTTAGACTAAGGTAAGCTTGACTAGATCTTATTATTTTGACGTAACAAATCACCTGCTACTTTATGTACAATTTATTGTGGGACACTCAGTAGAGACGGCAGAATAATATTGAAGAACGTACGCATTTCTATGCCGAGTCACTCCTTATATTCTCACGACATTTCAAATTTAATGCGCAGTTACAAACCAGTCAGCATTGAAACTCAATTGAAACCTCACATTTCAAACAAAGAAATTAGAAAGTGATTTGTATGTAATCCATTCATATTTTAGCCTATACATGAGATTCAATCAATATCTAAGAGTAAATAAACATTGCATAAACATATTGACAATTTAACTAGAAACTACAAAATATATTCATATTATTACTGAATTTTTTTTTTGCAGTTGCCAGTTATACGAACAACTGAATTTGTGTGAACATTCCAATAAAAAAACTTGTATTTAATATTTATTATAATAACGATGTGAAATCAGCCACATCCACAAATTTAGGTAAGGTAGGACTATAATCGATAAAGTCGTGGTTTTAAAAACAACAGAATAATAAGTCAAATTTCTTACAACTATTTATATTACCTTTAACAATTTGAATACGGGCTGTTAACAATAAATTAATATGGTATTACTCACTAACTGGGGACTAGGGACTGTTGTAGGGGGTGAAATGTAGATAAAAATTTTGAGAGATGAAGAAATATAAAGAAATAGGAAAATATGTATTGATTGCTAATGATATTTGTACAAAATATTGAGAAAAATAAGATCAAATTAATCCACAGGCTCGTTTAATTTGTTAGGCCGTCACGGGTGGTGAATAGGGGATGAACAAAATGATAAATACTAAAACCTTAGAAAATATCATTTGGACTGTAATCAATTTGAAAAGGGGGATGAAAAGAATGAGAAATATTAAAAACTCGTGAAGGGCTGATAAATGAAACTAGTATGCTTACTTACTTACTTAATTTTCTTATTTCTAACGTCCTCTATGAAATTCATTATAGTTCAAATGATATTTTCTAAGTTTTAATTATTTACCATTTTTTTCAACGCCTTTTTACCATCCGTGACGAGCTGACAAATGAAACGAGTCATTTGGTCTTCTTCTTCTTTTAATATTCTGTACAAAAATGATAGCAGTCAATACATATTTTCCTAATTTTTATGTTTCTTCATTCCTCTAAATATTTATCTACATTTCACTCTCTACAACGGTCCCTTACAGTTAGTTCCCAATTAGAGAGTAATATCATTTTAATGTATTATGTCAACAGTCCGTATTCAAATTGTTGAAGGTAATATAATAATTTAAAGAAATTTGACTTATTATTCTGGGTTTCCTTTCTCAAATTGATATAAATCACATAAATAGTTTAATAACATTATAAAGATTGAACAAAAAAATACATTTATAGCTAAAATACATTGAAAATTAAATTGTACATAACGTCAAAAGTTAATATTTTATAAGAAATTATAATCAAATTGCAAAACGAGATTTTTGAAATACAAGTACATTGCCATACATTGCAGAATACTTTGGACTGTGATGATCAGAATAATGGGCACTGACTTTAAATCGCAGATGGGTAACACAGTTTTCATGTTATTATGTAACACAGAATTATTGTTCACGTGGTAGAAAGAAAAAATTAATGGTGATGACACATACAGTGGTTTGTGGCGACTCGGCAGCCGAGTCCGCACAAATCGCTGTGTCATCGCCCTAAATATCGAACTAAATATACAGTTTCTTTTATTTCTTACTATAATTGAAACGCAAAAAAATTTTTGGCACAAAGTAATCTATTACTAAAACATAATTTCATAATTTGTTAGTTTCATACACTAATCGAGAATTTACTTCTTTGAACGACTCCCGTTACAGAAAATTATCTAATTCTACGAAAGTTTTAATAACCTCATTCGAAATATACCATCTACGTACATCTTTGTATAAAATTACTAATGAAATTCTGACAAACGACCTAGGGACACAAAATACTGCTCCTCATTTTATTCATATGTAGAAAGTTTAGAATTACGGTGCTTTTCAAAAGGTAGAAAGAAATGTTTAACTATTATACATGCAGAGCAGGAAAAGATGAATATATTTACTTAACTGAATATATTCATGGAATGTTTAGTAGTCACATTCCCAAGACTATTCCAAATTCTTTGAAAATAAGAAATACCGCAGCAATTCTGAGCTCGGCATTTTTCATCATTTCATAAAAATCGTAACTCATTATTTATTTAAATAAAACTTAAAAATGTTCGGTTTTTACAAACATTATCATAGGATAGCCAAAATGATAATAATGTGATATAATTTTATTATAAAACTACAATGGTAGGTACTATAAGTAAATATATAGAAAGAGAACACAAGTACGACAAGAGGGGGCATCATATTATTATTATTCATGCAGGCAGCATTTCTGCATAGGAACGACTAACGTTGATGGTAAGTACTTGTACTATAATTCAATGCATGAATGAAGGAAATATGGAAAAACCTAATAGATTAGGGAAAAGGTCAACACCGCCTAATAAAAAATTATCACGCTCTCATAAGTCAACGTTCTTCAATTCCACCAATTACCACACCCACGGAGGGAATACCTCGCAAAGTATAATTATCATATACCTAAGCTATAGTATACTTTCCATTTCAAAGTTTTTGAAGTTGTTATTAGTAATCTTGCACATTTCACCGTTGAAGATGGCTGCAGTGAACAGTGCAGCATTTTGCAAAATACAGGTTATGTTACGTGATATGATAAATTCAAAATCGCTGAAGCGTTGTACAAAAATAACACTGCGCATGGTCGTCACAGAAATCAAAAGCACACTTGGATGAATATAGAAAAATCAAATAGATCGAATCCACAGACCAATAGTGTGAATATATAAATAATGCATTATAATGTAATTCAATATCAAATAGAAAGTCCAATAATGTAAAGCATACTTTAGAAGTAACACTAGGAACCGTATCTATAT
This sequence comes from Monochamus saltuarius, assembly GCA_025584915.1. Lineage (NCBI taxonomy): Eukaryota > Metazoa > Arthropoda > Insecta > Coleoptera > Cerambycidae > Monochamus > Monochamus saltuarius. The sequence continues at coordinate 45,084,744 of CM046721.1, read as the reverse complement.
AAAGGGGTCAGAGGTTCTGGAAAAGAGGTCAGCCTTGAAAAATAGATAAATGCATATGATTTTTGAGACAATGGCATAAAAACTCCAAAAAATGTAGTAGAATAAGACTGTGAAAGCTTTAAAACTACTAACGTAGTTATATAAAGTTATATAAATACTGCTATCTAATCTATAATTCGTGGGACTCGAACTCACGACAATAACAATTCAGAAACTACAAGCTACAATAACAGTGAAATTATTATTATTTTATAAGTTTCTTGTATTTATTTTACGTGATATGAACGCTTATTTATATTAAATTTTAGAAATAAATGTTAATGAAAGCTAACAGTCTCCAATGTTTTCTTGGACCTGTCTTAATTGTGAAGAAATTTTTGTAATGATTCTTAACTATTTTTATATTGTGTTAGATTGACGAATGTTAGTTCACCTCATTGCTTCCAAAATATAAAGACATTCTTTTTCTATCTGGTATCTCAGATACACTTCAACTTTCAATTTATATACATATACAAGTTACTAAATTTATTTTAAATTCTTTTGTTTAATAACGTTGGGTATCCTGAAATTCAGTTGGTTTGGTGAGTTAAGTAATTCTTCAAAGGCGATCGCTGAAAATGATTAACATATTATTTTTAATGAACCTACGACTGCCGGAATTAATTATTTAAATTTTTTGACACACTTTTTTTTATTCTCTTTTAATATTCATATTTAACAAAAATGCTCCAATGCAAATGCTCGCTGACAAGGTATTATATTAGCTCTTTTCCAACACGGCACCTGACTAGTTTGAAACCTGTCCGAAGCCGTCAGTCAGTTTAATATTAGACACAACTCCGCTGCAGTAAGTCGGTGAATGATTTGGCTATTCACTTGGGACAGGTTTTCAACCAGTCAGGTGCCGTGTTGGAAAAGAGCTATTATAAACTGTTCGTCCAGATTTAAACTTAAAATAAGTCATCTACACTGACTGCTCACTCATATAAACAGGATGCAAAAAATTCGGCAGTATGTATTACTTCAAAATAATCATCAGTACCTCGCATAACTTTTCCACTACGGCGTTTCGTTACTAGGTTTAAAATTAAAATCTTAGTATTAGAAAGTAGGAAATAAATTGTATTAAATCCATAACATAAAAGAAATATACTTACTATTTTAGCCTCATCTACCCATTTTTTTATGTTCGGCATCAACTGAAAAACATCCTCGTTCTGTATGAAGATAAAGAAACTGTTAACAGAAACATTTTCAATGATACAGACTGCTTACGGGCAACAAGTTTAAAGTCGGTCAAGGTATCTTCAATTGTTTAAATGATTCAAGGGAGATCAGCAATCAGGCAGATGAAAATCGTTCTGAACAGCTGTCAACAACGACTGTTGAAAGCAGTGATATATCAGATTTGCCACAGTCCAATGCTGCCAGACGTCTCTCTTTACATATTTACGTTAGTGGTGACTGAACAATCCCTTTAGACCAGATCTGCGGAATGGCATATCTGGATGGAGGGACAGTTCGGTTAAAAATCTCTCGTATATTGCTAGTTTTTGTTGACAGATGTTCAGAACGATTTTCATCCGCCAACTGGATGCTGATCTTGCTCGAATGATTTAAACAATTCAAGACACCTTGACCGACTCTAAATTTGTTGCCCGCAAGCAGCCTGCATCTTTTGAAATGTTGCTGTGAACAATCACTATATCTTCACACAGAACGAGGTTGTTTTTCAATTGATGCCAAAAATTAAAAAATGGATAGATAATGTTGAATGTAATGTTACTAGATTTCTTTTATGTTATGTATTTAATAAAATTGGTGGAAGTTCGAGGGATCCATCATTAAATCTCTTAGAACAACTACGCCATTAGCTGGGCACACACGGGAGGGATTTTTGAAAGATTTACACTGGCGCAGACCAATTCGTTCTGTTTATCCGGGCGTTAATGACCTACGACGGTCGAAGTCGGTGCAAACATCAGATCTTAGGCAGTTCCCTACCGTCACAGATATTTCCGTTTAAAAAATCGGCAGGTTAGTGGGTAACCACGTGTTCACGTGTTTAGTGGCCAATTTTTACCGGGGGTTTTGTATTGTAAACAAGTGAAAATGGAGTGGACGAAAGAGGTTGTATCTGAGATGATTGAAGAAAGGCCTTGCTTATGGAAAATAAAAGATCTTATTTAAATAAAAATCTAAAGAGGCTAGCTTATGACGATATTTTAAAAATTTTAAAAGTAAAAATCTTAAAAACTGTAACTGTCAAAGATATAAAAACAAATATTCAAAACTTGTGAAATGCCTTCAGAAAAGAAATGAAAAGTAGAAAACAAACATGTGCCCGTATTTAGTTCGTTCATCGACCCATTTTTCACCCACTTGGTTCTATGGCGCCTTTTTCTTTTCTCTAACTGTTTCTAATACGCACAAACCCATTAATGCAACCTTTATTTTTTTCTCCTGTTTGAACATTTTCTACACAAAAACTGTGGTAAGGATTTTATACCAGTATAAAAGTTCTCTCCCGCCGTCCTATCCCCACAAACTTTAAGTTATGTTTCCACTAACCAACCGATCTGATCTTTCCCAAAACGGATCTGTTAATAACACCAGGGTTTAGATATTTCCGTTAGTGACAACTGAACGATCTATCCCCTCGCAGACCAGATCGGCAGATGCGATCTGGCAGATCTGGACGGCGGGACAAATCGTTTAAAATTCCCTTGGGTGTATAGGGGGCTATTAAGTTTTTATAAAAATAAATGGGCACATTTAATTCTCTGTCATATTTCCAATAAAAAAAAACAAACGTTGCTGCATTGCAACTTGACTCATTTACAGTTTTTTTAGTAGGATCTCTTGACATGATCCAAATGAAATGTTGCTCTCTTCAGCTATTAGTCGGATAGTTATTAGAGGATTTGACCTATAAGTTTACTCGCCATACACGAGAGGATTGTTGACTGATCTGTTCCTTCTTCCAGATATGTAATTCCGCGTCTGCAGATCTGGTCTGCGGGGATAGATCGTTCAGTCGCCATTAACGTAAATATCAATAGCTGGGTACTCACAAGAAGGAGTTTTAATAGGTTTTATCTAGCCCCGACTAATTAACTCTTTTTTTCTGTGCGTTAGTGGCCTAGTCTGTGAAAGAATTAGGTCCTCAGTAGTTCCCTCCCGTCAAAGTTTCTTTTCTTATTTAAAAGTCAACTAACTCGATTAGATAGGTTTTTATCGAGTATTTTGAAAATGGAGTGAACGAATGAAGATGTATCTGCAATTTTTGAACTATTTAGAGTGTTCCTAAAATAGGGGTGTATGGCCAGCTATCGGTCTCTGCAGATGCAGAATGACATATTTGGACGGAGGGACAGTTCGGTTAAAAATCCTCCTGTGTATGGCCAGCTATAATTCTGTCTGTCATCTGCCAACTGGTTGCTAATCTCCTTTGAATCATTTAGACAATTCAAGATACCTTGACAGATTTTAAACTTGTTGCCCATAAGCAATCATTTAAAATGTTTCTGTTAACAATTTCTTCTCTTTGTACGGAACGAGGTTGTTTTTCAAATGATGGCGAACATTAAAAAATGGGTAGATGAGGCTAAAATAGGTAATGTCAGTATATCTCAATTTACCTTCCTACTTTCTAAATCTAAGATTTTAATTTTTAACTTAGTAACAAAACGCCGCCTCTTGTGTACCCAGCTATTGATATTTACGTTAGTGGCGACTGAACGATATATCCTCTCAGACCAGATCTGCAGTCACGGAATGACATATCTGGGCAGAGGGGCAGATCAGTCAAAAATCCCTCTCGTGCCCTCCCTTTTTAATTATTAGATACATCATTTCCTCAAATTTCGTCATCTACCTCGAACAACTTCAGAAATAATAGAAAACGTGATATTTAAAAAAATATGCCTCGATTAACGCCTTTTATTTTGGAAACTAATAACTTTAGGCCCCTGTTTTTTTATGACTTTTGGCCTAAAATAACCCAAGAAATCCCCCCGTGAATTGACAAGGACTTAAAATATACCCTCTATAAAAGGATTATATAATTTTGTGCAACGCAAGATGCCAGTTGCACCTCATTATGCTCAACATTATCGCAATTAATTAATTTCGGGTCGATCCTTCAAACCGCTTGCGATTGCGAAAACGATTTTTAAATACTATATCCAACCCCTCTTTGCTTATATTAATCTCAAGTGTTTCAGTGAACGTAGGAACATGATTTATTATTCCGAAGCGGAAATATGCGAAATTATTAAGAGCCCTGGAACAATTAATAATAATTAGTGCTGTCATCCCCATTTATACCAGCCACTTAAATAATGACAGTAAATTTACCAGCGCTATTTGGCTGTACTGACAAATGAAATTCTAAACAGAATTTGCAGCGATTCAAGGTGGCTAACGGAGCCATTGTTGTTGGCAGATTTTGTTAATTCAAAGTTTTGGGAATAAAACAAATTGCAGCGAGCGGAATAACCGTAGATATAGCGATTTGATAAAATACAATTTAATTTAAATTCGTTTTAGTTAATTACTTTATAGAGCCGATTTGACTATAGAAGTATTAAAACAATATTGGTAAAATTGAATCTTTCATTTTAATGGAATACCGGGTTATATTCCAATGTATTCAAAACATATATTAAAAAAATAAAGTACTTATACGATCTTATACTCGAAAATAAGCCTAAGCATGTTCTTTTTACGACTAAACACTAATTTATACACTTTTCTACAATCTCTATGACAAAATATGGCAGATGGTAGCTGGGTTAATTTTAAACATTGGATCTTATATGAAATAGGTCTGATTCGTCTGCGGGCTGATGCCCCGACCAGCATTGAACTACACCTAGAAAACCTGTAGCAAACAACTAAAGTCACTCGTAGCAGCCCATTAAACCTATACCGGTTTTGAGCCTATACCATAGATAAGTTATCTGAATAATTCTAGCTGTTTTAGTATGTCCAACTCGACAGACGGAACAATCAACACGCGGTGTAAACAAGCTACATCTATCGGCGTTTCGCTACTCCATGTCGGACTGAAAAGCCACAGACACGAAGCGTTCTACATGCGGTAGACACCATTGAAAGCTGTCGAGCTCTATCGCGTTCGGCGATAAACGATATTTTCCAAACACGGAATTCTAGGAAACAACTACTATTCGGGCTAATCTCCCGACCAGCATTGAATTACATCTGGAAAACCTATAGCAACAGCTAGAGTCACTCGTCAGTAGCCCACTAGACATATACTGGTTTAGAAATTATTAGCTCTCATCAATATACCATAGGTAAGGTATCTGACTCTAGCTGTAGCTAGTCGATATAACTCTAGTTGAAGAAAATTTATCAACATCTCAACGATTAACGTCTTCAAAGAAATAAGGTGTGATGATTCCCATTGATTCAACAGCACACCACCTTATCACCTTTGGATTGAGCAGGTTTTTCATGAACTTCCCTAGGATTTATGTCAGACCAGTAGCGATAATTCTGCTTATTGACCAATGCCGATAAATAAAAATTGGCTTTTTCAGGCATCATTAGCTGAGTTTGAAATCGGAATTGATTTGAATGACATTGAGAATATTCTGACAATATTGGAGTCTATTTTCTTTGTGACGTGCATTCAGTTCTTGACAAATTGTATTTTGTAGAAATGGAATTTTAGATCCAAGTAAAAAAATTATCAGGTGATTTTTTTTGTTTACAAAAGCTAAGAAGTAAACAAGTCAGGACGATATGTTTGGTATTTGTAGCAGGTACCTACTTTGTTATCATTAGTTGTGGTCCTGCTCGAATTTATTTTCCATGATTTATAAAAGTATGGCGCATAATTCATCTGCACTTAAACCCAAATTTTACCATGAACATTTTAGTTACAAACCCGGCAATTTTCACACGTTTGGTACGTTATAGTATTCACAATTTCCACAACACACATTAATGGACACTGGAAAATCCGCATGTCACTCAACAAACACACTTTCAACAACGATTTTCAGTAAATGTGTTAGCTTGAATTATGAACGGAGTATGTACTTATTGGTTCTTTCACTCTGGAAAATTGGTTAAATGGTGCTCTTTATTTACAATTTTTGTATAATAATTTACCGCTACTCCTCGGAGAAGTTAATGTCAACGTTAAGCAGCATATGTGGTTTCTTCACGATGGTGCTTCATTACATTTTGCGTGACTAATGCGACAACATTTGAATCACGTGTTTCCCGCAAGATGGATAAACCGAGGTGGGTGACCCCCTAGGTCGCCCGACCTAAATCTGCTTCAAAAACTATGGGGTATGTTTCCGAAGTTAACACTGAACAAGAGTTGCAAAATCGCATACATGCTGCCGCTGAGGCAATTCGACTATTGCTTGGTTTAAGCCATGCGTGTAGGGATTCATGGATTCGACGAGCTCAACTGTGTATTGAAAATCATGGAAATAACTTCGAATATACTGTGACATATTAAATGCATTTTTAATTTTATAAAATTAAAGTTTTTTAATTTTCATTTGAAAGAAATTGAAATTGTAACTGACAACATTTTTTCTGACTATTCGTCAGTATTTGTCCTCAGCTATAATTTTACAAGTTTATGCGTATAGGTTAGATTAGGTTAGGTATAGGTTACGAATTGCCCTATATTATTCAACTTCTACTGGATTTACAATTAAAAATGGTATAAACAATTTTGAAATGGTACAAAACAGTAAATCAATTATTTTAAACGCCGTTACATGTGTCTCAATAATTATAATTCGACTGCCCATTTTCGACAAATGTGGTTTTAGCTTATCGCTACAGCTGTCAACAATACAAAACGTTTTTTCTTCCTTGTTCAATAATATATTTTTAAATTGATGTGCAATTATTTTTATAGTTGCATATTCCGATGAACCTTTTACAAATGTTTACTTTCATTCAAATACCTGACAGTAAAATAAATTATAATAGAGATATTAAATTATCTACCATCTTATACATGTTTCATTAGAAAGCTTTCACCTATGAGATACAAGTTCAATAATAAATTTGTTCTAGACGCACTAAATATCTTTGCAACTACTGAGGGTTGAGAATCTCAACATTTGATATACCGTTCTGAAACGAAGGCTTCGCTTTAATTACGGAAGATCTTCCAGCTACGAGAAGGCGTTCGTCTGTATTCAGGCAGGTAAAATAAACCAAAACAAAGAACCAACTAGCGACTTGTGTAAATCTCACGTCTATCTTTATAATTTACATATAGATGGCATTACAAAGTCTTATGCCCCTATAAACTTTATAACGGCAACCCAAGTCTCATTCTAGTTATTAGTGTGGTTATTTGCTGTAGTTCTCTAATCAAATTACAACTTGCATACGCTCCACACAGTTTGATTAAAATGAACCTCAACTGTCAATTCAATTATAATGCCTCAGCTGAATAATACGCCCTTTCTCAAATCTCTATCTGCGTCCGCTTCTGACTACCTGTTCGTGTTTAGCAACGGTGAGTGAAACCAGAACTTTGCAGGTAGGTAGAAGAAAAGGTGGCTATATGTGTTGTCTACAGGTCACCTTGCAATGCACTTCAAAATTTTAAATGCCTACAACCATATGCATACCGACGAAAAACGAAGATTGTACACATGATCACAGTGAGGGCAAGTAAAAAATAATGAGAAATTTTGCAAAATGAATTTTTTGCTATTTCTATAAACGTTTCTAAATGCCATTATAATTTTCTTAAAAACGCAATAAAATTTTTCCTGTGCTTCTTGATTATGTACTTAATTACTTAATTTTATCCGAGGGGTAAACCACTGCTTTAAATTTATACAATGAAATACCATTTTTTAAAAATATTACCCAAAAAAATATCTCATTAAATAAGCAAATACCTCAAAAATACCCAAAAACCACGAATTACCCTCAAGTGCCCAAATAATAGCTATGACTATTACCCAATAATATCCTTAAGTACCTAAAAATCCCGTTAAGTACCCAGAAATACCGAATAGTACCCAAAAATACCCTTAAATACCCAGATATCTAAGAAACGAAAAATACATTAAATGACCCATGATTTTACTTAATATACCTTTAATTTTCCAAAACTGTCTTTCATTTCCTTAGAAATTATTCCATTTACAGATCTACGTAAATAATATAGATTTTTTTAAGGGCTCCTTTGACTCGATCTGAATACATCTGGAAAGAACATTTTGAATTACATAAAATGTATCATAAACCCATTGGCGCACCCAAGAAGGGTGCCAATACCTACACCATGCCCCCTTTAAGCTAACTAAAAACAAACTTCTCCCTCGTCTATGAAATCATAATATTCGGTCTATACAGGGTGTCCCTAAAATTATTGTTCGGATCCCAAATACTCATCGGGTACCATCGGTGTCTCCATTACAACCAAAATATTTAATTAGCAAGTGTAAATGCATGGGTATTTTAATTAAAATTCAGCAAACTCTTCGCTTTCAAGAACAAATGTAAAAACTTGAAGGTGTTTTGCATTTGTATTATCTCTTATTATTTGTTTGTCCAAATAGTTTGTTAAATTTTTACGGGCCGTAAAATAATGTCGTTTCTACGACAGTCAGTCAATCAATTATTATTAATACAAAAATGTGCAATAAAAATAAGAATGCTTTGAGAGTAATTGTATCCACTGCATTAATTTTATATTTTTTAACAAGGCTTTATGAATATATATAAACACAGATTTTATCTTAATACAAACATACAGTACATAACATGAATCAAAAGCATTTTACTTTATTTGAATGTAATTGGTGCAACCAGATGCTTTTCTTACCTACCGAAGATTTGAATCAAATATCTTATAAAAAAATATAGAGGGTGATTTAGAACTCATGTAAAAAAAATCTTAATGTATAGGATATGAGTCTCCAAATACAATTTTGCAAAAAATCAAAGAGTGGTTCTAAAATGATTCAAACAAATACTTCTGTACGGTACTGGAACTGGTCTGACCCACTATAAAACCTGACAAGGCAAAGCATGCAGTCGGCGATCAGACAAAAAATTTAAAAAAATTCCCAAGGAAAGAAATAAACAATATTTTATAACATCTATTTTCTACACAAAATTCAACTGATGTTGCCGCTATATTATTTATAGAATTAATTTGTAGTTTTAATTAATAAAATATGTGGACATATCTACCTGATGTTACAACAACAAAAATTTGGGCCCGTCTTACCCAGTTTCTACAAACTGACAAATGTTTCTGCTTCTTGTTCATTTTGAACTCGTAAATTATTGGCAGCAGCTATGATATGTTTGCGTAAATTATAAATAATGTCGACTTCGGTGCGATACATTTCATTTTTTAAATATCCCCACAAAAAGAAGTGCAAAGGATTTAAAGTCAGGAAATCGTGGCGGCTATGGTACCTTCATAGCGATCCTCCTCGTCCAATTCCTTGGAGAAAATGCTTGTACATGGTACGAATATAATTGAACCTCGTGTATGATACGCCACACTGCTGCCGTGGACGCCCTGGACCACCATCTCTTCCACGATTCAGTTGCAAATTTCCTGTGTCACGCCCGTGTTGCACTACACTTGCACTGCACACATGTTTACTGGGAAATCGTTCTGCTAAAGAATTTTTACATAACCATAAATTAAAACGATATCCATCAAAACCGAGTTGCTATACACGTAAGCCATTTTTGACCCTTGAAAAAATGTAAACACTCGTATCACAAAAACATTAATACCTACTATAAATAAGCGAATTTCAATATTTGGAATCGCCTGGCTAGAGACTACAATAGCCCGGTGATGTAAAGGTTGAAAATACTAAAACTTCAATAATTTTTTAGTGGGAAACTATAAAGCTAATTTCGGTGCCATTAAATATTTTGTAAGTTCCAACAGCAGAAGAGTTCTCTTCTATTTTATTTGAGAAATAAGTTTGCCATCAAATAAATCGAAAGTAAGAAACAATATGATTTTTTTATATTATCAGTTCTAAATAGAATGCCATCAAAATTCACAAGTGTAGAAGTTTCCCCCTGCTGTCGCTCAGAAATTTCAAAATTTATGCGCTGCTGATTCTTTAAATATTTTATTTAATAAATGTTTTTAAAATAGTATTTGTAAGAAAATATACATACATATTTTTATTTTTAATTAATACGATAAATATTTAGTAATTTTTTTCCCTCAAAATACAGTCGTTAATCTAACAAATTATTTAAATTTTGATAACACAATGATGTTTTGGCTATTGGTTGATATAATTCAAATTCCCATTATTAATCTACGTCAAACATGTTTCGAGTTATTTGCTCAGAGATTTGCGTATTTATGTAATTAAAAAATCTACTACGTCATTTACAGCATAAGTTCATAGAATTGTTTCCTTAAAATAATTTAAAAATTGGACATATATTTATCATAAACACGTACAAGAATCACCTTGTATAAAACCAGTTTGAAAAATTTCTACTGAATTATAATTCCAACAAGAAGTAACACTAGATAAATTTCCGCAAATTCACATCGCAATTCATGTTTTAAACCATGCTAACAATTATTATTAGTGGAAATACAAAATTATTCCACGACATAAAAATAATTACACGACTAGGACAAATAATAGGTACTCTTCTCGAACTTCGTAATAAATCACGCATGAAGGTTACGAAACAAGATTTAAAAAAATAAATATCATCATACTTTCAAATCCTCGCCGAGACCTTACTTCAGTTCCTGGTTAGAATGCAATTGACTGAAATCACCCAGAAAAGAAGCATGAATCGAGGTTAGAATTATCTACGCTTATATAAACCTAATTGTAAAACCTATTATTTCAATCGCAATTCCTCTTAAAGTAGTTGCAATTGAAGTGACATCTGAAAATTGGTTCTTCCTTTCGTCTAGACTGCACATTTTATGACGGTACAACTCTTTATTATAGATTTTTATCTTGGCCGACATAACTACAGCTCTGGTCTGTACCTACAGCCAACGTAAAAATATTTAATTATATATGTAATGCAAAATTCTATATGTGCTATTTTATTTCGTTATAATTTAAATTGTTAATATTTATTAAGCTTTTTCACTATTCATGAATATAAATTGTTGTAAATTAATGCTTAAAAATTCTATCAGCATCCACAAATGAAGTAGGGAAAGTTAGAGTATAATAGAATATACATAGCGATATAACAGCTTTATCATTCTTATTTTCATGTGTTTTCGACCTTACATCTTGTTTCATATTGTAGCACTAACGTAATATTTTTTATGACAAATAATATTTTTGTTTTAATTGAAATGTACATATAACTTTTATAATTTTATACCAAAATCTTCATCTTACATGTGTGGGTCAGTCATACCCTCTACGAGGTGGGTACGATACAACTTTCACAAAAATCACAAATGTATGCTTTGTGTAGTTTGTACTACATACATGATGTGGATTTACTTTCAAAAGAAGAAGTAGGCGTAAGATCTCATTTCATCTTTCCATCGTGATATCATTTTTTCTATACAATTGAACGAATAACAAATATTAATTTTCTCGCATGTTCCTGTTTGTGTTCTTATTGATCTCCTTTTTCTCATTTTGCTTTCTGGTCGCTTCTTTTGGTTTTCTCTTTTTCATTTCTTTATCATCTAATTCTTTTTGATAATGTACTTTTGATACATGCAGTTAGAGCAGCTCCTTCCCTGTTTTTTTTTCTTTGTAAGCGGCAATAGGTAGGAGGTTCTGCATTAGACAATTTTATCACTGACATCTAGGTAGGTGAGAAAGTATTTCGAGACAATTTACTAACCTAAACACAAAACTGCACTTCACAAAAGTTATAATAGATCGGGTAAGATGAACTAACATTTGTCAACAATCATTTTAATTAAGTTTCATGTAAAAGGATAATGAAATCAAGCAATCTTGATGACCCATAGATTAATAATAATGCATTTGATACAATATATTCAATACAGATGAAAAAGTTATATTTTATCGTTCACAAGTCTTACAATAAAAAACCCATAAAGACACCAATGACGTAATCATATCACCATCAAATCAGGCCAGATCAAGTAAGATGCGAGAATGTTACTTTATCATTCTCATCTAGGTAAGATAACAAATAAAACCTAATAATGTTACAGAAAATAGATATATTTATTATCTACATTAAGCATAAAATACCAAAACACATATGGCATCAATACGTTACCAAATCATGATAAATTTTGATTGTCAAGTAACAGACGTATTTACTATTAGCGACCTTAACAGGCTGTTTGCTATTGATGGTTTATGAGACTTATTAAAAAAGGAACCTATTTGCCAACCTTTTTCAAGATTTGGATAGCAAACAGGTTGTTAAGGAAAAGTAACTACGAATATATTGGCACTATTGGCAACCATGCTTTTTAGTTATTATTATTTATATGTTCTTTGCATAAAAAAAATCTTTTTACTATTAGTAGATCTCAGTCATAATTTTTGTATTGCTAATATTTTTCCCCACACAAGTACAAAATACAAATTTTGATTACGCTAGTGGAGAGTTACATTGCTATTTTGGAAAACAAACCCTGTCTTTAACCATTTCCTTCCAGTAAATTCACAAGACCCCTAAAAGTCTGCTTACTCATTCTGAATCTTTTTGAGACTTTACACTATCTAATTCGTCAAGTAAATTATTTCGTTGCATGGTTTGTGACTCTCACTATTACGCGTTTTTATTCTCTGTTAGATGAATCTACCTTAGTAGAAGCTTCTAACAAACTGAAATATGTATATCGAATATTTCCTGTTCATTTATTATTATAAATATGCCACAATATATAAATAAATGTAGCAATACACTTTCATACATAAAACGTAAACAAATTGATTTATTTATTTATTTATCTATTTATTTAATACGTATCCAAACAGGCACATGCCCAATTACTGGATACGGTAAAAAGTATAAATGTAGAAAAACAATACCAACAATATAACATAATGCACCTAACAAGCATACAAAACCTTAAATGTATCTTACATGTAAAGCAAGTTGAACATCCATTATTACTAAAAAGAAAAAAAAAACGGGATATATTATTTATAAATAGTATTTTTTAACTGCTGAATGGTACAAAAAAATATATCAACCGTGGTCTCTATGTTGTTGTACTGCGAAATCATTTGATTCAACGGCGATGACATCAGAACATTAGTGCGTGGTGTGGGTAGAAATAAAACGTTACTGCTGCGAGCGGACAGGCGCAGAATCCGCAAGTTGATATTACTAAGTAATTCAGGACAATTTAATAAGTTATTCAGAACTTTATATAAAAATATAACCTGATGCGCAGATCTCCTATTTGCAAGTTCATGTACATCAAACCTTGACAGCAATAAGCTATGTGAGAAGCCCACTGGAGGATATATATGATCCAATATGTACGATGCCGACTTCAAGAACCGTCTTTGTATTTTTCTAAAGCAGCTATGTGAGTGCCGTAAATCGGGCTCCAAACTACGGATGCATATTCTAATTTAGAACGTATGAAGGATATATAGAGCAATCGTAGAGTAGTAACATTAACAAACCCTAATTGAGTTCCTGATAATAAAACCAAGGCACTTAAATGCTGAAGAAGCAACAGTTTCTATATGTTTTGTAAATGATAGTTTAGGATCGAAAATAACGCCAAAATCCTTTACATAACTAGGCCTGCAAAGAATAGAGTCACCTAATTTATATGCGAAAGTGAGAGGGCTTGTTTTCCTAGTAAATGTCATGACATTACATTTTGATGCATTTAAGGGTAAGTTATTGCAAGAACACCAATTATCTATAGCTTCTAACGCGTTTGTAATTTTTGACAGTCACTTACGGTATGGTATCTATTTTATATAGCAACTTGAGGTCATCCGCATATATCAGATAGTTCACACGTAATTCAGACACAATATCATTCAGGAACATAACAAATAGAAGGGGCCCAAGCGTCGAACCCTGAGGGACTCCAGACACTTGTAGGAATTTATCAGAACAATAACCACGATACTGTACGAATTGATACCTATTTTGCAGGTAGGATTGAAACAAATGTAATAACTAATTAGAAAAGCCAGACAAATATAAGAGTACAAACACAAACATAACCCAACCCAACTTTCCAAACTTAACGTCTTATTAGTGATTTGACTACTGGATTTTTGATAATTAACTTTAACAAGCTGATAACTGTTATATTCTAATGGTGAATACCGAATTGATTTATAACAGCCTGTCAAGTACTCTAACAGACTAATAAAGCAATGATGAATACGGCTGCAAGAGGCGCAAATTCTAGATAGACTTTATCTATCTAATTGACTCCACCTTTGTAACAAAATGTTTCATTCAGAGCAAAGAAAATCATAAAGATATATCCAAATATGTATTCTCTTGGTATCGTTACTGAATAATTCAATTGGTAAACTGAAGCATTGTACTATACAAAATCCAGGCGCCGGAAAAAATATTGGAAATTCACAAAATTATTCACAGTAGTATATAACATACGCAAAGATTTTTAACTGGATCCCAGTTTTTTTTTTCAAACTGTTTGGCGCAGGCCAGTTTCTATTCGATGTGTAGAACTCGACTGTCAGGTTTTATAATCACTAATCCACGTCACTCGTATATTTTACTTTTTTTATGTAGTGTAGTATCCTGTTTAAAATAATGATAAAGTGAGGAAAATTGCGTTATTACCAAAAATTTTTACTAAGGCTGGCGTTTCTAGAAAGGATCGTATTTAAAGGTGCGCAAAAAAACACCCAGTAGGTGAATGTTTTTATTAACATAGTGGTAAACATAATGCTAAAATTGAATGATTTCCTTTAAGTTTTGAAGGGGAAATGAGCTAGAGAACATGAAAGAGCGTGAACTGTACCTTATCACTGTGTACCATACACCGTGAAAAATATCTTTTTAATATTTACATCAATCAATTCAAGTATTACAAGTTTTTTTAAAATAATTCTGCGGGGTGTAACAATGTTTATAATATAATACAATTTTCTCAATATGCAAATAACATGTAAAATTCAGTAATTTTTTTTTATATATTTGATAACTTGTCATCCTGGAAACTAATATGCCTCCTGGGGAAAACTTGTATAAATGAAGATTCTTCTAACACTCAGATTTTTTTAGACTGTCTCAAGAAACATCTACGAATTCGTTGAAAGTTTGCGTACAAAACTATGTTTGTTGGTGTTAGTAGACCACTGATTTCTTAACACCCCTGTCCAATTCAGAGCAACTAAAAACTTTGTTAAAGCGACTGTATTTAAAGATGTATGGTACTTGCTAGAGCAGATATCAGGCGTACGTCAGCAAGAGAAATGATCGTTTAGGATATCCTTTATATCATATGAACTAAACCAAGTAAAATGTGCCTGTATAGAAGGAGTCGTCCCTTCTATACAGCCATTAGCCTAGCGAGGGCTAAATATTGCAATAAATTATATTTCTGGATGTCTGGTTGAAAATTCTACTGGAAAAATTAACTATATGTAAGAAGTACAAAGAAGACTTGTTATGACCACATTTAGTACTTCTAGAATATACGTAAGACTCATTGCAAAACAACATATTTTTAAGTACCTAAGAACCAGAATGTAAATATTGAAACTTGTGAAGCACGTTAATACTACATAAACAATATTTAAATTTGTTAATTTCTTTCATGAAGCAATCTATAAAAATAGAATAATGATATTAGTCACAGACTAGCTTTTGCAACTGTCGACTTTCCCTTGTAAACATTTCTGGAATCAACAGTAAATTTCTTCTCGAAAGGGTAATTAAATTTCATCATTTGTACGCGCCGAAGCAAAAAAAAATCGTTAACTTTGTAGTACATATATACAGGGTGTCCCATAATGAGTGGGTCTTAGAGAAACAGAAGATAGTAGATTTCAAAACACGCTGTAGTAAACATGCAACTCGTTTAAGAGATGCAGGATGTTGAAAGTGAAAATTTATTTATCAAAATACGTAACTATTTAAAACGGTTGGGCTTATTAAAGCTAAACATGATAGTATTTAAGACGAGAAATTTGAATTATACAAGCTGAGTAAGAAAGAATGGGTCAGCACTAAGCTGGAGATACTAGACACCAAAATAATATGTTTGAGCTCATCATGTATTATGCGAATGTCGCTGATTTTAAGAAATACAGGGTGTTCAGGGTTTAAATTTTATTCTGAAATTTCTCAATAATTGAGAAAGTTATGATAACATAGCTGAATATTGGTAGTGTTGGGTTTTTTTATGGACGAAATACGAATTTGAAGCTTATTTTGACACTACTTCTAGAGGGCGCTAGTTTCACTGTATTATTTAGGTAAATCAATCAATTTTTTTTATCTGTTGATCAATTAGTGTATTTTACTAATGTCCATCAAAATTAGCCTGAGCAAAAACACAAATCATATCACGCATCTCACTGCTGAAAAAAATATTATGTCGTGGCATTTTTTGATCACTCGCTAATAATTTTGCACGAATAATAAATCACACGCACGCAAAATACGCTAATATTTATTGACATGAAAATTTGACACAAGCCTACTTAGAAAAGAAATAGCAATATCAGCGCCTGAAAGAAAATCACCACAAAATACATTGAAACTTTTAAATGCAAATAACTCAGAAACCGATAAAGTTAGGCGACCTAAACAAGAGTACATTTTATATGTAGAATTGAAAATTCTTTTAGATTTTTATAAGCTCAACAGATAAAATATGTTTTGATTTACTATGCGCGAAACAAGCGCCGTCTAGGAGCAACATCAAAATAAGCTTCAAATTCATAATTTTCATACCAAAAAACCCAACACTATCGATTTTCAGTCATACTATCCATATTTTCTCGTTTATTGAGAAATTTCGGAATAAAATTTAAACCTTGAACACTCTGTGTTTCTTAAACCAGCGACATTCGTGTATAAGGCATGAAGAGATCAAACATAATATTTTGGTGTCTAGTATCTCCATTCTTTCTGACTCACTCTATATAACTATTTTCAAATTTTCTAATTTCCATTAAGAGCGCCGTTTTTAACGAAATTTTCAATGAATTCATATTTGTTTTTAGAGGCAGTTTAAAAAAATCTAAGCAAGTTAGTAAAAATATCTCTTAACTGTGTAAATAAGTACGTGTATTTTCCAAGGTGTATAATAGGCTGATAAGTCATTTAGAATTTGGAATAAAAAAAGAAATATTTTTATGTTTTATCATTACATTTTCTAATACTTCATACGCCTGTTGCACACTAAGAAAATCTTATTATCATCATCACACCCTGCAGAATTTAAAAAAACACACTTGAACTAATATAAATTATTAAGTAGAACATGATAAAAGCAGTACAATGTATTGCAAGGCTTATGCAGCATGTTTTAATAAACACCATTATGATCGAATATTTTCAAAATATAAACATTCCAAAACATGCTAATTTCGACTACGTTGATTCGGTAGTATCATACGTAACACAGGCCAGTCGAATTATACGAGAAGCGTTATCTAGGTTAAGCAAATGGTTTACTCAAAGTGAAATTTAAAAGTAGGTATTGTTTCCTGTAGTAACCATCATCATTCTACAAACCTTGTAGTATTCCACCGGTGGCCATTGACCCCTGCCTCAAGTCTTTCGTTGATCACCTACTTCCTCCAACACTGAAGAAGTCTAACAGCAAATTACTGGATTTAGATAGTTGTTACTGCAATACTACGGGGTATATCAACTAATTTGCTGACATACCTAGTGAAGTTATAGCAACTTAACTTTCTGAGAAGACATTGAAAAAAGCTTCCTTTAATAATACTTTCCGTGTTCAGTGCCTTCTCAGTCGAGAAGATAGTAATGTGTTAAAATGTAGCAAAATGTAAAGTTATTTATTTCTATATATAACTTGAGTTGTTAATTACGAAAGTATAGCAACAAAATATTATTATTTCAGTACTAATAACTTGGTTTAATAGCTGCCTGTAATCATTATAAAAATAACGTATTTTATGAGAAACAAATAGCAACTGCATTCCCTTAATATTTAAATTGTAAAAACCAATAAAGGAAATGAGGAAAGCAAATTAAAGGAATTAATTATGTATTAAACTCACTTTTAATGGGTATGTAACTATGCATTAATATAATTTTGGTGGTGAATTACAATTTGTGATACTAAAGATACTATTCTATTTGAAAAAGCCATACATATTTTATTTGATTCTCTGGTTGGATTTAATTCGAAGGCAATTATTTAACCAACAGTATCCAGTTTTATTGTTATTGATTGATTGAACCCAATAGGTCAACCCGATTTAGTTTTTTAACTATAACAAGTGCAAATAAATAAACAATAATCCATCTTAAAAATTGAAACGCATTATATAGCCAAATTTCAGAATGGCAAAACAGTAAAAATTAAAATAATTTTTTATAAAAACAATCGAATAAATACATGAAACGCAAGATATTAAAATAAGATTGATATAAACATCTGGTGATATTTTGTATGTACAATCGTTTGCAATAATAATGGCACTATTTAAAATGAGCCCCCCCCAAAAAATATTCATAAACAACTTACACACATGTCAGGACCAACACGGTCCACCCAAGGCTTTAGCCCCCCCCCCCCCCCAGATCTGATGACCTAACTTCGTTTCAAATACCAGTGCCGTCACTCGTGAGTTTGTGGGTGAGAGGAGCGAATGGAATCATCAGTTTGTAGGCAACCTCCTCTGTTTAGGGATCTTGGTTAGGTTTTTGAGGTGCTTATGACAAATCACAAAAGATTCTTAGAAAAAAATCAGGATCAGTTAGTTACCTACTCGGCATACGCCGACATTGAGAGAATAAAAAAATAAAATAATGAAGCGTCAATTTTGATTTGCGTTGCTTGACGTTTGTATATTTTCTACAAAGGCAAATAACCACAAAATATTATAGTTTAGGTATATTTTGTGAACGTAACTGATCTCTCTGTTCTTATTCCTGCGTTCAAGAAATTTCTCTATAACTTCGATATTAATTTAATTACACACAACCAATAACAACCAATGATCTTCTCCATTATTTGTAGAGCCTCAGATATAATAAGGAAAAAATTGGAATATTAAGGAAAAGGCATGGAAAAGTATTTTGAGCCGGATACTTTTAAAATCATCTTTTTACTATGGAATTCATTACTAATTATATGTATATAAGTATACATTTTTTTCAAATATTTAAAAGTATAAAAAAATGTAACCCTCTAGTAATTAAATTGTAAAGTGACATGAAGCGTGACAGAGTAATATATGTAATAAAAAACAATTATTTTTCTAATTTTTTTGTTTCCTAATTATATGTATATATTTAAAATCACTTCCTCAATTAAATGTATTTAGAGAATGTTCAGCTTGTATGTAAAATATTGCTTAGAAGGCAAAAATTGCCATACCTAACGAAAACAAATTCATTATTTAAATCAGCAGTTAGTAGCCATATTGCAAAATAATTAAGCAATATCAGTTTAATAGGTATCACTATTCTGTCGTTTGGATATAAAAGTACCTGCCTCGCTAGATGTTTCCGATAAAATATTCAAAAGTATACAAACACATTTTATATATTTACTTCTAAATAAATACAAATGTGATATTACTCTGGTTCTTACTCACGGTGTTACTGTTGTGATTTTAGAGTACCTTCAATTATTTAATAAATAAATAGCAAGTAGCATGGATTCCAATGAATGCTCGTATAGACAGTTCTACTTTCTATTTACTAAAATTGCTCTCGTAAATTTGCACATATTTGTTTAAATTTTCGTATTTAATAATTTCACAATAACAATAATAGCATTCAGCAATAGTTACAGTAAGAAAAAGAAAATTTGATGTTAAAGACATTTTCAAACGTAACTAAGTATATACTTATACAATATTCAGGGTTAGAGTGGAAAAGATTTTTATTTTTCATTTTACGAGAAACAGGCATTCTTGTTTAAATTTTTGCTTGTCTATAAAATGCGGTTGACAATGATAACTTTCATTTTGCATGTAACAGGGTGATAAGATACAGAATAAATTGGCTTTTGCTCATCATTCGAATATGATTGGCATGGACAATTTAATTTTTATTTAATGGCGTTATTTTAATGTGTATGAGCAACGGAAATTGTTAAAACTTCATAATAAATTTCATTTGTTTCTTAGTTTGTACTTATACTTTATTTTTAAACTAACGCTTAAACATTAGCTTGTTATTGGTTAATTTGTCGCCAAGTTTACACAGCTTCACATAAATTCATGTTTATTGTCAATGTCAATACTGTCAGCTACTAACATTTAAAATGTCAGTTATATTTGGCTAAGATTAACGTTGCCACTTCGTTGATTATTTTGTGTTTATGCTCCTTCCTCATTAATCCTACAGCAAATGAAATAGTTCTTTCCATAACTTAGCAATAATTGTATTGCTTTTTGTGTATGTTCTCTATTTTTTTTTTAATTTACCGCCAAAATGTTCTAGTTATATTTTCTAGTTACTTTTCCCTGTGTATATTTGACTTCTTCATTTACTCCTCTCAGTTTAAAAATAGAGTATACCTAGTAATTCACACACTTAAGGAAAATATAAACATACTAATATCTATTGTTTGTTCAACACTGAATCAGTACTTCTTAAAAACCTTTAAATTTGTTTCTGACAAGTCAATATTAAAATATGGACATTTAGAAATTTTGTAAGGAAATCTTCAATAATTTGACGGCAACAAGTTTCTGCTTTGCCAAAACATTATAAGCATATTAAGAATAACTGTCACTATTACCTACTCAAAAGCCCTGTCGCTTTTCATTATGACGGTTGTTGTCAAAATTAGTCTGTTTCTATCAATGTAGGCCGATTTATACACAAATTGAAATTATAACATATATTTCAATTCTAAACAACTTTCCTTAATAACATATTTATGTATTGTTGAAACCAAAGGCAGTTTATTCTTGAACGATCTTTATATTTACCCAGTTGTTGATCACCGTGTACATGCAAGATGAAAGTTTTCTATGCCAACCGCATTTTAAAAACAAGCAAACAATTTAATCAAGAATGTGTTTTTCGTAAAGTGAAATAAAAATGTTTTACTGTCCGTTTCTATCAAAGTAGGCCGATTCATGCACAAATTGAAACTATGATATAAATTTCAATTCTAAGCAATTATCCTTAAGTTTTAACTTATTTTTATATTGTTAATAACAAAGGCAGTTTAATAAAATTGTTGCACTTTAACCGTGGACCGAGGAGTAAACCACTACTTGAAATTTGTACAATGAAATACCATTTTTTTAAAATATTACCCAAAAAAATACCTCATCAAATAAGCAAATACCTCAAAAATACCCAAAAACTACGAATTACCCTCAAGTGTCCAAAGAAGACCTATGACTATTACCCAATAATATCCTTAAGTACCTAAAAATCCCGTTAAGTACCCAGAAATACCAAATAGTATCCAAAAATACCCTTAAATACCCAGATATCTAAGAAACGAAAAATACATTAAATGACCCATGATTTTACTTAATATACCTTTAATTTTCCAAAACTGTCTTTCATTTCCTTAGAAATTATTCCATTTACAGATCTACGTAAATAATATAGATTTTTTAAGGGCTAGATCTGAATACATCATCTGGAAAGAACATTTGGGATTACATAAAATGTATCATAAACCCATTGAAGCATCCAAGAAGGGTGCCAATACCTACACCATGCCCCCCTTCAAGCTAACTAAAAACAATCTTCTTCCTCGCCTATAAAATCATAATATTCGGTCTATACGGGGTGTCCCTAAAATTATTGTCCGGATCCCAAATACTCATCGGGTACCATTGGCGTCTCCAGTACAAAGTACAACCAAAATCTTTCATTAGCAAGTGTAAATGCATGAGTATCGAGGGAGAATTTAATTTTAGCCCTAGATTGCTTTCCGTCATGTATGATTAGAATTAGATAATTGGCAGTTGTTTACATAAAAAGACTCCTTTTTATTAAATAGAATATGAATATGATAGGAAAACCTAATTTAGCAATATTTTAATTTTTAGTATAGACTTTCATTCTCTTTTTATTACATATTTTTGATCAATAGAATATGTCGGAGAAGTTAGACCAAAGTTATCGTTAACACGTCGTATCGAATAATATGTAATATATTGATTTAAAGATAAAGTTTAAGAAATTATATCATACTAAAATTTGTTAACAGGAGAGAGGAATGTGCTACTATGTGAGTGGATATATTCTGCGTAAACGCCTTATAAAACATTCATATGATACTTGTTTATATGGTCCTGTACTGTACAATCTATTGCAATAATAAAGGCGCTGTTTAGTTGAATTTGGCTATTTATTTCGAACTGCTGACATATTCGTAATGAAATCTACTTTCAATTTTAAACATTAGTTGTTTCACTCACCCACAGAGTAGTCAAAAAACTGATTTGAGGAAGTGTAATTATTTTTGCAATTGAATGTATCTAATTCAAATCACCCTATATTATTTTTTAAACTAAAGACTTACCAAGACAATAAAAGGCCACATAGTGGTTTAACAGTCCCACTAAAAAAATTTACAGAAAATATGTTTGTATCTATTTTTAATAATTTTTATAATTCGCCATTGCGTCGGTCAGTTGTTTACTTATATTTAAACTGTGCAATCGTAATGTCATGTGCGATCGCCATTGTATTTAAAAATTGACGGGTAAATACTAGTTTTCTTTTAAAATACCCATTAATTATCTTCGTAATACCCATTAAATACCCAGTAAATACCCATTATTACCTTGATAGTACCCAAAAATACACAAAGTACCTAAAAATACCGAAAAAATACCTATGAATACACATAAATACCCAAAAAATTCAAAAAATACCTTTAATTACCTACAGCTTGTACAGTAAAATACCTCAGTGGTTTAGCCCTCGCCGTGAACATACTGTATATTGAATAATAAATTCACAATTTTTTGTCAAAAAATTGAACGATTTCACAATTTACTGACTGCTTTACACGTTTCAATATTTACAACAATTTATCGGGCAATTTCATTGCTAGTCGAACCCACCATCTCCTAATTAGTACTTATTTTTTATTAGTTTCAACTTACATAATTAAAAACAATGCATAGCATAATTGATTTCAACATAATAATTATTATTTTTTCTTTGGAAGAGAATTAAACTTTATCATTTTAACAATCTTCGGAAAGATTTGGTTATAAATTCATCAACACAATTAGGTTAGTACTTAGTTATTTAAACACAAATACAGATTTTATCTAGATATCCGTAAAATTTACCAAGTTATAACATGGTGAAACTGTCTAATTTTGTTATATATAATTATAAAAAAATTAAATCAATGATAATATTGTCAATAGGTATTTCAATAAATGAGATACAAAAGTTTAACAAAGAATTTTGAAAGAGGGTGAAACCGTGTGTTTTGCAATATTTATTAAAAAATTAAATTATTATTATACTTGTCGAGTTTTTAATTTTTTAAAAGTTATGACATCTATATATATAAAACAAAGTCGTGTTAGTTACACTGTTTATAACTCAAGAACGGCTGGACCAATTTTTATGATTTTTGTGTTTTTGGATTTGTCTTCGTCAGGAATAGGATAATAAGTATTAAAATATGATATTAATCAATAATAAAAAAATAAGAATAAAAGAGGGAAACCATCAGTGATAATTTAAATACATAAAACAAAGTCGGGTTAGTTACACCATTTATAACTCAAAAACAGCTGAATCGATTTTAATAATCTCTGATTTGTTGCATTCGACTCCGCCCCGAATAGCAGAATAACTATTAAGATATCGGAAAATTTCAGGGAAAAAAATTATACAGAAAATTATTTTTTAAATAAAATAAGTTTGAAACTCCACCATCTTCCGCAATTGACAGCTCACGTCACGTTATAGGTTATTTGTAATAATTGCCTCCAATGTGTTTTTATTTATTATGATTTGCAGTTTGAAAGGGAGGTAATTGAAATGAAATATTTTTTTTACTCACAAAGTATTAATTTTTTGGAAACATTGAAAGAGCAAGAAAAGTTTTTAAATTCATAGGTCCACAAAACCGTAATTTTAATTTTGATCCATAGCCATCTAGAAATAAGTTCTGACCAAAACATCAGGAAGGGTTGTTTGTTTCAACCACTTCGAAGAGAAGGGTGCAAATAAAAATGTATTGCTAAAACTTAGTTCCATCAGTAGAACACACGTAAAAATATTTAAAATTTTAGATTAAGCCGTTTTTGAAAAAAAAAATGAAAACCGAATTTTAGGTTCACCCCACCAACGCGAATATCTCTGCAGGGAGGGCTCAAATCGAAAAAAATATATAGAAAAAACCATAGAATACAATTCAATATTTACGTGGAATTACGGGATATCCTGTATATTATCCTAATAAAGTATTGAACGTCATAAATTTTTTGTATTCATTTTATTGCGTTAATAAAATCCTAAATTGAGTTTAGCTAAAAGTTAACACGACATTCATTAACTATTAGGCGGTACGAAGTTCGCCGGGTAAGCTAGTATTCTATAAAATTAAAAATTAACCTACTCCAGTCTTAACTGTTTCACATTTTCTGAACACCCTGAACACTAAAATATATCTACGGTAATTCGTTCGATTTTACAATCAAAAATTTGATTGTAGTACATACATACCGTGATAGTTATCTCTCCTAAAAATGTGAAAGCAAAAGCAAAAGGACATGTTCACACGTTCTGATTGTAATATATATTTTCTGTTGCCTTAGTCAACTAAATTTGTAGACTGTTGACAAATGTAAATGTAGGTAGCTAAGTTATAAAGATAAGAGAAGTTGCTTAACTTCTGACACGTTACAATCATGGTAGTGACTTTATATGCTTATTTTGTTTTGTTTTTTAATGTTTATGTATGTAAAATATAATTATTGAACTTGAACATTTGTTGATAAATTAAACAAAAGAGTATATCTATAACTACCTAAGAACTTTGACTTTGATGAAGTGGAAGAAGTGGCAACAGAGTGAGATTAGAACTAGTTTCATAATGAAATTAATACTATTTTAAAATTAAAGTTAAGTAAAAAACTTATATTGGCACTTTAAAGTTTCTCTAAATATAAATCAGTTGTACGTTTTCAATTTCAATATGAATTGGCCCTTATGATGCATTTACATTTTATTTGGCACATGTTGTTTTTATAATCTGTCGGTAATATAACATTCGCAGTAAAATAATTTTTGGAGCAGACCCCATATCAGTGGAGAATATTTGTGCCATAATAGCACTTAAAGCACAAAGAGAATTTACCTACATCTTATTCCAAAATGTACCTATTTCAAAATACACCCAAATGGATGTACCCAACTCATTATAAAACAGCTGAATTAATTACATGAATCGACATCAGCCATAATCAATCAGTCAGTGTGTGTTGGTAAAAGATTTTCATATTTGGATATATTTTATTAAAATAGATGTGTACGTAAAAGTTTTATTACATATATTACAAGTATTGCGATAATCTTCCAGTCGCATTCATATACTCAAGTGCCATTAAAAGCGGATGGAATTCATCCAGCTGAATAGGTTGACAGAACAATTTTCTAGATTAAGAATTCGTTGGCCTACTTCCATTTTCAGTAAAAGTTAATGTAAAGATAAGTAATTTTGATCCAGAAGATGTACAATTGCATCAACTGGTTGCTGGAATGTTCTAGCTAGCTATAGGTATATTTTATGCTGCACAGTGACATTATTTCAATACCGTTAGATATTTTTTGGAATACTTTCTCGAATCGTTTAAAATCATTGTTCAAATTTTATGTATGGGATCATCCATCACTATCACGATTTTATTCCTTTCGAATTTCGAATAACTTAACTGTATCTATCCACAAGATATATTCAACTTTTTATTGCGATCGACACCCTTTTGAAATGCAACCGGTATCAATATTCTTTGACTTCAGGGATAACTTTTAGTCATCACTTCTTACTCACCTGATCCCGGAGTCAGCCTAGTGTCGGCGAAGACAATCGAAATAGTCCAGTAACATAGTCCTACTATGGATATGAGATGAAATATGCTGGGGTTTCCCCCAAGCCACTGCATTTTACACAAAGCACCACACATGCGACAATCAAAATAAAACGAAACACTAAACCATATCAGATTAACAAGCTAAATTGCCAAAAGGTCTGTACATAATTTCACACAACGAATAGCCACTATTCGACAGCGGATGTTGAAGAGTATTTAGTTGGTACGTATTATTTATATTAAGCGATATTCCGGAACAGCAACCACCTGCTCAGCGTGCGCTCGCGGACTACAGTCGACGTCAAGAGTACAAGCACAAGCAAGCACTCAAACCACTTAGTGAATTTCTGCGGCGCTTGCTCCGTGTTTGGTACAGGTAATTTCTGGAGCTTTGAACACAATGTTAACTTTTTACACCTTGAACCACAACAACCAGAAACTGATGCGTTTCATTCCTTCTATGTTTGATGTAATAATAATATCTTAGCAAAGAATGCATCCTTGGCATTTTACAAGATATGTTTTAATAGATATGTGTTACAGGACATATTTTAATGCATAAACTCATGCAATATCTTTATTGTGTTTGAAAACTAAACCAAGCAATAAAGTGCGCGACATTTATGTGAGAGAACAAGGGATAACAAATTATTTAATACGTTTTTCATGGTGTTATGGTGTGTTAAAAGTAAACGGCAGCGAAGTAGTTTGCACTTTCTTAGTAATAGAACTGATACAAAAACAGTCTTACTTTCATTATGCAAAATATTTGGCCAGCCTTCTAACGGTATTCTTTCTTTGTCTTGAAAATAGCTATAGCATAACTTTTTATGGATCATTTGAATTATTTTTTCAGTTCATGAACATCGTGTATAGATATTTTTGTACCTACATTAATTCATGTTTTTTATTATTTACTAATACCAGTTACCAACTATCTAATTCACTTTTTCATCATCTAAGGAGATACTAAAAATTCATTAATACTGTATAATACTTTTTCTGGAAATAGGCACATAATTGTTAATTTAGATATAAAAACACCTAGTACCTACTAGATAAACATTTACTAAAACTTTTCTTATATAAAAAAGCCGATAACCTCGTGGATAATCATTTCATATTTTAGTGGTCT
Organism: Monochamus saltuarius; assembly: GCA_025584915.1. Taxonomy (NCBI): domain Eukaryota; kingdom Metazoa; phylum Arthropoda; class Insecta; order Coleoptera; family Cerambycidae; genus Monochamus; species Monochamus saltuarius. The sequence continues at coordinate 45,057,405 of CM046721.1, read as the reverse complement.
CGAATTTAAGTGCTGGTAACCTAAAGCCCACATTGCTTGCTGCAATATTAAACTTGTTTTAATTCCGACTTTGGATATTTCTAGAAACGTCCTAAATAAGTACCTATCAGCGGTATTCTCAATGCACTTATATGTGTTTAATTGTTCTTGTTAATAAAATATTCAAATATGTTTAATCATCTTGAACTCTTCACTACTGGAAACAAAACTAGCTTATTATTGAACAACTGCACTGGGATTATCTGCTTATTAAGTAGAGGGGAATTATGGGCATTTCCAATATACTACCAGTTTCTCTATATTTTTATTCGACCACTAATAATCCAACTTGATAATGCTTTATATTATACAATATCTTCACGGATAGTTAGAAACATTTTTTAAAAATCATAATTTTTTCTATGAAATGAAAAATAAATCAGATCTCTCTTTTTCACTGCAACTGAAATAATCTAAACATTTTTCAATTGAACCTTTAACCCTCCGTTAGGCGCGTGGGTATTCATTACATGGATAGTCGCGTTGTACCTCACAGATACATTAAAACAATTTAATGTTTTTAGTGAAAATATACATTCTGAGGGTTGTAAAATCATTAAAATATTGTTTATCGTTTACAGTAAAACACGTATTTAGTATAAATTATAACAACTTAAAAAAAATACACTGAAGTGACTAATGGTATATGTATATAAATCTAATACAAATTTCTGACTTGAGCTGGAACTTTTTATAGCAATTGAAAAATAAAATTTCAAATTTATTTTTTTATTTACACAACATAAACAAACCTTTAAATTATACAAATTATTCAGAAGAAGAATCATATTCCTCTACCTCTGGATTCAGACACTTGTCGCATATTGTTCTTGCGTGTAATTTTAAACATAAATGCACATCGCACTTTTGACATTTATATCTCGAAAGTGAATTCGTTTTTTCTAGGTAGCATGGCTGACATCTTTTTCTTTTTGTGGCTCCTGATATGGCAGCTACCTCTGAAGTTTCGTTTTCATCGTGTAGTGTTTCAGGCTGCTTGTATTTCTGCAACATACTTGTATCTTGGCAAATTTGTCATTTGAGCTCTTTTATGTAGCTGTTGATTCAATAATGTTAGACCTAATTTTTTTAGATAATCTCGCCGTCTACAAAATTTGTTTTTATTGCCCAAAAAAATCAATACTACGAGGTAACTGCCGCCGATCGACTGTAACAAGAATGGGCGCATAGTATCTAGCAGGTACATATCCCAAGGCATGCCCAGTTTTACCTAATTAATAAAATTTCCATTAAAGGTCTGGGTTTTATAATACTATAACACTGTTTAAAATATGTAAAATACCTGAGGATTATTGCCAATTATAGAACTCTAGAATTAGTAGTTTTTGAAAAATTCTCATAAATATTAACAATGTATCTGTCAGATACATACGCGACTAACGGAGGGTTAAAATGAAACTCTTATACCATTAAAGTTACCGCAGTAAGGAAATAAAGTCGTTTAGATGGGGCATCGACTTCAGCCAGGACATTACAAAGATATAAACATGACACACGCTTCTAAAAGGAACGCACTATGTGATGTTTTAACCTTAATTCGCTTGTCACAGATATATCTGTATATCATCATTTTTAATCACTTAAATTAGGTGCTATCGATGTCTATACCAGTCTATACAAGGTGTTGAAAAATTGTTACCAAAGCGCGCGAGCAAATGTAATGTATGTATCCCAAAACTGATGGATGTGTCAAGTCTAGGCGTGGCATGAAGGGATCTGAGTAGGGACGTACAATGGTCGTCAGCTTAAAGTCACCAGTTCCATGGTCCATTCTTTTCTAATGCCATTTATTATACACGGTGCTAGAAAGGGACAAAACATGAAAGTGGTGACTTTAAGCTGACGACCATTGTACGATACGATTTTAGTATCGATAACTTTGTCTTCGATACCAAGTGTTGATACATTTCGTCGGGTACCGTTACCATACGATGCGGTTTGAATTTTTAGGAGAAGTAAATGGAAAACTGCGAAATTTCCCAATTTTTTTGGTTGTCAAAGTTTGCCTGGATCGAAAAGGTATCGATATTTTCCGAAACAAATTTTTTACTGTATCGATACCTCTGCTTACGATCCGAATCGATCCCAATTATTGACACTTTTAAGCGAATCACCCATTCCTAGATCTGAGTGAACTTGATTTATTACGTTAGCGGTAGGCCTCCAATAGGCGGGTCGGGATGGACGCGACGCTCCATTAAATAACATGGGAACCTTCATGAGGAAACATTGTAGGTCTATGCTGGTCCGTGTAGGCATAATATGCGCGATCACTTTTCCAATATGGACTAGCAACTTTTAGTGAAGATTCTGGTGTCGCAAGCAGTTTGAAGTTTTTAAGTAGTAGTTTAGTATGCAAAAAAATGCGTAGTTAGAAGGAAAACGAGAGACGTAGAGAAAGCATTATGAAGCATTTCATTATATATTACCTAAACTGAGGAGAGGAACGAACATTCTTTCAATACTCGAATGACACAAAATAAATAATTGTTAGAGCTCTTGAATATTATTCATCCTCACCTACAGCACCAAGACACAAGATTTCACAAAGCAGTGTTATTTGAAGAAAGAAGCAGTTTATTTAAAACGATCGATACTTGATTGAGTCTGATGACATAATATATAAAAATGGCTGTCTGACACCATGAGATTATGCAGCATTTTATCAATACCAATCAGAGAAATTCATATCTTTAGAAGGTTAAAAGTAAAGAATATACGGATAAAAATAAGAACGAATAGCCGTACTGTCTACTAGTGGATCATGCGAAGCAGATATACGCAGCAGATGCACGGATAATATAAAGAAAAAAATAATAATTCAATGAAAATTAAGGTTTTCAAAACTTCCACCAGTAGCTAGAAACCTTAACGTAGTTGACATTTTGATCTCTTTATTCATTTTTTTCCTATGCACTACAACTGCAACAGCAGTGGTATTTAAACAGAAATGGGTTCCGTTCCATTTCTCGATTTTCTTTTCCAATTTGGTACATCATGGCAAGCATCCCTTAGATTTTTTTACTGTTTAAGAAAGGTATTTTAAGCTAATATGTATCAAATCTCCTACAATTCCTATCAATGAAGTCATATGTATGTTCTCTGATACCAAACATCTAGGTATGCTAATGAACATCCACAGACAAAACTCTATTCAATAATTTATCTAAAGAATTTAATCTATTTACTAACCTCTGGAGTGGGAACTCGAAATTCAACCTAGATGTTTGGTATCAGAGAACATACATATGACTTCATTGATAGGAATTGTAGGAGATTTGATACATATTAGCTTAAAATACCTTTCTTAAACAGTAAAAAAATGTTACAAAAGCTAATAATGAGGAATATATGGATAGATATTGTAGGTGTAATTCAAGGCAGGTTGGGGCTTTTGTCCACTGAGTAGTTAGTTTCACACAATATTGTTAATACCTGAAAATATATGAAAATACATCCCTTAGATGCTTACCATTGCCTCTCTCCATCGATTCCTCAGTCTCCCTTTTTTCTTCTTATAGTTAAGTTTACTCCCTAAAATGTTTTCAACTGTCACTGTACTCTTCTGAATTTCATAACTTCATATATTTTTGGTGCCTGGTACATTCCATATATGTCCTCATTATTTCTCCTTACATAGCCTTCCTCCGTTTTATTTCCCTCTAGAATTCTTCTTAAGATCTTCCTTTCCCACCTTAACAGAGATTTTCTTAACTGCTTATTAAAAATTCAGATTTCACTGTCATATAGAGCTGTCGACCTCAAAATTGTATTGTACATTATAAATTTTACTCCTCTTTACTCTAATAACCATTTGTTTGATGTCATTAAGTGGTTGACTGCTATTGAACTTCTGTTTGCTTTTATTATTCTCCTATAAATTTCTTAGTCCTTAAGACGAGAAGATTAGAGAACATGAAATAATATATGCATCTCAGCACCACAGTATCAGTCAGTCTGTTTTGAAAAAAACAAACACATTAAATCGACAACGTCTTGCAGATAATTTAACAGACAAAAATGAAAAACAAAACTTATATGGAGGTAGGATCACAAACTTATTTTTTTAAATAATTCTTTCAAATCCACCCCTAATTTTTTGGTGTAACTTCTTTATTGTACTTTGCAACTTTTCTATTTCTTCAATATTTTTTGTAATTTTAACTACCTACTCGAATAGCATTCATTAGAATGTAACATGAAGCATTCGTTACTTTGTTTGTGGTTTGGTGACTAATTTAAATAACACTATAACAATAGTGTTACCTAAAATGCATACTCGTATATCATACAATTCTATTTACCAATCAGACATCGTCTGTTTTATTGAACATTTACTTATTTTTGTCATTTCATAACATAATTTATTAAACAGTTACATGTAACCACACAATATTTTGTACTTGAAAAAAAATAGATTTCCGATTAACTTTTTTAGTACCGCAAAGAAAGATCCGTCTCGAATAGTAAACAGCAGAAAGTACTTATATAAACGCCAGTAAATTTAGTATTTAATGGATAAATTATATAAAACTGCTTTTACAGGAAATTAAGTCTCTTCTTTCTTCTCGAAACAGTCTTGGTTTCTTGGAAAGTGTTCAAGGTCGATTAGTCTATATAAAACTTGCGCATATATTTTATAATCAATATATTCCCATAAATAAATAACTTTTATTTACGCTACACGATTTTATGTTATAACTAGCCGATAGTAATTAATAGAATAATTAAATCCTAATTTGTTGCATTTATTGTGTAGAGAGACATGGAAAGATATTCATTCAAATAGAGTTACGTAGTTCAATAATATAATATCTCTATACATCGTTCTAATCGCAAGAATTAGTCCAAAATTCAGATAATTGTGGGTATGAAAAGAAGATATATTATTAATGGAGCAAACTTATGATGATATTCCTTAACCATGCAGGAATGAGAGAAACTTTGAAAACCTCATTACATTAATTAGAGGGATGATGAGATATCGATTGGAATCAATCTCTCACAATTACCCAGACGACAAGGATCAAAGACTAAAAAACTAACGCTTTAAATCGCAAACCATCAAATATATTTGTTATCAAGCATGTAAGTGGTAAATATCTTAGTATCACTTGAAAACTTTTACTTCATTTCTTTTTATTTAAGCAGACACTGTTGCAAAACTGTCATATCTTCTAAAGATAAACGAAATTTGCAAACAATAAATAAAAATAAAATTATAAGTAAAAGGACATAGTAATAATAATAATAATAATAATAATAATAATAATAATAATAATAATAATAATAATAATAATAATAATAATAATAATAATAATAATAATAATAATATAATAATAGTAATATCTTTACCCCTCATTCTAATCACGAGGATTAGCCCAGAAGTCGAAGACTTGTGCGGGAGAGGGCATATTATTATTAAGCAGGCCGCATTTGCGCCCAAGAACGACTTACGTTGGTAGGCCCTAACCACCATTCAGTCCAGGAATGAGGGAAACCAAAAAAACCTCATTAATTAGGGGGGTAGTCAAATGTCAACCGGTATCAATTTCTCACAATGACCCAAGCCAACATTCTTCCACCCTACCATACCCGCAGAGAGAGTGCCAATCTCTCCACGAATATAGCTTATATACGGTCTACCGGCTGCGGGGGTCGAACCCACAGCGATCCAATCACCTCGATTCAAGTACTGACGCCTTAAACCGCGCGACCACTGATCGACCAAGTACAGTACAGTACAGTATAGTACAACTATAATTTCAGCAAATAATGCAATATCATTTCCGTGTAGTTCTCCTGCAGGAATTTAGTCAATGGAAAATAATAATTAGTAAGGTTTCGTAAAATATCATAAATATTTTCAATAGTTTATTCTTGATTTGATATTGTAATTATACTTTTGATGGGAAAAAATAAGTTTCATAGAACCTAAGGTCTTGCTTGACCCTTTTATTTAATTCATTACAAATAAAATAATTTATAAACCAAAAGAAACTCAAAAGTAAATAATCAATTTATCTAATAACTTTCAGAATACAGTTTGAAGAAATACGTTTAAAAAATAAAGAATATTAAGTAAATAAAATAAATTTTCTTCTAACTAATCATTTAATCGTTCTCAAAAAAATGACTAAATCATAATTTTTATGAAATTTTTTTCATAAAATAAGAATTTTTAATTGTATGTATCCTTCAAAAAATAAAGAAATGTCTGTGAAAGAAAGTATTAAATAAGTATGATCATTTGTCAAAATTACTTCCTTTTTCTATTAGATACCTTTTGCTTCAAGGTTTCATAGATCTTAAATTAGAACTAATAGTATTTTTCAAAATGAAACTACACATAGAAATATCCGTCTAAATTAACAACTCGCGAATGTTTAGCGTTCTAAATAAAATGGAAATTCAATTTTACCTATAATAGGTCAATTATTTGTTAAATTTTAAGTCTGAATCCCAAAAATCAGTTGATTTAGATTTTTGCTTTCCTTGGTTTTCCGGGTTGTTGTGCCGTGACTTAGGTAACTGGTTGCTGCCAGTAACAGAATTTAAATGCACATCTCTAGCCGCAGCTAGAATTCTTTGACCTACCTGGTTGTTCTTTTGCATTGATGTCGGTTCTTCTTGTTGGTATTACGGCTGCTACGGTCGAATCATTATATTTAATTGGATATTTTTGCCACACAAAAAAAACTCTCGCGTCAAAAGAATCAGTGAATTGATTATAGAATATATGTAGTTATGCTTAAGGTCGCCGTATTTCTCGCCACAAAATGATCAAAGTATCCCTAGGTACTGAAATCTTGAACAACAATAAAATGTTTGATGTTTGTTTATTATTTTTTACTATCTAAATTTTTCTTAAATAAATTAACTTTTAAAAAGCTGTTACGAGATCCGTCTTTGTTACTACTCTAACGCCATATTTTAAAATTATTTTCACTTATCTATAAATAACAAACTATTTTATATATGGTACTGGTTATAACAATATTACATCTACAGTTATATTTACCAAAAAATGCCTGTGTTTTCATAGATTTCGGTACCTAACACTTGGTTGATTAGACCATTTTTTGTTGTTATATGTTGTTGTTTCTTCCATATCCTCGAAAATATCCAGGTGGTTAAGACCAAATTCTCGTTTGTTAAGCTCTATTTGAAATTTAAAAAATCACTGAAATCAATTAAAATACATAGAAACTGATCTTCTCTGCTATATTTTCTATTTTTTAACCACATTGGACAGAACTATCATTACATAAAATTCATAGTTAACAGGACAACTTATTTTACCATAAGTGTCCGGACTAGAAAATTACTCAAGCTACAATAAGTAAAGTATCCAAATAGTTTGAAAATATCGGTAACATGAAAGAATTACCTGAATCTGGAAAGGGAGCAACAGTAAGCAAAAATGACAGTCCAAATGTGATGCTTGCCGTTATTCACCTCCTCATTGATTAGATATATCTCATTCAACTTCAACTTATCGAAATTTTCAGTTTATAAAACTCTAAAGTATCAAATGCAAATCCTTACAAAGTCAACGTCTTACAAGAATTATGGACAGAAGATCATTATAGTTCTGCGAGTAAATTAGAAATTTATTTGAAAGACAACTCAGTTTAAAAATATCACATAATTTTTACTGACTAAGTAACTTAAACGGAATCTTGAACAGATAAAATACTAGGTAGTAAATCGCATACTGAGACATTAGAGCAATTTGACAGTCGACATTGATTTGGATTTTTTTTGCGCTTTGAACTCATTCTAGCCCTGGAATTAATTTTTCTTAACTCTAATGTACCTGCTGGTGATGACCAGGTCCAACAAGACGGTACCCTCCACATTTTCACCTCGATATAAGAAACTAGATACATTAAGGAAGTTTTTCCAAGCCGATGACGGAGAGGGTCGGTTGAATGGCCACCACGCTACCCTGACTAAACCCTTCTAAATTTTTGTAGGATTATCTCAAAAACAAAGTAAGCGCAGAGAACAAGTTCGAAACAGAAAAAATCAGATGTTATTCAAAATGTAATTGATGAATTTGAACATAGAATTGCATATTATGCAATAGTTAATGGGGACCACTTTGCACATTTGCTGTAATAAAATAAAAAGCAGTACATAAATTACTGTTTTCATTTTTTTTCTTCTATATCTTAACGAATATGACAAAAGGTAGGCTATCTATTTATACTATGAAGTAAATGTTGGGCGTCATTTAAAAAAGTGTTGGTAATGTTATAGCTATGTCAAATGTGGTTCCAAAAATAGAAAATATTGCAGAAAAGTCACAATTTCTATGTTATAATTGACTTGATGTCAGCGATATTTTTTAATCTCACTTATATGAACCCAACCAGGGGCTCTGTTCTCGAATATCCCCCGAGCAATACATACGCGAGTTAGATACTTTTATCCTTCTTCTTACAACGGTAATTAAGAGAGACAGAACCATGTAATTCCCAGTCAAATTTATTCCACGGCATTCGAGAATCGAGGCCCAGAAATATTTCACACTAAGAAAGTACCTAGATACCTAATTGTTTACTATAATACATTACACTTTGAAAATCTCTGTTTTTGTTTGCAAAACTTACATAGAAATGACTGAAAATCAGTTTGTAAGTTGTTTCTGTTGTTCAAAGAAATGTATATATATACAATTTGTTGTTATTTTATTGCTTACCTCGTCATTGAGAATATCCAACAGCTATGAAAAACTTAAAAAATACTTTGAAACACATTTATCATCGCATAGCTAAAAGAATCCGCCTTTGTTTTAGGTTAGGAAAAAATTAAGTGGATATTATTTTATAGAGTTCAACGTCCAACGTTCGCAATTCTATCGATCTTTGAGATACGAGAAACAAAATACGTAATTGTAAACAATGGTATCTAAGAATAACGCAAATAAATATCTTCAGGCAATCTAAGTCAACCCAATTCGCAGAGCGCATTATAAAATCATCTAGCATCGATCTCTCCGTACTCGATGGTAGTAACTTGGCAGTAATACTCTTCCATAACATTAGTGGTATTCCGACTCCGGTGTGCCGTAATGTCCTTCGCGAGTCTTTCAAGTCGGTGTCGGTGCCATGCCGTACCAGCTACACTCCTCGGTCAATTCCCCACTCCGCGGTCGCACTCTGTAAATCAGTACGTAATACACCTGTTTTAATGATTATTAGGCAGGATTCGACTTCTTCGGAATACTCAGTTTTGATATAAATTATTTCATCGTTCCTGCCACAACAAAAAGTATGGGCACAGTATCTTCTGGAGGTTCACGAAAATGCCGTTGGTATATTATTTGAAAAACTTATTAAGTTCGTCGTATTTTTCGCCGTAAAATGATCAAATTTGTGGTGTTTTAGGTACAGAAATCGCTACAAAAAAACCCGTAGAGCAAAAGTAATATCAAAAATAAAGTTCTTGATGTTTTATTTATCCACTTTTACTATTTAAATTCTCCTCAAATAAAATAAGCTTTTAAAAAGCGTTTGTAAGACACATTATTTTGCTATTCTAACCCCACATATTAACAATTATTTTCACATATAAACAAAAGTGAACTTAGGATGCGTAACTAGGTATGTAAGTTTATGTTATAACAATATTAACATTTAATTTAAAATACGTATTTTGAAATATTTCTATACCTACAAATTTGTTGATTATACCGCTTTCTGTCGTTATAGGTATATTCATTTTACTTCGGTAGGTAACTTTGAATATTCGCAGGTGACATGAGATAACATTTCTGTTATTTACGGAATAATACAGAGCTTAGCAAATAACAGGAATGTTATCTCATGCCTCCTGCGAATATTCAAAGGTACCAAAGTAAAACTAATATATAACGATAGAAAGCGGTTTAACCAACAAAAAAAAAATAGGTACAGAAATCTTTTAAAATACGTATTATTGTTTTAATTTAACTGTCGATGTAAATATTGTTATGACATAAACCTCATAGTTCTGCATATAAGATTGTTTACATTTATTTGAAAAATGTGAAAATACTTGTTAAAACGTGGAGTTAGAATAGCATGTAGGTATGCCTTACAATCGTTTTTTAAAAGTTGTTATTTTATTTAAAGAGAATTTAAATAGTAAAAGTGGATAAACAAAACATCAAAAATTTTATATTATTTTTATTCTACGTGTTTTGTTTTTTTGAGATTTCTGTACCTAAAAACACACTGATAATGTTGCGCCGTAAAATGATCAAATTTGTGGTGTCTTTTAGGTACAAGAATCTCGAAAAATAAAACACGTTTATCCACTCTTTTTATTTAAATTATCTCAAATAAAATAACTATGTATTTTTAAAGAGCGTTTATAAACAAAAGTGGATAATTTTACATGCAGAACTATGTAAGTTTATGTTGTAACAATAATCTCATCTATAGTTAAATTTAAAAAAATACGTATTTTGAAAGATTTTTATACCAAAAATTTTGTTGGTTAGACCGTTTTCTGCCGTTATACGTCTGTGAAAGGTTGGAAAATTTCGGTGCTGGACCAAAAAAAGTCAATTGAGCCAAATATGCCTTATCCGAATATTGCTGGTGTCAAAAATATAGGGCGTTCAATGCTAGAATTTTATTTTGAAATATCTGAATAAATATTCAGTGCACCGATTGAAAACGGTTATCGTTTCAGGTAAAGTGCCTTTTCTACTGAAAATACAGAAAAATTTTACTTGAAAAAGTTGTTCAGAACGGTAAATTATGGGGACGTACAAAATTTCAAAAAGATCGGCGAGGTTTGACTTTGAAACCATTTTTCAACAAAGCACAAAGATTTTATCAAAGCAGGCCGGTCTTTTTGAAATTTTGCTGTATTATTCTTACCGCCGATTGCAAAATGTGTGACATCATTCTTTTTTCACGGCAAAAAATTATTCTGTGGCCAATTGAAATGGTTCGTGAGTGAGAAATGTTTATTGAAGGACGTCAAAATCATCATGATGAACAACCAAGTGGGAGATCTTCAACATCCGCTCCTTATTCGCCTGATCTCATATCAAGCTATTATCATCTTTTCCCACAACTGATAATGTTGTGTTTTATTTCATTTACATCAATAGGGAAACTTGCAACCGACTCTGTGGTTGGAGTTTATTGCCGCTTGCTTTCTAAAGCTATCTTCATTATTTTCCGTTCGTTTTCTTTCTATTGTTGAAAACCTATTGAAATGTAGAATGTTGTCGTAAGTTTAATTCTACAATAGTTTACGAAGAAACAAAATACCATTTTTCTAGTAACGTTCGCTTTCGACTATAGAAATCTATTATCGAAAATAGACGAGAACAAAATCCCACCACTGGTATATTTTAAACTGTAATGTTGCCTTATGCCGAATACGAGGTATCACTAAAAGGTTAAAAGTTTATGCAAGATAGCGACACAACATAGGGTAAATAATATTTAGAACAAAGAATTGGCCTTCTATAGTAGTTCTCTCGTTAGCCTGACTTCAATCCTATTGAGACCTCTAAGGTGACATAAAAGATGATATATATAATATTAATATGCTGTGGGATGTTGTTCAAGAGACCTAATTTCTATTTTAAAATTATTAAACTCTATGCCACGTAGATGCAAATTGGTGTCAGAAAATCGTGGCTATGGTATTAAATATTGTCACGGAATTTGCCCCACTCACACCCAAATCGACGACTGTGGTACCGCGAAATGCTAAGATTGCCCCGATCGCCCCTACACGATTCTGTTAAACAAACAAAATGTAACTAATAAACAATTCTGTGGAAAAATCATGGATATAAATTAAACCAACGTAATTTATGCAACACGCTAGTAATATAGTAACTAAATTAGTTATAAAAGTCACGGCACCGAATTATTTTAAATTTCATAAGAAATTGGCGCTATTATTTTAAATTTCACTCGGAATCAGCAATATAAAACAACATTTTTTTCTCGAGTTGTACGAAAGGTGCCACGTGCACACTCGAAAAATCTATAAATATACACCAAGAACTACTACCCCACCAAAGGAAATGATTGTAACCAGCACCAGATCCGAGCAGCACCCCCTTGATTTATTTTAAATTTAACCCGGATGTAGAACCATAAAGGACTTTTTTTCTCGAGTTGTATGAACGATGCCACATGCGCGCTCGTAAAATCTATAAAGATACCCCTAGAACTACTACCCCACCAAGGGAAATGTTTGTAACCAGCACCAGATCCGAGCAGCATCCCCTTGAATTATTTTAAATTTAACCCGGATTTAGCACCACAAAGGACATATTTTTTTCTCTAGTTGTGCGAACGGTGCCACGTACACGCTCGAAAAATCTATAAATATACACCTAGAACTACCACCCCACCAAGGGAAATGATTGTAACCAGCACCAGATCCGAGCAGCACCCCCTTGAATTATTTTAAGTTTAACCCGGATTTACCACCATAAAGGAAATTTTTATCTCGAGTTGTGCGAACGGTGCCACGTGCACGCTCGAAAAATCTATAAATTTACACCTAGTATTACTACTCCACCAAGAAAAATTATTGTAACCAGCATCAGATCCGAGCAGCACCCGCTTGAATTATTTTAAATTTAACCCGGAACGGTGTCACGTGCAGGTTTGGAAGATCTGTTAATATACACCTAATAGTACTGCCCCATCGAACGAAATAGTTGTAACCAGCACCCCTTGGTGGGGTAATAGTTCTAGGTGTATATTTATAGATTTTTCGAGCGTGCGAACGATGCCACCGTGCACTCGAAAGAAAATGTCCTATATATATACACCTAAATCTGGGTTACCAATTTAAAATAATTCAAGGGGCCAGCACTCAGATTTAAGCAGCACCCCTTGATTATTTTAATCATTTAACTCTTGGTGAATTACCACCATAAAAATGTATATTCTATAGTTGTTTCGAAAGCGTGTACGTGCACCGTTCGCTAGAAAAATCTATAAATATGTCCTCGTTCTAAATCCTGAGAAATGATTTAACCAGCACTAGATTCAGAGCAGCACCTTGAATTATTTTAAATTTGACTCGGATTCAGCACCATAAGGGACATTTTTTTCCTTAGTGCGGACGGTAGTGCACGCTCAAAAATATCTTTATAGATTTTACAAGCGCGCACGTGGCACCGTTCGCACAACTCGAGAAAAAGTCCTTTAATGGTGTCTAAATCCGTGCAGGTTTGGAAGATCTGTTAAAATAATTCAAATAGTACTGCCCCATCGGATCTGTGCTAGTTGTACCAGCATTTCCTTGGTGGGGTAATAGTTCTAGGTGTATATTTATAGATTTTTCGAGCGTGCACGTGGCACCGTTGGTACAACTCGAGAAAAAAATGTTGTTTTATATTGCTGATTCCGAGTGAAATTTAAAATAATAGCGCCAGTTTCTTATGAAATTTAAAATAATTCGGTGCCGTGACTTTTAGAACTAATTTAGTTACTATATTACTAGCGTATTGCATAAATTACGTTGGTTTAATTTATATCCATGATTTTTCCATAGAATTGTTTATTAGTTACATGCTATGTTTATTGTAATGTAGGAAATTCACACATCTGCATGCACAGCGCATGCGCAGCACATAAGCTCTGCCCATATTCACGGGTCCGTCTATCCCACATTCCATTTACCATGTGTCATAAATCGTGGCTGGAAATGTGTGGGTAACTTCACTCCCATTCACTCCAATAATAACAACAGTTCTTCAGCTTTCTTTCTGGATGGTTATTTGATAAAAGCCTTACAGTACTGTTGACATATTCTTCATATCATATAACATACAGCATGTTGAACCATTTCCTTATTGATGCCAGAAATGTTAGTTCTTCCAAGCATTCCCCTACATCAGTTTTGAAGAGACCTTCGGATTTATCAAAGCCTTCAAGATCCACTGACTGTTTCTAAGGATCTTGATCCACCTATTCCTTCACTTCAATTCATATTATTTATGTTTAGCCTATCTTGTGTTTTAATATGACATCAGCATATGTATATCAAGTGTAGTCGTTTACCTCAAAATTCTAATGGTATCAAGTCCTTACAGTTCGTGGCTGGAAATGTGTGGGTAACTTCACTCCAATTACTTTACCGCGGTGTGCAATGAATGCAGGTGTAGTACAACGCAAACGTGATACGGGAAATTTGCGTATCGTTGGCGTTGGTTGGAAGAGATGGACGTTCAGGGCATATTGCAGCAATGTGGAGTATCATACAGAAGGCTCAATTATACCCGTACTATGTACATCGTGTCCAAGGGATTGACCGAGGACCAGTACCATGGCCGTAACGATCTCCTGATTTTAAATTCTTTGGACATCTTTTTGTGGGGATATTTAAAAATTAAGTGTATCGCACTGAAGTGGACATTATTGATGATTTATGCAAACGTATCATAGCTGCTGCCAATAACCCACGTGTTCAAAACGGGCAAGAAGCAGAAACATTTATATTGATTTATAGAAATTGGGTAAGACAGGTTCAAAATTTTATTGTTATAACATCAGTTATGTCAAACTATTTTATTAATTAAAACCACAAATTAATTCTATTAATAATGAATAACAATAGTGGCAAAATCAGTTGAATTTGCTGTATAAAATAGGTGTTAAAAATGTTATTTATTTCTTTCCTTGGGAATTTCTTTCAATTCTTTGTCCGGTCGCCAACTGCATGCTTTACCTTGTCGGGTTTACAGTGGACCAGTTCCAGTGCCGTGCAGAAGTGTATTTTGAAATCATTTTCGACCTGCTCTTTTATTTTATTTTTTTTTGCAAAGTTGTGTTTTTAAGAGTTTCTTGTACATTCAAAAATATTTGTCTTTTTCTTCCCTTCTTTTTCTAGATGAATTCTGAATCACTCTGTATTTCTTCAAACAATATTTAGATTAGCTAACTAAGATTTTGCTAATTGAAACCTATAGTTCTCTCTCACTTACATTATGCAGATATTGTTTATGGTATGTACCTACCTCTGTCAGGTTGTCAAAAATCGACTGCAAAACTCTTGTACTTAACAATTTAAATTTACAACTCTTTTAAATTATTTTGACGCTTATTATTTTATTATTTTTATCCTCGTGTAGGTGTTGTATCAACTTATTAACGTCCTTTTTAAAAAATTGTCTTTGTATCCTTTTTGCAATAAACTTTACTTTTTTTCTGTTTCACTCATACCTTCGACACTTCGGAGATGCTCTGACGTCAAACAAATTTGGGAAATGATTACATTCATAAAATACGGCTCTCCCCGCGTTTTTTAAATTTTTGTATTTAAACAAAGAAAATCTGAATGGAAACTTTCAGTGACCTACATATAAATAGTGTTAAAAATAGAAAATATATTTTATATTCATTTAAATTAAAGCTAGTTAAATCATGTTTTATGTAATCAAACAATGCAAATCAGGTTTACTTCAAAATCTACAATCATGCTGACGACTTACTCAAAGAATACTTTTTTGTGTTAATGAATATAATTTTTCAAAGAAAACAGTGGCTCCCTAAAATGTGTTGATTTATAAGTAGTAAATTGTATATTCATATCGATACTTCGAATTATTTCACAGTCATCAATCATTTTAAGACTTATGATCAAACTTTTTTTAAATTGCAGCATCCTTAAAAATCATATTTCTGAACAGCATGTATGTAATAGCTCTTTTTTATCATAAGTACTTACAATTTTGTCGCATATGCTGCGCTATAAAATGGGTAAGTATTTAAAAAAAGGGACAACAGTGTCTTGGAAACTCTACAGTCAGAACTTGTTCTTTCTTATTAGATAACTAATGTCATATTTTAAGTACCTAATAAATTTACTTCCTATATTGAACGAGCAGAGAATTTCCGTTTAAAAAATAAGAAATCTCCCAGCATGTTTTGTCAAATTAAATGTCCGCGGGCCCAATATCCTTTCGTTTTCTAATGAAATACGTGTATAGATGCGTATACGAAGGACTTTGGAAAGTGTTTTATTTGTTTCCCACAGCTTTCTCGTGTTATAATCTAAACACTGAACAAAGAGCAATTCTATGTCTGCATCAAAATAAATAAACCTACACATACATAAATACAATAGATGTATCACAGGCAATAACACAAAAGTAAAAATTAAATCATTATTACTAGGGCATGACACATGTGATAAGTACAAAGTGTTACTAAAATGAGTATTCAAAATTTCAGTGCATGTAGAACAAATCAACATAATGCTTGGTTTTGAAAAGGTTGTCTTTTGGAAATGTATTTAAATAAAAACTTACCTTATAATTAGAACTTTCGTAGACACACAGACGTATTCAGTATAAATAAGTACACCAGACACTTGATGGTACGTTTACATCCGTTTAGCCAATTTTACAGACATTTTATTCTGTAAACTTTGGTTTAGCTAATGCAAGCGGTATTATCAATTATGACAATAAATACCTGAATTTCAAATTATTATCTAGGTGTTTAATTTTCTACAACTTCATCGAGTGTGGTAGAGAGCCGCTCAAACAGTCGTAGTTAGTAGTAGCAAAGTTTATGAATAAATACATATGTTATACCACTCTCTGTCGACACTTTGATGTTTGAGATCAAAGCCGTACCGCCGCACGTAAAAACTGTCGCAAAAAGTGGCCAAGTACGAGAGACTTCAAAGAGTAGTTTCTTTCCAATTGGGGAATATTTATATACGAGGGATATTCCAAAAGTAAGGTTGCTTATTGTATAAAAAAATATTTGTAATATAAGAAATATAAATATTATAAAAAGATTATAGGTAAAGTGTTGTTAGTTAATCTTGGAAGTCGTAGATATTCACTTGTAAATTTTAAAATTAAATATATATGTACTCTACTATATAAAAAATAATGTAGGCATGAGGAAAATTTGCAATAAAATGTTTATTTAAATATTTAAAAAAAACAATATACATTATTTTAAAGCTAAAATAGGAAATAATAAAATCTACATTGTTTACAAGTTACAAATGCTGCAGTATAGCTTTTTACTTGCTATTTTAGTGCACCTTTTTTTGGACTCCTACACGAAAGTGTTTGTGACGTTTGGCAGTATTGATCAGAAATATAATATCAGGAATATAATATAATATTTAGTGATTTGGGTATTTCTATACGTATATTAATTAATTTGAGACAAATTATTTTAATTTATTTAAAGATGTTACTGTACATACGATTTTTATTATATACTATTTGTGCACAGATATCACTTAGAATCGGTGTAGCAGTTTGAACTTCAATATCTTGAAATTTTGGCGCCAAAATAGTTTTGGTATTATCACAAACTCTGCTTGAATCAAAAATGCTTGAGTGTAAAATTTACACGACACAATTAAGTACCTACTTACATAATTATTGCATATTACACTTTTTTTTAATAAACACCAGTACAAAGAACTTACTTGTTGTTTCATACAAAAACAATGTTTAATGTTTCATTTAAAAAATGTTTGCTTCAAATTCTAATTTTTTTATAGCATTGATCAGAACAATCTTTCAAATGAAGATTTTAATTTTTGTCGGCGTACCGCGTAAAATTTCATATCGTGACCTATTTCTTTATATTAGTTGATGAAATATAAAATACATACCTTGAACAATGAAAAAAAGAAAACCCACGTCTTGAGGGACAATTATTACAATACACACAGTACAATATATCACGGGCATTTTTAGAAGAAAAATAAAATAAAATTAACAATAACAATTATTCAAGGTTTTTTGTCTCACACTATATCGATCGCACTCAACACGTGCACTTATATACATATTTATTCTGTAAACTTGGGTAGTAGTTTCGAGATTTATTAGGACCAGGTATCTAGAAACTTCTATACCACTATGAAATGTTCGAGAACCTTCCAGCGACTTCTAAAAAGTTCAAGAATCTTCTATAAACATGTAAGTTCTAGAATCTTTTACTAACTTCCATGATTTTCTATAAAATTCTGCAATTTTCCTCGAACTTCTGCAAGGTTTTTACTGACTATTAAACTATTGGCTAGTCCAATTAGATAAATCCCAACCGCGGGGTCCCTCGATACTCTTGCTACATGGTTAATCTGGTAACAAGTCGTTAAAATACATAGTCTGAAAAAAATTAATTTCAATTTTCTGTTACAGTTATCAGTCTTCTTTTGTTTACATAAATTCAATAATTAAAGACTGTCTTTTTTTTTCGAGGAAAAATTAACTCTTATCTCTTGAACACTAAAGAACAGTTGAAAAAAGACATGATTCTGTGAGGATGAAATGCATTTCAAATATAGTGTTATTCTATTCATCCCATACGAAAGTTATGAGGTGAGGATTTCTGAGTGTTCACATCATAAATTAAAAATTAGAATAAGGAAAATGCAGTTTTAAAAACAGCACACTGTATAATGCAAACTTCAACGGCAGAATCTAGTATTAATAATTACATTTTTTAATCGAGAATCAGTCTGTTATACATTGCTGCTATATAAGGTCTATTCACACGAGAGTCAGGGATTGATTTCAAACTGTTAGAAATATTCGACCAGTTAAATTGTGAATGTGTTTTCAGTGCATATAACCCATAACTGAAAAAATTGTTGAACGAATATTTCTGACAGTTTCAAACTAATCTCTGAACTTATGGAAACAGACCTATAATCTTATATACAGAGTGATTCAGAACTTATCTAAAATAAAATTTTGAATGTACAGGGGACTTTACAAATACAATTTTGTAAATAAAATCAAAAAGGGCAATTCGAAAATGACTTAAAAATGATTAATGACTTAAAAACTAGTCCACTGCACAGAATAAAGGAACTAACCAGAAGCGAAAGTTAAGGCGGCGCCTTTGATCTTGGATGGTCACAAAAATTTAACCTTGAATTTGAAATTTGACGTACCTACTACTTACTACACTGACAGAAAGTTGTATATAATATCTACAGTCTACACTAAGAAACAAGTTGACACTATATTTATTTAGTCGTATTGAAGCTTTAAGCAGTATAAAATACCTACTATGTATAAAATTATTAAAAAATATAAAATACATGCATAAATTGCATTTATTCCTGTTTATTTTTTTATTGTTGTGAAAATTATATATTTTATTTAACGTGGGAGAGCTTTTTCAGATACATTTGCCATACAGAAGATTTGATACTGCAATAGATGTTTTAAATAGTATAGTCACTAATATTTCCTTTGTTTCAGTTATGGAAGCTATTTTCATTTCAAGTAATTAATAGATTTCAGGTATGAGTACTTGGTGGGCCACGCTAGATGCAGGTCAACTCAATCATTCCGCAAAGCACACAGCAACCATCCGACTTCTCTTACATCTTTTGCTCTTTCCTAGTTCCAAATTTACAAAGTTATTCTTAATTATTTTCAGAAACAAAGTGTACATAAATTTAAAAAAATAATGTTCCCCTCCATTTATTTTGTTCACTTTACGTTTTAAACCTTAGTTTACTTGTGTCAAAAAATATGATTTAGAGCACCCTGGACACTAGATTCTAAGAGCACTGGTGTAAGACTCAAATGAGATCAATATTATGGGAGTTATTTTGAAACTAGTTTCAAGACACCTAAAGTTTTAATTTTGAATAAAAGTAATTTATTTTTCAATGTTTACAGAATAATAACGGAGATGGTCTTAAAGAAAATACAAATATGGTTCATGAAATATATATTTATACAATACCTATTTTACATAACTATAAATTAAAAGAATCTATCACTTTCCAAAACACACCAAACCGACACAGCGACACACATAAACAAGAAAGCAAAGCGAGGTTGATTAATAAACTACTTGTAAAATGGCGGCGCCGCACATGCGCACTAAAATTGTGTTTTGGCGGCAGCTCTCTCCTTCGCTTCTGGTTAGTTCCTTTATTCTGTGTCCACTGTAAAACCTGATAAGGCGGCAAAGCATACAATCGGCGACTGGACAAAAAATGGAAAGAAATTCCCAAGGAAAGAAATAAATAACATTTTATAACACCCATTTTATACAGCAAACTCAACTACTTTTGCCGCTATTGTTATTAATTATTAATAGAATTAATTTGTGGTTTTAATTAATAAAATAATTTGACATACCAACCTGATGTGACAACAAAATTTTGGGCCCGTCTTACCCAGTTTCTACAAATTAACACAAATATTTCTGCTTCTTGTCCGTTTTGAACTCGTTATTGGCAGCAACTATGTATGATACGTTTGCGTAAATCATCAATAGTAGGTACTCACTTCGGTGCGATTTCCCATAAAAAGTCAAACAACTTAAAGTCAGGAGATCGTAGTGACCATGTTACCGATCCTTCTCGTCCAATCCCTTGCTATTAATGCTTGGACACGCTGTACATGATAAAGATATAATTGATACGCCTCGTGTATGATACGCCACACTGCTGCAATACACCGTGGACGTCCTGGACCTCCATCTTTTCCACGATTCGGTTTCAAATTTCCCTCGCGTTGCACTACACTTGCACTCACTACACACCGCAGTAAAAGTAGCTACATGTGGCACATGTTTACAGGAAAATCGTTCTGCTAACGCATTTTCACATCGCCATAAATTAAAACGATATTTACCAACTCCGAGTTCCTATACACGTAAGCCATTTTTGACACTTGAAAAACTAATATACAGACTTGCTACACAAAAAAGGTTAATACCTACAAATAGTTATCGGATTTTAATATTCGAAATCGGCGGGGTAGAGACTACAGTAGCCCAGCGATGTAAAGGTTGAAAATACTACACCTTCAATAATTTTTTACTCGGAAACTATTAGGAATTTACAATTTTTTTGTACAATATGTAAGATTGGAGATCACTGATCAGGTTGGGGTAGAGAAGGATTTAATATGATGGTCAGCTGACACCATAACGACGTAAAGATAATCTGATTACTTATTACGTGGGCGGTCAACATATGTGTAACTATAGCAAGATATAAATACCTAAAATGAATATCCTACATCGGCCGAGGTCGGGGCAGGTCAGGACTCGAGCATTTTGGACGGCGAGGTGAGATGATTCATAATTTACAGGCGACCATTAAATAAGTCTGTAAATGATTTAAAACATACCTGAGCACCCTACCTCCTAGTATAAAATGTGTATAAATGACTACCGACTGTACTACTGTATGTAACCTTTAATTGTGAACGTGACGGTGACCATTTAACTTTAAGCATATACAGGGTGTGATATATCTACTACACAATCAATAAGCCATTATGATTCAATCTATTATCACACTATTATACATGTTGAATATTTAACTAGGTCTAGCATTATCGTACTGTTCTTGGCACCCATCTGGAGTGCTAACACCTGGAGTACAATGGGTGTTAGGGGCAAACACGCAAAACACCCTCCCAGTGTGCTCAACACACGGTCTTGTGGCTTCGACTAGCAGGAGGGGCGCTGCGGGTACAAAGGGCAAACGCACGATGTACCACCTCACGGGGCTAATCCAACACTAAATACTGTCGACACAACATAGTCGGAGGGGCGCTGCGGGTACAAAGGGCAAACTCACGATGTACCACCTCACGGACTAACTCACCAGGTGTTAACAGATGCAAAGGGCAAACTCACGATGCATCCCACCAAAATACATAACACGCCACAAGACACACAAAATATTATCCATGGATCTCTACACCTGTCAGTACTGACGAGCAAAACAGTAGTGCCTCAAATGCATAGATAACTGATTCACATCAAATATCATTAAAACTAGTAACTAATCAATCAATTGTGAGCACTTCAATCCATAATATGAAATCATCAACAGTTACTAACATAAACTGGCTCTTTTATTAAGTAATGCTTGCAGCTAACTCAAATGACATTGTACTTATTGAATGTACCTCGTATATAGTTTTATAGGTCTATGCAACAGGACACTAATAACTCATTAACAACAGAATATATCAAAACTAACTGTGATTGAGGTATTTACTAATTAATCAGGATACTCTGTTGCAGTATCCACTATGATCAAAATATAATTACTGTAATAATATTTAAGATTTACTCAATATGAAATGGTTCTGATATTTGTCATAAAAGCAGGTATGCTCAGTTATAAATAAGCTACTACTACCAGATACCAAATTAATTATGTAAGATAGGAATGCTAAGTGAGAAATAAAACTCACAAACACGTGAATATCAAATTTCGTTAGATAGGGCTACTCAGTGAGAAATAAGACTCACCCAATAATATCAAGTACAGGATTTGGCACAGACACTTTCTACACCAACGCACATAAGTCAAATGAATTCCTTGTTGCATGCATTACTCGAAAAAGGGCTTCCTGATAGTTTACCTAAATAGGCCTGGTCGATACCAAATGGCCACTTGAGTTAAATAATATCACAGGCCTAACTCGGGTAAATATGCATCATTTCTATTTTAACACAGAAAATATAAAATGAGGTCTTAATACAAGGTGTAGCAAAAAGTAATAGCTTACAAATATTTACTCCATTTTTCATGACGCATCCATTCCCAAATTTGTGTAGACAGAAGTTCTTAATCACCCTGTATGTGAACTGTTGTGTCTATCACGATGCACCGTATATTGTTTTCCTACTACTTAATTTCGAATATTATTAATATATTTTATATCCAATGTTAGTGCACAGATACCCAAGTATTTGATTATTTTTAGATAATAGTGGCATAAACGACTGCTTATTGTTTGATGAAATCTGCATCATTATTGAAAGGAAATAACATTCATTGTTTAGCAAAGAATAAAGTGACTTTTCTTATTGTTCTCTGCTATGAAGCTTTTAAAAGCTATTTTATTATTTACTACTTCAACGTATTACCAAATTACTCATTAGTATACCTAAACAATAATTTAATGAAGTGTTTGCAACTATACTAAATAGGACAGCAGTCACGTTAAATAAATAGTAGCCAACAGGTTTTATCGATCCACAACATCAAACTTATTTTGCATTGCTCAATGTCTATCGCAAAAATTTGATAATTACGAGCATAGTAACCTATATATTTTTTTAACGATGTTAATGAATAGCATGATATTCTTTTACTTGAATTTAGCAAGCATTTTTGTAATCGACATATTATTGTTTTTTAGTTTTATCAGGTGTTCCTCAAGAATCAATTCTGGGTCTACTGTTAATTATTAATATTGTCAACAATTTAAATGCGAAGTGCATTTAAACTGTTGATCTGTGAATATTTTATCAATCTGTACGATAAGTACTTTGTAGGATTATAATATGATGATGCTACGAGAAAGGTTGACAGACTGGATTTTTAGTGTGGATTGAATAAGTCTAGCGAAATTAACGTAAACCCCACATATTTCTCAATGTTCTATAAGTCCTAGTAATATTGCCATGTCTTGTACGTACTATAGAAAGAAACATATATAATTTCCCTTATAGAATCGGCATACACCTCATAGGAAGCCAGAATTCCGTATGCACTGAAAAACATGGTTCATAATGTTATTGAATGCCGTTTATTGGACAAAATTTTATTAAATAAATCATTCTATATGTTAACGTACTTGTTGATTAATTTTTAGTTGTATTCATTGAATAAATGTATTGGCATGTATTGTATTAACCACCCGAGTGAATTACAGCCGTTATGTGCAAGTAGAATATTCTACTTTGCCCACGACTATTAACAATATTTTGGCAAACTTTTTACTGAAAAAATTATACAATTACAATATTTTGACATTTATAACATGAACATGACACATAACATGCAAAACTGTCAAAACACTTTACTTTCAGATTTGACGGTTACTTCTAACAACATTAACAAGGTATATCTTTCTCAATTAAAAAAGATAGGAGAATCGACTGTTGCCCCCAAAAAACCCAGATCTCCAAAATGTATGCAAATATTTGGATTTTTTAAAAAGTTATTTACAAATATCGAAAATAAAATTTTAACTTTGACACCCTGTATTTTTTTAACCATCAACTTTTGATTAAGGTAAGTTTGGCAACATCGCATTATTTTGTCATCAGGATCTACTCTTCCTCTATGTTGCAATTATTTCCGGACACCCTGAATAATTTATCTAACCAAATTTATACATTTTTTACTGTATTAGAAAGGTATTTTAAGCTAATATAAATCAAATCTCTTACTATTCCTATCAATGAAGTCATATGTATGTTCTCTGATACCAAACATCTAGATAATGCAGATACATATGACTTCATTGATAGGAATTGTAGGAGATTTGATTTATATTAGCTTAAAATACCTTTCTAATTCAGTAAAAAATGTTACAAAAGCTAATAAGGAATATATGGGTAGATATTGTGGGTGTAATTCAACGCTGGTTGGGGCTTTTGTCCACAGAGTAGTTAGTTTCACACAATATTATTAATACCTAGAAATATAAAAAACAATTTATAAAATGTTATATTTGTATGTGTGGAAAAAATTACAATTTTATAAAAATCCATTTGGTTTTAGATTATGGTTTAGGTGCTATCTGACTGCTCTCTTACATTCATCAACATGGATGTCGATGTGCCAGATAAAGAAAGCTTTTTTTAAACACTTTCTCGGGTCTATAACTGTTTAAGGAAGCAAAGTTGTACTAAGGTAAGTTGCCTTAAATCACCTTATTTTCGTCCAAGAAAACTAGCCTTGAAGTTAAAGCGAAGCACATTTACCATTTAAATTAAAATCTACAGTAGCGTGGTCTATTTTATTCTTATTTTTGCCATCAAGTTTAATGTGAAGTGATGGTAATAATATCTTCTTAGGGTCAAACAGTAACATTTCACAGAAACTTTGCTAATTATGCTTAGATTCAGTGCTGTGCATTCTCTAGATAATGCAGATACATGATAAAAATGTTTCATGTTTTTATTCTATGTTACCATCTCTCATTTTATCCCATGATTAAAAAGAAGCCATAGACATTAATAGACAACTCCACTCTTTTGTCTTCCAACTAAATTTATTCTTAAATAACATTTTTTTGGTAAAATCAGGCAACATCGATGTTACATACTTTATAAGAAAAGCTATATACAGTATCTCATTGACAATGGTTTCCATGGTATCTCGAAAATTACTAAAGATAGCCCAGAGCCGTTTTTGCCATAGCGTGCTATTTTTCGAGAAACAATTGTTTTCATGGTATACTAAATATAAAAAATTTAAATTATAAATAAATACAAAAGTAGGTATTGACTTCTAGATTGAACCATAAAAATAATCCCATAGTGCCATACGTCCCTTGAAAGAGAATTAGAGGAAAAAGATAAGCATAATTAGGTTATGGTAAAATATATGGCATGTTCCATTAAAAAACATGCTTTTGGTCTAGGTATAACTAAAAAAATATTATCTCCAAAAAAAACTGAGTATGTCACTGGAATATATGGGAATCAATATTTAGATATTCCAAATTGTTATGACCTATTACAAGAACAATTTTCATTAATTTCCGAAATCCCACTGTACATCAGTGGCGTAGCCACGGGCGGGGTTTTGGGGGTCAGAACCCCCCTTATGGGTTGGGTTGGTTGGGTGACCATATGTACTTTTTTATAAGGACAGTACTTTCTTTTCAAACACTGTCCTACTGATTTGATAGGTTTATGAAATACGCCTAAATGTACTTTATTTAAAAAAAGAAACACAGAATTTTGTAATTTTTTTTGTTTAAATAATGAAATCAAATAGGTGCTTCATGAAACTGTTTTGATCGCTTGAACGATTATTTTAATTGTTTTCAAATATGAATACATTAGGCTGTGTTCTCATCAAACTCGACCGTCTAGCATTAGAATTATTATCTGCATTAGTCGCTTTTGGTGAGCACGCGGCTTTAGACTTCCGAAAAATCGCAGATGAAATCCATCCTGCAAATCTACATAGACTTGCATGTTACAATCTCTGAAGGGTCAAAAACAAATTTAAAGGCAATCCTTAGTTTCTATAAAGTGCGACTGTTAACACCAAATGATTCAGAGAGACAAGCTAGCACCACAGATAAATTTATCTGTGCTAGCACATCGAATGAAACTTAACTTTTAAATTTGTACATGTTAGTGTTTATTATCAAGTATAAAAAATAACAGTATATTTTTTATTGTAAACAGATACAACAGCTGAGAACAAAAAGTATTTTAATAAATTATACAGTGGTGACTTTAACTGATAAAAATTCAATAAAACTAGGCCAACATTTTTTGACACAGTTTAGGGATTTTAGGATGGTTTTCGTATTTTGGTCCAGTTTTATTGAATTTCTTCACCACACTGTATATTTTATAAAATTACTTGTTCTTTCTTTGATATTTTATCCGCATATAACCAAATATATACCTTTATTTTGTTTAATTAAAAACCGGCAATATTTGGACAAAAAAAAGTTCGCTCAAATTATGAGGGGTGATTTCCCTTAAATATTCTAGATGTACTTTTTTTTTTGTTAAAAAATTATGGTCACCCTACATATAGGTAATGCCTCACTACAACCCTGCAATCACTCTATTCGCCAAGATTTAGCAACGCGGTCAGTGAACTAGATCGCCTACGGCAAACTTATACATTAGGGTTCACCTGCAACTAAGTTCTAATTTTATTTTTGTCATTTTTGTAACAAATATTGTTCGTACCAGTTTATTATTTACATGTTTATGATGAAATTGTTTTTTTATTTACATTTTATTGTTTCAATTTATTAAATATTATTTTTTTTATTAAAAAAATCTAGTTTGAAATACTTTGTTCACTGAACCCCTCCTCCCCCTTTTCAAATTTCTAGCTACTCCACTGCTGTACATAGATATATAAACCGAATCTCAAAGAGCATTATGCGAAATAAATGTTGCATTAGCAAATAGTTAAAAATAAAATTAAAGAGTGGTCAATTACCTCGTACAGGTCGTACACACCTACAAAGTTAGCAACACAATAGATATCGCTCGGCGAGTAAAATTCACGAGAATTATACAAGACGTTCACTTTTGATTCGCTGACAATTTATAAATTTATAAAAATCTGTAGGTGCAGGTATTGATCGCTACATTGTTTGATTCTAAAAAAGTCGACAATGCGTATTGCTAAAAAAAAAATACATATTCAAATTTAAAAACTCACTCTCGCTTATACCTTGAAATAATCCTATCAAATAATTCATTTTTTATATTATTACAAACAAAAAATATAAGGATTTCATTATGTTTTTATGTTCAGAAATACAGAGTATTTTTTTAAAGAAGTAAACAATAAAAAGGAGCGACGATTTAGGTAGGTTCTTTAAGACAAGCAGGAATCGCCAACCCATTACCGGTAGCTCCGTGGTATCTCAAAATATTGATGAATTATTTTATTAAATAGGTTTAGGTAACTGATTTTCTATTTTTTATTGAGTAGCTCAACACATAGAAAAAAATGGCGACACCTGACCTAGAGTGTATAATACAGGGTGATTCAGAACTTATCCAAAAAAAATGTGGATGCACAGGAAACTCTTACAAATGATTTAAAATTACACTTCTGCACGGCACTGGAAACTGGTCCACTGCAAAGCAATCAGTCGGCGACTGGCACGGTGGCAAAGTGTGATAAAACATGAACGGATAAAAAATTGAAAGAAATAAATACAATTTTAACACATATTTTAATATAATTTTATCACATTTATATGTGATAAAATTCAACTGCTTTTACCGCTATTGTTATTATTACTTAATAAAATTAATTTGTTTTCTTAATTAGTAAAATAATTTGATATAGTTACCTGATGTTACAACAACTGTTCGAAATTTTGTCCACCGACGTGTAAACACATTTGAACCCGTCTTGCCCCGTTTCTATGAACTAACACAAATGTTTATTCTTGTTGGTTTTCAACTCGTAAGTTATTGATAGCAGCTGTGATACGTTAGCGTAAATCATTACTAATGTCCACTTCAGTACAATACACTTCATTTTTTAATATCCCCACAAAAAGTCCCTTAAGTCCAAAGGATTTAAGTCAGGAGATTGTGGCGGCCATGGTACCGGTTCTTCCTCCTCATCCCATCTATCGTACCCCTTGAACTTTATTAAGGTACTCCCGAACATTTTTTCGAAAATGAGGACGAGCACCATCGTGCAAGAACTACATTCAGAGACGGACAGCTAAGGGCACATCTTTCAGAAGTCCAGGCAGATAATTTCGAAAAAACTCGAGATACTTAACCCCATCCAATCGATTTGGTAATATGAATGGGCCAATCAGGATCATCAACAATCCCTGCGCAAACATTTAAGGAAAAGCATTGTTGGAGATGATCCCGTTCAATCGTGCGGAATTTCTAAATCCCAAACATAAGTATTATGGAAATGTTATACATCCCATTTCGTGTAAAAATAGCATCGTCTGTAACTAACATGTCAGCTGTAAATCTGGGATTTTGAACATTTTGTTGCAGCAACCATTCACAAAATCTAATTCGTAAGGGATAATCTCTTAGTACTAATGCTTAAGACACGCTATACATGGTACAGATATAATTCAATCTCGTGTATGATACGCCATACTGTTGATTGGCACATGCCTTGTACTTATTGAGCGACTTGCTTTCTTCGGGGATTTTCTTCAACAAACGGAAAACGTTCTGCGTATAGACGAAAAACTGCTAAAGCATTTTGTCTTATTTCACCAGAAATTATAATAATATCCATCATCTCTTTTCCTGAGCTTCGAGTATGCAGTTCATCAGCCTTATTTACGGCGATTGCCGTACTTTTTAACTTTTATACGGAAATCAGTATAAACGTATTAACAAAATTACTTTTGAATATACTATTATTGTGGGAAATAATTATTGCGTTACCTGTTGTTTAAAATAGCATGATTATAGGTATCCATTACCTCTTCATCTTGATTCTAATGTTAAATATACAGGGTTAACTATGACTTAGCACAAATATTTTAAGAGGGGATAGGGAAAAATAAGAATTAACGGAATCACTCTTCAAAAAAATTCCAAACTTATTTATAAAGCCAAAAAAAAATTTTTTCGATATTATTTTAAATCCTTATTTAACGCCGCCAATGCTTGTTGGTTGCATACTCTACAAGCATGCAACAGTCGCTCATTAGTCAGTATCGCTGTCATGTCATAATTGAATTCCTGTGTTTACGTTGTAATTTTGTGTTCTTCTTCAGTTTTTAGTGCCTTATTTTAATTTTTAAACGTTTTATAGTTATTAGATAAAGATATTTGTGTTGGGTGCAGTGACTTTCCCACAATATAGTTCGCCGGTTGGTTTTCTAGGTTATGAGACAAAACTGACGGAGTTACATTAAAACGTCTATTATTCCTTTCGTTCGATTTTGTTATAATAAATAGGAATCTAATCTATCTAATTGTACCTACAGGAAGTGTCTTTTACCGGTAGTGAGTGGCTGTAATGAGCGAATATGTAGTTCTACCAGTTTATAACGAAATAATGGAAAACGAATGCAAAATACTGGAGCTACCTATCTATCAGGTATTATTACTATTAAGAATGTTAATTTTCGTTTCTACATTTAGAAATGCTGCAAAAAACGACGATGGTAGATATTGTTGACAGCTGTAAGTTTTATCTATGGATCTAAGTCATCTCAGTCGGTTCTTATCATAGGCACCGACTTTCCGTAGGAAAAAAGGGTTTTGCCCCATTTTTTAAGTATCGAGCTGAAATTCTGGAATAATTTTTTTATTGTCTTTTAGGCCTCCCTGAGCACGTGGTTAAATTTTTTGTACTTAGTCATAGTTAACCCTGTATACCAAAATTTCGGATATTAATATGGTATAAATTAAAAATAGTTATTTTTATTCTGAAAGTTGTTGGTTTCTAATGTCACCAATAAATTGGCCAATTTACGGTAACATGTTGAAATAGACTTTACGGTAACATGTAAAAATATATTGTAACTTCGAACAACAAACTTTATTGTCACTCTTGATTATACAAGAAATATCCTTCTTCTCCTTGTTTATGGTTTTCGTCCCATGGACATTTAACCAGTTTCACATTTGTTTATTTTTCTAATGACAAGCACCGTAAAGTGCATCTGTGTTCTGTGGTGCATCTGAGATCTGCTGGCTACTCATATTTCCTTATCTTGTTGTGCAATTTTTTATTTTAAAGGAGTTAGTGGACAAATACAACAAGGGTTATTCACTCTTCTTGCTCAGGGGCAACAACCGAGCACACACCAAAAAGTTTCCTCGGAAGATAGAAAAAGCATCCAATAGTGGATTTCTAATTGAAATATAAAGAAATATCCTTCAAACAAACTTTGCAACTGTCATCGCTTTACTTTGACGTTTGTCACTCGCGTTTAGATGCTCAATATAAACTCACTCCAGCGGCATTACAAAAATTATAAATTCTAACATAAACAGAAACGTAATTTACAAATGTTAACGAACATAATTAACAAACTAAAAAGATTCTTTGATCAATGTATTGGGGCAAAAATTGTTAACTGTAAATCCTGATTTTAGAAAAAAAAGTGGCATACAATTTCTTTTTACCTTTCTATGTTCATTTTGTCAACTTCTTCAAAAAATGATTAGACGGTTCTAGTATTGTTATTTCATTCTTCCCGCTACATAGGTAAATCTACGTGGCTAACCATGCATAACCGTTACAATTGGATTTTCACACTGTCCGAATATTGTTTATAGTTTGATTCCATGTAGGTACTGTTCAAGTAATAACTATCCTCTGGTTGAATTATTTCCGTTCTCTATTTTTTTGCAGTGTCTCCTGGATTCTTGCATAATATTGTGTTTCTAGTGCCAACACCTTCATCTGGTCGTTACATAGTATTACTTTTCAAACATATTGAAATGTTGAAAATGTTTGTACGGGTCCTTTATATTACTAGTATTTTTTTTACTCTATTCAAAATGTTACGTTTGATGTGTTCAATTTCAACGCTGCAACTACGCAAAGTATTCACGTGACACATTTTCTTCTTTTTTCTAACTACTTAGGTATATTGTTCACTGTAAAGAAATCCAGTTATTTGAGTCAGATACAAGAAACAACAAATAATGTTTTTCATCAGATTCACAGCGACAATAAATTTCGTTATTAGAAATATGATGCGCGATAATGTAAATGGATATATTTTGAGCATTTACTGAAATAATAATTATCTATTAAATAATCGAATAAGTAAAAGAAGTGTGTAATGTCATTTAAATAAAAGTACTCCAGTTCGTTTTTTAAATTTTACTCGAAAACTAGGATTTTTCGGAGAAACCTAAAGGAGTAGTAATTTGTAGAAAATTGAAAGCAGACATCAGTGGCATATTAGTTTAGAAAAATATACCACCCATAAATTGTATCTCTGCCACTACAGCATTTAAATTTTAAGAAAAGATTTAAGATTTTCGATAATGTGTACACAATTTTTAATTGTTTGGCTCACTGGTTTTTAAAATATCTAAAAAATCAAAAATAATTTTATAATTTCAACGAAGTGGCCTAAATAAAAACTTTATATGAAAGACTTCTCTTAAAATTTACCAAAGCATATGAGGTTTTATTTTTACTTGCTGTTGTGAATCACCTTGTACATACTCTTAATTTTTAAAAAACAAATTTCCTTAAGTAATCGGTTAAGAGTCACTATTAATTGCAAAATAATGTACAAAAATGATTATCAAACGACTTCTAAAAATGAAGCTACTGAAATCAGTAATTTTGTGTTTTGTCCCCTTACTTCCTTTGTCTCTTTTTTGTCATACCCTACATTTTTTTTAATTTCTTTAACTTTGACACTATAATAAATTAACTACTAGTACCCCCCTCTTCTTCTGTTTCCTCTTCTTTTTCTGGTATTTTTCTTTAAATTCGAAAATGTTTTTTGTTTTCGTCCCGACCCATGAATTTTTGACATCAACTTAAGAAATTTCCTGTATATTAAACATAGCAAAAACTTATAAAATATAAAACCCATCGGACATGAACACAGTACACGATACCATTTTGAGAACAAAATTTGAAAGGTGATACATTTCAAATCTATATCTCTAAAATTCAGATCTTTATCTCAAAGGAAGCAATATCTATGCTTTATATTCAACAACGTAGTCACCGTGAATAACTAACACTGTACGTCTAGATCCTTTTTTTTAAGAAACTTTTATGCAGAACACAATAATCCGATTCAATGTAAAGGTAACGGTTCGTGTGACTCAGTTTCCGGTAAATAGCATGGCCTAGGGTATTGTTCCCCGTTCAACTTATTTGAATAAATACAAGATGTATATAAATAGGCACCTATATCGACAAAGAATTCCCAAACAAACCAAATAAATACAATTATTCAAAATATGTATGATATAAAAAAATCCAGATTTGTACACATGTTTAGGTATCAAGGGATATTTTTCTTTCAAACGCACTAGTTGGCTAAAATTATATGCCAATATATATACTAGCACCGGTAAGTAGCAGTAGCCAAAAATTTAAATAATGGCGAAAAGCGAAACGGATTGGTGAAAAAAATTGAAAGTGAAGATTCATAAATAAATGAGTCACATTCAAAATGACCGAAACATTCCCATCAGTTGTATTTAATACAAAATAAACGTATGTATTTGATAATGAAATAGTATAGTATGTACCTTACTAGCTGTTCTGTGGTATGTACCTAAACACAAATATTGCAAGGACCAATTTTCATATCAAATCATATTTTTCTTCCCATATTCTTCAGATCATTTCACATACTGAGTCAATTTTGACACTTTTGTGTATTTTTTGTGCAAACATAGTGTGATATTTCACTTAAAAAGAAATTTTACCCACATGTCAAAAAATATACAAGGTATCTCTTTGAAAGAAGTTAAAGTTACAGAAAATGGTAATTTACATACATGTCCAATTTATAATAAATGTTCAATGAGATTGGCGTCGGGACGCTGGGAAGACTACGTTACGTTACAGGTGCACCTCATTCATATTTACTAAATGTACTTGATAAGAGACCGATACAATACTTTGAGAGGAAAATGGAAAGACTCCATAGAGCAAAAAGCGCTATATTTGTCGGTCAAATCTGTAAAATTTTGAAAATAAGATCTTTTCTGTCGGAGATCTTTTTGCATTATTATTTCGCCTTTGGCTTTAGACCAATTCTTATTCATACCCAATATCTATAGTCTGTTTAGAAATAAAAGAGAGTAATAAAACTCCGAGATAAGAACCGGCCATGGGCGTGGTAATATTTCGTTTCAGGTAATTATCGGGTAACATTAATGGAAACAGGTAATGGGTGTACATAAGTATATTTTAGTGGATACATCATAGGGCAGAAGCCAGTGTATTGTGACAGATCAATCCAGTCTTAGAGCAGAATATACGAAGACGTGCTAGTGCAGTAGAGTAAAATTCGACTTGTGTTTAGTGACTATTGTGCCAGTGGCCAATAACGGTACTACGGTTACCACCTTGTTTGAGTAAAATGTCGAATTTATCAGATTACGTACCTGCTAAACGCGTGAGAAGATATGCGCTGTCTCAGAATGAGAAAATTATTATATTAAATGTATTTAATGCATTGAAACACCAAAATCCTACCAACAGTGTTGACGACATCGTGGAAAAGTGTTCCAAAATGACAGGGATTGGAAAATCGACTATCTACATACTTTTAAAGGAAACAAAAAATGAACAAAATCATCTACAGGGAGGTCAAAAGTCGTTATAGATGATTTTTTAAAAAATTTCATTCGTAGAAAAGTACACTCATTTTATTTTAAAAAAGAAATACCAACGCTAAA
Source organism: Monochamus saltuarius (assembly GCA_025584915.1). Classification (NCBI taxonomy): domain Eukaryota; kingdom Metazoa; phylum Arthropoda; class Insecta; order Coleoptera; family Cerambycidae; genus Monochamus; species Monochamus saltuarius. The sequence continues at coordinate 45,023,488 of CM046721.1, read as the reverse complement.
CAAAATTTTAAGTGAACTTTCAGAGGACAACGATTTGCAAAAAATCAGTAGAAGCAAATTATGGGCCGTCTTACGAGAGTTGAATTTTTGCTGGGAAAAGCAGAACAGGAAGTCGATAAAGATGAAATTATTTGTTGGCGAAGATCCTACTTAAGATCAAGTAGAAAATTCCGTGACGAAGGGAGGAATAATTATTATCTAGACGAAACTTGGGTCAACGAGGGATATACTGTAACAAAAGTATGGCAAGATAAAAATGTAAAAAGTTTTCGACAAGCATTTTTGGATGGACTTTCAACAGGGTTCAAGGCACCTTCAGATAAAGGGCGAAGATTAATAGTGACACATATAGGTAGTGCCAGTGGTTTTGTAGATGGCGGTTTACTTTTATGTGAATCTAAAAATGCAGGTGACTATCACGAAGACATGAACGCAGATGTTTTCGAAGAGTATTTTACACAGATGTTGGATCTTATTCCTCCGGGGTCTGTAATTGTCGTGGATAATGCCAGTTACCATTCACGGCAGACCGAGCGGACGCCTACGACTGCTTGGAGGAAAGCCGATATAATTCAATGGTTATTCGGAAAAAACATTTCTTTTGAAACAAATATGGTGAAAAAGGAACTTTTGACACTTGTCAATCTTAATAAAGATCAGAAAAAATATGTTATCGATGAAATGGCAACAAATCGCCAAATAACGGTCCTACGGTTACCACCTTATCACTGTGAACTTAACCCAATCGAATTAGTCTGGGCGCAGGTAAAAAGAAATGTAACACGAAATAATACGACGTTTAAATTAAGTGACGTGAAAATTTTGTTAAAAAATTCCTTGGAACGGGTAACTGCAGATAACTGGCAGATGTATACATCATGTTCAAAAAGAAGAGGAGAAAATATGGGAACTCGATAATTTAATTGACGTTACTATGGGACCTATCGTTATCAATCTAGGAGACGAAGATAATTTATCAGAATATTCAGAGGATGAATTTTAATATACCTACTTTTTTCTATTTATCTGTATAAATATCCAAAAGAAATAATATTTGTCGATCATGATATATCTACCAGATCTAAAACTGGCCTGCTGCCTAGAGTGCCTAAAATTAATAGAACTATTAGTCAAAGAAGTTTCAGTTTCTTAATTCCATTTATTTATAAGTATGTACCACTTAATATCAAAAATATAAATTCTATAACTCTATATAAGAAAAAGGTAAAATTGTTACTTCTGGCAACACCTAGAAATGTAATACATGAAATTATTGATAGAAAAAACTATAGTTATTAAATTAAATTACCTATAACAAAAACACAAAAATAAGATATTGCTTACCTATAAATTTATTGTTGACTGTTTTGAAACAAACAAGTGTTTTATTTAATGTTTGATATAGGAATAATGTGTTTCGTATATTTTCAGCTATTAACAATATTGTGTGAAACTAACTACTCAGTGGACAAAAGCCCCAACCTGCGTTGAATTACACCCACAATATCTACCCATATATTCCTTATTATTAGCTTTTGTAACATTTTTTTACTGTTTAAGAAAGGTATTTTAAGCTAATATGTATCAAATCTCATACAATTCCTATCAATGAAGTCATATGCATGCTCTCTGATACCAAACATCTAGGTATGCTAATGAACACCCACAGACAAAACTCTATTCAATAATTATCTAAAAAATGTATTCTATTTACTAACCTGATATACTCTACATATGTAGTGGGAACTCGAAATTCAACCACAATAGATGAGATCTGATCTATTTCTGCATTTTTTTTGGATTGCTTCATCAGGTGGCCTCCTTTAACTTGAGTCAAATATCTAACTATCTCTATAGATCTCATCTATTGTGGTTGAATTTCGAGTTCCCACTACATATGTAAGTAGCCCACTAAACACACTTACATACCAATTACGTAACAAGTACATAACCTGTTACACAGTGATATTACAAAGATGGACCAGCTATGTAACCATTACATACCTAGTACCTCCAAATGTCCTCCGCATGCACACATTATTGCTATATGAAATGCTTGTAGGTAATGTTATATGCCCACGATGTACCTCATTTTATGTAGGTTTCATGTAAACGATGACACATACCAAGAACTTAACAAAGTGTATATCATTTCCATGAACGCTTTCAATATCTCAGTAATGTAACAGTATGTATGTTAACAATATATGTACATCGTGATCCCAAAAAATCTCCAAAGAATTTAATTGTAGATAGTAAACTGAGTTTAATAGTTGTTCTTCATATAAAATAATTTGTTTTAAACCCTTGGAGGAGTTACGATCCTTAACAGGGGTAATAAATTTAAAGTCTTATCTTTTTTCTTCCAAACCCTTTAAAATTAAGAAGTAACATTTGGTGAGATATTTAGACTGATGAAACTTCTGAACAAGTCTTTTTCTTCACGTCCTATTATAAGGCGTTGAAATAAAGTACCCCCAGTATATTTATTATAAACAAAAATATTTTTTATCAAGAAAACTCCAGAAAAAAATCTAATGAAAATTATACATGGTGTAATTTATTTCAACGACGTATTACAGGACGAGAATAAAAAATACTCGTCCAGAAGAAGTTCGTTAGCCTAAATATCCTACCAAATTTAACTTCTTTAATTTCAAAGCATTTGGAAGAAACTAGATAAAATGTTAAATTTATCACCCCTGTTAAAGGGTTGCAACTCTTCTAGAAAAGCTTAAATAAAGAAAAAATATATGAAAGACCCGTATTAAAATCCGGTCATACAATATACCCTAAAATTGTTTGCACATATTCGGAATCACCCTGCCTATATCTATAGTATAGTAACAGTATTATGTCACAATTTACATATCGTTTAGATGCTGGTTATTATTGTGTTTTAATTTGACACTTCATGGTTTCATTTTTAATTTAGATAAATTATTTGATTTACCATTTTATTGAAGTCATCATATGACTATATACCTACCTTTAAAAAGTCGAAAACCTTTTTATTACGTTGTCTTTATTTTTCATATGGATTCTAAAATTGTGATTAAAAATGAGTTGGCATTTAAAAAAAATTCTGCCCACAAACACTATATAGACCCCACAGTATTTCAATATTGAAGAGCTTTAGAAGTTTAGAAATCATTTATTCATTAAATTACATAAAGATAAAATAAAATTTCATAAAGCTGTTATTTTGAAGCTATTACCGCTTCTCTTGTGAAAATTACATCACTGTGATGAACTTTCGCTATTTCATTAATTTAATTGAAGCTTTTGATATATCTTTATCCGACACTAAGGCAAAGTATATAATCAAGTTATGTGGGGCATCCTATGAATGTTACATAGACTAAAAAATATGAATGCAACTTAGTTAACTCATTTCAGTATATTGAACAACTGTGAATCTATATTCCATTGTTATATTCCTTTATTTCTCTCGATTCAAACGCTGTCTTGCATGTCTTCCATTTAGACAAAACAGTTTCAATTTCTTTCACCATGTTTTTTGGATGTAGTTCTAAGATAATTCAGAGTACTGACCAGTGAGGTGAAGAAAACTTACCTTTTATTAAACATATTGCTTGCTATATATCTTTAATATACCATAAGGCATTTTTTGAGAGGTTAGGTATGCTTAGTTAATCATAATTAAATAATACACTTTAATAAATAAATACCTATACTTACATTTAAACAATAATAGACGTATAACTAGTAAAAATATATTAACGTAATAGAGGGTATAAGATATAAGGCCAAGTCGCAAGACAATCACCCGACATAATTGCATCAAGCCGAAAACTGCCACAAAATATCCCCCCTTTCCAACCAAAGTCTTTGAATATGGAATTTGGTACATCACAGAATGATATCTATCTGCACATATATTTAACATGAATATTGTTACATCTTTGTTGGATACTTCTGAGTACATACTTTAGATATGGAACATAGTACTCACACAGTAGTACCGATAAGGACATACTTTTAACATACAAACTGTTACATACTCATGAAATAGCAATAAGCACATACCTACTGTAGATGTTTAAATTATTATATCATAGCGAGGGATCACTGTATATATACACTGCAGAGGGATTATGTTATGTTACCTCAATATCCACAGAGCAATGTACGTACATTTATATACTAAATACGTTAAATGTATATAACAGTGGGTATGTAATTCCACATCTTTCATTGGTATATACCAATGACATCAATATCACGACTGTGTTTAGTGGGAGGTTAGTAAATAGAATACATTTTTAGATAATTATTGAATATAGTTTTGTCTGTGGGTGTTTATTAGCATACCTAGATGTTTGGTATCAGAGAACATGCATATGACTTCATTGATAGGAATTGTAGGAGATTTGATACATATTAGCTTAAAATACCTTTCTTAAACAGTAAAAAAGGAATAATGTGTTTAGAGAGTGATTAATATAATATATGATGTATCCAATGATTCAGTGTATGAAATTGAAATGTGTGAAATTGATAATGTATGAAATTGAAATTGTTTAATATATGCATTATTGAAATAAATAGTAGATATACTTACATGTGTATTTATAAGAAAAAAATTGTAATATTTTTGAACTGAACGTCCCCCACGTACAAGGTAACTTTTGTGGGGTCACCCGTTTATTTATCAGATGTAATCATCAAGTATTTTATATAACGTGAACTGTATATTTGTAATTTAATAATGTATTATGCATTTGTATACATTTATGTAGATGGTAAATAAATTATTATTATTATTATTATTATTTTATTTTCTTTATTGTACATTTATACAACACTACATTTACTCACCATAATTTGAATTTTCAAAATACATATATTTTTGTGTGGAAAAAAGTCTATTCATTAAATTTAAACAAATATTTTGAAAATAATATTGAATAATTTTATTTGAATTACTAAAAACCCTCTTAACCCGGTTATGATGCTTAAAGTAGCTTTATGTTTTGAAATGCTGTTTTTATATTGTTTACTTATAAGAAAAATGGACCGAGAAATTAAAGCGGCATAGACAAAGACGGATTGTCGGGGATTAAATTTTAGCTACCTGCTACAATTTAGTACGGTTCGATCACACAAAGTTTTTTTAAAAGTACACCTCATCTATACCGATAATACATAATATAAAAATATTGAATATAAGCACCAATACTACATTTATTTACGATTTGCATACATAATAAGCTTTTATTACTCTCTTTCATTTCTAAACAGACTATAGCAAAACCACATTCCGAAAATTCACCTTTTATGGGTACTTTGCCTTTGGTATTTTCTAAGGTCATTTTCAAGAGCCTAATCAGTTTAGTTGGTATTCCAAATTGTTTCAATATTTTACTTGGTTTATTCCTTTTGACAGAATCATATGCTTTCCTGAAGTCCACGAATAAGATCATTGCTTTAATCCCATATTCATAGCGAGTAGTAAGGATTTCCTTCACCATGACGATTTGGTCCGTTGTTGACCTCCCCATTCTAAAAACTGCTTGATACACCCCTATCTGTAGTTCTGCTATAGGTTCCACTCTCTGTTTTATTAACGTTGCCATGTTTTTATACCTTATACCTAGCAATGATATACCCCTACAGTGTCTGCAGTCTGTTGCAACTCCCTTTTTTTACATTGTTGTAATCACAGCTTCTCTCCAATCTTTAGGATCATTTCCTATATTTCTTAGTCTTAAATCCTCTCCTGCGTACTTAATGTTGTCTGTCGTTATTCTGTTTTTTTTTTCCTGGACTTTTGTTATTCTTTAAAGCTTCTATAATTATGTATATGTCCTTATTTGTAAGCTCTTCTACTTCTACTACCTCTTCCCTTACCAGTATCATCTCCTCCTGATCCTCTCCTTCCCTTTCGCTATCTTCATTCAACATCTCTCCAAAATATTGTCTCTATCTCTCTTTCACTTCTGTTTCTTCTTCTATTAAATTGTCACTTTCATCCCTCACATATATTGCTTCCCCTTTCTCTTTTTTTCCTTTTTTATCTCTCTGTAGAACGTATCTCTTATAATGACATTATATTTCATCTATTTTCTTAACCTGCCCGACTTCTGTCAAAAAAGGATAGCGTGTGAAATGAAACAAGACATTCCAGATTTCACCAGCAAGTTGTAATAATGAAGTTGCAATAATATGCTTACAATGCAAGTCACTTAAAATTCCCAAGGCAGAATTACAGGAGAATAGAAGATCTGTAAAATCCATCTTTTAAGGATCCTTAATGGCTTCAACTTTCTATGCAAACACCACTGTGATGCTCCAGACGGTGGCGTCGCGACCCCCCTCCCCCCCATTCTTATTTTATTTTCTGGAGAAAAATTTCGCGGTGCTATGTTGAGAAAAGTTGTTTGTTGACTAACAGATCTGAAGATACAGGAGGTTTTAGAGTTGCCTGCAACAAAAATAATTAAGGGTGTCACGACGCCGCAGCGTCAGAGTAGTGTCTGCATAGAAAATTATAACCATTAACAATCCCTAAAAACTGACTTTTACAAGCCATCACTACATGTTTTGTTTGTTCCCCTGTTATCTACCTGGGCAATTATAAGTTCGTGTTAAAACACAAATTTTATACAAAAAAATAAGTGGCCTATCTTAGCGTTGTTCATAGGACATACCTACTTTTAGCTACTTGAGGTTGTTTTAATACGGCATGGATAGCTCGAATATCTAGATTATTCAGAAACCTATAAAAATGTAATAATATGTTGTGCCTACTAATACTAATGTAAACAAACTAGTTGATTCCTACGATTATTCACAGATGTTAAATATAGCTTTAGTAAAGTGTGTCACAACTATAACTTTTATACAATAAACAGTTAGTCCGTTACGATTGACCGTCCACGAAGCATTCACTAGCAAGTAAACTCTGTGGACGTTCCGACCTATAATTACTGTTATCATCATTATTTACTATTGAGAAATAGTTAGATTAATGTCATACATAGACAAATAATATAAAAATTTGTAATGAATATTTTCCTCCTCGTATTATTTATTTGCGATTAATGCATCCTACTAGTAAGTTGCATTCTTATTTAATATCTGTTAATTAGTTACCTACCTATTGTTAAGTAAGATAAAAATTTTTGTAAAATATTAAAACTTTCAAATAAGTACCTTATTCATCACTGTCTTTAATTTCAAAGTTTTTATAAGTTTAGTATTTCTTTTTGTAGTAAACAGAAAGGTATTAGTTAAATATAAATTGTAAGGAATATAAAAGGCCGTATGACACGGTGTAATATTTCACATAGCTTTTTATTTGATATTATAATTAAAGTGGTTCCCGTATCATACAAGCAAAATGTACATTTTTCTATATATAAAACTGAAAATTAAAACATGTTCTATTTATATAAAATTCTCAATAAATTTTTATGTGAACAATAATATAACCTCCAGTGCATCTTTCCCATATCTTTCCTATGTTTGCTTAATTTATTGGTTATTGGTTATAATAACAATAATTATTAAATATATAAATAATATATAAAAAAAAATACTTATATAATTCTGTGCAAAATTTTATATACAATATTATACCGTGTCATACGGCCTTAAGAGGGTGATTCAGGAAATCTAGAAAAAAATTGGATACATACAATTAATTTGAGAAATTCCGAATTCTAATTTTTGGTGGTTTTGGGAGCGCTTGAATTTGGGCTCAAAATTGTTTTAAAAATTTTATTTTTTTTCATCCAACCAATTTTTTCCTTTGTATTCACGTTCTTAATTTGACCTATATCCTTCAACGCCAAAGGGTCTAAACTGTCCTTCGCCTTCAAATAAATGACTTAGAATTTTTTATTTGAACATTTTCATTAGGTAATTTGAATATAACGTAATACGTAAAGTTCATCAAAAAATCTTTAAAAAAAGACCCTTTTGTTATATCACGTTAATTTCCAAGAAAAACAATTTTAAATTTACAAAAATGTATTCATCCTTGGAAGTTCTGATATGAACCCTAACAAATAATGAACGAATATGACATCACATAACACTTTATGCCATTCACAAATTTTGAAAATGAGTTGGAGTGAGCAGCTGTTTATTTCGCGCATGCTCAAATTAGAATTTTCCACGTTTACGTTATACGTATGTACAATGGTCGTCAGCTTAAAGTCACCAGTTCCATGGTCCATTCTTTTCTAGTGCCATTTATTATACACGGTGCTAGAAAGGGACAAAACATGGAAGTGGTGACTTTAAGCTGACGACCATTGTACGTGGGCTCACGGGTCTTTGCGTAACGTAAACAGAGACGTATACGTGCCGAAGAGGTGGCCGAAAACTTCCGAATGCACAGAACAGATTGATAAAAGACTAACCGAACAGAAGGAGCAATACTCGTAGATTAAAGTAATAATCATCGTTTCTGAATAATCTGATTCCGTGATAACTTACCCTACCCTACTTAAACCACATCACATTAATATTCGAAGTGGAATACAGTGCCTTTATAGTAACCACAGTGGCGACAATAGAGCCTATGCCCCGCCCACCCGCCATTAAGGGGCAAATTTTTTTGGCGCGAACAATTTCCCCGTTGCTGAAACCGAGTTTTAATTTTAAAATATACTGCAATAAAAAACATTTCGTGATTAAAGTATTAGAAAATAGCCGTAACAATGAGTTTTTGATATAAAATACCGGTCCCCATAAATGAGAAGTTTTCATTTATGACTAAAATTAAACAATTTCCGGAGCCATTTACGGACCGCTTGTTGTAGGCCCTCAGCAGTCCGGTTCTCATTTCTCTAATTTTTATCGGAATTAGTTCAAATTTGAAAAACTATTAGTTGAAATATGTCCCGAGGGCGTGAGCATTTCAAACATATAAGTTTTAATTTAATCTTTAACGAAATCTTGTCTTCAATATCCTCAAATTTGAATTTGACATTTGACATGTTTGACAACAGAGAGGTTAGAAAAGATACAACAAAATTTAATTTGAACAAAATAATGTGAAAATAATTATGTTAATAAAAGCCATTATTAGACATCTAAAATCTATATAAAAATTGCAATAAATTATGTTTAAATATTTTAAAAGAATATTATTGGAAAATCCTGATGTTGGAGAAAGGTAAGTTTGAAAATGTTGCTGTGTTCATGTTTCTCATAATATATTTTTGCAGATATGTAATGAAACTGAAGTTAATAGATGATGTTAAATATATATTCAATTTATATATGCATATAACAATGCTATCTATGGAGTTTCACATAAACAAATATTGTTTCCCTTTTAGTTTTAACGTAACACAGTTATTTTATTATTACAACAAAGAGCAGATGAAAAGCTACAAAAAGTTTGCAGTCTTACAAATATTTTGAACCTGGGTTTGTTACAAATGCAGGGACAAAAGTAATGAATGATTTCTACATTTTAATTGGAAAGGTACGTTTCCTTGTGAAATTAAGCAGGTAGATTTAGATAATATGTATGACTTAACAGGTTAGGTATAGGATTAACATTAGTTTGTAAACATTATTTTCAGGCAAAACATTCTCATATTGTGCAAAACCGTTAAGATGTTTCCTGTATCGGTATCACTGCCAAAGATGGTGCTATTTTATTTGCTAGTGAATATGCAAATTAAAGGATGCATTCTGTACTGATGTACCAAGTGCTTGAGTGATGTCCTCAACCACCACACAAATTCCGTGGAACGAGTGTGCAACATGAATTGTGGAAAACCTTCTATAGTTCTTATGAAAATAGGGACATTTTGCCCATACTTGGTCTAAAAGATATATTAAACAAAATGATGGAATTGGGTTATGATGCTGCTAATTATGAGAGTTGTAGAACTATTTGCTATTAATAAAGCAAATCAAATTACCAACATTTTAGCATCACTGCTGAAGAATGAGGATCTGCAGTAAACATTTCATTACAGGTAAGTGTCTCCTCTTGTACAGTTTGTTGGAGGAAATGATCATGCTTACAGGTTGAAAAATACATGATGTGGGAGACTGATAATCACGGAATGCTACAAACTAAAATGGGTGAAATTTATCCTGGGATATAAGTTTTCATGAAAACGACTGAAGATAACTAAATTTTAGAAACTGTTATATAATTTTAACCGATAAAAATATTAGTAATATCTGTTGTATTAAAGAGTTAGGTAAATATCAGTTTATTAGCCTGTTTATGGAGTGTACCAGACAGCAAACAACAAAATAACTATTCAATGTAGCTATATTAAAAAAAATACGAGTATTAATAGTTAATATTGGCTTAAACTATTAAAAAATTATAAAAATTAAATAAGATTAAAAAAACTGGAATATTTTTATTTATTAGATAATGGTAATTTAAACTGTTTACAAAGTTGGTAAGGTGTTAAATTATAAACATAGTTTATACAGGGTGATTCTCAACCTATACGCATAAATTTGGGGATTTATTACTCGTGACAAGTAATTAGTACGTGAAAAAATTGTAGTAAAATTTACTTTCAAATTAAGAATACACAGAAATTACGTGAAATTTTGATGGCTATAAACATTTGACAACTAATAAATCCCCAAGTTTATGCGTATAGTAATGTATGTGGTCTGTAATTTCAAAATAATAGTGTAATAAATCTCAATTTTTATATTTCAAGTAAAATATGAGGTTTTTATTACGTTTACGTATTAGTTTTCTATTCTCGTTTAAGCTATTAACAGACGGTCGCTTGTGATTAAAATGCATAGAACATTACGCACTGATGCTATAATAGATATATATTTATATCTATGCGGTTTACTTGTCTGTAGGAGTATATCTCATTACAAAAATTACTGCCCATTCTCTCCTATACCGAGGATCTTTAGGAAAACGCTTCATAAGATATCCCATTTTGCTGAATTAGTACATCCAACTGCAGCACAACCTGGCATATTTTCTGAGCTAAAATGTAAATAAGTATGTGAATTTGTGATACAAATTTATTAAATGAATGTCAAACAGCAAAGATTTCGATAAACATACCTCATAAGATTGGTTAGGTTATGAGTGTTTTCTGTTATTTTACAATGATACAATAATTACAATATACCTACTTATGTATGCATATCTGTGTTTGTGTGCTAAACACCTGTAATATAGAAATTAGTAGTAATCTGTGATAGAAATCGATAAGAATAGAATATTAACGAAGGTATAATACATATACAAACAAACTTGTACAACACACTTGACAGTTGACACTTGTAAAAGTAAACAAAATACCGCCATTATGGGGCAAAAACGGGCGACCAATAGAAAACTGGACATGCTATTGTCGCCACTGTGTTTACTATAAAGGCACTGTAGTGGAAAATTACAGTGCTCCATCTATATATGTATATTTGTACTGTAATAATTAGGTACTATAAAGTTCTGTAATACGAGTGATACCTATAGGTCGAGACATCTATCAAGATATGTATAAATTAAATTCTAAAATACATTCAAGGAAACCTGCTTTTTAATTAATATTTTTGTTTAGAATCATTAAACATAACCTTAATGCTTTTTTAAGTATCCGTTTTTGTATATAAATATTCTCTTATTTAAAACATATTTATTCGTGTGAAATGTGATTTTCCTGTTGTAAAATACTCAACTTTCTTTAAACTCAAGGTTAAGTTAAAATAATAATAAATAAAATGATATTTTTGAAGCCCTCATGGGTTAATCATGAAGGTAAATTTTCATTTATTTGTGTAAAGATAAATAATGTAAGCGGTTTTATGTGTGTTAGATGACAAACCAATATTTTCTGTGGATATACACCCTAATGGAGGCAGATTTGCTACTGGAGGCCAAGGTGCTTCGGGTGGAAGGATTGTTATTTGGAATATAGGTCCTGTAATTAATGAACATGAGGAAACTGATCCCAAAATTCCAAAAATGTTGTGTCAAATGGATAATCACTTAGGTAAATCATTATTCATTGATAAATTACCTATATGTAGAAAAATATACAAAATAGAGGTTTTCGGAAACTGCAATTTGATTAATCAAAAGAAATCTAGGGTTGGCAATGTAACGTTTGAAGGACTGTTTGATCTATAATCAGCTGATAGTAATATACCTAATATTATCGTTTCCGAAAAGCCCTAATGTATGACAATTTATTTAAATCCATCTAAAAGTCAGTTGGTTAATGTCTAACTTTGGGTTAAGTGTCACTTTGTTTTCTTATGTCTTCATAGAGCTGAATTAATTTTTGTTTTTAAAATAAAAATTGTCTTGATCAAGAATGTATTGAATATGGTGTTATAAACAAAAGTCTAAATCTCATAAACTCCTTTTTATTTTATTTAGACAACCGGTTTCGTAGTAACCAAGACTACATCTTCAGGTCTACAAGGAATTTTAATAAAACAAGAGTTGTCAAGCTATCAAATACCAACGTATATATGTCATAAATTATATTAATTATAAATAAATAATATGTCATTCAGTTCAAGAAGCTAACAGAATTCTGTTAGCTTCTTGAACTGAATGACATATTATTTATTTATAATTAATATAATTTATGACATATATACGTTGGTATTTGATAGCTTGACAACTCTTGTTTTATTAAAATTCCTTGTAGACCTGAAGATGTAGTCTTGGTTACTGAAACCGGTCTAAATAAAATAAAAGGAGTTTATGAGATTTAGACTTTTGTTTATAACACCATATTCATCTACTACTCATACGGGTTAACCATCTTCAATACAAGAATGTATTTATAAAATTAATCTACAAAATGTATATATACTGCGACAAGAATTCAGACGACTTACGTCATACGAACAAATGAATAATTCATTACATTTTCATCAAAATATTTAAGAAACTGCAACTGATAGTAATGAGACTATATACTACACTAAAAGTTTGCGTTATATATCGTACTAAATTGCAAAAAATCATTATTTTTAATACGACCAAATATCGAAAATTACGTTGACAATAAAAACAAATGTGTAACGTCAGCCGTGACGTAAGACGTCTGAATTCTTGACGCGAGTATATGAAAAGTTGAGTCATCGTCTGCTAAATCACATCGCCTTTGTAATACTTGTCTGTCAAATCACCTCAATTTTGATATAGAATTCTGTAATGTGTTGTAGTGTTGCGACACCAATGTTAGTATTTGGAAATATACACATCATACCAGCGTTGCCAACTGCGGTACCCTAATTTATCGTATCGGCACACTCAAAATTATCGTACTCAACGTGAAATTATCGTACACCATAATAACATAATATATAATAACATTTACATAATAATTTCATAGGGAATACTATGTTCCACAGTTCCACTATAGTTTTTTAACAGGTAATAAAAATGTTTTTTTTTTTTTGTTTTACGGTTCAGACCAACGTCAGACCAAAGAACATACACTGTAAGAGTTTACCACTCAATGTATTTTCCTATCTACTATCTACCAAGTTTAATTTTTGCTGCACAACATTCATGTTGTGCGGTATCTGCCAATTTAGGTGAGTGTAGCTTCGACCGAAGTCTAATATTTTTAAAAATCGTACACGACTGAAATTATCGTACAAAAGCGTACGATAATAAGTTTACAATCGTACATCGTACCAAGGGTAAAAAAATCGTACAAGTACGATAATTATCGTACGGTTGGCAACGCTGCATCATGCCCACAAAGTATAAACTAGATAGAGTTGAATCTCTAGGACCGAGTTTGTATAAAAGTTTCAGTGCTCCTGGTGGATGGACTGTGAACAATTTTTTTTATATTTTAGCTCTTCATTTGAGGATATTTCATTTAATAGAATACATTATCAGTAAGATATAATGTTCTGTACATAATATATGTATTTAAGTACCTACCTAATAATAATTATAAAATATTTAATAAATTATTTTTTCTACACCCGTATTATAACAATGCACTTATATGCCCATAATCCGTTTCATAATGATACCCATTACAATACAGATTTTTCATTACGATACAGATTTTTCATTATGATACAGATTTTTAATTAATAGAAACCCATAATTTTTCAATCAAGCATGCTGTGCATTCGACGTTTATCCCAGGTTCCTATGTAATTATTTTAGATGTCAAAATCAGTACGTATTAAATTTTCGTAGATACCCAGCTAAACTTCGATAATATAATACGAATAATTACTGTTACCTATTGTGTTCAATAAAAATATAAAATTTATGGTTTTTGATTATTTATCGGGTGTAGAAAAAATAACGTATGCAACTCTCATGTAATGGTTATTACATGATCGTTGCATAATATACTATATCTTTAAACAAGAACTTACATAATATGATACACAGTTTCGATACTTATAGTATAGTATCACCTTATTTTTAATACAAATATTTAAAATATTCTTCATGTTCCTGGTTCCTCTAATGTTCAGAATTCATTTCTTCAGTAATAAACTCCACAAAATATGTAATAAGTTAATATATTAAATAAATAGATTTATCAAAACCAAAAACAGTCATAGTAAATTCATAATTAAAACATTGCTATGCATTGCTAAGTTACAAGTAAGTTGAACCTCAGTAAGTAAATACACACTAAATTTACTTAAAATTACAGTGCCTTTATAGTAAACACAGTGGCGACAATAGAGCCTATGCCCCGCCCACCCGCCATTATGGGGCAAATTTTTTTGGCGCGAACAATTTCCCCGTTGCTGAAACCGAGTTTTAATTTTATAATATACTGCAATAAAAAACATTTCGTGATTAAAGTATTAGAAAATAGTAGTTTCATTGAGTTTTTGATATAAAATACCGGTCCCCATAAATGAGAAGTTTTCATTTATGACTAAAATTAAACAATTTCCGGAGCCATTTACGGACCGCTTAATGTAGGCCCTCAGCAATCCGGTTCTCATTTCTCTAATTTTTATCGGAATTAGTTCAAATTCGAAAAACTATTAGTTGAAATATGTCCCGAGGGCGTGAGCATTTCAAACATATAAGTTTTAATTTAATTCTTAACGAAATCTTGTCTTCAATATCGTCAAATTTGAATTTGACATGTTTGACAACAGAGAGGTTAGAAAAGATACAACAAAATTTAATTTGAACAAAATATTGTGAAAATAGTTATGTTAATAAAAGCCATTATTAGACATCTAAAATCTATATAAAAAATTGCAATAAATTATGTTTAAATATTTTAAAAGAATATTATTGGAAAATCCTGATGTTGGAGAAAGGTAAGTTGAAAATGTTGCTGTGTTCATGTTTCTCATAAAATATATTTTTGCAGATATGTAATGAAACTGAAGTTAATAGATGATGTGGACCCCTTTACGTTAAATATATATTCAATTTATATATGCATATAACAATGCTATCTATGGAGTTTCACATAAACAAATATTGTTTCCTTTTAGTTTTAACGTAACACAGTTATTTTATTATTACAACAAAGAGCAGATGAAAAGCTACAAAAGTTTGCAGTCTTACAAATATTTTGAACCTGGGTTTGTTACAAATGCAGGGACAAAAGTAATGAATGATTTCTACATTTTAATTAGAAAGGTACGTTTCCTTGTGAAATTAAGCAGGTAGATTTAGATAATATGTATGACTTAACAGGTTAGGTATATTTTCAGGCAAAACATTCTCAGATTGTGCAAAACCGTTAAGATGTTTCATGTATCGGTATCACTGCCAAAGATGGTGCTATTTTATTTGCTAGTGAATATGCAAATTAAAGGATGCCTTCTGTACTGATGTACCAAGTGCTTGAGTGATGTCCTCAACCACCACACAAATTCCGTGGAGCAGTGTGCAACATGAATTGTGGAAAACCTTCTATAGTTCTTATGAAAATAGGGACATTTTGCCCATACTTGGTCTAAAAGATATATTAAACAAAATGATGGAATTGGGTTATGATGCTGCTAATTATGAGAGTTGTAGAACTATTTGCTATTAATAAAGCAAATCAAATTACCAACATTTTAGCATCACTGCTGAAGAATGAGGGTCTGCAGTAAATATTTTATTACAGGTAAGTGTCTCCTCTTGTACAGTTTGTTGGAGGAAATGATCATGCTTGTTTTTGTTTACAGGTTGAAAAATACATGATGTGGGAGACTGATAATCACGGAATGCTACAAACTAAAATGGGTGATAAATTTATCCTGGGATATACGTTTTCATGAAAACGACTGAAGATAACTAACTTTGGAAACCGTTATATAATTTTAACCGATAAAAATATTAGTAATATCTGTTGTATTAAAGAGTTAGGTAAATATCAGTTTATTAGCCTGTTTATGGAGTGTACCAGACAGCAAACAGCAAAATAACTATTCAATGTAGCTATATTAAAAAAAATACGAGTATTAATAGTTAATATTGGCTTAAACTATTAAAAAATTATAAAAATTAAATAAGATTAAAAAAAAATATTTTTATTATTTAGATAATGGTAATTTAAACTGTTTACAAAGTTGGTAAGGTGTTAAATTATAAACATAGTTTATACAGGGCGATTCTCAACCTATACGCATAAATTTGGGGATTTATTACTCATGACAAGTAATTACGTAAAAAAATTGTAATAAAAATTTACTTTCAAATTAAGAATACACAGAAATTACGTGAAATTTTGATGGCTATAAACATTTGACAACTAATAAATCCCCAAGTTTATGCGTATAGGTTATATCTCTTTGGTCTGTAATTTCAAAATAATAGTGTAATAAATCTCAATTTTTATATTTCAAGTAAAATATTATGTTTTTTATTACGTTTTACGTATTAGTTTTCTATTCTCCTTTAAGCTATTAACAGACGGTCACTTGTGATTAAAATGCATAGAACATTACGCACTGATGCTATAATAGGTATATATTTATATCTATGCGGTTTCCTTGTCTGTAGGAGTATATCTCATTACAAAAATTACTGCCCATTCTCTCCTATACCGAGGATCTTTAGGAAAACGCTTCATAAGATATCCCATTTTGCTGAATTAGTACATCCAACTGCAGCACAACCTGGCATATTTTCTGAGCTAAAATGTAAATAAGTATGTAAATTTGTGATACAAATTTATTAAATGAATGTTAAACAGCAAAGATTTCGATAAATATACCTCATAAGATTGGTTAGGTTATAAGTGTTTTCTGTTATTTTACAATGATACAATAATTACAATATACCTACTTATGTATGCATATCTGTGTTTGTGTGCTAAGCTTACCTGTAATATAGAAATTAGTAGTAATCTGTGATAGAAATCGATAGGAATAGAATATTAACGAAGGTATAATACATATACAAACAAACTTGTACAACACACTTGACAGTTGACACTTGTAAAAGTAAACAAAATACCGCCATTATGGGGCAAAAACGGGCGACCAATAGAAAACTGGACATGCTATTGTCGCCACTGTGTTTACTATAAAGGCACTGTACTTAAAATACTGCAGCAGCGCTTGCAGTGGATAGACTTGTCCCTAAACAATTTTCATGTGCTATAGTAATCAAGATACAGCTCTATCTAGTTTATACTTTGTGGCACTAGAATTAGCTTATCTTTTAATAGAACCTACTTATAATTTGGTTTGCAAAAATGTATGATTTTTTATTTACTATTTTAAAACATTAGAATATGCGTGTTTGAAAATTGATTTAAAGAAATTGAATTTTTGAGATATAGGTAATGCAGTGGACTATAACAAAAATTTGGAAATGGCTTTTTGTTTAGACCTTACCTTCACTAATGAATGCAACGATCTTGAGCAGTTTTTGACCAGAAAATGAGAGAGGGCTTTTCTTAGCACAATAATAATAGCTTTTTCACGTGTATACGGTTCACGCACTCTATTGCTAGTCTCTCGTCGCGCACTAGTTTTCGTCATACTGCGCGCAAAGGTCCGTTTTTTACATTTCCAAAAAAGGAGCGCGAAAATATTTAGAAAAAGTGAAAAAAAAAGAGAAAAAATACAATATTCAACATTATTTACAATAATCATTGCTCTAATAGAAAAAAAAAGAAACGAGTTATAAAATTAATTAAAAGAATTACACTAAATATAGATTTACTGGGTGAAGTCTGAACAATGCGTCACTGATAACGTTCCAGTACTTGACACAAAGCTTTTGTCTCAAAATATTTTACATTTTTCATAAAACTGGGTACATACGTATTAATAATGGATTTAAACTATAAAAACACAATACTTATTATTTTAAGTTGTATCAATTTATAAATTTAAAATTGAGACGTAAACAGAAACGTACACATTAAGAGATATTTAACATTTGTCATAATTTCTGTGAAACAATTGACGACTATGTCCAACTACATCATTTGTGCTGTAGAGTGCTGCCACTTGTGGTGAGTCACTGCAAACAGGCAAAAGAATAGACTAGAAGAAGCACGACTGCTGCGATTTAGCCGATGATGGTTGCGTTAACCAATGCTCATTTATCAATTGGCCTGAAATATGTTTGTACTTTGCTTGAAAATGGTTATGGATGGAAATGCAAACATTATGCCTCTTCCACCATTGCTTGCATTATGTTATATGAATAAATGTGTAAAAGTAAAATTTTCAGGTATTTTTTACCTAGAATACGGAAACAATTGTTTTACTGTTTTTTTGTATACATTTGGATAGAATGTTTTCTAAGATTACATAGAGAAATAAGGGTTTGATAAGATTACCTACCTACCTCATAAACAAGAAAAACTTGTACAACGAAAATTCAAGGAGAGAGAACATACTAATCAAGCAACTACTTCGTTGAAATGCAGGACCATTTTTAGAATGAATTGAACCAACTATCTAAATCACGTTGCGTTCAATAAACACTTACTTTATGTACTTGTTGCATAAATAACTATTTTCTGGGAAACAATTTATTTGAATGTGATATAAAGAGATCTTTTTTACAATTTTGTTTTATCCAAATTTATAAAAATATTCAAACAAGTCATTATTTGAAGGCTAAGAACATATTAGGCCCTTGGAGCCTTAGGCCATTGGTTGAAGGATATGCGTCAAATTAAGAACGCGGAAAAAAAGGTACACTAGTGATACGTGTGTAAAATTAGCAAGGAATCAGTAACTCACAAAAAGTTATTAGAAGAAATTCACAAAAAGAAATTTTTTTACACCCTATAACTTCGCTAATTTTGAATTTTCAAAAAAATGTTATAGGACTTTGTGGCTGTGGTTTTCTTCTATAATCACTTCCTAGAATATTTATGCATAATTTCCAAACACCCAATATATATGACTAAGTACAAAAATTTTAACCACGTGCTCAGGACAACCTAAAAAACAATAAAAAAATTATTCCAGAATGTTAGCTCGATATTTAAAAAATGGGGCAAAACCCTCTTTTCCTACGGAAAGTCGGCGCCTATATTACGTACGACTGAAATGGCTTAGATCCATAGATAAAACTTACATCTGTCAACAATATCTACTACCATGCGGTTGTTTTTTGTAGCATTTCTAAATGTAGAAATGACAAAAATTAACATTCTTATTAGTAATAATACCTGATAGATGCATAGGTAGCAGTTAATCCATTAGCTTCACTATTTTGCATTCATTATAACCACTCACTACCGATAAAACACGCTTCCTGTAGGTACAGCTAGATAAAATATGTATTTATTATATCGAACGAAAGAAGAAAACATTAAAACGTACCCGTGGCAGTCTTGTGCCATAACCTAGAAAACCAAACCGGGGCGAACTATATTGTGGGAAAGTATTTGCATCCAACACAAATCTCTTTATTTAATAACTATAATTCGTTTAAAAATTAAAAAAGGCACTAAAAACTGAAGAAGAACACAAATCTATAACGTACATACATGGTAAACACAGGAATTAAATTATGACTTGACTGGAAATTTTGCGGTCGTGTTGCTAGTTGCCTACCTTACCTACTCTGATTCTTTAAACGCGTGACGGACAAGTCGCATAGGCGGCGTTAAATAAGGATTTAATATAATTTAGAAAAAAAAATTTCGCTTTATAAATAAGTTTGGAATTTTTTTGAATTTTCTCTATCCCCTCTTAAAATATTTGTATTTAGTCAAAGTTAACCCTGTATTTATTATTTTAAATGATATAAAGCAATAGGTACATATTTTAATCTAATCACACACAAAGTTCACATTTTGAAATTCTGAAAAAATTTAATTTATAGCATGTGTGAATGTTGTCCGCTGGAGTAGTGCTGGCCATTTATTAGCCTCAGGAGGTGACGACAAATTAGTAATGATATGGAGGTTAACAAATGAAGGAAGTTCTTCTGTATTTGGCAGTGGAAAAGTAAATGTGGAAACTTGGAAATGTATGCATACATTAAACTCTCATAACGGAGATGTTTTGGATATCGCATGGGCACCTCATGATGGCTGGCTAGCATCAGGCAGTGTAGATAATACTGTGATTATTTGGAATGCTCACAAATTTCCTGAGAAAGTAGCTGTGTTAAAAAGTCACACAGGAATGGTTAAAGTAAGTTATTTAAAATTATTATTATTAGGTATTTTGTAATAAAATTGGTATTACTTCTTATTATTGGTTGTATAAGCTTTACTATCAGATAAATCAAT
Organism: Monochamus saltuarius; assembly: GCA_025584915.1. Taxonomy (NCBI): domain Eukaryota; kingdom Metazoa; phylum Arthropoda; class Insecta; order Coleoptera; family Cerambycidae; genus Monochamus; species Monochamus saltuarius. The sequence continues at coordinate 45,002,828 of CM046721.1, read as the reverse complement.
GCAAGGTTTTACTTCTGGCGTCAAATTTTGATGTTTGTATATTGTCTAGATTCAGAGGATATTGCAATAGACATCCTCAGTTGTAACAAATTAAGTATTTATCACCTTTACCACAATGTTTTATCATAACAGTTTTGTAATAGCAAATTGCTTCTGGTTCTGCCACAGATTCTTAGATATCTGGTGGTGTAGATTGCAATGCCCCCTGGATTTTAACATTCCTGATGAACAGCTAAGCTCTTAATACTTCTTATTCTTGCCTCTGTCAATAATTTAGATAAGATTTATGATATTTTTTACAAGTATTTTAAAATTTAAAGAAATTTCAAGGTTAACTTACTTATTTTTTTTAAGTTTTAATGTAACAAGTTTTCTAATTTAAATCAATGATTGACCATAAAAAATGTATATTGTGAGTTAAACATTGATTTATAGGGTGTCACATGGGATCCTGTAGGTAAGTATATCGCGAGTCAGTCAGATGATAAGTCATTAAGGATATGGAGGACATCTGACTGGGCACAACAAGAGGTTGTGACTGATCCATTCATTGAATGTTCGGCAACAACACACGTGTTGAGACTGTCTTGGTCTCCAGATGGACAATATTTAGTGTCAGCCCACGCAATGAATGGTGGTGGTCCTACAGCACAAATTATTGAAAGAGAAGGCTGGAGACAAGATAAAGATTTTGTAGGGCACAGGAAAGCAATTACATGTGTGGTACGTAAAATGTCAAATATAAAGGCGGGTCTAGATTAATAAATTTGTGTGTTGAATGTTGTGTGTTGAATTTGACGAAAATATTTGCGGCACAAAATTTTGTTATGGCTTGATATTTCCTGATAAATATGTGCGCTGTACGGATGTTTCTATTACGATCCATTTTCGTGCGCAGTTAGTAAATAAGTGAAATTGGTATTCGTATTTGTAAATTTCTAAATTGCCCCGTTGTCTCATCAATTGCTAACGTTTTTAATAGGTTTTCACCACCACTCTGCCTTTTATACTGAAATAGTTTTGTTGTCCAGTAACGTCTCTGTTTATCATTTTCTTTCTTCTTGTTATTATGTCGTAGGTAATTCAGTAATATATAAACTGCACACTTTTTTCATAAGTTGGGAGGACATGCTGGCACCCACACGATACATAATACCAATACGAATATATACACTACTAACTACATCAAAAATATTCAAGTCCACATTAAAACAAGCATTCGACACAAATTTCTTTGAAGTTGGCAGAAAAACCGACAGACCGGTGGATAGCATGTGTTGTATCTGGCGCAAATATTTGCGTGTTCCCTTGTGCGGCGCACAGTTCACATTTATAAATATTTTAACGAACGTGAGCAAATTTGCGTCAAATACAACGCACAACGTAAATATTTATTGATATGGACCCGCCTTAATATTGGTATTGTATAACTTGCTTATTTGCTTTCTGTTTTAGAGATTTAATTCAAATATTTTGAAAAAACAGACATCAAGTAGTCCAAAATCAACACAATATTGTTGCTGTGCAATAGGCTCAAGAGATCGATCTATTAGTGTATGGTTAACTTCTCTAAAAAGACCTTTAGTTGTGATCAAAGACCTATTTGATGACAGTGTACTTGACATATCATGGAGCAGTAATGGTCTATATTTACTAGCCTGTTCTTGGGATGGAACTGTGGCATGTGTTACTTTTACACAAGAAGAAATTGGAACACCGTTATCAATGGACGAAAAGGTAGTACAAGAATCAAATTTCATATATTTACAAAAATTAATAAAATCTTAATAGTTCAGTTATGAATCAGTTTTCATTTTAATTGTTATACTAACAAATGTATTTATTTAAATAAAAATTAGGTATCACTTACCTCATATAAAATGTAAAAATAATAAAGTTTGATTTTTATTTTATTTTAGAATGCACTTTATGAAACAGTGTACCACAAATCTTTACAAAGAAACTGGAACTTGAGTTTCACTGGGACTCAAATTGTAGAGAACCCTGACCTACTTAGTGCCATAGACGAAATAAATGAAAAAAATGATACATCGAATGTAAACAAAATAGAAATCCAAGAACCACAGCCTGTTGTTAAAGATGTGTTATTTGAATCACCAAAATTAAATCAAAGTATATTAGTTCCTGCAAATAAACAGCTTGAGACAAGATTACCTTCAGGTAAAAGACGGATTACACCTATGCTGCTAACTTCAGTGCCAAACACTAATAAAGATAACATTTCTGATCACATAAAGTAAGCACAACATTTATTTATTTTTTAATGTTTATTGTATAATAAATATGGATTGATTTAAAAATAATTTTATTACGCAATTTATTTTCATTTAAAAACATGGAAATGTCATCTAAGGAGTATATATACGAGGTTTGTCCGGAAAATACGTATAAAAGTGGAATAATAACTTTATTTTACATTTACTCGGGTATTTCAATATGATCTCCTTCAAAGTACTCCCCCTGAGAGAAGATGCATTTCTGCTAGCGCTGGTTCCACTGTTGATAAGATCGCTGAAAGTCTTGAGTTGTGAGGCTCTTCAGTTGCCGTGTCGTTGCTGCCTTGATGGCTTCCACATCTCCCAAGTGCCGCCTCCGAAGCAGCATTTTGCATTTTGGGAACAGGAATAAGTTGCAAGGGGCTATATCGGGTGAATAAGGAGGGTGTTCTGTCACGGTGTTTGAGCTTCGGGCCAAAAAGTCACGCACAACAAGAGACGTGTGAGCAGGCGCGTTGTTGTGATGAAGGATCCACCTGCCTCCTTGTGCCAAATCTGGTCGAACTCGGACCACACGAGCTCTGAGACGTCTCAAAACTTCAACATAGAAATTTCCGTTCACTGTTTGGCCGGGAGGGACAAATTCCTGACGAACAATGCCCCTAGAATCAAAGAAAACAATCAACATTGTTTTCACATTGGACCTTGATTTTTGCGACTTTTTTGTTCTTGGTTCCCCTGCTTGCTTCCACTACTTGCTTTGAGATTTCAGCTCCACATCGAATTCATAGAATCAAGACTCGTCTCCAGTGATGACCCGCTTGAGAAAGTCGTCCCTATCCTCTGCTTCCAACCAATCCTCACAGCAAGCAACTGTCCTTGCTTTCTGTTCTGGAGTAAAAATTTCGTGGACGATTGTTTTGGGGATTGACAGATCCTCAGCTATCATTCTAATTGTCAATCGACGGTCTTTAAGAACACAAAGAGAGCTCCATGCCGACGACAGGTAAAAAAAGAGTTACTTTCAACAAGCGGACGTAAACTCCTACTTACTTGCAGAACGCTCTGGCTCAAACTGAGCGTTGAGGGGATTGCATAACGAGGGAGGACCACCGGGCCACTCCTCCACAACGCCTTGACACATCGCCCCGAATTTTTTATACGTATTTTCCGGACAAACCTCGTATAGGAGCATAGTAAATTTAATATTTCTTCAAATTTTATTTTGTCATTATTAATATGAAACACATTAAAAACTATTTTCATATATTTTTTTATTGAAACCAGATAAATGTTTAAAAGTTTTCAAAATAATGAATTATTAAAAACATTTTAAAAACTAAAAACCTTTTTTTGCAATTCATTATGCTAACGTCAATTGTTAAAGTCAATGGATTAGGATAAAAAGTGTCGTTGTACTAATTTCCATTCATCTGTTTAGAAGATACTAGACTTATTTACAAATTCATCGCATTTTTACTTTCAGTGTTAATAGTGATACACAGTTTTCCTCCCAAACTTCGTTCAGTAAGTCATCGCCTGTAAAAAGTCAGATAATAGTTGAAACCATAAAACAACCTCAAGAGAAACCAAAAGTAGCAAATGAATTGAAGAAAACATTGTAAGTTATTATTTGTGAATAAATTTGTTTGCAATTTTCATGAATATTAAATTGCAGTCAAACTGGTAATGAGATCCAGAAAGTTGTAGTACAACCACCTGGAACACAAATAAATCAGCTAATGTGTTGTGAAGTACCTGGTGACGAACCTATTATTAAATTTATAAATATCCTTGATCCACTAAAAATGCCACCTGGAGTGACTGTTACTAAGGAATGTGGAAATATGAAAATACAGGTAAGTCTTCCTCTTATTGCAGGTGATGCTATTTTTATATTGTCTTGTATATTTTGATATTAAGCATCCATTTCATATTTTCTTTTTTTAGTTCTATCTAAAAAAAATTCTAGGATATGCGGCTTTTAGGTCAGTGGTCACGCGGTTTAAGGCGTCAGTACTTGAATCGAGGTGACTAGATCCGAGTTGGTTCGCGCCCAGCTGCCGGTAGACTAGGTATGGTAGGGTGGAAATAATGTTAACTTGGGTCAATGTGAGAGATTGATACCGGTTGATATTTGACTACCCCCCTATTTAATGAGGTTTTCCAGGTTTCCCTCATTCCTGCACTGAATAGTGGTTAGGGCCTACCAACGTAAGTCGTTCCTGGGCGCAAATAATGCGGTCTGCTTAATAATATGTCGTCTTCTCTCCCGCACAAGTCTCCGACTTCTGGGCTAATCCCTGTGATTAGAATGAGGTAGAGATATTATTATTATTATAACACAAATGTATTCCATTTTACTAATGTACATGTAAACATGTTCACAACAAATATATAGCAACACAGCAATATGAAAACTACTAAATTGATGATAATTAGAGAAAATTTGTTACAGTGAAGACTTAATATGTTTAAAACATATCACTATGTGCTTTATTAATGTTGCAGAATGTTGTCGTATATCCATTTAATTACTGTGATTTTCTGGGATGTTTGTGAACAATGGTCACTGATTAATGTTAAATGTTGAAGGTATAACTAGTGTAAATGTCAGGTATAGCATCTTCTATAACCCATTCATGTTCAAGACACAGTTCCTTTCAATGTAGTGAATGGGAAACAAATCCAGCATATCATGGATGGTTAAAACATAGTCCACCGACATCAGCAAAATAATTGTTTAAAATTGTCCATAATATACAACTCAGAACAAGTATTATTTAAAAAACAATGGTAAATGAGTAAATTTTACCATTACGAGTATTTTTTTTATTTTAGTGTTAATTTTGTCCTAAACTAATTTATCAACATTAGTGCAACGATTCTGATATCAATACGTCATTGAAGATAGGAGCTGTTGCTTCCAGTTTCTAGAACACAGTACAGTGTTTTACTAATTTAGTTTTTGTATGATAGATTTAATTTCCTATGGTTTTTCATATTCTAATGTGGGCCAGTCACAGACTTAATGTGAACTTTCCTAGCCTTATCTGGGAATATTGGATGTGGCTTTGTTATTCTTGGACTAATCCCTTTGGAGATTCACTGTCAGAAGAATTTATATTGTTGGTACTTGATGGTCTTCCGATATGTTCTATAGTAGCCGTATTTGGAAACTCATTGCTGGCTTTATAATAGCCCTGTGCGATTGGGTATAGTTACGACAAAAATTCAAACAACTTACGTTATACAAACAAAAGAATAATTCATTATGATTTCATCAAAATATTTAAGAATCTGCAACTGAAAATGATAAAACTATATACAGTAGACTTGCGATAACATGAACTTGCGTTTATGTGACCTTCGCGGTAACATGAACACTATATTGGTTCCATTATCTACCTTGTAACGTAAACACCGTTATTTATTTATTTTATTTATTCTCCTGGTAACGTAAACAAACGTTCATTCAACGGCGGGTATCACAGACAGAAGCAATTGAAGCAATCAACACTGTATTAAAGTGGACGGAGCAGAATTCATTGGAGATCAGTGATATTCTTAGTCTTAGAGCTGTTTACGAAAAAGCAATATTGAAAAAGTTGTCATCTAAACAAGTTCAAAGTAAAATAACTACATTTTTTACAAAAACTGATGTAGAGCATAATAAATAAAATGCTACAGACTAGACTACTTGCTTCTTTTTCACTTTTTGTGTACTTTCATTAACGTGAACAAATTCGATTCCGTGATTCCTGGTGCATTTTGTGTTCACGGTATCACGAGTCTACTGTACTACACTAAATGTTTGCATTACACTAAATTGCAAAGAATTATTGTTTTTTATGCACCAAACTATGGAAAATTATGTTAACAATAAAAACAATTGTGTAACATCAGCCGTGATTTAAGTTTGTCTGAATTCTTGCCTCAATTATAGTGAGCAGATCTTCATGTTGGACTGTTGGTGTAACTATTCCCACCACTACACCTTGGCAACATTGTGCGCATAATAGATGATGAATACTAGCAGTCTCTGTAGTCTCCCATCTAATACTTGACATAGGGTAAGCTCTGTATGTACTTGCAGATGATATTGTAACCTCGAAATTGGGTTATCGTAGAAACACGTCACGTAGACAAACAACTTTATTGTCACTCTTAATATCCTTCAAACCAATATCACAACTGTCAACGCTTTACTTTGACGTTTGTCACTCGCGTTTGGCTGTGACGGCGGAATTGATCCGCTTATATAGATTTTTAGAGTTCTCAAAGTTTCTGCAATCTCAAGAACGTGTCGAGAAACAAAAAGAATATAGCCTGAAATATTCCGGAAAACTTTAAAATAAAGGTATTACAAAAATTATAAATGCTAACGCAAACAGGAACATAATTAACAAACTAAAAAGTTAGGGAGCTTCCGTAACACTGCCCCCCTCTTAGAACCGATCATCCCAATCAGGTTACTCCATTGTTCGCATGGCCTTCTTGATAAGGTGTCAAACGATCGATGTGGACAATCTTCATCTTGGCTTGGGGATTCCTCTGGATCCTGTAGACTACGTCACCCAATCGTGACACGACGGTATAAGGGCCTTCCCACGATTTCTGCCGCTTCGGAGATTTACCCTTGCTTTTTGAGTTATACAGACACATTTTCTCAAGCTCTTGAAACCCGCTGCTGTTGGCACGCAAGTTGTATCTGGTCTTCATTCTGTCGCTCTCGATTTTTAGCTTCATGTACTGCCTTTATTTGATCTTTCAGATGGCTGACATAATCATCTAAGTTTTTCTCGTGTTGTGGTTGATTCATAATTAGATCTATGGGTAGCCGCAATTCTGTGCCGAAAATCACGTTGGCTGGTGTTTTACCCGTGGTCTCATGAATTGCTGCTCGGTAAGCCAGTAAAAATGAAGGAAGGCAGGTATCCCAGTTGGTCTGTTTCTCGTTGACGGCCGTTCTCAGGAAGTTCTCGATGGTGCGATTGAATCTTTCCACCATTCCATCTGATTGTGGGTGAAGAGGTGTAGTTCTGGTTTTGTGAATGCCTAGCAGCTCACAAACGTTTTAAAACACTTCAGACTCGAATGCGTCCTAGGTCGGAATGGATCTCTCTGGGCACCCCATAACAGCATATCCAAGTTTTGAATAAAGCTTCAGCTACGGTGACTGCTTCTTGATTAGGTAAGGGATATATTTCTGGCCACTTACTGAAGTAGTCCATCACTACCAAAATATAACAATTTCCACTGCTGCTACGAGGAAATGATCCAGCTATGTCGATAGCTATTCTCTCGAATGGAGCTCCAACATTGTACTTATTCATCTGTCCTCGGCTTCGTGTCCTGGGTCCCTTACTAGAGGCGCAGATATCACAACGTCGGCACCATTCTTCCACATCAGACCGACTGCCAAGTCAGTAGAATCGTTCTCTAACTTTATTCAGAGTTTTTTTTATTCCAAAGTGCCCACCACCGACTCCACTGTGCAGTGCTTGAAGAACTTCTGAAATTCTTTCTGGGGCAGTACTGTTTGATAAATCTTTTCTTTGTCGTCGGTACTCTCCTAGACTATCTTTAATAGGCCGTTCTCGATGGCTAAATAATTTCATAGCGCCCAGTAGCTTTTTAGAGACGGTGATTTATCAGAAATCTCCTGCCAGGTGGGTCTGTCCATGTTTTTCATCTTTCATTGGAAAATTGGTCCAAAATCCGAGTCTTCGCTTTGTTCTTTAGCGATGATTTTATTATCCCAGTCATCTGAGCCCTGGATGTTAATTCTTCGGCAAAGAAATTCATCTCTAATTTCTAAGGTCTTCTGGATAGGGCATCAGCATTCCGATGGTTAGATCCTTTCCGGTGTTCAATTTTGAAGTCGTACTCCTGCAACGGCCGAAGCTATCTTGCCACTTGGCCTTCCGGATTCTTGAACTGCAGTAGCCACTTCAAAGAAGCATCGGTTCTCAAGACGAACGGCTGACCATAGAGATACTTATGAAAATGCTCCACAGCTTTAACTATGGCAAGCAACTCTCTTCTGGTTACGCCGTAGTTCACTTCTTGCTTAGAGAGGAAATTTCTAAAGTAGGAAATCACCTTTTCACTCCCGTCTTCAACTTGTGATAATATTCTTCCAATTCCAGTATTACTAGCATCTGTGTCCAAGATGAATGTCTTTCCAAACTTGGAATATGATAGAATCAGAGAAGAACACAAAGCTTCTTTTAATCTTTGAAAAGCTTGTTGACATTACTCCGTCCAGGTAAATGGATGATTGTTTTCTGTGAGTCCATGTAAGTCGAAGGGTTTTGCAATCTCAGCGAAGTCCCAGAAAACTCCTTAATTCATGTTTGTCTTTCGGTATTGGCCATTTCCAGATGGTTTCAGTTTTCTCTGGGTCAGTCTTCACTCCATCAGAGGAAATAATGTGTCCTAAATACTTGACTTTCTTTTGAAATAGCATGCACTTCTTGGGACTTAGCTTGAGCCGGGCTTCTCTCAACTTTTGAAAAACTTCTTGGACATTTTTCAAATGACCTTCAAAGTCTTTTCCGAGTATTATTATGTCATCAAGATAAACACGACAAGTTTTCCAGGTCATTCCAAGATGGAGATTTCTTAAACAAAATAATTTTATACCAAATAAAACTTCTAACATTCCAGGTCATCTAAGCGATATAAATAAAATAAATGATTTTTTTGTTAACTCTATTCCTTCTGTTGAGACCCCAGAACGAGTACTAAATTTATATAACAATAGCTGTTTAAATAATTCGAACTTTACATTTCAGCCGGTCACAGAATATGATGTAAGTAAAATACTACATAAAATTACTACAAATGCTACAGGGTGCGATAGTTTAAATTTAACCTTTTTAAAATTATTTATTCCTGAAATAATTCCATACATAACACATATAGTTAATTTCTGTCTTACTGAATCTGTCTTCCCAGCTCTGTGGAAGAGTGCTGTGATAACTGTGCTACCAAAAAAAAGTAATCCTGAGGAATTTAAAGACCTTCGTGCCATAAGTATCTTGCCAACCATTTCAAAAGTTATCGAAAGAGTAATGGATATACAGTTACGAGTACATTTGCAAAAAAATAAACTAATCCCTGAAATTCAGTCCGGATTTAGAACTGGCCACAGCTGTGCAGCAGCACTCTTACATGTTGTTGATAACATTATAAGTGCACCTGATAAAGATCTTTGCTCTATATTAGTTTTACTGGATTTCAGTAGAGCTTTCGACACAATAAATTATGATATTCTGCTTGCGATCCTTAAATATATAGGTCTATCAAATGATGCTTTATTGCTGTTTGAAAATTATATACAAAATCGCTCTCAAGAAGTGTGATTAAATGATGGTATGTAAAATTCTCTGTTGTTAAAATGAGGTGTACCGCAGGGGTCAATTCTGGGTCCTCTTCTTTTTACCATTTATACAAGTAATTTAATAAACTCGTTAGAATATAGTAGTATACATCTTTATGCGGATGATACGCAAATATATTATTCATTTTCTCCTAGTGAGGTAGATATAGCTTCTGCACGTATTAATAATGATATAAATAATTTTATAAATGAAGCTAAAGACCATTGCCTTTTAATCAATACTTCAAAGTCAAACGTCATCATATTTGGCCCCAAGAAGCGTCGATTAGTTGTGCAGAATCAAATAGATATTAATATACAAGGATCCATTTTGCCAAAATTAGATAAAGTCAAAAGTCTTGGTGTAATTATTGATAGTAATCTTAGATTTAAAGAATATGTAGATAAAACTCTACAAAAAGGATACTCCGTATTAAGAGGAATATTTACTAATAGACATTGTATGCCTACCGAAACTAAAGTTATGATTTGTGAAAGTTTAATTTGATCACTATTAAATTATGCTGATGTTTTGTACGGACCTTGCATTAATGCATTATATAAACGTAAAATTCAAAAGTTACAAAACTCTTGTCTTAGATTTATTTATGGAATTCGGAAAAATCAAAGAATATCCTATAAACTTCATGAAGTGAAATGGCTTAATTTGGAAAACAGACAATTACACCATGCAGCTTGTTTATTTCATACAATTATTTTAAATAAATCACCATCTTATTCATACAGAAAGATCAAATTTAGAACGGACGTACATACAATAATGTAAGATATAATTATTAAGCGTCTTTTCCAAGGTGGTGGTGGAGAAGGCGATGGCGGAGCGCATTGTGGGCTTTATTAGTAGGTATGGTCTGCTGTCTAGTTCGCAGCATGGCTTTAGAAGGGGTTTCTCCACTGAAACTGCAGCAACAGATCTCGTTCAATTTGTGTATGATAGTTTAAATAAGAAAAAATATGTTACGGGAATATTTTTCGATCTCACAGCCGCTTTTGACACGCTACACTTACCATTTGTATCCGAAACGTTAAATAACATGGGTATACGGGGTAACTTAAATAGCTGGATAATGTCCTATTTAACAAACATGTATGCAGGTGAAAATTGGAGGACAATTGTCAACACAACAATATTTCTTTAGATACTCCCCAAGGCAGCGTGCTTGGTCCTCTAATATTTTTAATTTATGTTAATGATTTATGCCACTTTGTATTGCAAGGTAGAGTTTTTATGTACGCTGACGACACCTCAATAGTGGTTACGGCTGACACAGCTTCGGGTCTAGAGACTAAGGCAAATGTTGTTCTGGAACAATTTAATAACTGGTGCTATAAAAATAGAGTTATAATAAATTATAATAAAAGTAAATGTGTGATATTTAAGACATTAAATAAGCAAGTATTGGGTGGTAGTATAAATGTATTGATAAATAACATTAGGTTGGAAATTGTAATGAATACTAATTTCTTAGGTGTTACCTTGGATGAAGACTTAAATTGGAAAAAGCACATAGACTTACTATGCGCTCGACTGAGACAAAGTTGCTTTGTGATTAATACTCTGAAATGTAGTCTTGATCGGGAATCTCTGTTAAGTGTTTACTATGCCTCATTTTATGCTAGAGTTGCTTATAATATATTGATATGGGAACTAAGCTGTGATGTAAACAGAGTTTTCATCTTGCAGAAGCGTGCTGTGAGATCGATATTCCAAATGGGCAGGTATGAGAGTTGTCGATCTTTATTTAAAAATAATAATTTGATGACTGTTACTGGTATTTATCTGTAATAAATTAAACAATTTAATTATACACACCTAAAGAAAGGTACTTTAAGAAAACATGGGGACAATCACGAATACTCAACGTGTAGTAGGAATGACTTATATAGGGAATGTTGTACGCTGGCTTTATACAGAAGGTCACCATTATACTCTGGGGTTTCATTATATAACAGACTGCCTAAATCCATAAAGGATAATTCATTAAACGTGTTTAAAAAAGAGCTGAAGAAATTTCTTATATCAGGCTGCTTTTATTCTGTCCAGGAATTTATTGACCAAGTTGTAGCGGATTGACGTTGTATTTGGTAATTGTTGCGATTGTGTTGCAATGTTGTATTTTAATTTTATTTCTATGTTGGCTGTGATGTATTAATGGGCGTGTATTTCTTTAATATGACTTGTTCCATCCAAATTGTAATTGGCTAAAGGAATTAATAAAGCTGATTATTTATGGTTATGTGATAAATGTCATTACTAATTATTATTTTCTGTTAGTTGATAGGTTATGTTGAGTAGTGTGCGTAACCTTGGTTGTGCAGACTAGACTTCGCCGTTTGTTCTATCAAATGAAAACTTGTGTAATATGTATGTTTGTTGTAGAACAATAAAGACTTATTATTATTATTATACGTGAAGTTGGTCTAGTGAGCATCGTTCACGGGTATTTGTGCTATTCTGCCGAGGATTCTAAACACGTATCCATAGCCGGATGGAACTATCCCAATGCACCTTCTCTAAATGACGATGGAACTTTTAAGTTTCTCATTCCGTTGAAGCATCTTTTCAACATTTTCAACGACTACCGAGCGGTGGCGTGCAGCAAGCAATGTATCAAATTAATAAGGAGCAATAACGATTCCAATTGTTTGCTCAGGGAAAACGTGGCTACCGACCACACAACAGTGACGCTGGACATTCAAAACGTCGAGGTTAAAATTAAACGGCTGTATCCTAATGATGAAATAAAACTTAGTCTACTAAAAGCCATCAGAGCCGATACTATACTGATGCCATATAGACAATGGGATTTGCATATGTTACCCACCCTCACCGGCGGCGCTACCAAACAAATTTGGGCTGTCAAGACTACTTCTTCGATCGAAAGCCCCAGATACGTCATCGTAGGTTTCCAAACAGCTAAACAAAACAACTTTACAGCAAATCCTACGTGCTTTGATAACATCAATATTACCAACATCAGATTAACGCTAAACGAAGAGAGTTTCCCCAACGAGAGGCTGCAATTAAATTTTGCTAAGAACAACTACATTGAAGCTCACTACAGATACACAGAGTTTTATCCGAGTTACACGAATAGTCAGCAGAAGAAATCTTTGCTCGATTACAGCACCTTTAAAAATCATGCTCTTTTCGTCATCGACTGCTCGAGGCGAGACAAAAGCATGAAATCGGCTACCGTGAACGTAAGATTGGACATTGAAGCAACCCAAGGTTTTTCCGCTAATACCAGCGCCTACTGCATAATCGTACACGACTGTATCATGGAACACCCCCCACTTAGCGAAATCGTCAAGAATCTAGCATAAAAATGTGATGCTGTGTAAAGGAATATGTTAGTCGTTTGATAATCGTTCGATATGAAGGTGTGGTGTGGTTTTAGACATCCAGGGTTTTATGTTACTGAGTACCAACGGGGGTTATGAATTTTATCCTAAAGAAATAACGATTCAGGACGCGCGTCAAATGAACCATTATTTACTGAAACCGCCTACGAGTTTTCACAGGAGGTCTCGGTCGAATCAGAAAACAAGTAAGACAGACAGAACAAAATATAAATGGTATCCGTTATTTGTCTGGAGATATAGAATACGACAAGTTGAACGCTATACTGGGCGATAATCTGCTGTGTGCCGATATAATTTATGTGAGCGGTCGTTTAAAGCTGGATTATTTAGAGAAGATACTACCACAATTGGATTCCTCCTCCAACCGGCAATTACCCAACGTGATAAACGTCGAAAAATTTGATAATTACTGGAATAACCCCCCACCACTCGTAAACGTAGATGTGCCTCGCTGCTGTTTGAATCACAGTTTCAATAAAACAATCAGATGCAGCAAGAGAAACTGCGAGAATTTTTTCTGCTGGGTGTATAACCTATTACTGCAATGAAGAAAATAGTTACCTACGCTAAATCTACGAGAGTGTACGAAATGAGAACGTGGACGTATGCATCCACTGCAGCTCGACGTAGATACTGGGAATTTTTTGCTGTGGATAGACTTAGATTCAAGAGACAAATTGAAACGACTTCCAAAATTCTTCAACCTTTCTTAGATTAACATCTTAAAAACATTCGAAAATTAAAATCCGATATAGCCCAATACGCTAACCATGACCATGACTATATAAAGAGGAACAGTATCATTATGTAAAATAAAAAGATAAAACAACGACGCTACTGATACAAAAATTCAAACTCGAGCGCAAATACATTGTAAACTATTCTTTTCTTATCATGCTGCGCTTCCGTTACACTGTGATAACACCACATTCCAAATTTATTCAATATTAAAACTATTTTATTTCAAACAGTAGTAAATGCAAGTCATGCTCCAAACTGCTAAGAGCTAGAAGGGCACTAGTCACGAAAAAACCGTCAAACGTCACGTGATAGGTCTCGATGAGGAACCAATCAAATCAGCTTTCAAATTTTAGTTATCTTGTACTGTTCTCGACTTATTAGCAAAAAACTGTATGTGTGACGTCACTTTACTATAACGCTACCACTCCAATGTTTTTTCTGTTAGATTAGGTCGCTACTGCGCATGTTTTTTTCTGTTAAGTTAGATTCTTTTTCCATATACCAAGTCGATTATCTCTGCTATAGATCTTTAGTTTTTTCGATAGTCTACTGCGCATGTTTTTTCTCTTAGGTGAAGTCGCTACTGCGCATGTTTTTTCTCTTAGGTTAGACCCTTAGGTTAGGTCGCTTATCCCCGCGTTCCGCATCCCGCACCCCTTCTACCAGCACCCCGCACTCCAACGCCCCGCACACTTCTTGCACGAAGAACTCTTCAGCAACACCAATGACCACATGGAGTCGCTGCAAACTCCATGGACGCTGGCCATCGTGACGTCACTCCGGCGCTGAAAGCGCCTCACTCATCTACTTAGGTGAGCTTCCGTAACAATTGCTGCTTTCCATTTGCCACAATACTCAGTTATTCTTACCTCAGCTTAGATGAGTGCCGTTCCTTTTGTAATAATGAAGTAAGCCAAACTGAGAATTTTTACCTCCCCCTTACCGATGCAGCACAACCTTTGAGCTTAGCTTGTAGCTGAGAAATTTGGCTTATGCCCCTAGATCTTATACTTAAGACTTATGCCGCATTCACAAGTTATTTTTATTAAGTTCTGTCAGTTCTGTGACTTTTTAAAAGTGAGGTTTATTGTTATTAAACCAATTTATTTTTAAAAGTTAAACATTTTTTTCGAAAACTAGATGCGAGCGCCGAAATCTGACTTCAGGTTCGTGATCAGCACCCTGGAAAATTGGGGGTATGATTTTTTTTTGTTAAGATCAGAGATTTTTACGCTGTTATAAATAATTACCAACATTTTTTTTAGACATTCTGTACTTTGATAATTTTAAGATTATCAACAAAGGACGTTCGCTTCGCTAAATTCGCCGATTTATGTTCCTTTTACATGATGAGCTAAACTGAGTGGCTTAGATAATCTTATCTCACTTCATACTCACCTCACAAGTAAAAGGAACTAAATATTGCCCTTTCATTTTCCAGCTCTCATGTTGTCGTGGACCTGTTTGTCCTGTAATTCTTAAGTTGCCTTTGTTTCTTATCTCTTGTTTGTATTTTTTTAGCACTCATTAAATTCTACTCATCTAACAGTTTTCGTCATGTTTGATGGTGAATGCTTGCTGCCTCACCAGGTCATAAAATTCAGTGTCTTCAAAATTTATTATGTCTTTTGCCCAAGGCATATTGAACAATGACTGATTTATTGGGCTGATTGAGTCATAAAGTCATCAGTCATGCTACATCTTTCTTGTAGTAACCAATCTTTATCATTCTTATTATAACCTATCCCGCATTCATATAGTATACGATATACTCCATCATGGTTAAATAGAGGATCAAGACAATCTTTGACAATTTGACTTGTTACATTTTTGTAGGTATTTATCAGTGTAACTGGATGTTTCAATGGCAGTCATTCTTATAACACATTTGCATTATTTTGGAATTTGTAGGTACTCTGCTTTTCTGTAATAAATTTAAGAATTGAATTTTTACATATTTTTCTAATTCACTTTTAGTGTTAAATAAAAGACATCTTTAGTTATAAGTGAAGATAAACATGACCATTTTAAAATTTCCTTCTTCACCATATATAGAAAATTTTGAATTAAACAGACAGTGGTATACATGATTATTAAAAAAAAAATAATAAAAAAGCAATTTCTAAAATGATTATGTTCATCTTAAAAACAATATACGAGGATCTACACCTGCTAGCTGCATTAAACAGTCTGTCAGTGATAGGAATATTAACTGTCAAATTTTCAGGTTACAAATAACTGCCATAAAACACCAAAAGGTTCATTATCTAGAGTAGAAGTTTTTAAGAATATCAATGATAAAGATCCTAAGTGGGACACATACTTAGGTAATCATGTTTGTATTAATTATTCAATATTTAATTTATATTACATTATTAATTATTATTAAAGTAAGATCGGCAATTGTTGGATATTGTTTTATTTTTTTATTTGTAAATATGTCAGTTTGTAATCACAACTACAATTGCATGTTAGAAAAAATTATTGTCTGTAGTTCAGGGTGTACACTGTGCGAACGCCGGCTGTGGAACGTTCTAAATATACAATTCCCTGTTTACATAAGTGCAAAATGCTTGGACAGATTGATTTTGTTGTTTAAAAGTTTGTAATGCAAACTTTTTTACCACCAACCCCCTCCACCTGTGACGTCATGAATGGAACCAACATTTTTTATTACGAATTCTGATTTTCCTTGAAATTATGCATACAGCAAATATCTGGTTACATGGTATTGCCTTAATACTTTATATGGGAGTTTCAAATTTCAAAATGCACAATTGGATATCGCTGTTGCCATGAAATATTTATCGGTATGCTTATTCAATGAAATGACGTGGATACACATGAATGTCAAAATAAGTTATGAAAACAATTATTAAAATGAAAACAGTTTTATGACATAATTTGATTCTAAAGTTTATCTCATTACTCGATTTGTGTTAGAAATTATTTAAATGAAATTTTCCAGGATGGTGGATTGGCAAACAGAGAACAATTGAATGGCCGTTTATGTGACCTGACCTTACTTCTTTTTATTTCTTTCTTTATATTCTAATTTGTTTTTTCCTGTATTTATTTTGTCATATTTATTTCATTACTGTAGTTTACTGTTGTTGTTTCAAAACATAATTTTGGTTGCCATTTAAAAAATTTGTTAATGTCACCATAAGGAGAAAGAGGTGGGTGGTAAAAAAGTTTGTATTACCGGACATGACCAATTTTTGAAAAACAAAATCAACATATTCAAGCATTTTACACTTAGGTAAATTGTATTTAGCATGTTCCACAACCACCATTTGCAAAAATTACTTATACATAATAAAAGATTTGTTCCAAAAGCATCAAGAACCGATTCCGAGCTGTCTTAAACTATTTGTTCAGTTCAGTTGTCAACTTTCGGCAAATGCAACGTAAAATGCAGTTGACTAAACACTTCTAATAGTTCTAAACCAGTTATCGACAGCTGTTAGAACAAACCATATACAGTATGCGCCAAAAGTATGGAATAAATTCAATAAAAACGAAACAATTATTTTTTGGGAAAAATCCTCGAACAGGTCGATTTTTAATTTAAAAAATACATATTTTTGCGTAAAATGCGATTTTCAAATGTCATTTGTTTTCGAGTAATGACGTCATCGATTTTTTTTTTTAAATGGCAACACCATATTTTTCCTTGATTCTGAAAGATCGTTTAATTCTCTATCAGACAGTACTAAAATTTTGCCCTCTTACATAGGAAAGTTTTGAGTAAATGACAATTGAATGTTAGAAAGCGTAAATTTTATCCATAAAAAGTAACAATTCTGAGGTATGTAAAATAAAATACAATTGATTAAATTTTATACTTAAATTAAATGTTCGAATTGTCAAAAGTGTACATTAATAAACCACGTAATTTAGAAGAACTTCAAAATCGCATTCGGAGACGAAATCATGAGTTACCCCAGAAATCATTCATAATGTGCAAGAAGAATTTCTTCACAGACTTGCGCATTGTCAAGAAGTTGGTGGATGGCAATTCGAACATTTAATTTAAGTATAAAATTTAATCAATTGTATTTTATTTTACATACCTCAGAATTGTTACTTTTTTATGGATAAAATTTACGTTTTCTAACATCCAATCGTCATCCTCGAAAACTTTCCTATGTAAGAGGGCAAAATTTTAGTACTGTCTGATAGAGAATTAAACGATCTTTCAGAATCAAGGAAAAAAATATGGTGTTGCCATTTAAAAAAAAAATCGATTACGTCATTACTCGAAAACAAATGACATTTGAAAATGGCATTTTACGCTAAAATATGTATTTTTTAAATTAAAATTTGACCTGTTCGAGGTTTTTTCCCAAAAAATAATTGTTTCGTTTTTATTGAATTTATTCCATAGTTTTGGCTCATACTGTATATTGGAGTAAATAACGCTAAACAACTTAAAAAAATGGTTAACTACTAAAATATTTATGAGCTTTATGTAGATAACTTTGAAAAAAATACGTTAAACATTTAAAAAATAACTAAAAGTCACAAATAAATGGGATAAGTCTTTTAATTACTTTGTAACTATTATTTTGCCACCCTTATTTAGATAACACACTTATAACTGAATTATAATGAAGTACGTAAATGATACATATACAAATGCTAAAACATGTCGACAAATCATAATGAAACAAAGTACACTGGGAAACATTTTATTTAAATTAATACTCTCCAATTATCTCAAACAAAGAAAATAACAACATTGGAAAATCAAATAATAACTGTTTAAATTTTCCATCAAAAGTTACAATTACTTTAGGCTATTTCGAATAACTTATCAACATATCAGATCATTTGTTATCCAACAGTTAATGGTCTTACTCTAATTAAAGATGTATGGTATGTATAAAGTAATTTTTATTTTGTTTTTATTGGTGGATCGATAGGCTCATCAATAAGGTGTATAGCTTGTAATAGGAAGATAATGGTAACATGTTGTGAAGATTTAACGATAAATTGTTACGATCTCAAGTCTGGTGCTAGATCACTGCCGCCTTTGCTAATTGAAGATGTCGTATCTTCTCTTAGTCTTTCCCAAAATAGTTACTGTTTAGTATTAACAAAAACTGGATTATTACATATGTGGGATCTTCAGAACTCGAAAAGTTTATTAACCCGCGTCTCAGTCAGAAGTTTGTTAACGGGAAAAGGTAAGTGGTTAATCTGGAAAAAGCTAATGTATAAGTCAATTTTTATATGCAAACTATATAAAAGAAAATAAAATTAACATGGCAGTAAATTGAAAAAATGTGTATTGCATGAGTATAAAAAAACACTGAAGTAATTATTTTCATTAGTATTTCTTAAATAGTTTGAAAAAATTAACAATTAAATTGCTGCTTATTGAAAAATAACTTTAAATTTATAATTTTTGGTGGTCAATGGTGGGAAATAAGGCCAAAATTTAAAGAAAAACACAAATTTTTTCGTTGTCGACATTTCGTCGCTTTTATTGTGACGTCTTCAGGACAATGAAAAACTGAAATTTTCAGTAGGTTTCCCTAGTCGATACATGCAACAGTCTTGGACAGTCATAGATAAAATCATACATAAGCACATGAAACATGGATACACAACCAAACAGAGCAATATCAACATTCGAAAAAAAATTTGGTTGTGTATCCATGTCTAATGTGCTTATGTATAATTTTATCTATGACTGTCCAATACTGTTGCATGTATCGACTAGGAAAACCTGAAAGTTTCAGTTTTTCATTGTCTAGTTACCCCTTGTCAAATTGATGTTAAATTAACGCTTAAATTAAATAAAATTTAATTAAAATCATGTCAGATTAATTGTTGTACTGAGTTAGTAATTAGCATTGAGTAAACTGTAATTAATTTCAAATTATTAATATTATTTGTATTTTGTCTAATTTTGAAAATATGCCTTGATAATCAGTTTTCCAACTCAGAAAAATCAAAAAGGGTAGTTCGAAAATGATTTCAAAGTAAACTTCTGCACGATACTGGAAACTGGTCCACTATAAAACCTGATAAGGCAGCAAAGCATGCAATCGGCGACCGGACAAGAAATGGAAAGAATTTCCCAAGGAACGAAATAAATAAAATTTTATAACACCTATTTTATACAGCCAGTTCAACTGGTTTTGCTGCTATTGTTGTTAATTATTAATATAATTTGTGGTTTTAATTAATAAAATAGTTTGACTTATCTGATGTTGCAACAACATTTTGGGCCCATGTTACCTAGTTTTTCAAACTAAAACAAATGTTTTTGCTTATCAGTTTTGAACTCGTAAGTTATTGGCAGCAACTATGATACATTTGTGTAACTCATAATAGTAGGTTGGGGTGCATTTTTTAAATATCCCCACAAAAAGAAGTCCAAATGATTTAAAATCAAGAAATTGTGGCTGCCATGGTAGCGATCCTCCTTGTCCAATCCCTTGGTACAAATTAAGCCTTGTGTATGATACGCCACACTGATACAGTACGTCGTGGACGTCCTGAACCTCCATTCAAATTTTCCTCGCGTTGCACTAAACTTGCACTCACTGCACACCGCAGTAAAAGTAGCTGCATTTGGCACATCATTCTGCTAAAGCATTTTCACATTGCCATAAATTAAAACGATATCCATCAACTCCAAGTTGCTATACACGTAAGCCATTTTTGACACTTGAAAAAGTAATGTATGCATCGCAACTAAGGTTAATATCTACAAAAAGTAATCAGATTTCAATATTCGGAATCGGTTGAAAATACTACAACTTCATCAATTATTGTTTAATAATAATAACTTTATTTGAAAATAGGAACATCCTAATAATACAAATATAAACTACATTTGTTGTTTAGAATAACAAACATTTGGAATAACAACAACCACAATATGAACAGCAGACTAAGTAAAATTATTGAAAATATACTGGAACAGATTTTTCTTAAATACACTTAAGGAACTCAACGACTTAATATTATTAGGCAATTTATTATAGGCAACAATACCCTTATACAGTAAAAGATTTTGCGTGCGAGAAAAGTTGACTCTTGTAATATGCATACAATTTGCATTTCTAGTAAAATGTTGATGAATGTCGTAATTGAATGTAATATATTGATTGAAATAATTAGGTAACTTATAAATAAATATCATGTCACAATAAAACAATCCATTTCTAATAGAGATCCATTGGAGTGCGGAAAGCATAAAGCTAATTGGTGTGTATCTATTGCACCTCAATATGACCCTCATGCCTCTATTCTGCAACCTCTGCAATTGAGCCAGCTGATTAAGATTGAACATATACATCAACGAAGCGCAATACTAAAAATGTGGTCGAATTATACTGTTATAAACAGTGACTCTAGATTGCATTGATAAATTAGTCGCAATTCTTGAAAAGAAAAACAATTTTTTAGATACTTTATTAACAACATATTTAATGTGACTATTAAATGCAAGTGTATTATCCAGTAAAAAGCCAAGATATTTAATTTCTGTGACAATAGCAATTCTTTTGTTATCGATACTTAAATTGATATTATCAATATTTATTTTACTAGATTTATGTTTAGTTGCAAATATAATGGCTTTTGTTTTGTCAACATTAAGCTTTAATTTATTAAATTTAAGATATTGGCTGACACTAGTCAATACGACATTCATTGAACTCACACACTCAGCCAAACTCAATCCACTGCAAGCTAATAAAGTATCATCCGCAAACAAATTTATAAATTCTCCATTTTTCATGACACATCTATTCCCAAATTTGTTTATATATAAAGTGTAAAGATGGGAATAGGTGGAATAATAAATTTACAAAATAAATAAAGTAATATAAAGGATGAAAGAAAAAATAAATAAAATCTAAATATAAAGAATACATTTTTTTCTAAACAATTATATTTTGTCACATCTGTGCATGGCGATCCGTGCCCCATCAAAAGGGTTAATTCTATATTATTTTGTAAAACGAATTTTTAAAGGACAAGCAAGTTACAAGAGAGCAGAGAAATTATTGTCCTACTTTCTGCAATGTTTAAAAATATATACAAATATTTACTTCATAGAAAAACTTTCAATACTTCACTTTTTAATATCGGTAACTCGGTAAGGATATAAAAAGGTTGCTAAAATATTAAAACAAAGTAAACCTGAATGTTATGTTACTGTTATTTTAGTACCTATAACTAACCTATCTTCCTTTTGTATTTATGACTTTTAGGTTCAGTGAGTGGCTGTAGTTTAAGCTCTACCAATCAACCAGTTCTAACTTTATCAGATGGACGAGCTTATTCTTACTGTATGAATCTTCAAACATGGTAATTTTACAGAAGTTTACTTTTATATTAATCTACAGTATCAATCATATTTTTTACAAAGCACATACAAGGTATTTCAGAAATAAGTGTATTATTTCAAAGGGGTACGTAATAAAGTATATGAAAATACAGTTTATATCAGTGTTACTATATAATAAATCTTCCTGACTCCTTAAAAAGGATGTAACTTGCAGTTTTACTTAACTGCAAAACCAGCCTTAATAATACCTGATTAATTTTCTGAAACACATGACATTTTAGTCTACATATATTGCTTAATGAAAATTATTTATATTCACGTCCTCTGTAACCTCTTCGAAGAGAGACACTTATTTCAGAAACTATAAATTTTATGTCATAACAATATACTTTGAAAAGAATGTGCATTAGTTTTAAAAACTGTATTCAATAATTTAAATTGTGCACTCCTTTA
The DNA here is from genome assembly GCA_025584915.1 of Monochamus saltuarius. Lineage (NCBI taxonomy): Eukaryota > Metazoa > Arthropoda > Insecta > Coleoptera > Cerambycidae > Monochamus > Monochamus saltuarius. The sequence continues at coordinate 44,980,309 of CM046721.1, read as the reverse complement.
GTGGCTTACAATATGGAGTGGAGTAACAAATTAAGTTCAAATTGCATTAATTATTCAGAGCTAACGAACTATGAATTCAGCTTTTGCACTCCATATTTTACTACTTCCAAACCTTTGTCTGTGCTTTTCTGAATTTGTCAAATGTCAAATACACTGATCATAACCAATGCAATGTAATATACAGGGTGTTTGGAAATGTTAGTACAAAACTTAAGGTGGTAAAAGTAGAGCCAGAAAAAGTAAAGAAAGTTTCTATAAAAATTGGTCCTCCGGAACGTTACTGAGATATGGCCCTCCAAACGGGTTTTATCATTTGGATATTTTTTTAAATCACTTCTTCTTCTTTTATATAGGGTCCAGTTGTCTAATCCTTTGGATCCGGTCAGTGGAACAGGAGGAAATTTAATAAGGCGCGTTCCATCTAATTTACCGCTAGCATCATTACAGCGGCATATGCCAGTTCAGAGGTGTATGGACACATTGCCGCCAGGGGTGACTCTAAGTTTTCTTGAATCTCAGATTACTGCCACAAGTGTATTACAATCAGCTACTGAATACAGGCATTGGTTAATTGCAACAGTCAATCATTTACTTGATAAAGGTAAAAGTGTTAAGAACCAATGCAAAACATATGTTGAGTGTGTTCTATTATTTTAGGTCCTGAATGTAGGTTGCGACTTATATTAGATGACCTGATGGGTCCCAATCACACATCAAAAAAACAAAAAATGGACACTAGATTGGTGAGAAATTTATATTATTTTTTTTAATATGTGATAATATTTTATTTTACAGCTTCTATTAAGTTTGGGATTTATTTAAAAAAAAGTACAATTAAACCTAAATATAATAACATTTTTGTATTGATTTTAATTAGAATGATACTTGTGGTAACAATATTATGAAATTAAATAGTTCTTCAGCATCCAATGCTAGCCATGGTTTAAAGTAGTGCTGGCAAAAACCGGAAAAAAGTGAAACCGATTAACCGGGTCCCGTAAAAACCGATTTCAGATAAAACCGGTTACCCGAATAGTGGTGAAAACCGGATAATCAAAACCGGTTATTCAAATAATCGGTTAACCGAATAACCGGTTAGATTGACAGATGGGGTAAAAAATGTTTTATGAAGATTTGGCTACTTAGGTAATTCGAAACATTTTCAAAAACATTTGTTATTTTATATTTGCTTCTCTCCATTTACTACTCACGTGATACTGACCAAAAAAGTTAATGCACAGATGTGCGAGAACAATTTTGGAAAGGAAAAATACGAGATTGAATTTTAGTTTCTTTTTAAAAGTACAGTGCTCAGACTCGTTCATAGCAGTATTGGCCGTCCACGTGCAGGTTCCATTTTGCCGCTTTTCTGTATTATTACTATTATTTTACAATAAAATCCTAATTTTTCAATAATAAACGAAATAAATAAAAAAAACAACGGTATTAAGTACATAAATGTATGTCTTTCATATTGATTATCACAAACAATTTTGATATAAAATATAAATACTCTTACTCAATAATGAAAACAACTTGAGTGATTGTAAAATAATGTAACTAATTTTAAAAACTTTCTATTAGGTTTTATACATATTAAAAGGACCTTTTTACAAAAAGTTGAATATTAAACAAATGTTGTACAAACAGAAAATAAAAAAGAAAAAATTTCTAAAAACCGAAAATAGTGGGTAACAACGTTATCAAAAATTTGGAAGAGACAGAATTTGTTTTAAAAAGTTTTGGCTTTTGCTAGAAAATAAATTGTGACAGATAATACACAAAAAAATATGTATTATTGTTTTGACTGAGGTATCCAGTTTAAGACATTTGTGCATGTTGGTAATTAACATAATTTGCATTAGGAAAAGTCTTATTTCTACGTTCATGCAAAAAACAAAACTTTATTGAACTATATTTAGTGGAAAAAGTGGTTCTTTATTGCACTAGTGCAATAAAATGTTTATTGCATTAATCTATCATTCTATTGTACGCGACGTGAAATTGTCGAGGCCGTCAGGCCGAATAGGACAACACTTACTTTTTGTACTTGTTGCATAAATAACTATTATCAATATATTTTCATATATCAAATTTAATTTTAATCGTTTAACGCTTTTCCGTTTATAACCGGTTACTTTTGCATATAGGTAAATTAACATAATTCGTCATATTTTGATCTAATGTATGTATGAGTAACAGTAGTAACACAATTATAGGTATATAATTTTCATTGTATTTGTCAAATTATTCGATGTTAGTAAAAAATAATATAGTATATTGTTACGACTGAGCTAATATTAAATTGGTCATGAATTGGAACAATATTTTAAGCATTATTAATTGATCCGCGCGACGTGAAGGACAGTTCCTATTCCTAATCCTAAAATATGATAGAGTGATATACCGATATACCTATTTCGCCTAATTCTAATGCCGTCTATTTAAGCCCGGCCCGAGTCCTACTCTGTCGAGCGTGTGTCATTTTTTACTGCAGCCCAGATAATTTATTGCTTCTAAGGACATGCCTACCGGTGATGCCTACCCCCTTCCGCGACCGCAACTTTGACCGATGTGTCAACCATTGCCCACTCTTAACAAAAAAAATTCCTACCCCCCTATTTTCGAGGGTGCTGATCACGAATCTGAAGTCAGATTTCGGCGCTCGCATGTAGTTTTCGAAAAAAAAAATTTTCAAAATTATAACCTCTATTTATACACTACATTAGGTTGAAATTGCAATGTACATCTCTGCCGTCTTCATTGCATGACGTCACACTGTTGTCAAAATATATAGGAGTTATATTGAAATTTCAACCTAACGTAATGTATACATAGAGGTTACAATTTTGAATTATTTTTTTTTCGAAAACTACATGCGAGCGCCGAAATCTGACTTCAGATTCGTGATCAGCACCCTCAAAAATAGGGGGCAGGAATTTTTTTGTTAAGATTGGAGAGGTTTATGCTAATGTAAATAATTACCCTATTTTAATTATGATACCTACATTTAATGTTTATCAAAACTTGTCTAAAACACTTAAAAAGCACACAAAAAAATTGCTATATAACACAACACAAGTTCAAAGTTTGTTTGAATAATGGACCTTGTCCTGGGTTAACAAAGGTGGCCGTTCTACGTCATCACTAATAGTGCGTATAGACATTTTTAATTCAGCTTTGTCCAGTACATAAAAGCAAGGTCTGAAAGAGTATGTAGCCATATCAGCCAGGTTCAAATACAAATAAGAAAGTTTCCTTATTTTCTACTTTAACCAAAGAAACGGAATTATATAAAAATAGTGTATTTTACGATTTTTTATTATCAATTTCACCTGCACGTGTAAAATCGGAGAGGGCCTTCTTGACGGTTGGAACGTAGTTCACCAAAAATCGTTCAAGTTTGAATCTTAATGTGTTGGATGAATTAGTTTTTCTTATATATTTTTTTTATTTTTTCCAAAATATGAAAATAAATTTATTATTATTATTCATATTAATTATTATAACATTTTTTTGTATTTATCATTCTGTTCTTTTTAAATAAATAAAACTTAAAATAATATAAATTTTTCATATATCAACCATATATCGACAGCAATCAATCCCGGGATTATAAATTTGTAATCCCGAATCTTGGGATCGAAATTTTTTTCCGGGATTGACAGCCCTAATCGTAACACGTTTTTAACTGTGTCTGCAACATGATCATTAAAAAATTAAAAAAGTCTCCTACAAGTACATATTTTTTTATAAAGTAGAAAAATTTGTTTTTTTTTAGGAAGAAACCAATAGGAGTCTCCTGCGTGAAGTATTAGCTATTATCAAAACTAAATTACCTTGGCAAAGACTGTATAAAGAATATAGTGAGCAACTTTCTAATCCTTAGTATAGTTTTAAGTATAATTAGTAGGATGCTATGCTGTGAATCTTTATACAAGTTAAATTTTTTTTATAAATATGGAAATAATGAAAACCACAAATATAGATGAATGAAGTTGATGTGAGCTGATAACTGTCTTAATGACTTTAAAAAAATTGTACATTCTAAGTTTGTTCTTTGTTTCCATACAATATGGAGACAAAACTATTTTGTTGATGCAGTTTCAAACACAACAGCAAACCAGAAAAAAATGAAATGTATATCCATTTTTAATAAAAAAATCATAGTACATTAAACCACTTTATTCCTGGTATATCCTTCAACTAAAAACTTTTTGTCACCTAGGTAGAGAAAAGTTATTAATTGGTCAGTCAGTTGTACAATATTAATTTTGCCGAGATAACTTATACAGGATGTCGTATAAAGCTTGGGACACTTTTTAACAACAAATTTCTGGTTCTACTGAATGTCGTACATTTTTTAACATGACTTTAAATCTGTTTTAGTTAGAGCCCTGTTATTTTGGTGCATATCTTCGTTTATTTTTTCTATTTCTCCATCTTGTTTTATCTCTTTGATATCTGCCTTGGATTTCGAGTAGAAATAGAAATTTACTAAACTATGAAGTGTTTAAAAATTTTGTTCTTGTACTTGGAGGGGCGATTGTATACATAAAAATAGAAAATAGTTTATATGAATATGTTCCTAAAATGCTTCTCGAGAGTATTGATATAAAAACAAAGATAAATGCACGGTAGCTCATACTGATGTTCTTCCAACTGTGCTGGTCATATAGTATTCTGTAAACTGGTGGTACAAGATGGTGCAAAATGAACGTTATGGTTTGAAAGCTTTATAACTTGTTTACCTATTTCTAAGTAAATTATAAATATTTATATATTTTAACATAGTATGTAAATGGGGAATATTAATGAGGCAAATGTGAAAAATGCCATATTGCAAGTGGTGGCCATTTTCTGATTCACAAAGTCATGGTTTTTTTTTAACTCTTTCCCTTGACATTTCACAAAATTTTAGGCAGCACGGATTTCATTTAAATAGGCCCAAAGAAAACAATCGGAACCAATTAAATCTGGTGAATGTAGTGGCCTGTTAAAGCACGAAATAATGTGTTTGCCGAAAATCTTTTGTAACAGAGCCATTGTGCCTCTTACTGTATGAGCTGTGACTCTATCTTATTGAAGCCACATGTCAGTGGTTTGTTACAGATGATATTACAAAAATGATGCAGTATTGAACACCAGTTATGTTAACACTGGCTGCATTTTCAAGGAAATATGGACTAATGATCCGTTTGGACAATACACCGCACCAAACAATGCACTTAACGTGGATGCAATTGTTACTGGTGAAGCACCCTCAGATTCTACGTAGTCCACATATCCTGCTATTTTGTTTGTTGACAAAGAAATTTAAAAGGATGTGGGTTTCCCCGCTTATTATCAAATCGTAAATGAAAGGAACGACTTTAACTGTAGTGAGTGTACATCAATCAGCTAGTGACCATCCTTCAACTGAAAACTAATATTCATAATAAAATTCATGCCATAACGCCTGAAATTTTGCAGTCATAGAAAATGTGTTAAAAAGAGCATGACTTTGTGAAGCAGAAAATGACCAAGAAAACTGGGAAAATCCTTTTTTTTAATATAATTTATTAATTATTTCTGATTTTAACTTTTGTCCCAGTGTACAAAAATCATTGCAAATGTCTCGGAGATTAAATAATATATTCTATACCCGAGGTCCAAATAATAGAGTGATTCATTCACTTAGATGAGTATAGGGTTGCAGGAGACAAAATTCCATAGGTATGCCAATTGGGAAAGGTTCAAATTACCAAATATAAGTTGACGTTGAATGAACCTAACACTATAATAGTTTTCTTTAAAAAGTTTATAAACTCACCCGTATCATCCTCTCCGCAATTGTAAAATGACGTCCTTTTAGTAGATGGCGATGGCTCACCACCTGATGCACACTCCGCGGATATCTCACTTTCACATTTATAAACTTATAATACACTGCATTATATACACTATGAATGAATACGTTTATTGAATAGGAAAATCCTAATATATACAAACAATACATGAATACATGTAAGCAATACATATTATAGAAATAAACAAAAAAAAAATGACAAACTAACTCTAGCACTAGATCAGGCATAAGTATACTAAGTTTGAAAACATCGTCAAAAAGTTATAAATTTAAAACATAAAGAACATATTGCTAACCACTTTATTATTGAATAGTATTATTCAGTTTTATATAAACATTCAATTTGGATTTAAATATATATAAACTTTTGCTGTTTTTTATGTCCTGAGGTAACTTATTAAACTAATTAAGCCTTTATAAAATAGTACTTTCATTGATTTAGTTAACCTGCATCTTGGCAGATGAAAATCATTGATTTGTCTTGTCTCATAATTGGACGGTGTTCTGCAACAACCGGTTAACCCACATTGTTTAAATTGAACCATTTCATTTTAAAACATTTATCAGGGTGTCTTCTACAGTTTTCCTAACAGTTCTACCTTGATTTATATGTAACTGCAAAACAAATAAATAAGACAGTTTTATCAAAAAGTGTATTTTCTAAAGCTATTCAATACATTTTATTAAGTTGTGCTAAACAACAAGAATGTGGATTAACCGCTTGTTGCAGAACACCGTTCAATTATAAGTATAAGTACTATTTCGATATATAATAAACTCATCAAAATACGATGGTAGCATATTGTTAATAGTTTTGTAAACAAATACCATTGCTGCTCTGTAAAACCTGTCTTGTACTGAAAACCATTGTAATTCATCTAGCATAAATGCTATACTGGTATACCGATTCCATTTCAAAATCACTCTCATGCTTCGATTTTGTAGTTTTTGTAATGTCATGATTTTGTTTTGATCTAGACCATATGTGTACTGCAATAATCAAAATGTGGGTGTATAATTGTCTTATATATAGTGATCTTGGCAGCAATTGACAAGTGAGTAGTGTTATAAATCACCCCAGTGAATTAGTCATAACACGCAAGTAGAATTCTATACTTTGTCCGTGAATATTAACAATATTTTAGCAAACTTTTTACTGAAAAAATTATACAATATTTTGACATTCATAATATAAACAAGACACAATTCAGAACTGTCAAAACTTCTTACTTTCAGGTGAATGTTCTCTTGATAAATCTAAAAAAAGTAAACAAAATTTAATTAGACTTCTATCATTCTCAGAAATGTGAATATTGCTGTGACTGGTATACTGAGTAGTGTTTAGCTTTCACAAGAGGTTCAGGTTCAATTGCTAACACCGAAGAATTTTTGTTTTGTTAGCCCATTCCAGATGCTGTCACACTGAAGAATTTAAATTTGGTGACACAAGTGTGATTAATCATTAATCACAAGTGAATAAATATTAATCACTGTGATAGTGTATTTATGTAATCGTGGACAAAAAAATAAAAAATATATTCATATCTAGAAAATAACACTACATAAAATAATAGATTTTATAATTTTATTTTAATATTCTAACATGGATTATTTCAGCATCAAGAAAAAACTGAATTGTATTACAATTTATATGTAATTTTTAGTTTTATACATAATGTATTAATAAAAGTTATGTATCACACTGTACATTATTTTTTTTGTAACTTTATTTCTTCTACATATTTATCCAAGTCATTCAGAGGTTTATAGTACATGTGTACTACTTGAGAACCTGCAATCATTGATAACATAGCGGCTGACAAGAAAGTCAAGTATGTTCTCCAAGGTACTCCAGCAGGCATAATTTAGGAATTTTGTTTTTCATTAAGACTTTCGACAAAATTTTTGGCCTGCCTTCTTTTAAAGGTTTTATCTGGAAAAAAAAAAAGAATAATTAATATTTTCTATTCGATTTTAGCAATGTATTTTGATTATTTAATACATTTCCATACACCTCCTCCTCCTCTTAGTTAATTATTCTATTTTAACATAATCAAGTAGCAGTTACTACCACTAGATATATAGGAACAAGTCCGTCTAATTGTTGATATTACCCACAACTTCTGACGTTCGTAGGCAATATGAATAATTAGATGGACCCTTTCCTAATTATCTAATGCTACTAAACAATTTGGATTGATTTTACCTAAACTCCAACATAAGAGTAAAAAATGTACCACACATGTATTTAATGAAACTGTCCTGTTTCTATGAATATTTTGTTTAGAATGTCATTAGCAATTTAAAAAATGAGAGCTTATCTTTCAAGTGAAGAATGCAATATAATGTGATTTTTATTTTTTGTTTGACATATTGTTAAAACAGCTATATTTATTTCAATTATATGGACTAATAAGTACATATATTACACAGATACATAGGTACGTACTTTATTTTCTTTTAAAATGATCGATGAATTTTCATTGACAAGCGAACTTTTTTCAATTTGAAAAAGCTTAAATTTCATTAAAAATTATTATAAATAGATTCTGTAGTATGCTTATTATTATTATTATTATTCTAAAGAAGTACATAACTATGTATATATATGATGACTGAAGTTGGTCTCATGATGATGGACGACTGTTTTGAATTCTCCCTTAAGGGCACCGTATTCTTGAAATAGTGTTTTCTACAAATATAAGTAATTGTAGACATTTAAGAACTGAATAATATAGAGTTTAGCAAATAACAGGAATGTTATCTCTTGCCATCTGCAAATATTCAAAGGTATCGAAATCAAATGAATATATAACAACAGGAAGCGATCTAACAAGATACACAAATCTTTCAAAATACGTATTTTTTTTAAATTCAACTGTAGATGTAAATACTGTTATAACAACATAAACTTACATAGTTCTGCATATAAGATTGGTCACTTTTATTTATAAGTATGTGAAAATAATTATTAAAATGTGGGGGTAAAATAGCAAAATAATGTGTCTTACAAAAGCATTTTAAAAGTTATTATATTATTTGAAATTAATTTACATAGTTTAGATATTCTCACGTGTTTCTGGACCTAACAACACTATGATCATCTTACGGTGAGAAATACGACGACCTTAAGTGACTTTTTTAGTAACATCGATTGCATTATAATATGTAAAAAACAGCAATAAATTTCAAACTGCTCTTTGTACATACAGCAATAATACATATTACAATTATATTTTCCTCCCAGAATTCGATTTATCGAAGTTGGTGCCAATTTTATTCTTGAGCTATCAAGAAGATTAAGTAAGAGAAGTTCAAGTTGTCAAGTAAAAATAAATCTTGGTAATTATTCACATTAGGAGAATACTCTTGAATCTTAAATAAAAAATTCTAACCCTCTATTTTTGAGGGTACTGAACACAAATCTAAAATTGGTTTTGTGCGGTTGTTTAATTTTCGAATGTTTTTTTTTTCAAAATTCAAATTAGGTTCAAGTTGCAATATAACACCTATTTATTTTGTTATACACTGTAACAATTTTGATGGGTCGACTGCACAAAACTACTTTTAGACTCGTGTTCAGCACCCTCAAAAATAAGGAAGGTAGGAATTTTGTAATTAACATTGGAGGGATTTCTACTAATATCACTAAATTACCTAAATCGTTAATTCTCGCTGCTAATGCTGTTACCAACCAATTTTGTTAAGCGGGCATTACACTAACAATTTATTATTGAAGAAATTGATGAATTAATTCCAACTTCTTCAAGGCCGCACTTTGGTTTTACATGTGTTCAGGGTTGTCAAGTTTCTTAGCAATTTTGCTGTCAGATATCACCCTTACCAACCTATAAGTAATTTTAACTTTTGATTATATCATTTATATACGAAACAAAAACTGTTAAAAATGAAATGTAATTTTAATAATTATATTTTCAGGTAAAAAAAGCTTCCATTGCATTTATTATTGCTACTGCTCTGTTACTGGTTAAATATTTACATTTATTTTAGGTTGGTATTCCTGACTTGAAGTAAAAATTGACGAAAAATTAGAACAAGTTTTAAGACGTCAATAACTTGAAGTTCTTCATCAATTTATTTGACGTCCAAGTTTTAGTATTACATTTGTCAATTAACTTGACAAAGCCACTTGATCAATTAATTGACAAAGAAATTGTTAATGTAAAGTGGGCTTTAGAAATTCGAGTAATAGAAGTCTGTATCAATATAAATGTTATAGTCTAAGAGCCAGTGGCCGGCAACCTATAAGTAAATGATTATACCTGAAATTTTGCACAGTGAGTCTCTTATACCTATCATTCATGATGTGATGACTCGCTAAGCCCGGCGAGGCCGACCCAACTGTTACTCAGGTGCGAGAGGTCGTTATTAAATTAACAAAGCTGCTGTTTGAAAATTTTAAAATTTCAGATCTGACAAATTAGGCATTTATTTTTATTATTTATTATATTTAGCAGCTTTTTATATTAAAATAATATAAGTAACAAATAAGAGATTTGGTGGTGTCGATTACAATGCTTGACATTTCTGACAGTTCTTTAACGTCAAAAATCAGATTTAATCAAATACTTTTGAAATTTATAATTTTTGCCAAGTCCACAAGTGTCTGCCATGATCTTAGAAGCACGGTAATCGTCTGCCTTTGTTATTTTTATATAATAATAATTGTATATTTTAAAATTTTCAAACGGCAGCTTTGTTAATTTAATAACGAAGTTGATTACATTTTCATACTTCTCGCACCTGAGTAACTCTTTAGTCGGCCTCGCCGGGCTTAGCGAGTCCCCACATCATGAATGATAGGTATAAGAGACTCACTGTGCAAAATTTCAGGTATACTCATTTACTTATAGGTTGCCGACCACTGGCTCTTAGACTATTACTATAACTCGAGTCAAGAATTCAGACGTCTTACGTCATGGCTGACGTTACACATTTGTTTTTATTGTCAACGTAATTTTCGATATTTGGTCGCATTAAAAACATTAATTTTTTGCAATTTAGTGCAACATATAATGCAAACTTTTAGTGTAGTATATAGTTTTATTACTATCAGTTGCAGTTTCTTAAAATATAATAAATTATTCATTTGTTCGTATGACGTAAGTCGTCTGAATTCTTGTCGCAAGTATACCAGGAAACAACTCTGTCTATAGTAAATTATTCAGAGTACTGTTGAATATATTGTTACTCTACAAGTAGGTACCAAAATTTTAATCAGAAATTCAGTTCAAAATGTTATTAAAGAAAATGGAACAATGAAATAAATTGCTTGTACTTACAAAAATTTGTTTCTCCAACTTGCCAATTTATCATTGAAAATTCTAAAGATGCTCCAAGAATAAAAAATATAGGAAGAAATCTATATATACCTAAATACTTTTTTCCGGGCCATTTATCCAGAAATTGTTTTAAACGGGAACTATAAAATTTCATGAAAAATTCTCAAATAAATATCAAAATTATACCGCTATTTGCTAATCTACAGCCTATTAATTATATAGTTATAGAACTCCAATATCCAACCATTTGATTTTAAACATTACACAATTTTTATTTTTACGTTTTGCTTAGATGACCACAGATTACTGAACTACTATAGATGGGCGACTCCCCCATGATCTCCAAAACGCGTTTCACTAGCGCCACAGGCGACATGGGTGTGGGTTTGGGTACCTGGCGCCACATTCAAATCGTTGTATATTAATCATTATACAGGGTGTCCCGTAATTTCACGTAAATATTGAAGGGAGGTATTCTACGCCCTAATTTAGGGGGGTCTTTTCTATATATTTTTTTTTTATTTAAGCCCTCCCTGCAGATATTCGCGTTGGTGGGGTGAACCTAAATTCGGTTTACATTTTTTTTCTCAAAAACGACTGAACCTAAAATTTTGAAATTTGGTACATGTGTTCTACTGATGGAACTACGTTTTAGCAATAAATTTTTATTTTCACCCTTCACTTCGAAGTGGTTGAAACAAACAACCCTTCCTGATGTTTTGGCCAGAACTTTTTTGTAGATGCATGGATCAAAATTAAAATTACGGTTTTATGGACCTATGAATGTAGAAACATTTCTTGCTCTTTCAATTTTTTCAAAAAATTAAAAATACATAGGAAGCGTGTGTCATTTTAATGTTTAATTGTTGCGGAGTCTTATTGACAGTTCCATAGTAATGAACTGCTTCATCGGTTTTGTTAAACGAATTGTGCCTAATCTAATAACAAAAATAATTACCATTGTTAACAAGATGCAGAACGTTTTTAGCAATCAGGAATATGCATTTGAAAACTATGGAACTTTCAATGAGACTCCACAACAATTAAACATTAAAATGAAACACGCCTCCTATGTACCTATTTTTAATTTTTTGGAAAAAAGAGCAACAAATGTTTCTAAATTCATAGATCCATAAAACCGTAATTTTAATTTTGATCCATGCATCTACAAAAAAGTTCTGGCCAAAACATCAGGAAGGGTTGTTTGTTTCAACCACTTCGAAGTGAAGGGTGAAAATAAAAATTTATTGCTAAAACGTAGTTCCATCAGTAGAACACATGTACCAAATTTCAAAATTTTAGGTTCAGTCGTTTTTGAGAAAAAAAATGTAAACCGAATTTAGGTTCACCCCACCAACGCGAATATCTGCAGGGAGGGCTTAAATAAAAAAAAAATATATAGAAAAGACCCCCCTAAATTAGGGCGTAGAATACCTCCCTTCAATATTTACGTGAAATTACGGGACACCCTGGTCCCCGGATGCGTTAAACAACTCTTGTAAATGACAAAAAAACTTGAAATATAAACTTCTGGGATTCAGTAGACCTATGGCTCGAAATTTTGTAGACATACTCAATTTTTTATTCTGAGAAACCTATCTTAATAAAATTTTGTCATATACAAAAATGCCACTTTACAAGATAGAAATCGAAATTTTCCAAGCCTACTGATTTTTCGAATTTGGAAGCATGGCACCTTTTGTTTAAAAAACAAGCAGGGCTGAATCCCTGAAGGCTATATTTCAAATCTAAAATGTTTTGTCATTGACAAGAGCCGTTTCACCTATCCATACCATACTATTATACTTTTATTCAAATTGCATGTACTTTAATAATTCAAAAAATTAAACACATATTTCCATTTCTGAAAATTAAAATATTCATGACATTTATTTGTTCATAAATCACACAAATGTCAATAGTAATAAATGTGCCAAAAAAGTAAATCAGTTGTAAAATCCAAGTAAAAGAAGGATAATTATTGATTATATATAATTTGTACAGTAAATATAGCAAAAATGTTAATAATACACAGATGTTAAAACACGGAGATACATATATTATATATAGTTTATATTATAATTGTTTCAGTACAGAAATTTTTTTATTCTTTCCTTTAAAGATAAATATCTCTGCCAAGCCAATTTTTTAAGCTTATCTTTATCTTTCAAATTATAAGTTACACGTCCTTTCAATATAGAATTTATATTTTTAAAGTACGTATATATAAAGAAATTTAAAAAATATTCGATAAATAAATCAAAAATATTGTGTGATTGGCAAAGAAATGGATTAAATATATATTTTTTAAAAATAATTGCTAATTTTTTGTTAACTGAATTATGTAAAACATATTTGTGAATGTTCTTTAAAAAAAGTTGAACCATATTGGAGAATATTCTACGAAATTGCGTTTTTGGTCTCATCAGCGCATTAGGTCTATATTCTTTTTCTGTTATAAACGAATGTTCTTCTGAAGATACAGAACTGTTCATTTGGTTTAAGCATTTGGAGCAATTTCCAATTTCCTTTTTGATTTTTCTGGCTATGTAACCTGCTATGTATGCATGTGTAGAAATTATTGTAAAATTTTCCAAGTTTTGGAATTGTGTGCTACCATCTGCCAAATCGACTTCTTTATGCACATCTATTTCTTCCACATCGCAATTTTCTGCATCCATTAGCAAAGTTCTTAGGGAATCCAAAATGTCGCCATCGTCATTCTCACAATTTGCTCCAGCGGAATGAGGAGATGTAAAATTATTGATTATTAATGTTTTAAAGGATGATATAAAAGAATAGCAGGTAGGGTTGATGTTGCGTGCACCATGACTTCTGATACAACCAAAAAAGTTTTCAAGGGAGTCCTGGTTTATATTTCTTGGACAAAGATATTTAAATCCAGCCCTCTCTAATCTATGCCATATTTTTATTAACCCACTTACTGATGTAGATGACCATCCCAGATCATATACCTTATATAAAAGCCCTGTTCGTTGTGTCTGCTTGACGTACTCCAAGTAAATCGGAGTATTTTGTCGGCGTTTGTTAAGGCCGAGTACGAAATCTATGTTGTTCGTTATGCAAGAGTATTTCACTTCGATCAATAAGATCATTGCTCTGGATACTCTGTCATTTGTGCTGGAGCAAAGGGAGTAGAGCAGCTAGAGCAGTCAGCTGATTTTATTATTTGTTGATATATCTGACGTAATTGTCGGTAAACATCATTTTTCCTGTTTATGTTCAATAATTTTGTTAGTTATTTTATGTATTTGTATATTGGTAGTGGCACAATCACCGAATTTGAAGTGGTGAGGTGATTTCTGCTTGTGATCAGCAAAATTACTGAAATTCATGAACATGTTTACGACTTGAAGGATTTTTTTCTCCTTCAACTACTAATTCCGCCAATAAAACTAATAAGTTTTCTTTTTTCATGGTAGATAACAAATTTGCTTTTTGTATAGGTATCCAAATTGAAGAAAAAAATGCTAAAACACACATACACTCCTTACAACAAATCAAATAAATTGGTTATGTTAAGTTCCTCTTAACGAACACAGGCAAATTACTCCAACATCTGACTGCTCTAAATGTATGATCTGTGACGTCATTGCTCCGTACTCTCCTTAATCTAAGATCTCTTAGAGCCACTAGGAGTAGCATCTAACGAACTGGGCTAAAAAATCACAGATTACTGAATGATAAATATACCATAACCGCACTTATGTCTTTTTTGAACCATTGAATCACAGAAGAATTGGAATAGAGCATTTACATTAAGTCAGTGTCATTAAATTCCGCTAGGGGCGCTAGCGTCAAAGTTAGGTATTAATATTAATGTTCTATGGTTCAGTTCATGATTTTTCTTATTTATATATATTTAATATGTAATCTGTGGTACATGACATAATTTTTTGATTTGAATTTGTGTAAGTTAAATAGTGATTGTAAATCTAATTTGCATATGTATTATCAAAATAAAACTTATAATAAATCAATAAAATGTTTCTAAACACACAAAGACAACAGGAAAAAAATCACTTCAAAAGATATATTAAATGTTATTTATGTTAAACCTCACATAACCTTGTTTATTTGCATTTTACATTAGCAATTTGGAAAGAGAAGTAATAAAACGTTATTTAACACAGAGATTGTTAACGTTGGAGTGCCTAAATTATTTCCTGGTAATTCTTAATTTAAACCTCTTTGTTTTTAAAGAATTGAAATTTTATATATTACGAATCGATAGAAAAATGGTTACTTGTCGCTCAGATTGCAAAAATGTTGCATGTAATATGCCTAGTAAATAAAAAAGTACATTAAATACCCAGTTTTCTGAAAAAATACGAATATATAAAAAAAATCTGTGTTTTAAATAATGTACATGTAATATAAATAAATAATAAACATATGCAGATTTTATTTGGTATTTTTATTATTTTATTAAATTAGATCCGATATATCCTGGGAATTTTCCAGCGCGACCGACAGTCTCTGCGTTAGAACTGAATATGTTTCTTTCTTCTTTCTGTATTACAAACTTTAAATACAAATATCTCAAATAGCTTTCATTTTCCACCACAAATCTTTATGGCGAAATAGTGAAAAATTTCAAGAAACTAATCTACCATTTTTCCAACAAATTAATAAAAAGTAATATTTTTATTACTACCACCTCCTAAAGTCCGGTATATTATTTTTTTACACCCTGTATAAAGTTGACATACCTATGTATCAGTAAAATATAACTCGGAGCTGCTTCAATTAACAGACGAATAAATAAATTTCTTAGGAAAAGATAACGAATGATATACTTTCAAATTATCTTAAAACTCAATAACATTATTTTTATGGGATCTTATTTTTATATTCCTGTTTTTAGGAAGCAAAATGAGCGAAGCTGCTACACAAATATTATTATACGTAGACATTTTAATCGGCTGAATAAGGATAGCCAGTTGCGGCGGATCCGTGAATGTTTGATTAAATACGGGTGCTTTCTAGAATGAGCGCTAGACGTACACATAAACACATGTAATGTCACTAAATTTTTTTGCTTTATTTAGATACCTAAATATGTCAAACAACTGAAAAATATAATTAGTAGATCAATCGACTTACCTGTAAGGAAGTTTGATCATAATTATATGAGCAATTTCGTCGAAGAATTATAAATTTAACTACTTGTAGTTTGCACTTTTCAAACTCACCCGGTACGTACTTTAAAGACAAAAAAAATACCCTTATCTCTGTTACCACACATTCCCAACACGCTCTTACTATCATTGTATTTTTCTATCTAGATCGCCTAGGGTGGGAATTTTTGGGCGGGATTTTATAATTCTTCGACGAAATTGCTCATATAATTATGATCAAACTTCCTTACAGGTAAGTCGATTGATCTACTAATTATATTTCGCAATTTCGTCTCGAATTATAAATTTAACTACTTGTAGATGTTGAAAGAATTATAGGCGATCTAGTGTGCAGACATAAATTTTATATCCTGCATCTTATATTATTGACCAGTTATCGTTCTTTTGATAATTAAAACATTTTTATACTGCTATTTATGTATAGGTATACACAAATATATGTACATACCTATATATTATATTTCAAACATATATTTATATTTAGCATCTACCTGCATTTTTAGTTATATATTAATGCATAAAATATATATTGATTCCGTGGGACAGTAAATGCATCCACAATAATAAAATGCGGGGATTTGATTTCTACGATCTTTTTTACTTTTTTTTTTAAGGTGCATTGCAAACACATTGCCAACACATCTATTTCAGGCTGTTCGAATATGTTACATAATATTTCGAATACCCGTTTGAACGTTCGGTTTCTGTGCTTAAACACCGAGATACTGTTATTGTATTTTACTATTTTATATTTATCTGTTTTTTCCGGGTACACTAAAGGACATATGTTTTAGCCTTTAATAGACATTGGTTAATCCCAGCAAAATATCTGCATTAAATAGACGCAACTGGGACCCATTATTTTTTACAATGGTTTTGCAACTTTTGACACTAGTAAAGAAGTTACAATTATTGGTTATATAAGCTATATATAACTCAATGGCATGGTATATGGAAGATACCTACAGTTTGAACAAACTCGACTACCTTCGCTCTTCAATTTTAACTTTTTTAAGAGCAAACAAAAATTTGTTAATGTTAATAGCTAATGACTGACACTGTAGGCATCACATGCACTATTTACACTCTCATGTATCATGTATATATAATGTATACATATCACAAAATATTGTTGGTTATATTACCTATATTGGTAATAATATATTTTTTAAGGTCTTGTCCAGTCCGTTCTTCCTGTTGTAATGTTGAGCATAAAATCGCTATGCATTCGTGCATTTGTAAAGATTAGCCACGAGATAGTTATTACCTATACTTATTGGTAATAATATATTTATTAAAGTCTTGTCCAGTCCGTTCTTCCTGTTGTAATGTTGAGCATAAAATGGCTATGCATTCGTGCATTTGTAAAGATTAGTCACGACGCGTTAACCAAATAATATATCTTTGTTACACAATTCACAGCTTCAAGCCTTTCAGCTCTAGGTAAATTATTTATATATATATATATGCATATACATATATATCTATATCCTACTACGCACCTATTTTAACCGTTAATAAGTAGGCATCATTTAAAGTCATTTACCTACTCATTAAGTTATGTAGTTACCTTTAGTACAAGTTGTGATAGAAAATACGTATCTATTCAACCTGAGAATGTCTATTGTTTTAGCAAAACTCCGACTTAAAGTAATAAAATCGGGTAAATAAATCAATTATTCCTGGTATATGACATTGCAGTACTAACAGAATATTCCAACAATGATAAAGATTATCTTAGCAAACTTTTTTACTGGTCGATTTCCCTCAGTGTATTGATGTAGAATACATATATCCCTATTTGTCTTATTTCACACCATTCCCATATCTCTTTCCCTACGTTATTATTAAGCTTTACCTGTCTACACAGTCTTCCTCAGGTTATTACAAGAAATAGCAATTTGTGTTATCGATTTGCAATAACTAACATTTTTGAAAATGATTTTAGAGCATTGAAAACTGTTAATAATTCTTGTGATATTATGTAAAGCCCATGTTATCTTACTTATTTATTTATTTATTTCAACTAACGTTCACTTAAATTTCACCCTAGACCAGGGGTGGGCAAAAGCCGGCCCGCGGGCCGGATCCGGCCCTTTTGCTTACTTTATCCGACCCGTTGAAAAATCCCGCATGCAATTTTTTTAATCTCTTATGCGATTTTGTTGACATTATCAGTATTAGTGTGCGTAGTGTACATATAAATTATTAAATATATACGAGGTGTGTAAATTAAGTCATGAGACTCGCAATGTAGCGTTCGATGTGGCAACACTGGGGGCTACCGGTTTAGCAGGAATGTGAGTGAACATGTGATGCTCTGTTAGTACGAGTTTGACCACCGTGGAGTCAGTTGGCTGCCCGTAAAAATTTTTTTGTCAGAGTAGTTTCGTCTACTGCGTCCTGAAAATGAGTGATATCAATGTCGAACAACGTTGTGGTATCCGGTTTTGCTTCAGACTTGGTAACAGTGCGACAGAAACATTTGCAAAGCTTCAGCAGGCCTATGGAGAACATGTTTTATCAAGGGCGCAGGTTTTTTGGTGGTTTAAGGCATTTTCAGAAGGATGGGAGCAGATCGAAAATGAACCTCGCAGCGGAAGGCCTGCAACTGCACGAACGGACAACAATGTTGCCAGAATTCGGGATCCTGTGCTTTCTGATCGTCGTTTAACAGTCAGAATGATCGGGGAACGGTTGAACTTAACTCACACTACCGTTCATCAGGTGTTGACCAATGAATTAGGGATGAGAGAAATCTGCGCAAAAATGGTTCCAAGAATCCTTTCGCAGGAACAAAAGAACACCAGAAGGGACTCATGCCTTGATTTTTTGAGGAGACTCGAAAATGAACCGAATTTTTTACAACGTGTCATTACTGGTGATGAGTCTTGGATTTTTTAGTATGACCCTGAGACGAAGCGTCAAAGCCAGACATGGCACACTTCAAGCTCACCAAGGCCGAAAAAGGCAAGAATGAGCAAATCAAAGATTAAAACAATGTTGATTTGCTTTTTCGATAGCCAAGGAGTCGTCCACAAAGAGTTTCTGCCGCAAGGCCAACCAGTCAATCAACAGTTTTACCGAGAAGTTCTTGAAAGACTCCGAAAAAGGGTCATGCGTGTGAGGCCAAACATCAAGAACAACTGGGTGCTGCATCATGACAATGCGCCTTTTCACACTTCATTTTCAGTTCGTGAGTTCCTGACAAATAAAGGCATCCCTGTGGCTCCTCAGCCCCCGTATTCACCCGACTTGAGTCCTTGTGACTTTTTTCTCTTTCCACGATTGAAAAATCACCTTAAAGGACATCGCTTTGGGACACTCGAACACATCCAAACTGTCGTAACCGACCAGCTGAAGGCAATTTCAGTATCCGAGTTCCAGCACTGCTATGAAGAGTGGACAAATCGTCTCCAGCGCTGTGTGGCTTCCCAAGGCCCTTACTTTGAAGGTGATAATGTAGAACTCTAATTTTCATTGAATAAAAACAATATAAAAAATTAGTCTCATTACTTAATTTACACACCTCGTAAATAATAGAGAGTATTATAATTTCGAACAGCCGTAACCATATCCCTACTTTAATGTATAGAATTGAACGTGCACTCCTCTCACTCTTTGAGGGACGACAGGTAGCAGCACGCGTACTGTTTATTCTGATTTAGCACTGATCGCATACTCGTCATTTATTTTGAGACTAATGTTTGTTATTTTGCAAATATAATAATTAATTGAAAAAGTTGACTTTTTGTAAGTTAAATTTAAAAACATTGGTTTTATTCGGATCGGTCTGTGGTCGCGCGGTTTAAGGCGTTAGTACTT
Source organism: Monochamus saltuarius (assembly GCA_025584915.1). Lineage (NCBI taxonomy): Eukaryota > Metazoa > Arthropoda > Insecta > Coleoptera > Cerambycidae > Monochamus > Monochamus saltuarius. Next base: position 44,960,171 of record CM046721.1, on the reverse strand, counting down.
GAATCGAGGTGACTAGACGGAGTTGGTTCGAGCCCAGCTGCCGGTAGACCGTATATAAGCTATATTCATAGAGAGGATTGGCACCCTCTCTGTGGATATGGTAGGGTGGAATAATGTTAGCTTGGGTCAATGTGAGAGATTGATGCCGGTTGATATTTGACTACCCCCCTAATTAATGAGGTTTTCCAGGTTTTCCTCATTCCTGCACTGAATAGTGGTTAGGGCCTACCAACGTAAGTCGTTCCTGGGCGCAAATGCGGCCTGCTTAATAATAATATGCCGCCCCCTCTCCCGCACAAGTCTCCGACTTCTGGGCTAATCCCTGTGATTGGAATGAGGGGTAGAGATATTATTATTATTATTATTTTACATGTTTTACTGGACACAAATTGTTCGCATGTACACCTTAGTAAGACAATTTATTATTACTATTATCTATTATTAACTGTCAAACTTCTTTGTCCAAATGATTTAAAATGTTACTTATAGTGTTTTTGTCAAAAAAATGTCTAGGGCAAGGAAAAAACTCCACCCAAAACATTCGCGTGTGCACAACCACAGCCTTCTTCATCTAGATCTCTCTTAGATAAAGAAGGCTGTGGCACAGCATACGCGGTATAGTCGTCCGGCCCGGGAGACATTTTGAAAATTTCATTTTGGCCCTCGCTTAAAAGTATTTGCCCACGCCTGCCCTAGACCTTCTAGCAATATTTCTTGCCAATTCTAGTCTTGTCTTGCGGGACCAAGACAAAATCAAGGAAAATCAAGACCAAGATGCCACTGCTAGCCAAACAGTTACATTAATGTTTCTGTTTTATAGATGTTATATAACACTATGCGTTCTTGAGATCATTGTTTTAGGATTTATTTTTAATATTGTATTTATTTTATTTTTAAGACCTCACGTGTATAAGTAAAATTCAATATAGAGTGATAACCCTCTAATCAGGTGTGGGGATTCAACGATTATAAACCTAAAAGTCCCAACACTCTTTTTGATAGCAAATATGAAGAAATAAATTCACCTCCTGCCTCCAAAAATTGGTTAATAACTTCTATCTAGCAGTTTCACTATTGTTTAACTGCTTCAGATTTACTTGGATCCTCACTTTAATATTACCATTACATCGCACTTAATCCAGGTGTATCCCTACACCTCAGATTCTGCTTTAGAACTCCTCCATGTGGAAGTCGTCCTCTGAGGTTGAATCTAATCGATATGTGTATAGAAAATATGAATATGTATTCATCTATAAACAACAGTAACAACAGTCCAATAGACGTTGTATCTAAATGTATGTATAAGTCATATCTACTTTTCTTGATTCACCCTGTATTATATGTTTATTAATAGTTTTAAAAACCTTTATGAGAATACTCCTATTTTATATTTTTATCGGTACAGTATTTATTAAAAACTGTTGGAGCAAAAAACTTGTGAACTTGACAAAAACTGTCAGTTCTATTTACTTATTGCATTATTGGTTCCTTCTATTTAACATTTGGGGATATATTATAATTCATATATAATTTTACATTTACTCGGTAGATTAATCCTTGAATTATTTACTTACTTGCCCGGATACATATGTACAGGGAGTTAGAAAGTATATGCAAGTCATGTGACTGCAATTTAAAGTTCACACATATGTGGGACGTACTTTCGTGTTATGTGAGAGTTCATGTGAACCTCTAGCACCAGAGAGAAATATATATAGGTATATATCCTTCTATAATTCTTCTTCTTCAATTCTCTTCTTCTATAATTCTATCCTCGATGCGTATATAGAGGGAGTTAGGAAGTATATGCAAGTCATGTGACTGCAAATTAAAGTTCACACAGATGTGGAACGTAGTTTCGTGTTATGTGAGAATTCATGTGAACCTCGAACACCAGAGAATATATCCTTCTATTGACTGATTTCTGAAAAAGAAAGAAAAAACGGAAAATCTACATACTTGAAGAACTTGAGATGCATTTTTCTAAATTTCCTCTTCAGATTTTCGCTTTTATGCCCATTTATTTTTACAACAGTGTGTCATATAATAACGGTGGCAGAAGCGTTATATTGCAACTTCAACCATGTTTTCCTGCGAGATTTCCTAATTCGCCCTATTTTCTACACCAACAAACACTTTTTCACTTTGTCTCTCTTATTTCACGTCGTAGCCGGGCAGGTACGAAAAATACAATGATAGTAAGAGCGTGTTGGGAATGTGTGGTAACAGAGATAAGGGTTTTTTTGTCTTTAAAGTACGTACCGGGTGAGTTTGAAAAGTGCAAACTACAAGTAGTTAAATTTACAATTCGAGACGAAATTGCGAAATATAATTAATCTCAAATCCTTATTAGAATTTTTGGCAGCATTGCTCTCTGTAAGCTGTATCGCTTTTAAGTTTTAAATAAATTCTTTGTCAGGTACCTAGGCAATGAATTTATTAGTATTGATAAAGTAATTATAGTGATCGATCTACTTAGGTGAATTTTAAGAGCACAATAACCCTGGAAATACTTAATTCAGTAAAGGGTTGTTAAAGTGAGGACCTAATGTATCTATACCTATTATGGTTATTATTTATTAATTAATATTGTATCAAGTATGTATCTATTTTCAGTACAACTAAAAGGTTTTATACTTTTTGTACATAAAGCCTAAATTTGATTTACTAAGATTATGACAAATATTTAGTATACCTACATAATCTATACTTACATATACATATTTGTTTAAAGAAATTGAAAAAGAATTATTAATAATATGATATGAATAAAACCCGTATTATATACTCGTACTATATACTATTTTGAAAAATGACAAAATCGATAGCTTCCAGTTTAATATATTTTGAAAATTTTTCACAAATTTACAAACCATATTTTTCAAAATTTTAATAGGTAAGTATGTCCATATTTTCCAAAGCAAACAAATTTCAAACCTTTGAAAACTAATTTTTAACTAAACGTTAATATTAATTTGTGTATACAACAATTTTTATGCACATTTTTGTGTATAATATGCGTATTTTCCATTGAGGTAGTATCTAGGGAGACGCTGTCACGTCATCAAAAGCGGCTTCAGCACCGCCATATTGATACGACACTTGTGTCAAAGAGCTGTCATCGACTTAAGTCAAGTTGGTTTTAGTGTTTTTGTGTTTCGGAAGTATATTATATACATTATACATATAAAACATCGAAAGACATAATGGTTTCGTGTGCTAAACGTAGCTGTAGTAGCAGAGACGGTGTTGATAAGAAGAAATTTCCGGAATAACATTTCATAGGTTTGTATTACAAAACAGTAAACATTATGCAGGGCCGTATGCGGGAAATTATAATTTATTTTTTATTCAAAATATATTATTTTACGAAAGTGTCGAGCATTATTTACTTAAATAATAAGATTACAGGGTATCTTTCTTTTAGATTTCCTAAGGATCCAGCACGTCGGAAAATTTGGGTTCAGTTTACAAATAGAGTCTTATTAATAAAAGCTGCTGCAAGTAGGTACACGAATGTTATTAGGATGTACTATTTTAGCAAACATAAAACAAATCAGGGACCCGGACCTAAATGTAATAACGGTACCGGTCCGGTTACGGTTCTGTAAAAAAGTACTATTTCGGTTTCGGTTCGGTTACGGTCCACTAGTTGATATTTCGGTCCGGTTCTGACCAGCTTTTTCGGTCCAAAGGGTTCTTATCGGTTTTTCCTTGTGACGTAATATAAATACAATTATAGTGAAATTTCTATGATCGCTTTTGATTTTTTTTCATTTAATTATGCATATGTAAAATTCTACTAGCAAAACTTAAATACAATAATTTATTAAGTTACTCCACGAGTATGGCATTGAAATATTTTATAGGAAGGCGAAGTGGGTAATAAAACATTGGTGAGACGACATGTATACATTAACACATTTATTTCATTTCAATACCTGCTTGTGACAAAGTAGAATTTGCCGACAGCTACCCCACAGCTACCACCGACTTGTACATGTCCTAGATAAAATTGGTACATGTCATAAGCAGGTATAAGTTGAAATAAAATAAATATATACATGGATTTATAAAAAATAAAGACTCTCTAAGCACTTGTCGGTAGATAAATCCATAGAAACACAACAAAAACGGAAGCTTAAAAAATACAGAAATTAACCCAAAAAACCGTTTTAATTTTTTCCGGTTCGGATTCGACACTTGGAATAAACTAAAACATGACATATGTGTTCAGTTTCGGTCCACAAAAAAATTAGGGTTCTGGTCCGGTTTTCTGTCCAAAAACGGTACGGTCTGGGTCCCTGGTTTAAAGTGTCACAATATTTTGCTATGAGTGGGAAACTTTAAAAATATTTTGATACGGGAAGGGAGTGATCTCTTCGGACGAGGCCCTTCATATAATTACGATCGAACTTCACAGGTAAGTTCGTTTGATCATCCAATTATATCACAGGGCCTCGTCCTCATAGATCACTGTAATTTACATGTAGTTGTTTAGAGAACAAAAAGCAAAATATTGTAAGGTGGGGATTGTATAAAATCATTTTAAAAAATATGATTTTTTATTGTATTAGATAGAAATACATCTACGTTCTCCTTAAAATAGATTCAGCAAAATTGAAATCATTTATTGGCCTATGATAAAATTTAGCAAACGTTTCTGATTTACTTGACCAGCCTGCCGTTTTGCGGATTAGGTCTAATGAGACTCCTTTCCTAAAAGCATTCGATGTGGATGCATGTCTGGTTGAATGAAGTGTGAAGATGTTTGTGTCCAGTCCCGCCGCTGCCTTCAATGTGTGTGAAATCCATCTCCTTATGGTGTCTTTTGAAGCTCTTACAAACGGTTCACGAGATGTTATAAATAGATAATTCTGATCTTCAGGTCTAATCTCTGCAGAACGCTCAACATATGTTAATAATGCCGATGCAGGACACAGTCGGATATCTTGAGTGAAGAAAGGTATATCGAGACAAGGCTGTACTCTATTTATCCCTGACGATTTTATTGGCTCAGAAATATAAATCTTTGCTCCCTTTTCGACAAACCATATGTCGGAAACCCTAATTAAGAATAGGGTCTGTATTCGATGACCTGTTACAAGAGTAAGGTTGCTACCTTTTTTGAGAGATCCAACAGAGATAGCTTATCATTTGGAGCCTGCGACTTCAAATAGTCCAACACAATTTGGGGATCCCATGTTATATTGTATTTCGATCTCTGACGCCTTATTTTTGATATTGCTTTCAAAAACCGTTTCATTCTTGGGTCATTAGCGATTTCTCCCTGTAAAATTAGCGACAATGCTGATCGGTGAGAATTGAATGTTCCATATCTGCAGGACTTTGAATCTAACTGAAACTGAAGGAACTTAATTACCTCTGAAGTATCTGCCTGAAAAGGATGAATCTTGTGTTGGTTACAATATGACCACCAAGCCTGGAAAGTTACATTATACTGTTTTATGGTGGCAGGAGATAAGGAATGCATCTGAGTGTCTACAGCACATTCGGGAAGTCCTTTTAATAAAAACGCCTTCCGCATAATCTCGCTGCTACCAGGGTAAGGTTTGGCAGGGGTTGAACAGATCTGAAAGGAGATACTAAGTTAGAGTCTGATTTTAAGATGACCAATTCAGAAATTATTAGTCTTTTAAACAGTGGGTACCAAGGCTGCGTGGGCCAGTCAGGGACCACTAAAATACCCTCTGCTTGGTCGGCTATAATTTTTCTTAAAACACGTAAAATTAACACAAATGGGAGAAAAGCATAAAATTTAATGCCCCTCCAACATATTGTGAAGGCATCAACCGCTATAGATTCTGGATCTCTTAACCAAGAGACATATTTTTCACACTTATGGTTTGCTATAGAGGCAAATAAATCGATATCTGGTTGACCCAAGGAGTACGTAATCATTTTAAAAGCAGGGTTACTTATATCCCACTCTGTACCCATTTGCAATACTCTTGAATCCCAGTCTGCTTTATTTGCCTTTGATTCAACATATGAGGCAAAAAGCCATAGTCTTCTACCATATCTTTTTTGATAGTAGAGCAGGTTCTGTATATTGTACACTTCCCATGCGGTTTATATAAGATAGAGCAGTGGTATTGTCCACTCTCATGAGAATATTAACTCCTCTGTAATCCTTGGCAAAACATTTCAAACCATAGAAAATTGCTAACAACTCCAAATAATTAATATGTTTCAATGCTTGTCTTGCATTCCACCAGCCATGTGTCGTTTGGACATTACAATATGCTCCCCATCCCGTAGATGATGCATCTGTATATATGACACAATGAAACACATCTTCTTTTAACTGATTTTTACTCACCAGAATATGTGATTCCCACCAATTTAAGTCTGCCTGAATTGTGTCAGGGATAGACATATTTTTATTATAATTTTGGTTCGAGTCTTTGGTTCGAGCTAAATATCTTACCCTCTCAAGTGACTTTATGTATAATTTGCCATATTTGACAGCTGGGCAAGCCGACACAAGTAGACCGATAAACTGTAAAAACACTCTTATCTTGCAGTGTTTTAAGGTCTTTATTTTCTTTATCCATTTATTTATTTTTCTACGTTTTTTTCAGTGAGTTCTAGGGTCATTTGAGAGCTGTTAAAAATAAAGCCTAAAAACTTACAATTTTGTGTGGGACGTAATACACTTTTTTCCCTATTTAATAAGAATCCAAGGTATTCTAAGGTCTTAATAGCCACAGATAAGCTAAGTCTACATTCCTCTTCTGTAGAGCCCAATATCAAGAAATCATCAAGATAGGCAACACATAATACATTATTTTCTCTTAGGTATTTTAACACTGGCTTGATAATTTTAGTAAATAGATAAGGTGCTGAACTTAAGCCAAAAGGAAGGCATGTGAAACAGTAAAGCTTATTATGTACCTTAAATTTCAGAAACTTCCTGGAACTTCTATGAATAGGTACTAAATAGTAAGCATCCTTAAGGTCTATTTTTGCCATGTAACAACCTTTACTTATGAGAGCCATTGCTGTATGAGTGTCTTCCATCTTGAAGTGTTGCGTTTTTACCCATTCGTTAAGTCTTTTCAGGTTAAGTATAAACCTGTTTTTTCCATTAGGCTTTTTTATCAAATAGGTAGGAGAAATAAATTGGTGCTTAGAATTTCTACATTTAACTACAACTCCCATCTCGCAAAGCCTCTCTAACGCCTGCGAGATCCTCTTATCTTTTGAGTTAAACGTGTTAGAGGCAGCAAATTGCTGCCAAGGATTTTGAAAAGGAATTTTATAACTCTGTATATAATTAAGGGTAACCTGATTGGTAGTAATTTCCTTCCACTTACTGTAAAAATTTTGTAGTCTACCTGCTATACTCACCTCTAGTCCTGGTTCTTCCTGTTCGAACGCTGTCTGTATGTGGGATCGAACTGTTTTCTGTTGCGGGGTTGCCCGTAGTGTCTCGGGTCCCTCCTCCCCCTCGACGGGCCTTTTGAGTTTAAATGTGATGAGACCTTCCATTCAGACCTCTTTGTTTTATCAGTCAGAGCTGATGTTTTATTAATTTTTAAGTCTTTGCTTGACTTCTCTATATCCTTTGCTCCTTTGAGCCGTTCTCCAAAATCTGAACCAAAAAGCCTTGCATCGATAGAGCTGGTCCTTGCTGTGTTCATAGCAAGCTTATTTAATTGAGGGGTTAAAAAACTTCTTCTCTGGGTGGAAAAAGTATGAAACAAGTCTGTCAGTAGCTTACCAGAATCACTGAGTATTGGTATTAGAGATTTCGCCAGGTCACTTTCGTCTACTAAAATCATACTTATGGCCCTACCTAAACCAGTTACTCCTGCACCTAACTGATTTTGCATAGCAATCTGATATTTATCTTTTTTCAGAGATATGTCTGATACAGCCTGAGCTATTTCAGGGTTTAAAGTAGGTGTCTGCAATGCAGGACAGTTAATTGGCACTGGATATTTTGCTGCTCTAATTTATTTTCCTTTAGCCAATATGTTTTGCCATCTTGGAGATAGTGCTTTGTGGAGTTCAAAACCCTCAGTCTTACCATCTTCTGCGGCCATGTTATGTATCATACAATTTTTCTGATACATGATAAGTGATCAGTGATCATAAACAAAAAATAACATAATTTAAATCCTAATGTTTAAAAAAGTATAGACCGAAGTTTGTCTCACATTTTAAAATGTCAGAGTCAGAAAGTGGCGTATGAAAAAGCTCTTCTTATCATTTTGGTTATGATCACTAAACCGGCTAAACGCGTTGCTATACGTTTGTGTACATTTTATGGCAGCTTTTTCATAAGCCACTTTTATTTCTGACTGACATTTTAAAATGTGAGACAAATTTCGGTCTATACTTTTTTAAACATTAGGATTTAAGTTATGTTGTTTTTTGTTTATGATCACTGACCACTTATCATGTATCAGAAAAATGTTGTGATACATAACATGGCCAACTACTCTGTGGGCTACAGCCCCAACCAGCGTTGAATTACACCCACAATATCTACTCATATATTCTTTATTATTAGCTTTTGTAATATTTTTTACTGTTTTAGAAAGGTATTTTAAGCTAATATATATCAAATCCCCTACAATTCCTATCAATGAAGTCATATGCATGTTCTCTGATACCAAACATCTAGGTATGCTAATGAACAATTCCACAGACAAAGCTCTATTCAATAATTATCTAAAGAAATTAATCTATCTAAATTTACTAACCTGGTTTAATGAAAACACTCTATAGATTTAACTTCTGACAGTGGGAAATCGGAAATTCAACGACAATAGGATGAGATCTGACCTATTTCTGCATTTTTAGGATTGCTTCATCAGGTGGCCTTCTTTAAGTTGAGTCAAATATCTTACTATAAAACATTAATAGGTACCTAAAAATATATAAAAATGTTTACATAAAGGGTAAACATTATTTAAGTAGGTATTGTCATATTTAATTTAAAACATTGACAGGCTAATGTAATAATTTTAATTTATATAATAACTCAAATATCTAACTATAAAAATTATTATACCAATAAATTAAAATTGTTTGAAATTTACGACAATGTCAAACTGATTAATCTGTCAATGAATTTTCAATATCCTACTGTCAGAAGTTAGATATCCATATAGTGTTTTCATTAAACCAAGTTAGTAAAGATATAGATTAATTTCTTTAGATAATTATTGAATAGAGCTTTGTCTGTAAAATTGTTCATTAGCATACCTAGATGTTTGGTATCAGAGAACATGCATATGACTTCATTGATAGAAATTGTAGGAGGTTTGATATATATTAGCTTAAAATACCTTTCTAAAACAGTAAAAAATAACATGGCCGCTGATAACTAACTGCTCCCTTTATATTACTTCGTTCAGCACCACGGATTTCTTAAATTAAATTTAATTTAAGAAATCCGTGTTCAGCACATTGATCAATGATAGCTCAAGTAGCGATCAGTGCGCTGAACGTGACAATGGTCGCGTTCAGCAGAACAAAGTTGATCAGGTAGCGATCTTTAAAACTGATCCATCGCTTGGAGTTCTGCTGAACGTGCTTTTTGCGCATTTACCCATTTGACAGATGACAGTCTTGTTTTGTTTGTGTTTTGTAGATAACCTTAAAAAATAAAATCGCAATTTTGATTTAATAAATAATTAAAATGGATAATGTTCGTATTCCTGAAGCAATTTTAATTGCAGAAGAAGATGGTATAGATCTAGGTCTAATAGTAGACAGAGCTGTTAATCTTCTTCTCCTCACAGAATCTCGAATCTAAAAATATTGATATTAGAACGAGACCCAAAATGTAATGAACAGATATAAAATTCTTACCACCTTGGAGCCGTTGATGAAACACAGAACTTCCATTAACATTATAAATTCGGTCCTTATAATCATAGGTAATCATTGTTTCTTCTCCTGGGTTCATTTTGATTTTAATATTCAAAATAAAAGTTAAAGCAAATTCAAAATTTTTATATTTAATTTTAACCTAAAAGTTTTGAAAAAAGTTGATTGCTGATGACACAAAATAGTGGTTGATGTATCAGTCACAGATCATTGGCCGATGGTATCAGTGATCGGTAGCGTAGCGTAATTTTATTTCGCTCGAAAAAATGGCGACCGCTACGGGAGCGCTCCTAACTGATCATTTAACAAAACAGGCGTTCGGCAGAAAATTGATGATCGCTCCGGTAGCGCTACGTTCTGGTGAACGCGACCATGATAGCGAATGATATGATAACAAATCGCTCAGTGATCGCTACTGCGTGATGAACGCGACCTTGTTTACCTACTGATTTGATTAGTATAGTTCAATGGTAGGCACTGATATTCTCAACTGTAGTTCCTTCATCTATGAAAGCGAGTGTCTGCCATTATTTGTGCATTATTTATCTTTTTCTATGGTGACGACACAACGTATATGACAAAATTGTGTGACAAGGAAATCCCAGGATTCTCCAGAATAGCGTAGAAACTTAAAATATCGAATAATAGGAGTACGTTGGTGAATCGTTAAGTGTTCAATTTGATTTGTGAAGTAACTAGATTTGATATATTTTTAGGTAAGACGTAGATCAGTTTCATATTGATATTAATTATTTTTGTTTTAAATTTGCTGAACACTCATTTGTTGACAGTTTTACAAATTTATACAAGATGTATTTTACTGATCAGCTAACATTTTATTTAAATATTTGTAGATGTCATAAATAACTTACATATAGTATATTTTGTAGCCCAATTTTGTTTTCCATTAATTTAACCAATAATAACAAATGAGTAGCAAGGTTACTACAATATGAAATACTATCCATTTGTAGATTACCTTTGACATAGATATTATGTTCTGGTACTTGTATATAACTTTATTATATACATATTAAAAATATTGTTTTTTATTTGTTGAACTTCATGCACCTATGTTATTATTTTTTTTATTTAATTCGAAAACCCAAATATGAATTTATTGAAAAACCTGTTTACCTAATAAATACAAACAAATAATAAACAGTGAACAGCAATTACACAGATAGGTTACACTTAAGAATTTATAATAGACCTTATAAAGGTCTATGGAATTTATATACCATAAAATTCTTGGGTTATACCAATGGTATAAACATTTAAGCTGTTTTTTTTGTGAGGAACTGTATTCATCGACTGTTTCAAAACATATTCAATGGTGACGTCACTAATGTATTGCATCAAGAAAATGTATAGGGTCATTCCATTTGAAATCGTCTAATTGGCAAAGCCGACCCATTTTAGATTTTGGTGTAACTTTGAAAATCTCTTCTCTAGGGTCCCAAACAACAAAATTTACACGAGTTTGATTTTTACAAGCGCTTGTTTCCGCCTATTTAAATAAAGACTTAAAAATAGCTATTTTTTGGCTTTATTAATTTTTGCTGTCAAATTTTTCTGTTTGAAGATATTTGAATGATCAAGACGGAATTCAGAGTGGGAAAGATAGTAGTTTCAGTGTAAATGAAGATAATTGGCTCGGACGATCCCTTTGAATAATAGCAGCGTGCTGAAAATGAGTGTTTTTTAGTAATTTTTCGTGAATTTCAATCGACTCTAGTGTCTTAACTGTTGAGAGTTAAAAATTCATGCTCCGCGGGAATTAAGTATACATATCATAGACAAAATTCAGCCACAAGTTGACCTCTTTATAGAAGAAAACTTTGCTTGAAGTTTGGAAATCTTTAGAAATCCCAATATTCAGGCTATGAAACGAGCGTTTCAAAACGTAACGTCATCAAATATTTGTTTCTCTTTGATATCATCCTCACACTTTTTAATTATTATTTACACTATTGTCTACACTAGACAGTGGCGAAGCGACGCCTCGCCCACGACCTCGCACTTAAAGGGGCCTCGTGCGAGGCCCTTTTGGGGGTGATTTAAAACCGAACGTCATGAACTCTAAATAGTACAAATAGCACCCTAAAAGACCTTACTAAGAATAAGATTTACCGAGGCTTTACCACACATAAGTACTATAATTAATTTGCTCTATTATCGACATATTTTTCAGTACTGAAGAGGTTACAAAAACTATTTATTTTTAGCATTCCAGACTTTAACTAGTTTCATCATAAATGAATAATTTTGTAAACAAAGTTTCTGATTTTTCACCATTCTTTTCTTGAAAATATACAGGGTGACACTGAAAAAACTACAATGCATAGTATCACGCGATAGAGGACAAAAAAATAATAAAAAAAGTTATGTACACTAATGTCGGATCGCCTTTTGTTTTCAAGATACAGCATTTAAAAATTTTTTGTAAAATTTTAATTTTTTTAATTTCTCCCGATTGTAAGAAAATATTTGAACCAAAATTGATACACACTGTGATCTTGCATATGGCTATTATATGTCACAATACTCAGTTCACTCAACATCCAATGGCGGAAGAAAAGAGCCTTGCTGATGCGACTTTGCCCACGTCTAGATTAGTCCACGCTACGCCACTGACACTAGACTTGGATTAAAATAGAACGATTATTAGTGGTAGAAATTATTAACAATACCTATTTCCACATGTTTTTGTTACATATATTTTGAAAATGTGTGAATTTTGCAACAAAAACATAGACATTGATTTTAGCAACTGCAAACCAAAAACAAATATCTAACATGTTTATATGATATTATACTGTGATATGAGTGACAGGTTTATGAAATTTAGATAGAAAAGTAATTTATTATTTTTATGCTTTTTGATTATGTAATTCAGGATGTCTAAAAATACGTTTAAATTTGCAGAGATACATACAATATTCCACAACCAACTCCTTTTTAAATAAACAAGAATAAGAAGTATCAAAATAACAACCATTTTAAATATTAAACTAAAAATTCAAACCACACCGATTTTCAACTCTCTACTTTTTAGTCAACTGCTGCATAGACCAATAGCAAAGCATCTAGAGTTCAAAAAACAGCTTTAGTACCTTTGTGTATTAGGACTGACTATGGAAAGGTAGAAATTAAATATAATTATAAATATTTCTATGTACCATCCGTTCTTACGTATGTATAAGAATGTTCAATGAGAATTCAAGTATCTACCTATTAATAAAGGTACATATACTTTAAATGAAATGTACCTATTATACTGAATATGCATTTGCAGATATATACAAGGTGTCCGGAAATGATAAGCAAAAAATTCAGGGGATAATTCTAGACCAAAAATAAATATTACTTCTTTCTATAACATTTTTTCCAAAACTGATTATTAACGGAGTTACAGTGTATTAAAGTTAACATATTATTTTCGATATTTGTAAATAACTTAAGAAATCCAAATATTTACATAAAATTTGTAAATCGGAGGTTTTTGCGGACGAGAAATTCAAATATGTTTCTAATTTTGACGTCACTAGTAGAGGGCGCCACTTATGGCACATCATGTTTCTTGAGAACTTTTTTGCTGCTTAGTATATCCATCTGACTATTGAAACAATCGATTCTCCTACCTGTTATATATGAAAAAGGTATACCTTATTGAAGTCGTTAGGAGTAACAGTTTTTGAAATAATGTTATTTGAAATATTCAGTGCAGGAGAATCGATTGTTTCAATAGTCAGATGGATACACTAAGCAGCAAAAAAGTTCTCAAGAAACATGGTGTGCCACAAGTGGTGCCCTCTACTAGGGACGTATCAAACTGAATAAGTATAAACAATATTTGAATTTCTCGTCCACAAAAACCCCCGATTTGCAAATTTTATGTAAATATTTGTATTTCTTCTATTTGAATTTATTTACAAATATCGAAAATAAAATTTTAACTCTGTTAATAATCAGTTTTGGAAAAAATGTTATAGAAAGAGGTAGCATTTATTTTCGGTCTCCCCTGAATTTTTTGCTCATCATTTTCGGACACCCTGTATCTATCTACACAGTCTAAAACAATGTATAAATTAAATTAGCATTTAATATTTGCGTTTCTGTTTTCATAAAAGAAATTTTTATCTTTCTGTAAAATTTTAACTTTAACACCCTGTAACCTTCGTTAATAATCAGTTTTGGAAAAAATGTTATAGAAAGAGATAGCATTTATTTTCGGTCTAGAATTATCCCCTGAATTTTTTGCTCATTTCCGGAGACCCTGTATATATCTACACAGTCTAGAACAATGTATAAATTAAATTAGCATTTAATATTTGCGTTTCTGGTTTCATAAAAGAAATTTTTATCTTTCTGTAAGTTGCCATAGGTATGAATAAAAAGGCATATCTTTATATACAAGCATACCTAAGTTGCATACTATGCGATGTTATAAATTCAAACACACAAGTTCCTGTTTGAGCGTTCACATTATGTGCTATCAGAAGCAGCTACAGCATCGCATAGGATACAGCATTGCATCTCGTAGCATGCAGTGTGAATGTGCACTTACATACCTACATGCAAAGCACAAACAAATAAAACTAATTGTTGGGAATTGTTTTTGAATTTCACAATCAGGCGTAACAGGGTGTAATATCCACGGCTGACTAAAAGAGAAATATTTTTTAAATATATTGCCCTTACAAAAATGTTATTACTTTTGCATTAATTTTTTTTATTATTTTCAATTTAGCTATACACGGTGTCCGGAAAAGAAGTGTACAACGGAAGACCACAGACTCCTGGGTTCAAAATAAGCCGATTCAGCCCCATTTAGTTATTTCCAAAATTGCTTTTACCATTTTTAGGCAACGCAGTTATAAGTCTAACCGACACTTTTTGACATTATTTAGAATGTTTTTCAGTCATTATAAATATAAGAAAAATGATGTATCATGCAAATATAAGCACATATTTTTTTAACCTCCTGTACAATTTCTCTCAGTTTTTTTCTATTAGTAGTTGACTTTATTTAGAAACTTTTTTTATTCTTTCAGAATTTTGAATAGATGAGTAGTTTAGGGAGAAAAAATATTTTTTGTATGTCAACAATATCAGCATTCGTTCTGCAGCAAATAATGAAGTACCAGAAGTTGGCTCTGATATTTTATCAGCTATACTCGCAACAAGAATTCAGACGACTTACGTCATACGAACAAATGAACAATTCATTATATTTTCATCAAAATATTTAAGAAACTGCAACTGATAGTAATAAAATTATATACTACACTAAAAGTTTGCATCATATATAGCACTAAATTGCAATAAAACTTTGTTTTTAACGCGACCAAATATCGAAAATTACGTTGACAATAAAAACAAATGTGTAACGTCAGCCGTGACGTAAGACGTCTGAATTCTTGATTCGAGTATACTGAAATTAGTCTCTCGGTTTATTCTTGCTCAATTACTTAGTTACTTTAGATCTTACTTTATTTGTTGTCGTTATTGTTGTGTTTGTTTATGTTTCTCATTTTTCATTATTGCATAATGGATACGTATACATATTCCGAACAAGTAGATATGCTTTTGGTCTATGGATTTTGTCAAACTAACGGCTGAAAAAGTGTTAGGGTCTACATGGACAGATTCCCTCATAGACGAGTGCCAAATCATCAAACTTTTGCCAACATCGAACGGCGACTTCGCGAATTTGGTTCCTTCCACCAAATGAATGCGGGTCAAGGGCGTCAACGTACTACGAAAACTATAGAGGTGGAGGATCAAATCCTAGATAAGATAGAAGAGAACACAAAAATTAGTGCAAGACGCATTGGACATGAAATAGGGATACCAAAAACCATAGTTCATGATGTTTTGAAGGAGCAGTTACTACATCCGTACCACATTCAATCGGTACATGAATTGCTACCCATTGACCCTGAAAAACGTTTAGCATTTTGTAATTTTATACAAGATCAAAGAGCCCATGATATCAACTTCAGCAAAAACATTTTATTTACAGATGAAGCATGTTTCACTAGGTCAGGCATTAGTAATAACCATAACAAACACGTTTATGCTGATGAAAATTCACACTGTACTGAAATAAGACATTTTCAATATGAATTCAGAGTAAACGTGTGGGCGGGAATTATCGACAGCTTTATTATTGGCCCGGTTGTGCTTCCACATCAATTAAATGGGGTCAACTATTTAAATTTTTTACAGCAAGTATTACCTAATTTATTGGACGATTTGCCGTTATTACTTCGTCATAACGTGGTTTATGCACGATGGTGCACCCCCCCCCCACTTTACAATACCCGTTCGTCAATATTTACATAATCTGTATCCCAACAGGTGGATCGGAAGAGGAAACGATGCTCCTATAAAATGGCCACCTCGAGCACCAGACTTAACCCCTTGCGAATATTTTTTGTGGGGTGCAGTAAAAACTAAAGTATATGCCTCTGCAGTTAATAATGAAGAGGAATTGTTTAGGCGAATCCAAGACGCAGTTAACATTTTACGAGGTAATCCAGGAATTATGGAGAGGCGTAAGAGAAAACGGTGGTCACTTTAAGCATTTATTGTAAAGAGATCATAACTCTTTTTTGTTACATCTTATTATCTTGTATTTATTAAATAAAATATAAATGAGAGTTCTGGAATTTTCCTTATTTGTTGCAGAACGAATGCTGATATTGTTGACATATGAAAATATTTTTTTTCTGCCTAAACTACTCATCTATCCAAAATTCTGTAAGTATAAAAAAAGTTTCCAAATAAAGTCAGCTACTAATAGAAAAAAACTGAGAGTAATTGTACAGGAGGTTAAAGATATATGTGCTTATATTTGCATGATACATGATTTTTCTTATATTTCTAATAACTGCAAAAGATTCTAAATAATGTCAAAAAGTGTCGGTTAGACTTATAACTGCATAGCCCAAAAATTGTTAAAATAGATCAAGTCGTTTTCGAGATATTCGGACTAAACAAAAATTTTTCGCAAACTTTGGCGCTCTCTAGCGGCTAAACGAAGCAATTTTGAAAATAAGTAAATTGGGCTAAATCGGCTTATTTTGAACCCAGGAGTCTGTGGTCTTCCGTTGTACACGTCTTTTCCGGACACCCTGTATATCTCCAGGCTGTCTCACATAAGAGGGCCAGTCCTATGTATCTCGCTTAATATGCGAGACACGTCAAAAATCTTAAAATATTTTTTGTTGCATTTTTGGAGGCCTTTATGCTCGTTGTTACTTTGTTGTGGACTATCGCTTTATTCTTTATTGAATAATTGGAAAACTTGTTTCTTTCCTAACTATATTTATTTTAATATTTAATATACAAAATATGGAGCAAATAACATTACATTGTACTAGTCTAGACGATGTTGTAATGGCGTCTCACGGCACATATTTAGCGCATGTGCTCTAACACTCGTAAAAACAAATTTGAGATCCATGGCCAACTTTATGAGTAATAACAAAAAAAAACCGTAAAGTACCCAAACTTTAAGGCTATCTAACTTTTTTTATTTTAAGGGATAGAGAAAACTTATTGGTAATAAATTTTGATTGCAAAATTGGTACCTTTCATCTGATATAAATAGATTTTTGAAATATCGTATGTGGTTCGCTGCGCCCTCTAGGCGAACAAAAAAAAATTTTATCGAAGCAGGCTATGGCCACAAAAAATTGCCTCTTTTTTTGTCTTTCATGCAATATACTACATGTTGCCCGTATCTTCTGTATTTATTACAGTTTTTTCAATTTTAGTATAAAAAATGTATCTAAATATTTTCGTGTTGCTCAAGATAATGTAGAAACTGTTTTAGCCGACGCCAACTGCAAAAAATTAATAAACAGAATGTACTTTTTTATACAAAATGCAGATTTTCTTATAATATTATTATTTTATTGATTTTCACATTAGAAGCAATTGGGTCTTTAAAATTGTTCTAACACAGACAATGTAGCTTACGCTAAGTGTTGCCAGCTATGAAAACAAATGTTTTTACCCCAGTAATGTCATCATTAGGCAATTTGATTATTCTTGTGATAGGTTATGTAGATGGTGCTTGAAAATTCTTACAGTTTATTATTTAAAAAAATATTTAATTTTGAATAACTATGGGGTTTTCAAATATTGAAAAGTATAATATGTTTGTGTTGTACTATCTGACGCATCAGAAATTGAGGTGGTCAATTTGAGAGTCTCACTTAATTCATTATTACTTGTCTGTATTAATTATAGGTAGTAGTATTAGCTGATGTTATTAATATTTTCGGATTTTCTAGTTTTAAGCTTACCTTTTCTGTTTAAATTTAAATAAAATTTGTTTCTAATTCAGCACTGCTTATTTCAGTACTCAACTAAATCACTGAATCAATTAAATTCATGTTTCGAGAATTAAGAGCATCCAACTCAAACGTAAAATCACTATGGAGAATTTCAATTAGTATTACTACTACTTACATTTGGATAGTCATTTAAGGTGGACGAACCATATTGATTTTTTAAGTAAAAAATTAAATGCATCCTACTATGCTATCAATATGATAAAAAAATCTATGCCGTTGGACTGCGTGATCGATGTTTATTACAGTATGGTGTTTAGCCATATTAGTTGTAATATTGTACTGTGGGGTGGTGTGGCTTATGCAAATCGTATATTTATAGCACAGAAACGTATTATTTGTATGATCTTTAACATTAAACCCGACTCATCTTGTAGACCGTTATTCTCAAATTATAAGATACTTACAGTGCCTTGTGTTTACATTTTAAATTGTATTTTATTTGTTAAAAGTAACCTCCATAAATTTAATACATTATCATACCACCATACCTATGGAACGGCCATGCTGATACACTCTGTATACCAGTTCATAGAACCGCAAAATATGAATTCCGCATACCAGGGTATCAAATTATTTAACCATCTTCCAAGAGACCTTAAAGATTTAAATAACTTAAAATTGTTTAAATCTAAGTTGAAATCTTTACTAGGTAAGATATGTTACTATAGCACTAATGAGTTTATGGAAGACAATTTTATGTAGGTAAATTCTATTCTGTTGTTTGTGCTACTAGTCTAATTGTGTTTGACATGTCCTATACATTGTTTAATGTCCTACAGGATAAATAAAGATTATTATTATTATTATTATTATGTAATCCCCTTCCTCAAGTTATAACACATTCAAAATAATAGTTTTTCAAACCACAATGAACTTTAACAATTTTCAAACGAACGATTATGTAAAAATTATGACTATCGAGTATAAATACTATAACAAGAACAAACAGTTTGTCGAATGGTGATTTTACTGATGCAATACATTTATTTTCATAGCTTGCAACATTTAGCGTAAGCTACATTATTATTATTATTACATAATAGAAAGGACAGAGGCAAAGCCTATTAGTCCAATAAAATATACAAAATGACAGTTAACAGCTTGTAGAGGGTAAGACTAAATACATAAACTAATACAAAAAAAAAAACAAATACATCAACAGAAAACTAAAATCACATTACAAATTAATCATTGATCACTAGCGTGACAGGCCATAAACCGCACACGAAAAATACACTAGACGCGCACTCACTGCACGAATTGCGATGTCATCCACGCATCCAATCTGTTTTTGAAGGAGTTGACCGATGGAGCAGTAACAACAGATGAAGGTAGGCTATTACAGTGATAGAACACTCTATTTGGAAAGAAGTGTTGACGTAAAGATGTTTTAAAGTTTTCTTTCGACAATTTAAATTGATGACCACGTAAACGTTCAACCAGATTTAACTCAAATAAATCCACAAAAGTTAAATTGTAGTGATTTTTTAGAATCTTGTATACTTGAATAAGATCACCACATACGTCTCATATTAGTACAAGTAATTTTCAAACTATCCAAACGATGATGATATGGAAGTGATCTGAATTTGGGGATCCATTTCGTAAATCTTCTCTGCACTCCTTCTACGAGTTTCATATCTTTCACTAGGTAAGGAGACTATATGTTTACGCAGTATTCCAGATGCGGTCGGATATATGATTTATATAATTTTAAATAGACTTGATCATTTGAGCTCTGGAAACACTTATTTAAAAGATAAGATATGGAATTGGCTTTTTTCACAATGGCGGAAATATGTTCAGACCAAGTGAGACTGGAATTAATTAGTACACCTAAATCATTCTGGCTAGTGTTTAAAGGTTGACCTTGATTGAAAGTATATGTACACTTGGGATTATTTCTACTAATATGTAGAACAGTATACTTATCTAAATTCAGTGGAATGAGCCAATCGTTGCACCAGTGCTCGATAGAAATAATATCATCTTGTAGGGTTTGTTGGTCTTGCAGTGCATTCCCAAATATCTTTGTATCATCGGCATGCAGTGGATGCTGCGACATGAGCTTTAGCGAGAGGTCGGCTGTATATACCAAAAATAGAACTGGTCCCAAGACAGAACCCTGCGGAACTCCCGAAAGAACTACTTGACATTCAGAATGTGATTTGCCAACCCTTACTGAAAATGATCGATTTGTAAGGAAACTATCTATCCAGGCAAGCAAAGGACCTCGTATTCCATTATGTTCTAATTTGTATAGTAGTCTGTTTTTCGGGACTCTGTCAAAAGCTTTAGCAAAATCAAAATACAGAACGTCAACTGGAAAACCATTATCCATTAATAGTGTCCATTAATTTAAAGAAGGATTTGTGAAGGTAGAGCGGCCTGGAAGAAAACCATGCTGTGTATCCGGAATAATATTGCGGTCGAGTAAATAGGTGAGCAGATCATCCTTTATTATACGCTCCATGGTTTTTATGCAGACAGATGTTAAGTTTATTGGCCTGTAATTATTTGCGTCCAGTTTATCGCCTTTCTTAAAGATGGGGGTTACAGAAGCCATAAGCCACATCTTAGGAAGCTGGGCTGTTCTTAAAGAAGTGCGCATTATATATGAAAGAGGCTTTGCAAGAAAATCTGTAGCATAAAAATGTACATTCTGTGTATTATTTTTTTGCAGTTGGCGTCTTTAAAACAGGTTCTACATTATCTTGAGCAATACGAAAATATTTAGGTACATTTTTTTAACAAATTGAAAAAAACTGTAATAAATACAAAATATAAGGGTAACATGTAGTATATTGCATGAAAAACAGGCAATTTTTTGTGGCCATAGCCTGCTTCAATAAAAAAAAATTGTATTCGCTAGAGGGCGCAGCGAACCACATACGATATTTCAAAAATCTGTTTATATCAGGTGAAAGGTATCAATTTTGCAATCAAACTGTATTACCAATAAGTTTTCTCTATCTCTTAAAAAAAAAGTTAGACAGCCTTAAAGTTTGGGTACTTTACAGGTTTTTTTGTTATTACTCATAAAGTTGGCCATGGATCTCAAATTTGTTTTTACGAGCATAAAGGTCTCCAAAAATTCAACAAAAAATATTTAAAGATTTTTGACGTGTCTCGCATATTAAGCGAGATACATGGAAGTGGCCCTCTTATGTGAGACAGCCTGTATATTTTACTTACTCTTGCCTCTCGAACAAATAAAAAAAAATAATTATTATTAGTTTTTATTGCAATTATCTTTGCACCTCCCCCTCTCCAATTTTTCGCCCATGACATATCTGTTTCAGTGTAGTACTGAATGATTTAAAAGTGTTGAAATTGGAATACCATTTAAATGCGAAAAATGCTTACAACTTTAATTTCTATTACTCTGAAACTGAAAACATTTATATGTACGGGTTTCAAAAATGTACCTACTATTATATTATGTATTTGGTAAATAAAAATTTATCCAATTAAGCGTTATCCTCAAATGCCAATTCTATTGTTTTATGTTATGAATGCA
Organism: Monochamus saltuarius; assembly: GCA_025584915.1. NCBI lineage: Eukaryota > Metazoa > Arthropoda > Insecta > Coleoptera > Cerambycidae > Monochamus > Monochamus saltuarius. The sequence goes on along the minus strand of CM046721.1, from coordinate 44,938,412 downwards.
ATTATAAATGCATTGTACCTCGTTATTAATATTTCAGATGTATTAGTAGTGTGGAAATTTACTTCTCGTTATCTATGCCGAGGGGGTAACCACTGAGATCAAAATTGTGACAAGACTTCACAAAATCAAGATTTCTAAGGGATTTTGCGGAATTCTAGGCAATTTTAAAGAATTTCCAAGGATTTTGCATATGATAAAAATTATCTCAAAAATTACAATACTCATATAGGGTGTATGTAAAAGATTGGAAAAAACCACTGTAACAGTTCAAATTATCAAGCAATTAAGTTGACGTATAGACTATTCATTTTACTCATGTATGTTAAAAAAGTTGCCTATTTCTCGAAATATTTTTGAAATTAACAAATATTAAACAATGTTTGTGGAGTAATTTTATTGAGACCCATTATTCGATTTTACATTACTATTATTGTTTATTATTATACATAATATAATGAGGAAGAAGTAAATATATTTCAAATATTCACTTAAGGCTTACGGTGAGCGCTCTATGAAACGATATATAAGGTCTGTACCAACAACCGTCGAGAACTGGTTCAGAACCGTGAGAAATGTTTGACCAACACCGTCTTACGTCGCATTCGCCGAGAGTACATTAACAACTGAACTGACTGACTAATTCTGGACAGTTCGGAATCGATACTTGTTGTGGTGGAACAAACTAAGTTTTCGCTCAGTAACTCCTTAACGGATATTCGAGCCTATGATTGAACACATCCAGTTAACATTAACAGGCCTGTTAACGGTAACTGGTAGGTTAATCATAAATTCGTATGATTGACACACCTGTCAAGTTTATTTTTCCCAGTTACTTAACTTGAGAATGATCACGTGACCCACTTATGAAACTGCTTGAAATAACCTGCCGTTAAATGTAACTGGAGCTTTTTATTGGTCAGAAATTTTAATTTTATTTCTGGTAATTGACGTATGACACTTGGCATATTAATATAATGTATAATTTTATTACTATTTGTCTATAGCACAATTCAGTATCAATTTATTGCCATATCATAGTTTTACGTAATTAGTAATATACGGTATTAATAGTTTGATAGTAAATACAACCTAAAAAAAAACCTAAAGTTTGTTCTAAGTGGGATTATAATTTTATACAATTTAAGATTGCTATTCTGACTATGATAGTGATACCTAAATGCATATTAACAAACAAAAAGAAATATATATTATTACCTAATATTATTAAAAATTAATTTATGAATAGGAGAAAAGCACAATGACAAAAGTTAGGTACCTACCTAGTTTTTAATTATTGGTAATAATTTAGATTCTATAAAGAGTAGGTATAATTAATACATTTTATCTTTTTTAAATATTATTTTTATTAGATAGTTATGTTTTGACAATAATTTCTAATGGATTACAGTAACACTGATATGCTGCATCCTGTACTATCCTCCTATAATAATTATAATATATTGCAACATGGACTCCACCAAGGCGTAGTAAATTGTAATTATTAGCACAGTAGCACACATCACATGCCTAAAGGTACATTTTTGATTACCCGCGTAAACTGTGTATAAATATTGAATATGTGCAATGTGCATCCAGGTTTTACTAGTTTTTGATCCTGATGAAGTTTTCCGCTCTTCCTATTTACATTCTGCTTCCACTCTGCATGAATCTAAAATAATTTAAATAATTGTATCAATAAGTTAATATGAAATATTTCACTTACCTGCCACCACTGTTGGGGATTTGTTTGCGGTCCATACACTAAAGAATTTATATGTACTACAAAAATTTGCCAAAGTAAGTACCTACTTATATTAACATGCGTTGGGTTTACTTTGCTTCCCAACAATATTTTCTTACATTTAATGAAAATTAGCATTTCTTCATATTGGCGTTGGGTCGTGTGCCCTAATCTTCTTGCCACTTGTACCCACTGTTAAGTACCTATGATTTAAATTTTAATTGCATTAATTGACAACTTTTGACATATGTGTGATGACAGATGACGTATGTTAAATAACTAACTGCCATGACACGGTTATCTGGCCATAATAACAGGCATAGATAACTGATTGTTCGATCATAGTGATCTTTCTATTTCGGTTAAGAGCTCAGTTATGCCCACCCAGTTATCGTCACTTAACTGTCATCGGTTACGCTAACCTGAATGTTCAATCATAGGCCTGGTTATGCGGTTTTTTAAAATAGACTATAAATATTTATTTACGTCGACGCTGTGTTTTGAAATTTTGAAAAAGTGTAAAATTATTTTTTTTTAAACGAATTTTGCATATTTTCAAAATTTCAAAACACAGCGTCGACGAAAAATAATATTTGTAGTCTATTAAAAAAAACCGCATATTTTTATCATTTTTCGCTGAGGAGTTACTGAGCGAAAATTAAATCCTTTTGGATCGAGTGCTCACCGTAAGCCTTAATTATTATCTATAAAATTCTAAAATTCGAAGAGGAACTCGCGAGTTGTAAATCTAAGGAAAACCTAAAAATATCTAAGGTCAGGATATATATATAATATTTTGTTAAATTTTACATATATTTTCTATTTGACATTTAGACGAATGAATTATTTCAGGTTTTATGCCCATGGAAACACACTGCCTGCCTGAAATCAAGAAAATATATTAGTGATATAATTCACACCAATTAATGAAGATATTAAGAATATTGTTTGTTCTATATACTTACCTTTTATGTTGTTATATAATGTTATTTTTATTACATGTTTATTTGTAACTTCAAGACAGCAGGACTTTAAGAGATATATGTCTCAAAAGTAGATTATTTACTATATTTGATATCACACACATATTCTCGAAAATTTAAACAAAAATTCTCATTAGAATACTTCACTCAGGCTAATTACTAATACATTAACATACAATTATTATGTCCAAAATAATTATGTTTTAAATTTAATGTTTTCAAACACTATATTAATGTGTTAATCGTTGATTTATTATTGTACTGTGGGTATTCCTTTTTACTTTGTAATTTTTACTTGCATACTTGCATTTATTAGTCATTACACTACATACTGAGTATTATGTAGGGCCTTAGTATGAATAACTTACATAACTATAAAGCACCATAGTACATACCGTTCGTTTTCCATACCTGTTTTATGGGAAACTTTTCGATGTTACTGAAATTGTTATATACTTGCCTTTTCCTTACACTATTTGTTATATACACTAACATTTTTTTTTGTAGTAAATAGTACTTTATTCGTTATTTTTCTTTTTGTTTCATTCTGCGCTTTTATCCCTTTTGCTTGTCAACAAAATTTATTGACTGGTGCCCAAAACATATAGCTTGCACTTTATTTAAAAAAAAACACACTCAAACAGTGATTATAAAATCTATTCACATCTTTTTTTACAGAGATCCACGCCCACTGCCCCTAACCTTTGAAGCTGCCGTGCAGTAATTGTTGAAACTGCATAAAAATATATTTTTTTATTTAGCAACCAGTTTAGACGTTACACCACATATTCCGGGGCCAAAATATAATATGCCTAAATCAAGTTACCCTAGTCCAAAATGTTATAGTTTCCGAGATACAGAGTGTTGAACTGTTTTAGTTTTTTCTCAATAACTTTATTATAAATTGTAGTAAATACATAAAACTTGGTAGTGGTGAGTTTTTTGGCACGGGAAACACGGCCCTGAATTTGCTGTCAATTGTATAGGGCAGGGGAGATTGTACAATACTTGCATTTAAATCGTATGCTTAAATTTCTTGTGCACTGATAGGTAGTTAATTTTTTTATTAATAATACTTATTTTTTTTTTCTTAAAAAAATGTTTTGAACTACCGTTTTTTGGATAGGATTTTAAGGTTTCCTTTCATAAACATAAACCTATTGTCTTCTTTCATACTTTATTCAATTAAGTACTATTAAATTTTGGATTAAGGTAAATTAAGTTAGATGATCATATTTTGGCTCTAGGAACATGTGATAGCATTTTGTCCAGATCTTTTAGACACTCCATACTGGATGTACAGGCACAAAAAGTTATGACAATTTAAATCCATGTGAAGTACTGTAGGTGGCGCCTTTTACAATTGACTGCAAATCCGCGGATATATTTCAATTTGTCATGCCAGAAAATTCCTCTGTATCAAGTTTGATGTATTTACTACAATTTATATGAAGTTACTGAGAAGAAACTAAAATAAAATTGTAATTTTGACACCTTGTATCTCAGAAACGAATTTTGGACTAGAATTAGAATAGAATAGAATTTTATTCATACTAGGGATAAAAAACATCTGTATAGTATAGTGTAAGTAACTTATCTAATAATAGATCATCATATTTTGGCCCTCGGAATATGTAATAGTATGTTTTCCTTTCCCAACATTTAACAGACATCGGGTATAATATGCGAGTTGTTGAAAAAATTTCAAAAACATACTATGTATTCTCATGAAAAAATAATCTTTCTAAGATTGCTCAGAATTGTGACAATCTACGTCAAAAAATAGATTTTTTGCACTGTATAACAAGAAAAAAAACATGAAAGATGGTGCTTTCCGACATTGGCTGACTCTCAGATTGACAAAAAAAAGTGAAATTAACAGCTTTTTAAAAATAACGATTTCATTGCGCCATGGCATAATAATGCAAGCTGCGACTTGCACGAAGTGTAATAACGTCGATAGTAACGCAAGGTGGCAGGATTGTCAGTCTTTAAGGGCAAATTTAACTTCAGATGGCGCGAAATTTTGCGTGATTTCGCGCGATTTCGCACGATTTCTCTGAATTTTGCACAATTTCTTATTATTTTGCACGATTTTTTTGGGATCTCACGATTTCACAAGATTTGTAACAAGGTAAACAAATTTTGGACAAAACCAAATAACTTGAAAACATTTATTTTTTTAAATTAAATGGCAGGTATCTCTTTGAAATATAATTATAGATCAAATTTCCAAAATATTAGTAGTACTTTAACACTCTGTATCCCAGCAATGTTTGCTCATAGTAACTTTTTTCTTATAATTTGGTCTAACTCTTTAATTTTTTTTACACATAATAAATCTCTGTATGCTATGAATTAGAAATATTTGCAGGTAAAACCTATTTTATATAAAAATAATAAATTGACTAGGGTTGCAAGTTTGACATTGGCCTTTCTCTTGTGTCTACGGCACTCAAGACGTGCTGGGCGTGGCATAAACACTGCTGCAGAGTGCCACAGAATGCATTCGATGCTGGTTAGTTAACATGAAATTTCTCGTCAAAAAGTTTAAATAAATACAACAGAATTTTATGTATATTATGATTTTAATTCATAAAATGATTTTCTGGACAATATATAGTAGCAAAGAAGTTTATCATCTGTAATGGAGGTATCCAAAAACTTGTTGTTTTGTCAAAGTGGTGCCATCGTCGACAAATCATCAACAAAAGAAACAATTGCAGAATTACACTACTACTCACTGTGAATAAGACGGACAACTTATTTTGTCAGTGGTTTAGTAACTGATACAATTTTACTATGCGCTGTCATTTCCATGTTTGAACGTGTAGATAGTATATATAATTTTTCAGTTTATTTATTATTAATTTTATTACATATTTTTATTAAATAACTAGCCCAGTCATAAAATGTGTGTATTGATTTTGAATTTTTAATTTTAGGTTGTACCATGTCTCAGTGGAATAGTGGACCTTATGCTCAAGGTAAGCTTTTAAAATATTTGACAAATATAGGTACACATTTTATAAAAAATACTGTCACGGGTTTCCTACCCCGACTTTTTCTTTTACCAGAAAAACAAACAGTTAATTTTTACTAGTATTTATTTACACTCTGTACACTACCGAATACTAATTACAACTCAACTAAACACTATTTAATTAATCACTATCTATATGGTTCTGAATTCTAATTGATCTCCCTGGAATATCCAAATAACAACTCTAATTCAAGACTCTCATTCAAGACTGTCTGACTCGGCCATTTATTCTTTTATAGACCAAACGAATATTCCAGGCATTTTCTAGCATCTCTAGATCATTTCTCAACAGATTCTCGTCGATTCTCCATATTCCAGTCGCGCTTCGATACACAGCATTATTTTGTTTATTTACCAGCATCGCGTAGGGGCGATCGGGGCAATCTAGCGTTTCACGATACCAGAGTGGGCGAATTGGGTGCAAGCGGGGCAAATTCTGTGCAATACTATATAACATAAGCATACAAGCAGATTACAGAGAAATAAAAAATATAGTGATGATCTCTATAAAACAGCTTTTAGAGATTATTAATGACCTCAATTTTCTATGTAGATACTATCGTGAGGGTCCAGACATCAATGTTGCAACACCTGCATTTTTATTATAATAAAGGTTGTTGGTTTGTGAAGGTGATTACATTTTTTCGTTTAGACGAACACTTCTGGAGATACAGGAGGTTTTATTACAATTGCTCAGTAATGCAACTTTTTCATTACTTATCTATTAAAATATTGCAACTTTTCCAATTCCAATTTGATTCTTTGTTTTTCTATTGAATTTTTATGAAATAATTTAAATTATTTTTAACGTTTACGTTTATCTTTACCATTTCGCCTTCCTTTCCTTACATAATGATTTCATCTCTCAAGAGCTGTGCAGATCAACTATTCAGTATTCACAATTGAGCCAAAAGATACTTGTCATTCTCTATTGGGTCTTGCTCGATTATATTAAGTATGTTTGTTTTAATTAATTTCAAGTAAATTTAATATTAATCCTGGTTTCAGGGCAGTAGCCCTGTAACATAAGCTGTTTTTTTGCGACGAACCGTATTCATCGACTGTTTCAAAACGTATTCAATGGTGACGTCACTAATGTATTGCATCAAGAAAATGTATAGTTTCAAAACATTATCATTAACAACAAATATATATAAATATATATATAAAAAATAAATAACAAAACATTATATACGCTACGCTAAGGTGTGCGTACTGCTAAGTAATAGTGCTAACTAAAATCAGTGTTTTAGTGGGTAAAACATTAACAGTATACTAAAGATATATACCATTATATACAGAAAGATTATTTCTTTCATTTAGTGAAGAAAAGCCAAAAATGTGTTAGCTAAATAACAATAAACAACTAGAAAATTGTATGTACCTAAACTTGGAATCCTTATAACTATTTATAAAAACGTGTCGGTGTGAATAAATAACTGCCAGCAAGAAATACTAAATAAGAAGCAGCAAAAAAGGAAACAAACGTTAAACTGATACGAACTTTTTCTGGGTGATATTGTATTCATAGGCGTACCAGAAATGCCTAGTGATAATCCTAAAATTACAATGGATGATATTTATTCATTAATTAAAGAAGTAAATAGTAATTTGTCTAAAAAAATAGAAAGTCTTGAAGCTCAGTTGAACGCAGTCTCTGGGAGATTGGTTGAAGAAGTAAACGCTGCTAACAATAAAATACAGATTTTAGAAGAAGAGAATATCCAGTTGAAGCAGAGGTTAGAGAAAATTGAAAAAAGATCTAAATCTAGTAATTTGGTATTCTACGGTATAAGGGAGCAAAAAGCTTATGCTGACATCGATCAAATCGAACAGATAATTACCCAAAAATTAGAAATAAATTTAAGTAATACAGAAATAGTTAATGTTTATAGAATTGGGAATAAAGTACAGAATTCAAGACCATTATTGGTAACATTTCTAACACAAATAAAAAGAAGAGAAATACTTCAAAATTGTAAAAAACTTAAGGGAACAGGCATTTTTGTTGCAGAAGATTTAACTGATAATGAATTGAAAGAAAATAAAATATTATTAAAACATTGCAAGCAGGCCAGGAAAGAAGGAAAAGAAGCACATATAAAAAGAAGAAAATTATTTATAGGTGGAGAAGCATTCACTGTAAAAGACCTAGAAGATAATTCGCTAGATTACGAAAATTATACAGGGAAACAAGCGGAAGCAGTCTCTCGGGGTGCGGAAGAGGCGACGGGAGCTACATCGCAACTAATCGCCGAGGGAGACGCTGAGATACACCAAACAAGACCAAAAGAAATAGAAAAGCAGAAGAACGTCACAGGAATACTACTTAAACCTGGACCTTCCACACGATCTACAAACGCAAAGAAGAATAGAGATAAGTAATCGTATTTAATTTACTCTTTTCTTTGCTCTACTCTAATGGATCCCTATATAAGTGACTTTGAAATTAATACTATTAATACAAAAGTAGCGGAACATTTCATAATAATATCAGAAGCGTTGCAAAAAATTTGGATGAGCTTAGAGTAACGTTAAATCAGTTCTCAGTGCAGTTTAGTGTAATTATATTAACAGAGACTTGGCAATTAACAAATTTGACACTGTTTAACCTGCCTGGGTATGAAATCTTATATAACAATGGGCAATATAATCAAAACGATGGTATATTAATTTACATTAAAAAAGATATTAGTTTTAGTCATAAAATTGTTGAGATTGACTCTATAACATGTATTAATATGCAATTTTATTGTAATAAGAGACTTATATAGACTTATATTATAAGATGGCGTCGAATGAGATCGACGTGGTTAGATGCAAGCAGTGTGAAAATCATATAAACACCAATTCAAAAAATTTAATTAAGTGTAGTGGTGTGTGTAACAATTACTTTCACCATGGATGTGTTAATTTCAAGGAATATGAAGTAAAATTAATAAGTTCAAAAAATTGCAACCTGTTGTGGATGTGCTGTGATTGTAAAGTGCACTTTGCAGACTCGAAGGATATTTTGAAAATAATTGGTGAGCTAAAGGACATTATAAATAAACAGTCAAGTCAAATCGAAATATTAAGTAACGAAATTAGAATCCTATCCAAGCATTGTCCAGCTAGGAATTTTAAGGCAAAAAATAAAACGATTCATGAAAAAAATGAAGTCAAAGTAAATAAATGTCCAGTGACTATTGGCGACATCTCTTCGCCACTAGATGTAGACATACATTTGGAGGTAAACAGTGATAATGACAAGCCCGTCGTCGTGGAAGAACTCTTAACAGAGGGCGCTAGTTTAAAAAAGGCAGATCTCAGCTTTGTAACTGTGGTAAACAAAAGAAAAAGAGGAAAAGCATTGTTATTGGAACAGCCCCTGCTTCTGACTCGAAGAAGAAATAGTAGCTGTTCCTAAAGCATCGCGTGTATGGCTTCATGGGTCAAGGTTTCAATTGGATTTCTCTGAAAATCAATTGAAGCAATATATTACTAGGAAAACATCTATTAACAATGTTTTGTGTAATAAACTTAAGTCACGACATGAACATTCAACCTACAGCTCTTTTAAGGTGGGAGTAGAAAAGAAAGATGAAGAATTATTACTAAAATCGGAGACGTGGCCAGCTGGAATTGCAGTCAGCAAGTTCGAGTTTTTTTGTTTCAGAAAATTCACAAGACAATAAAGTTTCCGGTCTCAAGATAGCACATGTTAATAATAATGGGAAATAAGGTAGATTTAGTAAATAGTTTTAATTTTGTTGAAAATTTATCGGTGATTTGTATAACTGAACATTGGGCTTCTTGTAGGGAAGAGATTGAATCTTTACCAGTTACTGACTTTTTTCTAAGCTCTCAATATTGCAGAACTTCACGTAAGCATGGGGGGACTGCCATATACTTTAAAAATATATTAAATAGCACACATAAAATAAAAGCAATTAATTATATAAACAGATATAACTCTGAAATGAATATAGAAATATGTGCCTCTTCGTTTGACTGTAATAATAGTGTGTGCATTATTACTGTTTACAGACCACCTGATGGTAACCTAGATATATTTTTTAATAATCTGTCAGGGTGCTTAAGTTATTGTCACAACAAATTTAAACATACTATACTATGTGGTGACTTCAATATAGACCATTTAACAAGAAATATTGCTAGAGATATTTTACTTGATGTTTTTGATTCTTTTGGTTTAAATGTAACATTAAGGGCACCAACTCGTATTACCTTAACCTCTGAGACAGCGATCGATTACATGGTTTCTACCCTTGATGTGGAACTTACTAAATCCTACATTGCAGATCCATGCATAGCTGATCATTTGGCACCGATAATCTCTATAAATAATAAAGATTTCAATATTAATAAATGTCAACCTACTACTTTTCATTGTGTCAGGGACACATCTCTTTTAAATAATTTTGACTGGAGAGAGATTTACGTGGGCAATGTTGACCATGCTTTTGATATATTCATTAAATTGTTGGGTAAGCTAATTGATTCAACTTCTGTAACACCGGTGTATAAGAAAGGGGATTCAAATGATATTGACAATTATCGGCCGATTTCAGTTTTGAGTATTATCTCAAAGATAATAGAAAAAATCCTGCATAAAATTATATCTAATTTTCTAAATAAATATAACATATTGACAGAATGCCAACACGGTTTTCGGGAACACCATTCTACTGAAACTGCTAGTATTCAGTTTATGCAGTATGTATATGACGAGTTGGATAAGGGAATGCATGTAGTAGGGTTATTCTTTGATCTCAGTCGTGCCTTTGACACGGTTGGGAAAACATTTATTTCTGACAAAATATATGCATTGGGATTTAGGGGGAACCTCCTCAGGTGGATAGAATCTTATCTATCCAATCGTAGTATCGTGTGAAAATTAAAAACGTATTCTGCTAACCATGCAATGCGCCTAGGTGTTCCGCGAGGATCAGTGCTCGGGCCACTAATTTTTCATTGTACGTGAATGAGCTTCCAACTTATATATCAGGTAAATTGACTATGTATGCCGATGATACATCTGTAGTGGTCTCAGCAGCCAGCCCTGCGGAGTTGCAACGGTCAGTCTCGGAGGTGATTGAACAATTTAGCAGTTGGTGCCAAAATAATTTGTTAATTCTAAATATTGGAAAAACAGAAAGCATCTACTTTTCTAAACGTGGTATAATACCAGACAACTTGCAATACGACATGGTCCTGACTGAACACGTAAAGTTTCTGGGGATAGTTGTTGACAGTAAACTTGAGTGGTATCATCAGATAAATCAAGTATGTAAAAAACTAAATGGTGCATATTTTGCTTTAAATATTCTAAAACGGGTATTTGAGCCAAGATATTTTATTAAATACATATTATGCTTTGGCATATTCGCATCTTTCATATAACATTGTAATTTGGGGTAGAAGCACTATGATAGACAGAGTTTTTATTCTTCAAAAACGTTTAATTAGGCTAATTTTTGGTATATCTCCACGTAGCACTTGTAAGCAGTGTTTCACTACTAATAATATTTTGACAGTGCCCTGCATCTATATATATAACATAGGAAAGCTCACAAGATTCGGTCTGTACAAACTGAAAACAAACGATGGCTACCACGACTATAATACTCGACATGGTGGTATGCTTAGTATTCCTCGACATAGTCATTGTTATTATGAGAAGTCACCTTATTACTCAGGCATTAAAATATATAATAAATTACCACGATATATTAAGGATGTAAAAACACATAATCAATTCAAACTTGAACTAAAGAAATTTTTAATTTCTGAATGTTTTTATTCAGTTGAAGAATTTTTAAATTAACATATTTTCTCCGAGTTTTTTGTAATTTTTTTTTGTAATTTGTTTTTGTAGTACAGTCAACCTGTGTTTACTGTTTGTTTTTTACAATGTATTTCTCTGCTGTCTTGAATATTTTTCATTGACTTATACTCCTTTGATTTGACGGCCATATCTGTTTTTTGTAACAGCTACAGTGACAAATAAATTATTATTATAGATCTAACAGCCATATATCGCTCTCCTGCTTCCTCACCTCAAAGGATTAATGTAGCGCTAGATGATTATCTGCGGTCTAAAAGCATTGAGGAAGCAGATACGAAAATAGTTGTTGGTGATATAAATATTGATTTATTTGGTGATTTAGATTACTGTCACCAATATGTCAACATTTTGAGTGAATGGGGATATATGTCTGCTATCAATAGTTACACAAGGGTATACAAAAATTCCAAATCGTTCCTAGATCATATATTTATTAATAGTAAAAAATCAATTGATTTGTTTAATCCTATTGTTCTCAAGATTTTGATTGCTGATCGTTTTCCTATTATGATTGATATTATGGATGTATTTGAAATTGAAAGAAGTAAATAACATGGTAGCAACTTGAAAAAATATTTGCTTAAGGATAAACTATGTAAGGACTTAGAACAAGAAAATTGGAATGAAGTATACCAAACGGAGAATACTAATAGGGCAACACAAATATTTATTGATAGTTTGAAATTTAAAATAGCAAAACATACGGCAACTAAAGTACTGCAAAAAAAAAGAAATTAAGAAAAAAGAATGGGTGATGGATGGCCTGATTTGGTCTATAAATACAAAAAATGAACTTTATATTAAAGTACGAAATAATCCCAATAACTTAAATTTGCTTAATGAGTATAAAGCGTACAGGAATAAATTAAATTCTCTCATTAAACAGACAAAAATTAATTATTATAAAAAAATTATAAATGATAATAAAACCTTTTCAAAAAAAATATGGGAATGTGTTAAAAGAATTAAAGGAGCCCATGATATTCATAACAATATTAACCAGATAAAAGATCAGCAGGGAATATTAATAACTGATAAAAAAGGAATCGCACAATGTTTTAATGATCATTACATATCTATAGGTAAACAACTAGCCGATAAAATAAAATTAGATGATAAATATATATTTAATAAAGTAAAATCAAATAAAACTATGTTTTTTGAACCAACTAATGACATTGAGATAAAGGAAACCATAGGCAGTTTAAAAGTGGGGAAAGCGCCAGGCCCAGACGGTTTGACAACTGAAGTGATCAAACTCGTTACTGATTATATCTGTAAACCTTTAAGTTATATTATAACAAAATGTTTTGAATGTGGTGAATTTCCATCAGTCTTTAAGAACTCAGTTGTAAAACCAATCTATAAGAGCGGTGATAAAACTGAAATCATTAATTATCGTCCTATTTCTTTAATAAATACCCTAGCTAAAGTTTTCGAAAAAATAATTAAGAAAAGGATAACCACGTTTCTTAATAAAAATTAAATTTTGTCTAATAAGCAATTTGGGTTTACAGAGGGCAAATCGACAGAAGACGCAATGGCATCTTTGTTGTATAATATACAAGGACCTATTGATAAATATAAACCATGCCTTTGTCTGTTTGTTGATTTGTCTAAGGCATTTGACCTGTAAACCATAGAAAACTTTTAAATGTATTAGAAAATATAGGGTTTAGAGGAATATCATTAAAACTAATGGATACTTATATTACTAACAGATTGCAAAATGTAATAATTAATGACATTATAAGTAGCACTAAATCTATTCAGTGTGGTGTACCGCAGGGTACCGTCTTGGGACCTGTCCTTTTCAATATTTATGTCAATGACTTATTTAAAGTAGACACTAAAGCAGATATTATAAGCTTTGCTGATGATACGGCACTGACATATCAGGCAGACTCCTGGGATGAAATTAAACTGTTAGCAGAAAATGATTTTTTGAACATAGTAAAATGGTTTAACAGCAGACTTTTAACAATTAATTACGACAAAACGTACTTCCTTCCATTTTGTAGTTATAAGGATACACTTCCACATTTTGATAAATTAAATATTCAAGTCAACTCGAATACGTTTATTATTAATATGAAAAATAATATTAAATACTTAGGTGTCATATTTGACAGTCATCTTCGTTGGAATTACCATATTGATTTTGTAACAAAAAATCTTTACTACATTTATTTAAATTTCTTAAGCAAATATTTGACTTGCATTGTGTCAGACATCTCTATTTCGCTCTAATTCAGTCTCATCTAAATTATGGTATTTTAATATGGGGTGGCGCAACATCAGTTCATTTAAAAAAGTTAGAAGTTATTCAAAAGTGGGTATTAAAGGTAATATATAACAAAGAATATACTTACCCAACTGAACTTCTTTTTTCCGAGGTTCAGATGTTTGATATAAGGCAATTATTTTTTCAAAAACTAGTTTTGTATCACTACAAATATAAAGCACAATTTATTGCTATTGATCATAAACATAATACGCGTTTAAAACAGAAAACTTCTACAGCTATACCTAAGGTCCAAAAGTCTGTTTCCCAAAGATCTTATATTTTTTTATGTCCTGTTGCCGTGGCTGCATTACCATTTCAAACAAATAATATACATTCTATAGTTAGTTTAAAAAATAAATTAAAAAAATGGCTCCTTAGTAAGGATAGGTTCAACAATTAGTTACCGGAAATTTAAACATCAGCAATTAAATTCTGATTACATGGTTTTATAAATGATTATTTTTGTATACATCTATACTAGTATTCTGTTTTCATTTTCTCTGTTCTTTATAGATATTGCCATAATCAATGAAATTTTGTTTTATAATTAATTTAAGCTAGTACTCAAATAGTAGTAATAAGTAATATATATATAGATAATAAGATCTTGCATACAAGGGTAACACCTTCTGTGGGTTACTTTATTTATTTACTGAATGGTTTTAACAATGTAGACTTTATATTTGTATTTAGATACTTATACATTGCTGTTATTACTATTATAATATCACTAGTATCTTCTCTTTGTATACTTCTATTCAAATTGTATTTTGTGAAACGTTTTGGTAAATAAATTATTATTATTATTAAAACGTAACATCATCAAATATTTGTTTCTCTTTGATATCACCCTCACACTTTTTAATTATTGTTTACACTAGATTTGGATTAAAATAGAACGATTATTAGTGGTAGAAATTATTAACTATACCTATTTCGCATGTTTTTGTACATATATTTTGAAAATGTGTGAATTTTGCAACAAAAACATAGAAATTGATTTTAGTAACTGTAAACCAAAAACAAATATCTAACATGTTTATATGAGTGACAGGTTTATGAAATTTAGATAGAAAAGTAATTGGATTATGCTTTTGGATTATGTAATTCAGAATGTCTAAAAATACGTTTAAATTTGCAGGAGTACATACAATAGTCTACAACCAACTCCTTTTTAAATAAACAAGAATAAGAAGTGTCAAAATAACAACCATTTTAAATATTAATCTAAAAATTTAAATCACACCGATTTTCAAATCTTCACTTTTTAGGCAACTGTTGCATAGACCAATAGCAAAGCATCTAAAGAGTTCAAACCGGACTCTGTGAACGTTTTAAACACGGTTTAAACAGCGACGTGTGTGTCGAACAAAATAAGGTTAACCATAGTCAACAAGTATTTAAATGCGATAAAAGTAGCTCCTTTTATGCCGGTAATCAAATCACAAAGTGCAAGTTTTTAATTCTGCGAAAAAGAACATTACATTTACGAATGTTCCACATTTCTAAAACTAAGTATAATATGATAGAATTGAATAAGCTAAACAAAAGCGACTTTACCTAAATTGTTTAAAACCAGGTCACATTTACAAGAAATTAATGGAATTCACAGACAAATGTCATGTACGAGTACAGTCGAGAATAAACTGTGTTTTCACTCCAAATTTCCTGTCTAGTAGTACCTCAAATAACAAGGAACATAAACGGTCCATGGAACCAACTTGTCGCCTGCGGGCATAATCATCCCTGTATCACCTTTGGTTAATAAATAACTATTTTTCACAATCGCGTATTTTTGGTTCCATTTTTTCACAATAGCGTGCTTTTGTTCACCGTCATCGCCATTAAAAAATGGCAAATTTTGCATGTCTATAGCGATTCAAAAAAGTTGTCTTTTTTTGATAGTTGGACAAAAACATTTTTTGGATACCTTTATACGTGACGCAAGCAGTCGTTTTGTGGTTACCATACCGTTATTTGATAGTTTGGACAAATTATTAGGCGACTCTTATTGAATAGCAAAAAATCTTAATATTCGTTTGAAATGTAAACATAACGAAGACTTCAAATTAAAATGTCAAATTTTTGAACGAGTAAGTACCTATAGTCTTTAGGGCATTATGCGGTAAATACCGATGGTAAAACCAAGTCAACATATGTTGCATAACAGCTTATTCAATGAGTGTAACATAATAACCAAACTGCGAACGGCTACTCATTCAACGATTTATAAATAACAGAACCTATACAATATTCAATCTCAAGATTCCTAAACACAGTACCCTTTGCTCTGTCCGCCCACAAATTTACGAGTGATAAATTTTGATTTTTCTTTGTATTTTAGAAGTATTCCTGTGTTCCGTGTTATTATTTTTGTGTTACTGTACTTATTTTTGTGTTTTGGCATAATAATTGTTGTTCTGGTATTTGGTACCATTACGTTTTGGTTGTTATTTTAGTGCTGTTGAGAAGAAACACTTTTATGTCAAATCTCAAATTATGTTGCGTTTTAATTTTGGGGGCACAATTTATATTGTGGCTACTTGTAAAATCAAAATGAAAAAAGGAAACTGGCGAATCTATTATTTTCCATGGTGTCTCAAATGAACCTTAATTAAGAAGATAGCTGAATGGAAAGTGCTAAGATCCAATCGAAAAGATACTGTTTATCTAGATAGCCAAATAAATTGTAGTAAGCATTTTCGTACAGAAGAATTTAAAAATATATAATGTAAAAAAAATGAATGCAGCTTCAAAGAAATTATAACCTACAGGTATAAATTCGTCATGTGCTGTATAATTACAGCAATTTCTCTGTGAAGACTGTTCTATGCTGTAAGGCAAATGCTTTTTAACTGAAATCTCGAGTCATATTTTACAGCAGCGAAAACACTTGGCACATCTAACTACTTAATTATAGGTTACAGAATAAACTGTCTATGTGTGATTCTTTATTATATGTTTTAAACTGTTAATAATATTGTAATAGTACTGTTTAGCAACATATATCTACACAAAATTTTTTAATACGACTGAAAATTCAAATATAACCAACATTAAGTTGGATGGCGAAAATCATAATTAAATACATTCTCCGTCATCCGGTCTCAAAAATACTGCAATGCTATTGGATGAAAGTTTGTAGGTAACCTTTTCTGTTTAGGGATCTTGATTCAATCCGACGTTGTTTCGATTCATTTTTTGTAAACATAATTTCGTGGTCACCTCTGATGTAAAGAAAATGTATAGGATGTGAGAAAACAGTTATGGATATTTGTCCACGGTTTTTCGTGCTGCCAGTAAACGCATTTATAAAAAATACGTGTGTGATCAATCAAAATTGATGACGATGTAAGTTGAATCAGAAAACTGCTAAATACTCCTAAAAACATGTACTAAGTGTACCACCTACCCATTCATACAACTGCCAACTATGCACGCCTCTGGGGCACGCATTTATGTCATTCCACGCACCTGTGCCCCGTGTCACGGATTCTGTTTCTGTTTCAGTACTTAATATGTAAACGTACTTGCTTTGGCAATAGCGTACAAGTTATCTCCGAAATTATCCCATCAAAAATGTACCTAAATTTGGTTGATTTTTTGCAATTTGAATTCGAGTAAACTACACTGAATATGTGTATTCGAATTTGTAGCAAAACGATGTTTCGGTTAATCTCATGGTATGGGTGCAACAATAGCCTTGGACAGATTGTAGCTTTATTGTCCCTTGGAACAAGCTAGTTTTTTAGATGAAACCTAAATATAAAAGCCAGACAAAAATACCTAATTATTATCTAGAGGATTAGAATATTCAGGCCGTTTCACAGCTATATCAAAACCACTAATGACCTCTTTTTATACTAATTGTTTTTTATAAGTCCTTTTTTATATCTCCAAGAAATTTAAATAGAATTAATGATAAACACAGAAAACCGCGCGTGTACTCCTGGTGGCCTACCACTAGGTATTAACATAATTTAAAATTAAATAATTAAATTTAAACTACAAGAACAACCTTCCCTACAAATTTATGAGTTTAAAGTAACGCAAATCAAGTTTTCGGGCTCCATATAATATGGAACAAAAAAGCAACACAGTGGTGTGTTTTTTGTGCCAATATGTTTTATAAAAATTCTATATGGTTGAAACTTATACTCTTTAGACTCGAGTGTTTAGTTACCATACTGCTACCATTAGGTACCTATTACCGTCACATAGTTTGTGTTTACATAACGGAATAAATTAATATTTTATATTTTGATTGTTAAAATTCACAAATATGTTTCATTCAAATTTCAATGTGAAATTTCAAAATGTAGGAAACTGAAATTTATCCATCCCTTCTAAGGGGGTAAATAGATGGGGGTATGCGAGACGTAGTGGAAAACGATTGAGAGGAACTTGGTTCCCATTTGAGGTCTCTTTAATTGTCCTTTTCCACTAGCAGAACTTTTAAATAGTTTATTCTGTATCCCAAAGCAGATAGTCTTTTGTTATTATTAATATTATTGACTTTCGACAAGATTACTACAATATCGGTAGGTATTGTAAAAGTATATGCCTCCAACGGGATTGTAATGTCACAATACTACATATCTCTCGATTATTATTCGTCATCGCATAATTATTTGCGGAATTTCTTTAAGGATGACGCTCGGCATTTCTATTATGCATGTGGCATCTCCCTAAATCAGATTTGTTATTAACATTTTGCTGGCTCGAGCTTATATCGGGATGTTTATTTTAAAACTGCCGAATAGCACGGATGCCAAGCCAAGATGTTTTAACCCCGAGTCGCTCGGACTGCGGTGGTTCCTTTTTTCTGACTCGTTTTCTAAGTTCTGAATTTGCCATACAGCAAGGATATCGGGCTGTGTTTATTTTAACCCCGTCGGATCGTGTGGATGCCGAGCTGTGAGCTGTTAATTTCAAACCTCGAGTCGCTCGGACTGCGGTGGTTTCTTTTTTCTGACACGTTTTCTAAGTTCTGAATTTGCCGTATCGCATGGATAGCGGGCTGTATTTATTTTAAAACCTGCCGGATCGCACGGATGCCGGGCTGTTTATTTTAAACCCCGAGCTGCTCGAATTACGATGGTTTCTTTTTTATGACATGCTTTCTAGGTTCTGAATTTGCCGTAACCCATGGATACCAGGCTGTGTTTATTGTAAACTCTTCGAATCTCGCGGATTTCGTTCTGTGGGTTATTTATTTATTATACCCCGAACTGCTGGACTATAGTGTCAGTTTTTTCCAGACACAGCTTCGAGGTGCCAAATTCAACTTGCCGGTAGCGGGTACACGATCTTCTCTTAGATTATTATTACAGCGATCGTGAACATTCAGACTATTTGATCTTTTCAGATCCAAGTCTGAATTGCTACCAGTCAATTATTGTCCTTTTCCAAATCCATATTAAATCCAAATATCTAAAGAAACCTGGAAAATTATAATATATATTAATATATTTTATTTCTTACCAAGCTTTACGGGTTTTTGAGCAATTCACGCGATAGTTTTTTTGCCTGACGCGTCAGCACCTGTACGCGACGGGCACAAAGCAACGAATGAGAATGAGAGCTATTAGCAAGGACCAGAGGAGCCAGAGGGGAATGAGTGAGCAGTGCTTTAAATATTTTGCGCATGACGGGTTCGACAGTGGCGTAGTACGTGGTTAAGTGATATAGAGGATTGGACGCTGAAATATAATTAATATCATTAATGTCATTTCTGGTAGAAGCAAATACTTAATTTAAATCAGCAATAATTGTACATAAGTATTTATATGTACATATACTTGAAGTAAATTCAGGATGTTGCATGACGTGCTGGACAAACTTAAGGAACAAGTTCCTGAGGTCATTCTGAGTAAAAAAGTTATAATATTCAACATATTAGAGGTACATTACACTGAATATGAAATCTGTATTTTGAAATATACAAGTCTCATGAAATGAGTGAAAGTCGAGCCTATGATTGGGTCATAACTTGGAGTAGGTTCTTCATCTGGAAAAGAAAGAAGGCATTTAGTGTCAGAATATGGTTACAAACTTACAAATGACAGACAAGTTGTATAATGAAGTATCGATGCATGAAGAAATACTCGAATTGGAGGTCCAGATAAAGCGTGGGCTGTGGAAGATCCAGGCTGAACAGTGAGCTGTTGCCGTTCTTCAACTGAAAATATTGTAATAGAATGATTAATGCTATGCTAGAGAAAAATTGATTAGTAAAGATGTCGCAAAATATTACATGAATTAATACCTTCTGTTGCCTCAGCTGGTTTAGTCAGTGCTACTACAAGAGGTAGGTCGTATCCAAATTGTCGCCGATATTGGAGCACGACCCTTCCCATATCTGACACAGTTTTGTGCAGAATAGTCCTGCTCGCCTACATCTACACCGACCTAGGCAATCTGTCTTGCATTTATAAGATATAAACTGAAGAAGCCTCTCGGAAGGCGAGGGTGTGTTAATGGGAACCAACCCATTTTTTTTGTCAATTTTCTCACTGCTCTGGATCCAAGTAGATTTTGATTTTTGCGTTTTTTGTTGTGAAGCCGACTTCCTACAAGGCAGCAAACTTGAAATTCGAATTCAGCACCTCAAAAAATATATAGAACTGTTCAGAAAAAAAAATATTACAGGAACACCGCCATTTAACTGGGCTTCGAAGATATGTACGCGCGTACATAATCGTTTTGCCTACACACAAAGATACTTTTTATGTTATTTTGCTATACAACTTGTCAACGGTGAGTGAAAACAAATTAAATTTGTTAGCAGTGGTGTGCGTATGCTTAATAAAGAAACAAAAATAATTTCTATCAGCCACAGTAGTATCACCTATAATTCACCAAGAGCCTTGATTGCTGAAAGCATGTTGCTTGGTAATTACCTTCAAGCAACCCCTCGGAACCTCAATAACAAAATGTATCAAGTGTTGAAGTGTATTCGCTAAAGATAATTTTTTACACACAAAATAAATTAATTGCCAATCTGATATTTGTTGATTTTCAACTCAACATTTTAATAAATCATACTACCTTTGCTGAAAATATCCCATGGGGTATAATCGCTGTAGATCAGTTCATGGTTGGATGTATGTTGTCACATGATCTGAACTACAGAAATTTGATTGCTAGCTATATACAGTAAAAAAATATCAGTTAAATGAAAGAACAATATTGAAAATATCTTCAATATACAGGATGATTCATTAATAATTGTACATACGCTAACTGGATATTCCTGGGCTGAAAATATGAAGAATTGACACATAACGTTTAGATAAAATATGGCTCCTTGCAGAGTTACTGGGTGTTTTATTTAAACAATTTTAAATGAATTTTGCACATTACTTTAACTCCTACATACAGTTTAGATACTTTAGAACATGAAAAGAAAAAATGTTACAAAACTGTTCATGGCTACTGCCAGAGTCGTAAGACAGGGGTAGAGAGGCAGTTTCCCATTCCTAATTTCTACGTCACTAGTGGAATTTTTATTTTGGTACAATTTTTTAATTCTTCAATACATTCTATGCAATTAACCTACTATTCCTTCATAGCCGTAAAGTCATTATTTCTGTAGATTTTTAAAGTTAAACATATAGCTGCACAATCATTTTTATTTTATTATGTAATTTATTTGTCATATTCAAGTCGATGTCTTCTGTCATGGGATTGCATTGCATGAGTTGAATTAGGTTTTTTCAGTTGAGTTTATTAGTAAAAATTAACAATTTAATACCAATAATAAATAAATTTAATAACAAACATAACATAACTATATATGTAGACTATTGTAGTTTACGAATAAAATGCACTTGTAATAGTAATTTTAGGTTTATTAACAAATTGTAAAATGTACAAGTCTATTCATTACATAGCGAGAAAGCAGAATGAATAAGGAATGCTCCCAAAAACCTTATCCTACAATATAAGAAATGTTCAACAATAAATACATGATGCGGACACTTTGCAGAAAGATCTATCAATCCACAGGGTAATACGGCGGAACCGTTCTGAAGGGTACTCGCTACACCGACAGCATATAGCAAAAAATCAAAAACATTTTAGAAATAAATGTTCATTTCATTTAATCTTATACTATCAGATAGAATAACAACTTTCGGGCTACACATTGGCAATAAAATTCGTTGAGTTGACAATTTGTTCCCGTAATCCTTGACAATTAATTTCTTGAGAATATACGAGGTTATTCGTGTCCCCAAAAATAAAAATCTAAACGATTCATAATTCAACTAATGCTATTCAATCTCATGACAGAAGATACACTTGAATAATATGACAAATAAATTACATTATAAAAATGATTGTGCAGCCCTACATTTAACTTTATAAATCTTGGGAAATAATGACTTCTCACCGCTATGAAGGAATAGTAGGTTAATTGCATAGAAAGTATTGAAGAATTGAAAAATTGTCCCAAAATAAAAATTCGGCCTGTGCCGTAGAAGTTAGGAACGGGAAACTGCCCCTCTACCCCTGTCGTACGCCTCTGGTAGTAGTCATGAACGATTTTGTAGCATTTTTAATATGTTCTTAAGTGTCTAAATTGTATGCCAAGTATGATAGGGAAAATCTAATAATTTTTATAGTTAGATATTATTTGATTCAATTCAAATGAGGCCACCTGAATTCTGAATTCTAAAAATGCAGAAATAGGTCAGATCTCATCTATTGTGGTTGAATTTGTCGTGTTCCCACTGCCAAAAAAGTGAAGTTAGATATTTATAGAGGTTACTAAATTTATATAAATTATTTTCTTTAGATAATTAATGAATAGAGCTTTGTCTGTGGAATTGTTCATTAGCATACCTAGATGTTTGGTATCAGAGAACATACATATGACTTCATTGATAGGAATTGTAGGAGATTTGATTTATATTAGCTTAAAATACCTTTATAATACAGTAAATAATTATCTAAAGGTTGCTAAAGTGGTTTTAACACATTGAACGCCACATGCTACCAGTAGACATTTTGATTATTAATAATAAGATAAAATGAAAATACTTTTAAATTTAAAACTAAAAGACGAAAGCTGCAATTCAAAGAAAATTAAAAAGGATAGGAATAAATAATTCACGATGTTCATTGTCCAACAAAAACTATCATATAATTAATAATAATCAAAATACACAGGGTGATTCAGTCATAATGTCATTGATTTTAACAACATATTCGGAAGGTCTAATAAAGACAGAAAAAATATTCGACTTTTTTAAAGAGAAGCAAATCAACCCATAACTCAACACGACTCAACTAGTACGTTCGAATGTTGAAGCAAGCCGACATCGCGTTGATTTTGGATGGCTATGGTTACACGATTTTTATGCGATACAGTTACTTTCTTACCTTTTATTATTTACGAAGGAATCCGTAATTGTTTTATATTCTTCTGCTCCATATAATTCTAATACTGCTGTAATAAACTTGTCGGTTGGCCGTTAATTAAATGACTAGGTATTATTATTTCATCAATGTCACAAATTCATCATATCTCGAAAGGGAAATTGTCGTTACTCTTGTTCGAGCTTCGATTCGCGAGCCCTTTAAAGGTGAGATTGCGAGTGTTACACCTAGATTATCCACTTACCTTGTTCTACTTCCTGGGTTGAACCTGGTGGCTGCTAATCCCTTAACTTGAGACACACACACACATCTTTGTTTCACCAGAAGAAATAAAATACGAAATTCGAGGAAGGTATTGGATTTTATTCACACACGATTACGCAAAGAGCACGATGATTCTATACAACACAATGAACTAAATTAAGGTTTAGACCCTGGACGACCTGACACAAGTTGCCGAGAAGATAAAAATACAGGTTAAAAAATAATCAGAAAATAGTGAAAAATAATAGATCACGGAACGGATGGAATAACGAAACGACGCGTTTGAGTGTCAGCCAAAATCTGCCGGTCCTCAGTGGTGAACGAGCCTCTTGCGATTTTTGGGAACCTCCTCTTTTGTGCTTAGGGTCGACGCCATCACAGGTATTTTGGTAAAATGTGCCTTAAAGGCAAAGAGGGTCGTCCACTCCTCTAACTTCAGGGAGGATCGGGGTTGGCTGTCACTAGCAGCCTATGAGCTTGTCTCGGGTTCCGATAGACTGTGGCTATACAATTCTAAAGGCGCTTAGAGAAACTAATTGAACATATTTCTTAATTAATAAATTTTCCGTATCTACCAGAATCGCTAATACTTTATTGGCATTAATTGACTTCCTTTTTACCTTCCCCCCTTCGCCAGGCTCCGCGCTTATGCAGAGGTTGGGTTCCTCGATCTAGCGGTATCTGTACCTCTTTGATTTACTGAATTTAAAGGAGTAAACTCAACGAAAAACTCTTTGATCGACTTTAACGGCGTACCTATGACAATTACAATATTGGATTTGATAATTAAATGGTTCTCTACGCCTCAATTTGTCTGTCTCGCGGTTGTCGCGTCCGTGGGACCCGTGTCTTGTTGGCGAAGTCGCCCCTGGTTACTTTCACCACGAGGGGTCTGACTGCAAAGCGTATAGTTCGCCAGCTTTCACATCTGGTTTATTTAACATTTGGTTGTGACAAAAGGGCTTTTTAGAAACGACTTTCTTTTCCGACCCGAAACTAATAAATTATGTTTAAGTTGTTAGTTAATCTTTAGCGTTCGACCGTGTCCAGTGGTTATTAGAAAAATTATTCTTTAAACTTAAGTGGCCCATAATCGTCTGATGTGTCGAATTAAGTCTGGCTGTACAAAAGGTTTTGCTTGTTTGGGACGTCTCTATGTCGCCTTCATTTCCGTTCCCATCTCTGGCCCGGGTTTTATTATATTGTTTCGCGGACTCGTTTTATTACACTGCTATAAATTCAATTTGGTTGGTCCTTACGTAAGTTTAGAATTTCTGCGAAACAGTAAGTATAGTCATGGTTTTACATGTAAGTAACATGAAAAGCATGACATGACAGCAATGAAAATATGTTTTGCTATTATTATGATCATTTAATATTCTCATATTTATTTAAATATGTACATGAAAAATCATACGCTACTGTAATTTTTTTTCATGTCACATGGACTCGCACGTGCATGACAATAATGTCTCTGAGTTTTAAGATTGCTCTACCGAAATCGTTATTGTTTAAGTTACTTAATAAAAAAAATAAATTTGTGCATTCTATAATGGTTTCGTTTTTCGTTTTCTTGTTATTAAACAATCTGTTTATTATCTTCTAGATCCCAATCAAGCATATTATGCTGGCCAACCAGGATATCCTCCACAACCTGGTGCCTATCCACCTCCTGGGGGTCATCCAACTGCACCACCCAGTGGTTATCCTGGTGCAGCTCCAGCGGGGTATCCACCTGGGCCAGCTCCAGCGGGGTACCCACCTGGACCTGGATTTCAGCCACCACCTTATGCACCAAATGATCCCTATAGTGCAGGTGAACATACACCCTTCTCTAATAATGCTGGTTCGTTTTCACTTTCAATATGGTGGTATTAAATTTTCAGCTCAGAAAACTACTTAATAGGAAAAGACGTAGACAGTGCACTTATATGTATTACATGTTTGCACCAGTTTGCTAAAGATTATAATTATAATTAATGTCTCTTCTATCGTATTCATCGATCGCATAAAATCGTACAAAATAAAACCATACAATAATTTTTAAGTATGATAAAACGAAAAAAAATCAACTAAAATCTGAGTACTATTATTAAATCATTCTAGATTTTAAAATTAAAATATATGACGAGGTTTTTAATATTCAGTATCTTATTCCTACATTAATATCTGTCATGAAAACATTTTTTAAATATATGTCTATTGAGGCTGGCTTCCGCTAAAATGATGACTAGCAAGCAGACAATGTGAACGTTATGGGTTGCAGATATGCAATTATGAAATTTGTGCTTTGAAAATCATTATGTATTATCAGTAGAAGTGTTTTATTTTATTTAAAGCATATATACAAAATGAAAAAACTCATTTGTCACTACAAATTTAATATTTGTTATTTCAAACTTTTTAAATTTATTTTTAATTAATTAATGGTTAACAAATTTGCTTTTTAATATAACAAAAGTGTATTAAAATAATCATAGTGGCAAAAAATGAGGTTTTATACCGCGATGCACAACACAACAACAAAGGCTCCATCCAATTAAGATATTTTGTAAACGTTCCAAAACAAATAATAAATAGGAAAAAATGGTTTGTAGACTTGCGGCAAGATATTAAAAAAATATCTGCTTAATCTATCTACTTTTTACTGTTCTGAAGATCATTTTAATGAAAGTATATCTGAAACTGTGTACCTAGCTGTTGCATCATTAAAAATAAATAATACTTAATGCAATGTACATTCCTACAGCTATACTCGTGACAAGAATTCAGACGACTTACGTCATACGAACAAATGAGTTATTCATTATATTTTCATCAAAATATTTATGAAACTGCAACTGATAAGAATAAAACTATATACTACACTAAACGTTTGCATTATATATTGCACTAAATTGCAAAAATGATGAATTTTTAACGCGACCAAATATCGAAAATTACGTTGACAATAAAAACAAATGTGTAACGTCAGCCGTGACGTAAGACGTCTGAATTCTTGACGCGAGTATAGAATAAGATAATTATTTGGAATATATATTACGTAATAATACTCAACTTCAACTTCGTTTTGTTCTTCAGTGCATCACGTAAATCACGGGTACGTTCTAGACACAAGGCAGGCCAGCGAGCCTATGACGTCAAGCCAGTAAGCGAGAACAATTTCTCGGTCTCTGCTGCATTTCCAATTGACTTTGTTCTCAAATAAACTTCATATTTTGTTTATAATGTGTTTAAAGGATAATTTTAGCCAATTTTAATATACAATGTCCCACCTTTCATGGAGCCACCCGTGTTCGTCAATTCCAGACACTACAAGAATAATAAATATTATATTATAGTCTACCATTACATAATAGAAATACACCTGAAACGTACTGAGACATTTTCGAAGGGTTGTTTTCTCTAATTCAAGTATTACATTATTCGTCGATAAACTACTCATGCCATCAGATTGAAAATTAGATATTATTTTTTGCAAACCGACACATCCTGCCAAGCTCAAACTTTAGTATAACGATGTATAGCATACCTCTTTAGCTATTTGAATGATGTGTAGGGCCAAATTGACTACCGTTACAAAAGTTTCGGGGCAGTACGGCTATCATCAACAACATAGATATTATTTTTGTCTAATAGACACCCTGTCAGGCTGAAATTTTAGTATCTTTAACTACTTAATTAATATGTAAGGCCAAATTGACTGGCATTAGAAAAGTTTCGGGGTGGTACGGCTATCATCCCCAACAACGTAGATATTTTTGTCTAAACGACACACCCTGTCAAACTCAAATTTTAGTATACCTCATTAACTACTTGAATGATGTGTAGGACCAAATTGACTGGCATTAAAAAAGGTTCGGGATGGTACGGCTATCATCCCCAACAACGTAGATATTATTTTTGTCTAAATGACACACCCTGTCAAGCTCAAATTTAAGTATAGCGTACCTCTTTAACTCCTTGATATACTAAAGTTTGAGCTTGACAGGGTGTGTCGTTTAGACAAAAATAATATCTACGTTGTTGGGGATGATCGCCTTACCACCCCGAAACTTTTGTAGCATCAGTCAATTTGGCCCTACATATTAATCAAGTAGTTAAAGAGGTATGCTATATTAATGTTTGAGCTTGACAGGGTGTTTATATATATATTTTTAGGTATTAATAATAATGTGTGAAAGTAACTACTCTGTGGACTAAAGCCCCAACCAGCGTTGAATTACACTCACAATATCTACTCTTATATTTGATTTATATTAGCTTAAAATACCTTTCTAATACAGTAAAACTTGATAGGGTGTGTCGTTTAGACAAAAATAATATTTACGTTGTTGGAGATGATAGCCGTACCACCCCGAAACTTTTGTAGCGCCAGTTAATTTGGCCCTACACATCATTCAAGTAGCTAAAGAGGTATGCTATACTAATGTTTGAGCTTGACAGGGTGTGTCGTGACAAAAATAATATTTACGTTGTTGGGGATGATAGCCTGAAACTTTTGTAGCGTTAGTCAATTTGACCCTACATATCATAAAAGTAGTTAAAAAGGTATACTATACTAAATGTTGAGCTTGACAGGGTGTGTCGTTTAGACAAAAATAATATCTTGTTGGGGATGATAGCCTTATCACCCTGAAACTTTTGTAGCGCCAGTCAAATTGACCTTATACATCATTCAATTAGTTAGAGAGGTATACTGTATAAAAAATTTGAGCTTGACAAGGTGTGTCGTTTAGACAAAAATATCTACGTTGTTGGGGATGATAGCCTTACCACCCCGAAACTTTTGTAGTGCCAGTCAATTTGGCCCTACACATCATTCAAGTAGCTAAAGAGATATGCTATACTAAAGTTTGAGACTGACAGGGTGTGTCGGTTTGTAAAAAATAATATCTAATTTTCAATCTGATGGCATGAGTAGTTTACCGACGAATAATTTAAACCTTGAATTAGGGAAAACAACCCTTCGAAAATGTCTCAGTACATTTCAGGTGTATTTCTGTCATGTAATGGTAGACTATAATAATAATAATTTTTATAGTGTCCGGAATTGACAAACGCCTATGTTCATTCGGGCATTTCTGCCGATTTAGCTGCTAACTTTTGGCTGCAAATTTCACACCGGTGATAATAAGTAAGTCAAATTTCTTTAAAAGATTATATTACCTTTCACAGTTTTTAATATAGGGTTGTTAGGAACAATAAATTAAAATAGTATTATATTGGTCACTAATTAGGAATTACGGACTTGTGAATTGTAGGTAAAAATTTAAAGAAACGAGGAAACACCTATAAAAATTAGAGAAATATATTTTGATTGCCAATTGTTTTTGTATAAAATATCGGATATAAGAAGAATAAGTGGTTCCACTTACTTGTTTATATATATGTTAGTTCGTAGGCTTCCGCGGGTGTTATATGTGGTTGTAAAATTTCTCCGGGTTCCTTTCCGCGATGAATCTGCATGGTCTTCAAAAGAACCATTTGTTTGACAACGTTTCGGTAAAATCTCATTTACCATCTTCAGGTCTTCTTACTTCTGCTTCTCGTTACTACGTTCGGCTTACTGGAAGATGTTTGTCCACTTGGTGAGTTATATACTGTGCTTTCGTTCCGGTGTGTGGTTTTCTTTGCATGGCTGCGCGTCACGGGTCTTGCGTTTAACAGTGCTGTGAGTTCTTGTGTTCTGCTTGGCCTACTCTCAGCGTTGGGTATCACTGGTTTATCGATCTTCGGGGTTTCCAGGACAGGTTTCCAAGCTGTAGGTAATCTTTGGGTATCGTCACGTGTATTGAGATTTTGAGCATGTTTTTCAATTTCGATGACTTCTCTAATTAATCTGTTTGCCTTAAGGCAGCACCGTTAAACACAAGACCCGTGACGCGCAGCCATGCAAAGAAAACCACACACCGGAACGAAAGCACAGTATATAACTCACCAAGTGGACAAACATCTTCCAGTAAGCCGAACGTAGTAACGAGAAGCAGAAGTAAGAAGACCTGAAGATGGTAAATGAGATTTTACCGAAACGTTGTCAAACAAATGGTTCATTTGAAGACCATGCAGATTCATCGCGGAAAGGAACTCGGAGAAATTTTACAACCATATATGGGTGTAACTAAATAAGTGTAAAACATTTAAAAGGGTGATTCCTCATAGAAAAAAAGATAGGATCTTTCATATAAAGAAACTTCATTGGAGCATCCCTTGTTAAGATACAGCCCCTTAAAGGGGGTACATAAAATTTGTTTAAAAATTTTTTTCACAAGCACTAAACAAGTTACAATATTGAAATTAACCTGACATTTTCTACTACCAAAAAGACACTTAGCCAGTAATTTATTTGGTTTACCCCATGGTTGTAAGGGGTGGAAAACGCAACCCCTAAAATTTATCTCCAACGTAACTTTTTGTCTTACTATTTGTTTACCATTTAAAAATTTATTTCCGATAGCAAAAAAATATTTTACGAACAAGATACATATCGCCATAAAACGAAAATACGAAACTAATTTATCTAGTAGGCCGCTATTAGCGATACTGACAATTAAATTGGAATCAAGCTGTCAGTTTGTAAATTTTTTAAATTGAAGTATTACTAATTGTGTATTGTTGTTCTGTTCTTAATTTGTTACTTTAATAATTCACTTGTTATTAAAATGTATCGTCAACGGCAACATCCTTCACATAGAATATTTGCCCGACTTCATCAACGATTACGATAATATGGTTCATTCAACAAAAGAACGCAGGATTGTGGTCGCCATCGAGAAGTAAGAACACCACAGCTTGAGGAAGCAGTACTTAATTTGATAGAAGAACAACCTACTACCAGTACTAGAAAGATTGCTTTCCAGCTAAATGTTGATCATATGACGGTATTTCGAATTTTAAAGGAACATCTCTTATACCCTTACCATCTGCAACGAGTACAAGCACTTTCGCGAGACTTTCCGAACCGTCTTGAATTTTGCAATTGGATGCTGGAAATGATTAGAAGAAATTGTGACTTTTTGAAGACGATCGAATTCACAGACGAATGTAGTTTTTCTCGGGACAAGACTATTAAGTTTCATAATTACCACATATGGGCTGATGAAAACCCTCACGCTATTGCCGAAACTAACTATCAAGAACAGTTTTCTCTTAACGTGTGGGTCGGAGTTATTGGGGATTATTTAATTGGGCCTCATTTTCTACCTCCTCGATTAAATGGTGAGGCATACGTGCAGTTTTTTAGAGAAGTGCATCCCGTACTGCTGGAGGAAGTTCCTTTGGGCATCAGAAGGGATATGGTTTTTATGCATGATGGGGCTCCCGTCCATTTTAGTCAAGTAGCACGTCAGCATTTAACTGAAACATATGCAAATCAGTGGATAGGCCGAGGAGGACCACAGAATTGACCCGCTCGATCCCCGGATCTCAATCCTCTCGATTTGGGGCCATTTGCAGCATTTGGTTTATCGTACTCCTGTTCGCGATGTAGAGGACTTAAGAAACCGCATTATCGATGCGTGCAGGGTAATTAGAGAGACTCCAGGAATATTTGAGCGAATACGTGGCTCAATGCGCCGACGTCTAGACGCATGCGTAATGTCTGAAGGTAGACATATTGAACATTTACTATGATTTCTACATTTTGTATGTTTTGTTATTAATAAATTAGTTTTGATTATTCCCTTTTAATCATTTAATGCAGGTAGTAACTACAAAATAACAGTAAATCCAGTTCGCATTTATGACGATGTATCTCTGTAGTTGTTCGTAAAATAATTTTTTGCTGCGAACTGGTTTATTTTGGGCAAAAAATTCAAAAGACATTTTTTTTTAGAATGAAACAGGCTATCGGAAATAAATTTTTAAATGGTAAACAAATAATAAGACAAAAAGTTACGTTGGAAATAAATTTTAGGGGTTGCGTTTTCTACAACCAAACCAAATAAATTACTGGCTAAGTGTCTTTTTGGTAGTAGAAAATGTCAGGTTAATTTCAATATTGTAACTTGTTTAGTGCTTGTGAAAAAAATTGTTAAACAAATTTTATGTACCCCCTTTAAGGGAATATATCTTAACAAGGGATGCTCCAATGAAGTTTCTTTATATGAAAGATCCTATCTTTTTTTCGATGAGGAATCACCCCCTTAAATGTTTTGCACTTATTTAGTTACACCCTGTATATATACAGGGTATCCCAACGAAAATTTGACCCCCCCTATAATTGGAAAACCGAATAAACCATTTCGAACACACGTTAATACTTTCAATAACGGTTGAAAGTAACGATTTCTTGGTCACAAGCAAAAAACACCGACTTTTTTTGTAGTACTGATTTTTTATTTTGAAAAGGTCTGAACTCCTATAAACTTAAGTATCTTCTACTAATAACTATTTTAGTATCTAGTTTTATTTGCTTCAGCTTTTTTATTTCATTTCTGACTTTTTTGTAAACTGATAGACACATCAATAACAATTAGGTAATGCGGTCATGTGTAGTAGATGAAAACTTATTAGTGGTGGGCATTTGTGTAGAAATTACTACGCGTAAGTTGGTTTGTTATCTTTTCGTTTGTAACCAATAATTCTGTCAAATCTCAACCGATTTCTAAAAACGGTACGTCACTGTATTCGCAATGAAATGGGCTTTAAAATGATATGCCACAAGTGGGGTAGTTGCATTTGAAATTTTTAAGTTGGGGTTGCTAGGCATTAGGGGGATGAACATATCGAGTTGGCTTGACTGTCAAAAAAGCTCCCCCCAAGAACAAAAATCGACGGGTCTCGGCGAATTTTGAAATATTATTCGGTTTTCCAATTATAGGGGGGGGTCAAATTTTCGTTGGGATACCCTGTATATATATATATATATATATATGCAATTGTTTTTTATTGTCATCATAATTTTCGATATTTGGTCGTGTTAAAAACAAACATTTTTTACAATTTATTGAAATATACACTTACTCACTTCGTAACAAGTCGTCACTATAGAATAATATCTCGTCAAGAGATGACCTAAAATAGTTTCCAGTGTTGGAGTAAATTGTAACTCAAATTAATCATAAAATATATGTACAGTTTGAAAGGTCAAGTGTTTTACTAAATACTTCAGATGTGGCACAGCCGCAAAAGTAGAAAAAATTTCTGCAATTAAAAACGTAGTGCAAAGATTTAATGTATTGTCACGGATTTCCCAATCCGTCTTTTCCTTACTTCCAGAAAAACACTCCGTTAATTAATTACTTCTTTATTAACTGCTCAGTACACTACTGACTACTATACAGGTCAACTAAACACTTATTTAATTAATCGCTATCTAAATCGCTTTGATCTCTCTAACTAAACACTTCACTTCAGACTGTAATACAAGACTAATACAAGACTCAACTAACTCGGCCGTTTATTCTTCTTTTATAGACCCAACGAATGTTCCACGTATTTTCTAGCATTTCTAGACCCATTTTCTCGAACGACTGGAACGCTTCTCGTCGTTTCCACAATTTTCTAGTAACGTCTCGATTAAAGGCATGTTGTTTGTTTACCAGAATGGCGTAGGGGCGATCGGGGCAATCTTAGGCAATTCGCGGTGCCACAGTCGTCGGTTTGGGAGTGAGTGGAGCAAATTCCGTGACACTGCCCCCTCCTTAGGACCGATCGTCCCGATCGGATACACCTCTATACGGGGACAGACGCTCCAGATGGACGACCTTCATCTTACTCCTGGGAGTCCTCTGTATCCGGTAGACGACATCATTGATTCTTTTAATGACGGTGTAGGGGCCCTCCCAACGGTTCTGTAGTTTAGGCGATTTTCCTTTCTTCCGCGTGGGGTTGTACAGCCACACCAGGTCACCTTGTTGGAATCCGACTGTATTGGCCCGGACGTCGTATCGAGTCTTCATGCGATCGCTCTCTAGTCGCATTCGAGATCTGACTTGATCGTGTACGGCTGCTAGTCTTCGTTCTAGCTCATGGGTGTAAGTGTCTGGCTCTGTGGGCTGTTCCGCAGGACGACCAAATACCAAATCTGCTGGAAGGCGAAGCTCTCTTCCAAAGATGATCCTTGGTCTTCCCAGTAGTTTCATGGACAGCTGAGCGGTAAGCTAACAGGAAGAGTGGAATGAGCTTGTCCCAGTCTGTCTGGTTTTCGTTCACAAACATCCTCAGATTGGTTTCTAGTGTGGCATTGAAGCGTTCCACCATACCATCTGACTGGGGATGCAGTGGGGTGGTCCTAGATTTTCGGATTCCCATAAGCTCGCAGACCTTTCGGAACACACCTGATTCGACATTTCTGCCCCGATCTGAATGTAGTTCCATGGGCACACCAAATCTGCAGAACAGGTTGTTGACTAGCGCTTCTGCTACGGTTGTGGTCTCTTGATTGGGAAGGGGGTATACTTCCGGCCATTTACTGTAGTAGTCCATGGCTACTAGCAGATATCGGTTCCCACTTTGGGTTTTCGGAAATGGACCAGCGATATCAATGGCAATCCTCTCGAACGGTGCTCCTACGATGTACTGGCGCATTTTGCCTCTGGAACGGGTCTTCGGTCCCTTGCTGGCTGCACATACGTCACATTTCCGGCACCAATCTTCTACATCCGTCCTACAGCTCAACCAGTAGAAACGCTCCCTAATCTTCTGTAGAGTCCTATTGATACCGAAATGTCCACCACCAGTACCTCCATGTACTTCCTGCAGCACTTCCTTGACCCGGGACCTCGGGAGTAGTACTTGTTTCTTGACCTCCGTTCCGTCATTGTTCTCCCATGCTCTTTTTAGGACACCGTCTTCCAACACCAAGGAATTCCATTGAGCCCAATAGCTTTTTAATGCTGGGCTTTTACTACTAACTTCAGCCCAAGAGGGTCGGTTGTTGACTTCTTTCCAGTCTAATAATGGCTTGATGTCACAGTCAGCTTGCTGGTCTTCCCGAATCGCCGCTGAACTCCATCGGTCTTCAGGTTGGGCTGCTACCATCTTGCAAGGAACAAATGATATGTCCTCTTTTCTTTCGAGACTACTACAGTGTGTGTTGTTGGTAGGACAAGGTCTAGAAAGGGCATCTGCGTTTCCATGTTTCATGCCTGCCTGGGAGTCGCGCCATTGCCGATCTGCAACTGGGGCCCTACACTGTCCCTTTAGATGACCCGTCCGCCCACAGTTCCAACATTGAAGTGGGCGATATCTTCGGCTAGTAGGTTGTCTTCTCTTTGGTCTGGTAGTTTGGCTGAGTTTATCAATGGCCTCCTTCAGTGTTTTGACTATATCTCCGTTTCCCATACTATAGCTGTTATCACTGATAGTCCGCACTTTAACATGTTCCTTGAAGGCTGCCGCTTGGGAGGCGCGCCTTTGCTGATCTGCGACTGGGGCCTTACACTGTCTCTTCAGATGTCCCGTCTGCCCACAGTTCCAACATTGGAGCGGGCGATCTCTTCGGCTGCCAGGTTGTTCTCTCTTCGGATTGGTAGTTGGGCTGAATTTCTCAATGACCTCCTTCAACGTTTTGATTATGTCTCCATTTCCCATATTATCGCTGTTATCACTGATGGCTCGAACTTTAACATGTCTACCGGATGCCATCTTGGCTGCCTCGAATTCCAGTGCATGGGAAAGAGCGTCGTTCAATGTTTTATGTCTGGCAAGTCGTAGTGCCTGCTGGGTTTCACAATCTCTTAGGCCGTCGATAAAAACTTGAATGGAGAGATGGTCTAAGAATTCGGACGGGGCTGTTGGATAAGCCAATCGAACCAGTCTGGCAACATCGGTCTCAAAATGTTGTAAATTCTCTCCACGTTGCTGGTGACGATTTTTCAATTGTGCCTGGTACACTTGCTGCAGGTGCTTATCCCCATATCTCATTTCCATATGCTGTTTTAGAATGTCGTAGTTATTCTGCTGCCCAGCTGGAACTCCTTGTAAGACGTCAAGAGCTTCCCCTCGTAGAGCAACAATCAGAGCAGTAGCCTTTTCATAATCAGTCCATTCGTTTGCTGCAGCTGCTGCTTCGAACTGACGCAGATAGACATTCCAGGAAACCTTGCCGTCGAATTCAGGGGGTCTCGTCTTCTGAGTTCGAATAACCGGTCCTTCTGATTTGATTACGCCCTCCTTTGTTACCTTGTCTAATTTATGTCGAAGCTCTTCGCAGGTTTCTCTGACCAAGTTTATTTCTTCGTCTATTACCCTTTTTTGTGCTAACAATTTCTCTTCTACTTGTGTTTCAACACTATGTGACTGCTCCTCTAGTTTTTCTTCTAGTGTATTCTCCAATTTCTCTAACTTTGTCTGCATTTCTTTCGTCTGATCCCTCATTTCCTATTGTATTGCCTGTATCTGATCTTTCATTTTATACCCTTGCTCTTCTAATTTCTCTTGCATTGTCCGTCCTTGTTCGTTTAATTTCTCTTGCATCGTCTTCGTCTGGTCTTCTAATTTCTCCTGCATCATCTGAGACTGATCTTCCATTTTATTTTGCATTGCTTGCATCATTTCTAAAAGTTTTGCTAATTGTGCATCCATATTGACTTGGCTTCTAGTTACAGGCATTCACTCTCTTTGGAATCTTCTAGAATGTCCAGGAATGTGTTTGTAAATGTCACAGTTGGCTTCCTTACAATGAAACGAGTGCAGTGATATGCCACACTTGGGTCTTTGTCTCACTTCGGTAGAAAGTTCTAGAATGTTCGAGAATGTCCTTCGCAAATACCACCGTTCACTTCCTTGAGTCACACGACGAGTGCGGTGATATGCCACACTTGGGTCTTTGTCTCACTACCGTACAAAGTTCTAGAATGTTCGAGAATATCCTTCGCAAATACCACCACTCACTTCCTTGAGTCACGACGAGTGCGGTGATATGCCACACTTGGGTCTTTGTCTCACTCCCGTACAAAGTTCTAGAATGTTCGAGAATGTCCTTCGCAAATACCACCGTTCACTTCCTTGAGTCACGACGAGTGCGGTGATATGCCACACTTGGGTTTTTGTCTCACTCCCGTACAAAGTTCTAGAATGTTCGAGAATGTCCTTCGCAAATACCACCGTTCACTTCCTTGAGTCACGACGAGTGCGGTGATATGCCACACTTGGGTCTTTGTCTCACTCCCGTACAAAGTTCTAGAATGTTCGAGAATGTCCTTCGCAAATACCACCGTTCACTTCCTTGAGTCACGACGAGTGCGGTGATATGCCACACTTGGGTCTTTGTCTCACTCACGCACAGGGTTCCAGAAAGTTCTTCCAACTTCCACTTAAACCCACTCACGCACAGGGTTCCAGAAAGCTCCTCAAACTTCCAATTAAATCCACTTTCGACACCAAATTGTCACGGATTTCCCAATCCGTCTTTTTCTTACTTCCAGAAAAACACTCCGTTAATTAATTACTTCTTTATTAACTGCTCAGTACACTACTGACTACTAATTACAGGTCAACTAAACACTTATTTAATTAATCGCTATCTAAATCGCTTTGATCTCTCTAACTAAACACTTCACTTCAGACTGTAATACAAGACTAATACAAGACTCCACTAACTCGGCCGTTTATTCTTCTTTTATAGACCCAACGAATGTTCCACGTATTTTCTAGCATTTCTAGACCCATTTTCTCGAACGACTGGAACGCTTCTCGTCGTTTCCACAATTTTCTAGTAACGTCTCGATTAAAGGCATGTTGTTTGTTTACCAGAATGGCGTAGGGGCGATCGGGGCAATCTTAGGCAATTCGCGGTGCCACAGTCGTCGGTTTGGGAGTGAGTGGGGCAAATTCCGTGACAGTATTATAGTATATAGTTTTATTATTCTCATTTGCATATTTTAATGTAAATATAATGAATTATTCATTTGTTCGTATGACATAAGTCCTCTGAATTCTTGCCGCGATTATAGTGAAAATGGGATGAAAATTAAATACTCTGACAATAACATTTGAACTGCAATGAATTTCATAGAGAACAGGTGATATATGTGAGATATTTACAGATTCATAGAGGACGTTGGAAATAAAATTAAGCAATTCCACATACTAGTTTCATGTGTCTGTTACAGGTGGTGAAAAGAGGGTAAAAATAAAAAAAACGAGGCAATAACATTTGAACTGTACGTAATTAATTTCATAGAGGACGTTGGAAATAAGATGTTATTCCGCATGCTAGGCTTCAGCATTGAGTAATAATTAGTATTCTTTACCCAATGGCCTCAGTTACAGTTCACACTACCTCTGACCAAATAAAGTTAGTACAGGGCCGGTTTTGCCATAAGGCGGGTGAGGCGACCGCCTCAGGCCTCCGATTTTTACCGGCTTCATACAAATTAGATTTTTTATATATAAAAAATTAATATGCAATTACTAAGCAAAATAAAAATTTTATTTTATAAATACTATTTTCCGCAATGAATTGTTTCGTATTTTAGGTATATATTATACCCAAGTTCCTAAGTACATGTGGCAATACTGTGTAGTCGCGTTGTGGCAGTAGCAGAGTACGTAGCGTCGTTGCATAGCGCAAAGTGCACAGGTTACTTCACACAATAC
This sequence comes from Monochamus saltuarius, assembly GCA_025584915.1. NCBI lineage: Eukaryota > Metazoa > Arthropoda > Insecta > Coleoptera > Cerambycidae > Monochamus > Monochamus saltuarius. The sequence continues at coordinate 44,900,315 of CM046721.1, read as the reverse complement.
ACAATCTCTCTGTAGTTCAGTATCAGCGACGGCCGAACAACCTTTATCTTCTTTTGACTTAAATACAATAATTTTAGATTTATAAAAATTATTAAAAGGTTTGTGATAAATTATTAAAAAATCTTTCAGAACTCATAATACGTATATAACAATAAAACAACCTTTTAATTTGTTTTGTTTATTTATTTTATTATTTTAATGTAAAACCCAAAAGAACGTAATCTACTAAAAGGTAAAAAAAAGGTACGAGCAAATCATTGTAAGATCCCAATTTAGATATAGGTATTGGTGTAAACCTTTTAAAATCATTAATTTTATATATCAAACAAGTTAGGCCCGAATTTGAAACAATGGAAGATGCTGCATTAAAAATTTCTGAAACCAAAATTTATACAGATATTGGACGCAGATAAAGACAAATAAAAACATTTGCCGACGAAAATAGAGAAAATGAAGTTACATTACGCGGAAAAGATGCATTTAATGTAATTTGTGATAATTTAATTAACGAATTAGAAAGAAGAGTATCTAGTTATTCTGATGTGTATAATAATTTTAAATGTTTCTTTTCCGACAGTAAAAGTGACCAATTAGAATAAAAAAAAAAATTAACATGTAAATACCACAATGATATTTCTACAGATATAGATATTATTGAAAATGAAATAACGCATTTTATACAATTTTGTCAAGATTCATGCGAAGAGAAAAATACGGTTCAAGAAAAATATATATATATTAATTATTAAAAATAGATTACAAGCAACATTTCCAAATATAATAACTCTTCTTCAAATATATTTAACTCATCCTTTATCAAATGCCTCCGCTGAACGATCTTTTTCATGCTTAAAAAGAATAAAAAATTATCTACGCTCGACCATGTCCCAAGAGCGATTGCAATCACTGGCCATATTAAATATAGAGGCAGAGATTTTAAAATCCATTGATTGTAATGATGTAATTACAAAGTTCGCTGAAGAAAAATCAAGAAAAAATTGCATTAATGTAAATTTTGCTTTTTATAATTAATTTTTAATTTTATGTTATTATAGTATGAGACTGTGATTTTAGCTTCATGTAGGTACTGACTGAATAATAATTATTTTTTTGAATCCTGTGTAGGTACAATTTTTTTTATTTTTCGTTACGTGACTATTTGTATTTTATGATTTTTTAAATATAAATATACATTATATTTACATTTATGTAGGTACTAATCTTTTTCTTCTGGATACCTTTATATGACATATAATCTGTACTAAAACTGCCAAAGGTAATATAATCATTTCAAGAAATGCTTTACACTGATAGGAATCCTGGGTGAATTGTCTTTTTTCTATTAAACGCCAACTTTAAATATTTCTAAAAGGAGAACAGTGGCCGCAACATAAATGTTTTCAACCTAACATGTATACTACTTTAAAACGGATGGTAAATTTTAGGAGGCTTTAATAATTAAGTTGTGTTAATACCTATCAATAATTGGTTTTATCTAGGCACATCTGTGATGAGCAAGCGGTTAAGCTGCCATAATGGAAATAGAATATCGTACTTATTCGGGCTAGAAACCGTTATGTTGCGGCGAGTCTACAAGGGTATTCACATAAAATTCTATGCCCTGATCATATTTGCCTTTCTATCTGGAAAATGGTGTAGACCAAAGTTTTAGGATTTATAATACTTAATTATTTATTCAGTAATATATAAATAAACAAAAAGTGAAAACAACAAAATGCAAATAAAGTCATTATTTAAATTTATCAACAAAGATTCTGAATAGTAGTTTTCTGAGTATGATGGAGTATGTTTTCAATATAGGCAACAAGATTTTATTTTAAAAATTTCAGTTGTAATTTATATAGAAATGTGTTATTTTATAGTTTTCTTGTATCTTATGTTTACGACAGATAAGTTTGATATTTTTAAATTTATAATTTAATAATGCACGTTCAATTGCAGATATTGAAATAATAAAATAATTAAAGTAAAAAGGTGGTAGTCTAGTTGCCTATTCCACTGAAAAGTTCTCAGTACTTATTTTTAACAATATTGTGAAAATATTTATAGAATAAAAGTTGTTATCAGATTTATAAAACTCAAGGGTACATAGAAATAAACGCGAAAAAATATTTGTAAATTGCACCACTTACATAAATATTTTCACCTGCTTCTGCTTAGCATACACTGTTGCTTTTCACAGCTTTTAAAATTTAATTTTAAATAAAACGTTTGTTATCAAGGTATATGCCGTTATAAAATTAAGTTTTTATTATGTACTAGTTGATCTTAAACTCTCCACTAGTAAAGTATTGCGAATGTTTAGATAGCAAGTAGAAGTTTCTTTGTTTTAGTTTTTAAATTAAAAGTACACTTCATTTGATAAAATTAATACTGTAAAGGTTCCACTGATCTCTATATCGACAATCATTAGACTAGTAGTAAATATAATATTTAACGGTGTTATTCTTCGATCCTTCGACCTTATACTTATTTACCTACCTATCTACTACGTAGCAAATGTGTATTTATGTTTAATTAAATAATTTCCTTTACTCTTAGTATTTTCAACTGTTTTTATTTATCATTTAAGTTTCTTTAATTGTTATGTGTATTATTGTGAATTTAAAGTAGGCAGTAAAATATAACAAAATACACTTTAATGCTCTCTTAACTTCATTGTCGGTCCGGATAGTATATATTTTTCTTTTCTAAATTACACATAAATTTTATTAAAAGTACTCAAGGATTCTTTTCTTTCGAAAAAAAACATATCGATTATTATTTTTAATTTATAATTTCATATTTTATTTTAATATACCTATATCTATGTAGTGTTAAAAAATAGTGTAACGGATTTCAGGAGGTTACCGAGAGTAGCACCACAGATAAATTAGCTACGCAGACACGCATGGAATAGAACTAACATTTAGTTTATTTTACCGTCGACAGGTTCTCTGTAGTCACATTTGGTTAAAGTTTTCTCACGGATTTCCCAATCCGAACTTTTCTTACTGCCAGAAAAACAATCCGTTAATTAATCACTTCTTTATTAACTACTCAGTACACTGCTGAACACTAAATTACAACTCAACTAAACACTTATTTAATTAATCGCTATCTAAATCACTTTGATCTCTCCAACTAAACACTTCAATTCAGACTGTAATACAAGACTGATTAATTCGGCCGTTTATTCTTTTATAGACCAAACGAATATTCCAGGTATTTTCTAGTATCTCCAGATCCATTTTTCCCGAACGACTCGAATGCTTCTCGTCGATTCCCCAATTTTCCAGTCCCGTCTCGATCTACGGCATTTTGTTTATTTAACAGAATCGTGTAGGGGCGATCGGGGCAATCTTAGCATTTCGCGATACCACAGTCGTCGGTTTGGGTGTGAGTGGGGCAAATTCCGTGACAGTTTGATAGGATATCCCATAAATGATATACATTGTTGTATACAAAATTGTCACGGTCGTCGCTAGCAAAGTAAGCAAACACGCATCAGATCACGCACATACGTCCTTGTCCAGTGGCCGCTGGCTGGTCAGCTACATTTTTTCTGGGGAGTCGAAAAAATATTTAAAATATTTAGAAACTATATCAAGTAAATGGGTATTGAGCTATGGTAAATATTTTTCTCAGATAGTACATTTTTATAGTAGCTCGTTAGAAAATATAAAAAACTGCACAAACGTATCGAAATTAGATCAAACTGTACAGCTTTTAAATGTAAAAAATTCTTGTTTTTACTTAAGTAGGTGCGTTATTTTATATGATTTAAGTACATATGTGTTGTAATAATTTTAATTTAGCAATTTCTTTCGAGAAATTTCATTGTATATTTAGGTTTTCATTACGATGTTTCGGTTGCGAGAAACCATCAACTTTTCTCCCTTATTATTCGAGATACGAAAAAAGGTGTAGGAATAAAAATTTTAGGAACTTTTCAATATTGTTTAAAGCATATGTCACAAAATAAATTGAATATCGCATTTCCGAGATGTTATCTTTTGTTTTTTCGAATGGAACACCTTGTATATTGTTACTCCATTGGAAATACCGTTAAATGAGCTTTTCAAAAATACGTTATACATGACACTTATTTATTACGTTTTTCGAAGTACATATTGCGTAAAAATTACGAGAAAGCAATAAAGTCGGCAATCATCTACTTTCTCTCCTCTTTAACACTCGGAAGCCGCTGCACGGTGTGCTCCTCGCTGTTGAGACTTCTGGTTAGTTGATATAAAATAAAATTTGTCATAATTCAACAAAAAACAAAACTAGACTACACATAATCAATGAAAGTAATACGATACAAACCTGTTAGTAGGCATTGGGTCATTTGAGCCTGGGAAAATTTTGGGAACCCTGAGAAAATTTCTGCGGCTTTGTCGGAAGGTCGGCGTCCTTTGTCGGCATAAAACAAAAAATGCCGCCGAGGGAAAGTGTTAATTGGATTGGCACGTGGGTGTCACCTGGGGGTCGGCATAGATCTAAGTACTTTGAGTACCTGACCGCGGTACTTTTGGAAACATTTATGTTATTTATGTGCCTATAACTCAAGAACGACTGAGAGTATCGAAAAAATAATAATTACAAAATATGTAAAATAAAGACGCAAAGGGATATCTAGTTCGAAAGCAGAGTATCTCTAGATAATTAAATCAAGTTATAGCTATAACGATTTCCTAAAAACTCATTTAAACTAAATTATGCACATTCTTGATACATAATCGACTAAATTAAATGTTCAAATTGTGCACCGTTGGCTGCCTGACAGTAGCCAAGACGATTATTAAATTCTTTTTGGACATTATCAATAACTTCAGGAGGTATACGATGTATTTCGTGACAAATTCTTGCTTTTAAATCTACTAAATTAACCGGTCTAGTAACGTATGATTTGCTTTTTAAGTATCCCCACAAGAAATAATCTAGGAGTGTCAAATCAGACGATCTGGCTGGCCACTCAATCGGCCCCCTTCTCTCTATCCAACGATTCGGGAACAGCTCATCTAAACAAGCACAGGTGTTGCATAATGGGGAGGTGCACAGTATTGTGAAAATTAAATTTTAAAATTTTTAAACATTATTTTCTTGAAGTTTTTGTTATGTAACACCATAATTTTTCATGATGTATGTATGTAGAATAACACGCTCTTTCAAATGGCATGGTCAAAATTGGGGGTTGCTATTTAAAAAATTGTCGATGACGTCATATCTCGAACAACGATGACGTCACAAATATGGGTCGTATGTCAAAAAGTGCGTTTTTAGAAAACAAAATCGACGTGCCAGGGGATTTTTTCGAAAACTTCTGAATTTCAAAAATTATGAATTTATTCGTTACTTTTCGAAAGCACTGCATAAGGTTAAAAATTGTGTCAGAGCCGTAATTAGTCTTACTGGCATGCTGTCGCCTGTGCCAAATCACGACTTCGCGTCCGTCCTCAACAAAACTGAAATATTTTATTGGGTATACAAATATTATAGATAATTAGTTTAATAAAAAATGTACATAATATAAATAATAATAATATTAATAAAATAACTAAAAATATGTTTTCTGAACACCAAACAGGAAACATTAAAAACATTTGATACAAATCACATAACAAAATTTATAATATACGTATATACAGGGTCGATTGTTATTGGAAGAGGGACATCTTTTTGTAAGAACTTTCTGTTGTAGATCGTACTCTTAATTTTAAATGATGATAATACCTACTTTATTAAATTTCAACATACACCGGACCGGTAGCGGCTTCTTGTTCAATTAACCTAATCTGCTAAATTCACAACACACAGCGGTTAACGGCGAGCGATATATATATATATAGTATATTTGAAATAAATTAGCCTAAAAGAATAAAATACAGGGTGTCCGGAAAAGACGTGTACAACGGAAGACCACAGACTCCTGAGTTCAAAATAAGCCGATTTAGCCCAATTTACTTATTTCCAAAATTGCTTCGTTTCACCGCTAGGGAGCGCCAAATTTTTGTTTATTCCGAATATCTCGAAAACGACTTGATCGATGTTAACCATTTTTGGGCTACGCAGTTATAAGTCTAACCGACACTTTTTGACATTATTTAGAATCTTTTGCAGTCATTAGAAATATAAGAAAAATCATGTATCATGCAAATATAAGCACATATTTTTTTAACCCCCTGTACAATTACTCTCAATTTTTTTCTATTAGTAGTTGACTTTATTTAGAAACTTTTTTTACACTTTCAGAATTTTGAACAGATGAGTAGTTTAGGCAGAAAAAATATTTTTCGTATGTCAACAATATCAGCGTTCGTTCTGCAACAAATAACGAAGTACCAGAAGTAGGCTCTGATATTTGTTTGTATGTCAAATCTAATCAGCTACTGAAGTTAGTCTCTCGATTTATTCTTCTTGCTCAATTACTTAGTTACTTTAGATCTTACTTTGTTGTTATTGTTGTGTTTGTTTATGTTCCTCATTTTTCAATATTTCATCATGGATACGTATACATATTCTGAACAAGTAGATATGCTTTTGGTTTATGGAGTTTGTCAAGATAACAGTCGCAAAAGTGTTAGGGTCTACATGGACAGATTCCCTCATCGACGAGTGTCAAATCATCAAACTTTTGCCAACATCGAAAGGCGACTTCGCGAATTTGGTTCCTTCCACCAAATGAATACGGTTCAAGGGCGTCAACGTACCACGAAAACTATAAAGGTGGAGGAATAGATAAGATAGAAGAGAACCCAAAAATTAGTGCAAGACGCATTGGACAAGAAATAGAGATACCAAAAACCATAGTTCATGATGTTTTGATGGTGCAGTTACTACATCCGTACCACATTCAATCGGTTCATGAACCCATTGACCCTGAAGAACGTTTCGCATTTTGTAATTTTATACAAGATCAAAGAGCCCATGATATCAATTTCAGCAAAAACATTTTATTTTCAGATGAAGCATATTTTGCTAGGTCAGGAATTATTAATAACCATAACAAACACGTTTATACTGATGAAAATCCACACTGTAGTGAAATAAAACATTTTCAATATGAATTCAGAGTAAATGTGTGGACGGGAATTATAGACAACTTTATTATTGGCCCGGTTGTGTTTCCACATCGATTAAATGGGTCAACTATTTTACAGCAAGTATTACCTAATTTATTCGACGATTTACCGTTACTACTTCGTCGTAACATGTGGTTTATGTACCCGTTAGTCAGTATTTACATAATCTGTATCCTAACAGGCGGATTGGAAAAGAAAACGATGCTCCTATAAAATGGCCACCTCGAGCACCAGACTTACCTCCTTGCGATTATTTTTTGTAAAGTATATGCCTACGCAGTTAATTATAAAGAGGAATTTTTTAGGCGAATCCAAGACGCAGTTAACATTTTACGAGGTAATCCAGTAATCATGGAGAGCACTACAACTTCGTAAAACGGATTACTTATTGCGTACGAGAAAACGGTGGTCACTGAGCATTTATTGTAAAGAGATCATAACGTTTTTTTTATTTGCTATATTAATCTTATTATCTCGTATTTATTAAACAAAATATAAATGAGTTTTGAAATTTTCGTTATTTGTTGCAGAACGAATGCTGATATTGTTGACATACGAAAAATATTTTTTCTGCCTAAACTACTCATCTATTCAAAATTCTGAAAGTATAAAAAAAGTTTCTAAATAAAGTCAGCTACTAATAGAAAAAAACTGAGAATAATTATACTGGAGGTAAAAAAAATATGTGCTTATATTTGCATGATACATCATTTTTCTTATATTTATAATGACTGCAAAAGATTTTAAATAATGTCAAAAAGTGTCGATTACACTTATAACTGCGTAGCCCAAAAATGGTTAACATCGATATGTGTGTGAAGTTGGAAACGTTTCTATTCTAGCATCGCTGTAGATAGAAACGGTGCGCTAGTATGTGATGCTTTTGCACCACTGGTCGCTGACCCGTAAACAATAATTTTTTACTCTTCCACTAAACAGTGTGCCGTTCTGATTTTTTTCACCTTTTTTAAGAACAATATGCCTAATTCGACCGTGTTAATAGTATTTTTCAAAAGCCCGTTGGAAGCTGGAGATATACAAAAAACTAAAAAATGGAGCGTACGGCGGTCAACACATAATAATTTTTTTCTCAAAAACTATTGAGTGTGCCACCTTGAAATTTTCACAGATTATGTAAAGAGACAGGCCCTTTCGAGCCCTACTCTCAGCTTTTTCCAAAAACCCGTACGAAACGTATAATTAAGAGCGAAACTTTAGAAACGAATTTTCGCTCCATTATATAATAATTTTTTTCTCAAAAACTATTGAGTGTGCCACCTTGAAATTTTCACAGATTATGTAAAGAGACAGGCCCTTTCGAGCCCTGCTCTCAGTTTTTTCCAAAAACCCGTACGGGACGTATAATTAAGAGCGAACCTTTAGAAACGAATTTTCGCTCCATTATATAATAATTTTTTTCTCAAAAACTATTGTGTGTGCCACCTTGAAATTTTCACAGATTATGTAAAGAGACAGGCCCTTTCGAGCCCTGCTCTCAGTTTTTTCCAAAAACCCGTACGAGACGTATAATGAAAAGCGAAACTTTAGAAACGAACTTTCGCTCCATTATTAAATAATTTTTTTCTCAAAAACTATAGAGTGTGCCAAATTGAAATTTTCAGAGATTATGTAAAAAGACATGCCCTTTCGAGCCCCGCTCTCAGTTTTTTTCCAAAAAGCCGTACGAGACGTAGAATTAAGGGCATAACTTTAGAAATGAATTTTCGCTTCATTATATAATAATTTTTTTCTCAAAAACTATAGAGTGTGCCACCTTGAAATTTTCACAGATTATGTAAAGAGACATGCCCTTTCGAGCCCTGCTCTCAGTTTTTTCCAAAAACCCGTACGGGACGTATAATTAAGAACGAACCTTTAGAAACGAATTTTCGCTCCATTATATAATAATTTTATTCTCAAAAACTATTGAGTGTGCCACCTTGAAATTTTCACAGATTATGTAAAAAGACATGCCCTTTCGAGCCCCGCTCTCAGTTTTTTTTCCAAAAAGCCGTACGAGACGTAGAATTAAGGGCATAACTTTAGAAACGAATTTTCGCTTCATTATATAATAATTTTTTTCTCAAAAACTATAGAGTGTGCCACCTTGAAATTTTCACAGATTATGTAAAGAGACCTGCCCTTTCGAGCCCTGCTCTCAGTTTTTTTCCAAAAACCCGTACGGGACGTATAATTAAGAGCGAACCTTTAGAAACGAATTTTCGATCCATTATATAATAATTTTGTTCTCAAAAACTATTGAGTGTGCCACCTTGAAATTTTCACAGATTATGTAAAAAGACATGCCCTTTCGAGCCCCGCTCTCAGTTTTTTCCAAAAACCCGTACGAGACGTAGAGTTAAGGGCATAACTTTAGAAACGAATTTTCGCTCCATTATATAATAATTTTTTTCTCAAAAACTATAGAGTGTGCCACCTTGAAATTTTCACAGATTATGTAAAAAGATATGCCCTTTCGAGCCCTGCTCTCAGTTTTTTCCAAAAACCCGTACGAGACGTATAATTAAGAGCGAAACTTTAGAAACAAATTTTCGCTCCATTATATAATAATTTTTTTCTCAAAAATTATTTAGTGTGCCACCTTGAAATTTTCACAGATTATGTAAAAAGACATGCCCTTTCGAGCCCTGCTCTCAGTTTTTTCCAAAAACCCGTACGGGACGTATAATTAAGAGCAAAACTTTAGAAACGAATTTTCGCTCCATTATATAATAATTTTTTTCTCAAGAACTATTGAGTGTGCCACCTTGAAATTTTCACAGATTATGTAAAGAGACAGGCCCTTTCGAGCCCTACTCTCAGCTTTTTCTAAAAACCCGTACAAGACGTATAATTAAGAGCGAAACTTTAGAAACGAATTTTCGCTCCATTATATAATAATTTTTTTCTCAAAAACTATAGAGTGTGCCACCTTGAAATTTTCACAGATTATGTAAAAAGACATGCCCTTTCGAGCCCTGCTCTCAGTTTTTTCCAAAAACCCGTACGGGACGTATAATTAAGAGCGAGCCTTTAGAAACGAATTTTCGCTCCATTATATAATTTTTTTCTCAAAAACTATTGAGTGTGCCACCTTGAAATGTTCACAGATTATGTAAAGAGACAGGCCCTTTCGAGCCCTGCTCTCAGTTTTTTTCCAAAAACCCGTACGAGACGTATAATTAAGAGCGAAACTTTAGAAACGAATTTTCGCTCCATTATATGATAATTTTTTTCTCAAAAACTATTTAGTGTGCCACCTTGAAATTTTCACAGATTATGTAAAGAGACAGGCCCTTTCGAGCCCTGCTCTCAGTTTTTTCCAAAAACCCGTACGAGACGTATAATTAAGAGCGAAACTTTAGAAACGAATTTTCGCTCCATTATATAATAATTTTTTTCTCAAAAACTATAGAGTGTGCCACCTTGAAATTTTCACAGATTATGTAAAAAGACATGCCCTTTCGAGCCCTGCTCTCAGTTTTTTCCAAAAACCCGTACGAGACGTAGAATTAAGGGCATAACTTTAGAAACGAACTTTTGTTCCATTATTAAATAATTTTTTTCTCAAAAACTATAGAGTGTGCCAAATTGAAATTTTCAGAGATTATGTAAAAAGACATGCCCTTTCGAGCCCTGCTCTCAGTTTTTTCCAAAAACCCGTACGAGACGTAGAATTAAGGGCATAATTTTAGAAACGAACTTTCGCTCCATTATTAAATAATTTTTTTCTCAAAAACTATAGAGGGTGCCAAATTGAAATTTTCAGAGATTATGTAAAAAGACATGCCCTTTCGAGCCCCGCTCTCAGTTTTTTTCCAAAAAGCCGTACGTGACGTAGAATTCAGGACATAACTTTAGAAACGAATTTTCGCTTCATTATATAATAATTTTTTTCTCAAAAACTATAGAGTGTGCCACCTTGAAATTTTCACAGATTATGTAAAGAGACATGCCCTTTCGAGCCCTGCTCTCAGTTTTTTCCAAAAACCCGTACGAGACGTAGAATTAAGGGCATAACTTTAGAAACGAATTTTCGCTCTATTATATAATAATTTTTTTCTCAAAAACTATAGTGTGCCACCTTGAAATTTTCACAGACTATATTTGAAAAAGTAACAGTGGTATTGTCTGAAGCTATTTATTTGTGGCATAATTTTAGTTTTTCTTTAGTTTCATTGGGTTTTTGACATACTTCTGAAAAAAAAAATAAAGATTAATTCGTATTATTATACGGAAGTGCGCGATAGTGATGTGATTTTTGTTAATTTTTACTTATCTGCTTTTTTCAGTGTGAGATTTTTTGGTTAGGCAAACTTAGTTTCATAAATAACCCTTGACTGATCCGTTTGGCGCAAGGGTTTATTTAACTAATCTTTATTTTTTTCTTTCAGAAGTGTGGCAAAAACCCAATAAGACTAAAGAAAAACTAACAGTGGTATTCATAGTCCATCTTCGGTCGCCGGAGAGTGATCTCCTTACTGACATTATGTAAATTTCATAATAAAATTCACAAAAGTTAGGACTGACTATGAATACAGTGTACTGTAACAGTGATATCCTATATCTTCTTCCCGAAGTGATGCGAATTTCATAACGAAATTCATATAATTTCGGTAAGGTGACTGCTCTCCGGCGACCGGAGACGGACTATGAATACCACTGTAAGAAGTGTGCCAACTGATTTATTTCACCAGATTTAAGATCCAAATACCCAATTCGACCGTGTTAATAGATGTTTTCAAAGACCTGTAAGAAGCTGGACAAAAAATGAATTAGTGATTTAGCGTAACGTATTTTTATAATTCTGAACTCTTTAATGCGGGGTCATCTACTGTATTCCATAAGGTGTGATTTGACGGTGGAGGTTTAAAATTACTTGCCATATTTATCAACATAGTTTTTAAATATTTGCGATATAGGTCAATGTCAATATTCTGTTGTAACGGCTGGTTACTGATTATTTTTTCTGCATAATATAATATATATGCTCCACAATTCCATCATTGCTTTTTTGGAGTATCCTTGAAAATTTTTGTTCATCCCAGTTTAGAATGTCTACCTTTTTTATATTTTGTTGTGTTTTATTATAAATACGTAACGTATTTAAAAAATGTGTCATATGCTTTCTTGTTTCTGTGGCATTGTCTTGGAATGGGTCAAAAAACGAAAATTTGTTATTAACTGTATCGGCCACTGCTAAACACCAATGATTATTATGAATGTTAATTGGCATAATTATTGTGCCTCTTAGTTCTGGTATAGTATTCAGTTCCCCTTTTGTCATTGTTTTTCCTTCTTTATGAGAGGTACAATCTATACGAAGAATTATTCTTGACACATTGCAGTTGGTTATGGTAAATTTATCATTATTATTAATACTAGCTGCCATGCATCCTAGACATAAATCTATAATAAAGTTATTTAGCCACTCTTTTTTATTCAAAGTTTTGTAGTCTTCAAAGTATAAGCTCTGTATTTGACAGTGTCGGAAATGTACACCGCTGTAATTGCCTATTTCATAATTTTCAGAGCTAGTTTTGGTTATTTGTACGTTTTCAATTTGCGTGTTCCCTTGAATGGTAGATTTGTGTTTATGTGTGTAAAGTTCACATAATTTACATACGAACGATACATCTTTGTCCTGAATCGAAGGAGATAATAAATTTGGCAGACAACTAAAATGAATCCATCTAATGCATATTTCGCACTGAACCCAAGACATTTCTGGTAGTGTATGTTCTAAACTTCCACAGTACAAACATATTTTTCGACATTGTTGGAATGTTTCAATAAAATGGTTTTTACATGTTCCTCATAATTAGTCTCTAAACTTCTACAGATATTACCTTGTCGATTGTTCTGGGCAATTAAATCATTCTCGAAACAATTAATTATGTAGATACCTGCATTTGTATTTTCAGGGCAACTAAATATTTTGATAGTATAACTGCCGTCTCCACCAATACTATTTAAAATATGTTCAGCTTGTTCCTGAGATCCATTATATAAAGTTAATTCACGGTTAAAAAAATTAATTTTTAATAGTTTATAACTATTTAATATATAATAAGGTTTGTAATTATTAATGTGTTGATGGTATTGATCGTTGAGGACTACGGAGCCAACAGTTCCAATTTTTAATAAATTTATTTTGATATTTTTATTTATCTCTTTATTAACAACTTCGAGACAGGTCTGTATGGTTTCAGGTGTTATATAAGAATATTTCTCTGTCAATATTGAGATGAAATTTTGAGAAAACAATTTATTTTTCTAAAATAACAAACAAGATAATTTTGATCAATGTCGGTATAATATCCCCAGTCTTTCACTAAACCATTTGGAAAGCACTTTACCACTGGATCTTTATTTAAAGTGATGTTGTGTTCTATTGTGGTCCACATAATATCTTCTTCTTCGTCGCTTTCGTTTTGAACCGATAAAACGTCTGGTGTGTCTAATATAACTTGATTGTTGGCATCTTCGTCACTATTAGAGAGTTGTAACTTCAGATTCATCATTTTATGGTAGGCAAATCTTTTTCTTAGTATTTGTCCTTGTCCATGTCTCTTCCAGTTCAATATCATATTTATGTTTTCTCGAATTCAGATTTGTCGCGGCAATATTGTTTTTTGTTTCTTTTATTATCGATAGTATGTAATCCCTGGATTTTCTTACCAATCTACTTGCTCTTTGTCCATTATGATATTTTTTATAATGTTGTTCCAACATTCTACGGGAGCATTACTGTACCTCTGAGTATGTGATGATGCTAGTAGTCCAGACCATAAAGGTAGATATGGAATATATTTTTTTAATATAATCGATAGATATTCTGGGCAATAGTAAATGTTTTCTTGTACATTATCAACTTGATGTTTCTTCAGTTCTTTCACTGTTTCTTCATAAATGGAATGAAACTCTATAAAAAATTTATTACGTTTATATTTCGGGGCATCCTGATCATCATTAATTACATTGCCGCTTTGGTAGGTAGTTTCATCGACTTTGATTTCTTTTTTATTAATGCATGTCTTTATTAACTGTTTTAAATTACTTTGCAATAAGGAGGTTTCGTAGTTACTTAATAATACAATGCATATTTGTTTAAACCATAGTTTTATGTTTCCGTAATTACTCATTGCGAATGGTGCTGCCAAAATTTCCTTTAAATATTTAGCGGCGCCTATTTTTATATGTTTATTGACATCATTAGATATAATCTTCATAAAATGACAACAACAAATACTAATGAGAGTAATACTTTTATCAATTTTTTTAATATTTATAATATGAAAATATGTTTCATCAATATAATGTTGTAGTGACATATGGTTCCAGTAGTAGCATATTGAATTTATTAGGGCAAAACTGAAGTCTGTTACGACTCTCTCAAAAATGGGCCATTGAAAATTATTATTTACAACAAAACCTTTAAAATTTGTTAAAAATATGCCGATACTACCGCTGTCATGTCGAACAGACAGCAACTCAAATACAGGGCATAATCTTTTATTTATTGGCGAAGATATCTGTATTACACCACAATAATAGTAGCAAACCTTCTCTGATTGCTTTGGTTTTCTTATTAAAGATCCTGTGGCGTCAAAATGCAGCACAGGTTTTTTCTGACCTCTGGTTAAGAAGTGAACAAGTTTAAGTTGTTGAACACTATATAGATGAACCTGGAACGGATCGGAAACAAATTGGATATACTGAGAATTTTCTCTTTTCATTAAAATCATATCCAATATATCGTCACTGTGCCTGTCTAATTCAGATATGGCTTCTGATCTTATTTTTCTATTTACGCAGTCTGATTTTATTTCTTGTAAATTTCCTGCGTCAATACCTTTTTGATTAGCTTCTTTTATCTTTCTAAACTTATATTTAGAAGCTTTTGTATTCTTCAGTTCTCGTTTTACTATTGCCCTCTTTAAGCCCCTTACTTGACTAGTAATTTTTCTTAAATGGTTAAAATGCTCATTTGTACTGTATAATTGAACGAGACCTGATCTTTTGTAGATTATTTTAAATAATTTACATTGAGGATGGATACATTTTCCATATATTATGGTCATGTTTCGATTTCCTCTTCGGCTTTTAAATATAATGTCACACGTGTTATTGACTAATAATTTAATATTTTCTTTAATGACAAAATTTTCAATTCGGTTGTCATTAATTTGATTCATTTCATTTTTATTAAATCTAAATTCTCCCTCAAAAACATTACATAATTTATATGTTGATTTTTGTACTGTCGTAAGGCGCAAATTTTTAGTGTTGCCTGGTAACAAACCTGTTTTATTTGGTACAAGGTTTGCTATTTCATTTATTAATGAACTTACAATCATTGGCAGTTTAATTTGATCTGGTGTAACTTGATCACTGCTTTCGAAAGAACCTGACAGTTGGTTCCTTTTAGAATCTTCTATTTTATCACATTCCGAATCAGGGTTGATAGAAGCATTTGATAAAATACTGATGTCGTTTGACGGAGAGTTTTGTTTTATGTTACACATTCCATCTGCTGAATAGTTCTCGAATAAATCTCCATTTGTATCTGTGGAACTTTTTTCACTTGCTTTCTCCATATATTGATCACTGTCTGAAAGATCTTCGAAACGATTTGGTAATAATAGGTCATTCACTGGAGTTGATGAAAATATCCTATCAGGAAGTCCCTTTCTTTGGTTTTTAACACCGAAATATTTACACATTTCGCTATAAAGAGAAACTGTTTTTCTAACAGATTCTTTAAGATCATGTTCGTTAAGTTTTTTTTCGGTTAAGAATATACGGATTCTGAGCAATTTTTCTTCACTGGGCAGTTTCATAAAATGGATTGATGGCATTTTGAAACTTAAATACTAACGCGTTTGTTAAAGAAATATCACTTGAGTAAGACTGAATAAGTAATATACCTAGGTATATAAAATGAAATATTTCAATACCTGTAGAACTTATCTGATGTGTCACCAAAGAGTTAACGAAATATTTTGCAATGGGTAAATATAAGAAATTAAACTAGGTAAACTAAAATCCTATATCCATAAAAATATATAATAATAACTAAACTAAAAAACATTATGTATACGTCAAAGAACTTCAAGAAATGAAAAACAAAAATAATATTAATCAAAAACTCAAATTAAAACTTTTTAACTTAAAGACAGTATAGAAAATAACTTGCTAAAATCAGGTTAAACTAAAAAAAACTATATATACACTTATACGAAAGTGAGTTAGGATGTATAATACATAAACGCAGCGCAAGACAAGTTAAATGTAGCATAGGACAATTAACGGTTACCCGGTTGCTGCTTGACTTTACCAAGTAAACATTTTATATTCGCTTTTATTTTTCAAACGATTCAAAAGTAATTTCACATTTTCTTGAAAAAAATCATGAAGATAAAGTGATTCTAGTAGTTTGACGAAGATGTTGAAACCGAATAAAACTTGATTTGTAATTTTTCAATTTTGGTAGTAAACGGCCACTAGTCAATCTCACTTATCTTAACTCAATTTGTGTAAATATGTAATGTAAATGTGTAATTTAAAAAAAAACATTCCTAAAAATTAAGAAACATTTTTACATAATCTGTGAAAATTTCACACTATCGTTTTTGAGAAAAAAATTATTATATAATGGAGCGAAAATTCGTTTCTAAAGTTATGCCCTTAATTCTACGTCTCGTACGGGTTTTTGGAAAAAACTGAGAGCGGGGCTCGAAAGGGCATGTCTTTCTACATAATTTGTGAAAATTTCAAGGTGGCACACTCTATAGTTTTTGAGAAAAAAATTATTATATAATGGAGCGAAAATTCGTTTCTAAAGTTTTGCTCTTAATTATACGTCCCGTACGGGTTTTTGGAAAACTGAGAGCAGGGCTCGAAAGGGCATGTCTCTTTACATAATCTGTGAAAATTTCAAGGTGGCACACTCTATAGTTTTTGAGAAAAAAATTATTATATAATGAAGCGAAAATTCGTTTCTAAAGTTATGCCCTTAATTCTACGTCTCGTACGGCTTTTTGGAAAAAACTGAGAGCGGGGCTCAAAAGGGCATGTCTTTCTACATAATCTGTGAAAATTTCAAGGTGGCACACTCTATAGTTTTTGAGAAAAAAATTATTATATAATGGAACGAAAATTCGTTTCTAAAGTTTTGCTCTTAATTATACGTCCCGTACGGGTTTTTAGAAAAAACTGAGAGCAGAGCTCGAAAGGGCATGTCTCTTTACATAATCTGTGAAAATTTCAAGGTGGCACACTCTATAGTTTTTGAGAAAAAAATTATTATATAATGAAGCGAAAATTCGTTTCTAAAGTTATGCCCTTAATTCTACGTCTCTTACGGCTTTTTGGAAAAAAACTGAGAGCGGGGCTCGAAAGGGCATGTCTTTTTACATAATCTCTGAAAATTTCAAGGTGGCACACTCTATAGTTTTTGAGAAAAAAATTATTATATAATGGAACGAAAATTCGTTTCTAAAGTTTTGCTCTTAATTATACGTCCCGTACGGGTTTTTAGAAAAAACTGAGAGCAGAGCTCGAAAGGGCATGTCTCTTTACATAATCTGTGAAAATTTTAAGGTGGCACACTCTATAGTTTTTGAGAAAAAAATTATTATATAATGAAGCGAAAATTCGTTTCTAAAGTTATGCCCTTAATTCTACGTCTCTTACGGCTTTTTGGAAAAAAACTGAGAGCGGGGCTCGAAAGGGCAAAAATTTCAATTTGGCACACTCTATAGTTTTTGAGAAAAAAATTATTTAATAATGGAGCGAAAGTTCGTTTCTAAAGTTATGCCCTTAATTCTACGTCTCGTACGGGTTTTTGGAAAAAACTGAGAGCAGGGCTCGAAAGGGCATGTCTTTTTACATAATCTGTGAAAATTTCAAGGTGGCACACTATAGTTTTTGAGAAAAAAATTATTATGTGTTGACCGCCGTACGCTCCATTTTTTAGTTTTTTGTATATCTCCAGCTTCCAACGGGCTTTTGAAAAATACTATTAACACGGTCGAATTAGGCATATTGTTCTTAAAAAAGGTGAAAAAAATCAGAACGGCACACTGTTTAGTGGAAGAGTAAAAAATTATTGTTTACCGGTCAGCGACCACTGGTGCAAAAGCATCACATACTAGCGCACCGTTTCTATCTACAGCGATGCTAGAATAGAAACGTTTCCAACTTCACACACATGGAACCAGTCCTGATTCTTTACTTCAACAGACCTCTTATTTGAAGTAATACGCAGAAAGCTTTATTAATGTCTCCTATACAATTTGCACCGTCCGTTTGACTAAAATATTTTATTGTGAACACTTTTTTTAAATGAACGACAAAATTGTATTTATTTTTTTTTTTCATTCTCTATTGGTCTATATGGTCTATTTTCACGTCTACTATACCCTTTTGCTGTAAGGCCCATTAGTTATAGGACACCCTGTATAAAGTTATTTAAAAATATTTAAGTTAAATAAAATATATGTCCCAAAATTAGCGTACCAAACGACAACAGCAGAATCTACGTTCTAAAATAGGAAGAAACATTTTAATAAACATGGATCGTAAAATGGGATTTATATTTCTTTAAGGGCGCCGTATTTCTGAAAAAGTGTTTTTTACAAATACAACTAGTTTTTAGACATTTAAGAACTGAATAATATAGAGTTTAGTAAATAAAAGCAATGTTATCTTATGTCACCTGCGAATATTCAAAGGTATTGAAGTAAAACGAATATAGGTATAACGGCTGAAAGCGGTATAACCCAACAAATTTTTAGATACAGAAATCTTTCAAAAGACGTATTTTTTAAATTCAACTAGATGTAAACATGGTTACATGGTTCTGTATATTATGTATAAGATAGTTCACTTTTGTTTATAAGTATGTATGTGAAAATAATTGTTAAAATGTGGGGTTAGAATAGCAAAATAATGTGTGTCATACAAATGCATTTTAAAAGTTATTATATTATTTTTTGAGGAGAATTTAAATAATTTTATTTTCGATATTACTGTTGCTTTATGTGTTCAATTTTTCGAGATTTCTGTACCTAAAAAACACCACAAATTTGGTAATTTTACTGCGAGAAATACAGCAACCTTAAAGGAAAGGTTTTTTCAAATATCTTTGGGACGGTTTAAAATAATTTGATAAAATTTGAAAATTTTACGGCGAGAAATACGGCGACCTTAAGAGATCATAACTTCCATAGGCTGTACATTTTACGATTCATTTATTAAAACTTTTCTTCCTATTTTTTAACATAGATTCTGCCGTTGGCGTTTGGCAAGCTAATTTTGGGACTCCTGTATATCAAATAAAACGGAAAATACAAAAATAATATTGCAAGAAATAAAATAATAAATTAATATACAAATATACTTATACAACGTAATCTAAGGTTTTAAATTTAAAAAAGCAATTCGAGTAGACGAGTACGGTAAACTACTACGCTAGACAGACAAATAAAGTTATTTTTTTTTACCCCTGATATCCAATTTCATAAATGTTTACCCAGCTATTATTTAGGGTCGCGTCAGTCTTTTGCATTATGTTTTGTCGGTCAGATAATTAAGTCAACCCGATGCTGTTTTTTTAGCTGCTAATACGATTAATCAATTAAAATACAATACAATATTTTGGGTACACAATGTCTATCTACCTTGCCACTGAAATTCGATTATGTATAAATGAGGAATTTAATTATTTTTATTAGTGGTGGCCGACAGTGCGTTTGCTTGTATTTTTTGTTTGTAAGTCTAGTTCTTTGTGATTTTCTCCGAAATTATACACAAAAAATTCTTTGGATCGCGATTCTCTGATTTTTACAGCCTCCTCTCCAGTAATCTTTTTTCCAGTTTGGTTTCTTTATCATTGGTTTAAAAGTTACAAAATCTTTGTGAGACATTTATTTTACTTTGTACTGTGGGGCAGTAACTTTGGCCATTTTTATTAGACTAATCCACTGATCACGAGTGTATATAGCAGAGTGATGTTTTTTTGCAACTTCTTTGTGTTTTCTTCTCGGGGTCAGTATTTTTATAGGCACTGCACATGGAACACTGATATTTTTTTGGCTTAAAGAAAGCTATATTGAATTAAGCGTATCCCTGTATTGTCTGAGTGTAGCTACTGCATCCCATTTTTGTTGTTTTGCATATTCTAAAAACATTCTGTGCATTCGTGAAATGGTCAAACCTTCTTCCAAGTACATTCATTTTGAGTTTTTTCTTGTATAATGAGAAGGCATTAAGTGAAAAGAGTTTTATGTGTTCCATAATGTTTTTGTATTAGAGCATTCGGGTTCTTATACGATCTAGTGTTATGTTTTCCTCTTCTGACCCATTCTACAGTACCACCTTCACCAATTTTTTCCAAAGCAACTGTTTCAGAAATTGCAAGCGCATTTAAGAACATCGTTTTGCAAATTTGTTTCTCATTATTGTCGATGACAAACTTATAATTGCGAGAGAAATTCCTTCTGGAATATTTATTATGTACAGTAACCTGCTTTTTTCTCGTTGTGTCACGCACCTTACAAGAAAATCCCAATACCGAGTATGATCGCCCAGGTTTCAAAATTCGTCAAAAATAACTTTTCTGGCTTCTTTTATTTTTTTGTTGCATTTATACCTGCAAGTTTTTTTACAAGGTGATTACATTACCTTTGCAAAAATAAGTTTGTCTACGATTTTTATGTTGAAGACCTCTATTAAGTTCTGTCTTGGCTTTATTACCTATTCACTCATTTTTATTTCTGACACGTTTTCTCCCTACCTTTTTTCTTTGAAGTAATACCACAGGTAATGGCAAATTCTGCATTTTGTTATGAGATTCATCCAGATTTTTATTTTCAGATTCTGTTTCTGATGGAACATAATTTGGATCCTCATTAGAATAATTGGAAGAAAATAAATTCATATTAATTTCATCCTCATAGTAATTATTATGAATTTCATTTTCATTGCCCGCAAAAAAATAAAAAATATAAAATTATATGAACACCAATTAGTTTTTTAGCGTATGTACCTTATCTAAAATTTTTCCTACATTTCAAAATTCTGCCCTTGGCCAGAATAATAAACAGAAGAAATTTTATCTGTTTCAGCATCAATCGTTTCTAAAATAAAATTCTTTAAATTATTGCATTATAATAACAATGTAAAGTTTGATCATACCTTGCCTGGTAGTAGTTTCTGGATTTGTTGAAATAAATATTGGATCAACCGCCGCCGGTTCGTTATTTGTGAATTCTATAAAATGTTAAAATATTTTTAACAAAACTTGAGTTATAATAACAATAGCAATAACTTACCTGAAGCTATTTCTGTAGTACCTTTTATATTATTATTATTCACTAACTTACTAAATATTAGTTTTTAGTTCTCTGTGATATTATATTATTATGCATATTAGCTTATTGTTTCCAAAGTAATATTAATGCAAGGCTCTTTGATGTGATACTCACAACAAATTCGTACCATAACCTATATTCTCACAGTCGTAACTCGGCCCTTCCGGACAAATTTCCAACAAAAACTGTGGTAACTCAATATACTACTTTCTTCGTGGTAAAATACCAAGTGTATTGAGATACCATATTTGCTTTGATGTCTTCCAGGGATAAATTTACGATATCGTGGAATGTGGCTAGTATAGTAACTAAAAAGTGAAAAATAATAGCTGGGCACACACTGGAGGGATTTTTGAAAGATTTACACTGGCGCAGACCGATTCCTTCTGTTTATCCGGGCGTTAATGACCTACGACGGTTGAAGTCGGTGCAAACATCAGATCTTCGGCAGTTTCCTACCGTCACAGATATTTCCTTTTAAGGCTGGCGTTTCAAGGACAAATAATCATATCTAAATATGCACACAAAAAATACACATAGTAGGTAGAGGTCCTTATTAATGTAGTACTAAAATTTAATGCTGAAATTGAATCATTTTCTTTAACTTTTGAAGAAAAATGTGCTAGAGAACAAAAAAACGCAAATTTGTACCTTATCACTGTGTTCTATACACCGTGAAAAATACTTGATAATTTACATAAATTCAAGTGTTACTAGTTTTTAAAAAGAATTCTGCGGGATGTGATAATGTTTATAATGTTGTACACAATTTTCTCAATGTGCAATTGACTTGTAAAATTCAGTAGATTTTATGATAAAACGTAATAGGTGAAAATGATGCTAATTTTTTCTTATTCTAAATGACTTGTCAGCCTGAAAATTGTTTTATATCCCGGAGAAAACTTGTATAATTGACATAGTGAAGAGATATTCTTTCTAACTTACTCAGATTTTGTAGACTGTCTCAACAAACAGCTATGAAATTCGTTGAAAATTTGCCTATAAAACGGCGCCCTTAAAATCGGCAGGTTAGTGGGTAACCACGTGTTCACGTGTTTAGTGGACCATTTTTACCGGGGGTTTTGTATTTGTAAACAAGTGAAAATGGAGTGGTTGTATCTGAGATGATTGAACTATATTAAGAAAGGCGTTGCTTATGGAAAATAAAAGATAAAACTTATTTAAATAAAAATCTAAAGAGGCTGGCTTATGACGATATTTTAAAAATGTTAAAAAGTAAAAATCTTGAAACTGTAACTGTAAAAGATATAAACACAAAAATTCAAAACTTGCGAAATGCCTTCAGAAAAGAAATAAAAAAAGTAGAAAACAGACATGTGCCCGTATTTAGTTCGTTCATCGACCCATTTTTTCACCCACTTGGTTCTATGTCGCCTTTTTTTCTTTTCTCTAACTATTTCGAATACGCACAAACCCATTAATGCAACCTTTATTTT
The DNA here is from genome assembly GCA_025584915.1 of Monochamus saltuarius. Lineage (NCBI taxonomy): Eukaryota > Metazoa > Arthropoda > Insecta > Coleoptera > Cerambycidae > Monochamus > Monochamus saltuarius. The sequence continues at coordinate 44,877,395 of CM046721.1, read as the reverse complement.
TTCTCCTGTTTCAACATTCTCTACACAAAAACTGTAGTAAGGATTTTATACCAGTATAAAAGTTCTCTCCCGTCGTTCTATCCCCACAAATTTTAAGTTATGTTTCCACTAACCAACGGATCTGATCTTTCCCAAAACGGATCTGTTAATAACACCAGGGTTTAGATATTTCCGTTAGTGACAACTGAACGATCTATCCCCTCGCAGACCAGATCGGCAGATGCAATCTGGCAGATCTGGACCGCGGGACAAATCGTTTAAAATTCCCTTGGGTGTATGGGGGGCTATTGAGTTAAGATAGTTTTCATTGGGACAGTCGAATTGTAAATATATTGCGGCTGCGGCATAAGATATTTATATCCATTATGCAATAAAAAAGAAAAGGCAAAAAAGATGGTGGCAGACACGTTTGTATTCTAGAAGAATGAAGTACAGTGGTTATAACTTCCTGCCTGATTTAAAATTCCAACGTATCAGTGGTCTTTACAAAAAATTTACAACAGATTTTGAGTTGCTGATTAGTTTGATTGGACTAAAAGTATCAAAAAAGGATACATACATGAGGATGTAATGCAATGTGTTTATAATATTCCGTGTCATTTTTACTGAAATTTTCCCGACTTTTTTTAAATAAACTCAGACTTCCGGAAGGAGAAAATTCATTATTATCTATTTGTATATCCTCATCATTCATAATTGGAAAATCGTTATTACCTATATTATATACTCCACTTTTCTTCTGCAACATCAAATTTTGGACCGTATATGTAGGTTCTCCTCGTTCATTAAATAAAATTCTCGCAAGTATTTGCGGAGTAATTTGACATATTGCAAAGTATGCGTTAAGAGCTCTCGGATCGTAATTACTTATGTTCAGATTTTCTTGTAAATCACTATTTGAATACTGAGGGAGCTGATTCATTTCTGATAATGATAATGATTTGGTAATGTCCACGAGACCTTTATTATCATCAGTTTGCTCTCTTTTCTCTGTAGTCATACTCTTTTAGCACGTTGAATGGGTCAATCTTTTGTGGAATCAACTTAAGTTGACTGACAAAAATTGAAATATATGTTCTTACAGCTATTTTCTTTCGATTTTCGTTGAGTCACAAAAATTGATCAACTAAAGTCGAATCGTGAGAACACGCCTTAAGGTCTTATAGGGTAACACAACGGCATCTAATCTTAAGCTCCTCGATTTTTTTGGGAATATTTGAAGCAAAAAGTATATTCACAGAATTTACGTCATAACAGATATTTTAAAAAAAGTTAGAGAAGAAATAAACCACATAATCAAAATATAATTCATTTAGTTTATGAAGCATTTAGAAAAATGTATAGAGGTTGGAGACCATGTATAGTGTTAGTTAATAAAGTAATTTGACTCAAGTGTTATGTGTTCCCATTACATAAATATGTATTTAATTTTAATAAAAATAAAAATTTTCATACTTATACAATCTTTAAAGTTCATATCTGAGGTTATATTGGCATTAAAAACAACTTTTCCTCTATAACATTTTTAATTTCTTCTTAAATAGTGGCACTTTACTCTTGACACAGTTTTAACAATTTAATGTTTTTAGTGAAAATATACATTCTGAGGGTTGTAAAATCATTAAAATATTGTTTATCGTTTAAAGTAAAACCCGTATTTAGTATAAATTATAACAATTTTATAAAAAAAATACACTGAAGCGACTAATGGTATATATAAATCTAAAACAAATTTCTGACTTGAGCTGGAACTTTTTATAGCAATTGAAAAATAAAATTTCAAATTTATTTTTTTATTTACACAACTTAAACAAACATACGTTTAAATTATACAAAATTATTCAGAAGAAAAATCATATTCCTCTACCTCTGGATTGAAACACTTGTCGCATATTGTTCTTGCGTGTAATTTTAAACATAAATGTACATCGCACTTTTGACATTTATATCCCGAAAGTGAATTCTTTTTTTCTAGGTAGCATGGCTGACATCTTTTTCTTTTTGTGGCTCCTGATATGCCAGCTACCGCTTCTTTTTCATCGTGTATTGTTTCAGGCTGCTTGTATTTCTGCAACATACTTGTGATTTCTCTTGATAAATTTGTCATTTGAGCTCTTCTATGTAGGTGTTGATTCAATAATGTTAGACCCAATTTTTTTAGATTGTCTCGCCGTCTACAAAATTTGTTTTTATTGCCCAAAAAATCAATACTACGAGGTAACTGCCGCCGATCGACTGTAACAAAAATGGGCGCATAGTATCTAGCAGGTACATATCCCAAGGCATGCCCCGTTTTACCTAATTAATAAAATTTCTAGGAAAAGTCTGGGTTTTATAATACTATAAAACTATTTAAAATATGTTACCTGAGGATTATTGCCAATTATAGAACTCTAGAATTAGTAGTTTTTGAGAAATTCTCATAAATATTAACAATGTATCTGTCAGATACATACGCGACTAATGGAGGGTTAAATAGTGGCACTTTACTCTTGACACAGTTTTATTTTTTTTTGTTTTTAACACCCTGTATTTTTTAACGCCATTTTTTACAGTTGCTATGTACATTTCAAGAGAAGCAGAAATGTGAATAGAAAAGTTATACAGGTTATACCCTGAAAGAGTATGAAAAGATATACCCCATGATAAGACGAAACACAAAAAATCTCAAAAACCTCCATACTCTGTCAGTCACATATACTTGATGCAACGTAGAAATACCCACAAGTGATATATTAGTTTGCAATGTTCTCTAATATTTCACTGCAGTATAGAAACTATAATAGAAATATGTATTTTTTGTTTTCAGGGTCATATGGTGGAGCGAATTACAGCGGTGAAGAAGATCCTGAAGTGAAAGGATTTGACTTTAATGATGCAAGCATAAGAAGGGGATTTATTCGAAAAGTTTATTCCATTTTGTGTGTCCAGCTGTCAATTACTTTGGGATTCATAGCTTGGTTCTTGTATCATAAACCAACACAAACATATGTGCAACAACATCCAGCTCTGTTCATTGTAGCTTTGATTATAATAATAGTTGCTCTAATTACTTTGGCATGCTGCGGAGAGGTACGCCGCAAAGCACCCATGAATTTCATATTCCTGTTCATTTTCACATTTGCAGAAGCTTTTATTCTAGCTGTGAGTGCTTCACGTTATAATTCAGAAGAAGTGATAATGGCTGTAGGTATTACTGCAGCTGTTTGTCTAGGCTTAACCTTATTCGCATTTCAAACAAAATGGGATTTCACTATGATGGGTGGCATTTTATTTGTAGCTGTAATAATATTATTTATTTTTGGAATCGTAGCAATTTTTGTTCACAACAAAATTGTTCAACTGGTCTATGCCTGTTTGGGTGCTTTGATATTTTCTGTTTACTTGGTTTATGACACACAATTAATGATGGGTGGAAAACATAAGTACTCCATTTCGCCTGAAGAATATATATTCGCCGCTTTGAATCTTTACATTGACATTATTAACATTTTCATGTACATTTTAAGTATCATAGGGTCGTCACGAGATTAGGAGTAACCCTCGTTTTTTGTTTATTTTCTTTATAGAATGATTACTTACTTATATGCGAATCAATTATTTATCTAAAATTATAAATGTAGGTTTCTGTCATGATTGTGAATACATACTATTAACTGCTATATATAACAAATGAAGTAAAGCTTTTGAAATGCAAAATTTATCAAAAACTGTATAACATGCATACAACTGTATCAAGGTTAGTTATATGTATGTACTACCTTTGTAATCATAATTGTATTAATTTATATAAAGATTTAATATTTATATTAATATGTACACAACTGTTGAAGGCAGACGTTTGTTGCTACACTATAATAGTTATAGGTTCTAATATATACCTACATGTATGTTAGATGTTAGTCATAATGCATCTGAACTTCTTAAATAGTTTTATTACTATTACCATCTAGAATAAATTTTTGCTTTGTAACATGAAAAATTGTTTTGTAAAACACGGTATATAGATGTATAGTGGTTCTTCAATATTCAGAGAAAATTTTTTAGTTCCTCAAATTTATTATTTTATTTGTAGATTTATAGTGGATAAAATATTTTAAATTATTGTATAATAAAATATGTAAATATTTCTATCTTGTACCTTATGAATAAATTGTATATGTAAAATATGTAGGAATTATTTACTCCATTTCAACAGACATCAGGAATCATAATTTAATTTTAGTATCTTCAGGGCCGTAGCCAATGTGGCGCCAGTAAGTCTATATGAGAAAGCAACATCTCCCCAAAGTATGTGTTTGCCTCCCTGACAAAGCTGGCTACTGTCTACTGGGTAGTTTTGTTGGTTACAGTGAAATGTAATTAAAAGTGATTGACAAGTATGAAGCTTGGATAGAGAAGCAAGGAATCCAGACTGGTTTCAAACTGTCAGAAATATTTGACCAGTAAAGTTATAAATTTGTTGTCAAACAGACATCATGCAAGAAGTAGTTGGACGAATGGTTTTGACAATTTGGAACCAGTTCGGATACTCCGCTTGAACAGACCTATTTTTCTATCAGATTTTTGTTGTAATACAAAACAAGTAAAGTAATTTATTGTAACATAACTTAATGCGTAAAATTATCTCTGAATCACACCATAGATAAACCAGCAGAGTCATAAGTTTAAATATATCGAGCATAGCACCTCGTACTTTTATTTCAGGTTGTATAGACAGTGGGGAGAGTTGAGTAATGTAAATAATAAAATAAATTATTGATTTATTGGCGACAGAAGTGCTGAATAAACTTGCTAAAAATAACGGAAGGCTTCTTTTACATTAAGGTTTACTGCAACTAAGTTCTAGTTTTATTTTTCTGATTTTTTAACAATTATGATTCTTTTATTATTTACATGCTTATAGGATCGTTTTTTTTTTACTTATTTTTTATTTGTTAACAGTTATACAGGGTATCCCATAATGATGTGCGCTCCTTTGGAGGGTGTGTTCTTTGTGTCATTTTAGATAACAGCTTCTAAAAAATGGAAAAAATTTCAGTTTTCATTTTTTTTCTCAAAAAAATCTAAAAATTGGTGAATACATTTAGTTAATTAAGTGACATTGTTGATTACGATTTTTATTTTTACAAAGTCTGACTTTGGCTTTCGTAGCATAAGCACGTATGTTGTTCCCTCTGTATCTTATTGAATATTAGTAATATTAAATAGTTTATGTGTGTGGATATATATTATGAGAAACACTGTAAGTGCTTTTGAAATATTCTTAGTTATTTGTTTTTCCTTCGGTCTGTGATAGACATATCGGTGTTTTTTATTTTTTTTTGTGGTAAGATAAAAATGTCTAATCCTACTCCTGCCAGTCAATGTGTGATTCGCTGCAAACTGCTGTTCAGTCTACAACCGCCGCTGCGACCTGAGATGCGCGCGTTCTTCACTTGGACTCGATAGTCCCCACTACCATCCTCATCTTTGACTTGTGCTGTCTGTAAGGCAAGCAAATCTTCCGCTGGTGGTCCTTTATTCAGCAATGACCAAATTCAAGCCATAATGATAGTTATCTACCCTTATTAGCGATACTGTTGCAGCGCAGCCTCTTACAATTGCAAACTGCTTTAAGGATATTTCTGCTTTACGTACTGAAAATGAGATTTTGTGCAACAAAATTGCATCAGTGGAGAGCAGAATTAACAAAAGTTTGGAAGAAATGTATGCGGAATCTGTCGAGCGTTTAAAAAGGAAAAATAACATCCTACTCATGGAACTACGGGAAATATCTCTGGACGAGGAACATAGCCTTGCAAGGAAAGTTTTATCTACTGTGCTTCTAAACTGCATTAACTATATCTCTTTCATAACTCGGCTAGGTAATAATAGGAATGAAAAACGTCCCCGTCCTTGCCGAGTCATTTTCCAGAGTTCTCAAATTGCTTTGGACGTTTTGAAAAATAAAAACGGTTTCTCCCGTGACACTTATCCAGCTATTAGAATTGTATCAGACATGACTCTGAAGCAAATACAACATTTAAATAGTTTACGTGATGAATTGCGGTTAAGATCCAAATCGGAAAAGAATTTAACAATAAAATTTATTAATGGAATACCCAAGATCACAAGCGTGACTTCAGAAACATCTTATGGGGACGTGCTGAGGAATATTCACCAAGGAGAAGTTCAGGATTGAAAATTGCAAAAACATCCACCTCTTCTACAAAAAACTCCAATTGACTTTCTGGAACTGCCGTGGATTCAAAAACCTAAGCAATATAAATACGAATTCTTTTCATGTACTGTCTATCTGAAACTTGGCTCTCCACGAACATTTCATATTCACAATATACCAGCCGTAAGGGAAAAATCTACAGGGAGGACTAGTGGTGGTATAGCAGTGTTGTGCAGTGAAGAAATGTCTTCATTAATAGTGGATGAATCGCCTTGGTGGATATTCTGCTTAATTTCTTATGCTGATTTTAAATGAATTATATGTAATGTTTACTTCCATCCTAGCTTAGACATTGTTAATTTACTAGAATTATTCTATTTTTCACTTTGTAATGTTTGTGATAAATTTCATGATCTGGTCATTGTTATAGGAGGTGATTTCAATTGTCGCATTTCTGATATCAGTACCACACCTGTCGAGCTTTTACATAACACGAGTCTATTTTCTGATAGAATCAGTCTTGATAAGATCATAAATACTAGAGGCCGTAAACTTTTAGAATGTATGAATAGTAATGGTTTTTGCTTGCTAAATGGCCGAACTTTATCTGATAGACCGGATCAATTTACTTTTATAGGCACTCAAGGTAGTAGCACTATAGATTTAGATTGGGTAAATATTCAGTGTTTAGCACATGTTGATGACTTCCTTGTTCATACTGAAGCCACAGTATCTGATTATCTCCCTATCTCTTGCTTTCTTAAATACAACGGTACAGTACCTTCCAGTCAGAGTACTGCGGTAAATGCTGAGGGCATTATGATTTAAGGAAGACTTAGTTTTATCGTTTAAAACTTATATGCGTAATTCTCCTCGTGCACTTTTTGTTCCAAATGTTGAAGTTTCCTATATGAACTTTATCGAGACTATTTATGATGCTGCCGAAGTGCTCAACTTTTCTAAGAGAGTACCCTTCTCCTATTCAAACCAATATAGGAATCAACCTTGGTTTGATTACGAATACGTGACAGTTAGAAAGCATCTTAAAAATAGTCTTAAAAACTTCAGAAAAGCCCACTTTTCCCCAGCTTTAAAATCACAATACCTGGATTCCAAAAAACAATACAAAAAGTTGGCAGGAAAAAGAAAGAGTTCAACAATCTTAGTATTCTAAAACTTTCTAATGCCAGAGACTCAAAAACTTTTTGGCAAACCATTAAAGGAACCTTGCCTCCCAATAGAGACATGGGAAAATTTTTACTCTTCAGTTTGGCAGACTGTTACTCTGGAAACTCTATTACTTCGACGCCAGAAATCCCTGTTTCGATAACCGTGTTACTGTAGATGAAATATATATTGTGTACTAAATAGATGTAAAAGCAACAAATCACCAGGTTCCTGGGTGATGCGCCATTAAATCTATAAATGATACTGCAGGAAACAACTACTCCGCGGGCTAATGCCCCGACCGGCATCGAATTACACCTGCAGTATCTGTGTGAACAGCCAAGAACCCTTGTCGGCCACTCCAGCAGACACAGATCGGTTTCGGGCTGTTCCTTCATATATAGGTTCACATATTAATCGAGTGCAGATGAGATGTAACTGGTCTGGGGGTTTACCCATTAAATATCTTAGGACTATCGCTCAATTATGAATGCGTAATAATATAAATATTAAATTTACATACAACGGTTCCACATACAGCATTAATCCGAACAACAAATGTACGATATGTAACAGAGATGAGTTTGAAACAATTGATCATCTCCTTTTTAGCTGCTGTATATATTTATATTTGAAAAACTGTGATTCGGTCTGCTTGCAAAATTTACAGGTCTTAATTATTACGTCATTAGAAAATTTAACTCGGGATTATGTTAGGCAGATTGCTAGTTACATTTGGAATAATATGTATGTATCTGTAGCCATCTCCTATTTTTTATTTTTTTACTTGCTCAATTAGCACTCTTTTTTAGTTTTTCATATTTTCTTTGTTCTCTTTTTTTGCATCAAAAACCTAGCTATAACATTTACAATTTTCAATGTAAATCAGGACTCTTGCTATAAGAAGAAATGTATTTTTCTTGTTTAGCAGTAAAGGAATGAATGAATTGAATTAAATTGTTATTTTTACCAAATGTCTACAAGGGTGGCAACCACCAACCTCTGCTGTTTTTTTTTTAATTAGAACTTTTTATTCTAAATGTTTCTCGATATGAAAAAATTACAGTAAATAGAACAATTAATTTATAAAATTTTCCCCCTCTTAGTATGTTTATGCAGACACGCGTTTTAAACAAATAAAATACACATCCGTACATATCCTCGGGTGTGGAATATACAAGTAAAATAATTCATATGAAACGTAGTAGGCTGGTGGTTTTAATTTTAGACATATATATCAAATTTGAATCATTTTTATCAAGTAGTAAACTTAGAAATTGGAAAGTGCGAAACGCAAAATGTTTAAATATGGTGGCTAACATGGCATCGGTAAAGAACACTGACATTCGTTGTTGTAAATACATAGATATGAAACTACAGCCTAAATTTAATTTTATTAAATGTTTACATGTGGTGTTCAAAATGCCTTCCCAGATGTGGGTCACATAGCTGAAGTCTTCGTAAAAAATTTAAATTTACACTACGCAGTACCTGACGGGAATTTTTGATTTTGTTGGAAATATTGAAAATTCATAATTGCAATAGAAATTAACAGAAAATAACTAATTTGGTGGTAGATATCTGACATTAATTGTTAATTTCAATCCAAACAATAAAACCATCAAAGTGACAGCAGCCTACTACATTTCATATGAATTATTTTGCTTGCATATTCCACACCCGAGGATATGTACGTATCTGTATTTTTTTTTAAAGAAAACGCGTGTGCATAAAAATACTAAGAGAGGGAAAATTTTGTAAATTAATTGTTCTATTTGGTGTAATTTTTTCATATTAAGAAACGTTTAGAATATAAATTTCTTATTAAAAAAACAACAGATGTTGGTAGTTGCCATCCTTTTAGACATTTTGTAAAAATAAAAATCGTACTCAACAATGTAACTTAATTAACTAAATGTAGTCACCGATTTTCAGATTTATAAGTTTAACCGTTTTTGAGGAAAAAAATAAAAACCGAAATTTTTCCAATTTTTTTAGAAGCCCTTATCTCGTAAAGGAGGGCTCAAATCGAAAAATTTTATAGAAAGAACCCCCTCTAAAATTACCCCAAGGAACACACACTCCAAAGGAGCGCACATCATTATGGGACACCCTGTATATTTTTTTATTAAAAAAATCTAGTCTGAAACACTGACGAAACACTGTGTAAAGACCTCCGCTACCCGTCAGTTTGTCTGAAACGTTGGCGTGCAAGCATCGCTTGTGTGCGTTTCAATAACTTTGATAACATTTTGATCAGCTGTAACTTTTTTGTTTTTAATGATATCGGAATGAAGCAAAAACCATATTGCATAGTGGACTAGCAACTTTTTTCTTATTTGAAAAAAAAAAAGACCAACGATTTTGAGAGATCTTAACCTAACTTATATTTTTTTAAATGGAACGCCCTGTATATTATTGGATATTTGGATTCTACTCAAAATTCCAAGCATATCTTAATAAGCATATCCTATACCTATCTTCAACTGTTTCTGAGAAATAGTTTTACAAACATGTCAAATTATCATAAAAATCGCTCTACTTGTCTGCTATTTTTCTCAACAGAACAAAACACTAAGGCTCGATTCCTACCGGCACGGCTCAAGCAATGCTGAACTTCAGCTTTAGCTCAGTGCAAAGTGTGCCATGAACAAGTAGAGCAATTTTTATGATAATTTGACAAGTTTGTAAAACTATTTCTCAGAAACAGTTGAAGATAGGTACAGGGTATGCTTTTTAAAATATGCTTGGAATTTTGAGTAGAATCCAAATATTCAATAATATACAGGGCGTTCCATTTAAAAATATAAGTTAGGTTAAGATCTCTCAAAATCGTTGGTCTTTGTTTTCTTTTAAATAAGCAAAAAGTTGCTAGTCCACTATGCATTATGGTTTTTGCTTCATTCTGATATCTTTAAAAACAGAAAAGTTACAGCTGATCAAAATGTTATCAAAGTTATTGAAACGCACTGTACAGGTAAAAGTGGAGTCGGAATCGAGGAATGAGTCGCTGCAGCTATTAAATGTTTAAGCAATTTAAGTCTTTAAATTTCCTAAAGGCATAAATTCGGTAGGTAATCTATATAAGTATAATGTAAAAATTGAAAAATGAAAGTGTAGTTTAGGCCATTTCGACCAAATTTCTGGCACAAATTACGAGTATTAAATCTTAATTGCTTTTGTATGTATGTATGGTCATCTGGAAATATTTAAACTGTAATTATGTATACTGTAATATATAGGTATACCACATTTTATCATTGATAAAAGATGAAACAAATGTAATAGAACAAATTATACAAGTGTTTTGAAATGTCGGTAATAAACCTGAAGAAGATTTGAAGAATAGTAATTAATAATTTGCACTTTGTTACTTTTTAATTTTTTGACAAAAATAATTAATTTTGAGGGTATTTTGTGTTTTTTCGAATTATTGATTCGGTCATATTTATCCGATCAAAATACTCATGTGCATATATTTTGATCGAATGAATAGAAAATTTAAATTATCACTAATATGCTTGTCAGGACAGAAGCGGATTAGTAAATATTTGGTGGTCAAGAAATAATGAGTAATATAAATGTATAAGAGCTTGTAATATAAATAATACACGAGGCTGATTAGTCGATAGTATATTCGGGACTAATTTACAAACTTGTGGTTGTCTCACACTTAAACACATTATCTCGTTATTTATTTTTACAAGGGTTAAGGGCCCGACTCTCGGCCGTCGTCAAATCTAAACAAAAAGGATCAATGGGCGACGAGCGGAGTAGGGTTGAAATAATTATTATAAATTATGTAAACACATAATTCTATGTTCTAATATACACAAAGTAACGATATGAATAGCGGGGCAATATACAGGATGTTAATATTTAAATTGAAGTTATCAGGTGAGTGCCGTAGAGCAAATATATTTTGCATAACATGCTATAATAAAGGTAATAAATAAAAGAAAAATTTACCTGTTCAATTTGAAAAATAATTCTTTATTGCTCTAAATTTCACGGGGATACTTTTTGTATATTTGAATATTTACTGTTGGTACAAAAAAGAAGCACTGCATTTGATGTGTGTTCATTTAAGAGTGGGCAATGGTACCTGATATAAACTCCAAATTTAATGATTTTTTTTTTATGCACCGGAGATAAATAATGAAAATCTAACAAATTTCGGACTTGCACTACTATTCAAGGATTAATTCCTTTATTTTTTTATTTACTTTATATCAACGAGTTTTTTTTTAAATCAAATAAATAATTCCTGTATAGGGTTTGTCTAATAGATGTAATTAAATAAAATAGTTTAAAACTGGTCCTCAGCGCCATCTATACGAGTTTTATTAAACTACATAGGTGTAAAATTATTAAGTAAATATTCAAATATACAAAAAGTATCCCCGTGAAATTTAGAGCAATAAAGAATTATTTTTCAAATTGAACAGGTAAATTTTTCTTTTATTTATTACCTTTATTATAGCATGTTATGCAAAATATATTTGCTCTACGGCACTCACCTGATAACTTCAATTTAAATATTAACATCCTGTATATTGCCCCGCTATTCATATCGTTACTTTGTGTATATTAGAACATAGAATTATGTGTTTACATAATTTATAATAATTATTTCAACCCTACTCCGCTCGTCGCCCATTGATCCTTTTTGTTTAGATTTGACGACGGCCGAGAGTCGGGCCCTTAACCCTTGTAAAAATAAATAACGAGATAATGTGTTTAAGTGTGAGACAACCACAAGTTTGTAAATTAGTCCCGAATATACTATCGACTAATCAGCCTCGTGTATTATTTATATTACAAGCTCTTATACATTTATATTACTCATTATTTCTTGACCACCAAATATTTACTAATCCGCTTCTGTCCTGACAAGCATATTAGTGATAATTTAAATTTTCTATTCATTCGATCAAAATATATGCACATGAGTATTTTGATCGGATAAATATGACCGAATCAATAATTCGAAAAAACACAAAATACCCTCAAAATTAATTATTTTTGTCAAAAAATTAAAAAGTAACAAAGTGCAAATTATTAATTACTATTCTTCAAATCTTCTTCAGGTTTATTACCGACATTTCAAAACACTTGTATAATTTGTTCTATTACATTTGTTTCATCTTTTATCAATGATAAAATGTGGTATACCTATATATTACAGTATACATAATTACAGTTTAAATATTTCCAGATGACCATACATACATACAAAAGCAATTAAGATTTAATACTCGTAATTTGTGCCAGAAATTTGGTCGAAATGGCCTAAACTACACTTTCATTTTTCAATTTTTACATTATACTTATATAGATTACCTACCGAATTTATGCCTTTAGGAAATTTAAAGACTTAAATTGCTTAAACATTTAATAGCTGCAGCGACTCATTCCTTGATTCCGACTCATAATTTTACATTAATCCACTTTTACCTGTACAGTGCGTTTCAATAACTTTGATAACATTTTGATCAGCTGTAACTTTTCTGTTTTTAAAGATATCAGAATGAAGCAAAAACCATAATGCATAGTGGACTAGCAACTTTTTTGCTTATTTAAAAAGAAAACAAAAGACCAACGATTTTGAGAGATCTTAACCTAACTTATATTTTTTAAATGGAACGCCCTGTATATTATTGAATATTTGGATTCTACTCAAAATTCCAAGCATATTTTAAAAAGCATATCCTGTACCTATCTTCAACTGTTTCTGAGAAATAGTTTTACAAACTTGTCAAATTATCATAAAAATTGCTCTACTTGTTCATGGCACACTTTGCACTGAGCTAAAGCTGAAGTTCAGCATTGCTTGAGCCGTGCCGGTAGGAATCGAGCCTTAGTGTTTTGTTCTGTTGAGAAAAATAGCAGACAAGTAGAGCGATTTTTATGATTCTAAATCATGTGTTATTTAATTTTTTTATTGTATGAATCCAGAGATATTTCTAATAATCTTGTTAAACGGCTTAGCTTCTCCCACTATTCTGGATTGCAGACTTGGAATCTAGTGGTACCAGAGCCGGCGGCGCCCGTTTACGCCTATCTCTCGAATTTTATGTGATTTTTACAATTATATCATGTTTGTGGTAAAATTCGCAATTCAGTAATTTATGTACCATTTCTTTTTATTTGTCTATACATATAATACATATTATAATGATTAACTTAATATTGTATGTAATAGAATAGCATAGATTAACTTCATAATGCGTAAATTATATTTTTCACGAATATATACTTATGAATAGAAAAGAAACAACCCCACAAAAATAAATAACTATCTTCATCACTGTTCTGCTGCCTACAATAATCAATTATTATTGAATAAGGAAGTGAATTGATTTTAGTTTATAAATACACATTTTTTTTTATTTTTCTACTATTTAGCTTTTCACAAAAATTTTAACAGTCCAATCAAATCAACGTATTGAGACTATAGAAATAATTGTCATTTAATAACTGATTATTTAGCCATGTAATGTTGAATAGCATAAAGATGGTTCAAAAATTAAATTGACAAAAAAGTGACAATGCAAATTTGCACTAAAAATTATTATTAATTTATAGCTGTTTTATTGATTTATTTACTGACAGTTCAAATATTTTTGTAAAGAATACACAGAGTGTTGCGCATAAGAACCGACATAGAACAGGTGCATGTAGGGTGTGATGTAGGGGGTCCCAAAATATTGCAATTTAGCCAAACACATTTATATATAAAATTACATAGTTTTTTTGCTGTCAAATTTTAAAGACAAAGTCTACTACTGATTTTTTGATTTCTCCTAATAACCACTATTAAAACCTTGCTTTAATTAATATTTTCTTGAAAAGTTTTTTTAAAGTTGACAAGAGTAAAAATATTTTAAATTAAATTCTGAGCAGATATTATCATTCTTTTAAAATTCAATCAATGGAAAGAAAGTTTGGTATAATTTTAGGGTGACTCAGCCTCAATGAACACCGTATAGTGTTTCAATTTACTTGAACTCATAATCAAAGAAGACCAATAACAAACATAAATTATGTTTTTGAATGAAAATGTAAAATAAGTAGCACAAATAGTACCGATGAATATACAGCTAAAAAGAACTCATTTGCATAAAAGTGGCCTTAGTAAAATGTTCACCCCTTAGGAGATAGAGCCCTTCAGTTTCGAAAAAAATATAGAATTTGAAAACCGAGAAAGGTATAATAGTCAAATTTTACACAAATTTTCTACCAATGCATGTGCAATTTCTCAACAATTTTTCGAACATTTTTGCCCCTTGGAGTGTGTTGAAATGAGCATCCCCTAATTTGTTTGTTTGACAAAAATTGAGTATTCAAAAATATGTATCAGATAGCCTGGTTTATTTTAAAACGTTGACTAACGGTTTATTAACAGAAAAATTTAATTGATTATCATTCGCATTATAACCCACACGATTGCTACTAATAGTAGGTGACTATCATGCTAGTTTCTGTCATTAGACCTTTTGTGACTTGTAATGATTTTTTTTTGTTAATTAATTTTAAAATAAAAAAGTAAAAGAGGTAAAAGTTTTCAACTAAAGCAGGCGATCCGATATGTGTTTTTTAATACTTAATTTATGTGAAACAAATAAGTTGTAGCAAAAAAGAACTTAGGGGATGCTTATTTCAACCCCTTCCTAAGGGCAGAAATATTAAAAGAACTGTTGAAAAGTTGCATGCATTCGTAGAGTTGATTTTTTTACATTTTTTTAGTTTTCAAATTACAGCCGCTATTTCATACTCTTTTGGAAATTTTGGGGGTGAACATTATGTTATAGTCATTTTTATGCAAACGTGTGCGATAGCAGCTATTCAAAAGTATCTTTCTTCGATGTGTCTATGTTGGAGCTGTGATACTAATAAAGTAAAAGTAGTTGATCCAAGTCCCCGTTTATAGAATAAGTGATGCTGAAGAAATTTTATCTTCAAATTCTGCTAGTATATTGAAAATTACGTGTGTAAGAAACGTAAATATTGTGCTCATTTCATCATTTATGTAATGACCTGAGAAAGTATCCCCCAAATTGTTTGAGTATATGCGAGTAACGCCGAACACTTTTGATTATATGTTGTATAATATATCTGGACCAATTGAAAAATCTTGGTACAACTGTCACGCTAGACAGGTGCTATGACAAAGACTTCAGTAATTAATTTTTCAATACCCATCATTAGTAACTAGATAAACTGTAAATAGATTCACTATTCACTGTCCCCTGCACAGTCGATGAGAGCAAAGAAATAATATGCAGTATGCACTTTGGCTTCTCACCGCTCTTATCGCTGGTCGGCAAAAAAGCGCCGATCTACTCGCCGCTCAACATGAACAGCTGCATGCAAAAACATGCGTTGTATTTCGTACCATCGTTGCTTTTATTGTTTCTCGCAGCTCCAACATAAACACGGCCTTAGGCAAGGCGCGCACTGAAGTGGTGTGGAAGTGACGTGGGAGTGGCGTGGTGACCAAGTGGCAGGTGGAACCATTAAAACCTATGTAAACATATTAGTCCAGGGAAGTTAAGAAAAATAGCGGAAATTTTTAGGCACAGCAGATATCGAGATGCGGTTTTCTGCATTGTGTTCAGGAAGGTCCCAGGAAAAAAGTCTATATCGTCTGGTTTAGCCATTTTTTAAAAAATGCCTTATGGGCCGGAAAATGCATTACACCATTATAGGAACGACTGGAAACTCGGAAAAATCGCTCGGAGATTGTTACTCGGGGGTTTTCGGGGCTGCCGAACTCGATTCTGGCATTAGAATTACCCGGAGATGCACGGGGCTGGCTCTGTGGGGGTGCGCGGGGGGAGAAATGGCAGCGTGCATGAAAATCGCTCCAAACTCGTTACTCGGGGGTTTTCGGGGATGCCAAATTCAATTCTGGCATTGGAATTATCCGGGGGCGCTCGGGGGCGGCTCTGCAGGGGTATCCGGGGGTCATTCTGGGGGGGGGGAAATAATCCATGGGAAGCGCTCCAAACTCGTTACTCGGGAGTTTTCGGGGATGCCCAATTCAATTCTGGCATTAGACTTCCCCGGGGGCGCTCGGGGGTGGCTCTGTGGGAAATGATAAAGGAGAAAGTGAAAAATCACAAATTATGAAAATAATACTTTATTCAAATAACAAATATTCATTTCCCCCAATCACCCCCAGACAACCCCGCAGAGCCTCCCCGAGCGCCCCCCGGGAAAATCTAATGCTAGAATTGAATTCGGCATCCCCAAAAACCCCCGAGTAACGAGTTTGGAGCGCTTCCCATGGACTATGCAATTTTCCTCCCCAGAATAACCCCGCAGAGCCGCCCCCGGGTAATTCCAATGCCAGAATTGAATTCGGCATCCCCGAAAACCCCCGAGTAACAAGTTTGGAGCGATTTTTATGCACGCTTCCATTTTTCCCTCAATTCAGCCCCACGCACCCCCACAGAGCCACCCCCGTGCATCCCCGGGTAATTCTAATGCCAGAATCAAGTTCGACAGTCCCGAAAACCTCCGAGTAACGATTTCCGAGCGATTTTTCCGAGTTTCCAGTCGTTCCTATAACAGTGTAATGCATTTTCCGGCCCAGAAGGCATTTTTCAAAAAATGGCTAAACCAGACGATATAGACTTTTTTTCTGGGACCTTCCTGAACACAATGGAGAAAACCGCATCTCGATATCTGCTGTGCCGAAAAATTGCTAAAAATCAGGAGAATAATAAAAAACACTATTGGGTTCATCTTCTCAGGAAAAAAAAATAAAAATTGTTACATTTTTAACGTTTATAAAAAGGATTTGAACTTGGATGACCAAAAATTTAAACTTTTCTATCAAATAAAGAAAGTGACATTTTGCAGGTTACTGACAAAACTACGACCTATGCTTCAAAAAAGGATACAAACTTCAGGAATTTATGGTAAATTCGTGGCCGTCTCTCATGTTTTTAGTTTTAAAATTCACAAGAAATATGCAGTTGCAATGCACAATGCCACGTCGTCACCGGCCGCTTGCCACTCGAAAATTAAACTTGTTCGAGATTAGTGGCACCAGACTGGCATCACACCACCTGGAAAATACCACGCCACCACTACTCCGTTCTGATACTCGCGTCTTCATATGTTTACAATAGGCTTGTTATTGCAGCAGTTCAAAACGGTTTGGAAACTGTCAGAAATATTCGACCAGTTAAGTTGAGAACGCGTTACCATTGAATTTGACGCAATAAATAGTTGGACGGACATTTCTGATAGTGCTGCTGCTAAAACAAACCTAATGATTCCACCTGCCACTTGGTCACCACGTCACTGCCACGCCACTTGCTGACCACTTCAGTGCGCGCCTTGCCTTAGACGTAAGTGTCCCTCTTTGCTGCGACGTGGGTCAGATGCAGGTGGAACCATAGTAAAATAAAATCACTGGTAAATCACACAAGTCACAGGTTACATTAGCACTAGTATCAATAATGAAACATTTTCAAAAACATTTGTTATTTTATATTTGCTTCTCTCCATTTACTACTCACGTGATACTGACCAAAAAAGTTAATGCACAGATGTGCGAGAACAATTTTTTTAAGGAAAAATACGAGATTGAATTTTAGTTTCTTTTTAAAAGTACAGTGCTCAGACTCGTTCATAGCAGTGTTGGCCGTCCACGTGGAGGTTCCATTTTGCCGCTTTTCTGTATTATTACTATTATTTTACAATAAAATCCTAATTTTTCAATAATAAACGAAATAAATAAAAAAAACAACTAGGTATAAGTACATAAATGTATGTCTTTCATATTGATTATCACAAACAATTTTGATATAAAATATAAATACTCTTACTCAATAATGAAAACAACTTGAGTGATTGTAAAATAATGTAACTAATTTTAAAAACTTTGTATTAGGTTTTATAAATATTAAAAGGACCTTTTACAAAAGTTGAACATTAAACAAATGTTGTACAAACAGAAAATAAAAAAGAAAAAATTTCTAAAAACCGAAAATAGTGGGTAACAACGTTATCAAAAATTTGGAAGAGACAGAATTTGTTTTAAAAAGTTTTGGCTTTTGCTAGAAAATGAATTGTGACAGTCAAAACAATAATACATATTTTGTTGTGTATTATCTGAGGTATCCAGTTTAAGACATTTGTGCATGTTGGTAATTAACCATTAATTGCATTAGGAAAAGTCTTATTTCTACGTTCATGCAAAAAACAAAACTTTATTGAACTATATTTAGTGGAAAAAGTGGTTCTTTATTGCACTAGTGCAATAAAATGTTTATTGCATTAATCTGTCATTCTACTACAGCATTTTGTCATCATGACAAACATAAACGTTCAAATCGACGTCATAATAATTTCCTAGACTTGTGTCATCTAAATAAAACATTTTTTGGTTTTTGCATGAACGTAGAAAAAATATTGTATGTAACTCGTACAAAAAGTGTTTATTGCACGCGACGTGAAATTGTCGAGGCCGTCAGGCCGAATAGGACAACACTTACTTTTTGTACTTGTTGCATAAATAACTATTATCAATATATTTTTATATATCAAATTTAATTTTAATCGTTTAACGCTTTTCCGTTTTATAACGGGTTACTTTTGCATATAGGTAAATTAACATAATTCGTCATATTTTGATCTAATGTATGTATGAGTAACAGTAGTAACACAATTATAGGTATATAATTTTCATTGTATTTGTCAAATTATTCGATGTTAGTAAAAAATAATATAGTATATTGTTACGACTGAGCTAATATTAAATTGGTCATGAATTGGAACAATATTTTAAGCATTATTAATTGATCCGCGCGACGCGAAGGACAGTTCCTATTCCTAAAATATGATAGAGTGATATACCGATATACCTATTTCGCCTAATTCTAATGCCGTCCGTTTAAGCCCGGCCCGAGTCCTACTCTGTCGAGCGTGTGTCATTTTTTACTGCAGCCCAGATAATTTATTGCTTCTAAGGACATGCCTACCGGTGATGCCTACCCCCTTCCGCCACCGCAACTTTGACCAATGTGTCAACCATTGCCCACTCTTAAATCAAGTTTACTGAAGGTTTTTGTTTACATTCCTATAATTTGCGCTGTTGTAACGCCAATTAGAGGAAACTCGGCAACTGTATATCTTTTTCACTGAAAAACTAGTGTGCATACTCCAGGCAGTTTCCAGTAGTTGTATGCAGTGCTTCAACTGATTGCCACATAACACTACATACAACAACCTGTTGTTTGTATTTGATGTTCTCATATAACTGGCCGGTTTCTCAAGTAGCAGATATCTATTAAATAAACTTATCGATTCCATAAACGGGAGATATCCCATGAATTCGGTTTCTGAACCATTCGATAATGCTTATCATAAGTTATCAAACACATATCCAAAGAAAAATGGCAAGATATCTGTCCAATAAACATTAGCGCACGCGCGCAGCGATTTAGCTGTTGCTTGTTTACATCTTTATTGTATGTACTATGTAGTAAGGCTTAACCCAACTTTTTTTGATATTTTAATTCGTACTTTGTGCAATGGAAAATTCTGATTCGTTTGCCTCTTCAGATGAAGAATATTTAAATATAGTCTTGAACGGCCAAGACGTTATCGTGAAAGAGAAAACCAGTATGAAAAATACAACGACGAGAGAGGTTTACGGGCGCCGTATTCTTGAAATAGTGTTTTCTACAAATACAAGTAATTTTAGACATTTAAGAACTGAATAATATAGAGTTTAGCAAATAACAACAAAGTTATCTCATGTAACCGGCGAATATTCAAAGGTACCGAAGTAAAATCAATATACGAGTATAACGCCAGAAAGCGATCTATCCAGCAAATTTTTTGGTACTGAAATCTTTAAAAATACGTATGGGTCATTCCATTTGAAATCGTCTAATTGGCAAAGCCGACCCATTTTAGATTTTGGTGTAACTTTGAAAATCTCTTCTCTAGGGTCCCAAACAACAAAATTTACACGAGTTTGATTTTTACAAGCGCTTGTTTCCGTCTATTTAAATAAAGACTCTTAAAAATTGCTATTTTTAAGCTTTATTAATTTTTGCTGTCAAATTTTTCTGTTTGAAGATATTTGAATGATCAAGACGGAATTCAGACTGGGAAAGATAGTAGTTTCAGTGTAAATGAAGATAATTGGCTTGGACGATCCCTTTGAATAATAAGCAGCGTGCTGAAAATGAGTGGTTTTTTAGTCATTTTTCGTGAATTTCAATCGACTCTAGCGTCTTAACTGTTGATAGTTAAAAATTCATGCTCCGCGGGAATTAAGTATACATATCATAGACAAAATTCAGCCACAAGTTGACCTGAGTAGCCCACTGTTTATAGAAGAAAACTTTGCTTGAAGTTTTGAAATTTTTAAAAATCCCAATATTCAGGCTATGAAACGAGCGTGTTGAGTGCGAGATAAAAATCTGATACTCACAGAATCTACTGTTCTTACTAGTGTTGGGAAAAACCGAGTTATTTAAAAAACCGATTGATAACTCGAGTGATGGTCACTTGAATTCTTAGCAGCTGTACATCTGTACATATTACTATTTTTGTAGTTTATATGTAAATGTTTTATTTTAAATACATAAATATATACTTTTTGTATGGGTAAATTTATATATTTTTCTACGTTCATGCAAAAAACAATACTTTATTGAACCATATTTAGTGGAAAAAGTGGTTCTTTATTGCACTCATCTGTCATTCTACGACAGCGTTTTGTCATCTTGACAAACATAAACCTTCAAATCGACGTCACAATTTTCTAGACTTAGTGTCATCTAAATAACATTTTTTGGTTTTTGCATGAACGTAGAAAAAATATTGTATGCAACTCGTACAAAAAGTACTTATTGCACTCGACGTGTTGTTCTACTCGGCCTACGGCCTCGTAACTTCACGTCGCGTGCAATGAACGCTTACTTTTTGCACTTGTTGCATAAATAACTATTAAAATAAACAATACAAATCTTAGATATATAAAAATATATGTTGCATTTACACAAAAAATTAGTTCTATTTATTTTTTTTAGTTTTCCAAAAATTATTTTACGACTGTCCTGCATTCCGTGAACACAAAATTTTATTTTGATCCATAGCTACGACAAGTCCATTATACGAATTACGAATATGAACGATGGTCATTTCTATGGTTCCTCGGTTTTTCGTTGTTTATTTATTATATACTCGCGTCAAGAATTCAGACGTCTTACGTCACGGCTGACGTTACACATTTGTTTTTATTGTCAACGTAATTTTCGATATTTGGTCGCAATTTAGTGCAATATATAATGCAGACTGTTAGTGTAGTATATAGTTTTATTACTATCAGTTGCAGTTTCTTAAATATTTTGATGAAAATATAAAGAATTATTCATTTGTTCGTAAGACGTAAGTCGTTTGAATTCTTGTCGTGAGTATAGTTGCGTTGTTTGTTATAGTCATACGACATACGTCATACAAACAAACTAATAATTCATTATATTTTCATGAAAATATTTAAAAAAACTGCTATTGAGAATATATAATAACTATATATTATATTAAATGTTTGCAATGTATATTGCGCTAAATTTGCAAAAAATTATTGCTTTTAACGCGGCCAAATATCGAAAATTATGTTGGCAATTGCGGAACATCAGCCGTGACATAATATGTAAGTCGTCTGAATTCTTGCCCCAACTATTGCTGTTCTTGTTCCACGTATGTATTATACGAGCATGTATATAGGTACAAATCTTTAACCCGAACACACAATTTGTAAGTGAACAGTATGGTTGCAATCTGTCCTTATTTCGGAACAACAGTCTTTACTGCAGCCGCTGTCCTTTCATCCTTATTTTTTCTAAAAATGTCCTTACTCGGAGGACATGATTAAATTCGTATTAAAATAGAATTATCGGGACACAAAGACAAAATATGTAAAAAATAGTTCATATACAATGTAAAAAGAATGTACTTGAGAATTCAAAAGATAAGAATAGCCTACTTGCGCATATGAAAAGGTGGCAACCGCAAACAATGGAAAAAAATTAAATAAATAAATCGTTACTCATATAACTGATAACCGAGTGATTTCGGTTATTCCAATAACCGAATAATCAGTTATTTTTTACTCGAGTGATCCCAACACTAGTGAAAATGCTGAAGGCGCTGAGGGCTCCCTGCCGTCCGATACCTCCGCTACACGGAGATATGGGGTCGTCTACACGAAGCGGGACAAGGCAGAAGCTTTCGCGAACAGCCTTGAACAGTGTAGACAGAACTTTCTCGACGACAAAGACAAGGATCACACGGGCAAGGTGGAGCGCCGTATGCGGCGTCTAAGACGCCTATCCGATGCTGAACCCATCAGATCCGCCACTCCGGAGGAGGTGAAGGAGATCCTGCGCCACCTGAACCCCCGCAAAGTGCCGGGATGCGACGGTATAGGGAACAGGATTCTCAGAAAGCTCCCCCACCGGGGAGTAACGGCGCTGCTGGACATCTGCAACGCCATCCTGAGACTGCGTAGATTTCCGAAGAGATGGAAAAAGATCCTCCCGGACGAGCAGTTCGCGTACCGCCGTGGCCACTCGACGGAGCAGTAGATTCTCAGGTTAATAGAACTTGTTTCCGCAGGTTTCAACACCAGAGAATCTACTGGAGCAGTCTTCTGGACGTCGCCAAGGCCTTTGACAGTATCTGGCATGGTGGGCGTATCGTAAAGAGACTCGACTTTGGCTATTCTGTCGGCCTAGTCAAGCTGGTGGCGTCCTTTCTAAGTGGCAGAGAGCTGCGTGCGACAGTCCGCACCTTTTCAATATCTTCACAGCGGATCTACCCAGGACAGAGGACACTTCCGTGTGCCTCTATGCCGATGACACCGCCATTTTGGCCCGATCCTTAAATCCGGAAATGGCGACGAGGCGACTCCGGGGAGCTAGGGCGCTAGGAGGACTGGTGTAACCGCTGGAAGGTGGCGATCAACGCGGAGAAAAGCAAAGGTATGATGTTCTCTCGTAGGTACAGAGCACAGCCGAGAAGCCGCGTGATGTTCAAGGACGAGAACATCCAGTGGACCGACGAAGTCAGATATCTAGGGGTAACCCTAGATAGAAAGCTTACCTGGAAGCCACACGTCAACGAAGTGGTTCGCAACGGCAAGTTCATGAGGGCGAAACTCTATCCGTTACTCCATAGCGATAGCCGACTTAGCCTTGGAAACAAGGTGAGGTTAATCAAGACTGTCTTGCAGTCACAGTTGAACGTATGCAGGAGCAGAAGACGCACCTGAAAAGAGTGCAGGCCGTCGAGAATTTCGCCCTGCGTTACGCGACGGGGGCCCCTTGGTTCGTCCGCAACAGCGATATTTGCCGGAATCTGGGAATCACGCCGGCCCTGGAAGCGATGAAAGCGCTAGCGAAGACATTCTTCGCACGCGCAGAAGTCCACAGCAATCAGTTGATCCAGGCGGCGGTGGACTACCGACCCAATGCGGCCGCCAGGTACAGGCGGCCAAGGTGTCAACTCCTGAGACATTTCTTCTGTTTCAGGACCGCCAGGATCAAGAATAGGACCAAGAAGAGACTTTTGACTTTTCCTTACCCTACCCCGGAGCCTGCCTAGGCGGGCTGCGTTATCCTATCCTTTTCCGCGACGCTGGACAATAAGGCTTTTAAGGTCCTTTGTCCTAGCGTCTCCCTAGAGACACAGTGATAATCCGTCTTTACCTAAACCCTCACCCGGCCGGAGGCGTTCGCACCGCGGCCAAACTTGACTACCCCCGGAGGTTATACGAGTCGGCGAAGAAAGAAGAGAGGACAGAAGAGCGCCAAAAGATAAGCCCTTGCCGACGGACAGGAGGAGGTTCCCCGAGCCGCCGGCATCGGCCGCAATTGCGGTCGAGGCTGACCGGAGAAGGGAACCCACCTCTACGAGGCGTCCAGGCCTACAGCGATGAAGTGGGTAAAGAGAAATAGTCCCTCTCGACCCCGCTCATCCGAGGTCATTTATCCAGCCAAGGATATTGGCGCGGCCTTGGCAATTGGCACCACGGGCAAGAGAATAATAGATTCCTAATTTATGTTTGGTCACTGCCACACTGGCAGAGGAAAACCTCGTCGAAGGAGTTTATCCTGGGAGGCGTGGAGACAACTACTATTTATTTGGCAAATTAACAAGAGCTAGTAACACGACACTATAAAAAAATTTGTAATTATAATACAGGGCTGCAGACCCAGGAGGTGGTTTTATACGTATGTGTTTGCCATCCATTACTCCACCACAATTTATCACTTGCCAACGACTTTTGAAACCTAATGCAATTTCCTTCCATTCTTGCGGACTTTCTGGCATCTAAAACAGACAGAAATATAAATTACAATTTTTTTCAGATCTTCAAGCAACCTGGCCCAAAACCAAAAAACAAGCGAAAATCTGAATACGATCAGGAAGTAAAAGACTTCATGAAAGCATGTACTACATTATCAACACCACCTGATAAACTCGATGAGTTTGATAATATCTGTATGGCTTTTTCCGCTAAACTTAAAAGAATGGAACTACGACAACAAATTCTTGCTGAATCCTTGATGCATAAAGTTATAACTCAAGGTTTATTAGGCCAGTTAAACGAAAACATCGATATTGTGCAGAAGCAAAACATCATAGATGTTCCAAACCGTTACAATTTTTCACAGCATATATCGACTGTACCTACGCCGTTAACTTCTCCAATTCATTACAGTGATTCCTCATCAGCTTCAGTGCTTACAAACTATTATAATACTGTACATAATAATCTAAATATTAACCAATAAGCTTATTATTATTAGATTGGAAAAGTTATTATCGCTTTACATAGTTAAGAATACTATTTTTATTTTGATGTTTGTTATTTCTAAAAAATTTGTTTTCTCTAAAATACATATATCTATGCAAGTTTTACTTAGTTTTATATATTGTCCTAAAGCTTTACAAATTGCAAAACAGGTCTCTGGGATAATATATCCCAAAGTTTGTGCAGCTATTCCCGTAGAAAACTTTAAATCTTCATATGAATGCCCTGTAGCTTAATATCTAAGAGTTGCAATTAATCTTTCTTTTGTTGGGATACAATCTCCCATAACAGTATTTTGTTTCACTATATATGGACCTACCAGACCTAAAATATTCAAAATAAATAACCATTTCACTGATTTGAACCAATAAACTTACGCAGCAATTCCTCAAAGTTTTCAGTACTCATCCTAAGATAATTTTTAAAATCACCTTTTTCGTTTTGACGAAGTTCCTGAACTAAAGACATGTGCCCGTATTTAGTTCGTTCATCGACCCATTTTTTCACCCACTTGATTCTATGTCGCCTTTTTAAGTATATTTTATCTAGGGCCTTTTTTTCTTTTCTCTATTTCTAATACGCACAAACCCATTAATGCAACCTTTATTTTTTTTCCTGTTTGAACATTTTCTACACAAAAACTGTGGTAAGGATTTTATACCAGTATAAAAGTTCTCTCCCGCCGTCTTCCACAAACTTTAAGTTATGTTTCCACTAACCAACCGATCTGATCTTTCCCAAAACGGATCTGTTAATAACACCAGGGTTTAGATATTTTCGTTAGTGACAACTGAACGATCTATCCCCTCACAAACCAGATCGGCAGATGCGATCTGGCAGATCTGGACGGCGGGACAAATCGTTTAAAATTCCCTTGGGTGTATGGGGGGCTATTAATGCAACCTTTATTTTTTTCTCCTGTTTGAACATTCTCTACACAAAAACTGTGGTAAGGATTTTATACCAGTATAAAAGTTCTCTCCCGCCGTCCTATCCCCACAAACTTTAAGTTTGCAGTAGTGTACAGCATTGAGACAAACTTGCCCATTACACTGGCCACAAGCTAAAGAGCACTGCAACCCCGCTTTCCTGCATCCACATCTTGAACCACAACCACTCTTGCAGTTACAGAATATTGTGTTGAGTAATTCATCTGGAGCAGGTGGTAAAATTGTCGTGATAGGTTCTAGGAATCCGTTACGCATTGTCCAACCCCATCCTGGGGTTCCAAATCATGTCCTAACCAAGCTTGAACTTGGTAATAAACACGATTGAAATGTTGGTAAGCTGCTCCACTTGTTGGTGGGATATTTGATAACTGCACAGGTTTATTGAGCTTTGTTAACTTGACGTATTGTGCATAACGGAGATGATCGATACTGTCCACAGATTTTGGAGCATTATAAACTGCTAATAAAGTTTGCAATCCATTCTCAAATAATCTTTGAACCGGACAGTTTTCTTCTTCAAATGCTGCAGCAAGTTCATCCAAATTAGGCAGTTTCTCAAATGTTCTTAAAAACGTTTTTTCCCTTTCTTAAAGAGCGCAGAAGTCGTGTCACAGCCACTTAATGCGTGAAGAAACAAAATGTGTTTTTTAGAACTAGAATATTTATCGAAACTTTTAGAGGAGTATATTTCCGTTTTCACATTTGCTTTGCCAACTTTTTTAAAGAAAATTTCTTGTTCAAGAGATAGTGTACGCCCAATTAAAATGACAAGTAAATCAATATCTTCACCTATTATAATTGCTGTTTTTTCACGTTTAGATTCTTCAATAGCTGTCTCAATGATGAGAACATCCGCATCATCTCTGGCCTGTTTTGTGTTGATAACAACAGCTTGTAATTTTTCAATAAGCATAATAGTAATTAGCGTTTCTTTATTATTGCGATTTGATAGAAATTTTTCTTTTAGAGATTTTAAACAAGATGTACTTAATTACTTATTTCCTACTTAAATGTAATTAGCGTAAACGAGAATCCAATTAAAATGTAATTAAAGTATATTCCTTAATGATTTTTCAATGACAGGAATAAATTACGAGTATTATTGAATTCACTCGCGTCAAGAATTCAAACGTCTTACGTGTCACGGCTGACGTTACACATTTGTTTTTATTGTCAACGTAATTTTCGATATTTGGTCTCGTTAAAAACAATCATTTTTAGCAATTTAGTGCAATATGTAATCCAAGCATTTAGTGTAGTATATAGTTTTATTACTCTCAGTTGCAGTTTCTTAAATATTTTGATAAAAAATATAATGAATTCATTTGTTCGTAAGACGTAAGTCGTCTGAATTCTTGACGCGAGTTATAGGTTCATTAAAGAAAAAAATATTTAAATATAATGTAATTGTTAATAAAAAATGAAAATTATTCATAATTACATACCTATTTAGCAATAATTTATAAACCTTATATGAGATGATTTCGATTGGGACTACCAGTTGATTTCAAATTATATTCTAACCCCGCGCTCTCTGCCCTCTATCTCGAAAACGATTCATCGTATAAAAAAATGTTTGAAACAAAAAGTTGTAGAGAATTTAATTCTCTACAATATTGATAAATACAAATAGCGTAAAACGTATAGGAAACGAGATATTTGCAAAAAATGTGAAAAAAATTGATTTTTTTTACCTTTGACCTCCGATTTTTAAAGTTGCGGACACGAATCATATGTGAATTTTGAGAACAGTTTTAGGATGAGGATGTCAAAATACAAGTTTATACGAGCTTACAGCTGGGTATCTCAATTTTCCAAAATACTTGCCTAAATCTACCTAAAATGACTGGCCTATGATACATTTCGCATTTATGCATCGCTTGGTGAATCTATCCGCTCTCCACTATCTATATTTTTAGAATTACTGTGAATACAGGTGAAATACCAACCTGCGCAAAGGAATCAACTAGTATTTCTCACTCACTTTATATTACCTTCTTTTCCGCTCGTGTAAGGATTGTGCATGGTTATGTTATTTGTTGTTTCCTGGTTTCAGGTAGTTTCTCTTCTATCTTACGTCAGGTGTGATTGTCACTAGTGCTTAGAAATATTGTTAAATGTTTTACATCTTATTCGTTCTTATTTGTTTGGCTTGCAATAGAGACGTGTTATGAGTGCAACAAATTTTTTGTGTAGAAACCAACTTGATATTTTTTCACCTTCCGTGTTGCTTGGACATTACCCATAACCACATGTTATTGATGGATGTTTAATTTCTTTAATAGGTAAGTCACAACGCTATATATCCACTATCTCGTATATGTACATGCACACATTCAATTATTTGTTTAATTACATGGGTAGATGATGTATGTAATATGATATCCACAAAGTCAATAGGTTAATCCCGAGGTTATTATTCCTAATGAAATAGAAATGTAAAATTTCCTCGGTTATATAGGTATTCCATATTGAAAACATAAAACACTTATTTTTTATCGTACCTACCTACTTAAATTTGAATATCACGATTTAAAATTAAGATACCTACATTTACATTTACCTACCGATCCTCTTAAATATTTCCGATTCGTTTTTTTTTTGTGAAAGCTGATTCATTTCTTAATTAGGCAGAACAAATATTAATAATTACCAGATTTTACACACCTCGCATTTGACTTATTACAGACAGAACCCGACTGATGCGTTCATAAATCACAATTTTTTTTTAAAGCAAGACTTGAATCATAAATATAAACAAAGTACCTAGGTATCCTAAATTACCACAAATATGCAACAAGTACAAAAAGTAAGTGTATATTGCACGCGACGTGAAATTCGAGTCGAGTGCAATAATCACTTTTTGTACGAGTTGCATACAATATTTTTTCTACGTTCATGCAAAAACCAAAAAATGATATTTAGATGACACTAAGTCTAGGAAAATAGACGTCTATTTGAACGTTTATGTTTGCCATGATGACAAAACGCTGTAGTAGAATGACAGATGAATGCAATAAACATTTTATTGCACTAGTGCAATAAAGAACCACTTTTTCCACTAAACATCAATAAAGTTTTGTTTTTTTTTGCATGAACGTAGAAAAAATTCAATTTAGTACTTCTTATTTCTACTCATTTATTTTGATCACTCTGTCATGCGAATGACAAGAGCGGAAGCCGTCTACATTCTTTCCATTCTTATTTGCACGCAAATAGCATTTGACATTAGTAGATATGTATACACCAATGTTGCAAATTTTATTTACTTGTAAGTTAGCCGTTGTTTACCATAAAAATGTCGACGTCCGCTAGTACCCAATTAAATATTTTACCGCTGAAAATTGCGTACCTACCTATAGATTATTGAGTATGGAAAACTTCAGTGACAGAAGAATTGAATTTGAATTATTTGAAAAATATTTAGGAAAATAATACAGTTGATACAGGTACCTACGAGCTACCAAATTGTATAAGGCATGTTATTTATATCTTAGACCTTTGTTTTTGCAAACATTAACAAAAATACTAAGACTTCTGTTTTGTTACATGAACATGAAAATTCGAGATGACCTCAAAAAGTTTAGCAGGATAAGTATACCGGGTGACAACGGAAAGTGGGAACACGCTCTAACTTTTTAATGACTGCTGATACAAATTTGAAATTGGGTGGGTTTGTACTAGATGGTGCCATGAATTCTTTGAGGTCATTTCGGATTTCATGACATTTTCGGTTTGACCGGAAATGACCCAAAATTTATATTTTTAAATGGGACACCCTGTATTTTATGACATTTTTGAAATCAGCGGATCATTTTACGTATGGTAGGACCAATTTTCTGACACATTTTCTAGATGTAAGTATTTTTTTTTTAATTTTTAAAAATAAAACGAAGGCCGCGACTGGCAGAAATTGTTTTCTTTTTTGACAGATTTTAAAAATTGTTGTACCGCAAAATTCAGAAAAAAAACCTTTATTAAAAAATTAATAGGGCCCACCCACATTTGAAGAAAATCGGTTTTTAAGGAATAAATCAAAATTTTTAGTGGTAATAACTAAAAAAATGTACAAAAATATTCAAATTTAGAATTTTTCCCATAATTACAAACAAAAAAGAAAACAATTTCTGCCAGTCGCGGCCTTCTAGTTTTATTTTTAAAAATTAAAAAAATTACTTTCATCCAGAAAATGTGTCAGAAAATTGGTCCTACCATACGTAAAATGATGATTCCAAAAATGTCAAAATACAGGGTGTCCCATTTAAAAACATAAATTTACGGTCATTTTCGGTCACCAGAAATGTCATGAAATCCGAAATGACTCAAAGAAATCATGGCACCACCATCTAGTATAAAACCAATTTCAAATTTTTATCAGCAGTCATAAAAAAGTTACAGCGTGTTCCCACTTTCCGTAGAAGCATTGAGTAAAAATTATTCAATGGTAAAAGCCGGCAATAATATGAGCTCATGCTTCCCAGAAGATTATATTTCAAAAAGATATTTTATGGAAGTTCTGGGGGTTTTATGAAAAATTAAAAATATTTTGTTTCTATAACTGTTTGTCCTATTTTGACACCCAAAAAACATGTTATGAAACATAACACTGTACAAAAATTGTTGACCTTCAAAAAAAAAACTTTTGGATATACTGCAGATATTGTCACTATGTTCTACTACAAAAATGTTTGATTTATCTAGTATAAGGTGCAAAATTGTCAAACTGATTGAAAGGGCATTTTGTAGTTCAAAACACGAGTTGGAGCGCTAATACAGGGTGTCACCGGTTTGTCGTTTTTAACTTTGGGAAAAAAATAGAACGTGAACAAATAATAGTCTTTCTTTTAACATTTTTTTCTATGACACTCCGTTATCCTGATACAGGGCGTTCAACTTTTAAAAAAATATTTAATTTTAACGGTTAATATCCTGACGTACACAACTTTTTTAAACTAAAGCCAATGACTTAGGTATGGGTCTTCTTCACCCTTGAACCCATTAAACTTCAACGCCAATTGCGAAAATTATTTTATCAGTACAAATATTAAAACATATTTTCTGAAAAATTGCTCTTGAGCAAATTCACTAAAAAGCTTTTTTAAAGATATTTTGACTTTTTTTTAATCACACGATTTTTAATCACACGAAAGGAAAGCTATACTAATATTAAGATTAATACACTAGTAATATTGGTTTCTAGATAAGACCCTGTATACAGGGTGTCCCGAAATAAATGCAACAAAATTTGGTCAGAAATTCTTAAGAGAAATTTAAGGGACCCGTATTTTTTACTTTTGATAAGTGCGGCCCCCTTTCGGAGATATAGCCCCCTGAAACAAGCCCCTAAAAATTTAATTTTTTTTATATCGCACAAGAACCACCAAATTTGGTACACAGGGATTTTATGACATGTAGAATGCGATGCTGATAAGCTTTTTGGCAAGGGGCCCCCACAAGACACTTTTTCGGGGGCCCCCTTGCCATTGGGGCCACCGAACTTTAGTTGCATATTTAATTTAAAAAAAAATAAGTAGCCTCTTAGAAACTTCAGGGAATTTATAAACTTTTTTGTCTCTTAAAACTTTTTCGAAAAACGCAGCATTTTTCGAAAAAATGGCAAAATGTGATTGGATGCATATCGAGGTTCATATGAAATTTTAAAGTGTTAATTGTAGGTGGCTGGCATTCGCAATAAACAAACAATTTTATTCTGTGACAGTTTTCATAAACCAGTGTCAAATTGTTACCATTAATAGTTGTCAGTAATCATTGTTCCCGAAAAATGGTGAGATTGTCTGTCCGAGAAAGGGTACAAATGCACCTAATTTACGGGGAGGCTCGTGGAATATCACGTCTCGCACGCAGATTGTACGCCGAGCGATTTCCTGCACGCATACTCCCATACCATTCAATGTTTGCACGAGTACATCGGCAGCTAATGGAGACAGGATCCGTAGTTGTGAAAAACCTAACTCAGGAGAAGTTAATTAACTCCCGAACAGGAAGAAATTATCTTAAATTTAATTGAAGAAAATCCCGAAATAAGCATAAGACGCGCGTCATCTCAACTTGAGATTCCCAGAACAAGAATACACCGCTTTATCAAACGACAACTGTTGAAACCTTTTCACTTTCAAAAGGCCCAGGAACTTAAAGTAGAAGATTTGCCACGAAGAAGACATTTTAGCTTATGGGCTCTTCAACGTTACAACTTAAATCCGGGATTTATACGAAATTTTCTTTACCGATGAGGCGTGCTTTACAAAAGATGGCCTAATTTGTCTTAAGGCAGACTCATTCGCAAGAAAAATTTTCAATTAATTGCTGGGCTGGAATTGTCGGAGATTGCATCATCGGTCCATATTTATTGCCTCCACGATTAAATGCTGAAAGTTACCTTAATTTTTTGGAGCATAAACTACCGCCTCTTATGGAAGATGTTCCTCTCGGTATTAGACGCAATTTGTTCTTTATGCACGATGGTGCCCCACCACATCGGGGGGCACTTCGTAACTGAGTGGCTAAATGAAAATTTCAAGGGCGATGGATAGGTAACAATTCTCCTCATGTAACATGGCCCCCCCGTTCTCCCGATCTAAATGCCATGGACTTTTTTTTCTGGGGGGCCATGAAGGATCGCGTCTATGCCGTACCAATTAGAACCCGGGAACAATTACATGAACGAATCCTTGCTGCGGCTGAAGAAATTAGACAGATTCCCAACATTCACACGAAAATACGTCAAAATTTCGTGTCACGTTTGCAGGCTTGTGTTGAACAAAACGGTTCTCACTTTGAACACGTTTTACGGAACTGACCAGTGTGATTTTAACAAACTTTTTAGAATTAAATTATTTAATCATGAAGTACCATTAATTTTGTTATTAATTTCCAAGTTTATTGTACCTTATTTTGATATTCACATTTTCTTATTAATTGTTAATGTTTAACTTGTGATTTCTTTAAATTAAAATTAAATTTCTTTAAATTGTGATTTTTTTACAACTACTGTTCCTGTCTCTATGAGCTCCCGATGATGGTTAATGACAACTGTCACAGAATAAAATTGATTGTTTATTGCGAATGCCAGCCACCTACGATTAACACTTTAAAATTTCATATGAACCTCGATATGCATCCAATCACATTTTGCCATAAAGTTCGGTGGCCCCAAAGGCAAGGGGGGCCCCCGAAAAAGTGTCTTGTGGGGGCCCCTTACCAAAAAGCTTATCAGCATCGCATTCTACATGTCATAAAATCCCTGTGTACCAAATTTGGTGGTTCTTGTGCGATATAGCTCTGATATAAAAAAAATTAAATTTTTAGGGGCTTGTTTCAGGGGGCTATATCTCCGAAAGGGGGCCGCACTTATCAAAAGTCAAAAATACGGGTCCCTTAAATTTCTCTTAAGAATTTCTGACCAAATTTTGTTGCATTTATTTCGGGACACCCTGTATATTTTATTTTGCTTATGTATTCTCTATATAATAATAACATTATAATAACTAAGTTGATTGCGTATGTAAAATTAAAACGCTGAAATAGCAAAATAGTATTGTCACAGAATTTGCCCCGCTCGCACCCAATTCGACGACTGTGGTATTGCGAAACGCTATATTGCCCCGATCGGCCCTACGCGATTCTGGTAAACAAACAAATAATTCCGTGTATCGAGGCGCGACTGGAAAATATGGATAATCGACGAGAATCTTTCAAGAAATGGATCTAGAGATTCTAGAAAATATCTGGAATATTCGTTTGGTCTATAAAAGAAGAATAAACGGTTGAGTCAGTCAGTCTTGAATTAGAGAGTTGTTATTTGGATATTTCGGAGCGATTTAGATAGTGACTAATTAATTAGTGTTTAGTTGAGTTGTAATTAGTATTCGGTAGTATACAGAGTAGTTAATAAAGATAAGTGATTAATTAACGGATTGGTTTTTTTGGCAGTAGAAAAAGTCGTATTGGGAAATTCGTGACAATATTATATAAACTCGTATTGTGGTAAACCATATTCAGATTCAAGTAATAAAGAATCAAGTGTACATCAAGCGAGTCTTGTGAAATCTCTGTGAATCCCACTTCACTGGCGCAGTCGACGAGGATTGGAATCAAGGTCATCGATAAGTAGCTGAATGTGTGCCTGATAAGCAAACAATCGCCACCTTCGTGCACCGACATTCCACACCAAGAGAACACTGTAAGTATTCATTCCCCCTGTCACTTCTCTCATTGTTACCGAAATCTCACTGCCCAATTGGCAAAACACTGACTTGATTAGTCATTAGTGTTAAGAAATTGATCCGATTGATCACTAGAATTAAGAAACAACTCAAACAAAAATTCAAACAAACAATCACTTCTCTTAGTGTAGATCATTTCAATGCTAAGCAGACAAAGTCTCCAAGACGCAAATAGAAACTTGAACGAAATCTTAGATAACACAATGACTCCACCGGAACACAGATTAGATACTCGGCTTTTAAAATTATACATTGATACCGTTCCATTCTTTGATGGGAATAATTTGGTTCTTCATTCATATAGAATCGGTACGCAGCACTTTTTCGAATTTTCCCGATGATCCACAACACGTTACGCATAATCTCATATTAGAGGCAGAAAAAAATAAACTCGCGCTCAAACTCACATCAACTCACTTCTTTAAGACCAAATAAAAATGAGCGTCCATATGACTTCGGATTACGCTTACAGGAATGAAGAGCTATAATAATCATGAAAATTAGTGATGATTTTCCAGATCCACAGGTTAGAGATTTACAAATTGGAAATTATAATAACATTACAAAAACGATTTTCATTACAAATTTGCGGACAAGTTATCAAACAATAATTCGATTAAAGAATCCAGCTACATTAGAAGACGCTTTAAATTATGTTTTAGAGGAAGAAGAATTTCAAAATTTTGCAAAACTATCAAAACAGATCTCCGTTTACAAATTCAAAACCTAACACTCAAAATTTGATTCAACATAAAAATGTCAATCCAAATTTCAGTGCAACTTTCCAAAATCAAATGCCACAAATTAATAGAAATAATCAGCCCCAATTTTCTTCACAACCAATACAACCTAAATTTTCTTCACAACCAATAAACGTACAACCGCGACTGGTAAAGCCATTTTTCCCTAATTATAAACAGACATTTGTACATTCACGCAAACAAAACGTATGGAAGCCTAACAACAATCTACCAAAACCGACTCCAATGTCAGGGATATCGTATACCAGTCAACCAAAACCAACACCAATGTCAGGAATTAGTTATCAACAGATGCACAACACAAAAGTTACAGAACACATGCCTCCTTATGCAACTAGACACTACCAAGATATGCAAGCCTGTGATCAAGAAATATATGAAGACGTCACATTGGCAACGTATGGAGAAAACTATGAAAATCAGGATTATGATGAAACCCAAGAACCACAATATGAAGAAAACGGTCAACTAGAACAAAATGGAAATTTTCTGAATGCCGAGACAACAGAATACCCGACGTAAATGCAATCAATGGCTTTCCTCATATTAATGTAATTTAAAAAAATAAAACATACAAACTTCTCATAGATACAGGATGTTCTTTCTCAATAATTAAACCAGCAATTATTGAACAAAAATTTCCCTCAAACAATTTATATAGACCCTACTACCTTACAAACATGCACTGGAAAAACAAAAGCTGTATACAAAGCAACAATACCACCATTTCGAGAATTTCAATGTGACATATCAATAAATTGTATTTTATATGACTTTCACAATTACTTCGATGGACTTATAGGACTACAAGAACTGATCAATGCAAAATTAAATATCAACTTTTCGAACCAAACACTGGAAAATGAACACGTATTAATTCCACTTTATGTAAGAGATGATTTCAACTTACTTGGTTATAATTTAAATCCTTCAGAAATAAGACGCATACAAATACCTGTTATAACAGAAAACGGACCAATAATAATACCCGAATTTCGATCAGAAAAAATTTACGTTCCAGAAATACTATCTACAAGTGAAAATTTCATTGTCGATAATTTCACAAACAGACACCAAATGGTTCTTCAACGAACCACAAAATTCATTACCAGTCAATGAAGAAAAATATAAAACATTCGATTGCAAAATTATACCAAATGAAATAAATTCTAAAATAAAAATACGAGATCACATTCGAACAAATCATTTAAACGATGAAGAAAAGCAAGCAATAGAAAGTTTATGTCGAGAATACTCTGATATTTTTCAAAACCCTTAAGATGAATTACCATTCACAAATACAATAAAACATGAAATTAAAACCACTGACGAAACACCCTGCTATACCGTTATCCACACATCTATAAAGAAGAGGTCCAAACTCAACTATCCAAAATGATAAGTGATAAAATAATACGCCCTAGTATTTCACCATGGAGTTCCCCAATATGGGTAGTACCAAAAAAGGCAGATGCCTTTGGCAAGAAAAAATGGAGAATAGTAGTAGACTATCGCTCACTAAACTCTAACAGCCGGATTTATGAAACGGGCGTAGCGCTAGTCGGACTAACCAGTTTTACGCCCGTGTAAAGCGCGTTAGTCGGCCTAACTAGCTTTGCGCTCATTCACGAAACATGCGTTGCTAGGTAGCGAAGCGTGCGTTGCTAGGTAGGCTGTTTATTTACGTCCATATTTGCGCCAAAACTTAGACCCAGTATTGTACCTGTCTAAAAATCGCGTAACTTCGGCCTCTAGTTCCTTGTGTTTCCCATTGTATATTTAGTAATTATATTCAAAAACAGTACTTTTCAATGCTACGGATTAGTTAACATATCATAAAGTAAGTATTATACATAGTAATGAATAGGAGTATGGCTTTTATTTAAATTGGTGCAACAGAGGTGTAAATTTTTCGCGTAACCTCCGCTAGTCTGACTAACGTTACGCCTTGTTGATGAATCCGTATGTAAGGCCATTACGGATAGATATCCGATCCCTAACATCACGAACATTCTAGATAAATTAGGTAGAAGGTGTTATTTTACAACTTTAGATCTTGCCTCTGGTTTTCACCAAACTGAGATGGCACCAAACTCTATTCAAAAAACAGCATTCAATACAGAGCATGGGCACTACGAATTCCTTAGGATGCCATTTAGTGTTAAGAACGCCCCTAGTACATTTCAGAGAATGATTGATCATGTTTTAAGACAACATATCAATAAAACTTGCCTAGTATCACAGAAAATATAGCTACGCAACAGAACTCTCGTGGGAACATATTAGGGAATAGGTCCTGAGGTTGTTGACAGATGGAGCAACGATACGTATTTGTTAAAATTTTAAAACTTAGAAATATGCGCTCTTCGAAAGAAGCAGCCTAGCGCGTTCGTTTCCTTGACGATCGCTGCCTTTGTTGCCATATCTTGCCGTCTTTATAAAGTGCGTTGCGTTTATGAGTTTTAATAGTGGAGTAAAATCGTCTCGCTAACTCGCTTATTTGTAGTTCATTTTTGTAAGCTATAACTAAATGAAACGTTTACCATAATTTAAAATAGACCCACAACGTTTTTCAGTAGGGTCGAACTTAAAATCAAATTATTGATGCTTGGATTTTATTTGACAATTAAGTTTTTATTACATCGCAGTTGTAAAACAGCGATTTTACTAATGTTCATAATTTTTTCACAACCTATATACAAAAAACTATAGCGCTTCTAATGGTACACACCAATTTTTGATAACTTAAATCCTTTTCGAAAAAATTAATTGTACCAGTAAATTTATGCATTATTATGTTAGTAGGCGACTATATTAATTATTGAAAATTGATCTATAGCTATACCGAGGCAAAATTTTAAAAATGTTTTTTTAAAAAAGTTTACTTTGCTATGTCCTACGGTTTTCAAGAAATTGAATTGAATTTTATGTATTTGCGACGTGTGAATGAGCTTATACTTGCGGTACAGAATATGTTTTCATAAATAAAATAAGCTCGTAAATAAGACGGTCCATTCATTCGGCGAGTTAAAATTATTATGAATAAATAAACACATAAACAAATCAAAACAGAAATAAACATTTTAATAAATAAATAAATGGTAACAGGGTAAAATAAATCATAAATAAAATAAAAAAGTGGTAAATATTACAATAAATCAAATCAAATCATCACATAAAATTGTGGTAATAAATAAATAAAATATTTATCAAAATGCAAAAATAAAAATAACCTTCTAACCTCTTTGAATACACCGAATTCAATTGTAAACAATTGGTGAACTTTTATGTATATTTTCTATAATTTTTTTTATGAATTTATATCTTGAATATGTGTTAAAACAGATATAGGTATGTACATATGTAGGTACTACAAAAGTGAACGCAAGCTATATTTTTATTTTGGATCAGTCATAATAAAAATTGGTGGTTATATTGCTATTTCAAAAATTGGATATATTCTTTTTCTCCCTTAGCTGTGTGTAATTTAGATAATTATTAGATAAACATTTTCTTACTCTTATTTGTGCGGTAAATTTAGTTTTAGAGAAAAAAAATCTAAATTAAATCGGTGCACTCAACTTTATACTTAGTTTGAATGAAATATTGACTAATTCCTATAAAATAATAAATTATCTTAAATTGAATTGAATTAAATCAGTTTGAAGTTTTAGTAGTATATCAATTTTAAAATTTATATTTGTCAATTTTTTTAGAGAATTATTTTTTAAATCATATATTTTGTGTCTCCCAGGATAAAGACAAAGGGAAACTATTGTTGTATAATACCGTTTATAAGTATAAGAATGTTATGTATTATACAATCTTACATTTTTAAATTATATTGTTTGCAAAAATTAAATTATGGGTTAAAAAATGATTAGCAGTTTTTTTGCGTATAGGCATTTTACACTCCATAATGTATAACCATTTATTACATAAAACTTCATTTTTATGTGGAAACCGAAACATTTGAACTCCCGATTTTCGAGTTTCACCACAATTAAAATATTGGTACTTATTTCCAGCCATTATTGTCGATTTATTCTAATATACTCGTATTTAATAATAATAATAATTGAAATAGCAACTTAACAAGTGCGCATAAACTGTAGCAAAACAAACTGACATAAAAAGATCTGCCACTGTGTGTAAAAAATTCTATAAAAACAGTTGAATGCACGGCTTGGCTATATCTTAAGGCTTACGGTGAGCGCTCGATCCAAAGGGATATAGTTTTCGCTCAGTAACTCCTTAACGGATAATGATAAAAATATGCGGTTTTTTTTAATAGACTTCAAATATTATTTTACGTCGGCGCTGTGTTTTGAAATTTTGAAAATATGCAAAATTCATTTTAAAAAAATTTATTTTACACTTTTTCAAAATTTCAAAACACAGCGCCGACGTAAAATAATATTTTAAGTCTATTTAAAAAACCGCATATTTTTATCATTATCCGTTAAGGAGTTACTGAGCGAAAACTATGGGTTTGTTCCAACACAGCAAGAATCGATTCCGAACCGTCCAGAATTAGTCAGTCAGTTTAGTTGTTAATGTATTCTCGGCGAATGCGACGTAAGACGGTGTTGGTCAAACATTTCTCACGGTACTGAACAGTTCTCGACGGTTGTTGGAACAGATGTTATATATCGTTTGATAGAGCGCTCACCGTAAGCCTTAAGACAAAGATAGACGAGCAACGGCCGCTCGTCAGCCACTAGGTACAATCGTTTGCAATAATAATGACACTCTCTTAAAACTGTTTTTGAACTTCTGGAAGTTCTGAATAGAAATTTTATTAAATCTCTCTTGGTAAGTGAAACAACTAATAACTAATGTTAAAAATTTAAAGCAGATTTCAATATGAATACGTCAGAAATTCAAAATAAATCGCAAAATTCATTTTAGTGAGTGTCATTAATATTGCAAACGATAGTACATCGTCGGAACCATGAGCCAATCGTCGACTGCAGCTACGCTCCTATTTCGTCTATGTATGTACAATCGTTTGCAATAATAATGACACTCTCTTAAAACAGTTTTTGAACTTCTGAAAGTTCTGAGTAGAAATTTTATTAAATCTCTATCGGTGAGTGAAACAACTAAAAACTAATATTAAAAATGCGAAGCAGATTTCATTACAAATACATCATAAGTTCTAAAGAAATCGCAAAATTCATTTTAATGGGTGTCATTATTATTGCAAACGATTGTACAAGAGACACATTTTATTTTAGACGAGCGGCCGCCACTCACCTAAAACGAGGCTCGAACGTCTTTGTCTTTTAGCCATTGGTCTCCAATAAATAGTAAAGTATAGCTACCCTTCGTATACAATCAATAATAATTATAAACATTCTAACTATCTATAAGATACTGAAAACGTCAGAGGAATGTAATTTGTATTTTTTGTGAAAATATAATTTTATCTATCTATACAGAACACATATATTTAACTCAACGCATATAAATTTAAAGAAATCCCCAAAGATTATTTATTTAAAATTTTTTCGTATTACAGTTTCTGAGATAACGGCACAAGAAATTATTATTGGACATGTATATGTATATATGTATGCATTACGTATGTATGCATAAGCTTTTTTTCGTCGTTTTATTATTTGCTTCGATTATAAAAAATGTCATTTGTAATTCGAAGTAATACAAACAAGGTATAATTTTGAATCTATATAGAAAGAAAAATCATGTCATATTATTAATCAATTAATACAATTAGAAATATTTACATTTTCTCAAATTGTTATTGATGTATTATTATTATTCTAACACAATTTAAAATTTTTAAATAAGTGCCTATTTATTTACATATGTGTCTACCTTATTTTTAATTACAATTACTGTAAATTATAAAAACGCCAGTAGTCACTAATGTGTAAGAGTACATATTATTATTGTTATTTAATACTTTTTATTATTTAGGTATAATATTCTAATAACTTCCGTATAATTTACATTTGGCAACGCTTTCTGAAGTGGGCGCTAAATTCGACTCGCCTGTGGCGTGACCTACGAGCTAATAGCTAAACTTCCTCTTTCTACTGTACATGCGCAGTTTGAAAGAAGCTGGCTTTTGGAGCCGGCTTCTTTTCGGGGACTACATTTAAACACCACTTGACGAGCCTTCTGTTGCGTAGCTATATATTCTGTGCTAGTATATCTCGATGACATTATTGTTTTTCAACATCACTACAGGAGCACATTGCTAATTTAGAGAGAATCTTCCAGACTTTAAGAGAAGCTTAAACCTTAAAATACAATTAGACAAATCGGAATTTTTAAAGAAAAATGTAGAATTTTTAGGACACATAGTAACAGCAGGACACATAGAGAGCTATAAAAGTAACGACTTTTCACTACCCGTATGTATTCGTTACTTTTAATCTTCGTATAAAGTATTCGTTACTTTCGTTACTTTTATAGTAGACGCCGAATGGTTAACTCATTAGTTACGACTAAAATTATAGCATTTCACTGAATAGAAAAAGGCAGAAAAAATTTAAATTATATTAACTTAAATATTTTTATTTAAAGCATACTTTTTAAAAAAATAAAAATAAACTATGCAAAATACAATAACAACATATTGTCACGGAATTTGCTCCGCTCGCACCCAATTCGACGACTGCGGTATCGCGAAACGCGATATTGCCCCGATCGCCCCTACACGATTCTGGCAAACAAACAAATAATCCCGTGTATCGAGGCGCAACTGGAAAGATGGAGAATCGACCAGAAGCGTTTGAGTCGTTCGGCAAATGGGTCTAGAGATAATAGAAAATACCTGGGATATTTCTCTGGTTTATTAAAGAAGAATAAACGGCCGAGTAAGAAAGTATTTAATTACAGTCTTGAATGAGAGTATTGAATTACAGTCTTGAATTGGAGTGTTTATTTGGAAATTACCTGGAGATTCAGAGCAACTTAGATAGTGATTAATTAAATAGTGTTTAGTTACGTTGTAATTAGTATTCAGTAGTGTACAGAGTAGTTAATAAAGATAAGTGAATAATTAACGGATTGTTTTTATGGTAAAAGGAAAAGTCGGATTGGAAAATATATTCTCCCTATATACAAAAAACATAAATAAACTAAACATAACAAAAATAACATAGTTTTTTTTACTATTCAATAAATCTGGTTCATATGCAAAAATATTTTTTTCCATTCGTATTGGTTTTAACGAGGCACGTTTTTCGGATAGGTCCTATATCCAATGTTTAATTAATTTAAAGCTGTAAATAGAACCCCCTGAGTAACAAACAGAATAATTTTGTACGAAAAAGAAATCGCCTCGATCTTATTTAAATATTTGCCTCAGAGGCTGTGTATTATCTATCTACAACAGGAAATATCATAAAATACCTACGTTTTTTTATTGTAGATTTGGAATAACCAACATTAAAACAAAAGTTAATATGTTAACTACTCCAGTAAGCACCTAAATTGTCTGCACTTCCCGGTTTATAATAGCCAAACTGCTACTTAAACAAATCGTATAATGTATGTATAACGAACGTAGGAGGATGTATCAACTGCAAAGAATGAAATGCGAAGTACGACTCTATGCGCGGATGCAATCGGACATTGCCTGAAACCGTACTTTGTTACTATACCACAGCTTAAATAACAATCAGCTCACAGACTCTACGGCGACACCTTTGAAGTATTAAAACCTGAAAATTTGCCCTTGAAGCTTGTTGTCTCTCTCTCTCGTTTGGGATACAAGTCAGGGCCGGATTAAAAATAGTTGTGCCAATTTAGAAAGTGTCATACTAAATATAAATTTGTTTTACTTGAAATTGTTTAAAAATAAAATAACATAACAGTATAAAATACAAGAAAATCAACAAACCACAAAATACAGCATTCGTGCGCCAATAACGCAGTCGTTGACGGTATGGCTATAAGGGCATATTTTACAACCACACGTCCCTGCTGCCTTTTATCCCAAAATGGCGGCATGCGCGAAGATCTGCGCGAGACGTTCCCGCTCATACGAGTCTGTGAGCTGATTGTTATTTAAGCTGTGACTATACTATACGTACTATAAACGAGAGTGCGAAATGCGAGGCAATACGTATGCGTATGCATGTGCACCACATCGTACATCGACTATCGAGCCGCATTTTAATCTTCAGTTCGATTCTCGACTCCGACATACGCTTGAGGTGGGTTGGGTTCCAGTCGGTGTGGTGTAACGTCACAGGTCTCGAGTCTTCGCGTATTCATACGAAAATGCGAGTAACGACACATTCGCGTAACGATTTGATACACCGCATCTTATCAACTACCCGTTACTCGGTAACGAATACATACGGTTTGCAGCAACTCACTCACTCCGGAATACATATGTGTCAGCCATTGCAAAACCTTGTTACTAAATGAACCAGTATTAGCATTAGCATTAGTAAATTACAATCACTTATATGTAAACACACTAAAACAATTAAAATAAAAAAAGGCGAAGTTAAGCGTAAAGAATGGATAACGAAAGGTATCTTGACCTCTATAAAGAAAAGGGAGGCAATGTATAAGAAAATGAAGGAAAATCCTGGTAATGACGGTATTAAAAAAGAATATAGTTCTTATCGAAATAAATTAAATCAAATGATAAAAAAAGCAAAACAATTTTTTTATAGAAACCTAATTAAACGCGCTAACGGTGATATTAAAAGCATGTGGAACATAGTAAATAATAAAATTAAGAATTCTAACAAACAAGACAATATTATAAAAACTATAAATGGTAAAAACGGACTTTTAGAAGATAACGTACAAATATCAAATGAATTTAATAGTAGATTTGTAAATATAGGAAAGTTATTAGCAGCTAAAATGAAATCAAAGTTATAAAGAAAACAAGGTACAAAATCCTTACACGTTATTTCTATACCCTTGTGAAAAAAATGAAGTAGAAAATTGCATATATGAATTAAAGAACGGTAAAGCCCCTGGGTGTGATAAAATAAAATCAGAAACTCTTAAAGCCATAGCTAGGAATATTTCTGTACCACTGACTTATTTAATAAATAAATCCTTTTGCCTAGGAATTTGTCCCGATGTTTTTAAAATATCAATAATTAAACCTATATACAAAGGGGGCGATAAAAACCTGCCATTAAATTATAGACCAATTTCTTTAATTTCAAATGTAGCAAAAATATTTGAAAATTTAATATTTTATGCAACATTCTGAAATAAAGAGACGCTTACAACATGAATATAACACTAGGAACAAATCTAAGTTAGTACCTGTCAAAGGAATGCATAAGTGTGTAGGGCAGCGAT
Organism: Monochamus saltuarius; assembly: GCA_025584915.1. Classification (NCBI taxonomy): domain Eukaryota; kingdom Metazoa; phylum Arthropoda; class Insecta; order Coleoptera; family Cerambycidae; genus Monochamus; species Monochamus saltuarius. The sequence continues at coordinate 44,832,948 of CM046721.1, read as the reverse complement.
CTCATATATTTATAGCTCCAAAATGTTTAATTTCTTGCCTGAAACAATATCTAATATGAATAATAAAATATCATTCAAGAGGAATGTTAAAATATTTCTACAAAATACTTCTCGAAATGAAATACATAAACTAATAGATTTTAGTTAATATATATATAGGGAGATTCTAATTCTATTTTTTATTATATATATATTTGTTTTAATATATGTATTTATTATATTGGTGTAGGATATGATAATGTAATTTGTATAAGTTGTATAATTATTCATTTATTTATGTTTGTTTGTTTTTTATAATGTGTAAATTTATTTGCTACTTACCTTTTAGCTATGTAGGTCACAACAAGTTTATGTTTAAACTTAAGTTGACGTCACTATGTTTATTGGTTATTGTCTATTGCCGCATGATTTATATATTTTAAAACTAATACCAAATAAACATTATTATTATATTATATTATTATTATAGCAAATCCAAATTTTGGAAAACCTTTTGAACTAACAACAGATGCTTCGAACTATGCCCTAGGAGCCGTACTCTCTCAAGACGACCGTTCCATAGCATATGCCTCAAGAACTTTAAACCCAACTGAAACAAACTATGCTACAATTGAAAAGGAACTACTTGCAGTAGTATGGGCCTGCAAATATTTCAGACCTTATCTATACGGAAGAGAATTTACCATCTACACAGACCACTGTAATGGCTATCAAACCTAAAAGCCCCAAATACCAGACTTATTCGTTGGAGATTACACCTAGAGGAATTTAATTATAAAATCAAATACAAACAAGGAAAAACTAATCACGTAGCAGATGCCCTTTCAAAAAATAAAATAGATAACAACCTTCAAGAGATAAATGCAGTAACACAAGCTACCACAACACCGTTAGAAGATGATCTTATATATATATATGTTAAACAACGTCGATGAAATACCAGATGTTGATGAAGCCAGATTAAAGGAAGTATTAGAAACATTAGTCCCAGGAACATCGACAGAAGACAGAACTCCGCATACTATTATAAAGCAAATTCCAAATCAAGACGACATATACTGAAAAATGCATGCGTAAACCGTATGTGAATCAGATCATAATTACTGAATCAACAAATAGCATGGCAAACTTCACAATCCACGAACCAATTTTTAATAGTACAAGACATACAGTCACTTTAAAATCTAACAGTACGGAAGAAGAGATTATAAAATTATTCAAAAGCACCATAGACCCTAAAAAACGATACTGTATGTTTTTCATAACAAACAAAGATGACCTATCAAAATTAAGAGTAATTAGGACGCTACAAAATTATTTTACAAATTTAAACCTAACTATTTCAAACAATTTTGTGACAGACATAACTACAGAAGAAGAGCAGCATCTAAAAATTAATGAAATACCACCACGAAGGAAAAACTCAACACAAAGGAATAAATACTACCTTATTACCACTTTCTAAAAATTACTATTGGTCTTACATGCAGAGATGTTCAAAATTACATAAATACTTGTAATACCTGCCAAACTTGCAAATACGAAAGAAAGCCGCAAAACCCACCAATTGAAATTACCCCTACTTTATCATAACCTTTGGAAATAATTCATATGATCTATTCTTTATTAATAATAATACGTTCCTCACAATAGTAGACCCCTTTTCAAAATTTGCTCAAGCAGTTCCAGTCACCCAAAAATCAGCAATAGAAGTAACAGAAGCCGTAATAACTTTCATGTCTTTTGTTGGAATACCGAGAAAAATCATATGCGATAATGGTACAGAATTTAGAAATCACAGAATAACTGATTTTTCAGATTACACAAAATTGAATTACATTATCTCACCTTACATAACTCTACTTCAAATTCCCTAGTTGAAAGATTACATTCCACTTTATTAGATCAAATACGATGCTTAATAAAAGAAAAACCTACTGAAAATATAAAATCTCTTATGAAACTTGCTATAATGGGGTATAACAATACACCACACAGTAGTACCAAATATACACCATTTGAAATTCTATTTGGCCACTTAAATCAAACACTACCTTTTGATGTAAATGAAGAAAATGTACTTATTGACTACATAGATAATCATGCTAATAACTCACAACAACTTTATCAGAACATTAAAACTAAAGTCCAAACAGAAAAAGAAAAACGAGCAGAAAATATAAATAAAACAATTTATATCAAAAACGGCTACGGAAAAAGACAAATCCGCGATTTATACAAACAAACGCAGAACAAGACCTAGACAAAAAAGTTCAAACACCTCGGGGAACTTATCACAAGAAACGAGTTAAAAGAAACGTAACCTTGTTACAGATACACGATAACGCGGAAGACCTAGGAAAGGACCCGACAAAGACAATGCTAACACTGACACTAATCCTGTCACTATCCTTCACGATAACCCTTTGCCAAATTAAAATAACTCCAATCGAGAATGGGCTACTCGTATTAAAATTAGGACCAAGGCGATCCGTGCAAACTCATAATAAATTCATTCACTATATAAATTTGAATCCAATACAAATCAAACTAAATAATACAAAAACCACAAAAATTAGGTATCAAACGGGTTTATTAAATATAATAGGTACCGGACAAAAATGGCTATTTGGAACAATGGATAATAATGATCGAAAATCAATAAATAAAGCCATCATGAAATTAAATAAAAATAATAACCGCATTGAATATCAACTGAAAAACCAAATTAGTCTGACAAATAAATTAATCTAAGATTATAATAAAACAGTAACAACTCTATCCCAAAATCAAAAAGCTATTCAAAAATTTCTAATTCAAACCATTACGGAATTTAATGAAAAATTTACACAACTGTTCCACGATTTCAATTCAAAATATTCTATCTCAATTATTTGTAAATTTAAATTATATTAATGAATTCTTAGATGAATTGGAAAATGCTATCACATTTGCATCATGGAACTTAGTTCACAATTTAATTTTACCAAAACAAAGTTTATTCTATATTTTAAATAAAGCAAAAAAATTATACGATATTTTCAAAATTATTCATATTTAGGTACTTCAGTATACTATACTGACAATGCAATTGTATTTGTAATCAATTTGCCAATCTTGATAAATGAGATTTACTCCTACTATCACACAATCCCAGTTTCTGTACACAACCTAACTATTATTCCAAAAACCCCATACATTGGAATGAGCACTGAAACTTACATCACAACGGTGCAGACCTATCCCAAAATTGAGGAAACATTCATTTGCAACTCACCAAGCCAACCTCATGATAATAGCTGCGTAGTTCAATTAATATCCAAGGCTGGAAATGTGCCACTAACCTTGAAATAAATTGACACAACCGGAATTGACACTCTAATGAAGCTGTCAAGAACTACCAAAGCAGACCAGTCATTCATGGAACCTGCTAACACTCTAGACTCTTCGAATTATTGGCTAATCACCCTAATTATATGCCTAATCATCATTGCCAAAATTTATAAGAAATATAGAAAACGATGTCCAGTCCCAATCAGTTGCTGTCCAAATTGCTGTCTAAACCGTTCCAGGAATAGAAATTCCCCAACAGTCCAATTCAACCCATCTTCAGGAGACGATGCCCAAACTTCGGCGGGAGGAGTAATATTGGTTTCTAGATAAGACCCTGTATATATTTTTATCTCGCTTATGTATTTTCTATATAATAATCAAATCAAATCAAATCAAAAAGTCTTTATTTGGCGGGGCTCAGCCTCTGGCTGCTTAGGCCCAATCACCAACGAATACATTTTTTTTAAACAAGATAAAAACTAAATTATTACAATACTAATTAGCAATATTAAACAGAATGAAGTATAAGAAACAACAACAAAAAAAGAACTTAATTCTAATAGGAACAGATGATAACAAGTTTAAAAATCTATTCGTCAATTTTAATTATTTCTATGTATTCTGGTAAGTTAACTTAAAATATTCCTTAAGTTTATGTTTAAACGAGCTGTTACAATTAATTTTAATTCCTTTGGTAATATATTATAAAAATGTAAAGAATGAAGATGAGTGCAGAGGTATATGTAGTAAAAGTTCATTTCTCAGATTTCTCTCGTGTACATTATTACCGAATATTAACTTTGAATTGAGATATGGCGGAATTTTTGTATTTATGATTTTATGTATTAAATTGATATAATGAATATTTCTACGCACTTCCATTTTTAACCATCCCTTTTTAATAAAATAAGGAGTGATGTGGTGATCTCTTCTCTTGACTTTTTCTGCATATCTCCATCTCCATACATGAATTTTGTAGAACTTGTATTTTATAAGAGTCAGAAACTGACAAACACGGCCCATAAACAATATCGCAATATCAAACAAAGATAGAATCAAAGACTGTTAATTTCAGTTTAACATTAGTTGTTAAAATATTTTTAAATTTGTATAGACATTGTAAGCGAGAATATGCAGTTTCTATAACATTATTTACATGTGAAAGTTAAGTAATTATCAAACGTTAAGCCAAGATTTTTATAAGTACTTTTGAATTCTATGAGAGACAGATAAATTTAAATTATTATCAGATGTAATTTTCACACATTGTTGAGGAGTTCCAAATAACATAGCAGTAGTTGGATTTGGTTTTAAAGCATTCTTCTTGGACCAATCGTATAATATTTCTAAATCTAAATTTATCTTATTGAAATAAAAATTCTGTTCACCTGGTTTAAAGATACATACATTTGAGCATCGTCCGCGTAGCAATGCATTTTTGATTGAATATGCGAATGAACATCAGCTGTTTATAATAACAGGGGACCTAAGATAGACCTTTAGGTACACCACTTTTAATATTTACTTCATTAGAAAATACATATTGGTCATCTTTCTTTATTTTAACTACCTGCTTACGATCAAATAAATAATTTTTGAACCATAATAACGAATCGTTAGAGACCCCATAATAATTTAATTTTACTAAAAGTAAATTGTGATCAAGACAAATCAAAAGCTTTCGAATAGTCCAACATAACAGTTACCGTAACCATTTGGTCATCAATAGCACGTAAAATATCATCAGTTATATCCAACAAACATGTGAATGTGCTATAACCAGAACGAAAACTAGACTGTCTTAGCGGAAGAATATTATATTTGTTAAGATAATCTTTAAATTGAAAATAAACAACTCTTTCTAAAATTTTAGAAACTGTTGATAATATACTAATAGGTCGTAAATCATTTAAATTAGTAATATTAGATTTTTTTGGTACTGGGGAAACAACAGCGTACTACAACCAAGTGGAACATATCCTTCTAATAAAGAAGTGTTTATAATATGCGTCAAAGCATTGTCACAAAAAGGAAGACACATTTTTAACATATCTGCTGATATGCCATCTACACCTTTAGCATTAGATTGCAATTTATTTACTATTGTAATAATATCTTCATTACTGACTAACTTAAAAGAACAGCTATTCTGTGTGTTTGACCGTTTAGAATTGTTAAATTAATTTATTAAATTGTCATCAGCCTTAGGAGAAGTTATTGATGTAATAAAGTGATTATTTATTAGTTCGGGGTTCAAAAGATTATCAGGAATATATGTATTTGTATTTTAGCATAAATATTTAGTTGTTTAAGATTTTCTCATATTTTAGAATTTTTCAAATTTTTATTTAAAATATGTTCAACGTACGCCTTTTTTCCCTACGAATAGAGGCAGTGACATAATAATAAAATTATAATAACTTAGTTGATTGCGTATGTAAAATTAAAACGCTAAAATAGCAAAATAGTATTGTAGCAAACCATATTCAGATTCAAGTAATAAAGAGTCAAGTGTACATCAAGTGAGTCTTGTGAAATCTCTGTGAACGTTCCCACTTCACTCACTTATTCCAACGCTAGCTTAGTTTCACTATTCCTCAAGTATAGCAACATTATTGAAGATGAACTTATTCTTGTATAATAAGATTATATGTTCTTCATTTAAGAATAAAAATTACTTGAAATCAAGAAAACTATTATATTTAACATGAGATAAAGTTATATTTGTTTAAATAATTGTTTTGTTTTATTTAGAAAATATGAATTACTGGAGAACCTGGGTAGACAAGTTTAATACAATTTGTGGTAAATAATACTACAATTGTGTCTATAGTTTTTATAATGATCACCACAAGTGTTGTATTAATATCATCTATAAATATTATTTTGCACTATAGTCGCATTTTCATTTTACAGTGTGACATTTATTACAAAATATTAATAATTTTAATTCGTGCAAATCTATCATTTAAGGAATAATAACTTATAAGTAGATAGGATTGGAGAGAGGATAAGGATCAAGATCAGGAGGAAGGTCATGAACTGAAATATGACACCGTATGCTGTCTAAACGAAACCCGGCACCGGATGTAGGTCAATGAACTGAAATATGACACCGGATGCTATCTAGACGAAATATGATACCGGATGTAGGTCAATGAACTGAAATATGACACCGGATGCAATCTAGACGAAATATGATACCGGATGTAGGTCAATGAACTGAAATATGACACCGGATGCTATCTAGACGAAATATGATACCGGATGTAGGTCAATGAACTGAAATATGACACCGGATGCAATCTAGACGAAACCCGACACTGGCCAATGAACTGAAACATGACACCGGATACTGTCTAGAGGAAACTTGACACATTATTTCCTATAAAAATTCCACACTAACAAATATTAAAATCTAATAAACTATTTTCTTTGAAATCGTCAGATTAGCTAAAACTGCAATGTAACTTGATACCTATGTGACAGGTCACAGGTTAACGAATTACATCCGATATTGCATAATTTCTAAACACCTGCATTTGTTCTATGTCAGCAAAAATTACTAGTTTATTTCATAGCTAGCGTTATCTTTTCTTAATTGTAGGATATAATACCATGTTAGTAATAAGTACATCATTTCTAAAAAGTAAAATTCTCTACCTATTCAAAGTGGTGGGGTTGGGTTACTCCATAAAATAACGTTACTAACAAATTTGAAACAGTCGAAAACAAGCAGTGTTGTGATAAATTCTGGCCACCGTGCTGTAGTTTAATTATTTCGATGTGATTATTCTATACAATATGCCTGTCCCAGTGAAATACAAATGTGTCAAATGTGGTGGCGAAACTGAACTACCGAACACTAAATGCATTCCATGCCAAAGTACGGACTTTTTTTACAGATATGGATAAATCGAAACACATTCCAAGCTCTTATTTTGAAAAAAAAGCGATTCATTTTTTTTTCTAGAGATGGTTTCAAGAAGCAGAACATCCAGCAAATGGAGGAGTGGGGAGAGCTTATTTAATAGACAAAGTCGAGTTGAGATACTTCAGTAATCAAAATGGCTTCATCCTGCTTTTATCAGGCACAATTGCCAAGTTGTGAAAAAAGTGTATATATCGGTGGTAAGACTTTTGAATTAAACAAATCCAAGACCAAATATGTGACAATGGGATTGTGCAATATTTTCCGCTACAAGCCTTGCATAGTAATTTATGGAAAAAAAGCGATCAAGTTATATTTGACGAAAGTACATGGAATACTTTTTTAAGTTACCAAGAAGTAATTACAAACTATTTATATTCCTTTGATGAGTTAGAAATAATAAAGGCAGATGGTTTCACTTTACAGTTTGAACAATAATTGTCAACAAATCGTGTGATTAAGATAGTGAAAGATGACAGTAACGTCTACTTGGGATTCGAAACAATCTGTAGACTTTGGGAAATATTACCACTTGTAAAATATAAAATTGTAATATTGAGAAGACATCAGTTTGATATATATTTCAAGATACTGACGGATGGTTTAAGAAAACAAGAGGGGAATGTTTTTTCCAATTCTTTAAATACAGGGTGAGTCAGTCATAATGTCATTAATTTTAACCACGTATTCGGAAGGCCTAATAAAGGCAGAAAATCGAAAAAAAAAATTTTTACTCGACCTTTAAAAAAATAAACAAATCACCCTATAAAAATCGGTAACACGACGCTCCTGGTACGCTCAAACTTTCTGATGTCGCAGCCATATGATAATCTAATTCCGATGGAAAGCATCGTTGCCACATGTTTACATACATAACGTCGTCTAACACTACAGCGTGCGTATTATTCAAATTTGCCACCATTTAGTCGCACTTTCCGCATTTCCCGCATTTCTTTCCCTCCAAATTTAGAGATCACACATCACACCACACATTTACAGGGGGGATGGAGAGAATACGAGCAGTAGTTTGTTTATTTCGGTCGTGTATTGGTCGTAAATTCACATCACAATGCCTAATTTTACTAATTTAGAATATGCGGAAATGCTAGTTTTATACGGGGAATGTTTACGAAATCCGAATGCCGCTGCTGTCGAATACCGGAGACGTTTCCCTAATAGGCTTCACCCAAGTGCGCGAACCTTTGTCCAAGTGTTTCAATGTGTTCGCGATACGGGATGTGTTAAACCGCGCCGAGAACTTGCTGGGCATCCTCAAAATGACTTAAATGTAATAGAGGCTGTTTTAAATTTAGTTGAGGAGGAACCTACAATATCTACAAGAACCATTTCAAGGCGATTGGAGATTTAAATAGGTTAGTACCATATACTACAAAAGCAATAAATTTCTAGGCTAGATGTATGTAATTACTAATTACAAACTGAATAATTATATTATACTTACGACTAATACTACAAATTCATATTCAATTGTAAAACGTAGTGAAAACGTAATATCAAAATTATTAAAAATAAATAACCTAACATTCGAAAACATTTACTTATTATCTACATTTGTCTTTATTAAAAAATAAATCAATATTTAAGGAAAATTCATTCATGTATCTAGATAAAAAAAAAGTTAATTTTACTCCTTGTCGTTAAATAACAGTATAAAAACTAGGTAACTAGGTTATTGACCTAGTCTTGGACAGTGTTTTGTCGACAACACAAGGTTTTTTTTATTACTTTGTATTTAAACACGTTTTAAACGTTTTTTATGTAAAGTACCTAAATGGTTTATTACTCAGTTTATTATTAGATACGTTGGAGTTTTGTAATTTCAATATTAAATACTTTTTAAACAAACCAAGCTAATTTCTTTGCAGTCATAACAGTCACATTTGGTCGGACGAAAATCCACACGCTACTAGTCGGTTTAGCTTTCAGAGGCGATTTGTTCTCAACGTATGGGCAGGAGTTTACGGGAATCATTTGATTGGGCCGTATTTTCTACCGGAGAACCGGAATGGACCGCGTTACTTGCAATTTTTAATAGAATTGATTGGAAAGCGTTCATTGAACATTAACATTTTAAATTATTATTGGCTGACTGAGCAAGAAATAATATGAGATTCTAAAATAGTCAGTACAATCGTTTATTTATGATGTCTAATGCCTAGGTAGGTAGGTACTAAAAAAATATTTCAACTTGGCAACATTGCATCAAGTCTACATCGAGTTGAACTGTCAGCTGTAACCGACCAAGGCTGTGAACGGTCAGTGGCAGTCTGAAAAGGGGGTTTAAATAATGATTTGAAAATATTTTTTTTTGGCGTAAATATGCATTTAGATTTTTTTTAATCGCGTATTCGCATTATACTCATTATTCCCTATCTCCTCTTAAAATTAATGACATTATGACTGACTCACCCTGTATAATACAACCACATCAATACAACAACAGTGAAAATATTGCTATGGTGTTGGAACTATTGTATATTTATCCAGAAATATTTGAAACCAAATGTGGCAGCAAGAAAGAAAGCTAGAACTGAAATCAGGATACCCGATAGTTGCATTTAGCTATACATGTAACTTCTACAGGTATGTTGGAGCAATATAGCTGCTAATGCACAATGTTTCTGTATTATGTTTACAACAATAGAGATGTAAAAATATATAATGATATATTTGTGTAACATATTTTTCTTTTATGAAATAAAAATGCATATTATAAATATACAGGGTGTCCTAAAATAGAAGGCCATACCATTAACCATATATTCTTTGGCCAAAAATAATGCGACTCCTTATTTTCCATTTTTTATTTGGACGTCCCTGTTTCAATATACAGGGTGTTAAAGTTGCATTTTAAAAAACTATTTTTGTTAATAATTCCATTGTTTTGTAAGATACACACTTGAAATTTTGCACGTACTTTTATCTTATTCCGGCATACTTATCATGTAATTTTGGTGAAAAAAATCGAACGGCGAATGGAGGTAACTGAGGGATGCAGTACCCTTTATCCCCTCCAATTATTTATAAGTACGCCTATGCAGCTTGTTTTTGAAATATCAAACGGAGAATTTTCTTTCGATCATTTTATCTTCTTTGTATTCTTTTGTTTAAATGCTCCGGTCTGGAGAAAAACGGCAATTTGTAGTGCCCATAAATCTATAGTTCACTATCATTTTCAAGTGAAACTGAAATTTTGTGAATATACCTATCATTACAATACCTTGGCAACTTAGCAAATCGTAATACTTACTGAATGAATATTTGCTATTTAAAACAACATGAGTAATTCTAAATGTTATAAAATGAGGAATACTTATGAATTATGAAAACTAATATGGCATTAAAATCTCTTATCAACCAAAAAATAATAGTCTCATTTAGTAATAGTAATAATGAACGATCAACATAATAACTCTTTACCTAAATAACATTAAATAAAATAATTAATTAATTACTACTAATTTAACAAACGTTCTACTTGCCCACCCTCCTCATTAACACATGTACGTACCCTTTTAAATAGTGAAAACCGTATCTTTTGAAAGGTATTCTCCTTTTGCGTAAGTTCATCAGCTACCATTACTATTCTCTCTCTGAGATGGTTAATGTCGTTTATTTCTGCAGCATAAACCATATCTTTCATAGAACCCCAGAAAAAAAAACAAACAATTAATTAAGGTCAGGAGATCGTGGTGGCCATTGAATAAGTGCGTATTGTCCTCGACCAATCCAACGATTGGGAAATAAATGGGTATTTAAATACTGCCGGACTTTTCTACCATAATGGGGTGGAGCACCGTCAAGCTGCATCCTCATACCGTCACGTACGATAACAGGTAAATCATGTAAAACATCTCGGAATTCATTTTGCAGAAAATTTAAAGATGATGCTGAATCTAAATTATTTGGTATGAAAAGGGGACCCAACAGAATATTATCCACTATTCCCGTGCAGACATTAACCCTGAATGTAAATTGATGGTGTGCTACAATGGTTGCATGGAGATTCAAATCCGTTCATACGTGGCTGTTATGCATGTTTTTTCAATCCATTTCTTGTAAAGCTTGCCTCATCCGTGAATAGAATTTTCCTTACGAAGTCCCTATCTGCATCATTCTGTGTTAACAACCAACGACTAAATTGCATCCTAGAAGCAAAATCTTGGGGAAGAATATTTTGTACGGGTTGGATGTGATACGGGTGCAGAAGTTGGGTTTTTAAAGTCCGATGAACATCCATTTTTGTACAATTTTCTATTTGTCGAGAAACAATCTTTGTACTTGTGCTTGGTTCTTCTTCTACCAGTGCTAAGATTTGTTCCTTTTGTTAAGAGCTTAATTTTCTATGTAGGTCGCAAATTCCGAACTTCTGATCCCTAAACTTTCCGGTTTCACGAAGATGTCCACTATTTTTTCCTGACATTCATCGGCCGCTAAGACATTTGTAACCCATCAATACATGTCATTTTTCTCCAAAACGGAGCAGTTAAACAAAAAATTACAAAAGAGATAAAATGATCGAAGAAAATTCTACCTTTTATATTTCAAGAAAAAGCTGCATAGGCGTACCTAGAAATAATTGCAGGGGATAAAGGGTACTGCATCCCTCAGTTACCACCATTCGCCCTTCGATTTTTTTCACCAAAATTACATAAGTATGCCGAAACAAGATAAAAGTACGTGCAAAATTTCAAGTGTGTATCTTACAAAACAATGGAATTATTAACAAAAATAGTTTTTTAAAATGTAACTTTAACACCCAGTATATTGAAACAGGGACGTCCAAATAAAAAATGGTATAAGAAAAGTCGCATTATTTTTGTCCAAAGAATATGTGGTTAATGGTATGGCCTTCTATTTTGGGACACCCTGTAGTGTTTTATTTAAACTTAAAAATTAATTATAACAATTGGTTTTTAGTAATCCAAGAATTATATTTTTTATCTAGACCAAGGCACTTGATAAACAGTTTATTCCCCTTTTTGAGAAGAACTTTTTCTACCAGATAGACATTTGGGTGTTGGGCTTTCTGCAATTCTTCTGAATAAAACGCACCTTGCATGTGCTCCTTGTCTTGATCTTCCAAGAGATAAGTTGTTGGATTAGTAGTGTTAACTTTTCTTATTTTAAAGATTTCGTTACTCCAAGAAGGGACGTATCCTTTGGTAAATGCTTCTCTGTATTTAGATATTCTAATAATAATAATAACTGGAACTCTTTGTTATAAAATTCCTTGCCCATATCCGTTTGACAATTTTGATGCTTAATTTTCATTTGCAAGATAATCCTCAACATACCATTTGCCACTTCTTTTGCAGTTTTTCGTTTAACTGGTTCTACCCATACAAACTTGCTAAATACATTTATAACTACAAGTTAGTATCGATATCTTCAGTTGATTTTAGCATATGGTATTAACTCGAATAAGTCTGTATCAGGTCATTTAGTCCCTTGACAATAACATTTACTATCTGTTCTTTTACACTAGTCATTTTTTACTATAGAACACTGCAAAACGATTTCTGCGTACAAAGATAGTTGTCCAGCTACAGTTATAAAGTGTAGTTTGTCTCCTTTATTTATAGTATATTCAACAAGATCACTCGACTTAACAGCCTTACCAAAATTAAGAAACATTTCACAGTCTGATGGTAAAATGTCTAGATGTTCTATTTTTCCAGATACGGGGAAGGCGTACTCGTCATTTTGATTTTCCAAAATATAACACATTTTTTGATTTTTTCATAGAACCAGTTATTTTTATAGTCCATCTACTGTGATGTGACCAAGGTTCACAAATGTAAAATGGAAATGACTTCGGGGAAGATGTTAAAGTTGATGAATCATAAGATGTAGACCTATTCCTTATACATAATATGTCGACCAAATTTATAAATAGGCATGTTTTCCAAACAACAGTTTACAACTGAATGTTTAACTTAGTATATCTACTTTATTATTTTCAATTCTCTTAACTGTTGAAAAATTGATTGTATTTCGTTAGTATGTGAATTATTTCCAGCCATTTGTGAAGCTATTAGCAAACGTAATCTATCAATTAACTCATTAGGGTAGTCAAAGTAGACATATCAATTTTGTTATTCCTTAAATTTAATAGTCCTCCTTTGATGTATTGTTTCAATGATTGTGTTCTGCGCAATGGTCTGGCAGGAGGGGGAGGTTTCGCGAATGGTTGTGACTAGAAGACATCTTTAATATTCCTTTCCTAATCAAATAGGGTTTGATTATATTTCCAAATTTGTCACTTTGCGATCCTTGTATTTGTTCTTCAGAGTTAAAGTGCCTTCGATAAGCATAGGACCGATTTAAAATATCCATATAATTATCCAAATCAGATTGTTTGTATCCCACAGGTTCTTTTTTAAAGAGTAACTCGTAAAGACTTGGTGTTCCAATATACGTTAAACCATGTACTTTAATATCGTTTCCCACAATCTCTAAATTAGACCCTCCAATTTTAAATTTTTCTGTATCTAAATCGTGCTTTACTCCATATTGTCTATCATTCTCTGTTTCATCACCTCTCACAGATAAATCAATATATTGCCTTGGTAAAGGATCGTATGACTCTAATAATCTTCATAGGCTTTGGTTTTTGAGAGTTCTTGGAGAAAAACTCGACTTCTTTCGACCTCCTCATCAATCAGACTACTACTGCTTTGCTCACTAAACTCATCAGTTCTCGGTTCGTGCTGGAAAGTATCTTCCAAGAAACTAGTCATTGTCATGGGCAGTGAAGGTAAATATTTACCATAGGGATTAATGTTCGATCTTTTTGGTGTAGAAGTTGGCGTGGAAGATGGTGTTTCGGATTTGATTTCAGTCGGTTCTTGTTTAACCACCACATCCGTTTTAATGGTAGACAACAGTTTTTGCAACGGTTCCGTTATAGGTTTGTAACCCTTTTCTAGTTGAGACTGTGATTGAGCTAGATCGGATTTTAGACTTTGGTATTTTTGTCTAATAAATTTTCTGGCTATCGCCAGTTGTTTTGCAAATTCTGTATTCATGGTTGATACACTAATGAGGTGCATATGTAACCACATTATTATTTATAGTCTAAGGAATGATGAAAGTGTCAAATCCTTTTCTGTAACGTCCAGATGTCACAGAACAATCTTTATCGATAACGAGGAATCCATATTTATCATTCCAACACTCATTACATATAACCTTGAATTGCTGAAAGGACATATCCACATTGACGTGATCATCGTAAATATGTTTTAAATTAGTGGCGTCTTGTTTGAACAGAACTATGAAATTGGAATTGTCTCTTATTAATTGTTTTGGAATCGAGGAATATGTTTGGCATAAATAGAAACAATTCGTGTGTCTATGTCGCCCGAAGCAAAAATAATCTCTTATAATACTCTGACTGCTGCAAACCACATTGTCAAAAATTATAACGGAATTGGGTTTTATCTCACTTGGAGGAATTACGTCATTGCCGTCTTGGTACTCGAAATATCCAATCTCTTTTATAGGTTCCAAAAGCTGTTTTAAATATTCGTATTTAGGCTGATACAAGAATTTTGAGTACAAGTAAACATTTTCAAATCACAAACCATTGGGATGTTCAAGTAATGTTATTAATACTGTTAGATTTAAGGGTAATAAATCGCCCCCAAGCTTGAGATTTACATGAATAAATCATCTCAAAAGTTAAACATTACACATAAACACTTGTATATTTACTTATTTGACTAGTAAATACAACTCACTGAGTAACACTACCGTTACACATGTAATACACGAATATTAATTATATGTGATTACAATTATTTCACTAATTACAAAATAACCAGCGGCCTTGCTATCCAGGCTGCGCTCATGTCCGCAGTCGAAACATGAATCCCGCTGACAGGAGGCGGATTGGGCTTGGTGACTACATAGCCCAAATGTTTATAAACACAGGCCAATACGATTGATATATCTAACAATACATTAGTTTCAACCAAAAGCACCGACTATCAGCCCTCGTTTAGATAGACCTCCAAGAAGTGGACCGTGTTTTTGAAATGTATCGATTAAAACATCATCATGATTTACAACAGGTAGGGAAATTGTCTGTTTTTCGATCCTCAACAAATCTGAAGAAGTACTATGAGCTGAAACGTCCGCAAAGCATTTATATGGAGAAGAATTGATACATAATTCAGTTATCCTGAGGCGTTACACAAAACATATATAAATGTTTGTACACAATTCATCTGTAGTTAATCTAAAGCGAAAAGGTGTAAAGAAAGGTGGGATTTTGAACACAGCAATAAATAAACTACCTTTCGAACCACACATTCCAGGCTACAATTTTTGTGGACCTTGAACAGAACTGGAAAAAAGACTTGCCAGAGGTGATCAAGGAATCAATCCTCTCGATAGTCTTTCCCATGATAAGGTGTATCATCAGCATACCGATTTAGAACATCGACACGAGGCAGATAAGGAATTGACGGAAAATGCATACCAACGGTTCAAATTTTCCGACGCAACACTTGGAGAAAAAATTGTCGCATTAAGTGTTACAGCAGCCATGAAAGCTAAAACTAATAAACCATATGTTAACCTCATTGACATGGCAAAGCAGGCTCTGACATCAATCGGTACCAAAAATATATCTAACCTGAAAAAAACAATAATTCCAATCCCCACTGGATTTCTTCCTCTTATCCCCCTATTCGCCGCATTAGGTACGCTGGGAAGCATAGGAGGTGGAGCAGCAGGAATAGTGAAAGCTGTGAATGATGCTAAAGCTGCCAATGAAAAATTAAAAGAGGGAAAACGACATAACTTAGCATTGAAACGAACCGCTGTTGGAAAAGAATTATGTTTGCGTCCTTACAAAAAGGGGATGGGATTCTGCCTGATGACAAAAAACTTCCAGTAAGGCTATCTCGCCGCGCATTAACTAACAGATCTAATGAAATATGCCAAGAAACTACATATTCCAAATTTCCTGTTTATGAAAGATAATTTACCATCAAAAATTCGAAAAAATGAATGTGGTATTGTCAATTTAGATATTACCTCTGGACCAGGAACTCACTGAACAGCATATGTAATGAAAGGCAGCAGCATTATATATTTTGATAGTTATGGAAACTTGAGACCTCCAAATGCTCTGACAAAATATTTCTATAGCGATGGTAGCTTAAATAAAATAAGTTATAATCATGACAAATATCAGCGAGACAATGCGATAAACTGTGGGCAGCTCTCGTTGAATTTTTTATGTAATATGTGCATCTAACAAAAAGTTACTTATTGTAAAGGAAGTTTTAAACCGTGTAACATGTCTTTAACATTTTCACTATCTGGGAATACGTCCGTCTTAAGCTCAAACTTCAACCCGCCTATATATCTAGATGATGACTATGAATATGTGATAGGGTTAACAAATTTTGAAACCTTCAATGTCATCCCAAATATTGATGAAACTAACAACACATTCACATATAGTAATAGGACATTAACAATTCCTGTTGGTGCTTATGAGATTACCTATCTAAATAGTTATATACAGAGAAACATACCATCCACAAATCAAATTTGTATTGTCGCTAATCGAAATACGTCAACTGTTACAATTAGAACAAATGTCGATATAGATTTTACATCTGATGACTCGATAGGATCTCTTCTAGGGTTTAATAAAAGGATTCTTAAAGCCAATCAACTGAACAAGTCATATTTCCCTGTACAAATAATCAAAGTTAATGCCATATGCATAGACTGCAACTTAGCAGTTGGTTCTTATTCTAATGGAAAACCTGTCCACATAATTCACCAGTTCTTTCCAGTTGTTGCATCCGGTTATAAAGTGGTGGAGTCACCTTTAAATATATTATATTTTCCTGTGACCGTCAGAACGATTAGTAACATCACTGTAAGAATACTTAACCAGGACGGAAATCTTGTAAATTGTCGAAAAGAAACTATTACAGTTAGACTACATATTAAACAACTGTAAAAGATAGTAGTTCGCTATAAAGTTCCACATTACTTACAAAATCTTTGAACAAAACCTGGTAATAAGAGAAGATCCCAGAACCAATGTTCAGTTAGTTCGAGAAGAAACGTTATTAAAGTAACACGCGAGCATAAGAGATTTTTAAAGGCGCTTGGTTGTGAAGTACTCGTATAATGGATATTCTAAACGTTAAGCAAGAGCCTCTCGTTGACAGTAACATCGTCGACTTTGAGTATCATAATTACCAACCCTTCGTAACTGCTAAATTTGACTACAATTATGAGATTCGAATGGGAATTCAAGAACTTGATGCCTATACACTACCATGTGAGAGCGTGCTGTACTTGGAGGGAGCGTTTACTAAAGAAGATGGAAAACCTGTTACTGAATTAAAACTGATAAATAATGTCTTCAGTTTTATTTTTAGAGAAATTCGATATGAAATGAATGGTGTTATTATTGATTCTGTTAGAAATGTAGGATTAACATTAACCCTTAAGGGATACTTATCTTACAATAAAAACGAAAGTGTCAAACTTCAAACTGCGAGATGGTTTCCTAATGAAAGCTTAATACCTAATACAGGCAAATTTAATGTATGCATTCCGCTCAAGATGTTGATGGGCTTTTTTGAAGACTACAAAAAAGTCATATTGAACATGAAACAGGAATTGGTTTTGATTCGAAATAATAATGATGTAGATACAGTAACGGGAAAAACCGGCACTGAGCAACCAAAAATTAATATAGAAAAAATCTACTAGAGGGTTCCCCACGTATCTGTTGGAATTCCTCAACAACTAGAGCTGACAAAAATTTTAGATGATAAGCAGGACATATTGCTGCCGTTTAGAAGCTGGGAACTGGTAGAGTATCCTTCCCTTGCCGAAACTACCATGCATACTTGGCCTGTGAAAACTGCTACTAAACTCGAATCTCCACGCCATATAATTGTGGCATTACAAACAGATAAGAAAAACAAAGTTACATCTGAGTAAATTTGATAATTATAACCTTACGAATATATGAGTTTTTTTAAATCCTGAAGAAGTCAAGAAATAGGTAATTGTATTACCTATTTCTTGACTTTAAAAACAATAAGTACGCAACATTATATGACATGTATACAAAATTTCAACATTCTTATGAAACAGGAAATACACCAATATTTAATCCCGACGAATTCAAGACGATTGCGCCTATTGCGCACATCGACTGCTCACATCAAAAGGAAGCTATACAGTCATCATCTGTAGTAGTACGACTCGAAATGGAAACAAGAGAAAATATACCCAAAGACACGGCAGCATATTATTTAATTTTATATGACCGTTTGTTTGGATATAATCCTTTAATTAAAATTGTCAGACAGGTCTAAGCTATTTAAGAGCGTAAGACATAAAAAAGCCGTTTAGTTTATCATCAAATTCAAGTATAGAAAGGCTTTGCAGAAACATCATATAAAACGCAGAAATTTAAGAAGAGTGATTGAAGCATACAGTTTAAGAATTAGTGTAACAGGAAAATTAGCAAACTTAGAAACATGCCATAGTTATAGACATTCAGGGAATTAAAGTAGATAAACAAGTTTATTAAAGAGATGGCAGCGTATAATGGTTCCAAAATATCCCATTATGTTTTTAAACCGCCAGTTCCTAAAAAGCATCTACCACCAGACTTAGAGAAGCAAGCTACATGGTTAACTAATAACCATCATTGCATAAATTGGAATGAAGGATACATCTATTACAATTTTGCAAACATTATTTGGGAGCTAACTGCACATGAGGAGGCAATATACGTGAAGTGAGAAGAAAAGGCGGCATACATAAGAAAATATTCATCCAACCCTGTATATGAGCTGCAAGACCATCCACCAGTTCCATTGGAAGAACCACGATGTTTTTACCATATAAAACCAATGTCTATTTGTTCTCTTAGCATTGTATATTTTCTTTACGAAAATTGTAATAATTTTTTTACAATAAAAAATAAAAAATATTTTTATGTTTTATTAACAGAACTTATTTAAACAAATCCCAGAAATCAGACCCCCAACACGGGATGCTGTCTAGACGCCAGGTGGTTTATATTTCTACACAGGGTCAATCACTCAACAACCTTGAACATAACACGGGATGCTGTCTAGACGCCAGGTGTTTTTGATAGATGTTAACATCAGAAAAGGTGTGGGATAAAATTGACTTGATGTGTAGTTAAATATTATTTGTAACTTAAACAATGAAGTGCGAACATTGTGGAAAGAACTTTGTCAGTAACTTTAACTTACTGAGACCTATTAGTAAGTCATGCCCAGTTCGTCAACAAAGAGCTGTGCCTTTGTCAAGCAAAAAACAGTGTGAACACTGCAAAAACAACTTTTCTACCAAAGGCAATTTAGACCGTCGTATTGAGTAATGTCTGAAGAGGAAAAGTGTTGATATGCCTGTAATTCCGAATTGATCGACCGCTTACTACTATGAGAGATGGTGTGTGTAAAGTGCATAGTGCTTTCGCCAGCAGAATAGCAAGTTTTCTGTTCACAAGTTCTAACATGCATATTGATTATAAGGACTTTTTTGAAGAAATTAAACAGAAAGTACTTCACATTATTAATGAACATTTACAAAAACATAAGGCTCTCAAAATAAACTTTGAGGTGTTTGGACATTATCGTTGAAAAGGAGATGTCGGAAATAAAATCATTTAATACCAAAAATAAAATTTTGACAGAACTACAAACAATGTTTGAAGAGTTTATAGAAGAAATGACATCTCAAGCAACCCAGTTTCAGGAGAGGGTTCTGGATGGGCATTAAAGGAAATAACGTTTCTTGATGTGAACATAAACAAATATACACCGCTTTCGGCATCTTCATATATTAAACTATCTGATACAACTGCAGGAATAAATCACTACTGTCTAATAACCAACTTGTCAAAACTGGTATCAAAACAGATATCAAGACGAAATGGTTGTGTACATATCTGTGATGGGTGTCTGCAATAGTTTAGAACAATGCAGCAACTGAAAGCACATGCAGAAAATGATTGTAACCATGTTTGTACAAAGATACCAACAACCGATTTAAAAGTAAATAAGTATGGTAAATCCATTCCTGAAAATATCCTAAAATTCGAAAATTTTGAGAGACGACTACCAATACCATTCGTTACTATGCCGATTTTGACAGTTAAAACCCATCGATCATAATGAGCCTTGCAATGACAAACCATTCACAGTTCAAACAAGTGAACATGTGCCATACTCTTGCTTTCTATGTGTTCCGTTTTTGTCTTTTTTATTAATTAAATTTGCTAAATTAATTCAATATTTGTTATTAAATTTAAACTCTTTAAGAATCTAAGAATCTCATCTCTTTTTTTGTTTTGTTTTAATTGTAAGTTGTTACCGCGAAATTGCTGTGGTTCTCAACGCCGCTACTGGCGAATGTCCGCGAGAAACGAAAGGATTCTCTCGTTTAAACCGTTGACGCGCTCTAGTGTGTTATTGTAGCTCTTATATTTTCTCTGAAAAACTACTGTTTTGTTACTGCAAGATCTACTGCAATCAACCTACCTCCTTTAGACAACCATCTCCGAGTACAGTGTAAGAAGACGCCGCTTAGGTAAGAAAACCACAGCCCGTTTTTTTTTCTTCTCTTTTGTTATACATTGTACCTCGTTCTATTTATTGGCGACATAGAATCATATGTAACAACCGAACCAGTCTATAAAACAGTCCATTTCGTAACATTTTTTTTGGTCCTTCGAGCCGGATCCTTTATTTGATTGCATATGATTTTGTGCATTGTTAATTTATAGATATATATGTGAGATTCTTAGATATTTCCTCTGAAAATTTTTTGTAGTTTAAACTCATTGCTATCAGTATTAATTTTTTTTGCTCGCACTATTTATCGCTTAAACTGTTTTCACTTATACTACTTTATTAACGTATTTGTTGGACTTGAATATTTCTTTAAAAATTTATAAAACTAGATATTTTTATACCTAGTGAGAAAAAGTATCGGTAGTTTAATAAACACATTGTTTCTATGGTGTGTTTCACTCGATATTTTGCAATATAGTGTATTTTATATTGAATTATTGTTCTCTAAATTTCTTCACTTTAGTTAATTTTTACAATCGCAATTTCACTTCATTATGTCAACTGCAACCAATAAAATTAAACAATTAAAAGTTCTTAGGCATATTTGTATTGATCGCGTAGAGGATTTAAGATTGGTAGCTGAGAGTGCTCTTATAAATGATGATATTCGTACTCAATTTAAATCTCGCTGTTGTAACTTAGATTCAATTTATGAAGAATTTGAAAAGCATAATCAAAGTATTCTCTTGATTGTTTCTACTTTGGAAGATTATGATATAGCAAGCGAAACAATTATACGCAAAGATTTTGATTCCTCTTATTATAAAATTAAAGAAATTTATAATAACTTATTTGAAACCAAGAATGTAATTGCTAACCTCTCTTCGAATACTCCCAATATAAAGCTCCCTAAATTAGAATTAACTAAATTTGACGGAGATATTAAGAAATGGAGAACATTTATTGATATGTTTGAATCCGCTGTTCATAAAAATAATAGTCTCTCTAATATAGATAAATTTTCTTATTTAATTGCTTCCCTGGAAGGTCATCCTTTAAGTATAGTTAAACACCATCGTCTTACTGATCAAAATTATTTAATTGCTTTAAATTCTCTTAAACTTAATTATGAAGATAAACGCGAATTAGCTAATTCATATTATAAAGAAATCGAAAATGCTCCCAAATTAACTGAGAATGATGTTTCTCCTGAAAATTTAAAAGGTTGTTGAATACCTTTACGGAAAATTTAAGCGGTCTCGAAAATATGGGTTTTCCAGTTGCTCATTGGGATTATCCCATGTTTAATAAACTTATAAGATGTTTAGATTCTAATACTATTTCTCAGTTTGAATTTGAATATGATAATGAAATCACAAGTTTTGAATCTTTGAAAAAGTTTTTATTGAAAAAATGTAAAGCACTAACTAGAGCTCAAGATATGACTTCCAACAGTAATAGAAACAAAAGGGAAAACTCTAAAATTAAATCTTCTCAATCGTCATGGTTAAATTCGCCAAGTTCCCAACGCTCACGTTCATCATTTTTTGCTGAAACAAAAAATACTCAACAATGTCCTCTTTGCAAATTAGATCACTTAATATATAAATGTCCCACGTTCATTTCATATTCACCTCGAGAACGTTATAACTTTGTCAAAACTCAAAGATGGTGTATAAATTGTCTTGGATTTAAACATTCTCTAACTCATTGCAGTTCTTCTTCTACTTGTTTGAAATGTAAGAAAAACATCATACTCTTTTGCACTTTGATGACATACATTCTCCAATGCAAAATGCTTCCACATCCTCTGTTTCTTCGCCTAACTCCGCCCCTTTACAAAATAACTCTTCTGTGGCAAGCACTTCGCAAACTACTACTCTAACTAATTTAGTTTCCTCCAAAAAAGTAGTTCTTCTTTCTACTGCTCGCATCGAAGTCCTCGATAAATGGGGCAACTATCAAGTCGTTCGCGCTCTCTTAGATTCTGGTAGTCAAGCCAATTTTATCACTGAAAAATGTTGTAATCGTTTAGGTTTATCAAAACTCGATCTTTCTATTTCTATTCAAGGTTTAGGACAAATGTCTTCTTCTGCCGCTAAAGGAGTTTCTCTTAATTTTCGTTCGTTAAGTCAACCTAATAATTTTATTATCGAAAGTCTCATTTTACCTCAAATTTGTGAGGATATGCCCAAATTCGAAATTTCTTTCGATTCCTGGACACACATACAAAATATTCAGTTAGCTGATCCACAATTTAATATTCCGAACTCTGTTGATATATTGTTAGGAGCTGATATATTTTCCTCTATTTTACTCAATGGTCGCCTGACAGGTAAATCAGGTGAACCTGTAGCTATCAATACTACGCTTGGTTGGATTCTTATGGGATCTGTATCTTCTCAAACATTTTGTATAAAATCGTTCCTCTGCTGTTGTGATGTTTCCTTAGAAAATTCTTTAAAGCGTTTTTGGGAAATAGAAGATTTACCTCAGCAAAATCATCTCTCTCCTGAAGACCAGTTATGTGAAGATATATATTCGAAAACATATCTTAGAAATACTTCTGGCCGATTTCAGGTTAGTCTGCCTTTTCGTTCAGGAGAACCTTTCTTTTCAAATACTCGAGCTTTAGCTGTTCGACGATTTTTATCTCTGGAAAATAAATTACTTAATGATCCTTCTTTATATGAACAATATTCCAATTTTATGCGTGAATATTTAGATCGTGGCCATATGTCTCCAGTAATGAACAATTCTTCCTTAAATGTTTACTATATTCCACATCACTGTGTAATAAAACCTGAAAGTATCACGACTAAACTTAGGGTAGTGTTTGACGCAAGTGCAAGTGCCACTGGATCTTCTCTAAATAGTACTCTTCTCTCTGGTCCTAAATTGCAACGTGATTTAATAGCTATCTTATTGAATTTTCGATTTTACGCTATAGCCTTTATTGCTGATATTAAGCAAATGTACCGGCAAATTCTAATTCATGATGCTCATAAGAACTTTCAAAGAATAGTCTGGAGGTTTTCTCAAGATGAACCTATCCAAGATTATGTTTTAAATACTGTTACTTATGGAGTTTCTTCTGCTCCTTTCCTCGCGATTAGAACTCTATTACAATTGGCCAAGGATGAGCGTTATCGTTTTCCACTAGCTTGTCAGGCTCTCGAAAATAGTACTTACATTGATGATATTGTCTGTGGAGCTAATTCTTTAGAAGAAGCTCTTAAATTAAAAACAGAATTAATATATTTACTTCGAAGTGCAGGTTTTGAACTTCACAAGTGGAATAGCAATAATTCCGCGCTTATAGCGGAAAACTTTTCTCAATCAATTGAAAGGTCGCTTGATCTTGATGTTTCGTCTAATGTGAAGGTCTTGGGACTTCAGTGGAATCCAGTATCAGATACTTTCCGATTTCATGTTACTCCTATAGCTTCAGACTGTACAAAACGCAATATTCTCTCTGAGATAGCTCGAATATTCGATCCACTTGGATTTTTAAGTCCTTTGACACTTTTGCTAAAGGTTAATACAATACCTGTGGACGCTCGGTTTACAATGGGATGAAAGTCCTCCTTCAGATGTAGTCGACATTTGGTTACAGTTTCAAAAGGAATTGCCAAATATAGCCCAAATTAATATTCCTCGTTGTTTATCTCTCTCAATAACCTCATTTGAAATGCATGGGTTCTCAGATTCTTCTGAGAAAGGATATGCTGCAGTTATTTATTTGAAATCTGTAAAAAATTCTAAAGTTTGTACGTCTCTTCTCTGTTCCAAATCAAAAGTATCTCCTTTGAAAACACTCTCGATTCCTCGTCTTGAACTTTGCGCAGCCGTTCTTTTAGCCGAACTTCTTTCATATGTCTCTAAGCTGCTAGAAAGTCGCTGTCATTTTCAAGTTTTCGCATGGACCGATTCGACGGTCGTTCTCTCTTGGATACGTTCTTCTCCTCATAAATGGAAACAATTTGTTGCTAATCGCATTAGTCGAATTCACTGTAAAACTTCCCTACAATTTGGCGTCACGTTCCTTCCCAAGATAATCCAGCTGATTGCGCATCAAGAGGAATGTTACCCTTGCAACTTCTCCAGCATTCCCCATGGTGGGCGGGGCCGGCTTTCTTATCGCTATCTTCTGACTCTTGGCCAAAACAATCTTTCTCAGAATCTTCGACAAATGAAACTCTTTTGCCAGAAATAAAACAACATGTTTTGACCACTACTGTAGAAATTAATTTTATGGATACTCTCTTAGACCAGTTCTCATCGCTTTCTAAAATTCAACGCATTACTGCCTATGTCCTCAAATTTATTAATAATACCTCCCAATCAGGTAAAAAATCCTCTAACATTCTCACCAGTTCTGAAATTCACGACGCTCTCTTTATTCTCGTTAAAAATGTTCAACGGCAAGTTTTGCCAAGGAACTTTCTGCATTAAGATCTAACAAACTGGTTAGTAAATATCTTCAGCTTAGCCCTTTTATTGATGATAAAGGTATACTTCGAGTAGGTAGTAGATTGGCTCAGTCCAACCTCTCTATTAATGAAAATTTCCAGCTCTGCTCCTAATAATCATCGCTTCACTATTTTGCTTATTCAGTGTACTCACCAACAGTATCTTCATCCAGGGACCCAAACATTACATTTTCTAATTTGTCAAAACTTTTGGATTTTAGGTGCTAAACGAATAATTCAGTGTTATCTCTAAATGTCAAAAATGTTGGAAATTAAACCCCACTCCTCTTCAACCTCTCATGGGTAACTTGCCTCGTCTCAGAGTTTCTCAACTGAAACCATTTTCATGTGTTGGTGTGGATTTTGGCGGACCTCTTCGTATTACCATGAGTAAAGTTCGTGGCAGCAAAACCCTTAAAGCATATATTTGTTTATTTGTTTGTTTTGCTACTAAAGCTCTGCATTTAGAGTTGGTTTCTGATTTGTCGACAGAAGCCTTCTTGGCTGCTTTAAAACGGTTTATAGCGCGGAGAGGCAGATGTAACTACATTTTTTCCGATTGCGGCACCAACCTAGTTGGCGCATCCAGATATCTAACTCGAATCATGCAAGAGGCAAGTATCCAAGAAAATCTTGAATGGCATTTTAATCCCCCATCGGCACCTCATTTTGGAGGTTTATGGGAGGCCGGAATAAAATCCGTTAAAACTCATTTATTTCGCGTCATTGGGCAACAACTTTTAACGTACGAAGAATTAAACACACTGTTAATACAAATTGAAGCACTATTAAACTCAAGACCCCTGGGTCCTATTAGCTCTGATCCTAATGATCTCACTCCATTAACCCCCGGACACTTTTTAACTTTGGACACTCTCACGGCCATTCCAGAACCTAATCTTCAAAATTTAAATTTAAATCGCCTCAATCGCTGGCAATTATTGCAAAGATTACATCAAG
Organism: Monochamus saltuarius; assembly: GCA_025584915.1. Classification (NCBI taxonomy): domain Eukaryota; kingdom Metazoa; phylum Arthropoda; class Insecta; order Coleoptera; family Cerambycidae; genus Monochamus; species Monochamus saltuarius. The sequence continues at coordinate 44,806,627 of CM046721.1, read as the reverse complement.
ACTTTTGGTCCCGTTGGCATACTGAATATTTACACACCCTACATCAACGCAAAAAGTGGACAGAGTCGAGTGAAAATATAACTGTAGGAACAATGGTTCTCGTAAAAAATGAATTATTACCTCCGTTGCATTGGCAATTAGCCAGAATTGTAGACACTCATCCCGGTTCTGATGGTGTTATAAGAGTTGTGACTGTTCGTACTTCTCAAGGAACATTAAAACGACCAGTTACTAAATTGTGTCCATTACCTATGCAATCTCCTGTTTAGAGTGTCTTTTTCTAGACACTCTAGGTGGGCAGTTATGTTCCGTTTTTGTCTTTTTTAATTAAATTTGCTAAATTAATTCAATATTTGTTATTAAATTTAAACTCTTTAAGAATCTAAGAATCTCATCTCTTTTTTGTTTTGTTTTGTAAGTTGTTACCGCGAAATTGCTGTGGTTCTCAACGCCGCTACTGGCGAATGTCCGCGAGAAACGAAAAGGATTCTCTCGTTTAAACCGTTGACGCGCTCTAGTGTGTTATTGTAGCTCTTATATTTTCTCTGAAAAACTACTGTTTTGTTACTGCAAGATCTACTGCAATCAACCTACCTCCTTTAGACAACCATCTCCGAGTACAGTGTAAGAAGACGCCGCTTAGGTAAGAAAACCACAGCCCGTTTTTTTTTTCTCTTTTGTTATACATTGTACCTCGTTCTATTTATTGGCGACATAGAATCATATGTAACAACCGAACCAGTCTATAAAACAGTCCATTTCGTAACACTATGTGAAGTGTAATTTTGATGACCAGTAGTCAAGGTTTGAAGGGTCCAATGCTGCAGAAGTATTTATTGAAAAATTAACACATTAACACATAAAGTGGCTATGGAGTTATATAACAATCACTTAAGACATACCAAAGAAATGTTTCCTCTTACTGATGAAGAGGAAATAGCTTATGATACAGCAAAATGCTGTCATATTTGCAATAAATCATTTATGCCCTGGGATATAAAAGCAGGAGATCATTCCCATTTAACCGGAAGGTTCCGTTTTGCAACACATTCTGTTTGTAACTTGAACTACAAAGTTCCAAAATTCATACCAGTTTTCTTCCACAACCTCAACTATGATTCCTCACTTTTCATTAAGAAATTGGCTACCAAGAATGAAAATATTTCTGTTATTTGCTCAAAACAAAGAAAAATACATCTCATTTTCCAAGTCTATCCTTGTGGATAAATCTGAGGAACCAAAGAAGCCCGACACATACTCGAGATTGAAATTTGTAGATACTTTTCGATTTCTGTCCAAGTCCCTAGACAAATTAAGCCAAACTTTGGAATCCCGTCAGTGTGCTGAGACTCAAAGGTATTTTCCAGACGAAGAGAAGTTTAAGTTAATCCGGCGGAAAGGGTTTTTTTTACAGTTATGTGAACTCCTTTGAAAAATTGGCAGAAACTATATTACATCCGAAAGAAAAATGTTATAATGATCTGACTAATGAGGCTCTTTCTCATGAAGATTATAACAGAGCCAAAGATGTATGGGCCACTTTAAACTGTAAAACATTAGGATAATATGCAGATCTTTATCTAAAATCAGATGTCCTGTTACTAGCTGATGTATTCGAGAATTTTAGATAAGTGTGTTTGGAGCAATACAAATTGGATCCGGAGTATTACTTGACAGCACCTTCATTGAGCTGGGCTGCAATGCTGTTTTATACTGAAATTAGGTTTGAGCTCCTTACTGATATAGATACTTCACATTTCTTTCGGAAATCAATTCGTGGAGGTGTATCCCAATGTAGTAAGAGGAAGTCTGAAGCAAATAATACATGTTTACCTAACTATGACCCTACAAAACCAACATCATATATCATGTACCTGGATGCTACCAACTTGTACGGAATAGCCATGAAAAACTGGCTACCTACTGGCGATATCAGATGGATGGAGAGCAATGAAATTGAAAACTTTGATTGTTCCACCATTGACGACCATTCAGCTAAGGGCTATGTTTTAGAAGTAGACTTGGAATATCCATCAAACCTCCATGAAAAACACAACGATTTACCTTTTTGTCCAGAATAAATGATTCCACCACAATCCAAAAGTTCAAAATTAATTCCTAACTTGTACGATAAACATAATTATGTTATACATTACAAAACGCTGAAACAGTGTTTAAAATATGGACTCAAATTGAGAAAAATACATAGGATCTTAGAATTTTCTCAATCAGCGTGGTTAGCCCCTTACATAGATTTAAACACTAAACTTAGAAATTCTGATAAGGGAGAATTTGAAAAGAACCTCTTCAAATTAATGATAAATTCAATTTTTGGAAAGACGATGGAAAATGTTGATAAGAGACAAAATATTAAGATTTGCTCTTGCTGAGAGAACAAGGCTAAGAAATTGGGTGCGAGGGCCTTAATAGCACTACCACATTTCAAAACATGATCCATATTTGATGAGAATATGATAGCAGTGCAGCTGGAGAAAGTTAAAACAGTATATGATGATAAATCACTTTATGTAGGCTTCTCAATTTTGGATATCTCATCTCTATATGGCTATGTCAAACCTAAATATGGTGAGGATGCTGCAGTTTTGTACACCGATACAGATTCCCTGATTTTGGAACTTTTCACTGGCAACCCATATAATGACATCAAAAACAACATTCAATATTTTGACACCTCTAACTATACTGTAGACAATATCCATAATATGCCCAAGACGGAGTCAGTGGTTGGTAGATTTAAAGATTAATATGCTGGAAGGCCTGTAGAGAGCTTTTATGGTACAGGTGCCAAAGCATATTGTATTAAAATGATGATGGATGTTGTAATAGTGGGCTATTTGTCAAAATTCTTTTACATATTTCGAATGCTCTAACAAATTCTTCGGTATGTTCTATTTTTGCACCTTTCTTTAAGCATAAGGTCAAAGGTTTTGTCAATTTGGAACAATCTTTGATAAATTTCCTATAATATATAACCAATTAATCCGAGAAATGATTGGATTTCTTTCTTTGTTTTTGGAATTGGAAATTTTAAAATTGCTTGAATTTTATCAGGATTTGGTAATATTCCTTCAGGTGTTATAATGTGTCCTAAAAATTTTACAGTGTTTCAAAAATTCTGATTTATCAAGCTGAATTTTTAGATTTGTCTGTCTAAATCTGTCAAATATTAATCTTATGCTTTCTATGTGTTCTTGCAATGATGTTGAAAATATCAGTATGTCGTCTATGTGAACTAGACATTTATTATATAAACCTGATAGTACATGGTTCATTGTTCTTCGGAATGTGGAGGGGTCGTTTTTGAGTCCAAAGGGCATTCTGAGGAACTCGTAATGTCCATCGTCCGGTGAGAATGCTGTCTTCTCAATATCTTTAGGATCCATTTCTATTTGATGGTATCCACTAGCCAAATCTAATGTAAAATATTGACTTCTTCCTAGTTTGTCTAATACGTCATTTATATTTGGTATGGGAAATTTATCTGGAACTGTTTTCTCATTCAGTTTTCGGTAGTCGATAACGATTCTAAATTTTCTTTTTTCACTATAGTGCATTTTTTAGGTACAATCCATATAGGTGAGGACCTTGGTGAAACTGAATCACGGATTATATTTTGATCCAGCATGGAACTTATCTTATTTTTTACTTCTTTTTTGTAAATTTGGGGAAATCTGTATGACTTTGTATATAGGTATAAGGTTGTCTGTTGTTCTTATTTCATGTTTGACTTGGTTTGTGAATGTCAATGGAATTCCTTCACGGTAAAAGATGTCTCTGTAGTCATAACAAACTTTTCGGTACAGTACAGTACAGTTGTACAGCTTCGTATTCTTCTTGATTACAATGTCTCAAATCTAGATTTTCTAAATTTTTGTTTTATAAAGTATCATAATCAGCTAATGAATTTTGGAAATATTTATCAATGTCCATTGGTTCGGGTTCGAAATTATTTAAATTACATCTATTTATGCATGCAAGGGGTTCTCCGAATTGAAAATTTATTTGGTCATCCGTGTTATTTACAAGCAAAACTGTTGCTTCTCTGTTTTCAATATTAACTATTCCGGCTGGAATTTCTATTTTTTCTTTAATTACCAGGGAGTTAATTATTGCTTCTCCACTTTCTTCCATCATTGGTACTTTTGCTATAATTTCGGTTTTTGGTGGAATATTATATGCATATTTTTTATTTTCTTTCTTATAATCGTCGGCGTCGGGGTGAATTAGTATTTTGCCTTCAATAAATAAAGGAATTTTTGTTCTGTCTGTGATTAAATAGCCATTTTTGAAGTCAAGGGTGGCTCCAATCTTTTCTAAGAGATCTAAGCCGATTAGACCATATGCATCGCTGAAGTTAAATACAAAGCGTGTGTGTATTATTTCAGGATTTTTAAATATTTTTGAAATTGGAATGTCTGCAGCCCATTCATGTATAGATGTAGTGTGTGGTGTTTTAATTTTGAAAGGGTTAAAGTACATTTTATCTTAGAAATGTACATGTGCCATGTATTCTGTAATTAATGACTTTGTTGATCCTGTATCTATCATATATCTTGCCTGAAGTTCTGGGATAATTATACACAGAAGTTTACTGTTGGATGCGATGTTGATCTCTAAGTCTACTATTGCTTCTTGGAACAAGGTTCGTCGTATTTGGGGAATTCATATTCTTCATATTGTTCTCCGAGGCTAGCATAGGAAAATTTTCGTCCTCTCTATAGTTTCCTGAATTCAGCATATTCTTCAGGATAGAAACATTCTTCTTCATAGTAGGGCTCTTCTTCATAATATTCAGGTTCAGTGTCTGCACATGGGGAATTATCTTGGAAGTGTAACTTTGGAATATAAATCTTGGTGGTGGTTGTTGTTGTGGTGGTTGTTGCTGTGGTCTTATTGTTTGCCTGGTATTTCCAGATGAAGTATCCATAGGTTGAGGATATGTTTGTCTAGGACGCTGGGGCATTTGAACAATGGTACGATTAAAATTTTGATTGTTTGAGGAGAATGGTTGATCTTGGAAATGCGATGGTTGTGAAAAATTTTGTCTTTGAGGAAAATTTGAGAAATTTGGACGTTGAAAGGGTCCTGGGAATTGTCTCTGTTGAGAAAATCTCGTACTAGAAAAATTTGGAATTCGATGTGGAAAAATTGAATTGACATTTTGAATAGGTGGTTAAATTGTGGAGGTCTTTGGGAATACGATTGGACAGGTTTAAAATTTCCTTGTACGGTCCTTAGATGAGGTGAATTATTTTGGAAATTATTTTTGGTCCTAATTTTTGTTGACGATTATATGACATATTTTCTTCTTCGACCACTTTATTTATAGCATCCTCAAGAGATTGTGGTTGTTTACATCGTAGTAGATGACTTAAATGTGAATTGAGTCCTGATAAATATGATCTTAAAGCCATTTTATTATACAGGGTGATTTTTTCTTGACGTAATGCTGCTGATAATGTTGACATTTGAATTTTTGAGAGTAAAAGGCTTCTCAGGGAGATTACTCTATCTGTGACTTGTGTGGCAGTTTCATTGTTGTTTTGTACCAGCATCATTAAATCATATAATCTTGATTCTTCATATCTATGGTCTCCAAAAGTATTTAATAAAAGTGTTATTAATTCAGGAAAAGTTGTAATTTCGCAGGCAGCTTAATACTTGTGCGGCTTTACCAACTATTTTATTCGAAAATGTAACATTAAAAATAGCATACCGTAAACTTTTTCACATGAATCTATAAAATTCAGTAATTTTGAAACATCACCGTCGAAGAATTAAATTAAATCTAAATAATCGCAATGGTAATATTGGCTTGAGCCATGTTTAAATTTTGTTCGTTAACAGCGGGTTCTATTAAATATTGATTTGGGAAAAACTCTAGAAAAAGATAGCTAATGTGTCGTCGTCAGAATAATTGTCAGTCATGAAAACTACTTACAAGAGGAAAATTTTGATGGCAGAAAACATGAAGGCTCTGGTGTATATAATCGATTACAAGATATAAGCAGTATTATATTTGATTGATTATATATGCTTCTCGAGCAGGAGGGCTTTTTGTCAGGTCAAGGTCTTTGTCAGTTTCCCTAAATTCCCTAACTTGAAATACTTTAAGTAGCTCAAAGCTACGTGCTTTTAGAGATGGCTTCTTGCTTGGGTCAATCTTTTCTATGCACGATTTAGATTACATGCAGTCTTGGGAAAGAGAGTACAGGATCTTGGTTGCTTCTAGGGCTTATGTATAATTAGGCACTTCGACACCTAAAAATACAAGTGCAAAGCTTCACGATGTCTTGGTTGCTTCGGATAGGGTGGATGCAGCGATTACAGCCAGTAATTTCGCAAAAATGGAAATTTTGACTGGACTATAATTTCGCTGTAGCCTAATCACTGCTGTTTTCTTACTTGCTAATTCTGATTTCTTTCTTGAATAGCTTTGAACTTCTTTGCTTGATTCTTCGTTTTTCTTAGCCTAGGGGTTCACCAAGGATATGGCAATGGTTCAGCTGTGTAGGCTCTTTGGTTAGTCGAAGGTACGACGAGATTTCCAATATTCCCTTGGAAAAGCTTAAAAAAAAAGGATCCTTCCGACTGCGCCAGATAATTTTTGTGCCGAGCGGGTTTGGTTTTTAAAAACAATTTTTTATTCTTAAAAACTCACAAAAGTATCGTTTGAGTTAAGGAGAAACGTACAATTATTCAAAGGCATGAACTATGTATTTACCTCTGACGATAACTGATGAAACAATAAACTTGACCCATATATATAATAAATATTTATTATTTCCCATAACATATATACCTCAATACAATACAAACTTACACGTGATAACAAATGAAAAATAAAAGATTTTTTTTCAGCTTACTGATTTTGGCAAATCAGGAGCTGCTTAATCTTTACTTACACAATACAGACATCTCTTAATAATAATTACATATGACATTAACAATAACTAAATATGTAACAATATACAGAAAAAATAAAGAAAAAAATGCTAATTTTATACCAAGTACAATACAAGAAAGCGAGAAGGAAAATAATTAGTTTAATAGACATAAAGCGAAGAAAAGAAAGGAAAGAGATATGATAATAGTAATACAATTTTAATATATTAAAAAAACGATATGGAATCATTGTGCAGATAGAAGTTTTGCATGTAGCTGTTGCTTAAATAACAAATAGGACAAGTAAAAATCAGTAATATTTTTAAAATTAATGCATGAGGCTATGTTATAACTATAAGATCGTTTAAAAATTTCTTTGCGATGACGGGGCACATTTAAGATATGTTTTCTACGAACATTTAAATTGTGAATGTCTGTTCTGTATGTGATTTTCCTATGTAAATACGGAGGTGACCTGAATTTTAAAATCTTGTAACAAAAACATGTTAAATGCAAATATCTGCGATTACTCATATTTAGCCAAGACAACTCATTTAATTTGTAGGTAATTCTCTCTCTACGCCTGATTCCAAATATAAATCTAAGACATGAATTTTGCAATTTTTGTAAACGTTTCGAATCAATATTATCCAGACATGGGCCATATACCGGGTGTTCCCTCTAAGACTTTCAGTGCGAATATCTCAGCTACTATTGCAGCTAGTGCGACAAAATTTGGTATACTGGCACTAGATGGCGTGTAGAATTCGACGATGCCATTAATTTTTATACAGGGTGTTCAGTTTTGCAGATAATCGATTTAAGTTCGATTTTTGGTAGTCAACCTCGGTAAAATTTGTATTTTAATTGGAATATTCTTAATTGTCCCGAAAATTTTTTATTTTATCATAAAAAAACGTCTATGAAAAGTACCCAAATTTCATTGTTTTGTCATGCAAAATGTGTATAGCCGTGAGTCCAATTTACACACACGCAACAACCGCATGGATAGACGTCAAAACGTAAAGTGACAGGAACTGTCAAAGCAAGTTTGACTATTTTTGTAGGAATTTTATTATAAATACGTAACACCACGAGGTACATTGAATCTGCGTACGTATTTGCAATAATGCTAGTTTTGTTAAAAAATGGAATTTAGAGGTTATTAGCTGTTCGCGTACGCTGAGCTTTATTCGGCATGAATACTCTGAAAATATGTGAAACATGTTTGTTTAATTGTATAATACGACTATTCTGGGAAATAATAAAAGCGATAAAGAACAATCCCTACGAGAAGACATTAAATTTATGAACACGTCACGCCCTTGACTCGCTGCTTTGTGCTTTACCACAGACAGAGGACTGTTGACTGTTGTTTACTGTGAATATGCTGCAGAGCGCAGACGCAGAGCCCGACTCTCTCGAGTCTCGAGGTCCGAACGATGTGTAAACTTAACCTAGAGTTCCAAATAATGAAAATAATGAATAAAGCCTCTTCAACAAGTGGTAAAAATGTTTTAAAGCCTAGAAACAATCAGATAAAAATGCAATGGATTCCTTGAGTGAAAGCTTCAGTTCCAGTATTACAAAAATATATCTGTTATAAAATACTCCACATCAAATGTGAGTAAAATTTCGAGCCATATACCTAGGTGTGCTAAAAATTACTTTCATACAGTAAAAAGCTTGATAGAACGAGATGTGTAAGTACTAAGTATAACGATTAATGGGAACTGAGACGAAAGACGAAGGAAAAATATCAGTGTACTTAGTAGGTAATTATATCTTGCATATTATTTTTCGTCTTTTACATTGAATATGAGTTGTAGTTCCTGGTACTTATGTTTCATATTAGCTAATTCATTTCAAAGAACTATGGGGTTAAATTTATAAGAAATAGCCCAGTTACGCAAAATCTAGGATTATCTTTACCTAATTAGTTTCAGATGGAGAAGCTATTGGGGGCTTACTTTCAAGAACAGAGATGAGGAAACATATTTCATTATTTGTAGGAGACCAGAATGAATATAAACATATTCATTTCATCTTGTGGTATGCAGAAATTAAAAATGTCTACGAAAATGTTTCGTCTCACCTCTAGGTAGGAACTTAGAAAACAAAGTGCTGTTATGGAAGCAGGTTTACATACACAATTACGTTAATCATTGATTAAAAGATTCGATAAAATACTGAAGAAGCCAGATGCCAAGATTAGTTTATATTCGTGCGACAGAGAGATGGGAGACGAGGAAAATTTTGCTAGAACACATTAGACTTTACGTTTTGCTATAAATAAAAACATACCTAACTTTCTGTACTTGGTTTAATTATTTAATAAAATTAAAGTTCATGGAATGTGTAAGTTAACGAGTGAATTAAATAAAAATATAAATAATGCAAGTATGGCGGAAATTAAAGTTTATTAAATTGTTATCGTTTGTATTTATTATACACTACAGCAAATAATCCTTGTGTTTAATAATTCTATAACAAAATTAACATGTCTAAAACATAAATATCAGTGAGAACTGTTAATATTCAGGTTCTTATAAGGTAGATAAAAAAAAATAGATAATATAAAAAACTCACTTTGAAAAGTATTCTACATTTTCAAGACTAAATGAAAGATTTTTTTCAAAAAGTTATACGTACCTACAGTGGTTTATTTTTTTTTATTAGTGGCTAAATTGATTAACTTGACCCTTCATCTTCAAGTATTCATTATTTCTTAAGCATCTGTGTTTAATAATTCAGGTAGAATAAAAAAAGACAAATACAAAATTTAATTTATTTACAATAAAATAAAACTACAATAAATTAAAAGTACCTAAGTACTTACATACATTTAATCGATTTTATGTTAAACAGTTCTGTATTCTAATTTGCAGAGCACCGTTCAATCTAAGGGATGGTCAAGCATGTACGATTAGAAACAAATCTTACCATTTCATTGTTCGATACCTACCTTATTACGTTATGTTGTGTATATTGTAACAACAGTTAACTTTCAACATTTTTAAGATATTCTAACGAGATGTTTTCATACTCTACATAGAATTATGAAATTAGTTAAATTTCTTAAATTTATTCGTTTAGAAATTTTAAAACCCACGACAACTGAATTTAATGTCTTATAGAATACTATTCAAAGTGAGTTAGAGACTTCTTTATAATATTATCCATCATTCCATATTTAGAATTCTTTCCAAGAAAATGTCTGTGTAATATTTTTCGCTTATTCGTTCTAGTGTCTGTTTTAATGTAGGTACTAATTTGTGGCACTAAACACACATAACTGAAACATAAAAACAATAATTACAAATTATTATCTAGCTTTAAATGACTATTTGATAGGTACCTACTGGGTATAGTAGGTTTGCAGGTGATTCTTCCTAGCAAAAACCAGTTGCTTTATTCTAGTTCTGTATCATATGAAATACAGAAATTGTAGTTCATTGTTTACTATTTTACAGATGTAGAGTTCTTCTTAAACATCTTCTTCACAAAGTGTTGAAATATGTGCACAAGAATCAATCATTTCTAGGTTATGCTTTCGTAATATTTATTTAGTCGGGCTGGGGTACCTAGGTTCAGTAGGGGTTCAGTTCAGATTAGATCTGACTTTCAACGACAAACATATTCACATTATAAGTATAAAGTTTTAGGAATCGTTTTGCTCGAATTTATTTGTTGCTAAATAAGTAATCCATAATTACAGCAGTTGGAAAAGAGAGATATTCTTTAAGTACTTACACACTTTTGTAAATTATTTTGTGATATAACACCATTGTGTATACGTAAATTGCATTAAATACATTATTTAGCGTTTTTATGTAAAATAAAATACTTTATGCCATTAATATTTGACAATTCAATGACAATTCATAGTTTTGACGTTTAGCGATGTTAGTTTCTTCTGTGTAAGTCTGGCTCAAGGCTATGCACGTTTTACATGACAAAACAATGAAATTTTGGTACTTTTTGGAGGCGTTTTTTATGTTAAGATTTGAAATGTTTGAATGTTTATTTATCAGAATGTATTCATAATTAAGTATATTTCAATTTAAACATAAGTTTTAGCAGGGCTGACAACCAAAAATCAAAATCAAATCGATTTCTTGGAAAATGGAACACCCTGTATAAGAATTGATGTTATCATCAGATTCTACTCCGCATCTAGTGTCTGTATACCAAATTTCGTCGCACTGGCTATGATGGTTTCTGAGATATTCGCACTGAAAGTCTTAGAGGGAACACCCGGTATATTATCACAATAATTACATATAGATAGAATAAGGGAATTGCATAACAATTTCTTTACATCTCTATTCAAATAGTCTGTGTGAATAAATCATTTTTAGAACAGAATAAGCTTTCCTTAAAATACTAGTTACATGATCTTTGAATCTCAGATTAGAATCTATAACGAGACCTAAATTTTTTGCTGAATCTTTAAATTGTATAGTATTATCATTAATTTTTATTATAAGATTTTCAAGCAATTTTTCCCTAGCGTTATTGTTACAGAATAGTAAGGCAACAGATTTATTTGGATTTATATTTAAAGTGTGGTTTTTAGATGCAGATGCCAAATTACTTAAATCATTATTAATTTTAATATTTGCTTGAATTACTTCAGAAGGATTAAAAGAAACGTATAATTGTGTATCATCAGCGTACATATGATAATTACAAAAGTCAAAGATTTAATAACATTTAAGGTATAAATGGAATATAATAGAGGCCCCAATATGCTACCTTGAGGTACACCAGTTAACACATTCTGAGGCTGAGAAATACAATACAATATAGACTATGTGTGAAGGAATGTGCAAGGGTTGCATTATCAGCACATTGTTGGTAAGATAACTCGCGAAATACATTACTCATGGACATTTTTATTAATGAACTACATTTTCAACTGCATCATATACTCATATCTTAGTCTCGCACCCTAATACATTCATACATGTTTCTAATTATCCAATATTCCCCACTTGTTAGAGTAGGGCGTTTACGATTTTGAGAACACGCAATAAAGCTTGAATTATTATCCATTCATAAGAATACAAATATAAAACCACTAATAAATTGGTTACAGGTACAAATAAATTCGTGGAAAATATACTTTTCCCGCGTGTACGCACTTTGCAGATGTGCAGATGGAATAGGTCACGTCATTACGAATAATAGAAATCACATTCTGATATGCGCATTCCTATTTGCTGCAGCAGAAGCTGTGTAAGCGGATATGCTCTGCCCTCTGAGATAAGTCCAAAGGGAAGGGAGACAGGAGTAGCAAATTTCCCGGGCAATGTCAGGAAAAACTTAAGTACTTTGTAAGCATTACATATGTAATTTATGTTATTTTGAAATTATAATGATGATTCTGGAATTAAGGGGAGGGTAGCAAAAAGGCTACAGCACTTAGGCCCCATTGGGCCCCTTGTACCTCCTTCCATTAGGAGATCAGTCCACCTGAGCCGCCAGCCAGCCTAATAAGGAGAAAAAGGTGGTGACGGACTCTCTTATTGACGAGATGGCAGTGCACTCACAGAGTGCATGGAATATTGTCTTGTCTTCCTGTTCGCAACCCATACAAAGAGGTATATCACACTTCCTCATGTAATAGAGGTGCTTCCTTAGCCAGCAATGTCCAGTTTGAATACCTATCACCAGACAAAGATTTGTCCTAGACATAGCCAGGTAGGTACTTTTTGGCTGTGTCATTGCAGGGGTACTCTAGGAACTCCTTAGCAAATTGACAGCCTTTTGTTTTATCCCGACGTTTCATAAACTCTTTGTGGGTGTCTCCTTTGATAATTCCAACAAATGCTGACAACGGAAGCATACTGGAGGGACCAGGTCCAAAAATATGATAATGATGATGAAGTGACTTCAAACTAAACGATACGCACCTAAGATATCTCTACACAACTTAGCGAGCAGAAGACGCTAAACTCGTGCCCGGTGCGGCGTGGAGCATTATACCAAACAAATAGGGTCCTCGTTATTTTTTTAAAAACTTTTCTAATCTGTTATCTACATTTCATTCGATACATGTATACAGGGTCAGTCATAATGTCATTAATTTTAACCATGTATTCGGGAGGCCTAGTAAAGGCAGAAAATCGAAAAAAAAATTTTTTGCTCGACCTTTAAAAAAATAAACAAATCACCCAATAAAAATCAGTAACACGACGCTCCTGGTGCGCTACGAACTTTCTGATGACGCATCCATACGAGAATCGAATACCGTATCAAACTATCGATGCCACGTTTACATACATAATATCGTTTAACACATCAGCGTGTTATTCAAATTTACCTCCATTTAGCACTCTGCATTTCCCGCATTTCTTTCCCCCCAAATTTGTAGATCATGCCACACATTTGGAGGGAAGATGGAGAGAATACACGCAGTAAGCAGTAGTTTGTCTATTTCGATCTCACCTCACGTATTTGGCGTAAATTCACAACGCATAATTTTACGAATTCCGAATATGTGGAAATGGTAGTGTTATACGGAGAATGTTTACGAAATGCGACTGACCCTAATTTTATTAATAAAGTGCTATGGACGGATAAATGCAGTTTTACTTGAACTGTGAGCTGTAAACAGGTTAGTGCCATACTACTTAAAAAACAATAAATTTCTAGGACTACAAACTGAATAATTAATTGTACTTACGAGTAAAACTAAAAATTCATATTTATTTGTAAAATGTAGTGAAAACGTAATATCAAAATTATTAAACTGTAATAAGTAATAACCTAACATTCGAAAACATTCATTTATTATCTACATTTGTTTTTATTAACAAATAAATCAATATTTAAGAAAAATTCATTCATGTATCTAGATTTAAAAAAATTGTTTTACTCCTTGTTAAATAACAGTACAAACACTAGGTAACTAGGTTATTGACCTAATAATACCGTAGGTCAAGATAAGCGGCGTATCATTTCGGTCTTGGACAGTTTTCTGTCGACAACACGATGGTTTTTTATTACTTAGTATTTAAACACGAAACACTTTTCAGCTTCTCTTAATAATTTACCCATTGGGTATAGGTTTTTTATGTAATGTACGTAAATGGTTTATTACTCGGTTTATTATTAGACATGTTGGAGTGTTGTTGCAGTCATAACAGCTACATTTGCTCAGAGAAAAATTGACACGCGAGTGTACAGGTATCGTTTGATTGGGCCGTATTTTCTACCGGAAAACCTGAGTGGACCGCGTTACTTGCAATTTTTAATAGAATTATTTGATTATTATTATTTGATTTTATTGGATATTAACATTTTAAATTATTATTGGCTGAAGTTGAACTGAGCAAGAAAAAATGATATTCTAAAATAGTCAGTACAACCGTTTATTTGTGATGTCTAAAACCTAGGTAGGTAGGTACTCTATAGAAAAATATTACAACTTGACAACATTGCATCAGGTCGACATCGAATTGAACTGTGAGCTGTAAACGACCAAGGCGGTCAGTGACAGTCTGGAAAGGGGGTTTAAATAATGATTTGAAAATATTTTTTTCGGCGTAAATATGCATTTAGATTTATTTTAATCACGTATTCGCATTACACTCATTATTCCCTATCTCCTCTTAAAATTAATGACATTATGACTGACTCACCCTGTATAGAAAAAATAATATTTCATATAGTTGTCCACATGTCGAAATACATATTTCACAAGTTTTCAATTTAGAATTAATATTTGGAAAAACATTTTTAAACTCTAGTATTCACTGTAGTAGGTATTTTGTATGTTGATGCAAAAATTTAAATCAATAGCGAAAAACACAAATTATTAATTTGCCATTTTTTTAAGAGCAACCGTTATAAAAAAAAACCTCCCAGTGCGATTTCTGTACGACCGGTGGAAATTGATACTCTAATGAGTAAATAACAATTTGGGACAGGTCTTAGCTTTTTACCTTAAAGTGACTTTGAACTAAACGATAAAAGTCCAAGAGAACTCTATTATACTTGAAATGTGTGTGCTTTTTGAGAATTTATAAGTTTATAGTTCTAAAACTCAGTTGCAGTAAGAAGAGAACCCACTATAAGGTGGCGGTCTAGACGCATCGCTGACCGTGCTAGTTTTGTTTTTTCTTCTAGTGAAAAATCTTAATAATTTTAAATGTACAGGTTTGCACTAGTATGTCGGAAGTTGAACTCGTTCGCGTCGCGGTCTCACCGAAAACTTTTTTGAGAATTTCGGCCAGTCGCGTCAAATGAAAAAGCTAGTAGAAATACATCTTCCACAGAACATATTTTTGCACTTAAATAGTACAGTAGAATAAGTCGGAAGTGCATAAAGAACGACATATGCGACTGATTTTGTAAAAGTCCGTGATCAGCTCGGCACAGAGCGGTCCGCGATGCGGTTAGACCACGACCTCATAGTGCGTTCTCTTCTTTATACTTAATAACTTTATACTTAATACTCTAAAAAATAAGTATTTTGTATTCCTTTACAGTTTCATAATAATGACTATTAGTACTTTATAAGATGATAGATAATTCCGGAAAAATGCTAAATGTATAAAACCTGTGATATAATGATGATTAAAATCATTGAGTAAAATTCCTTTACAGTTAAAATTCAAGTGACATTAGTCAAATTGGGCTCATTTATCTTAATTTTAAAATGTCAGCGGTAAATAAGGAATGTTGGAAAGTACCTGCTTGCGGTATCTTGTTTATTAGTCATCCTACAAAGAAACGCCGTAAATGTGTTTTACGAATATACATATGTCAGAGAGAGGGAGCTGGTTAAGTCAGTTACTTTGTTACAATCTCAACTATTTCGACCACGTAAATGTTCTATCTACCTGTTTGGTTATCTTTCATTATATAAATACGTAGTAGTAAAGCTGGTACTTCATCTACATGGTGTTCAGTGACTAGTTGGGAAAACGTCAGTAATACGTTCTACAATGAAAATTCTAAATTAAAAAAATGCTTCATTTTCAGGACACAGAGTGTAGGAGTTGAACAAATTAAATTATTTTCAGGCATATATAATATATCGCAAAATTCATAAGTAATTTATTTAAAATTTTATATGGAGAGTATTAATAAGGATCTCCGTTGTAACTTCCATCTTTACTAAATTGCTTTTTTATAATCGAGTCCAATTTACCACTATTCGAATGCCAGCGTCTAAAGTCACGTACTCACTTGTAAGAGAACCTCGTTGTGAACTTCATTTGGAACAGGGTCAAAGTAGATCGTGATACCCATAATATGTTGGCCAAATTTTTCTCTCCGAACAAAACTTTGTTGCGTCGCGAGAAGTCTTTTGATGTAATGCGGAAATACTGACAAAGTGTTGGGAACGGTGCTTGGGCACGGCGAACTTCGATGCGAGCATCCATGTTCGCCGTGATGTGACGCAACAAGGTTATGTTTACAAGTGTGTATGCGCCATTACAGATATACCTACACGACAGAAGCATAATAAAAAATGCATAAATAATATTTGTAGTACAATATTAACATATTATTACATACGCATGTATCTTTGTAGAGAGTATGATGACACCAACAACAACTGCAGAACCAGTAACAGAGAATAATACCGCTAGCTGCAACCCCAGTTTTGTGATATCGTCTGTTGATGCTTTACGAACTGTTGATCAACATAAAAGTCAATGTTCTTCTCTTTCGGATGCTGAAAATTACGAATGGACAGGAGAAAATACTGACGTAGATCCAGATGTCAGCGCTAGTGTTAATGGAAATAACAAGTATGTAAAGCAATTCAGTTACAATTTAAAAATATTTGTTATGATTTTTTTTATTGTACAGTATTTACAACCATGGACAAAGTTAGTCCATCAAATCTGGGGGGGGTGGGGGTGGATAAGACCTCACGCCGTTAGTTTTGATGGGAATATCCCTCTCTGCCCTGCCTCATCGCTGTAGGCCTGGACAGCCTCGTGAAGGTGGGCCCTATCCGTAGTCTTCCTGGGCCAGCTCGCTCAAGGCCGCTTTCACCAGCCTGTTTAGTACATTTAAGTCATGTCTGTGTTGGGGGAGACGGGTACGGATGGCAAGCTGTTTTTGTTGCCGTCTATCTCGTATTAGTTGTCTGATGTCCCTGGAATTTGGAAAGTTGAGAGGCTATTGTCTGTCAGTGCGTTTTTTATGTCTGTTTCTAAGTTAAGGACTACCGCCTCCAGGTCTTGGGTGGTTTTAATGACTGATAGCTCAGTGCTTTTTTATATTTCTGCTCGCTCCCAGTCAGTGAACCTCCTAGGTTCACGTGAAGGTGCCCTCGTTTCCTTGTCTCCGCCCTAAATCCAGCGTGACCGGATTATGGGCGGTAGACCCTTCTTCTTCGGCAGAAATCTGAGAAATTAGCGGGATGGATTTTAGCATGGCAATGTCTAGTACAGAGGTTCCCAAACTTTTTTGTGTGGTAGACCCCTTGCATGTTTTTCGGTTTTGGGAGACCCCCTACTCACCTGATATTGATTTTTTGTAAATTTCTAACTGTAGTGAAGTTTAGTGTTAAAAACTTAAAGTAAAAACACATGTTAATTTATACATTTATTAATTGAATTATGTATGAAAATATGATGGCATTAGATACGCGTTGGCTCCCTAAATTTATACGAGGTTCAAAATTATAGGGCTAAGATACGCGTTATAGATTCTTAGTTGCTTGGCGCGAAATTTAAATGCAATCAAGATACGAGTTGTATATGATCTGATGCGGCAACCACTGATCTATGCATAAACCGCGTATCTCAAATTTGAATAATTTTGAGATACGAGGTTTAGCAAGAACGACGACGATATGGTACTTCGATTGATTGATACTGGTATATCATTATGTGCAGGTTTTTACAAGTTTAAAATGTATTGCGACCACAAAGCGAATGCCTACATCCTACAACTTACACAATTTTATAAATATATAATACATTTTTTACTTCATAGGTACTTTTATAAATAATGTATATGTCTTTATATTATAAGATAGTATGATGTCAGTAAATAGGTACTATCAGTGTATATTGAGATCCACCATCGTGGACCCCATTTTCATTTCATGGACCCCCAAATTTTGTTTTCGCCGACGTAGACCCCTTGCAGGTTGTCATAGACCCCTGGGGGTCTATACAGACTTTGGGAATCACTGGTCTAGTACGTCAAGGGGGCCAGTGGGTCAGTAAAAAGTCGGTTGTGTAGGTCCCAGTATTTTAATATTGTTAACTAAGATTTCTCCACAGTCGGAAAGCTGTCCCCTGGCAACAAATTGCATACAGGTAGTTTTAGTTGCATTTACAATCAGTGAATCCCTCTCGCACCACGAGATAAATTCCCTGGAAAGAATATTAATTGTTACAATGAGATCTTCGTGAGAATCAGCATCAGTTGCCAGAGTGGTATCGTCATCATATAGGACTAAGTGCCTTGTACTTACAAACTTTGATAAATCATTTATATATAATAAAAAAATAAGGGGCCAAGTATAGACCCCTGAGGTATACCTGTATCTACATAGTGAGGAAGAGATCGCTGCCCATCAACCTTTACTATTATTTCTCTGATCTCAATATAAGCGGCAAGCCATGTCAAAAATGTTCCCCTAAAACCCAAATCCTTTAATTTATTTAACGCGATATTAATATTTACTGCATCAAAGGCCTTTGAAATATCAAATCAATACCACCGTTCACTTCCTTACGTCACGACGAGTGCGCTGATATGTCACACTTGGGTCTTTGCCTTACCCACGCACAGGGTTCCAGAAAGATCTTCAAACTTCCACTTAAATCCACTTACGACACCAAATTGTTACGGATTTCCCAATCCCACTTTTTCTTGTACCAGAAAAACAATCCGTTAATTAATCACTTATCTTTATTAACTACTCTGTACACTTGAATACTAATTACAAGTCAACTAAACACTGTTTAATTCATCACTATCTAAATCGCTTTGATCTCACCGAAATTACCAACTAAACACTCCAATTCAAGACTGTTATTCAATACTAATTCAAGACTGACTCGGCCGTTTATTCTTCTTTTATAGACCAAACGATTATTCCAGGCATTTTCTAGTATCTCTAGACGAGGCAAATTATCCCGTAAACCACTCCCAAAATGTTAAAATAGTACAAACCATTTGCTATCTGTCAAAGCAACAATGGAAACATCCGGAAATTGACAGCAGCCAACTAGTTTTTCCTAATAATGGGTGTAGTAAAACTGTATCTTCCCGACGTGCAATACTTTACATTTTATTTTTTAACGTCGAAACAGTTAATTTTATCAAAAAAATATAAGAGAGAAAAAAGTTTCTAAATGAATCGGCTTAACCTAATTTATTTTTTTCTACGTCGTTAAGGAAGTTTTTTGAAAGTATAGTTAAAAAAACTGAAAGGGGTAGTTTATTTCAACCCTTTCCAATTATTTTCAAAAAGTGAAAAAATATGTCACAAGTGTCTTTTGATGATGGTAACACTTCCACAAAATTTTACCATTCCCACGCTTTTTGTTTCCGAGAAAAACAATAAAAACACTCTTTTTTCCGCCATCTTTGAAACGCGGTATCTCCCTAATGGTTGACTTGTGACCCAACGTTTATATAACAAACTACCTTTTATTTTTAACAAGGAATCACCCCCTGAAAGTTTTCGCCTTTGTTTTGAAACACCCTGTATATGTCAGATTTGGGGGTGGATGTTGAAAACATTAGGCGAGTTATTGCAAAACATCATCAGGTATAATAGCATATTCATTTCGATATATAAAAGGAACATTGTTTGTTATAAATATTCATTATGAAAGATAATAGAGCACGCATATGTTCGTGAATCATAGTGAAATACAATGTTCATTAGTCATAGAAAACGACAAATTGTCAATGAACTACATAAACAGGCCCGACAATTTTTACATGAATAATAATAAAACATTATGCAGACTTGTGGGCAATAGACTTGGTGGAAATGCAGAATTTTGCAAAGAAAAGATTTTTATTTATCAAACAGAAGTAAAAAAGTTGTTATTGATAATAATTTTTCTTACTTAAGTAATATTTATGCCCGTTTGCACCGAAGTTAATAAGCATTACTTAAAAATAAGATATGCTTAAGTAAGCTTTTCCTATTGCACCATACGTTAAGATCTTCTTAAGTATGAAAACAGATGCTTAAATTTAAGCCTATGTTTGACAGTGACTTATGAAATTCTTTAATTCAAGCAGAGTTGGAATGTGCGCAAAACAAGCATAAAAATTTATAAAATGCGGAAAAGGCATATATAGTGGTCAATGGTAATGAGTGTAGTATTATAGTAGTAAAAAAAGTATAATGGATATTAGATTTGAATGATATATTTGATAATTTGAAAATTTTGGTAATTATTATAGATTTTGCATTTATCAAATAATTATACGAGACCTGATAATTTCTATACAATTGACGAATTGAATGAAAATGATTTGGCAACCAATACTAACCACAGAGAAAATAAAATAAATTGTTATTATTCAGTTTGTCTCTGATATTGGTTTTGATCAACATCAATCACAACCATACCTATATTACAAATGACAACAACAAAAATAAACACCATAGATATGACATTATACCGAAATCTAACCTTATTTCCACGTAACAAACTGAAGAAAAATGAAAAGACCTAAAATACCTAACATAAATTAATGAAAGTTACTAGATTTGTGCGTTGTTGCCAATACAAAGACGTACTTTGCTAAGTATGGTTTATAATACGTCGGTGCAATACTCTAAAAAAATAAGCATAACTTAACTTTAAGAACAACTTTATTAAGTTGTTCTTAGTAAAATGTCGGTGCAAACGGGCATTATAGAGGCGTTCCACAAGGGGTGTTTTGGGCCCGTTACTATTTACAATTTATACTGCTGATTTATCCTAACTGTTTAAGCTATTCTACCTTGCATCAATATGCTGACGATTGTCAACTAATTTTTCGTTTTCATAATTCTTTTAATTTAGCTGTTCACAATATCAATGTGGACTTGGCCAGTATTGCTTCTGTATCTGTTAAGCATGGTTTAATTTTGAATGAAGCAAAAACTGAGCTCCTCTTATTTGGCAAAAATAATAGTAAAATTAGAGTTAATAATAAAGTTATCGTTCCTACAAGCTGTTGTAAAAACTTAGCACTTATTTTGATAATAATCTTAGGTTTTCTGATCATGTAAGAAGCATTATTAAAAAATCTTTTGCTAAGTTAAGATTTTATTTATTTATAAGGAAATTCTTAGTCAACAAGTAAAATTAAAATTATGTGACTCCTTAATTCTTAGTTACTTATCTTACTGTGACACAGTTTATTGGCCTGCGATGCTAAACAAAGATAAAGAGAGCTTACAAAAAGTTCAAAATGCTTGCCTGAGGTTTAGTTATGGGGTAAAAACGTATTATCATATTACACCATCATTTATTTTGTACATTCTAAATGGCTTAATCTTGATGAGCGCTTTCAGTTACATTTGGCTTGCCTTATTTATAAAGTGGATAAATTTAAGTCTCCTAAATATTTATATGATAATTTATTGAAAGGATGCAGTTTCCATAACCTTCCTACACGTCACAGGAACTTGTTCACGGTGCCTTCACACAGCTCTGCCATGTTTGATAGAAGTTTTACGTATAATGCAGTTACATTATACAGGGTTAACTATGACTAAGTACAAAAAATTTAACCACGTGCTCAGGGAAGCCTAAAAGACAATAAAAAAATTATTCCAGAATTTTAGCTCGATATTTAAAAAATGGGGCAAAACCCTTTTTTCCTACGGAAAGTCGGCGCCTATAATAAGAACCGACTGAGATGGCTTAGATCCATAGATAAAACTTACATCTGTCAACAATATCTACTACCATCGTCGTTTTTTGCAGCATTTCTAAATGTAGAAACGAAAATTAACATTCTTATTAGTAATAATACCTGATAGATAGGTAACAGTTAATCCACTTAGCTCCAGTATTTTGCATTCGTTATAAACTGGTAGAACTACATATTCGCTCATTACAGCCACTCACTACCGATAAAAGACACTTCCCGTAGGTACAATTAGATAATGCCAATTTCTTATAACAAAATCGAACGAAAGGAATAAATAGACGTTTTAATGTAACCGCGGCAGTCTTGTGCCATAACCTAGAAAACCAAACCGGCAAACTATATTGTGTATTGTATTGTGTATCTGCACCCAACACAAATGTCTTTATTTAATAACTATAAAACGTTTAAAAATTAAAATAAGGCACTAAAAACTGAAGAACACAAAATTACAACGTAAACACAGGAATTCAATTATGACATGACAGCGATACTGACTGATGAGCGACTGTTGCATGCTTGTAGAGTATGCAACGAACAAGCAAGTTCATTGGCGGCGTTAAATAAGGATTTAAAATAATATCGAAAACAATTTTTTTTGGCTTTATAAATAAGTTTGGAATTTTTTGAAGGGTTATTCCGTTCATTCTTATTTTTCCCTATCCCCTCCTAAAATATTTGTACTAAGTCATAGTTAACCCTGTATAACAAGCTACCTTTAAAAATTAAAAATTCTTCATCTATTTATTCTTTCAGATAACAATTCAAAACCTTACTCTATTCCAAACGAAATCTTTTGTTGTTAAAGTTAATTTGTTCTTGCTCTTTTTGTGCGGATTACATTAGTACGTTCAATTAATCTGTGCTATCTTTGTGTGTGCTGGGATGGTTGGGTGGAAGAGCAGCATATGTTGAACTCCGTTTGTATACTGTTCTTTTGGCTGAAATAAAAACATTTAATTATTATTATTATATACTCAAAGTAATTAATTGTTATTCAAAATATGTCTGGGCCAAACCGTTAAAGAAAAAAACAGCTGTTGATGTTTCTACCGCGATTAGTGATGTTCTGCAAGGGGCTGATTATTCACCTAAATATATACAGAGCGATCAAGGACTGGAGTTCTACAATAAACAATTCACCAAACTGATGCGTCAGCACAACATAAACCATTATACCACATTTAGCACAAAAAAGCTGCAATTGTAGAACGAGTAATAAGAACTTTAAAGAACTGGATATATGTATAAAGAGTTTTCTGCTAGAGGTAATTATATGTGGATTGATATTCTACCAGACATTATAAATTCATATAATACTACTGGGATGAAACCTATCGACGTGAAGCCAACCACAATATTAAACGTCTATAACCACCCAGAAGTTGCTTTGAAATCAAAATTCGCTATTGGCGATATAGTATGTGTATCTAGGTACAAACACGTATTTGAAAAAGGGGGTTCGATAAATTTCTCAACAGAGCTCTTCAAGATTTTTCGAGTAAATATAACAAATCTAACAACATACATCCTAGAAAACATGCATGGTCAACCAATTAAAGGATGTTTCTATGAATTGGAGCTTGTAAAGACTCGTCACTCTGACACCTATCTAGTGGAAAAAATTTTAAGAAAAAATCGCAATAAGCGTTACTGTAAATTTTTGAGGTTACCGTCATCACAAAATTCCTGGATCAATAAGACAGATATAGTTTAAAAGAGGAACAATGTATATTGTATAAAATTATAATAATTATGTAATGAATATTATTTACTTGTAACTTATTGTAATAAACTCTATCACTTATGTCATAATAAAATAAATGTATCTATATATCTAACAAGTATTATTTATTATTATACACACATAAAAATATGTCTGGGATGGATGGTAATAAAAGAAAACAAAAAACAAAATAATTTAGATAAAATTTATTAAATACATAAAATACAAAATATTATCAGTTAAATAATTCATTTCGCAATATTTGTTGTTTATTTGTTAAACACCAACAATATTTGAAATGATTATTTGCGTTTAGGTACAAGTATCATGCGATATTTAAAGTATATAATGAAACAACCAGCACCATCTATGATACATTGTTATGCAACATCTCATAACGGTACCTGGTACCAACACGTTATATGAAAGTTATATTTACCTAGTTTAATGTTTGACATGGCTATATATGCAACAACACATTGAATATGATGTATGGAAACAACAGTATGTTATAGAATTAAAGTGTTTCATCTCTTTAATATTACTATTGTTTTCTTTTACATAACTTAACACAAAATTTAACTTTAAATTCATATATATATATATAGGGTTGTAAAATTTTTCCGCGTTGGACTCGCGATGAATCTGCATGGTCTCCAAAAGACCCATTTGTTTGACAACGTCTCGGTATAATCTAATTTATCATCTTCTTCGCGTTACTACGTTCGGTTTACTGTAGTAGTGTAGTAAGAAGACCTGAAGATGGTAAATGAGATTTTACCGAAACGTTGTCAAACAAATGGGTCTTTGAAGACCATACAGATTCATCGTGAAAGGAACCCGGAGAAATTTTACACTACAGATAACACCCGCGGAAGCCTACGAACTAACACACACACACATATATATATATATATATATATATATATATATATATATATTGTTGTAAAATTTCTCCGGGTTCATTTGCGCGATGAATCTGCATGGTCCTCAAAAGAACCATTTGTTTGACAACGTTTCGGTAAAATCTCATTTACCATCTTCAGGTCTTCTTACTTCTACTTCGCTTTACTACGTTTGGCTTACTGGAAGATGTTTGTCCACTTGGTGAGTTATATACTGTGCTTCCGTTCCGGTGTGTGGTTTTCTTCGCATGGCTGCGCGTCACGGGTCTTGCGTTTAACGGCCCAACGCTCTATGGATTACCTGAAATCCACAAAGAAGGAGTGCCTTTGAGACCCATCGTGAGTTCCATTGATCTCCATTACAACATCTAGCAAGATTCCTGGCTAAACAGTTACAACCATATACCGAAGAGCGAAATCTTACGTCAAGAACGCGAGCCACTTCATCGAGCGTATTAGAAACGTAAAAGTGGATCCAGAACATCTGCTAGTAAGTTTTGATGTAGTGTCCCTATTTACAAACATTCCAGTGGAACAAGCACTCGACATGATTAAGAGGAAATACCATGTAAGAGAGGATCTAATGGAATTGACAAAACATTGCCTAAAGAACACTTACTTGTCTACAAAACCAAAAGTATAGGCAAATAGAAGGAGCACCCATGGGATCGCCTTTGTCACCAGTAATAGCCAACCTATTCATGGAGGAATTAGAAGAACAAGCAATAGAAGCAGCAGAATATAAACCATCTATGTGGCTGAGATATGTCGATGACACCTTTGTCATATGGACACATGGCGAGGAGAAATTACAGGAATTCTTAATTCATCTGAACAACAGACATCCAAAAATCAAGTTCACCATGGAACTGGAAAAGGACCAACAGCTACCTTTCCTCGATGTGTGTATAAAGAAAAACAAGATGGAGGTCTAGGCTATACGGTATATCGGAAACCAACACACACGAACAGATATCTACATGCAGAATCTCATCACCACCCATCGCAGCTACAATCAGTGATCAAAACACTAATGACAAGGTCAGAACGACTCTCTGACGACGACCACAAAGAAGAGGAAATTAAAAACGTTAAATTAGCCTTACAGCAAAATGGTTTCTCTGATAACAACATCAAGAGGGCTTTAAGACCTAGGCGAAACAAAGAACAGAAGGAAGAAGATAAACCAATAGCCAAAGCTCTCCTGCCATATGTCAAGGGAACTACCGACAAAATAAGCAGGGTTTTAAAGAAATATAAAATAGAAACCATCTTCAACACGGACAGGAAGATTGGCAATATGCTACCATCAGCCAAAACAAACATTCCTCTAGAAGACCAAGGGTATATGAAGTTCCTTGCGGAGATTGTGAGAAGACGTACATTGGACAAACTAACAGAAGAATTCAAACCCGGAAAGAAGAACATCGGAATGCTGTCCAGAAAATGAAAACCTCGTCATTAGCTCAACATGTAAAAGAAACCGGCCACCAGATTGATTTCGATAATACCAAGGTACTAGCAAGAATGGAGCATAAAGGAAAAAGAATAATTAGAGAAGCCATCGAAATTGAAAAACATCCTCAAAATCTTAATACACGTGACGATACCCAAAGATTACCAACAGCTTGGAAACCTGTCCTGAAAACCAAGAAGATCAATAAACCAGTGATACGTAACGCTGAGAGTAGGCCAAGCAGAACACAAGAACCCACAGCACCGTTAAACGCAAGACCCGTGACGCGCAGCCATGCGAAGAAAACCACACACCGGAACGGAAGCACAGTATATAACTCACCAAGTGGACAAACATCTTCCAGTAAGCCGAACGTAGTAACGCGAAGCAGAAGTAAGAAGACCTGAAGATGGTAAATGAGATTTTACCGAAACGGTACAAATGGTTCTTTTGAGGACCATATAGATTCCGGAAAGGAACCCGGAGAAATTTTACAACCACATATAACACCCGCGGAAGCCTACGAACTAACATATATATATATATATATATATAATAAGTATTTTAATATGTTAATTACCATTTTTTCTGTTTTAGCATAACATTATCCAGTTAAAATTTCAATTATTCTTTAAATTATAACGCAATATATTGTTTGATTTATTTATTCTATAACATATATAAACACATATTTTAGACTTCACGTTTTATTCTTTTTCTATATATTTTCTTTATATTCTTCTAAAGTTATATCACATTTATTATTAACATGATTATATATAAATTGTTTTTATATATACACATATGCATAATATTCAAAAGATAATTAAACATTATTTTTACCTATGCAGACATTTATTTTTAGAGTTAGTACAACCAAAGACTAGTTTAATTTATATAATTTTTTTTATTGTATAATATTAAACTTAAACAATGTTTAATTAACATACACTTACATATCTACACACATAAATGAACTAAAATTAATACATGAATAAACTAAAACTATCACTACACTAAACCTCCATCAATCCACTCAAGTGTCGTTATAAGTCCAACTCGACGTGAAGCACTATTTTCCAGCCGTTTATTATTATTTTTTAATCTCCAGCTGGAAATGTGCAATATTAGCCATGCAACGCGGCGCATCGAGATCAATTTCCTCAATTTCATGAATAATCCGCCCCCGAAAACCCTTGACTTGTTAAGTTCACATAGTCATGGGTAACACCGACCAGTCCATGGGGCTGTGGAATTGGTGCTGGGGCCACATCCGGAGATCTGTAATTAATAATTAAGTTTTATATACGTAAGACTTCAGCTATAAAATTTACCTAGTCCAGCCACCCATTTGTATCCGTTGGTAGCGCTCCCACAGTCGTAGTACTCGTAGATTGCTCACCCATGTTCTCGCCAACTATTAATTGCGTCTGCTTTACAGATGATGTTTCGGGCATTTTCCCGTCACTAATTGGGGGAAATGATGGCGTTATTAGTGGGGTTAACAAAACAGTCTGCGGCGTTGGTAATTGGGTGTGCGCATCCACTACAGCCCTCGCTAATCATCTGCGGGGGTGGGTATGGTGACGGCGACGGTAGAATACCCGCGATTATCATTCGGTTGAACTGCCTCTATTACAACCCCCGTTGAATATCCACGTTCTACAATACCTCGGTGATGTTGCTGTGAAACCAGCGGCATCGGTTTGCCACTGCTACCTGAAGACTTACTACGAGGGGATGAGGATGATTTCCTCGGTGTAGTAGAGGAACGACTCATTCCCTCACTAAAACATAAACACAAAAACACTTCAGAGGTACACACACCACACAGAGCACTAAAAACCTTTGGATGATTTATTGAATGTAAATTTTTAACAGCTTTTTGCGGTTTTATAGCCCAAACCCCACTCCACATATTTAAATCTCACATATACATACATCCCTTACCATGTTTGTAAAGCGCATGACCAACCCAGACTCTGGAATGTTGAGTTGGGACTAAGCTACCTTTAACAACCATATTGTTAATGACGCGTTACAAGTACTTGTTTAAATTTAGCAACATCCACAAAGTTATAGGGATAATGTTTTAAAAATCATTGTTATAAGTGCAGACGTGACTGTGATTAATGTGTACTAAATAGGTAATTTTGTTTGTTTATTGTGTTTGTGAAATGTTGAGCAGGTAATTAAAAAGAAAGTGTGTGTGTGGGGTATGTGTTTTGTTTGTGTGATGTGATTGATGGCATAGTAATAAGACAAATTCAGCGTGTGCTCTGTGTCATAGAAAATAATGAAAAAAATTAATATGATGTGCCTGTTTTAAGTTCTGAGGCGCAATATTATTATTATTTCTATACATATATAATGGAATAAAAAATTAGAAATTTCTATAAATATCACATTATTTTAAATTATAAATATATTACATTTTTTTAATATAAAATACATAAGTGTCGTTATTTCCATACATAAATATTAGAATATCTACATATTAAATTTCTATAAACAATACACTATTATTACTATTTTATGACACACCATGATATTTTTCCGTTAATCACTAAAAAATTTTTATACATCCCGTATTTTTTTAATTTTACTATTATTGATACCAGTTGTTAAACTTAACACATTTCTTCTAAAGCATCTATTAACATACACAAATTGTTTTCAGCACTGATGCCCATTGCTTCACTTAATGTCGATATGAAACAATTGACATTAAGTCATCTGTTTGATAACAACTAAATAAAAAAACCAACAATATTTATTTTCTAACATTTATTTTATCAATATATGCAAAACATACAATAATTCAAATTGATAATAGCTAGTATTCCAGTTCATCATCCTCATCGTCATCATCACATTCATTTTTGGATTTTTTCGCGCCAATTGATATTTTTCAACTATCTCCTTGGTAATTGGTAAATAATACAAAAAATTGGAAACAAGGAATTGCTTAAGCTCTCTTTTTATCATGGCCTCACAGAATTCATCTAATTGTAAATCACCATCACAATATTTACCACACAGTGTTGAACCTGCTTCAAACTTCTCACATTCTTCTTCTAGTTCTTTTACCTTATCATCAAAAAAACAGTAATTCATATCATAGTTGGATGCATGGAGACGATCAAATGCCAAACAACTTATTTCACTCCCAAGTCTATCAATAGCTGTGAAAATCCGTAGCTTTGGTCCAATTTTCTCTAGAATAGTGCATCCACATCGTGAAATAATTGTTCTATAACAAATAACATCAATAGGTGTTTATCATATTTTCAATATGTTTATTAAATAACTACCGTCGCTGTCGACTATAAACAACAACCTCATAAGAGCTCTAGTCTAAAATAGAATGTATAAATTACGGTGTATGTGATCAGAATAATAATAAGAATTATACCACGTAGGAACCACAACTAGATACTTATTAAATACATTATTCTGTAATTCCAAATTTCAACAATGCCTTAGATTTAGCTTATTTAAAAACTGACACACTTTGACCTAAATAAGTTAATGAATACCTATTGTGTGGAGTAGTCATTTAATGCAATGCTTCTTCTGATAAATGCCTCAGAACCCCCGCGACAAAAAGCATTTAAAGTGACTGTTAGACTTTTTTTCAAACAATACAGCCAAAATACTTCGCCCATACCTCGTATTCACAGCCGACAATTTGTTTATTGGATAAGGACTATCCACATGTAGCGATAAAATTTACTTTACAATAGTATTATCAAACTCGCCGTTAATCATACTATTAATTTTATTTAAATCATCCACTGTTAAAGACATTGTAAGGAATTTAAATATCTAGTCGGTAGTAGTAGTAGCAGTAGTAGTAGTAGTAATGAATATAATTATTATGCTCACTTGAAATAAATATGATCACAACACAAGTAATTTCACAATACTATACACAACTCCACGGTTGGCGGCTGAACTGGCGTCTGGCTGCCGATTAAAAGCTCCGCTGTTATATACACCATCGCCCCCTTCCACGCACACCCACATATGCTACACCACTTGCCCTATATAAAATATAACCCGCCCATATTTATGACCGCAACTGCAATTACAATTAAGCGCAATTTCATGCACTACTTCATACATGTACTGTACAATTGCACATAGGGTAATGAATGTTAATACATTCAATATCATTAACCGTAACCACTGTAATTGCTAATTACCACCTCAAAGTGGAGGGAGGTTAAAATACCCTACTCATTAAAATCGTAATAAACAACAATGAAATGAATAATGCAATTATCCTTTTCATAGATTTATACAAATTCAGCATATCTTTATATTTTCAGAACATATTTTTTTATAAGTATGTCTTTACCTGAATAAATTAGTTACATTCAATTTAGCAGTATTCATCTAGGGAACATTTTTACATATTGGCAAAACAAGGCCCACGTCCGGTGAAACAAGATTAATTGAAATTGAAATTGAATACCTGACAAGACATGTAATTACTGATTAATATCACTCTATTTTTCATGAATTTTGTGTTTAATTAATGTATCTATATTAGTGTTCTAGCTAGGAGCATGATCATTTGTTAAATAAAGTAATTGTTATAACATTTATTTTCTACGGACATTTCAAAATTGTATTGTCTTACTATCTCCGTATTACACTTGTTGGCGAACTTTGACATTTTTTATGTCTAGTTAGTTAGTGTTACTTTTATTATAAAGAAATAATCCTATTACGTATTATGATTATAATTTCAAGTATGCATATAAATAACTATTGTAGATACTAAGTAGTAAGTTATACTACGGAACATATTATGAATTATAAAATGTTTAATTTTTAGCGCACTTCAAACTACAAGTCCCCCCAACGGAATAAATAGAAATTCTTGGTTAAGAACAAGCCTAAGGAGATCGCCAAAGTATGTAAAAACATTGTTGCTGATTACGTATTTTAGATGTATTTTTTTTAGTCATCAAGATAATCATTCTTCCAGGAGATGGGGATCTTTCAGACAGTAAGTTAGCAGTATCTTTATTATTAGCAAATGAATAATACTTCTCGTTAGACTGAATAAAATATTTAACAATACGTATGATTTAATTTTTCTTAATATTAATTTAATGAGTATGAGTATGAGTAACGAGAAGAGTAAATGATCGAAATGTGCTTCCTGAACCTTCTAACAATAATAAAATCTGTTTTTGCACTTTTCACGCAGATAAAGTTTTGATCATATGTACGAGGTGTGGCAATTAAGTTCCGGAAATTTAGTTATAACTCGGAAACTGGCAACACTGCATCGTTCGTCAACGTTTTTCTAGAGAGGGCGGACTTTCCTTTTAGTTTCAGTCCAAAGTTGAAGTCGATAGCACGTTTGGTTGGTGTTTTATGTGTATTTTTTTGGAAAAACACGGGTGTTTGAATGGGTAAAACGGTTCAAGGAGGGGCATGAATCGGTAGAAGACGATCCACGTAAAGGAGCTCCCGTCACCTCTCGTGCTGACGCGAATGTGACCGTTTGTGTGCACTGATCACGTTTGACCGGCGCCTAAGCATTCGTGCGTTGTTTGACGCGTTAAACGTCAACAAAGAAACCGTTGGCAAGATGTTACACGAAAATTTGAATATGCGAAAGATTTGCGCAAAGATGGTGCCAAAAGTACTCACCCGTAAACAGAAAAACATACGAAAATCGATCTGCGAGGATTTGTTGTCCCGCATTCGGAGCGGTGGTAGATATTGAATAAGTCGGGTAGTCAATGTAGATGATACCTGGATATTTGAGTATGACCCCGAGACCCGTAAACAAAGTCAAAGGGTGGAGAGCGGCCAACGAAAGCGAGGATGTCCAAGTCACGACTGAAGGCAATGTTGATCGTTTTTTTCGATATCCACGGCATCATTCATCGTGAATATGTTCCTGCCGGTCAGACAGTGACTGGACAGTTCTATGTTGGCGTCCTGGAACGGCTGCGGGCCCGCGTTTTCCGTGTGCGACCCGAACTCGCCGAGAACGGCTGGATCTTGCACCACGACAACGCGCCAGCCCATTCCTCGTTCATTGTGCAAGAGTTTTTGGCAAAAAAGGCATTCCAACGTTGCCGCACCCACCCTATAGTAGTCACGATATTGCCCCCTGCGATTTTTTTTTTATTCCCCAATATGAAGTCGCACCTCGAGGGAACTCATCATGACGACGTACAGGAGGTCAAAGAAGCTGTAACCGTGCTGCTAAACGGGTTAACTGCGGAGGATTACCAAGGGTGCTTCCAATCGTGGGAGCAACGTTGGAATCGTTGTGTAGAGTTAGAGGGAGACTATTGTGAAGGTCGATAATAAAATTTTGGCGAAATTTAATTTGCTTGTTTTTTCATTGACAAATTCCCGGAACTTAATTGCCACACCTCGTAAAACAAGGTATACAGGGTGAGTCAGTCATAATGTCATTAATTTTAAGAGGAGATAGGGAATAATGAGTATAATGCGAATACGCGATTAAAAAAAATCTAAATGCATATTTACGCCGAAAAAAAATATTTTTAAATCATTATTTAAACCCCCTTTTCAGACTGTCACTGACCGTTCACAGCCTTGGTCGGTTACAGCTGGCAGTTCAACTCGATGTCGACCTGATGCAATGTTGCCAAGTTGATATATTTTTCTAGTACCTACCTACCTAGGCATTAGACATCATAAATAAACGATTGTACTGACTATTTTAGAATCTCATATTATTTCTTGCTCAGTTCAGCCAATAATAATTTAAAATGTT
This sequence comes from Monochamus saltuarius, assembly GCA_025584915.1. Taxonomy (NCBI): domain Eukaryota; kingdom Metazoa; phylum Arthropoda; class Insecta; order Coleoptera; family Cerambycidae; genus Monochamus; species Monochamus saltuarius. The sequence continues at coordinate 44,773,985 of CM046721.1, read as the reverse complement.
AATGTTCAATGAACGCTTTCCAATCAATTCTATTAAAAATTGCAAGTAACGCGGTCCATTCAGGTTCTCCGGTAGAAAATACGGCCCAATCAAATGATTCCCGTAAACTCCTGTCCATACGTTGAGAACAAATCGCCTCTGAAAGCTAAACCGACGAGTAGCGTGTGGATTTTCGTCCGACCAAATGTGACTGTTATGACTGCAAAGAAATTAGCTTGGTTTGTTTAAAAAGTATTTAATATTGAAATTACAAAACTCCAACGTATCTAATAATAAACTGAGTAATAAACCATTTAGGTATGTACATTACATAAAAAACGTTTAAAACGTGTTTAAATACAAAGTAATAAAAAAAAAACCTTATGTTGTCGACAAAACACTGTCCAAGACTAGGTCAATAACCTAGTTACCTAGTTTTTGTACTGTTATTTAACAACAAGGAGTAAAATTAACTTTTTTTTATCTAGATACATGAATGAATTTTCCTTAAATATTGATTTATTTTTTAATAAAGACAAATGTAGATAATAAATAAATGTTTTCGAATGTTAGGTTATTTATTTTGATATTACGTTTTCACTACGTTTTACAATTGAATATGAATTTGTAGTATTAGTCGTAAGTATAATATAATTATTCAGTTTGTAATTAGTAATTACATACATCTAGCTTAGAAATTTATTGCTTTTTAAGTAGTATATGGTACTAACCTATTTAAAATTCCACTTCGATTAAAGCTGCACTCATCCGTTCATAGCACTTTATTAATAAAATTTGGTCAGCAACAATTCGAGTTTGTAACCAATTGCAAAATTCAAGACGACTGGGGAAATCAGCAGGTTCTAAAGATTGAACTTTCTGAAAATGATAAGGGTGCAGTGAGTTTTCGCGTAATATTCTGCAGACCTTGCTTTGGGATATCTCCAATCGCCTTGAAATGGTTCTTGTAGAAATTGTAGGTTCCTCCTCAACTAAATTTAAAACAGCTTCTATTACATTTAAGTCATTTTGAGGATGCCCAGCAAGTTCTCGGCGCGGTTTAACACATCCCGTATCGCGAACACATTAAAACACTTGGACAAAGGTTCGCGCACTTGGGTGAAGCCTAATAGGGAAACGTCTCCGGTATTCGACAGCAGCGGCATTCGCATTTCGTAAACATTCCCCGTATAAAACTAGCATTTCCGCATATTCTAAATTAGTAAAATTAGGCATTGTGATGTGAATTTACGACCAATACACGACCGAAATAAACAAACTACTGCTCGTATTCTCTCCATCCCCCCTGTAAATGTGTGGTGTGATGTGTGATCTCTAAATTTGGAGGGAAAGAAATGCGGGAAATGCGGAAAGTGCGACTAAATGGTGGCAAATTTGAATAATACGCACGCTGTGTTAGACGACGTTATGTATGTAAACATGTGGCAAAGATGCCTTCCATCGGAATTAGATTATCATATGGCTGCGACATCAGAAAGTTTGAGCGTACCAGGAGCGTCGTGTTACCGATTTTTATAGGGTGATTTGTTTATTTTTTTAAAGGTCGAGTAAACAAATTTTTTTTCGATTTTCTGCCTTTATTAGGCCTTCCGAATACGTGGTTAAAATTAATGACATTATGACTGACTCACCCTGTATACCAAATCCCGTAAATGAAGGTGAATTCAATAGCGTCGATGCAAAGAAGTGTAGAGGATGGACAAATTTCGTTATTTTTGAGAGATGTCTGGAAAAGGTTAAATTATGTTGTTTAGCAGTTCCGTTGTTTTAATTAGTTTAGAAGATACATGACATTTTTGAATTTTAGGCGTTATTTTGTCCTATATAACTATTTTATTTGTGAAAACTATTTATTTTTATAAAAATGCGTATTTTTTTCTACAGTACTCTGTCCTGTGGTTAGTTATAATTCAGACTTGTCATAGTTTCCTACATAGGTACATGCTTTTGCAATAATGACATTCTCTCAAAACAGTTTTTGAATTTTTCATTTAATCTCTATTGGTGAGTGAAACAACTAATAACTAATGTTAAAAATGTAAAGTAGATTTCATTACGAACACGTCAGCTGTTCAAAAGAAATCTCAAAATCCATTTTAATTAGTGCCGTTATTATTGCAAACGGTTGTACCTACATTTTAAATTTGTTAAATATTCATAAAATTTCTTTTAAACTTATGTTGTCTTACCGAGCAGTACCTACGTACTAGGTAATAATTTAAAATATATACCTATATGGTAAATAGAATTTTACTATATGCATTATTCACATTTTTTACATACTGTACAGGGTATCCTAATTTCGTGGGAACTGCATGGTATCTCGGAAACTACATGACTACTACATACAACACTGGGCTACTTTTTCAAGAAACTTAAGATGACGGAATCAAAATTTTCATAGATCTCTTCGTTTTTGAGATAACAAGCCGAAATTAAAAAAAACTTTTAAGGGATACTTGTATCCCAAACATACATACAATTTTTACAATTACAATTTTTAAAATGGAACACCTTGTATATTTTTAGCTCTGTAGATAATTTACAAGTACGCCACTGAATTCTACGTATCAGAAGTAATTTTCACCATTCCGACATCTCGGCTATTCTGAGATTGGAAGAATCCCTTAAGAGTAGCTTTTTTTAAATTTTACCCTGTATTTCAAAAATGAAGGGGTCATTTTAAATTTGTCGAAAAAGTGTTGTGAAAACCGCATCCTTCTATATATTGTAGTTTCCGAGATACCCTTATTTTATTGAATACTTTACTAGTTCTATATGACTAATGCTCACATTTGATTATATCGGGTATACTTGCATCGAGACTTGTATTATTGCTAATGTCATTATGTGATGAGATGATGTAACTTAAAGTATAATATAATACCTTGTTAAATATTTGCTTTCACTTAAGGTACTGATTCACTGACTCATTTTTATTCCTTCACAATCTTTGAAACGTTTCATAAAATTACTAATTTTTACTAAGTTTGATTAAGGAGAAATGTAAAAGCTCGTCAGTTTTAAAATTACATTATTGCCATACATACCTGTATGTTTTTACCTAATGATTGAGGCGATATAACTACTCTGCAACTTCTATGCCTGCTTTTATAATTACAAGAGGTACAATAAATACTATTAATGGAAACGTTTATTATTTAAGTGTGATTATTTAGGATTGTAAAACAGTTATAAATTAGAATATAAATTTAAAGAAGCTAACTTGCAAAGCTATATTTCTCATACATGAAATGTTAATTTCGCAGAAAAGGGATAGTTCTTTTGCAAACATATTTATCATTATCACGCAATGGGATCTGCAAAATTAATTATATAAGTTGTAGTACATCCTTTTATTTAATAAATGTAAAAGTTAATGATAGTTGGTTGCTAGGAGAAGTTGAATTTTTTTTTGTTTTTCTGTTTTGGAGAAAGATTTTCTACTCATGAAAGGGAACCCCGGAAACTGTACTATTGTGTGGATCAAGACGGTAATCTAGTACGTTTGTCTATGTCTAGTACGATCCCAACCGTTTCCAAGATCGACAGACAGCAGTAGAATCAACCGGTGTGAAAACAGCAGCCAAAGATAGCTGCCAATTTAGCCGATCCCACCCGAGCGAGACCATGGATATACGAAATCGACTGGAGCGCCTAACGTCAGTGACACAGGGGGTTGAGTTGCGCGGCTTACTGACTAAGGCTATTTTGTACTGCAATTATACCGCGTCTAATCGCCAAGAGGGTCACCGATGTAAATAACATCTTTTTAATAAAGGATATATTTCAAATGTTCAAATAACATCAGAATGACACCAACTAGTCACAAGAAAAATAACGAAAACTATTACATATGCCTATAACTTGAATGCAAACTGCCACCCTTACTAAAAGGTGAATATTTCTAGCATTTTAAAACAAAATGATACTAGCCACTGACGTCCATAGTTTAGTAGAAAATTTAACGCCCCTTCGATAAATTTGTTTCCAGTATTCAAAACCCCATCAGATTGAAAAATTACCAATCTAGAAAATATGCAAGATACATATTCGCCAACACCCTGACATCGAATACCGAAGAAACAAGCAGGGTGATACCCTGCCCTATTTGAAGTGTACAACTTATTGCTGCTTACATACATACATTTGTAACACCCAAACCGCATTAGACAGAAAAATAACCAAGTAAAGAAAAAAGTAAAATACACCACTGCCGACACCCTGACACAACCGAAATTACTCGCGAAGAAGCCATAAGGGTGCCATCTCCCAATATCTGAACTAGGTAAACTTCCCGCGCTCCATCACAATTTCAGGTCTACCACCTAAACGGCATTAGATAGACGAATTACAAATCTAGAAAAAATATAAAATGCACCACTGCGAACAGCCCTACGTATGCGTAATTACTCACGAAAAAGCCATAAGGGTGCTATTCGCCAATATCTGAAATAGGTATACCTCCCGCACTCCATCATAAATTCATATCTACCACCTAAACCGCATCAGATAGGCAAATTATTAATCTAGAAAAAATGTAAAATAGACCACAGCCAACAACCTGACGCATGCGTAATAACTCGCGAAAAAGCCATAAGGGTACCATCCCCCAATAACTGAAATAGGTATACTTCCCGCGCTCCATCACAAATTCAAATCTACCACGTAAACCGCATTAGATTGACGAATTATTAATCTAGAAAAAATGTAAAATACACCATTTCCAACAGCCCTACGTATTCGTAATTACTCGCGAAAAAGCCATAAGGGTGCTATCCCCAATATCTGAAATAGGTAAACTTCCTGCGCTCCATCATAAATTCGTATCTACCACCTAAACCGCATTAGATTGTAGAATTATTAATCTAGAAAAAATGTAAAATACACCATTTCCAACAGCCCTACGTATTCGTAATTACTCGCGAAAAAGCCATAAGGGTGCCCCAATGTCTGAAACAGGTAAACTTCCCGCGCTCCATCAAAAATTCATATCTACCACCTAAACCGCATTAGATAGACGAATTATTAATCTAGAAAAAAATGTAGAATACACCATTGCCAACAGCCCTACGCATGCGTAATTACTCGCGAAGAAGCCATAAGGGTGCCCCAATGTCTGAAACAGGTAAACTTCCCGCGCTCCATCAAAAATTCATATCTACCACCTAAACCGCATTAGATAGGGGAATTATTAATCTATAAAAAATGTAGAATACACCATTGCCAACAGCCCTACGTATGCGTAATTACTCGCGAAAAAGCCATAAGGGTGCTATCCCCAATATCTGAAATAGGTAAACTTCCTGCGCTCCATCATAAATTCGTATCTACCACCTAAACCGCATTAGATAGACGAATTATTAATCTAGAAAAAAATGTAGAATACACCATTGCCAACAGCCCTACGCATGCGTAATTACTCGCGAAAAAGTCATAAGGGTGCCATCCCCCAATAACTGAAATAGGTATACTTCCCGCGCTCCATCATAAATTCATATCTACCACGTAAACCGCATTAGATAGGAGAATTATTAATCTAGAAAAAATGTAGAATACACCACTGCCAACAGCCCTACGCATGCTTAATTACTCGCGAAAAAGCCATAAGGGTGCCATCCCCCAATAACTGAAATAGGTATACTTCCCGAGCTTCTTCATAAATTCATATCTACCACCTAAACCGCATTAGATAGGAGAATTATTAATCTAGAAAAAATGTAGAATACACCACTGCTAATAGCATTACGTATGCGTAATTACTCGCGAAAAAGTCATAAGGGTGCCATCCCCCAATAACTGAAATGGGTATATCCCGCGCTCCATCACAAATTCAAATCTACCACGTAAACCGCATTAGATAGACGAATTGTTAATCTAGAAAATATGTAAAATACACCATTGCCAACCAAATAGGTGTTTTTCTGAAATGAGTAAACTTCCCGTCTCCATAATTCAGACTAATTATAAAGAATTATTATTAGATAGGAAAAATGTTAGAATAAAACATAGATTTACCATGCTATCTACGTATGCGTATGATGACGCGAAAACCATAAAGGTGCCATCCCCGAATATCTGAAATAGGTAAACTTACACTCTTATGGCTAGAATTAGAATTCCCTATCTAATGCGGTTTAGGTGGTAGATATGAATTTTTGATGGAGCGCGGGAAGTTTACCTGTTTCAGACATTGGGGCACCCTTATGGCTCTTTCGCGAGTAATTACGCATGCGTAGGGCTGTTGGCAATGGTGTATTTTACATTTTTTCTAGATTAATAATTCTCCTATCTAATGCGGTTTAGGTAGTAGATATGAATTTATGATGGAGCGCGGGAAGTATACCTATTTCAGTTATTGGGGGATGGCACCCTTATGGCTTTTTCGCGAGTAATTATGAATGATTTCTGGGGTAACTCTGCGTATTTCGTCCCGAATGCGATTTTGAAGTTCTTCTAAATTACGTGGTTTATTAATGTACACTTTTGACTTCAAGTATCCCCATAAAAAATAGTCAAGAGGTGTAAGATCTGGCGATCTTGCAGGCCATTCTATCGGTCCGCGTCTGCGTCTCGTACAGGGCGCGCATAGTGCGGAGGTGCACCGTCTTGCTGAAACCATATGGTATCGTCAGGAATGTCAGGGTCATTATCGTTAGGAAAAATTACTGCAAGGGCTGGAACAAGGTCATTTTCTAGAAACTCTAAATATCTTTGTCCTGTAAGGGTTAATTCAAAGAAGAAAGGCCCTACTATTCTGTCGTCAACTATTCCAGCCCACACATTTAATTTCTGAGGGTGTTGGGTATGTGCCTCTGCCATCCAATGAGGATTTTCCCTACTCCAATATCTGCAAGTTTGACGGTTTGCTGTACCATTCAGACAAAAGGTGGCCTCATCTGAAAAAAGTATTTGCCGGTGTAAATTTCTATTTCCTTGACATAAATCCATTAGAATTTCGCAAAAGTGTAAGCGGCGATCGGGATCATCTTCATTGAGTTCATGCACAAGTTGAATTTTGTAGGGATGATATTTTTCCTTCCTAAAGATACGTAGCACTGTGCTCTGACTAGTGTCATTGTTTAATGCAACCAATCGTGAAGAATTATGAGGATTATCCACCATACTTATCAAAATGTTCTGTTTCTGATTTTCATTAATGCTTGGACGTCCAGGTTTTGGAATATTTACAACATTGCCAGTTTCTCTAAATTTAGACTCTACCTTACTGACTGTTGATTGGCTGATAGGGCGATCTGGATATTTTTCATTAAATAAATCGCAAACTTCCTGCTGAGTTCTAGTCATATTCCCGCATCCGATAAGAATTAAAATTTCAATTCTTTGAGGAACAGTTAAATGTGCCATAATACTTTAAATTGAATAATAATTTCTATGTCGCTTACAATACTTATTAGAAAGTCGGTGTGACAATGACACTTTGCAAAGATTTTCACCTACGTGAACGTGAACTATGGAATTCGAAAAACTAAACTTGATAACATTTTTGCTTTATTTTAATTCGTTTACGTTTTCTAACATTCAATCGTCATTTACTCGAAAACTTCAGAATCAAGGAAAACAATATGGTGTTGCCATTTAAAAAAAAATCGATGACGTCATTACTCGAAAACAAATGACATTTGAAAATCGCATTTTACGCTAAAATATGTATTTTTTAAATTAAAAAGCGACCTGTTCGAGGATTTTTCCCAAAAAATAATTGTTTCGTTTTTATTGAATTTATTCCATACTTTTGGCGCATACTGTATATTTCCTCTTGGGTCATATTAGAGTTTTTTTTTGCTTTAAATAATTCTCTAGTGCGTTCAACTAGAATATTGTTGTATTGTTTGGAATCCATATTTTGTTGGTTATATAGATCGTTTAGAATGTGTTCAAGAGAAAATATGTAATTTTATACTCTTTAAACTGAATATTAATAAAAATAATTATGTTTATAATGAAAGGCTGCAACTACTAAGTATTCAATCTCTAAAATATAGAAGACACTGTTCCTATTTAAAATTTGCCCATAAACTCTTTAATAATAAAATAAATTGTAGTGAATTACTTTCATTATTTAATATAAGAGTTCCGAACTATACCACCAGAATAGATGATTTTTTCTACGTCAATCTCGTACAAATGTTGGATTATATTCTCCTATAAATGAAGTTAGTAAGGCGATTAATGCGTTGCCTCGAAATTTTGATATTTTTGAGGCATCGTGGAGTCAACTTGCTAAATTTATGAAGCAAATTAATTAGTACTTACAATGTGGAATTTATGTTTAAGTTATTTATATTGATTATAATATTATTTAATTTATTGTATATGTTGAATTTATTTTTTAGAACAACTGTTATCTTTTTCGATTGTATCATTTGGGTTAACCTGTAGATACAAAATAAGAATTAAATAAATTAAATAGAGTTATTGGAAATCCCTTTAATACTGCCGATCAATATTTAGTACGACTTTATTTAAATACTACTTACCCTTATTTTGTCCAAAAAAATAGTTATTGGTCAACAATTTGTCGGACGATATTCCCATATACTTTTATTTCTCTCAATTTTGACAATTTCATGGCGAATCAGAAAAGAATTATAAATCGATAATTTGAGAAAATGAGAATACGCTACCTTATCCTCATTTAACTTTTTCTCAAATATGCAACTGAAACTAATTAAAAAGCGACACTTTTTATTTTAGGTTAGAAGGATATCACAACGGGTACGATCGATTCACGATCGATTACGGCCGAATGACGCGATCCTAGATAAAACCCAATTATCTAGGGACGCGATCTATCAAATAAAGAATTGTTCGGTGGTACCTTAATCTTGCTTAAATAGCACATATACGCATGCTTATACGTCAACATAAGGAAAATACAAATACTGTTTAACCGTATAAGACGTCCAATAACTCTCTATTTTATATTATACTGTAAAATACAAGAGTTCAGATTTTCGGATATATGTCACTGAAGGACGCTGCTGAAAATCGGTTTTTCTTGAATAACTTTTAAAGTACTTAATATAATTTAATAAAAATTGTTACACTCTAGTAAGAACCTCTTAAAATAGTGTTCTTGAAACATATTTAGCTTTTTAGTTTAGCAGGGGCGGGCTAAACTTTACAACTTAATGCCTAATTTGTTAACATCCTGTCTGATAAAGACTTTAAAATAATAAATCGGAGTAACTTCAACCTTAGACTAAAAAAGGCACTCTTGTTTATTATTAAAAGTGCTATCTATGTTGAATTCTATGAAGTTTTTCAATAATTTCGTTAAGGTGCCTCCTGGGACACCACTGAGTTTTTTAAATTTTGTTTTTTTTTCGGATTAAACATCTTAAAATGAAACTTTCCTGTCGTTTAAATGACTTTTGCACTTTGTTGTCGAGAAAAAAAAAATAAAAATCATAGCCCTTTTTATTAAAAATAAAACATGAATTTGTTTATTATTATTTTTCTCGTAAACGGTTCATTTTATTAACAATAAAAAAGAGTAGGTACCTTATTATTATTTTAAAGTCTAGGTCTAAAATGTAGGTAAAAGTTGTGAAGCTTAGCCCACCCCTGATAAAAGCTTAAAAAGCTAAATATGTTTCAAGGACACTATTTTAAGAGGTTTTTACTAGGGTCTATCGCATTAATTTTTTATTAAATTGAGTACTTTAAAAGTTATTAAAAAAACCGATTTCCAGCTGCGTCCTTCAGTGACACATATCTCCGTAGGGAGGGCCTGTAGAAAAAAATGTTAGAGGAACTTTGTCATCTTATTTTTTCATATTCTATCTGCAACCGAGATTTCTCACATTTTCCCGGACACCCTGTATATTGTGATCAGAAAAACTGGGGTAGAATTATTTAATTTAGCTAGCTATAATTTTCTATTCCAATTTCAATATGTTATTTGTATATAATCCAGCGGTATTTAAAATAAAACAGAAGATGTATGTAGTTTATTCATATACAATATGTTTCTATACTGTTGATAACATTATAAATATAAAATTGATTTTACCAAAATAAAAAGTAAAATACAAATTAAAATTTTTAATTAAAATGCCGTATTTTTTAATTTCTTTCATACATTTTGAAAAATTTTCGATTCTTTTGGTGAAAATGAAGTACACATACCTAGAATTTCCTATAAATTTTTATAATTTTTTTAAAGTCATTCTATGCAGTTAAGATTTCGATGAAGCATAATATGGAAAAATCTTTGAGATAAAAACACCCTGTACATTAAAAAACAAATACAATATATTCAATAACAAAAATGGTGAATTAGTAAAGGGAATCACTATTTAATTTAATTTTGTATTATCTACTAATTATGTTTTATGTTATTAATGTAGAAGCGGGAGGCGTCAACAGTTAGGATCGAACGCACTAGCAAGGTAGGTTTATAAAATTTATTGGTGCCAATTTTTTACTGCAAATTCTATCTTTACAGTCAGTTGTACAGAAGTTCAAGTTTTAATTCATCGGGAAGAAGCAGCACTTGTGATACTACCGATGATATGTACTCTGATGCGTCCCTTGAGGAAGACGTTCACGATTTACATCATAAGGTAAGATAAACATGTTTTGTTAGTAGTTTATTCGTTTATACGACATGAGTGGCATATCTATAATTTCTAATATCATCAACGTTGTGTGGAAAACATAAATGTGATTTTATAGCTTGATGCCCTAATTATTTCCCATTCCATTGCCATTGCTGTTTACCGGAACTGCGCGTTGTAAATACATACATGTCATTGGATATATAGAAATGCTTATAAAACCAACAATAGTAATAATAATAATAATAATAACCATAATGCAGAAGGCTATCATCTGCGTCTGCTTAGGGCATACGATTCTCGGGCCCAATAGTCACTCATTCCACGGTGAGAGACGTGTGACTGTTTTTTAGTAAAAAAAAGTAACCATAGTAATAATAATAGCCATAATAATAATAATATTCACAATACTCATACCTAATCAATTATAATCATGCATTCATAATAATCATAATAATTGTAATGGTACCTAATAATAATAATAATAGGCAATAAAAAAAATAATAATACTTAATAATTAATAATAAAATGTAATTATTTATACTGAAAGTACATTTAAATATAAAAGGTATATACAGGGATGGCAAAGTGCAACACTGAAATTGAAAAAAAACAGTTATTAGTTTAAATGTAGCATTGTAGCAGAACCACAGCTTAAATAACAATCAGCTCACAGACTCTACGGCGGCACCTTTGAAGTATTAAAACCTGAAAATTTGCCCTTGAAGCTTGTTGTCTCTCTCTCGTTTGGGATACAAGTCAGGACCGGATTAAAAATAGTTGTCCCAATTTAGAAACTGAAAATATAAATTTGTTTTACTTGAAATTGTTTAAAAATAAAATAACATAACAGTATAAAATACAAGAAAATCAACAAACCACAAAATACAGCATTCGTGCGCCAATAACGCAGTCGTTGACGGTATGGCTATAAGGGCATATTTTACAACCACACGTCCCTGTCGCTATTTATCCCAAAATGGCGGCATGCGCGAAGATCTGCGCGAGACGTTCCCGCTCATACGAGTCTGTGAGCTGATTGTTGTTTAAGCTGTGGCAGAACCCCTTCTCTTCCATCGCCGCCAGCACTGCTACCTCGCATGCGTGCCTGCCGAGAAACCCAGCACCGGTTGAATATTAAACCCCTCCTCACCCCTCTGCCTGAATTCGCGACAGTCTGACTTCGCCGGTTGGTAACCGCACATCGTTTAGGAACGATTGCGCGCCTATTTATACTCTCCAGAGTACTAATCCAAATTGCACCTGTGTTGGGTCTCTTGTGCGTTTATTTTTGTAACTATTGTATATTAGTTTGTCTTAAAGGCCTATCTTTTCACCAGTTATATATCTTGTCATTTAAAGTAATAAAACTAGTGTAGTTCGAGGTGTAAGTTTTCTTCCTGAGCTAGCCTGATAAACATTATACCCCCTACATCATTCAATTACTGATAATATTCATAATAATTGTAGTGGTAATAATAATAATAATAATAGTAATAATAATTAATAATCAAATGTCTTTATACTGAAAGTACATTTAAATATAAAAGATTATACAGGAATGGCAAAGTGCAACAATGAAATTGAAAAAAACAGTTATTAGTTTAAATGTAGCATTCAAATATTTTATTTCACTCATACACTATAATTGCTGTTTACACCCGCGTGATTTGCAATTATTGTTTGCTTTACTTAGTTGATTAAAAACACTGATTAGGGTAGATACTCGCTAACTACCTAATGCTAATAACAGCGCTCCTACCTCAAGCCTTGACTTTACAACACTAAATAGTAATTACTGAACTTGAACTAAAACTAATGCATTTACGAACTGCTTTAAGCGCACGCAGGCGCATTCGCCTCGGTAGTTATAGTTCACAAACCTAGAAAAAATATAGACTGTGCCACTGTCATATTGCCAGCGACCGCAAATTCATGGCTGCCCTAGAAGGTACAGAATCGCTAAAACTTGGTTTTTATGCCAATTTACGTTGGTTGTATTGTAGCATGAAGTTCATTTGTTTACTGTGATTGGTCACATTAATGTCACATTCTTTAATGACATTTAAAATGACAGCAAGTTAGTTAATTTCGTATTGCAATGCAGCCATCATATTTGCACAACCGCCAACATAAAGCAAATAAAATATCCATTTTCTGGACCTTAGGTCCCTAGAAAACGCGGCACCTGTCACGTGACCTATATCATGAACCGACGCAGTCTATATTTTTTCTAGGTTTGTGTTATAGTTTCACATACGGATTTATCAACAAGGCGTAACGTTAGTCAGACTAGCGGAGGTTACGCGAAAAATTTACGCATCTGTTGCACTAATTTAAATAAAAAGCATACTCCTATTCACTACTATGTATAATACTTACTTTATGATATGTTAACTAATCCGTAGTACTGAAAAGTACAGTTTTTGAATATAAATACTAAATATACAATGGGACACGCAAGGAACTAGAGGCCGAAGTTACGCGATTTTTAGACAGGTACAATACTGGGTCTAACTTTTGGCGCAAATATGGACGTAAATAAACAGCCTACCTAGCAACGCATGCTTCGCTACCTAGCAACGCATGTTTCGTGAATGAACGCAAAGCTGGTTAGGCCAATTAACGCGCTTTACACGGGCGTAAACTCGTTAGTCGGACTAGCGTACGCCCGTTTCATGAATCCGGCTGTTAAGGTTTAACATTCTCTCCAGTCTTGAAAACTCTTAGTTTTCATAACAATAAATGAATGCGACATGAGGATAAGCACTTGGTCATTTAACGGCAGTTTGCACACTTTAACCACACCCCGTTGAATCACACTCCCTACGCACTTTTACATTTACGACACAAACGACATCGTCTTTGCCTGGATGGAGCATCGCTACCCGTCCGAGACGCCATTGCAGTGAAGGCAGGTTTTCATCTTTCATCGACACATATTGCTGACCTTTTTTTACTCGGTTAGGTCTTTTTTCCATTTTCCACGTTGCTGGCAGTATGTTTCAAGCAATTCAAAAATGTTTTCGTGGATAAATCACTGGTCAGTTCGATATGGATCGCCTTAGATACAAAACAAACGTATACAAATATAAGCCTTAACTATTTTACGCGATCTCAAATATCCATCTTTTATTAAAATTGGGCCGGCGTAATCGATTCCCACTGTAGAAAATGGACTAGCTGGCAATAGGCGTTTTTTTTTCAGCATCGGTTTACTTGAAGGTCAACCAAAATGATACCAACCGCATTCTATTGGAAGCACATGACGTCAAGGCAGCAATTCGGTCTGTCAATTTTAGAAGGATCCAAATCGTGGCGAATCAAATTTTTGGTTTATTTACTTTACAATTAATAAATATTTTTAAACGTGTGTACAGCACAACCCCACAGAACCAATGCATTCAATTGGCAATAATGATGACATCACGAATTTAGAACCAAAGTAAAACCATTGTCAAAAAATCTGTCAATTTAATGTCAACCGAAACCAGAATCGAAGCTGAAAAAAGACGCCTAATAACCTTTATTCGGATGACAATGACAATGAATCATTTTAAGGATGTACAAATAAAATTCACCCAGTAGTAGGAGGTTCTTATTACCGTACATAGTACTAAAATATAATGCTGAAATTGAACCAGTTTCCTTTAACTTTTTGGGGAAAAATGCGATAGAGAACATGAAAAACCGTGAAATGTACCTTATGTGTTCTGTGTTCCAGACACCGTGAAAAACACTTAATAATTTACATTAATTCAAGCGTTACTAGTTTTGTAAAAGAATTCTGCGGAATGTGATAATGTTTATAATGTTGTATTGTAAACAATTTTTTCAATGTGCAGCTGACCTGTAAAATTCAGGATATTTTATGATAAAACATAGCAGTTGAAAATGATACATTTTTTCTTATTCTAAATGACTTGTCAGCTTGGAAACTTATAAAACCTGGAGAAAAATTGTATAATTGACATAGTGAGGGGATATTCTTTCTAACTTACTCAGATTTTTTTTAGATTGCCCCAACAAACAGCTATGAAATTCGTTGAAAATTTGCGTATAAAAACGGCCCCCTTAAAGCATATAACGCATTTCTGTAATATTTCTCTAAAAATTTTCCAACGCGCAATAAACCATCCCGGCAGGCCCCCCGTAACCGGACGTGCAACGCACGCGGGCGCCACTTCAAAGGGCGCCAAACCAAAGGTTTGGCAGAAAAGAATTTTTAAAAATCCAGAAAAAAATATACTTATCAAAAAAATTAAAAAAAAAGATAATGCGCAGGGTGAATAAAAATAAGTAAATTCCTTTACTTGTCAAGTTGCAAACAAATACTTAGTGGCTACATTTAGATTGTTAAGGATTAACAAGTATTAACTTTCGGATTGACGGGTAAAAGCGTTCACTTGTTTTTATTCACCCGACCCAATGTAAGAAATATGAAATATTTATTTTGGTGCTACGACATATTCAATTTTCATACAGTTTTAACTTAAGGTTTTATTAAACTTATAAACTAAATTAAACTATTAATAATTTTATCAATATTCGTATGAACATAAATAATACATATTTTTGAGTTAAACTACTACTTTAAATAAAATCTGGTGCACTAAAAACGGGAAAATAATTATTAGGACACATTATGAGACTTTCTAAAGATTCTAACCTTTTAAAATTAACAATTAATTTAAAATGTGGGATGTAGGTTAAAATATTTTTTTAGCGAACTTGGGCCCCCACGCTTTTATTTTTAATTGTTAAATGTTCCAGAGGTCAGGATATCTCAGAAATATTTTTACCTATACTTTCTATTATTTGGTTCTTAGTTTTTCACGTGACTAGAACTACCTTTACTCTACGACTGCAACATTAAATGATAAAAAGACCTTTAAAACGAGGTATCACTTGATCTCCTTTTAATTTAAAATTTTTAAGGGCAGCTCTCACTCTCGCTCAGGGGTTGATACTGTGGGGTTAAACATAAAATATGATAATATAATATTTTCTTGGAAACCTAAAATATGTGCGGAAAGTTTGGTAAGAATCGGTTGAGTAGAAGTAGTTCAAAAAGCTATTGCAAGATTAAAAACAAACAAAAAACTAATATACTGGTCGAGCGATATTAAATAAAATCGTTTATTAACAATTAAATCCTTATTTAAATTTTTTTTAATATTTAACATTTTTTATTATAAAATAAAAAAAATATATATTTTGTTTATAACTGGATTTCGTACATTAATAAAGGGCGCCAAAATAATGTCCCGTACGCGGGCACCGCTCACAGCCTTACGGGGGCCCTGCATCCCGGTCTAAAAACATGTTTAATGATAAAATCTTGGTAGAGTTAGGTAATGGCTTGTATTGTAAGCATTGTATTTCTTCAATGAAACCTTTAGCCTGTGTTATTTTTAATAATAGAACTGGGGATTTATTTAATTCATCTACAGTAATACCACTTTTTAATTTGAACTTATTGGCGGGATTTGAATTGTATATAAATGTAAGAACGTATGTACGTGAAAATTCGGTGCATTTTAGAAAACAACGAAAATTTGTCAAAGAAAGAATCAATGTTGTATGTGACAAATGTACGAAAGCATCCTGGTGTCAAACATACTTTTTATTTTTAGAAAACTCAATATATTGAGATTATTCTCAGTATCTTGACTTTAGTACTGTGATATTTTTATGTATTCCACTAGCGATTTAGGTTGTAAAAGCATGATAATTTAGTCATAGGCGTCGCACGAAGAATCGAAAAATAAAACCAATTTTTCTAGAAATAAGATTTGCGATTTTTTTAGGAAATTATTTTTGTCGAATTTTTATTCAACTTTGTAAGAAACGCCTCGGTTATTTAAAAAATGTCATGATAAGATGCATGACAAACAATAAATAGTTACTAAATGTAAAGATTTTTAGGACAGATGGAATCCTACTTTAAAATTTTTTTTTATAAATTTTTAGGTATAAACAATATTGTGTGAAACTATAATCAGCGGTCGAAATTGTGGACAGTGACTAATAGATAATATAAAAACTATTACTATTAAGCGTATAATATTTTTATAAGAGATTACACATTATTTACCTCATTATTACTGGACCGCTTTCTATGCACTACTCACATTTACGGCACCACGATAAAGACTCAGTCAAACTGAAGCCCGATGTATTCTTTATCTATGTTTATTGCATTGTAGAAAACAATATTTTGGTGTGTGTAAACCGTGAGCGTTAGTACATGGCTTTGCCAAGGTTAGAACGACATTAGAATATGCGTACGTTGAGGGATTTGCTATTCGCGGGGTGTTATTTCTATAGTTATATTAAATTATAAAAATAAATTATTGCAACCGTGGAGTTAACAAATAACAGTTAAAAATGAATCAAAGTGCCAGTTCTAGTAAAAGGTCTGTTAGTAATCGACATAACCTAGGTAACTGACAATAGATAATAATAAGAAACGTATACGAAGGAATTCGAGCGCGAAACTCTAACATAAGTGTTAGTGAAGCTGTTGATATGTGTAGTTCGTTAACACAAGTGTCAGTTTCTAGTGTATATCGTGCTATAAAAAAGAGTGTGGAAGTAAATCCAAAGAAGAAAAAAATAGAAACACGGGGAAGGAAAAAAACACAAAAAAGAAGTCGATGATGACGTAAAGCTACGATAGCTGAGGTTAAGGACATGCCTCAATTATCTGACAAAGTTCTTAGAAGAAGATTAGTATACTAATCGAGTATTGAGTTGAGCCGGAGTCCGCCGCGTCGCGTGTCTAGAGAGAGAGGAACTGGGAACAGTCAAACTAAACTAGTATTTTAGAAAACTCGTGCCTGTTACGTTACGTACATACCTGTTACCAAATACGCGTTCCTAGTATTTTGTATCATCACTACATGAGTGCCGTTGTATGCAAACTGCGATACAGAACGTCGTGATCGGTCAGTCTGGTCAGTCATTCTCAACAACACAATTACAAATATACAATTCTCTGACCATACTGAATCAAATGATTCACTTAGGTGAATGAGACTGAAAGAATGAATTCACCAAAATAAACTAAAGTCCCATCTCTACCTGCAACCAACAGTAGGTAACCTCAGTAATTTTTGATAAAATATTCGATTTCCTTTTTTCTCGCCCATGTGGCATGGACTCGGTTTTAAAGAACTATTCGAGCACTGGCCGATGCATCTGCATTCGTTCACCAGGTGCTTGTTAAAAAAAAATAGTTTAGCAGCAGCGTAAATAGTCGAATTTTATAATGTGAATTTTTTAATAATGTATACTTATACAATTCAAAAAATATTTCTGTAAAAATAACATATTTATAACTTTAAAGGGACGGCCCCTCCGTCCTGCCATCTGCCTTCCCCCCATGAGTGCTCATAATTGGCAGTTTTTCACTGTTATAGTTTTAATGTAACAGATAAAACACTGTTTTATAATTAATTATTCTTTCTAACTGCGCCCGTGGTGCATACGCATACAAGATTTTATATTTCACTTCATACGAAATAAAAACTATAAAGGGTTATAGCTTTGATGTTTCTTGATTAGTTAGGTATTCAATTTTTCATAATACTGCAATTTTAAGAAAAAAAATAATTTCGGAAAGGGTCTGTTTGCATCCATATCAGTTGATTTTCGAAAAAATATTTGCACTTAAGTACATGCAACCTTTATTCTTTTTTACTTCGTTATTGAAGTGGAGAAATCAGTCCAATAATGCTTCCAGTCGCGACTGGCGTCCATATTATTTTGAAAAGATTGCCCCTGGTTTATTTCATTTACGTATATCTTGTAATCTTCTTTCGGTGCAGGACAAAAGATGTCTCTTATTTATATTAGGTATCATTTAATAGGGCATCTGCACGTGACGTCACGATTTTCAAGGTCGTTGTTTGGAGGATAAACAAAAGTATAACCTTATATTTATTCCAATTTATTATTAAATATTTGAGTGTTATTTGTATTATAAAATGCCTAATTATTGTATGGTAGTAAACTGTGGCAGTAATTCTGCAAGGGACAATGTTAGTTTCTTCAGAATTCATTCTGAATTCGACAGACATAAACAATTTAACCAGTTAGCATCTGAGAGGCGAAAGGCTTGAATGAATAGTTTAAAAGAGCTGACCTTACAGAATCCAAAATTAAATTTGGAAGAAAATATTCAAAACATAAAAGAGCAAAAATTAGGTATACATTTATTATACTATAGGGAAACCTGCAAATTTGCACGAGCAAAATAATCCGGATTGGATCCCCACTGTGAATATGAGTTATACATCTGGTACTTCATCAAAAGAATCAAGAAGAGATAGATATGAGGCGAAAAATATTAAATGAAGAAAAAGAGGTTTGAAAAAATAAATCATATCAATTTTCCGTGGCTGTGCAAATGCCACAGCAGCATATGTATTGATTGTATTTAGTGGCAACCTATTTCAGGACTAAATTTTTATTTATTCTTATTCTGTGGATACCTACTTTTGGAAAACTTTGTTTAAAACTGGCACATATTTCTGCTATTTACGAATTCAAATGTTTTCAGTAATATTTTTTTTGTGAAAAGTTAATATTTTATATAAAATCTTGTAGAATGAATATCATATCGGAGTACCATTTTTTAGTTATAAATAAATATTTCTTTTGTAGGTAATTTAGATTATTTGAAATGAAACTGTTTTAGCATGTTGTATATGCATACCTATATACATAATATGCGTACATTTTCCGTGAGAAAAATTACTTATTTTCTAAGCGTTTAATATGTGTTTACAAATACAAGTAATTTAAGAACTGAATAATATAGAATTTAGCAAATAACAAGAATGTTATCTCATGCCACCTGCGAATATTTAAATGTACCGAAGTAAAATCAATACATAACGTCAGAAAACGATCTATCCAGCAAATTTTTAGGTACCTACTGAAATCTTTCAAAATACGTATTTTTTTAAATAGATGTAAGTAAGTAACATAAACTTACATAGTTCTGCATATAAGATTGTTCACGTTTGTTGATAAGTATCTGAAAATAATTGTTAAAATGTGGGGTTAGAATAGCGAAATAATGTGTATCATACAAATGTTTTTTAAAAGTTAATATATTATTTGAGGAGACTTTAAACAGTAAAAGTGGATAAACAAAACATCAGTAATTTTATTTTTGATATTACTTTTGCTCTACTTGTTTTATTTTTCGAGATTTCATTACCTAAAAAACCACAAATTTGATGTATGTGTATAAGCACTTTTATTATATAACAAATAATTTACAGTATTTGGATATAAAGTTTTAGGAAAATCTGCTTCATTATCAGATTGAATGTGTATGGATCTATTCCAATTTCACTTATTTTATGTCTATATCCATCAGCACTCGCAGCTGTCTATGACTTTCAGTGTATAATAATATTCACTATACATGATTATATAAATGAAGGAATATTGTAGCCACAAAAAAACGAAAAATAATAACAACAATAAACTATAACCAGAACACAACCACTTAAGGTAACGTGAAAACATATAATAAATAAATAGTAATAAATACGTTTGAGGTTATGATCGCTGTTTGTTTATCCTCCAAGCCAGTAGCCACGCCTATTTTGATCACGTGCCGCAGATGCTCTATACGTTTAATCTCTGTTGATGCTGAATATGTCATACGTCATCCAGATATTACAACACGCTCGCCGCTTTGGACCACCCTGTATAAATTTTTGACTATAGATAGAGATTAGAGATCGATAAAATAGGTTTCATGAATTAATGTTTACATATTAACCTTAGCAAGCAAATTTATATATCTAAAGGCCGCTTTACATTTAGGCAATGGAGCATGCAATGCAATGAAAACTATATTGCAGCAAAATCTTTCATGCAATATTGTAAGGTGTCATTTGTTTTACATTTATGCAATATATTGCCCATTGTCAAATTGGTAAATTGAAAATGATTTCGATCTGCTGGTCTGCTGCAAACCCATCAAAACATACAGGTGTTGTGTACTGTGGTACACGAGCGTAGCCAGGATTTAGTTTTGGGGGGGGTTTGGTTTGAAGTAAATAAGACAACAAAAATATACTTACATGAAATTTAATATCTCTATATTCATCGGAAAAATTACGACATAGGTATTTATAAAGAAAGTTCTTAACTTTAAATGAAATGGTTAAATTAATTTCGTTCCTCTGCGCTAAATCTAAAACCATTAAAGAAGAAATCTTCGGCTTTTTCTTTTAAATATATCCACTACTTCATCTGCATGAATTTCTGTTCCATAGTTTATGTTCATGAGAGCCAAACCATTAGGTAAGTCTGTTTTCACTTGTAGTGTTTCGTAGATAGTTTTTCAGTCTCCTTAGACTGGAGAAAGACCTTTCTGGGGTAGCAGTGGATACAGGAATGGTAGCCAAGATTTGTAGTAATGTGTAAATATTAGGATAAAGGTTTTTATCGCACATATCTAGGCATTCCAAACTAGATTTTGGGGTAGGCGAGATACTTGTCATCACTGTTTTCCATACTTCAAGTTCTGCTTTAACCACTGATATGTTGCTTTCGGGAAGCAGTAACGAGTACATGAAAATTGCTTCTTCAATTTCAGAACTGGCAGTAATATTTGAAGGTAGCACACCAGATAATGCTGATACTACTTTACGATGTTTGGAAACCTTTCAACCAATTGTTGAATTGTATGATCAAGAAATGGAATGAACAAATTAATTTTGTAATACGTGCATACATCCAATGCAGGAATGTTTGGTCTATTTAATTGTCTTCCGACGACGCGTGGCATTCGCAGTATACCACCATTTTCTTCCAGTAAAACCTTTGCGTCTTCATAGAGATGAAGACATTAATAACATCATCTACATGTTTGAATGCCGTGATGAGATCGATGTCAATTGTTTGTAATTGTTTTGATAGCGACAATGTATCATAACTTTTTGAAGAATCACTAAACACATCACAAAATCCGAAGATCGAAGCGTACTTAGCAATTGGGCGGCTTGTTGCGATGTTTCCTTATTGTGATTAAATTGGAGTTCTTCGAGAGCATTCATAATCGCTGAATAGATTTCCCTGAATCTTATAATAGCTTCATGTTTGTGGACCCACCGTGTTTCACACATTGAGAGCAAGCTTTTTTGGTTACCGACAGGTAGTAGCTCTTGAATTTTTTCTTTCAACAAAGCTGTGCGTTGAGCAGAATGTCGAAAGTAGGAACCAACAGACTGCACAATCCCAATGCAATTTCGCACATTTGCTAATGAACATGTATCAGCAATAGCAAGGTTGAGAGACTGTGCACTACAGTGTACATAAAGAGCAAGAGGACATTCTTGGCGAACATAAGCTTGGGCACCGTGCAAATACCCACTCATAGCTGCAGCCCCATCATAACCTTGACCAACCACATGAGAACATTCAAGTCCATGCTTTTTCAGAGCTGTAATAATAAGATTTGCGAGACCGGATCCTGAAACATCGACCGTTGGAATGTACTCAAGGAACATATTGTAACCTCGAAACTAGGTTATCGTTGAAACACGTCACGTAGACAAATAATCTTTATTATCACTCTTGATAATACAAGAAATATCCTTCAACAAATTTCGCAACTGTCAACGCTTTACTTTGACGTTTGTCACTCGCGTTTGGCTGCTCAATACAAACTAACTGCAGCGGCCGAAAATGATCTGCTTATATAGGTTTTTACAGTTCTCGAAGTTTCTGAGATTTCGAGAACGTGTCGAGAAACAAATAGAATATAGCCTGGAATATTCCGGAAAACGTCAAAGTAAAGGCATCACAAAAATTGTAAATTCTAACATAAACAGAAACATAATTAACCAACTAAAAAGGTAGGTGAGCTTTCGTAACATTGCCCCCCTCTTAGAACTGATCGTCCCGATCAGGTTACTCCATTGTCCGCATGGCCTTCTTGATAAGGTGTCAAACGATCGATGTGGACAATCTTCATCTTGGCTTGGGGATTCCTCTGGATCCTGTAAACTACGTCATTCAATCGTGACACGACAGTATAAGGGCCTTCCCACGATTTCTGCAGCGAGATTTACCCTTGCTTCTTTTTGGGTTATACGGCCACACTTTCTCATTCTTTTGAAACCCGCTGTTGGCACGCAAGTCGCATCTGGTCTTCATTCTGTCGCTTTCTATTTTTATCTTCTCTCGTACTTCTTCATGTACCATCTTTATTCGATCTTTCAGATGGCTGAGATAATCATCTAAGTTTTCCTCGTGTTGCGGTCGATTCATAATTAGATCTATGGGTAGCCGCAATTCTGTGCCGAAAATCACGTTGGCTGGTGTTTTACCCGTGGTCTCATGAATTGCTGCTCGGTAAGCCAGTAAAAATGGAGGAAGACAGGTATCCCAGTTGGTCTGTTTCTCGTTGACGGCCGTTCTCAGGAAGTTTTCGATGGTGCGATTGAATCTTTCCACCATTCCATCTGATTGCGGGTGAAGAGGTGTAGTTCTGGTTTTGTGAATGCCTAGCAGTTCACAAACGTTCTGAAATACTTCCGACTCGAAATTTCGTCCTTGGTCGGAATGGATCTCTCTGGGCACCCCATAACGACATATCCAATTTTCGAATAAAGCTTCGGCTACGGTAACAGCTTCTTGATTAGGTAAGGGATATATTTCTGGCCATTTACTGAAGTAGTCCATCACTACCAAAATATAACGATTCCCACTGCTGCTTCGAGGAAATGGTCCAGCTATGTCAAGAGCTATTCTCTCGAATGGAGCTCCAACATTGTACTGCTTCATCTGTCCTCGGCTTCGAGTCCTGGGTCCTTTAATAGAGGCGCAGGTATCACAACGTCGGCACCATTCTTCCACATCGGACCGACTGCCAAGCCAGTAGAATCGTTCTCTAACTTTATTCAGAGTTTTGTTTATTCCAAAGTGCCCACCACCGACTCCACTGTGCAGTGCTTGAAGAACTTCTGGAATTCTTTTCTGGGGCAGTATTGTTTGATAAATCTTTTCTTTGCCGTCTGGGCTCTCCCAGTCTCTTTTTAATACGACGTTCTCGATGGCTAAAGAATTCCATAACGCCCAGTAACTTTTTAGAGATGGTGACTTATCAGCAATGTCCTGCCAGGTGGGTCTGTCCATGTTGTTTATCTTCCATTGAAAATTGGTCCAAAATCCGGGTCTTCACTTTGTTCTGTAGCAATGGTTTTAATATCCCAATCCTCTGGACACTGGATGGTAGTTCTTCTGCAAAGAAATTCATCTTCTTCCCTCACTTCTTGTCGCACACAATGTTTACAATTTGAAGGACATGGTCTTCTGGATAGAGCATCAGCATTACGATGGTTAGATCCTTTACGGTGTTCAATTTTGAAGTCATACTCCTGCAACCGTTGAAGCCATCTTGCCACTTGGCCTTCCGGATTCCTGAACTGCAGTAGCCACTTCAAAGAAGCATGATCGGTCCTCAAGACGAACGGCTGACCATAGAGATACTTATGAAAATGCTCCACAGTTTTAACTATGGCAAGCAACTCTCTTCTGGTTACGCAGTAGTTCATTTCTTGCTTAGAGA
The DNA here is from genome assembly GCA_025584915.1 of Monochamus saltuarius. Lineage (NCBI taxonomy): Eukaryota > Metazoa > Arthropoda > Insecta > Coleoptera > Cerambycidae > Monochamus > Monochamus saltuarius. Next base: position 44,749,796 of record CM046721.1, on the reverse strand, counting down.
GGACCTTGCTAAAGTAGGAAATCACTTTTTCTTGCCCATTTTCAATTTGTGATAATATTCCTCCAATTCCAATATTACTAGCATCCGTGTCAACGATGAATGTCTTTCCAGGCTTGGGATATGACAGAATCGGAGAAGAACACAAAGCTTCTTTTAATCTCTGAAAAGCTTGTTGACATTGTTCCGTCCAGATAAATGGCTGATTGTTTTCTGTGAGTCGATGTAAGGGTTTCGCAATCTCGGCGAAATTTTTCACAAACTTGCGATAGTAAGTGCAAAGTCCAAGGAAACTCCTTAATTCATGTTTGTCTTTCGGTACTGGCCATTTCCAGACGGTTTCAGTTTTCTCTGGGTCAGTCTTCACTCCGTCAGAGGAAATAATGTGTCCTAAATACTTGACTTCCTTTTGAAAGAGCATACACTTCTTAGGACTTAACTTGAGCCGGGCCTCTCTCAACTTTTGGAAAACTTCTTGAACATTCTTCAAATGATCTTCAAAGTCTTTGCCAAGTATTATTATGTCATCAAGATAAACGAGACACGTTTTCCAGGTCATTCCTCTCAGAATGGTTTCCATAAGTCTTTCAAAGGTGGCTGGTGCATTGCAGAGACCAAAGGGCATAACGTTGAAGTGCCACAAACCCGTACCAATGGAAAAGGCGGTCTTCTCTTTATCATTTGGATGAAGCTGCACTTGCCAATAGCCGCTCTTCAGGTCTAATGTGGAAAACCATTGAGATCCAGACAGTGTATCCAGGGTGTCGTCTATTCTTGGCAATGGATAACTGTCCTTCTTAGTGACATCGTTTAGTCTTCTATAATCTACACAAAATCTGGTAGAGCCATCCTTCTTCTTTACCAAAACAACCGGCGAGGTCCATGGACTCTGGGATGGTTCAATGACTCCCTGCTGCTGCATGTCTGTCAACATCGTGGATACCTCTTCTTGCTTTGCTAAAGGAATCCGTCGTGGAGCTTGTTTAATTGGCGTGGTGTCGCCGGTATTTATTCGGTGTTGCACAAGATTAGTTCTTCCAACATCATCTTCTGTTAATGAGAAAACATCTTGATAACGCCTCAACAAATCTTCCAATTGTTGGACCTCATCGGCTTGTAGTGGGGACATGAATCGGTTAACAAGGCCCTGAAGAACTTCAGGTAGTTTTTCAATACTTCGAGATGTTGTTGATGGTTCTATATTGCTGAAGACCGATCCAACTGTTTGACAAATTCCCAAAGGTTCACCTTTCTTGATCTGTTGTGGGTAGTCTTTCAGATTTAGCATTCTGACCAATACCAAATTGTTTTTCCTTTCTGTTAATGTCTTTCCAGTTAATATGCCCTTCTTATACAGGCTACCCTCTTGTTCTGGTTCTACAATTACAGTTTCTTCAACTGCCGAAGGACTGCTACAAATAGCTTCGATTACAACTTCTGAACCTGCTGGAAGTTCTATGTCTGCTGACGCTTCCACAGTTCTAATAGGAAGGTTTCTGATTTCGGGAAACTGCATGATGATTTCTTCATCTTTGGTCTTCAATGATCTTCGAGAAAGGTCCAGCACAAAATGATGTTCAGTCATGACATCAAGTCCAAGAATGACATCATCAGTTATATCTGCTACTAAGATGTTGTGTTGGAAAGTGGTTGTCCCCAGGGTTATTCTAGCTAGATGGATGCCTTTCACTGATATGACTTCTCCATTTGCTGTCTCCAAGATGTAGTTCCGGTCTGGCTTTTGTATTCTGCAGTGAGCGACGATGTTTGGTCTTACTATGGTATGACTGGAGCCTGTATCAAAAACCATTTCACAATCTCGTCCGCATATACGCCCTCGTACTACCAAACTCGTTCCATTATTTTGCAGACGGGTTACCTTGATCTTAACAGTTGGTGTGGCTCGGTAGCATCTAGCCAGCTTTCGCCCCTCAAAGCTGACTAGTTGGCGTTTTCCTGATCCTGACTTGCCGCATTCTTATGGCATCGATTCTTAAGATGCCCTTCAGCTCCACAATTCCAACACTGAATGGGTCTTCTCCTGCTATATACAGTGGAATTAGTACGGTCTTGTTCTTGCTGGAAGTTATTCATTAAATCTTGCAAACTCTTCATAAATCCTTTCATGTTATTTTCGCTTGCTCGTTGTTTGCTAGTTTGAAACCTAACTTGCCTTATTCTGCCTTGACTACTTCGGGAAGCTTGTCGTGCGGCTTCAATTTCTAGCGCCTGGGCCAAAGCTTCAGATATATTTTTATGCCTGGCCAACCTTAACGCTTGACCGATCTCAAAATCTCGCAGGCCATCAATGAAGCTACTTATTGCTAACTGTTCTTGAAATTCTGTCGGTGCGGTGGGGTAGGCTAGCTTTACCATACGTGCTATATCTGCCTCAAATTGCTGCAGATTTTCTTCGAAGCGTTGTCTTCGGCCTTTTAATTGTGCTTGATAAACGTGTTGTAGATGAGCATCGCCATACCTCATTTCTAAAGCACTCTTCAGCATTTGATAGTCTTTTGTTGATCCTCGGCTAGAGTTCGTAATATCTCCATGGCTTCACCTCGTAGGGCAACTATTAGTGATGTAGCCTTTTCTTCTTCTGACCAATTATTTGCCAAGGCAGCTGCTTCAAATTGTTTAAGGTAAGTGCTCCATGACACTTTTCCATCAAATGTGGGGCTTTAATCCTTGCAGAGGAAATGCAACTGTTGTCAGCCTTAACAATCTCCTTCGCAGGCCATTGTGACTGTAAATTTGTAACTTTATGCTCCAACTTAATTAGGCTTTCTTCTAAGACTTGGACTTTGACGACTTCACTCTGTAATTTACTAACACTTTCTTCTACGACCTGAACTTTATCTTGCACTTCATTTCTCAATAGATTAATTTCTTCTTCAACGGTTTCCTCAAACTCTTTGAGATTGATCTTAATTACTTCTTCTAACTTTTTATTATTTCCTTCTTGATAATTTTTCATTTCTTCTAACCTGTTCCTCATTTCCTCTTGACCGTTCTTCATTTCCTCTTGACTGTTTTTCATTTCTCTTTTCAAGTATTCCATCATATCTTTCATCATTTCGTCTTGGTTAGTCTTCATTTCATCCTGGCTGTTCTTCATTTCTTTTTTTAAGTCTTCTTTCATTTCGTCCTGGCTGTTCTTCATATCTTCCTGACTCTTTTTCATATCTTCTTGACTCTTCTTCATATCTTGCATCATTCCCATTAACTGTTTCAATGTTTCCTCCATTTCTGTTGCTCTCGATCTCGTTACCGGCATTCACTTATCTACTCCAAATGTCTTCTTTGTGGAACGTCACACTTCTGACACCAATGTAACCTCGAAACTAGGTTATCGTTGAAACACGTCACGTAGACAAATAATCTTTATTATCACTCTTGATAATACAAGAAATATCCTTCAACAAATTTCGCAACTGTCAACGCTTTACTTTGACGTTTGTCACTCGCGTTTGGCTGCTCAATACAAACTAACTGCAGCGGCCGAAAATGATCTGCTTATATAGGTTGTACAGTTCTCGAAGTTTCTGAGATTTCGAGAACGTGTCGAGAAACAAATAGAATATAGCCTGGAATATTCCGGAAAACGTCAAAGTAAAGGCATCACAAAAATTGTAAATTCTAACATAAACAGAAACGTAATTTACAAACTAATGAGGTAGGTGAGCTTCAATTATAAATTGTAAGGAAAACAGGAACATAATTAACCAACTAAAAAGGTAGGTGAGCTTTCGTAACAATATCTTTAAGTCTATGGTGTTTATTATCTGTAAAATCAACATATCGAATACATAACGAGACTTGTTCTACACGTCCGATGTCGGTGGTTTCGTCAGCCAGAATCGCAAATAGTTTGGCTTTCTTTACTTCTTCAATTATTTTATGTTGAATTAATTCACCACAAATATCAATTATTTCGTTTTGGATCTGAGGGCTTGTGTACAGGGCATTCTTCTGTGAAGTATTCAAATGCTCAGCCAGATCTTTATCTCCAGACTCAGCCGCAAACCGCAACAGGGCTCTAAAATTACCATCATTCTGCAGTGGTTGTTCAGGTTCTGGGTGTAATTTGTATGCGCCCCGAATCGATTTTACCTCTCAAGGAGATGCCTTGTTTGCCGCCAAAAATTATTGCTTTTACGATGGGGATTAGTTTCTTTCGATTCTCCTCTTGTTGTCTCTTTCTTTCAGAAGACAGCTCTTCAATGACCGAAGAAGCCTGTGAAGACATTACTTTTAGAAAGTTATCAGCCAGTTCTGAATTTCGCTTGTGGTATCCCGATTTCGCATGAGCTTCAAATATTTCTAGGGCATTTTTCCATTTACAAAAAGGTTCGGTTACCAGCTGGCCGATCCTTTGATGACCGCCTTTGCCTTCATCAAGCGAACGTCCCATTACCACGCAAACTCTGCAGTATGCTCCACTTTTATATTCCGAATATGACAACCAGGGGAATCTCTCCATCCATTTCAATTGAAAGCGCAAGTTTCGTTTTGTGGAAATAGGAAACTTATAATCTCTGGGTGGGTTCCATGGCGTTTTTAAAATTTGGACTTTAAAATATGCATCCAAGATTTGTTCTTGATTCGCGTAAAAACCAACATCCAACTTAGCTACAGTTGTAAAAGATGAGGTAATAGGCAAGCAATTTCGGGGGGGGGGACCCCCAAACCCCCCCCCCTTGGCTACGCCCGTGCTGTGGTATGAAGTTTCAATAGAGTTTGAATGGATGAAATAAAAAAGAAAATTATTATGGTTAATTGACTTTTTACTTAATTCCTCGCTGTTAGTTTCTTTTGTGTAGGATGGCAAAACTGAATATTACCAGAAAAGGAACCAGAATTTCACGTGCAATACAATCAAATTAGAACAGATATTCGTGCAATGGACTGAAAATTGCGTCGGTCATTAATTTCTTTAAGACCGCATTACATTTATGAAATTCTTAATGCATGCAAAGAAATATTGCATGCGCGCATGGGCATTAAAGTTAAAATTAATGACCGACGCAATTTTCAGTCCATTGCACGAATATACAGTCTTCTCTAATTTGATTGCATTGCACGTGAAATTCTGGTTCCTTTTCTGGTAATATTCAGTTTTGCCATCCTACACAAAAGGAACTAACAGCGAGGAATTAAGTAAAAAGTCAATTAACCATAATAATTTTTTTTTTATTTCATCGATTCACACTCTAGGTTGATTGAAACTTCATACCACAGTACACAACACCTGTATGTTTTGATGGTTTTGCAGAAGACCAGCAGATCGAAATCATTTTCATTTTACTAATTTGGCAATGGGCAATATATTGCATAAATGTAAAACAAATGACACCTGACATCTTACAATATTGCATGAAAGATTTTGCTGCAATATAGTTTTCATTGCATTGCATGCTCCATTGCCTAAATGTAAAGCGGCCTTAATAATTCTGTTCAATCACTTCATCAGATACCTATTAATAATATCCTATTTTAGCGACTGCACAATCCGACTGTGGTGTGTCGTTTGACAATTTTTAATTAAGTTCTAATTAGTATACTGTGTTCTAGATGCACGCCCTTGTAAACTATTTATGTTAATCATTTTGTAAGTTTGTAATTGTTTGTTACACAAGTTCGGTTTATTGAAAATATTCTAAAGCCCGAGTGCCTAAACGTGTACATACTAAGTACCTACAGCAAAAATAATTTAATTATTAATTAAAGAAGTTAATAACAAATTATTTGATAACGATGAGTTATCGTAACAGTGACTCGTGACGTTTATATGCATAAATTTAGATAAATTTGTTGTGCTCGTAGATATCGGTTCTATATAAAATTGTCTTATGGAACGGTGCCTAAATATTATCATATTTATTTATAAACCTGTAAAACCTACCGTCGTTTTTTTTTTTTGTTGATTCAAGTGTTAGGCTAGTGAGTGTATAACCGTTGGTTTAAGCTACGCTGTATAACACACCGATGTTAAAATGTGTATACTGTAAATATTATTTTAGAGATAGTGTTTTTCTTAAATTATTTTTGCAGTCGGGTTATCACTTTTTAATCAGTAAATTAATTAATACTATATATAAAAATGGTTTTAAACCAATCAATTTTTATAAATTTAAATTCATATATTCATATTGAATGTATGGAAAAAATAGTGCAAGCGTTAATGTAAACATCGTGAAATTATTGAGTTATAATAAGTAAGAAATAACCATGAATAATGCCATTAGAGACGAAGAAGATTCTGTGGAAGTGGAGGATTTAGACTTTGATATGTGGGAAGGGCAATTTGAATTTATAGGTCCTTCTCCAACAGAATATGTAATAAAAAATATCCAAGGCAGTAATGGATTTAAAAAGCTTGATGGAATTCCAGAAAACAGTGAAAGAGTATGTCTTCAACACTGGGATATTAATAAACTAATCTAATTATATCTATGAAGTATAGGAGTTTAAAATGACATTTACTAATTTTGTTAAATAAATGAGCCGATACAAACAATTATAACCTTAAAGCATAAAACTGTAAATAATTGAAATTCTAATAGACTTTTTGATATCTTGCTATATGATCACTAGGATCATGACATAACTGGTTTAGCTAAATGTTCAAAAAATTATCGGTCATCAGATTTTAATTATATAGGTATTTACCTAGTTCTTGTTAGTTCTAAATTAAACATTTTAAGCTTGATTCTTCTTGCTTGTGCTGTTGCGTTCAAAGACAGCTGCCAGGAACTAAATAGATATATTATCTACTTACATTTCTTTAACATTTAAAAACACTTGTTAAAAATCCAAATGATTGAACTGATTGAATTTTCTGTAAAGCACTATACATAATACCAAATGTATGTTTCTATTTCAGTTCCAGGTGCTTCAACAACAAGTAGGAGTTCTACAAGACTCTGCAAATCAAAATGATGAAAGGTATACACGAGCCAAAGCAGACAATGCTGCTCTTCAGGCGAGAGTTATTATGTTAGAAGAGCAACTACGTGATACTGAAATACGATATGAAGAGAAGTTACAGGTAAAATTTTATGTACATTTTGAATACCATTGCTTAAACGAAAAACAAAAGCAAGAGTTACACAAATTAAGTTTTGACAACAAAATCAGCAGGCAGTTATCTAAAATTTGTTTCATTTGTATTTACTGCATACAGGATGTTTCCTAAGTCAGAAGTTTAAAAAGTAGTTGGGGGCATTTGTTGTTTATTTTGTTAATGGGCTGTAGTTTTTTGTGAAATTTGAAAGACAAAATTTTCAAGGTAAAAAAAATAGCTTGATCAAAATGCGGGAGAAAACTTCACTCACCTTTATTCCAGCGATGGATGAAGTTCTGGGTTGAGAAAAATAATTTTGAGTTTCAGTGTATCGGAAAGAACAGTCGTGTTGCGATCACGTGTCAGCGGTTCAGCGGTAGATTTTAGACTTCCTCCTTCGACTCACGCTACTCGAATGTGTAGTGAGGTTGTTATTCTCATTTTTCGCGCAAAAAATAGTTTTCCCCACCTTTTTGTGTAAACAAAAATAAATTGGATATAAATTGAAAATTGAAATAAAAATTAAAAAAATAACAAAAGTTAAGCAAATGTGCAGGAAATTAATTATTAGGTAAGAGGTATAATTTAACCAATGGACGCTTAAATATGCCATGCTGAGTACGCACTGTTGCAACTCTAGCCACCCCATCCGCACCACGATGAACATCTACAACTCTGGCTAGTTGCCACTGTAGCGGCGGTACCCTCTCATTTTGTATCAATACTAATGCTACGGGAGCTAAAGGTTTTTCAGAATTTAATCATTTACCTTTTTGAAATAGAGTATGTAGAGATTTATTGTGCTAACGAGACCAAAAGTCAGCATGTAAACGTTGTAGAAGTTGCCAACGATTAAGACGATTTAATGGGATTTGCTGTAGGTCTCTGTCTGGAATTGCAGATAGAGGTTCTAACGTTAGAAAATGACCGGGTGTTAAAGCGGTGAAGTCAGGATCAGAGCTGAGCGGATATAAAGGGCGCGAATTTAACAAGACTTCAATTTGTGTAAATACTGTATAAAATTCTTCATAAGTAAGAATTTGCTGGACAATGACATGAGAAAGATGGGTTTTTACCGATTTTATACCTGCTTCCCAAAGACCTCCAAAGTGAGGTGCGAATGGTGCCACCGAATTTTTTCTGTATTCATCATTAGATTTGTTATTTACTTGAACCCTGAAAATTTGTTCGCAGTCACTAGAAATTTGCCAGTAGCGTCCATGACGTGCAATAAATCGTCGTAATGCGGCAAGAAAACATTATGTAGAAAGATCTGTAGGCAATTCTATGTGGATGGCTTTAGTATTAAAACAAATGAATAAACTTTGCACCCCTAATTTTGTTTAAAGTTATAAAATATGGATCACCAAAATCAACGCGTACGATTGAAAATGGTTTAACTTGAGACAACCTAGTAACAGGTAAATTTCCCATAGGGGGTTGTAGCGGTTTTGGATTTAGACGCCAACATTTGTGACAGTTTGAAACAACTTTACGAATAGCTCTTCGCATTGATAGTATCCTAATAATTTTTGCTGGACCATCTAATCAAGAATATAAATGAGACAAATTTTCTGTTAGTTAAACTGTCATTGTTATGAATAAGAACGTTAAAAATGTCAATGAATGTTTAAAAAAATTTAATGTCAGCATTAAACTAATTTCAACTCCGGAGTTTTTAGGATTAGTTTTAGTGGAAGAATTCTTTGGCGGCTTATCAGTTTTCTCAAACAAATCATAACGAATGTCCTGAATATTAAAGAAATAATGCTCAAATTCGGAGCGAATCTGTTCCTCAGCAATCCTCAACACTGGAAGCAAGTAAAATAATAGATTCTTGTTGTTTATTAAAGTTTTCAAAAATCGTGGGTTTGTTCCAACAACAGCAAGAATCGAACCCGAACCATCCAGAACTATTCAGTTAATTCAGTTGTTAATATACTTTCGGCAAATGAGACGTAAGATAGAGTGGGTCAAACTTTTTTGGCAGTTCTAGACGGCTGTTGGAACAGACCTCGTATTTATATTTTTGAATCTGCATAAATACGAATGATTTGATTAATTTTCTCATGTGCGTTCAGCTATATTGAAAAGTTCTTTAATTCGCGTAATTTTACAATGACGTAACGCTTTGATTTTCTAATTTTATCAGAACTTGCCATTGCAACTGAAATGAGTTAATACAAATATTTAATGCCGGCTCTGACCTATAAACAGAGTTCTCAACAAGGCACAAATAAGACGCAAAAAAAAGGATTAGCAAAAAAGTTACTGATATCAATTTAACTATTGACGACTGTGAAATATAAAATATAAGGCAAACTATTTTATAAGTTTATTAAACTATCTTGGCTAATTAGGAATGTATGTAACGATTGAATAAGAAGTAATGAAATGAATAAAAAAATATATGCGGCTCGTCAAGGACCAAAAAAAATGTTGTTTATTTTGTTAATGGACTGTAGTTTTTTGTGAAATTAGAAAGACAAAATTTTCAATGCGGTAAAAAAAAATAGCTTGATCAAAATGCGGGAGAAAACTTCACTCACCTTTATTCCAGCGATGGATAAAGTTCTGGGTCGAGAAAAATAATTTTGAGTTTCAACGCATCGGAAAGAACACTTGAAGAACGATAACTGTTGTGATCACGTGTCAGCGGTTCAGCAGTAGATTTCAGTCTTCCTCTTCCAACTCACGCTACTCGAATGTCTAGTGGGGTGGTTATTCTCATTTTTCGCGCAAAAAATAATAGGTAAAAACGCGGAACATCCTAATTATCCAAAAATATTAATTTAAAAATATAAGCAGGCGTGAATAGGTGATATGAACCAAGTCACTGGAGTTCAAGGTACAAAGTGTTAAAATATAAAAATGTCACATTTATACAAATATATCTGAAGATGTTCTTGAAACTTAGGTCAAGCATATACCTAAGTAAAGTAAAAAAAATTACTAAATTAGTAAACCATTGCAGTGGTGAAGAAACTGGGAGGCACCATTACTAACATTCCTAAAATTTTAATTTTTTTGATATAGAAACTAAAGTGCATTTGATTGCTAATTTATATGTCTAAGAACAAATATGTATACTTTTATGAGCTTCTTTCTTTGATTACTCTGTATTTAAATTTATATTTGAAATAATAAAAGTTCATTTCTTACGAAAATAATACATAAGTTATTTTTGAATTATTTTATGCGTTAAGTTTATTTTAAATTTAAAAAATGATAAGGAGTTTATTTTTCGAATAAAGTGGAAGATACAATTTTCTCAGATATAACGTTAGGAATTAAATACACGTGTTTAATTTTCAAAACATTGAAATTGGTTCTTAGAGACAGTGCCTCTCGGTGTCTCTTTCACTGGCTAATAGATCTGTATATTAATTTAATAAATTGTTCGTTATCTTTAATTAATTCTATTAGCCAAAATTTTATCAACCCTTGTAAAACATCTTTAGAAATATTCGAATAAATGCTTTAAACTACAAGCTCTTGTATTTCAAAAAACTAGTGATTTAACACCATTAGTTCATTAAAGCATCTCTTAAAGTCATGACACACACTTAAGAAATGTCCTGTACAGTCTTGAAATAACAATGAACTTAAAGTTGATTTTTTATAGGATGAACAAAGAAGATCTAAAGAATTATTGGCCAGAATGGAACGTGAAAAACAACTTCAACTTGAAAATGCTAGTATTCGGTTACAAGCTTCTGAAACAGAGTGTTTCAATTTAAAGGCCGAAGTAGCTAGACAACGAACACGTGTAGATAAATTAGAAACTCAACGACAAGAAATGATGGATCAGTTACAAGAACTTACTAATGAACTCAACTTAAGTAAAGAGGAAGTAAAAAGTTTCAAAGAACAAGAAAATAGGTAATTTCAACATCATTATGTGTCAACAAAGTTTGTAATTAAATTTCAGTGGCCTTTTCAAACAAATTTAATCAATCTAAAATAGTGTATGTTGCTAAAAATTGTAACAAGCAGAAGAGAAAAATTCATTCTTTCTATAAAAAAATAAATATTTATAATGGACTACATTAGTGGTGACCAGGGCCGTTCCTGGCCGGGGTGCTGGTGGTGCCCTTGTACCAGGGCGGCCAATTCAGTTTTTTTGACTTACTTTTCCCCCCTTTTCGGGGAATTCAGTTGCACAGAGTAACCTCAAGTATAGGCACACACAACACATTTAGTATCTAACAAAGGATATTTTATTTGCTTAATCTTTAAATATATAATAATATATATACTAAATTTGTTTATTTAGAATTATCTTAATGTAGTTATTGTTAAGGATTGATGATTTGGAGACCATAAATATGTCAAATCGGCAAAACAATCTGCGCGGCCAGCACCTGTGGGTTCACAATTATCATTTTCAAAAGTTAATTTCTATTTTTTATAAAAACAATAAATAGAGTGTTTTTACATCATCACTCGATCCAGACGTGCGTGTAAATTATTATACTATTTTTATTTGGCATCAAATATAATATATATTTTATTTTTCCTTCAGAGTTCTGAAGATTATCAAGTAGTGTAGTAATAAGAAATAAGAAGGTAAGTACATAAGACAGAAATAAAACTACCTGACTTGTAAAGAAGATTTTTAGTATTTAATTTAACCTATTATTTTAGCATGTCTGAAAGAAAAACGCAGAGGAAGTCGGGATATTTTTATCGTTTATCAAAGAAAAATTAAGAGGAGCTTTTGAGAAATATCTGAACAAGCAGGGAGGGAAACTGAAAATCAAACTGAAACAAGTGCAAGCCAACATACAAATAAAGAAATTATAAGTAATACAGGAGAGGAGAGTGGGACCGACAGTCAATTATTTGAAAATAGAGAATTAAGTGCAAGCCAATCTCCAAATAAATACACCAGTACTGATACAGATAAACAATCTGATGAAAGTATCTCTACACTCTATGATGTCAATATAGAGCACATGGAAGAAGCAACTTCCAAATTTGACTTTGAAGATCCAGCTATGTGGCCCGAAATAATATCAAATCGGGTAATAGAAATTATTATTGGGAAAGGACCAGTACAAAAGAAATCCGTTGATTTTCCATTAGATGATGGTGGACTTAGATTTTATCCAAATTATTATTTAAAAACATTAGAGAATGGAGAAAGGGTTTCTAGGTCCTGGTTGGTCTATTCAGTAAGTGCTAATGCTGCCTTTTGTTTTTGTTGTACCTTGTTCAACAGACATAAAGTAGCTTTATCGTCTAACGGGTGTTCTGATTGGCGACATCTTTCACGACATATACCTCTTCACAAAAATAGTACAGGACATATTGAAAGTTCTACAAAGTGATTTGAACTGAAGTTAAGACTTTCTTATAACCAGACAATTGAAAATTTTTTCGAAATGGAAAGGAAGCGATGGAGAAATATTATTGAGCGAATGGTGGCAATTGTTCAGTATTTAGCAGGACAATGCTTAGCTTTTCGTGGAGATAGTGATAGGCTATATGAGCCAAATAATGGAAATTTTTTAAATTGCTAAATTTGATCCTATCATGACGGACTATGTAGAGAATTCAAAAATCCATAAAATTGAAGAATCACATGCCACACTACAGTGGAGTACATTTTCAAAATGAAATCATAGAGTTACTCTCCTGTGAAACTTCGAAGAAGATTACATCAATCATAAAAGCATCGAAATATTATGGAGTTATTTTAGACAGTACACCAGATAGGAGTCACATAGAACAAATCACATTTATTGTTAGGTGTTTTGATTGTAACTGCTAAAATTCAGGAATTTTTTCTTGGATTCTTTCCGGTTTTGAATACTACAGGTGAAGGCCTAACAGAGTTTCTAATAAACAGACTCTTACCACAGTATAATCTGGATATTCAAGATATGAGAGGACAAGGTTATGACCACAGTATAGCTAGACCAGTAGGGACAGTTAACGAATTTATGAATGAAATCCGCCAGTCGAATTCTTTGACCTTGTTGTTTGAAGTAAAGATAGCATCACTCCCACTTAGGAGTGAGGCTCTCTTCACTATTGTTTACGGCGTGATATACGTTATAACCTGTGACTGTCAAAATTTAAATTGTAACTGGTACTCAAAATGTAATATAATTTTGATAATTTGTAATAAATGATATTGGTTTTATAAGCTATGTATAAACAGTAAATTTAATGTAAATAGTTTAAATAATGAAAAAAAATAAATAGAAGTTGGTGTGACCTTATTTTACATTTTTTGTTTTTAATTTACTGCTGCATATATTCATTATTTGTAATTAATATTACTGTTACTTACCAGCAGTTTCTTACCCAATTTTATTATAGTTTCCGCAAATATAAGTTTACATTTTCTAGATTTATATATTTCTTCGAGTCACCAGAAATTCAAATAGACGACCTATTGCAAACATAAACATGCAAATTTGTGAAATACGTGTAATTTTTAAAAATAATACAACAAATTATTGTTTAAATTAGCAAAAACACCAGATGTGTGAAATAAATTGTTATGATGATTATTTAAATTCCTCGAGCTAATAAATTACGAATATATAGTATTATCCGTATTACGTAAAAGTTTTAAAATAAATTTCTTGACAGAGGTTCATTATTACTAATTTCACAAGCGTATGAAAATTTTGAAGACAATAAATAAAACAGAGATGTTCCCATCTGGAATTATGACATTTAATAAAATACAATTTATATAAACATTTTATTTCATTAACGAAAAAAATGGCATAAGCTATGGCGAATGTACATTTATATTTAAAATTGAACATGCTCAATTATTTCCTACTTATAAACAAAAGTAACTTGGTTGAACAATTCCTGGACTGGTTGCCGTGTTGTTGCTTTAGGTTTTTTGACTTTTCAAGAGACATATGTTTGCTTCAGAAGCAATTCTGCATTGGCTCACGTAGAAATTATATAGGAGTTGGTGAGATAAATTTTCCTCCTTGTCTGTCTGATGCTACCAAAAATAATTCTCAAGACCATTCAAATTTCCACATTTTACTGTGATGGTTCTGAAAAAATACATTCTTATATACACAAAATCAAAAATTTTCTAAATATGTATTTCTATATGTTCAAACACAGATAAACTACTTTAAAATAAATGTTAAATATTTTACTTGCCACTATCGTCAGAAAATATTATAAGGTAAGCATTTTCGGTAAGTCGTTTTCTTTTATGATCTTTGAACATTTCTTGTGGAAAATGCTAAGTACATATTCGAAAATTATATGTTTTTATCCAAAAAGTCTCTCTTACCGCCCACTCCTTCGCTCTAAAACAACAATAATTTCATGTTAATACTTTTTACATGAATTTCAATCAAAAAATGTAATCAATTTTACAAGCACACAAAATAAGAAAGGAATACTGTTTGCAAATTGTAATAAGTATGTAATGCTGGTTAAAAATAATATTCCTCCGTTACAAATTTTATACACTACCACAAAAAATGAAACATGGAAAATAATAAGGAATATTTTATGTTCTTAATTTATTATAATGATAATTCTATATAATGATTGTAAAATTACCTTCTGTTGTCTTTTGGGAATCTAAAAAAACCATGTGTATAATTTCCAGCATTGTTTTTGCAACTTCCTACTACACAATAACCTCATCATCATACTATATTGCACTTTTTTGTACCTTGGTCCGGTTCTTCTGATGCATTCATAATTATTTTTTTTAGAAATATAACAAAATAGAAACATTTAAGACCAAGACTGGATCGCAACTCAAATAGGTTATGAAGTAGAATATCACAAAACGAAAAGTGGTCATAAAGTCATAAAAATATAATAAAAAGTTTGTCTGACATAGAGAATGATTTAACCCGCGATGCAAAAACGCTCAAAGCAAGCAAAAACAAATGGCTCATTTGTTAAGAAATAAATTTAAAAATTTCAAATTTATTTTATCTGTGATCATTTGGCATGATTTACTAGCTAAAGTAAATGTGGTGAGTAAAATGTTACAAAATTCACAATTAGCGCTAAACCAATGCGTAACAGTTTTAAATGACTTAAAATTAAATCTAGATGAAAAACCAACTGATGAGGTATTCAACTGCTTAGTGAAAGATGCTAAAACGTTGGCAAATGAATGTGGCATTGCTGCGGAATTTTCTATTCAACAATATTCAAATAAACCGAGACATTTTTTATACGAATCATCAGGTGAACCCATAACAGGCGCAGAACAACATTTTAAAGAGAATTTCTACTTCATAATTATAGATACTGCTAAAACATCGGTGGAAGAAAGATTCAACTTATTAAATCAATGTAATGACACGTTTGCATTTTTATCCAATATACATGACGTTCAATCCGACACTCTTATGAAAAATTGTAAAGATTTGAATCTCGCGCTACAAGGAATTTCTGATGGCAAGATCGTGAAGGACATTAATGGGATAGAATTGTATCAAGAGATTATAACTTTCAAGGTGTTGGACTAAGAATATTCGTCACGCTACCTGTATCAGTTGCATCCGGGGAGCGCAGTTTCTCCAAATTAAATTTAATACAACATTTTTTAAGATCCAGTTTGGCCCAAGAAAGAACTAACTCCCTTGCTATGTTGTCAATAGAGCGTGAATTGTGAGAGGAACTAGATCTGAATTTGATTATAGATGAATTTGCATCAAAGAAAGCTAGGCGAGTTAATTTTTAATTTGCACGTATATTATAAGTACTTACTGAGTTTTAGAATATTTTTATTATGATTTTTGAAATTTTATTTTGCAGTAGAATATTAAAGTAAGTTAGTACAAAAATATGTGTTCTAATATTTCTAATGACATCCCCCCAGCGTAGTCCCTAATCCTTATGTTAATAATAATAATACTTAGTAGAGGGTAGGGGGCGCACAATTTTCTTATGCACCAGGGCGGCAAGCACCCCAGAAACGGCCCTGGTGGTGACGTCACAAATTAGGGTTACAAGAGTCATAAGACCTGTCAAAATTGACCTTAAGAGAAGGTGACTTAAGAGTCAAAATGAAATCGACAAAATAACACCTACTATTTCTTTTCCTTATCGAGTTACCACACTTATTTAAATCTTTAGCATCGGAGTCTCTTTTAGGCAACTGGCCCCACAATCAGGGATTTTAAGCGCTTGCTCATTCGTACGTTTTCCGTCAACTACATCTGCGCATTACAGCATTTGCCGGTTTAACAGTACCTACACATACAGGGTGAGTCAGTCATAATGTCATTAATTTTAACCACGTATTCGGGAGGCCTAATAAAGGCAGAAAATCGAAAAAAAAAATTTTTTACTCGACCTTTAAAAAAATAAACAAATCACCCTATAAAAATCAGTAACACGACGCTCCTGGTACGCTACGATGGCGCACCCGACGAAATTCTAATGTCACAGACTTGCCGTATTAACCATGGATGCCACATTTACATACATAATATCATGTAACACATCAGCGTGTTATTCAAATTTACCTCCATTTAGCACTGCATTTCGCATTTCTTCCCTCAAATTTGTAGATCATGCCACACATTGGAGGGGATTTAGAGAATACAAGCAGTAGTTTGTTTATTTCGGTCTAACCTCACGTATTTGGCGTAAATTCTGCATAATTTTACAAATTCGATTATGTGGAAATGGTAGTGTTATAACGGAGAATGTTTACGAAATGCGACTGAATTTTATTAATAAAGTGCTATGGACAGATAAATGCAGTTATACTTATGTGGGCTGTAAACAGGTTAGTATCATACTACTTAAAAACAATACATTTCTAGGCTAGATGTATGCGTAACTACAAATTGTACATTTGGTTATGTGTGCGGTTAATTGTACTTACGAGTAATACTAAAAATTCATATTTATTTGTAAAAGCGTAGTGAAAACGTAATATCAAAATTATTAAACTGTAATAGCCTAGCATTCAAAACATTTATTTATTATCTACATTTGTTTTTATTAACAAATAAATCAATATTTAAGGAAAATTCATTCATGTATCTAGATTAAAAAAATAGTTTTACTCCTAGTTAAATAACAGTACAAAAACTAGGTAACTAGGTTACTGACCTAATAAGGTCAAGGTCAAGATTAACTAACGATTAGCGGCGTGCCATTTCGGTCTTGGACAGTTTTCTGTCGACAACACGATGGTTTTTATTAAGTACTTAGTATTTAAACACGAAACACTTTTCAGCTTCTCAATAATTTACCCATTGGGTATAGGTTTTTTATGTAATGTACGTAAATGGTTTATTACTCAGTTTATTATTAGACACGTTGGAGTTTTGTTGCAGTCATAACGGCTACATTTGCTCAGAGAAAAATCGACCAGCGAGTGTACGGGTATCGTTTGATTGGGCCGTATTTTCTACGGAAAACCTGAGTGGACGCGTTACTTACAATTTTTAATAGAATTATTTGATTATTATTATTTGATTTTATTGGGTATTAACATTTTAAATTATTATTGGCTGAAGTTGAACTGAGCAAGAAAAATGATATTCTAAAATAGTCAGTACAACCGCGTTTATTTGTGATGTCTAAAACCTAGGTGGGTAGGTACTATATAGAAAAATATTACAACTTGACAACATTGCATCAGGTCGATATCGAGTTGAACTGTCAGCTGTAACCGACCAAGGCTGTGACCGGTCAGTGACAGTCTGAAAAGGGGGTTTAGATAATGATTTGAAAATATTTTTTTTCGGCGTAAATATGCATTTAGATTTTTTTTTAATCACGTATTCGCATTATACTCATTATTCCCTATCTCCTCTTAAAATTAATGACATTATGACTGACTCACCCTGTATATACGCGAGTTGAAATAAATACGAGAAAAAAAGTAAACTATTTATTTATTTATTTCCCAATGATTTTTTTATTACTTATTCTAACCTGACCTAACTAATTTCATGTAAAAGGAATAAAACAGGACAAAAATCTAATGATTTGTTATCGGAGTCTTCATTTAATATTTCTTCAAGTTCTTTGTCTGTTAAAAGTCTTTTATTTGACCAACTCATTTTGTAATACTTAGATGATAAGATACAGTTTATTTTGCAGAAGAGAGCATGTGTAAATGATACGAGATACTGGGCTGCATTAACACGCTTCCCGAGGATTACTTAAAAATTATATTAAGACAGCAACACGCGTTTGCCGATTTAAGATGCTCTTTACATCTTTCGAAAATATGCGTCTCCCGAATATGTCAATCAAAGATAATAATAATAATGTATTTATTCACAGTTAACAGTAAAATCATAGAAAAATAATGAATACTGGGTGGCGGTATCCAACAGAGCTGCTCATACAACCACCTATAAAAACTAGCCTTTAAAACAGTTATATAACAAATAAACACTAAATTGCAATACAAATTAAGTAACTAATTAAATAAGATCACGGGAATTAATAATATATTCTGCACTTTGCGCAAATTTCTGCTGCAGGAGATGAAAACCCGATATTATAGTCGCTTCGCTAATGAATATTCTTCTATACAAGGAAAAGTTTACGCTCTTCAGCATCGCATTGACTAAGATACCCGGCATGAAGTTTTTTTATATTCAAGTCAGCGGCTAAATAGATTCTTTGTGACTTCTTTCTATTGTAATGGCTTTCTCTTCCTTTTAATTTCCCAATAAATTCTCTTACTTTATTTTTCATTGCCGAAGATTTAACTCGATCACCGCCTCGTTTTTCTTTGGGAATGTTACCTTCAGACAATGCCTTGGCAACGTGGTTTATTCGGCCTTGTATTTTAGAAATCATTAGCAAACCAATACAATATTTAAATTACAGATTTCTTCCCTTGCGAAAGATTTCTACAATTTAAAACTTAGACAAGAGAATTCATCTAAGATTTAAAATTTTATCGGTGTTTGCTTGAAATTTGGATTTATCGGTTTTAGCTTGTATCTGATGTGCTAGATCGAAAGAGCTACCGCAAATTAGTAAAAATCGATATTAACCTTAAAAAGTGCAAAAAGTGGATTTAACGGTTTTTGCATGTGTGCTCCACAAATAGTCAACATCTTGTGGCGGCATAAGCCAGTTGGTGGTGGGTCATCGATTTTATAGGATATATTTACAATGTTGGTAAGAAGCTTTTTAGGTTATCTTGATAAAGTTTCTAAATTAACTTAGGTACACCGATATACAAGATAAAACCTTTAAATTTTGAAATATTCTTATTATTTTTATTTTCTAACGCCTCCAAATGAGTAAAAACCCGTTATATCACTGTTTCTACTCTAAAAATAATGGATATTATGTAATGTAATTATTTTTGTATATTTTTTATATCTGATCGCATTCAAATTTAGTATGCTTATGAAATGTTGCTCCCCGCACGCTTCGCCCGTCGCGCTTATCTACAAGCTAGCGATTAGTCACTGTCCACAATTTCAACCGCTGACTATAGTATGAAAAAGTGCTCTATAAATTATACCTAGGTATTTTTCGTTTCAATATAAAATTAACATTTATTTTGAATTCAATGTTGTGTAATTTATTTGTGTGTATGGGAATACAAAAAGAGTGTGTTGTATGAGAAAAATTCTGGTAAACATTAATATATGGATTTGCACTATTTTTCTAAATAACAATATTTATTTTTTAAATAGAAAATTTTGCTCTTGACTCAAAACACTCCTCAGATTTCAACTACTCCATAAGAAGCCACCGAAATATTTTCTGTGTCTTAGTGCCATATTTACCAGACTGTATACCAGTCTGGAAAATAGAAAACCTGAAAATTATCTGATTTCAATGAATTTTTTTTTATATTCTGATACTGTTATAACTTATAACTCAGTAAAAATGCTTTTCATTTAAATTATCAAACTGGAACAATATTCACAAATAGCAGGCAGCTTATAAATAAATAAATTATATACATATTTATCAATATTATGAATGGAATTATTATTTTTTGCATAATTTAATAGAATTGTTGATTTTGTATAGTTTTGACAAAGTATTACAAAAAAGTAACTTCTCTTTGAATTTTATGCATTAATTCGTACTTCATGTTTCTGTTTTAAAATATTTGTTTGTTGTGTGTTCAACTATAAAAACACGCAAAGATATACCTCGATCTATTCAAATACCAACCTGTAATATAAAAATCAGTTATAACAGCAAATCATGAGCGATAATAGACATCACTTTTGTCATACTAATGTACTTAACTCTTTAAATTTTGAAATTAAAAACTAGTATCACTTATAGGGTACGACTAAAATTAATATAGTAAATAAATAATAAACTGTACCTGAATGTTTTGCACTCTACAATTTTTAAAATATTAAATCATACTTTGTTAAATATTTCCATTAGAGATACTGAGAAACAAATTGATAAATAATGGGCACTGAAAAATACAGTATAAATACATGTATGTATAAGCTGATTAAAATTTTACATTTTGCTGGAAGATTTTTCAAAATTATATGGAAAATCTGGAATATCAAAAATTTTTGTTTCAAAATTTAGTATAATTTTTGTTTAATGTTAAAAAGTATAGTGAGTTAATTTCTTTATCAAAATTTATAATTTTAATATTGAATAACTAGACTGAAAAATGAGGGTATGATTGTGCTGTTATGTAGGATATCACATAAACAAAGATTCTTTACTTATTTTGGTCCGACATTATTTGACCTATTACCTACAAAAAAAAAATGTTTCAAAATAATACAGTGAAATAAAAGAATATAATATAAATATTAATTACAATAAACTTATTTCATGACTTAACAAA
This sequence comes from Monochamus saltuarius, assembly GCA_025584915.1. Taxonomy (NCBI): domain Eukaryota; kingdom Metazoa; phylum Arthropoda; class Insecta; order Coleoptera; family Cerambycidae; genus Monochamus; species Monochamus saltuarius. The sequence goes on along the minus strand of CM046721.1, from coordinate 44,728,947 downwards.
TAAATCAAATAATTTATTATTTACTTACTTTCAAGACGACTCTGCTCTCCTCGTTGACTCTTTTTATCGCACATATATATTATTTTTTTGTTTTTGTTAATATGTTCCGATATTTAAATTTTATACAAAATAAACGTCACTAATTATTATGTGTTTACATTAAACAATTTAGTTACTATGGTGGCGTGGTAATTAAAATTGAAGCTCACTATTAGTGTCCCTGTGTATTGTTAATTTTTAAATTCTTTTTTTCTGATTTCAAAAATATGACATTCCTATCATTAATAAAATTAATAAACTATTAAGAAAACTACAAAATATTTATTTCATTTTATTTGATTAAATCAATGTCAGAACAAAATACTCTTATTTTTAAGACCACTTTAATAATTGTAATTTCCGTTCGTATAATAAATAGCTTAAATACGATTTTCAATATTCAAATTTGAAAATTCAACTATAATACTGTTTCATAAAAAAATTTATTATTGCTTCTTGTATCTCTTAACCTCTGCATGACACTGCACTTCCATTAACTTATTAAAGAGGTTCGGTTACAGCCCAATAGCTTTTATTCAAAACTTTATTTTGTATCTCTAATAATAACAATAATAAAGGGTAGCCTAAATATAATGCATAATCCTGTAATCCTACCTAAAAAGTTTTTTCGAGCATTTGAAAATGGCAAAGTTTGTCCAGAAAATCTGTGTTTAAGATACTTATTACTCTGTATGTAAAGTGCAAAATATGTATGTAACATACCTATATGCATGTAAATTTGCATTTTTTTAAAATTTAATTGAATATATCTTTCAAATAAAAATAACTACTTCAGTCATTAGGCAATTTTTATAAAAAGTAATAATTCATTATTGCCTAATTAATATTAATAAATCTGCCATATGCAATCCATATCGATTGATCGATATATGTGGATAGTCGTTTATGATGTAGTTATAGAGGAAATAAATGTAAGGTTTATACTATTTTTCCAAAAATACATTGAACTATTTGGTTGAACAATGACTAGTCTGATTGCAATGTCACGTGAAGACTTCTTGATGTTTTAAGAAACATATTTTCACAGAAGGAAGCAATATGTTTCACAAAACATTTATATCAACTAATCCAGATGCTATTCTATTGTGTCTTGTTCATTCAACAAATAAAATTTATGATGAATGACGATTTATTTATTTAGTAAAACAAAAATATATTTATAGGTTAAAACGGGATTATGATATGCAAACACATTTATTGGATGAACTATCTAAAGAAGTAGAAAAATTAAGAACAGAAACTCGCACACCAGCTTTACCAACAACTTCTCCAGAAACATTAAGATTAGAAGAATTACACGAAGAAATGTCAGCTTTAAGAGCTGAAAATTTACATCTTCAGGAAGTAAATGATGAACTACAAGCAAACCTTCTTCATGCAGGATTAGAGACTGGCAGAATGCTTACTACTGGTGAAAATAATCTTGCCGCAGAATTGGATATTATGTCTCAAGATGAGGTCAGTTTATTTAGAATTTTATTAACATGTTCAATAGAAGTAGATACTTATTTTTCTTAGTTATTACCATACCATTGTTTTTTCTTTAGTTTTGTTGGGTTTTTGCCACACTTCTGAAAAAAATAAATATTAATTAAATGAGCCCTTGCGCGAAACGGATCAGTCAAGGGTTATTTTTGAAACTAAGTTTGCCTAACCAAAAAATCTCACACTGAAAAAAGCAGATAAGTAAAAAATAAAAATCACATCACATTCGCGCTCTTCCGTATTTTTGACGTTTCGAAAAACTCTGTTTTCGTTCTCAAAATAGTAGTAAAAATATTAAACAGAGAGTTACAAATATCCCCTAACATCAGTTAGGGGATATTTGTCTGTTTGTTTATTTACTTAATCTAAAATACTTTTCTTATCATATAATATACTTAAGGTAAATGTCCCAATTATCGACCGCTTAAGGCTAACTTGCGCCTTCGATGGCTTCATTAAAATTATATGTTTGAATAATAAACACACAACTTGACACAGTTAAACTCTCTGAATATTCTTTTAATTAAATTTTATTTTTCTTTTCTTCATCTTTAAGTTATTTTCAATTTATCAAGAAAAATATTGATTAATGTACGTTTGTCCCAATTATCAACCGTCTCAAAACAGGCATGTTCCTATTATCGACATAGGTGGGATCCAGTTATCGACATGGGTTGCTGTCGACCTTGTAGATAGTAACAAAAGGAGAATTTGTCAGATAAACTATAATTGAAAAAACAGGTACATATAAAAGGTACAATTATATATTCCACAGCATATCAAGTAATACTAGTACAAATTATTTTGAAGACGTTGGTACAGCCATATCTGGAACTGAGTATATACCTCTTTTATTAATAAGTGAAGGCTTGGTATTTTCATCACATCATCTTTGTGATAGTCCAAAATATCATCATCTTTAGGCCATCTCCAGTTTCCACCACTGGAAGCCATAGACTTCACCACATATTTTAAATTTTCACCACTTGTTTCGCCTAAAATATTTGTTACCAGTCCAGGAAAAAAACTGTTCTGCGTTACAAACGATCACTGTAGTAAGACATTCTTTCTCATCATTATTAATGTCAATACCTTGCCACTTTTGGGACTGAGAAACATTGCCGTCTCATCGCAGTTAAAAATTCTGTTAGAATATTGCAGAATCTCTTCGTTATTAGTTTCTTTTATATAAGTGCGTAGGTACTTCTCCAAACCAAACCAGAAACATTTGCTCTTTGGATGGTGAAATTCTATGAGATCCTTGAAGAAATTTCTGGATGACGCTTTAAAAACGCCTCATGGCAATGTCTTTGTGGCTTGTTGTTGAGAAATGGAATTTATTTTTTTAATTAATATAATAATAATAATGTAGTGAATAAACAAGTTGGAAATAAGTTGGTATGGCTTACTTACTTTGCATTAGTGAGAGCTCCTCACTGCACGATGTCTGACATACAACGGAACATGTATTCGTCAAGCGTGCCTATTTATATCTGCGCGAGAAATTACTTTTGAGAATAAAGGCGAATATTGAAAAAATTTGTTTATTACAGATGCATAAAAAATATGCTTAACAATTTCTAATTTGAATAACAAATATGGAAACTATGTCGATAATCGCGACATGGTTGATAATCGGGAGATTTACCTTAATCGTTTTGAATATGATATAATCATTGCTTTTAATATAATGTAATGATTGCTAGTCGCAATGAAATTGTGTATAATCACATTATACCCTGTTTCTAATATTGTTTGCAATGATCTAGCCTAACCCCACTAATACCTTGGAATTGTTAAATTCCTGCTAAAATGGTAGCGCTCAAGGGGAAAAAGAAGTTGTCCAAGAAATCCCAAGAGCAACTGTATATGTGCAAAACCTATCTGACAGTTTCAATTTAATAAAACTATTTGTCTAGGTCTATATGACCAACTATTTATGTGTTAAATAAAGATCAGACGTTTCATAACAGTGATCAGTAAATATATATAATATTATTTTATATAACACGTCATTGTTAGACGGAACCTTCAAAAGAATGACGTTGTCAATGTGTTCAAAATAGTTTGCTTTTTCATACTTATATTCTTTCGAGAAATCTAAAATTTACAATATCCAAAATATACTGGTTCCATTATTATTTATTCGTAGTTATTGAAAAAGTGAGTGAAAAAGTTGACAAAACATTCATGCATTCAACCGTGAACCTAAACGACAGTAAGGTACCACTAGGACAAGCGGCTAACTTAGCAATTGCAATTTTTTCTAGTCAAATTTTTATTCGCTAGATGAGCTATAGTTGACTTCCAAAATTGTAGAGAGTGACTCATGTTATAAACCTGCTCACAATTTATAGCAGTCAACACAAAGAAATATACATGCAGCCCGTATATTTTTCCTACAAAATCGTGTGCCGCATATCTCTGAGAGCATACCCGATTACACAGCTTCTGCTACGCATGCGCTGCAGTAAGTACTCATGCGCTGTTGCTTTTGATTGGCTGTGGTTGGATCCAACTGTTTCATTTCCAGCGTTATCATGGGCGGGTTTATCTTTCGAGCGGGCAAAATTTCGGGTGTATCCTTTTGCTAATTTAATTATAAATGTAATTAATTTTATTAGTGATTTATGTTAAGAATGGAGAATAATTGAAACTCTACAACGTATTCTCAAAATCGTCCTAATTTAACAAGTGAGGAATATCAGATGAGCAGTTTAGAGCGCGAAGTCAAAGTATGAGTGTAAGTGATGTTGCAATATGTATTTCATTAACAAAATTCTATGTGCAAATAAAAAAGTGTTAAAGAAGTACAACTGTGAAACGGAAAGTGATGGAAACTCGCGGAAGAAAGATGGTATTTTTAAAATGAGTTTTCGACAAAAAAAAATTCTATTGCTATATCTTACAAGATGAAACTTAGTCCGTATAAATGAAATCGAAAAGAGTATACTGATAGAAAGGACAAAATAGTGATATGGCGAAGAAACTATTTAAAATAAATATTAAAAAATAAGAATCTCGATCGAAGAATATATTAAATTTTGACGAAACATGGACGAATGAAGGTCATAGGGAAAGAGGTACGATATGATATAATAAGTGTTAATGTGTGACCGTTATAGTGACAGTGCTAGTAACCAATAGTAAATACTGTGTATGTATTCTAAAGCCTTTTGTCTTTTTGAATGCGGAATTTTCAAATATCAGAAGTTGCAAAATTTGTGCAAAAATCCGTAAATTTCGCGTCCATGAGGACAAGGCTTAAGTGTGATATCTGATGAGTGAGCGGTAGGTAAGTGGGTGGTAGTGGGCAATCGCCGTCCATAAGGACGGCATTCTAATTTGTAGAGAATGACACAGGGGGCACATTTAAAGTATATTGTTAATGTGCTAGGTTCAGCCGACGTCAACTTATTTTTGATAATTCTGTGTGCTTTAACTCTTGTCAAGTGGCACGCTTAGTTAATCATGTCACCCGTATCTTCCGTACTCATCTCTGTGTTGTGAATTAGTCACTATCTATTATTTTCGACCTTGGGTAATTGATGATACAAGATAAAAACCTTACATTTTGAAATAATTCTTATTATTTTTATTATCTAACGCCTCGAAATTTGTATAAACTGTTTCTATTCTAAAAATAATGGATATTATGTAATGCAATTTTTTTGTCATTTTTGTATATTTTTTATATCTGATCGTCTTCAAATTTAGTACGCCTGATGAAATGTTGCTCCTCGCACTCTTCGCCCGTCGCGCTTGTCTACATGCTAGCGATTAGTCACTCTCTACAATTTTGGAAGTTAACTATAGCGATTGTTGATTAAGGTTGTATTTGTGTCAAAATGTATTGGAAGTACACAATGAATTCTCACAATAACAAATTAATATTATTAAAATTATTTGCATTAAAAACACTAATAAGCATTTCAATATTGCATTTTCATTTCACATTGTGCAGAAAAATAATTTAACCTTGCTTAACATCATTCGCTAGACGATATTTCAGCAATTTGTTCAGATAATAAGTTTTAGCGCTGATCTAACCACACTACTCAGCACTTGCACGGTAGAATACACCCTAGTTTATACTTTGTGAACCAATGTAACTGTTGAGACAGAACAGTTGTTAAAAATCGTTAAATATGACATTGCCAAAATTAATAATTTATGCGTTTTACAATTTTCAACAGTAACTTAAACTTCCAGTTACTAAATCTATTGCTAAAAGTTATTTAGTCTCTACATCCCTATTTGTATTTATTTATGTCTTATTGATTAATTTTATTTTAGGTGCAGAAAGCCTTAAAAGAGCAACAAGAAGTTAATAGACAATTAAGGACTTACATTGAAGGTATACTACTCAATATTGTTGAAAATCATCCCCAACTTCTTGAAGTAAAACATCAAAGACCTATATAAATGTATACTCCCCAATCAGATACAAATAGTAGGCACTATTTTTGTAATCTCCAATATCCAACTTTCATTTTTTCAGTATCATTTTAAATGTAAAAAATGGTATATCGAGAAATGATGCAAAACACGATATCGTTGGTTTTTATCCGTCCGTAATGTGATTTTACACTGTGATTGATGTGTTTTGTTTTTGTAACTGTTAAGATTGAAGAATATTATTTGTACAGTCAAATAATAGAATCTTATCTATATATTTTTTTTACAATAATTACAATTGTTAAATTTAAGATATATTTTATCCTTGTATATAATAGAAAATTGTAACATATTTTAGTAACTGACTCGAATTATATAATATAGTAAATAATAGAATAAATATACTTATTTTTGTATTACCTTAAATATTAAATCTTGCATATATTTAATATGAAAATAAATTTTTACATATTATACTTTCTTTCCTATCATTATGTATACAGTGCAATCTTGATGAACTACAGCAAGGCTCTTGACAGAAAAAATCATCAACTTTACGCAGCCATTTTATATTGGTTTTCATGAAAATTCAGTCTAAATAATGATCCGTACGTCATCGAAAGATATCAAAGAGTCATCCTTAACAGCAAACATTCCGATTTATTGGCAACTAATATAGATGTTCTTCAAGGCTCAATTTTGGGTCCGCTTTTAATTACTCTGTATACAGCTGAATGTCGTCATATTTTAAAATTTTGTAACTCATTTCTACACAGTTTGTTGTTTTTTAGAAAAATAATAATTTTTCATTTTTGCTGCCTTGTTAATGATGACATTTATATCTAATATATTTAGACTGCCCATAAATTCAACTAAATCTTTAGACGGCCGAAAATCTAAAGAGTGACTCATGTTATAAACCTGCTCATAAATTATAGCAGACGACACAAAGAAACATACATGCAGCCCGTATATTTTTCCTATAAAATTGTGCTGCATATCTGAGAGCATACCCGATTACACAGCTTCTGCTGCAGTAAGTACGCATGCGCTGCAGCTTCTTATTGGCTGCGACGAATTGACAGATCCATCTTCCATTTCCAGCGCCATCGTGGGCGGGTATATCATTCAGATGGGCAATATCTTTTTCAGTGGCGTAGCTACCATACCGCCAAACCCCGCGACCGCGGGGGTCCCTGATGTCAAAGAGGCCCAAAAAATATCAAACAACTTCGACAAGATTTTAAAGGCCAACTGGCATTGCCACTATTAGCCTTATCAGAAAAAAATACACGCTTATAACTATAATAATTAACCCGCCTCTATTCAAATATTACTTTGCCTTGTGCGTCAGCGCTCTATGTAATTGAACCATTTATTGTTTTAATGTTTAGGTGCTCTCCAAACTCCTGATTGAATGGAGGCAAATTCGTCTAGAAAATATCAAACTATCAATGTAATTACGAAAATTTGAAAAATAACGCAATTAGTATTGCTAAAAGATGGATTATTAATTCATTATTTACAGGAAAAAGTCAGCATAAGCCAAAAAAACAATATGAAGAATGTGATGTAAATATTCTACTTTATAATCAAGAGCATCATTTTAAAGTAAATATTTATTACAAAGTTTTTGATAGAGAAGACTGTTAACAAAATCAATGACGGAAAAATCATTTAAAGATTTTCAGCAAAATTATCTTCGCGATATATCGTCAGCATTTCCTTTTGTAAATTGTTGCCTTATCTTCCCTTAGAGAGTTCGCACATTTTTTAATTGTAGAAAATGATACCCTACTATCAAATTTTGCAATACAACTAATATTATTTTTGGCGCCTCCTGTAACCATCGTCATCAAAATGCTCATTTTCTAAATTAAAGATAATCAAAAACTATTTGAGAAATTGTTGTTCTCAAAATAGTAATTTGGCATTGCTTAGTATAGAGGCCGAAGAAGCTGCAGCAATGGACAAAATGACTTAAACAAAGTTTTTTATGTTATTTTTCAGTATTGTTATTTTTAATCTTATCACATTTTTTTTTTCTTTTACAGTCTATATTTATTTAGTGTTGTTGTTTGATTTGTTGTATAATTTATAAGAAAATGTTCCTTACCTATTAACAGTACGCAAACGTCCATGCTTACCAAAAAGTTCAAAGTTCAAGTATATTAAAATTAAAATAGATAAATTATGACAAAATAAATGATCATCAAAATATCGATCTGCTTGCTAAAACTCATAGAGTATGAAACAATAGAATGATCAGATCGTCAAGAGTGCGTTACTCTGGAAGGGACAACTAAATTTACATCAGATATTACCAAGATATAAAGCAAAGTTTGAGAAATCGTCGTGTTGGCTTGTTAATTAATTGCAATAAATTATGATTCAATAAAATTAAAAAAGTAATTAACACCGGGGGGACTAGGTAACATAAAATCCATATTTAAATCGCCCGCTAAAAAAACAAAATCTGAAGAATGTAAAATTTGTGGCAAAGCTGTACATCCGAGTGAAGGTTTTCGTAATTTTTCGACTTGTTTTACAAGTTCACAAGTTTGGAATACTTACTACTGGTACACCTTGTATACTATATATAGAGAATAAAATACAAGAGAAGTGATGAAATGAATGACGTCATTGGAAGGCCCACCATTATTCCAACAATTTGTCTAAGACCTCACTGGTGTAAATAACATGTATATTGTTATCTTTCTTTACGTGAATTTTATCTTGAGACTCTACACATTTGTTTTTCCAAGTTTTTCTTTAGCTGAAATTAAAAGCACAAATCTCGTTTTGGTGATATTACGAAAGTCACAAATTTTCGAGTTTTTTTAGAACTTTATTACGTAAAACTGCTGCACTGTCAGAGGAAATTTTTTACATATATTGGAGTTACATTAATATTATTTATATTTTTCCCAATTTTATAAACATTTTGACCTCAGTCTGCAGTAAAGTGAATATCAGAGAATTTGTTAAAGACTTGTTCAGTTACTATATTTAATAAATCTTCTTTTTGACTACTAGTTTCCGTATATACAAATTCCGGAGTTTTTAGCTTGCTGCTCCAGAAAATCCACTTTATTACATAACTTATAGTTAAGAGTGTATAAGACAGACAGACTCAGAGACTTGTGCGGGAGAGGCGGCGGCATATTATTTTAAGCAGGCCGCATTTGCGCCCAGGAACGACTTACGTTGGTAGGTCCTACCCACTATTCAGTGCAGGAATGAGGGAAACCTGGAAAACCTCATTAATTAGGTAAAATGATGCAAAAAATTTGAGAATGGGCGTGGATTTACAAACAATAAGTGCAGCAGTTTCAAAACTAAACAGACTTGTATTTGAATCGGCACATGTACTTTAACAGCAGGTTGGAGTAACAACGGAACCATAATAATACAAGGTTGCTTTAAGCATTTTTATATAAAAGTAATTTATTAAGCAAAAAAAAACATATTTAATATTTGTTTTATACAATATATTGATTTTGCATGCATTTAGTTAATGTTTGTATTGATTAACCAAGGAGCAACTCCTTATACTAGCTCCTGTGATAGCATAACTATTCTTTTATTTTAAAAGGTTACTTTGGATAGTATAAAACACATAACCATAGGAAGAAAAAACAAATGCCTGCATATTATTGTCGGTAATTCAAATACATTAATAAAAACTGTGCGGTGTTAATAAATAGAATAACTGATTTGATTAATATTGATATTAAATTTGATATAAATAACATTAAAATGAATGTATTTAAAAATCGATGATAGTAAATGTAAAATGTGATGCTTTTTGTTTTTCATATTTATCACACTTGTATTGTATTTCAAAAATCTAACAAGTATAAATAAAGTTATATAATTACTATCACTTAATGTAACTATGCTTTTTAATACTAGATTGTTTATTCTTAAGAAAAAATAAATCGTTAAAGAAAGGCAGTACATTTTTCACTTTATCTTCATGGACCAAAGAAAGTTATTGTTCTATTAATTCTACATAATTTGCTGGAAATAGCCCATAAGTAATACCATCAGGAGCTAAACCTTGCCACCATCCTTCATCAACCTGTTCTATATTAGTAATTATATCACCAGGATCAAAAGAAATTTCAGTATCATCAGCTGAAAACATTGTTAATTAAATATTTTCATAAATGTTAACATTCTTGAAAATTCATAAAAATATATTTAGTACAGTAAGTAGAAACTTACTAATCTGGCAGTTAGTTAATTACGGAACATACCTTTCTCTCACTACAGTCTGACAGAGTATATATTTCTGGATATTAAAATGGTTATATTTTGATAATGAAATGTGGAACCATACTTTATTTAGGGAATGATTTCATGAACTTACTCGATGAAAATTAAAAATTGAAATAAGGGCAGCTTTCCTTTCCCTATTTGCAAAATATTATTTCCCATAATCAACTGATAGAAACAGAAGTTTATATTTTGCTGATATGTGAGACCTCAAGAGATCCTTAGTCGAGGCGATAAAAGTTTTTTTGAACATAGAAGCCATTCCTTAAATAATGGTATGGGTCCACATTTCATTGTTACAAAATTGACCACTTCACCAATTTTCAGCTACCGCCATTGAAAAAAACTAAGAATTGTTCATTTAGTTTTAGTACATGTGTGCAACGTGCTGAAGAAGGCAAAATTTTGTTTACTGTTAAGACAGAAACATATAACTCCTTATTTCTAAAAAAATAAGTAATCAAGCATAAAATCTAGATATCATTCATCACAGTAATTTTTAAATTGATGTAATATTTACTTAATACAGGTAATTCGAGTTTACCTAGCACCAGCTAGTAAAATTTTACTGTAGAAGGAAATAAGTATAAATAAAACATATCAATAGAAGATAATGATTAATAATAGGTAACTTCAATAACAGGACACTATTTTCAATCACGAGGTGTTTCAAATTGGATGTAGTAACATTACTACTTCGGAAGTCACCAGAGACAGATGGAGATGGTAAAATTTAAAATATACTTGCAATTTTAGTGAAAGTCATAGATAATTGCCATTATAATATTTTTATATAACAATAAAATTTACATTTTTCATATATATCACCACATCTGAATGTCAACAAGTTTTAATTATTGTGAATACCTAACACTAGAAAAAAATTAATCATGTAGGTATCTGTATAAAAATATAATATATGGCAACAATGACAATACAAATTTTTTTAAATTATTAGTTGTATCAAATAATTGTACTATAATGAAAAGGAAAATTATCTTTAGCTGTTTAAAAGGAAACAATATATCTTAAAAGGAAATATATAAAACGTTTATTTACCTGCCTGATAGTCGTATAACGCTTTAGCTTGAAATAATGGGTTACTTAAACCATAAATATATTCGTCCACAAATTGCTGATCAGTTATTTGTTCAACATTTTCCAGTACATTACTTTTATTTTCTTGGCAGCTACTATTCTCTATAGGGGTCGATGCAGGAGAATTTTTAACATTATCTTTGGGAGACCGTTTAATTGTTGAAAATTGATTATTTTCGTCATCACTTGTGTTATCAATTTTATTATACATATTATTCTCGACAGATAATCTGGAATTAAATACATTATTATACAGAGTAAATATCATAACTTAGAAGGCTGTTTTGAGGGTTATTTTAGGTTTAATACCCTCATAAACTACAGGCCTATTGCATGTTTGTAATAGTACTGTCCTGTTAGCAAAATTTCGTATAATTAGGCAATTCTGATTGCTGTTATTTCTTTTTCCAGAATTCAAGAGTTTGTACATATTTTTTTACCTAAAACTAAATTTAGTTCAGCTAAATATCAAATTATAATGACAACATTTATCTGACCAACACAAAATAGTATTGTGATTAGTGAAATGGGGTATAATAGGTATAATGTATAAGGTGTTTCTAAATTCACGCAAAAGACTTATAGAGATGATTTTTCAGTAAAAATTAAGAGAAGTCATCTTTCATATAATTGTTTTTCAAAACCTGCTTTAAGTTACAACCCACAAAAGTTGGGAAAAAAATATTTTTATTTATTTCTTCCACTATGGAAGAATTTATAATTTGGGGAAAAACTTACACTCATAAAATACCAGTTTGTGATAGTTTTTGCCACCCTGAGATGTTACAAAGAAGTAAAAAAAACAACATCTAAAATACTTTTCATTGGAATTTTTTAATGGATAAAGATGGGTTTAATCTGTAACTTATATACTCTATATTAGACTAGAGACAAGAGCATAGAGTATTGTAGTAGAGAGTATTAAAACATAACTTTGTCAATTGTATACTTACTCGGAGGCTTCAGTTGTAATTTGTTGTGACTTCAATATAGAGTTTCTAACTGGTTTTTCAGGTATTTTGCCAGTTACTTCTTTACCTCTTTCTATATCGATTTGTTTTTCAGATTGTCTTATCTGATCAATAGTATTGTTTCTTAATAAAGTCTGTTCTTCTCTCATTTTTGTCTCTTTCTCTTCTCGTTGAGCAATTTCCATCTCCAATTTATATATTTCAGACTGTTTTTTCTTTTTTTCCTCATCTAAACGTTTCTTTTCTTCTTCCTCTTCTTTTCTCCAAAACTGGTCACGTTCTTGTGAATTTATTTCTTTAACTGGATTTACTCTTTGATAAGTAGTACCTACTGGAGCAACTGGTTCTATTATCTCAGATTTAACTCTAAACCTATATTCAGAACCTCCTTTTTCTAGTTTCTCAATTATAAGCTCTGGTTCAACTTCATCTTCATTTCTTGCATTTACAGTTAAATGTGCTCCTCTAAAAAATTTTTCTATGTCACGTAAATGATTTGCACACATTCCCTTTCTAACAGTATTTGCACCCTCTCCTTGCCAATTTATTAAAACACATTTATCTAATGAAGTTTTAGAATCAGTCACTTTGACAAAGGCATACATTATTTTTCCACTATTGAGATCTTCTCTCATTTCTTCAATTCCCTCACAGCCAGTAGAAACCACTTTTAATGAATTTGTTTGCCCTTCATAGCCAAACAGGGCCCTGGAAAAAAAATATATTAAGTTTACTTTTACAATAGTAGGTATGTTAGTTAGGAAAATATTTTAATCATATAGGATTCTTACTTTACTTAGTCTTTGTTTTTGAAACCTTTATGTATATTTTTTAAAATAAGACTAATCCTGTAGTAAATAATATGTAGGGGGTAGCCAGACCAAAATAAGAATAAAATTCTTGTAAAAAAATTTCTCTGATGCACGCCTAGCGAGTTACAGGGTGTTATTTTGAAGAAAAAAAAATAACAATTTTCCGCAATAACTTAAAAACCGTTTCGTAGAATTAGGTAATTTTTGGGTGACGTGTACATCAATTAAAGGTCATTAAAATTACGTGGTGTTTATTTTAATCTGACACCAGTGGTGGCCTAGGCTTACTATTCCTTATGATTTTGTCTTCATAACTCTTGCATATCTTACTTTTACGTGAATTGACTAAGTTCTCCTTAATCAGTGATCAATTCTGAACAAAAAAGGTGCTCTCGTTACACAGCTCTAAAATCAACCATTTTCAAGAAAATTGAGTCCAAAGTACCGGCTGCATTCATTTATGCAGGAAAATACATGCAAAGATTTTATTTGTTGTCATCTAGCTTACAAGAGTTATGTCAAAAATTGTTACATGTCACACTAGTAAGTTGCAGTTACTACTATAAGTTACTAGAATTTAAGTCAATTTGCACAAAATAAGTAGTACGTTATTATTTACTATGGAATTTTCCAATAATGAATATGGTGATATTAATTTTTGTAACATTTGAAACCGTTTTAATAACTATTCTGGAATTAAGGGGAGGGTAGCAAAAAGGCTACAGCACTTAGGCCCCATTGGGTCCCTTGTACCTCCTCCCATTAGGAGATCAGTCCACCTGAGCCGCCAACCAGCCTAATAAGGAGAAAAAGGTGGTGACATTGTTCAGGGGGATCTCTCTAATGTAGGCCATAGAAGGTCATCGCTCTTCCAACACGGACTCTCTTATTAACGAGATGGCAGTGCACTCACAGAGTGCATGAAATATTGTCTCGTCTTCCTGTTCGCAACCCCTACAAAGAGGTGTTTTGCACTTCCTCATGTAATAGAGGTGCTTCCTTAGCCAGCAATGTCCAGTTTGAATACCTGTCACCAGACGAAGATTTGTCCTAGACATAGCCAGGTACTTTTTGGCTGTATCCTTGCAGGGGAACTCCTTAGCAAATTGACAGCCATTTGTTTCATCCCAACGTTTCATAAACTCTTTGTGGGTGTCTCCTTTGATAATTTCAACAAATGATGCCAACGGAAGCATACTCGAGAGACCAGGTCCAAAAATATTCAGACCTGATGCACTCCTGGCCAACTTGTCAGGTACTTTATTGCCATTGCACCGGTCGTGTCCCTTTACCCAGCACACAGATATGCTGTTGTTAGCTAAGGCCACTACTAGTGCCTGATGGCATTCCCATGCTGATCTAGTTGTTATCTTATGATTACATAAGATCAGTAGTGATTGTCTACTATCTGTGTAGATTCTGATGATTTGGCCCGTTGTATGTCTACGAGCAATTTTTTTGGCGGCTATGGTTATACCTGCTAATTCTGTTTGTACTACGGTAGCATGTCTATCCATTGCCCACTGATAACAAATATGTAAGGATCTGGAATAAATCCCACATCCTGCACCTTCCTTCTTTTTTGATCCGTCTGTGTAGATGTGATAACATCTTCGCTGGCGGTCTCTTCATTCCTGATAAGTACCATGTAGGGTCTGTCAAACACAAACTTGGGAGAAATACTGTCAGTGTCTGCCTACAAAAGGGGCATTTTTCTGATGACCCCACTCCACAGGCGACTCCTAGCTTCTCCACATCCTACATCAGGTATAATACCAGTATTTCTGAGGCGAAGCATAGTTGTCACAGTCACTTCTTTTAGATGAATATCCAAAGGTGGCAGACATAGCATCACCTCCATTGCTATGGTAGGTGTCGTACGCATAGCTCCAGTTATGCTTAGGCAGGCGATCCTTTGTACCTGGCTGAGCTTTTGTTTAGCTGTCGTCTATTGGACTTTCGGCCACCAGACGACAGCTCTATAGGCTAAGATTGGTCTCACAATGGCAGTGTATATCCACATGACCACCCTTGGTTCTCTCCAAATGAAGAGTCCATGTTAACTTCGAATCAAGTGTGACTCCAAGGTATTTCACATTCGATTCGAAGCTTGTTTTAATAACTAAATCAAATATTTGAGAATTTTGAAAAATTGTAATATGAACTAAATTTACAATCTGTAACATTAACTGCCAGCGCAATTTGACATAACTGTCTTTGAAAAAACATCTCAAATAATATCTTATTCATATCCTCCATTTAACAATCTACATAGATGACCTTGAATGGAAATAAAAAAACAAACAATGCATTTAAGTTAAGTTATGTCAAATTACGCTGGCAGTTACTGTGACAGATTGCAAATTTAGTTAAAATTTCAATTTCTCAAAATGCCATTCAGTTTTCAAACCATGAATTAGCATCATTTTGTGTATAGCTTTGCAAATGGCAATGGAGCACTAGCAGCTAGAGAATACAGAAGACGATATCAGCAGAGAAGACATCCGCATCCGTCAATATTTGTTCCAGTTCATAAGAGATTTGTTAATAACGGCTTACAAAAGGTACGTAGGAACGTATCACTAGAAATGTTATTCAAGAATTTACAAGAGACCCATCAACAAGAACACGAAGATCATCAGCTGTACTCGGTATTTCTCAAAGCAAAGTTTGTCGCATTTTAAAGCAAAACCACTTGCATCCTTATCATTTACAACGTGTACAGGGTCTATATCCTGGCGATGAACAACGCAGAGCGAATTTTTGTTGTTGGATCCTTAATAGATTAGAAAATTATAGAAATGTCTCATGCCACGTATTATGGACTGATGAATCTAGCTTCACTCGACGTGGGATAGTAATCTTCAAAAACCGACATATTTGGGCAGAGCACAATCCACGTGCTATTAGGCCAAAAAAATTCCAATATGAGTTTAGCGTTAATGTGTGGCTGGGAATTTTTGAAAATCGTTTGTTTGGACTCTATTTTTTTCCAGAAAGGGTCAATTTGCAAAACTTCTTAGAATGTCTAGAAACCGAGGATCCTAATATGTGGGAAGATGTGCCTCTAAATTTAAGGCAGCATGCTTGATTCCAGTTAGATGGCTGCCCGCGGGGGCGGATGGGCCAACGGGGAATTTTCCCGAATTAATTCGTGGCTTCAAATGGATGATTGTCCTGCAACAGCAGAGAGATTTGGGCATGGCTAAACGAGCATTATGAAGATAGATGGATAGAACGCTTTGGTACAGTTAGGTGGTCCTGATCTAACTCCGTTAGACTTCTTTTGGTGGGGTAGATTAAAATACTTGGTATTTGAAGTACCAATTGAAACTCGAGAACAGCGCGAACAAAGGATAGGAAGGACAGTCTTAAAATAAAAATAAAGTACTATAAAGTTCGTGTATTTTTGATTTTTACGGTTTTATTACCCTTACCCTTGATATTGTTGCCAAACAAATAGCAAACTCAAAAGTTGATATATCGTTGAAAAGCTTACTAAATACAGTAATTTAATTAGTAATATATTTGGCGTTACCAATAAAGAGATACCACTAATTTTGCTCATTTCACAAATATTACATTTAACTGTTTACAGCACCTGGCATAGAAGATTTTTAAACACTCATATATGCTCGTCTTGTAGTAAATTTAATGCTCTTTCCGATGGTAAGTATATGTAAATTTGATGTGGCTGTAAGAATAACAGATATTTTTGTTTTTATGAAGAGGCACAACATTTTTTGAAATCAAAAAATGTTAAATAAAAGAGCAACTATCAACTTTCCAAAAAAATCTTATAATACTTTTTTGGTGAAAGTTACTTGTATAATAACCCTCTGAAGTTTGACCATCAACATCCGTTACACCCAGTATATTTTCGATATTTTACATTCATACTGTTTAAAATATTTTATACTTATTAAAATCTTTAAAATTAAAGTCTTAAAATCTTAAAAAATTTATACAGAATGTTATCGACGACCGTTACAATGAAGAAATCATACTTCACAATGGATTTTTTTTTTGGGGTTTTCTTAAAGAAAAAGTATATGCAACTCCTGTTCAAGATATTGAAGATCTTAGAAGGCGTATAAGACATGCCTGTGAAGACATAAGAGTTCATCACTTAGTTGCAGCAAGAAGGTCTATTTTAAGGCGATGGTTCGCATTTTGAAAATTTAATTTGAAATTAAAATTATTTAGGGTTATTTGTAAAGTTGGCTTATTATTTGTTAATTTTTTATTTAGTTATTGAAAATGTTTGAAACGTTACAAAAAATAAATAAATAAATAGTAGCAAAAGTCCTATTATAAGTATGTACCCTTTAATAATTTAGATTGATGAATTTTCTGTAAAAATACATTTTTTTGCGAAAATTTTTATGAATACAATTTTTTTTATAAAATTTCTGTTCAGATACTTTTTCATATTACTCGACAACGGTTAGAATTATGATAAAAATAAAAAACACAATAAAGTTTCTACATTTAACGTAGAATCCAAAATTTTTACAAATAACAGTCAGCGGCGTACTACAAAAAAGTTCTGGACGATAAAAGGGGGCCTGACCCCCGAAAAAAAGTATGAAACT
This sequence comes from Monochamus saltuarius, assembly GCA_025584915.1. Lineage (NCBI taxonomy): Eukaryota > Metazoa > Arthropoda > Insecta > Coleoptera > Cerambycidae > Monochamus > Monochamus saltuarius. The sequence continues at coordinate 44,711,247 of CM046721.1, read as the reverse complement.
TTGACACCCTGTATCTCAAAAATGAAGCGTTTTCCGACATATGTTCATATAACATACTTAACTTAAAATAAGGTTCTCTATCGAATCATAGAGTGCTGTTAGTATAAACTGACTCACCCTGTATATTGTGATTCAGTCATAATATCATTAATTTTAAAAGAATATTGGGCAAAATTAGTATAATAAAAATACGCAAATAAAATTTTGTTTAAATGCAATCCCGATCTTACATGTATGCAACAGAAACAGGAATTTAGTGCTAGGAATACATTGCATGAGTATCTTTCACAAGGTGAATTTGAGTTACATATACATCACGTACTAAACTTCATATGCTTTTGGACAACACCACTTTTTCTGTATATGACATTATAGTTTTTAATGAAACTAGTTTAACCCCTAATTTTATGGATTCTGAACTTCACATGCATGATTATAACAGGACCGCTCATCATTAACTAGTAGTTCTATTGGAAGGGGAGTTCTTATCACAAATAGAAAATGTATCCCAAGCCAAATATTGCCGTGTACTCAAAGTATTGAACAACTTTTTGTCAAGATTGGAACTAATCCTAATCAGTGTACTGCATACCACTTCCACCCTGCTCTCTTTCATCAGCATACCAGATCTTCTATGAGAGTGTTAATAAATTATGTGATGACTTTCCTGGTGCGCAATTGTGTTTAATGAGTAACTTTGATCTCCATGCTACATGGGAAGTTGGAAATTGCATCGTTAGAGTGTTGCTAATCTAACCTCTTTCCATAATCTGTATCAAGTGAATAATGATCCTTGTTGGACATTGTGTTTGTTCAGGAATCTTAGCTGCTTGTTGACAAATCTGAAGAAACCATCATTAATTCACCGGATGCTTATCACCCTCCATTATTCTTTATTTTGCATATAACAACTTATATCCATAGGTTATTATAAAGACTTTAAGTTGGCAAATATGTTGGGCATCTCTGACTTTTTATCTCAATTTAGCTGGGATTTGACGTTATGTGATCAAACTGGATGATATGGTTAGTAAGTTTTATAGTATAATGTATCAAGCATTTGAATACTTGTTCTTTTAAAGAAATTCTCAAACATGTAATTTGCTTGCTGGTTTACACCTGAATTATTCATGCAGCAGCTTTCACATATCTGTTTTGACCCTAAGTGTAGTAAACTTGAATTTTGTATTGTTATTCGTAGATATTGATTTTGTGCATTGTCTTAGTTTTTGATGTATGCGTATGTGTGTGTATATCTGTGTGTATGTATGTATACAGGGTGATTCAGTCATAATGTCATTAATTTTAACCACGTATTTAGAAGGCCTAATAGACATAAAATCGAAAAAAAAAATTCAAACCTTTCAAAAGATAAACAAATCACCCTATAACAATCGGTAACACGACGCTCTTGGTACGCTACAAATTTTCTCATGACGTGTACGAGTATTAAAGCTATATAGAAGTCCAGCAGAGTTGCCAGGATCACATGCATATATTAACAGAATGTTCGGTGAGTGGAGTGATAGGTTTTTTTTCTAATGACCATCTAAAATGGATGCATTTTGTATATTCTTTGATACCTTTAAAAATTGTTGCATTTCTAAGGCATTGATTATAGTCCAAGCAACGAAGGAGTTGTAACGTGCATTGAAAGGGGGAACATATTTCTCTGCGGAAATGTGTTTGGGGTAGTTAGGACGTAGAAATATTGAAAGTCTCCGCCACTAGTTCGTCTGCTTCAGGGGGGAGGAGGTACAAATGTCTCCTTTTTTGGTTCTTCGCTTATAACTCGAAAACAGTGCATTGTAGCAAAAAATGTTTTACATAAAAATGTGAGACATGTTTTCGCTGCAATGCACCGTTTCCGAGATATCTGCTCTCAAATGTCGATAATTAAAAAAATAATAATAACCAACGTTTACAGAGAGAGCACTCCCTAATTTCCACTGTCAGTTCATCTATCAAGCTCCACGATGAAAATGTAGTACATCCAACGGATTTGCATCAGTAAAAACGTGACGTTGATTTAAAGGATTATTTTTAGTAAGAATTGACTCCATTTTCCTTAGCTTTATTTTTATTCAGTTAGGGTGGTATGAGGAAAACAAAAAAAAGATGTACTGCACAAGCTGTTTAAACCAACCAGCGAAAGGTGATTGACGGAAGCTTTTTCTTACATAAGATCCTCAGGTAACTGAGGAACCTATGGAGGTTGGGATCAATCCAACTCCAATAAGCCCAGAACAGGAACGGAGGCTGTTAGAGACTCCAAGTCCTGAAACTGTGGAAGACGTTCTAGGGGAAGAGACCTCCAAGTTATTGAAGAGCCTAATGTTAAAGAAAAGACATATGGCAGGAGCAGCTAAAAAGCGACTGAATCGCCTACTGAAAAGCGGCATTCCCTATGAAACCGCCTACAGTATGGCCATTGGGCGGCAAACTCCTGCTCTGCAGCAGGAGAGAGGGGCACAAACACGGGCGTAGCCAAGGGAGGGGGTTTGGGGGTCCAACTGCATTCAACCGTTAGAGGGAAAATGCCCTACAAGTCCGCTGCCCCATCACTCTCATCATTGCGCGCGCACGCACACGTTCTCGCATATGTCACCTGACGCTCTCGCCGCGCCGAGCACTGGCTGCCACGCCCGCAAAGGTTTAATACCGTAATACATTATCTTTAATCGCTTATAAACGGTTATATATTATATATATTAGTATATTTGAAAATACATCATTCTAATTTTTCAAAACATACCGTACCAAATTTGTACAATCTGCCAATAATAATTTCAAAAAAAAATTAAGTTTTCCTCAACTCAGTTGCGATCAATTATCGTGTCAATCGTGTTTAATTTTGCATTAATTTATTTTTATTCTTTCCAAATAATATTTTCTTTGGTTGTAAATATCTACACTATTCAACAGATATATTTAGAATAAACAAATGTTTTACAACAAATAGGACACTTTCAACCATTTTAATATAATAATAAATCTGAGCTTCAAAATAATTTTTTAAAAGTCAGCTAAAAATTTACTAAAAAATTGTAGTGTAGGTGCGCACATAGTTGGGTTCTGCGCGGGATCTTTTGCTTGTAGCTCGGTTATAGTGGACGTTGCGTACAGTAACGCCATCTCTAGTCGAGTAGCCGAACTATTTTGTATTGTATGGAAACTGCATTGTTTCTCGATTATTCGCCACGCCCCTCAGTCGGCATGAGCGGAGCTTTGTGGAAGTTTGTGGAAGTTTCTGGACGGCTACTGGGCTGCTATATAAGCAGCGCGTGACCGCGCTTACGGCAGTATTGTTCCATGCGAACTCGAGGCGAATAAAAGTGAAAAGTGGTGAACGAATAGTGAAGAGAATTAAGTGTACCGTGTAAGTGAGTAATTTTAGTGCCGTGTTATTCGGTGACCGTGTTAAGGATAGATACGTGAATCATTATTACTGTCGAAAAATTGAGGGGAAAAAAAGGAAGGGTGATAAACTTAAACTTAAAGGTATGGACTACTGGAAAAAGTGGTGTAGTCAAGGAGTTTCTAATAAAGAAACAAATTTGGATTTAGCTATCGAAATTTTAGCTACCTTGCATGCTGATAAGAAGACTGCTATGACAAGCGGGCCCTCGACCTCAATCACAATACCGAATATCGAAATCGATGCCATGTCGCTGGTGCCCTGTTCGATACCCTCAACTGCCGAATCTACATCTAGTCTGCAACAGGCCAGCTTGCCTGTTACCTCATCTTTTACAACTGTAGCTAAGTTGGATGTTGGTTTTTACGCGAATCAAAAAAAAATCTTGGATGGATATTTTAAAGTCCAAATTTTAAAAACGCCATGGAACCCACCCAGAGATTATAAGTTTCCTATTTCCACAAAACGAAACTTGCGCTTACAATTGAAATGGATGGAGAGAGATTCCCCTGGTTGTCATATTCGCAATATAAAAGTGGAGCATACTGCAGAGTTTGCGTGGTAATGGGACGTTCGCTTGATGAAGGCAAAGGCGGTCATCAAAGGATCTGCCAGCTGGTAACCGAACCTTTTTGTAAATGGAAAAATGCCCTAGAAATATTTGAAGCTCATGCGAAATTAGGATACCACAAGAGAAATTCAGAACTGGCTGATAAATTTCTAAAAGTAATGTCTTCACAGGCTTCTTCGGTCATTGAAGAGCTGTCTTCTGAAAGAAAGAGACAACAAGAGGAGAATCGAAAGAAACTAATCCCCATCGTAAAAGCAATAATTTTTTGCGGCAAACAAGGCATCTCCTTGAGAGGTAAAATCGATTCGGGGCGCATACAAATTACACCAGAACCTGAACAACCACTGCAGAATGATGGTAATTTTAGAGCCCTGTTGCGGTTTGCGGCCGAGTCTGGAGATAAAGATCTGGCTGAGCATTTGAATACTTCACAGAAGAATGCCCTGTACACAAGCCCTCAGATCCAAAACGAAATAATTTACATTTGTGGTGAATTAATTCAACATAAAATAATTGAAGAAGTAAAGAAAGCCAAACTATTTGCGATTCTGGCTGACGAAACCACCGACATCGGACGTGTAGAACAAGTCTCGTTATGTATTCGATATGTTGATTTTACAGATAATAAACACCGTAGACTTAAAGAGATGTTCCTTGAGTACATTCCAATGGTCGATGTTTCAGGATCCGGTCTCGCAAATCTTATTATTACAGCTCTGAAAAAGCATGGACTTGAATGTTCTCATGTGGTTGGTCAAGGTTATGATGGGGCTGCAGCTATGAGTGGGTATTTGCACGGTGCCCAAGCTTATGTTCGCCAAGAATGTCCTCTTGCTCTTTATGTACACTGTAGTGCACACTCTCTGAACCTTGCTATTGCTGATTCATGTTCATTAGCAAATGTCCGAAATTGCATTGGGATTGTGCAGTCTGTTGGTTCCTACTTTCGACATTCTGCTCAACGCACTGCTTTGTTGAAAGAAAAAATTCAAGAGCTACTACCCGTCGGTAACCAAAAAAGCTTGCTCTCAATGTGTGAAACACGGTGGGTCCACAAACATGAAGCTATTATAAGATTCAGGGAAATCTATTCAGCGATTATGAATGCTCTCGAAGAACTCCAATTTAATCACAATAAGGAAACATCGCAACAAGCCGCCCAATTGCTAAGTACGCTTCGATCTTCGGATTTTGTGATGTGTTTAGTGATTCTTCAAAAAGTTATAAGCTATACATTGTCGCTATCAAAACAATTACAAACAATTGACATCGATCTCATCACGGCATTCAAACATGTAGATGATGTTATTAATGTCTTACAACTCCTGAGAAACAACACTGACGTCGAATATCTTCATCTCTATGAAGACGCAAAGGTTTTACTGGAAGAAAATGGTGGTATACTGCGAATGAAAATGGTGGACATACTCTGGTGAGATCATCAGGGTTGTCTGCGAAGATGATTTCACGCGGTCATGGCTAGCGGACGCAGTGGGTAGGCTGCGACCCTGGGAGGGCAGTGCCCTTACCGTGGTGCGCTCTGACCAGCTGCCAAGGCTGACGAAAGCCACACTCTGGATCCCCGTGGAAGCCGAAAGCGACCTGGAGGAGAAGGAGGTCGTAATTCGTCGCCTGGCACGTCAGAACCCCACGGTGAGTGAACAGGTGGTGCCTGTTCCACCACGAGGTCAAGGCCGCCCCGCGTGGCTATGTATTCGTCTTCGGTAATAGGAGACGAGGATTTAAGAACCCTTGAGACAAGGGCGATGAAGGTGTTTTACATCTTCCAATCCCTTGTTCTCAAGGTAAAAACGAAACCTGGGCCGGTATCAACAGCCCCTGGACCACCGGAGCAGGAGCAGATGGAGATAGAGGCTGGAGAGGCGGAATTGCATGCGAATGCAGCTGCCTCCTCAACTCCTCCATCCCTGGCTCAGGAAGTAGAGGAAACCCTCCCCTCCCCAGTCGAGCGGCCACGGCTGCGTTATGCCGCCGTCTTGATGTGGAGCAGGATACACTGGCACTAATACAAGAACCCTGGATAGTCAAATCTAGGGTTTCGGGTCTAACCAAACTAACTGGGCGTATTTTCAGCACACCCAATACAGACAGGCCCGAGGACGGCGATATACACCCCTCGCAACATCAAAACCCAACCACTACAACACCTTTCAACATCTGATGTGACTGCCGTGAAAGTAGACTGTGTAGTCAAGGGTAAACAGACTGTGGTTGTCATGGCATCAGTTTACCTCCCAGAGAATTCGGCCACCCCACCACCAACAAGGGAAATGGAGGAACTGGTGGCACACTGCCGCGCCCAGAAATGGGAACTCATCATGACCTGTGACACTAATTCACACCATGTAGCCTGGGGCAGTGAAGACAACAACACAAGAGGTAAGTCTTTATATGATTATACTAACGCAAGCAACCTTTATATAAGCAATAAAGGCTGCGTACCGACATTTGTTAACTCTAGAAGTCAGACATTAATAGACGTCACTTTAACTACGGCGTGTATATCTAAGGTAATCCGGAACTGGCATGTTGCAGACACTGCCTCTATGTCAGATCATCGCTGGATAAATTTTGAGATTAATCTAACTAAGACTCCTTTAAAACTGTTCCGGGACCCTCGAGGAACTGACAAGGATAGATACCTATGTCACCTCCGGGAGAACCTGGTAGCGGTACAAGATCAGGAACCTAAAAATAATGAAGAGATTGGGGTATTTGTAGATACTGTACAATCTGCCATAAGGAAAGCCTTTATAACATCCTGCCCCCTCAGATCAGCCCAGCAGTCTGGTGCAACCGCTAGTTGGTGGAACCGGGAACTGAGCGAACTGAGGAAGAAGGCCAGGACATCATTTAATAGGGCAAAAATGACCAGACAAGACTCAGACTGGGAACTGTACAGAACCCACTTGAGACTTTTCAAAAAATTAGTCAGGAAAAGACAAAGGGATGCTTGGAGAGCCTACTGCGAGGAGATTGAAGACTACTCGCAGACTGCTAGGCTATGTAAAGTCCTTGCAAAAGAAAAAGACCATGATTTGGGTCTACTAACTAGAGAGGATGGTGAAAAAACCACTAATCTAAATGAAAGTCTAGAACTGCTGATGCAGACCCACTTCCCAGGATCCACACCGATGGAACGGGAAGAATGGTCAGACGAAACTGAGAATCAACCTTCGGTCATGGAATGGCAAATTGCCAACCAGACTGTTACTAAAGATAAAATAAGATGGGCAGTGCAAACCTTTTCACCCTTCAAATCACCAGGCATTGACGGCATTTATCCAGCCCTCTTACAATGGGGCTTGGATGCTTTAATGCCGCACCTGGAACGGATGTTTAGGCTGTGTCTTGCATACCTCTACATTCCGAAGATTTGGAGGGAAGTAAGGGTTGTGTTTATTCCCAAAACAGGTAGGTTGGACTACACCAACCCAAAGGCGTATCGGCCTATCAGCCTGTCCTCGTTTCTGTTGAAAACGATGGTGAAGCTGTGTGAACGATACATAAGGGACAGTGTACTGATGGGTAGACAGTCACACCCTAATCAACATGCATACACTCCAGGGCGATCCACCGACACTGCCCTTCACCAAGTTGTGGGCAAGATAGAAAAATCACTGGACAATAAAGAGTCCACCCTGGGAGTATTCATAGATATAGAGGGAGCGTTTGATAAAACAACCTTCCCCAAAATTAACTCAGCCCTTGTGGAAAGAGGAGTTTCTCCTACCATCTGTGGTTGGATATCAAATATGCTCACTAAAAGAGCCATACAAATCAGTGTGGCGGATGCCTCCGTAAGAGGCATTGTTGCGAGGGGCTGCCCGAAGGGAGGTGTTTTATCACCACTGCTATGGAACTTGGTTCTGGACAGTCTCCTGCGCCACCTCAACCCGGAAATTGGCATCTATGCCATCGCTTATGCCGACGATCTTACCATGCTGATTAGTGGAAGGTTTGAAGGGATTCTTTGTCAAAGAATGCAAACAGCCCTAAGAGCCGTTGAAGAGTGGTGTGAGGATCATGCTCTGTCTGTCAACCCCAGGAAGACGGAAATGGTTCTCTTCACGAGGAAGAGGAAAATGGGGCCCATAAAGGCACCAACTCTCCTAAACACTACGTTAAGCTTCGAATCGGATGTGAAATATCTAGGAGTCACACTTGATTCGAAGCTAACATGGAATCTTCACTTAGAGAGAAGACTAAAAAAGGCGTACATATCCTATGAGCAGTGCCGCAGAACCGTTGGTAAAACCTGGGGAATGAAACCAAGGGTGGTCATGTGGATATACTCTGCCATTGTGAGACCAATGTTAGCCTATGGAGCTGTCGTCTGGTGGCCGAAAGTTCAACAGACGACAGCTAAACAAAAGCTCAGCCAGGTACAAAGGATTGCCTGCCTAAGCATAACTGGAGCTATGCGTACGACACCTACCATAGCAATGGAGGTGATGCTATGTCTACCACCTCTGGATATTTATCTAAGAGAAGTGGCTGTGACAACTATGCTTCGCCACAAAAATACTGGTATTATACCTGATGCAGGATGTGGAGAAGCTAGAAGTCGCCTGTGGAGTGGGGTCGTCAGAAAGATGCCCCTTTTGCAGGCAGACAATGACAGCATTTCTCCCAAGTTTGTGTTTGACAGACCCTACACGGTACTTATCAGGATCGAAGAGACCGCCAGTGAAGATGTTATCAACATTTACACGGACGGGTCAAAAAAGAAGGAAGGTGCAGGATGTGGATTTATTCCAGATCCTTGCATATTCGTTATCAGTAGGCAATGGATAGGCATGCTACCGTAGTACAAACGGAATTAGCAGGTATAACCATAGCCGCCAAAGAAATTGCCCATAGAGATACAACGGGCAAAATCATTAGAATCTACACAGATAGTAGACAATCACTACTGATCTTACGTAATCATAAGATAACAACTAGATCAGCATGGGAATGCCATCAGGCACTAGTAGTGGTCTCAGCTAACAGCGTATCTGTACGCTGGGTAAAGGGACACGACCGGTGCATTGGCAATAAAGTAGCTGACGAACTGGCTAGGAGTGCATCGGGTCTGAATATTTTTGGATCCGGTCCCTCCAGTATGCTTCCGTTGTCAGCATTTGTTGAAATTATCAAAGGATACACCCACAAAGAGTTTATGAAACGTTGGGATGAAACAAATGGCTGCAATTTGGCTAAGGAGTCCCTAGGGTACCCCTGCAAGGATACAGCCAAAAAGTACCTGGCTATGTCTAGGACAAACCTCCGTCTAGTGACAGGTATTCAAACTGGACACTGCTGGCTAAGAAAGCACCTCTATAACATGAGGAAGTGTGATACACCTCTTTGTAGGGGTTGCGAACAGGAAGACGAGACAGTGCTCCATGCACTCTGTGAGTCAATAAGAGAGTCCGTGTTGGGAGAGCGATGGCCTTCTATGGCCTACATTAGAGAGATCCCCCTGAGCAGCGTCACCACCTTTTTCTCCTTATTAGGTTGGCTGACGGCTTAGGTGGACTGATCTCCTAATGGGAGGAGGTACAATGGGCCCAATGGGGCCTAAGTGCTGTAGCCGTTTCGCTACCCTCCCCCTTAATTCCAGATTCCAGACTGCGAATGCCACGCGTCGTCGGAAGACAATTAAATAGACCAAACATTCCTGCATTGGATGTATGCACGTATTACAAAATTAATTTGTTCATTCCATTTCTTGATCATACAATTCAACATTATCTGGTGTGTTACCTTCAAATTTTACTGCCAGTTCTGAAATTGAAGAAGCAATTTTCATGTACTCGTCACTGCTTCCCGAAAGCAACATATCAGTGGTTAAAGCAGAACTTGAAGTATGGAAAACAGTGATGACAAGTATCTCGCCTACCCCAAAATCTAGTTTGGAATGCCTAGATATGTGCGATAAAAACCTTTATCCTAATATTTACACATTACTACAAATCTTGGCTACCATTCCTGTATGCACTGCTACCCCAGAAAGGTCTTTCTCCAGCCTAAGGAGACTGAAAAACTATCTACGAAACACTACAAGTGAAAACAGACTTAATGGTTTGGCTCTCATGAACAATCACTATGGAACAGAAATTCATGCAGATGAAGTAGTGGATATATTTAAAAGAAAAAGCCGAAGATTTCTTCTTTAATGGTTTTAGATTTAGCGCAGAGGAACGAAATTAATTTAACCATTTCATTTAAAATTAAGAACTTTCTTTATAAATACCTATGTCGTAATTTTTCCGATGAATATATAGATATTAAATTTCATGTAAGTATATTTTTGTTGTCTTATTTACTTCAAACCAAACCCCTCCCCCCAAAACTAAATCCTGGCTACGCCCGTAGGCACAAATAACCTCATCCGAGGCTGTGGGTGCAGGCAAACGCCTACGCTCAGATGGCAGCAGTCAGAACCAGAGGGCAAAAAAAAACCAGTCAGGCGAGACTGCAAAACTTTCCATTAGGGCCGTTATGGAGGGAGTTACGGTGGAAATTATACACTCTGACCATCCAGAGGTGTCCATAATGGATGATCAGCTGGGTGCTCTGCAGGGGTTGATAATGACAGCTGTGGAGGATATCCCGGAATATGGAACTCAGGTGAGATTTCTGGGCTGTACTTATCAACCCGGGTGGCTTTTCATCACCTGCGCCGACGGAGTAAGTGCCACATGGCTGGAGGAGGTGACAACAAACCTTTAGCCGTGGGATGGCAGTGCAGAGCGAGGACTTTTCCAAGCCACATATCTATGTGGTATATATTCCGGATATGGGTCGAACCACTATCATCTGAGAAGGTATTAATGAGGCTGAGGAAAATGAACCATGGCCTCAATACTCGGGATTGGAAAATACTCCACCGAGAGAAATCTGGCCCAGGTCAGATCTGGACTTTCTCTGTAGATGAGAAGTCCAAAGCTGCTTCGGAAGAGCTGAACAATCGGCCCTTCTTTAGCTTTGGGCAGGTGGTATTCTGCCCAAGGAACAGAGGAGAGATGAGAGCAAACCCTCCCTCGGCTGAATAGGAGGGGACAAAACCTCCCAAAAGTTTAGGTGAGGCTAAGGGTGGTCGACACGCCTCCTCCTTGGTGAGAGGTGGTCACACTTCTTCCTCGGTGAGAGGAGGTAAATAGGGGAGAGGGGGGAAGAAAAGGATACCGCGTTCTCTGAAAAAATGGGACAGAAGAGAGGAGGTAGTAGGATGAACATAATCGCCTGCTCAGCCTACTTACCGGGTGATGTAGACAACATACAACTGCTCCAGCTGGTCTGCGCGATTTAATCGCCTACAGTAAGAGGTACAATTGCCATTTGGTCATTGGATGCGATGCAAATTCCCATCACACAGTTTGGGGAAGCACCAATATTAAACGGAGAGGTGAGATATTATTTGATTATATCTTAGAGGAAGGGCTAATTGTGAATAACATTGGCACCAAACCAACCTTCATTACTAGAAATAGGAAAGAGGTATTAGATTTAACAAGTTCTGTTTTTCTGAGTAATAAAATTGTTAATTGGATTGCTTCCTCTGAACCATCATGTTCAAATCATGCACATATTCTATTTAATATAGAAAACGACACAAAATCTGCGGTAACATATAGAAACCCGAAAAGTACAGACTGGATGGGATATAAACAGTCACTCCAGGAGCACTTTTGGGCCCCAATTACCGCAATAAAGACTCGTGATGAGATAGAGGTAGCCACGGAGCAAATCCGAAATGCACTCATCACAGCATATCACGAAAACTGTCCACTGAAAACAAAGAAAGATAATAGAGGCACATCTTGGTGAACTAGGAAACTAGGGAGGAAAGAAGTTCGGCGCCTCTTTAACCGGGCTAAGGCTTCAGGCTGTTGGGATCAGTATAGATCCGCTCTAGATAGATAAATAGACAGGTAGACTTTATTCATCTTTTAAAATTCTTAACATTAACATAACACAATTTATGAGACTAGTCAACACACATCATGAAACACACAATTTCAAATAAAATTGTACAAAAATAAAAGAAAAAACGAACACATACACCCCACTATCCATCCATTAAAAACTGAAAAGCGCTCCAGTTAGATAAATAAGAGCAAAGAAAGTTCTCAAGAGTCACCATACATATTGTTCAAAATCATTTACCCCTATTTGAAATACAACAATTAAAATTAATTATTAATAAAGACAGTTCCGTGACGTGTTGAAATTGTTACAACATTAAAGTCGTAAACAGCTAATACATAAAGTGAAGAGACATTGTGTGAACCTGTTAAAACAACAATATATTGCAGTCCTGAATATAATATTGATATATGGTAGTTATTGTTGAGGTTAGTAGATCACATCAATAAGGTTTAAATTCGCATAGCAATACTTCCGAGCAGTTGATGCGGGTATTATGTGCCAACGCGTATCGTATAGTAGGCAACCAGATATACACGAGCCTGTGAATATAGTCACTGCGTAACGGCGAATGTAAACCACAAATGAATCAAGAACAAACGAATCAAGAGAGAAAAAGAGAAAGACACGAAGAAGACCCCTATTGTTCCAGCAAAGAGATATTTAGAAAAAGTAAAAAAATATTAAGATCACCAGAACAAAAAAAAAAGCAGAACAGGAGAGGCAAATCACTTTGAAAACCGTAGCGTCGCCAAAAAGAAAGGAAAATAAAGACGAGATGGAAGAGATGAAAGAAATGTTATGTCAGTTGATAACAGAAATGAGAGAAAATAATAATGAACTGAAAGAGGAGATCGAAGAGCTTAAGGAAGTGATACGGAAAAAAGAAGAAAAATGGGAGAAAGATAAAGAAGTATTGTTGGAGAAAATAGAGAAACTGGAAGATAAAATAGAACAAACAGGTAAGAAAAATAACATCATAATAAAAGGCAAAATATTTAATACTTAGGAAGAACTAGAAAAATCAATAAAGAGTTTTTTAATGAGAGAAATACAAGTGGATGCGGAAATAAAGACAGCGAAAATAATTAACAAAGGCAAAAGGACAGAAATGACATTAGCGGAAATAGCAAGTTGGGAAAAGAAACTAGAAATTATGAAGAATAAACATAAGTTGGGAACAAAAGTATGCATAGAAAATGATGACAAAAAAATAAAGAGAATTTAAAAACAAATTAGAGACATTGCCAAGAGTGAAAAAGAAAAAGGAAAGAAGATTAACGTTGGGTACAAAAAAATTGATAATAAACAATGAAGAATATAAATGGGATAATGCAGCGGGGGCGTTGGTCGGTAAAGAGGAACCAAAAAAACTAACTAGTGCCCCAAAGAAAACGGATGGAAGTACTGACAAATCTGACAAGGCGAGAATCTGGAAAATGGGAACATGGAATATAAGAAGTTTATAAGGAAAAGAAAAAGAACTAACTGAGGAATTTATAAAGGCAAAACTTGACATTTTAGCTATTATGGAAACAAAAAAGAAGGGACAGGGAGTATTGGAGCTAGAGAACCATATATTGATGTACAGTGATGTGAAGGAGACTATGAGAGCAAAAGCTGGAGTAGGTTGTATAATACATGCAGACCTAATAAATAAGATAAACACATGGGAAGCGTATTCAGAAAGAATATTAACATTGGAAATTAAAGAAGGAAATTAAATTAAAACAATCATAAGTGTATATGGACCGGACGAAAATGAAGTAGCAGAAAATAAAAATGCATTCTGGGAAGACTTAAACATTGTAGTAAAAAGAAGTAAAGGAAGCATGTTTATACTAGGAGATTTTAACAAAAGAGTTGGTAAGAGAGATAATTACTTTACGGCAGTCATTGGACAGTATGGGGAAGAAGCCAGAAATAATAATGGCTTAAGATTACTAGAATTTTGTCAACTGAATAACTTAATAATTACAAACACATTTCATAACCATAGAGACATACACAAGTTCACACGAGAAGAACCAAGCAGGAATGAAAGGTCGATAATAGATTACATTTTAGTATCAAAGGAAAACAGAAAAATTATACAAGATGTGAAAGTGAAAAGAAGTGCAGAAATTAATAGTGATCACTACCTTTTAGTAGCAAAGATAAAAGACAGGATTGTAAAAAATGATAGACACATCGAAAAACAAAGAAATAAAAAAGTGGAGGTAATTAAAGCTTACAAGCTGAAAGATGAAAATGTAGCAAATGAATACAAAAAAAGGTTAAACAAAGAATTAGCAAAAAAAGACAAGATCAAAAGAATGAAACTGTAGAAGAATCTTGGAACACATTCAAGCACATTATACTTACATCAGCCAAGGCAACATGCGAAATTAAGAAGATTAACAATCGACAGAAACAGACTGCATGGTGGAACGAAGAAATCAGGGAACAAGTAAATACAAAGAAAAAGTTATGGAAAAACTATCTTGGTAATAGAACAGCAGAAAATTATAACAAGTACAAATTACAAAGAACAATAGTTAAAGATAAAATAAAAGAGGCGAAACAAAAATCATGGGAGGACTTCGGAGACAAAACAGAAAATATTAGCAAGGGAAACCAAAAACTATTCTATAATGTTGTAAAAACATTAAGAACAGAAAGGACACATCAAACTATAACAATAAAAGACAAAGTAGGAGAAATACTAACAGAAGAACATGAAGTAATGGAGAGGTGGAGACAATATTTTCAGTCGTTGTTTAATTGTGGAGGAACTGAAGGAGAAGAGACAAATGATGATAGAAATGTATCCGAATATAATGATTATCAAAAAATCACCGAAGTAGAACTCAATGAAGCAATGAAACAGCTGAAAATGGAAAAGCTCCGGGACATGATAAATTAACAACAGAAATGTTGAAATACATGGGACACAGTGGAAGAAATAAATTATTAGAACTAATTAATAAAATTTATAAAGAAGAAAAAATACCAGAGAACTGGGAAATAGGGGTAATTTTACCTATTTTAAAAAAAGGAGACCATAAAGTCTGTAACATCTATAGAGGCATCACATTACTTAGCACAGGACTGAAACTATACGAGAGAATAGTTGAGAAGCGACTAAGACAATATATTGAACCAACACTTGATGAATTACAAAGCGGTTTCCGAAAAGGCAGAAGTACACAAGACCATATATTTACCATCAAACAAATAGAAAAACTAATCAAGCAGGAGGAGAGCATATTTGGCATTTATTGACATCGAAAAAGCTTTTGACACTGTACATAGACAAAAAATATAGGAAAGTCTGGAAAATAGAGATGTTGACGCAAAACTGATAAGAGCAATACGTAGTTTGTACAATAATAAAAATTATCAGTAAAAATATGCGATCGACCATGTTCAGAACAACAGGGGGTTTAAGACAAGGTGGAGTCATGAGTCCAGCACTGTTCACCGTTTTCATGGACGATATAATACGCAGATGCAACCAAAAATGTAAAAGTCTTTACGTGGGTTATAGAAATTTGGGAGAGAGTAGAGATAAAAGAATGTGCTTTTGCGGATGATGTAGCGATTATGACAGGCAGCGAAAAGGACCTACAACAAAGTCTAAATATCTGGAATGAAGCAAAGATAAATGCGGGAATGAAGATAAATAAAAGCAGAACAAAGGTGATGGGTATCTCAAACGAAAAAATTGATATAGACATAATAATAGACGACACTAAAATAAATCAAGTAACCATTTTAAGTATCTTGGTGCAATAATTGAAGAACTAGGCAAACAAGATCTAGAAATTGAAGAAAGAATTGAAAAAACCTTAAAAATGTATTATGCAATGAGCAACAAGTTTATAAATAAAAGAGAAAAATCCAAGCCAACAAAGATGAAGGTATATAAAGCTATCTACAGACCGATACATATGGGTGTGAGTCCTGGATCCTGAATAGTAGACAAAAAAGCAAGATACAAGCGGTAGAAATGAAGTATCTGCGAAGAGTCAAAGGGATAACGAGAAGAGATAGAATAAGAAACAATTTAGTGAGAGAAGAGTTCCAGATAGAATCAATATTAGAATTTATAGAAAAGAGACAATTGAGCTGGTGGGGACATCTAAATAGAATGGGACAGGACAGAGTAACTAGAAAAATATGAGAGGCAAAAGTAGTAGCTAAGAAGAAGAGAGGTAGGCCAAAGGAGACATGGGACAACCAAATTGGAAAAATTATAAAGAAGAAAAGAAAAACATCGAAGGAGGCAAAGGACTTAACGCAGAATAAGAAGGCATGGAGTTTATTCATACATGGATAACAAGCAATGAACAAAGACACCCGCACACCTAACGGTATCAAGGGGGACTTTTTGATTATATACAGGGTGTCCGGAAAAGACGTGTACAACGGAAGACCACAGACTCCTGGGTTCAAATTAAGCCGATTTAGCCCAATTTACTTATTTGCAAAATTGCTTCGTTTAGCCGATTGAGAGTGCCTAAGTTTGATAAAAATTTTTGTTTTTTCCTAATATCTCGAAAACGACTTGATCGATTTTAACCATTTTTGGGCTACGCAGTTATAAGTCTAACCGACACTTTTTGACGTTATTTAGAATCTTTTGCAGTTATTAGAAATGTAAGAAAAATCATGTATCATGCAAATATAAGGACATATTTTTAACCTCCTGTACAATTACTCTCAGTTTTTTTGTTAGTAGCTGACTTTATTTAGAAACTTTTTATACTCACAGAATTTTGAATAGATGAGTAGTTTAGGCAGAAAAAATATTTTCATATGTCAACAATATCAGCATTCGTTCTGCAACAAATAACGAAAATTCCAAAACTCTCATTTATATTTTATTTAATAAATACAAGATAATAAAATATAACAAAAGAGTTATGATCACTTTACAATAAATGCTCAAAGTGACCACCGTTTTCTCTTATGCAACAAGTAATCCGTTTTACGAAGTTGTAGTGCAGCCTCTCCATGATTCCTGCATTACCTCGTAAAATATTAACTGCGTCTTGGATTCGCCTAAACAATTCCTCTTCATTATTAACTGCAGAGGCATATACTTTAGTTTTTACTGCACCCCACAAAAAATTATCGCAAGGGGTTAAGTCTGGTGCTCGAGGTGGCCATTTTATAGGAGCATCGTTTCCTCTTCCGATCCACCTGTTAGGATACAGATTATGTAAATATTGACGAACGGGTATTGTAAAATGAGGGTGCACCATCGTGCATAAACCACATGTTACGACGAAGTAATAACGGCAAATCGTCCAACAAATTAGGTAATACTTGCTGTAAAAATTTAAATAGTTGACCCCATTCAATCGATGTGGAAGCACAACCGGGCCAATAATAAAGTTGTCGATAATTCCCGCCCACACGTTTACTCTGAATTCATATTGAAAATGTCTTATTTCAGTACAGTGTGGATTTTCATCAGCATAAACGTGTTTGTTGTGGTTATTAATGATGCCTGACCTAGTGAAACATGCTTCATCTGTAAATAAAATGTTTTTGCTGAAGTTGATATCATGGGCTCTTTGATCTTGTATAAAATTACAAAATGCTAAACGTTTTCGGGGTCAATGGGTAGCAATTCATGTACCGATTGAATGTGGTACGGATGTAGTAATTGCTCCTTCAAAACATCATGAACTATGGTTTTGGTATCCCTATTTCATGTCCAATGCGTCTTGCACTAATTTTTGGGTTCTCTTCTATCTTATCTAGGATTTGTTCCTCCACCTCTATAGTTTTCGTAGTACGTTGACGCCCTTGAGCCGCATTCATTTGGTGGAAGGAACCAAATTCGCGAAGTCGCCTTTCGATGTTGGCAAAAGTTTGATGATTTGGCACTCGTCGATGAGTGAATCTGTCCATGTAGACCCTAACACTTTTGCGGCCGTTACCTTGACAAAATCCATAAACCAAAAGCATATCTACTTGTTCGGAATATGTATACGAATCCATGATGAAATAATGAAAAATGAGAAAAATAAACAAACACAACAATAACGACAACAAATAAAGTAAGATCTAAAGTAACTAAGTAATTGAGCAAGAAGAATACACCGAGAGACTAATTTCAGTAGCTGATTAGATTTGACACACAACTGACACTTAAAATAACAGAGCCAACTTCTGGTACTTCATTGTTGCAGAACGAATGCTGATATTGTTGACATACGAAAAATATTTTTTCTGCCTAAACTACTCATCTATTCAAAATTCTGAAAGTATAAAAAAAGTTTCTAAATAAAGTCAGCTACTAACAAAAAAACTGAGAGTAATTGTACAGGAGATTAAAAAATATGTGCTTATATTTGCATGATACATGATTTTCTTACATTTCTAATAACTGCAAAAGATTCTAAATAACGTCAAAAAGTGTCAGTTAGACTTATAACTGCGTGGCCTAAAAATGGTTAAAATCGATCAAGTCGTTTTCGAGATATTCGGAATAAACAAAAATTTTTCGCAAACTTTGGCGCTCTCTAGCGGCTAAACGAAGCAATTTTGGAAATAAGTAAATTGGGCTAAATCGGCTTATTTTGAACCCAGGAGTCTGTGGTCTTCCGTTGTACACGTCTTTTCCGGACACCCTGTATATAAGATAGAAAACATTTATCGGCTAAAGGATCCGAAAAAGAAGGTAATAAGGAACAACGAGCAACTGCGGACAACGTTGTTTCTAGGTTATTGCCCTTCATCAGCGCAGTGCAGCTTAAACAAACAAGAAGGAAAGAAAAAGAAGGGCAAATGACACGACTACACAGAAGAATGACCAGCAGCCACCTATCCCTAATTTGCAGCATCGTGCCACACAATGTCATGTCATTATACAACAATATACAACAAAAAATTCACAGTTTTTCTCTATACATTTGTTATAAAAGTACGGTCTTATCTCAAGCTGGGATTTTCCAAAGATACACACTCCTCCATGCTGATATTCTCATCGACAGAAACTATTCACCAGCACATAGCCATTAAGCTTAACACACTTCACCTCCGTCTCTAAGGACTATAATAAAGAAATTAGAAGGGCAAAAAGGGAATCTTGGAGAAGGTTCTGAGAGAGTATTTCTAATTTACCTAGAAGTTCCAGAATCCACAAAATTCTATCAAGGGGGCCTGTGAGGGAACTTGGGTCGATAAAGCGACCTGATGGGACCTCCTTATAGACTCCAATAGAGAAACCTTGGAGCTATTAATTCTAAACCACTTTTCCAGTAGTCTGATTCTAGGTAATAACAATAATGATCTCCCAACAACATCACAAGGTAGATTTAGACGACTTAATAAAGATGATTGGTTGGTAGCTAAAAAAGTTATCACAGTACCAATTATTGAATGGGCGATTAAATCATTTGAACCATTCAAATCTTCTGGCAAAGACGGCATCTTTCCAGTTCTGATTCACATGGACTGGAAATTATAAAGATGCACCTCGTCAAGCTATTCAGAGCCAGCTTGGCATGGAATTACATTCCATCCAGCTGGTCAGTTACTAGGGTAGTCTATATACCTAAGATAGGTAGGAAAGACTTAAGCCCTAAAGCGTTCAGGCCAATTAGCCTGATATCTTTTCTGTTGAAAAGTCTAGAGAAGGCGCGGGGTGGGTACGTTAGGGAGAAAATATTTAGTGTGAACCCGCTAAGTGTTCACCAGTATGCCTATCAGACTGGTAAATCGACATAACCTTGTCGGAAAAATAATCCAATCCTTTCAGGAGCAGGGTATTGCGGTGGCTGCATTTATGGACATTGAAGGAGCATTTAACAATGCCCTACCAGAGTCTCTCTATACAGCAGCAGCTGTGGGAATCGAATCTACCATATGTGGCTGCATACGGGCTATGCTGGCAAACAGAACCATAACGCCAACCCTGCGAGGGGAGGAGGTCAGGTTTAGGGTCCCGAGGGGCTGTCTGCAATATGGCGTCCTTTCTCCCCTGCTGTGGTCACTCCTTGTGGACGGCCTGCTTGCCATACTCTCTGCGTGGGAGGTCGAGGTCCAGGCATATGCTGATGATCTGGTCATATTGGTAAGAGGTATATCCGAAGATAGTATTTCATCTATCCTTCAGGAAGTTTTAAGTGGAGTACTAGACTCGTGTGAGAGGGAGCAGATGTCTGTGAACTCTCACAAAACAGTGATTGGGCTCTTCACAAAGAAACGCAAACTGGTCAACCTAAGACCCCCTATTTTACGGGAAGAGACAATACCATTTGTGGTGGAAGGAAAATATCTTGGAGTTGTTCTGGATAAAACGCTCAATTGGAACTCTCATATGGAAAGTCATCCACAAGGCCAGAATGTCCTTATGGACGTGTCGACGCATTTGTGAAAAGTCCTAGGGCATAAGTCCTAAACAACTATATTGGCTGTATGTGATTGTTATCAGACCCATGATCACTTACGGCTCCATAGTTTGGTGGTCCAAAGGTCTTCAAAGGGTAGCCAAAGTAAAACTCTCAGGTTTACAGAGACAAGCTAGTCTGGCGATAACTGGTGCAATCAGTACCACACCGTCAACTACTCTGGAAATCCTCCTGGATCTACCACCTCTCCATATACTTTTGGAGAGACAAGCCAGGTGGGCAGTATACAGATTGAAGCAAGCGGCTATTTGTATGTCGAAGGCTAACATAATGGAGCACAGTGGAGTGCTGGCGGACATAGGTCACGGCACTCTATCGATAGTTTTGGTTGTTATGTCTACAAAAATCAACTATAGATTGCCTTTTGAAATTTTCTGGGTGTTGGGGCTGGAGTGTATATTTGCAACCCAAAGACCAGGCTATCTATAATCCGTAATCTTGGGCAAGTATGCAACTATATTTCAGGCATCGACCTGTGTGCATGGAGGCTGAAAAAGCTTAAACTTACACGCAGGTCGAAAAAATCTTTTCCGATAGGCAAGCAGCTTTAAAAGCACTTGGATCCTACCAGTGTAATTCAAGAACGGGTCAAAAGGCTCTGGAGCGATTGGGAACAAGCAATAGCGAACCTCGTTTGGATACTTGGTCATGCAGGGAAACGAGGCAGCGGATTCGTTAGCAAGGCGAGGTCCCTCTTCCAGCTTTACAGGTCCAGAACTGGCTCTTGGCTTAGCTTCGTCTACTGCCAAAGTAGTCATCTCGACATGGGCGGAGGAAAAAGTATGGGAGTACTGGAGAGATTTGCCAAGATTAGCTCACTCGAAGGCGTTCATAGGGGGCACATCGACAAAGAGAGCTAAAAATTTGCTTGAGCTAAATAGGCTTGACCTAAAGACTGATCGGCCTATATACGGGGCACTGCCGGTTAAGGAGTCACATGCACAAGTTGGGCCTGGCTGAGGAGACCGAGTGCTGGTTGTGTTTGGAGAGTGACGAATCGGCAGAACACATATTATGTTACTGTCCAGCTGGAGAATGGACCAGATTTTCTATATTTAGCAAAATGCATCTCTTGCCAGAAGATTTGGATCTGAATCTCACCCAATAAGGTTATTGGCTTCATAAAGAGACTAAACCTGTTGGGTGAAGTATAATATGGATGTGAGCCATAATAGACCATAGGGTTGCAGTGGAGGGCTAGTTTTTGGCCCACTCACTTAGAACTAGAACTACATAAGGTCATCTGGCAAAGATCCTGAGTTTCCACAACTAACATACAGAAACATAAGGCAGAAGATGTACCACTTTTTGCGATGGATATGGCAGCTCTCTCAATAGCATTATGTCAGTAGAACAGGAAAAGCACTATTGGATGAAAAAGTGTTGACATCAACTTCAATCTGGAAACTGAATTTCAGCGACTCAAGAATTATTTATCTCCAACCATCAGAACAAAGATAGGCTGAATAAGCTATTGAGTTCTAAACTCCTGGAAAACGGCACCATAACATATCAAGCATCACATAATACTGACGTGTTGATTGTAAACACCAGTTCGTAAGTGAAACAACCAATGTGGCTGTTAAGGGAAAGACTTCGACCTCACTCTGCTACTTAAACACCAACTGACCATAACATCCTGTTCATAAAACCTGACAGAAGAAAAGTACAAACCAACGTTTACTCCATCCATCGAAGGTAACAGCTAGTACTCAATAAAATTTTATTATATGCATTCACTGGCTGCAATTCTACTACTACGACATTCCGGAAGAATAATCTTGATTTCGTAAAAATATGACATAAAAAGAGCAGCTGAAGGGTTCCACAACTTATCTTCCTCGCATGCTGGTGTTGAGAAAGATGGGCGAATATGCATGCTGAAATGCTACGGTGTCCCTGCTAAGATAAGTTCTCTGAACACTTTCAGGTACAATTCATTTTTGAAATAGTTATTAAATATAAAACAAGATCTTGCATCACTACAATCCAATGAAGGGGTAACAAAAGAGCATGTATTACGCACATTCCACCAGGTGCAGCCAGAAGCAGGATCCTCCCGGCCCAAGAGAAACAGGCCCAGTTAATTTTGTTTTGTTAAAATTTTTCATTTGTTACGTTTTCTCCTTATTAGTTTTTATAAAATAAAAATAAAATTTATACATTTGTTACACATTTGCTTTCTCCTTAGGTTTTCAAATTTTCTTTTTTTCCAACTTGAAAATTGGTAAATTTTTGCTTGTTTGCATATGAATGTACAATAAATTAGCTTGTAAACTCTGTAATAATAAAAGTAACAAGTTTTCTTAAATTTTTAAAATTCTCTTGAAAAATCAATACTTTCAACCAAAAAATTTATTGCTGTAACTTCTGTTCCATTGGAGACAAATTAGCATACTTATTTGTATATATGTATTCTTGAAAAGAATGTATTGCTCTAAAACATTCTCTTATGGATTCTTGTGTAAAACAAACGGCCGAGGAGTTACCAGAAGGATTATGACAAAAAACGTGTTAATTTTTTATTTTTTTTTGAATTACCGATTTTTAAGAGGAGATATCTCTGAAACAGTGCATCGAAAAAATGTATCCAATTAATCTTATAGAAAATTTTATAGACTCATTTTTATCGTTGAGTGATAAGTTCAGAAGAGACGCAAGGCTAACGGCCCAAAACGAATTCATGCAGATTCCCCACCATATTCTACCCCTGGTACCGCACCGTCAACAAACTATAGCGCTGATCTGAACTAACTGGAATCTGTCCGGCTGCAGCGTTGAGTGACTCACTAAACAGCTGCGGCTTGATTTGGAGCCGGATTCAATTTATTTTCTTTCTCTTTAGGATCAGGTACAATTTGAATGAAGCAGATTTTACATGTGCATGCTTAATATACAGAGTATCTCAGGTTTAAATAGCAGAACTTCAGGAGTCTTTATTAGACCTCAATTTGAGCCGAAAAGTTCCAATATACAGGGTGTCCGGAAAAGACGTGTACAACGGAAGACCACAGACTCCTGGGTTCAAAATAAGACGATTTAGCCCAATTTACTTATTTCCAAAACTGCTTTGTTTCGCCGCTAGGGAGCGCCAAAGTTCGCGAAAATTTTTTGTTTATTTCGAATATCTCGAAAACGACTTGATCGATGTTAACCATTTTTGGGCTACGCAGTTATTAGTCTAACCGACACTTTTTGACATTATTTAAAATCTTTTGCAGTCATTAGAAATATAAGAAAAATCATGTATCATGCAAATATAAGCACATATTTTTTCAATCCCCTGTATAATCATTCTCAATTTTTTTCTATTAGTAGTTGACTTTATTTAGAAACTTTTTTTATACTTTCAGAATTTTGAATAGATGAGTAGTTTAGGCAGAAAAATATTTTCGTATGTCAACAATATCAGCATTCGTTCTGTAACAAATAACGAAAATTCCAAAACTCATTTATATTTTATTTAATAAATACAAGATAATAAGATTAATACAGCAAATAAAAAAAGTTATGATCTCTTTACAATAAATGCTCAGTGACCCGTTTTCTCGTACGCAATAAGTAATCCGTTTTACGGTTTTACGAAGTTGTAGTGCTCTCCATGATTACTGGATTACCTCGTAAAAGTTAACTGCGTCTTGGATGCGCATAAAAAAATTATTATTAACTGCGTAGGCATATACTTTACAAAAAATAATCGGAAGGAGGTAAGTCTGGTGCTCGAGGTGGCCATTTTATAGGAGCATCGTTTTCTCTTCCAATCCGCCTGTTAGGATACAGATTATGTAAATACTGACTAACGGGTATTGCAAATTGGGGGGTGCACCATCGTGCATAAACCACATGTTACGACGAAGTAGTAACGGTAAATCGTCCAATAAATTAGGTAATACTTGCTGTAAAAAATTTAAATAGTTGACCCCATTTAATCGATGTGGAAACACAACCGGGCCAATAATAAAGTTGTCTATAATTCCACGTCACTCTGAATTCATATTGAAAATGTCTTATTTCAGTACAGTGTGGTTTTCATCAGTATAAACGTGTTTGTTATGGTTATTAATAATTCCTGACCTAGCAAAATATGCTTCATCTGTAAATAAAATGTTTTTGCTGAAATTGATATCATGGGTTCTTTATTCTTGTATAAAATTACAAAATGCTAAACGTTTTTCAGGGTCAATGGGTTCATGAACCGGTCATGAACCGATTGAATGTGGTACGGATGTAGTAACTGCTCCTTCAAAACATCATAAACTATGGTTTTTGGTATCCCTATTTCTTGTTCAAGGCGTCTTGCACTAATTTTTGGGTTCTCTTCTATCTTATCTAGGATTTGTTCCTTCACCTTTATAGTTTTCGTGGTACGTTGACGCCCTTGAACTGTATTAATTTGGTGTAAAGAACCAAATTCGCAAAGTCGCCTTTCGATGTTGGCAAAAGTTTGATGATTTGACACTCGTCGATGAGGGAATCTGTCCATGTAGACTCTAACACATTTGCGGCCGTTACCTTGACAAAATCCATAAACCAAAAGAATATCTACTTGTTCGGAATATGTATATGTATCCATGATGAAATATTGAAAAATGAGGAACATAAACAACCACAACAATAACAACAACAAATAAAGTAAGATCTAAAGTAACTAAGTAATTGAGCACGAAGAATAAATCGAGAGACTAACTTCAGTAGCTGATTAGATTTGACATACAACTGATACTTAAAATATCAGAGCCTACTTCTGGTACTTCGTTATTTGTTGCAGAACGAATGCTGATATTGTTGACATACGAAAAATATTTTTCTGCCTAAACTACTCATCTGTTCAAAATTCTGAAAGTGTAAAAAAAGTTTCTAAATAAAGTCAACTACTAATAGAAAAAACTGAGAGTAATTGTACAGGGGGTTAAAAAAATATGTGCTTATATTTGCATGATACATGATTTTTCTTATATTTCTAATAACTGCAAAAGATTTTAAATAATGTCAAAAAGTGTCGGTTAGACTTATAAATGCGTAGCCCAAAAATGGTTAACATCGATCAAGTCGTTTTCGAGATATTCGGAATAAACAAAAATTTTTCGCGGGCTTTGGCGCTCCCTAGCGGCGAAACGAAGCAATTTTGGAAATAGGTAAATTGGGATAAATCGGTTTATTTTGAACCCAGGAGTCTGTGGTCTTCCGTTGTACACGTCTTTTCCGGACACCCTGTATATGTCGTAGTCATTGGGTGTAACTCGTCATTTCACGGAAAGCCTAGTCATTGGCTATATTGCCGGCAAAGGCTGTAATGAAACGAATATTACTTTGATTGACTGAATTTTGCCGTCATTTCAGGAAATGCCTGTTTCATTCTCGTCAATCAGAGTAATAGGTTAAACGATTACACGTTACAGCGTTTGAACCTAACCTAACCTAACCAAAATAAAAATATTTTATTTACTTTGTATTTTGCACTTTTCGGCAGGTAGTATTACATTTCAAGAATATTCAGCAAATGACTAAACAAAAATCCGTCAAGCGCTGTAACGGGTAATCGATGAACCATTTACTTTGTTTGACAAAAATTAAACAGGCAATCCGTGAAATGACGTAAAATTTCAGTCAATCAAAGGAATATTCATTCCATTACAGCCTTTGCCGGCATTACAGCCAATGACTAGGCTTTCCGTGAAATGACGAATTACGCCCAATGACTACGACATATACATACCGGGTGTTCCCTCTAAGACTTTCAGTGCGAATATCTCAGCTACTATTGCAACCAGTGCGACGAAATTTGGTATACAGGCACTAGATGGCGCGTAGAATTCGATGATGGCATTAGTTTTTATACAGGGTGTTCAGTTTAGCAGAAAATCAATTTAATTTCAATTTTTTGGTAGTCAACCTCGGTAAAATTTGTATTTAAATTGAAATATCCTTAATTATGAACACATTCTGATAAAAAAAGTTACGAAAACTTTTTATTTTGTCATAAAAAACGCCTATGAAAAGTCCCCAAATTTCATTGTTTTGTCATGCAAAATGTGAATAGCTTTGAGTCCAATTTACACACACGCAACAATCGCATGGATAGACGTCAAAACGTAAAGTGACAGAAACTGTCAAAGCAAGTATGAGTATTTTTGTAGGAATTTTATTATAAATACGCACGAGGTACATGGAATGTGCGTATGTATTTTCAATAATGCTAGTTTTGTTAAAAGAAAAATGGAATTTAGAGGTTATTAGCTGCTCGCGTGCGCTGTGCTTTATCCCGCATGAATACTCTGAAAATATGTGAAACATTGT
Source organism: Monochamus saltuarius (assembly GCA_025584915.1). NCBI lineage: Eukaryota > Metazoa > Arthropoda > Insecta > Coleoptera > Cerambycidae > Monochamus > Monochamus saltuarius. The sequence goes on along the minus strand of CM046721.1, from coordinate 44,684,615 downwards.
TTCTTTATTTGTATAATACGACTATTCTCGGAAATAATAAAAGCGATAAAGGACAATCCCTACGAGCATAAAACTAAATTTATGAACACGTCACAAGCCCTTGACTCTACTCGATCTCCCTGCCAACAGTGAACAGTGCCAACATATCTCGCTGTTATGCTACGAAGTTGCCGCTGTAAAAGTTAACCTAAAATTCCAAATAATGAAAATAATTAATAATGTCTCGGCAACAAGTGGTACAAAGGTTTTAAAGTCTAGAAACAATCATCAATAAAAATCAATATCAATAATGGATTCCTTGAGTGAAAACTTCAGTTCCAGTATTACAAAAATATATCTGTTACAAAAACTACCCCACATCTCAAATCTGAGTAAAATTTCCAGCCATATAGGTGTGCCACAAACACAAATTACATTCATACAGTAAAAAGTTTGATATGTACAACGATTAATGGGAACTGAGAGGAAACACGGAGGGAAATTGTCAGTGTACTTAGTAGGTAATTATAACTTGCATATTATTTTTCATCTTTTTACCAGTGGCGGCTGGTGCTAAGGGGCACAAGGGCACGTGCCCACCCTTCACTGTACATGTCACGAAGAAATATATGATGCTATTATAGATTTATATATTTTTTTGTAATTCTATTATCGGTTGCGAAAAACTACTCAAAACTTATTTCCCGTCAACCATCCACGCGCCGAACTATATCAAACTTTATTTCCTGGGAACCCAAACGTGGCTCATTTTCCGACGTTCGGGACTCCTCGGAGTAAATGAAATTCGCCGATTTAAAGCCGACAAAGGGCACTGAAATACGTGTCTCTGTCCCTTCTCCACTAGTCTCCACTGTCAACAATCTCCATCTCTCCGTCTCCGTCCGGCATTCAGTTTTCAGTTATCAGTAGTCGCTTGCTTTGTTTAGTACGTACTTGTATATACAAATATATTTTGCTTGCAGAATAGTTGTGTAAACAAATTTGTGTTTTAACTTTGCTGGTTTTAAAGGCGATTTCTCATTATAGATATAATTTTAAAGTGATTCTGTGTATTTGTACATACTTATTAAATGAAATGGATCCGGAACCAGAAATAAATTCTGTTCAGTATCTGTTAAAAAACAATCCAGTGCCATTTGATCAAAAATATTTAATTAAAAGAAAGGTAGGCCTACTGATTTATATATTAATTACGAATCTACAAGTAAAGCTAGAACATATAATAGAGTTTTTAATAGAAACATATACGAGAAATATGGTTGTTCTGTGACAAATAAATTGTTATGTTTTGTTTGTTTCATATGTTACAGCGTGGACCAAATACGGACTTGACGATTTAAAGCACATAGCGGATAGGGCCAAAAAACATGAAAATTCTGTGGCTCATTTAAAAGTGTTTTAGGAAAAACTGACATACGTGAACAATTAGATATACTCGCGTCAAGAATTCAGACGTCTACGTCACGGCTGACGTTACACATTTGTTTTTATTGTCAACGTAATTTTCGATATTTGGTCGCGTTATAAACAGTCATTTTTGCAATTTAGTGCAATATATAATGCAAACTTTTAGTCGAGTATGTAGTTTTATAACTATCAGTTGCAGTTTCTTAAATATTTTGATGAAAACATAATGAATTATTCATTTGTTCGTATGACGTAAGTCGTCTGAATTCTTGTCGCGAGTATAGTGCGTATTTGCGCTATAAGTTAGGACCTCGGTTAGAACATAATAAACAGGTGGAAAAAATCGTCACATTTTGCGTCGTTTAATAATGTGTATAAAGTTTGTTGTGGAGCCTTCGAATTAGCCGTGCGAGGTCATGATGAGAAGACTTTGTCCAAAAATCCACGCATTTATATAGGTTTAATTAACTTTTCTGCAGAATTACATTCTGTTCTTGCAATACATTTAAATGATTCTAAATTTATTTTTTGTGCCCACCCTTTGAAAAACCCACGGGCCGCCACTGCTTTTTACATTGAATATTTGAGTTGTATTTTCTTGTACTTATGTTTCATATTATCTACTTAATTTCAAAGAACTATGGGGTTAAATTTATAAGAAATAACCCAGTTACCTACCTACGCAAGGACTAGAATTATCTTTACCTAATTATTTTCAGACGGAGAAGCTATTGGGGGCTTACTTTCAAGAACAGAAATGAGGACATATTTCAGTATTTGTAGGAGAACAGAGTGAATATAATCGTATTCATTTCATCTTTGTAATGTACAGAAATTGAAAATATCCTCGAAAATGTTTCGTCTCACCCCTAGGTAGGAACCTAGAAATTAAAGTGCTGTTATGGAAGCAGGTTGACATACACAGTTACGTTAATCATTGATTAAAAGATTCAATAAGATACTGAAGAAGCCAGATGCCAAGATTAGTTTATATACACGTGACAGATATATGAGAGACGAGGAAATTTTGCTAGAAAACATTAGACTTTGTTTTGCTATAAATAAGGACATACCCAACTTTCTGTACTTGGTTTAATTATTTAATAAAATTAAAGTTCATGGAATGTGTAAGTTAACGAGTGAACTAAATAAAAAATGTAAATAATGCAAGTATAACGGAAATTAAAGTTTATTAAATTGTTAATGTTTGTATTATTATACACTACAGCAAATACTAGGTACTTGTGTTTAATAATTCTATAACAAAATTAACATACATTTCACTGAAAACTATTAATATTCAGTTCTTAAATAAGGTAGGTATAATTTTAAGTATGAAATGATAGATAAATAAAAAAGTCCCCTAACTCATTGCGAACAGTATTCTACAAGGACAAAATTTTCAAAAATGTTATACTAGACTAAACGAGTGATTTTTTATATTTTATTATACCTAGCTATTATTCAGTTGTAATCACCATAATTTTAATTAAAAAGTAATACATACCTACATTGTGGCTTATTTTTTAATTAATGACTAAATTGAATAACTTGATCCTTCATCTTTAAGTATTAATTAATATTATAAGTATTATTTCTGAAACATTTCTGTTTAATAATTTGAGTAGAATAAAAAACAACAAATACAGACTTTAATTTATTAACAATAAAATAAAATTACATTAAGTATCTACATTATTACATCTGGTTTTATATTAAACAGTTATTCTGTATTCTAATTTCTTTTACAGAGCAACGTTCAATCTGAGGGATGGTCATGCATGTACGATTAGAAACAAATCTTGCCATTTCATTGTTGGATACCTACTTTATTACGTTATGTTATGTATATTGTAACAACAGTTAGCTTTCAACATTTTTAATATATTCTGACGAGATGTTTTCATACTGTACATAGAATTATGAAATTAGTTTATTTTTCTTAAATTTATTCGTTTAGAAATTTTAAAACCCACGACAGACAACTGAATTTAATGTCTTATAGAATACCTACTCTTTAAAGTGAGTTAGAGACTTTTTTATAATATTATCCATCATTCCATATTTAAAATTATTTCCAAGAAAATGTCTGTGTAATATTTTTCGCTTATTCTTTCTGGTGTCTGTTTTATTGTAATTTGTGGCACTAAATACACATAACTGAAACATAAAAACAATAATTACAAATTATTATCTAGCTTTAAATGACTATTTGATAGGTACCTACTGGGTATAGTACGCTTGCAGGTGATTCTTCCTAGCAAAAACCAGTTGCTTTATTTTAGTTCTGTGTCATATGAAATACAGAAATTGTAGTTCATTGTTTACTATTTTACAGATGTAGATTTTCTTCTCAAACATATTTTATCCATGAGGTAGTGTTGAAATAATGTGGAGACAAGAATCAATCATGCTTTCGTAATATTTCTTTTGTTGAGCTGGGGTAGGTTCAGTTCAGATCTGACTTTCAACGACAAACATGTTCACATTATAATAAAAAGTTTTGGAATCGTTTTGTTCGAATTTATTTGTCGCTAAATAAGTAATCAATAATTACAGCAGTTGGAAAAGAGGGATATTCTTTAGGTACTTACACAATTTTGTAAATTATTTTGTGATAAAAAATACGGGTACCTAATTATTATGTACACTGTAGTAACACAAAAAATACAATTTACTGAAGTTTAATTACATTATAATGGAACAATTTAAAAATATCCACAGATATTTTACACCATATTCACGCTGTAACCGTAGCTGTAATGGATGACGGCGCCGGCAGAGAGATCCGAATGCTCCAAAAGCCTCAACTCAAGTCTAAATTTTTATCGACAAGTCTCAATAGCACCATTGTGTATACGTAAATTGCATTAAATACATTATTTAGCGTTATTTATGTAAAATAAAATGCTTTATGCCATTAATATTTGACAATTCCATGACAATTCATAGTTTTGACGTTCACCGATGTTAGTTTCTTCTGTGTAAGTCTGGCTCAAGGCTATGCACGTTTTACATTTCAAAACAATGAAATTTGGGTACTTTTTGGAGGCGTTTTTTTATGTTAAATTTTGAAATTTTTGAATGTTTATTTATCAGAATGTGTTCATAATTAAGTATATTTCAATTTCAACATAAGTTTTAGCAGGGCTGACAAGCAAAAAATCAAAATTAAATCGATTTCTTGGAAAATGGAACACCCTGTATAATAATTGATGTTATCATCAGATTCTACGCGCCATCTAGTGTCTGTATACCAAATTTCGTCGCACTGGCTATGATGGCTTCTGACATATTCGCACTGAAAGTCTTAGAGGGAACACCCGGTATATGGGGCCTAAAACGCTTCGTTTGTGAGATACAGGGTGCTCAATTTTATATTTGTTTTGTTTACTTATTTTTTAACTAAATAATTTGACACCGAAAATCATCGCATATTAATTCCAGTGGAGATAGAGGGGTATCTATTAATATTTTTATATAAAAAAGTATAGCTGAATTGAAATTTTGCAAACGCTTTCGAAAAATATGAAAGAGCATGCAATTTTACCCAGAAAACTCCCTCTTGTCCGAAGGCAGTTGGACGTGACGTTTTCAAGAAAAAACGAAAATACAGTTTAGAAGTCAAGTTTAGAAATAAAAAAATAAATAACGAAAATTTTATACAGTGTGTTTCAAATTGGATATAATAACAGTGGTAATTTGGATATGCCGCCCTATCAATATTTTTAAGTCAATCGACGGCATTTTACCTTCTGAATTCAATGATGGTATGTATGTTATAGTTTGATCACGTTCTGAATGTGAAAAACCATCTGTCTCTATATATTAACAAAAGGATAACGAAAAAGTAACAAATCATTAACAATAAATAATAATCAATTAGCTAAAATAAAGAATCATGAACATAACAACGATAAATGAAAAAATAATAATGAACAGCTAATGGAACAATAAACTGTACAGGGTGTTATTTAAGTATGTGGCCAAACTTCAAGGCGTTATTCCTTGAGTGATTCTAAAACGAAAAGTTTATATAAACATAGGTCCAATAATGCTTCGTTTTCAAGAGTGTCAAACTTTTTTAAACAATCGTTTTTTCGTAAAAATCTTAATAATCGTTTAACCAATTTCGTTGAAACTTGGCAGTTTTATTTATGGTAGAAAGGGACCAATTTAGACTCAAGTAAATTAAAATTATTAAGGCTAGTGGCGGCACGGAGGCACGTTAATCTATTTTAGACAAAAAAATTTGCGCCAATGACTTTTTCAAATTTTAATAATTTTTTTCGCATTAAGCAACAAAAAATATGACTTTTTTGTCTCTTTAATTTTATTCGTCTTGCTTCGTTTTCGAGAAAAAATAAAAATCACTATGCACATCCCTACGACAACATAATAAAAACTGAAAACTACCAACTATCAAAAACTGGGGTGTACCTGTTATCTTTTCCAATTCAATACTTAGTCTATTGTTATAAAAACTAACGCCAGCAGTTGGTATTTTTTTATTTTTTATTAGTCGTCCCAGGGACACGCAATAAAGTGATTATTTTTTCTCGAAAACGGAAGAAGATACGAAAAACATTCGACAGATAAAAAAGTTACGTAATGTTACGAGCGTAAAAAGTTACTACGAAAATGTGTCCTTTTTATTTCAATAGCTCTTGAAACAAGCCTGAAATATTACAAGAACGAATTTCCAAAATATCGGCTTTTATTTCAAATGTCTCAAAAACTAATATTGTTAGCCTTGATTTTTTTCAGACATATTATTGATCACCAAATTACACAACTTTGCCTCAACTTAACTTTGTCTCTATCTCTAACGGTTTCCAAGATACCAATATGCATCCAATTTGAAACACACTGTACATCTGGTGCCCAGCATTTATTGAGCACACCGTGTTTCAAAAAGTAATGAATTGAAACTTTGAAATTACTTTAGGTGACATTTGCAGTAACTAATAAAAACATATTTGCTAGATATTTATGAAATTGGAATAAAAACAACATCCCTCCATATAAACTTACGACTTTAGTTTATTTTTAATTAGATATAAGAATTAAAAGTAAAATTACAACAAATATCCATAAATATCTAATAATTTACTATTACATAATTAGGATATTTAGTTTGCAATTATCATAAGCTTAATCGATGGAAAATATTCTAGTTTAAACACCGTTATCTTTGTAGATACAGAAATTCGAAGTGAACCTTATTTTTGAATATCCTAATAGAAACAGAAGAAATGTAGCTAAGCAAATGACAATTAGCACACTATGCCATTAAAAAAAAAATTGAGAGTAACGACAGCAAAACGCTTCAAATTTAATTTCTTCCAAAAAATAAAAAATGTAACCGTAATTTTTTTTACTGGTGTACCTACTTGTTGACACCATTATCAATTTTTTCCAAAAAACCCGTACACATTCTAATTTTTGAGGAACATTTTTATTTTAGAAACGCTTATTTGCTCTCGCTGTCTTTAATCCAGACAATTAAATACACGGGGTGGATATTAAGAAAATACTATGGAGTTAAAAAATATTATTATACAGTGTTTTTCAAAAAGTATGCTTCATGTGGGATTTTTTTTACTGTTACTATTTACAAAGTTGGTCAAGTTGGAACCTGCACAAATGAAACTGACAATTTTTAAAAACGTTTAGAACAATCAATTTATTATTTTTTAAGTATTTAGAAAAGTTGTTTAGTATCACATTTTACATGTGAGCAAATTTTCAGCTCAAAAGAATTTTTAATTTTCAATATTTTCATAAAAAGTGGATGCTAGATATATACAAAGTCGCTCTAAAGTTATTTTAGCCGCATCATTTACATAGTTTATGTTTTTTATAACCATAACTCCCTACAACCAAAACAAACAAAATCCTTTAAATATGTAATAGGACACATAATATACAGGGTGACCGGAATATGAGTGCCTTAATTTTGCCATATAATAATTTTCACTAAACAAAACATATTTGACTTAACAACTTTTTTTCTCTAACCAACGGGAACAGAATTATGACAACGTCGCTCACAGACTATCTTAGGATTGTTATGTATTTATACATAATATTACAAATAGATACACCTAAACATAGGGTACTTACTGTAAATGGTTTTCTTAGAACTCTTCTCACAACACAGAATCATAGTTACAAGTGTTTAAAATGACTTCTGTTTCTTGCAAGAAGCGTTTACCATACAAATGTCTCGTAGACAGAGTTTTGCCTAGATTCACCGTAAATTCACATGTCGTGCAGTTAGGTATGGTTACTATAAATTGTTCCATTTTTGTTTATGTACACTCACAAACGTCAAAGAAAAACTAGACACAAATGAATCGAACTGTACGCATCGTTATGAGTAATATTACTCAGGTTATCAGCACAGTCTGACACTGCAACGTTGTCGGACGTTAAGAGTACGTTACAGTTTTAACGAATTTCTGGGAAACTTCAATTATTTACTTCATTAATACTCATCCAAAAATAAAATTATGTTCAAGGCGCAATATTTAACTTTAATTGTACCTTACTTTGTAATTTGGTAACATAATTTTGCATATTATTGCAGTTGTACTTTTTTTTGAGTTGAGTAGGACAACGATTCGTTTTAGACATTTTTTTCATAAGAATTTTTTATTGCTTTTAGTCAGATATATAAGCCCTTAAAATTACGGCACTCATATTCCGGACACCCTGTATATATTTTCAAATAGACACAATTAAACAATTAAAATTATTATTGCAGTACATAGAAAGAATGAATTATTATTAAATAATTTGCTGTTTCTTAATATATATTTCTCGTCTGACTGCCTATTAAACATGCATTTACTATGAGTCTCCACCTACTGTTTACACATGCTTTGCAGTGACACAAAATGTGTGAATTAACAAGGTACGTCTGGACTATAAGCAGGCAAAGTGGGTGTCCGGATTACGAGATGTCCTAATTAAACTGTGTCTGAATTAAAGAGGTTGTTGTACTGCATTTATAAAATATAATCAAGTATGTTTATCTTCAGTACCTAATAATATTGTTTCCTATTTTAAATTTTCATAAAAAATATAAGTATTTTATGTATCTAGTAGCTCCATATCGAAAATCATTAGTGACATTGGGGCATGCAGAAAAATTTCTCACTGGGGGGTCAAAATGGAAAACATGCATATTTATTATAAGCAATATTCTGATTGATAAAATATTTAGCAGTAACGTAAACAGTTGCGTTTTATAATGTCAATATTTTAATACTTACCATGTGTCTACTTTTATCTGTGTACAAATCCGTAAAAACTTTATTCTTCAAGATAATCCAACAAATGTTTTTTTTCTTTTAAATGGCATTTAAAGCCACTTCTCCAGACCTATCATGGCTTTTAAGATAATGATCCTTGCTATGATTTTTTTATACCACCGAATTTCAATAAAAACATTTAGCCGTGGTTAAAAGAAGGCTAAGACAGAGGAGAAGGAAGGAGGAAAGAGAGGCCAGAAAGGGGCAAGGACTGCAGGAGGCACCACAAAGTGCCCCAGCAGCTGCACCTGAGGCCTGTTCCTCTGCGCCGGAGCCGATGCACTGCCAGCCAGGGACCAGCACCACCATGGAGGTCCCAGGAAAAGGCAACCAAAGGCCGGCGGCCCCTCGTGGCTCTCTTGCAAGGCGGGGGCGGAGGGAGGACAAGAGGGAAGCCAAAAGGCGATCCTTTGTCCTACCCACTGCTCCTGCTGCGGTTAGGGATGGGAAGCCGGGAAGTCCAGAAGGACAGCCAGGCCCCTCATCTCAGACTGAATGCAAGAGGGTTAGGACGGATAAGGCTACGCCGCCAGAGCGGCAGAAAAAGAAGATAAAGCGTGCTGACCCCTCGTCTTCTGCGGGGGGGCCTTCCCATGTCTCTCCTCTGCTCAGGGGCAGAGAGGGGGCGGTCCCCCGGCAGAGGGCGGAGGGGAAAACGCCAACAAAAAGGGAGAACCAGGTTGTCATACTGTCCAACCGGGAGGATGGTGTGATAACCCCTGCCGAAGGAGGAAGACTGCGGGAGTATCTCGTCTCTGAGATGTTCCGAGCCATGGTGGGTCCCGAAGGGGGCCCCCGAGGACCGGAACTTCGTTTCAGAAACTCTGGCCTGGTTGATCCTGGCTGGTTTCTGGTGACGACCAAAGACGAGATCTCCATGGGCTGGCTCCTTGAGAACTGGAAACCTCTGGTCGAGGAAGGCGTCGCGTTCAGAGCGATCCGGGCGAGTGACGCGCCATGGCCGGAGAAGATTGGGTTCTGGTTGAGGAGCCCAGAGGTGGACCTCCCTAAGGTGACGGTAATGTTGGATCTCCAGAACCGCTCTTTGGAGGTCACAAGGTGGAAACATCTGGAGACAACAGGAGGACCTGGAGGGTGGCACTTGACCTTTATGGTAGGCCAGGACATATTCAGGCGCCTAGAGGAGGCCGGGTGGGTGCTCTACTTTGAGCTGGTTACGTTGGCGGTTCGCCGAGTACAGGCTTGGAGTGGAGTGGCACGCCAGGCACCCAGGGCGTCAGGAGAGCCCAGGCCAGCCGAGGGGGAAAAGTGAATACCCCCCTGCATCATTAGGCCTCAAACTGGATACATTGCAGGTAAGACAAATTAATCTTCAGCACAGTCAGTCGGCTACTGGGGAACTGGTAAAGCTACTGACGGGTAAGACTGGAGTATTAATTTTGATTCAGGAGCCTTATGTTTACAGGAATAGAGTAGTGGGGCTGGAAGGCATGGGCTATCAGCTGATAGTCGGCAAGGAAGATGGAACCGAGGCATCGCGGACTTGCATACTGGCGTCCAAGGAACTCCAGATGGTGCCACTATCACAACTGGGGACCAGGGATGCTACTGCGGCCATCCTCGAGTATAAGGTGAGTGGAATTAGTTATAAGGTTGTAGTTAGCAGAATATACCTCCCATATGATAATGAAAGACTACCACCCACCAGAGAGTTAGAAAGTATAGTAGATTTTGTTAAGGATATAGGTCTGTCTGTAGTGATTGGGTGTGACGCGAACTCACACCACACAATATGGGGTAGCGGGGACATTAACTCCCGAGGGGAGGCGTTACTGGAATATATAGCAACAACGGATCTACAAGTTATGAATAGAGAAAGGGAACCGACGTTTGTGAATCGTATCCGAAAGGAGGTGATTGACGTTACGTTGGTTTCACAGAACTTGAGTGAATGTATCTCTGGATGGAGGGTGACGGACTATATCTCGATGTCCGATCACAGGATGATTGGATTCGAGATGAGGTCCGATCTAAAAACAACAACCCTCCGAAGAAATCCGAGAGCAACTAATTGGGAGATATATCGTAATAGTCTGGGGAGTTCTGTGAGACAGAACAACCAGGACGAACGGATTATCTCTCATAGGCAGTTAGATGATGAAGTAGAGCACCTAAGTAGTTGCATCATCTCAGCATATGAGGAAGCCTGCCCTCTCAAGGCGGTTGGAGAGCGCAAGGTCCGCTGGTGGAATAGGTCCCTAGAGGATCTCCGCCGGTCGGCCAGGCGCACACTCAACCGAGCCGTCAGGGGAGGGGATGGGTCCTCCTGGGAAGACTACAAGGTGGCAAGGAGATATTTTAAGAAGGAATTAAGACATAGTAAAAGGTCTGGCTGGAAGGTATACTGTAGCGAGGTAGAGTCACTGCCGGAAACGGCTAGCCTGATGAAAATCTTAACCTATGATATAAGGTTCATTAAAAAGGGGGGATGGGACGTGGACCACCTCCAGCGAAGAATGTTTATCTCTTGCTGGAGACTCACTTTGCGGGTGAAGAGCACGTTGCTGGGACTACCACGGCGGGGCCAATGCTAAGCATAGATTGGCCCCTTGCTGGGGAAATATTCAGCGGTGAGGTAGTAACCTGGGCAGTGAACGAGTTCGAACCCTACAAGGCTGCAGGGCCAGACGGAGTTATTCCTTCGCTGTTACAGAAGGGCCAGGACATTCTCTTGCCAAGCATGGTAAGGGTTTTTCGGGCCAGTCTGGCGATGGGATATGTTCCACTGGCATGGAGGGCAGCCCAGGTAGTCTTCATCCCCAAAGCTGGGAAGGAGGACTACACAACGGCAAAGGCGTTTAGAGCAATCAGTCTCACATCCTTCCTATTCAAGACGATGGAAAGGATTGTGGACAGGTATCTCGTGGATGGGGTGTTGATCAGACACTCGATTCATGTGAACCAGCACGCTTATAGGCGAGGCAGGTCCACGGAGACAGCGCTACATAGTATTGTACATAAGGTAGAGAAGGCCCTTCAGTACAAGGAGGTCGCATTGGCCATGTTCTTTGACATTGAGGGTGCCTTTGACAAGGCAAGAACAAAAACTATATGTGACTCACTTCAGGACCGGGGCACACCGCCTGCCATGGTCGGATGGGTGAGATCCGCATTGGAGGAGAGAAGAGTTAGTGCGACTATGGGAGATAGCCACAGGGACCTGGGAGTGAGAGGTGGCTGCCCGCAAGGTAGCTGCCTTTCGCCACACCTATGGTGCCTGGTGATGGATGGTCTCCTAAATCGCCTTACTCAAGAGGGATACAGGGACACTCAAGCCTACGCCGATGATGGCGTGGTTTTAGTGGTAGGCCGGTTTCTGGGCGTAGTATGCGACAGAATGCAGGGAGCTTGTGGGATTGTAGAGAGATGGTATGACGAGACGGGTCTCTCGGTCAATGCAAGTAAGACTGAGTTGATCCTCTTCACAAAAAGGAGGAAGATAGAAGATTTCAGGGCCCCAACTATGTATGGAAAAACCCTTACTCTAAGTAAGGAGGTAAAATACTTGGGTGTAACCTTGGACAGTAAGTTGTCTTGGGGCCACAGATTGAACGGGTTACCCGGAAATTGATGGCAACCTTTTGGCAATTAAGGAAAGTAGTAGGCAAAAACTGGGGACTCAACCCAAGGGTACTTCACTGGGTGTACACGGCGGTGATCAGGCCGAGGCTACAATATGGGGCCTTGGTCTGGTGGCCGAGTGTGGGCCGGGTGACTGTGGCCAAGGTGTTGTCGAGGATCCAAAGACTGGCTTGCTTAAGTATTACAGGAGCAATGAGGACAAACCCAACTGCCGCCCTGGAAGTTTTGCTGGGGTTGCCACCCCTCCCAACATGGATTGTAAAGGAGGCGATGGCGACCTACCTGAGAACAAGGGATGCAGGCTGCTGGAAGGCAGAGGGTCGTGTGGAGGGTCACGCTTCTATAGCCTTGAGGGCGGAGAATGAAATTCCAGTATCCGCTCTGAGGGTTATTGAAGCAAAGGATAAACTAAGGCTGGGTAGGAGGTATACCACTGTTTTCCCTTCGAGAGAGCAGTGGAGAGGGCAGAAAACATGTTTCCCCCGGGATCTCTGATATGCTATACAGATGGATCCCGGGTAGGGGATGAGTTTTCTGGAGCAGGAATTTATCTGGAAAACCTGGACATCCGGCAGAGCTTTTCGCTGGGTACACACTCCACGGTTTTCCAGGCGGAGGTTTTTGCTATTTTGATGGTAGCAAGCAAGGAAGAAATAAGGAATTGTGTGGAGGAGAAAATCTTCATCTGCTCGGACAGCCAGGCTGCACTCAGGGCTCTTAGCTCTCCGGTGACTAGATCTAGTCTTGTCCAGGAGTGTGGAGATGCCCTGGAGTCCCTGGCCAGACAAAGAGAGGTGGAGTTGGTCTGGGTTCCTGGCCATAAGGGAATCCCCGGTAATGAGACGGCTGACTTGCTGGCTCGTCTTGGATCTGGGGCACCGTGCCAGGGACCCGAACCCTTTTTGGGAATTACGAGAGGTAGTATGAATAGTGCCCTTAATAAATGGGCCTATCAAACACTAGGAGGGAATTAGAGAAGGAATGGGGGATGTAGACAGGCCCATGACTTCTTCAATGAACCTAATAAATCTAGGACGAAGTGGCTGCTGAGCCTTAGTCGAAGGTCCCTGAACCAAATGGTGGGGGTCCTGACAGGCCACTGCAGACTCAGGAGGCATTTGAATTTGATAGGCATAGAGGATAGTCCCTTATGTCCGGAATGCGGAGAGGGGTATCCTATCCATTTTCTAGGATACTGTGCGGCTCTTGGAAGACTAAGATATAGAATCTTTGGCACCGAGGAGCTGCAAAGGGAAGAGATGAGGGGCCTACCATGGACCAGGATCCTGGCGTTCATTAGGACGTCGGGTAGGTTCGAGGAAGGCCGAGGGCGAATAGTGGAGGGGTGATGGGATGCCAGGGTAGGCAAAAAGGGCCCACGTGTGGCCTACTTGCCAGGCTAAGGCCGCCCGCACTTTACTACTACTACTAGCCGTGGTAAGATCAGAAAAAGCGGTTTTCGATGCCATTTAAAAGAAAATGTTGTTAGACTATCTTTGCGAATAAAGTTTTTATGGATTTGCACACAAATAAAACAATAAAACTTCGAGATGTGTAAAAGAAAACACTGTATAGTTTTTGTTCACATTTCACACATAGGGGTATTGAGGTGTCCCTGATGCACACGACCTTATCAGATTTTAAATTAAAACACTTCTAAAAATTTTTATTGAAATTCGGTTAAAAAAAAATTATAACAGGCCATGGATCGCCATATTAAAAGTCATGGTAGGATCAGAAGAAGCCATTGTATATGCCATTTAAAAGAAAAAAAATATTTGTTGAATTATCTTGAGGAATAAAGTTTTTACAGATTTGTACACAGATAAAAGTAGACACACTGTATGTATGCACTGCAACGCAAAATTAAAGGATATTAATTTTTGCCTTCCGAGTTAAAAATTGACCTTCCGTTTTTCAGTTCAGATTTTTTTTAGATGATAAATACATCCTTAGCCTTTTAAATTATTAATAGCAGAATATTTTAGTTTGACGCAATATAATTATACAGGGTGAAATAGAGGAGTATGTTTTGATAAGGGATTTTTATGTGAAGTATGTCAAGTAGGCGATAGCTGTCCGATTGACATTTCCATCTAAATTGATAATAATAATAATAATATTAATTATCATTAGTATCATCAGTATATATAAAATAGAAATATCTGTAAAATTGGCAAAACCGTAAAATCTCAAAGGTGGTGGGCGGGGAGAGGAGCACTGCCCTTTCCAGTAATCCATTAATTGAGGAACTTTTGCTGTACTACAAGGTGTCCGGAAATTATGAGCAAACATTTCAGGGAGGGATTTTATGGCAAAAAATAAGACAAAAGCTTCATATAAACATAGATCAACAAATAAGCCATTTGTTGATCTATGGGAGCTAAAATCTTCTTAGGGATCAGCCCTGATGATTATCGAAAGATTGGAGGTAAAATAATTAAATTTATACAAAATTTAATATTGTTTAGAGATCAATTAAACAAGGTTGGCTTAGGATATTTTTAGCCCTAAATTTTTGTTGAAATACTTTTTACAATTAAACCACATAAATCGGAATCTAACAGCCGGATTCATGAAACGGGCGTAGCGCTAGTCCGACTAACGAGTTTACGCCCGTGTAAAGCGCGTTAGTTGGCCTAACCAGCTTTGCGCTCATTCACGAAACATGCGTTGCTAGGTAGCGAAGCATGCGTTGCTAGGTAGGCTGTTTATTTACGTCCATATTTGCGCCAAAAGTTAGACCCAGTATTGTACCTCTAGTTCCTTGCGTTTCCCATTGTATATTTAGTATTTATATTCAAAAACTGTACTTTTCAGTACTACGGATTAGTTAACATATCATAAAGTAAGTATTATACATAGTAATGAATAGGAGTATGCTTTTTATTTAAATTAATGCAACAGATGCGTAAATTTTTCGCGTAACCTACGCTAGTCTGACTAACGTTACGCCTTGTTGATGAATCCGTATGTAATGCTTTTTACATTAAATAGGTACTCTTGTTCGACTTCTATAAAATCCATTGTTTTTAATGGACTTTAAATAGTACATACAAATTGCTGGGTAATGTACAAATTTTCTTTTCTTTAATATATCATATCTAATTGATCAAAAGTATGCCAACTTTTCATGGAAAAGGGATACACAACGTTATCTTCGACACATTACGTTCGTTTACAGAGTAGTTAGAACTGACAAAGTAGAAATTGTTTAATAAATCTTCAATAATTCAACTTAAACCTTTATACTGTTATTCATTCATATTCATTCATTCATTCTATGAAATTGTTTTAAATTCCGTCAAAGCTGGAAATTGCCCAGTAGGAATATTCTGTGATTTTAGCAAAGCCTTTGATTACGCTAATTATAAAATTTTATTTACTAAATTATCAAAATATGGTGTGCGAGGACTGTCTTTAGAATGGTTAAAAACCTTAGTAAACAATCGAGAACAGTATGTATAAGTAATATTGTTTTCATTATATATAATAAATTACATATATACTATTTTGTCCAATATTCACTTCACATTTTATGCAGATGATATATTTTTAAATAAGTGTAACTTTATTTTAAATAATTTACATACGGGGTTGAATAACAATAATCTTCATCTGAATCTTAGAGGAACTCACTCTGTAATATTTCACAATCGTCAAAAGGCCGTCTGAACTAAATTTAAATATTGATAACAGTGTTGTCAATAATGTTAGCCAAGTCAAGTTTTTAGGTATCGAGTTCAATAATACTTTATCTTGGAGTAGTCATTGTCCTAGCTTGTGCTCTAAATTAAGCTCAATTTGTTTTTTCTTCAAAGGGTGCTTACGACACAACTTATACACATATATCATGATCAAGTAAGAAGTAGGATAACGTATGGGATCTGTTTTTGGGGTGGGTTTGCTATAACCAATGATGTGTTTGTGTGTCAAAAAAAAGTATTAAAATGTATTGCAAATGTTGGTCATATGTGCTCATGTAGAAATATATTTAAAACATTCCGTATTTTGACTGTGGCAGGTTTAAAAACATTTATTGACTGTGACACACTTTGTTGTAAAGTTGAAGTCTCATTAAATTATTTTTGTTTTGTTTTTCTAATCGCTCTGCAAACAAATGTGATATGTCAAAGATAGCTTTGTGTATCCTTTTTTCATGAAAACTTGGTACATCTTAAAACAATTAGATATAATGCATTAAAGAAAATAAAATTTGTACATTACCTCATAATTTGCACTATTTAAAGTCCATTTTATTCGAAAACAGTGCTATTTATCAAAGTAGAAGTAGGTACATGTTTAACAAGGAAGATTTTTAATTTATGTGATTCAATCGTAAAAAAAATAACAAAGAGGGAGGGTACAAATATTCTAAGTCTACTTATCCAAGTGTTCATTTGTCGACCTATGTTTATATGAAGTTTTTTAAAATCACACCCTGACAAATTTGTTCATAATTTCCAGACATAAATACAATAAATAGTAACCATATATTAAACATACAGGGTGTTCAGTAAAGAATGGGTCATAATTTAAAGCTAGTTTGATTGGAAGTAAATAGCCTGTATATATTTTGTTCAAATTATTTAAAAACTTCTTAGCAAGTAATAAAATAATCTTTAACTTTGGTTGGATGTTTTATTAAAATAAACATGTATTACTTTTTCTCATTATCAGAAAGCAAACATTCGTGACTAACACACAATAATACTCTCTGTATTATCTAATATGTATTTACCGTGTAACTAATTAGTACAATAAGATTTTTATTGATAAAAACAAGACGGAATCTTACCAGTTTGTTTTACTTTTCTCGTTTAAAACATCTTTCCAAGCATCTTGTAATGATACATTGTTTTTGCTTAAATCAATTGACATTTTAAAAAATTTATATAGAGTCCACTTTTTCAAAAATAACACAATTTGTCTATTATTTGTAAAAAAACTGTTTTTATCTTGCCAATGTCAAAGTCAAAATCACAGTATGCATAAAAATAGATATCATAGATTCAAAACCCTAGAGCAAAAGTCATGCGAAATTCACGAACCATTAGATGGCGCTGTATAATTCAAAATGTCGGAAATAAGGGCGAACAATTTGTTTCCAAATTTCGCTAAAGATTAAAGTTTTTAATTGCCAGGGATGTTGTTTTGTGGTCTAATTTTTAGAAGAAAGTATTTTAGGACTTATCAAAAGGATTATTTTAACTTTAATGTAAAGGCTGTATGACACGGTGTAACATTTAAAATAGCTTTTTATTTGATATTATAATTAAAGTGGTTCGTCCTGTATCATACAAGCAAAATGCACAGTATTCTACATACAGAACTGAAAATTAAAACTTGTTCTATTTTTATAAAATTCTAAATACATTTTTATGTAAACAATAATATAACCTCTAGTGCATCTTTCCTATGTTTGCTTAATTTATAGGTTATTGGTTGTAATAACAATAATTATTACAAAAACTAAATATATAAAAAAATGCCTATATGCCTATGCAAAATTTTATATACAATTTTATACTATGCCACAGGGGCGTCGACTACGTGGGTGCTCCGAGGCTTGAGCACCCACAGAAAAATGTGTGTGGGTGCTGCGCACCCATAGAAAAAATAATGGGGATATGGTAAATGGTATATTAGGAATCCACTTCCAGGAAGAAAATAATTTTTATATTTCTTTGGAATAATGTTCTACTTTCAACTTTATGGGAAATAATATATATTTTTTTCAAAATATACGAATAGCGCGTAGTGCGCGCAATCTGAAATTATTTTATTGTTACCTAGAACTGTACCCAAAACACCGTAGGCACTACCAATAATAAAGTAGTATTTTTGACGAAAAATATAAATGCATAAAAAGTACGTAGTGTACTTTTCATTACCTAAGCAAATAACAGTTTTAAATGTTGATGATTTAAATCTACTCACGTCACCCCGAGGTAATACCTATTCCTTGACGCGTTGGCCATTTTTTATTATGGAGGTATTCGCCAATAGCCCTACTATAACCATAAATTAAAAAACTAAATAACATCAGAATTCCGATTTTTATTTACAATATAAATAATAGAAAAAATATGTTTTAGCATCTAATAATTTAAAAAATTGTTCCTGCATGTTTAAAACACTAAAAAATATGAAAAAATATAAAAACCAATTATCAACTACTTATCTATTTACATACAAAACAAAGCCACTTTTATCAAAAAATTTTTAATACTTTCACTTCTTATAAAACAAGTCGGTCTTTTAAATTCGCAAATTTATTTATAACCAGCTGTATTCTTAAAAATAACCATCCGGTTAAAATATTAATGTTAACCCTACTGCTAAAAATAATAACTCCAATTGGTATTCTGTACAAGTATTTTTAACGACCCAGTTAAAATTATTTTTCAACCATGTGTTAATATTTCAGTGTTAGTGAAGTTAGCAGTAAGGTAAAAGCATAGAATATATTTATATATTTCTATGGGTAAAAGATTTCGGTTTGTGATAACATAACCTCGATTACTGGATTAATAGATTAATACCACTGAAATGTAATTTTATATTATGATGACTGGAATGCGCTAAATGCTGCGCGAATGGATTATTTATGATCAGCGCCATATTTTGTTTTGTGCCTCTAGCAATGGCGGAGCAGTAGGGGCTTAGCCAGTGGCGTAGCTAGGCGTGGGCGAAGCGGTCCCTCGCCTACGGCCTCGCACTTAAAGGGGCCTCGCGCGAGGCCCCCTTGGGGGTGATCTAAAACCGAACGCCATGATCTCTAAATAGTACGAATAGCACCTTAAAAGACCTTACTAAGAAGGAACTTTACCGAGGCTTTACCAAACATACTATAATTAATTTGCACACCCTACTGGGTGTGCTCTATTATCGACATATTTTTCAGTACTAAAGAGGTTACAAAAAATATTTATTTTTAGCATTTAAACACCTCATAATTATCAGATCATCCAGACTTCACTACTTTGACTAGTTTCATCATAAAAGAATAATTTTGTAAACAAACTTTCTGATTTTTCACCATTTTCTTGAAAATATACAGGGTGACCTTGAAAAAACTACAATGCATCACGCGATAGAGGACCAAAAAATAATAAAAAAAGTTATATGCACTAATATCCGATGGCCTTTTGTTTTCAAGATACAGCATTTAAAAAAAAATTTAAATTTTAAATTTTTTTAATTTCTCCCGATTAAGTATACGAAAGTATTTGAACCCAAATTGATGCACACCGTGACCTTGCATGTGGCTATTATATCACAATATTCATTTCATTCAGCATCCAATGGCGGAAGAAAAGGACCTCGCTGATGCGACTTCGCCCACGTCACGATTAGTCCACGCTACGTCACTGGGCTTAGCTGATTGTGAATTGAAATGGAATTGCAATCTGAATATGAAGAATTATTTCGTGCTATATGCTGGTTAATTTTACAGTCCCTTATAAAACATGACATGTTCCAACAATAACACCCACAAAAATATACAAAGAATAACACTGAGATACAAGATAAAAGAAGAAGCCACACTGTACGCCAATGACGTGTTTACAAACAAAATAATGGGAAATTAAGAACACAATTCATATCGTACGTGCAGATGGTTGTCTCTCCCTCACCCAATACATAACAAATGAAGTATGTCTTTAAGCTGAGTTTCATGTGCCTCCTTTTGTCTGCTCCTAGGGTTGGTACCTTTATTTGGATGCGCAATGGGACTTCACGCATTCCATATCGTATATTTCAGTGATTAATACAAATTTGTTTCCATTTTAATAACTAATTTACAAGGTTCTTGTGATTTACCCGAGTAGGGGGGATGAAAAAAAAACGTTCCCCACGCAAGACAAGAAAAATAGATCCAGTTAATTGTTGACTTTTTGAAAGTCAACAATATTTTACTAAATAACAAATGATTTGCAGCCACATGAAATTATGATTGATTAGATAAATAACAATTTGTTTTGAAAGTCAAAAGAGTTAAAAGTACAATTACTTAATTCAAACGGTTTGCTTTGATCCCTCAAACTTTTATGAAAAAATCTAAAATTGTGGCTGAAAAAAAAAAGGTAATGAAACTATCAATCAATAAATGCAAATAAATAATACACTTCTTTATTTACGTCTATTCAAATCCAGTAAAATATAATTAATTTGAAGTGCCATTATAACATTTATGTGCAAATAAATAATAGAGATTAATTATACCTATCGTGATTTATGCTGGTATTCAATAGTTTAAACTTTAACAGCATCTATTTTGGTCCCGTTAAATTTTAACATATTTGGTTAAAATTTTAGCTTTGGCCTTGACGTTAAAATTTAACCAAAAGCATTACAACATAATAGTATGGGAGTTATGAATGCCAATACTCTAATGTTAAGTAAAAACAAACTCGGGAAGTAATAATCTTGAACCAAATATTTTAAATGCCGTAGAAGAAGACTCTAAGTAAAAAGTGTTAAGTATGTATTTATTTATTATTGAGTTTTCTGTTAGTTGACTTGTTTCTGTTTTATGGTGTGTTATCCGTAAAAAAATACATTTTTTATTTATATGGAATAATAAAGCGAACACCCACTAAAAATAAATGTATGTGTCAAAAAGCAGTGTCTCACGAGTGGCGTGGGTCTTTTGCTTTCTAATAGAACTTTTCCCATCTTCCACTTCGATAATTAGATATGGCACCAATGCTGATGACGCTGCAACTAGATATGCCCAGCGCTTGTCTGCCCAGTGGCGTACTATGAAAATTGCGAAAAAAGGCAACAAAAAAATATCAGTTTTTGTGACAGAATTTAAGAAAACAAACAAACTTATGATATGTGTTTGTAAAGGCCACGAGTACCTCTCCTCCACCCCCCTTCAAAGTTACACCCTGTATATTAAAACAAATATATATATATATAATAAAAAACAGAATTAGAATCTCCGTATACAGGGTGAGTCAGTCATAATGTCATTAATTTTAAGAGGAGATAGGGAATAATGAGTATAATGCGAATACGTGATTAAAAAAAAATCTAAATGCAAATTTACGCCGAAAAAAAATATTTTCAAATCATTATTTAAACTCCCTTTTCAGACTGTCACTGACCGTTCACAGCCTTGGTCGGTTACAGCTGACAGTTCAACTCGATGTCGACTTGATGCAATGTTGCCAAGTTGAAATATTTTTCTAGTACCTACCTACTTAGGCATTAGACATCATAAATAAACGATTGTACTGACTATTTTAGAATCTCATATTATTTCTTGCTCAGTTCAGCCAATAATAATTTAAAATGTTAATGTTCAATTAACGCTTTCCAATCAATTCTATTAAAAATTGCAAGTAACGCGGTCCATTCAGGTTCTCCGGTAGAAAATACGGCCCAATCAAATGATTCCCGTAAACTCCTGCCCATACGTTGAGAACAAATCGCCTCTGAAAGCTAAACCGACGAGTAGTGTGTGGATTTTCGTCCGACCAAATGTGACTGTTATGACTGCAAAGAAATTAGCTTGGTTTGTTTAAAAAGTATTTAATATTGAAATTACAAAACTCCAACGTATCTAATAATAAACTGAGTAATAAACCATTTAGGTACTATCGTTTGCAATATTAATGACACTCACTAAAATGAATTTTGCAATTTATTTTGAACTTCTGACGTATTCATATTAAAATCTGCTTTAAATTTTTAACATTAGTTATTAGTTGTTTCACTTACCAAGAGAGATTTAATGATATTTCTATTCAGAACTTCCAGAAGTTCAAAAACTGTTTTAAGAGAGTGTCATTATTATTGCAAACGATTGTACATTACATAAAAAACGTTTAAAACGTGTTTAAATACAAAGTAATTAAAAAAACCTTGTGTTGTCGACAAAACCCTGTCCAAGACTAGGTCAATAACCTAGTTACCTAGTTTTTGTACTGTTATTTAACGACAAGGAGTAAAATTAACTTTTTTTTTATCTAGATACATGAATGAATTTTCCTTAAATATTGATTTATTTTTTCATAAAGACAAATGTAGATAATAAATAAATGTTTTCGAATGTTAGGTTATTTATTTTTAATAATTTTGATATTACGTTTTCACTACGTTTTACAATTGAATATGAATTTGTGTGTGTGTGTGTGTGTGAGAGGGTGTGCGTAGGTTTTCCGCCCATTCTGGGGACTTTAGCATTAATGATGCTATACTTGTGGGGACTGACAGGATTGTGTGGACTTACACAGGTCCCCACAATTTAAAACCTATCTAAACGTGATCTACGAGGTCCTTTTATATAAAAATAACAACTTCTAAAAATGTCCCCTCAATCATAATTTTGCTATATGCAGAATTTGTGTAGTAGTCTTACTCAACTTATGTGGACCTCCGAGTGTCTTGTACAGCAGCGCCCTCTTCGACACTGCGCGAGTCCATGAACTATAAAATGCGGCGTTGCCACATACTACTTGCTGAGATTTAATTTTTAAAATACGATTATAGAATATTTTCTGTATTTGGAGCCTGTGTGTGTAACGTTACAGTTTCTTATTGTGGGGTCTTATGATATTTTAAATAGATATACCTATACGGGATGTTTCATTATATAGTACTGGCTTTCAGAAAACAGTAGGTATTAAGAGATGCAGAAAAAGTTAGATAAAACCAATTTTAAATACAAGTACGCCGGAGTGGAGTGATAAAAATAAGTTATCTGTTATATTATAGGTTTCATTTTAGTTACTACAGAATTAATAATAATACAACTATATTTGCAGATTACGTATAACAGTATTACTATCCCGATGAAGACCATTAGTCCGAAATATTTACGTAATTTATAAAAGTAAATAAAATGTTTGTAGGATGTCTCGAAATTAATGGGGCGCAAAGAAAGTGTAGATTCTTTAAATAAAAATAATACTATATAGCCGAACTTGCATTAGTGTGAAAGTTCTTATCAATGATGGCGTGTTAAATTTAAAATTTATGTTATAAACGTGATGTTATATACAAAATTTGGAGAATGTGGATTATATGACCAATTCAAATTTTAGCTATTACTTGTCGCATACTACTGCATCTTCGATGTCATTAGCGCGTCGTAATTTTTTTGTTTAGGTAAATCCGTCTGTTCGAAATATATTTGTATCCATATCTGTTATACGCAATCAGACAAATATTACAAAATTGACCCTACTAGTAATTATATTCGAAATCTTTGCCCTTAAAGTTTCAATTATTATCAAAGTAAAAAGTATAGAGGTCTGATTCTGAAAGCTTATATTTCTAAAACTGATGAGAGAGGGGCCAAACATAAACTTAAGGTAATAAATAAAGGTAGTTGGTAAATTATCAAATTATATGGAAATGTATAAAAATAATTTTTCTATAGACTGTATTAGTGTGATTGAAATTTATTGGGTGTTTATAGAGTTATGAGATTTCAAAGTCAGGACTCTATAATTTTTACTTTGATACTAGTCAATTAGTCAGTGCTTTATGAAACCGGCAGTTAGATGCCTAGTATAGGATTGAAATTGAACACCAAAATCTAAAAATAAATAAATACAGATACATTTTTAAAAAAAATTAACAAATTATGTTCAAAACTACTTATCAAATCTTACTAGCAATATCCATGTAATAATATTTTTATTTTTCACAATTTCTTTCGAGTCCTAGTTCTAGTAGATAAATCAACCGGAATAAATTTAAATTTCAATTTAGAGACATAGTTATTCAGATGACGAGTTTTGCAGTTTTCCATATTTATCTAATTTCCATGTCCATTATGTAATCAATTAAGCCCCAGCAAAAATTAAATTTTTTACTCTAAATAACATAACAGTCATGAAGAATACCAAAATCTCACACAATAATCTTTTCAATTTAAAATACAAAATGTGAAAATTTGCATATAGCTAATAAATTTAAATAACTCAACTCTTTACAAAATATTATTTTTAAAATTGAAATTACTCAAGAATTGTTTAGTGTTTATCTAAAAGTATTGGTTTAATAATAAATTATTGAAATATATTTTAAACTGATAGCGATGCCTTATTGGAATGAATCAATCCCTGAGTTTTAAATGCAAACACAATATTAAAATAACGGCCTACCTACATTTATAGTAGGCTTTTTACAAAAAAAAATGTCATATTACAGAAGCAATGGCAATGGATTGTCCCCACAATATTTCACACAGATACATAAACCAGTGAATTGACGTAGGTTTTCCGCCCATTGTAGGGACATGAGAATTGTTGATGCTATACTTGTGGGGACTGATAAGATTATGTGGACTTACACAAATCCATAAAATTTAATTTTCTATAAAATTTTCTGAAATGTCCCCTTAATAATTGTACATAGACTGTGACGGTTTATCAGAGGTGTGAGTGAAGGTCCCACACAATACATAAACATTATCAAATTGTGAGGACTGTCCCTGCAATTTATTACACAAGTACATAAACTAGTAAATTTTCCCATTCTGTGGGGATATGAGCACACACACACACACCTGAGCATTGTCGTTGCTATACTTGTGGGGACTGACAGTATTATGTGGACTTACACAAGTCCTCACAATTTAGGTGGAGTTTATGAACATAGTTTAATTTTTGTTGTTGTCATGGTCTTTATTATTAATTTATAATAACTCTGCTTAAGTTTCCAGTGCAAATAAAAAATGTAAATGTTTATCATAAAATTTTCTTTAATCAATTAACTCCATCATTAATTTTCTTTAACAGGCCGAAAACGTAATATCAAAATTAAAATTATTAAAAACACAGTGGGTATCACACACCCGTCTTGTGGGGACTTGAAGATTTGGCAACAGCGTAAATAAAAAGTGTGTGTGAAGGTCCCTACAATACATAGACACTACCAGATTGTGGGGACTGTCCCCACAATTTTTCACACAGACACACAAACCCGATTACGAGTACGTCCTCACAAGTTATTTTCTCGATTTATGATAATTCTATGGAGTGTTAAAGCGAAGTGAATGGATACACGTGACCAGTAAACAATTTTACATCGGGTTCGATTCGTAAGTCCGAAGTCCCCAGAAATCGGTCTATAGCTGGCGTCCCCACAAAGTCCTGAAAACCTGTAAGGGTGTGTGTGTGTGTGTGTGGGTTTCTATGGCACTGGACAGAGCCAACTAGCCAGTCTTCTTTGTTTTATAACTAGGTTACATTTTGTACATATATTATATATTCATACATTTGTATGTGTATTACAATTTCCACTCATAAAATGTTTGAGCTTCATGTTTGATATTGTACCAATTTTTTTTTGTTCCCAATTTAATATTTTTTTTAATTTTTAATTTTTTTCTTTTGTTTTTTTTATTTATTTATATATATATATATTTTTATTATTATTTATTTTTTTTCTGAACTATCTATATACTAGATACATTGTTCTCTAGACCTCGTTGACCTAGTCAACTTCGGTCTCCCTGTGGTGGGTTACAAATGAAATAAATTGAATAATATTTATAATTACATAATAACATGCATGTAATATTAATTTTCTGTTAATCTTAAGCTCTAGAGTTTTATATTGATATTTTTAAGGTATTTACATTCCTATATACTCTAATATTTTTCGTACTCAGCAATGTGGAAATACTCATAGGAAAATCAACCCTTTTGGGAATTAAGTCCTTGTATAAAATATAAATATTTGCCTTTTCTAGTGGACATTCTAGTATAATATGCTGTAAATCAGCTATTTCGTTGCAGATACAATATGAGGAATCGGTAAGGCCTATTTTGTTTTTATACTGGCGATATAGAGCGTGGTTGCTTCTCATTCTACAAATTGTTTTAATAAGATGTTTATTTGTAATATTGACAAACCACGGAGTAAGTGATACTCTCTGATGAATATTTCTGAAGAAGGTTCCTTTGACCGAGTTCTCATATTGGAGCTGCCAAGCGGATTTCATTTCCGATTTAAAGATTGGAAAAAGGTCATTAGCGGGAATTTTAAATATTATATTGGATCCATCTGCTGCTGCTTTTTTGGCAAGGTTATCGACTACCTCGTTGTCTTTTATACCGGCGTGGCCCTTAACCCAAGCAAAACATATAATTTTGTTTGCTTTTCTTGCTTCACAGTGGAGTCTAAGTATGTCTGTTATTATGCAGTTTTGGTTTGAAACTGGCGTTGCTGCTTTTATTTTACTTATGGCGCTTCTACAGTCCGACATAATTAAAAAATTATTCATTTCTGAAGTTAAACAGATCTTTACAGCTTCCTTGATTGCAAGAAGTTCTGCCGAGAAGATAGAGGTGATACTTGGCAGTTTGTATTTTATAGAAAGATTTTCTTTTGGGTACCAAATCGCACATCCGACTTTATTATTAAATTTTCACCGTCAGTAAATATACAGGGTGTCCGGAAAAGACGTGTACAACGGAAGACCACAGACTCCTGGGTTCAAAATAAGCCGATTTAGCCCAATTTACTTATTTCCAAAATTGCTTCGTTTCGCCGCTAGGGAGCGCCAAAGTTTGCGAAAATTTTTTGTTTATTCCGAATATCTCGAAAACGACTTGATCGATGTTAACCATTTTTGGGCTACGCAGTTATAAGTCTAACCGACACTTTTTGACATTATTTAAAATCTTTTGCAGTCATTAGAAATATAAGAAAAATCATGTATCATGCAAATATAAGCACATATTTTTAAAGTAGTTGACTTTATTTAGAAACTTTTTTTACACTTTCAGAATTTTGAACAGATGAGTAGTTTAGGCAGAAAAAATATTTTTCGTATGTCAACAATATCAGCGTTCGTTCTGCAACAAATAACGAAGTACCAGAAATAGGCTGTGATATTTGTTTGTATGTCAAATCTAATCAGCTACTGAAGTTAGTCTCGATTTATTCTTCTTGCTCAATTACTTAGTTACTTTAGATCTTACTTTATTTGTTGTTGTTATTGTTGTGTTTGTTTATGTTCCTCATTTTTCAATATTTCATCATGGATACGTATACATATTCCGAACAAGTAGATATGCTTTTGGTTTATGGAGTTTGTCAAGGTAACAGCCGCAAAAGTGTTAGGGTCTACATGGACAGATTCCCTCATCGACGAGTGTCAAATCATCAAACTTTTGCCAACATCGAAAGGCGACTTCGCGAATGTAGTTCCTTCCACCAAATGAATACGGTTCAAGGGCGTCAACGTACCACGAAAACTATAAAGGTGGAGGAACAAATCCTAGATAAGATAGAAGAGAACCCAAAAATTAGTGCAAGACGCATTGGACAAGAAATAGGGATACCAAAAACCATAGTTCATGATGTTTTGATGGAACAGTTACTACATCCGTACCACATTCAATCGGTTCATGAACCCATTGACCCTGAAAAACGTTTAGCATTTTGTAATTTTATACAAGATCAAAGAGCCCATGATATCAATTTCAGCAAATACATTTTATTTTCAGATGAAGCATATTTTGCTAGGTCAGGAATTATTAATAACCATAACAAACACGTTTATGCTGATGAAAATCCACACTGTTGTGAAATAAGACATTTTCAATATGAATTCAGAGTAAATGTGTGGACGGGAATTATAGACAACTTTATTATTGGCCCGGTTGTGTTTCCACATCGATTAAATGGGGTCAACTATTTAAATTTTTTTACAGCAAGTATTACCTAATTTATTGGACGATTTACCTTTACTACTTCGTCGTAACATGTGGTTTATGCACGATGGTGCACCCCCCATTTTACAATACCCGTTACTCAGTATTTACATATTCTGTATCCTAACAGGCGGATTGGAAGAGAAAACGATGCTCCTATAAAATGGCCACCTCGAGCACCAGACTTACCTCCTTGCGATTATTTTTTGTAAAGTATATGCTTACGCAGTTAATTATAAAGAGGAATTTTTTAGACGAATCCAAGACGCAGTTAACATTTTACGAGGTAATCCAGTAATCATGGAAAGCACTACAACTTAACACCATAAGTAACACTAAAACCATAAAACGGATTACTTATTGCGTACGAGAAAACGGTGGTCACTGAGCATTTATTGTAAAGAGATCATAACGTTTTTTTTTATTTGCTATATTATTATCTCGTATTTATTAAACAAAATATAAATGAGTTTTGAAATTTTCGTTATTTGTTGCAGAACGAATGCTGATATTGTTGACATACGAAAAATATTTTTCTGCCTAAACTACTCATCTATTCAAAATTCTGAAAGTATAAAAAAAGTTTCTAAATAAAGTCACCTACTAATAAAAAAAAATTGAGAGTAATTGTACAGGGGGTTAAAAAAATATGTGCTTATATTTGCATGATACATGATTTTTCTTATATTTCTAATGACTGCAAAAGATTTTAAATAATGTCAAAAAGTGTCGGTTAGACTTATAACTGCGCAGCCCAAAAATGGTTAACATCGATAAAGTCGTTTTCGAGATATTCGGAATAAACAAAAAATTTTCGCGAACTTTGGCGCTCCCTAGCGGCGAAACGAAGCAATTTTGGAAATAAGTAAATTGGGCTAAATCGGCTTATTTTGAGCCCAGGAGTCTGTGGTCTTCCGTTGTACACGTCTTTTCCGGACACCCTGTATATTCAAAGTTGAGTTGAGAAGTATTGTAATAAGGTGGTTCTGATGAGTTGGTAACTTTCGTAAGGAATTGAATAATTAGGAGTGCTATGATGAATATGTAAAAAATCTATATATTGAGATGTATACATAAAGCTTTGTACTGTTAGAGGGATTTTCTTGCTGTTCCAGTATTTGTGGGTGAGACAGAGAGGGATTATTGGACTATCTTTTGCATGTAGTTTTATTATGAACTTATCACTCAACAGTTTTCTTCGGAAATATAATGGAGGTTCTCCAGTTTCCGCTTCGAGTACTATCGTTGGCGTACTAGGAAGATATCCCACACTTAATCTAAGGCATTTATTTTTAATCGTCTCGAGTTTTTTAAAAATGTAGTTCGGCGGCCGATTCATAGAAAATGCTACCATAATCTATGATTGATTTTACTAGGGTCTTAAAGAATAGAAGGGAAATATTGGGGTCTGCGCCCCAGGTATGATAACAAAAAGTTTTTAATATATTGTCACGGAATTTGACCCACTCACTCCCAAACCGACGACTGTGGCACCGCGAATTGCATAAGATTGCCCCGATCGCCCCTACGTGATTCTGGTACGCAAACAACATGCCGCTGATCGAGATCGGCCTGGAAAAATCGGGAATCGACGAGAAGCATTCGAGTCGTACGAGAAAATGGATCTATAAAAGAAGAATAAACGGCCGAGTTAGTTAGTCTTGTATAAGTCTTGTATTACAGTCTGAAGTGAAGTGTTTAGTTAGAGAGATCAAAGCGATTTAGATAGCGATTAATTAAATAAGTGTTTAGTTGACCTGTAATTAGTAGTGAGTAGTGTTCAGTAGTTAATAAAGAAATTATTAATTAACGGATTGTTTTTCTGGAAGTGAAAGAAAAGACGGGTTGGGAAATCCGTGACAATTTGGTGTCGGAAGTGGATTTAACTGGAAGTTTGAGAAGCTTTCTGGAACCCTGTGCGTGAGTGGGTTTAAGTGGAAGTTGGAAGAACTTTCTGGAACCCTGTGCGTGAGTGAGACAAAGACCCAAGTGTGGCATATCACCGCACTCGTCGTGACTCAAGGAAGTGAACGGTGGTATTTGCGAAGGACATTCTCGAACATTCTAGAACTTTGTACGGGAGTGAGACAAAGACCCAAGTGTGGCATATCACCGCACTCGTCGTGACTCAAGGAAGTGAACGGTGGTATTTGCGAAGGACATTCTCGAACATTCTAGAACTTTGTACGGGAGTGAGACAAAGACCCAAGTGTGACATATCGCCGCACTCGTCGTGACTCAAGGAAGTGAACGGTGGTATTTGCGAAGGACATTCTCGAACATTCTAGAACTTTCTACCGAAGTGAGACAAAGACCCAAGTGTGGCATATCACTGCACTCGTTTCATTGTAAGGAAGTCAACTGTGAGATTTACAAACACATTCCTGGACATTCTAGAAGATTCCAAAGAGAGTGAATGCCTGTAACTAGAAGCCAAGTCAATATGGATGCACAATTAGCAAAACTTTTAGAAATGATGCAAGCAATGCAAAATAAAATGGAAGACCAGACGAAAACAATGCAGGAAAAATTTGAAGAACAAGGGCATAAAATGGAAGATTAGTCTCAGATGATGCAGGAGAAATTAGAAGACCAGACGAAGACGATGCAAGAGAAATTAAACGAACAAGGACGGACAATGCAAGAGAAATTAGAAGAGCAAGGGTATAAAATGAAAGATCAGATACAGGCAATACAACAGGAAATGAGGGATCAGACGGAAGAAATGCAGACAAAGTTAGAGAAATTGGAGAATACACTAGAAGAAAAACTAGAGGAGCAGTCATATAAAGTGACACAACTAGAAGAAAACTAGAGGAGCAGTCACATAGTGTTGAAACACAAGTAGAAGAGAAATTGTTAGCACAAAAAAGGGTAATAGACGAAGAAATAAACTTGGTCAGAGAAACCTGCGAAGAGCTTCGACATAAATTAGACAAGGTAACAAAGGAGGGCGTAATCAAATCAGAAGGACCGGTTATTCGAACCCAGAAGACGAGACCACCTGAATTCGACGGCAAGGTTTCCTGGAATGTCTATCTGCGTCAGTTCGAAGCAGCAGCTGCAGCAAACGAATGGACTGATTATGAAAAGGCTACTGCTCTGATAGTTGCTCTACGAGGGGAAGCTCTTGACGTCTTACAAGGAGTTCCAGCTGGGCAGCAGAATAACTACGACATTCTAAACCAGCATATGGAAATGAGATATGGGGATAAGCACCTGCAGCAAGTGTACCAGGCACAATTGAAAAATCGTCACCAGCAAAGTGGAGAGAATTTACAACATTTTGAGACCGATGTTGCCAGACTGGTTTGATTGGCTTATCCAACAGCCCCGTCCGAATTCTTAGACCATCTCTCCATTCAAGTTTTTATCGACGGCCTAAGAGATTGTGAAACCCAGCAGGCACTACGACTCGCCAGACATAAAACATTGAACGACGCTCTTTCCCATGCACTGGAATTCGAGGCAGCCAAGATGGCATCCGGTAGACATGTTAAACTTCGTGCCATCAGTGATAATAGCGATAATATGGGAAATGGAGACATAATCAAAACATTGAAGGAGGTCATTGATAAACTCAGCCCAACTACCGGATCAAAGAAAGAACAATCTGATAGTCGAAGAGATCGCCTTCTTAAATGCTGGAACTGTGGACAGACAGGACATCTAAAAAGACAGTGTAGGGCCCCAGTCGCGGATCAGCAGAAGCGCGACTCCCAAGCGGCACCTGTGCAGGAAAACTAGGGTCAGCCGGCTTGACGGGGCAAAAGCCGGCTGCGTCCTCGTACCATGCCTCACAAGAAGAAGTTACGTTGTCACGTCTCCAGGACTCTGACTCCTTGCTAGTAGAGGGCATTATTTTTGGTCGTATGTTTCCTATTGTAATCGACACTGGAGCAGCAAGAACTATTATACGACCGGATATTATTGGTGATTGGCGTATTAAGAACCCTGCCAAACGTTATGTCCTTACAACAGCCAATGGACAACAACTGCCAGTCAAGGGGGAATGCGAGCTCGAAGTAGAATTAGGAGACGTCAAGTTCAAACACAGAGCCCTGGTAGCAGATATATCGGACAATGTCATACTCGGACTAGACTTACTAAGCGCAAAGGGAGTGAACTTAGATTTGAATGCTGGCACGCTACGGATAATGGGTGAGGAAGTAGTGCTAACGACCACCACTGAGAATAACGCTGTACGGAGACTCGTTGTTAAAGAAGATGTGGTACTACCTGCTTAGATCGAAACCTTGGTTGCCTGTAATGGATGGGGAAATGTCTTGCAGTGTAGGAGTGGTGGAACCCAGTAATCCGGATTTGTTCAATAAATCTATAGTCACCGGCCGCACCCTGATTAAACCAGAGAAAACGACAATAGTACGGGTAGTTAACCTGAAAACCTTTCCACAGAAAATTACAAAGGGAACTGAAGTAGGAGTCTGTGAACCTGTTACCATGGTCAGAACACTCAAAGAAAACAACGAAATGGAGAAGAAACCAAATAAGACCAGCCTACCAGAATGTCTAAGGGACATCGTGGATAGGGCCAAGGAAAGATTAACAGAGATGGAGGTGGAACAACTGGAAGAGCTGCTAAGTGAAAATGAAGATGTGTTTGCACTTAAACCAGGCGACTTTGGGAGAACCAATGTAGTGAAACATCGAATAGATACTGGTTCATCATCTCCTATAAAGCAGCCACCACGAGGACTTCCACTAGCCAAGCGAGAAGAAGTTAACAAGATGTTAATTGAGATGCAAAATCAAGGCACCATAGAGCCATCTCAGAGCCCTTGGGCTTCTCCTGTAGTTCTGGTCAAGAAGAAAGACGGCTCCACCCGATTTTGTGTGGACTACAGAAAATTAAATGACGTCACCAAGAAAGACAGTTACCCACTACCCAGAATTGACGATACACTGGACACCTTGGCTGGTGCGCAATGGTTTTCCACTTTAGATTTAAAGAGTGGATATTGGCAAGTCGAGGTCAGCCCAGAAGACAAAGAAAAGACAGCGTTCACTACCGGAAATGGCTTGTGGCAGTTCAATGTAATGCCATTTGGTCTATGTAATGCCCCTGCCACTTTTGAACGATTGATGGAAACTGTACTTCATGGCCTGCATTGGGAGACCTGCTTGATTTACTTGGACGACGTGGTGGTGCTGGGACGCTCTTTCCAGGAGCACCTGAAGAACGTGTCCGAAGTGTTCAAGAAGCTGAAAGCAGCGAACCTGAAGTTGAACCCGAAGAAGTGCAGTCTGTTCCAAAAGGAGGTTAGATACCTAGGCCACATTATTACTCCAAACGGTGTGAAAACAAACCCGGAGAAGACAGAGTGCATAAAAAACTGGCCGGTTCCTAAAGACAAACATCAAGTTCGAAGTTTTCTCGGCCTCTGCACATACTATCGACGATTCGTCCAAGGATTCTCGGACATTGCCAAGCCTCTTCATAAACTGACAGAAGACAACGTCCCGTTCGAATGGACTCCGAGATGCCAGCAAGCCTTTGAGACGCTGAAAGAGGCTCTCTGCACTACCCCGATTTTGACATACCCAGTACCTGGACAACCATTTATAGTGGACCCGGATGCAAGCAACATTGGAGTTGGCGGAGTTCTTTCCCAAGTACAAGATGGCCACGAGCGAGTAGTGGGCTACTTCAGCAAAGTCCTATCAAAAGCCGAAAAGAACTACTGTGTGACTCGGAAAGAATTGCTTGCCATCGTCAAGAGTCTAGAACACTTTCACAAATACTTGTATGGCCAAGAATTCCTCCTAAGAACGGATCACGCTTCCCTTAAATGGCTGCTCCAGTTTAAAAACCCTGAAGGACAGATGGCCAGGTGGCTGGAACGGCTCCAAGAATATCACTTTGTTGTTGAACATCGAGCCGGCAGGAAACATGGAAATGCAGATGCCCTTTCTAGGAGACCCTGTCCTGTCAACTGCAAGCACTGTAGTAGTCTTGAAAGGAAAGAGGACATCTCATCAGTTCCTTGCAAGGTGGTAGCAGCCCAACCTGAAGACAGATGGAGTTCAGCGGCGATTCGGGAAGACCAGCAAGCTGACTGTGACATCAAGCCGTTATTAGACTGGAAAGAAGCCAACAACCGACCCTCATGGGCTAAAGTCAGTAGTAAAAGCCCAACATTAAAGAGCTATTGGGCTCAATGGAATTCCTTGGTGTTGGAAGACGGTGTCCTAAAAAGAGCATGGGAGAACAATGACGGAACGGAGGTCAAGAAACAAGTACTACTCCCGAGGTCCCGGGTCAAGGAAGTGCTGCAGGAAGTACATGGAGGTACTGGGGTGGACATTTCGGTATCAATAGGACTCTACAGAAGATTAGGGAGCGTTTCTACTGGTTGAGCTGTAGGACGGATGTAGAAGATTGGTGCCGAAAATGTGACGTATGTGCAGCCAGCAAGGGACCGAAGACCCGTTCCAGAGGCAAAATGCGCCAGTACATCGTAGGAGCACCGTTCGAGAGGATTGCCATTGATATCGCTGGTCCATTTCCGAAAACCCAAAGTGGGAACCGATATCTGCTAGTAGCCATGGACTACTTCAGTAAATGGCCGGAAGTATACCCCCTTCCCAATCAAGAGACCACAACCGTAGCAGAAGCGCTAGTCAACAACCTGTTCTGAAGATTTGGTGTGCCCATTGAACTACATTCAGATCAGGGCAGAAATTTCGAATCAGGTGTGTTCCGAAAGGTCTGCGAGCTTATGGGAATCCGAAAAACCAGGACCACCCCACTGCATCCCCAGTCAGATGGTATGGTGGAACGCTTCAATGCCACACTAGAAACCAATCTGAGGATGTTTGTGAACGAAAACCAGACAGACTGGGACAAGCTCATTCCACTCTTCCTGTTAGCTTACCGCTCAGCTGTCCATGAAACTACTGGGAAGACTGCAAGGATCATCTTTGGAAGAGAGCTTCGCCTTCCAGCAGATTTGGTATTTGGTCGTCCTGCGGAACAGCCCACAGAGCCAGACACTTACACCCATGAGCTAGAAAGAAGACTAGCAGCCGTACACGATCAAGTCAGATCTCGAATGCGACTAGAGAGCGATCGCATGAAGACTCGATATGACGTCCGGGCCAATACAGTCGGATTCCAACAAGGTGACCTGGTGTGGTTGTACAACCCCACGCGGAAGAAAGGAAAATCGCCTAAACTACAGAACCGTTGGGAGGGCCCCTACACCGTCATTAAAAGAATCAATGATGTCGTCTACCGGATACAGAGGACTCCCAGGAGTAAGATGAAGGTCGTCCATCTGGAGCGCCTGTCCCCGTATAGAGGTGTATCCGATCGGGACAATCGGTCCTAAGGAGGGGGCAGTGTCACGGAATTTGCCCCACTCACTCCCAAACCGACGACTGTGGCACCGCGAATTGCCTAAGATTGCCCCGATCGCCCCTACGTGATTCTGGTAAACAAACAACATGCCGCTGATCGAGATCGGCATGGAAAAATCGGGAATCGACGAGAAGCATTCGAGTCGTATGAGAAAATGGATAATACTGGAATATACCTGGAATATTCGTTGGGTCTATAAAAGAAGAATAAACGGCCGAGTTAGTTAGTCTTGTATTACAGTCTGAAGTGAAGTGTTTAGTTAGAGAGATCAAAGCGATTAATTAAATAAGTGTTTAGTTGACCTGTAATTAGTAGTGAGTAGTGTTCAGTAGTTAATAAAGAAGTTATTAATTAACGGATTGTTTTTCTGGAAGTGAAAGAAAAGACGGGTTGGGAAATCCGTGACAATATTGTGAGCGTTCTCCGATTTCTTTATTAAACGCGATATATGTTCCTTCCAAGTTAGTTTTTTATCCAAGATAACTCCTAGGAACTTTGTTGATGTTTTGTATGGGAAATGATAATTATAAAGTTTTATATTATTTGGAGGTTGATAACGTTTCCTGGTGAATGTGACTACTACTGATTTATTTTCTGCTATTGTGAGTCCATTAGCCAAGCACCATTGATGTATGTCCTTCATTGCAAAGTGTAGGTTTTGGTTGCATTTATTGATGTCCTTGGAGGAGGTGTATATGCAAATGTCGTCTGCAAATTGGAGAACGTTTGAGGCGCTGTGGTGACTAGTTTTAATATCGTAAGCGTATAAAATGTATAAAAGGGGACTTAGTATGCTTCCTTGGGGAAGTCCTACCGATGTTTGCCGAGGACCTATTCTTTGACCGGCGACTTGAACATAAATATTCCGGTTTTGATAGAGGTTGTAAATGTTTAGAATGATAGGCCTTGGTATTCAGATTTTCAACATTTTTTCTGATAATATATTTAAGTTGACATTGTCATATGCTCCTTTAATATCGATGAATGCTGCAGAGACTGAGTGATTTCTGGTGAATGAGAGTTGTATATCTGTGACCAGTTTTCCTAAACTTTCTTGAGTGGAACTTCCTCTACGAAATCCAAACTGGTTTGCTGGTAATAACTTATTGTATTCCAACCAGTGTTCCATACGGTTTTTAATTAATCTCTTGTAAGTTTTAAGCAAACATGACGCGAGTGCTATTTGTCGATAGGACTGTGCTTTGTCTGGATCTTTTCCTGGTTTTAAGATTGGTATTACGGCGTAATTATACCACCCTGCTGGGATTGGCTTAATGTTCAACCAGATATCATTTAGTGTATGCAGCATCGCGACTTTTCCGTTTAAAGGTAAATTTGACAGCATTGAATAATGTATATCATCCATACCTGGTGATGTGTTGTTGTGTTGCTTGAGAGTCAAATTTAGTTCATACATTGTATACGGCTGCAATAGATATCTGTTTGCCTGTGATATAGTAATTACGTCTGCCTGCTGAAAGAACTCTGGATGAGGTAGATTTGTCCATAGTGGTGATATATTGGTATGGAATTGTTCAATCCAAGGCGAATGTTCAATGTTGATGGGAATTCTGTTGTTGGTCTTTCTACCCTTGTAAGTATTTACTTTGTTCCATATTTCTTTCAAGGGCGTACTTTTATTTAGGGATGAACAGTATTCCTGCCAGCCCTTACTCTTGGCCTGCCGTAGGGTTCTTTTTATATGGCGTCTTGTTTCTTGTATTCTAGAAAGTTGTTTAGATTAGGATTAACTTTGTATGCTTGAAAACGCTGCTTTCTTAAAATTACTACTTCGTCGCACTCCTTGTTCCACCATGGTTTTCCTTTAAATTGAAAATTTGACTTTTCTTTACAACTATATGTAGGAATAGATGCTTGGGCAGCGTTATTTATTTTGTTTACTAATGCGTCGTAATCTATTGGATTATTTTCATTGAATTGAATTCCAGCTTCTTTGTGGTAAGTCTCCCAGTCGGCTCTTTTCATGTTCCACTTCATAATTTCCTTATTAGGGGTAAACTGGCGCGTGTGTTTCAGTTGAATAAGAATCGGTAGGTGATTTGATCCGTGGGGGTCTGGTATCGTTTTCCATTCGAATAAGTGTACTATATCCGTTGTGCATATTGTGATATCTATAGCACTATTTCTGCAATTGACTCGACCTATGAAAGTTGGAGAACCGTCATTTAAATATACCAGGTTATTGTGATCTAAAGCTTCTAATAATATGCTGCCGTAAGTATCTCTTGTCTCTCCTCCCCATGCAGGGTTGTGCGCATTAAAATATCCTCCTAAGACGAACGGTTTCGGTATAGATGCAAAGAACGTATTCCACTGGGTCAAAGATATTTTTGTGTTTGGTCTGACGTATATTGAGATGATATGGAGAACGTTTTTTTCTAATTTCATTTGTATACATGTTACGTTGACAACTGGTGGGAAAGGGTGTGTTAACGGGACCTCGCGGTATGTCAGACTAGATTTAATTAATATTGCAGCTCCTCCTTTACCATCATTCCGATCGTTGCGTGCCGTATTTTATCCTGGAAAATTTATATACACACCTGGTGTAAACCAAGTTTCAGATAATAGTGCTACACTAATTTGATTTACAATAGATGTTCTAAATTATCTTTATTTGAAACTGCTGATCTGCAGTTCCACTGACAAAATTTAAAAGGTGTCTGAGTCGGAATCATTTTCATTGTAACCTAAGCGGTTTTGAATTACTTTCAAGACATCTTTTTCTTGTATTTCAAAACTATACATTAATTACAGTCATAACTAAGCCTAAAATATTGTTAATGTCATTAGTTGTGTTGGTTGAAGACCGGATAGTTCCCTGATATATGTCACTACAAATAATACCACCTCTTACACTTTGGGGTGTACTCGGTGCTACCATTCGCCTGTGTGCCTCTATTGTTACGTTTGAGAAACGTGGTCTTTTATTGGGGGATATTTTTGGGAGATGGTGAGTAATTGGTGCTAGTTCTGTGTAATAGTGAGGCGTTTGCATATTCATAGATGAGTTTTGGAGTGTTTGTGAGAAGGGTGTTGAACTATATCTCGGGAGTGATATTGGTGTGTGGTTTGTTTGTCTGTTGTTATTTCCAGATGTAACTGAAGCGTAAGTCGTCTTAGGGATTTTTAATGACGCATCCCTGTAGGATACATTGCTTTCGGCCATGTACTGCTTAATCATTTTTTGTCTATTAAACTCCGGACATAGGCTAAATTCTGTGGTTAAATGAGTACCGTCGCATGCAAGACATTTCGGATCGTAGTCCGGACAATTACATTCGTTTGTTAGGTGGTTTTCATGACACTTCAGGCATCGCGATTTACTCTTACACTGTTTGCCCAAGTGGCCGAATCTACCGCAATTTCTGCATAAAACTACGCGTTGAACGTAAGGTTCCACTGTATATACAACGTGATTGATTGAAACATACTTTGGTAGTATTTGCGATTTAAATTGTACTACAACAGATGTTGTAGGTAAGAAATTTATGGAGTCATTAACTTTTTCTTTTCTATTAATTCTTTTTACGGTTTCCACGGTAAATTTACAATGAAGGTCAAACGGTTTTATTTTGTCTTAGAGATAGTCATCTGAGATTTCCGTATCAATTCTTCTTATTACACCAGTTCTTAATATATTAAATCTAGGAATATATGCTAACAAATTATTATTCTTCAAAATAGGAGAGATGATTAGACTATTTGCACTGAGGTATTCCTTTAGCGTTATTCGAATTCTGTTTCTACCTATTGATTCAATTTGTTTGATTTTGTTGTCAATTGCTGGCAGGTTGCAATGTATAATTTCTCCTATTTTAATTGGATTTAGCTTACCTTTATACTCTCCGTCAGTATGCTCAACATATACATGATAGGGACCATTTTCATATAAATACTGTACATACTGCCTTTGTGTACTATTTGTTGAGGAGTTGTTTAGGACATTGTCGTTAGTCTGGGTTGATAAGGTATTACCGTAATTTAAATCCGGCTGCTGGAAAACACTGTGTTGTGTATTTTCATTTTGGTTTAATGGTTCACTTATCACTTCCGTTTGCACTGAATTATGTCCGTTACTAAAAATGTTTTCGGGGGGCTCGCCCCCCGATTGTCCACTCATATTTATTTAAGCACTACCACTATATTTAGTCCGATTTAGAATAATCACTAAACACAAAATTCTTATGACTAATCAGTTATATAACTAATCACTTCCGCTCCCGACTCGTCTTTACGCTTCGAGTGTTAGGTTGCAACTGATATGAATTTGTAGTATTAGTCGTAAGTATAATATAATTATTCAGTTTGTAATTAGTAATTACATACATCTAGCCTAGAAATGTATTGCTTTTTAACTAGTATATTTAAAATTCCACTTCGAGTAAAGCTGCACTCATCCGTCCATAGCACTTTATTAATAAAATTTGGGTCAGCAACAATTCGATTTTGTAACCAATTGCAAAATTCACGACGACTGGGGAAATCAGCAGGTTCTAAAGATTGAACTTTCTGAAAATGATACGAGTGCAGTGAGTTTTCGCGTAATATTCTGCAGACCTTGCTTTGGGATATCTCCAATCGCCTTGAAATGGTTCTTGTAGAAATTGTAGGTTTTTCCTCAACTAAATTTAAAACAGCTTCTATTACATTTAAGTCATTTTGAGGATGCTCAGCAAGTTCTCGGCGCGGTTTAACACATCCCGTATCGCGAACACGTTGAAACACTTGGACAAAGGTTCGCGCACTTGGGTGAAGCCTATTAGGGAAACGTCTCCGGTATGTATTCGACAGCAGCGGCATTCGCATTTCGTAAACATTCCTCGTATAAAACTAGCATTTCCGCATATTCTAAATTAGTAAAATTAGGCATTGTGATGTGAATTTACGACCAATACACGACCGAAATAAACAAACTACTGCTCGTATTCTCTCCATCCCCCCTCTAAATGTGTGGTGTGATCTCTACATACGACTAAATGTTACTCGTATGGATCTCTAAATTTGGGGGGAAAGAAATGCGGGAAATGCGGAAAGTGCGACTAAATGGTGGCAAATTTGAATAATACGAACGCTGAAGTGTTAGACGTTATGTATGTAAACATGTGGCAACGATGCCTTCCATCGGAATTAGATTATCATATGACTGCGACATCAGAATGTTTGTAGCGTACCAGGAGCGTCGTGTTACCGATTTTTATAGGGTGATTTGTTTATTTTTTTAAAGGTCGAGTAAATTTTTTTTTTTTCGATTTTATGCCTTTATTAGGCCTTCCGAATACGTGGTTAAAATTAATGACATGACTGACTCACCCTGTATATTAACTAAAATCTATTAGTTTGTGTATTTCATTTCTAGAAGTATTTTGAAGAAATATTTTTAAAGTGTATTTTTAAATCACTTTCGAACTGTCATTTTTCTTTACAAAATTGTATTTGTAAGAGTCCCCTGCACACTCATATTTTTTTTTAGATAAGTTCTGAATTACCCTGTATATTTTTGTATAATAAAGGTTGTTACAATAGGTTTGTTTTTGCATCAGTTGGAAACGGTTTGAAACTATCATAAATGTCCGCCCAACTATTTACTTAGTTAAATTCGTTGGTAACGGGTTCTCAACTTCTGATAGTTTCAACTGCTGCTATTGATAAAACTTATTTTTAGTAATACCCTAGTAATTTTATCTAACTCATTAGGTAATATTTCTAGGATAAATAACTGAAAAAATTAAGTAAACATGAATTTATTTAGCTCACATTTTGTTATTATCAGCATTTTTCAAGTGTTTTGCTGGTACTCTTATAACTGTGAATTAGTAAATTTATAATTCCTTTAATTTTTTTATTTTAAAATTACATCAGTTATTGATTCAAGAAATATTACCTTTATACAGTAATAGGATTTTTTTGCGGGTAACCGTTGAAGTACCGGTAACCGTTTCTTAGTAACCGTAGTGTTTTAGCGTGAAAGCGATTAGTGAAGGGAAGACATATGACGTTGCTGCTCACGTCACAACAATAATACCGGTTACTGAAATCAGTAACAGCGAGGTAGGTAAAATTGTGAGAATATAACAGAAATTCCTCTGCACTCTGCAGCAGGGTTGGGATTGCTATTACAATTCATAGACTGTCATTACGCTATTACGACAAACCAGAAATTGTGCTGTATCTATTACAAACTAAAGAAAACAGGTAAATTCTATTACATGTTTTCGGTTTTTTAATTTTAGTAATAAAGAGTACAGACTGCAGTTACACTTGAGACGTGATTGACAAATAATACCCCTTTTCTATGAGCTCTTTGCAAACCACCCTATTCTTTTCACTGTGGTCTGTGGCCTGGGTCTGTGACTCGCATGTGTTTTTTTATGGTTTGTACTGTGTACTGCGGGTTTGGTTGTGCTGTGGTGGCTGAAATGATGAATTTGGTATTCTGTGATTTTAGCTTTCTTTGGTTATAGTTCATTTAATTAATTTAATTAGCTAATCTGTGATATTATAACATAAATGATTAATTAAGTCTTTAATAATCTGTTATGTCACGAAATATAGAAATGGTTAGGTATTTTTCGTATTAAAATTTAATTTATTTGCAGAAATCTGCAGTAAAAAAAATCTATTACCAATCTATTATATTTTGCCTGCAGATGTCATTACAAATCTATTGTAGTCCTAGATAAATTAATACTTTGTAGTTTGGTTCTGTCCCAACTCTGCTCTGCAGAGAACACTTTATACAATACGTCTTAATAAAATGATTGATTAGTTAAAAATAACATTGATTTAAAGGAATTTTTCCTTTTATGTACAATTGTACTGGTGTATTTATCATGTTCCAAAATACTTTATCAATCAACAATCGACTTAAAAGGGCGTTCTCTACCAGCTGATCAAGTCTGCGCTGAAATTCCTCGTCTCTTACGTCTCCACCAAAATGTTCCCCTCGCCAATGAGTTTAGTACTGGTTGTCCGCAACCAAACATACACAATAGCTATTTATATTTTCTTTTCAAATTATGTATATAATCTATTGAAAAAAATTCAGGAATATATGCAAAATTAACTAATTTTTGTCAGTTTTAGAATTAACTACATTAATTAGGCATGTTGGAAAACTAAAAAAAATGTTTGAACAGAATGACTGTCTAGTTACAAAAATAACAGTTTCTATTTTGAATTGTCGTTTTCCTCTAAACAGAAATATGTGAATAAAATATTATGCCATATATATTAATTTTTTGTTAAAAATTGCCGTCCACCAAAACTCAATTCATAATAAATTATGGTTTTGAAAAACTATAAAGTTATTGTAAATTGATAATGTATAATTTAACTACAACAACTCAGGAAAAAATATAAATATAGTGCACCATACAATGTTAGTAATAAGAAATAGCTAGTAATTAATACTTATGTGCATATAGACTCGTCTTGAACTGTTAGTTAATGCTATTTCATTATAAATCAATACACTAACTAAAGTTCAATAATTATTGTGGATTTATATCGTAAAAATAAACAAAAGCATGTTTTTATAAATTTTATGAACCGGTCAGTGGTCGCGCGGTTTAAGGCGTCAGTACTTGAATCGAGGTGACTAGATCGGAGTTGGTACGCGCCCAGCTGCCGGTAGACCATATATAAGCTATATTCGTGGAGTGGATTGGCACCCTCTCTGCGGATATGGTAGAGTGGAATAATGTTAGCTTGCATCAATGTGAGAGATTGATACCGGTTGATATTTGACTACCCCCCTAATTAATGAGGTTTTCCAGGTTTCTCTCATTCCTGCACTGAATAGTGGTTAGGGCCTACCAACGTAAGTCGTTCCTGGGCGCAAATGCTACCTGCTTAATAATAATATGCCGCCCCCTCTCCCGGACAAGTCTCCGACTTCTGGGCTAATCCCTGTGATTAGAATGAGGGGTAGAGATATTATTATTATTTAAAAATTTACAGTTACTAAGACTATCGAAGTAGAATATTATATTCACTCCAGCAGTGGAAAACCCTAGAAAGCACCATTATCCCATAGTTCTCTGAAATAAAAAGTTTGATAAATAAAGTGGTAAAGGTATTTTTGTATATATACAAGTACCTACAATTAAAACGTCATATTTTGTTGGTGAAAATATGCAGTTAATCGGATCACCTGCTTTTTTGTTACACCCTGTACATAGTTTCTCAGAATATGATTTCGACATTCAATTTTCTCAACAAGAATGTTCCCATATAGTTTGCTCTCTACCAATATTGTGTGAACACTGTTGTCTCCATCTGCTCATCGTTTAAAAATCACACCACATACATTTCCATGCTTTTTTAAAAACCCTTAGTTGATGCCATAGACCGATAGTTCTTATAACATTTGTGAACCGGTATGTCTCTTAATTCTGCATGTGAACAAATGCAGTAGTACCAGGTAACACAGTTGCATTTAATTAATGTTAATAATACAACTAAACATTTGTTTGTATCTATAACAAATTGTCTACTGAAACCGTCTTTAGTTTTCATACTTAAATTTACATGTTTTATTGTCTTATCGCGTATCAACAATGTTGCACAATGTTGCCCCACTATTTAGAACCACTAATTTAGTCGAATTATATTAACGTTAATTAGATGCAACTGTGTGCTAGAGTATTAAATAATATGAACATTTGTTGCCATTCCAGATTTGGCATCATAATTTACTGAATAGAAACCTTTACCCCAACCACTATCGGCAACAACTGTAATAATAAGAGGTATATCATCTTTGTTTACTTCACCCAGATTCTTTGTCATATCTGCTTTCTCTTTTCCAGCATCTTCTTTGGTCTTCCAAGCTACAGTACGAAAGGCACTGCCAGAATATCCAGAACCAATAGCTATGTTATCCAAAACGAATGCCTTATTTATATCTACATCATTTGTACACATAGGTTGATCGACTTTGTAATATTACACATTAATTCTGCATTTGAATGGTATTGCAGAATTCTGTCCTGTGTGTTTTTCCATGATTAGGTACATGTTTCCAATGTTTGCCAATTTCTTTAATAAATGACTTGTCAACTGCTTTTTGACCTTCCCTGACAAATCGTCGTGCTGAAGATGTCTGATTTTGAACTGTTGCTTCTACTTGTAATTCTGGCAGTGACCTATAATAATTAAAAGTAAATAATAAAAAGTTTGCTTAGTAATATTTTTTAGAAGTACATACTCGTCCACTGCAAATATTTTCTGTTTCAACAAGGTGATCCTGGTTTAAAACTTCACTTCTACTATAAATCTAGTAAAAAAAAAGTATGAATTAGACAATGTATTTAAAAAGAAACTGATTTTAATGTCATTTTTATATATTCAAAATCAATCCACACACAGTAACATAACTAGTTATCAACTTTACTTTTCAGAAAAATCTCTTTTATTGC
Source organism: Monochamus saltuarius (assembly GCA_025584915.1). Classification (NCBI taxonomy): domain Eukaryota; kingdom Metazoa; phylum Arthropoda; class Insecta; order Coleoptera; family Cerambycidae; genus Monochamus; species Monochamus saltuarius. The sequence goes on along the minus strand of CM046721.1, from coordinate 44,639,773 downwards.
ACTGATGGCATAGGTATTTCTTAGTCAATACTATAGTATACTTACTCATTTTCCGTCATTTATTCAATTCCAGCATATCTAACATTGTCTTTTGTCATTGTAACAATTCCACCACAACTTTGTCTTCTATCATGTTTTCATTTCCACCATAACTGACCATGTTCGAGCTTGATTGTCTGAAATGTATAAATGAGTTGTAGTTTTTAAAATAATTTTGATGAGACAACATGAGGAAGGTTATATGGGTTATATGATTATAATAAAGATCACAAAGATTGATAGTAGGAGCATAGTAGAAGTAATTTTTTTTATATTTTCTAATAACTTTTTGGTGAGTGTACCAATTTTTTTCTAATTTTGTACATGTAATCACTAGGGTTGCATTATATACTCGCGTCAAGAATTCAGACGTCTTATGTCACGGCTGACGTTACACATTTGTTTTTATTGTCATCGTAATTTTCGATATTTGGTCGCGTTAAAAACAATAACTTTTTGCAATTTAGTGCAATATATAATGCAAACTTTTAGTGTAGTATATAGTTTTATTACTATCAGTAGCAGTTTCTTAAAAATTTTGATGAAAATATAATGAATTATTCATGTTTGTATGATGTAAGTCGTCTGAATTCTTGCCGCGAGTTACCTATGTTCATAATTTGACACATACCTTCCAACATCAAAGGGCCTAAACTGGTCACCTAAATAGTGACTTAATATACTTTTTTGTTTGAACATTTTTATAAGTTTAAATTCTTTAAAAAAAATCCATTTGTTATATCACGTAAAAATTAGCCGTTTTAGAAAAAAACAACTTTAAACATTCACGTGGGTTAAATAAACAGCTGCTTACTCAAACTCGATTTCTAAAATTAACAAAGAACGTCTTGAAAACAAGAAAATGAATACAACGGAACACTGGTGATACATACATATACAAAATTACAAAAAATCAGGCTCACAAAAAAGTTATTACAACAAATAATTTAAAAAAATTTGACACGCTGTAAGACCGCTAATTTTCAGTTTTCGAAAAATTGTTATAGGGTTTTATTAATGAATGAATTTGATTTATGCAAATAGAACTTTTTATTCTCAAATGATATAAAAAAGAAGTGCCGCTGGAAAATTTTCAGTTTCAGGTATGGTACAACGCAAAGAGTATGTATGGTGCCAATATAAAAACATTACGTAAACAAAAAATGTGAACCAACATCAAGTGCCATAATAGCAAATCATGCAGCAATAAATAAAGTATTTATCTGTTTTCATTCCCTAAATTGTATTTTTGCATTACTTTTTTTTACAATTATCTGTAGGTACCTACTTAAAAAATGTTTTAGTTTATTATAAAAATATATTGTTTATATAATTTTGTTAAACTGTTTTTTTATATTTAATAAAACAGGAAACTCAAAATTATTTTATTTAATCGTTCCAGGTTTCACTTTTACCTTTGCATATATTCAGGATAATTCCGAATAATGTGGACAAAAATTGAGGGTAAATTGTACGATCCATTTTAATAGTTCTTCATATAAAATTTTTTAATCGAATCCCTCCTGAGGAATTATGACCCCATAACTGAGGGTGATTAGAATGAGGGGTAGAGATATTATTTCTTATATTATTATTTCTTTCAAACACGTTAAAATTACTAAGTGAATTTGGCAAGGCATATAGCTGATAAAACAGCTTCTTCTGGATGAGTATTTTTTTAGGATAATTTTTTCGATCAAAAACAATGTTTTTTTAATGCCTGTTGAATTTCGAATGTGTTAATAAGTATTACAGACTTTGAGTAAAAAATAAAGTTCACATTTCTACACACAAATAGAATTTCCTTTCTAGTACCTACCTAATTTACACATCAATATATCTAGTACCTTTCCATCATTTTTCATTTGATAACAGTTCATGGTTGCTCTATATAAAATATTGCTGTGTATTAAACATTTGGAACCAAATAAAACATCAGTCTATATATAAGGTATAGGTCCACTTTTGCAAAAGAAAGAAACTGATGTAACTGTAACCTGTAACTGATTTTTCTTAATATTAATAATTTTATAACATTATTCATTTTAAATATTTAATTTAAACTTACTCTTATTTCATTTACTGAATAAATCAGCTCTGTACTTACCTATTTCTGCATTTTTGCACCAACTTATTATTATTATTTTTTTTTGGATGATAAATACTTTTCAGATTCCATTTCTGAATCCTTCCCATCCTGAATAAATTTCACAAATCAAAGTTTTTCTCATAATATGAAGTATTTGAAAACACTAAAATAATCAGTTATTTACCATATACCTTACAGAGGTAAAAGAGCGTAAATCTCAATTTTCAAATACTCAAACTCAAATAAAAGATAAGGACGACGATTGTCAAGATGCGCAAAAACACCGCAAAAACGACAAATTAAACACAGGTGTTTGGCCTTTTCTTGTATGCATGTACTATCGTTTGCAATATTAATGACACTCACTAAAATGAATTTTACAATTTATTTTGAACTTCTGACGTATTCATACTGAAATCTGCTTTAAATTTTTAACATTAGTTGTTTCACTTACCAAGAGAGATTTATTGATATTTCTATTCAGAACTTCCAGAAGTTCAAAAACTGTTTTAAGAGAGTGTCATTATTATTGCAAACGATTGTACATACCATCATATTATGCTACCGAGACCCAATCGAATAGTTTCGAAACATGTTTCAATTTTGACCCTTAAATGTAAATTACATTAGTTCATTCATAGGGTCTAACTTAATATTTGGCCCCATATTTCACATTTTCTTCTTTTGTTGGATGTATATTTGGTTGCATATTTTAAAACTATAATATTTGATTGGTTGTACTTAAGTTTCTTACTAGATGGCAGCACTTTCTGGAGCAGTAAATATGTTTTACCAATTTTCATTTTTAGAAAAAAATAAAGCTTTTCAAGTAAAATATTTAGGAAGTGCTTGTTTGTATTTCTATATAGAATGGCGGACGGTCCATTATTTCAACTTGGACATTTTATTTTATTTTTTCTATTACTGATTTTTTCTTAAAGTTAGGGGCCGTCCGCCATTTACATATTAATTTTATAATTCCTTTTTAAAAATGAGCCAATTTCATTGAATATTAAGATCAAAATTCGAAAATTAGTGATTTACAAGATGAGTACAATTATTTCTAGGTTGCTGGCAACACTGGTTTTGACGACACAGTTTTGACATTTGACGTTGACGACGTTGATATCACAGGCACAGGTTGACATTGATGGGTGTCAAATTAATTGCACAGCAAATATTTTAAAACGAAGTTAAAATGTCTTTTTTATCCAACGCATTAATTGGAAATCCATTTTCCACAGCTGTAGGGAGCAAAATTGGTATGTATGAATAAAATGTTTCTGTCATTAATTCTTAATACCGAAAATGTAGGTATAGGTACTACAATAAAATAAATCGAGGTTGTTTGTTTACATTGATAACAAGTTAAGGTATTCATGTTTGTCTGTATAAATAACATTTTACATTAATCACGTATTTACTTTGTCAATATTTAACTCCTTAAAAAATTGTTTGATAATACCTAACTATTTTAATACAATTATTCGACCTCAAATAAATAGGTGTGTATATCTATTGAATATGTAAATAATTGATCAAAAATCATTCTGCCATTCAGAAAAATGAACTCCGTGAAATAGATATTGTGCAATATTGTAGAGCTATAAAATATACTAGTTTGATAATTCTGACATAATACAATACAAATATTTGTGTATTTGCTTGTATTACAGATACTATAAAATTATAAATAATAAGTAGTGGGTAGGTAGTATGAATTACATTTTTCAGTGAATACAGCAGAAATATTTTTTCTATAATATTGAGCAGTATTATCATCATCAAATATATGTATATATGTCGTAGTCATTGGGTGTAATTCGTCATTTCACGGAAAGCCTAGTCATTGGCTGTATTGCCGGCAAAGGCTGTAATGAAATGAATATTCCTTTGATTGACTGAAATTTTACCTCATTTCATGAATTGCCTGTTTAATTTTCGTCAAACAAAGTAAATGGTTAGTCGATTACACTTGACGGATTTTTGTTTAGTCATTTGCATATTCTTGAAATGTAATACTACCTGTAGAAAAATGCAAAATAGTAAGTAAACAACATATTTTTAATTTGGCAAAATATTAGTTCCGTTCATTTCGAACAATGCAGACATATATTATAAATCATATACCAAAAGATGAGTAGGACATAAATTGAATAATAGATCAAAATCTTGTTTAGATGAAAATAAAAACAATATTTTAAAGACTTAACGTAAATGAAATTGGCTCTCTAGTCAGACTCGAATAGTTGTAGGTACATATGTATAACATATTATATACAGGGTGGACACGCGATAATCCCCCTCCTACTTTCTTCGTTATTAGTAAAAATATGAAAAAATTTGTAAAAATAAAAGTTGAAGGAACTTAAATATTTTTTAAAGCAGAAAAAAATTAATATCGCATTTCCCAGATGTATATAAGGTTTAACTTTTATTTTATTTAAGGAAACACCTTGTACACCATTAACTTAACTTTTTAAAAATATATTATACATAATACTTAACTTTTAATGTTTTTGAAATATTACATGTTTATTGTTAATATGAAACATCATATAACTCATGATATATGATATCATTTTTAAATGAAAGATATAAAGTTATGCAGTTTAATTGGGAATTAGATTTCAATGTAAAATAAGGATACTTACGTAAAATTTAGTAAAGCTATCAGCTTTGCATTCAAAAAGAAGGAGGTCATATTGAACCATTCTTATAAATTTACTTCTTTTATTTTTCAGATACTTTTAAAATCTTTAAAAATATATCAGTTATACTCGCGACAAGAATTCAGACGACTTACGTTATACGAACAAGTGAATACCTAATTCATTATATTTTCATCAAAATATTTAAGAAACTGCAACTGATAGTAGTAAAATTATATACTATACTAAAAGTTTGCATTATATATTGCACTTAATTGCAAAAAATTATTGTTTTTAATGTGACCAAATATCGAAAATTACGTTCACAATAAAGACAAATGTGTAACGTCAGCTGTGACATAAGACGTCTGAATTCTTGACTCGAGTATATGTGATGTTGCATATTAACAAGTAATATATCGAAAACCGTAAAACATAAGTATCATGTATAATATATTTTTGGAAAGTTAAATTGGCGGTCGTTTCAATGTTATGTTAAAATATAAAGAGACATTTAAAAAACAAATTCTAACAATAACGGAGAACAAGAGGAAGGAGGACAATTTTCACGTGATCACTCTGTACATGTTAAGATCACTTTATACATATGGTTATTCATTTACAATAAAAAAGTAGAATTATTAGTTATTACGACCCGAAATTCTACACAACACAATTCAGCAAATGACTAAACAAACGTCTGTCAAACGCTGTAACATGTAATCGTTTAATTTTTTACTTTGCTTCACGACAATGAAATAGGCAATCCCTGAAATTACGACAAATTTCAGTCAATCAAAGGAATATCCATTTGATTACAGCCTTTGCCGGCAATACAGCCAATGACTAGGCTTTCCGTGAAATGACGAATTACGCCCAATGACTACGACATATATATTATATACGATAAGGGGTAATTTTCTTGTTTTTTTATTTTTGTCTTTGTTAGTGTATAACGATATGATTTCAGAGTAGTAGTAGTAGTAGTTTTTGGTAGTTGCTCTTGATATAAAAAACAAATTACTGCTATACATACATACAAATAAATAACATATTTTCATCGAAATATTTAAGAAACTGCCGCTGAGAATAATAAAACTATATACTACACTAAATGTTTGCACTATATATTCCACTAAATTACAAACAATTATTTGCCGTGATGTAAGTCGTCTGAATTCTTGTTGCAACTATTGTTTGATTTTCGAGTTTTTGTATGAAATCATATTTTTTCTGGCTCATTAATAAGAAATATAATGTCCTTGTTCCTTCAATTTAATATTAATATTTAACGTTAAAATTTGTATTTTTAAAGTCTTTGGTAGTACAATGTAACAAAATTTTAATTATAAGTTGACACGAAATCGAGCATGAAATTTTTAACAATAAGTATTCTGTTTCTTCTTTTGTTTGACAGTTTCATCAAATAATTTCAAGTTTGTAAGCATACTTATTATTGTATAACTTGTTCTCTTTCTTACAAATTTTTTTATTTTCTTCAGATGTTTTGATAAAAGTAATAAACATTTCCGAAAGCTCGCCAACAAACACAGTGTTATTTAACAATTAGCTTATTAGCTTTTATTACTGCTGTCTACATTCCCAATTAATTTTCTATTTTTTTTTCTTAACTAACTAGTTAATCAAGGCTACCCTTTGCTGCTCTCTCTCTATATATCTTACTATTTATTCTGCGTCCGTACATTTCAAATTTACATATCATTCAGCGTCCACCACCTTTCTACGTCCATATACGGACGCAGAAAAAACGTTCGTCTTTATTTCAATCGGCAATCATTGCTGGAGTAAGTACAACAGAAATGATGTACTTTCATACCTAATTTAATATCTGTCGAAAAAGAATTCTGTAAGTTATTTTGTTTAGTTGTACACAATTTCTGGTTGGATGCAGAAATATTAGTAATATGTAAAATAATATACATTTTAAGGTTCAGCAGTTTAACACCAGTTGGCGTTGAACAGAGTGGCGTATATTTCCCGACTGTATAACCATTTTAATTATCTAAACCATTTTCAGATTATTATGCGTCCACATCTTGGCAACAGTGTATTTAGTTTATTTCCGTTAGAAATGTTTTATTAAAATGGAAAGTTATTTTGTTTCACAAAGTTAGGCTGTACCCTCCGAAGAAATTTTCAAATGATCTTGCATATCTCCACTAAATAGAACCAGGGGACTGGTTCCTTCCTCTTTTACCGCGAATAACTATAATTTAACGCTTTTTTAACAACATTTTTCTGAGGGTGTTATAGATTCTAAAATTTCTTCATAAATTTTAGAATTGAGGCCAATTCATATTTGGCTATTAATTTTGTAATATTTATCACAACAAACAACAACAAATTTTTAATTGAGCAAATTTTTTGAATTTGAATTTTTTGATATACAGGGTAATTTCACTTTAAATACAGAAATTGCTCTACAAACTTTTTCCCTGGGAGACGTGGTATTCGACATACAGGCTGTTAAAGTTTACAAAAAAAATATATTTTCTGTAATATCTGATCTCATAATATTATGAAGGAATTGAACAAAATTTGGTACAGCGTATTCAATTAATTGTACATTTGTACATTATCTTAGAAAGTAAATGGGTGTGTTGTTTATGTGCTCTTCTTTAATCTTGTCTCTGGCTGATAGAAAGTGTGAAAAATTTGTTTTGTTTATGCAAAGTTACTGAAGAAGTGTTTGGGTGTCTTGAAGTGTAAGCTGACTGCAGCAGAGGGAAGATTATTGTTGTAAACTGCAATATTAAGTATATATTAACACTAACTTATTGCTAAATTTAATGACCTTCAACTGTTTCTTTTGTTCATTTTGTCAAAAAAATTAAGGATCATAAAACTTTTTAGTTAAGGCTGTGTAAAAACATTTATAGACAGGACCGGATTTAAATTATTTCCTTCTCATAATGCCTGTAAAATGTAGTAAATGTGGACATGATGTACAATATTCGAATAAAGACCAAATTAAATTTGTCTGTGATTCTTGTCATGAACACGTACATGAGTCATGTTCTGGTCTTACTGCAACAGAGCTACGTTGTTATTCTCTCAAGAATAGAAACTTGTTGTTCCTCTGTGTTTAAAATCATTGCGTAAAATTTTGAACCAGATTAGTGTAATGCAAGCTGAATTGTCTGCACTGCGTAAAGAAATTGCTGAGATGAGCACTAATTCAGTAACAGCTGAAGATACCATGGCTGAGTTTGAGAATAGAATTTTGCGTTCTAGAAATGTAATTATTTATAATGTTCCGGAATCACTTGATCCATCTATTCGTGAGAAAATCGAGAGTGATACAAACAAGGTCAACGATTTGCAGGTTAATAGCGGTGTGGAATATAAAATAAAAAAGGTTATTCGTATTGGAAAGAATTCTGTCAGTCCAACTAGACCACGTCCTCTTAAAGTAGTTTTGTCTGATTCGTCCTCTGCGAAACAGTTACTCAAGAGGAAAAGCAGAATTGCTAATGAGTATAAAATTGTGAATGATCTTACATTGAGACAGAGGAAATATTTGAAAAATTTGAGATTAAAACTTGATAACCGGATAAAAAATGGAGAAGAAGATCTTACTATAAAGTACATTAAGGGCATACCTAATATAATTAAAGTCTCAAAAACTTAACATAAGTGGGGACGTACTCTTATATTACCAAAATGCTGGGGGCTTACGAACAAAATTAACTGAACTTAAATGTAATGTTCTATCTTGCCAGTATGATGTAATTTTAATTTCGGAGACTTGGTTAAATCAAAGCTATTCAGATGCTGAACTTGAGTTTTACAATTACAACGTCTGTAGATTGGATAGATGTTCTATAGCTACTGGGAAGAATCGTGGTGGTGGTGTGTTGGTGGCAGTATCGAAACGCTTACATAGCAGTTTTGTGCAAACAAGTGTTAATTCCGACTTTGAACAACTGTTTGTTGAAGTTAAGTGCGGCTTTAAAAACTTCATCATAGGATGTACATATATACCTTCTAATTCTGCAGCTGAGGTTTATGAATTCCATTGTCATACTATTATGGAATTAAGTGAGAGATTTTCTAATTATGAGCTATTATTGTTTGGTAACTACAATCTACCTGATGCTCGCTGGGAAAATGACAATGGTGGTTTAAGAGTGATGTGTCCTGTTAACTCCAATGCACTTATTTTAGCGAATTAGCTCGGATATCTTAATATTTTTCAACTTAACAATGTGCCTAGTTCTAGAAATACTGTATTAGATTTAGTATTTTCTCATGTGAGTGATGCAGCTGTATGTCCAGTTGTTGATCTATTACTGCCTAACAGCATATACCCCACTGCAATAACAATAGATATTAAGGCTTCTTGTACTGAGAATAATCTTCCTTTGAGTAAGTCATACTATGATTTTAGAAATGCAGATTATATAGGTATTAACAATTATTTGGCAAATATAAATTGGGAGGAACTCTTTTGTAACGTTCATGTTAATGTGGCAACAACTCACTTTTATGAAATATTACATAATGCAATAAATTTATTTGTACCATTGAAGTACTTTAGGCCATCTAACTATCCTAAATGGTTTACTTCTGAACTAAAACAATTAATTGTTGAAGTTGTATCATAATAATGAGGATTATTTACTATTTTCACAGCTGAGATCTCAATGTAAAGAACTCACTAAATATTGTTACAATGATTATTTAGCTAAAATTGAATATGAGCTTAATCAAAATCCTAAGTCCTTCTGGAAATATGTTAACAATCGTAGAACTGTCAATTCGTTTCCAAATGATATGTTTTATAACAATGTTTCTGCTGATAGTGGTCTTGGAATTGTGAATTTGTTTGCTAACTATTTTTCATCAGTATATGCAGAAACCAATGTGGACCCTAATTTGAAATTCAATTATGATAACAGTATTCAATTTTCCAAAGCCTCTATTGAATTGACTGGTATTTTTGAAGCTATAGATGCTCTGAAATTTAAATTTGTATGTGGTCCTGATGGTGTACCTGCTTATTTTTTAAAGCAAACTTTATATACAATTACTCGGCCTCTATTTATATTATTTAATAAGTCACTAAAGTCAGGTACATTTCCCAATGTTTGGAAAGACAGCTACATTATGCCCATTTTCAAGAGTGGTGCTAAAGATAACGTTGAACATTATAGAAGTATAAGCATTCCTTCTTGTATAGCTAAGCTATTTGACTCATTAGTTACACATCAATTAAGCAACATATGCAATTCTCTTATTATCTCTGAACAACATGGGTTTGTACCAGGTCGTTCAACAGTTTCAAATTTGATTTTATTTCATGAATACGTTTCCAATGCTTTGGAGGGGTCAATGCAGGTTGATACAATTTACACCGACTTCTCCAAGGCATTTGACAGAGTATCCCATGAGGTACTAATAAAAAAGTTACATGCGTTTGGTATAACAGGGACAATGTTAGAGTGGTTTTATAGTTATCTAACTGATAGGTCACAATCGGTTCGTATAGGTTCATATACATCTAATGCCTTTGTAGCTAATTCTGGTGTCCCTCAGGGCTCTCATTGTGGTCCATTGTTATTTTCTTTATTTGTAAACGATATTGCTTCTGCTATCAAAACGTCAAAATTCCTGTTATTTGCCGATGACTTAAAAATTTTTCTGTTGTAAAAGACGCAAAGGATGCTGTGCTGCTTCAGAGTGACTTGAAAAATATTGAAGAATGGTGTGAAACAAATAGTCTCCACCTTAATGTTAACAAGTGTTTCTCGGTCACTTTTAGTAGGCTACATAATCCAGTCATTTTCAAGTATCAATTAAATAACACAGTATTAACTAAAAAAATTCAAATTAAAGATCTTGGTATACTATTTGACAACAAAATGTGTTTTAATGATCATGTTAATAATATTGTCTTAAAAGTGCTCAAGATGTTGGGATTTATAGTGAGATCATCCCCAGACTTTTCTGTTCAAACACTTAAAATGCTGTATTGTGCTATGGTGAGATCTATTTTGGAATATGGTAGCCTTATCTGGGATCCTTACTATAATATATATATTAATCAGATCGAAAATACTGGAGCTAAGTGGATTATGTTTTACTGAAACGCATGCTAGGAATAATTCTATTGACTTTAAAAATATCATAGGCTTTTCTGTAAGTAGTCGATATTGTAGGAATATAAATGAAAAAGGTGGTGTTGCAATTTTTTCAAGAAATAATTTGGAGACGACTGAAATAAATTTAAATAGTTTTTGTAAGGAAAAACACATAGAAATTTGTGTGGAGTATGGTTTGTGCTTGTGGGGTGGGTCAACTTCATTCTCGGATGTTTTTATTTGTCAAAAAAGAATTTTAAAATGTATGGCAGGTGTTGCAAGTACAGTGTCATGTAGAAATATTTTTAAGGATTTTGTTGTTGTTGATTTATGAATTATCGATATACGTTTACATGAATAAGAGCAAATTTTTAAGGAACAGATATTCATCATATTGACACGAGACAAAATAGCAAATATCGTATACCATTTTATAAGTATAAAATATCATTAAATTCACCTGCATGCCTTGGTCTTAAGATATTTAACCACTTGGATGTTCATATTCAATGCGCAAATAATGTGAGATTTTTTAAAGCTATTTTAAAAAGTATTTAATAGACAATTGTTTTTATTCACTAGATGAATTTTTTATGTCTTAGTTTTTAAGTTATTTCGACAATTCCTATACAAAATGTATTTTGTCTTAAAGGAAATAAAGATTATTCTATTCTATAACTGTTACCTATCTATCAGGTATTATTACTATTAAGAATGTTAATTTTCGTTTCTACATTTAGAAATGCTGCAAAAAACGACGATGGTAGTAGATATTGTTGACAGCTGTAAGTTTTATCTATGGGTCTAAGCCATCTCAGTCGATTCTTATCATAGGCGCCAACTTTCCGTAGGAAAAAAGGGTTTTTCCCCATTTTTTAAATATTGAGCTAAAATTCTGGAATAATTTTTTTATTGTCTTTTAGGCCCCCCTGAGCACGTGGTTAAATTTTTTGTACTTAGTCATAGTTAACCCTGTATATATATTTTTAGTATTTATTTTTCTGTTCTGTTTCTGTTTTTCTAAACCTGAATTGTAATTGTAATTATTTCAAATAAATACTAAATATATATATATATATTACAGGGTGTCCATATAAAACTTTCCACCTGAATATTTCGTTTAATATGAAGTTTTGCAAAAATTCCAAAAACACGTCTATTTTTAATTTGAGGGAGACATCGACTTACATCATTACTTATTTTGTAGTCGCCACCCCTTCGTAGATTGAGGTATCAACTCAAATGGCACTATAGGACGTGTGATACATTGTTTGAAAGCTCTTTTGATACGGACTGAATCCGTAAAAAAAATAAAAAAAATTATTATTCGTTTTCAAGAAAAAACAGTAAAATATAAATTTTTGGAATTTTGTATTTTTACATTTTCAATGTAACATTTCATACTATAGATAAGCTGAACTACATTTTAATGAAATGAGCTTGGAAATAAATTACATTAATTTTATTAATGTAAATATCACCAAGTTTACAGAAAATACGTGGCAACACAATAATATTAATATTAAATTGTAATGCTAAAGGATGTTTGGGAAAATTTCTGCAGGGTAATGTAAAATAATGATAGGAGTTACGGCTACATAAAATTCAATTTTTCTTTATGATACAGTTGAATTATTGCTTATCCTATCGTAATTATATTTGAAGGTGGTTTTAAATGTAGCAGGTTTTCATAATAATTCTTAGTTAATTCATTTGCCTTCTAGTGACATTTTTATCTAGAACATTAAACTTGTGCTGTAGATAATTTTTTTTATCTCTTGATATTACAAAATTTGAAGAATTATTTAGGGGATTATTATCAGCAAAAATTGTTCTTTATTCAAGTCAATAAATGTAATCATATAGCAGTAAATTGCTATACAAATTTTATTAAGCAATCATATTTTTAATACCTAATTCATTTTACAAATCAAATTTGCACAGCTCAAATTTATACAAATAACTGTATAAATACAGTTAATTTTAATTAAGAAAAATCTTACATGTTATGTTGGTTTGATTCATGTTTTCATGTTCATGTTTTTTGAAAATTGGAAAGGAAAATATTGCAAAAAATGAGAAACATAGGTATAATCAGCAGTTGTAAATACACTGATACTATTATACAAAATCTGTAAATACAATTTTCAACAACACTATTATTTTTGCACACTAACTACTATTGTCAACACAAAACAAATATATGCTACATTTTCTTTCAATTTCAGAACAAGGTAATGAGTTTTTGCACCAGAATTTGGGAAAATAATTTTATATGTGTTTCTAAAGGTTACAGGTAGTCTCAGTATAAATTTGACCCCTCCCCCCCCATTAAAAGTTACATCCTGTATATACAAAGTATCACCTAATGAATGTTAGAACCTAAATGGTGTCGATTTAACCAAACTTGCTGTAACGAAAAATGTTGCAAAAAAGTTACTGTGTTAATTTTTTTTTCTCAACTCACATAGCAGTTATCCGATTTGAACAAAATTTGCTGTTGCTTAGTTTGTCTTCATGAAGTGTTCAGTGATTATTATAATAATAATAATAATAGAAGTTTATTGCCCAACAGAGTAATCCAATTATAGGACAATGTAATTAATTATAACAAAAGAATATAAATACACATAGCTAACTAATTTACTTGAGATCGCTAGAAAATAGAAAATTAACGCTTAATATCTATCATATAAAAATAAAATGAAAATATTAAATATCTATATAAATAAGTGAATAATTGCAAACCTTAATATTAAACAATCAAATTTCTTATTATATGTGAGAAACTAGTGTAAGATAAAAAAAATAAATCACAGTTGAGATTCTTTGAATTATAAGCTTGCATCATAGAGTAAACAGGGGACTTTCTAAGAACATTAGTACGACTTGTAGGACAATAAAATAGTTCATTTTGACGTGATTCTAATCTAGGAATTTTTAAATCAATTTTAGACAACAACGTAGGGCAATCAATCATATAATTTAACAGTTTATATAGGAAACATAATGTTATAATTGCTCTACGCTTTTCTAAAGACACCATATTTAACCTTAACAATAATAAATTATTTGGATAACCTCGCTCAGGGTAATGATTGTCAATTTTTTATATAACATATTTCATAAATCTACGTTGAACTTTTTCAAGTGCTTGTGAGTGTATATCATAAATGGGATTCCAAATAATAGCTCCGTATTCACGCTTTGCTTGTACCAGAGAAAAGTACAACACGTTCAGAGTTTCAATATTTCTAATATGTTTGCAATTTCTTACAATGAAACCAAGTAGTTTCAGAGCTGCATTGGCTTAAACGTTAATATGTTCCGAAAAATTAAGTTTGCTGTCAAAAATTATTCCCAAATCTTTAACTTCTTTCGCTCTTAAAAGTTCATTGTCATTGAAAGTATAAATATATTCAATTGGTGAAAGTTTACGGGAAAAAGTAATTACTTTACACTTGGCGATGTTCATTTCAAGTTTGTTAACTTCACACCAATTTTCCATAAAAGATTGCAACAAAATCGCTCAAATCGTTAACCTCACAAAATAACTTAAGATCATCAGCAAATAATAGCCTACCACACTTTAAACCATCACTTAAATCATTTACGAAAATAATAAAAAGTAATGGGCCTAAGTTGGATCCTTGAGGTATACCAGATTTTGCTACGTAATAATCTGATTTGTAACTATTATATTAGACATACTGAGGTCTATTATGAAAGTATCATGTAAAAAAATTAATTAGAGGAGTTTTTAGACCAATATAATTTAACTTCTCTAATAATATGTTATGGTCTACGCGATTGAAGGCTTTTGAGAAGTCAGTATAAATAGCATCAACTTGACCACCTCTATCCATTGATTCTGAAACAAATTGTGTAAAACAAGCTAAATTAGAAATTGTTGAACGTCTCTCCATAAAACCATGCTGGCAAGTGGAAATCGTGTTCTTTATGGCAGAATATATAATAGTATACATTGACATTTCAAAGACTTTGGCAAAATTGGATAAGATAGCAATAGGTCTATAATTATTTACACTATCAACATCACCACTTTTATGGATAGGGCATATTTTTGCTAACTTCCAGCAATCCGGAAACGTTGAAGTGAGTAACGATAAATTAAACAAAATCAACAGGGGGATAGAAAAAGCACTTGAACAATCTTTTAAAATAAAACTGGGAATTTGATCATGTCCAACGTCATTTTGTTTTTTAATTTCTTTAGAGACTTTGTTAGATCTAGCTCGGTTAATTGTTCAATGCCAATAAGTGGCAAGTTACTCACTACGCCACTGTTTTGAGGTATACCTGACGACTTTGGTGAATAAACACTGCTAAAAAAAGCACTAAAACCGTTGACAATATCCTGTGGGTTATCCAGAACTTTATCATTGTAAACCATTTTACCGGGAATTCTAGAGCTACATTTTTCTTATTTATAAATGACCAGAAGCGATTAGGATTATTTGATAAATCATGTTCAACGGCCTGTATATATTCTTTATAAGCATGTGATATTTGACTTTTATAAGTGATCTAATACGTTTATAGTTTTCTAGAGCATTAATATTATTATATTTTTTAAACTGTTTACGATACTTATCCCTTAATTTAATATTACCTATTATTTCCGTAGAATACCATACTGGAAATTTTCTTTTATTATTACTAAATAAGGGAACATGCAAATCAAAGATCGAATACATTGCCTCATAAAAACTTTCACAAGCAGAATTGATATCATCAAAATTATTTTAAAAACTCCAATCGAACATTAGCAAAGCATCATACAATGCCGGATACTTAGCTTTTCTAAAATTATACGATTTATTAGTTAAATTATTTGGAAATTCAACAAAATCGATTCTGGTCACTGCTACAGTCACATTGAGAGAAGGGTGGTGAACATCTTCATGTACAAAAGGAGAAGTATCTCTACACACACTACAATTAGACAAATTTGTTATTACCAAATCCAAAATTCGACCATTTAAGTTTATAACGTTATTAAGCTGAATCATATTAACGTATTCTAAAAATGAGTTTAGATAGAGTTTTTTAGTATCGACAATATCATTATTAAAGTATTTAATATTAAAGTCACCCAAAATTAATGATTTACATTCAATGTTAACATATTGTTCAAATAAGTTAAGAAAAAGTTAAAAATTTTCAATAGATATATGTGGAGGTATATAAACAACAAATACGTGCAATGTAAATGATCCATAAACTAAACATTTGCAGCCAACTATGTCCACAACAGGAACACAATTTAAAATTTGCGATAAGTCAATAGCTTCAATAAACCACTCATGTTTAACTGACAATAATGAGCCACCTCCAGTTGACAGGCCTGTTTCTATAAAATTTCGGTCACAACGTAACGTTGTATAGAGATTAGGAAAAAGTTCACTGCTTAAAATATCCTCCGAAAGCCATGACTCTACCAAGCCGATTATGTCATACTCCTGAGTACATACAGAGGAATAAAATTCGTCGATTTTTGAGCGCAAACCCCTAACATTTTGAAAGTAACAGAAATATTCCTGGTCTGACCGAGGTCTGTTGTGGTTATGTTCTTATTACGTTAAATCACACAGGACATTCATTTTATTACAACCCTTTGTGAATATTCTTCTGTAACTTTTTTCTACGTTTAAATTTTTACATCCGGCTATCAGAAATAGCTAGAGAACTTTATTCTACACAAAAAATGTATACCTATCGAAACTCAAAATTATGCTCAGTTATGAAGATGTTACAGAAAATATTTATTAACACATACCTACCCCATATTTTTTGGAAATCTATAACGTATCCATAACAACATGACAATCTCGATAAGTCACTGTAAAGTTTGTATTTTGCAAAAGTTTGTTTCTGAAAATGCCTTGTCACAATGAATTTACGAATTATGAAATGAGATACATAATAGTGGTATATGTACAGGAACATTTTAGTGGACGTGCTGTTAAGAGAACATGTGAAGAACTCTATCCGAATCGCAGCCTTCTTATACATTGTTTGCTTCTTCATTCACCAGATTACGATAGTTCATAAAATGGATAGTACGTTCAAAGATGGGTACGAAAACCAAATTCTAGAAGGAGTAGAAGAAATTTCGAAATTAGTTCCGTTCAACTATTCTTCTCACGCAGCAGTTACAATGTTTCCATTTTCACCCTGTACAAAATTTACCTGAACCAGACTACCTGCTGAGATTAACATTTTGCAAACAATTTCTCCAGTTACATAACGGGAATCACACTTTTCTTGGAAGAATTGCCTTTACAGATGAAGCTGTTTTTACCCATAGAGGTGTTTTTAATTGGAAAAAACTCACTTGTGGAGCAAAGAAAATCCGCATGCATAAAAGAGCGCCACATCTACAAATTCCTTTGGCAAGAACTTCCTGGGGCTGTCGAAGAAGTACCCATTAATACTACACCACAAATGTGGTTTATGCACGATGGTCATTACAGCCATTTGGTGAGAGATCATTTAAATCAAGCATTTCCAGACTATTGGATTGGTTGAGGTAGTGACTTTCCTTGGTCTTCTCGCTGTTCAGATTTTAATCCTTCAGACTTTTAGAGTAATCTGAAAGAAATTGTTTACAACTCTGTAACGCCTAATATGGGAGAAGAATTTAAGATAGAATACAAGACGCTGTACGACAAATTATATGAACGTATAATTTTTTTCCTATTCTCAATAATTTCATAAAACGTTTAAGGAAATCTGTCGAAGAACATAGGGGACATGTAGAACATTTATTATAAAATAGTAGACTGTTTATTATTGCCACCTTTTAGTTTATTATGTTATTTATTATGGATACGTAGTTATTTCCAAAAAATATTGGGTATGTGTTAATAATTTTCTGTAATATCTTCATAACCGATCATAATTTCGACTTTTGGTAGCTATATATATTTTTTGTGTAGAATAAAATTCTTAATCTTATCAATATTTCTGATAGTTGTGTGTAAAAATTTAAATGTACAAGAAAGTTACAGAAAAATATTCGCAGAGAGTTGTAGTAAAATGCATAATCACTGCATCCTTCATGAAGATAAACTAAGCCACAACGAATGTTACTAAAATCGGTTAACTGAGTTCTCTGAGTTAAGGAGCAAACATGAAATAAAAAAGAAACTTTAACACTCTATAACTTTTTTTGCGACATTTTTCGATTAACCAAGTTTGATTAAATCGACACCATTTGGGTTCTAGATTATACTCTTAAAGTATGTAACATTAGTTAGGTGACACCCTGTATTTACATGATCCAATACGTTTCCAGAGAAAGCAAGTTTATTAAATTGGGCAAATGCAAACTGGGATTAAGAAACAAAAAAATATTTTTCTTCCATCATTTTATTTGAAAAGGTACATATAAAAAATATATAATTTATTGTGTTTATTACTACATACACTGTGTTACTTCAAGTTTAGATATTTAGAAATAATTTCCAGTTTAGTTGACAAATTGTTCTTTATTAGGATAAATAAAAATCTTATGATTGAATTCAAAACTTGATACATAGTGAATTTCTGGGTTGTTGTGTTGTGACCTCGGTAACTGGTAGCTGCCAGAAACAGAGTTAAAATGCACATCCCTAGCATTAGCCGGGATTCTTTTACCTGCCCTGGTTGTTTTTGGGCTAGGCTCTGTGGGGACAGACCCGCTATCGGTGTCTCTGGGCCCGTCCATAAATCATCAAATAAAAAAGAAAACTAAAAATGATTTAGAAATTCAGGAGGTTTGTGAGTTTGTAAGACCGGGTTGGCCTAAATCAATTAAATCTTCATTAAAACCATACGTACAATTCAAAAACTGTTTTTCTATGCTGGACAATTGTTTGATGCTGGGACATAAAGTAGGCTTACCACTTTCTTTAAGAAATAAATTCTTAGAAACCCTTCATATGACTCACTTGGTGATGGTTAAAACAAAGATTTTGGCTCGATCGTATGTGTGGTGGCCCGATATCAATAGTAACATAGAACAGTTAATAAAAAGTTGTAAATTTTGTTTAAAAATGCAAAGTTCTCCTCCAAAAGCGTGGAATAGACTTCATATTGTTTATCTTGGACCTATACATATTTCAGAAATATTATATTTTTATATTAGTTGATGCGCACAGTAAGTGGCCTGAAGCGGTAGTTACTACAAAATAATACGAGTTTCATTGAAACTATATCCAGTATGTATATTGAGAGATATTTTTGCCAGATTTGGTTTACCCCTCAGTCTTGTTTCGGATAATGCAAAATATTTCAAATCAGGTGAATTTCAAAGTTTTTTAAATAAAAATCAAATTATTTTCAAAGAAATTGCCCCATTTCATCCAGCATCAAATGGACAGGCTGAAAATACAGTGAAAACAATAAAAAAAATGCAATACATAAACTAGTACGCCATGGCACTAAGCAGGAATTAAATTTTGCACTCAATAATTTTTTACTTTCATACAGAGTAACTCCACATTGCACTACTGGAGAAACTCCAGCATAATTATTGCTGAATCGTAATCCCAGGACTGTATTAGATTTTGTCAAAAAAACTGTAAATAATAAGTCAGATAATCATGTATATAGTAAAGTAAGTAAGGCTCAAGCAAGCAAAATTGAGAATTTTAAAGGGAGGAGAAGTAGGCAGTTTAGGGTAGATGAATTTGTAGCTGTGAGGGACTATAGAGAACCAAATAAGGTAAGCTGGATTAAAGGTATAATTAAAAAAAGAATAGGTACTCGAAGCTACTTTGTATATATTCCTAGTTTAGAAAAAGTTTGGCGTAGACATGCTAACCAAATTGTAGATCACAATTTTTCTATTGATAAGAATGAAGCAGATACTCAAAGTGAAAAACAATTTGATTGCAATATGGAAAAACAAATATGTCTGATGTAGGTCTTAGACGTAGTAAACGAAATGTAAATAAAACTGTACTTTATAAAGAATTATTGTGTTAAGTTATATTGTATATATTAGTTTAAGGGGAGAGAAGTGTAGGATATTTTGGTTACTATGGTTGGTTTACCTGGTTTGGGAAGAAAGTAGTGTTTGTAGGAAATAACTAAGGTGTTGGGGCATTCAGGTGGGGACATTGATAGCGAGTAGTAGCAATCAATGGACTCCGATTATATTGTTAAAATATATACACATTTGGAAATCCAATGTTTGATTTATGTGTCTACTTCATCACCTCCCTGAAAACATTACACAGCCTATCTCATGTCGATGGTGATTACTGCGGTTGGAATTTATTATAAAATTCTCATGATTTCCTATTGATTACACCGGGTGTTTATAAAAATGCAAAATTAATTATTGTTTGTTTCTGTTATTATTTAGCTGTTCTGTTTTTGTTGACAGCACGAGGGATTTTTTATTACTGTCTGTAAATACAAAAAACGTTTCAACCTCTCTTATTAATATAACCTAGTTAGTTTTGGATTTTATTTCACTATGTATGTACTGAAATGTGAATGGTTTATTTGATTGATGAATCAACCTGGATATTATGATTCTTATTTGTAGTTTGTTGTAGAGCAAGCTACAGATGGAACGTTAGCTTCTGAAAACTGGGCACTTAATATGGAAATATGTGACCTAGTAAATGAGACAGAGGAAGGGCCAAGAGATGCAATTAAGGCTATTCGTAAACGACTTTCCCAAAATGCTGGGAAAAATTATACAGTAGTTATGTACACATTAACTATACTAGAGACGTGTGTAAAAAATTGTGGTAAAAAATTTCACATCCTAGCATGCAACAAAGAATTTATTCAAGAATTGGTAAGAATAATTATACAGCACACTTATTAATTTTATCAAATAAATAATTGTAAACTTGTAATCATTTGTGAAAGGTTTCTGTACTGTCATTTTGATTGATCCTTTTTACCAAAAGTAGATATTATGTGAACTGACTTACACACTAATAATTATTTTGTAGACTGATTGATTTGGTAATGGGATGTGATAGATTAACTTGTTTTTATTTTTTGTTGCAGTTTTGATTTTTAAAAGAAAATACAGTGAATTTCTCTTAAACAGACACCAGCGGTTGCTCATTTTATGTCTGTTTATAAAAGGTGTCTGTCAAATGAAGAGAACACTTTATCATACAAATGGAATGTTTATTTTTGGATAAAACTATATACCAATGCCTATTCCTATCTACATCATAAAATACATAAAATAAAATATATGTAAATATCACACAATATTTACATTTAATATGTATAAAATGTAGAAGGCATGTCTACAAAAGAGTACACTGATTTTCTCACGGATGTAGGGAATTTTTATTGACAAAGTTAGTCACACTGCGTTGTAGGGAAATTCGAAATTTAAGGGATCATACTACTCGAATAAATAATGTGTAAAGTTCATGTAATATTTTCTCATAATGATCATAATTTTTTTGACTCTCATTTTATTGAAATTTTGATGGCATTTCCTTATCGCGTCCGGTTATATCAGAAATTGAAAGACAGATGGGCTGTCCGTGTGTGTTTATTAGATTGTCCACTCAAAGAGAAACATTTTAATGGAATCATTACGATAGTTGGTACATTGGTTCCCGTTAATTGTCTGTTCAAAAGAGGCGGCTGTTTATTAGAAGTGTCCATTAACCCTTTAGCTACTATTGACGTTTATTGACGTCCGGAAAAGGCCGTGCCATGAGCGCTAATGACGTCTTTTGATTATTATTTTATTAATAACAATGAGCAACTGCGATACAGAGCTCGTTTTCCCGCCAAAATAGCCGCGCTGGGCGCTGGACACGCTGAAGAAATAACCACAGTAAAAGGGTTAAGAGAGATTTTACTGTATTTCGTATAATTTCAATATGAGTGATCTAGGGCGACAGTGCCTTTTTATCAGACATGAAACAAGTGAAGATGGCTTTAAAGGATGACTTAGAATTAATCCTAAGATAACCATAATTATTTTGGAAAATAGTTATCAAGGATTAAGTTGAAATTGTTACTTGCTTTATAGTCATTTTTGTAGATAAGTAGATACTGATGATATCAAATAAAGTCAGTAAAAATATATGTATTTAATGGACAGGGCCAATTATCAGGTGGAAACTTTTTAAAAGGGTATATATTTTACTATTCTATATACGAAACAATCAAATAATGTTATTATTCATCTTATTGTTTCAGGAAATTTTGTAACATTTATAAAAATATGTTCTATGTAAATCAACCAAAAAAATTATCACATAACTCTTATAACATTTTTCGTAACTTATAATACCAAATTTTTGATTTTATATTCTTCCATTCTGTTTTACATATTTCTTTGTAAGGGATAATCGTTTTTTTTCCATAAACTTGTTATTAATGCTCATGTTATACAGGGTGATTTAGTCATAATGTCATTAATTTTAATCTTGTATTCGAAAGACCTAATAATGACAGAAAATTGACCTGTAGACCTGTTAGAGTATTTAACGCTATGTTGAAGTGAAACAATGTTGCCATTCAGGACCACATAACAGCCATGTTCATTGCAGTTTGGTGCTGAAGTGTTATATTTTTTTTCTAATGACATGCTTCTAGTATGCAATCTAAAATCTATGCTTTTTATATATTTTTTTTGAGGTGCCTGCAAAAAATACCAGGATTTTCAAAATTTTCACATTCATCATGTCATGTAAGGCAAGTTCAAAAGCTCCGCAAATTTTTTTATAATAACGTTCTCGAAAGCAGAATCAAGTTGAGCTTGTACGTTGATATTCCCAAATAACGCAAATCGCACTTTATTATGAATCATAATCAAATCCCTTAACTTCCGTTTCTCACCAGGCTTTCTTGTTGTAATCAGTACCTATACTGAATAAGACACATGTACATGGAAAACAAAAAATAAGCATTTTTCTTCGAACAGCCACAAATCCAATTGTTTCTTAGAATATGTTTTTATTAAAATGACTTATAAATAAAAATTAAATTTTTTCATGGCTCTATTCGGCAAGAGACGACCGCGGTCTTTCTTTATTAACTGTTGCTGGTAGGAAGGTTTGAGAAATTTAATTTGTCCAACTTGAATTTCATTTTATTTAGGTAAATAGTAAATTTAATTATTATAAACTGCACTAGTGGCTCATACAGGCTGGGGGCTACCCGAGATCACATTTGTGTCAACACTGTCGGCAGTCGACATGCACTACATGCACTATGCACTTTGACAGCATAGGAAGACACATTCGAACTATATCTAACATATTAAATATTTTTAGGTAAAATTAATAGGACCAAAAAATGATCCGCCAACTGCTGTTCAGGAAAAAGTTTTAAGTTTAATACAGTCTTGGGCCAGTGCATTTCAAAATCAACCTGAGATGTCTGGTGTCACAACTGTTTATCAAGATCTGCTTGCTAAAGGAATAGAGTTTCCTCCTACTGACTTGGATTCTCTGGCACCTATTCACACCCCAAAAAAAGTAGGATATATAAAATATTCATTAACAAAATCATTTCTCGATACTGAGTATTTGCAGAGTATTTCTTTAACTCCAGTGATGGCTGAACCGCATGCACCCCAACCATCATCCCCAGAAGGTGATATGCCTGGTCCAACAGGATACTTAACTCCGGAACAAAGAGCAAAACTACAGAGCGAATTAGATGTTGTTCAAAGTAATATGAGTGTTTTAGGTGAGATGTTATGTGAGTTAAAACCTGGAGAGGAGCAACCTGACGAATTGGAATTATTACAGGTAAATGTATGATAAGGCTAGATAGAATTTTATTGTTGATATAAGAATATAGACTTTATCAGCAAATACAATGTAAATTTTGTAATTAGAAATTTTTACTGAAATATGAGTGAGGTATTTATGAAATAACAGACTATTAAACTTATCTATTGCGACTTATTTTAAATATTGCTTAATTTTTGCCACAAAAAAAGATTACAAAATAAAAAATTTATTTATTGACAAGATTAAGATATGAAATAAAAACTGTCAATAAGAATATAATTGTTTATTCGATCTTATTAAAATATTTATAATGATTGAACACCTTAATTGATATAAATGGTTTAATCATTAGACATACAGGGTGTTTAAAAAAAGATTACTTACAAACTTTGGGACGTAGTAGCATGAAAATATAATAAAGGAACTCCTATCTGAAAATGTGCCGATTCAGCACCCGAGTGCTTGTAAGTGCTAAAAATTTTTTGTTCTGAATACCGATTATACAGGGTGCGGCATAATGGATGGGTGTTTTTGGAAATAGGAATAACGCGGGTTTTTGTTTAAGTAAAAAACAATTTATTATGGAAAATGAAAGCTTACATGTTGCCATTTAAACAATCAAAAATGGAAATCAGAAAAAAAAATAATTCCTGTTCGGAAAATGACATCGGACAGGTGACGTCCATTGGCTGTTATACTGCACCACTCGTTCCTAAAAGTTTCCTATTACTCGCTCCATCAAGTTAAGGTCGATTGCTCGAATTTCTCTTGTAATGCAGATTTCGGGGTTTATCGATGTAGACTTTAACCTTTAAGTATCCCCATAGGAAATAATCACAAGCGGATAAGTCAGGGGACGAGGGGGCCACGGCAGATCACCGAAATGGGAGATAACATGTTCGGGAAAAATGCGATGCACACTTTGCATTGATATCCTGGCTGTGTGCGCTGTGGCACCATCCTGTTGGAACCACATATGCCTTGAGTTGATTCTTCTTTGTCGCAATTCCAGCAATAAAAAATTTTCCAACATGAAAACGTATTGCTCAGAGATAACAGTTGCCGTATCTTCAGCAACATTTTAAAAAAAATACGACCCGATCACTCCAAGCTGGCTCACAGCACACCAAACAGTAATTTTGGCAGATGCATTTTGCAGGGGTTTTCCACAGTCCAATATCTGCAGTTTTGTTTATTAACAGAACCATAAATGAAAATGAGCCTCATCGCTCATCATGATAACTAGTTCTTCTTCGTCAGCTAAATTGGCTTCCATGGTTTGGGCAAATTGCAAACGCTGAACAAAATCTCCTTCATTAAGTTTCTGGGCCATCATAATTTTGTAGGGACGATAGCCAAGCTCTTTATGTAAAATTCTACGCAGAGTTCGGTCACTCAATCGTTGGGCTGTGAAGGACTACTTGTCACCCTTTCAACAGTATCCGCTGTTCTTGCACGTCGACTGTAACCACGAGGTTTCGGATTCATTGCCGATGCAGTCGTTCTGAAATTCTGAACCTATCTGAGGGCTGTGTCACATTTTGGGACCGAACCATGACGACAAATATTGAAATGTCAGCGGAAACGCCGTTGCATGACAGTCACCGACTCGCCTGATTTCAAATATTCCTCGACGGCGAACGCACAAACGTTTGAACGGCGAACGTTCTCTCGTCCAGACATCCATTGCGACTAACAAACGACATATCCCATTGAGTCGAATGACCTCAGCTGCAACGCTCTACTCCCCTCTGTTCACGTATACTACTCGTTGCAAAAATACCCATCCATTCTGCCGCACCCTGTACATCCTTAAAACACTATACTACCACGCAATACTAGCTCATGAAAAACTCGAAAGAAAATGATGTAGATTACAGAATCTTAATGCCAATAAAGGAATTACCATCTGTTAATTAAATGGTCGGCTACAAGATTGACACAAAATGATGACGTTGAATATTATTACATTTTTGACGGTGTTCTTTGTAGTTTGTGATCCCACTGACTTGATATTCGCGTTTCGTATCTGGCTTCTCGCTCACTCATATTAGCAGGCTGACTGCAGGCTTCTCTCTCTGATTGCTGCCGAATGCGCAGCAGATAACACTCGAACTTTACGTTATTGTAACGGTCGTCGATAACATTCTGTATTAATTTTTTTAGATTTTAACACTTTAATAACGAGTATAACTGAATGTAAAATATCGAAAATATACTGGGTGTAACGGATGCTGATGGTCAAACTTCAGAGGGTTATTATACAAGTAATTTTCACCAAAAAAGTATTATAAGATTTTTTTGGAAAGTTGATAGTTGCTCTTTTATTTAATATTTTTTTATTTCAAAAAATGTTGTGCCTTTTTTCATAAAAACAAAAATATCTTTGTTATTCTTACATCAAATTTACATATACCATCGGAGAGAGCGTTAAATATACTACAAGACGAGCATATAGGTATGAGTGTTTAAAAAATCTTCTATATCAGGTGCTGTAAAAAGTTAAATGTAATATTTATGAAATGAGCAAAATTAGTGGTATCTCTTCATTGGTAACACCAAAAATTACTAATTAAATTACTGTATTTAGTAAGCATTTCAACAATATATCAACTTTTGAATTTGCTATTTCTTTGGCAACAATATCAAGGGCAAAGGTAATAAAATCGTAAAAATCGAAAATACATGAACTTTATAGTACTTTATTTTTATTTTAAGACTGTTCTTCCTATCCTTTGTTCGAGCAGTTCTCGAGTTTCAATTGGTACTTCAAATACCAAGTATTTTAATCTACCCCACTAAAAGAAGTCTAACGGAGTTAGATCAGTACTTCGAGGAGGCCACCTAACAGTACCAAAGCGTTCTATCCATCTATCTTCATAATGCTCGTTTAGCCATGCCCAAATCTCCCTCTTGTTATGTGCAGGACAACCATCAATTTGAAGCCACGAATTAATTCAAAATTTTAAAAGAACCTCTTCTAATATATTATGCAGTTTGTTCTGAAGACGATCAGGCAATGCCTCTGCATTTAATGTATTTTTTAGTATAATTGGTCTAAGAACGTAATTTTCAATTATCTCCATCCATACGTTAACTTTGATTATTGGAGAGCCTAGCAGCATGAGGATTCACAGGTGCCCACGTATGGTCATTATGACAATTAAATATGCCATCTCTGGTAAATGTTGACTTGTCAGTCCAAATTATATGCTTGTAAAATTGCGGATCTCTGTTAGTTTGTTGGATTATAGCACTGACAAAGCTGAATACGTTCTGCCCTATCACGATCCAGCAAACTTTGAACAGGGGTCAAATGATAATGGTGTAGGTTGTTTCTTCTAAGACTTCTGTGAACTGGCGTATACAAAATTCTCCCAAGTTGTATTGCTGCCCTGCGCGTACTTAATGTGGGAGTTTCTTCAAAAAGCGCTGTTATAATTTGGTCTTGATGATGATTTACTTGATTGACATTTAGACGATGATGTCCTGGATCCCTCGCAGTTTCTCCCAAAAGCCGAAATGTAGTTACAAAAGTTTTTCTGTTTGGAATGCGTCTTTCAGGATAGCGGCGAAAATATTCTTCGACTGCTGATATAGAATTTCTATTACAAACACCATACACAAATAAAATATCTCGATACTCGTTATTTGTGAAAAAACGTGGCATCTTAAATTTAGATACTTAATGCCCGTTTGTACCTACATTTTACTACGAACAACTTAATAAAGTTGTTCTCAAAGTTAAGTTATGCTTATTTTTTTAGAGTATTGCACCGACGTATTATAAACCATACTCAGCAAAGTTCGTCTTTATATTGGCAACAACGCACAAATTTAGTAACTTTCGTTACTTTATGTTAGGTATTTTAGTTCTTTCTGTTTTTCTTCAGTTTGTTACATGGAAGTAAGATTAGATTTCGGTGTAATGCCATGTCTGTGGTGTTTGTTTTTGTGGTTGTCATTTGTAATATAGGTATGGTTGTTGTTGATGTTCATCAAGACTAGTTAATATCAGATACAAACTAATAATAATAAAAATAATTTACTTTATTTTCTCTGTGGTTAGTATTAGTGGCCAAATCATCTTCATTCAATTCATCCATTGTATGGAAATGATCAGATCTCGTATAATTTAATTTGAGAAATGCAAAATCTATAATTTCCAAAGTATCCAAATCATCAAATATAATCTAATATCCATTATAGGTACTTTTTTACTACTTTAATACTACATTCATTAGCATTGACCACTATTTGCACTTTCCGCGTTTTTTAAAATTTTTATGCTTGTTTAAGCCACTGTCAAACAGGGGCTTAAATTTAAGTATCTGTTTTCATACTTAAGAAGATCTTAACGTATGGTGCAATAGGAAAAGCATACTTAAGCATGTCTTATTTTTAAGTAATGCTTATTAACTTCGGTGCAAACGGGCATAAGTAATCAACAAGAACACTAAAGTAATTTTATGACTTTGACAGTCAATATTGTTTTTCACAGCCGCCTTGGCATTTATCTATCATGAAAGATGCATTCTAAACAAAAACAGATTTGTAACAATATTTCAGATTATAGGAGAAAGAGGGAGAGTTAAAACAGCTTTTTGAAGAAATTTCCACAAAAACTACACACGTGGAGTAATATGAACAGACTTAAAATAAAGTACTAAAGTTCTATTACCTTTGCTCTTGGTATTGTTCCCAAAAAAAAATAGCAAACTCAAAAGTTGATATTAATTATTGAAAAGCTTACTAAATACAGTAGTTTTTGCTGAAGAAAAAACATGTCTTCATTAACAAATTTTTGGTGTTACCACCAATAAGAAGATAGCACTAATTTTGCTCATTTCACAATTATTACATTTACAGCACCTGGTATAGAGGATTTTTTAAACACTCATATATGCTCATCTTGTAGTAACGCTCTTTCCGATGGTATGTCTAAATTTGATGTGGCTGTAAGAATAACAGAGATATTTTTGTTTTTATGAAAAAAGGCATCAAATTTTTTGAAATCAAAAAATGTTAAATAAAAGAGCAACTATCAAGTTTCCAACAAAATCTTATAATACTTTGAAAATTACTTGTATAATAACCCCCTGAAGTTTGGCCATTAGCATCTGTTACACCCTGAATTAAATATTAAAACTTATAAAGTCAAAATCAAATGAAATATGTAATATAATCAAACAAAATAACTTTATCACTCATCACACTTAGACCGACCCTGACCAACCGGCCCGACATCCAAGATTCGACTCACAAAATATAAAGAAATTTGACTGTTATGGTAATACTAGTTTATTTCACTCCTCGTTCGTGCTTATATAAAAAAAAATGGATAGTAATATTCAAAAAGCTTCTTAACCAGCACCTGCACAATAAAATAAGCACGTGCCACACGCCACATTTCCTTGATTCGACTATGTTAATGCCGTATCAAACTAAATAAAAAAAATAGTCACGGGCTGCAGCGGCCCGGAAGCAACCGGCCCTTCAGGAAAATTCCCAAAATCCCCGTTGGACCATCTGCCCCTGTCTGTTACCTCTGCAATATAAATATTAAGGTTAGTGAAAAACTTCAAATTATTTTTTTTTGATACGAACCATTATTCAAAGGTAGCTAAGTAGAACTTGTCAGCCAAAAAAATACATGTATTAATATTCATACAATAGTTAAAAATCTATAGCTGTAATGTTAATAAAATATAAACATTACTTATATCATAATACATTCTTAAAGTATTGTCAGGGATTTCCCAATACGACTTTTTTCTTTTCACCAGAAAAACAAACGTTAATTAATCACTTATCTTTATTACCTACTCTGTACACTACTGAATTCTAATTACAGCTCAACTAAACACTATTTCACTTTTAATTGCCATCTAAATCGCTCTAAACACTCCAATTCAAAACTGTAATACTAGACTAGCTGACTCGGCCGTTTATTCTTCTTTTATAGACCAAACGAATATTCCAGGTATTTTCTAGCATCTCTAGATCCATTTTCTCTAACGACTCGAACGCTTCTTGTCGATTCCCCATTTTTCCAGTCCGGCCTCGATACACGGCATTTTGTTTGTTTACCAGAATCGCGTAGAGGCCATCGGGGAAATCTTAGCTTTTCGCGGTACCACAGTCGTCGAATTGGGTGTGAGTGGGGCAAATTCTGTGACACTGCTCCCTTCTTAGGACCGATCATCCCGATCGGATACACCTCTATACGGAGACAGACGCTCCCGATGGACGACCTTCATCTTACTCCTTGCATGGGAATCCTCTGTATCCGATAAACGACGTCATTGATTCTTTTAATAATAATAATAATTTATTTTCTATTATTGACGTGTATTGGTGACGTGTTGAAATTGCTCCGACATTAAAGTCGTAAAACGGCCGTGTCGAGCAGAAATTCCAAACACAGCTATATAAGGCTAATACATAAAGTGAAGAGACATTGGGTGAACTAGTTAAAACAGCAGTATATTGCAGCCTCGAATATAAATTTGATAAATGGTAGCCATTGTTGAGGTTAGTAGATCACATCAATAAGGTTTAAATTCGCATAGCAATACTTCCGAGCAGTTGATGCGAGTATTCTGTGCCAACGCGTATCGTATAGTAGGCAACCAGATATACACGAGCCTGTGAATATAGTTACTGCGTAACGGCGAATGAAACCCACAAATGTACCAAGAGAGAAAAAGAGAAAGACACGAAGAACCCGATTGTCCCAGCAAAGAAATATTTAGACAAAGCAAAAAGATATTAAGATCACCAGAACAAAAAAAAGCAGAAAAGGAGAGACAAATCACTTTGAAAACCGTAGCGTCGCCAAAAGAAAGGAAAATAAAGAGGAGATGGATGAGATGAAAAAATGTTACGTCAGTTGATAACAGAAATGAGAGAAAATAATAATGAACTGAAAGAGGAGATCAAAGAGCTTAAGGAAGTGATACGGAAAAGGAAGAAAAATGGGAGAAAGAAAAAGAAGTATTGTTGGAGAAAATAGAGAAACTGGAAGATAAAATAGAACAAACAGAGAAAGAGGGTAAGAGAAATAACATCATAATAAAAGGCAAAATATTTAATACTCAGGAAGAACTAGAAAAATCAATAAAGAATTTTTTAATGAGAGAAATACAAGTGGACGCGGAAATAAAGACAGCGAAAATAATTAACAACGGCAAAAGGACAGAAATGACATTAGCGCAAATAGTAAGCTGGGAAAAGAAACTTGAAATTATGAAGAATAAACATAAGTTGGGAAACACAAAGGTATACATAGAAAATGATATGACAAAAAAAGAAAGAGAAATTCAAAAACAAATTAGAGACATTGCCAAGAGTGAAAAAGAAAAAGGAAAGAAGATTAAAGTTGGGTACAAAAAATTGATAGTAAACAATGAAGAATATAAATGGGATAATGCAGCGGGGGCGTTAGTCGCTAAAGAGGAACCAAAAAACTAACTAGCGCTCCAAGGAAAACGGATGGAAGTACTGATAAATCTGACAAGGCGAGAATTTGGAAAATGGGAACATGGAATATAAGAAGTTTACAAGGAAATGAAAAAGAGCTAACTGAGGAATTTATAAAGGCAAAACTTGACATCTTAGCTATTACGGAAACAAAAAAGAAGGGACAGGGAATATTGGAGCTAGAGAACCATATATTGATGTACAGTGGTGTGCAGGGGACTATGAGAGCAAAAGCTGGAGTAGGTTGTATAATACATGCAGACCTAATAAATAAGATAAACACATGGGAAGCATATTCAGAAAGAATATTAACATTGGAAATTAAAGAAGGCAATGAAATTAAAACAATCATAAGTGTATATGGACCGGACGAAAATGAATTAGCAGAAAATAAAAATGCATTCTGGGAAGACTTAAACATTGTAGTAGAAAGAAGTAAAGGAAGCATATTTATACTAGGAGATTTTAATGGAAGAGTAGGTAAGAGAGATAATTACTTTACGGCAGTCATTGGACAGTATGGAGAAGAAGCCAGAAATAATAATGGCTTAAGATTATTAGAATTTTGTCAACTGAATAACTTAATAATTACAAACACATTTCATAACCATAGAGACATACACAAGTTCACACGAGAAGAACCAAGCAGGAACGAAAGGTCAATAATAGATTACATTTTAGTATCAAAGGAAAACAGAAAAATTATACAAGATGTTAAAGTGAAAAGAAGTGCAGAAATTAATAGTGATCACTACCTTTTAGTAGCAAAGATAAAAGACAGGATGGTAAAAAATGATAGACACATCGAAAAACAAAGAAATAAAAAAGTGGAGGTAATTAAAACACAAGCTGAAAGATGAAAATGTAGCAAATGAATACAAAAAGGTTAAACAAAGAATTAGCAAAAAAGACAAGATCAAACGAATGAAACTGTAGAAGAATCTTGGAACGCATTCAAGCACAGTATACTTACATCTGCCAAGGCAACATGCGGAATTAAGAAGATTAACAATCGACAGAAACAGACTGCATGGTGGAACGAAGAAATCAGGGAGCAAGTAAATACAAAGAAAAAGCTATGGAAAAATTATCTTGGTAATAGAACAGCAGAAAATTATAACAAGTACAAATTACAAAGAACAATAGTTAAAGATAAAATAAAAGAGGCGAAACAAAAATCATGGGAGGACTTGAAGACAGAATAGAAAATATTAGCAAGGAAACCAAAAACTATTCTACAATGTTGTAAAAACATTAAGAAAAGAAAGGACATATCAAACTATAGCTATAAAAGACAAAGATGGAGAAATACTAACAGAAGAACATGAAGTAATGGAGAGGTGGAGACAATATTTTCAGTCGTTGTTGAATTGTGGAGGAACTGAAGGAGAAGAAGAGACAAATGATGATAGAAATATATCCGAATATAATGATTATCAAGAAATCACCGAAGTAGAACTCAATGAAGCAATGAAACAGCTGAAAAATGGAAAAGCTCCGGGACATGATAAATTAACAACAGAAATGGTGAAATACATGGGACACAGTGGAAGAAATAAATTATTAGAAATAGTTAATAAAATTTATAAGGAAAAAAAAATACCAGAGGACTGGGAAATAGGGGTAATTTTACCTATTTTTAAAAAAGGAGACCATAAAGTCTG
Organism: Monochamus saltuarius; assembly: GCA_025584915.1. NCBI lineage: Eukaryota > Metazoa > Arthropoda > Insecta > Coleoptera > Cerambycidae > Monochamus > Monochamus saltuarius. Next base: position 44,606,998 of record CM046721.1, on the reverse strand, counting down.
TAACAACTATAGAGGCATCACATTACTTAGCACAGGACTGAAACTATACGAGAGAATACTTGAGAAGCGACTAAGACAATATATTGAACCAACACTTGATGAATCACAAAGTGGTTTCGAAAAGGCAGAAGTACACAAGACCATATATTTACCATCAAACAAATAACAGAAAAACTAATCAAGCAAGGAAGGAGAGCATATTTGGCGTTTATTGACATCGAAAAAGCTTTTGACACTGTACATAGACAAAAAATATGGGAAAGTCTGGAAAATAGAGGCGTTGACGCAAAACTGATAAGAGCAATACGTAGCTTATACAATAAAAATAAAAATTATGTAATCAGTAAAAATATGCAATCGACCATGTTCAGAACAACAGGGGGTTTAAGACAAGGTGGAGTCATGAGTCCAGCACTGTTCACCGTTTTCATGGATGATATAATACGCAGATGCAACCAAAAATGTAAAAGTCTTTATGTGGGTTATAGAAATTTGGAGAGAGTAGAGATAAAAGAATGTGCTTTTGCGGATGATGTAGCGATTATGGCAGGCAGCGAAAAGGACCTACAACAAAGTCTAAATATCTGGAATGAAGAAATGATAAAGGCGGGAATGAAGATAAATAAAAGCAAAACGAAGGTGATGGTTATCTCGAATTAAAAATTGATATAGACATAATAATAGACGACACTAAAATAAATCAAGTAAACCATTTTAAGTATCTCGGTGCAATAATTTAAGAACGAGGAAAACAAGATCTAGAAATTGAAGAAAGAATTGAAAAAAACCTAAAAATGTATTATGCAATGAGCAACAAGTTTATAAATAAAAGAGAAATATCCAAGACAACAAAGATGAAGGTATATAAAGCTATCTACAGACCGATACTGACATATGGGTGTGAGTCCTGGATCCTGAATAGTAGACAAAAAAGCAAGATCCAAGCGGTAGAAATGAAGTATCTACGAAGAGTTAAAGGGATAACGAGAAGAGATAGAATAAGAAACAATTTAGTGAGAGAAGAGTTCCAGATAGAATCAATATTAGAATTTATAGAAAAGAGACAATTGAGCTGGTGGGGACATCTAAATAGAATGGGACAGGACAGAGTAACTAGAAAAATATGGGAGGCAAAAGTAGTAGCTAAGAAGAGGAGAGGTAGGCCAAAGGAGACATGGGACAACCAAATTGGAAAAATTATAAAGAAGAAAAGAAAAACATGGAAGGAGGCAAAGGACTTAACACAGAATAAGAAGGCATGGAGTTTATTCATACATGGATAACAGGCAATGAACAAGGACACCCCCACACCTAACGGTATCAAGGGGGACTTTCTGATTATATATATATATTTTCTATTATTGACATTTTACAAAAATAAATAGGAATTGTCAGGAACAACTACATCTACAACACAGTACAAAAGTATTCAGAAGTTGAATAATAACATTTGTCAAATAAAAAGTTTTTTAATAATTTCTTAAACAAACATTCAGTGTTTGCGTATTTTATATACAGAGGAAGTCGATTAAAAACTTTAGCCGTAAATAATTTGGAGAACTGAGTGTCATTTTCAGTTTAGCAAAGGGTACATGAAAATCATCCCTCTGTCACGTATTACACCCATGAACAAAATTATTCCGCATAAACATATTTGTTTTGATAAACATACACAGACATCTTATAAATAAACAAACAAGGCAGAGTTAAAATTCTCAGGTCTTTAAATATTTGTCTACATGAACATCTACTTCCAATACCTACAATGCTTCGCAATATTCTCTTTTGTGCAATAAAGACTTGAGAGAGCAGGTAGAATCCCCCCAGAAACATAACCCATACCCTTGAGTATATACACCAAGAGAGTCAGTCCTTAATAAAAACCGAAATAGTTATCATAATTCCTGTTAGATGTCGTACTGTGTAACAATACGCATTTATTCTAACGAAGGAAATAAAGCGCTACTATTTTAATCTGCAAAAAACTGCGAAGGCGTTTCGAGGGCGCGGCCGCGTGACCCTTTTTCATATACCTGCCTAAATAATAAGATTGTGGCAATATATTTATATTCAAACCACAGATCATAAAGTTTGAAATATAAGCAGTTTATTTTATTGCGTTAGAGAAGTAAGAATAGGAACTGTTAATTAATTATAAAAAAACCAGAAAAATAAGATTGTAAAAAAGAGTTTTCAGCGATATGCCAAAATTTACAGTTTCTATTTTATTTGCTTTAAAGATATTAAGATAATTCAAATAAATTCGATATACCTACTTCTATAAAGAGACATATACAACTACAGATTATCGTGTGGCTTTCTCTTATTGCATAAGATGCATTATTATTTTGCGAGAAATCAAATATTTTTAAGAAAAATTCATTAATAAAAATTCTAAAACAATAAGTACCTATACAAATATTTTTTCAATGTTTGGTCTAAGTATAATTTTGTGATTGTGTGAAATAAATATTATTTTGTAGTCTCTTTGAAGAGTAATTTTTAAATTAAATTTAAATTTATTTAAAAATTCAAATGCGCTAATGTTTTTAGTAAAAATAATTTGTGAACTTTACAGGCCTCATCAGAAAAGAATGCGTTTCAAAATTTATTTATTATTTTAAGTATTATAGGGTGAACCATTAATAATGTGCCAGAGTAGGAATGACATCTTTGGAGCAAAATATGTAGATATAGCTAAATATGCATTACTTTAGTAAGGCTGTTGCTGTGGAAAAAGATACAGGTTTACATTATTTTTTTCGTTTTTTTTTTTGCTCAACCGAATGTCATCAAATTTGGTAGGAAAACATATTTTAAGAAAAGTAATCATAATTTATGTAGTAGGTACCTATTAAAACAGATAGACTATTAATAATGCCAGATGATGACAATTTCTCTCTTATTTTTGATTACTTGAAATTCCTACTGTTTTCCAGAAAACTGATCTAAAACAACCAAATGTATTTTTCGACGTGAGGAAATCTCTTAAGAGCATTAGAAAATTGCATAGAAGTGGAAATCCATATTGAAAATTTACTGTAATTAGCTGTAAAAATTAGTTTAATTAATTAAGACATGTAGAGGTAGAGGTAGAGAGAGTTTGCTCAAGGGCTAAGTTGTTTTTAGTGCTCTGTTGTTATTTTTGTCAATATAAGTAAATATGTAGGTAATTTTTTTTTCAAATATGAGTTTTTTCTAAAGTTACTCTGGACGTTTAAAAAAAAATAAACGACTCATTGATACCTACTAATTTTTTGGAATTAAATTTCAATAGCATTTTTGAAGTCGCGTATAAGCAGAAACCTTTAAGGCAGTTTTTTCGAAATTGGTAGGAATTATCAAGTTCTACCAAGTGTACCTATTTTTTTACGTAGAAGTGATGTTCGGATACAATTTTGTAGTCGACCGAATCAAAATGTTTTGTCAACAAAAAATAAGAGAAAAATTCATCATTAGACATTGTTAGTGCGGCGCCCTTTATTGGCAAAACTGATTTAATACATAAATTATTTTTATTTTTCTTAAAAAATGTTTCCCTACCAAAGGTGACAATCAGTTGAGAGATACTCGCGTTATTACAAAAAAAGAAAACACAAATAAAAATATTTCAACTTTGACACCTTGTATTTTTTTCCACAGCAATATTTTACTAAGATATATTTAGCTATATCTTCATATTTCCTGCCAATGATGTTACTCCTCCTCTATGTTCCCTTATTAATGGCCCACCCTGTATATTTTTATAGACACGTAGGTATTGAATGACTTTTTCACTTGAATTTACCAAAGCTGGAGGAGTATGATAAAAGTGTTATCTGGCGGTTAATATATTTTAAGCTTTGACTTTCATTGATACGTGAAAGTGAATATGAACTGGATAACTGCACTTCTGTAATTTGTTTGTTTTCTGTAAATATGAGAATATTTTTATTATTAAAATCATGTGATGGAATTACTATAATTATTTATCAGAATTCAAAATCTATCATTATAGTCGATTTTCGCCTTGCGGAAAAGTTTTATTTCTGTAATGTTTCATCTAGTTTTATTACATTTAAAAAAATAACATTTATTTCCTTCCTGCTTCTTCATGACTAACACATTCACTTAATAATAAATTAAACAGTAATCCTATTGAATGTCATGAAAGTTATGAATTTTAGGTATATACAAGCTTTTGAAAAAATAATGACACTCTCAAAACAGTTTTTGAACTTCTCGAAGTTCTGAGTAGAAATTTAATTAAATCTATATTGGTAAGTGAAGCAACTAATTACTAATGTTAAAAGTTGAAAGTGGATTTCATTACAAATACGTCAGCAGTTCAAAAGAAATAGCAAAATTGAATTTAAAGAGTGTTACTACAAACGATTCTACATAACATAATATGTACGAACCAATCATCTTCGATGGGAGGAGCTTTCAAAATTATATATCCAAATTCATGTCATTTTAGTACCTAATATTGCGCCATCTATTAGCAAATAGCCCAAGCGTAAACGTTCTTTTTGAGTTCGTTTCCCATCGCGCGAGAGTTGGTTTCCCATTCAGGGCAACAAGGTCTCCCATTAGATTGACTAGTCTTAGTGTATATAGTCAAGGCCCATACGCGACTAAGTCGCGACTCAACTTGGGCGCGGTAAAGGAAAAGCACCTGGTCCGTAGAAAGGAGTGTTCTTATATTTCGGAATAAATATGTAAGGGATGAAAGATATTAATTAATGCATGACATTGTGCTTTCCAGTTTAGATTTTCATTAATGTGAATGCCCAAAAATTTGACAATATCAGATTTAGTATTTATTACAGTTTTATCTGCAAAAAACTCTATTAAACTACATTGTTTCTGAGCAGTGTGAAATCTCAAAATATGTGTTTTTGTGTGTTAAAGTACAAAGAATTCTTTGAAAACCAGTCAATCAAATTACCAAAGAGAGCGTTACCACTAGTTTTTAAATCCTTGTCATTCAAGTCTGAAATAATCAGAGAGTTTTCATCTGCGTACATAGTGAAATGTGTGTCATTAGAAATGTGAACAAGATCGTTGACGTAAAGTAAAAATAACACGGGCCCAGGATTGAACCCTGTGGGACTCCCATTGTTATATGTTGTTGTTGCGAGCAGTCATTATTTACTGAAACAAATTGAGTTCGGTTTTCAAGAAAAGTTTGAATCCAATGATGTGCCAGACCTCTGACACCATAGGAATTCAACAACAAGGAAATTGATAATGGGGACCGACCTCGAGTAGTACTTGTTCTGACTTCTGTTGTTGTTATGCTCTTTTTAGGACACCAACACCAGGCAATTTCATTGAGCCCAACCAGGCTCTTTCATTGAGCCCAATAGTTCTTTAGCCCAGGTCGGTTGTTGGCTTGGCTTCTTTTTGTAAAGGTGTAAGTAAGCGTACAGTCAGCTGTCTTCCCGACCGAGCTAAACTCCATCGGTCTTTAGGTTGGGCTGCTACTATCTTGCAAGGAACAAATGATATGTCCTCTTTTCTTTCAAGACTACTACAGTGTTTGCCGTTGACAGGACAGGGTCTAGAAAGGGCATCTGTGTTTCCATGTTTCCTGCCTGCTTGAGGGTCGCGCCATTGCCGATCTGCGCCTGAGGCCCTACATTGTTCCTTTAGATGATCCGTCCGCCCACAGTTCCAACATTGAAGTGGGCGATCTCTTCGACTATCAAGTTGTCCTCTCTTTGGTTTGGTAGTTGGACTGAGCTTATCAATGACCTCCTTCAATGTTTTGATTATGTCTCCATTTCCCATATTATCGCTGTTATCACTGATGGTCCGAACATGTCTACCGGATGCCATCTTTGCTGCCTCAAATTCCAGTGTATGCGAAAGAGCCTCGTTCAACGTTCTCTTAGGCCGTCGGTAAAAACTTGGATGGAGAGCTGGTCTAAGAATCCGGACGGGGCTGTCGGATAAGCCGATCGAACCAGTCAAGCAACATCGGTCTCATAATGTTGTAAATTCTCTCCACTCTGCTGGTGACGATTTTTCAATTGTGCCTCGTACACTTGCTGCAGGTGCTGATTCCCATATCTCATTTCCATATGCTGTTTCAGAAGGTCATAGTTATTCTGCTGCCCAGCAGGAACTCCTTGTAAAACGTCAAGAGCTTCCCCTCGTAGAGCAACTATCAGAGCAGTAGCCTTTTCACAATCAGACCATTCGTTTGCCGCAGCTGCCGCTTCAAACTGACGCAGATAGACATTCCAGGAGACCTTGTCGTCGATTTCAGGGGGTTTTGTTTTCTGAGTTCGGATAACAGGTTCTTCTGATTTGATTACGCCTTACTTTGTTATCTTGATTAATTTATGTCAAAACGCCTCTCTAACCTGGTTTCTTTCTCCGTGTATTTCCTGTTTTTGTGCTAACAGTTTCTCTTCTACATGTGTTTCCACTTTACGTGACTGCTCCTCTAGTTTTTCCAACTTCATCTGTATTTCTTTCGTCTGATCTCTCATTTCCTGTTGTATTGTCTGTATCTGGTCTTTCATTTTATACCCTTGTTCTTCTAATTTCTTTTCTAATTTTTCCTGCATTGTTTATCCCTGTTCTTCTAATTTTTTGCATTGTCTGTCCCTGTTCTTCTAACTTCTTTTCTAATTTCTCCTGCATCGTTTGGGACTGATCTTCGATTTTATGCCCTTCTTCAAATTTTTCTTGCATTGTCTTCGCTTGGTCTTCCATTTTATGCCCTTGTTCTTTCAACTTTTCTTGCATCGTTTGCATCATTTCTAATAGTTTTGCCAGTTGTGCATCCATATTTGACTTGACTTCTAGTTTAGTTACAGGCATTCACTCGATTTTCTTTGGAAAGTTCTAGAATGTCCACGAATGTATTTCTAGATATCACTGTTGCCTTCTTCACAATGAAACGATTGCAGTGATATGCCACAGTTGGGTCTTTGTCTCACTTCGGTATAAAGTTCTAGAATGTTCGAGATTGTCCTTTACAAATAACACCGTTCACTTCCTTAAGTCACGACGAATGCGGTGATATTAATTAACATCAGTAAAGTGTCTGAAGGTATTATATATGAGAGAATGATCAACTTCTTTGAACATGAAGAAATTCTTGCAGATAATTAAAATGGATTTCGAAAAAAAAATAATCTACAGTCAGAGCCATTTACCAGGCATTATATATAATATTGTAAGCTTTGAACCATAGAAGCGATACTGTTGCTATTAGAGATGGGCGATTCGAATCTTTTTCAAGATCCGTATAGTTCGAATAATTTTACAAATGTGAATCAACAGTCGCGTCACGTAGGTACGGTTCCGTTCAGATAAAATTTGGTGTCGGTTTTCTATCGGAAGTCCAGTTATGTGGTACGACTGGTACGAATCATTTTAGTATAGAGGATTCGTATCATACGAATCAGTGTCTCGATTCGAATAATTTAAACGAATCATACGGATTCGACTCATCTCTAGTTGCTATGTGTCTTGACCTGTCAAAAGCTTTTGACAGTGTGGACCATAAACTATTGCTTCTCAAACTTGAAAAATATGGTGTTCGAGGACCATCATTGTGTCTAATACAGTCATATTTGTCTATTATAACGCAGGATGGACTGATTTTAAAGCAAACTTTATATACAATTACTCGGCCTCTATTTATATTATTTAATAAGTCACTAAAGTCAGGTACATTTCCCAATGTTTGGAAAGACAGCTACATTATGCCCATTTTCAAGAGTGGTGCTAAAGATAACGTTGAACATTATAGAAGTATAAGCATTCCTTCTTGTATAGCTAAGCTATTTGACTCATTAGTTACACATCAATTAAGCAACATATGCAATTCTCTTATTATCCCTGAACAACATGGGTTTGTACCAGGTCGTTCAACAGTTTCAAATTTGATTTTATTTCTTGAATACGTTTCCAATGCTTTGGAGGGGTCGATGCAGGTTGATACAATTTACACCAACTTCTCCAAGGCATTTGACAGGGTATCCCATGAGGTACTAATAAAAAAGTTACATGCGTTTGGTATAACAGGGACAATGTTAGAGTGGTTTTATAGTTATCTAACTGATAGGTCACAATCGGTTCGTATAGGTTCATATACATCTAATGCCTTTGTAGCTAATTCTGGTGTCCCTTAGGGCTCTCATTGTGGTCCATTGTTATTTTCTTTATTTGTAAGTGATATTGCTTCTGCTATCAAAACGTCAAAGTTCCTGTTATTTGCCGATGACTTAAAAATTTTTTCTGTTGTAAAAGACGCAAAGGATGCTGTGCTGCTTCAGAGTGACTTGAAAAATATTGAAGAATGGTGTGAAACAAATAGTCTCCACCTTAATGTTAACAAGTGTTTCTCGGTCACTTTTAGTAGGCTACATAATCCAGTCATTTTCAAGTATCAATTAAATAACACAGTATTAACTAGAAAAATTCAAATTAAAGATCTTGGTATACTATTTGACAACAAAATGTGTTTTAATGATCATGTTAATAATATTGTCTTAAAAGCGCTCAAGATGTTGGGATTTATAGTGAGATCATCCCCAGACTTTTCTGTTCAAACACTTAAAATGCTGTATTGTGCTATGGTGAGATCTATTTTGGAATATGGTAGCCTTATCTGGGATCCTTACTGTAATATATTGTCACGGATTTCCCAATCCGTCTTTTCTTACTTCCAGAAAAGCAATCCGTTAATTAATTACTTCTTTATTAACTACTGAACACTACTAATTACAGGTCAACTAAACACTTATTTAATTAATCGCTATCTAAATCACTTTGATATCTCCAACTAAACACTTTAATTCAGACTGTAACACAAGACTTATACAAGACTAACTAACTCGGCCGTTTATTCTTCTTTTATAGACCCAACGAATATTCCAGATATATTCCAGTATCTCTAGATCCCTTTTCTCGTACGACTGGAACGCTTCTCGTCGATTCTCGATTTTTCCAGGCCGATCTCGATCACGGCATGTTGTTTGTTTACCAGAATGGCGTAGGGGCGATCAGGGCAATCTTAGGCAATTCGCGGTGCCACAGTCGTCGGTTTGGGAGTGAGTGGGGCAAATTCCGTGACACTGCCCCCTCCTTAGGACCGATCGTCCCGATCGGATACACCTCTATACGGGGACAGACGCTCCAGATGGACGACCTTCATTTTACTCCTGGGAGTCCTCTGTATCCGGTATACGACATCATTAATTCTTTTAATGACGGTGTAGGGCCCTCCCAACGGTTTTGTAGTTTAGGCGATTTTCCTTTCTTCCGCGTGGGGTTGTACAGCCACACCAGGTCACCTTGTTGGAATCCGACTGTATTGGCCCGGACGTCGTATCGAGTCTTCATGCGATCGCTCTCTAGTCGCATTCGAGATCTGACTTGATCGTGTACGGCTGCTAGTCTTCGTTCTAGCTCATGGGTGTAAGTGTCTGGCTCTGTGGGCTGTTCCGCAGGACGACCAAATACCAAATCTGCGGGAAGGCGAAGCTCTCTTCCAAAGATGATCCTTGCAGGAGTCTTCCCAGTCGTTTCATGGACAGCTGAGCGGTAAGCTAACAGGAAGAGTGGAATGAGCTTGTCCCAGTCTGTCTGGTTTTCGTTCACAAACATCCTCAGATTGGTTTCTAGTGTGGCATTGAAGCGTTCCACCATACCATCTGACTGGGGATGCAGTGGGGTGGTCCTGGTTTTCCGGATTCCCATAAGCTCGCAGACCTTTCGGAACACACCTGATTCGAAATTTCTGCCCTGATCTGAATGCAGTTCCATGGGCACACCAAATCTGCAGAACAGGTTGTTGACTAGCGCTTCTGCTACGGTTGTGGTCTCTTGATTGGGAAGGGTATACTTCCGGCCATTTGCTAAAGTAGTCCATGGCGACTAACAGATATCGGTTTCCATTTTGAGTTTTTGGAAATGGGCCAGCGATATCAATGGCAATTCTCTCGAACGGTGCTCCTACGATGTACTGGCGCATTTTGCCTCTGGAACGGGTCTTCGGTCCCTTGCTGGCTGCACATATGTCACATTTTCGGCACCAATCTTCTACATCCGTCCTACAACTCAACCAGTAGAAACGCTCCCTAATCTTCTGTAGAGTCCTATTGATACCGAAGTGTCCACCACCAGTACCTCCATGTACTTCCTGCAGCACTTCCTTGACCCGGGACCTCGGGAGTAGTACTTGTTTCTTGACCTCCGTTCCGTCGTTGTTCTCCCATGCTCGTTTAAGGACACCGTCTTCCAACACCAGAGAATTCCATTGAGCCCAATAACTCTTTAATGATGGGCTTTTCCTACTGACTTCAGCCCAAGACGGTCGCTTGTTGGCTTCTTTCCAGTCAGTAAAGGTTTGATGTCACAGTCGGCTTGCTGGTCTTCCCGAATCGCCGCTGAACTCCATCTGTCTTCAGTTTGGGCTACTACTATCTTGCAAGGAACAAATGATATGTCCTCTTTTCTTTCTAGACTACTACAGTGTTTGTTGTTGTTGGTAGGACAAGGTCTAGACAGGGCGTCTGCGTTTCCATGTTCCTTGCCTGCCTGGGAGTCGCGCCATTGCCGATCCGCGACTGGCGCCCTACACTGCCCCTTTAAATGACCCGCCCGCCCACAGTTCCAACATTGAAGTGGGCGTTCTCTTCGTCTATCGGGTTGTCCTCTCTTTGGTCTGGTAGTTAGGCTGAGTTTATTAATGGCCTCCTTCAGTGTTTTGACTATCTCTTCATTTCCCATACTATCGCTGTTATCACTGATAGTCCGCACTTTAACATGTTCCCTGAAGGCTGCCGCTTGGAAGTCGCGCCTTTGCTGATCTGCGATTGGGGCCCTACACTGTCTCTTCAGATGTCCCATCTGTCCACAGTTCCAGCATTCAACAAGGCGATCCCTTCGACTATCAGATTGTTCTTTCTTTGGCCCAGTAGATGAACTGAATTTATCAATAATCTCTTTTAGCGTTTTTATTAGGTCTCCATTTTCCATACTATCGCTGTTATCTCTGATGGCCCGAACTTTAACATGTCTACCGGATGCCATCTTTGCTGCCTCGAATTCCAGTGCATGCGAAAGAGCGTCGTTCAGTGTTTTAGGTCTGGCGAGTCGTAGTGCCTGCTGGGTTTCACAATCTCTTAGGCCGTCGGTAAAAACTTGAATGGAGAGATGGTCTAAGAATTCGGACGGGGCTGTTGGATAAGCCAATCGAACCAGTCTGGCAACATCGGTCTCAAAATGTTGTAAATTCTCTCCACTTTGTTGGTGACGATTCTTTAATTGTGCCTGGTACACTTGCTGCAGGTGCTTATCCCCATATCTCATTTCCATATGCTGTTTTAGAATGTCATAGTTATTCTGTTGCCCAGCAGGAACTCCTTGTAAGACGTCAAGAGCTTCCCCTCGTAGAGCAACTATCAGAGCTGTAGCCTTTTCATAATCAGACCATTCGTTTGCTGCAGCTGCTGCTTCGAACTGACGTAGATAGACATTCCAGGAAACCTTGCCGTCGAATTCAGGGGGTCTCGTCTTCTGAGTTCGGATAACCAGTCCTTCTGATTTGATTACGCCCTCCTTTGTTATCTTGTCTAATTTATGACGCAGCTCTTCTCTAACCTGGTTTATTTCTTCGTCTATTTCCTTTTTTTGTGCTAGCAGTTTCTCTTCTACTTGTATTTCCACTTTATGTGACTGCTCCTCTAATTTGTCTTCTAGTTGTGTCACTTTATGTGACTGCTCCTCTAGTTTTCTTCTAGCGTATTCTCCAATTTTTCTAACTTTGTCTGCATCTCTTTCGTCTGATCTCTCATTTCCTGTTGTATTGCCTGTATCTGATCTTTCATTTTATACCCTTGTTCTTCTAATTTCTGCTGCATCGTTTGGGACTGATCTTCAATTTTATGCCCTTGTTCTTCAAATTTCTTTTGCATTGTTTCTCCTTGTTCTTCTAATTTATTTTGCATTGTTTGTCCTTGTTCTTCTAATTTATTTTGCATTGTTTGTCCTTGTTCTTCCAACTTTTCTTGCATCATACGTCCCTGTTCTTGCATCGTTTGCATCATTTCTAACAGTTTCGCCAGTTGTGCATCCATATTGACTTGACTTCTAGTTACAGGCATTCACTTATTTTCTTTGGAATGTTCTAGAATGTCCAGGAATGTGTTGGTAAATGTCACCGTTGACTTCCTTACAATGAAACGAGTACAGTGATATGCCACACTTGGGTCTTTGTCTCACTTCGGTAGAAAGTTCTAGAATGTTCCAGAATGTCTTTCATGAATAACACCGTTCACTTCCTTAAGTCACGAGTGCGGTGATATGCCACACTTGGGTCTTTGTCACACTCCCGTACAAAGTTCTAGAATGTTCGAGAATGTCCTTCGCGAATACCACCGTTCACTTCTTTGAGTCACAACGAGTGCGGTGATATGTCACACTTGGGTCTTTGTCTCACTCGCTTACAAAGTTCTAGAATGTTCGAGAATGTCCTTCGCAAATACCACCGTTCACTTCCTTGAGTCACGACGAGTTCGGTGATATGCCACACTTGGGTCTTTGTCTCACTCCCGTACAAAGTTCTAGAATGTTCGAGAATGTCCTTCGCAAATACCACCGTTCACTTCCTTGAGTCACAACGAGTGCGGTGATATGCCACACTTGGGTCTTTGTCTCACTTCCGTACAAAGTTCTAGAATGTTCGAGAATGTCCTTCGCAAATACCACCGTTCACTTCCTTGAGTCACGACGAGTTCGGTGATATGCCACACTTGGGTCTTCGTCTCACTCCCGTACAAAGTTCTAGAAAGTTCTTCCAACTTCCACTTAAACCCACTCACGCACAGGGTTCCAGAAAGCTCCTCAAACTTCCAGTTAAATCCACTCACTTTGTGGACAGGGTTCCAGAAAGCTCTTTAAAACTTCCAATTAAATCCCACTTCTGACACCAAATTGTCACGGATTTCCCAATCCGTCTTTTTCTTACTTCCAGAAAAACAATCCGTTAATTAATTACTTCTTTATTAACTACTGAACACTACTAATTACAGGTCAACTAAACACTTATTTAATTAATCGCTATCTAAATCACTTTGATATCTCCAACTAAACACTTTAATTCAGACTGTAACACAAGACTTATACAAGACTAACTAACTCGGCCGTTTATTCTTCTTTTATAGACCCAACGAATATTCCAGATATATTCCAGTATCTCTAGATCCCTTTTCTCGTACGACTGGAACGCTTCTCGTCGATTCTCGATTTTTCCAGGCCGATCTCGATCACGGCATGTTGTTTGTTTACCAGAATGGCGTAGGGGCGATAGGGCAATCTTAGGCAATTCGCGGTGCCACAGTCGTCGGTTTGGGAGTGAGTGGGGCAAATTCCGTGACAATATATATTAATCAGATCGAAAATGTTCAGAGAAAGTTTTTGCGTAATTGTGCCTTTAAACTAGGTTTTGTTATTGGTGAGTTTAATTATGATGATTTAAGCCATATTGTTGGACTGAACAGCTTACAGTCGTAGGTCACAGATTTCTTTGGTATTTTTATTTAAAATCATTCATAGTTTTGTAGATTGCTCTGAATTATTGTCACTAATAGGTTTACATGTTTCGTTGAGGACCACTAGACAATCAAAATTATTTTCTGTACCATACCATTCCACCAACTATGGTTATTACTCACCAATAACTCGTATGTTAAGATTAGGTAATACATTTTGTAATGACATTGATTATTTTCATTGTACTCTGAATCAGTTTAAGCATCAGTTGGGTCTTATAATGCATGGATGATGTATTTAGGTGGTGTTTATTGTTGTTGACATACTTTGTGCGTTAGTTGCGGTGTATTCAATTGTAGTTTATTAAATGTATTATTTGTAGTATTAAGGATTGTACCATTGTTTTGCTGGTATGGTTAATTGTTCCTAAGGTAGTGTATTGCTTATAAATGTTTTCTTAATTTTAAAAAGAGGTTAATCCCGTTAGTAAATAAATAAATAAATAAACATCTTCTATGATGACTGTAAATAAAGGGATTCCTCAAGGTTCAATCTTGGGCCCACTATTGTATATAATTTACACAAACGAAATAACTAACTTGTTGAATAACACCATCCAATTTGCAGACGATACATCAATTATACTAAGTTCTGATACGGAAATATCTAATGGAGATGTATTTGACACTCTGGAGTTTCTTGAATCTTGGTTTTCTTCAAACAACCTCTTATTAAATATGGACAAAACTCAGTTAATCAGATTCAGTTATCAAAAAACATACAAAGAAACATCTTTCCACAGAGATAATAAAACATTAACAACAGCAAACTCGGTTAAATTCTTAGGGATCAATATTGACCATAGACTTGATTGGACATATCACATTGATATAACAGCACAAAAGTTGGCTAAATACTGTTATGCACTTAAAGTTATAGCCACAAATGTAAACCAGGAAACAGCTATCATTGCATATGATGCACATATCCACTCCCATGTAACGTATGGCATAATATTTTGGGCTGCTAGTACTGAGGCAGAGAGAATTTTCATCACACAAAAGAGGTGTATGAGAAACATTTTTAATCTATCCCGCTTGGAGTCATGTAGGGACACCTTTAAACAGAACAAAATTTTAACTTTTATATCCACCTATATTTATGAGTCAGTTATATTTATAAAAGAAAATCCTTCTCTTTTTATATCACACAGCAGAGCCCATGACTATGAAACAAGAAAAAAGAATGATCTAACTGCTGTGAAAGCAAATTTTAGTTACATACAAAGAAACGTATATCACATGATTATAAGCATTTATAATAAAGTCCCCACACGTGTAAGAGATGTATGTAAAGCATTTTAAACAATTTTTTAGAGACCTGCTGCAACAGAAGGCATACTATACTTTAGATGAATTTTTTAATGATGAATTGTAAGTTTATCTTGCTACGCCGACCACTGAAAAAATTGTCAATATGTCAAAATTTCTGAAACGTTATGTAATCTTTGACACACCATGTCATTGAATGTGTTTTTTTTTACATGTTTTATTTTTTTATATTTGGTCTATTATGTATTACATTATTTTTTGTTTTTACATTATTACTTTTTTTGTTGTCTCATATTTATATTTCTTTTGTCATTTTGTACCCTTAGGTATATTTTATTCTTTTTTTATACTGTTTCTGTTCTTTTTGTAGTTTTGTAGTGTCTTTGTAAATGACATTTTTTTGTGACAAGTCCTACACCCTTTGGGTATTTTGTTGTAATTTGTAACATATGGACTAATAAAAACTCTCTATCTTTATCTCTCTATCTATGTCACACTTGGGTCTTTGTCTCACGTCTGTATAAAGTTCTAGAATGTTCGAGATTGTCCTTTGCAAATAACACCGTTCACTTCCTTAAGTCACGACGAATGCGGTGATATTAAATAACATCAGTAAAGTGTCTGAAGGTATTATATATGAGAGAATGATCAACTTCTTTGAACATGAAGAAATTCTTGCAGATAATTAAAATGGATTTGGAAAAAAAAATAATCTCCAGTCAGAGCCATTTACCAGGCATTATATATGATATTGTAAGCTTTAAACCATAGAAGAGATACTGTTGCTATGTGTCTTGACCTGTCAAAAGCTTTTGACAGTGTGGGCCATAAACTATTGCTTCTCAAACTTGAAAAATATGGTGTTCGAGGACCATCATTGTGTCTAATACAGTCATATTTGAATAAGCGGAAACAGTGTGTCTATTATCGAACGCAGGATGGACTGATTTTAAAGCAAACTTTATATACAATTACTCGGCCTCTATTTATATTATTTAATAAGTCACTAAAGTCAGGTACATTTCCCAATGTTTGGAAAGACAGCTACATTATGCCCATTTTCAAGAGTGGTGCTAAAGATAACGTTGAACATTATAGAAGTATAAGCATTCCTTCTTGTATAGCTAAGCTATTTGACTCATTAGTTACACATCAGTTAAGCAACATATGCAATTCTCTTATTATCCCTGAACAACATGGGTTTGTACCAGGTCGTTCAACAGTTTCAAATTTGATTTTATTTCATGAATACGTTTCCAATGCTTTGGAGGGGTCGATGCAGGTTGATACAATTTACACCGACTTCTCCAAGGCATTTGACAGGGTATCCCATGAGGTACTAATAAAAAAGTTACATGCGTTTGGTATAACAGGGACAATGTTAGAGTGGTTTTATAGTTATCTAACTGATAGGTCACAATCGGTTCGTATAGGTTCATATACATCTAATGCCTTTGTAGCTAATTCTGGTGTCCCTCATTGCTCTCATTGTGGTCCATTGTTATTTTCTTTATTTGTAAGCGATATTGCTTCTGCTATCAAAACGTCAAAATTCCTGTTATTTGCCGACTTAAAAAATTTTTCTGTTGTAAAAGACGCAAAGGATGCTGTGCTGCTTCAGAGTGACTTGAAAAATATTTTATTAAACAGCAAGTGTCAACAGATTCTTTAAAAGTGTATTATTTTGCCCACATACAATCTCATTTGCTTTATGGCGTTATATTCTGGGGTGCAGACTCCCACATCTGCAGATTGTTTTCAGCGCAAAAAAAATATATCCGATGCATGTTGGGACTACCAAATCGAACACCCTGTAAACAACATTTTATATCTTTGGGTATATTATCCTTACCTTCTTTATATATCTACCGTCTGGTTAACTTTGTCAAAACAAACAAACACCTCTTTCTAAGAAATAATGAAGTCAGTAATAGGACTACTAGAGGTGGAAGTGACTTAAGGGTTCCACAGCATTACACAAGTTTTTATTCAAAAGTGTTCACTATAGAGCTATAAAGCCTATAATTGCCTTCCTTCGAATACAAGTTGATAAATAATTATAATATGTTTAAAAACAAAGCAATTTTTTATAAGTGCTTCTACTCATTTAATGAATATATTGACCAGTAAAAGGCTATTAAATAATATTTTTGATATTTTATATTTTTAATATTTTTATACTTTCTATATTTTTAATATTTTTATATTTTGTATGGTACAGTTAAATGTATGTGATATTGTGATGTACATACTTACTTGTATTTTATTATTTGTTATTGTTATTCTCATGTACACTCTCCTACCTTGACAATGTCAATGTTCATGTTTGTTGAATTTATGACAATAAAGATTTATTATTATTATTATTATTATTATTATTATTATTATTATTATTATATATTGAAGAATGGTGTGAAACAAATAGTCTCCACCTTAATGTTAACAAGTGTTTCTCGATCACTTTTAGTAGGCTACATAATCCAGTCATTTTCAAGTATCAATTAAATAACACTGTATTAACTAGAAACATTCAAATTAAAGATCTTGGTATACTATTTGACAACAAAATGTGTTTTAATGATCATGTTAATAATATTGTCTTAAAAGCGCTCAAGATGTTGGGATTTATAGTGAGATCATCCCCAGACTTTTCTGTTCAAACACTTAAAATGCTGTATTGTGCTATGGTGAGATCTATTTTGGAATATGGTAGCCTTATCTGGGATCCTTACTATAATATATATATTAATCAGATCGAAAATGTTCAGAGAAAGTTTTTGCGTAATTGTGCCTTTAAACTAGGTTTTGTTATTGGTGAGTTTAATTATGATGATTTAAGCCATATTGTTGGACTGAACAGCTTACAGTCTCGTAGGTCACAGATTTCTTTGGTATTTTTATTTAAAATCATTCATAGTTTTGTAGATTGCTCTGAATTATTGTCACTAATAGGTTTACATGTTTCGTTGAGGACCACTAGACAATCAAAATTATTTTCTGTACCATACCATTCCACCAACTATGTTTATTACTCACCAATAACTCGTATGTTAAGATTAGGTAATACATTTTGTAATGACATTGATTATTTTCATTGTACTCTGAATCAGTTTATGCATCAGTTGGGTTGTTGAAGCATGTTAGGGATTTTTATTATTTTATATTTGCTAAATGTGTTAGGTTGGCGGACCTGTGGAAAAGAGGGCGCTTGGCTCGCTAAGAAAAATATTTTAGTTTCCTATTGGACACTGACTCAGATAGTAGAAAAACAGCTTTCATTTGTTAAGATATATATTGTTAAAAGTAGTGTAATCCAATGTGTTAAAAGTAAAAATAAAGTCATACAGTCCATTTAAAAAACGTTTAATTGAAAGAAAACATCAAGTATTAACATGGTCCATTCGAGCCGATGTTTGAATGTGAAGACGTAATTCGAAAAGCTACGAGTTGAAAGGCGGTTCACCGGTGGAATTGGAGCGGACCAGTGAGTTATTCGATGCGAAGCAACTAGCCAGGTATCGGCAAAACGAAGTGTTCAACTGTACACGTGCTGCGCTGTGCAGCGGTAAAACAAGTGCTACAAGAGAGAGAAGAGAGGTCCGGCAGTCTACATTACATTGGAATGGTAACAAAAAACAATAGAAAAAAGGCGTAAAGAAAATCCAGTGGTGAGTCTTCCTATATTTCATTTTATCCAGTATTTGTGTATTGCGTATCAATTTGTATCAGTTATACAGTACAATGGCGACAGAATTATCTAGTTTGAAAAGAAAAATGTCTTCGGTTAAAGCTAGGTTAACAATATTCGATAAATTCGTACAAATGTTAAAGATGCGTGGGAAGAAGAAATAGACGAAATACAGATTACGGAGTTAAAACAACGATGCGATAAAGCGGAACAAATTTTACACGATTTTGAGCAAATTCAAAATGATATGAGTATATCGCGGACGACCTCCCAGAACAATATGCCGAAAGAGAAAACTTTGAAACACGATTTTATGAGACTACATCATTGGCGAAAACAATTTTGTCAAAGTTACAGGTATCAAATAGTGTAAAATCGGATAGAGCAGAGAGATCGGTGCCTCATACTGTTCCCGCGACTGATAGAGAAAACGAACACGATCAAGTCGGTATTGTAAATTCAATGTCCGAAAGTTTAAATTTAAACGCTATAAAATTGCCGACAATTCAGCTGCCAAAGTTTGATGGTTCGTACGAGTCTTGGTTAGAGTTTAGAGACATTTTCGAGTCCCTAATTCATGAAAACAAACAAATAAATGACATACAAAAGTTTCATTATTTGAGAGCGGCTTTAATAGGAGGCGCAGCGCAAATAATTAAGTCGTTAGAATTTACTTCGAGCAATTATAATATTGCATGGGATCTTCTTAAAGATAGGTATAACAACACGAGGTTACTCGTACAAAATCACGTAAAGGCAATTTTTAGTTTGGCTACTATACTTTTCTGCTAAGTTACGCGGTTTAATCGATACATTTTCGAAACACTTGCGGGTATTAGAACAATTAGGTGAACCCACGGACTACTGGGGTACATTATTAATTTTTATTATTACAGGTAAACTGGATGCGCAAACTTCGCGTGAATGGGAACAATATAAATCAAATAATGCGGTACCAAGTTTGCAAGATTTAAAAGAATTCTTGAAAAATAGAGCCGATCTATTAGAATCTATTGAAAATAACTCAAATGCGTGTTCTGAAAAACGATTTATAAGAAAAGAAGGTTATAATAAAACGGTGCTTGCTAATTATTCAGAAAATGTTAACGTGCAATGTATTTGCTGTAAAAAAGATCATTATTTGTACAAATGTGAAGCGTTCAACGCGCTTTCTGTGCCTCAGCGACTAAATTTCGTGAAATTAAACAGACTTTGTATAAACTGTCTCAGAAAAGGACATTATAGTCACGAATGCCGATTTAGTGGATGTCGCATATGTAACATTAAACATAATAGTCTATTGCATGAAAGTACAAAGCGGGTGAACGACGGAATGCCAGGGGTTCCAGTACAAGCGCAAGTAAACAGCCAGTCTATTACAGCGTCAGACGGTGTAGGTGAAGCAACATCACCATCAGCGGCAGTGTGTCAAACTAATGGCGCAACGTCAGGGGGAAATGCTAATTCAATAAATTCGCACCACATATTAGCAAAAAATGTATTATTGTCAACGGCAAAGGTTTACATCGAAGACATTAACGCCAAAGAGCATATAGCCAGAGTTTTATTAGACAACGGGTCGCAATCGAGCTTTATAACAAAGGAATTTTGTGATAAATTAAATCTGAAGAAAAGTAGAATTAGTTTAGAGATATCGGGAGTAAATAACGCAGTATCGGACATAAAGTACAAATGCAATATCAATATGAAATCAACGAATAAAAATCACCGAGCAAATATTGATTGTTTTGTTTTAGAAAAAATAACTGGAAATATTCCGAATATAAAGTGTGACAGAGAAACGTTATTTATATCACATAACATTAGATTAGCAGATCCGCAGTTTGATATACCGGGAAAAATAGACGTACTATTAGGGGCCGATATATTTTGGAGTCTTTTAGGCAGCGGCAAATACATATAGGAAAAAATGGGCCTACATTACAAGAAACGAAGTTAGGTTGGATTATATCGGGACCTATAGCGACGATTACTCAAAAGGTTACATGCAATTTTAGTCAAGTCGCGAATATCCAAGAACAATTAGAAAAGTTTTGGGAGCTAGAAGAATGTTTAACAAGTAATCCGCAATCAGCGGAAGAAAAGGAATGCGAAATTCATTTTAAAACAAATTTTACGCGCAACGAAACCGGCAGATTTGTAGTATCCATTCCATTCAAAGAAAATTTGAAATTGTTAGGGAAGTCAAAAGATTACGCGTTACAGCGATATTTAAATTTGGAAAAAAGGTTATGCAGGGATGAGAATTTGCGTACACAATATGCGTCATTTTTAAAAGAATATGAATCAATGAATCACATGACTGAAATTATAGAAGAGCAAAATGTCGAGTTTGGCTATTACATGCCACATCATTGTGTACTTCGCGATACTAGTTTGACAACAAAATTGCGCGTAGTGTTTGATGCGTCAGCGCGTACTAGTACAGGGCGATCGTTAAATGAATTACAAATGGTGGGACCCACAATCCAAAATGATTTAGTAGCAATTTTAATTCGTTTCAGGAAACACAACGTTGTACTTCCGCAGATATAGAAAAAATGTACCGGCAGATTCTTATAAAACCGGAACAACGTTGCTGGCAAAAAATATTATGGCGCGAAAAACCCGAGGATAATATAAAAACATTTCAATTGAACACGGTGACATACGGAACAGCATCTGCACCGTTTCTTGCAGTCAGATGTTTAACGCAGCTTGCTATTGAAAATGAAGTTGAAAAACCGAAAATATGCGAAATTATTAAAAACGATTTTTACGTTGATGATTTGTTAACGGGGGCCGATAGTAAGCAAGAGGCCATGATCATTAAAGATGAAATATCGCAAATTTTAGCTCAGGGTAATTTTAAACTTCGTAAATGGCGGTCTAACTGCAATATGGGCGAAGATAATGAAACAAACAATTATACTAAGCAAAGTTTAGAATTCTTGTCAGATAAAATTGGTGAAGTAAAAACGCTGGGTCTATCATGGTTAAGCGAATCAGATTATTTAACATTTTCGATAAATATAAATAAAAATGAACAAGTAAAAAAGCGGACAGTTTTATCTTGCTTAGCAAAAATATTTGATCCACTCGGATTAGTTAGTCCATGCGTCATACAAGCTAAGATGTTCATGCAGACATTGTGGAAAGAAAATTTAAACTGGGATCAGACGTTATCTTCCGAGTTAAGTGAAGTGTGGAATAAATTTAAATCTGAGTTGCCAATCTTGAACAATTTAAAAATTCAAAGAAAGGTTGTATGTGACCACCCCGTAACTGTACAATTACATGGTTTTTCAGACGCATCAAACTCTGCTTATGGAGCGTGTATCTATGTTAGATCAACTGATAAAACCGGGAGAAATTTCGTTCATTTATTAGTAGCAAAATCCAAGGTAGCACCTATAAAACCTACAACAATACCCAGATTGGAACTCTGTGGAGCGGTACTATTATCACGTTTAATGAAGCAGGTAATACGTTCAATTCAGTTAAATTTCGAGAATTGTTTTTTATGGACAGATTCTACGATAGTGCTTAGCTGGCTTAAATTAGAACCGAATTCATTAAAACCATTTGTGGCACATCGAGTCACAGAAATTCAAAACAATACTGATCATTGCGTTTGGAGAAACGTACCTACAAAATGTAACCCTGCTCGATTTGGTTTCGCGAGGAGTGTCACCAAAAGATATTATAAATAATAGTTTGTGGTGGTTTGGGTCACACTTCTTATTAAACGACGAACAAGAATGGCCAGTGTTAGAGTTAAATTCAATAGATATCAATATACCAGAGACAAAAATTATTTCTAAGGCATTTCTAACATCTACACAACCGAGTCAATTATTTGCATTCAAAAGATTTTCAAGTTTGACAAAATTAAAAAGATCATTTGCATATGCAAAAAGATTCATCGATAACTGTCGAAGCGCAAAACATACTCGAAGAGTTGGTACATTGACAACAAAAGAGATTCATGAAGCATTTAACATTCTCCTAAAAATGTCACAACTTGAATCATTTAACAAAGAATACTTAGATTTAACTTTAACAGGATCAGTCACGCGAAATAGTAGCTTGTCAAATTTATGCCCATTTTTAGATCAACAAGGTGTTATAAGAGTAGGGGGCAGGTTAGCAAATTCAAATTTTTCCTTTGAGAAAAAACACCCAGTATTGCTATCATCTAAACATCACTTAACTAAATTAATTTGTGAATTTGAACATAGGCGTTTATTACATGCGGGGCCTCAACTACTTTTAGCACACTTACGAGAAACATTCTGGCCAGTGGCGGGGCGCAACTTAGCAAAACAAACGGTAAGGTCTTGTATAAAATGTTCAAGGTATAATGCTCGTACCTTTCAACCCATAATGGGTAATTTACCAAAATCTCGACTGCAACCGGGTTTACCTTTTGAGAGTGTGGGAGTTGACTATGCGGGACCTTTTCATATTAAGGACAAAAAGGGGCGCGGTGCACATATAGTAAAGGCATGGGTGGCGTTATTCGTTTGTTTTACCACGCGAGCAATTCACTTGGAATTGGTAAGCGAGCTCTCAACAGAGGCCTTTCTACAAGCACTAAGGAGATTCATATCACGGCGAGGTCGCCCATTTCATATTTATTCTGATAATGCGACCAATTTTGTTGGGGCAAAAAACGAATTTCAGACTTTGGGTAGTTTTTTGTCTAATAATTCACAAACTTTGACAGATTTGTTAGCCAATGAAAACATTCAGTGGCATTTCATACCGGTCCATGCTCCACATTTTGGTGGTCTTTGGGAGGCCGGCGTTAAAAGTACAAAATATCATTTAGTTCGAATTTTAGGAAACGCGGCTCTTACATTTGAATATTTCTATACTGTATTGGTACAGATTGAGGCGGTACTTAATTCCCGTCCATTGTGTCCTATATCTTCGGACCCAAATGACCTCACTCCGTTGACCCCGGCTCACTTCCTGGTTGGGAAACCAATGATGACAATTCCGGAACCAGATTTGAAACCCATAGTTGAAAACAGACTATCCAAATTTCAACGATTGCAACAACTTCAACAACATTTCTGGGAAAGATGGAACAAAGAATACATCTCAGAACTTCAAAGGCGTGTCAAATGGAAGACGAACGAGTCCACTCTTCAGGAAGGTGCTTTAGTGTTGGTGAAAGAAAGCAATGTGCCTCCAATGAAATGGAACTTGGGTCGAGTAGTTAGTGTAGTGAAAGGCCAAGACAATATTGCGCGAGTGGCTATAATCAAGACTAGAGATGGAAACATTATAAAACGAGCTTTTTCACGACTATGTCCATTACCGTCAGACTTTTCTATCATTGAAAGCCAAAGCTTCCAAGGCGGGGGGCATGTTGAAGCATGTTAGGGATTTTTATTATTTTATATTTGCTAAATGTGTTAGGTTGGCGAACCTGTGGAAAAGAGGGCGCTTGGCTCGCTAAGAAAAATATTTTAGTTTCCTATTGGACACTGACTCAGATAGTAGAAAAACAGCTTTCATTTGTTAAGATATATATTGTTAAAAGTAGTGTAATCCAATGTGTTAAAAGTAAAAATAAAGTCATACAGTCCATTTAAAAAACGTTTAATTGAAAGAAAACATCAAGTATTAACATGGGTCTTATAATGCATGGATGATGTATTTCGGTTGTGTTTATTGTTGTTGACATACTTTGTGCGTTAGTTGCGGTGTATTCAATTGTAGTTTATTAAATGTATTATTTGTAGTATTAAGGATTGTACCATTGTTTTGCTGGTATGGTTAATTGTTCCTAAGGTAGTGTATTGCTTATAAATGTTTTCTTAATTTTAAAAAGGGGTTAATCCCGTTAGTAAATAAATACATAAATAAATAATCATCTTCTATGATGACTGTAAATAAAGGGATTCCTCAAGGTTCAATCTTGGGCCCACTATTGTATATAATTTACACAAACGAATTAACTAACTTGTTGAATAACACCATCCAATTTGCAGATGATTCATCAATTATACTAAGTTCTGATACGGAAATATCTAATGGAGATGTATTTGACACTCTGGAGTTTCTTGAATCTTAGTTTTCTTCAAACAACCTCTTATTAAATATGGACAAAACTCAGTTAATCAGATTCAGTTATCAAAAAACATACAAAGAAACATCTTTCCACAGAGATAATAAAACATTAACAACAGCAAACTCGGTTAAATTCTTAGGGATCAATATTATAGACTTGATTGGACATATCACATTGATATAACAGCACAAAAGTTGGCTAAATACTGTTATGCACTTAAAGTTATAGCAACAAATGTAAACCTGGAAACAGCTATCATTGCATATGATGCACATATCCACTCCCATGTAAGGTATGACATAATATTTTGGGCTGCTAGTACTGAGGCAGAGAGAATTTTCATCACGCAAAAGAGGTGTATGAGAAACATTTTTAATCTATCCCGCTTGGAGTCATGTAGGGACACCTTTAAACAGAACAAATTTTAACTTTTATATCCACCTATATTTATGAGTCAGTTATATTTATAAAAGAAAATCCTTCTCCTTTTATATCACACAGCAGAGCCCATGACTATGAAACAAGAAAAAAGAATGATCTAACTGCTGTGAAAGCAAATTTTAGTTACATACAAAGAAACGTATATCACATGATTATAAGGATTTATAATAAAGTCCCCACACGTGTAAGAGATATGAATGTAAAGCATTTTAAACAATTTTTTAGAGACCTGCTGCAACAGAAGGCATACTATACTTTAGATAAATTTTTTAATGATGAATTGTAAGTTTATCTTGCTACGCCGACCACTGAAAAAATTCTCAATATGTCAAAATTTCTGAAACGTTATGTAATCTTTGACACACCATGTCATTGAATGTGTTTTTTTTACATGTTTTATTTTTTTATATTTGGTCCATTATGTATACATTATTTTTTGTTTTTACACTATTACTTTTTTTGTTGTCTCATATTTATATTTCTTTTGTCATTTTGTACCCTTAGGTATATTTTATTCTTTTTTTATACTGTTTCTGTTCTTTTTGTTGTGTCTTTGTAAATGACATTTTTTTGTGACAAGTCCTACACCCTTTGGGTATTTTGTTGTAATTTGTAACATATGGACTAATAAAAACTCTCTATCTTTATCTCTCTATCTATGTCACACTTGGGTCTTTGTCTCACTTCCGTATAAAGTTCTAGAATGTTCGAGATTGTCTTACGCGAATAACACCGTTCACTTCCTTAAGTCACGACGAGTGCGTTGATATGTCACACTTGGATCTTTGTCTCACTCCCGTATAAAGTTCTAGAATGTTCGAGATTGTCCTTTGCAAATACCACCGTTCACTTCCTTACGTCACGACGAGTGCGGTGATATGTCACACTTGGGTCTTTGTCTCACTCCCGTATAAAGTTCTAGAAAGTTCTTCAAACTTCTACTTAAATCCCACTTACGTGTTTATTCCACCTACGCACAGGGTTCCAGAAAGTTCTTCAAACTTCCACTTAAATCCCACTTACGCACAGAGTTCCAGAAAGCTCTTCAAACTTCCAGTTAAATCCACTTCCGACATCAAATTGTCAGATTTCCCAATCCGACTTTTCTTTTACCAGAAAAACAAACCGTTAATTAATCACTTTATTAACTACTCTGTACACTACTCAATACTAATTACAGCTCAACTAAACACTATTTCACTTTGAAACTCCAGGAAATTTCCAACTAGACACTTCAATTTAATACTGTAATTCAAGACTGACTAACTCCGTCGTGTATTCTTCTTTTATAGACCAAACGAATTCCAGGTATTTTCTAGCATCTCTAGATCATGTCTCGAACGCTTCTCGTCGATTCTAAATTTTTCCAGTCGCGCCTCGATAGACGGCCTATTTTGTTTGTTTACCAGCATCGCGTAGGGGCGATCGGGGCAATATAGCGTTTTGCGATACCACAGTCGGCGAATTGGGTGCGAGCGGGGCAAATTATGTGACAGGTATATACGTTAACTGTAAATGAATCTACATCAATCTGGTGTGGTTTATAGATTGTCGTTATTGATAGAGATTTATTATCAAATTTAGTAGTAATTCTTATACAACGAATAGATGCAATGTTAATAATATTCATTTGACGTACATAACTTTCATTATAAACTTGCTTATAACCAAGTTTCAGTTCAAATAATTACATCGAAAACTGTTTGAAATTTGTCTAACATTACCTCAAGTTCATTGAAATTTTTGTTTACACTTCTAATATTATAATATAATAATAATAATATCTCTACCCCTCATTCTAATCACGAGGATTAGCCCAGAAGTCGAGGATTTGTGCGGGAGAGGGAGCGGCATATTATCATTAAGCAGGCCGCATTTGCGCTCAGGAACGACTTATCTTGGTAGGCCCTAACTACCATTCAGTGCAGGAATGAGGGAAACCTGGAAAAACTCATTAATTAGGAGGGTAGTCAAATGCTAACCGGGTTCAGTATTACCCAAGCCAACATTCTTCCACCCTACCATACCCGCAGAGAGGGTGCCAATCTCTCCACAAATATAGCTTATATACGGTCTACCGTCTGCGGGGGTCAAACCCACAGCAATCTAGTCATCTTGATTCAAGTACTGACGCCTTAAACCGCGCGATCACTGACCGATCCGATATTAGTATGAAATATAATAAAACTTTCTTTATCATTATTTAAAGATTTTTTAGCGTCACCAATAATAATAATAATATAATATCTCTACCCCTCATTCTAATCACAGGGATTAGCCCAGAAGTCGGAGACTTGTGCGGGAGAGGGGGCGGCATATTATTATTAAGCAGGCCGCATTTGCGCCCAGGAACGACTTACGTTGGTAGGCCCTAACCACTATTCAGTGCAGGAATGAGGAAAACCTCATTAATTAGGGGGGTAGTCAAATATCAACCGGTATCAATCTCTCACATTGACCCAAGCCAACATTATTCCACCCTACCATACCCGCAGAGAGGGTGCCAATCCTCTCCACGAATATAGCTTATATACGGTCTACCGGCAGCTGGGCTCGAACCAACTCCGATTAGTCACCTCGATTCAAGTACTAACGCCTTAAACCGCGCGACCACTGACCGATCCAATCCACTTTATGATTGCAGTGTCTATATATCTAACATAATCATTCATTGTAAGCAACAAGAATAAAAAACGATATAATATTTTCAATAATGATTTTATACGACAAAATCAACAGTACAAATTATGAAATTTAAATGAATTGTACAATTCTATCTATACCAGATAATTTTTATTTCAAAATTAGGATAAAATGAACAGATAAATACCTATAAACTATTGAAGCTGTGAATATAAAATCAATATTTAATCTGAAGGTAAAACTATAGCTTCTTATTCCTGTTTTTTTTTTTACTATACTTTCTCTGATTCAGATGTTCTTTTCTGTTAGACACCTCTACCTCCAGTGGTTTCTTGACGATACTGCTTAAGTCATTAGTTTTATTAATATTCCTCGATTTAGACTCCAAATTAGTTGAAATTATTTCTTCTACGACTTCCCCTTCTCCCTCTTTGTCCTTTAGACTTTCATCATCACTGTATAAATCACCGTTACATTCTTGTTCTAACCTCTTGTCTATGTTTTTAAGATCATCAATACTATAAGGTTTGCTATTTATATAAAGTTTAAAATTCTTTATTTGTGCATTTTGATTTTGGGCTCTAGCTGTTTTTAAATGTTTTCTTAAAATTATTTGATCCTGCCTATCCTCTGGATATAAATCTTTGGAAATAGACACAACCCGTGTCTATAATTTTTTGAGTGTTTCATTATTGTTGAAAAGAGATATTTTTTTGAAGTACGAAACAAACTCAAGTTTTATTGGCGAATTTCTGCCTTTATCTAGCTTGTGAACATTGTTGATATTATATGTAATGTATCAAAATATCGTTCAGAACTTCCAATACTGCTTTTAAAAGATCTTCATGCTGATTATTTTGTATTCCAAATATAATGTTTTTCTTGTTAACACGTCTTTCAAGACTAATATATTTTTCTTTCCAGTACTCAATCTCTTTATACAAAGGATCTATTGTTTGAGAAAGAATTTTTACACTTCGCTATCAACTCGAATTCCATTTGTTTGCTTTAAATTTGCTTCCACAATTAACTTCTACAATGATTGTTCTTGATCAGCTGTTAAAGTGACATTTTCCGTAATCTTTAGCTAAGTTATTAACTACACAGTAACGGCTGTTAATATGGGTTCACAGTTAATACGACCAATTCTATTTCTTATGTTATCAGGTATATCTTGTCTAATATATTGGCAATAATGCTATTTATCACAACTACGATGACAGTTTCCACATAATAACCAGTACATGCTACGACATAAATGATTGAAAGTGAAAATAATACAGTGTTGTCAATATTCTAATAAAAAAAAACCCTAATGCGATTTTTCAAAAAAAAAAAATATATATATATTAAAAAAATCATAACAAGCCACTAGATAACATTATCTCCTTAACAATATATCCCATATGTGTGTCTACTCTGAAAAAAATTAACATTAAAATCGTCCCACCTTGTAAAATTCTACGTTGGTGTTCCAGATCAAATCTGCAGATACTGTATATGTCAACAATTTTTTCTGTCCAAAATCTGTACTTTTACTTTTTGAACATGCTTCCTATTATTTTTTTTTATTTTCGAGTTAGTCACGCTTATTTCAACAAATTGCTGTATTTCATCACATCAACAATTATTATTGTTTTTAACTTATTTCAATTGTTCCAACTACTGTTTGAGACATGCATTATTATTCTGTTCTAATTTATTGAATTTTTTAAAAGGATTTACAATCCAATTTGTTTCTTTTGCCCAATTACATTAATATTAGATTTTTATTGTATATTTTTTAATTAAGTAAATTGGTATATGAAATACAGTTTTTACTGTATTGTAGAGGTATTTAAGCTAATAAAAATCATTTTGCATTAATAGAAAATTTAGGAAAATTGATTTATATTAGCTTAAATACCTTTACAATACAGTAAAAAATATACAACAAAAGCTAATAATAAAGTATATATGCTCAGATATTGTGGGTGTAATTCAAAGCTGGTCAGGGTTTTAATCCACAGAGTAGATAGTTTCACACAATGTTTTGTAAAAATGTAAAATATATAAAAATAAAGTACATGTTTCAGGAATTGCATGCTGTTTGCCACAGTATGCAAGAAAGATTAGTAGAATTAATAAATAAATTACCTAACGATGGTTTATTTGAAGAATTGCTTAGAATAAATGATGACTTAAACAATCTATTTCTGCGGTACAGTAGATGGGAAAAAAATAGAGAAGCGGGTATGAAACAATCTGCATCTGCTGTTATTGCAAAAGCTATTCCTCCAACCTCAAAACCTTCACTTGAATCCAGTGATAGCCTTATAGATTTTGGAGAAGACATTCCTGATAAGTTAAACAAAATTAGTAAGTTTGTCAAGTACTGTGCTTTAGCTGTAGTTAAACATAGATCTTTGCAGGTGTATCAGATCCAAATTCATCACAAAACACAAATAATAAATCAGGAAATACAGATAAAACGAATTTTGATGAATTTGACATGTTTGCTCAGTCAAGAAATTTAACATACGAAAATTCAAAACAGAGGTAAGTAGTTCTATAATATTTATTTTTATTTATAGTCGATAATTATATCGTCAATTAACACTTAGCTTCCAGATCTGGAAGCTTAGGACTTCCAGAATGTAGGAAATTAATTTTGATATGTTGCAAAGTTATTTATCATAAATTACCCCACCCCTTATCATCGTTATTATTGTCTATAGAAAAAAAAGTTTTAAATAAAAATTGTGTGGTTGTGTCTGAATTTTGTTAAAATGCTATCAAAAGTACAGTAGTGTGCAGATTTAAGAGGATATAAAAAAATAATATTTTTTAAAAATGGGATGGGATGGGGTATTTTATTAAATTTTTGGAATGTTAATTTTTTCCTGATTTCAAAAATATACCATATCTTATCTCTACCGTATACCCTTTTTGAGTTGTTCAACGTCGAATATTGTAGTTAACTATTTACTAACTATTATAGTAAATATCGTAGGTAGCTATGAAAATGACAACTATAGAGCATTTACATTAACTCAGCGTCATTAAATTCCGATAGGAGCGCTAGCGTCAAAGTTAGGTATTAATATTAAAGTTCTATGGTCTAGTTTATGAGTCTATGGTTAAATAAATTTTGATTTGAATTCGTGTAAGACAAATAGTGATTGTAAATCTAATTTTCATACGTATTATCAAAATAAAACTTGTACAAGTACAAAAAGTATTAAAATCTTATTTATGTTAACCTCACATAACGTTGTTTATTTGCATTTTACATTAGCAATTTGGAAAGAGAAGTAAAACAACGTTATTTAACACAGAAATTGTTAACGTTGGAGTGCCTAAAGAATTTCCTGGTAATTCTTAATCGAAACCTCTTTGTTTTTTAAAGAATTGAAATTTTATAAATCACGAATTGATAGAAAAAGGGTTAATTGTCGCTCAAATTGCAAAAATGTTGCATGTAGTATGCCTAGTATATAAAAAAGTACTTTAAATGCCCAGTTTCTAAAAAAAATACGAATAACATATAAAAAATCAGTTTTTTAAATAATACATGTCACATATATAAATAATAAACATAGCAAGGTATTTTTATTAGAGTACAAGTACAATACAGAAAAAGTTGAAGACCCTGTTAGGTGTTTTAAATGGTTTTCATTTAAAAATTTGAGTGATATTAGTTGTGCCCTTTTGTAACTAATAACATTTTGAATCGCCATATCGTAAAATAACTTGTTACTGCTAGATGCACTTGCTATACTCTCAGGATTACCGGCGTTATTATCATCCAAGTAATTTTCGTATCATCACATTTAACTTGTGTCACATTTCTACTTTTTTCCATCTACAAATTTGCTTACATTTTCATCTTGTTTTCGCCTTTTCATGCGTTCATTATTTTTACAGTATTGGTATCATATTTTCGTGTACGGGTAAATATAATGTTGAAACAGCTGTTTTTTGAGAATTTTCCATTCTAAAAATAAGAATGAAACCTTATCAAATAATGAAAAATATACACTGAAAATAGATCATGTATCTATACTAGTAATAGTATAACAATCTTCTGTGAAATGTTTTCAGCAGATCTTTGTGTGCTGGGTTGGTTTCTTGCTGGACTGAACCATTTTTTTTAGCATTATTAGGGAACTTGCGAAACATGAACTCTTTAGTTTTATTAGCAACAGATAAACACTGCGGTACACAACAGTTATATGGCATGTTTTTTTACGCAAATTGAAACACAACAAAAATTATATAACAAATATTTGTGAGGTTAGATTTAATAACATTGATTGCAACGCCGCCTACATGTAAATGCTCTATTACGTTTGATAAGTTACATTTCTTTAATGAAATAATCAAAATGGTTTACAGTGAGGAAGAAAAAGCCCAAATATTTACTTGGTATATACAAAATAACAAAAACAAACGTGCAGCAAAAAGAGTATATAGGGTATTGTATCTAAATCGGCCAACACCATCAGAAAATATGTTAAAAAATATTTACAGAAATGTGAATATTATCTGCAGTTTTAGGAGAAAAAAGCGTGTAATTCAAGCAAACTAGGAAGAACGGCTAGATATACTACTTCATTTCGAAAATTCTGAATATAGTATAAATAATGCAGCTGATCAATTAGGTAAAAGTTATTCCGAAATCCAACGTACGTTAAAAAATAATAACTACAGACCATACAAAATTTTACCTGTGCAAGTTTTAACAGGCTCATAAAAGGAAAAGACTTGAGTTTTGCCTTATCTTTTTCCAAGTTTTCAATAGAAAAAATCGAAAGTTGTTGGAAAATAATCACAACAGAAAAAGATTGTTCCAAACAAATTTAAAAACCAGGAAGACAAACTATTAGCGTATGATGTGGAGTTTTCAGAAACAAAATTGTTGAGCCTATATTTTACGATATTCTTTAACTGGAGTTACCTATCTGGAAATAATTGTACAATAGAAAATCTTTTGCAGAATTTTCCAGAAGGCGAACTTGATATGATTTGGATGCAAGATGGGGCAACTTCGCATAGTGTTCTACTTGTTCGAAATCATTTGAATAATGTGTTCCCAACATTGATAGAGATTAATGGAACAATTAAATGGCCACTTAACAGTCCGAATTTGACTCCTATGGATTCATTTTTTTGGGGATTTCTAAAAGACATAGTCAATAATAATAATAATACTATTCATAGCATTTTAAAAAAATTGAGACATAACCACACAATATTTATTTAAAACTTTTTTTCTGTAGGCAATAATAAAGATGATAATTTATAATGAATAAGCCTGTACAATATTTAAAAAATACAGGTGATATACCATCTTGACCTCGAGTAATGTTTAGATTACTAAATTTATAAAAAATTTCCGATATTTATTATTAAACGTCGTATGTCGTTCGCACATCTCAGGTCCGTACTCAAGTCCATTGGTTGAAAATAGTAATATTTAAATATTCCTAATTAAAAACAAATATCATCTTCAAAATAATGGCCAGTGTTGACAAACCTCACCCTGTTAATTTACCGGCACGTGTCAATGTTGCAGTCCATCTACAGCAGTCATTCTCTGATATGTAGCGCATTCGCTTTCCAATTGCCAGTATCAATCTCGCAGTTAAACGTTGTGCGTGTCGGATCTTTGTAAGGACGATACCGCGTTATTAGCAAATGTTAGTTTTTTGTTGGTTTGTTTTTTTGGCACTTGAATATGTTCCGCCGGCCTCCCACTCGTTCTACGGTGGAGAAATGGATTAACGATTATCCAGATTTAGAATTTGATGGGACAGAATTAAAGTGCAAAATTTGTGAAAGTTATATTGTGGAATTATAAAACACGTATTGTGGAACATATGTGCTCGGAACAACACAAAGTTTGTGTGAGTAATAGTATGACAAACCGTGAACGTCAAAAACAATTTAACAATGACTTGGTATGTAAATTGGAAAGTACAGTAATGTTGTACCCACAGAACCTACGTTGAGAATCAACTATATGCCGGCAATGTACGAGGAAGTGAAAGAAAAATTTATTTCTGAGGTAAAGCATAAACATATATGGATTGGTTTTGATGAAACTACCGACTCATGTGGTTGGAATATAGAAAATGTGTTAGTGGGAAGCATTGATGAGAGAGACTACACCAATGCCAGCACGTATATTGTCTTCAGAAATTATGGCACGAGTAAACGCGGACACAGTGTGTCAATTGATAGAAAATAGTCTCAAAATTTTGTGGGGTGAAAACTATGCAGTGCACAAAGTTCGCGTGCTGCTATTGGTAACAGATGCGGCTGCATACATGAAAATGGCTGGGAAACGGTTTTGTGAGATTTACTGCAATGCGGTGCATGTGACATGTCTCGCACATGGTCTTCATCAAGTTGCTGAAACAATTAGGCAGTGCTATCAAAATGTCGACAACTTGATAGCGAATGTAAAGAAAATATTTTTGAAAGCACCAGTCCGAATACAGTTATTCAGAGAAATTCTTCCAGATGTACCACTACCTCCAGAACTCATTTTGACACTGTGGGGTACGTGATTAGAAGCAGCATCATATTACTACGTTAACTTTGATGGCATAAAAAGTGTTATACAGCAACTAGATGCAAGTGATGTTACTTCTATTTTAAATGCTCAAAGAGAATTTAATAATCCTAGTGTTTACGAAGATTTAGCAAATATACATTTTTACGAATACCTTTAGTCATTCGTCGACTTGAAGAACCTTGACAGCATCAGGCTAATAAATAATGTCATAAATAATGTTTTAGACTTGCGACAGTATATTTCTCAGATACCATCTAGTGCTGAATGTGTGAAGAAGAAATTTAATACCGTTTTGCAGAACAATCCGGGATTTTTAACTGTATGCCGTATAGTAGACCTTTTTGAAGGTAAAGGAGTAGATTTTGCTGAACCCACCTTACATGTGCTATCAGTGAAAAATTATACATATTTTAAATATGCCCCAGTGACCTCTGTGGACGTTGAACGTACATTTTCGAAACTGAAATGGATTTTAAGCGATAAACGTGTTTTACCAAACAAATTTTGCACATCATTAAGCAGACTTAAGGAGTAGTAACTTATTGAATTTACAAATTCCAAGTGCAGAGTATCCAAACTATCAATACTCACAGACGGTCCAGTAATTAAATTCAGATTAAAATCCCCTACAATAAAACAATTTTGCATATTACATTTTGATTCTATATATTGAAATAATTTATTGTACGATTCAACATCTGCTCCAGGAGGAACATACACACCAACAAAATGAATCTTTGAATCTCTAATTTTGACAGTTACTATTAATAACTCAAAAATGTCTTTATAGATGTCGACCGAAAGAATTTTATTTTTTCTGAAAAGCAAAAAGTACGCCACCACCTCTAGATTTACCAGTAAGTTCACTACTTCTATCACATCTAAATATATTATATATATCCAAGTTAAACACCTCTCCATCTGAAATACTATTATTCAACCATGATTCAGTAATCAAAATGCAATCATATTCATTATCCAATGTATTCTGAAACAATTCATCAAGCTTTGACCTCAAACCTCTACAATTCTGGTAATACAAATTTAAAGTAAGCATATTATAAATTCCCCTTCACTTCAATGTAAACAAACTACCTAGTAGTTTATAAACATAAAAAAATATAAACCTTGGAAAAGAAAACAAGTAAGCAAAAAAAGTTTAAAGAGAAATAAAAAATAATTAAATACAAAACCAATACTATACAATAAACAGGAGGGCCCAGCCTTCTACGAAGGATATTTTATGTCGCTCAGCTTCTGTAATTTACGGACTACATTGTCTCCATCCTTCACCATAATTTTGCCGTAACTGGTCCAAACGTTGGTAACTCCATAGATTCTACCAGCCTCCACATATAATTTATATCTAGATGGTGCAAGATCCTCTGTGACAACTACTTTGGTTCCTTTAAATTTTGATTTTTTGGAATATATGTTATTTCTAAGCCCCTCGGATGTAAAATTAATTATTAATACTCCATTCCGATCCTTGGGTTGCTTTAAAAAATATGAGTTTTCTATATCCTGAGAAGTCACTTTTATATTCAGTTTTGAAGAACAAACCGTAGATATTTCTTCAACTGCTTGGGGTAAACTCCTACTGACAAGTCCATAGACTCTCAGTGTTTTGCTTCGAGCCTTCTGCTCCAAATCATCAATTTTATTCATAGCAAATTCAAGTTTCTCCTCTAGTGAGCTGATCTTGTTTGAGTACTCCTTGAGGCGCTCATCCATACGAGCAAGTAACCTCTCAGATATATTATTAACAATTTTTTCCATAAATGCACTCGATGAAAGTATTTTCTCACATACAGCCTGGACTTGAACATCCATCCCATCAGTGCGGGTTGCGTTTCGAGAACCACCCATCATGGACACAGAAATGTAAACAAATTGCAGAGCCACACACACACGTGTCTACTCACGACGGCAGTACATCAGATTTTTTTTTTATATATTTCATTCATTATATACAGGGTGGTTTGAAATGAGATGTAGATATCAAAATAATGATATTTAGTCAAACATGCCTTAGTAAAAGTAGTATTTTTATGTTTTGTTTCAAACAACAGTTTTCATTTTCCATTTTTTATAAGTTCCTTATATTTTTCTTTAGTAGATAAATACAAAGAGAGATGTTTACTTATTCGAATTTATTGATGTGACAAAATAATTAATTGTTTTATCACTATACAGGGTGTAACTTTGAAGGGGGGTCCGGTTTGGAAGGGGGGTAGTCCGTGTTCCCTAGATTGCTAATCTGAAATTAGTTTTTTTTAAATCAAATAGCCGAGTTATAATTAATTTTTTTAACTGCACCCAAATTGCTATACACGCCGCCCTTGTACAGCGTCCGAATTTCACTGCAGAACCATGTCTACGGTGTTGCCAGTTGTTACCAGTTTAGACGTCGGAACTTGTCCCGTCATTTCAGGGTCGTATTGCAAGCAGCGTGACGCAACCGAAGCTGATATTTTATAATGAATTCAGTACATACGTAGCTTTGACGGAGTGCACTACTTGTTATTTATTTACATTACGTTCACGAGTACAAGTTAACGCATACCGTGCAGAAAAATGGATTCACAATTTGCTAGTTAGTATTTAATGGTACAATATACTCTATGTAATATTTTACTTGACTGCAAACGAAAATCAACCGTAAAAGTCAGTATTCGCCAGTATTTATGGTTAAGTGTTGACAAAACTACTACTGCTTGTGCCACGTTGTAACAGGTGCATTGGTAGGAAATTTCATCAGATCTCATCTGATCGCATCAAAAGTACTAAGTAGAATAGCTATGCCGATCCTGCTCCACAATTCAAGATGGCGACTGGAGCAGGATCGGCATAGCTTTCAGCCGTCTACGTCACAGCGGCTGGCAGATGCGCGATAGAGGTTGAGGACCGTTTGTGCTGAGCGGAAGTATATAGTCGGTTTCTGTCGACTACGTCAGCTGGGTTGATGACCTGCTTATCATTATTATGTAACTAATAGGGTTAATTATTAAAATAAAAAATCGAATATAGAATGTATATCATTTATTATAATTCTTATACAATATAACATGCTACAATACATTATTTTTATCAATTCAAGAATTATGTTTGTCATCGTAACCTAACCATTTGACAAAAACTTTATTTCCTTTTTTTCGTAACAGTTTCTTGAAATTCTCATTGTTCGGGACGCATCAGCTATGCTCTCGCTGCCCTAGTGAGGGAATGCAGCCCTTGGACAGAGAGTCCGCGAATACAACCTAAGTGTGTGTTAGATAATAGTCCTAGCAGCCCTTGGAACACGGGCGTTTGTAAAATAAAAAATATAGTTGTTTATATGTAAATGATTGACAGACATTAAATAAGTCAAATTATTCAATTACAGTCCCCTTATTTCCCATTGCGGGACAAATACAAAACTTAAAGCAGCAATTCATCAAACATAAGTTTAAGCAGCCTCTCATACATACATTTTGGACCTTTCGAGCACGGATATCAGTAGTTTTCCGAAGAATACATAGTTCGAGCTACAATCCGTTTGGACAAGTGAACCCACGACCAGGACAGACAGAGTCGATTAGGGACCAGGAAGGCAGACAACACGTTTCCCAACCGTAGACAACGCGTGAGGCAAAAAGAAGCACGTGAAAACTCAAATAATAAGAGGTCAGACCTAGCTATTTTATACGCATCCTTACTAGCGCACTACTTACTTGGGCTAATAAGGCATTTGCATTCTTATTCATAATATTTGAATAACCAATAAGGCATTTACATTATTCTTCTTCAATTCATAATATTTGAATAACTGGAAGGATTGGTAACATCTATTT
Organism: Monochamus saltuarius; assembly: GCA_025584915.1. Classification (NCBI taxonomy): domain Eukaryota; kingdom Metazoa; phylum Arthropoda; class Insecta; order Coleoptera; family Cerambycidae; genus Monochamus; species Monochamus saltuarius. The sequence continues at coordinate 44,568,915 of CM046721.1, read as the reverse complement.
ACAAATATCAAAATGACAGAACAACAGCTTCATATTTTAGTGACAAAACGGGGTATTTTAAAGGGACAACTGACCAGATTCGAACACTTTTTAGATAATGTAGACGATTCTCCTACTCAGTTAGTAGAACTACAAAAACGTAGCAACAAGTTAGATTCAATCTGGGACAGTTTTAATGACATTCAAGCTGAAATTCAAATCTTAGATAATAAACCCGAACATGATACCGAGACTGTAGATTTCGAAAATAAATATTTTAAGCTTGTTGCAATTGCAGAAACCAAAATTAATGCGTCACAAGTACCTAAAGTTGGTTCAGATACGCCAACAGGTTTAAATAATTCTAGTTTCGATTCTACCACTACATTAAATATAAAATTACCTGATATTAAGCTTCCAGAATTTGCAGGAAGTTACGATAACTGGGTTCAATTCTATGATACGTTTAAAGCATTAATAGATGAAAATACTAAGCTAACCACAATACAAAAGTTCTATTATCTACAATCGGCATTGAAAGGTGACGCCGCGCAAAGTTTGAAAAATTTGGAAATAACAGAAGCCAATTATTCAGTGGCGTGGGAACTCTTAAAGGACAGGTATCAAAACAAAAAAATTATTATTCATAGCCACATGAAAAACCTTTTTGAGCTACCTAACGTTACAAAAGACTCACATACGTCATTAAGACAACTTTTAGATGCTTTTGTGAGACACTTTCGAGCCTTAGAAAATTTAGGGCAACCTGTAACAACATGGGACACCATTCTGATTTTTTTGTTGTCATCCAAATTAGATATTGCTTCTAAAAGAGAATGGGAGATAACTACAAAAAACGAGCCTTCTCCAAAAATAGGAGATTTTACAAAATTCTTACAAAGCAGATGTTTATTGTTAGAAACTTTAAATAGTAAAGTGTTAACAAATCAAAATAATTCAAATCCAAAAAAAGATTACAAATCATATTCACATGTAACATCAGTTATAACTCCAAATTGCATATATTGCAATGAAAATCATTACGTATTTTCATGCAATAAATTTCAGCTCTAACGCCAAATGAACGATTTCAACACATAAAATCATTAAACATTTGTATAAACTGCTTTAGGGCTGGTCACAGTTCTTCAGTATGTCAAAGGGGCACTTGCAAAATCTGCAAGAAAAAACACAACACGATGCTTCATTTTGAAAACACATCGCATTCCAATCAAACGTCCGAGGCCGTCTCTAAGACAAATAATAATGCAAATGTATACACACAAAATAATACTAATCAGAACTCTAACATTGCAACTACTTCCCAAAATATTACAGTCACGCAAGCAAATACTGAACAGACAAGTTCAAATGATACATTAGCTTCTACTACTTTAGCTCATTATTCAGACTTCAATCAAAATTATATTTTGTTGTCAACCGCTGTCATATATGTACTTGATAGTGAGGGAAATTTAATAAAATGCAGGGCACTATTGGATAGTGGCAGCCAATCAAATTTTATGACAAGAAACTGCTTTAATAAATTAAAGCTAAAATCAAACAAATTCAATATATCGGTTTCAGGCATAAACCAAAGTTCAGCTCTTATATCAGATAAAGTTCATTGTGTAATTAAATCCATACATAACAATTTTACGACCGATTTAAATTTTTAATCATCGATCGCATTACTGAAAATATTCCTCAGATTTCAATCGATGATAATTCATTGGAAATACCTTCGGAACTGTCGTTAGCAGATCCTGAATTTTATATCTCTAATCCAGTAGACGTTCTGTTAGGTGCGAACATTTTTGGACTTTATTACGCGCAGGTCAAATAAAATCGAATAAATGCAATCCAATTCTTCAGAATACAGTTTTAGGTTGGATAGTTTCAGGTAATATACCTCACAATCCAAAACAACAAACAATTTGTAATTTAATAACATCTGCAAGCGTTTCAAATTCGCAATTAAGCGAGCAACTCGAAAAATTTTGGATTGTTGAAAATCCGTATTCTTCACAGGTTCATTATACCGAGGAGGAACAAAATTGTGAGACACATTTTTAGACAACTTTTTTCGCGACGAGACAGGTCGATTCACAGTAAGTTTACCGTTTCGAGAAAACCGTATACTAGGAGAGTCAAAAGAACAAGCAATTAGGCGATTTCATGCGGTTGAACGTAAACTACAAAAACATCCGTCATTATATACTCGATACAGAGATTTTATGGAAGAGTATCAAACTCTAAATCATATTAAAGAAATAAAGCGATCCCCCCGAAGATGGTTATTATTTACCACATCACAGTGTGCTTAAAGCGGACAGTTTAACCACCAAACTGCGTGTTGTATTCGACGCGTCCGCGAAAACAGCAAATCATAATTCACTAAACGATATACTCATGGTAGGACCCTGTATACAAGATAGTTTAATTTCAATATTAATTAGATTCCGAAAACACAACATGGCATTCATTGCAGACGTGGCCAAGATGTACCGTCAGATTTTAGTAAATGAAGCAGATCGGAAATATCAAAGAATCGCCTGGGGACAATCCGAATGCAGAATTAAAATATTATGAGTTACAAACAGTAACATACGGCACAGCGCAGGCAACGCGGTGTTTTCTTAGACATATCAAACAAAGTGATAGAGAGTTAAATGAGGCTACGTTAAAATTAGTAAAAATGGCACAAATTAGTGAAGTCTCATCAGAAATACAATCCTTAAAGCAAGCTAAACGTGTAAGCAATAAAAGCAAATTAATTAGTCTCAATCCATTTTTGGATGACAATGAAGTGATCAGAGTTGGTGGTAGGCTAACACATTCTCAACTAACCTTGGAACAAAAATACCCTGCAGTTCTACCATCAAACCACGCATTGACAAAACTATTAAATAATCACAAACACATTAAAAATTTGCACGGTGGCTTTCAAGTTACTTTATCTATAAGCTTACGTAGACAATATTGGCCGTTAAGAGGAGTTCAAGCGGTCAAAGGAGTTTTAAGGAAGTGTATTACTTGCTTCAGAGCAAAACCCTTAACTCTATATCCGCAAATGAGTGATTTGCCAAGTTATCGAGTTACCCCATCGCCTACTTTTCATGCAGTGGGTACAGATTTTGCAGGGCCGTATCTTGTAAAAGATGGAACCTTAAAAAACAGAAAAATGATTAAATCCTATTTTTGTATATTTATCTGTTTGGCACTAAGGCAGTTCACATAGAACCTGTTGGCGATCTATCCACAAATGAGTTTTTGAAAGCATTTAAACGGTTTATTTCTAGGCGAGGTATTTGTAAGCATATATACTCTGATAATGCTACAAACTATGTTGGCACTAAAAATGAATTAAATCATATTATTAATTTAAATGAGGATAGAGAGTTACAATCCTTTCTGAGTGACAATCTGATCGAGTGGCACTTCATACCAGCTCGATCACCCCATTTTGGCGGTATATGGGAGGCGGCGGTGAAATCCTCTAAATATCATTTGAGAAGAATAATGAATAATATGCATTTCACATATGAGGAATTCCACACCTTATTAGCCCAAGTCGAAGCGGTCCTAAACTCCCGTCCACTTACTCCATTAACCGATGACTCATCTGACCTGGAAGCACTTACTCCGGGGCATTTCTTAATTGGTCATGCTGAAAGAAGAAAATCTGCCACCTCAACAATGGCGTCTTGGTAGAATTCTAGAGATTTTTCCTGGATCAGACGGAGTGGTTCGAGTAGTGTCGATTAAAACCAAACATGGTATTGTGAAACGCGCTGTTACGCGTATTTGTATCTTACCGATAGAGAGTGACATTTAAATTTCGTTTCGAAATGAGAGCATTTCAACGGGGCCGGCATGTTCGGGACGCATCAGCTATGCTCTCGCTGCCCTAGTGAGGGAATGCAGCCCTTGGACAGAGAGTCCGCGAATACAACCTAAGTGTGTGTTAGATAATAGTCCTAGCAGCCCTTGGAACACGGGCGTTTGTAAAATAAAAAATATAGTTGTTTATATGTAAATGATTGACAGACATTAAATAAGTCAAATTATTCAATTACAGTCCACTTATTTCCCATTGCGGGACAAATACAAAACTTAAAGCAGCAATTCATCAAACATAAGTTTAAGCAGCCTCTCATACATACACTCATTATAGAATTCCTTTCCCATGTCGGTTTGTAGATGTTTCGGAATTTTTTTAAAACGTAAAATCCTATTCATTGCAATTGTAACATCCTGGGCTGATTTGCTCGCTAGTGGTTCTGTTCATATGAATTTAGAGAAGCAATTAATAACGATTAGTACATACTTATATCCATTATTTTCCTTTGAATATGGTATCAAGTCAATTAAATCAGCTTGTATTAAATCATTCAGACCTTATATTACGGTTCTACGTCTTTTAAAATTGACTAGAAAGGTGGCAAGTCTATCGCCGACTTGACCTTTCTTGAGTAGGGATCGTTTTTTATAAACACCATGAATTTTTTCGATAATTAGTGCGTTAAGAGACACCCGATGGAAGTTGAGTAATAAAAACTGTCAGTTCTCTTAATTTTGAGATTTTTTTAACGTTCAACACTATTCCAACACTTTGTATATAATACGGTCTATCGTACATCCGACAACCCATCCGAAGCAAAAATAAAATTTTATTCCATGAATTTTGGGAGTTTCAATATTGGTTCAGTTTTCTTAAACACCCTGTATTGTTCTCATTAAAATAGTTTCCATATAGACCATTGTTAAAAGTTTATAGAGAATGGTTCGGTTTCTTTTAAACACCCAGTAGTGTTTTAATTAGTATAGTTTTCTTACAGACAATTGTGAAAAGTTTCATTAGAAAATATTCCATGAATTGTGAGAATTCTTAGAGAATGGTTTGGTTTTGTTAACACCCTGTATTTTTCATCAGCATAATTTTACAATCGTGAAAAGTTTCATAAAAAAAATAAATTCCATAACTTTTGTGGATCTAGAGAATGGTTCTTTATTTTACACCCTGTATTTTTTCATACGTATGTATTTATATACATAATAATACCAAAGTATATATTTTTATAATTTTTTAAAAACTATTGTAAAAGTTTCATCAGAAAGCAAAAAAATTTAAATCCACGAATGTTCAGGATTTTTAGGAACGGTTCGGTTTTTTTAAACACCCCGTATTTTTTTAGATAATTAGTGCGTTAAGAGACGCCCGACTGAATTTTCGTACTAAAAAAATGTTCAGTTCTTTTAATTTTGTCATTTTTTTAACGCTCGACATTTTTCCAACACTTTATATATAAAACGGTCTTTCGCACGTCAGACAACCCTCCGAAGCAAAACTGAAAATTTCCTCGAATCTGTAATTTTTATATTTTTCTCGTCAATTTTTATCGAAACACCCCGTACATCGAGCTTTTTTGAGTCGTACTATATATATGCGAAGTTTTTCTGCAGACTGTTACGAAGAGTTTCAGAAAAAAATTGTAAATGCACGAATGTTGAGGAATTTTAGAGAATGGTTCGGTTTATTTAAACACCCAGTATTTTTTCATTAGTATATTATTCCTACAGAACATTGTACAAACTTTCATTAAAAAGAATTTTCTAATTCTATGAATTTTGCTGATTTTTAGAGAATGGTTCGGTTTTTTTAAACCTCCTGTATTTTTTCATTAGTATAGATTTTTACAAACTATTGTATAAAGTTTCATAAAAAAGAATTTTTTAATTTCATGAATCTTGAGGATTTTTAGAGAATGGTTCGTTATTATTAAGCACTCTGTATTTGCTTCGTTAGTGAGTGTCATAATAAATCCTTGATGGAAGTTTAATAAATAAAATATTGTTTTTCCATGAATTTTGGGAGTTTCAATATTGGTTCAGTTTTCTTAAACACCCAGTAGTTTTTTAATTAGTATAGTTTTCTTACAGACCATTGTAAAAAGTTTCATAAAAAATATTCCATGAATTGTTAGGATTCTTATGGAATGGTTTGGTTTCGTTAAGCACCCTGTATTTTCTCATTAGTACAATTTTTTTACAATCGTGAAAAGTTTCATATTAAAAATAAATTCCATAAATTTTGTGGATCTAGAGAATGGTTCTTTATTTTACACCCTGTATTTTTTCATACGTATGTATTTATATACATAATAATACCAAAGTATATATTTTTTATAGTTTTTTTTACAAACTATTGTAAAAAGTTTCATCAGAAAGCAAAAAAAAAAAATTTAAATCCACGAATGTTCAGGATTTTTAGGGAACGGTTCGGTTTTTTTAAACACTTAGTAATCTTTTCGATAATTAGTGCGGTAAGAGACCCCCGACGGAAGTTTCGTACTAAAAAAATGTTCACTTCATTTAATTTTGACATTTTTTTAACACTCGACATTTTTCAACACTCTGTATATAAAACGGTCTTTCGCACGTCAGACAACCCTCCGAAGCAAAAAAACTGAAAATTTCCTCGAATCTGTAATTTTTATATTTTTTCTCGTCAATTTTTATCGAAACACCCCGTACATCGAGCTTTTTTGAGTCGTACTATATATATGCGAAGTTTTTCTGCAGACTGTTACAAAGAGTTTCAGAAAAAAATTGTAAATGCACGAATGTTGAGGAATTTTAGAGAATGGTTCGGTTTATTTTAAACACCCAGTATTTTTTCATTAGTATATTATTCCTACAGAACATTGTACAAAGTTTCATTAAAAAGAATTTTTTTATTCTATGAATTTTGTTGATTTTTAGAGAATGGTTCGGTTTTTTTAAACCTCCTGTATTTTTTCATTAGTATAGATTTTTACCAACTATTGTATAGTTTCATCAAAAAGAATTTTTTAATTCCATGAATCTTGAGGATTTTTAGAGAATGGTTCGTTATTATTAAACACTCTGTATTTCTTCATTAGTCTATTTTTCCTACAGAACAATTTATAAAGTTTCATCAAAAAGAATTTTCTAATTCCATGAATCTTAAGGATTTTCAGAGAATGGTTCGTTATTTTTAAACACTCTGTATTTGCTTCGTTAGTGAGTGTCATAATAAATCCTTGACGAAAGTTTAATAAATAAATAAAAATTTTTCTATGAATTTTGTGAGTTTCAATATTGGTTCAGTTTTCTTAAACACTCGGTAGTTTTTAATTAGTATAGTTTTCTTACAGACAATTGTGAAAAGTTTCATAAAAACATTCAATGAATTATTGTGAGGATTCTTAGAGAATGGTTTGGTTTCGTTAAGCACCCTGTATTTTTCCATTAGTATAATTTTTTAGAATCGTGAAAAGTTTCATAAAAAATAAATTCCATAAATTTTGTGGATCTACAGAATGGTTCTTTATTTTACACCCTGTATTTTTTCATACGTATGTATTTATATACATAATAATACCAAAGTATATATTTTTTATAGTTTTTTTACAAACTATTGTAAAAAGTGTCATCAGAAAGCAAAAAAAATTTTTAAATCCACGAATTTTCTTGATTTTTAGGGAACGGGTGGGTTTTTTGTACACACCCTATATTTTTTTCGATAATTAGTGCGGTAAGAGACCCCCGACGAAAGTTTCGTACCAAAAAATTTCCAGTTCCCTTAATTTTGACATTTTTTAACGTTTAACATTTTTCCAACACTTTGTATATAAAACGGTCTTTCGCGCGTCAGACAACCCTCCGAAGCGAAAAACCGAAAATTTCCTCGAATCTGTAATTTTATTTTTTTCTCGTCAATTTTTATCGTAACACCCCGTACGTCGAGCTCTTTTGAGTCGCACTGTATATACGCGAAGCGACTTAAAATAATTGAAGTCCGCCATATTGTCTAGCTCATTTATACCACGGATTCATTCGTATTTATGCATAGTTCAATGCAAAAATAAACTCAAAACAAAGCGCTCGCATAACAGAACGTATCTAGAGACTTCAAAGTTACCTTTTTTGGCCGTTTGACGTTTCGGCGGCCAGGCGCCGGCCGAACGTGTAGTGGACTAAAATTTCGATATTTTCACTATAAAATCGAATTTTAAACCTAAACCTGAGACACACGACACATTGTAGAAGGTTCAAAGTTTACGTTTCTATATGGCTCTATGGAAATAAAGGGGTACTTACTTTTCAGAATCTAATCGTTTTGAAGGTTTTGTGAAGACCGCCATTTGCCAGGCCCTTCTCCCCGGTTTTGGATCGGATTTTCGCACATTTCGATACAAAAATGAATTCAAAATCCAGCGCTCGCATAACAGAAAGTATCTAGAGACTTTAAACTTACCGTTTCTGACTTTCGGGAGGCTCCGATCGGACCGTTTAGCAAAATTTCCTATGTTTTATCCGGAGCTGTCAACGGCACCGCACCGTCCGGCTTGCCGTTTGACGTTTCAGACGGCCGAGCGAATGCGAATGCCGCCGAACGTGTAATTGACCAAAACTTTCGCTATTTTCACTATAAAATCGAATTTTAAACTCAAACCTGAGGCACGCGACACATTGTAGAAGGTTCAAAGTTTACGTTTCGATATGGCTTTATGGAAATAAAGGGGTACTTACTTTTCAGAATCTAATCGTTTTGAAGGTTTTGTGAAGACAGCCATTTGCCAGGCCCTTCTCCCCGGTCTTGGATCGGATTTTCGCACATTTCGATACGAAAATGAATTCAAAATCCAGCGCTCGCATAACAGAAAGTATCTAGAGACTTTAAACTTACCGTTTCTGTCCATCGGGGGGCTCCCATCGGCCCGTTTGGAAACGTTCCTACATTTTATGGGGAGCTGTCACAGGCCGTGCACCGTCCGGCTAGCCGTTTGACGTTTAGGACGGCCGCGGTCGAGCGAATGCGAATGCCGCCGAACGTGTAATTGACCAAAACTTTCGCTATTTTCCCTATAAAATCGAATTTTAAACCTAGATCTGAGGCACACGACACATCGTAGAAGGTTCAAAGTTTACGTTTCGATAGGGCTTTATGGAAACGAATGCGGAAAATACGAAAATATCGAATCCGAAATAGTTGGACGTCTAACCATATCTGACTGACGTTTCTAGAATTACCGGCTATATCCATCTCTTTTTTTCGCGACATCCTCGCGAAAATTGATAACTGTCGTCCGCGGACCTACGGAAAAACGCAAAATTCGCACCGATAAGAGTAAAAAGAACTCACGAAAATACGCCTAACAGACGACCCAAGGACCGAACTCGACTCGCGCACTAGCGCCGCGCGGCTCGCGAAAAAGCCTTTACCCGGACACTTTGCCACTTTTTCTAGAGAGAGAAAACAACGGATTTTAATATATAAGAATTCTGGCAGGCTTGTGTAATTCAATGACAATATCTTCTTTTATATTTGTTGCATATTTGTTGAAGTTGTTGAGATATTTCATATTGGATTCCAATTAAAATTACAGTATGTAAAACAAATTTCTATATATTTAACCCCACAGGAACTCGTATAACGATTTCTACAAATTTTTTGTTTTCTGTTTCCGGATCTTTTTCGAAATGAAATATTATCGTTGCGACGTAGCATAACGTTGACTAGTTCTGCCAAAGTAAATTCCTTTTCATTTATAATTGTTATGATATCAGTAGGGTAACCAGTAGCATGTTCAATCGTAGCTGATTCGTAGAAGAAAACTTGACATGTTTTTATATCAGATATTAAATAGTTCTTACTGTTTCCATGAAAGGTTGTAGACTCAAATGTTAAAACAATATTATAATATAATTCCTTCACTATGTTTCCTGAGATGCTTGTTAACGTTACTTCAAAATCTTCATGATCCGCAGATGAATGCTTTGGTTGACTTATGTGTCTACCAAATTTATCGACTGTCATTTTTTAAGTTAGCTGTAAGTTTTTGCTTACTACTCAATAATTTTAGATTCACGCAATTCTTCGATAATAGAGACGATCTCGTTAGAGTGACCTGTATGGCCAGCGGTTTGAGAGGCAACTAAAAGCCTTAATCTATCAACAAGCTCATTGGGATCGTCCCAGTATACGTAGTCGATTGGATTATTCGAGGTTTCCATTAACATACCAAGACCTAACCTCTTTCGAGTTGAGGGTGCTATGATGCGAGGTCTTCGTGATGTTAGTGGTGCGGAGATGATTTTTTATATTTGTAAGATGCATTACCCTGAATTTGCTCATTTTCAGAGTAGTTTCTTTTATGAGCATTCGTTCGTTTAACAATGTCTAAGTAGGTTTTTTTATCACCTTCTGTGAAACCTGTTGGATGTTTCTTAAAAATTAATTCGTAGAGTCCAGGAGTCCCAGTATAATTTAACCCTACTATAATTAAATTATTACCATCGAATTGTAGAGATGCATTACCAATTTTTAGTTCATTATGCTCGGGATCATATCTAACACCATACCTAAAGTCAAACTCATTATGAACATCACCAATCATTTTATGAACATAGTCTCTAGGTAAGGGATCAAGGTGATTTAAATAGTACATCATATCGGCGATTTACCAAAGTCTTGAATATATTCTTTTGCATCTCTTACACTTTCATCTAGTTGCTCATTGTTTTCCACATTATCTCTATCAGCAATGTCATTATCATTTGAAGTTCCTTCTGCGACAACTGATGTATCTAGGAAACTTGGTGCATCAGAAGTCGTCGATCTATTATATTTTGCTATGCTTTTCTTTGGTGAGCTAAACGAAAACCTTGATTTCACTTCCTTTTTTATAAGCTTCTCACTTTTTATATTAAGCTCTCCATCAAGTTTCTCGGCAATTGTTTGTAAACGCTTTGTGATAGGGAGAAACGATTGTTCTTGAATTATATTTCCTTCTTTCAGAGCATTCAGCTTTTGCTTTACTATGTTCCTCCTTTGTATTAACAATTTTTTTACTGCAACTTCCTTTCTATTCATATCGAAAGCATCAAATCTTACTAATTGTAGTACTTGATATAGATCCTCAATAAGCAGTAAAAAACAGATACTTAACAGTTAAAACAGCGTAGTGTTAAGAGCAGTTCAGTATGAATACTAATAATGATGAATAAAGTTAGCAGAGCTTATTCTTTATATATGTATGTAATGATCAAATGTCTTCTTTCTATATCTACCATTATTAATGTCACTGTCTTTATTAATCACCATAAAACTATATTTGTCTTTCCAGCACAGTGAGCAAATTTCCTTAAACTTATTAAAACTCATATTGCTGTTAATGTGATCTTCATATACAGGGTGAGTCAGTCATAATGTCATTAATTTTAAGAGGAGATAGGGAATAATGAGTATAATGCGAATACGCGATTAAAAAAAAATCTAAATGCATATTTACGCTGAAAAAAAAAATTTTCAAATCATTATTTAAACCCCCTTTCAGACTGTCACTGACCGTTCACAGCCTTGGTTGGTTACAGCTGACAGTTCAACTCGATGTCGCCCTGATGCAATGTTGCCAAGTTGAAATATTTTTCTAGTACCTACCTACCTAGGCATTAGACATCATAAATAAACGATTGTACTGACTATTTTAGAATATCATATTATTTCTTGCTCAGTTCAGCCAATAATAATTTAAAATGTTAATGTTCAATGAACGCTTTCCAATCAATTCTATTAAAATTGCAAGTAACGCGGTCCATTCAGTTTCTCCGGTAGAAAATACGGCCCAATCAAATGATTCCCGTAAACTCCTGCCCATACATTGAGAACAATAAAGCTAAACCGACGAGTAGCGTGTGGATTTTCGTCCGACCAAATGTGACTGTTATGACTGCAAAGAAATTAGCTTGGTTTGTTTAAAAAGTATTTAATATTGAAATTACAAAACTCCAACGTATCTAATAATAAACTGAGTAATAAGCCATTTAGGTACTATCGTTTGCAATATTAATGACACTCACTAAAATGAATTTTGCAATTTATTTTGAACTTCTGACGTATTCATATTGAAATCTGCTTTAAATTTTTAACATTAGTTATTAGTTGTTTCACTTACCAATAGAGATTTAATGATATCTCTATTCAGAACTTGCAGAAGTTCAAAAACTGTTTTAAGAGAGTGTCATTATTATTGCAAACGATTGTACATTACATAAAAAAAACGTTTAAAACGTGTTTAAATACATAGTAATAAAAAAACCTTGTGTTGTCGACAAAACACTGTCCAAGACTAGGTCAATAACCTAGTTACCTAGTTTTTGTACTTTTATTTAACAACAAGGAGTAAAATTAACTTTTTTTTATCTAGATACATGAATGAATTTTCCTTAAATATTGATTTATTTTTTAATAAACACAAATGTAGATAATAAATAAATGTTTTCGAATATTAGGTTATTTATTTTAATAATTTTGATATTCTGCAGACCTTGCTTTGGGATATCTCCAATCGCCTTGAAATGGTTCTTGTGAAATTGTAGGTTCCTCCTCAACTAAATTTAAAACAGCTTCTGTTACATTTAAGTCATTTTGAGGATGCCCAGCAAGTTCTCGGCGCGGTTTAACACATCCCGTATCGCGAACACATTGAAACATTTGGACAAAGGTTCGCGCACTTGGGTGAAGCCTATTAGGGAAACATCTCCGGTATTCGACAGCAGCGGCATTCGCATTTCGTAAACATTCCCGTATAAAACTAGCATTTCCGCAAATTCTAAATTAGTAAAATTAGGCATTGTGATGTGAATTTACGACCAATACACGACCGAAATAAACAAACTACTGCTCGTATTCTCTCCATCCCCCCTCTAAATGTGTGGTGTGATCTCTAAATCTGGGGGGAAAGAAATGCGGGAAATGCGGAAAGTGCGACTAAATGGTGGCAAATTTGAATAATACGCACGCTGAAGTGTTAGACGACGTTATGTATGTAAACATGTGGCAACGATGCCTTCCATCGGAATTAGATTATCATATGGCTGCGACATCAGAAAGTTTGAGCGTACCAGGAGCGTCGTGTTACCGATTTTTATAGGGTGATTTGTTTATTTTTTTAAAGGTCGAGTAAAAAATTTTTTTTTTCGATTTTCTGCCTATATTAGGCCTTCCGAATACGTGGTTAAAATTAATGACATTATGACTGACTCACCCTGTATATGCTTCAGATTCAAATCATCTTGTTTGAAGACTACCAACATATTTGCGTTATCACGTATTAGATGTTTTGGAATACGTGTTTGACAAAGGTAAAAGCAATCTACGTCTTTATGACGCCCCATACTGAAGTAATCTCTCATAACATTTTGTTTATCACAGGCTACATCATCAAAAATAAATATTGAGTTTTGTTTAACATCTTCAGGCGGTAGAATGTTGTCGCTGTTATTGAAGGCGTAGTATCCAATTCCTTTTATTGGTTTTAGAAGTTCTTCTAAATACTGATATTTTGATTGATAGAGAGACTTAGAAATAATATAAATATTTTCAAACTTTAATCCATTGGGATGCTCGATCAAACTAATCATGACATTAGTTTTACCACAGTTTGATGAACCGACAACCAAGCAGTTCAGCATGAATACTAATAATGATGAATAAAGTTAGCAGAGCTTATTCTTTATATATGTATGTAATGATCAAATGTCTTCTTTCTATATCTACCATTATTAATGTCACTGTCTTTATTAATCACCATAAAACTATATTTGTCTTTCCAGCACAGTGAGCAAATTTCCTTAAACTTATTAAAACTCATATTGCTGTTAATGTGATCTTCATATACAGGGTGAGTCAGTCATAATGTCATTAATTTTAAGAGGAGATAGGGAATAATGAGTATAATGCGAATACGCGATTAAAAAAAAATCTAAATGCATATTTACGCTGAAAAAAAAAATTTTCAAATCATTATTTAAACCCCCTTTTCAGACTGTCACTGACCGTTCACAGCCTTGGTTGGTTACAGCTGACAGTTCAACTCGATGTCGCCCTGATGCAATGTTGCCAAGTTGAAATATTTTTCTAGTACCTACCTACCTAGGCATTAGACATCATAAATAAACGATTGTACTGACTATTTTAGAATATCATATTATTTCTTGCTCAGTTCAGCCAATAATAATTTAAAATGTTAATGTTCAATGAACGCTTTCCAATCAATTCTATTAAAAATTGCAAGTAACGCGGTCCATTCAGTTTCTCCGGTAGAAAATACGGCCCAATCAAATGATTCCCGTAAACTCCTGCCCATACATTGAGAACAATAAAGCTAAACCGACGAGTAGCGTGTGGATTTTCGTCCGACCAAATGTGACTGTTATGACTGCAAAGAAATTAGCTTGGTTTGTTTAAAAAGTATTTAATATTGAAATTACAAAACTCCAACGTATCTAATAATAAACTGAGTAATAAGCCATTTAGGTACTATCGTTTGCAATATTAATGACACTCACTAAAATGAATTTTGCAATTTATTTTGAACTTCTGACGTATTCATATTGAAATCTGCTTTAAATTTTTAACATTAGTTATTAGTTGTTTCACTTACCAATAGAGATTTAATGATATCTCTATTCAGAACTTGCAGAAGTTCAAAACTGTTTTAAGAGAGTGTCATTATTATTGCAAACGATTGTACATTACATCATAAAAAACGTTTAAAACGTGTTTAAATACATAGTAATAAAAAAACCTTGTGTTGTCGACAAAACACTGTCCAAGACTAGGTCAATAACCTAGTTACCTAGTTTTTGTACTTTTATTTAACAACAAGGAGTAAAATTAACTTTTTTTTATCTAGATACATGAATGAATTTTCCTTAAATATTGATTTATTTTTTAATAAACACAAATGTAGATAATAAATAAATGTTTTCGAATATTAGGTTATTTATTTTTAATAATTTTGATATTCTGCAGACCTTGCTTTGGGATATCTCCAATCGCCTTGAAATGGTTCTTGTGAAATTGTAGGTTCCTCCTCAACTAAATTTAAAACAGCTTCTGTTACATTTAAGTCATTTTGAGGATGCCCAGCAAGTTCTCGGCGCGGTTTAACACATCCCGTATCGCGAACACATTGAAACATTTGGACAAAGGTTCGCGCACTTGGGTGAAGCCTATTAGGGAAACATCTCCGGTATTCGACAGCAGCGGCATTCGCATTTCGTAAACATTCCCCGTATAAAACTAGCATTTCCGCAAATTCTAAATTAGTAAAATTAGGCATTGTGATGTGAATTTACGACCAATACACGACCGAAATAAACAAACTACTGCTCGTATTCTCTCCATCCCCCCTCTAAATGTGTGGTGTGATCTCTAAATCTGGGGGGAAAGAAATGCGGGAAATGCGGAAAGTGCGACTAAATGGTGGCAAATTTGAATAATACGCACGCTGAAGTGTTAGACGACGTTATGTATGTAAACATGTGGCAACGATGCCTTCCATCGGAATTAGATTATCATATGGCTGCGACATCAGAAAGTTTGAGCGTACCAGGAGCGTCGTGTTACCGATTTTATAGGGTGATTTGTTTATTTTTTTAAAGGTCGAGTAAAAAATTTTTTTTTTCGATTTTCTGCCTATATTAGGCCTTCCGAATACGTGGTTAAAATTAATGACATTATGACTGACTCACCCTGTATATGCTTCAGATTCAAATCATCTTGTTTGAAGACTACCAACATATTTGCGTTATCACGTATTAGATGTTTTGGAATACGTGTTTGACAAAGGTAAAAGCAATCTACGTCTTTATGACGCCCCATACTGAAGTAATCTCTCATAACATTTTGTTTATCACAGGCTACATCATCAAAAATAAATATTGAGTTTTGTTTAACATCTTCAGGCGGTAGAATGTTGTCGCTGTTATTGAAGGCGTAGTATCCAATTCCTTTTATTGGTTTTAGAAGTTCTTCTAAATACTGATATTTTGATTGATAGAGAGACTTAGAAATAATATAAATATTTTCAAACTTTAATCCATTGGGATGCTCGATCAAACTAATCATGACATTAGTTTTACCACAGTTTGATGAACCGACAACCAAGCAGCGGATTGTAGATGGTAACAATTCTCCATGGCTCTTCGAGATTTTTATTTCTGCGATATCATTGTTGTTAATAGGTAAATCAATTGGCTGTTTTATAATGCGCATGACGGAAGCAAAACTATAAATAAAGCTCAGTCTATGATTGTGTGTGTATATATATATATTAGATGTGATACTGGTATTATCATCATTCGTGAGTAGTTCGTGATGCCAAATGCTTAGAATAACAAAGAAAATCTGGCAGCGGTATATTGAACTCTGCTATAAATAATTTACCAGTAGAGCTCCATATTCCAGGATATAAATTTTGTGGTCCTGGTACTAAACTTGCGAAGAGATTAGCAATAGGTGATGTGGGTATTAATGGTTTAGACGAAGCTTGTAAAGAACACGACGTGGCTTATAGCAGAGAGAAAAAACTTGGAGCAACGACATACGGCAGATAAAATTTTGGGTGAGAAGGCTGTGGAGGAGATGTGGAGAGAGAGAGAACACGCAAATGCAGAAACTATAACAAAAATAGTGACATAGTTTGACATAATTGTGAGGCCGTGAAATGTTAAAGTGGGGATTTTTTTAGTGAGGTAATGTGAATGCAGAAGACAATAGTCTGGATATGCAAAACTACAGCTTCCAATTTATTGTGATGAGATTTTGGCGATGCGAGTCACTAGAAATAACAACACCAATTCAATGTAAATACCTATGTTTAACATATTTTTGCATGTATACACCTCAGTCTGATGTTAAGTAACAAAGATACAAAACACCAAAAAGAAAAAACTGCATGAATAATATTTTAAATATTATGCTTTTTTATAACATTGCGACTCATCAGTCATTATACTTTTCTGTCAATCCTAAAACCATTTTCGAGTGTTGTAAAAAAGTACGTAATGTAAAAGTACGTAAAAAATACAATTTTTTACTGATCTATTAACTAATTATTATTATTAAATAATAGTATTGGTATGTAGATTTTAATACGTTACCTACTAATTATTGCCAGTAAAACTTAATGTTTTAAAATAATTGTTGCTGTTTTATAAAATGTACGTAATTAAAAATTAGCAAATTATTAGTCTGATTAAAGCTATCAGACTAATAATTTGCTAAAATGTTTCAAAAAAATAGTTTTAGTACAAAGCATTTGATACTATTTTTAAGGGTTTTATCAATGTCCCTTCAATAACCGTGACATTGACCTAGTTTATAAAATAAAAATATCGCATAAATACTGCATACAATACATGAAACCAGACTATTATAGATCGTTTTATATAAAAAATATACAGATATGAGAGAGAGAAAGTAAGTTATCTGCGTGATTTTTTACTGAAATCGAATTAGAATTTGTTTAATGCAGGGTTGTATTTTGCCAAGTCGTAATAATTTAAAGTGGTAAGAGAATCGATTGTGTCAATAGTCAGATGGATACATTAAGCAGCAAAAAAGTTCTGTCATTTAAAAGAAACTTGATGTGCCATAAGTTGCGCCCTCTACTAGTGACGTCAAAATTAGAAAGATATTTGAATTTCTCGTCCGCAAAAACTCCCGATTTACAAATTTTATGTAAATATTTGGATTTCTTAAGAAGTTATTTACAAATATTGGAAATAAAATTTTAACTTTAACACCCTGTAACTACGTTAATAATCAGTTTTGGAAAAAATGTTATAGAAAGAGGTAGCATTTATTGTCGGTCTAGAATTATCCCATAAATTTCCTAAAATCCTCGAACAGGTCGATTTTTAATTTAAAAAAATACATATTTTAGCGTAAAATGCGATTTTCAAATGTCATTTGTTTTCGAGTAATGACGTCATCGATTTTTTTTTAAATGGCAACACCATATGAACAGAACAGTATGTATAGTAGCAGTGAGTAGACGCTAGTTGGTTCGGTCCTGCTAAATTTAAGTTTTTAGTGGTTTTTCCATAGTTGCATTTTTATAGTTTTGGTGCAGTAAGTCTGTCAACGTATTTTACACGACTATTTGAAGTTGCATAGTTGCTACTGTATTGTGGCTCTGAGTTATTTATTATTTTCCTTTTACAATATGGTATTTACCAAGGCTCAGGAAGCAGATATACAAAAAATTACAAAAAACTCTATCTTGGAATGTTTCGCTGATAAGGAATTCATTGATATGTTTGCTACTAAATGTGCTAATGTGGTTGCAAAAAAAATGGAAGATCAAATAACAGCATTAAATTTAAAGTGTACTTATTTGGAAAATGCAGTCCAGGATTTACAAACTCTTAACAATAAGTTATGTAATAAAGTGGATTTTCTGGAGCAGCAAGCTAAAAATTCCGGAATTCGTATATACGGAATCCCTATTAATAAGTCTGATAATCAAAAAGAAGATTTATTAAATATAGTTACTGAACAAGTCTTTAACAAATTCCCTGATATTAATTTCACTGCAGATTGTGTTCAAAAAGTTTATAGAATAGGGAAAAATATAAATAATAAGAATGCAATGCCAATATATGTGAAATTTTCCTCTGATTATTACAGTGCAGCACTTTTGCGTAAGAAGAGAGTTCTAAAAAACTCTAAAATTTTTATCTCGGGTGATCTCACCAAAATGAGATTTGAGCTTTTAAATTCGGCTAAAGAAAAATTTGGAAAAACAAATGTGTGGAGTCTTCAAGGTAAAATTCATGTAAAGAAAAATAACAAAATTCATGTGATTTATACGAGTGAGGACTTGGACAAATTGTTGGAATAATGGTGGGCCGTCCAATGACGTCATTCATTTTGTTACTTCTCCCATAACTTTTTTATTTGTTAGTTAAGTATATACCTATTACATAATTAATTACTGCCTTATTTTATTCTCTATATATACATTATTATAGTCTAGTTTTACTTTTATATATATTTTTTTATTTTACTATACAGTCATAGTGTTATTGTTATTCAGTGAGATTGTACTTCTCAATTTTTTTTCTCTTTCTGTTACTATATATATATTTTTTTTCATTAATTTGATAAAATATCACGTTTACTGTAATTAATGTTTATTTTAGAATTCTGATATCTACTTCGAATGCATTTAAGTTTTGTACATCTTAATGTTCAATCAATTTTTACCCATTTTGACATCCTAAAAAGCTATATTTTAGCGGAAGATATTGATATATTTGCTGTAACGGAAACTTGGTTAGAACCAAATAATGTGCCGGCTTTCATTAATATACCAAATTATACTCTAGTTACGGCGGATAGACTTGGCAGAGGCGGAGGCGTTGGGTTTTTTGTAAAGAATAATTTACCTTTTAAAGTAATTTTTTCAAATATATCTCAGTGTTTGGAACAACTTTGGATTTCTGTTAAGATTTCAGGTCGATGCGGTGCTTTTGGGGTTTTCTACCGTCCACCTAGTTAAAGTATTCCTGATGCTTTTGATTTATTTGATGAAGCTATGTCACAGATTTTACACTCCTGTGATTTTGTTTTTTTAGCGGGCGATTTAAATATGGATTTTATGTTACCTAATCCCCCTGGTTTTACTTACTTTCTTAATTTTATTGAATCTTACAATTTATCGCAATTAATTAACGAGCCAACACGTATCACGGCAAATTCACAAACTTTACTTGATATTTTGCTAACATCTGATGCAAATTTAGTTATCTCTTCCAAGGTAACTCATTCTGGAGGGATTTCTGACCATTCTATCGTTTCATGCTCTATGAGTTTTAGCAAGCGCATCAATCCCGTACGGTTTATTACGTATAGAGATTTTAAATATTTTGATGATCATTTATTTCGTCATGATTTGTCTATTTTAAATTGGGATCATATTTATAGTTTGCAGGGTGTGGATGCCATGCTTGAATATTTTAATTCTAATTTACTTGAACTTTTGGTAGGCATGCACCTTTGCGTACTGTTAGAGTGACTAAAAGACGTGCTCCTTGGCTTACCGACACTATCAAGGAGATGATTAAGTTAAGGGATAAAGCTTATCGTAAATTTAAAAACTCGTTTAGGTAGAGACTGGACCTGTTATAAAGATCTTAGAAACTATGTCACTGGGGCTATCCGTAGGGAAAAGAAGTCGTATTTATCATGGGTGCTTAAAAATAAAAATAGTAGATCCACTTGGAATACGTTAAGATCACTAGATATTGTCGGCTCAGCTAGAGAGCATGATCTTCCTGTTCACTTACATGATCCCAATATAATAAATACTTATTTTAATAATATTTTACCAATTTCACCCTCCACTGAACAAATTGAATTGCTTAACAAATATAACACTTATACTCCATTTAGAAATATTGATAAATTTTATTTTCATACTGTGAGCACTAATGACATTCGTAAGTACATTAATTTGATTAAATCTCAATCAGCTGGCTCTGATCATATCTCAGTTATAATGCTTAAATTAGTTGCTGAACACTTATTAAATCACCTCACTTATATAATTAATACATCCATTTTAACACATACTTTTCCCAGATGTTGGAAGAATGCTAATGTTATTCCTTTGCCGAAAGTACCTAATGCTACAGAACTTAATCATCTTCGACCTATTAGTATTTTGCCTACCATATCCAAAGTTCTCGAAATGGTTATGAAGACACAAATGTCGCAGTTTGCTTTTGATAACAAGATTATACCTCCATTTCAGTCCGGCTTTAGGCCCCAGCACAGCACTACTACTGCTTTAGCACATATTTCAGATGAAATTTATAACGCCACCGATAATAATTTAATTACTTGTTTGATTCTTTTAGATTATAGTAAGGCTTTTGACACACTAAATCATTCTATTCTTTGTAAAAAGTTAATGTACTTCGGTTTTGATAATAATGCTGCTTCTTATATTTTTAGCTATTTGTCTGATAGAACACAGCAAGTAATCATAAATTCTAATGTGTCTAATGCCTTGCCGGTGACTCATGGGGTTCCACAGGGCTCCATTTTAGGGCCCTTGCTGTTTTCTATTTATATAGCTGACTTTTATACATTTCTGAATAAATGTTCTGTACATCATTATGCTGACGACACCCAAGTGTATCTCAGTTGTCCTGTCGCGGAAGTGGCTTTATTTAACGATTCAATTAATTACGATTTAAACTCATTGCTAAATATATCTGCTGCTCATAGATTGAAACTTAATCCTGACAAATCTAAGGTTATAATTTTCGGTCCCAAAAAGAAACGTATCATGGCGAAAACGGCAATTAATTTAAAATTAGGAGATATTTCCTTAAATTTTACTAGTGAATGTAATAACCTGGGGCTTTGGTTTGATGAGGAGCTGAGATTTTCCAAGCACGTTAACATTCTGTGTCGATCATCATATAATACTTTAAAACAACTTTACCCCCATCGCACCATCATGGATTCATATTTGAAAATCAGTTTATGTAACTCCTTAATATTCTCGAAGCTCTCTTATTGTGACTGCATTTATGGCCCGGCTCTTCTACATTCTGATACTCAACGTCTGCAGAGAATTCAAAATAGTTGTTTCAGGTTTGCTTATGGGATTAGAAAATTTGATCGAGGAATTACTGATTTAATTAAAAAACAAAATTTTCTTAATCTTTCGTACTTGCGTAAATTGCATTCGCTATGTTTAACTCATAAAGTTATTCAACAAAAATGTCCTGAGTACCTACATACAAAATTTAATAAGCTACATAAAGCCACTTCTACGTTTAATCCACGTTATTCGCGCTTATTAGAAATTCCTCGCCACGCCACTGCCCTGTATACTAGAAGTTTTATTTATCACGCCTGTAAAGAATATAATTCTCTGCCTGTTTCTTTCAAATCGTACACTATCTTGAATTTTAAAAAAAAGTTAAAGCAATTTCTTATGCAGAAATTTACTGGTAGCTAATACGCTAATAATCTACTTTCACTGAACTCCTTACCTTCTTTTATTTGTGTTTTTTGGGATGTTGTCACGGGTTTTTATTGTTACTATAAGTTTTTGTTTTTGATTCATATAATATATTCATATAAGTTTATGGTGTATATCATATTATCAATTTTATAATTTAGGTATATAAGGATATATATTTTTTTTTCTCATACTGTTCCTTGGGGTTAAGTTGAAAAGCAGTTTTAAACTGACACTTCGCCCCTTTATTAATTCTTTTGTGTTTATAATGTACTCAATTTTATTTTTTGCAATAAAAGACATTTATTATTATTATTATTATTATTATTATATATTTTTCTTTGATTCTGAAAGATCGTTTAATTCTCTATCAGACAGTACTAAAATTTTGCCCTCTTACATAGGAAAGTTTTCGAGTAAATGACGATTGAATGTTAGAAAACGTAAATCAATTAAAATAAAGCAAAAACGTTATCAAGTTTAGTTTTTCGAATTCCATAGTTCTTTTATGGATCACGTAGGTGAAAATCTTTGCAGTGTCATTGTCACACCGACTTTCTAATAAGTATTGTAAGCGACATAGAAATTATTATTCAATTTAAAGTATTATGGCACATTTAACTGTTACTCAAAGAATTGAAATTTTAATTCTTATCGGATGCGGGAATATGACTAGAACTCAGCAGAAAGTTTGCGATTTATTTAATGAAAAATATCCAGATCGCCCTATCAGCCAATCAACAATCAGTAAGGTAGAGTCTAAATTTAGAAACTGGCAATGTTGTAAATATTCCAAAACCTGGACGTCCAAGCATTAATGAAAATCAGAAACAGAACATTTTGATAAGTATGGTGGATAATCCTCATAATTCTTCACGATTGGTTGCATTAAACAATGACACTAGTCGGAGCACAGTGCTACGTATCTTGAGGAAGGAAAAATATCATCCCTACAAAATTCAACTTGTGCAGGAACTCAATGAAGATGATCCCGATCGCCGCTTACACTTTTGCGAAATTCTAATGGATTTATGTCAAGGAAATAGAAATTTACACCGGCAAATACTTTTTCAGATGAGGCCACATTTTGTCTGAATGGTACAGTAAACCGTCAAACTTGCAGATATTGGAGTCGGGAAAATCCTCATTAGATGGCAGAGGCACATACCCAACACCCTCAGAAATTAAATGTGTTGGCTGGAATAGTTGACGACAGAATAGTAGGGCCTTTCTTCTTTGAAGGAACCCTTACAGGACAAAGATATTTAGAGTTTCTAGAAAATGACCTTGTTCCAGCCCTTGCAGTAATTTTTCCTAACGATAATGACCCTGACATTCCTGACGATACCATATGGTTTCAGCAAGACTGTGCACCTCCGCACTATGCGCGCCCTGTACGAGATTTTTTGGACAACTGTTTTCCTGGAAGGTGGATCGGCAGACGCGGACCGATAGAATGGTCTGCAAGATCGCCAGATCTTACACCTTTTGACTATTTTTTATGGGGATACTTGAAGTCAAAAGTGTACATTAACAAACCCCGTAATTTAGAAGAACTTCAAAATCGCATTCGGGACAAAATACGCAGAGTTACCCCAGAAATCATTCATAATGTGCAAGAAGAATTTCTTCACATGACTTGCGCATTGTCAAGAAGTTGGTGGATGGCAATTCGAACATTTAATTTAAGTATAAAATTTAATCAATTGTATTTTATTTTACATACCTCAGAATTGTTACTTTTTTATGGATAAAATTTACGTTTTCTAACATTCAATCGTCATTTACTCGAAAACTTTCCTATGTAAGAGGGCAAAATTTTAGTACTGTCTGATAGAGAATTAAACGATCTTTCAGAATCAAGGAAAAAAAAATGGTGTTGCCAATTAAAAAATAATCGATGACGTCATTACTCGAAAACAAATGACATTTGAAAATCGCATTTTACGCTAAAATATGTATTTTTTAAATTAAAAATCGACCTGTTCGAGGATTTTTCCCAAAAAATAGTTGTTTCGTTTTTATTGAATTTATTCCATACTTTTGGCGCATACTGTATTATAGTGTCGGTAATGCCGAAAGCCAATTGTAGAAATTAAAAATACCAAAATATGGGGATATTTTAAGCGGGAAAGTCATGAATTTGCTGTCAACTTTCAGAATAAAATAAACGTAACCTTATTTATTTGCGTCCTTGCCTGACGGTAGAAACAGATGTTTTTTATTTCGATATGGATATGGAACCTAAACTGGAAACAAAAAGGAAAAGCTGTGTGTTTAGTGTGGAAGATCAGATTAAATTGTTAGAGTTGATAGAAAAGGAAAAGGGTATTATCGGGTAATCGTTTGATCTTGTGAAGATCCGGGCCACCGAGCTACGATGTCTATTATTTTTAGGTCTACATCAGAAACTGTTTGAGTTTGCATATTAAGAGCAAAAAAAAACCTTTTCGACAGCGAAAGCGTGTTGTCCACCGTTAATTTTGATAGTCGGAATCGTTAAAAAAACTCCAAATCGTCATATTTTGTTAAACAATGCTGCCTTACTATTTTACTCTGTAAATTTTAGGTCTTCTTAAATAAATTATCACTTCATCTTCTGAGGATGAGCTTGAACTCGTATCATATAGTATGTAATTATTCATTATTTATCAAGAAAATGTTAATAATTACAGCAAAACACGTAGGTGAAGATTATCCATAAATTTATATACGTTATGTTGTGCTCTTAAAGTCTCCTTTAACCTCATAAAGATCCGAAATCCCGCCTTTATTATAAAGTACACTTTATCGCCACTTTAACTTTAAAATGCCTTTATGGAACTGATTTAGCTCTATTTTAATATTAAAGGAAGCTTTACTTCTTGATTATGGAACTGGCTGTTAGCACGTTTCTTATTCTTAACATATTTAGGCATAAAATTATTCCCTACGGCCTGACACCCAATGTGGTAGTTATCACTTAAAATCACACCTTTTTACCAAATTCGGTGAGGGTATATCGTCCGACTATTGAGAAATTAATATTTCGGTATTAATAGGGGTTGCGTTGCATCCCCTACGGCCTGGCACCCAATGTGGCTATAATTGTTGTATTCCTCACATATAATCAAACCTTTCTAGCAAATTTGATGGGAGTACATCGTGCGGCTATTGAGATATTAATATTTCGGTAAAAGTAAGGGTTGTGTTGCATCCCCTACGGCCTGACACCCAATGTGGTTACGAGGGGTGTTGTATGTGAATGGTTGGGCGCCAGGAATACGTTGATGTATTCCAAAATCCTGTAGGAAAATCTGTCTAAGGTTTTTGCGTAGACAGCGTAATGGATTATTCGCGAAAAAATCTGAATCGCAGCGCAGCACTAAACGTAGAATTTCGTCGGTGGTAGGATGCGCGGCGTATGAATTTCACGGCTGTGATTATTACGGCGAACTACTGTCGTTGTTTCGATATTCGAAGCACTGGTGGATGCGTAGAATATTAGGCAAAGTCCTATGTTGGTAAAATGCTCAAAGGAGCTGGTGACTGGCCAAAGGGCACTTTGAAGAAAAACACTGTGTCGCACTACTATGATGTTCGCTCCATGAACGGCAGAAACAACTGATACCGATTTCCGAAAAGCGCCCAGGTTTTAACCGCTTTCAGGTAGTGTCTATATTTATACCTGGGCGCTCCGGCCAATGGGGTGGCTGGTTTTTGACTCCAGGCCAATTGGGGATGTTTGCAGTCGGGTGATTAAGACCCAATTGACTTCTGGCTTAGATTTTTGGGGCGAAGGTACAGTCTTGTCAATATTTTTTTTAGATTTTCGTTGTTTCTGGGATTTTTGAGATTTTTGTGATTTCTAGTGCTTATTTTGTGGCTTAAAACGCTGTCGAAGTAATATACGATAACACCCCCCTGGTTTTGGAGACATGATTTTCCTTCGGGATTTGTCTGTTGGGGGTGAACGAGGCACTGATAGCTGGTATGGTGTTTTCGCGCGTTGGCTGGTGGTTCAGTGGTTTTCAGAGTGGTCGCTCGTCGTGGTCCTTTGGGGTTTTTTGTATTGTTTAATTTGTTGGAGACGTATGAGTCTCCGGGGGTGGAGATGAGACGGTGTCATCAGGAGGTCTCGGTGGGTGGTTTAGCCACTTTGGTTCTGGCTCTTTTTGCAAATCTAAAAGTTTTAATTTCGGGCTGGAAGAACGCCTAGGATCGGGAGGTTCGGGAGGCGTTTTTCATCTTCTCTCGGATGGGACAGATCTATTTTCATCCTCTGATTCGGAAGCTGCGTCGTATCCGGGATCATAAAGTGGGGCGTCGTCTGGCGGGGATTTCTGGATTTTGCTGCGCTGGCAGGGAGATTTATTAATTTGGCGCTCTGGCGCGGAGGTCTGATTATCTATTTCAGCGCTGGCTGAACTTGTCGACGGCGGTGTCAATGGACGGCTGGCGTCGTGTCGGCCTGGACCGAGGGAGCTGCTGGGGCGTCGTACCTCTGGCTTCGGCGGGGGCGTCTGGTTCCCCTGATTTATTTGGATTTCGGCTTCTGGTTCTGAAATTTCTGGGAAATTTGATGGGATGTCAAGTAGATTGTCGTATGGGGTAATAGTTAAAGGGATTTCGATGGTGTTTTCGGTCTCCTCGTCGTACACGTATCCAGTGTACACGTCCTGTCGGCGTCCAGGGTTGCAGTTGCTAGTTTTCGCGATTTCTTGGTCGTCGTGGGTGACGTTCTCGATTTCTTCGATGGCCACGGTATCGAATTCTTCGTTTTTTACGACCTCGAGGCAGGCTCCTTTTATTTCCATCCAGGCCTCTGGATCTGGAGTGGAGATCTCGACGGGAGTCGCAAGGATAGGTTTGGCTTCAGAGACGTAGGAAAAGTCGACTAGGGGCTGTGGTTCGTGAGTTGTCGTAGCTTTTCCGTATGTGGGGGCGATTGGCGTAGAAATAAATTCAACATATTCGTATGTTTCGTCGGTGTGGTCTCGCGCGGTGCAAGTCGTCAAGTTCTTTCTAGGGGCAGGTTTCTGCGTAGGCAGGTTTGTCAAAGTCGTTATTTGAGGGGATAATTCGTCTTCTGGATTGTCTGATGGGGGAATTGGGATGACGTCTGGGTCAGGTTCGTTCTCGTACGTGGGGTCGGTAAGCGAAAGATTGTTTACTGGCGGTCGCCACCGACCCGATCGGAGTTTTCCGGGCGTCGCGGCGCTGGGCGACGTGGACAATCACTATTCCAGTGATTTCCGCCGCAATGTCGGCAGGGAGCGTAAGGTCGGTCTCGGTTCCTGTCCCTATCGTACATGCGTGCGGGGGCGTCACGTCTAGGTGCGTCTCCTCGTGGGGGCTCGTCTTTGGGGTTATAGCGTGGTCTGTCGTAGTCATCTCGGCGACGGCTAGGTCCTGGTCGCTCGTTGTTGCGGCGTATTTGTGACAATTTTGACTCCACGATCGATGCAGCTTTCACGAGTTGTTCAAAATTCGTGAATAACCCGAACGGTACTCGTGAACTTATCGCGGGGTCCAGGAGATTGGCTACTGTCTGCATTTGTTCTATCTCCGGTACATGTTCGTTCAGTCGATCGAAGAGGTTCCTTTTTGTCGTGACGAACGGCTCTGTTGGTTTGCCGAACTTTTGATGTTCACTATATAGCCGTGTTTTGGCGGCCGAACGTGCAGCGACGGAGTCGTACTTGGCGAGGAAAAGCGACGTAAATCCTGCGTAATTAAGCTGCACTGAGTAATAAGGTTTAAACCACCTTTGCGCTTCGTTGAATAATCGCTCGGCGGCGATGCTCAATTTTTCCTCGTCGTCGACGGTTTGATGGCGGGTGAAATAAGCTTGCAGCTTATTAATAAATAGGTGGGGGTCCTCGTGCAAATTCCTGTTTCGCGTTTCCATGTCGTGGTAGAATCGCACACGTTACTTGTGGATGCACACCTCGTTCCAGCCCCACGTCGTGGGCGACATATAAACGCTTTCACCTTCGTTTTTTTGGTTGCTGGAGGCCTCGTTGGCACGACCGCTTCTTCGTTGATCTCAGGGTTTGATGTGAGGTTCGGGATCCTCTCTAGGACTTCCGAAACGAGGTGTGTTGTATGTGAATGGTTGGGCGCCAGGAATACGTTGATGTATTCCAAAATCCTGTAGGAAAATCTGTCTAAGGTTTTTGCGTAGACAGCGTAATGGATTATTCGCAGCGCAGCACTAAACGTAGAATTTCGTCGGTGGTAAGATGCGCGGCGTATGAATTTCACGGCTGTGATTATTACGGCGGACTACTGTCGTTGATTCGATATTCGAAGCACTGGTGGATGCGTAGAATATTAGGCAAAAGCCTATGTTGGTAAAATGCTCAAAGGAGCTTGTAGAACTGGTCTCAAAGGAGCTGGTGACTGGCCAAAGGGCACTTTGAAGAAAAACACTGTGTCGCACTATTATGATGTCCGCTCGATGAACGGCAGAAACAACTGATACCGATTTCCGAAAAGCGCCCAGGTTTTAACCCCTTTCAGGTAGTGTCTATATTTATACCTGGGCGCTCCGGCCAATGGGGTGGCTGTTTTTTTACTCAAGGCCAATTGGGGATGTTCGCAGTCGGGTGATTAAGACCCAATTGACTTCTGGCCTATATTTTCGGGGCGAAGGTACAGTCTTGTCAAGATTTTTTTTATATTTTCGTTGTTTCTGGGATTTTTGTGATTTCTAGTGCTTATTTTGTGGCTTAAAATGCTGTCGAAGCAATATACGATAACACTGGTAAACAAACAAATAATGCCGTGTATCGAGACGCGACTGGAAATATTGGGAATCGACGAGAAGCGTTCGAAAGTCGTTCGAGAAATGGATCTAGAGATGCTAGAAAATACCTGGAATATTCGTTTGGTCTATAGAAGAAGAATAAACGGCCGAGTCAAGCAGTCTTGAATTAGAGAGTTGTTATTTGGATATTTCGGAGAGATCAATTAGAATTCAGAGCGATTTAGATAGTGATTAATTAAATAGTGTTTAGTTGAGTTGTAATTAGTATTCAGTAGTGTACAGAGTAGTTAATAAAGATAAGTGATTAATTAACGGATTGTTTTTCTGGTAAAAGAAAAAAAGTCGGAGTAAGAAACGCGTAACAATAGGTATAAATCAAATTACATATTATAATACGTCAAAATAAGAATGTATAAATTACCTATGTACTTAACCTTATTTTAAAATGACAATTTACTAAAAAAGGACTGTATTTTGCACTACTCATTAAATAACAATGTTACAATGTTAATGTTGGAAATCAAAGTGAGTACGTCACATATATTAAATTATTCTATATTTATATTCAGCCAACATAAATTAATCTGTAAAATAGGACGCCACTGATTCTCTGTCTCTTCATAAAAACGTATTGTATACTGTGTAGCTGAACTAAATGTGGAGATCTCCCTAATTCCTAAGAGAATATGAGAATATGTAAACAATATGGACGAAAAAACATCCGATTTTGTACAGATTCTAAAGTAGGTCTCATATTGAAATTTGTTTTTGAGGGGTTGTGTAGAAAGGCATTTTGGAATAAACAACTTATAAACTTTTTAATTGACTCATTTTCAAACTAAAAATGTGTTTATTGGGCTTTTACATTAAAACTATTTTATAAAAAATGTGTCATTATCTACTTTGTAGTTTAAAGTATATCTGTGAAGAGAAATTTTGAAATAGTTATGTATTAATAAAGTTGTATATCCAACAAAACAAATACCTGTGGCACCATCATGTTTTGTAGCAGAAGTTCTCATCTTAAATCATTTAGTTTTATCAATTTATGTCAAACTTTGAAAAATCTGATTAAATGTGTTATTTCAACAACCTGTATTTTCATGAAACTTGTAATATTACAAAATTTTTGCATAAATTTTAATTAATATAAATTAAAATTTGAAATAATAGTTTTTTAAATTTTCACTAAAATTTCTCTTTTTACATACATTAAATGAAACATTTCAGTTTTGTAACATACCACAAATGAAATTCATTTGAAATTTCCAAGTGGCATAACCCTACAACCTGTATCTCAAAAAATAATAATTTTAGGTCTTTATTCATTAAGAGTTTGGTTTAGAATGTTCCAAGAAATAGTCTCCTTAAATTATGACAAGAACTTAGAAAACACCCTATATAATGTAGATAATGACACATAGAATAATTAAAAGATGACAACATAATTTTTTTTCTTGCAGTGGTAGTACTTATAAAGATAACATAGAACCTGATCAAGTGTCAGGAGGTCTAAGCTCTTTTACACAAGGAAAACCGGCTGTAAGTATTATTGTTAATCAGCAATTAGACTTTGTCCTGGAGCTTTTTATGTTTATTTTCTTTTCTATAATGTTGCTTTATGTATTGTACAGAACCCTGAGGATCGTGAATTTGATGAAATGGCCAATTGGCTTGGCAAGACGGTAAGTTGTATTTTCTTTTATTTGTACTTGACGCATACATAAAATGCCATATACAGGGTGTTAAAAAAAGAGTGTAAAATATTTCAGGAGGCAATAGTGTGAACCAAAATAAGCAGAAAAGTCTTAATAAATATGGGTCTGCAAAGTAACGGTTACGGAGATATGGACTACTATTCGTTTTTCAAACATTTTATTTTATTAGGAATAAACCGACAAAGGAAGCTCTTAACAAACAAAAAACAAAGTTCTTCAAATATCAGGCGATCTTGGAGGCCATAAAACAGGTTCGGCCTGATCTGAACCCTCTAGATTTCTTTGTTTGGGGATATTTGAAGACATTAGTGTATGGTACTCCTGTAAATAGTCTTGAAGAGCTGCAGCTACGGATTAATCAAAAGTGTCAAGAAATCCGAACCAAGCAGGGTATTTTCGAAAGAGTTCGAATATCGTTGAGACGAAGATGTCGTGCCTGCTTGGAAATGGATGGAGGGCACTTTGAACATCTTCTGGAATTGTAATTGTTACTTTGCGGACCCATGTTTATTAAGACTTCTACTTATTTTGGTTCATACTATTACCTCCTGAAATATTTTACACTCTTTTTTTAACACCCTGTATATACTGGTGCGTCATTTAAGTTGGTATCAACTGGCACATAAATGTTACTTCCTTTTTACAATAAAATTCTGCTACTCTATAAGTAACATTAGTTTTCCAGGGTTTTTTTCGGGGAGTTTCCACTTACCTTTAGCGTTGTTTGTATATAATATAGTTATTCAACTGCATCCTCAAGGAAGTGCTGCCATCTGATCGGGAAAAATTCGAAATACTGTTGAAAGTTCTGTTGACAATAATAGAAGATATGTCTGTCATTGTTTTTAATTTTATTAATGAAAATAAAATAAAATGAATGAATTGGAAGCTAGTTTGGTATGCAGCTTCGGGAGCGTTCGACCCAGGTCCGACCGGCGTTCGGTTTATACCATAATAAACATCTTGGATTTTTTTCAACTTTATACAGTATTTTCATTGTCTTGGCTTGGAATATTCAAAGTAGATTTAAAGAAAATTTTATTTCATGATATTAGTAATATTTGAATACTATTTTTCTATGTTTATGTACTAAATAATTAAATATTTGTGCAAATTTAAAAAAAACGCAAATTTTAGAATTTTTATAATAGGAAAACTTTTATTACGTAGTGTTTTACTTGCAAATGTTAGGATAGGACTTGAATAATCAGTAGTTTTATAATTTTAAGATGTTTGCTCTCAAAAAATAAATGGACTATTACCTTTTGTGCCTCATAATTAACTAATAAGTGTTGGTTTAAATAACTTATTGTTAGTGACTAAAATTTCAGAATAATTAGGTTGTTTTCTTCGTCATGATTTTTTTATTGGAATACGATTTGCTGTTACTTGGGCTAAAACATTTTCTCATTTAATAATGTTATCAAAACTATATCGAGCGAGCATTGTCAGAGCGATCTAGATCAAAAACGTGCGTGCCAAAATCGTGTATAACAATTAAAAATGAAATTATATTTGCCTTCTCATATTTTTGTTGGTTAAAAACATACTTTCAATAAAGATACCTACTAATTAAAATATTTTGCAGAGAGATCGTTGCCTTCTATCAACTTTATTGTGATCACTATCTTCCTAAATTAATATTTGATCAGAAAGTCCTTGATATTGAACTATTAATATATATTTTTAATTTTCACACATTTCACAACTGTATAAGTTTTAATGATAGGAGAAAATAAATAGAACAGTTTTATTAAATATGTTTTAATATTTTTAATTTTGAGGTACAGTCTTTTGTTCTAAAATTCAGTGAATACGTCTTACACTCTTTATATATTAAAGTTCTTAGAAGAAGATTAACCATAAATTCTCTATGCGGTTTACATTTTTTGTGGCACAAAAACCATTCCTTTATACGAGTATTTAATCTTCTTTTAACTCTTTTTAACAATATTTTATAAAAAAATCGTTTATGCCATATTTTTTTAAAAAGTGTAGAAAAACATTGCGTAGATAATTTTACAGCAACAAATACTAATTTTTCTGGTTTTTTCAGCAAAATTGGAGTATTGATATTATAATTTTTGTAAAATATGAAAATGTCTGATTCGTCAGACAATGTTTCATTGAAACATAAAAGAGTTTCACATTCAGAGCAATTAAACTTCTCAATACACTTTTTAACAACATATCCCGAAAGATACTTAAGAGTACAATTTTCTAATGAAATTACTTCCTGTGCTTCTGTTGGTGTTTTATTATTGCCTTCTGATTCTACCGAAGTGGAATCATTAGTGCTCGAATCTGAGAATGTAAATGTTGCATCTTCCATTTCCAACAAATTCATTTCAATTGTCGGCTCACAGTTAGAACTTTTTGGTGGTTTCATTAAGTTCATAATACAATTGGCTTTGTAGGCCGCTTGAAACATTCTAACTGTCGGATTCCTAGAATATCCACCCCGTTGCCTGTATATTGAAAATTGATTTTCCAAAACATCTTGGTTTAGTCGGCTGGTAAGTAAAAATGGATATCCTCTTGCAATTTGTTCATTCAGTAGTTGCTGAATAGCATTTATTGTTTGCACCATACCATCAAAACATGGTGGTCTTTTAAGTTTTCTATTCCTGTCAATTTTTGCCAAGGATTTCATTGTCTCTTTGGCTTGTTCTAAAGCTCGTAGTGCCCATGTGTTTTTTTCTGAGAGAGCTGCTCTACAGAGTTGAGTGTCTCGAAGTCCTCTGCTATTCAAAGCATCGAATGCAGAATCAACCACTTTCAGAAAATGTGCTGTATTTTTTGCAGTTTCAGATAAAAGTTGCTTTGTTTCAACAGCGGTGAGGATAGCAGCACTAACACTGTGACTCAAAACCTGAACAGCCAACCGCACATTCATTTTCTGAAATGGCCCTGGATTTAAATGTGCATCAGTCAGCCGTGGTAAGGCTTTGCCCATGGAGCTGCCCTTATCTAATTCGTACACCTTTCTAATGTCAGTTGCTGAAATATGCTGATCTCCCAAGATGAAATCAGAATCAAATAAATTGTTTCTGATGCTCTTCATCAAATGCGGTACATCGTACAATGCGTAATATTTCTGATTGTTAATTATGAAGACAGGATATTCAACTAACACTCCTAAAGAGGAGTAAACTTTTCGATTTACTGTAGCTTGATCGCAAACAGTTGCCAAAACATGAAGCCCTATTTCTTGCAAGCGATTAAGTGTTATTTTTAATAAATTTTCTAATTCGTCTGCTTTTACTCCATTAGACGAAAGATAGTACGACATTGGAATTTTCCATGTCCCATAAATCCCTCTCACCAAAAATACTAAAACTTGTTTAGCCAACATTGGTTTTCTTCCTAACTCGCCCAAATCTTCAAAACCTTCGATTAACTCCTTTGCTCTTGAATATTCTATAGCTTGTTTTATAGCCATTTCATCAAACGCAACTACACAATATTTTGCTCTGGCAGTCATGGTTTCCACTTTCAACTTCAAGCATTTTAAAAACGATTTGTTAATGCCAGGGCGGTACTTGAATTTCTTGAGCCAGCTGAAAATTGTAGAAGAAGAAGGCAATATCATACCTTTGCTTCTCATGAATTTATAAGTTGAGGGTGACTTGTAACATAGAGATAAAGCTGTCATTTTCTCATCAGAGAGCCATGGCTTTCTTTTTTTGTGATATATTTGCATCCGAACAATGGCTTTTGGCATTAAAGGTAAAGATTCAAAATCTCTCGATGCAGTACTGCGCACCTTAAATCTTTTAACTTGATTCTGTACCAATTTCAATTCTTCCGTGTTTTGCAATTTTCTCTTTAGTTTCTTCTTCTCAGGAGAATCAACTAAAGGCATGTTTGTTATATCTGTTAAAACTGTATCTTTCATAGGTGAAACATAAGGTTTTGACAGAATTCCAGTAGAAGTTGAAGGTTGTACATTTTCAATTTGCCATTCCATCGGTGAAGAGCGTCTATATACTTCACGTTCACCTTCTCGGAAGTTATACTTTATTGGCACAGCAGATTTAGATACTCTACTGTTGAGAATATACTTTTTTTCAAAATGATCTTCACATATGAAGTATTTCTTCAGTTTACAAGGGGATAATTCTAATAACTCTGTTGCCCCTGAAAAACAAAATAATTTATTAATTTTATTAAATAGTTAACAGTAGTATGCCTACTGTTTCTTTTTGTTTAAAATTTAATCACAAAAACTTATTTAAAACTACAGATGAAAAGCAAAAACTTTTTCTAGCTATTATCCAGGGTGTTTGGAAATGTGTTAGAAAGTTTTAAGGAGACATTCTACGGGGCAAAATGATGTTAGTAACTCATTTGGTAAAATGTTGAAATGTACAATACTTTAAAAATTTTTATTTATTACATTAATTTTTCAACCAATCTATTTCATATTAGGCATGCAAACTAAATATAATTTAACTTCAAGATTTTAAGGTGGAAGTGCTTCTGTTCAATGCCGCTAGAGGACACTTTACCAGAAAGCTTATCATCGACATCAAAGTTTTCATCACTCAATTTTTAATTAATAAAATGGTAGCTTCACCCTGTATCTCGAATACAATGCATTTTAGAGGCAATGTTTATGTAGCAAAGTGATATTATTTTTCATTCTATTGTTTCTTAAATTTTCCACCATAAAGTTTGATGTCGATTAGTGGTTAAACGGTCATATTTATCGATAGTGATCAATAGTACCTTATTTTATATGGTTATTTTTACCTTTAAAACCACATCTTTGGTTTTGCTATATATATATCTGCCAAAATAAAATAGTTGCCCTCTAGGAGCACTGAACAGATTCATTTTCATCTTAAAATTTTTGAGTTAATCAAACTTAGTTTGCATGTCGAACATGAAATGGTTGAAAAATTAAAACAAAAAATTAATTTTGCCAAATTTTCCAAATGAGTTACTAACATTTATTTTGCCATGCAGATGTCTCGTTAAAATTTTCAAACCCATTTTTTGAACACCCTGTATACAGTGTGTGTTACAAATACCGTCATTGGCGTTTCTAGAGAACTAAATATGGACTGGAATTCGGAAAATTTGTGTATGGGGGTTTGTCAGAATTTTCTATCGTTTAAAAATATTCACATTGAAATTGATACATTTTAGTATTTCTTTCCTAAACATGGTGCCTTCTATATTAAAAAATGAACAAAATAGCAATAGCAGTGTTTTTTCAAATTTTCTTTCAAAAAGTGTGTTCAGACTTAAGGTAATGTGTGTTGTCTGACTGTAATATAGGACAGGTCCCTTCCAAGGTTCCCGCCTGTGAGTGAGAGGGACTAACATCTGGCATTAGAATAAGTCAGTTCAGTTCATAGATTAGGTAGATTTTTCAGTTCTTGTTTTACGTTAAGGAGGGTATGTTGCCCTTTCCTTTGCTCTGTGCAAATTAAATTCTAATTAAACTAACAAATATAAGCATTCAAGTTTTTTATTACACAAATGAAAAGAAGTGCAGTTTAGCAAGAATCACAACAAAGTGAATTTCTCAAAAAATCTTAACTTTAAGAGTAATGTATACTTATATGAAAGGTACAATTTGCTGTACAATTTAAATATAAAAATTTAAAAATATATACTTAGTACATTTCATTTGAAATAAGCAAGTTGACATCTACTTTTGGTACTACTGGAAGTTGTTTTAATGTCAATATGGAAGATTTTTGTGACACACTATATTAGGGACCAAAGAGATCAAAAAACAAATATCGCTTCACTTACTAAACAATGCTTATTAACTTTCTCTCTCTGTTGGTTATTTAGGAATAATACTCAATAATTAATAAATGCCATACAAATGACTTACCACTATTAACAATCCATTTCTGGCATTGCTCTGAATTTGCGATTGGAAACTTAAACCGTTTTAAATCCTTTGTTTTTGCGGTCTTTCCACAAAGGAAATAGGCACATTGATAAGATGACATCGCACTGAAAATAAAAAGTGATTTCAGGAAATACGTTAAAGAATTTGAAATACTTATATTAAATTGGGATTAGTATGAGCTTGATTTAGTAATAATAATATAAGCTTAATACATATGTAAGTATAATTGTATCCCAAGATTTGCCTGTCAAAATTAAACATGTAGAATCCAGTTAGAATTGGCAGGCTAATTTTGGGACATTCTATATATATTTAATTGCTCGTCTTTAACAGTTCTGTTTATATGGAATTATAGAATAATAAAGAGTGATTCACAAACAGTGACCAGTCTTTCGTATACATTTTTTATCTAGGACCCTTCATTAAAAAGATACAGGGTGTTAAAGTTGCTATCGTACTACGTTCCAAAAATTTTTTAGAAGGGTGTCCTGGTCCAAAAATGTTTGATACTAACACATTTTATGAGAGATTAATTAAGTACCGTGTCTATGCCAAATATGGCTAATATATATCTTCACTGCATTAGTAAAATATACAAAAAAATCCGTATCTTTTTTTCTAATTCAAAACCTGCATCTCTCTTATAAAGTTCCACAATAAAAAAACATTATACTATAACAAACTGCCATTATTTTTCAAAGTTCTATTGACCCTCGAAGTTTGACTCATCCTGTATATTAAAAAAATGAACATTGGAATTGGTAACTATTTGGTCGTACATACTTATCTATTAATTCCTTTAATCTCTTCATTAATTACAAAGCAAAGATTTCCTTGTAGTCATAGATAATAAGATATATACATATGAAGAAACTTGTAATTATTATAAACTTAAGATTTTACTGCGCCGATTTCGGCGCATACTTATTTGTAATGATTGTTTTAGGAAAATATAGAAATAATTTCTAAAAATTCTCAGATTTTGTACCAAAATTGTTAACAAATTATTTGACCCTGTATGTAAATATATTTGAAAACAACAAATATCTTCAAAAATTTCGTACAAAAAATTTCATCCTGTAATACCGAAGTCGTTAAATAAAAAATTTTATAAGAAAAATCTCCCTTAAAATCCACTAAGGGATAGGAGATTTCATTGGTCACTGTTTGTAAATCGCCCTCTATTGCCTATAAACATTGATAAATGCTCATAAGTTAATCGTTATATATTATTTTATTGGTTAAAAAATATTTTAATAACTTACCGGTTTTATTATAAAATACACAAATTAAAGAAATAGTCTATAATCGCACACAATAAACACAAATACAATAACCAAGAATAACTGAAACGAACCGAAGCTACGAATCTGTGAAACTAGACTAAAATAAAAATCGATACTCCACGGTCTCCACGTCCAAAATGGCGAAATTATCAATGAAATTAAATATAAACCAATAGAAACTACAAACGCATCGTAGTATCGTAATTTGTAGTATTTTATCGTAGTCGATTCTCTGTCTTTCTTGCTCTCTCTCTCCTTCTGTCGTAACGCGACTTACGGTAACACGCCATCTAACCCAGCGCCTTATGAACTAAGGCCAGTTGAATAACTATATTATATACAAACAACGCCTTTAGTATCCAGTCAATGTTTGTCCACTTTTCAAAAGTGTTCTGTACTTCTACGTCCAATGCGTAATTACTCGTACGTAAACACGAAAGTCAAACAAGTCATAGAACAAACGTTAAGTTTTGTATGAACAATACGAATCATTAAAAAAAGTAGGATTTCCAATTTAAAAAAATCAAAGTTGCCCTTCAAATAACCTTGAAATTCTAAACCAAACAAACCAAACATATAACCTTTAAATCTCACTTATAAAACGATACTTGTCGAAAACATGCTTCTCTCAACTGCTTAATTTTCAAGATATTCACGTTTGCCAACTTAAATGGAGCACCCGATATGTTTGGCATATTAATAACTCTTAAAACTGAAGATATTTATTAAAATCGAATATATGTATACTATTTTGCTATTAGCAAACTTATTCAGATAGTCAATACAGGTTTTGAAGAAAATCTTTATACTGAAGCTTGTTTCTTTGATCTTGCTTTGATTGTGTTTCTCATTCAATTCTTTTAAGCAAACTAAAATGTTACAAATTTAATCAAAATAGCCATTTAATAAATTCTTATCTCATGGACACAGAACAATATGTGTACTATAATGGCTGCAGATCTGAATCAAAGATTCTGAAGCATGGTGTGTCTCAATAATAATAATGAACTTTATTCATCGCTGTTTCATGTATAAACTTATTGGACTTGTCATGTCATAGACAGATAAAGTACAAATACTTACGTAACTAATATACGCACATAAAAACTATCAAACATAAAAAGAAATTAAGATTCATACACACACATTCACACACATAATTAAGATCATAAGTATTCATCCACAGAATAAAAGGCCTGCTTTACTATATAATTATACAAAAGGTCCAAATTTAGTTTTAAACTTATTAAAGTAAATAATTCCCTGTTATATGTATATGTGAGTTTTGACCTACTTTCAGCCTAGACAATTGCTGATGTCGCTATGTCGTGTGTCATAATTATAAACTACATTATTTTTTATAAATGTTTTTCTCTTTTTTTTGTTGCTATGGTTAACATATAGATATATAAACAGGGAACTGTCAAAAATGACAAATTTCAATAAATATAATTTTTTTTATATATATATATACAGTGTGTCCACGGATGGAGTTGACAAGAGGAGAAAGTCTTTTGTTTTTGACTTTATCGAAAAATGTCACTCTTTATAAAAAGTTCTGCTTTTCGAAAAAATAAGACTATCACAAAACCGTCTTAGATCAGATATACAGGGTATTCATAAATTAAAAAAAACATGAAAATAGTCAAGAGGGAAATACTATTATTTATTATTTTACACAACATTTTTATGAAACAAATCTGTTTATAATCCAAAATAGAGTCCTAATAAAAATTTTAAAATCAAAATTTCAATTTTGACTTTCACTCTACACACTACGAATAGTTTATTTCTACTTTTATGCACTCTATTAATATCATGTGGCAGATCATTTGAATAAACGTTTTGTTTTAGGAAAAAAGTCAAGGTCAGGTGGTCTAGCAGGATAATGGCCCAAATCTTCCAATCCACCTTTCACCATTGTCTGAGCAAAGCTGTAAAATGAGCAGGACAGCAGTCCTGTTGCCAAAACAGGTTATTGAATACTTCTGGCTCTCAAGTATTTAAAAATAGTAAAACAAATGTTTCCAAAATGTTTTGGCAACAGGACGGCTGCCCTGCTCACACAAAGATTTGGCCCAATCCTAACCTTACACCCCTTGCCTTTTTCTCAAGGAATACATGAACTGAATGAGCCGCTAACTATTCAACAAGTTATTAAGTTAGCGGAAAAATGTGTTGAAGTGGGAGGTAGAGTAAATGTTAATATTTAAATTTTGATTTTAAAATTTGTATTGGGACTCTATTTGAAGTTATAAACAGATTTGTTCATAAAAATGTTGTATACAATAATAAATAATGGTACTTTTCTCTTAAGTATTTTCTTGTTTTCTTAATTAATGAGCACCCCGTATATCTGATCTAAGAAGTTTTTATGAGAATTTCATTTTTTCGGGAAGCAGAACTTTTTATAAAGAGTGACATTTTTCGATAAAGTCAAAAACAAGAGTTTCTCCTCTTGTCAACTTCATCCGTGGACACACTGTATAATCTGTGAAATATTTGTTTACATGATGTTAATGGGTGAATGGCTATCAACTGTAATACCCAAGAATTTTATGGTACTGGTCAGTTCAATCGATTTTTGCCTTATCATATACCGACCTAATTTTGACTACCAATGAAGAACTGATTCACACAGTCTCAGTGAGTTAACATATATTTTAACATCCACTTACAAAAGTAAACCGAAATATAAAACTAAAAATAAAATTATGAGACTCTTTTTGCTGTGCTTAATTATCTTGGTTTTAACAAAGAATCCATCCAATTTTTTCGTAGCTACTTTCATAATAGATATCAAAGTGTCAAAATTGGTGAAGT
The DNA here is from genome assembly GCA_025584915.1 of Monochamus saltuarius. NCBI lineage: Eukaryota > Metazoa > Arthropoda > Insecta > Coleoptera > Cerambycidae > Monochamus > Monochamus saltuarius. Next base: position 44,528,623 of record CM046721.1, on the reverse strand, counting down.
ATCTACTCCTCTTGAAATATGCTCAGATGTGGCACAGGGTTCGATTGTAGGTCCTTTAATATTTATGTTGTACACATCTACAATACAAAAACCAATTCATAAATGTAAACTCCATTTATACGCAGACGATACCCAAATCTATTATTCATTTTCACCGAAAGATTGCGATTTAGCTTTACTAGATATAAATGAAGACATATGCAACATAGTAAAATGGTCAAAAGACCACAGCTTAAGCATTAATCCAAAAGAAACATCCGTTTTAATTTTTGGCACTAGAAAAGCACGCTTAGATTTTACCCAACGCATAAAAATTAAGTTTGGTGATGAAGAAATTTTACCTGTGAACAGTACCAGGAACTTAGGATTAGTCATTGACCAAACCTTAAAGTTCACGCTTCATATAAATAACTGCATACGTAATGCATCTGGAAACTTAAAAATGTTATATAACAACAGACACTATATCAGTAAGAAAGTTAAAACCTTGTTATGTGAATCTTTAGTCTTCTCGAAATTCAATTTCAGTGATACAATTTATGGACCTTGTATCGACTTTGAGGATGCTAGAATAATTCAAGTAGTTCAGAACGCATGTCTTCGATTAATATTTGGAATTAGGAAAAGGCAAAGTATTTCTAATAAACTCAAAGAGCTTGGGTGGCTTAATATGGCTAACAGGCGGCTGCTGCTGGCTTGTTTCATAAAATAATTACTAGTAAAGCCCCGACATATTTATATAAAATATCATTTAGACGTGATGTCCATAATATCAATGTAAGATTCAGAGGCAGGCCGTCTCCTCCTGCTCGACATACTGAATTATTTAAATGTTCATTTACTTATCAGATAACGAAGATATATAATAACCTGCCTAAATCTATAAAATCTCTAACCTTATATGCTTTCAAAAGAGCTTTAAAAAAGAAATTGTTGGACAATGCTAAACAGTAACTGTTCTCTAGTTTATTTATTTTGCCGTAGTGTTCTCCTCTTTTCTCCATGTATATATACTAATTTCTCTACAATGTAATATTCGCTATACCTCTCAATTATTAGTTATTGTAAATTAATAATCATGTTCGCATGATCAGCTGATCTTCGGCATTTTTTTCCAGATTCATGTACCTATCTACCTGTATTTCTCTTATGTGTAATAATCTGTAAATTTTGTGTAATGTGAATCGGAAAAGAAATAAACTCATTATTATTATTATTATACTAGAAAGCTCATTATCAGCTAATAAAGAAGATATCATCAGCATACATAATTATTCAGAGCTATACTTTATATACATGTCATTCATGAATATCAAGAAGAATAAGGGACCCAGAATTGAACCTTGGACAATTTCAACATCATTTAGATCTGATTTATGTCCATTCATGACCACCATCTGACATCTATCTTACAAGCCCAGTCATTTCATTAAATGGAATAATTTTTATCGTTTAGGTATTCGTATATGCTTGTAGTTAAGTCAGCTATAGCAGTCGATTTTGTTTTTGAAGAATTGATAATAAATTGTGTTTTGCTAAAAATTTTGTTAGTTTTGCATTATAACTAATATCAAATATTTTTGCTACCTGACTGACAAATATTTCTATAATTGCAAATTTCAGTTCTGGATGCTTTATTTTTAAATATGGGTATTAATTTAGAAACTTTTAGTGAACTTGGATATTGACCTGAGTTAAACGATTAATTTATTAAATATGATAAAGGAACACTAATAATTTCACTACTAACAGATTTTAATGCTTTACCACATATTTCATCCATCCCAACAGCTATGTAGTTTCAAAGTAGTTTTGTTCAACAATGTGTCTATTTCATAGGATATAAGTAAAATGTTACAGATGAAAATTCAAATAAGTTTAGGTTCTGTTGTACTGGTTTGATGGGTGGCAGATCCAGAAAATTATTAAAAGAATTACATATGATATTCATGTCTGACACCATATCATTGTTTATGAGTAATTCATTTGGTAAATTTCTATTTGATTTATTTTTCATTTCACTAATGATTTTCCAACTGTCTCATTATATTTTGTGTTTGAGCCTTACATTATTGTAATTAGTTTTAGCTTGTGTTATTTTTTGCTTATAAAATATTTTATGTTGATTATATCTGTCTCTAATAATATCATTATTGTTTGTTTTTAGAATTGTTACCATATCACACAGCATTTGATTCCTTATTTCATTTATAATCTAAGTTTTTTTGTGTTTACATAATTTAATTTTTTTTCATTAGAAAAGCAACAGTGAAATGAAATCTAAAGTTAAGAAGGCTTCAAATTTGTCATTAAAACTACTAGCATTATACATTTCATGCCAGTTTTTATTTTGTATTAACATAATAAATGTGTTTATATTACTTTCACAGTAATCTCTTCTAAATAAAACTCCCTCCTATGATCAATAGATTTCAGGAGCTCAAAATTGCACGACTGAAACCTATGATCTGAAATATGGGTATTCCCTACAACAACTACATTAAGTATTAAATTAGAAAATACTAGATCGATACATGTAGAACCTGTCACTGTAACACCTGTGGGTTCATTTATGTAATTATTCATATTGAATTCCTTGAACATATTTACCAGTTTCATAGATTATATTTTATTAAAAACATTTACAATCATGCCACCCCATACTATATAATACTACTTCTATAAAAATCACACATTTGTTGGGATATCCATAACAGTTATTGTTATTTCAAAGTGTTTTTCCATACTATTTTTATACGTTACAGATTTTACATATGCAGTCAAGTTTGTATTAACAAATATATACACTCCTCTGTGTTTAAACTCACTTCGTTTAAAGTAGTTTATTAAGTCGAGACTGTTCAAATTAAATTTAGTTATTTCATTTGTGCTTAGCCAGTTTTCTGATAAACAACAAATAACTATGTCACAGCCACTATAGATAATTTCAAGATATCCTATTTTTCCAGGGAAAAGTCCTTGTACATTGAGATGCATTAAGTTTATTATATTTTTCATTTTGTTTATTTCACATTAATATTTTACATCATATTGGGAGTCATGCCTTCCATTCATTAAGTTTTGTTCATTGGTTTCTGTTGCTTGTGTGTGTGGATTATGGCTTTGGTCTTAGCCAGATCTTTTGTTTAAATAAATTGTCCGTTGTTATTGAATGTTATATTATACAACATGTATTATATTAAAATACAAGTAGTATATGCCATTGCATATTAATATCTACATATTTGTAATATTAGTATGTAGTTTTAGCTTTAAACTAGAAATTTCCGATTATTCGTATTATTTCCTTCTAATTGTTCAATATATCTTCTCAATTGTCTATTTCTCTTTTTAGCCAGCTGCCAACTGTTTTCAGATGTTTCTATTGGATTTTCTAATTGATTTATACAATGCTCGTCTTGAAGTGCTTCTTTTAGTATCAGGTTTATTACATCATTCATTACTCTTTGTTGGTGTTTTTGTAAGTATTCCAGATTAGTTTCTCTCGATGTTGTTTTATTTGCCGTTTGACTGTAGCATGTCATCGATTGTATAATGCTGTACTTTCCTGGTTCCACAGTATTACTTGTTAATGGTTCAAATTTTTTACTCTCTGTAATGTTTTGATTGTTTTCCTGCATATTATGTTGCTGGTGACTCATTTTACTTAAATTCTTATCTGATACTCTTTTAGGCCCGCTACAGACTATGCGTGAATTCGCGATGCGTGGTTTGTAAGGAGTTCGTGTATCGTGTGTAGGGTTTTTATGGATGGATTTTTAACGAACAAGACCCTACACACTATTCGCAAATTCCTCGCATATCACGAATCGTGCATAACTGTAGCAAGCCTTAGACGTTGTCCATCCTGATATGGTTTTTGTTTGCATATCTTCCTTTACTTCATTTTTTCCTTCCACTAAGTTATTTATATCCATGTTCTTAAATTGCTCTTTTAAATTTTGAACAATTTCCTTTAATAAATTATTATTTTTTTTTTAAGAATACTATTATTTTCTTCTACCTCATCTATTAATTATTTTAAGTAAGTATTTATTTTCCAGAAGTAAATTCTCTTCCTTAGATGGTTTTTGCAGTTCATATAATCTTATTGTTTATATCTACTGTTATTATGTTTGCAGTTCTCTCTGCGCAATTTTTATGATATGAGATGAGTGAAAAACAGTTTATACACACTTTTATTGAACACTCTTTACTTGCATAACATTTATATTTCCCTTGAATACATCATTTTCTTTGCCTTGTGAAATAGCATCAGCCACTTAGTTGGCGGTCATTTTAGATAATCAATATTAGGCCCTGTTCATTCTCTTTCTAATTTACATAAACGATCTACCTACTTGTGAACCAAATAGCAATGCCATTTTTGCTTATGACACTACTACAATTAAATTTAATACTAATAAAACTCAGATTTTACACTTTTGTCTACGTAGATGTGAAATATTTGATTCTTCAGCAACAGCAAAATTTTTGATCAGTCATCTTGGATTCACAACTCAGTTGGGAACCTCATATTAACTATATCATAAGTAAAGGTAGAGATGAAACACCTAATCTGCCCAAAAGAAAAAAAAATAAATCTAAACTAATGTAACACACTATATGAGGTAGAAAAAATGCATAAAAAATAAGCAAATACTACATATGCTTGAAGAAGGCCAGGCATTCAAGTGCTTTTTAAAATAGTTTTTATTAGAAGTAGAAACTACATGTACCAAAGCCCTCCAAAATATAAAACTTTAGCTCTTTTCTTTTATTCATGATTTCAGAATCATAAAGGGTTACTATCCAATGGAAACCAATCAGGTTGCTAGATTTTGGATCGTAACGCGTTATAAATCTAAAATCATGAATAAAGAAAAGAGCTATTATTAGATTTAATATTTTTACAAGTTTTGTATTTTTCGTGTCTTAGCTTCTGGTTGTGACCATGAATCTTTCTATCCAAGCACTTTTTAAAACAGTTTATAGTAGGAGCAAAAACTACATGTTGGTTTAAAGCATTATAATAATAATAGATTTATTTGTTCGACAGAATATTTCCAATTATAGGACAAAAGAAACAAAAACACTAATTAATATTATATAATAATTGATGATAATGATTAAAAACTAGAAATGTATTGAAGATTAATCAAATAGGATTACCAAAATAACAGATTACGGTTCATTATATATCACAAATATATATTTACTGTAATATTCAATCATTATTTGTCGCTTGTCACAATCATTCCACAAATAGAAAACATGATTGGATATGAAGTTTTTTCCACATGTTGATTTATATTTTTCCTCCTTTTATTAGTTTATAATTTAATATAATTTATCAATATCTGTCAATAAATTAATCACTGATTTATTAATTTTGGGGCCTCCTTTCTAAACTTTGTTGCTTTCTCCATTATTCGTTCACAAAAAGATGAGTCAAGTGGCACATCAAGTAAAAACACTTCATTGTCTTGTTCAAATTTTTCTGAAGCTACACAATATAAGCCTTTCGTTTTGCCACATAAAAACATTTGTAACTGGATTTGCGCATATGGTTTTCTTGTGATTTTTCCGTCTTTTAAATATTTTTCGAAAGTTTTTGTTTTGGAAGAGCATTTTATTTCTATACAGAATTCAGAACTGATTGCATCAGGACTCGCTCCAAATATTGGATAGTTTCTATTCAAATATATTCCAGCTTTAAGTATCTACTTTTAATTGCCTTTTTCTACAAACTACATATAAAACCTTATCTTCTAAATTTAAACCTCTTTTCATGTTCTTTGTTGGTAAAAATTTTGTTGCTCCTAAAATTGTCTCCGTTAAAGATCCATCCATAGTGGTGCACTGCGCAGCTTCATGCAGTTTTGAAGCAGTTATTCTAGCAAACCTTACTTCAAACCAAGCTTTATTATTTGACTGCCCCTTTCTTACATTTTGCACTTCATCACATAATTGCTTGGTGAACTTTTCTTTGCAGTATAATATAAAGTTTTCGGCAGATGTTTCCGTCGTATCCCTAATAAAATAATTTGCTAGGTGAAATAGAGATACACCTTCAGTTGAACTGGTAGAATTTTCAAAATATTCCATCAGAACCCCAGTGCTCTTGAGACAAACCTTTATTCACTACTTTACTTGAAAAATCTGTAGATAAGTTAACTGGAGGAATATTCTTATACATATCTGTCAACTTCGTAGCTTTTAATGAGGAGCCTACTTTCCCTAAAGTAGATTTGTGCCAATAACATTCTACAGAAGTAACTGAAGGTTCCACAGTTCTTCGTAATAACCAAAATAGTAATGCTATTCCATGTTTGCATCCCCCTGGAGACATGTTCTTATGTATTTTATTATGGTTAAATAAAAATATTATATACCTTCACTAGCTGGACAACTGTGACAACAACATTCTAAAATACTATCTACTTCATCTATAACGACTGTTACAAGATATCCTTTTTCGCAGACCTTATGCTCAGGCGTGATTCTGTATTTTACAGTGCAAACCGATGCTTGTCTCATTAGTTAAACATAACCTATAGCATCATCTCCATAAGTTTGTCTACCGCCTCTAAAATAAAATGTTAAATTTTATTTATTTATTGTTATTTTGATTAAATTACATAAGCTGAAAATCTTATAATGTTGCTATTTAATGTAAGTAAATTAGATAGATTAGATAGACCTTTCAGATTTCACATTCTTAACATTTGCTGATAAATAGTTCATATTATTTTTATAAAAAGGTTTGATCATATCATAATCTACTTTCGGTAGATTAGTGCCCGTATTCATAGTCGCACCCTCAAGCTGAGTGCTGAAGGCGACTTGCCTAAGGGCCCCTTAACACTCACACTCCCACTTGTTTCATAAACAGCACTCAACCATCCCTTAGGTGAGACGGTGAGATGCTGAGTTTGTGTTGGCAACGTTTACATATCCAACCGATCTGATTGGTTGTGGTATCGACCATGTGCATAGGAATAGCGCGATGTTTAATTATGTTATTTCTTCATTACTTATTATGCCGATATAAAATTTTAAATTTTGTTATAAGCTGCATTATTGCAATTTATGTCGTGTTGAGTGCATTATCAGAGCAATATTTTTATTTTAAAGAATGGATTAAATTGTGTTCAGCGAACAAGAGAAATTATTTTTAATGCAATTAGTTACTAATGAAAAGGATATTTTAGAAAATAAAAAAACTGATTGTTGCATTTTAAAATTAAAAAATTAAGTATGGGAAAAAATTGCTTCAATTTTTAACAGTCAAGGGTTGTCAAATCAATACTTATTTCACATACCTATCTACAAATAAAAGTAAACAATTTTATATATAACACTGAGTGAGTTAAGAATATTTACATCTAAAATTAACCTTTGAAAATTGTTCAGGTGTGATGAGATAACATTGCAGATATTTGTTAAGCATTTTATAGACCAGTTATTTTAATGTTTACAAAATTTATATATGAATTATTTCTTAGAGTATTGTTATACAGATTTTGTTTTAAAATATTTGGGTAAGAAGGTAGGTAAATATTTTACTACTCATTTCAAAACTATAAACCACATCTCTGTATATCCTATAAAAATTTTTTTTGCATATCTTACATATTTTTTAGGTACCTACGCGATTAACTTGAGCCTCATTTTCATCTTCAAAAAAGTTATCAAACTCCTCCATTGTAAACATTTAAAATAAAAACGTTTTTCAAACAATGGTCAAAACAAACAGATGCATACACAATCTCAATCTAACCTATAAACATGTTTTATGCTAAAAATCTGACCCTCAAGGGATGTATCAACTACACTTAACTTGAGGGCGTGTTTTGCCGCCTTACCTCACGTGTTCTCGTTTATGAAATACGTAAGGGACCCTCAGGCTCATACTCACCCTTGAGGGCGAACTATGAATACGGGCCTAGATGAATCTGCTTTTACAAAATTCGTCTCCATTATAATTAAATTTGATTTTAGCTTTCAAATCCTAGATAAATGATACTGCTTCAAATTTAGACAAGACAACAGTCACCACAACACAAACACAATTTTTTTAGGTTATATTCAGCTGTATTCTGTATCTTATAGGTTAAAAATAACCATCCGGTTAAATATTATTGTTAACCCTACTGCCAAAAATAATAACTCCAATTGGTATTCTGTACAAGTATTTTTAACGGCCCAGTTAAAATTATTTTTCAACCGTATGTTAATATTTCAGTGTTAGTGAAGTTAGCAGTGAGGTAAAAGCATAGAATATATTTTTATGGGTAAACGATTTCGAATTGTGATAACATAACCTCGATTACTGGATTAATACAAATTTGTTTCTGTTTTAATAACCAATTTACAAGGTTCTTGTGATTTACCCGAGTATGGGGGATAAAAAAAAACCACGCAAGACAAAAAAAAATAGATCCAGTTAATTGTTGACTTTTTGAAAGTCAACAATATTTTACTAAACAACAAATTGCAGCCACATGAAATTATGATTGATTAAATAAATGACAATTTGTTTTGAAAGTCAAAAGAGTTACTTAAAAATACAATTACTTAATTCAAACGGTTTGCTTTGATCCCTCAAACTTTTATGAAAAAATCTAAAATTGTGGCAGAAAAACAATAATAGGTAAATATGAAACTATCAATAAATGCAAATAAATAATACACTTTATTTACGTCTATTCCAATCTGTCAGCTTCATCCAATAAAATATGATTAATTTGAAGTGCCATTATATCATTTATGTGCAAATAATAGAGATTAATTAATATAATTATTTATAATGCAGCAACCGTCATAATAAAAAGTGATAAGACTTTTGAGTAATAGTGACAGTTATTCTTAATATGCTTACATTGCAGCAAAAAATGTATTTAATACAATGGCAAAGGAGAAACTTGTTACCATCAAATTATTGAAGATTTTCATAAAAAATTTCCCAACGTCCGAGTTTCTGATCACTCTGTACATGCAACATGAAAGTTCTCCATGCCATCCACATTTTAAAGACAAGCAAATATTTTAATCAAGAAATAAAATGAGAAATTAAAACATTTTCCCTCTTTTCCGCTCTAATCGTGGACATACTGTATAGTACTGACATCATTTTTGACCACTAATATCTGTATAATTTCTTTAAATAGAACTTTATCTAAAATAATTTAGTTCAGTTTCTTTTATATTGTATTGCCTTCTTTTCTTCTTATTTCTGCTCTTAACTTCAAAGTAATTTTTGAGTGGTCCACATATTGCTTGTTTTATTGTATACATCTGTATACTTAACTTTTATCTGTTCTAGACCGGACCAGAAGAAGCCATTTCCAGCAGTGATTTTGAGAGATTTTTGGCCGAACGAGCAGCAGCTGCAGATAATTTGCCAACTATAACCACTTCTAACACAAATGTGACAAACACGCCAAAAAATAATAAGAAAACTGATTTATTTTCAGTATAAGTAATTAAATATTGGCTTACAATAACTGCAGTAATCTATTTTGTAAGTAGCTATTAGAATATTTTTAAATGCTTTATTTTATAGCTATAACTGATAATGTATTTATAACTTAATATATGTATAATAAATACATAAAGTGTATCACAACGTTATTTACTTATAAATAATTTGAGAATATTGTCAACGTTTGATGCCTTCTTATAGTTGTTTTGAAAGTAGCTGTCAATTTATTTATATCTTTATGGAATATCCTTTATATTTTTACAAACTCAAAATATAAAATTTCAAAAAAGCATTTAAAACATTTAAATCTGTGTTAATTTTATAATATTTTGTGTTCTTTAAAAATGCTTATCTGGGGTTGCCACCTGATCTTTGCAATTAATGATGCTTTTTGTATGTTCACAAAATATAAAGACAAGGAAGAGGTAAATTGAAACAAATATTTTGGGCATTCTTTAAACACATTTTACACATAATTAATAAAAATGTATTTGGTATTCGATTTTGGTTCATTCAACAAAGTATTTGTTTTAGTATTTTCATAAAATTTATACATTTTCTTTAAAACTAAAGTAAATAAGTAGCTCTGATCTAATTAAATCTATTTAGCAGTAATTTCTTTCTTCCATCCACTTTGTTTGATTTAGCTGAAATGTTTAGAAATTGTTATTAATAAAAATGTGTCTTAAGTTTAATTGAAAAATTACACTTTAACCAACTTTCATCAGAAAAGTAAGTACCTATGTGTTTTTTGTAAATAAAACATTTGAAAAAAGTTATGAAATTACATCCATATATTTAAACTTTCTAAATATATACTAATTTTTGTTTAATTTTAGTTTCAAATCCATACAATTGATTTTAAAATTGGCTTTCCAGTCTATATGCAATTTATTTTTTAAATCAGTCATGATTTCCAAGATTGTATATATTTCATGTGGCGGTGTACTAGTGCAATCATCATTTATTTTAAATAGATTTTTAATATGTAAAGGGTAACTTTCTAAACTTAAAACATAACTGCAACGTGCAGAGTAACTTTCTAGGATTCGTTCTATTCAGGGGTGTCAGAAATGCCATCTAGTACCTACACCTACATGTCACTTACAGTCAACAAAATTATGAAAGGATTTTAATTCTTCTCTGGGTTTAGAAGAAATCGAGAAATATGATTATATTTTTAATATCAAACTTACATTTATTCATAGCAATTTGATGGAATATTTAACACAGCTGTGTTGCTGAAAATCAGCCTTTGATACAGATATATGTATACAGGATGACAACGGAAAGTGGGAACACGCTGTAACTTTTTTATGACTGCTGGTAAAAATTTGAAATTGTGTGGGTTTATACTAGATGGTGCCATGAATTCTTTGCGGTCATTTTGGATTTCATGACATTTCCGGTTTGATTGGAAATAACCGTAAATTTATATTTTTAAATGGCACACTCTGTATTTTTTGACATTTTTGGAATCAGCGGATGATTTTACGTATGGTAGGACCAATTTTCTGGCACATTTTCTGGATGTAAGTAATTTTTTTTAATTTTTAAAAATAAAACTAAAAGGCCACGACTGGCAGAAATTGTTTTCTTTTTGTTTGTAATTGTGGGAAAAATTCTAAATTTGAATATTTTTGTAAATTTTTTTATTACCACTAAAAATTTCGATTTATTGTATTTCCTTAAAAACTCATTTTTTTTTTCAAATGTAAAGAGGATGGGCCCTATTGATTTTTTAATAAAGGCTTTTTTTCTGAATTTTGTGGTACAACAATTTTTAAAATCCGTCAAAAAAAGAAAACAATTTCTGCCAGTCGCGGTCTTCTAGTTTTATTTTTAAAAATATTGTTACTAAATAAAGTAAAATAAAATGTTCAAAAAATTTTCTCCTTTTCTATTGAAAATCATCCTTTTTTGTCACAATTGTCATACTTTACATGTTTCACATCTGGTACCCCTAATTAGAGGAAACAACTTAATGTATCATTTTTTCTGATTTTCAGGCGATTATATATTATATATTTTTTAATGTTTTACCCATTCATATTTTTTGTTCTGTATGTTACTTTTCTTGTTAGTAATTTATATTTTTAAGAGTACTTTTTTCCTGTTCATATATTTTACTTACTTGTTTGTATTTATTTCTATATAGTTATTTATTTTGTTCAATTTTAAATTATTTTTAACTTTATATTGTTATTTTACTGTATAATATACTGCTTCCATTAAAGTCCTGTCATTGGGTTTTTGCTCTTCATAGACCAATATGGATGGTACCATACCAGGTAACAGCAAGGCAGAAGTTACATCTCCAGATAAACGAAAGCAACTGAACTTGGCGCACACATAATTAATTCATCACTTAAATATATTTTTTTCCGCGTATATTTTTTAGTTATGTACTTTTATTTAAAAATATATAATTAAACTGATTAAGTGGAGCAACAACCTTAGCACATTTGGCTATTTTATACGAGAGCAAGCATTTAATTTAAGTTCAAACATATTTAACTTATTAAAAAATTAAATTTAAAATTAAGAACTCATGTTAAATCTTTTGATAAAAGCTGATTAAAATTCAAATTTTTCTCCAAAATTATCTGGTGTATTTTTCTAGTTTTAGAATAGAATAGAAGTTTATTTACATTTACAGTGCAAATGTTTCTTTGTCCATCGTTCCTTTTAGTTTATTTTATGTTTACCTAAGGAATGCAATAATACAAAACAAAAGTTTCATTACGTTCGGTAGTACATTAATTTATATAAAACAAGTGTCTTAGTACTTGTTAAATGTGAATGAATGCTAATGGAATTTTATTAATAAAAAAGTTTTCAATCATTTATTTGCCTTTATTTATAATCTTTTCAAAAAAATATCACAATGGGGAAATTGCATGATTTTTTCAAATACATGGAGATGAAAGAATGTATTATTTTAATCGAAATGCCGTTTGTCTTAGACAATTTGATGGAAAAATAGGCTCAAAAACTGCATTTAAAGTTTTAGTCTAACCACGCCCCCAGAAAACGGAGGCCGGCTATTATATTGAATATCTGTGACGTCACCTGTATGCACTTTACTAATATACTAGAAAGGTGGCAAGTCGGCTATCGCCGACTTGACCTTTCTTCGGACTGAACCCGTCTGGCCGCGCTGCGCGCGTTATGACCACCGCTGCATGGTGCCTTTTACTTAATTTCCATTACTGCGCGCTGCTCTACGCCTGTGAATAATAAAATGTAAACGTGACTTTGGCTGAACTCTCTATGGTGGGGAAAATCCGGCGCTCTATAATTTAGAAGAGTGGTTGGCATATTTTGGTAATTTTTAGTGTTTTCTCGAGTTTGGTTAATTTTTTTTCAACATCCTGTATTTTAAATATTGAATCGGGTCGTTTTTATGTGATGCTAAAAGTTTCATCAATTTTTTTTTAATTCCATGAATTTAAAGGGTTTTTAGAGAATGGTTCGTTATTTTTAAACACTCTGTATTTGCTCCGTTAGTTAGTGTCATAAATCCTTGATGGAAGTTTCATCAAAAAAAAATTTTAATTTCCTTAATTTTGAGTTTCTTTTGCGTTAACATTTTTTTCAACACTTTGTGTACGGAACAGTCTTTCGCACGTTCGACAACCGTTCCGAAGCGAAATAACCGAAAATTTCCTCGAATTTTTATTCTGTCTATCAAGAATAGGGTAGTTTGGACAGTTGAATTTGCTCCCCCCTCCGCTTATTTTCTGTAGCCCCGCCCACAAACCGGTTTTCAACCAATCAGAAGAAGGACAGTTAAAAATTTTCCCCCACCACTTTTGCTCCCTCCACCCACAAACCGGTTTTCAACCAATCAGAAGAAGGACAGTTGAAAATTCTCCCCCCACCACTTTTGCTACCCCCCACCCACAAACCGGTTTTCAACCAATCAGAAGAAGGTCAGTTCAAAATCCTCCTACACCACTTTTGCTCCCCCCACTACTTTTTCTTTAGCCTCCCACCAATCAGAGGTCAAATAGTTAAACCCCACCAATTTTTGTCTCCCACTTTTCTAAACAAACCACTTTAAATACAATTTAACGTAACTGGTTTTCATAGTTTTAAAAGGTCGTATCATACAAATCTTTTTGATTTGCCTGATCTTAAAATCGATTTACCAAATAAGGTTCCACAGACATTCCGGAATAAAAATGATTGTATAGTGATAGGTGAAAGAAAATATCATTTAAATAAATCACGAACCAAATTTGTATCTGTTGGTTTAGCATATGATTTTAATTACGAACCATATGTAAAGTTATGTGAAAATAAATGTGATGCTATAATATTCAACAAAGATGAATGGACATTTTTTCTTAAATATCAAGGAGTTATAACAAATAATTTCCACAATAAGAAATTGGACGAACCAATAGAAACCGAAATTTTTTATATAGAATTTGAAGAAGTGGTTAATTCTATAGTAGCAAAATTTTTTTAAAATAATTCCTATGTATATCTGGGATATGAAACTATATGTAACTTATGGGAATGTATACCCCTCATAGAGTACCGACTGGATATATTGGAGAGATTACAGTTTCCCAACTATTTTAAAATTGTACAGAAGGGGTTACAGAATCAAGCAGGAAATATATGCCAAAATGCGTTGAACTTACTACAACCAAGGAAATAGTGAAAATGTTTCCATGATTATGGAATTAATTTATTTACACCCAAAAGTATTTGAGAGTAAGAATGAAAAAAAGTTACATTTAACGAGAAAGATAAAATACACTTGCTTGTAGCCTGGAAATTTGCATATAATTTGTCTAGGAAAACATACTGGGAAGTCTTCGCACGTGACCGAGCACGTTTCCAGAGAAGAATAGTTGAGCAGTCATATGTTATAAACCCTATATTAGATATTACTCATAGACATAAAATATATAATCACAAATTTTGTTAAATTGTACCTTAAATAAAAATGTTTGATTAGATTGTGCTTTATTTAAAAGAAACAAATATTTATAATTACAGTTTATTAAAATTTAATGGATTGCAAAAAGTATCATATAAAAAATATACATTTGAAAGAGCAGAAACACAATAACTTTGACTGTGATAAAAACATTTTGGTGTAGATTTTTGCAGTATGGGTTGCTCTGGGAGTTCAATAACTGGAACTTTAACTAATTTCCTGATGTAGTCCGCTTTTTCTCTTCCTTTTATGTAAATTATGTTAGTTGGTATATTTTGCAATATTGTTTTTAATTTGTGTAGTGGTGTGAATCCAGTTTTCCATTCAAGACCATGATAATTTTCTGTTAACCACAATGTTTGCTTCTGTAACTGCGGAGATAACATATAGAAGGGAAATGGTTGTTTGAAGAAGTAATGAAATATCTTCTCACCATCATGATGAATTATATGTACAGGTTGTTCATTGGAATATGATCCAACTGCTAAGTTACAGTCTATACATAAAGCATTAACCTTGAGTACGCGGTGTAGAACTAACTACATCTATCGGCCGTTCGCTACTCCATGCCGGACTGAAAATGTCACAGACACGAAGCGTTCTACACAGTGTTGCCGCATTCAGTTTCTGAAATGTACTGAGCAGAAGCAATAAAATGTACTAGATTGTACTAAAATTTACGATAAAGTGAAATATTGCCGTTTCTCAAAGCGTAGACCTATTTTTTTGCGCTGATGATATTAAACTATTATGTTTTGCAAAGTATTTTTATTTTTTTATCATAAAATATACATGAAACAAAAATATAAATATAAATAAACATAAACTATTATTTTTTTAAATATATATGATATATGTTATATTTTATATTACCTCCTTATATGACAAAAATCAAACAGAAAACTATTATTATTTTCTAATATTCTAATATAGCATAAAATATATACGAAAAAAACAAATACTAGGCTTGTTTTTGCAGCAGTTGAAAACGGTTTGGAAACTGTCAGAAATATTCGACCAGTTAAGTTGAGAACGCATTACCATCGAATTTGACGCAATAAATAGTTGGACGGACCTTTCTGAGTTTCAAACCGTTTCCAACTGCTGCTAAAACAAACCTAATATTTATATTCTACTCGGCCACTTCGAAGAATCATCGACCGATTTGTATGACCTTGCTCTTATTTAAAAATGTACTAGAATTAGGCCTATTTATGATGAAATGTATTTTTGTACTTTGCTGTCGAAAATGTACTAGAAATAGTACAAATGTACTAAAACGGCAACACTGGTTCTACATGCAGTAGACACCATTGAAAGCTGTCGACCTTTATCGCGATCGGCGAGAAACGATATTTTGCAAACACGGAATTCCAGGAAATAACTACTCTGCGGGCTAATGCCCCGACCAGCATTGAATTACACCTGGAAAACCTATAGCAACAGCTAGAGTCATTTGTCAGATCGGCGAGAAACGATATTTTGCAAACACGGAATTCCAGGAAACAACTACTCTGCGGGCTAATGCCCCGACCAGCATTGAATTACACCTGGAAAACCTATAGCAACAGCTAGAGTCATTCGTCAGACGCCCACCACTCCCACCAGACATATACCGGTTTCGAGCTTATTAGCTCTCATCAGTATGCCATAGGTGAGGTATCCGACGAATAATCCTAGCTGCTTTCGTCTGTCTAACCCGACAGAAGGGGCCATGAGTACGCGGTGTAGAACTAACTACATCTATCGGCCGTTCGCTACTCCATGCCGGACTGAAAATGTCACAGGCACGAAGCGTCATGGTGTCTACTGCATGTAGAACGCTTCGTGCACGTTCGATCAAGGTCGTTGATTCCTGGATCATCCCGAACCAAGCGCTTTTTTAATTTAGTACCAGGACCACAGTACTGATATCCAGGTAAGTGAAGTTTGAAGGGGAGTTTGTTTATAAGTGTATTAACAAATCCTGATCCTCTCTTTAAACTCTTTGCGCGATTAACGATAGATGTGTCATATACGAGCATTATATACTTTTAAGACGATTTAAGTCACACTAATTTTTTTAAAAAAAACTTCCTTATAAATACTTTACTCAATTAGAGATTTCCAGTTGAATACATTTAATTATACAATGAAGATCGAACAACAGAAAATTGTATTGCCAGTTACAAATCATGATGAAGTTTGGTCCACTATTTGGAGGTTCATCAAAGAGGGGTCTCCTAGTAGGGGCGTCAGGGACAGGGAAAACGAATGTTATAATAAGTTTTGAAAATATTTACCTATATTCGAAATCTTTATACCAGCCAAAATATCAATATTTAAAACGGTTGTTAACACCTATAAAAGAGATTGGGTATTATGAATTCAGCGATGGTGACGAAGTACTCCCTCCTAGTGAAATAAAGCCCAATTCTATCATAATTTTTGACGATGTAGTCTGTTGCAATCAGAGCGTTATGAGAGACTATTTCTGCTTCGGCCGTCATAAAAATACAGATTGTTTTTATTTATGTCAGACGTACTCATCTATTCCAAAACAGCTCATAAAAGATAATTCGAATTTTATTGTTATATTTAAGCAAGATGTTACAAATTTAAAACATATTTATGATGATCACGTCAACGTAGACATGTCATTTCAACAGTTCAAAGACATGTGTGGTGAATGCTGGATACATAAATATGGATTTCTTGTTATAGATAAAGACTGCGCACTGCTATCTGGGAGATATAGAAAGGGGTTCGATGCATATATCTTACCATAAAAAAAGTTTGTTTTTAGAACCGAGTTATAAATATGACTACACATATCACTTTTTATCATTATTTAACACACCAGCAATGAATAAAGAATTGGCGAAACAACTGGTTAAAGCCAGAAATTCTGCGAGAGAAAAGCATCGAAACTTAAAGTCATACATAGCTCAATCTCAAGCTGAGTTAGAAAGAGAGTATAAACCAATTACAGAACCCTTGAATAAATTTCTTTCTACTATAAAATCAGATGTCCCGATTAAACAGGAAACACCAACGTCTACACCAAGAAAATCCAAAATAGATGCATTAATCAAGTTTCAACCTCAGCTACCCATGTCGATGCCTAGTTTTCTTGAAGATACGTTTCAGTACGAACCAGTAATTAACGATTCAGTTGCTGAAGAACAGAACAGCAGCGACTTAATTAATCAGGAAGTGGAGAAAAGTCGACTTTTCCTACAAGATCTTTCAAATACCAGAGCCTATGAAGAATACTTATAAGTTTACGACCCATTACCACGACAATATATAGATATATCTGTGAGAGGCGATGAAAAAGATAATGGCCGCCAATATGGAATAAAGCATGACATGGAGACAGAAAAATTTCAAATTGGAGGAACCAATCTAGACATAATTGGAAAAGATGTTAAAGTAGCTAGTGTAACTTATACCGGAACTCAAGAAAGATTTAGATAATTACTTGGATATCTTAAATAGGTCTCACGCATGTGTGTGTTATTAAGGAAGTTTTCTATTTGTGCCTTCCAAGTTTCAAGTGCATTCAATTTGGTTTTGTTAAATAATTTGTGATGGAATCGCAGGAAAGAAAAAACTGTTATGCCTTTTTTCAGATTTTTTACAGGTAGATATTAAAATGAAGTTCCTACAAAGCATTTAAAAATATATTTTCATTATTTTATATCTATTTTAGAAAGCAGAAAACAAGTATTTGAGGTTTCGTGAAAAGTCTGTAAAAGCAGCTGAAACATGGAAAGCCTTGGAAGAAACGGAAAAAATATAAGTTGTTAATTAGTAATTTTACATTTTTGTATTGTATTACTGAAAGAGGGCCTATTAAATTAAAAAGAGTAAATTGCACCACAAAGATTGCACTTATTGGCATTTGAGTATTAGACAAACAAAAATAGACTAATGATATCGTCATCTCGTGCTTGAGCTTGAGTGCTTTGAGTTGTGTATTTTTTCTGTCCAATTTTAATAAAAATTAAAGTTATTTTTTGAAATTGTGATCTCTGTGTGATGCATGTCCGAAATACCATATACATACATAACATTTTATTTAGACTCAGATAGCTATCATTTAATTCAAGATTTACAAGCTTGATTTATACAATATGTATATAATAATTACCCATTGATTATGACTATTTCCACTACTGGAGATGTACGTATACATATTTTTTTATTTCTAGTTCTAGTAAAAATAATTATTAGTAATTGGCAACCTAATAATCTTTGAGATTGTCAGAAACATAATTAAATAATTTGTTTTCAAAATAAACTTCCATACATACTTTGCTTTTAGAAATACAGAGTGTTTCGGTAGGGTCTTTGTTAAACTAATTTTAGTGGACTGGACTTCTGGTTTTGGATTTGCCCGGAAACACACTATGCATTGCTGGGTTATAGCCCTGGCTAGATTACGCCCCGATATTGGCCAAAATCGCTCTCTTATTGACGAAAGAAGCATTGTAGGTCCGCAATGAAATAAACGGACATATTCATCTTTTAATATTAATTTCGTAATTTTATGTTTAGCTGGAAGAATAATCGGATGTTTCTTGTCAAAATCGTAATTGCTTCGTTTTAAACGGCCTCCTACCTTTAATAAATTATCGTTCATAAACGGAGTTAATGGTAGAAGTGAACTTTTCTTGTTTATAGGCCTGTTTTTTGTTAACCCTTTCGCTACGACTTTATTTTGGAAAAGCATGCTACCATTTTACTGATGGGATATATATGTCCCAGAAAGGCATGTGCAACCAAATTACGACTTTTAAATATTGATTTTTTTTAAATACAGGTCCTATTATGTAACTCTTGGCACACAAAATAAAACATATTACAACTTAGTATTAATTTTATTTTATGCCAAATCAAAAATATAAACCGGGACGTATGTGTCCCAACAGTAAGCGATACTGGGACGAACGTGTCCCACCAGGAGTGAAAGTGTGATATACCAGCTAAGCTACTACATCTAAAAATGCAATGAAAATAATGTTTATTTACAATATAAGAGTAACAATTATGACATATTTTCAACTTTAAATTACTGTTAAAATAAATATATTATAAAATAGCTAATCAATTACAAATAACAATAACAGTCAATATCATTATCAGTCACTACATCAATAACATTCATTTGCACACATAAACATCTATGTTTCATTTTACGGGCGGGACGTATATGTCCCGCTTGAAAAATATACTAATTCTATCAAAATTTGTCACAACAAATACGTGCAACTCTACATTGTTGCATATACAGGGTTAACTATGACTTAGTACAAATATTTTAAGAGGGGATAGGGAAAAATAAGAATTAACGGAATCACCCTTCAAAAAAATTCCAAACTTATTTATAAAGTCAAAAAAATTTTTTTTCGAAACTATATTAAATCCCTATTTATCGCCGTCACTGACCTGTCAGCCGCGAGGTTAAGTATAATCTGCCAGAGGTTAGGTTAGGTATAATATGCCAAAGTCAAAGGTGTCAAACATATAGTGACAGGTCACCGCATTGACACGCTTCCAAAGAAAAAAAAACTACAAAATGTAGATTATTATTTAATGAGAAATACGGTATGGTAGCACAGAGAGGCAGCACCTATCTTACTAATATTTATTTCCAGGATTGATACTTGGAGAGATTTGCAGAATGTTTATTCATCTGTTTTCTTGCTTGTTTAAATTAAAACTTGCAAAGATTTTTGTACTTGCTGTGGACCTCTCCTTCCCTCGATCGTTCTTTTTGTGTAAATCGAGGTAACTACTTGGTTTGGCGGTCTTGACCAAGTCCTATTACTTACGTCGGGAGAAAGCACAGATGATAACAACATAATACACGCAAATGTACACAAATACATAAAAACACTGCCACACGTTTACTGCCACGGCATAAAACAGCTGTTCGATGTGGTTCAAAAAGTATTCAGCATAATATTTTGTATACTCGTCTTTGACGCTGTTGCACGATAATATGCATTTGTCACACTCCCATAAATCAGCACCTTATCAGTCATCTAGGCATTTGAATACAACATGTTTGTAAATACACAAAAATACGCAAATTAAATTTTCGAAAACAAGTACTGAAAAATTATTTCAAACTATCAGACTGTAACCGTATACTATACATCTACAGACGACATCTGTAGGTCACTAATGCCAGGTGCACTCTTCTTCTTTGGCCTACTCACGACACATAAACAAGGAGAAGAAGAAGAAGAATTTTTAATTTTCATGTGTTGTTACTACTAATAGTAGCAACAATATTAACAGTAATCGACGATGTTTGCATAAAATAATTAGTAATACTTTAAACTATAACATCCCAAGATGTTCACAGTGTTCTGTAAAAATGACCCTTAGATTATAGCTAACTTCCCCTTTCTGCATTGTTTGGAGCATGGAAAGTAGGCAACTAGCAATGCAATATTCATAACCTAGAACTTACTGTTACTTTAAATCAGCTAAGTGACTAATTTTAAACGTGTTATAGTAATTAAATAAAGTATTTTATGTCGGATATGTTAATTATGATGAATCTGCAAGGAATGAAAATGTAGTTTTGGCAGTGTGCAACGATCCAATACAATATACTGCAGCTAAGCAGATTAGCTGGTATCTATCAGGTACTTAGACATTATTATTTTAATAAATATGTTTATTTTCGTCGTTTCTACACTTGACAATGTTGATAAAAACGACCGCATGGTTGTTGACATATCTAGCCATGTCGGATGATGATTAATTGTCATAGGCGCCGACTTTCCGTAGGAAAAGAGGGTTTTGCCCCATTTTTTTAACATCGAGCTAGAATTCCACAATAAATTTTTTATTGTCTTTTAGACCTCCCTGAGCACGTGGTTAAAATTTTTGTACTTAGTCATAGTTAACCCTGTATATCAACTAAAACTTACCTTGCCATGTTATTAATTCTCTTTTACACTTGAAAAACATAAGAAGCTATCAAAATAACAAAAGCACCATGTGCACCTGTTCACATATTAGGGACTTACTGAAATATCTAACCTCATATATAAATTCTGGCGGGAGGTAGCGAGTGCCAAACTATAAATTACTATTGGGACAGCAGTCAATGTAAAAGTAGTACTGCTTTCGACCAACAGTGATTGAAATATTTCGTGTGGGACATATATGTCCCTACAGTAATGTTTGCACATGCTTGTCAACAATAAATGCGTAATTTAAATCCCGCTTTTTTACTGGGACACATATCACCCGACAGTATCGAAAGGGTTAAGTCGTCGTATTCGCGAGGAAACTGCTCTCGTTGCGCGAGTTGAATTAAGACCATCATTGCATTTTGTAATTCATTAACTGTCAGGTCGGCTGAAGCTGCCTTGTTTCTTTTTTCAATTTACAATTGGCGGCAAATCTCAAACACCACGCTACAGTTGTTTGTAATTTCTTGAAACTTGAATACTTATCAAACAGATCGAAATGGTTATTTATTGCAATATTTACTATTGCTCGCTGTTCTGGTATATCAATATTGGAAATATCATCCGTTATATGAGTAGACTTGAAATTGTCGTTACTGAGCCAGGCCGGCCCTGACCACCACAGCGAGGAATTTTTTAAATCGAGTACAGACGCTCCGCGGGATAATAGATCGGCTGCATTGTCCTTTGACGATACATGTTTCCATTCGCTTTTATTTGTCGTACGTTGAATTTCGCTAACACGATTCGCGACGAATGTTTTCCAACGACTTGGGTCCGCTTGTATCCATGCTATAGTTATTGTCGAATCCGACCACAAATATTGGTTTTGGAAATTTATGTTTATCGAATCCTTTACCTTTTGCACTAACTGGGCTAAAAGCAGCGCACTACAAAGTAGTACAAAGTTCAAGCCGCAGTAGAGTTATCTTTTTAAGCGGTGCTACACGCGATTTTACGCACAGCAATTTCGTAGAAATTTCGTTATCCTTTGTTTTACATCTTATGTAGACACAAGCACCGAACGCCTTCTCGCTTGCATCCGCGAAGCCATGTAATTCACAATAGAGATAGTTTTTTACAACGTGCCGATCAATTTCGATTGATTTTAAATGTTTTAAGTCGTTACGAAAGTTTAACCATTCCCCTTGTATTTATTTAGTTACAGGCTCATCCCATGCTAATTTGGCTTCCCACAACTTTTGCATTATTAATTTTGACACTATTATTATGGGGCCTAATAACCCTAAAGGATCAAATATCTGGACTATTTCTGAAATAATTGTCCGTTTACTTATTATAGGTTGCGCGCCTGCCACAGAAGACATATATCGGATAGTATCATCCTTTGCGCTCCAACTAATACCTAATGTTTTGTTTAATTCGTTTTCTCCGAGCTGTAAAATACTAGAATCGAGGGTATTGTTTATCGCGAATTTTTCGAGCAATTGTTCCTTGTTGCAAAGCTCAATTGAAACCCTGCACTGCTAAGAATTTTAGATACGTCGCGATGTAAATTTAACAATTCAATTTCTGTATCAGCTCCGCATAAAAAGTCATCTACGTAAAAACAATTTTTTATTGCATCGCATGCTAATGGATAAATTTTTTCATACTCGTCGGCTAGTTGAAATAAACAACGAATCGCTTGATACGGGGCGGACGCGGAACCATAGGTGACGGTTTTTAACTTGTAGCATTTTACTTCCTCCGCGGTATTTTCGCGCCAAAATATTCTTTGGAACTGCGTTTGGTTGGGGTCGATCCACACCATTCGATACATTTTCGAAATGTCCGCGGTCATAACAAATTGATAAATTCGAAATCGCATAACAATAGTAAATAGATCCGGTTGAATTGTGGGTCTTACATGCTGTACGTCATTTAATGACAAACCATTATCCGTTTTCATTGACGCATCAGAGACAATACGTACTTTTGTAGTACAACTAGCTTCTCTAATTACCGCGTGATGTGGGAGATAATAATTTAATTCCTCATAGTTATCGAGTATTTCTTTCACTTCAACCATGTGACCTAATGCGATATATTCAGTCATAAACTTAGAGAAGTCACTGTATAGTTGGGGATTTTTTGTTAACCGTTTTTCTTGAGAATAAAATCGGTTTAACGCGAATTCTCTTGAATGTCCTAAATTAATGTAGTTCTATTTGAATGGAATGTTTACTATGAATTTACCATTTTCGTCGCGCCTGTGTGTATTCTTAAAATGAATTTTCGCAATATTGTTCGGATTTCGATTTTATCGGCGCTACGTTAGGCTCCTCTATTTGCCAAAATTTCGTTATTTCATTGCTTAAGCTCGTATTTAAATTGCTACTGAGACAATTTACTGTCGGCATACTTGTAGACATATTAGGAAACTGACAGTGACCAGCAATTATCCAGCCTAGTTTAGTTTCATGTAGTGTAATTTGTGAATTATTTAATTTAATTTTTTCTTTGCACACGAGTTCCCAAAAGGTTGCCGAACCTAGTAGAAGATCAATTGGAGCCGATTCGTTAAACTTAGGATCTGCTAACTTTACATGATCGGGTATTTTTAATAGATGCTTACTAAATGTAACTACTGGCAAATCTGTTGTAATTTGAGATAAAACTAAGCATTGAATTGAATCATTGAATCTACATGAGTTACAAAATACCAATTTGTGCCAGGGATCAACGCGGTAGATATTGACCATTCCGATTTGTAAATATTACGATTCGATCTGTGCATTTCTATTCGATTTGTTAAAAGTTACAGAATAGGCCTGATTATCAAAACTATTGGTAGCTACAGATATTATCGTTACTATATCGATATATCGATAAATATTCTCAACCCTAGTCATATATATATATATAGCCATTCTGGTCTTGTCAAAACCCTTGAACAAATTGGTTTTAGAGGAGTAGCCTTGACATTAATGCGAAGCTATCTGTCTGAAAGGAAGCAGAGGGTCATGGTAAACAAAAGCTTAAGTAAATCCAGAATAGTTCAGTGTGGCATACCACAAGGTACAGTACTAGGACCATTGCTGTTTAATATATATCTGAATAATTTATTTTATCAAAAGTTTGAAGGACAAATATTTAGCTTCGCTGATGATACGGCTGTTCTGTATACCGATAATACTTGGGAGGCATTATTAACAAAAGCAGAAAATGACTTTAAAAATATTAAAAATTGGTTGGATGCTAAAGCTTTAACAATAAATTTCGCAAAGACTAAATATATTCCTTTTTCAATAAATAAAATTGCTGAAACTAGACCACTAAGTATTACGGAAAGTTTTAAAATTGAACCTGTAGCTAAAATCAAATATCTGGGAATAATTGTTGATGCCCATTTTAAATGGGATTCGCATATTAACGGACTTGTGGCAAAAATTAGAACATTGCTTCCCAAGTTTAAATATTTTGCACAAATTTTAAGTTTACAACAGTTAAAAGTTCTGTATTGTGCGTTTGTGGAATCACTATTGAGATATGGTATTCTGGGATGGGGGGGCGCCTTTAATTGTTACATAAAAAGACTAGAGGTTATACAGAAATGGATTCTCAAAATTATACATAAAAAAGATATTACTTACCCCACAGAATCGCTATATCGTATAGCAAAAACACTAGATATCCGTCAACTATACTGTTCTGCCATTTTATTGCATGAAAACTGAAAAAATAAAAATATAATTAGTCATTGTCAGGGAACCAGATATAAAAATTATGCTATAAGAATACCCAGAGCAACAAAACCACTACTCAGCGATGTTTTACTTACCTTGGACCTCGTACATATAATGAAATTCCCCTCGACATTAGAAATATTAACTCGGTTAATTTATTCAAAAAAAGAGTAAAAATATGGTTACTGAATTCAGACAGACTATATATTAATCAACTTATAGATTTGAAAAATACTTACCTCATCAAATAGTTGATAAGTACCTACCTAAATATAATGTGATATGACTACCGAAATATAGCCATGTGTATTATATTAATGTATTATCATTATTAGTATTAATTTAGTATTTAGTATTGTATTATCTATAAATATAAGCGTGTGTAAATGATTATTCATTAAAAAACCAAACATTCAAAGAGAAAAACCACGGACAAAGTTTACTTTTTGTGGTATCTCGGATGGATTGTTTGTTTGCTATATTTATATAACTTATTTTGTTTAAATAATTTGTTTTGTTTATTATTTAAGATTACATACATATGTATGATTATTATGTATTATTATGGCAAATAAATAAATTATTATTATTATTATATATATATATATATATATATGCGAGTACGCGGTGTAGAACTAACTACATCTATCGGCCGTTCGCTACTCCATGCCGGACTGAAAATGTCACAGACACGAAGCGTTCTACATGCAGTAGACACCATTGAAAGCTGTCGACCTTTATCGCGATCGGCGAGAAACGATATTTTGCAAACACGGAATTCCAGGAAACAACTACTCTGCGGGCTAATGCCCCGACCAGCATTGAATTACACCTGGAAAACCTATAGCGGATACCTCATCTATGGCATACTGATGATAGCTAATAAGCTCGAAACCGGTATATGTCTGGTGGGCATCTGACGAATGACTCTAGCTGTTGCTATAGGTTTTCCAGGTGTAATTCAATGCTGGTCGGGGCATTAGCCCGCAGAGTAGTTGTTTCCTGGAATTCCGTGTTTGCAAAATATCGTTTCTCGTCGATCGCGATAAAGGTCGACAGCTTTCAATGGTGTCTACTGCATGTAGAACGCTTCGTGTCTGTGACATTTTCAGTCCGGCATGGAGTAGCGAACGGCCGATAGATGTAGTTAGTTCTACACCGCGTACTCATGGTCCCTTCTGTCGGGTTAGACAGACGAAAGCAGCTAAGATTATTTGTCGGATACCTCACCTATGGCATACTGATGATAGCTAATAAGCTCGAAACCGGTATATGTCTGGTGGGCGTCTGACGAATGACTCTAGCTGTTGCTATAGGTTTTCCAGGTGTAATTCAATGCTGGTCGGGGCATTAGCCCGCAGAGTAGTTGTTTCCTGGAATTCCGTGTTTGCAAAATATCGTTTCTCGCCGATCGCGATAAAGGTCGACAGCTTTCAATGGTGTCTCCTGCATGTAGAACGCTTCGTGTCTGTGACATTTTCAGTCCGGCATGGAGTAGCGAACGGCCGATAGATGTAGTTAGTTCTACACCGCGTACTCATGGTCCCTTCTGTCGGGTTAGACAGACGAAAGCAGCTAGGATTATTCGTCGGATATCTCACCTATGGCATACTGATGATAGCTAATAAGCTCGAAACCGCTATATGTCTGGTGGACGTCTGACGAATGACTCTAGCTGTTGCTATAGGTTTTCCAGGTGTAATTCAATGCTGGTCGGGGCATTAGCCCGCAGAGTAGTTGTTTCCTGGAATTCCGTGTTTGCATATATATATATATATATATATATATATATATATATACTCAAAGTTAAGTGAACACTTTTTAGAATCTTCACAGTTATAAGAATATCACTGTAACATTTCAACATACTAAAAAGAGAATATATAACCTGACACAGTTATTCAAAGCTCTGCATTTTTAATCAACAATAGATAAATATGTCCACTATAGTGTTTTATTTTACATTACTAAGACAATTATATGTAGAATCTTTACTGCCTACAATATATTTTTTCATATGAGAATATAGTGTTTTCAACAGAAGTTTTTCACTTCAAAAATACTTGATATTTTTGGTGTAATTAATACGTTTTGTTGACCCTTATATTAAACAAGACAATTATAAAATAATTTAAGTATCATTCATTGAACTAAATGTGAAAGCTACGTACCATACTGAAGTGTGTGTAGACAATATAACATTCAGGATGTGTGGAAACTATACAAGACAGCAAAAATTCTAGGGATGATTCCATATTGATTTGACATAAATCGTCTTATATAAAAATGCTTTCTAAGGGAGGTAGGGCTCGTTGAAGATGACATTTGGACAGTTTTTTTAATTGTTTCAATTTTTTATAGAATTTTACTTTATATGTTTTCCAAAGCCAGCTACCAAATATTAGCAATGAATTTGTAATTATCGTGTAAAAACAAAACATATTCAAAGAGATTTTTTTTCGCATACAGTACACCCAGCCACTCAATACAAGAGTACCTTTTTAATATTGAATACTCTGAAGTTTTTGATTTTGATATTAAAGATGCTAAAAAGTCAGATAAAAAAATAAAATTGAAAATATTGCTTGACCTTTCCAAATGTGAATAATATGAGTTATTAATAGTTTTTCTAATACATTTTTTTAGGCATATAAATAAATAACTCTTGAGGTTTTCAATGCTATGCTAAGCTCTTGAAATTAATAAATCATATTGAACAATATTAAGATTTTTATTATGTAATCAATATTGAGGTAGAAAAATATAAAAAATAACGAACATTTCAATAGTTCTATTTTTTAATTCATTTTTTGTATTCAGAAATTTTAGAATCGGCTTAGTAATATTTTTAATACATTATCAATGCTCCCCGTATTCCAAACTTCAAAATGGCAGCCTCCTTTATTATGAAGTTCGTGCCCATCTTGACTCACATTATCCCGTGGTATACAATCCTTGCATTATCCCGCGGTCTAATGACGATTTCGATTTATATGCACTTGAGACAGAGAAATTTAGTAGGGAGAATGATCGTCAACATGCGCAAACTTCCTAATGTCCGCGCGCTACGGACATCTTCTAACCCAAATGTCAAATTTTATACAGGGAGTAATCAATATTTTATACTTACCAGTGTAGGGACTCCCGAAATCTCGATTCGATCATTTTTGATAGAGATCGAAATGATATCGATATATTGGTACTCTTGAAAATTTTACCATCGAAATAATGTCGAAAATCTGTCCATTCGAATCGAAATAATTTCGACGAGGCTTGGCTAGCCGAAATGATTTGTTTTCTTCTTCTAACACATGTATTGGATTTGGTGTTTCTTTCTAACATCACCGTAGTGACCTTGCGCGTACGTGTAAAATTATTTATTTTGGCTTAAATAACGTATGTAACCTATAAGTATGAGATGAAGTGTGAACTTATTTGTTTATCCTACAAATAAATTTTAAATGGTTTTGGAAGAGGAATATAAATGTGTCGTAAATTTTTAGTAAAGACTAGGAAATGTTTACAAGTATATACTTATTTATTTTATCTTTTCCTGAAGTGGTAAGGTCCTGTGTTAGGTTATTAATGATATCTTATTTTGTATATATTACTAGAGAAAAATAATATTGAAGGATTAACTGATGCCATTATAAAGTTTTTAAATAAACAAGAATGAGCATTATATGTTTATATTGTAATGTATAGTGTGTATGAGTGTAATAATAAATATATTTTTTATTGATGCAGTTTTTATACAGGGTTAACTATGACTTAGTACAAATATTTTAAGAGGGGATGGGGAAAAATAAGAATTAACGGAATCACCCTTCAAAAAAATTCCAAACTTATTTATAAAGCCAAAAAAAAATTTTTTCGATATTATTTTAAATCCTTATTTAACGCCGCCAATGCTTGTTGGTTGCATACTCTACAAGCATGCAACAGTCGCTCATTAGTCAGTATTCCTGTCATGTCATAATTGAATTCCTGTGTTTACGTTGTAATTTTGTGTTCTTCAGTTTTTAATGCCTTATTTTAATTTTTAAACGTTGTATAGTTATTAGATAAAGATATTTGTGTTGGGTGCAGTGACTTTCCCACAATATAGTTCGCCGGTTGGTTTTCTAGGTTATGAGACAAAACTGACGGAGTTACATTAAAACGTCTATTATTCCTTTCGTTCGATTTTGTTATAATAAATAGGAATCTAATCTATCTAATTGTACCTACGGGAAGTGTCTTTTATCGGTAGTGAGTGGCTGTAATGAGCGAATATGTAGTTCTACCAGTTTATAACGAAATATTGGAAAACGAATGCAAAATACTGAAGCTAAGTGGATTAACTGTTACCTATCTTTCAGGTATTATTAATGACTCTCAAAACAGTTTGTGAACTTCTGAGTAGAAATTTCATTAAATCTCTTTTGGTGAGTGAAACAACTAAGAACTAATGTTAAAAGTAGATTTCATTGCAAATATGTCAGCAGTAGAAATCGCAAAATTTATTTTAAAGAGTGTCATTATTATTGCAAACGATTGTACACATTTATTATTTTTTAATCTTTATCATTTTATGTAGAAATTGTAATGCTACAAGAAAATTTTTGCTCGCGCTTAAGGGGAAGAATTTATATCAAATTCTATACCGACATGGGAAAACAAACTTGCACCGGACAGTTTATGCAATGCAGGTATAGGTTGTGCGCTGTGCTGTGGCCTGCATAAAACAGATAGATGCGTCTGCTTACAAACCACGTACAAACACTACAAGGTAGGGAAGGGATCTATTGTGAGTTTGGGATTTGGGACGAATCCGGCTCTAATGTGCCGGTTCACTGTACCGGTACACTACAAAGATCCAGAACCGGTGACCGGATCAGTGAAATGGACCGGATTTCCCATCTCTATTATGAAGGAGATTGGGGGCGTGGCCACATTTAATCGGCGCATGCGCAGAAGCAAGAAGTGCACTAGAAATAAGAAATAGAGATATAGGATGTTTGCAAACGCTTTCTCAAGAGGGAACCCGTAGTGATGGGCAAAACGGTTACCCGCGTGTAACGTTACAGGCGGCGCCGCTCCAGAAAAATACCGTTACAAAATTCCGTTACTTTGTAACGATCTTGGCAGACTAATCTGAGAATATATTTAATAGTGTAAAACATACCTAGAACAGATTGGAATTGGGACTACTTATTTACAAGCAGTCTTTTTCCATTTTTAATAAAAATATAAAATTTTATTTATGTTGTAGTGTAATTATTTTTTATAATATATATCAAATATTTATTATTAATTAAATTTAAGTTTCCCAATATCAGTGTGACTGTGACAGTGTATACGTGTGTCTCACCATTCACTTATACAACCGTGTCATTTATATTTGAAAAATTTTTCTGTATTATCAATCTTGACCCACCGATTACAGCAAATTGAATAACGAAATTTTAAAATGTCATTAAGAAAAAAACTTTTACGAATTTAGCTTATGTACAAAATTTTAAAAATAATTATTTAGTTTTCATTGCTGTAAAGACTGCAACTGAAATATTTAATTAATTTGCATCTTTGCTTTTTATATATTTATTTTAACAGTTAATATAATTAAAATGCTTGGGTAACATTTAAAATTGTTTGACCATACGTTACAACGCATCTGAGTTCTGTAACCGTTAGCCCACAGTATACTATTTAATTATAGTCCGCTAGTCTAGCAGTAGTGGTACGTGGGACCGGGCTAGTTCCTAGTCTCATGATCGCTGATCGCTCCCGTCCAGTCCATTGTAGTATCGGTCAGGGGATCCGCACTCCGCAGTTGCGCGGAGTTGCAAAGTAACCAGTTACTTCTCGCATTAGTAACAAGTCTTGCCGTTACAACAAAATACCGTTACAAAATCCCGGTACACAAATACCGACCCATCACTAGGAACCCGCAACATTTTTAAATTTATAAATTGATTTTATGAAAAATGTGAAATATTTTAGACACAAAAGCTTTGTGTGAAGTATTGAAACAGTATCAGTGCCGCATATTTTATGTTTTAAAATAGTAGATAAAAAATACATACATTTTTGCAAACCAAATTTAAGGTTCTAAGTAGGTTCTATTAAGAGTGCATTGCACTAAGCGATCGCAACGCCCAGAACGACCATCGCAATTTTACCCATTCCACTAGGTTCAAACTGCTCTTGTGCGCATTGCTCACGGATGTGATTTGAATACTAGTGGAACAGAGTTGGGATCCATGTTTGTTTATATTTGTCAGTTATTAGTTTGACAGATGGTTTGACGGTTAGGTAGAAAAGGTAATTATATATAATTTTTATATATTCTAGGTAAAAAATGGTAAATTGGTTTTACTCATAGATTTTACTAATATGTAACTAAGAATGTAATGTATGAATATATAATTCTAAGCTGCATATGTGACTTATTATATTTCGCGCCTCGTCCTCTAGATTTACTTGTAGTACTTCCCTTAGGTACTAGGTGGCGCCACGTATTTGAAAGATTAAAACTGTAATATCGATGTATACCTACTTTATCGATACAGTCTGCGCAACGCGTCATTATTCTTTTTCGTGCGAAAGTGGCGTCACGAATCTATGCGTATTACCTTTTTTTCATTGTAAGTATTAAAAAAATATAATAACTTATATAATATTCCGTTACAGGATGGGTAGGTAGAAAGAATTATGTCGCTCCCGCACGAGGAAGCGCAGTATTTCTCATCATAGGTCGCGAAGCACAAGCAGGCGTCCTACATCTCAATCTGAAACCCCAAGTGACTCAATTAGTCAACACAAACCTTTCTGAAGGGTTTCATGTGGCAGAAGATCAGACTTCAAATCCATCGGACACAGTAGTCCTGTCCAATGACATTTCATTAGACGAAGAATAAGTCTTATGGATGCCCTATGTGTAAATTATATAAAGGAGCTAGAGCTTTTCGAAATCCACCCAGTTATTAGAGACAATTGAGATGCACTTCTAAAATCAGTTGCTTGTTGCTTCTGAAAGCAATAATTCTATCAAATCCCATTGATATCCTGACTGCCGAGCCTCAAGTGACTCGGTTAGGTCAGTGAGTTCACTAAACTCTCAATCTGAAGCCTCATATGACTCAATACAAACCTTCCTGAAGGGTTTCATGTGGCAGAGGGTCAGACTTCAAATCCATTGGACACAGTAGTCCTGTCTAATGACATTTCATTAGACGAAGAAGTCATATGGATGCCCTAGGTGTGAATCAGAAAGGAGCCAGTGCCTTTCGAAATCCACCCAGTTATTAGAGACAGTCGAGATGCAGTTCTAACAAATTCCATTGATATCCTGACCGCTGAGCCTCAAGTGGCTCGTTAGGTCAGTGAGTTCACTAAACTCTCAATCTGAAGCCTCAAATGAGTCAATATAAACCTTCCTGAAGGGTTTCATGTAGCAGAGAATCAGACTTCAAATCCATTGGACACAGTAGTTCTGCCTAATAACATTTCATTAGACGAAGTCATATGGATGCCCCAGGTGTGAATTATAGAAAGAAGCCAGAGCCTTTCGAAATTCACCCAGTTATTACAGACAGTTGGAATGCACTTTTAAAATCAGGTCTACCAAATGACCAAAAAGTAACATATACAAAATACAGCCTTCCGTCTATCCTACTACAGCAACAGGACAACAAGGTAAGTGTTTTTTTTAGCAGGAAGACTACAAAACTACTACTTGGCATGGCATGGGAATCTATATACTCTTGATTCCATTGCTCTGAGCTGGATAAAAGGGTACAAATTACCATTTATAAAAAGTTCTACTCAAAGTAGACATTTCATAAATCGTGTAAAGCCTTCAACAGGCCAAGCAAAAATATTAATGGAGGAAGTGTAGAAACATGAAAATTTCTGCTGTTGTAGGTTCAAAACATACCAAACAACAGTTTATTTCTCCAATTTTCCTAATATAAAACCAAATGGTAAACGGAGACTTATCTTAAATCTCAAAAAGTTAAACTCATATGGATCTCTTACACAAAAATTACTTTATGGCAACAATAGACCTTCAGCATGCATATTTCTTGGTTCCTATCCATAAAAACAATAGAAAACACATATCATATACAATCGAATTACTGGAGAGTCTTGGTTTCTTGCTCAACACAAGCAAAAATCAATTGAAACCCACAAGTTCCTAGGTTTAATTTTTAATTCACTTCAGATGAATTTGGAAATCACTGCAGAAAAATGTAGTAGGATTATAAAACTTATTAAAAATATTCATGCAACGAAACACTAAAATTAGATGTTTCTGTAGTTTTGTGGGTCTAATAGTCTCGACTTGTCCAGCTATGAAGTATGGGAGGTTATATATCAAAGTTTAGAAAAAGTAATCCCATCAAAATTCTTCTCATAATTATAATGGCATCATAAATATTCCTTCTTGGATAAAAGAAGACAACTTGGTGCTGCATTACCATTAACTCTGGTAAAAACCAGATCAAACAGGATATTTTTCATTATGTCATTTATACATGTCTCCAAGACTGGATGGGGGAGTATGTTGTAATGGAAATTATGCTCATGGCTGATGGGATGAAACAAAAATAAGAAACATATTAATTTTCTTGAACTTATAGCAATTCTCTATGGGATAAAATGTTTTGTAAAAAACATTCACTCAGTGAATATACTTCTGAGGGTATATACATAATACGACAGCTATATCCTACATCAATAGGATGGGTAGTATACGTTTCCCAGATTTACACAATTTAACTAAAAACATTTGGCAATTTTGTGATAATTCAAATAAGGCCTATCCAGGTTTTTTTATTACGTCCAGAAACAAAAGGGTCTATATTAATGATAAATTGGGAATACCAGAATCGATTTTTTGCTTCAAACCTTAATCTTAAATGTGAAAAATATTTTTCAGGCATAGAGACCAGAATTATCTTGCAATTTATGCCTTTACAATTTATTGGCATCACCTAAACTTCTATGTTTTCCCTCCTTTTGCTTTAATCTTACGAGTTCTAAAGAAAATCGTCATAGATAAAGCAGAAGGTATATATAATAGTACCTTTGTGGACACCTCAGCCCGGGTACCCCAAATTTACAAAACTATTGGTTCCAGAACCAATCGTGTTAAAGCCTTCTTTCTACTGCTCTATTATTATCTACATCTATTAGGCAACAACCTATCCCCGGTGGTAGGGAAACTATTGGGAAGGCATTTCTCTAAAAAGGAGTTCGATCGTAATAACAGTGTTGGAGTCATTGTCAACATCCACACAAAAACATTTTTCATCCCTGAGATATTGGTGGAAGCTTTGCCAAAATCGAGCAATCAATTATTCTTTTAAAGGTAACACTTTTCAAGTAATAGAATTCCTGCAAAGTCAGTTGACATCAGGACAACACAAGTATGGTACTTTCAATAACCACAGGTGATATTTCCAGGTGAAATAGGTGAGAATCTAGCAATATTTAGATTTCTTAAAGGGGTGTCAAGACTACGTCCACCTAGACCAAAGTACCATATGTTACCTGGGACCCTCAGATTAATAATAATAATAATATCTCTACCCCTCGTTCTAATCACAGGGATTAGCACAGAAGTCGGAGACTTGTGCGGGAGAGGGGGCGGCATATTATTAAGCAAGCCGCATTTGCGCCCAGGAACGACTTACGTTGATAGGTCCTAACCACTATTCAGTGCAGGAATGAGGGAAACCTGGAAAACCTCATTAATTAGGGGGGTAGTCAAATATAAATCTCACCACATTGATCCAAGCTAACATTCTTCCACCCTACCATACCCGCATAGGAATCATTGTCGCAACTATCCCTATAACTTGCCACATTATTGACTCTGGCAATAGCGCAGCGACTGTAAACTCTATTTGTAATTAAAGTAGAAGATATTGTATTTACTATATAGAGAAGGAGAGAAGATTTATATAACTGACCGCATTAAGACGTCAAGTATTAAGGCATATCAGTCTTTTCTGAAATACTATTCTTTGAAGAAAACTCAAATATGTCCTGCATGCACCCTGTTGAAATCTATCCACAGATCATCAAAATTTTGACCAGTTATGGATCCTTATTTATTTATCAACTCTAAGGAACCTTACAGAAAGGCAAATAAACAGACAATCGGCAATTAGGTACTACATTGTCTGAGGGCGTCCGGCCTGAATACAAATATTTTTTCTGCACACTCGACAAGACATGCATTGATATCATAGGCACATGCTAAAGGTGTCTCTTATTGCATAAGAAAAAGTGCAGAGTGGTCGAAAGACTAAGGGTGGAATTCATAGATCACACTTAAGATTAAGCGTGCACTTAGCTTTGCAATTTACAAGGTGCAGGGTAACAACTTATTAATAGTTTCATAACCACACTTTAATAAGTTTACATTAAGTTAAATTAGGAAACAAATATTGAAGGGCATTTTACTTAAATATACCTTAAATGAAATGTCGGACTTAAGTGAAGTGCTGACTATGAATTACGCCCTTAAACATTAGCCTAGTCTTATTGTAGGCAACATTACAAAAACAGTTTTCAATAAAACATAACTTCTAAAATTGCTTATAAGAATGCTGGAAAATAATGTATATTATATAAAATATACATTAAATAACAGTGCAATATTTCTGGCTTTAAATATCTACAAGTAAATCTAGAGGACGAGGCGCGAAATATAATTATACGATCAAACGAACTTGTGAAGTTCGATCGTAATTATATGAAGCGCCTCGTCCTCTAGGCCCCACCCTTCATAATCTTATTTATCATCAACTAGAGAAAATATGTTCATAAATAATACCGATTTTAACCCTACCCAAAAAATAAAATATTGCACTAAAATACTTTAAAATAATGACGCGTTGCGCAGACTGTATCGATAAAGTAGGTATACATCGATATTACAGTTTTAATCTTTCAAATACGTGGCGCCACCTAGTACCTAAGGGAAGTACTACAAGTAAATCTAGAGGACGAGGCGCTTCATATAATTACGATCGAACTTCACAAGTTCGTTTGATCGTATAATTATTTCCTCTTCGAATGCCCTTTCAACTACAGATAATGCAACGTCTTTAACAATAGATTCAGCAGATTCACCAGAAAAAGAATTTGACCCTTGTAAAGCAACATTCATTAATTTTGTTGCGAAGGCAATATCTGTAAGAAAAATAAATACTGATAAAAAAAATAAATATAAAAGCATAACTGAATTACATACCATCTCTTGTACATCTTGCCTGAGCAACTGGGACCTAGATCTCAATAACAGTGCCTGTTTCACAGTTATATAAAGTTATTTTCTCCATCTCAACCATAGATCTTAGACATGACATTAATTATTTTATTTGACTTATGATTTATGATAAATGATGTGTTGACCCACCTCAAGACCGTGGGCGTTGTGAGCTCGAAGCGGTCGTTTGCGATGACGTCAACTCATGACGTTACAAGCCCAATTGTAACGCCCGTGGTCGCTTTGTGGAACGACTCATTGGTCGTTCTGGGCGTTGCGATCGCTTAGTGGAATGCACCCTAAAAGATAAGTTATTACAGTCTCAATATCAAATGTCAAATTCTGACATTTATGGACTACATATATAAATATAGTCTATGATGGACTAATGTGTATGTTTCCAAATACTAACATCGGTGTCGCCCACTAACCTAGAAAAAATATAGACTGTGCAAGTGTCATATTGCCGGCGACCGCTAATTCATGGCTGCCCTAAAAGATCCAGAATCACTAAAACTTGGTTTTTATGCCAATTTACGTTGGTTGTACTGTACCGTGAAGCTCATTTTTTTACTGTGATTGGTCACATGTCTTTAATGACATTTAAAATGACAGCAAGTTAGTTAATTTCTTATTGCAATGCAGCCATCATATTTGCAGAACTGCAACATAAAGCAAATAAAATATCCATTTTCTGGACGTAAACCCTAGGAAACGCAGGACCTGTCACGTGACCTAATCATGAACCCACGCTGTTCATATTTTTTCTAGGTTTGTGGTGTCGCCACACACTACCATCGTCTGCTAAATGGCAGCGACCGCGCTTTTTCTAGTCTGTTACTTTGCCCGTTTGCATGACTAACCGCGCGTGGCAGCCTCTACCTCACATATGTCATAGTGATCAACTATTAGTACTTTCCTTTTACTTGTGAGGTTAGTATGAAGTGAGATAAGATTATCTAAGCCACTCAGTTTAGCTCATCATGTAAAAGGAACATAAATCGGCGAATTTAGCGAAGCGAACGTTCTTTGTTGATAATCTCAAAATTGTCAAGTTCAGAATGTCTAAAAAAAAAATGTTGGTAAGTATTTACAACAGCGTAAAAATCTCTAATCTTAACAAAAAATCCTACCCCCAAGTTTCGAGGGTGCTGATCACGAATCTGAAGTCAGATTTTGGCGCTCGCATGTAGTTTTCGAAAATTTTTTTTAACTTTTTTGAAAATAAATTGGTTTAATAACAATAACCTCAATTTTTAAAAGTCACGGAACTGACAGAACTTAATAAAAATAACTTGTAAATGCGGCATAAGTCTTAAGTATATGAGTATAGGGTAATAAGCCAAATTTCTCAGCTACAAGCCAAGCTCAAGAGGTTGTGCTGCATTGAAAAGGGGGGAGGTAAAAATTCTCAGTTTGGCTTACTACATTATTGCAAAAGGAACGGCACTCATCTAAGCTGAGGTAAGAATAACTGAGAATTGTGGCAAATGGAAAGCAGCATATTTCTATCAGTAATTTGACGTTTCTTAAATATTACTAGAAAGGTGGCAAGTCGGCTATCGCCGACTTGACCTTTCTTGCGTAGGGTTCGTTTTTTTAAACACCCTGTATTTTTTCGATAATTAGTGCGTTAAGAGACTCCCGATGGAAGTTGAGAAAAAAAATTGTCAGTTCTCTTAATTTTGAGATTTTTTTAACGTTCAACATTTTTCCAACACTTTGTATATAAAGAGGTCTTTCGTACATCCGACAACCCATCCGAAGCAAAAAAAAAATTATTCCATGAATTTTGGGAGTGTCAATATTGGTTCAGTTTTCTTAAACACTCTGTATTGTTTTCATTAAAATAGTTTCCATATAGACCATTGTTAAAAGTTTCATCAAAGGAATATTATATTTCCATGAAGGTTTCTAGAGAACGGTCGGGTTTTTTTAACACCCAGTAGTTTTTTAAATAGTATAGTTTTCTTACAGACCATTGTGAAAATTTTAATTAGAAAATATTCCATGAATTGTGAGGATTCTTAGAGAATGGTTTGGTTTTGTTAAACACCCCGTATTTTTTCATCAGTATAATTTTTTTACAATCGTGAAAAGTTTCATAAAAAAAATAAATTCCATAATTTTTGTGGATCTAGAGAATGGTTCTTTATTTTACACCCTGTATTTTTTCATACGTATGTATTTATATACATAATAATACCAGAGTATATATTTTTTATAGTTTTTCTACAAACTATTGTAAAAAGTTTCATCAGAAAGCAAAAAAAAAAATAAAATCCACGAATTTTCAGGATTTTTAGGGAACGGTTCGGTTTTTTTAAACACCCCGTATTTTTTTCGATAGTTAGTGCGGTAAGAGACCCCCGACGGAAGTTTCGTACCAAAAAAATTTTCTGTTCCCTTAATTTTGACATTTTTTTAACGTTTCACATTTTTCCAACACTTTGTATATAAAACGGTCTTTCGCACGTCATACAACCCCTCCGAAGCGAAAAAACTGAAAATTTCCTCCAATCTGTAATTTTTATTTTTTTCTCGTCAATTTTTATCGTAACACCCCATACATCGAGCTTTTTTGAGTCGCCCCATATATACGCGAAGCGGCTTGACATTGTTTACGCCATATTGTCTAGCTCATTTGTACCACGTATTCATTCGTATTTATGCAAAGTTCAATGCAAAAATGAACTCAAAACTCAGCGCGTCTAGCCGTTTGACGTTTAGGACGGCCGAACGAACGCGAATGCCGCCGAACGTGTAATTGACCAACATTTTCGTTATTTTCACTATAAAATCGAATTTTAAACTCAAACCTGAGGCACACGACACATTGTAAAAGGTTCAAAGTTTACGTTTTGATAGGGCTTTATGGAAATGAATGCGGGAAAATACGAAAATATCGAATCCGAAATAGTTTGACGTCTACCCATATCCGACTGACGTTTCTCGAATTCCCGGCCTATAAGCCTCGCCCGCGCTATATCTATCTCTTTTTTTCGCGAAATCCTCGCGAAAATCGAAAAGTGGCGGCCGCGGACCTCCGGAAAATCGCAAAATTCGCCCGAAAGAGTAAAAAGAACTCACGAAAATACGCCTAACAGACGACCCAAGGACCGAACTCGACTCCGCGCACCCGGGCTCGCCGCTGCGCGGCTCGCGAAAAAAGCCTTTACCCGGACACTTTGCCACTTTTTCGCGAGAGAGAAAAAACAACGGATTTTAATATATAAGGACTAGAAAGGTGGCAAGTCGGCATTCGCCGACTTGACCTTTCTTGAGTAGGGTTAGTTTTTTTTAAACACCATGTATTTTCGATAATTAGTGCGTTAAGAGACCCTGATGGAAGTTGAGTAAAATAAATTAGTCAGTTCTCTTAATTTTGAGATTTTTTACTGTTCAACATTTTTCCAACACTTTGTGGTCTTTCGTACATCCGACAACCCATCCGAAGCAAAACAAATAATTTTATTCCATGAATTTTGGGAGTTTCAATATTGGTTCAGTTTTCTTAAACACCCTGTATTGTTTTCATTAAAATAGTTTCCATATAGACCATTGTTAAACGTTTCATCAAAGGAATATTATACTTCCATGAAGGTTTCTAGAGAAAGGTCGGTTTTAAACACCCAGTAGTTTTTAATTAGTATAGTTTTCTTACAGACCGTTGTGAAAAGTTTCATTAGAAAATATTCCATGAATTGTGAGGATTTTTAGAGAATGGTTTGGTTTTGTTAAACACCCCGTATTTTTCATCGGTATAATTTTTTACAATCGTGAAAAGTTTCATAAAAAAATAAATTCCATAAATTTTGTGGATCTAGAGAATGGATCTATATATTACACCCTGTATTTTTCATACGTATGTATTTATATACATAATAAAACCTAAGTATATATTTTATAGTTTTTGACAAACTAATGTAAAAAGTTTCATCAGAAAGCAAAAAAATTTTAAATCCACGAATTTTCAGGATTTTTAGGAACAGTTCGGTTTTTTTAAACACCCCGTATTTGTTCAATAGTATATTTTTCCTACAGAACATTGTATAAAGTTTCATCAAAAAGAATTATTTAATTCCATGAATTTTGTTGATTTTTAGAGAATGGTTCGGTTTTTTTAAATCCTCTGTATTTCTTAATTAGGATATTTTTCCTATAGAACATTGTATAAAGTTTCATCAAAAAGAATTATTTAATTCCATGAATTTTGAGGAATTTTAGAGAATGGTTCGTTATTATTAAACACTCTGTATTTTTTAATTAGTATATTTTTCCTACAGAACATTGTATAAAGTTTCATCAAAAAGAATTATTTAATTCCATGAATTTTGTGGATTTTTAGAGAATGGTTCGTTATTATTAAACACTCTGTATTTGCTTCGTTAATGAGTGTCATAATAAATCCTTGATGGAAGTTTAATAAAAAAAAAAATTTCCATGAATTTTGGGAGTTTCAATATTGGTTCAGTTTTCTTAAACACCCAGAATTTTTTAATTAGTATAGTTTTCTTACAGACCATTGTGAAAAGTTTCAAAAAAATATTCAATGAATTATTGTGGGGATTCTTAGAGTATGGTTTGGTTTCGTTAAGCACCCTGTATTTTTCATTAGTATAATTTTTATAATCGTGAAAAGTTTAATAAAAAATTAAATTCCATAAATTTTGTGGCTGTAGAGAATGGTTCTTTATTTTACACCCTGTATTTTTCATAAGTATGTATTCATATACATAATAATACCAAAGTATATATTTTTATAGTTTTTTACAAACTATTGTAAAAGTTTCATCAGAAAGCAAAAAAAAATTTAAATCCACGAATGTTTCGGATTTTTAGGAACGGTTCGGTTTTGTAACCTCCTGTATTTTTTCATTAGTATAGATGTTTTAAAACTATTGTACAAAGTTTCATCAAAATGAATTTTCTAATTCCATGAACTTTGAGGAATTTTAGAGAATGGTTCGTTATTGTTAAACACTCTGTATTTCTTAATTAGTATATTTTTCCTACAGAACATTGTATAAAATTTCATCAAATAGAATTTTTTAATTCCATGAATTTTGTTGATTTTTAGGAAATGGTTAGGTTTTTTTAAACCTCCTGTATTTTTTCATTAGTATAGATTTTTACAAACCATTGTATAAGGTTTTATCAAAAATAATTTTTTAATTCCATGAATTTTGAGGATTTTTAGAGAATGGTTCGTTATTATTAAACACTCTGTATTTGCTTCGTTAGTGAGTGTCATAATAAATCCTTGATGGAAGTTTAATAAATAAAAAAAATTTCCATGAATTTTGGGAGTTTCAATATTGGTTCAGTTTTTTAAACACCCAGTAGTTTTTAATTAGTATACATAGTTTTCTTACAGACCATTGTGAAAAGTTTCATGAAAAATATTGAATGAATTATTGTGAGGATTCTTAGAGTATGGTTTGGTTTCGTTAAGC
The DNA here is from genome assembly GCA_025584915.1 of Monochamus saltuarius. NCBI lineage: Eukaryota > Metazoa > Arthropoda > Insecta > Coleoptera > Cerambycidae > Monochamus > Monochamus saltuarius. The sequence goes on along the minus strand of CM046721.1, from coordinate 44,486,791 downwards.
ACCCTGTATTTTCTCATTAGTATGATTTTTACAATCGTCAAAAGTTTCATAAAAAAAATAAAATCCATAAATTTTGTGGATGTAGAGAATGGTTTTTTATTTTACACGCTGTATTTTTTCATAAGTATGTATTCATATACATAATAATACCAAAGTATATATTTTTTACAGTTTTTCTACAAACTATTGTAAAAAGTTTCATCAGAAAGCAAAAAAATTTTAAATCCACGAATGTCCAGGATTTTTAGGGAACGGTTCGAATTTTTTAAACACCCCGTATTTTTTTCGATAATTAGTGCATATAGAGATGTTGTTTTCTTGGGATTTCGGTCAAACGTAATAAAACAGCTTATTTTCCTACGTACGTTTCGGTTTATTAACCATCATCAGGGCTATAAAATTCTTATAATGTACTTTGAGTTTTACTATTATTTTTAAATGGTTTACTTACAGTTGTTTTGTGTTTTGTATATTGTACAATTTAAAATTTTAACTTGCTTTCTATTCTATGGTATTAATGAAACTGAACTATGTGTCTATTTTTAAGCTTTGACTGCTAAGGGTTTTGAAGTTTGTTTATGTTAACTATGTGATAAGAGTAATGGTGTGCAAGACATTTTTCAGAGAGCGTGTTTTCTAAGTGTGGAGATATATTTTTTATATACTGACAAACTAAATATTTATAAATTATGGATAGATGTAAAAATTATTATTTATCAATTCACCCCGTTATGAGTAATTATGTTTATTCCAATATGTTAAAATAAGTTTCACTTAAATTCTCTATATCAGTTCGGCTATTTATTGAATTTTTGTGTCTTTTTATTTGTAGCATTTCATGTATTATTCTTTTTTGGTAGTTTGGTTCTTTATCCAGGATTTCTATATTATTAAAATTGAAACTGTGGTTATTATCTAAGGAATGTTTCGTAAGTGCTGTTGCGTTGTGATTTAAGTTTTTTGTGTTGTATTTATGTGCGTATATTCGTTTATGTAAATATTGTTTGGATTGACCTATGTATGTACTGTTGCAGTTGTTACAGTCTATTTTGTATACTGTGTTGGTTTCGTCCTTTGTTTGTAGTTTTGGTTTTAGGTTTGTAAAGAATTTTTTTGTTGTGTTGTGTGGTTTGTGAGCAATTTTTACGTTGTGTTTTTTTAAAACATTTGAAATATTTTCGGATACGTTTGGTATATATGGCATTGAAATATATTTTTCTTGGCTATTACTTGGCTGAGTTTTTGTTTTATTGTATATTTTGTGAATTCTTTTTTTTATTACTGGTTCGTAATATTTCTTTGGGTATGAGTTGGTTTCTAAGACTTTTTTAATTTTCTTTAAGTTGTCTGGTCGGTACTTTGTGTTGGAGAGATTAATTGCACGATCCGTTAAACTATTAATGACGCTTTTTTTGTAACTATTGGATGTTTGAGAATTAAAGTTTAAATATCGTTGAGACCAGATATCTTTTGTGTACCAGTTTGTGTTGATGATGCCATTATTATCATATTTGATTGTGATATCTAAAAGTTTATTGTGTTGTTTTTTTCTATTTCTGTGGTAAACTGAAGTTTGGTGTGATATTGATTAAATATATTCACTGTGTAATCTATTTTATTTTTCGGCAAGCAAATAATACAGTCGTCTACATATCTTTTGTAAAAGGTTGGTTTATAATCTAGGGATTTTATTACTTTATTTTCTAGGTCTTCCATTACTAAATTTGCAATTGTTGCTGATATTGGTGACCCCATTGCAATTCCGAAAATTTGAGAAAAAATTTGGTTGTTATATGTAAAGTAAGTAGAATTTAAACATAAAGATATGGCTTTAATAAATTCATCTTGGTTTATGGAGGTGTATTGAGTAATTTCGGACCATTTGTTTTTTATGCATTCTATTGCTAGATTAATTGGAATGTTTGTATATAATGAAGTAACATCAAGTGACATAATTATGTGAGTATCCGGAACTGTTTGTTTTTTAATGAAGTCACAGAATTGCCAGGAGTCTTTGACATGATATTCTGTTTTTCCTAAAATGTTTGTTAATATGTCTGATAAGTATTGCGATAAGTTATATGTTGGACTATTTATATTACTTACTATTGGTCTTAAAGGAATATTTTCTTTATGCAGTTTTGGTAGACCATATATAAAAGGGGGATGGCCGTTATGGCATATGAGTTTATTTTTTTCTTGTTTTGTAATAAAGCATTTTTTCAGCCATGAGTTAACTAAACTATTGAGGTTATTTTGAATTTTTGTTGTTGGGTCTTGGTTTTCTTTTTTGTATGTTGTTTTATCATTAAGCATGTAGTTCATTTTATTTTCATAATCGGTTTTATACATAATAACGGTTTTATTACATTTATCTGCTATTAATATGAATATGTTTGGATTGTCATTTAAAAATTGTTTTGTTTCTTTGACATAGTGATTTATTTGATGTTTTGCCCTATTGCTTGTGTTCTTAAGTTTGTTTTTGTAATTTGTGAGTATGTTACAAATTTTATTTCTAGTTTCTATTTTATTTTCATTACTAACGTATGTTAGGCCTTGTTCTACACTTGCACATTCCAATTAATCTAGCAATAGAATGCATAAAAAACAAATGGTCCGAAATTACTCAATACACCTCCATAAACCAAGATGAATTTATTAAAGCCATATCTTTATGTTTAAATTCTACTTACTTTACATATAACAACCAAATTTTTTCTCAAATTTTCGGAATTGCAATGGGGTCACCAATATCAGCAACAATTGCAAATTTAGTAATGGAAGACCTAGAAAATAAAGTAATAAAATCCCTAGATTATAAACCAACCTTTTACAAAAGATATGTAGACGACTGTATTATTTGCTTGCCGAAAAATAAAATAGATTACACAGTGAATATATTTAATCAATATCACACCAAACTTCAGTTTACCACAGAAATAGAAAAAAACAACACAATAAACATTTTAGATATCACAATCAAATATGATAATAATGGCATCATCAACACAAACTGGTACACAAAAGATATCTGGTCTCAACGATATTTAAACTTGAATTCTCAAACATCCAATAGTTACAAAAAAAGCGTCATTAATAGTTTAACGGATCGTGCAATTAATCTCTCCCACCCAAAGTACCGACCAGACAACTTAAAGAAAATTAAAAAAGTCTTAGAAACCAACTCATACCCAAAGAAATATTACGAACCAGTAATAAAAAAAAGAATTCACAAAATATACAATAAAACAAAAACTCAGCCAAGTAATAGCCAAGAAAAATATATTTCAATGCCATATATACCAAACGTATCCGAAAATATTTCAAATGTTTTAAAAAAACACAACGTAAAAATTGCTCACAAACCACACAACACAACAAAAAATTCTTTACAAACCTAAAACCAAAACTACAAACAAAGGACGAAACCAACACAGTATACAAAATAGACTGTAACAACTGCAACAGTACATACATAGGTCAATCCAAACAATATTTACATAAACGAATATACGCACATAAATACAACACAAAAACTTAAATCACAACGCAACAGCACTTACGAAACATTCCTTAGATAATAACCACAGTTTCAATTTTAATAATATAGAAATCCTGGATAAAGAACCAAACTACCAAAAAGAATAATACATGAAATGCTACAAATAAAAGACACAAAAATTCAATAAATAGCCGAACTGATATAGAGAATTTAAGTGAAACTTATTTTAACATATTGGAATAAACATAATTATTCATAACGGGGTGAATTGATAAATAATAATTTTTACATCTATCCATAATTTATAAATATTTAGTTTGTCAGTATATAAAAAATATATCTCCACACTTAGAAAACACGCTCTCTGAAAAATGTCTTGCACACCATTACTCTTATCACATAGTTAACATAAACAAACTTCAAAACCCTTAGCAGTCAAAGCTTAAAAATAGACACATAGTTCAGTTTCATTAATACCATAGAATAGAAAGCAAGTTAAAATTTTAAATTGTACATATATACAAACACAAAACAACTGTAAGTAAACCATTTAAAAATAATAGTAAAACTCAAAGTACATTATAAGAATTTTATAGCCCTGATGATGGTTAATAAACCGAAACGTACGTAGGAAAATAAGCTGTTTTATTACGTTTGACCGAAATCCCAAGAAAACAACATCTCTATATATTTAGTGAACGGTCAGGAAAAAGGAATATATATACGTGCACATATACATATATGTGTTTTATATGAATATATAATATACGTATATATATAGTTATTGATAATTAGTGCGGTAAGAGTCCCCCGACGGAAGTTTCGTACCAAAAAAATTTTCAGTTCCCTTAATTTTTACATTTTTTTAACGTTCGACATTTTTCCAACACTTTGTATATAAAACGGTCCTACGCACGTCAGAGAACCCCTCCGAAGCGACAGAACCGAAAATTTCCTCGAATCTGTAATTTTTATTTTTTTCTCGTCAATTTTTATCGTAACACCCCGTACATCGAGCTTTTTTGAGTCGCACTGTATATAAGCGAAGCAACTTGAAGTGTGCCATATTGTCTAGCTCACTGATACCACCTATTCATTCTATTTATGCAAAGTTCAATGCAAATAGCAATAGCGGATGGAAATATTTGACAGCCGTTCTATGGCTTCCGTCAATTTGACCCCGTCTTGGTCTGCCATATTGTCTAGCTCACTGATACCACCTACCTATTCATTCTATTTATGTAAAGTTCAATGCAAATAGCAATAGCGGATGGAAATATTTGACAGCTGTTCTATGGCTTACGTCATTTTGACCCCGTCTTGCTTAGGATTTTCGCAAATTTCGATACAAAACGAATTCAAAACCAAACGCTCGCATAACACAACGTATCTAGAGACTTCAGATTTACCGTTTTCGGCCTCCGGTCGGCCCATTTAGCGAAATTTTCTGCGATTTATTCGGAAATGTCACCGCGCACTCGCCATTTGACGTCGCAAATTTTCGCAATTTTACTATAAAATCGAATTTTAAAAACAGATCTGAGGCACGACACATTGTAGAAGGTTCAAAGTTTACGTTTCGATATGGCTTTATGGAAATAAAGGGGTACTTACTTTGCAAAATGTAACATTTTGAAGGTTTTGTGAGGACCCGCCATATTGCCAGGCTCTTCTCCACGTCTCGGTTCGGTATTACGCAAAATTCGATACAAATTCGAATTCAAAACCCAACGCTCGCATAACAGAAAGCATCTAGGGACTTTAAATTTACCTTTTCCGGCCTTGGCGGGTCTTCGAACGGCCCGTTTAGCGAACGTTCCCAAGTTTTATCCGGAGCTGTCAACGGCACCGCACCGTCCGGCTTCCGTTTGACGTTTCGGGCGGCCGAGCGAACGCGAATGCCGCCGAACGTAATTGACCAAAACTTTCGTTATTTTCCTATAAAATCGAATTTTAAACCTAAATCTGAGTCACGCGACACATGGGAGAAGGTTCAATGTTTACTTTTCGATAGGGCTTTATGTAAAGGAATTCTGTAAATTACTAAAATATCGAATCCGAAATAGTTTGACGTCTACCCATATCCGACTTACGTTTCTCCGATTCCCGGGCGATAAGCTCCTCCCGCGCGATCTCCATCCCTCTCGCCGAGATCGGCCGGCGAGGACCCTCCGAAAAAGGGAAAATTTACCTAGAAAAACGCGAAAAACGGCCCGCCGAGCGCCTCGTCGCGACGGAGAAAGGACCAAATAAAGAGACTCGCCCGCGGCCGCGTCCCCGACGGGCTCGCCCGAAAAACCACGCGCGCAGCAAAACCGGCCTCCGGGCGGCTTTCGGGCTTCCGATAAGGGGCGTTTTTTTCGACTTTTGTCTCGTTTCCTCGCCAAAACGGAAAACTAGCGGCCGCAGACCTCCGGAAAAACGCAAAATTCGCCCCGAAAAAGGTAAAAAGAACCCACCGAAATACGCCTAAGCGACAACCCAAGGACCGAACTCGACTCCGCGCACCCGGGCTCGCCGCCGCGCGGCTCGCAAAAAAAGCCTTTACCCGGACACTTTGCCCCTTTTCTCACCCCCCGGTGGGAGCGAGAGGAAATCACGCATTTTAATATAATAGAACTAGAAAGGTGGCAAGTCGGCATTCGCCGACTTGACCTTTCTTGAGTAGGGTTAGTTTTTTTTAAACACCATGTATTTTTCGATAATTAGTGCGTTAAGAGACCCCCGATGGAAGTTGAGTAAAATAAATTAGTCAGTTCTCTTAATTTTGAGATTTTTACCGTTCAACATTTTTCCAACACTTTGTATATAAAACGGTCTTTCGTACATCCGACAACCCATCCGAAGCAAAACAAATAATTTTATTCCATGAATTTTGGGAGTTTCAATATTGGTTCAGTTTTCTTAAACACCCTGTATTGTTTTCATTAAAATAGTTTCCATATAGACCATTGTTAAACGTTTCATCAAAGGAATATTATACTTCCATGAAGGTTTCTAGAGAAAGGTCGGTTTTTAAACACCCAGTAGTTTTTAATTAGTATAGTTTTCTTACAGACCGTTGTGAAAAGTTTCATTAGAAAATATTCCATGAATTGTGAGGATTTTTAGAGAATGGTTTGGTTTTGTTAAACACCCGTATTTTTCATCGGTATAATTTTTTACAATCGTGAAAAGTTTCATAAAAAAATAAATTCCATAAATTTTGTGGATCTAGAGAATGGATCTATATATTACACCCTGTATTTTTCATACGTATGTATTTATATACATAATAAAACCTAAGTATATATTTTTATAGTTTTTGACAAACTAATGTAAAAGTTTCATCAGAAAGCAAAAAAATTTTAAATCCACGAATTTTCAGGATTTTTAGGGAACAGTTCGGTTTTTAAACACCCCGTATTTGTTCAATAGTATATTCTTCCTACAGAACATTGTAAAAGTTTCATCAAAAGAATTTTTAATTCCATGAATTTTGTTGATTTTTAGAGAATGGTTCGGTTTTTAAATCCTCTGTATTTCTTAATTAGGATATTTTTCCTATAGAACATTGTATAAAGTTTCATCAAAAAGAATTTTTTAATTCCATGAATTTTGAGGAATTTTAGAGAATGGTTCGTTATTATTAAACACTCTGTATTTGCTTCGTTAATGAGTGTCATAATAAATCCTTGATGGACGTTTAATAAATAAAAATACATTTCACTGACTTTTGGGAGTTTGAATATGGGTTCAGTTTTCTTAAACACCCAGAATTTTTAGAATTAGTATAGTTTTCTTACAGACCATTGTGAAAAGTTTCAGAAAAAAATATTCAATGAATTATTGTGGGGATTCTTAGAGTATGGTTTGGTTTCGTTAAGCACCCTGTATTTTTCATTAGTATAATTTTTATAATCGTGAAAAGTTTAATAAAAAATTAAATTCCATAAATTTTGTGGCTGTAGAGAATGGTTCTTTATTTTACACCCTGTATTTTTCATAAGTATGTATTCATATACATAATAATACCAAAGTATATATTTTTATAGTTTTTACAAACTATTGTAAAAGTTTCATCAGAAAGCAAAAAAAAAAATTTAAATCCACGAATGTTTAGGATTTTTAGGATTAGTATAGATGTTTTAAAACTATTGTACAAAGTTTCATCAAAATGAATTTTCTAATTCCATGAACTTTGAGGAATTTTAGAGAATGGTTCGTTATTTTTAAACACTCTGTATTTCTTAATTAGTATATTTTTCCTACAGAACATTGTATAAAATTTCATCAAATAGAATTTTTTAATTCCATGAATTTTGTTGATTTTTAGGAAATGGTTAGGTTGTTTTAAACCTCCTGTATTTTTTCATTAGTATAGATATTTACAAACCATTGTATAAGGTTTTATCAAAAATAAATTTTTAATTCCATGAGTTTTGTTGATTTTTAGGAAATGGTTAGGTTTTTAAACCCTCTGTATTTCTTAATTAGTATATTTTTCCTACAGAACATTGTATAAAGTTTCATCAAAAGAATTTTTAATTCCATGAATTTTGAGGATTTTTAGAGAATGGTTCGTTATTATTAAACACTCTGTATTTGCTTCGTTAGTGAGTGTCATAATAAATCCTTGATGGAAGTTTAATAAATAAAAAAATTTCCATGAATTTTGGGAGTTTCAATATTGGTTCAGTTTTTAAACACCCAGTAGTTTTTAATTAGTATACATAGTTTTCTTACAGACCATTGTGAAAAGTTTCATGAAAAAATATTCAATGAATTATTGTGAGGATTCTTAGAGTATGGTTTGGTTTCGTTAAGCACCCTGTATTTTCTCATTAGTATGATTTTTACAATCGTCAAAGTTTCATAAAAAAATAAAATCCATAAATTTTGTGGATGTAGAGAATGGTTTTTATTTTACACGCTGTATTTTTCATAAGTATGTATTCATATACATAATAATACCAAAGTATATATTTTTACAGTTTTCTACAAACTATTGTAAAAGTTTCATCAGAAAGCAAAAAAATTTTAAATCCACGAATGTCCAGGATTTTTAGGGAACAGTTCGAATTTTTAAACACCCGTATTTTTTCGATAATTAGTGCGGTAAGTCCCCGACGGAAGTTTCGTACCAAAAAATTTTCAGTTCCTTAATTTTTACATTTTTTAACGTTCGACATTTTTCCAACACTTTGTATATAAAACGGTCCTACGCACGTCAGAGAACCCCTCGAAGCGAAAGAACCGAAAATTTCCTCGAATCTGTAATTTTTATTTTTCTCGTCAATTTTTATCGTAACACCCCGTACATCGAGCTTTTTGAGTCGCACTGTATATAAGCGAAGCGACTTGAAGTGTGCCATATTGTCTAGCTCACTGATACCACCTATTCATTCTATTTATGCAAAGTTCAATGCAAATAGCAATAGCGGATGGAAATATTTGACAGCTGTTCTATGGCTTCCGTCATTTTGACCCCGTCTTGGTCTGCCATATTGTCTAGCTCACTGATACCACCTACCTATTCGTTCTATTTATGCAAAGTTCAATGCAAATAGCAATAGCGGATGGAAATATTTGACAGCTGTTCTATGGCTTACGTCATTTGACCCCGTCTTGCTTAGGATTTTCGCAAATTTCGATACAAAAACGAATTCAAAACCAAACGCTCGCATAACACAACGTATCTAGAGACTTCAGATTTACCGTTTTCGACCTTTAGGGGGCTCCGGTCGGCCCATTTAGCGAAATTTTCTGCGATTTATTCGGAAATGTCACCGCGCACTCGCCATTTGACGTCGCAAATTTTCGCAATTTTTACTATAAAATCGAATTTTAAAAACAGATCTGAGGCACACGACACATTGTAGAAGGTTCAAAGTTTACGTTTCGATATGGCTTTATGGAAATAATGCAAAATGAAACGTTTTGAAGGTTTTGTGAGGACCCGCCATATTGCCAGGCTCTTCTCCACGTCTCGGTTCGGTATTACGCAAAATTCGATACAAATTCGAATTCAAAACCCAACGCTCGCATAACAGAAAGCATCTAGGGACTTTAAATTTACCTTTTCCGGCCTTGGCGGGTCTCAGATCTGCCCGTTTAGCGAACGTTCCTACGTTTTATCCGGAGCTGTCACCGGCCGTGCACCGTCCGGCTAGCCGTTTGACGTTTCGGACGGCCGAGCGAACGCGAATGCCCCGAACGTGTAATTGACCAAAACTTTCGCTATTTTCACTATAAAATCGAATTTTAAACCTAAATCTGAGGCACGCGACACATTGTAGAAGGTTCAAAGTTTACGTTTCGACATGGCTTTGTGGAAAGGAATGCGGGAAAATACGAAAATATCGAATCCGAAATAGTTTGACGTCTACCCATATCCGACTGACGTTTCTCCGATTCCCGGGCGATAAGCTCCTCCGCGCTATCTCCATCCCTCTCGCCGAGATAGGCCGGCGAGGACCCTCCGAAAAACGGAAAATTTACCTAGAAAAACGGCCCGCCGAGCGCCTCGTCGCGACGGAGAAAGAACCAAATAAAGTGACTCGCCCGCGCCCGCGTCCCCGACGGGCTCCGTGAAAAACGTCGCGGGGAGCGAAACCGGCCTCCGGGCGGCTTTCTGGCTTCCGATAATGGGCGTGGTTTTCGACTTTTGTCTCGTTTCCTCGCGAAAACGGAAAAGTAGCGGCCGCTGACCTCGGAAAAACGCAAAATTCGCAGCGAAAAAGTAAAACGAACCAACCAAAATACGCCTAAGCGACAACCGCGGGACCGAAGGGCGCTTCGCGCCCTTCGGCTCGCCGCGCGGCTCGCGAAAAAGCCTTTGGGACGCAAAATGCCCCTTTCTCACCCCCGGTGGCGAGAAAAACAACGGATTTTAATATATAAGAACTAGAAAGGTGGCAAGTCGGCATTCGCCGACTTGACCTTTCTTGAGTAGGGTTAGTTTTTTAAACACCATGTATTTTTCGATAATTAGTGCGTTAAGAGACCTCCGATGGAAGTTGAGTAAAATAAATTAGTCAGTTCTCTTAATTTTGAGACTTTTTAACGTTCAACATTTTTCCAACACTTTGTATATAAAACGGTCTTTCGTACATCCGACAACCCATCCGAAGCAAAAAAATAAATTTATTCCATGAATATTGGGAGTTTCAATATTGGTTCAGTTTTCTTAAACACCCTGTATTGTTTTCATTAAAATAGTTTCCATATAGACCATTGTTAAAAGTTTCATCAAAGGAATATTATACTTCCATGAAGCTTTCTAGAGAACAGTCGGTTTTTAAACACCCAGTAGTTTTTTAATTAGTATAGTTTTCTTACAGACCGTTGTGAAAAGTTTCATTAGAAAATATTCCATGAATTGTGAGGATTTTTAGAGAATGGTTTGGTTTTGTTAAACACCCCGTATTTTTTCATCGGTATAATTTTTTTACAATCGTGAAAAGTTTCATAAAAAAAATTAATTCCATAAATTTTGTGGATCTAGAGAATTGGTCTTTATTTTACACACTGTATTTTTTCATAAGTATGTATTTATATAGCTACATAATAATACCTAAATATGTATTTTTATAGTTTTTACAAACTATCTTAAAAGTTTCATCAAAACCAAAAGAGTTTTTAATTTCAAGTTTTAGAATTTTTAAAATGATTCGATTCTCTTAAACACCCTGTATTGTTCTCATGAAAATAGTTTCCATATAGACCATTGTTAAAAGTTTCATCAAGAGAATATTATACTTCCATGAAGGTTTATAGAAAATGGTTCATTTTTTAAACACCCAGTAGTCTTTTAATTAGTATAGTTTTCTTACAGACCATTGTGTTCATAAGAAAATATTCTATGAATTGTGAGGATTCTTAGAGAATGGTTTGGTTTTGCTAAACACCCTGTATTTTTCATTAGTATAATTTTTACAATCATGAAAAGTTTCATAAAAAAATAAATTCCATAAATTTTGTGGATCTAGAGAATGGTTCTTTATATTACACCTATATTTTTCATACGTATGTATTTATATACATAATAAAACCTAAGTATATATTTTTATAGTTTTTGACAAACTATTGTAAAATGTTTCATCAGAAAGCAAAAAAAATTTAAATCCACGAATTTTCAGGATTTTTAGGGAACAGTTCGGTTTTTAAACACCCGTATTTGTTCAATAGTATATTTTCCTACAGAACATTGTAAAAGTTTCATCAAAAGAATTTTTAATTCCATGAATTTTGTTGATTTTTAGAGAATGGTTCAGTTTTTAAACCTCCTGTATTTTTCATTAGTATAGTTTTTAACAAACTAATGTGAAATGTTTCATCAAAAGAATTTTTAACTCCATGAATTTTGAGGATTTTTAGAGAATGGTTCGTTATTTTTAAATCGTCTGTATTTCTTTATTGCGATATTTTTCCTACAGAACATTGTATAAAATTTCATCAAAAGAATTTTTTAATTCAATGATTTTGAAAAATTTTCCATGAATTTTGGGAGTTTCAATATTGGTTCAGTCTTTTTAAACTCCCAGTAGTTCTTTAATTAGTATAGTTTTCTTACAGACCATTGTGAAAAGTTTCATAAAAAAAATAACTTCCATAAATTTCTAGATTTCTAGAGAATGGTTCTTTATTTTACACCCTGTATTTTTCATAAGTATGTATTCATATACATAATAATACCTAAGTATATATTTTTATAGTTTTTACAAACTATTGTAAAGTTTCATCAGAGAGCAAAAAAATTTAATCCACAAATGTTCAGGATTTTTAGGGAACAGTTCGGTTTTAAACCCCTGTATTTTTCATTAATATTGATTTTTACAAAGTATTGTATAAAGTTTCATCAAAAAGAATTTTCAAATTCCATGAATTTTGAGGATTTTTAGAGAATGGTTCGTTATTTTTAAACACTCTGTATTTCTTAATTAGTATATTTTTCCTACAGAACATTGTATAAAATTTCATCAAACAGAATTTTTTAATTCCAAGAGTTTTGAAAATTTTTAGAGAATGGTTCGTTATTTTTAAACACTCTGTATTTCTTAATTAGTATATTTTTCCTACAGAACATTGTATAAAGTTTCATCAAAAAGAATTTTATTAATTCCATGAATTTTGAAAATTTTTAGAGAATGGTTCGTTATTATTAAACACTCTGTATTTGCTTCGATAGTGAGTGTCATAATAAATCCTTGATGGAAGTTTAATAAATAAAAAAAAAATTTCCATGAATTTTGGGAGTTTCAATATTTGTTCAGTTTTCTTAAACACCCAGTAGTTTTTTAATTAGTATATATTTCTTAGAGACCATCGTGAAAAGGTTAATAAAAAATATTCAATGAATTATTGTGGGGATTCTTAGAGTATGGTTTGGTTTCGTTAAGCACCCTGTATATTTTCATTAGTATAATATTTTTACAATCGTGAAAAGTTTCATAAAAAAAATAAATTCCATAAATTTTGTGGATCTAGAGAATGGTTCTTTATTTTACACCTGTATTTTTCATAAGTATGTATTCATATACATAATAATACCAAAGTATATATTTTTATAGTTTTTACAAACTATTGTAAAAGTTTCATCAGAAAGAAAAAAAAATTTTAAATCCACAAATATTCAGGATTTTTAGGGAACAGTTCAGTATTTTTAAACCCCTGTATTTTTCATTAATATAGATTTTTACAAACTATTGTATAAAGTTTCATCAAAAGAATTTTCTAATTCCATGAATTTTGAGGATTTTTAGAGAATGGTTCGTTATTTTTAAACACTCTGTATTTCTTAATTAGTATATTTTCCTACAGAACATTGTATAAAATTTCATCAAACAGAATTTTTAATTCCAAGAATTTTGAAAATTTTTAGAGAATGGTTCGTTATTTTTAAACACTGTATTTTTTAATTAGTATATTTTTCCTACAGAACATTGTATAAAGTTTCATCAAAAAGAATTTTTTAATTCCATGAATTTTGAAAATTTTTAGAGAATGGTTCGTTATTATTAAACACTCTGTATTTGCTTCGTTAGTGAGTGTCATAATAAATCCTTGATGGAAGTTTAATAAATAAAAAAAATTTCCATGAATTTTGGGAGTTTCAATATTGGTTCAGTTTTTAAACACCCAGTAGTTTTTAATTAGTATACATAGTTTTCTTACAGACCATTGTAAAAGTTTCATGAAAAAATATTGAATGAATTATTGTGAGGATTCTTAGAGTATGGTTTGGTTTCGTTAAGCACCCTGTATTTTCTCATTAGTATGATTTTTTTACAATCGTCAAAAGTTTCATAAAAAAAATAAAATCCATAAATTTTGTGGATGTAGAGAATGGTTTTATTTTACACGCTGTATTTTCATAAGTATGTATTCATATACATAATAAAAACAACGTATATATTATTTACAGTTTTTCAACAAACTATTGTAAAAGTTTCATCAGAAAGCAAAAAAAAATTTTAAATCCACGAATGTCCAGGATTTTTAGGGAACAGTTCGAATTTTTAAACACCCCGTATTTTTCGATAATTATTGAGGTAAGATTCCCCCGAAGGAAGTTTCGTACCAATAAAATTTTCATTTCCGTTAATTTTTACTTTTTTTTAACGTTCGACTTTTTTCAAACACTTTGTTTATTAAACGGTGCTACTCACGTCAGAGAACCCCTCCTAAGCGAAAGAACCGAAAATTTCCTCGAATCTGTAATTTTATTTTTCTCGTCAATTTTTATCGTAACACCCCGTACATCGAGCTTTTTGAGTCGCACTGTATATAAGCGAAGCGACTTGAAGTGTGCCATATTGTCTAGCTCACTGATACCACCTATTCATTCTATTTATGCAAAGTTCAATGCAAATAGCAATAGCGGATGGAAATATTTGACAGCTGTTCTATGGCTTCCGTCATTTGACCCCGTCTTGGTCTGCCATATTGTCTAGCTCACTGATACCTATTCATTCTATTTATGCAAAGTTCAATGCAAATAGCAATAGCGGATGGAAATATTTGACAGCTGTTCTATGGCTTCCGTCATTTTGACCCCGTCTTGCTTAGAATTTTCGCAAATTTCGATACAAAAACGAATTCAAAACCAAACGCTCGCATAACACAACGTATCTAGAGACTTCAGATTTACGGTTTTCGGCTTTTGGGGGCTCCGGTCGGCCCATTTAGCGAAATTTTCTGCGATTTATTCGGAAATGTCACCGCGCACTCGCCATTTGACGTCGCAAATTTTCGCAATTTTACTATAAAATCGAATTTTAAAAACAGATCTGAGGCACACGACACATTGTAGAAGGTTCAAAGTTTACGTTTCGATATGGCTTTATGGAAATAAAGGGTACTTACTTTGCAAAATGTAACATTTTGAAGGTTTTGTGAGGACCCGCCATATTGCCAGGCTCTTCTCCACGTCTCTGTTTGGTATTACGCAAAATTCGATACAAATTGGAACTCAAAACCCAGCGCTCGCATAACAGAAAGTATCTAGAGACTTTAAATTTACCTTTTGGACTTGGCGGGTCTTAAAACGGCCCGTTTAGCGAACTTTCCCAATTTTTAAACGGTTCAGTAAAAGGCACCGCACCGTCCGGCTTCCCGTTTGACGTTTCGGGCGGCCGAGCGAACGCGAATGCCGCCGAACGCGTAATTGACCAAAATTTTCGTTATTTTCACTATAAAATCGAATTTTAAACTCAAACCTGAGGCACGCGACACATCGTAGAAGGTTCAAAGTTTACGTTTCGATATGGCTTTGTTGAAATGAATGCGGGAAAATACGAAAATATCGAATCGGAAATAGTTTGACGTCTACCCATATCCGACTGACGTTTCTCCGATTCCCGGGCGATAAGCTCCTCCGCGCTATCTCCATCCCTCGCCGAGAACGGCCGGCGAGGACCCTCCGAAAAACGGAAAATTTACCTAGAAAAACGCGAAAAGCGGCTCTCCGAGCGCCTCGTCGCGACGGAGAAAGGACCAAATAAGGAGACTCGCCCGCGACCGCGTCCCCGACGGGCTCGCCCGAAAAACGTCGCGCGGAGCGAAACCGGCCTCCGGGCGGCTTCCGGACTTCCGATAATGGGCGTGGTTTTCGACTTTTGTCTCGTTTCCTCGCGAAAATCGAAAACCGGCGGCCGCGGACCTCCGGAAAAACGCAAAATTCGCCCCGAAAAAGGTACAAAGAACCCACCGAAATACGCCTAAGCGACAACCCCGGGACCGAAGGGCGCTTCGCGCCCTTCGCCTCGCCGCCGCGCGGCTCGCGAAAAAAGCCTTTGAGGAGATACTTTGCCACTTTTCCGCCCGCCCGGAGGGAGCGAGAAAAAACAACGGATTTTAATATATAAGAACTAGAAAGGTGGCAAGTCGGCATTCGCCGACTTGACCTTTCTTAGTAGGGTTAGTTTTTTTAAACACCATGTATTTTTCGATAATTAGTGCGTTAAGAGACCTCCGATGGAAGTTGACTAAAATAAATTAGTCAGTTCTCTTAATTTTGAGACTTTTAACGTTCAACATTTTTCCAACACTTTGTATATAAAACGGTCTTTCGTACATCCGACAACCCATCCGAAGCAAAAAAATAAATTTATTCCATGAATATTGGGAGTTTCAATATTGGTTCAGTTTTCTTAAACACCCTGTATTGTTTTCATTAAAATAGTTTCCATATAGACCATTGTTAAAAGTTTCATCAAAGGAATATTATACTTCCATGAAGCTTTCTAGAGAACAGTCGGTTTTTAAACACCCAGTAGTTTTTAATTAGGATAGTTTTCTTACAGACCGTTGTGAAAAGTTTCATTAGAAAATATTCCATGAATTGTGAGGATATTTAAAGAATGGTTTGGTTTTGTTAAACACCCGTATTTTTCATCAGTATAATTTTTTACAATCGTGAAAAGTTTCATAAAAAAATTAAATTCCATAAATTTTGTGGATCTAGAGAATTGGTCTTTATTTTACACACTGTATTTTTCATAAGTATGTATTTATATAGCTACATAATAATACCTAAATATGTATTTTTATAGTTTTTACAAACTATCTTAAAAGTTTCATCAAAAACCAAAAGAGTTTTTAATTTCAAGTTTTAGAATTTTTAAAATGATTCGATTCTCTTAAACACCCTGTATTGTTCTCATGAAAATAGTTTCCATATAGACCATTGTTAAAAGTTTCATCAAGAGAATATTATACTTCCATGAAGGTTTATAGAAAATGGTTCATTTTTTTTAAACACCCAGTAGTCTTTTAATTAGTATAGTTTTATTACAGACCATTGTGTTCATAAGAAAATATTCTATGAATTGTGAGGATTCTTAGAGAATGGTTTGGTTTTGCTAAACACCCAGTATTTTTCATTAGTATAATTTTTACAATCATGAAAAGTTTCATAAAAAAATAAATTCCATAAATTTTGTGGATCTAGAGAATGGTTCTTTATATTACACCCTATATTTTTCATACGTATGTATTTATATACATAATAAAACCTAAGTATATATTTTTATAGTTTTTGACAAACTATTGTAAAATGTTTCATCAGAAAGCAAAAAAAAATTTAAATCCACGAATTTTCAGGATTTTTAGGGAACAGTTCGGTATTTTTAAACACCCCGTATATGTTCAATAGTAAATTTTTCCTAAAGAACATAGTAAAAGTTTCATCAAAAGAATTTTTAATTCCATGAATTTTGTTGATTTTTAGAGAATGGTTCGGTTTTTAAACCTCCTGTATTTTTCATTAGTATAGTTTTAACAAACTAATGTGAAATGTTTCATCAAAAGAATTTTTAACTCCATGAATTTTGAGGATTTTTAGAGAATGGTTCGTTATTTTTAAATCGTCTGTATTTCTTTATTGCGATATTTTTCCTACAGAACATTGTATAAAATTTCATCAAAAGAATTTTTAATTCAATGATTTTGAAAAATTTTCCATGAAATTTGGGAGTATCAAAATTGTTTCAGTCTTTTTAAACTCCCAGTAGTTCTTTAATTAGTATAGTTTTCTTACAGACCATTGTGAAAAGTTTCATAAAAAAAATAACTTCCATAAATTTCTAGATTTCTAGAGAATGGTTCTTTATTTTACACCCTGTATTTTTTCATAAGTATGTATTCATATACATAATAATACCTAAGTATATATTTTTTATAGCTTTTTACAAACTATTGTAAAGTTTCATCAGAGAGCAAAAAAAAAATTTTAATCCACAAATGTTCAGGATTTTTAGGGAACGGTTCAGTTTTTAAACCCGCTGGATTTTATCATTAATATAGATTTTTACAAAGTATTGTATAAAGTTTCATCACAAAGAATTTTCAAATTCCATGAATTTTGAGGATTTTTAGAGAATGGTTCGTTATTTTTAAACACTCTGTATTTCTTAATTAGTATATTTTCCTACAGAACATTGTATAAAATTTCATCAAAGAATTTTTAATTCCAAGAATTTTGAAAATTTTTAGAGAATGGTTCGTTATTTTTAAACACTCTGTATTTTTAATTAGTATATTTTTCCTACAGAACATTGTATAAAGTTTCATCAAAAGAATTTTTAATTCCATGAATTTTGAAAATTTTTAGAGAATGGTTCGTTATTATTAAACATTCTGTATTTGCTTCGATAGTGAGTGTCATAATAAATCCTTGATGGAAGTTTAATAAATAAAAAAATTTCCATGAATTTTGGGAGTTTCAATATTTGTTCAGTTTTCTTAAACACCCAGTAGTTTTTAATTAGTATATATTTCTTAGAGACCATCGTGAAAAGGTTAATAAAAAATATTCAATGAATTATTGTGGGGATTCTTAGAGTATGGTTTGGTTTCGTTAAGCACCCTGTATATTTTCATTAGTATAATATTTTTACAATCGTGAAAAGTTTCATAAAAAAAATAAATTCCATAAATTTTGTGGATCTAGAGAATGGTTCTTTATTTTACACCCTGTATTTTTCATAAGTATGTATTCATATACATAATAATACCAAAGTATATATTTTTATAGTTTTTACAAACTATTGTAAAAGTTTCATCAGAAAGAAAAAAAAATTTTAAATCCACAAATATTCAGGATTTTTAGGGAACAGTTCAGTATTTTTAAACCCCCTGTATTTTTTCATTAATATAGATTTTTACAAACTATTGTATAAAGTTTCATCAAAAAGAATTTTCTAATTCCATGAATTTTGAGGATTTTTAGAGAATGGTTCGTTATTTTTAAACACTCTGTATTTCTTAATTAGTATATTTTTCCTACAGAACATTGTATAAAATTTCTTCAAAGAGAATTTTTTAATTCCAAAAATTTTGAAAATTTTTAGAGAATGGTTCGTTATTTTTAAACACTCTGTATTTTTAATTAGTATATTTTCCTACAGAACATTGTATAAAGTTTCATCAAAAAAATATTTTTAATTCCATGAATTTTGAAAATTTTAGAGAATGGTTCGTTATTATTAAACACTCTGTATTTGCTTCGATAGTGAGTGTCATAATAAATCCTTGATGGAAGTTTAATAAATAAAAAATTTTCCATGAATTTTGGGAGTTTCAATATTTGTTCAGTTTTCTTAAACACCCAGTAGTTTTTTAATTAGTATATATTTCTTAGAGACCATCGTGAAAAGGTTAATAAAAAAATATTCAATGAATTATTGTGGGGATTAGAGATAATTAGATTAGAGTATGGTTTGGTTTCGTTAAGCACCCTGTATATTTTCATTAGTATAATATTTTTACAATCGTAAAAAGTTTCATAAAAAAAAATAAATTCCATAAATTTGGTGGATCTAGAGAAATGGTTCTTTATTTTACACCCTGTATTTTTTCATAAGTATGTATTCATATACATAATAATACCAAAGTATATATTTTTATAGTTTTTAAAAACTATTGTAAAAGTTTCATCAGAAAGAAAAAAAAAAATTTTTAATCCACAAATGTTCAGGATTTTTAGGGAATGGTTCGGATTTTTAAAATGTTCAGTTCCCTTAATTTTGACATTTTTTTAACGTTTCACATTTTTCCAACACTTTGCATTTAAGACGGGCCTACGAACGTCACAGAACCCCTCCGAAGCGAAAAAACCGAAAATTTCCTCGAAACTGTAATGTTTATTTTTTTCTCGTCAATTTTTATCGTAACACCCCGTACATCGAGCTTTTTTGAGTCGCACTGTATATAAGCGAAGCGACTTGAAGTCTGCCATATTGTCTAGCTCACTGATACCACCTATTCATTCTATTTATGCAAAGTTCAATGCAAATAGCAATAGCGGATGGAAATATTTGACAGCTGTTCTATGGCTTCCATCATTTTGACCCCGTCTTGGTCTGCCATATTGTCTAGCTCACTGATACCACCTACCTATTCATTCTATTTATGCAAAGTTCAATGCAAATAGCAATAGCGGATGGAAATATTTGACAGCTGTTCTATGGCTTACGTCATTTTGACCCCGTCTTGCTTAGGATTTTCGCAAATTTCGATACAAAAACGAATTCAAAACCAAACGCTCGCATAACACAACGTATCTAGAGACTTCAGATTTACCGTTTTCGGCTTTTGGGGGGCTCCGGTCGGCCCATTTAGTGAAATTTTCTGCGATTTATTCGGAAATGTCACCGCGCACTCGCCATTTGACGTCGCAAATTTTCGCTATTTTTCCTATAAAATCGAATTTTAAACCTACAGCTTAGGCTCACGACACATTGTTGAAGGTTCAAAGTTCACGTTTAGATATGGATTTATGTAAATAAAGGTGTACTAACTTTGCAAAATGTAAAGTTTTGAAGGTTTTGTTAGGACCCGCAAAATTAAAAGGCTCTTCTACACGTCTCTGTTCGGTATTACGCAAAATTCTATACAAATTCAATTCAAAACCCAGCGCTCGCATAACAGAAAGCATCTAGGGACTTTAAATTTACCTTTTCCGGCTTTTGCGGGCCTCCGATCGATCCGTTTAGCGAACGTTCCTAAGTTTTATCCGGAGCTGTCACCGGCCGTGCACCGTCCGGCTAGCCGTTTGACGTTTCGGACGGCCGAGCGAAGGCGAATGCAGCCGAACGTGTAATTGACCAAAACTTTCGCTATTTTCCCTATAAAATCGAATTTTAAACCTA
The DNA here is from genome assembly GCA_025584915.1 of Monochamus saltuarius. NCBI lineage: Eukaryota > Metazoa > Arthropoda > Insecta > Coleoptera > Cerambycidae > Monochamus > Monochamus saltuarius. Next base: position 44,466,154 of record CM046721.1, on the reverse strand, counting down.
AATCTGAGGCACGCGACACATTGTAGAAGGTTCAAAGTTTACGTTTCGACATGGCTTTCTGGAAATGAATGCGAGAAAATAGGAAAATATCGAATCCGAAATAGTTTGACGTCTACCCATATCCGACTGACGTTTCTCCGATTCCCGGGCGATAAGCTCCGCCTCCGCTATATCCATCTCGCTCGCCGAGATCGGCCGGCGAGGACCCTCCGAAAAACGGAAAATTTACCTAGAAAAACGCGAAAAACGGCCCGCCGAGCGCCTCGTCGCGACGGAGAAAGGACCAAATAAAGAGACTCGCCCGCTGCCGCGTCCGCGACGGGCCCGCCCGAAAAACGTGGCGCGGAGCGAAACCGGCCTCCGGGCGGCTTCCGGACTTCCGATAAGGGGCGTTTTTTTCGACTTTTGTCTCGTTTCCTCGCGAAAACGGAAAAGTAACGCCGGCGGACCTCCGGAAAAACGCAAAATTCGCCCCGAAAAAGGTAAAAAGAACCCACCGAAATACGCCTAAGCTACGCAAAAAAGGCCAAACTCGACCCCGCGCGCCCGGGCTCGCCGCTGCGCGGCTCGCAAAAAAAGCCTTTGTGGCGGCAAAACCCACTTTTTCGCGCCCCCCGGGGGAGCGAGAGGCAAGCGCGGATTTTAATATATTAGAACTAGAAAGGTGGCAAGTCGGCATTCGCCGACTTGACCTTTCTTAGTAGGGTTAGTTTTTTAAACACCATGTATTTTTCGATAATTAGTGCGTTAAGAGACCCCCGATGGAAGTTGAGTAAAATAAATTAGTCAGTTCTCTTAATTTTGAGATGTTCAACATTTTCCAACACTTTGTATATAAAACGGTCTTTCGTACATCCGACAACCCATCCGAAGCAAAACAAATAATTTTATTCCATGAATTTTGGGAGTTTCAATATTGGTTCAGTTTTCTTAAACACCCTGTATTGTTTTCATTAAAATAGTTTCCATATAGACCATTGTTAAACGTTTCATCAAAGGAATATTATACTTCCATGAAGGTTTCTAGAAAGGTCGGTTTTTAAACACCCAGTAGTTTTTAATTAGTATAGTTTTCTTACAGACCGTTGTGAAAAGTTTCATTAGAAAATATTCCATGAATTGTGAGGATTTTTAGAGAATGGTTTGGTTTGTTAAACACCCGTATTTTTTATCAGGCATAATTTTTTACAATCGTGAAAAGTTTCATAAAAAAATAAATTCCATAAATTTTGTGGATCTAGAGAATGGATCTATATATTACACCCTGTATTTTTCATACGTATGTATTTATATACATAATAAAACCTAAGTATATATTTTTATAGTTTTTTGACAAACTAATGTAAAAAGTTTCATCAGAAAGCAAAAAAAAATTTTAAATCCACGAATTTTCAGGATTTTTAGGGAACAGTTCGGTTTTTTTAAACACCCCGTATTTGTTCAATAGTATATTCTTCCTACAGAACATTGTAAAAGTTTCATCAAAAGAATTTTTAATTCCATGAATTTTGTTGATTTTTAGAGAATGGTTCGGTTTTTAAATCCTCTGTATTTCTTAATTAGGATATTTTTCCTATAGAACATTGTATAAAGTTTCATCAAAAAGAATTTTTTAATTCCATGAATTTTGAGGAATTTTAGAGAATGGTTCGTTATTTTTAAACACTCTGTATTTTTAATTAGTATATTTTTCCTACAGAACATTGTATAAAGTTTCATCAAAAAGAATTATTTAATTCCATGAATTTTGAGGATTTTTAGAGAATGGTTCGTTATTATTAAACACTCTGTATTTGCTTCGTTAATGAGTGTCATAATAAATCCTTGATGGAAGTTTAATAAATAAAAAAAAATTTCCATGAATTTTGGGAGTTTCAATATTGGTTCAGTTTTCTTAAACACCCAGTAGTTTTTTAATTAGTATAGTTTTCTTACAGACCATTGTGAAAAGTTTCATAAAAAAATATTCAATGAATTATTGTGGGGATTCTTAGAGTATGGTTTGGTTTCGTTAAGCACCCTGTATTTTTTCATTAGTATAATTTTTATAATCGTGAAAAGTTTAATAAAAAAAATTAAATTCCATAAATTTTGTGGATCTAGAGAATGGTTCTTTATTTTACACCCTGTATTTTTCATAAGTATGTATTCATATACATAATAATACCAAAGTATATATTTTTATAGTTTTTACAAACTATTGTAAAAGTTTCATCAGAAAGCAAAAAAAAAATTTAAATCCACGAATGTTTAGGATTTTTAGGGAACAGTTCAGTTTTGAAACCTCCTGTATTTTTCATTAGTATAGATGTTTTAAAACTATTGTACAAAGTTTCATCAAAATGAATTTTCTAATTCCATGAACTTTGAGGAATTTTAGAGAATGGTTCGTTATTTTTAAACACTCTGTATTTCCTAATTAGTATATTTTCCTACAGAACATTGTATAAAATTTCATCAAATAGAATTTTTAATTCCATGAATTTTGTTGATTTTTAGGAAATGGTTAGGTTTTTAAACCTCCTGTATTTTTCATTAGTATAGATTTTTACAAACCATTGTATAAGGTTTTATCAAAAATAATTTTTAATTCCATGAGTTTTGTTGATTTTTAGGAAATGGTTAGGTTTTTAAACCCTCTGTATTTCTTAATTAGTATATTTTCCTACAGAACATTGTATAAAGTTTCATCAAAAGAATTTTTAATTCCATGAATTTTGAGGATTTTTAGAGAATGGTTCGTTATTATTAAACACTCTGTATTTGCTTCGTTAGTGAGTGTCATAATAAATCCTTGATGGAAGTTTAATAAATAAAAAAATTTCCATGAATTTTGGGAGTTTCAATATTGGTTCAGTTTTTAAACACCCAGTAGTTTTTAATTAGTATACATAGTTTTCTTACAGACCATTGTGAAAAGTTTCATGAAAAATATTCAATGAATTATTGTGAGGATTCTTAGAGTATGGTTTGGTTTCGTTAAGCACCCTGTATTTTCTCATTAGTATGATTTTTACAATCGTCAAAGTTTCATAAAAAAATAAAATCCATAAATTTTGTGGATGTAGAGAATGGTTTTTATTTTACACGCTGTATTTTTCATAAGTATGTATTCATATACATAATAATACCAAAGTATATATTTTTACAGTTTTCTACAAACTATTGTAAAAGTTTCATCAGAAAGCAAAAAAATTTTAAATCCACGAATGTCCAGGATTTTTAGGGAACAGTTCGAATTTTTAAACACCCGTATTTTTTCGATAATTAGTGCGGTAAGAGTCCCCGACGGAAGTTTCGTACCAAAAAATTTTCAGTTCCCTTAATTTTTACATTTTTTAACGTTCGACATTTTCCAACACTTTGTATATAAAACGGTCCTACGCACGTCAGAGAACCCCTCGAAGCGAAAGAACCGAAAATTTCCTCGAATCTGTAATTTTTATTTTTTCTCGTCAATTTTATCGTAACACCCCGTACATCGAGCTTTTTGAGTCGCACTGTATATAAGCGAAGCGACTTGAAGTGTGCCATATTGTCTAGCTCACTGATACCACCTATTCATTCTATTTATGCAAAGTTCAATGCAAATAGCAATAGCGGATGGAAATATTTGACAGCTGTTCTATGGCTTACGTCATTTTGACCCCGTCTTGCTTAGGATTTTCGCAAATTTCGATACAAAAACGAATTCAAAACCAAACGCTCGCATAACACAACGTATCTAGAGACTTCAGATTTACCGTTTTCGGCCTTTGGGGGCTCAGGTCGGCCCATGTAGCGAAATTTTCTGCGATTTATTCGGAAATGTCACCGCGCACTCGCCATTTGACGTCGCAAATTTTCGCAATTTTACTATAAAATCGAATTTTAAAAACAGATCTGAGGCACGACACATTGTAGAAGGTTCAAAGTTTACGTTTCGATATGGCTTTATGGAAATAAAGGGTACTTACTTTGCAAAATGTAACATTTTGAAGGTTTTGTGAGGACCCGCCATATTGCCAGGCTCTTCTCCACGTCTCTGTTTGGTATTACGCAAAATTCGATACAAATTGGAACTCAAAACCCAGCGCTCGCATAACAGAAAGTATCTAGAGACTTTAAATTTACCTTTTTTGGCCTTGGCGGGTCTTCGAACGGCCCGTTTAGCGAACGTTCCCAAGTTTTATCCGGAGCTGTCAACGGCACCGCACCGTCCGGCTAGCCGTTTGACGTTTCGGACGGCCGAGCGAACGCGAATGCCGCCGAACGTGTAATTGACCCTAATTTTCGTTATTTTCCCTATAAAATCGAATTTTAAACCTAAATCTGAGGCACGCGACACATTGTAGAAGGTTCAAAGTTTACGTTTCGACATGGCTTTGTGGAAAGGAATGCGGGAAAATACGAAAATATCGAATCCGAAATAGTTTGACGTCTACCCATATCCGACTGACGTTTCTCCGATTCCCGGGCGATAAGCTCCTCCCCCGCTATCTCCATCCCTCTCGCCGAGAACGGCCGGAGGACCCTCCGAAAAACGGAAAATTTACCTAGAAAAACGCGAAAAACGGCCCGCCAGGCGCCTCGTCGCGACGGAGAAAGGACCAAATCAAGAGACTCGCCCGCGACCGCGTCCCCGACAGGCTCGCCCGAAAAACCACGCGCGCAGCGAAACCGGCCTCGGGCGGCTTCCGGACTTCCGATAAGGGCGTTTTTCGACTTTTGTCTCGTTTCCTCGCGAAAACGGAAAAGTAACACCGGCGGACCTCCGGAAAAACGCAAAATTCGCCCCGAAAAAAGTAAAAAGAACCAACCAAAATACGCCTACCGGACAACCGCATGACCGAAGGGCGCTTCGCGCCCTTCGGCTGGCCGCCGCGCGGCTCGCGAAAAAAGCCTTTGTGGCGGCAGAATGCCACTTTTCCACCCGCCCGGAGGGAGCGAGAGGCAATCGCGCATTTTAATATATAGTAACTAGAAAGGTGGCAAGTCGGCTATCGCTGACTTGACCTTTCTTAGTAGGGTTAGTTTTTTAAACACCATGTATTTTTCGATAATTTGTGCGTTAAGAGACCCCGATGAAAGTTGAGTAAAAATAATTGTCAGTTCTCTTCATTTTGAGATTTTTTTAACGTTCAACATTTTTCCAACACGTTGTATATAAAACGGTCTTTCGTACATCCGACAACCCATCCGAGGCAAAAAAAAATTATTCCATGAATTTTGGGAGTTTCAATATTGGTTCAGTTTTCTTAAACACCCTGTATTGTTTTCATTAAAATAGTTTCCATATAGACCATTGTTAAAAGTTTTATCAAAGGAATATTATACTTCCATGAAGGTTTCTAGAGAACAGTCGGTTTTTAAACACCCAGTAGTTTTTAATTAGTATAGTTTTCTTACAGACCGTTGTGAAAAGTTTCATTAGAAAATATTCCATGAATTGTGAGGATTCTTAGAGAATGGTTTGGTTTTGTTAAACACCCGTATTATTTCATCAGTATAATTTTTTACAATCGTGAAAAGTTTCATAAAAAATTAAATTCCATAAATTTTGTGGATCTAGAGAATGGTTCTTTATTTTATACCCTGTATTTTTCATACGTATGTATTTGTATACATAATAATAACACTTAAGTATGTATTATTTATAGTTTTTACAAACTATTGTAAAAGTTTCATCAAAAACCAAAAGAAATTTTAATTCTAAGTTTTAAGGATTTTTAGAATGATTAGATTTCTTTAAACATCCAGTATTTTTCATTAGTATAGTTTTGCTTCAGAATATGTAAAATGTTTCATAAAAAAACAGTTTTAGTTCCACGAATATACTTGCATGAAGGTTTCTAGAGAATTATTCGGTTTTCTAAAACACTGTGCATTGTTGCATTAGGGTAGTTCTTTTGCAGCCTATTGTGAAAAGTTTTATAAAAAAAATTTAAATCTATCAATTTTGAGGAGGTCAAGAGAATGATTCGGTTTTTAAACACCCTGTATTTTTCATCAGTATAATTTTTACAATCGTGAAGTTTCATAAAAAAATTAAATTCCATAAATTTCGTGGATCTAGAGAATTGGTCTTTATTTTACACCCTGTATTTTCATAAGCATGTATTTATATAGCTACATAATAATACTTAAGTATGTACTTTTATAGTTTTTACAAACTATCTTAAAAGTTTAATCAAAAACCAAAAGAGTTATTAATTCCAAGTTTTAGGATTTTTAAAATGATTCGATTTTCTTAAACACCCTGTATTGTTCTCATGAAAATAGTTTCCATATAGACCATTGTTAAAAGTTTCATCAAGAGAATATTATACTTCCATGAAGGTTTATAGAAAATGGTTCATTTTTTTTAAACACCCAGTAGTCTTTTAATTAGTATAGTTTTCTTACAGACCATTGTGTTCATAAGAAAATATTCTATGAATTGTGAGGATTCTTAGAGAATGGTTTGGTTTTGCTAAACACCCTGTATTTTTTCATTAGTATAATTTTTTACAATCATGAAAAGTTTCATAAAAAAATAAATTCATAAATTTTGTGGATCTAGAGAATGGTTCTTTATATTACACCCTATATTTTTCATTCGTATGTATTTATATACATAATAAAACGTAAGTATATATTTTTATTGTTTTTTGACAAACTATTTTAAAATGTTTCATCAGAAAGAAAAAAAAAAATTTAAATCCACGAATTTTCAGGATTTGTAGGGAACAGTTCGGTTTTTAAACACCCGTATTTGTTCAATAGTATATTTTTCCTACAGAACATTGTAAAAGTTTCATCAAAAGAATTTTTAATTCCATGAATTTTGTTGATTTTTAGAGAATGGTTCAGTTTTTAAACCTCCTGTATTTTTCATTAGTATAGTTTTAACAAACTAATGTGAAATGTTTCATCAAAAGAATTTTTAACTCCATGAATTTTGAGGATTTTTAGAGAATGGTTCGTTATTTTTAAATCGTCTGTATTTCTTTATTGCGATATTTTCCTACAGAACATTGTATAAAATTTCATCAAAAGAATTTTTAATTCAATGATTTTGAAAAATTTTCCATGAATTTTGGGAGTTTCAATATTGGTTCAGTCTTTTAAACATCCCAGTAGTTCTTTAATTAGTATAGTTTTCTTACAGACCATTGTGAAAAGTTTCATAAAAAAATAACTTCCATAAATTTCTAGATTTCTAGAGAATGGTTCTTTATTTTACACCCTGTATTTTTTCATAAGTATGTATTCATATACATAATAATACCAAAGTATATATTTTTTATAGTTTTTTTACAAACTATTGTAAAGTTTCAACAGAGAGCAAAAAAAAAAATTTAATCCACAAATGTTCAGGATTTTTAGGGAACGGTTCGGTTTTTTTAAACCACCTGTATTTTTTCATTAATATAGATTTTTACAAACTATTGTATAAAGTTTCATCAAAAAGAATTTTCAAATTCCATGAATTTTGAGGATTTTTAGAGAATGGTTCGTTATTTTTAAACACTCTGTATTTCTTAATTAGTATATTTTTCCTACAGAACATTGTATAAAATTTCATCAAACAGAATTTTTAATTCCAAGAATTTTGAAAATTTTTAGAGAATGGTTCGTTATTTTTAAACACTCTGTATTTTTAATTAGTATATTTTTCCTACAGAACATTGTATAAAGTTTCATCAAAAGAATTTTTAATTCCATGAATTTTGAAAATTTTTAGAGAATGGTTCGTTATTATTAAATACTCTGTATTTGCTTCGATAGTGAGTGTCATAATAAATCCTTGATGGAAGTTTAATAAATAAAAAAATTTCCATGAATTTTGGGAGTTTCAATATTTGTTCAGTTTTCTTAAACACCCAGTAGTTTTTAATTAGTATATATTTCTTAGAGACCATCGTGAAAGGTTAATAAAAAATATTCAATGAATTATTGTGGGGATTCTTAGAGTATGGTTTGGTTTCGTTAAGCACCCTGTATATTTTCATTAGTATAATATTTTTACAATCGTAAAAAGTTTCATAAAAAAAATAAATTCCATAAATTTTGTGGATCTAGAGAATGGTTCTTTATTTTACACCCTGTATTTTTTCATAAGTATGTATTCATATACATAATAATACCAAAGTATATATTTTTATAGTTTTTACAAACTATTGTAAAAGTTTCATCAGAAAGAAAAAAATTTTAATCCACAAATGTTCAGGATTTTTAGGGAATGGTTCGGATTTTTAAACACCCCGTATTTTTTCGATAATTAGTGCGGTAAGAGTCCCCGACGGAAGTTTCGTACCAAAAAAATGTTCAGTTCCTTAATTTTGACATTTTTTAACGTTTCACATTTTTCCAACACTTTGCATTTAAGACGGGCCTACGAACGTCACAGAACCCCTCGAAGCGAAAAAACCGAAAATTTCCTCGAATCTGTAATTTTATTTTTCTCGTCAATTTTATCGTAACACCCCGTACATCGAGCTTTTTTGAGTCGCACTGTATATAAGCGAAGCGACTTGAAGTCTGCCATATTGTCTAGCTCACTGATACCACCTATTCATTCTATTTATGCAAAGTTCAATGCAAATAGCAATAGCGGATGGAAATATTTGACAGCTGTTCTATGGCTTCCGTCATTTTGACCCCGTCTTGGTCTGCCATATTGTCTAGCTCACTGATACCACCTACCTATTCATTCTATTTATGCAAAGTTCAATGCAAATAGCAATAGCGGATGGAAATATTTGACAGCTGTTCTATGGCTTACGTCATTTTGACCCCGTCTTGCTTAGGATTTTCGCAAATTTCGATACAAAAACGAATTCAAAACCAAACGCTCGCATAACACAACGTATCTAGAGACTTCAGATTTACCGTTTTCGGCTTTTGGGGCCGGTCGGCCCATTTAGCGAAATTTTCTGCGATTTATTCGGAAATGTCACCGCTCACTCGCCATTTGACGTCGCAAATTTTCGCAATTTTTACTATAAAATCGAATTTTAAACCTAAACCTGAGGCACACGACACATTGTAGAAGGTTCAAAGTGTACGTTTCGATATGGCTTTATGGAAATAAAGGGGTACTTACTTTTCAGAATGTAATCGTTTTGAAGGTTTTGTGAGGACCCGCCATATTGCCAGGCTCTTCTCCACGTCTCGGTTCGGTATTACGCAAAATTCGATACAAATTCGAATTCAAAACCCAGCGCTCGCATAACAGAAAGCATCTAGGGACTTTAAATTTACCTTTTCCGGCTTTTGCGGGCCTCCGATCGATCCGTTTAGCGAACGTTCCTAAGTTTTATCCGGAGCTGTCAACGGCACCGCACCGTCCGGCTCGCCGTTTGACGTTTCGGACGGCCGAGCGAACGCGAATGCCGCCGAACGTGTAATTGACTAAAATTTTCGTTATTTTTACTATAAAATCGAATTTTAAACTCAAACCTGAGGCACGCGACACATTGTAGAAGGTTCAAAGTTTACGTTTCGACATGGCTTTGTGGAAAGGAATGCGGGAAAATACGAAAATATCGATTCCGAAATAGTTTGACGTCTACCCATATCCGACTGACGTTTCTCCGATTCCCGGGCGATAAGCTCCTCCCGCGCTATCTTCATCTCGCTCGCCGAGAACGGCCGGCGAGGACCCTCCGAAAAACGGGAAATTTACCTAGAAAAACGCGAAAAACGGCCCGCCGAGCGTCTCGTCGCGACGGAGAAGGGACCCAATAAAGAGACTCGCCCGCGACCGCGTCCCCGACGGGCTCTCCTAAAAACGTCGCGCGGAGCGAAACCGGCCTCCGACCGATTTTCGGGCTTCCGATAATGGGCGTGGTTTTCGACTTTTCTCTCGTTTCCTCGCGAAAATCGAAAACCGGCGGCCGCGGACCTCCGGAAAAACACAAAATTCGCCCCGAAAAGGGTAAAAAGAACCAACCGAAATACGCCTAAGCTACGCAAAAAAGACCGAATCCGACTCCGCAAACCCGGGCTCGCCGCTGCGCGGCTCGCCAAAAAAGCCTTTGTGGCGGCAAAACCCCACATTTACGCCCGCCCGGAGGGAGCGAGAAAAAACAACGGATTTTAATATATAAGAACTAGAAAGGTGGCAAGTCGGCATTCGCCGACTTGACCTTTCTTGAGTAGGGTTAGTTTTTTTTAAACACCATGTATTTTTCGATAATTAGTGCGTTAAGAGACCCCCGATGGAAGTTGAGTAAAATAAATTAGTCAGTTCTCTTAATTTTGAGATTTTTTACCGTTCAACATTTTTCCAACACTTTGTATATAAAACGGTCTTTCGTACATCCGACAACCCATCCGAAGCAAAACAAATAATTTTATTCCATGAATTTTGGGAGTTTCAATATTGGTTCAGTTTTCTTAAACACCCTGTATTGTTTTCATTAAAATAGTTTCCATATAGACCATTGTTAAACGTTTCATCAAAGGAATATTATACTTCCATGAAGGTTTCTAGAAAGGTCGGTTTTAAACACCCAGTAGTTTTTAATTAGTATAGTTTTCTTACAGACCGTTGTGAAAAGTTTCATTAGAAAATATTCCATGAATTGTGAGGATTTTTAGAGAATGGTTTGGTTTTGTTAAACACCCCGTATTTTTCATCGGTATAATTTTTTACAATCGTGAAAAGTTTCATAAAAAAATTAATTCCATAAATTTTGTGGATCTAGAGAATGGATCTATATATTACACCCTGTATTTTTCATACGTATGTATTTATATACATAATAAAACCTAAGTATATATTTTATAGTTTTTGACAAAATAATGTAAAATGTTTCATCTGAAAGCAAAAAAAATATTTTAAATCCACTTATTTTCAGTATTTTTAGTGAACATTTGTTTTTTTTTAAACACCCCGTATTTGTTCAATAGTATATTCTTCCTACAGAACATTGTAAAAGTTTCATCAAAAGAATTTTTAATTCCATGAATTTTGTTGATTTTTAGAGAATGGTTCGGTTTTTAAATCCTCTGTATTTCTTAATTAGGATATTTTTCCTATAGAACATTGTATAAAGTTTCATCAAAAGAATTTTTAATTCCATGAATTTTGAGGAATTTTAGAGAATGGTTCGTTATTTTTAAACACTCTGTATTTTTAATTAGTATATTTTCCTACAGAACATTGTATAAAGTTTCATCAAAAGAATTATTTAATTCCATGAATTTTGAGGATTTTTAGAGAATGGTTCGTTATTATTAAACACTCTGTATTTGCTTCGTTAATGAGTGTCATAATAAATCCATGATGGAAGTTTAATAAATAAAAAATTTCCATGAATTTTGGGAGTTTCAATATTGGTTCAGTTTTCTTAAACACCCAGAATTTTTAATTAGTATAGTTTTCTTACAGACCATTGTGAAAAGTTTCATAAAAAATATTCAATGAATTATTGTGGGGATTCTTAGAGTATGGTTTGGTTTCGTTAAGCACCCTGTATTTTTCATTAGTATAATTTTTATAATCGTGAAAAGTTTAATAAAAAATTAAATTCCATAAATTTTGTGGCTGTAGAGAATGGTTCTTTATTTTACACCCTGTATTTTTCATAAGTATGTATTCATATACATAATAATACCAAAGTATATATTTTTATAGTTTTTACAAACTATTGTAAAAGTTTCATCAGAAAGCAAAAAAATTTAAATCCACGAATGTTTAGGATTTTTAGGAACAGTTCAGTTTTGAAACCTCCTGTATTTTTCATTAGTATAGATGTTTTAAAACTATTGTACAAAGTTTCATCAAAATGAATTTTCTAATTCCATGAACTTTGAGGAATTTTAGAGAATGGTTCGTTATTTTTAAACACTCTGTATTTCCTAATTAGTATATTTTCCTACAGAACATTGTATAAAATTTCATCAAATAGAATTTTTAATTCCATGAATTTTGTTGATTTTTAGGAAATGGTTAGGTTTTTAAACCTCCTGTATTTTTCATTAGTATAGATTTTTACAAACCATTGTATAAGGTTTTATCAAAATAATTTTTAATTCCATGAGTTTTGTTGATTTTTAGGAAATGGTTAGGTTTTTAAACCCTCTGTATTTCTTAATTAGTATATTTTCCTACAGAACATTGTATAAAGTTTCATCAAAAGAATTTTTAATTCCATGAATTTTGAGGATTTTTAGAGAATGGTTCGTTATTATTAAACACTCTGTATTTGCTTCGTTAGTGAGTGTCATAATAAATCCTTGATGGAAGTTTAATAAATAAAAAAATTTCCATGAATTTTGGGAGTTTCAATATTGGTTCAGTTTTTAAACACCCAGTAGTTTTTAATTAGTATACATAGATTTCATACAGACCATTGTGAAAAGTTTCATGAAAAATATTCAATGAATTATTGTGAGGATTCTTAGAGTATGGTTTGGTTTCGTTAAGCACCCTGTATTTTCTCATTAGTATGATTTTTACAATCGTCAAAGTTTCATAAAAAAATAAAATCCATAAATTTTGTGGATGTAGAGAATGGTTTTTATTTTACACCCTGTATTTTTCATAAGTATGTATTCATATACATAATAATACCAAAGTATATATTTTTACATTTTTTCTACTATCTATTGTAAATAGTTTCATCAGAAAGCAAAAAAAATTTTAAATCCACGTATTTCCAGGATTTTTAGGGAACTGTTCGAATTTTTTATACACCACTTATTTTTTTCGATAATTAGTGCGGTAAGAGTCCCCCCGACGGAAGTTTCGTACCAAAAAATTTTCAGTTCCTTAATTTTTACATTTTTTAACGTTCGACATTTTCCAACACTTTGTATATAAAACGGTCCTACGCACGTCAGAGAACCCCTCCGAAGCGGAAGAACCGAAAATTTCCTCGAATCTGTAATTTTTATTTTTCTCGTCAATTTTATCGTAACACCCCGTACATCGAGCTTTTTGAGTCGCACTGTATATAAGCGAAGCGACTTGAAGTGTGCCATATTGTCTAGCTCACTGATACCACCTATTCATTCTATTTATGCAAAGTTCAATGCAAATAGCAATAGCGGATGGAAATATTTGACAGCTGTTCTATGGCTTCCGTCATTTTGACCCCGTCTTGGTCTGCCATATTGTCTAGCTCACTGATACCACCTACCTATTCATTCTATTTATGCAAAGTTCAATGCAAATAGCAATAGCGGATGGAAATATTTGACAGCTGTTCTATGGCTTACGTCATTTTGACCCCGTCTTGCTTAGGATTTTCGCAAATTTCGATTCAAAAACGAATTCAAAACCAAACGCTCGCATAACACAACGTATCTAGAGACTTCAGATTTACCGTTTTCGGCTTTTGGGGGGCTCCGGTCGGCCCATTTAGCGAAATTTTCTGCGATTTATTCGGAAATGTCACCGCGCACTCGCCATTTGACGTCGCAAATTTTCGCAATTTTACTATAAAATCGAATTTTAAAAACAGATCTGAGGCACACGACACATTGTAGAAGGTTCAAAGTTTACGTTTCGATATGGCTTTATGGAAATAAAGGTACTTACTTTGCAAAATGTAACGTTTTGAAGGTTTTGTGAGGACCCGCCATATTGCCAGGCTCTTCTCCACGTCTCTGTTTGGTATTACGCAAAATTCGATACAAATTGGAACTCAAAACCCAGCGCTCGCATAACAGAAAGTATCTAGAGACTTTAAACTTACCGTTTCTGGCTTTTGGGGGGCCTCCCATCGGCCGGTTTAGCGAACGTTCCCAAGTTTTATCCGGAGCTGTCAACGGCACCGCACCGTCCGGCTCGCCGTTTGACGTTTCGGACGGCCGAGCGAACGCGAATGCCGCCGAACGCGTAATTGACCCTAATTTTCGTTATTTTCACTATAAAATCGAATTTTAAACCTAAATCTGAGGCACGCGACACATTGTAGAAGGTTCAAAGTTTACGTTTCGATATGGCTTTGTTGAAATGAATGCGGGAAAATACGAAAATATCGAATCGGAAATAGTTTGACGTCTACCCATATCCGACTGACGTTTCTCCGATTCCCGGGCGATAAGCTCCTCCCGCGCTATCTCCATCCCTCTCGCCGAGAACGGCCGGCGAGGACCCTCCGAAAAACGGGAAATTTACCTAGAAAAACGCGAAAAACGGCCCGCCGAGCGTCTCGTCGCGACGGAGAAAGAACCAAATAAAGAGACTCGCCCGCGACCGCGTCCCCGACGGGCTCTCCTAAAAAACGCCGCGCGGAGCGAAACCGGCCTCCGACCGATTTTCGGGCTTCCGATAATGGGCGTGGTTTTCGACTTTTCTCTCGTTTCCTCGCGAAAATCGAAAACCGGCGGCCGCGGACCTCGGAAAAACACAAAATTCGCCCCGAAAGGGTAAAAAGAACCAACCGAAATACGCCTAAGCTACGCAAAAAAGACCGAATCCGACTCCGCCAACCCGGGCTCGCCGCGGCGCGGCGCGCCAAAAAAGCCATTGTGGCGGCAAAACCCCACAATTCCGCCCGCCCGGAGGGACCGAGAAAAAACAACGCAATTTAAAAAATAAAAACAAGAAAGGTGGCAAGTCGGCATTCGCCGACTTGACCTTTCTTAGTAGGGTTAGTTTTTTAAACACCATGTATTTTTTCGATAATTAGTTCGTTATGAGACCCCCGATGGAATTTGTGTAAAATAAATTGGTCAGTTCTCTTAATTTTGAGATTTTTACCGTTCAACATTTTTCCAACACTTTGTATATAAAACGGTCTTTCGTACATCCGACAACCCATCCGAAGCAAAACAAATAATTTTATTCCATGAATTTTGGGAGTTTCAATATTGGTTCAGTTTTCTTAAACACCCTGTATTGTTTTCATTAAAATAGTTTCCATATAGACCATTGTTAAACGTTTCATCAAAGGAATATTATACTTCCATGAAGGTTTCTAGAGAAAGGTCGGTTTTTAAACACCCAGTAGTTTTTAATTAGTATAGTTTTCTTACAGACCGTTGTGAAAAGTTTCATTAGAAAATATTCCATGAATTGTGAGGATTTTTAGAGAATGGTTTGGTTTTGTTAAACACCCGTATTTTTCATCGGTATAATTTTTTACAATCGTGAAAAGTTTCATAAAAAAATTAATTCCATAAATTTTGTGGATCTAGAGAATGGATCTATATATTACACCCTGTATTTTTTCATACGTATGTATTTATATACATAATAAAACCTAAGTATATATTTTTATAGTTTTTGACAAACTAATGTAAAAGTTTCATCAGAAAGCAAAAAAAAATTTTAAATCCACGAATTTTCAGGATTTTTGGGAACAGTTCGGTTTTAAACACCCGTATTTGTTCAATAGTATATTCTTCCTACAGAACATTGTAAAAGTTTCATCAAAAGAATTTTTAATTCCATGAATTTTGTTGATTTTTAGAGAATGGTTCGGTTTTTAAATCCTCTGTATTTCTTAATTAGGATATTTTTCCTATAGAACATTGTATAAAGTTTCATCAAAAGAATTTTTAATTCCATGAATTTTGAGGAATTTTAGAGAATGGTTCGTTATTTTTAAACACTCTGTATTTTTAATTAGTATATTTTTCCTACAGAACATTGTATAAAGTTTCATCAAAAGAATTATTTAATTCCATGAATTTTGAGGATTTTTAGAGAATGGTTCGTTATTATTAAACACTCTGTATTTGCTTCGTTAATGAGTGTCATAATAAATCCTTGATGGAAGTTTAATAAATAAAAAAATTTCCATGAATTTTGGGAGTTTCAATATTGGTTCAGTTTTCTTAAACACCCAGAATTTTTAATTAGTATAGTTTTCTTACAGACCATTGTGAAAAGTTTCATAAAAATATTCAATGAATTATTGTGGGATTCTTAGAGTATGGTTTGGTTTCGTTAAGCACCCTGTGTTTTTCATTAGTATAATTTTTATAATCGTGAAAAGTTTAATAAAAAAATTAAATTCCATAAATTTTGTGGCTGTAGAGAATGGTTCTTTATTTTACACCCTGTATTTTTCATAAGTATGTATTCATATACATAATAATAGCAAAGTATATATTTTTATAGTTTTTTACAAACTATTGTAAAAGTTTCATCAGAAAGCAAAAAAAAATTAAAAATCAACGAATTTTCAGTATTTTTAGGGAACGGTTCGGTTTTGAAACCTCCTGTATTTTTCATTAGTATAGATGTTTTAAAACTATTGTACAAAGTTTCATCAAAATGAATTTTCTAATTCCATGAACTTTGAGGAATTTTAGAGAAAAGGTTCGTTATTTTTAAACACTCTGTATTTCCTAATTAGTATATTTTTCCTACAGAACATTGTATAAAATTTCATCAAATAGAATTTTTTAATTCCATGAATTTTGTTGATTTTTAGGAAATGGTTAGGTTTTTTTAAACCTCCTGTATTTTTTCATTAGTATAGATTTTTACAAACCATTGTATAAGGTTTTATCAAAAATAATTTTTAATTCCATGAGTTTTGTTGATTTTTAGGAAATGGTTAGGTTTTTTAAACCTCTCTGTATTTCTTAATTAGTATATTTTTCCTACAGAACATTGTATAAAGTTTCATCAAAAGAATTTTTAATTCCATGAATTTTGAGGATTTTTAGAGAATGGTTCGTTATTATTAAACACTCTGTATTTGCTTCGTTAGTGAGTGTCATAATAAATCCTTGATGGAAGTTTAATAAATAAAAAAAATTTCCATGAATTTTGGGAGTTTCAATATTGGTTCAGTTTTTTTAAACACCCAGTAGTTTTTTAATTAGTATACATAGTTTTCTTACAGACCATTGTGAAAAGTTTCATGAAAAAATATTCAATGAATTATTGTGAGGATTCTTAGAGTATGGTTTGGTTTCGTTAAGCACCCTGTATTTTCTCATTAGTATGATTTTTTTACAATCGTCAAAAGTTTCAAAAAAAATAAAATCCATAAATTTTGTGGATGTAGAGAATGGTTTTTATTTTACACGCTGTATTTTTCATAAGTATGTATTCATATACATAATAATACCAAAGTATATATTTTTACAGTTTTTCTACAAACTATTGTAAAAGTTTCATCAGAAAGCAAAAAAAAATTTAAATCCACGAATGTCCAGGATTTTTAGGAACGGTTCTGAATTTTTAAACACCCCGTATTTTTTCGATAATTAGTGCGGTAAGAGTCCCCGACGGAAGTTTCGTACCAAAAAATTTTCAGTTCCCTTAATTTTTACATTTTTTAACGTTCGACATTTTTCAATTTGTATATAAAACGGTCCTACGCACGTCAGAGAACCCTCCGAAGCGAAAGAACCGAAAATTTCCTCGAATCTGTAATTTTTATTTTTTCTCGTCAATTTTTATCGTAACACCCCGTACATCGAGCTTTTTGAGTCGCACTGTATATAAGCGAAGCGACTTGAAGTGTGCCATATTGTCTAGCTCACTGATACCACCTATTCATTCTATTTATGCAAAGTTCAATGCAAATAGCAATAGCGGATGGAAATATTTGACAGCTGTTCTATGGCTTCCGTCATTTTGACCCCGTCTTGGTCTGCCATATTGTCTAGCTCACTGATACCACCTACCTATTCATTCTATTTATGCAAAGTTCAATGCAAATAGCAATAGCGGATGGAAATATTTGACAGCTGTTCTATGGCTTACGTCATTTTGACCCCGTCTTGCTTAGGATTTTCGCAAATTTCGATACAAAAACGAATTCAAAACCAAACGCTCGCATAACACAACGTATCTAGAGACTTCAGATTTACCGTTTTCGACCTTTAGGGGTTCCGGTCGGCCCATTTAGCGAAATTTTCTGCGATTTATTCGAAATGTCACCGCGCACTCGCCATTTGACGTCGCAAATTTTCGCAATTTTTACTATAAAATCGAATTTTAAAACAGATCTGAGGCACACGACACATTGTAGAAGGTTCAAAGTTTACGTTTCGATATGGCTTTATGGAAATAAAGGGTATTTACTTTGCAAAATGTAACATTTTGAAGGTTTTGTGAGGACCCGCCATATTGCCAGGCTCTTCTCCACGTCTCTGTTTGGTATTACGCAAAATTCGATACAAATTGGAACTCAAAACCCAGCGCTCGCATAACAGAAAGTATCTAGAGACTTTAAACTTACCGTTTCTGGCTTTTGGGGGGCCTCCCATCGGCCGGTTTAGCGAACGTTCCCAAGTTTTATCCGGAGCTGTCAACGGCACCGCACCGTCCGGCTAGCCGTTTGACGTTTCGGACGGCCGAGCGAACGCGAATGCCCCCGAACGCGTAATTGACCCTAATTTTCGTTATTTTCCCTATAAAATCGAATTTTAAACCTAAATCTGAGGCACGCGACACATTGTAGAAGGTTCAAAGTTTACGTTTCGATATGGCTTTGTTGAAATGAATGCGGGAAAATACGAAAATATCGAATCGGAAATAGTTTGACGTCTACCCATATCCGACTGACGTTTCTCCGATTCCCGGGCGATAAGCTCCTCCCGCGCTATCTCCATCCCTCTCGCCGAGAACGGCCGGCGAGGACCCTCCGAAAACGGAAAATTTACCTAGAAAACGCGAAAACGGCCCGCCGAGCGCCTCGTCGCGACGGAGAAAGGACCAAATAAGGAGACTCGCCCGCGCCCGCGTCCCCGACGGGCTCGCCCGAAAACGTCGCGCGGAGCGAAACCGGCCTCCGGGCGGCTTTCGGGCTTCCGATAATGGGCGTGGTTTTCGAATTTTGTCTCGTTTCATAGCGAAAATCGAAAAAAGGCGGCCGCGCACAACGCGAAAAACGAAAAATTCGCCCCGAAAAAACTAAAAAGAACCCACCGAAATACGCCTAAGCGACAACCCGGGACCGAAGGGCGCTTCGCGCCCTTCGGCTCACTGCGCGGCTCGCCTCAAAAGCCTTTGGTAATGCAAAACGCCACTTTTCTCACCCCGGAGGGAGCGAGAAAAAACAACGGATTTTAATATATAAGAATGACAGATTTCAAATATCTGTTGAGTGTACATTTCTGTTAACGTGTTATTTTTAAATTTATAAATTGATACAACTTAAAATAATGAAGTATTGTGTTTTTCATGGTGAAAGTGAAGTAGCAGTCCATTATTGTGTATGTATTTTATAACAATCTACAGTATTAGGACAGAAGTACGTTGTGTGGAGTACAGAAATGGTAGGTATAAATGTTGCATATTTTAAAGTTTCAAAGTAGTTTATATAAAATACATACATTTTTAGAAACCAAATCACTATGAACCAAATTAAATAGTAGCTTCTTCTTTATTATTATAGTCTCAATATTAAATGTCAAATTCTGACATTTATATGTTTCAAAATATTAACATATATAGGTGTCGACCATTTTGTGATTTGTCGACAAACTACGCACCAGGGTTGGGACAGAACTACAATAGATTTGTAATGACATCTGCATGCAAAATGTAATAGATTGGTAATAGATTTTTTTTACTGCAGATTTCTGCAAATAAATTTAATTTTAATGGTTTCGTTTTAGCAGTGTTTATAAAAGTATAGTCAGTCAACCTAGGATTTAATGAGTTGACAAGAGATGGCAGCATATGTACTATTTTGAAGATATTTGTCGCAAGGGTTGTCCAAAGTGGACATTTAAACCAAATTGAATATGTGTCGATATTTAGTTCACTTGATTTAAAATAGATGTTACTAATAATTAAAGAATGAACGTTGAGCTATTTTTCGCCAACAAACAATATTATTATAGTTAGTTTCACATAATAATTTCGTTGCAAATCTTATGATACATAACTTGAATTACAAACATACTTCTTAGGATTAAGCCAGAAGTCAAAAATTTAAGTGGGAGAGGTCTCTCTAAAGAGTTCAGGCGTATTTGTTACAATTATACAACACCAAGTTACAAACTTGTACAATGCAATTTTTAGCAAACACTAGTTGAGTACTTATGTATATTGATTTGATATCTAAAAAATATTAATAGCTTTAATTAAAGGAAATGATTTAGTTGAAAGAAAAAACATATCAATAAACTAACCATTAATTATTATTAATTTTGGTAAAATAATATTTAATAGTTTACTTATGTATATAGCAAGCAGATAATTCATTTCAGGAGATAAAACGACGATAAATCATTAATGAAAATTTTTGAATGCCAAAGTTTGTTCCATTTTTTAAGTTCACAAACAATGGAATATTACAACTTCTCTAAATTATTGCATTGACGACGGTCAACTTTGTTAACATGCTCTATTAATTTTCACATTTTTTATAGATATATTTTTTATTTAAAAGATATACATATAAGTAACGCAACCTCTCCTAACGGAGCTATAGCTCCTTAAAATGAGCCCAAAATTTATTTACTTTTTTAAATATTTTCAAAACGAATCGAGATACAGTAAACAAATTTGAAATTGAGTATCACCATTGGATTGCGCATCTAATTTTTCAAAAATAATTCCGCACAATTAATCATAAGCGTACCAAACCTGGGGGTTATAGGGTAAATATTGCTCTAACTTTTCTCAAGATTTTGGAGATAGATACAAAAATTATAAATTTTAAACAATTTTATAACTCCTACTCTTGTTTCTTTCGATCAGTTTTCAAGTAATATTAATTTAAACATTTTGTGACAGTTCAAAAATATTAGATCCTACGCAAGCGGTCAAATTGTCCCTAGCAGAATTTGAGAAGGCATTTGTTAGTTTATATACGTATTGTTAGAAATTACCCAAAGTTAACTATTATAAATATATTTTATTAAGCTCTGCTACAGAACAATTTGGATACCCAAAATTGGGTGACACTTCATTCAACAAAAATACCTCCATGCCGCCTTATTCCTTTCGGCTCCCCGGCGTCGCAACGGACGGTAGCCTAGGTCACGGTTTCACACTAGCATGTCCGCTCATACTCAGTCAGCATATTTATTACACGGCCTTTCCTGACTTGTAGAGTGTCCTCACTCTTAACAGCGTTTGCTATTTCGAAACCAAATTCCAGCTACCTAAACCAAAAGGATAGACAAGTTACTTGCGGACTGGGACAAGAAAATAAATAAATAGTATAACAATTAAACATGTACTGGCACTTAACTTTGTCGACTCACTCCGCTTGTAGAATATTTCCTGTAAATAGTACCTAATCAAGGATAAGTAATAAAAGTGTATGCATACACAGAGAAAATTAAATGGAAAAAATACGTAAATACCCAAACTCAATTAAACATAAAACTTAAACTACCGGAAAGACCAAAAGTACCAGGAATTTCACCTGCAATTAGTCATTCCACCCAGGTAGGACTACCTGCAGTGATTCCTCCTGACCAGAGCAAAAATGCCATGCTCTGTCCAGAACAAAGTACCAGGCGCTTTCGTCCTGCAGTGTTCTGCCTACTTACGGTATACCACCAGCCCTCTACTATTCCTCTGCATACCGAATCCATGGTTTCATGTTCTCGATTCCAGAAATGCCCTTATACGGTATGCGAGAGCGGACTGCACCCGCGATGTCCTGGACTTCGTACCTGTCATTCTCCAGCACCTTCGCTACTCTAAACGGACCTCGTCATTTTGGCAGTAATTTCCTGCTGGGTCCCGTATTCGGCGAAGCAGTAAGTCGTAGGAGCACCAAGTCGCCCTCAAAGTATTGTCGGCCCGGGACGCGATTTTTATCAAATCGCCGTTTCTATTCAGCTTGATGTTTGGTGGCTAACGTCTGCATATGCTCTCGTATAGCTGTAACATCTTTTAGGAGATCATTGCCTATATCTAATAACCCAATTGCAAATTATGAATATTCTCATCCCATTCCTTACCTCCCATTGCGGCTAATGAATCTGTAATTACACGATTATATCGCTCAACCTGCCCGTTTCCTCTTGGAAGAGCAACTGCGTTAAAATGATGATTTATCCCGTATCCTTTTACAAATGACAAAAATTTATTTGATGTGAAAGACCTCCCTTGGTCACTAATTATGCGAGTGACAACACCAAATATTTTAAACATATCTCTAAATGCGTGAATTACATGTTTGGTTTTGGTACTTTGAACGGGATATAATAATATAAATTTTGTAAAGGCGTTTGTATTATTACAAAAATGTACGAATTCCCCGCTTTCGTTGTGATGAACGGCCCTAAATGATCCACATGAACAGTGTGGAATGGTTTTGGCGTTTTAAATATGGGATGAAGAAATCCTGGTCGTTTACCTGAACTAGATTTGACGTATAAGCAATTTAAACAATTTTTGACATATTTAATAATAAAGCGCTTCATACGCGGAAACCAATATTTATTACAAATTAATTCATAAGTTTTGTCGATTCCGAAATGTCCAATTTCGTCATGAGCCATACGAAGAATTTGATATCTCCCAATTTTTGGCACCCATCAACGTGTAGTCCAGTAGGTGTGACACGGTAAACTTTACCACCCTTAGGAGCATAATCGTTAAAAATGGCCTTATGCAGGTGACGCTCACCGGACAGTAATATGTGTTTTATTTCTTGAATTTTTTTATCTGGTTGTTGAGCGGCAAGCAACCAATCGTCCTCGGCAATAAGAGCCACAGTTTTGACCTGTTGCGATATATTATAACGATTGCGACTGAGAGCATCCGCGTGTTGCATTTGGTGACCACTTTTATGCTTAATTTTGTAGTCAAACTGACTAAGTTCAAGGACCCAACGTCCTATTCTAGCATTCAATTCCTTTTTGTCAAAAGTATATTTTACTGCGATACAATCTGTAAAAATTGTGAAAGGCCGTTCTAAAAGATACTGATAAAACTTTCTGACCGAGGACACCACAGCCAAAGTTTCAAGCTCAAATGAATGAAATTTCTGTTCACTGGAAGTCGTATGACGACTATAATATGCTACAACATGTTGTTTACCGTCTTTTATTTGAATTAAAATTCCTGCCAGCCCGAGTACACTTGCGTCTGTGTAAAGGTGCGTTTCTAATACTGAGTCAAACAGAGCAAGCACATGTTTGTTTATAAATTGAGGCTTCAACAAGTCAAAAGCCTCAGTTTGTTTTCCCTGCCATATCCACGGCTTACCTTTATGTAACAATTTAGTAAGTGGCTTGGAGATATTAGCGTAATTTCTAATAAATTTCCGAAAGTATCCTGTAAGACCTAGAAATTGTCTAACTTGGTGAATATTTTGAGGCACAGAATGCTTTACTGCCTGTAATTTATAATCGGAAGGTCGAATATTAGATTCTGAGACGACATACCCTAAATATTCTATCTCAGTTTTCAAGAAATAACATTTTTTTAATTTAAGAGTGAAACCATTTTCTTTTAATAAATCAAGTACCTCTTGTAGTGTAGTCAGCGCCTGTTCTAAGGTTTTCGCAGAAATTAATAGATTATCTAAATAGCATAAGACTTTGTTAAATCGAAGCTGTCCTAATACGTTATGAATGGCCCTCTGAAAAACACTAGGCGCTGTGCATAGGCCAAAAGGCATGCGCAAATATTCATATAATCCGTCTTGGGTAATAAAAGCCGTGTATGGTATTGATTCTGCAGACATTGGGATCTGATGGTACCCTGCAAACAAATCTAAACTGATATAATATTTATTGCCCGTTAGTTTATTTAATTGATCTTCGATTAATGGTAATGGATAAGAATCTTTCACAGTTATCTTAATCAATGCTCGATAATCAACACACAGTCGTTTTTCTCCATCTTTCTTATTGACTAATAAAACGGGACTTGCATATGGTGACTTTAGACTCTCGCATCACTCCATTTTTCAATAGTTCAGAGACCACATCCCTTACAGCCTGCCGATCTGGTTCAGCGAACCTGCGAGGCCTACTTGTAACGGGCTCTGCTGTTGTTAACCGAAGTGCTTACATTTTTGGCCTTGTCTACTTCGGATAAATTTGTAGCAATACAAGCATTATATTTGTTAAGGAGCGACAAGAGTGATGCCACCGCTCTTTGGTCAGTGATACCGATGTTGACGACTGATTGAGTAATTACATTTATGAACTGATTATTACTGTCATTTTGAAAAAACTGTAAAAGATTTCCCGTTTTATAATATTGTATATCAGACAGGTCTGTGAAATTTTGCCCAATAAGCACTTCTACACCCATGACACATTTTTCAACAACATAAAACTCGATTAATTTACTGATACCATCAATCTCAATGCGTGCAGTCACTGCCGCTTTGGGTTTAATACACGAATCGCCCAGAGTAGTCAAAATGATTGGAGCCACTAATGGCACACTAGGCAGCTTTAAAGTTGCTACTATGTTATTTATTAGAAGAGAACACTGGCTACCAAAATCAATAAAGCATTTGATTTCAGTATTTTCAATAAAAATATCCTTGAAATATTTTTGACTAGCAAATTTAGAGCTTCCGACAAAATTTACATTCCTGTACTCTAGTGCTAGCTGGCGCTTTTGACTTTTGTGCATATTTTTATTTGGGCAGTCGCGACGCATATGACCTACAGTGTGACAGCGGTAACACATTGGTGTGGAAGAATGACTACTAGAATGTCTGCTCGAAGAAGTACATGGTACTCTTGAACCTGCCACTGTTTGATTAATATTTTCGTTAATTTTCTTTTGTTCATCAATACGTCGTAAATGGTTTGCCAAAACATATGGATCATTTATACCCGCTGCCTCTATTGTAAATCTTATTTGTGTATCTTCGATACCTCCCATGATCAAATTAACGCGATCCTCATCATTTAATGGTATTTTTAACTTATGCAATAGGGTTAATTTACGAAATACATATTCATATAATGATTCTTTTGGTTGCGGTTTACACAATGCAATCATTTATGAAGATCGCGTTTAGGCTGAAAGTTAGCCCTTAACATATTACACCATTCATCCCATGTAAACAATCGAGTAGGTAGACCCTTAAACCATACTTCAGCGGTACTACGCAATTTTGATAAAGCTAAATGGGAAGTGGCCTTATCATCCCACCCATGTATCATAGCAAATTCATCAACAGAATTTAACCATTCATTAATATCGTGCAACAAGGGATCAAACTCTGAAATAATGTTTGCGGTAATAGAAAGGCTACTTACACCAGCTGTCCGATTACCCACCAACCTGTCAATTCCAGGACCATGGCAGCTCTAATCTGAGAAATACTCTGCCAAGGTTGTGGCAGATGGAACCGAAGATTCCGAAAACGGTTTCCGCCTACCTGAGCGACTTCGGTTGGCTCCCGTAGAACAAGTCTGTCTTTCAGGATCCCTTCGCCTCCCATGGTTCTTTCGTGAGCGTCTTGTCCGAGACACCCCAGCGTAACTGCTCCTGGTCTCTCCAGGACTACCATGCCTACGATGTACCAAGGCTCTAGCGCCATGAACTTCCTCAAGGGACCCCATTCGATTGTGAGACATGTCATTTTTTGTGAAAGTTCACAAATCACACGTTTCGTTTTATTCACTTAAAGCGCACGAGGTCAATCCCAACTTCTGATGTTAGAAATTACCCACAGTTAACTATTATAAATATATTTTATTAAGCTCTGCTACAGAACAATTTGGATTCCCAAAATTGGGTGACACTTCATTCAACAAAAATACCTCCATGCCGCCTTATTGCTTTCGGCTCCCCGACCTCGCAACGGACGGTAGCCTAACTCACGGTTTCACTCTAGCATGTCCGCTCATACTCAGTCAGCATATTGCTTACAGTATGTTTTTAAGATTTGACATATATTAATAGGCTATGTTAAAATTTACAAATAATCAGTAATCACCTACCATTATACTGATATACAATTTTATAGTATTTAAAACGTTTGAATATCATCTTTATATGTGTCAAATGAGCCGACAGAATTGTTTTACAGTCTACTACAGATATTTTGATTATTTTTAATATTCATCTTAAACTTTCATATTATGTCACAAAATTTATAAATCAATAAATTTAAATGGCTTTTTCTGCAAAATTATTATTAGAACACTAGATTTATTGTTTAATGATGATACTCAGTACAAATCTTTATTGTTTTATTTTAGGCGGTTTTGAAATATTTAGAAAAAATCACATTCTGCTCCCTTGCAGCGTTTTCTGATTTATCTTTATTTCTTTTTTGTCTTCTGTATAAAGTTATCGAGCCACCTCATTTGTATTTTAAAATATAAGCCAAATAAATAGTTTTCACCAGTGCAAAACTACTGCCAAATTGTGACACAATCAAATTATCAAGTTTAAAAATATATATAATATGTTCACTAACATAATAAAAGTTTCTGAATTTTAAAGCTGGCCTGTTGTTAATCACATTTGAACAAACAATAATTTCTGCATGAATATCCATATCTATGCTTCTATGTATACCGGGTGTTCCCTCTAAGACTTTCAGTGCGAATATCTCAGAAACCAGCATAGTCAGTGCGACGAAATTTGGTATACAGACACTAGATGGCGCGTAGAATCTGATGATAAAATCAATTCTTATACAGGGTGTTCCATTTTCCAAGAAATCGATTTAATTTTAATTTTTTGGTTGTTAGCCATACTAAAACTTATGGTTAAATTGAAATATACTTAATTATGAAGACATTCTGATAAATAAACATTTAAAAATTTCAAAATCTAACAAAAAAATGCCTCCAAAAAGTACCCAAATTTCATTGTTTTGTCATGTAAAACGTGCATAGCCTTGAGCCAGACTTACACAGAAGAAACTAACATCGCTAAACGTCAAAACTATGGATTGTCATTGAATTGTCAAATATTAATGGCATAAAGTATTTTACTTTACAGAAATAACGCTAAATAATGTATTTAATGCAATTTACGTATGCACAATGGTGTTATTGAGACTTGTCGATAAAAATTTAGACTTAAGTTGAACCTTTTGGAGCATTGGGGTCGCCTTGTCGGTACAATCTACCGCTACAGCTAGGGTTACAGTGTGAATATTGTAAAATATCTGTGGATATTTTTAAATTGTTCCATTATAATGTAATAAAACTTCAGTAAATTGTTTTTTATGTTACTACAGTGTACATAATAATTAGGTACCCGTATTTTTCATCACAAAATAATTTACAAAATTGTGTAAGTACCTAAAGAATATCTCTCTTTTCCAACTGCTGTAATTATTGATTACTTATTTAGCAACAACTAAATTCGAACAAAACGATTCCTAAAACATTTTTTATTATAATGTGAACGTGTTTGTCGTTGAGAGTCAGATTGGAACCTACCCCAGCACCACAAAAGAAATGTTACGAAAGCATAACCTAGAAATTATTGAGATTACTTCTGCTTGTGTCCACATATTTCAGCAGTTCAGCACTTTACTTATGTTCCTGATGAATAAAATATGTTTAAGAAGAACTCTACATCTGTAAAATAGTAAACAATGAACTACAATGTTTGTATTTCATATGATACAGAACTAAAATAAAGCAACTGGTTTTTGCTAGGAAGAATCACCTGCAGACGTACTATACCCAGTAGGTACCTATTAAGTAGTCATTTAAAGCTAGATAATAATTTGTAATTGTTGTTTTTATCTTTCAGTTATGTGTGAGTACCTAGTGCCAGACTGCCACCAGAAAGAATAAGCAAAAAATATTAGACATTTTCTTGCAAATAATTCAGAATATGGAATGATGGATCAGGATAATATTATAAAGAAGTCTCTAACTCACTTTGAAAAGTATTCTATAAGACATTAAATTCAGTTGTCTGTCGTGGGTTTTAAAATTTCTAAACGAATAAATTTAAGAAAATAAACTAATTTCATAATTCTATGTACAGTATGAAAACATCTCGTTAGAATATCTTAAAAATGTTGAAAGCTAACTGTTGTTACAATATACACAACATAATGTAATAAGGTTGGTATCGAACAATGAAATGGCAAGATTTGTTTGTAATCGTACATGCATGACCATCCCTCAGATTGAACGTTGCTCTGTAATAGAAATTAGAATACAGAATAACTGTTTAATATCAAACCAGATGTAATAATGTAGATACTTAATGTAATTTTATTTTATTGTTAATAAATTAAAGTCTGTATTTGTTGGTTTTTATTCTACACAAATTATTAAACAAATGTTTAAGAAATAATGAATACTTAAAGATGAAGGGTCAAGTTAATCAATTTAGTCACTAATAAAAAAATATAATACACTATGTACGCAGGTAGGATTATTTTTAATTGAAATTATGCTGGTAGATATAATAAAATATAAAAATCACTCAGTAACATTTTTGAATATTTTGTCCTTGTAGAATACTGTTCGCAATGAATCATACTTACCTTATTTAAGAACTGAATTTTAATTCTTCAGTGAAATTTATATTTTAGACATCTTACTTTTGTTATAAAATTATTAAACACAAGTGGTATTTGCTGTAGTGTATAATAATACTTACTAACAATTTAATAAACTTTAATTTCCGTTATACTTGCATTATTTACATTTTTTATTTAGTTCACTAGTTAACTTACACATTCCATGCACTTTAATTTTATTAAATAATTAAACCAAGTACAGAAAGTTAGGTATGTCTTTATTTATGGCAAAACGTAAAGTCTAATGTTTTCTAGCAAAATTTTCCTCGTCTCTCTCATCTATCTGTCGTACGAATAGAAACTAATCTTGGCATCTGGCTTCTTCAGTATCTTATCGAATCTTTTAACCAATGAATAACGTAACTGTGTATGTCAACCTGTTTCCATAAGAGTACTTTGTTTTCCTGGTTCCTATCTATTGAAGATATGCTGGTGAGACATAACATTTTTGTGGATATTTTTACGTTTGTTCTTTCTGTTCTACAAATATTGGAAAATACCTTCTCACCCCTGCTCTTGAAAGTAAGCCAGAAATTTCTCAATAACTTCTCCATCTGAAAGCAATTAAGTAAAAGTAATTCTAGTATATGGGTAAATGAGCAGTTTCTTATAAATATCCTACAGTTCAAAGGTCAAAAGCAATATGCAAGTTGCAATTACCTACAACATTGACATTCTTGTTCTGTACTTACCTCTTACAGTTTTCCTTAGGCAAGCTACCATTAATCGTACTTAAAGACCTTATGTTATCATCTTTTATTGTATTAATGTACTTAATTTGTGTAGGAATAGGTCTCCAAATTCTACTCAGATTTGATAAATGTGGAATCGTTTTTGAAGCAGGTGAATTTTTATTTATGCTACTGGAACTGAAGTATTCACTCAAGGAACCCATTAAATCATTATTTATGATTGTTTCTAGAGTTTAAAGCCTTTCTACCACTTGTTGCCGGCACGTTATTATTATTTTTAATTCTAGGTTAAGCAACCACAAGTTTAGATTGTACATAGCTCGCGCGCTTGCGCGCTTCAAGTCGACAAGGAGAGGATGTTCATAAATTCAGCTTTGTTTGCACGTAATAATTTATTAGTTTGAGAGTGATATGGTGAAAAATAATAATAATAATAATTCCCGATAAAATTACTGTATCGTAAGGAAGATGCAATTAAAAAAAATGTTTCACAATTTTCTGTGTTCTGAGTATTCATTACAGACAAGGTTGCTCAAACTTCCATTTTCTTTTAATAAAACTATATCATTATTGCAAATACGTACGCACATTTAATGTAGGTACCTCGTGGTATTACATATTTATAATAAAATTTCTACAAAAATACTCAAACTTGCTTTGACAGTTTCTGTCACTTCACGTTTTGATGTCTATCCATGCGGTAGTTATGTGTGTGTAAATTGGACTCATGGCTGTTCTCATTTGGCATGACAAAACAATGAAATTTGAGGACTTTTCATAGGAGTTTTTTTATGACAAGATAAAAATTTTTCGTGACTTTTTTTATCAGAACGTGTTCATAATTAAAGATATTTCAATTTAAATACAAATTTTGTTGAGGTTCGCTACCAAAAAATCGAAATTAAATTCATTTTCTGCAAAACCGAACACCCTGTATAAAAACTAATGCCATCATCGAATTCTACGCGCCATCTAGTGTCTGTATACCAAATTTTGTCACACTGGCTATGATGGTTTCTGAGATATTCGCACTGAAAGTCTTAGAGGAACACCCGGTATATTATAACAAAAATTCTAATACAGCTTGACAACAGTTCGATACAGAAAAGTTAATTTATGCAATATATGTCAAATTTTTAGATAATTACTTATATTTAAAGCTACAAAATTAAAAAACAGAAAAATATTGGAATTTAGTGATGAGATATGAATATGAAAGTTGTAATTAGGCATATATATAATTAAAAAGTGTTTAGTGTTTGCGTATCTATCTTTGTTTATAATTTTTAATCCTTTTTGCATAAATTGTACGATTTTTCCCTGTACATTAGATTAATATGAATATTATAATGAAGTACATATTTTCAATGAATACCTAACAGCACCACTAAATTTTAACACTTAAGGCGCCTTATTAATTACAAACTTGACCGAAATATCTCTACAACTTGTGTATATGCTGCAATTTGAACTGATTAATTTGTGTATTTTGTCAGCCAGCAAAAACTTGTAACCTATTTAATACTTCTAAATTCTACAGAATTTATATTCGTTGTTTCCTTTTTGCATCGTGCCTTCCCAGTTCATAAATGGATAGAATTGGAATGTTGTGTAAACAGCGATAGCCTTGACCTTTTTTGCACATGTCTCGTAGTAATAAATTTGTTTGTCATGTATGTTAAAATTTTGTACAGTGACACCTAGTTAAAATGTGTGGTACTTTGTTAAAGGGATGAATATTAGATAAAGGTTCCGACAAAGATTTCATAAAGAAAGCCAATACAAAACCCTCATGCTGGTCCAGCTCGTATAGGGTTGTCCAAATTATTTTGCACACATTGTGGTCCTCGCCATCTAACCGACATGGTCCACAACTAAGACAGGTTGACTAACTATACCTTTATAAACACTGGTTTTAGGTTTATATGGTTTATATTTTGTCTATAGTCTATGGTCTCTGGCACAAAACATATATAAAACTAGAGTCTTTGGTGAATGAGTTTAATGTTTATTAATTTGATTTCTATCACAAAACACATATAATAGTTTTTATATTTTAAATAAACCGAACAATATATTTACATTTATTTTAAATTTATAAGTCATTTGAAAAGTCAGTAATAACAATAACAATCATTTATTAATATATAACAATGATAATATAATATATAAAAAATGTCAATGCGACAGTTGCGCAACACAGATTAACATCGATATTAAAATGTTAATGTTTCTATATCTTCCTGCAATGCAAAAGTATCATGCTATTACAGATTAGCTGCCAAAATCACAGCACAGAATGCCAAATTCAGCATTTCAGTGATTTCAGTCATCACACATAGCACAAAACAGTAAAAAAACCATGGGAGTCACAGACCCAGGCTACAGACCACAGACAAAAGAATAGGGTGCAAATCATCGATTATTGACAGAATAACATTCCCAACCCTGCTACGTACATTGCAGAATTCTAGATTGAAATTCAGGTAAATCGACAGACAAGTAATATAAAGGCGCGCGATTTAACAGACGATGGTTGAGGTATTCCACGTTCATGCAAAAACCAAAAAATATTTTGTAATTCAGTTGCTATTCAAAAGAAACTAATTTTATTTTTAATAAATAGAATTTTCTAGTAATTTTGTAATCCAGTATATAATTAATATGTTTGAAAATAATATAAAATATGCAATTGCTTAAAAAACTAAATATGACATCGATTTCAACGTGTATATCTGTCATGATCACAAAACTTTGCAGTATAATGACGGATGAATGCAATAGAAATTTTATTGCACTAGTGCAATAAAGAACCACTTTTTCACTAAAAATAATTCAATAAAGTTGTTTTTTGTATGAACGTAGAAAAAAATATAATAGCAAGGAATTTTCTAAAAGCCGTATGACACGGTATAAAATTGTATATAAAATTTTGCATAGAATTATATAAGCATTTTTTTATATGTTTAGTTTTTGTAATAATAATTATTATTATAACCAATAACCTATAAATTAAGCAAACATAGTTATGATGCACTGGAGGTTATATTATTGTTTACATAAAAATGTATTCAGAATTTTATAAAAATAGAACAAGTTTTAATTTTCAGTTTTATATGTAGAAAATTGTGCATTTTGCTTGTATGATACGGGACGAACTACTTTAATTATAATATCAAATAAAAAGCATTTTAAATGTTACACCGTGTTAAATTTCTGCTCCTGAAAAATCATTTTTAAATCATTCTCCTGGATTATTACGTCATTATATCTCTCAACCAATCATAGTTCCACACGATTCTGCCTTGCCACGATTGCCACGTTGTGTTGTCTTCTTTTCTGTTGTATTGTCATTATCTGTCTTGTTCAACGCACACGTTATTAGAAAAGTAGACAGATAATTATTGTTAAATTTTAAAAATGGTCTTAAAACTATTTTTCTTTTTATTATTTCTAATTTCTGTTTATTCAGCGGAAGAAATTAAAACAGAGGACGGAGTTTTAGTTTTAAACAAATCTAATTTCAAGGCGGCAACAACCGACAATGAATTCATATTGGTAGAATTTTGTAAGTATGATAAAGTATAATTGAATATCGTTAAAATTTTGATTACTTTCCATCGCCTAACATAAAACTTTTATTTAGTTACACTATAGATGATATATTTTTCAATAAAAATGTGATCAACCCATGTTATGTGATGAAAAAGCCACCGGTGTTCGCAATTTTATTCATTAGGTACTTCTCAGTTCAAATGTTTGTGTGGGTAATTTGTTATACAAATATATTTTCATGAGATTTATGGAAACATACTTCACATTTAAATTAGTAGTTTACATACAATTTTTAAGTAATGTTTTAATTTGCTATGTGATAATATATATCCATTTACCATCAACGTTTTTCCTTGACCAAAAATTATTTTATACTCCACAAATATCTAGGAATATGGTAATATACCTAAGTAGTATTATAATATAGGTATTAACATTTCTAATATTGGGATATTGTTGGTCAAATTTACAGGTCAATGAACTAAAATTAGTACAGTTTATATAGTGCTTTCCAGTTCCTTTTTATTTATTTATGTACAGTGCCTATTAGACCGAAAATCCTACCCTAATACAAATATAGTATAAGTATGCAAAGTATGATTTTTTACTAATTATTATTAAAGATTTATTTCCTCAAGAGTCAAGGACTACGTAGTTTGAAACTCAAAAATGTTCGTGCAACTATTTCTTGAGATATATGCAGTGAAAACACATTCGCAACTTAACTGCACCAATATTTCTAACAGTTTAAAACCAATCCCTTACTCTTGTGTGAATAAACTAAATATCAATCCAATAGGAAAACTAACTTTTTTATAGATAAATACTGAGTGCAGTGTATAAATTAATGTTATTCATTGTTGTAGATGCTCCATGGTGTGGACACTGTAAAGCTTTGGCACCAGAATATGCTAAAGCTGCAAAACAATTGGAAGAGCAAAATTCTTCCATCAAACTTGCTAAAGTTGATGCCACTGAAGAACAAGAACTTGCCGAGCAACATGGTGTAAGAGGATATCCCACGTTGAAATTCTTTAAAAATGGAAATCCCATTGATTATAATGGTAAGAAATATTTTCATAGAAATGCATAATTTAGTGGTTTATTTACTTATTTTATCACATTTTATACTTTTGTCATACATATAAGTAATATTTAAATGTGTTTAATGGTAATTATGCATGCTAATCTAAATTCCTATAACTTATAAAATGTAAAATTTGTATTATAAACTACATAAATGTTTGCATATTGATAGAATTTGTAAATATAACATCTGCTATGTGTCAAATAATCATTGAAATCATGATATAGTAACTTACGTTATAAGTTTGGTAGGTGAGTTATTACAGTATGAGTTGTTTTGCATATAATATACTTACATATAATAATATTTTATTTCATACTGTATTTAAAATCCTTTTCAAAATTAATAAAACGTTTAAAATTAAAAAAATAGTTGGCAATCTTATGCTTTTCACTGTCAAATTAATAGTTATTTATGCAACAAGTACAAAAAGTAAGTGTTTCGTCGTCGTCGCGACGCGAAGTTGTCGAGTGCAATAAACACTTTTTGTACGAGTTGCATATATTTTTTCTACGTTCACGCAAAAACCAAAAAATGGTTTATTTAGATGACACTAAGTCTAGGAAAATATGACGTCGATTTGAACGTTTATGTTTGTCATGATGACAAAACGCTGTAGTAGAATGACAGATGAATGCAATAAACATTTTATTGCACTAGTGCAATAAAGAACCACTTTTTCTACTAAATATAGTTCAATAAAGTTTTGTTTTTTGCATGAACATAAAAAAATATCATTTTTACGTTGTTTTGTATTATAGACATTTTGGAGATTTTAAATAAATTTGTAGTGACAATCTTGAAAAAATAATACTACAAATACAGGTACATACATTCCTACAAATGCTTAACAGTATTAATACATTTATAATTCCAGTTACATAAAATTAAGCAAAAGATTAAATAGGGTTGATAGATAGTATCAGAGACTGTAATGTTCCATTGCAGTATATGTTGCAATAGACATTTAACTGACAGAGGGGATAGAGAAAAATAAGAATTAACGGAATCGTCCATCAAAAAATTTCCAACTTATTTATAAAGCAAAACAAAAAAAATTTTAATTATGTTATACCTCTATTTATCGCCAATTCTGACCTTCTGAGCTTCGAAGTTACATATATTCCACAAGTCAGAAGTAGTGACATGACACAGCATTGTCATGTGTATCGATTTATGCCGCTTTGAAACACTGCCACACCTTTACCATCTATGCATTACAACAGTTGTTCAATGTGGTTTAAAGAGAATTCGGCATAAAATTTTGTCTACCAAAGATAATGCACTTGTCACACTTCCCATAAAGGGATTTGAATGTGACATATTCGTAATTATACAAAAAATATGTGACGAATTAAGTTTACGAATGCTAGTACTTAAAAATTATAATTATTTGTTTTAAATGTTTTATAGGAATTAAATTTAAAAAAAATGTTTTATAGTATATCATTTCTCTGTAACATGGTTTGCCCTATACCATGTGCTGTTTATTTTTCTAGAGCAGGATGGCCAACTGGTCGATCACGATCGACCGGTTGATCACAAGGAAAAGAAAAAAACTGTGTAAGAAAAAAAAATTACTATCGATGCACAAAAAATCGTACACTACGCAGTACAGACTGTCATAATGGCCAACTATTGTGTGTGCCGTGTATATTTTTATAATCTATCGTGAGCCAATCGCCAGTTAATTGACGATTAGACTTTCGTTTATGATACGACAAGTGGCGCGCGTACGTTTGTATGCCATGGATAAGCAGTTGAAGAGAAACACTGGAGAAACACAAATGAAGAAAACAACGCTGAAGTATATTCCAATGAAGAAAGAAACGCGTGTGGAGGTTTATCAAATGAAGTAAGTTATAGGATAACACAGGTTGACAAAAAAAAATCGTGTGTTTTTGAGACGTGACTACCTATCTTTAGTAAAATTTTCCGCTGAATCCGAACATGATACCATGTCCGTCCAACATATCTATCTTTAGTAAAATTCCGAAAATGGCAACAAAAATGTTTGGAAGGATCATCCGTATCTACCACTTGCTTCTTTCAAAAATAAAAATAAATACAGATCACACATGGCAACCTTTATAACTTTTATAAAATCGGTCGGTAAAACCAAAACTAAAAAATATTTTTGAAATAAAAGTTCTTTTTGCTTAACCTCGCTCCCATTTAGCATTTACAAATTACAGTTAGCATCCTAGCAAATTTTTGAGTAAAAGCTTACTGTTTTCCAAAATGTGTTAAGCTCTTAAGTAACTTCAAACGTGGTAGCATACGCAAGGTATTTTCTAAAATATTTTAGCATTTTAATTCCACAATAAATCAAAATGCGAGTTCAAATTGAAACCCTGAGGCCACGTCAAGGCGTCTACCAACCCAGGATAAGTTATAACTTGGAGTTAAAAAATACCTCACGATCCCAAACTCTTTTTTTTTCATTTTCACATTCAGAGAATTTTACTAAATATAGGTAGGTTGGATAGCCAGTTTGGATTTTTTTAATTTTCGGAGGGATTTGAGGGTGTGTGGAGGAGAATCCATACGTCATAATTTTTCTTATTTTCGGATTCAGCGGAAAATTTTACTAAAGATAGGTAGGTTGGATGGCCAGTCTGAATTTTTTGGGGGAAATGAGGGTTTGTAGGGGAGAATCCACACCTCAGAAAATTTTCTTTTTATCAATTTCGGATTCAGCAAAAAATTTTACTAAATATAGGTAGAGACGTCTCAAAAACACACGATTTTTTTTTCTCGACCTGTGTAATTAATATATTTTGTTCAGAATAATCAAAATTATAATTTGTATTTATAATAAAAGAATTTACTTCCTCAATACTTCCTAAATGAAAGTAATGCTAAACTAAATTCTTTAGCTTTTTTAACTTTATATTATTTGAAACTTTTATAGGTCCCCAAAAAACCTGTTCCGAAGAAATCAACTCACCAAAAATGGGAACTGGACTACTTCTTTGCTATGATGAAAGAAAATTGTTGCTGCTTGATCTGCAATACGTCCTTAGCTCTACCGAAAAAGGGAAATTTAGAGCGACATTTCAATACAATGCACAGTAAATATCAATTAGAATTTCCACCTAACAGCGATGTAAGGAAGAGTAAATTGCAAGCGCTGAAATCTCAGTTGTCTATTCAGGAAATCATGTTATCCAAGCCACATGAGCAGTCTAAGGCTGCAACTGAAGCTTCTTTCCAAGAAGTAAGCTACAGAATTGCCCAAAAGTGCAAACCGTTTTCTGATGGAAAATATATCACGCATATTTTTGAAGAAGTGTCAGATTTGCTGTTTGTGAATTTCAAAAATAAAAACAAAATAAAAAAGCTATTCAAGGTTTATAATTGTCGTGAAATACTATGATACGTCGTATAGAAACAATGAGTAACAATGTGAGCAAACAACTACTAAAAGATCTCGGACAGTGTGTTGCTTTTTCGCTACAACTTGACAAGTCAACAGACATTACTGATACTGCACAATTACTTATTTTCATTCGGGGTTCTTTGCAGATTTCTCTACGACAGAAGAATTGCTAAGCATGATTTCCTTGAAAGGAATAATTTGTGGCCTCAATATATTTACAGAATTCAAAGATTATACTGGCAAAATTAACCTGCCTTTGTATAAACTCCTATCAATAACGACTGATGGGGATCTGGCAATGATAGCTATTCATAATGGTTTTATTTCTCTTTGTCAGAAAGACGAAGATTTTCCAGACTTTATTAGCTATCACTGCATAATTCACCATCAGGTTCTGGCTAGTAAGAAACTAAACACAAACCATGTAATGGATATTTGTTTCAAAATTGTAAATTCAATAAAAAGCAAATCTTCAAAAACGGCTCTTTAACTTGCAACTAGATGAAAAACAACCATATTTGCATACCGACGTAAGATGGTTGAGTTGAAGCAAGTTTTTGCAACGATTTTGAGATTTGTTGGACGAAATAATTAAATTTCTTGAAGAGAAGGATGATCAGCAATTGAATGACTTGGACTGGCAATGTGATTTAGCATTTCACTGGCAAACTTAGCACATTAAATCTGGAACTACAAGGCAATAAGAACAAAACAATATCGGATATGATAAGTTCTATTGAAGCGTTCAAATAGCATCATCTATGATAATTGATCTTGAAAAGAAAAAGTTTCAACGATTTACGAACATCAGATTATATGGAAAAACACCCTAACTATTTTTAATCCTGACAGTACACTTCAGAAATTAAGGCAGTGGTATCCGACTTCAAAATCCGCTTTAGTGATTTTAGCAAAATTGATAAGTTGGTGGAATTCATCAGTTATCCATTCAATGATGCCATTGATACTTGTGAAATGTCTTAACAAATTTGCAGAAACGTTTCAAATCCACCACATTTCACTTGAAAATTAAATTATTGCTTTGCGCTGCGATGTGTTTACAAAGCAAGGTCAGGCTCTGGATTAGATTTCTGGTCATTGGTTTCCAACGAGAAATACCTCAGTTTAAAAAGATGTGTTGAACAATTGCATTCATGTTTTGGATCAACATATTTATGTTCTGTCGCTTGACTGATGTTTATAAGTTGTATTCTTTAAGGTTGGCAAACCTGGCTTAGCTAAACTAACGAAAGATACGCAAACTCAATATTCACACTAACTTAAGTAAATACTAAGAATTGTCTTCAATTTTATTCTGTGTTTTTCATTTTATATAATAAAATGTATTAAGTTATGTGCATTTTGTTTCATCTATCTAGATAGAATTTCATGGAAGGATAACTAAAAAAAAAATCATTTAATTTTGTAGATTTGAAAAAAAAATTGATTGGTAGATTGCAAAGAGACTGGACAGTAAACAGTCGATCTCGGATCTGATTAAGTTGGCCATCCCTGTTCTAGAGTCCGAGTTTAGTACAACACTGCTACGATTGCATTCTTATTTTTCGATTAGTAGGTATTTCTTACATTAGTTTCAATTTTCTTAGAATAAAAGGATATTTTACTGGACACGGTCTGTGTATTCTGTTAGTCGATAATTCTGATGAACCTGAAATGAGTGTAAATGTAATTTTGGCAGTGTGCGATGAAAGAACGATTGAAAAATACTGCTGCTAACCAGATTAACTGTTATATATGAGGTACTATTATATTTTTTTAGTCATTTAGGCATCTCTGAATATGTGGTTAAAATTTGTATACTTATAGTTGATCCTGTAGAAAGGATATTCCACTTGACAGATTTTTCTGTAATCCTGATGCTATTAATAATACAACTAAATCTATATTTTGTATTTAAATATTATTGTCAAATTATACATAGTGTTGCATTTGTTCTGATCTTAACTAACTTAACTTAATTTTTTAATTTCTCATTGAATTTAATGCTTTGATAACATATAGGTATAGAGTTTAAATTATACTTTTTCAGTATTGAAATATTAATTAATAATAATAATAATTTATTAACGGAAATCCATTACATAGATAATTACATTTTGCAAAATTGTATAAAACAATTCCTAGAAACAAAAAAGAAAAACACAAATAAAAAAAAACATGACCACATTGATATGCATATACCACCTGTGTGTATTATGAATCTCCCAAACTAAACTTGGTAATACCATGTTTAGTTGGTACAACCATACTGGTTGAAATTCAGAGAAACTTATCTTTGTTCATAACTTTATACATTTCAAATAATAAATAATGATTTATTATAATCCATTCTCATTTCAAAAGAATTCACAAAAATTCTCAAATAGAAAAATAGTAAAATTGCAGGTCTCAGATGCTCGTTTTTTTTTTTATTAAATTTGATGTCTTGCTGTTGAAAAAGAATATCTCTAATCATGAGGATTAGCTCGGAAGTCAAGTGTTGCATGGGAGACTGGGCAGCATATTATTATTAAGTTAACATTCAGTGCAGGAATGAGAAACCTGTAAAACCTTATTAATTAGGGGGATGACTAAACACCAACCGGTATTAATCTCACAATGACCAAAACCAACCTGCATCTTCTGCCACACCTACAAAGAGAGTGCAAATCCTCTTGAGACCCTGTAGTTGATCTACGGTCTTCTGATCGCAGGAATTGAACCTGTGCTAGGCTTGAACATCGATTCAAGTATCGACAACAATATATAATATAATTTCATATTGAATACCAGATATTTTGAAATGAAAGTATATTAAGAGAGATGATAGGATTTTTTATGCTTGAACAAGTGGTGAAAACTGCCATGTTATCAACGTTTAGTTTTGGAAGCATATATTTGATAATTTTGAATATATTGCAATTATTTCTTTTTAAAAACATCAAATAACAGTGAAAGATACAATATTTGTTTATCAAAGTAGGCCATGAATTTAACGAGCAATTAAAAAATGCAATAATTCCATGCCATTCGAAAAAATGAAGTTAGCTAACATTTAGAAGAAATGGGATACCCGGCATAACCGAAAATAATTTTAAAATGTGAAGAAATTATTTTGGTGTAATTTTTATTTGAGGCACTTTTATATTACTTACATTACCAAAGCTATTGAGAAATTATTGTGGGTCACATAGTTATTAAAATGGGTTCTTAAAGTATACAGTGTGTTTTAAAGTTAAGTGATAAAAATCCAGGGAACATTCCGCTCAACAAAATATGTAACAAAGTTCATATGAACATGGGTCCGCAAGTGCTTTTTCCGAGATACAGGGTTGTTTTTTTTTAATTGAGTTTAAAAAAAATGCTTTAACCGATTTTAATGAAATTTTTACGGTTTATTAAAACAATTATACATCTACTGGACCATTTAGATTTGATACAGAATTTTCAGGTGCGTCCCCATCGAGAAGTCAGTTATTTTGCTACAGAAAAGAATATCAGCCTGTAGTTTTTTTGAAAGTTTTATGTAATAATCAGATAAACTAACTAAAAATAGTACATTGGTGTCTCTTGACTTTTTTCAGTGTCTTGGTTTGTTTTTGAGAACCTTTGCACGTCTCTGAACTCCATAAGGAAAAATAATAATGCTTATAGGAATTTCTCTAAAAAATTATCGCAGTGTGTTTCTACACCTTCGCCCCTACGCAAGTTCTGGAGGGCTATTAAGCATCTATAGCCTACAGTATCTATATTTATTTCTTTAAGGTTTCTGATATGTTTATTTTATATAGTTCTGAAAAAATATATATTTTTTTTTGAAAATAATGGTTTAAAAAAAACAGCAAATTCCTAGATTGAGTCAGAAATCTATCTAATTTTTTTGTATATAATGTAATTTATTAGTCATCAATGTGTGTTACAAATGTAAACAAAATTTTTTTACCATATAACACGAAATATTTGCATTGTCATAATCTTTAGATGATGAACTGAAATTGAGAAAAATGAAGCTGTATTTAGAAACTCGTCAAATTTGACCAATCAGTTCTCCTAGTTTCAGATTATAATCTGAAAATTATAGGCAAAATAACAAAGCTATTATTTGCCTAGTTGAGAGACTTATTGTAAGTTTGTTTTTTCATGAAAATTGTTTAAAACTGATCACCATTTTCATAGAAAGCACATAATACAGTAGTCAGTGCTCAATATAAAATTGTTTTATTTATCGGTATGTGGAAATAAAGGCTAAAATGAAATATTAGGATAGCAGCAAAGCAGTATCTTGCAAACCCTTTTTAAAAGTTATTTTATTTGAGGAAAATTTAAATAGTAACAATTCGTAAATTTCAAAAATACCACAACCTTAACTGGCTCTAATTTTTGCATAATAATTATCAATTAATTTTCTGAAACACATTAGTTGCTTAAGGAAAGTTACATATTTTTACGCCCTCTATTACATATTTTGTATTGTTTTGAAATTTATTTCAGGTGGAAGACAAGCAGATGACATTGTTGCATGGCTGTTGAAAAAGACTGGACCTCCAGCTAAGGAATTAGCATCGGCTGATGATGCTAAGGAGTTTATCGAAGCTAGTAATGTTGCTGTTATTGGATTTTTCAAGGACCAATCTACTGAAGCTGCTAAAGCATTTTTGAGGGTAGCTTCTGGAATAGATGACATTCCATTTGGAATTACTTCAGAAGATAGTGTCTACAGTCAGTATGAGGCACAACCAGATTCCATCATTTTGTTCAAAAAGGTATATTAATAAATTTATTTTATTTAATTTGCATTCAGCATGGAGTCTAAAATTGTTTATAGAACCAACACATAATTGAAGAAGTATTGCAAGTAAAATATATTTTTTGTGTAAATACACCCTAAACATAATTGAAAGGTAATATAAAAAGTTCTCTAGAATCAAACGCTAAACTTCATAATTTTCTGCTCTTAAAAAATGTGTTGGAATATAACGAAAAAAGTAATATGAGGAATTGGAAATCAATATTTTTAGTGAAAAAAATTTTGACAAGCTCCTGCATACAAATTTGACAGATTTCAGTTTAGATTTCTTTTCAGCACATTTATTTTGATATTTATATATAGATTACATTTGAAAAAATATGCCATAAATTCAAGGGGTAATCAAAAATTAAGATCAGTTTCTCTATTGTTTATTGTATTATTTTTGAAATACAGGACATTAAAGATGATTTTTTAAGTAAATTACTATTTATTGCATAATTTTAGGAAGACTTTTATCAAGCTTCCTTATATCTATACCTATCTAATTGACTTCGAGATATTTCAATTCTATCCTAAAAAGTTGCTTTTTGATAGCCTAATTTAATATTGTCGGGTTGTACATTGTGCAAGCTGAACTATTGATATTTAAAAGAGAGATAAGGGGATGCCTATCATTTGTTACAGATATTTTAAAAAGTATTTAATTTTACACAGGGTGATCAAAATTTATTGTTGAATTTGCTTAACTCTGAATGGACAAAATTTGGCTTTTCTAAATGGAACAACAAGAGAGACATACAAGAAAATGAAATGGTAACATACTTTTTTTGTTGCAGATTTGGATTCTTCGGACAAAAATAGGTTTGTTTTAGGCATCTCCCCCTTTCCACTATCAAGTAATAAAAAAAAATAATTAAAAAAAACCCAAACAACAAACCCCCAGATCCCAAACCCCCTAACCACAAACCATCCTAAACCACAAACCCCAAAATCCCACCCCAAAATCCCAAACCCCAAACTACAAACCCACAAATCCCAAATCGTGGGTTTGTTGTGGGGATGCTTAAAACGGACCTATTTTTGTCCGAGGAATCTAAATCTGCAACAAAAAAAGTATGTTACCATTTCATTTTCTTGTGGGAGGGGTGGGGCTGAAGTCGGGGGTGCCATTTGATGCGCCTTTATGGGCCTAACAACTTTTATCTAGAACTTTTTTTAATAGGGCTATCCTCCTTAGGCTATAATTTCTTGTCTCAGGTAAAAAATTACTCTCTATAAAGGGGGGATACTAAGTGGAGGGAGTGTTTTGGAGGGTTCATTTGTGGTCCAATCAACTACATATAAGGTCTAGTCGACAATATATATATAAAAAAAAATTTTTTTTGACAAAATTGTGGGGGGCCGAAAACCGGCCTTTTCACCACCCTATGTAAAATTAAATAATTTTTAAAATATCTGTAACAAATGATAGGCATCTCTCTTTAAAATTCAATACTTCAGTTTTCATTACGTAAAAATGGGCAATTTTGAATTAGTCTATTTAGAAACAATTTTTTTTGATAGAATTGAAATATCTTGAATACCATTAAAGATAGATATGTCAGCTTGATAAAAGACCCTAAAATTACGTGTAGAATCCAAATATGCAAAAATATACAGTATGTGCCATTTGCC
The DNA here is from genome assembly GCA_025584915.1 of Monochamus saltuarius. Lineage (NCBI taxonomy): Eukaryota > Metazoa > Arthropoda > Insecta > Coleoptera > Cerambycidae > Monochamus > Monochamus saltuarius. The sequence continues at coordinate 44,422,680 of CM046721.1, read as the reverse complement.
AAATGAGCAAGTAGAATGTGCCATATATCTGGAAGTGCTAGAAGAATGGTGCTACTTTATTTAAAGAGAGCATCTCCGAAAACCCCAAAACCTAAATTTTCGAAGGTGGCCTGTATGTAAAAAAATTTTGATAAAACTACTGCTTTTCTCAGATATAATATGGGTTCTTGCTTTATGTAACAACCATCATAATAATATAATAAAACAAACTTTCATGTTCAAATTTATGTCCTAATCTGCAAAAATCATCAAGAACCGTCAATCCAATGTCAAGTTATAGCATTTTAAAAATTTTGCTACCCAAATTTTATGTTGAGTAGTGTGTACAAGGCCTAAGGACCTTAATCCAAAAACTGACAAAAACGTCTAGAGATATTGATGTTACCTTAGTAACGAACTATATTGCAACGACCAAACAAATTTTTTTCGGAAATTTCGCTCATACAAACTTTTTGATTTTTTGCATGACTTCATTGATCACCCTGTATATAATAAACCTATGGTCCTACGATAAATATACGTCATGCAGCTTAATCCTAAAAAAACTACCTCTTGAAATTTGCAAGCCGCGTTAAAAAATTTGCTTCCTGTTGAAAATATTGAACTTTAAATTTTGCCTAAAAATCTCTGTGTAAGTTCGAGTGACCAGCAGTTTAAATCAAATTTTAGGTTTCTCTACCAAACCTCCTTCCAGTTCAACCCATTTTTCCAATTGTCTTCTTAATTTTAAAATTATTTTATACAGTAAACAGTACAGTATTTTATACAGTAAAAACAATTAACATACAAAAATGTATTGAATTATTAATACTAAGTTGTTAAACGAATTTAGCTATGTAAGGTAATTTTAAGTTTAAGATGACAATTGGGAAAATGTGTTTGCCTGGAAGAAGATATGGTGGAGAAAATTAAAATTTAATTTAGATTAACCTTTTGTAATTTTTTTTAACAATTTAGTATTGATAACACATGTACATTTTTATACGTTAAAATTTTTACTGTGGCTGCAATTTAAAGTGTTAACTTGTAGTGTATGTGTTCTTGATTCAATTAGTATTTGTTTTCCCTTTCATGGCAATCTTTGACCTGCTTGTTATAATTTTTAGTTATCTGATTTTTTGGTTTGGCATCCCATAAAAAAAACACCCAATATTCGGTCAAATTTGGTATATGGGTATTTTGATGGAAATATTATCTTTCTTATAAAAAAATGCCTAATACCACTTTCTGGAAAAACGACCCTTTTAAAAAATCATAGTAGGCCAGGGTTTTGCCAAATCAATAAAATGGTTAGTAGAATATAATAGAGATGGGCGGAACATGACTGAGCCGGCTCTTAGAACTGCTCTGAGTGAACCGGTTCCTTTTAAAAATCCGACTCGGATCTCAGATCTTTGTAGGCACAGAATGTTAACGTGCAGTATTGTACCGACCGAAGTTATGAAATGAAGAGTTGAGTAGAGCGAGCAGCTCCGAGTCCCGACGCGACGGTTAGATGACTACAGGTGCTCGAATAAAAACATTGTTTTTCTGTGTTATTATTATTTTTGTTGGTATATTAAGCCTTTATTAAAGTCTGCAAATTTAGTGTGTCCCTGAATTTTGAAAAATATATCTTATGCAAATTAGATCGTTTGGTTGGGTTAAGTTATATATGATTTATAGTAGGTTCTTACATGCTTTTACAATAATAATGACACTCTCAAAACAGTTTGTGAACTTCTTAGCAGAAATTTCATTAAATCTCTTTTGGTGAGTGAAACAACTAAGAACTAATTTACAAATATGTCAGCAGTAGAAATCGCAAAATTCATTTTAAAGAGTGTCATTATTAATTGCAAACGATTGTACACATTTATTATTTTTTAATCTTAATCATTTTATGTAGAAGTTGTAATGCTGCAAGAAAATTTATGCTCGCGCTTAAGGGGAAGAATGTATATCAAATTCTATACTGACATGGGAAAACAAACTTGCACCGGACAGTTTGTACAATGCAGGTATAGGTTGTACGCTGTGTGCTGTGCTGTGGCCTGCATAAAACAGATACATGCGTCTGCGTACAAACACTACAAGCTACAAGGTAGAGGGAAGGGATCTATTGTGAGTTTGGGATTTGGGACGAATCCGGCTCTAATGTGCCGGTTCACTGTACCGGTACACTACAAAGATCCAGAACCGGTGAACCGGATCAGTGAAATGAACCGTATTTCCCATCTCTAGAATATAACCTACCTTTAGGGTATTGGATTTTCTTTAAACACTTTTATTATTTTATTTTCAGCATACAATATAAGTATAAATCAATAATTTCAACAATGCATACCTATATTAAAAATAAGATATAAGTTGAATATCAAATTTTATTTTAAACAAAATATTCATTAAAATTGTTGAATATATATATTTTTTAATTTTCGTATAATCAATCCCTTTTATACTAAAGAAAAAATGCCCATTGGTAGTTTTCCATTTGGCTTCCATGGCTTTTAGCTAAACTTTGCTCCTTGTAAATTGTAATTTAATTATAATTTGTATTACAGCCGTTTATTATTTTTATTATTTGCAACTTAAATTTTAAACAATGAAACAATTACCCTTCTCGCACTGTGAACTTTTTGAAATGTCATAAGTAACAATTTTACATTAAATAATTTAAAAAATGAAATGGCGTAGTCAATGAAAAAATCACTTGATTTATAATCAGCCCTAGAATATATGCCATCTTATTTTAAAATGTACAGAACATTGTATTTTCTTAATGGTCTTTCTTATTTTTAGTTTGATGAAGAAAAAGTTGTCTATGAAGGAGAGGCAGTTGATGATGACATTAAGAAATTTGTTCAAACTAATTCTTTACCTTTGATTGTCGAATTTAACCATGACACAGCACAGAAAATTTTCGGAGGTGAAATTAAAAGCCATTTACTTTTGTTTTTAAGTAAGGCCGATAAGGAATCGTTTGAAAAAATTTCTCAGGCTGCTCGTTCAGTTGCAAAACCATTTAGGGAGCAAGTTTTGTTTGTAACTATTGATGCCGATGAAGATGACCATCAAAGAATTTTAGAATTCTTTGGAATGCAAAGTAAAGAAGTACCAGCCGCTCGATTAATCAAACTCGAAGAAGATATGGCAAAATATAAACCATCCACAGACGACCTGTCTGCAGAAAGTATCCAGCAGTTTGTCCAAGATTTCCTTGATGGCAAGCTTAAACAGCATTTACTTAGCCAAGATCTTCCAGAAGATTGGGACAAGGAACCTGTCAAGGTATTGGTAGCCTCTAACTTTGATAGTGTCGCACTTGATTCGGGCAAAGATGTATTAGTAGAATTTTATGCTCCATGGTGCGGTCATTGCAAACAGTTAGTTCCCATTTATGATAAAATAGGAGAGCACTTTAAAGACAATGATAATGTAGTTATCACAAAAATTGATGCTACGGCAAATGAACTTGAACACACCAAGATTTCTAGTTTTCCCACAATTAAATTGTACACAAAAGGTGAAAATCAAATTATAGAGTACAATGGACCTAGAACCTTCGAAGGTTTAACTAAGTTTGTCGAATCTGGTGGTGCCGATGGTGCAGGTGTAGAAGATCCTGTAGAGGAAGTCGAAGAAGATGATGATTCCACAAGGAAAGATGAATTGTAAAAATGTCGAAAAATGTATATTCCATTTCTTAAACTATGAAATATTATTTTTACAATTTTTTAACAGATTTTTTATATTTCTTCGGTTTCACCATATCTACCATGACAAATAAACATGTCTATTATTTAAACCTATCTACTCATTGATCTAAGTTAAAATTGCTTAATCCTTATGGTACATATGGCCTAACCTAAGGAGTGTTGCATATCTCTATTTATAGAGTTTTGTAAGACTGGTTGTGTATTACATCTGCCAAAGATGGAAAAAAAAACTTATTTTCTTGTCTTGTGCTTAATTATAATTTGGCAGATTTAAACATAAAAGTTTACCTTTTTGTAATTTAACAAAAATTATATTCTAGATGTTGAAACTACAAATAAATGTAGCAATTGCTAGAAATTTTGAATTGTTTCAGCTTTCCTAATACTTTAATATTTGTACAGATATTTTAGAAACAGTATTTACCAACTAAAATTTAATTTAAAAGTTACATGATTTTCCATTTATACAATCCTATGTAAGAGGAGGTATAGGTACAGACATTTCATTGAAACTGGAAAATATCGCATTAATTTTTGCCTCTAATAATTTGTAGATCTTAAAAATACTGGTGTTTTAATGTAAATAAATGTATGAAAAGTACTGTCACGTTTTTATATGCACATATAACAGTGATAAAATGTAGTCGGTGTACAATTTTTTCTGTGAAGAAAATTCAAGTAAAAGAAAATGTCACAATTTTTAAAATTATGAATTTTTAATAGAATACTTGTTGAATGGATCTGATTTTATAGTGGTAGGTATTTATGTACAAATTCCCAGCAAGATTTATATATGAAAATGTTGGTGAAATGAAATTTGGTATACAGATGGCGAGTAGAATCTGATATCAATTATTATACAGGGTGTGTACAAATATACTTATGAAGACATTGTGATAAAGAAACATCTAAAAATTGTAAAATTTAACATAAAAACCGCCTTCAAAATAAGCCCAAATTTCATTGTCATTTGTCATGTAAAATGTGTATAGCCTTGTTGAGTCAGCTTACACAAAAGAAACGGCAAAGTATATAACTAGCTAACTCAAAACTGAATTGTCAAATTAATGGCATAATGTTATTGTACATAAACAACGTTAAATAATGTAATGAATGCAGTTTACGTAAGTACAATGGTGTTATTGAGACTTGTAAATAAAAACTTTTACGTGAGTTTGGAGCATTGGGGTCGCTGCGCAGGCGCCATGTTTCGTTTGTTGTGAATATTGTGTAAAATATTTGCCGATATTAAATTGTTCCATTATAATGCAATAAAACCAGCAACTTACTGTTATTTTATGTTACTACAGTGTTGTACATAATACAAACACGGAATTACAGGAAACGACTGCTCTGCGGGCTTATGCTCCGACTAGCATTGAATTAACCTGGAAAACCTATAGCTTATAGCAAACCTATGGCGTACTGAGAGCTAATCAGCTCGAAACCGGTGCACAAAGACGACACTAATATATCAAAATTATGAAAATTTTTAAAAATCTAGTAAGTAAGCTCTGAATAGAAAACAAGACGTGAGTTAGGTCAACGGTTAGATTCTTTCTGCCTTTAAATTATACTCTACAATTATTACAAGTGGAAATTATTTTCAACTATTCGGTTTAACATTTCTATTTGGAGATGATTGTCCTGATTCTAAAGTATATTTACAAATTGTCATTTGTTATAATTATGTCCCTCTCCATACAAAATGATCATTAACATTTTAGTAAATTTAGAATCAGGGTGACTTCAAACTATTATATTAAAAAAATGAGGGTAGATTATTTAAGCAATTTTAATAGGGGTCCTTCATATATATTTTGTTATTTGAGCCCCCTGGAGGGTTTACGACCCCTTAAAGGGGGTTAAAAACTATAAAAACATTTATCTTTTTCCAAATTATTTGAAATTAAAAACTTAAATTTGACACGATATTTCGGCTGCTGAGCTTCTTCTAAACGAGTATTTTTTATTGAAAAAAAAATTGATGAACCGTTTATTGAGGGTCTATTAAAACACTAATTAACGAAAAAATACAGGTTGTTTAAAAAAACGAACCAATCTCTAAAAACCTTCCAAATTCATGGTACTCAAAAAATGTTTTGATGAAACTTTCAACAAAGGTCTATTAGAACATTACATAATGGAAAAAAGTACAGGATGTTTAAATAAACCAAACTCATCTCTAAAATAATAATGTCTGCTTACTTTTTCGGTTACTGGTGGTAATTGTGAACATTATCGTTTGAATAATATTTTTCATTGCTTGATATTATAATCGTGCAGGTATAATTTGACGTTTTGAAAACACACAGATGATAGTTCTAATTATTCTTGTCGTTTTTATAGCTATTTCAGCAAAAAGACGGCGCATTCACGCCAGTTATTAAGTTTAACAAAAATCGTAATTTGCACAGAAAGTAAGTTAAATAGGTATGCTGAAGTGTAATATCTACAGAATAAAAAATAAAAAAATATTCAGTGTTCCATTTAAAAATAAAATAGTTTTAACCATAGATTTATTATAAGTCTTGGTTATAACAGTTTCGAGTTATATAAAATTCAGCACTTGACTTTCAACACCTTGTATGAAATTAAGCCACTTGTAAGACATTGATAGAAAGCTTAAAGGTTCAACTATTTCTTGAATACAACATTTTTCTTTAACCTGCATAGCATTCAATATACATAGCTAATTTCAAACAAAGCGATACGATACAACATTATTATGTTGTATCGTATTTATCGTATATGAAATATTTTAAATATCTCGGAAACGACAAAGGTTATGTGTATAGGAAAGTCTTATTGAAATAACGTGAGGATTCAAAAATTGAATAAAAACTATATCATTCCATTTAAAATAACTAAGTTGGTGACGACATCCGGTATAATCGGAAGCGACAGCTTCTTGAAAATATTTTCGTTGAATAGGTCGTATTGGATTATGTAGGGTATCAAATAAAAAAAAAATCACTACAACTCTGAAAACTGCTAACGACACTTTGCCGTGAATCAACCTATACTCGTATATTTAACACAATAATGATAATATAGGTATAAATAAAATATAATACAAGTAATTTTAGACATTTAAGAACTGAATAAAATAGAGTTTAACAGATAACAGGAATGTTAATGGCAGAAAGAGGTCTGACCAACAAATTTTTAGGTACAGAAATCTTTTATAAATACGTATTTTTTAAATTCAACTGTAAATGTAAATATTGTTATAACATAAATTTACATAGTTCTACATATAAGATTGTTCACTTTTGTTTATAAGTATGTGAAAATAATTGTTAAAATGTCAGAATAGCATAATATTTCAGGAGAATTTAAATAGTAATAGTGAATAAACAAAACATCAATAACTTTATTTTTGATAATACTTTTGCTCTACGTGTTTTATTTTTTGAAATTTGTGCACCAAAAAAAATATTACAAAATCATTTTACGGCGAGAAATGCGGATAGATGTTTCTGACAAACTCCTAATCGCCGAATGAAAACGCTTTCCTTTGCACTGCAAATATACCGCAGCGGGAGAGTGCAGTAACTTAATTAGCTATGCACATGGCGCACACATAGAAAATTCAGTTTCTTGAAAACCGTTACACCTAGTGAAGTATTTTTTTTTAAACAACTTCTTTATACCCTTGACTATATTTGTTTCGATATGACTATGTATAAATTTTCAATAATTAATACAGCTCTTCGCATAGTGTTTTTTATATAAAGTTGTGGAAACATTAATAAAATTTACAAGCATGATGTATGTTACGAAAAACATAATTAACAATGCATTCCTACTTAAAAAAGTTTTTGAAATAAAAATATTTCAGAACTTTCTTATATAAAGATGTCCCAGTGTTTTTTTGATGATTATAACAAACACGTTCAAAAGTTTTGCTAAGAATATTTAACTTTTTACTAATTGGTCTATAGTTTGAAACTTCTTTTTTATCGCCTTTTTTATAAATAGGAATAACAAATGCTTGCGTCCACATTTCAGGAAATACTCATTCTTCGAGAGATTTGTTAAATAACAATGTAAGAGGGTTACACAGAGAATCTGCACATTTTTTACAAAAAATTGAGAGAATTCCGTCAGGTCCGGCCCCTTTATTCTCGTCCAAATGGCTGGGCAGTACTGGGCACAGACGAACATATATGAATTAATACATCAACGCGCATTCATCTACCTCGCGCATCAGCATGACAGTGTATTGGTCACAAACGTTGATTCATGTATTAACACATCAGTTCGCAGCCTAGATAAATTAAAATATGGTTCGCAGTAAACAACATACGACAAGTACGACGCACTTCTTCACCGCGCAATCATGTACGTGACGTTATTATGCCCATAGACAGGCGTTGTCAGAGACAACAAATAATTCTCTGGGCGTTGTTGTTTGCGCGTAGATGAATGCGCGTTGATGTTTGCATACATGTACGTTCGTCTGTGACCCGCTAATCAGTTATAACGTTTAAGGCTGACGGTCAGCGCTGTATTAAACGATATAGGTATAACATCTGTTCCAAAAACCGTCGAGAACTGTTGCCGTTATTTTATTGGCGAACGGTGGCCTTGTATGGATTAGGATCGAGCGGTATTATCGTTCTTTATCCTTCACCATCTCTGTAGACCTGGGCGGCCTCGTAGAGGTGGGTTCCCTTCTTCGGTCAGCCTCGACCGCTGTTGCGGCCGATGCTGGCGGCTCGAGGAACCTCCTCCTGCCCTGGCTGACCCCCGCCGGCAGGGGGGCCTCTTCTGGCGCTCTTCGTGTCTTCTAGGTTCTTTCTTCGCCGGCCGTCCTAAACCCCCGGGGGTGGTCTTTGTTGGGAGTGGGTTTTTGTGAGTGGCTTGTAGCCATAGGATGCTGTTCTTCCCGAGCTTGTTACGGTTCGGGAGATGCGAGCGCTAGGTAAGGATAGGGTTTGGGTTTGGGTTGTCTATGTTCTCGTCTTCTTCTTGGTGGTCTTCTTAGTCTTGGTTTCTTCTTGTCCTGAAACAGAAAAGATTAACGGGGGGAGGGGGGTTGGTGTTTTGTGGAAGGTCAAGGAATTGGTGTTTTGGACGTTTGTGTTTGTCTGTCGGGGCGGGGGCGTAGTCGACGGCTTGCCTAAGCAGGGGGTTGTCGTGGTCTGTGGCTTTGTTAATGGTTTTTTGTGCGTGTGTGTGTATGGTATGTGTTAGGTCCGTGTAGTCTAGGTCTCGTTTTATGTCTGTGTTTCTGAAATACCAAGGCGCAGCGACTGCTGTGCGTAAGGCTATGTTTTCCACGGCCTGTAGTCTTTTTATGTGGCTTTTTGCCGCGTAGCTCCATGCCGCGGAGCCGTACGTTAGCTGCGCTTGAAGCACCACCTTGATTAACGTGCGCTTATTCCTTAGACTAAGGGTGTTACCACCCTTGAGTAAGGGATAAAGCCTCGCCCTGGTGATTTTTCCGCGCGCTACCGTCTCCGTGATATGGGCTTTCCAAGTAAGTCGCTGGTCCATCGTCAGGCCTAGGTATCTCGTTTGTCTTTGCCACGGGATGGGTTCTTGGAAGAGGGTAGGATTGTCAAGGACGTGGTTTCGGGGGAGGCGTCTTCGGGTGAAAAGGACAGCCGAACTTTTATCGGGATTAATTTTGACTTTCCACCTGTTGCACCAGGTTTCGAGTTGGTCGAGGGAGGACTGGAGTGTGTTTAGGGTGTGGTTAAGGTTTGTGGCTTGTGTGGTCAGTGTAATGTCGTCGGCGTAAAGGTAAGTGTTTGTGTGGGGAGGGTGCGGTATGTCACTGTTATGTATGGTGTAAAGATGAGGAGAGAGGACGGTGCCTTGTGGGACACCGGCCTCCATGGTGCGGATAGAGGATAGGGTGTCTTGGATGCGGATTTGGAATTTGCGGTGGTGTAGGTAGGAGAACTGTTCAGTACCGTGAGAAATGTTTGACCAATACCGTCTTACGTCGCATTCGCCGAGAGTACATTAACAACTAAACTGACTGACTAATTCTGGACGGTTCGGAATCGATTCTTGCTGTGTTGGAACTAACCCATAGTTTTCGCTCAGTAACTCCTTAACGGATAATGATAAAAATATGCGGTTTTTTTAATAGACTTCAAATATTATTTTACGCCGGCGCTGTGTTTTGAAATTTTGATAAAGTGTAAAATAAATTTTTTTAAAATGAATTTTGCATATATTCAAAATTTCAAAACACAGCGCCGACGTAAAATAGTATTTGTAGTCTATTAAAAAAACCGCATATTTTTATCATTTTTCGTTGAGGAGTTACTGAGCGAAAACTATATCCCTTTGAATCGAGCGCTCACCCCCACTAAGCATGAAACATTACAGCATATCTGTGCAACGTTGCATACAGCTGAATTTGAGTTGAATTACGATACATAACTAATGAAAGTTGTGGAATGCTTTGAACAATGTTTCATAATATAATATTATTTAAAAATGTTGAGGGTAAATTAATTCTACAACATTTCTGCAACGGATTTGCATATCTTTTTCATATGGTATTATTTAGTTTTTTTGAATCTATAGTTACAGAAATATTATGCTTCAGCTAAACGAGCGGGCCAGTTTATAAATATTTTTTAAAATTGTGGAATATGCGTTTTTTTATCAAAATCACGAAACGATTCAGTTAATTATATGTATATTCATAGCCGACAGATGGCGCCACTTATATCTCCCTGATACTGTGTAATCGAATTTTGGTAGGGTATCTACAAGATTTGAGCTTTGGCAATTGGCACGATTGGCACCACGGGCAAGGGAATAATAGTTCCCTAATTTATGCTTGGTCATAAAATCCCGAAGAAAATATACACCCTGTAGTGTATACTGTATATTTAAATTAAAAAAAAATCAATAGGTACTCCATTCTTACCAACATTCCAAATGCAGTGTCTGGAATGTTATAAAAGAACATTGCACTGCGACTTGTGTGCAATATTAATAGAAATTAAAATGCAATTTGCTAGTAATGTGTTCCCTTAGGAACCTTACACTGCAATGTTTCTAGCCTGCAGAATAAAGGTCCCTGGGACATTGCATACAGTTAATTATAAGTCTGAGAGCAACATTACAGCTAGTACAGAAATGTTTCTATAACATTGAAGAAATTTAATTATGTTTAGTGGGCTGTAAGCCTTAACACCTCATCTCTCGTTACTGTTATATTACTAATCTTATTGATATTATTGAGGTTTTTGAATAGAATAGGACACTGATCATAAGGTTCATAAACACTGAAAAAAATTGGCAAAATGCGTACAAATGTCTTCACCATTGAATATAAATTTATCGCCATGTTTAATAGAATTAGGGAAGGAACTTCGACCTTTTTGAGAGGAAGCGTATTGCCAAAATTTTTTAGTGTTTTTAGGTATTGTATCGTCTACAGATTTTACATAATTAAAATAATCTTTACTTATGAGTTGCTTTGATCTATGCCTTAAAGTTGAAAACAGTCTATAATCAGTTTCATTTCTATAAATTTTCCATTTTTTGTGAAATTTTAATTTTTCTTTGATTACCGTAATTGTATTATTAGAACAATAGAAAGGAAACTTCTTATTTACAATTTTCTTAGGAACATAATTAGTTGTAACATAGTTAATTTTCTCATAAAATGCACATAAAGATTCATTCATGTTTTTGTTCTTGAAAAGGTCATGCCAACTGATATATTCCAAATTATTATTGATTGCGATGTAATCAGCTTTCTTAAAATTAGGTATAAAATTATTTTTAGGTTTTAGTGATTTAATTACGGGACTAGAGAAAATAAATTCAAGGGTTGGATGATGGGTATCCTCATCAACAAACGAATTATTACAATATTTTAAACTTTTTATGTTATCAGAATTAGAAAAAATTAAATCTAGCATTCTATTATTAACGTTTTAGTACTGAATTAAATTGTTTTAATCCACAATATGAAAATGTGTCTATTAGGTTAGAAGAACGTTGATCTACTTTTAAGGGAGTGTAGTATGAACAATTATTTACAGATACAGATACCCAATTCACACTAGGTAAATTGAAATCATCACATATGAGAAATAAGTCATCTGGTAGAGAAGTAAATAGTTTATACAGATTATTACTAAAACAAGCAGCAGAATAAAGAGTATCCGATGGAGGCAGCAAATATGTATTTTAACAGTGTTGTTGACTACAAGTGACACCCATACGTCCTCTGCTTCACTTTGCCATTCACCATTCAAATTAGAGATGGGCAAAAATTGAACGAGTCGTTCATTTGAACGACTCTTAAAAAAGAATCGTGTGAATCGACTCTGTATTTGGCAAGCGATTCGTTCAAATGAATCGTCATGCACTGTTTCGCGAGTCCCGAAATGAAATGTAATGGCATCGGGCAGCAACCCTCCGTTCAAATGAATCGCCACTTGTCAGACGATTCGCGAGTCGCGAAATGAATTGTAGCGTATCGAGCCAATATTTGAGAAGCTACTCTCGTTGAAATGAATCGCCACTTGCCTTGTGAAGATTCTTGAGCCGAGAAATGAATCGTAGTATGTGTTATCGGTCCAATATTTTAGAAACAATTTGTTCAAAGGAATCGCCATTTGTCACATGATATAAATTATTGCATTTTTAATAATTTCGCGCATCTCTCGTATTTATAATTTACAACAAATATTCGTTTAAAATTAATCGTAGTTAAAAGATGGAATACGAGTTAATTTATCTGATTTTTTACACATTTCTCAATATTTTGTAGTAAAATAATAATTATTAAGTAAGGATAAAATTTTATACTTTACAGAACGTTCCATTTAAAAGTAGATATTAAGTTTTACGTACAGTTTGATATAAAATTTGAAATTTAATATTTCACATATAACCACGTATAAGTATAACTATTATACACTTACAATACTTACATTGTATTAAATATGAAAACCAGTGAATAAATACAGATATTGCATGCGTGGATATGTCGCCGTCACCGATTTAAATTTTCAAACAATTGTATTATTATAATTTATATTATAATTATATATTAGAACATTAGATCTCGGGATTAAATTTCATCGTTCAAATGAACGAATCGTAAGAGTCGATTCATTTTATCAAATTGAATCGTGTGAATCGATTCATCAAAAAGAATCGAGTTGCCCACCTCTAATTCCACTGAATTATACGATATGGAATGCGTTAAGTCCCATTGCGCATCCAAATAAAGGTACCAAGGTAGGAGCAGACAAAAGGAGGCACATGAAACTCAGCAAAGACATACTTCATTGGTTATGTATGTGGGTGAGAGAGAGACAACCATCTGCACGTACGATATGAATTGTGTTCTTAATTTCCCATTATTTTGTTTGTAAACACGTCATTGGCGTACAGTGTGGCTTCTTCTTTTATCTTGTATCTCAGTGTTATTTCTTTGTGTATTTTTGTGGGTGTTATTGTTTGAACATGTCATGTTTTATAAGGGACTGTAAAATTAACCAGCATATAGCACGAAATAATTCTTCATATTCAGAATTCAATTCCATTTCAATTCACAATCAGCTAAGCCCCTACTGCTCCGTCATTGCTAGAGGCACAAAACAAAATATGGCGCTGATCATAAATAATTCATTCGCGCAGCTTTTAGCGCATTCCAGTCATCATAATATAAAAATACATTTCAGTGTCCAATTCAAATCTTCTTAAGTGACTGTATATCGGACAGTGCTGCCAATGACATATTGTAAAAATATCCACTGAACACATGCAAATTACACGACATTACACGCACTTGAAAAATATTACACGATTAGGTACACCTGTTTTCAAAGGATTATTTTAATTAATTTAAAAAATGAGAGAAAATAATTTTACATTATAACTTAAGGCTTTATTGACGATTTTCAATATTTATTCAAATCGCAGTGGCCGTGCTTTTCAAGGAGACGCGATGTAGCAGGCGACCAACCACGATGGTGTAGACATATAGACCAAGAATTTTATAATAAATTTATAATAAATTTGGGTATAGGCAACCAGATATAACACAACTACTCTGCAAGTAATTTAAGTATCCCCTAAGAAGTTAGAACCCGTTAAAAGCAAGTTCTGAAATCAAGTTTCCATGGTTTTTTTAAGTGTCGAAACAGCATCTAAACTTATCAGAAGCATGATAAAAAGCAATTCAATAAACTGGTAATAACAGTTGACAACTATAATGATAGGAATCTACTACAGAAAGTATTCAGCCCTATGTTGTATCACATACGTTAACTTTAACATACAAGTTACGGTGCAATATAACATATATGTGTTATATAACGTAACTTTCGTATGTTGTATCACTCAACTGGAGCCTGGGAATAACAGAATACGCTAGTTCTTGTATGTTAACTGAAATTTAACATATGCGATATAACAGCCACTTTTAATAACGTGCTTGTTTGAAACTGGATGACATAACATCATAGACAAAATTCGTTGGGTTCGTGCCGTTCGTGGTAAATTCACAGTATAACCTATCAAATGGAACTAGGAGGCAAAATGGAACCTCTTTTGAATTTGTTTTTATTGGAAAATTTGGCCAATATAGAACAAAAGTATGATTGTAGTTGCTCGAAATAATACATTTTCATAACTGCTTCATTTTGATTTCCCATGAATAATTATTTTATTTGTTTCCACAAAATCCAATAATTCTTCATATTGCCGGCGTGTTGTTTTTTGCAATCTTTTAGCCATGATAATTAATTAATTATAGCTTGTAAGCACAGAAATAACAAATATGTAGTATCAAATAGGTACCTACTGCAAAAACTGACCATTTATGAATCGATCTACGGTATCTTCTTTGAAAGCATTCAAAAGGGCCAATTCAAAATATGGGAAACATGTGTGCAACTAGCCGGCTTTCCCGCTCTGTTAAGTTTGAAATAAGTATAGATATTTGCATGTGCTATGGGGCTGTGCCAAGATGCTACTCTTTTAGAAGCAAAACTGCATTCCTTTTTAACACAGGTGTCGTAACAGTCGGCGTAACGTATTGCGTTAAGTTACTGATACAACATGTGAAAAATAACGTAATACGTTATCAAGCCCGTTATAGCCGTGTGTTATTTAACTGTAACGTAAAACAGTTATAAATAACATAAGTGATACAACATAGGGCTGATTGTTCGGATATCTGTATAAAACGTATGATCAAACCACAGTATAAAAATGACAGAAAACAGTATGCATACAATCATAACACAATCAGTAAAATCCATAGAACCATAGATTAAAGATAAACCAAGTCGCGTTAACTACACATGGTGGTTACAGTTACAATCACCGAATACTCTCACTAGCACAGAATTACCATCTAAAATGGAATTGTGTTAAAATACTTAAAATATCCGTAATTACACACTTTTTGAGTGTGTTAGAATTTTACACACCTACTCTTGAAATTACACATATTTCGTGTAATTACACACTGATTGGCAGCACTGATATCGGATCGAACGGCGACCAGCACCCCACCTCCATCACGTTTTCCACCAGTGTTGCCGTTTTAGTACATTTGTACTATTTCTAGTACATTTTCGACAGCAAAGCACAAAAGTACATTTTATCGTAAATAGGCCTAATTCTAGTACATTTTTAAATAAGACCAAGGTCATACAAATCGGTCGATGATTCCTCGAAGTGGCCACGTAGAATATAAACCGCAAACCCAAACCGGTGCAGCTGATTCCCCAAAATCGAATGATTAGAACACAGTATACTAAGCTTATTAGTATACTGTGGATTAGAATAAATCGACAAACGAGGACGACGACAACGCGAGTTCGTACTTCGTGCATTCGCGCGTTGTTCCTCACTCCGCCAATAACATAGGGCCGTCGTAGACCCCTGGGATTACTTAAAAATATAAAAAATAATATATTATAGGTTAGTTTTCGTTTTTATTACGTAGTATTTGTTTTTTTCGTATATATTTTATGCTATATAATAAGAATATTAGAAAAATAATAGTTTTCTTTTTTATTTTTTGGCATATAAGTAGGTATTATGAAATATAACATATATCATTTATATTATAAACTTAATTTAAAAAATAATAGTTTATGTTTATTTATATTTTTATTTCATGTATATTTTATGATAAAAAAATAAAAATACTTTGCAAAACATAATAGTTTAATATCATCAGCGCAAAAAAATAGGTCTACTCTATCAGAAACAGCAATATTTCATTTTATCGTAAATTTTAGTACAATCTAGTACATTTTATTGCTTCTGCTTAGTACATTTCAGAAACTGAACGCGGCAACACTGTTTTCCACTATCAGAACAGTCCATAGAAATCATAAAATATATAGAACGCCAGAAGCCTTTACATTAAGCACTCAAAAACAGTCAGACTATGGAGGGGCTTAGAAATCAGCCATCTAGGGAAAACTTAATGGAAGCAGTTGGTTACACTGCATTTTAAGTCAGGCATACAATTGAATTCAAAACGGAGGGACCATAGAAATCACAAATTGGACGTAAAATTTTCATATTTTGAAATTCCCGCCTAACAGTGTGAAGCTGCCTCGGTAGTGAAACCAACTCATGAAAGCTAAGTTACTGCAATATTACCAGACTCGCGTTTTCTCCATAGGTTGACTATTTTCGATACCTCTTTTGGCGTTCTATATATTTTATGATTTCTATGGAACAGTCTCGATCGCGCCGATATACAGAGAGGCTATTAGTAAAAATTTCGCTGTCGCTCACACTATTGTTTAACCAGGTTTCTGTTAATAAAATCAAGTCGGCGTTACTGGTCACTGTATACTGAGAATAAAAGAAATAATTTTATAAATGTTCGGTAACTCCGACGTTTACTTTTTAATTTTTTTGTCATAATGAAAATATATGAAAGGCAGGATCATATTAATTTATGAGTTCGTTTTCTATACTTATTATTTAATAGCACACCGGTTTTTTATTGGCCCTTTATTAGATTCCTTATTTATTCTATTGAATATACGATACCAATTTCAGTAATTCCAGAATTATTTAAATTAATGGAAACAAAATATAAACGGACAGAGTAATCTATCGTCACTCCATAGTCTCACCAGTTTTTGGTGCCATCGTATAGCATGTATGCATACATATCATCAGATCCCACTCCAGTTTGAATTTAAAAGCGGTCCGGACTTATGTGTAGTGGGGCGCGATAGAATGAGAGCAGCGCAAGAGGTGGTGACTTTAAGGTAAGGACTAAGGAGCATTGTACATACGACGTTAAAATGAGAAACTACTGGATATTGATGTGCTAAATCGTTGGAAAGGATATTATTTGCATGTATATAAGATGCTATTTTTTTACTTAAAACTTGTGTTACTAACACTTACTAATCAGAAAATTGAAGCAAAAAAGTTTCTAGATTTAAAACTTTTTTGAATCGAAAAAATGTACTCAAAAAAATAATGAAATTGGTATGAATAATATAAGTATACCTTTTTGTGTAGTCTAGAGCATCTGCGGCACGTGATCAAAGTAGGCGTGGCTACTGGCTTGGAGTATAAACAAACAGCGATCATAACCTCAAACGTATTTATTACTATTTACTATTTATTTATTATACGTTTTCACGTTGCCTTAAGTGGTTGTGTTCTGGTTATAGTTTATTGTTGTTATTATTTTTCATTTTTTTGTGGCTACAATATTCCTTCATTTATATAATCATATATAGTGAATACTATTATGTCTAATGTAGACACTGAAAGTCATAGATGCTGAAAGTGCTGATAGATATAGACATAAAATAAGTAAAATTGGAATAGATCCATACACATTCAATCTGATAATGAAGAAGATTTTTCTAAAACTTTATATCCATATACTGTAAATTATTTGTTATATAATAAAAGTGCTTATACACATACATCAAATTTGTGGTGTTTTTCTAGGTACTGAAATCTCGAAAATTAAAACAAGTAGAGCAAAAGTAATATAAAAAATAAAATTACTGGTGTTTTGTTTATCCACTTTTACTGTTTAAACTCTCCTCAAATAATATAATAACTTTTAAAAAGCATTTATATGACACACATTAGGCGTTTTTTTTTCAGCTTCGGTTCGGGGCAGCCGGATTCTGATTACTGGAATTCGTCTCGTATCGAGTATTTTGACAGTTTAGTGACCTTTATTTCAAATATAAATAATTGCCACTGCACTGTCAAAGCACTCTCGATACGAGACGAATTCCAGTAATCAGAATCCGGCTGCTGGCACAAACCTAGAAAAAATATAGACTTCGTCGGTTCATGATATAGGTCACGTGACAGGTGCCGCATTTTCTTGGGACCTAAGGTCCAGAAAATGGATATTTTATTTGCTTTATGTTGGCGGTTGTGCAAATATGATGGCTGCATTGCAATATGAAATTAACTAACTTGCTGTCATTTTAAATGTCATTAAAGAATGTGACCAATCACAGTAAACAAATGAACTTCATGCTACAATACAACCAACGTAAATTGGCATAAAAACCAATGTGGCTGCTGGTTTCGGTTGACATTAAATTGACAGATTTTTTGACAGTGGTTTTACTTTGGTTCTAAATTCGTGACGTCATCATTATTGCCAATTGAATGCATTGGTTCTGTGGGGTTGTGCTGTACACACGTTTAAAAATATTTGCTAATTGTAAAGTAAATAAACCAAAAATTTGATCCGCCACGATTTGGATGCTTCTAAAATTGACAGACCGAATTGCTGCCTTGACGTCATGAGCTTCCAATAAAATGCGGTTGGTATCATTTTGGTTGACCTTCAAGTAAACCGATGCTGAAAAAAAAACGCCTATTATTTCGCTATTCTAACCCCACATTTTAACAATTATTTTCAGATACTTATCAATAAACGTGAACAATCTTATATGCAGAACTATGTAAGTTTATGTTATAACAATACTTACATCTATTTAAAAAAAATAAGTATTTTGAAAAATTTCAGTAGGTACCTAAAAATTTGCTGGATAGATCGTTTTCTGACGTTATGTATTGATTTTACTTCGGTACATTTAAATATTCGCAGGTGGCCTGAGATAACATTCTTGTTATTTGTTAAATTCTATATTATTCAGTTCTTAAATTACTTGTATTTGTACAAAACACTATTTCAAGAATACGGAAAATAAGTAATTTTTCTCACCGAAAATGTACGCATATTATGTATATACCCTAATAGCACACGATGTCCAATGGACGTCCATTTAATGTCCATTTAACGTACAGATGTCCATGGACCATAAATGGCCATTCGATGGATGTCCATTCCTGGACATATTTTGATAGAACATACATTGGACATCCGATGGATGTCCTTTATGGGACATATTTTGATGGTATATATATTGGATGTCCGATGGATATCCTTTATGGGACATAATTTTATAGTACATATGTGGACATCCAATGGATGTCCAGTACTGTACATGTTCTGTTATAATTTGAATTTGCCGCTATCATTCGTGCAGCGCATGTGTATAGAAAAAAAAAGAGTCCTCAATCCAGATGTAATGCTAACCTCTAAAGTTTAAACAAACTGTTCTGTTCTCTTTGGTACTCTAATAAAGTGATAAACGTTGATGAGTAAACCCTATAGAAGAATTTTAGACCATTTTAAATGACATATAATTTAGTAAAACAGTATATACAATACTAATTAATATGATATCTATGTTTTATATACTATTTACTTTATAAAAATTCTTATTTGAACCAAATTCTGAATTATGGAAACAACCCTATTAGGAAACCGAAGCAATATAAATCACATTTTGTAAGTAATAAGTAAATTTGTATTGTCTACTTTTAGTCTATTTATAAATAATTGAATTATTTGTTGCCTAGGCTAAATTCATCTTTATGTAGACAATTATGTCACAGTATAATTACTTATGTACTAACAACCGACAACAGTAGTTTTCATTTTCACTCTAGTTGTAGAGTTTTCTCGTATTTAGCTATTCTAGGTTAAGTTGAGTAATGTAAATTATATGGTTTTGTTCTTGTTACGAGTTATATAGATGTTTTATTTGTATCCCTTAATTATTTATGTATTTGCTATTCATGTAATAATTTAAAAAACAATAAATACATACTATCAAAAAGTATTTGTATAATTTTAATGCAGACCTCCATTAAATGTCCAAAACTGGACATCCAAGTGGAGCACAAATTTGGTACAGAGGCGGACATCTGTGGGTCCGAAAGTGGTACAGTAGTGGACGTCCCTGGGTTGCACAAAGTTGTGACATTTGTGCGTCCGTGGGACTTCCAATGGACGTCCATCGAAAAAAAACAGACGTCCACTGGATGTCCGGACTTCCGACTTAGGACATCCTTTGGATGTTCATAGGACGTCCATGTGCTATTAGGGTAGGTATGCATATACCTACAACATGCTAAAACAGTTTCATTTCAAATAATCTAAATTACCTACAAAGGAAATATTTATTTATAACTAAAAAATGGTACTCCGATATGGTATTCATTCTACAAGATTTTATATAAAATTATATAAAATATTAACTTTTCACAAAAAAAATATTACTGAAAACATTTGAATTCGTAAATAGCAGAAATCTGTGCCAATTTTAAACAAAGATTTCCAAAAGTAGGTATCCACAGAATAAGAATAAATAAAAATTTAGTGCTGAAATAGGTTGCCACTAAATACAATCAATACATATGCTGCTGTGGCGTTTGCAAGATTGATGATTTATTTTTTCAAACCTCTTTTTCTTCATTTAATATTATATATAATATTGATTTATACGATCAGTAATATACTCGCGACAAGAATTCAGACGACTTACGTCATACGAACAAATGAATAATTCATTATATTTTCATCAACATATTTAAGAAACTGCAAGTGATAGTAATAAAACTATATACTACACTAAAAGTTTGCATTATATATTGCACTTAATTGCAAAAAATGATTGTTTTCAACGCGACCAAATATCGAAAATTACGTTGACAGTAAAAACAAATGTGTAACGTTAGCCGTGACGTAAGACGTCTGAATTCTTGACGCGAGTATACTACCTAACCTCTCTATATTGAAATTTGGCGCTAAAACATTTTCAACCATTTGGCAACGTTGGTATCGCGTGGGCGATTTAGCCTCTCGTTAAGTTCAGAACGGTAAATTATAGGGACGTGCAAAATTTCAAGAAGATCGGCGAGATTGGATTTTGAAATCATTTTTCAACAAAGCACAAAGATTTTATCAAAACAGACCGATCTTTTTGAAATTTTGCACGTCTCCATAATTTACCGTTCTGAACAACTTTTTCAAGTAACATTTTGCTCTATATTCAGTAGAAAAGGCACTTTACCCGAAACGATAGCAGTTTTCAATTGCTGCACAGAATATTTCAAATACGATTATTTCAAAAAATGTTACTTCTAACGACTTAAACAAGGTATACCTTTCTCAGATATAACAGGTAGGAGAATCGATTGTTTCAATAGACAGATGGATACACTAAACAGCAAAAAGTTCTGTCATTTAAAAGAAACATGCTGTGCCCTAAGTGGCGCCCTCTACTAGTGACGTCAAAATTAGTCAAAAATTCTTATTTGCCGTGCCAAAGAACATAATTGTGCCAATTTTTTTTAATACTCCGACAGTTTTCAGTTATTGAGATATTTCAAAATAAAATTCTAGCATTGAAACCAGCAACATTCGGACAAGGCATATTTGGCTCAATCGACTTTTTTTTGGTCACCAGTATCTCCAGCTCCGAGATTTCCTAACCTTTCACAGACACCCTGTATAACGGAACAGCGCCGTCTATATATTTTCTAGGTTTGTGGGCACAGTCTATATACTTAAGAGTGATGTTCTGTGTCCCTATTCGCCTTTCTCTATACGAGAGGCTAAAGCTGTTTTTTGCGACGAAATGTGTTCAACCCGGTTCAAAACATTATATTTTTGCGTCGTCACACACGTCGCTGTTTAAACTGTGTTTAAAACGTCTACTGAGTACGGTTTGAACTCTTTAGATGCTTTGCTATTGGTCTATGCAGCAGTTGCTTAAAAAGTAGAAATTTGAAAATCGCTGTGATTTAAATTTTTAGATTAATATTTAAAATGGTTGTTATTTTGATACTTCTTATTCTTGTTTATTTAAAAAGGAGTTGGTTGTGGACTATTGTATGTACCTCTGCAAATTTAAACGTATTTTTCGACATCCTGCAATACATAATCCAATTACTTTTCTATCTAAATTTCATAAACCTGTCACTCATATAAACATGTTAGATATTTGATTTTGGTTTGCAGTTGCTAAAATCAATTTCTATGTTTTTGTTGCAAAATTCACACATTTTCAAAATATATGGACAAAAACATGCGGAAATAGGTGTTGTTAATAATTTCTACCACTAATAATCGTTCTATTTTAATCCAAATCTAGTGTAGACAATAATGTAAACAATAATTAAAAAGTGTGAGGGTGATATCAAAGAGAAACAAATATTTGATGACGTTACGTTTTGAAACCATACATTTTCTTGGTGCAATACATTAGTGAGGTCACCATTGAATACGTTTTGAAACAGTCGATGAATACGTGGTCTGTGATGAATACGGTTCGTCGCAAAAAAACAGCTTTAGCCTCTCGTTTTCCCTACAGTGCCTTTATAGTAACCACAGTGGCGACAATAGAGCCTATGCCCCGCCCACCCGCCATTAAGGGGCAAATTTTTTTGGCGCGAACAATTTCCCCGTTGCTGAAATCGAGTTTTAATTTTAAAATATACTGCAATAAAAAACATTTCGTGATTAAAGTATTAGAAAATAGCCGTAACAATGAGTTTTTGATATAAAATACCGGTCCCCATAAATGAGAAGTTTTCATTTATGACTAAAATTAAACAATTTCCGGAGCCATTTACGGACCGCTTGTTGTAGGCCCTCAGCAGTCCGGTTCTCATTTCTCTAATTTTTATCGGAATTAGTTCAAATTTGAAAAACTATTAGTTGAAATATGTCCCGAGGGCGTGAGCATTTCAAACATATAAGTTTTAATTTAATTCTTAACGAAATCTTGTCTTCAATATCGTCAAATTTGAATTTGACATTTGACATGTTTGACAACAGAGAGGTTAGAAAAACAAAATTTAATTTGAACAAAATAATGTGAAAATAATTATGTTAATAAAAGCCATTATTAGACATCTAAAATCTATATAAAAATTGCAATAAATTATGTTTAAATATTTTAAAAGAATATTATTGGAAAATCCTGATGTTGGAGAAAGGTAAGTTTGAAAATGTTGCTGTGTTCATGTTTCTCATAAAATATATTTTTGCAGATATGTAATGAAACTGAAGTTAATAGATGATGTGGACCCCTTTACGTTAAATATATATTCAATTTATATATGCATATAACAATGCTATCTATGGAGTTTCACATAAACAAATATTGTTTCCCTTTTAGTTTTAACGTAACACAGTTATTTTATTATTACAACAAAGAGCAGATGAAAAGCTACAAAAGTTTGCAGTCTTACAAATATTTTGAACCTGGGTTTGTTACAAATGCAGGGACAAAAGTAATGAATGATTTCTACATTTTAATTAGAAAGGTACGTTTCCTTGTGAAATTAAGCAGGTAGATTTAGATAATATGTATGACTTAACAGGTTAGGTATAGGATTAACATTAGTTTGTAAACATTATTTTCAGGCAAAACATTCTCAGATTGTGCAAAACCGTTAAGATGTTTCATGTATCGGTATCACTGCCAAAGATGGTGCTATTTTATTTGCTAGTGAATATGCAAATTAAAGGATGCCTTCTGTACTGATATACCAAGTGCTTGAGTGATGTCCTCAACCACCACACAAATTCCGTGGAACGAGTGTGCAACATGAATTGTGGAAAACCTTCTATAGTTCTTATGAAAATAGGGACATTTTGCCCATACTTGGTCTAAAAGATATATTAAACAAAATGATGGAATTGGGTTATGATGCTGCTAATTATGAGAGTTGTAGAACTATTTGCTATTAATAAAGCAAATCAAATTACCAACATTTTAGCATCACTGCTGAAGAATGAGGGTCTGCAGTAAACATTTCATTACAGGTAAGTGTCTCCTCTTGTACAGTTTGTTGGAGGAAATGATCATGCTTGTTTTTGTTTACAGGTTGAAAAATACATGATCTGGGAGACTGATAATCACGGAATGCTACAAACTAAAATGGGTGATAAATTTATCCTGGGATATACGTTTTCATGAAAACGACTGAAGATAACTAAATTTTGGAAACTATTATATAATTTTAACCGATAAAAATATTAGTAATATCTGTTGTATTAAAGAGTTAGGTAAATATCAGTTTATTAGCCTGTTTATGTGTACCAGACAGCAAACAGCAAAATAACTATTCAATGTAGCTATATTAAAAAAATACAGTATTCATAGTTAATATTGGCTTAAACTATTAAAAATTATAAAAATTAAATAAAAGATTAAAAAAAACTGGAATATTTTTATTATTTATTAGATAATGGTAATTTAAACTGTTTACAAAGTTGGTAAGGTGTTAAATTATAAACATAGTTTATACAGGGCGATTCTCAACCTATACGCATAAATTTGGGGATTTATTACTCGTGACAAGTAATTAGTAACGTGAAAAATTGTAGTAAAATTTACTTTCAAATTAAGAATACACAGAAATTACGTGAAATTTTGATGGCTATAAACATTTGACAACTAATAAATCCCCAAGTTTATGCGTATAGTAATGTATGTGGTCTGTAATTTCAAAATAATAGTGTAATAAATCTCAATTTTTATATTTCAAGTAAAATATGAGGTTTTTTATTACGTTTTACGTATTAGTTTTCTATTCTCGTTTAAGCTATTAACAGACGGTCGCTTGTAATTAAAATGCATAGAACATTACGCACTGATGCTATAATAGGTATATATTTATATCTATGCGGTTTACTTGTCTGTAGGAGTATATCTCATTACAAAAATTACTGCCCATTCTCTCCTATACCGAGGATCTTTAGGAAAACGCTTCATAAGATATCCCATTTTGCTGAATTAGTACATCCAACTGCAGCACAACCTGGCATATTTTCTGAGCTAAAATGTAAATAAGTATGTGAATTTGTGATACAAATTTATTAAATGAATGTCAAACAGCAAAGATTTCGATAAACATACCTCATAAGATTGGTTAGGTTATGAGTGTTTTCTGTTATTTTACAATGATACAATAATTACAATATACCTACTTATGTATGCATATCTGTGTTTGTGTGCTAAAGCTTACCTGTAATATAGAAATTAGTAGTAATCTGTGATAGAAATCGATAAGAATAGAATATTAACGAAGGTATAATACATATACAAACAAACTTGTACAACACACTTGACAGTTGACACTTGTAAAAGTAAACAAAATACCGCCATTATGGGGCAAAAACGGGCGACCAATAGAAAACTGGACATGCTATTGTCGCCACTGTGGTTACTATAAAGGCACTGTAGTTTTCCCTATGCACTATCTCTGCCTATGCCACCACAAACCTAGAAAAAATATAGACCGTGCCAGTGTCACATTGCCGGCGACCGCTAATTCATGGCTGCCCTAAAAGGTCGAAAATCGCTAAAACCTGGTTTTTATGCCAAGTCACGTTGGTTGTATTGTAGCGTGAAGCTCATTTATTTACTGTGATTGGTTACATTCATGTCACAATCTTTAATGACATTTAAAATGACAACAAATTAGTTAATTTCATATTGCAATGCAGCCATCATATTTGCACAACCGCCAACATAAAGCAAATAAAATATCCATTTTTCCGGACCTTAGGTCCCTAGTGTATGCCACAGTCATAGTCCTATGCCACAAACCTAGAAAAAATATAGACCGTGTCGGTTCATGATATAGGTCACGTGACAGGTCCCGCGTTTCCTAGGGTCTTACGGCCAGAAAATGGATATTTTATTTGTTTTATGTTGACGGATGTGCAAATATGATGGCTGCATTGCAATATGAAATTAACTAACTTGCTGTCATTTTAAATGTCATCATTAAAGAATAGTGAGATTCACGCTACAATACAACCAACGTAAATTGGCATAAAAACCAAGTTTTAGTTGTTCTGGACCTTTTTAGGGCAGGCATGAATTAGTGGTCGCCAGCAAGATGACACTGGCAGAGTCTATATTTTTTCTAGGTTTGTGGCCACAAACCTAAGAAAAATATAGACTGCGTCGGTTCATGATATAGGTCACGTGACAGGTGCCGCATTTTCTAGGGACCTACGCTCCAGAAAATGGATATTTTATTTGCTTTATGTTGGCGGTTGTGCAAATATGATGGCTGCATTGCAATATGAAATTAACTAACTTGCTGTCATTTTAAATGTCATTAAAGAATGTGACATGAATGTGACCAATTACAGTAAACAAATGAGCTTCACGCTACAATATAACCAACGTAAATTGGTATAAAAATCAAGTTTTAGCGATTTGGACCTTTTAGGGCAGCCATGAATTTGCGGTCGCCGGCAATATGACACTGCCACAGTCTATATTTTTTCTAGGTTTGTGTTTGTGGCCTATGCCCATAGACCTTATAAATTATAAATCATGGACGCGCCCAAAACCACAAACCTAGAAAAAATATAGACCGTGGCAGTGTCATATTGCCCACGACCGCAAATTCATGGCTGCCCTAAACGGTCCAAATCGCTAAAACTTGGTTTTTATGCCAATTTACGTTGGTTGTATTGTAGCATGAAGGTCATTTGTTTACTGTGATTGGTCACATTCATGTCACATTCTTTAATGACATTTAAAATGACAGCAAGCTAGTTAATTTCAGATTGCAATGCAGCCATATTTGCACAGCCGCCAACATAAAGCAAATAAAATATCAATTTTCTGGACCGTATTTCCCTAGAAAACGCGGCACCTGTCACGTGACCTATATCATGAACCAACGCAGTCTATATTTTTTCTAGGTTTGTGCCCAAAACCGTTTTCTGCCTATACAAATCGTTGATGCTCAGATATGTGCGACAGAGATAGAGCTACTCCGGGCAAAAACTCACAGATCATTGGCCGAAAAAAACAAAAACCGTTAATGACAGACGTATGACATTTACGGTGACAGACCGACACCACCATGGTTTATGAGTTTTTAAAAACTATTGCTAATAAACACAACTAAATCACAAAACGAACACAAATCATTAACAATATTAACAGGAAAGGTTTTGTCAGGTTATGTTTATATATTTTTCTGTCATAGAACATCTGTTTTTTCCATTTTGTACACATCAGGACACCGGACCTCTCTTTCTAGGGCCCGTCCATGATTTATAAGGTCTATGCCTATGCCCTATATGCTAATATGCTATATATTTCCCTAACCTAAATTCTAATTGTTCTAAGCTCTATTATAAATTATAATTATATTTGTAATATTGTAATATACAGACGACTTATATCGGTTGTATTATCATTTTAGGTATATATTTTAAGAGATCTATTTGATATCGATATGTAAATTTCCTAAAACAACATTCATACTGTAAGAAATATGTGGAATTACTTATCCTCTCTTTGGAATTTTAACAAAGTAAATAATGAAACAGATTTGTCGTTAGAAGATGCCTGTAGTATTTTAGAAGACAATGTTGGAGATTTAAGTAAAACAATACATGAAGAGATAGATAACCTACCTAATAAGTATTGTAACAGAGTTGGAGTAATAACAAAACATGAAGACAATAAATGTTTTATAGATGACATACATACATTCAACTCTGAAAACATAAAATTTAGTATTGGCGCAAAGGTTTCATATAATATTTTAATTTCCAATGGAATTGAAGATGTTATTAACGTTAAGCTAATTGATAATGATTGGGATATAGTAGAAACTAATAATAGTTTATGGAATACAAGGGTTATTATTTGTAAAGTAGAAAAACAAATAAACCGAACACTAATTGTGTCTCCAGGGGATTTAATTATTGACTTAAATGATGTATCAATGGATTTCTTACCAGTGGTTGGTGATTGGATAGAGTTGGATGTTAAATGTTTAATAAATGAAAAAGTGATTGATTTATCAGGTCAAATAATAGAGATAAATAAAGTTTTACCGGTTAGAGCTCATATTGAGACAGGCACTGTAACTGCTTGGGATGGAATTAATCAAATAGGAACTGTGAACAGAAATGTATTTTTTAATAAATACAGTTTATCATGTGGCTATATGCCCTTGGTTGGTGATAAAGTTATTATTGAAGTTGTAGAAAGTGATCAAGATAAGTGTTCATGGAGAGCTCTGAAAGTAGTCCCAGAGAATAAGAGCAAAGAGTTGGGTCATTTGGATAAATTAAACAACTTGCCAGAATATTTAGATGAATATTCTGGTTTACAATTTATTATTCCTATTCTTAATTTTGACAAACTTAATCAGTCTGCAACATTTGAAGTAGCAATCTCAAATGAATGTGAAGAAAATATTATACTAATAGATGTAGAATTTCTAGACAATAACAGCCAATATAAAGTTTTAAATAAATTTGAAGTAAATGTAGACATCTTAAGTAATACTACATATAATATTTCTTGTGAATGTACACCAAAAAATGTAGGTAGTAGCAGCACTTTATTACTATTTTATTTTAAAAATTTCAATATAGGTAAATGGTTACAAATTAATGTTGCTGTTCATTTTGAGCAACCTACAAGTTATTTAAAATTGATGCCTAAAGTGCCTTACACCCAATGCTCTAATAATGAATTAGTGAAAGGGAGAAGAGTTAGTGCACCCCCTCGTTTTATCTCTAAGCAGTTGCCATCATATGCAATACCAAAAAAACTCACTAATGCTGTATTAAAATATGGCCTTAAAGAGGTAATGTTATTAACACAGGAATTAAGAGTACTAAAACCCTCACTTTTTTCAAATTTGACCTTTTTTAATTTTGAAGAAAAATTTCATGATTTACTGTATTTAGAAGAAATTACAAATTTAATAATGATACGGAACTATGATCAAGAAATGGCATGCTTTATTCCCAATGAAGATTTTTTGTTATTGGAGATTGAAAATTTAAGTGAACGGAGACCTTCCATAGTTTTAGGAGATAAAGTCATTGCATCAGATCCTTCAAATAAAAATGGTGTGGATTTTGAAGGTTATGTGCACAAAGTTGGTGCCAAGCACATTTTTTTGAAGTTTTCACAAATATTTCATGATAATTATAAAGGGGAAGATTACTCAATTAAAGTTGTACCCAGTAGATCATCTTACAGGCGTCTTCATCATGCCATATTTCTAGCACCTAGAACCTTGGGTAAAGAAATTTTATTTCCATCACGAGTTCATGAAAAAGGTATACAATTGGACTTTACTGATGGTAATATTATATGTGATGAAGTATATTTAAATTCACCAATTTCAAATAAAAAACTGAGTCAATTAGAAGTACTGAAAAAACTAAAAGAAATGAATAGCAGTAGTAATAGTGTTGGTAACAGATGCACAGAAGAGTATAAATTAAAACTTGAATGGTACAATACAAAATTAAATAGAATACAAAAAGATGCTGTAAAAAATGTTTTGCAGGGGAAGGCAAGACCTTTGCCTTACATAATTTTTGGGCCTCCAGGAACTGGAAAAACTGTAACGATTATTGAAATGGTATTACAAATAATAAGATTGATTCCGCAATCTAGATTATTAATTACTGCTCCTTCAAATAGTGCTTCAGATTTAATTGCTTTACGATTAATAGATTCAGGAGTTTTAAAACCTGGTGACTTGGTTAGACTTGTATCTTATAATTATGCACTGAGTGATAATATACCTGTTAAACTTGTTCCCTACTGTGCAACAGGTAATTTAGCACGAGACGGCACAGCTGATAATGAAATGTCACATTCTGGTATTCAGTATGGTAAGAGTTAATATTTTATCAAATAGGTATTTTTTCCACAGTTAGTAGCTAAGTAAACAAATATTGAGATTTTTCTTAATATCTATATACCTACCCATTTTACAAAGCTATATCTTTTATTTTTTTGTTATAATATATCTACTTTCAAATATGCATAATTTTTATGCATTAACTGGTTTAATTCAAATTTATTACATGGTGGTTTTAAGGTTTTCACAGCTCATGCTGTTATTTGATCTAGGAAGATATCTTTTACAAATTTGCTCAAGTGGTTTCAGCTTTGTTTTATTTATCTCACATACTGTCACATTTTAGAATCGAGTCTATTAAAGCTTGGTAAACATTAGTAATCTGCTTTTTATTTAGAATATTACTTGAGTCTCAAATCAGCTGTCACTGCTACTAGGATATTAACTTACTTTTATTAAATATATTTATGAGATGTAAGTAAAGGGGTACTTTTATCAGCAATATTTTTTTGCACTCTCAATTCTAATTTCATTTGCTATGGCGCTTTCTAGTTTTTTAAATTTACACACCAGGTCTAGGCCCCGATCGATTTACTTCTTTATTTATTACAAAAGTTCAGACTTCTCAATGAACAATGAAAAACTTAAAAATGTGATAAATAAAAATTGTATATACTATATTAGTGGTGTTACTGTTGTGTAGATTTTTTTTATGAAATTCAATCATTAATTAAATTAATATAATAAATATACTTATAGAATGTAGCCGTGCTTCTTTGGGCCGACATCGTATTACAGTCACCACTTGTTCATTGTCAGGACAACTTTACTTTATGGGTTTTCCTAAAGGACACTTTTCACACATAATTGTGGATGAAGCAGGCCAAGCTAGTGAACCAGAAGTTTTGACACCACTTACTTTCCTTGATAAGTTATCAGGACAAATTATTTTAGCAGGTAGGTTTAGCATAATAAAATCAGAATTTTAGTAGGTAATATACATCACAATGGTAAAATTTGATACATTGATAACTTCAAGTAGCAAAACACAACTGTGAAATTTGTATTTATGAATTTTATATAATTTGAGAAAAGTATTTAATTCTATAGTTTACCATAAGTCATCTCCTATTTTCACCATTGTTGTTCATTATTACTCATTTTCAAACAAAATCAAAATATGAAAGTGCAATGTTGTGTCTGTTTGTTCCTTGTTTTTTATGTGATGGAATTATTTAGTCATTTTATAATTTGGATTTAACCCTTAAGCCGTCTCACAGATGGCATTGCCTAATTCTATGTAATTTATCCATGGATTGGAAGATGTCGGTATACAATACGGAGTCTTAAGCTAATTTGCATTTAGAGATATGCATAGTTAGTGTGAACATCTCAGTAATAAGTAATGGCCCAACAAGGAGTCCAGGATAACTTTATCCAGAATATATTGAAAAATCAAAGTTTTTAGAAAAATTAACTTTCCAACTGCATCAGAACTTAAACGTTGTTTAAAATATCCAAAATTACCTCAAGAACTAAAATTACATATTGCAGATATCCTCGGAAAATTAATGACTTAAATAAAGTCGAAGAATTATAAAAAAACAAAAACTGTTTTTTGTGTCTATACCGGGTGTTCCCTCTAAGACTCTCAGTGCGAATATCTCAGAAACTATCAGAGCCAGTGCGACAAAATTTGGTATACAGACACTAGATTCTGTAACATTTTGTACTGTATTAGAAAGGTATTTTAAGCTAATATATATCAAATATCCGACAATTCCTATCAATGAAGTCTCTGATACCCAACATCTAGTAGTTTTTTCTGTGTAAGTCTGGCTCAAGGCTATGCACATTTTACATGACAAAATGAAATTTGGGTACTTTTTGGAGGCGTTTTTTTATGTCAAATTTTAAAAATGTTGAATGTTTATTTTTCAGAATGTGTTCATAATTAAGTATATTTACATTTTAAACATAAGTTTTAGCGGGGTTGACTACCAAAAAATCAAAATGAAATCGATTTCCTGAGAAATGAAACACCCTGTTTAAGAATTGATGTTATCATGAGATCAGATTCTACGCGCCATCTAGTGTTTGTTTTTTTATACAGGGTGTTCCGGTATTTTATTAATCTGTGGTTCCGGTTTGTTTGGAACAAACTGAAACGTTAGACAGAATAAGCAATTTTAAAAGGAAAACTTTATATGAACATGGTCTCTTTCTCAATCAGTAGAGGAGTTACGGGGGGCTAAAGTTTAAAAAAAAAAAAGATTTTTTTTATTACCAAGTCCGTATTACACACAGTCCCTTCAAATTTGATACATGTACTGGTCAACTAGTCTCGGATGTTATACAAGTTCATTTTTTAAAATCGTTATACAAGGTATCATTTTTGCAAGGATCTGCTATCATGAAATCCTCCAGAAATTTTTTCTTGTACGTCCCTGGTAAAGTTTGAACTGCTTTTTTACTCTCTTGATTCATTGACTAAATTTCGTCTCTCTTGACTTTTGAATGTATTCTTGTAAATTTTCTTGTAAAACGTTAATTTTCGTGTATCGGGGTGAAATTATCAATAAGTATCATATTTGAATAATTACGTAGGATAATTTAAAAAAAAATGAAGGATTTTATAAAATTACTATTTGAGGGTGCAACCAAATTTTAAGTGCAATTATTATGTATTGAAAATATCTACAGCTTATGCCTTCGATTGAGAAATTTATAAATGAAACATAGAAAGAAATTGTTTAGATATTACTGACATAAGCGTCGTTTTCTAAAAATATTTAACGTTATGTATTCAACTCGGATTTTTCTTATTTTAATTAACACATTTAATAAAAACACTTAAACCGGAACAAACATTAACACCAATAGGAGACTAGAATTTTATAGATTTTTAAGTGAAACAAATAACCAAGATACAGATTTTCTTAAAAAAATTATTTGGAGTGATGAGTCTCGTTTTACCCAAAGAGGTATAGTAAATTTTCACAACTTACATGTTTGGCGAACAGAAAATCCACATGAAGCACGACCTAGAAATTTTCAGAGAGAATTTAATATTGATATCTGGATGGGAATAATTGGTGACAAAGTTTTGGAACCTTACAAACTTCCACACAGTTACGAGACCCATATTCTTAAATTTCCTGTGTGAAGCGTTTGCAAATTATACAAAATAGCTGTGTTCGTTTAATTTGTGGACTACGTAAGTATGATTCGGTGTCTTGAGGGAAATTGGTTGGCTCAATATCAAAAATAGACATTATCTACATAGCTGTTGTTTTTTTCATAAAATTATTTCTTCTCAAACCCCACCTTATCTCTATAACAAAATTACTTATAGAACGGATGTCCATCATTTAAATATGAGATATAAATTCACAATAACCATCCCTAAACACAAAACTACTAGTTTTCGCTCAGGATTTTTATATCAAATTGCAACTCTATGGAATAAAATACCGTTTTCTTTTACACAGTTTTCTTATAAAAAATTTAGAACTGAACTGATTAAATCAATTATGAATACGTGCATTTAACTTGATAACTTTTTCTCTATTGTGTTAACTCTTTTTTCACTGTGGCTGTTCACGAATGTGTATAATAAACTAATCATTTTATATTTATTCTTTATATGATTATATATATATATATATATATTTTTTTTTTCTCTCATTATAGGTTGAGTGGAAGAGCAGAGGTTCTAGACCTCTGAACTCTGCCGTTTACTAAAATATTAATTTCTTATTATTTGTATTTCGTGCAATATTTAATGGTAATAAAATCATTATTATTATTATTATTATTATTATTATTATTATTATTATTATTATTATTATTATTATTATTATTATTATTATTATATAAAATCACAATGATTTTGTGGAAAACATTCCACTGAATATGAGAAATAATATATTTTTCCAAATAGACGGGTGTCCAGCCCATTACTATAGATCGGTTAGAGACTGGATGGATACAAATTACCCACATATGTGGATTGGCAGAGGTGGGCCTGTAGAATGTCCACCTCGCTGTCCTGACCTAAATCCTTTAGATTTTTTCGTTTGGGGGTATAGGAAGGACTGAGTGTATGCAACGCCAGTAAATACACGGGAATAATTATTCCAAAGAATTGAAGATGCTGCAAACTCTATTTCACCGCAACATTTGTTTAATGTACGGCAGTCAATAATCCGTTGATTAGACCTCTACATGGAGCAAACTGGTGGCCACTTCGAAGAGTTTATGTAAAAGTAGTTTTTATAATATACAAATAAGTAGCCTAATGTATACCATATGTATGTATTTATTTGCTTGTTACTTATTGTTAGTAGTGAAATGCAAGTTTGTTGATATTTTAATGTTTGTTCCGGTTAAGTGTTTTTATTAAATGTTAATTAAAATAAGGAAAATCCGAGTTGGATGCATAACGTTAAGAATTTTTATAAAACGATGCTTATGTCAGTAATATTTAACCAATTTTTTTATATGTTTCATTATTTATAAATTTCTCTATCGAAGGCGTAAGTTGTAGGTATTTTCAATACATAATAATTGCACTTAAAATTTCGTTGCACCTTAAAATACTAATTTTATAAAATTCTTAATTTTTTTACAAATTAACCTACGTAATTAATCAAATATGTTGATAATTTCACTTTGATACACAAAAATTAACGTTTTACAAGAAAATTTACAAGAATACATCAAAAGTTACGGGGGACTAGAGTTTCATAAAAATTCAAAAGTCAAGAGAGACAAAATTAGACAATGAATCAAGCGAGTAAAAAAAACGTTTCTAACATTACCAGGGAAGTACAAGACAAAATTTCTGAAGGGTTTCATGATAGCAGATTCTTGAAAAAATAACACCCTGTATAACGATTTGAAAAAATGAACTTGTATCCTTGTATAATACCCAAGACTAGTTGAACAGTACATGTATCAAATTTGAAGGCGCTGTGTATAATACGGATTTGGTAATAAAAAAATAAATTTATTTATTTGAAACTTTTGCCTCCCGTATTTCCGCTACTGATCGAGAAAGAGACCATGTTCATATAAAGTTTTCCTCTTACAATCGCTTAATCTGTCTGCTGTTTCAATTTGTTCCAAACAAACCGGAACACCCTGTATATTTTTAGGTATTAACAATATTGTGTGAACTAACTACTCTGTAGACTAAAGCCCCAACCAGCGTTGAATTATACCCACAATATCTACCCATATATTTCTTTATTATTAGCTTTTGCAACATTTTTTACTGTATTAGAAAGGTATTTTAAGTTAATATATCAAATCTCCTACAGTTTCTATCAATGAAGTCATATGTATGTTCTCTGATACCAAACATCTAGGTATGCTAATGAACAATTCCACAGACAAAGCTCTATTCAATAATTATCTAAAAAAAATAATCTAGCTAAATTTACTAACCTGGTTTAATGAAAACATTCTATAAATATCTAAGTTCACTTTTGAAAATGTGGGAACTCGAAAATTCAACTATAATAGATGAGATCTGACCTATTTCTGCATTTTTAGGATTGCTTCTTCAGGAGGCCTTTACGTTGGGTCACATATCAATTATAAAAAATTATTATACCAATAATACAGTAAAAAATGTTACAAAAGCTAATAATAAAGAATATATGGGTAGATATTGTGGGTGTAATTCTACACTGGTTGGGGCTTTAGTTCACAGAGTAGTTAGTTTCACACAATATTGTTAATACCTAAAAATATATAAAAAAACGATTACATAAAGGGTACAATTTTGTTATTAATTATAAGTTGGTCGTTATGTTTAAATTCATTGACAGGTTAATCATTTTTGACATTGTCTTCTTTTGTGGGGCTGGGGTAGGTTCAGTTCTATCTTTCAACGACAAACACGTTCACATTATAATAAAAAAGTTTTAGGAATCGTTTTGTTCGAATTTATTTGTTGCTAAATAAGTAATCAACAATTACAGCAGTTGGAAAAGAGGGATATTCTTTAGGTACTTACACAATTTTGTAAATTATTTTGTGATAAAAAATACGGGTAGGTAGGTACCTAATTTTATGTACACTGTAGTAACATAAAAAATACAATTTACTGAAGTTTTATTACAATATAATGGAACAATTTAAAAATATCCGAATATTTTACACAATATTCACGCTGAACGAAACTGTAATCCTAGCTGTAACGGAAGATTGCGCCGGCAATTCAAGTTTAAATTTGTATCGACAAGTCTCAATAACACCATTGTGCATACGTAAATTGCATTAAATACATTATTTGGCGTTATTTATGTCCAATAAAATACTTAATGCCATTAATATTTGACAATTCATAATTTTGACGTTCACCGATGTTAGTTTCTTCTGTGTAAGTCTGGCTCAAGGCTATACACATTTTAGATGACAAAACAATGAAATTTGAGTACTTTTTGGAGGTGTTTTTTTGTTAAATTTTAAATTTTTTGAATAGTTATCAGAATGTGTTCATAATTTATTTCAATTTAAACATAAGTTTTAGCAGGGCTGACTACCAAAAAATCAAAATTAAATCGATTTCCTGGAAAATGGAACACCCTGTATAAGAATTGATGTTATCATCAGATTCTACGCGCCATCTAGTCTCTGTATATCAAATTTAGTCGCACTGGCTATAATGGTTTCTGAGATATAATCACTGAAAGTCTTAGAGGGAACACCCGGTATACAAAAAGATGCACAGCTTATGTCTGTTTTAGTTGTCAACAGCTTTCTCAAATGTGCGAAAACATGTATCTAGATTGTACGGAAAGCACCTACAATGATGTTTTCATAAAGTTTTCAAAGTGTGACAAGCAAGTTTGTAACAGATAATATGAATAATAATAATAATAATAATAATAATAATCTTTATTAATAGCACTTGGCTAAAAAAAAACAAACAATCAGCTATACAATAAAAAACAAATATCAACAATGTTACAATATCACAGCACATGGTTTACATATCACATTTTCACTTAAATTTTAACATACATTTTGGCATAATGCTTACATTTTCTTTTAAAATGCCTAAGTGAATTACAGTTTTTTACATCTACTGGTAGTGCATTATATTCTACTAAACCCTTATAATTATTTTATGTTATTATTATTTTTATATTATTTTGTCCATACGTTGTATTGACCCGTGTAACATAAAAGTTTTTTCTTGTATTATGATTATGAATGTCCTGCACAAATACACAATTCTCTAGCAGTTTAGACAACCCATGCTTTATTTTATATATAAGAGTCACAACATTGACAAATGCAGTTTGATTTACACCTAAAAGTTACTTCTAACATGTGTTTAATACTGGTATATCTGTTACATTTTAAAATAGTTTGTAATGCTTGATTTTGTTTCTTTTGAATATTACCTATTTCGGTGTTTTTTAACAGAAAAAGAATTGATGCACAAAAATTAAGATGACGCAAAAGAATAGTTTTATATACTAACAATCTAGTAGGTATACTTAGGCCATTTCCTACTAACAGCATTTTTCTATTTATGGTTTCAAAGGCTTTTCGAAAATCTAAAAAGAGGACACCTATAAGTTGATTATTGTTTAAAGCACTTTTCCACTTAGCTAAAACCGATTGTAATGCACTTTTGCACGAATTTTCTCTCCTAAATCCTGCCTGGAACTTTGTTAATACCTTATTATGTTCAATATATTCTATAACTTGTTTATTCATCACAGTCTCAAGTAATTTCTCATACACCGGTACCATATTTATTGGTCTATATTCCTTACTTTTTATTGTATTATTTATTTTTTCCAAAGGTACAATAGTCGATGTCTTCCAATTTCTGGGAAATGAGCACTGTTCTAAACTAGTATTTACAATTTTTAGGTATTAATAATACAGTGT
Source organism: Monochamus saltuarius (assembly GCA_025584915.1). NCBI lineage: Eukaryota > Metazoa > Arthropoda > Insecta > Coleoptera > Cerambycidae > Monochamus > Monochamus saltuarius. Next base: position 44,385,085 of record CM046721.1, on the reverse strand, counting down.
GTCCACGGATGGAGTTGACAAGAGGAGAAACTCTTTTGTTTTTGACTATCGAAAAATGTCACCATTTATAAAAAGTTCTGCTTCTCGAAAAAATAGAATTCTCATTGAAACTTCTTAGATTAGATATACAGGGTGCTCATAAATTAAGAAAACAAGAAAATACTCAAGAGAAAAGTACCATTATTTATTATTGTATACAACATTTTTATAAAACAAATCTGTTTATAACTTCAAATAGAGTCCCAATACAAATTTTAAAATCAAAATTTAAATTTTAACATTTACTCTACCTCTACCTCCCACCTCAACACATTTTTCCGCTAACTGAATAAATTGTTCGAATAGTTAGCGGCTCATTCAGTTCATGTATTCCTTGGCGTATGTGCTCTTTTAATACTTCCCTATCATGTCGCAAACCATTTGAGTAAATGTTTTGTTTTAGGGCCCCTTGGAGAAAAAAGGCAAGGGGTGTAAGGTTAGGATTGGGGCAAATCTTCCTGGGAGCAGGACAGTCGTCCTGTTGCCAAAACATTTTGGAAACATTTGGTTTACCATTTCTAAATACTTGAGGGCCAGAAGTACGCAATAACCTGTTTTGGCAACAGGACTGCTGTCCTGCTCATTTTACAGCCTTGCTCAGACAATGGTGAAAGGTGGATTGGAAGATTTGGCCCATTATCCTGCTAGACCACCTGACCTTAGGTCCCTTGACTTTTTTCCTAAAACAAAATGTTTATTCAAATGATCTGCCACATGATATTAAAAGAGCACATAAAAGAAGAAATAGACTATCCGTAGTGTGTAGAGTACAAGTCAAAATTGCAATTATGATTTTAAAATTTGTATTAGGACTGTATTTCAGGTTATAAACAGATTTGTGTTATAAAAATGTTGTGTAAAATAATAAATAATGGTATTTCTCTCGTGACCATTTTCATGTTTTCTTAATTTATGAGCATCCTGTATATCTGATCTAAGACGTTTCTATGATAGTCTCATTTTTTCGAAAAGCAGAACTTTTTATAAAGAGTGACATTTTTCGATAAAGTCAAAAACAAAAGACTTTCTCCTCCTGTCAACTCCATCCGTGGACACACTGTATTGTGTGAAACTAACTATTCTGTGGACAAAAGCCCCAACCGTTGAATTACACCCACAATATCTATCCATATATTCCTTATTATTAGCTTTTGTAACATTTTTTTACTGAATTAGAAATTAGTGAAAAAAAAGTCAACTTTTCTCCTCCATATTTAAATAATTCTGCTGCTATTTCATCATTACCGGCGCTCTTGTTGTTCTTTAATTCTCCTATTATTTCTTTAATCTGTTGTTTGCTAGGGGGAGGGTATTCCCATTTGTTCTGGTTCACTTTTATATCATCACCTTCTTCGCTTTCTGCCTCCTCGTCTCCATTTAGTAATTTGTTAAAATATTCCCCCCATCTGTTCAATATTTCCTCCTCTCCGGCAACTACTACTCCCTTTTTCTTATATATTAAAATCCGTTGTTTTTTCTCGCTCCCACCGGGGCGGCGAAAAAGTGGGCTTTTGCGTCCCAAAAGGCTTTTTTTGCGAGCCGCGCAGCGACGAGCCCGGGGGCGCGAAGCCGGGTTCGGTCCTTTGGTTGTCTGTTAGGCGTATTTTGGTTGGTTATTTTTACTTTTTTCGGGGCGAATTTTGCGTTTTTCCGGAGGTCCACCGGTGTTACTTTTCCAATTTCGCGAGGAAACGAACAAAAGTCGAAAAAAACGCCCCTTATCGGAAGTCCGGAAGCCGCTCGGAGGCCGGTTTCGCTCCGCGCGACGTTTTTCAGGCGAGCCCGTCGTGGACTCGGCCGCGGGCCAGGAGGCTTCTTTCGTCCTTTCTCCGTCGCGACGAGGCACTCGGCGGGCCGTTTTTCGCGTTTTTCTAGGTAAATTTTACGTTTTTCGGAGGGTCCTCGTCGGCCGATCTCGGCGACCGGGATGGATATAGCGGAGGCGGAGCTTATCGCCCGGGAATCCGAGAAACGTCAGTCGGATATGGGTAGACGTCAAACTATTTCGGATTCGATATTTTCGTATTTTCCCGCATTCCTTTCCACAAAGCCGTGTCGAAACGTAAACTTTGAACCTTCTACAATGTGTCGCGTGCCTCAGATTTAGGTTTAAAATTCGATTTTATAGTGAAAATAACGAAAATTTGGGTCAATTACACGTTCGGGGGCATTCGCATTCGCTCGGCCGCCCGAAACGTCAAACGGCAAGCCGGACGGTGCGGTGCCGTTGACAGCTCCGGATAAAACTTAGGAACGTTCGCTAAACGGGCCGATCGGGACCCGCAAAGGCCAGAAAAGGTAAATTTAAAGTCTCTAGATACTTTCTGTTATGCGAGCGCTGGGTTTTGAGTTCGAATTTATATCGAATTTTGCGTAATACCGAACCGAGACGTGGAGAAGAGCCTGGCAATATGGCGGGTCCTCACAAAACCTTCAAAACGTTACATTTTGCAAAGTAAGTACCCCTGTATTTCCATAAAGCCATATCGAAACGTAAACTTTGAACCTTCTACAAGGTCCCGCATGCCTCAGATCTGTGTTTAAAATTCGATTTTATAGTGAAGATAGCGTAAATTTGCGTGACTACACCCGCCGGGAGCACGGCCTTCACAAACGTCAATTGGCGAGTGCGCGGTGACATTTCCGAATAAATCGCAGAAAATTTCGCTAAATGGGCCGATCGGAGCCCCCCGAAGGCCGAAAACGGTAAATTTGAATGTCTAGATACGTTGTGTTATGCGAGCGCTGGGTTTTGAATTCGTTTTTGTATCGAAATTTGCGAAAATCCTAACCAAGACGGGGTCAAAATGACGGAAGCCATAAAACAGCTGTCAAATATTTCCGTCCGCTACGCGTATATACGGGGTGACTCAAAAAAGCTCGATGTACGGGGTGTTCCGATAAAATTGACGAGAAAAATAAAAATTACAGATTCGAGCAAATTTTCGGTTTTTTCGCTTCGGAGGGGTTCTCTGACGTGCGTAGGACCGTTTTATATACAAAGTGTTGGAAAAATGTCGAACGTTAAAAAAATGTCAAAATTAAGGGAACTGAAAATTTTTTTGGTACGAAACTTTCGTCGTAGGTCTCTTATCGCACTAATTATCGAAAAAAATACGGGGTGTTAAAAAAAACCGAACCGTTCCCTAAAAATCCTGAACATTCGTGGATTTAAAATTTTTGTTTTGCTTTCTGATGAAACTTTTTGCAATAGTTTGTAAAAAACTATAAAAAATATATACTTTGGTATTATTATGTATATAAATACATACTTATGAAAAAATACAGGGTGTAAAATAAAGAACCATTCTCTAGATCCACAAAATTTGTGGAATTTATTTTTTTTATAAAACTTTTCACGATTGTAAAAAATTATACTAATGAAAAAATACAGGGTGCTTAACGAAACCAAACCATACTCTAAGAATCCTCACAATAATTCATTGAATATTTTTTTATGAAACTTTTCACAATGGTCTGTAGGAAAACTATACCAATTAAAAAACTACTGGGTGTTTAAGAAAACTGAACCAATATTGAAACTCCCAAAATTCATGGAAAAATTTATTTTTATTTATTAAACTTCCATAAAGGATTTATAATGACATTCACTAACGAAGCAAATACAGAGTGTTTAATAATAACGAACCATTCTCTAAAAATCCTCAAAATTCATGGAATTAAAAAATTCTTTTTCATGAAACGTTTTACAATATTTTGTAAAAAACTGTACTAATGAAAAAATACAGGAGGTTTAAAAACCGAACCATTCTCTAAAAATCAACAAAATTCATGGAATTAAAAATTCTTTTTGATGAAACTTTTTACAATGTTCTGTAGGAAAAATATGCTAAAGAAAAAATACGGCGTGATTAAAAAAACCGAACCGTTCCCTAAAAAATCTAAAAATTCGTGGATTTAAAAATGTTTTTTTGCTTTCTGATGAAACTTTTTACAATAGTTTGTAAAAAAAACTATAAAAAATATATACTTTGGTATTATTATGTATATAAATACATACGTATGACAAAATACAGGGTGTAAAATAAAGAACCATTCTCTAGATCCACAAAATTTATGGAATTTATTTTTTTTATGAAACTTTTCACGATTGTAAAAAAATATACTAATGAAAAAATACAGGGTGCTTAACGAAACCAAACCATTCTCTAAGATACCTCAATAATACATTCCGACAATAATTCATTGAATATTTTTTTATGAAACTTTTCTCAATGGTCTGTAAGAAAACTATACTAATTTAAAAATTACTGGGTGTTTAAGAAAACTGAACCAATATTGAAACTCCCAAAATTCATGGAATTTTTTTTTTATTTATTTAACTTCCATCAAGGATTTATTATGACACTCACTAACGAAGCAAATACAGAGTGTTTAATAATAATGAACCATTCTCTAAAAATCCTCAAAATTCATGGAATTAAAAAATTCTTTTTGATGAAACTTATACAATGTTCTGTAGGAAAAATATACTAATGAAAAAATACAGAGTGTTTAAAAATAACGAACCATTCTCTAAAAATCCTCAAAATTCATGGAGTTAAAAAATTCTTTTTGATGAAACGTTTCACAATATTTTGTAAAAAACTATACTAATGAAAACATACAGGAGGTTTAAAAAAACCGGACCGTTCCCTAAAAATTCTGAAAATTCGTGGATTTAAAATTTTTTTTTTGCTTTCTGATGAAACGGTTTACAATAGTTTGTAAAAAAACTATAAAAAATATATACTTAGGTATTATTATATATATAAATACATACGTATGAAAAAATACAGGGTGTAAAATAAAGAACCATTCTCTAGATCCACAAAATTTATGGAATTTATTTTTTTTATTAAACTTTTCACGATTGTTAAAAAATTATACTAATGAAAAAATACAGGGTGTTTAGCAAAACCAAACCATTCTCTAGAAACATTCATGGAAGTATAATATTCTTTTGATGAAACTTTTAACAATGGTCTATATGAAAACTATTTTAATGGGAACAATACAGGGTGTTTAAGAGAATCGAATCATTCAAATAATCCTAAAAACTTGGAATTAAAAACTCTTTTTTGGTTTTGATGAAACTTTTTAAGATAGTTTGTAAAAAAACTATAAACAATACATACTTAGGTAGGTATTATTATGTAGCTATATAAATACATACAGGATGTAAAATAAAGACCAATTCTCTAGATCCACAAAATTTATGGAATTTAATTTTTTTATGAAACTTTTCACGATTGTAAAAAAATTATACTGATGAAAAAATACGGGGTGTTTAACAAAACCAAACGATTCTCCAAGAATCCTCACAATTCATAGAATATTTTCTAATTAAACTTTTCACAATGGTCTGTAAGAAAACTATACTAATTAAAAAACTACTGGGTGTTTAAAAAAACCGACCGTTCTCTAGAAACCTTCATGGAAGTATAATATTCCTTTGATGAAACTTTTAACAATGGTCTATATGGAAACTATTTTAATGAAAACAATACAGGGTGTTTAAGAAAACTGAACCAATATTGAAACTCCCAAAATTCATGGAATAAAATTTTTTTTGCTTCGGATGGGTTGTCGGATGTACGAAAGACCGTTTTATATACAAAGTGTTGGAAAAATGTTGAACGTTAAAAAAAATCTCAAAATTAAAAGAACTGACAATTTTTTTTTACTCAACTTCCATCGGGGGTCTCTTAACGCACTAATTATCGAAAAAATACATGGTGTTTAAAAAAAACGAACCCTACTCAAGAAAGGTCAAGTCGGCGATAGCCGACTTGCCACCTTTCTAGTTCTTATATATTAAAATCCGTTGTTTTTTCTCTCGCGAAAAAGTGGGGTTTTGCCGCCACAAAGGCTTTTTTCGCGAGCCCAGGTGCGCGAAGCCGAGTTCGGTCCTTCGGTTGTCCGGTAGGCGTATTTTGGTGACTTCTTTTTACCTTTTTCGGGGCGAATTTTGCGTTTTTCCGGAGGTCCGCGGCCGCCAGTTTTCGATTTTCGCGAGGATTTCGCGAAAAAAAGAGATAGATATAGCCGGGAATTCGAGAAACGTCAGTCGGATATGGGTAGACGTCAAACTATTTCGGATTCGATATTTTTAGTATTTTTCCGCATTCATTTCCATAAAGCCATGTCGAAACGTAAACTTTGAACCTTCTACGATGTGTCGTGTGCCTCAGATCTAGGTTTAACATTCGATTTTATAGTTTCACTCAATTACACGTTCGGCGGTATTCGCATTCGCTCGGCCGCCGGCCGTCTTAAACGTCAAACGGCTAGCCGGACGGTGCACGGCCTGTGACAGCTCCCGATAAAACTTAGGAACGTTCGCTAAATACTTTCTGTTATGCGAGCCCTGGGTTTTGAGTTCGTTTTTCCATAAAAATTTGCTTAAATCCAAACTGAGACGGGGAGAAGAGCCTAGCAATATGGCGGGTCCTCACAAAACCCTCAAAACGATTACATTCTGAAAAGTAAGTACCCCTTTATTTCCATAAAGCCATATCGAAACGTACACTTTGAACCTTCTACAATGTGTCGTGCCTTAGGTTTAGGTTTAAAATTCGATTTTATAGTGAAAATAGCAAAAATTTTCGTCGACTACAGAAACGTCCAATGGCGAGTGCGCGGTGACATTTCCGAATAAATCGCAGAAAATTTCGGTAAATGGGCCGATCGGAGCCCCCCGAAGGCCAAAAAAGGTAAATTTGAAGTCTCTAGATACGTTGTGTAATGCGAGCGCCGGGTTTTGAATTCCTTTTTGTATCGAAATTTGCGAAAATCCTAACCAAGACGTGGTCAAAATGACGTAAGCCATAAAACAGCAATCAGATATTTCCATCCGCTACGCGTATATACGGGGTGACTCAAAAAAGCTCGATGTACGGGGTGTTCCGATAAAAATTGACGAGAAAAAAATAAAAATTACAGATTCGAGGAAATTTTCGGTTTTTTCGCTTCGGAGGGGTTCTCTGACGTGCGTAGGACCGTTTTATATACAAAGTGTTGGAAAAATGTCGAACGTTAAAAAAATGTCAAAATTAAGGGAACTGAAAATTTTTTTGTTACGAAACTTCCGTCGGGGGTCTCTTACCGCACTAATTATCGAAAAAAATACGGGGTGTTTAAAAAAACCGAACCGTTCCCTAAAAATCCTGAACAACAGCTTTCTGATGAAACTTTTTACAATAGTTTGTAAAAAAACTATAAAAAATATATACTTTGGTATTATTATGTATATAAATACATACGTTTGAAAAAATACAGGGTGTAAAATAAAGAACCATTCTCTAGATCCACAAAATTTATGGAATTTATTTTTTTTATGAAACTTTTCACGATTGTAAAAAATTATACTAATGAGAAAATATAGGGTGCTTAACGAAACCAAACCATTCTATAAGAATCCTAACAATAATTCATGGAATATTTTTTTATGAAACTTTTCACAATGGTCTGTAAGAAAACTATACTAATTAAAAAACTACTGGGTGTTTAAGAAAACTGAACCAATATTGAAAATCCCAAAATTCATGGAAAATTTTTTTTTATTTATCAAACTTCCGTCAAGGATTTATTATGACATTCACTAACGAAGCAAATACAGAGTGTTTAATAATAACGAACCATTCTCTAAGAATCCTCACAATTCATGGAATATTTTCTTATGAACCTTTTCACAATGGTCTGTAAGAAAACTATACTAATTAAAAAACTACTAGGTGTTTAAAAAAACTGAACCATTCTCTAGAAACCTTCATGGAAGTATAATATTCTTTTGATGAAACTTTTAACAGTGGTCTATATGGAAACTATTTTAATGAGAACAATACAGGGTCTTTAAGAGAATCGAATCATTCTAAAAATCCTAAAAACTTGGAATTAAAAACTCTTTTGGTTTTTGATGAAACCTTTTAAGATAGTTTGTGAAAAAACTATAAAAAATATGTACTTAGGTAGGCATTATTATGTAGCTATATAAATACATACTTATGAAAAAATACAGGCTGTAAAATAAAGACCAATTCTCTAGATCCACAAAATTTATGGAATATTTTCTAATCAAACTTTTCACAATGGTCTGTAAGAAAACTATACTAATTAAAAAACTACTGGGTGTTTAAAAAAACCGACCCTTCTCTAGAAACCTTCATGGAAGTATAATATTCCTTTGATGAAACTTTTAACAATGGTCTATATGGAAACTATTTTAATGAAAACAATACAGGGTGTTTAAGAAAACTGAACCAATATTGAAACTCCCAAAATTTATGGAATAAATTTTTTTTTTGCTTCGGATGGGTTGTCAGATGTACGAAAGACCGTTTTACATAGAAAGTGTTTGAAAAATGTTGAACGTTAAAAAAATCTCAAAATTAAGAGAACTGACATTTTTTTTTACTCAACTTCCATCGGGGGTCTCTTAACGCACTAATTATCGAAAAAATACATGGTGTTTAAAAAAACGAACCCTACCCAAGAAACCCCACCTTTCTAGTTATCCTTAAACACCGATACTTTTACTTGACATCATCTTTTTTTCATTCCTTATTCCTTGGTATAAATTTCTAATGTGGTTATTTTTATAATTTTCTTCTATTATATGTTAGGGTAATACTTTATTTTATTAATTTTTTTTTATTTCACGGGCAAGGCCCATTTTAGAAACAATGAATTACAGAAATATCAATTTAGATATAGTACAAATAATAATATCATTGGAATAATAATAACAAATATGTACCAACATATAGCCACATACAACTTAACTATAAAATAAAAATACAGTAATCACCTTATACTAACAGACAACTCTATGTAGATGTTTCCGTACTATGTACATAGTTTTTATAACAGCTGGTTTTAAGATTTTTGCATTCGGTTCTCAAGTTAGCAAATTCACGGAAATCAAAAGGTGAGCCAGACAGCTTATATTTCAAGCGCGCTTTCTTTTTTGCGATAATTAAGCGTTTAAGTTCAGGCGAGAACTATCTGGGAAACTTTCTATTACTGAATTTTCTTAAAGGAACAAATAATTCAATGGCCTGATGTAATATATATAAAGCTGTTGACAGGCCTTTTAGGCCCAGAGCTGTGTTATTCTCCTCCACTCCATTCTGTCCTTCGCCTTTCTTTTCCAATCCGTTACATTTTTCTCCTTTAGATCTATTGCCACTGCCTCTCTCCATCGCTTCCTCGGTCTACCTTTTTTTTTCTTGTAATATTAAATATCTATGTTTATTTCTTTTCTGATTTTAATCATACATAACCTATCTGAAATTGCTTCAAATTTAGAATTTGTATCCCTCATATTTTTATTTACTAAAAATGCTGTTCCGTATCGCCTTGTTTCGCCTCCTCTCGTAAAGAATAAATAATTTTCTAATTCCCATATGTCCGTCTCCTTTATATGCGTCTCTTGTATTGCTATTATGTCCATTTTGTATCTATTTGCTTCTCTTTCTAGGATTTTTAATGATCCTTCCTCATTTAACCCTCTTACATTCCATGTTCCCATTCTCATTCCTCTTTCTTGATTTGTGCCTTTTTGCTTTCCGTCTTTTTCTGTCTTCCCCCTCTCCGTCCTTCTAGCTTCGTTCTATATTTTTTGCTTTCTGTTCCTGGTTATATTTATGTCGTTTTCTTTTCTCATAACCGTGTTCATTGCCAGCGATCTTATGTTAAAGCATGGAATTCACACTCAGATATGCCCGGCAGATCTACCCGGCGGACACGCCCGGCAGTTACATCTGCCAGTATATGCTATGCACGGAGACACGATCTACCTGTCCGCTGCCCGGTCCGTCCAGCTCATTGCCTTGTCCGCATGTATGTGCCTGATGCGGGGCATGCCCGCCGGGTAGATCTGCCGGGCATATCTGAGTGTGAATTCCATGCTTTAGTGATATATCTAGTTTTTTGCTTCCTTTTTTCTAGTCTGCTTGCATCATTATTTCACTACCAAACCTCATTATCTATTACGAGTTTTTGATATCCTACTTTTGCTACCTTTCCTTCCATCCTTACTTCTTTGGCTTTCATTCTTAGTTTCCTTTGAATTTCCCTTTCTTTTTTGCTCATATCATCGTTAATATAGACTTTGGCTGCTCCTACCTCCTTTAATTTACTTTTATTTTTCATTATCCTTATCTTGTTCTCCAAGTTTTTTAATTCTATTAAACTTACATTAACTTCTATTTTCGTTACCGCTTCTGTACCAATCTCCATATGCATTGACTTTCTTATAAACTCTTCTAACTGTCCTATTAGCTCATTCTGATCTAAATTTTCTCTAATTTGTAGGCCTTGCACCACTATATTTTTCTTTCTTTTCTCTTTATCTATACTCTCTACTCTTTCTTCTACCTCTTAGTCTAAGAGCCAGTGGCTGGCAACCTATAAGTAAATGATTATACCTGATATTTTGCACAGTGGCTCTCTTATACCTATCTTATTATTATAATATAAAAGAAATTACAATTCAAGACAATAAAGTTAATGATTCTCAGCAATTGGCAAATTTCTTCAATGAATATTTTGTTAACTTAGCTATAAACCTTAATAATACAGCTAGTAATGAGGCTGATGTGTCTAATATAAATTATAATGTGTCCACAATATTTGTAGAACATGTTACCGAAAGTGAGATTTATAATGTTGTAACTGAACTGAAAAACTCAAATAGTTGTGGCATAGACGAAATTAGTTCTAGTATGTTAAAACATGTGATACTATTTGTTGTTAAACCTTTAGCATATCTTGTAAATCTGTCACTGCAGCAGGGTATTTTCCCTGAGGTTTTAAAGACTGCAAAAGTTAAGCCAATTTACAAAAAGGGTAATCGTTGTTCGGTTGATAATTATAGGCCAATTTCTATGTTGTCTACTCTATCAAAAATTCTAGAAAAGATTGTCCATAAGAAAATGATGGTATTTGCAAACAAATTCAAGTTACTTCATAATAGTCAACACGGTTTCAGAAACGGTAGATCCACTCAGTCAGCAGCAATGAGTTTCTTGAATGACTTGTATCTAAATATAAATAATAATAAAAATGCCTGGGAATTTTTAGATCTGAGTAAGGCATTTGACCTGGTTAATCACAATATATTAATTGAAAAGTTATGTAAATATGGTTTCAGAGGTAAACTTGGTGACTGGCTTTGCTCTTATTTATTTGAGAGGAGGCAACTGACAGAAATAAATAATGTATGCTCAGGGACGCAAATGATCACATGTGGAGTCCCCCAGGGATCAGTATTGGGACCATTACTGTTTATAATATTCATGAATGATTTAACATCTACTGTTGATAGTGGAAATCTTGTATTGTTTGCTGATGACACGTCATATTTGGCGTCTGAGAATGATGCTATTAATTTGAGAATTACAGCTCAATCGAAATTGGATGACCTTTGTAATTGGTTTAAATGCAATAATCTTATTGTGAATAAAGATAAAACGGTCATAATGAATTTTACTCCTGATATAAGCAATAGGAATTGTTTTAGTCACTTGCTTAGAATCGACCGAATATCTGTAAGACAGGTACAGGAAACTAAATTTTTGGGACTGTATTTAGATAACACCTTGAGTTGGGAAGTACATATAAATATCCTCTGCAAAAAACTTGCAACTGTTTGTTTTGCTTTGTACAGACTGAGAAATATTGTAAACAAAGCTGTTCTTTTGTCTTACTATTATGCGTATTGTTTTTCACGACTTAAATATGGGATAGTTTTCTGGGGGTCATCTAGTCATGCAGTTAGAGCTTTTAATATGCAGAAGAGGGTTGTTAGAAATATGTTATCAATGGGTCCAAGAATGTCATGTAGATCTAAGTTTAAGGAATTAAAGTTGATGCCAGTTCCATGTATTTATATTATGGAGTTGTTATCTTATGTTAAAACTAATATTAGTGTTTTTAAAATGAATAGCTTTTACCATAATTACCCAACGAGATCTTGTAATAACTTAATAGTTCCTTTTCATAGTAAGAGTCCGGAGTACATGAGTATATTAATATATAATAAGTTACCCAGTAGAATAAAACTAATAACTAGCTTGAAAACTTTTATGTGTGAAGTAGAAATTTTATTAATTAATCATTGTTTTTATTCTGTAAGTGAATATTTATCTTGTGTGTGTCTAATTTGATTATTGCACCTTTGTGTTTTATTTTTATGGTTCTTTTTTTCTAGTAATGTTAGATTGTCAACTTTACTTTACTTATTACTTTGTATTTACTTTAACGTGTCCTATATCATTGTAATGATCTGATGGACAATAAAGTTATTATTATTATTATTATCACTCATGATGTGGGGACTCGCTAAGCCCGGCGAGGTCGACTCAAGAGTTACTCAGGTGTCAGAAGTATGAAAATGTAACCAACTTCGTTATTAAATTAACAAAGCTGCCGTTTGAAAATTTTAAAATATGCAATTATTATTATATAAAAATAACAAAGGCAGACGATTACCGTGCTTCTAAAGTCATGGCAGACACTTGTGAAATTGGCAAAAATTATAAATCTGAAAAGTATTTGATTAAATCTGATTTTTGACGTTAAAAAACTGTCAGAAATGTCAAACATTGTAATCGACATCACTAAATCTCAGAACCTGTGCCAGAAATAGAGGTTATTTGTTACTTATATTATTTTAATATAAAAAGTTGCTAAATATGATAAATAATAGAAATAAATGTCTAATTTGTTAGATCTGAAATTTTAAAATTTTCAAACGGCAGCTTTGTTAATTTAATAACGAAGTTGGTTAAATTTTCATACCTCTCGCACCTGAGTAACAGTTGGGTCGGCCTCGCCGGGCTTAGCGAGTCATCACCTCATGATTGATAGGTATAAGAGACTCACTGTCCAAAATTTCAGGTATAATCATTTACTTATAGGTTGCCGGCCACTGGCTCTTAGACTATCTCTCATCTTATCCCTAAGCGCCTTATTTTCCTGCCTCATGTCCTCAATCTCTCCTCTGAGTTGTCTTATCTCCTCTCTATACTCTTTCCCTTCTCTTCTCACCTCTTTTACTTCCTGTGTTAAACTTTCCAACATTCTCAGCACCTTTTCCATGTTCTCCATATCACCTTTCTTTACTGGCGATTGTACTAGTTTTTTACTACAACTGAATACCTCAGCTACTCCTTTCTCCTTTCTTCGCTCGGGTGTCCTTGTTACTTTTTTACTGACCACCGGTTTTCAGTTTTCCTTAACATTCCGTTTATTATATTTCCGAAACTACTGGTACCTATCTCACTTGACACCAGATCGCTAGCCCACACCACATAACACTTAAAAAGTGTTATGTGGCCCGCACCAGGTCTACTGGTACCTATCTCACTTGACACCAGATCGCTAGCCCACACCACATAACACTTAAAAAGTGTTATGTGGCCCACACCAGGTCTTTTCTTCTGCAATACGTCTCTGAATTACTGGTTGCCTACCCCTCGCGTTACAAAGTCGTCTTTCTCGACCAATGGGAGACTCTCTGTCAATCTCTGTAAGCAACACTGAACCTTATTGATGACCTACTTTCACTAACCTCCGAAAAATTTCTGTCTTTTAGTGTGTTTGTGTGTTAAATGAAAGTTGATGTAGATTTTGTTTCGTTTGGCTACATCCTTATGGTTTTGAATGATAGTACGGACGTCATTTGAGTTAGATAGGGTGACTTTTAGTGGACGGTTACCATTCTTATTGCGCTTGCCAACACGAGTTAATTTAATAATATTTATGGTACTATTACCACCAAGTATCTCATTTAAGACCTGCCTAACATGATCACTGTCCGGTTTTTCATTGGAATCAGTGAGGTTGTAGATCATTACGTTATTAGATCTCTTCTGGCATTCATGGAGTTCATATAATAAGTCTTCAGATGTTAGATCAGCATTAGAGCCACTTTGTTTAAGGATATTCACTTCATTTCTGAGCAAAACAATGTTTTCCTTAGAATTTTCAACGTCACTATAATAGTAGTATTTTGCAATTCCGTGTTCAAGGCGGTTATATCTCCTTCTAAAGAATCAATTCTTTCTTCAAATTTCCTTATAAGTTTTTGCTACTAAGAGCATCTAAATGATTTTGGAGTTTAGTATCTAAATATTCCTGAAGTTTATACAGAAGATTGTCTGCAGAGGTATCGTTGATGGAATGGACACTCGGATATGATAAATAAATATAAAAGAAATTTTTATCGGTACACCACTGGTGATTTATTATATTTATCTTGCCTTCTTTTTTACTCAGGGAGAAATAAAAAGTAATGTTTTGTCTATAGTTTTTCCACAAGGGATAATGAATTCCAATCAATTAAAATCAAAACTTATTGCATTTTATGCCACTATTCTGGCATAGCTATGTTAAATAAAAACAGTTTCTGTTAGCTTGCACTGTAAATTATTAATTAAATAAATACCCAATAACGTTTTACTGTGGTTTTACTATACTTTCTTTATTTCGCACTTACTATCTTTTACAACAACTCAACTCTGACTCACCTCTTCTTCTTCTCCTTACATCTTTTCTGATCTACATTTTACAACATATATTTATGCCTACTTTACTACAGTTTAAACTAAAATATATTTTTATTAACAAAATAGTTGTCCACACTCGGCCAATCTACAATAATCTTGTTCCCTACTGCTTTACTTTTCTTCTTCTTCGTCGTCTGTACTTTCTTCATCTTCGGGTTTTTTCCATATTTTCAATTGAGATACATGAGCTGTGGTACTGAACCGTTTACCTTCTATCAAATTAGCTACAGCATAAGTATCCGAGGGTGTAACAAAACACAATTTTTTACCAGCTGTTTTTGTCTTGTTACTGCCCTGTCGTCTGTGGTCCTGTCTAATATAAATATTAGTTTAATTTCCAAGTTAGATTAAGCATTTTACAGATACAATATATTTCGGGTTGCCTATATTCGTTAGTCATTTGCTTATGACTATTCATCTTGAGGGTAGGCCACCCACAATTATTATGTGTTTCATACCTATTTTGAATTTGTACGCGTCGACTCTACGAAAGAGCAAAAACAGTGCTGATAGCGAATGTTTTTTTTATATATATAATATCGAGTTATACTTACCAGCATATTGTAACATTAAAGTCTCTTAAATCCCGCTTGTGGTTTTAGTTGAAATATCTTTTGATGAGGATTACTCATATTGCGCCTGTGTTGTATTTTAGGTATGTATGAATAATTAAGCCACCACCTGTTGGTAAGGGCCCAAACCTCTTTATTATAATAAATTTGTATGTAACACATTTTGTTGTATTTTAGATGACTTTTTTTGCAAACAATATTAAACTTTGTGTAACCCGAATTCTGTTTCTTTCCAACTTCCCATCTAAGAGTTCCATTGCAAGGGCAATACCCTTGTAATTACTAACGGACGTTGATATCGTCTTTGCAGCTTCGTAGACTCACCAGTTTCATATGGATTAGCCTTCATATACACGATGTCACCAACATTGTATTTTAATCCTTGGTATCTATGTTTATCATACCTTTCTTTCATTTTCTTTTGTTCCACTTCTATTTGGGTGCGTACTTCATTTCTTAATTCTTTGGGTAATCTATACGTCTCCACTTCTTGGGTCAATAATCTACTTTGTCCATCGTCGAACCTTGGATATAACCGTACTAATAATTCAAATGGTGTTTTATTGGTGGTTTTATTTAGCGTGGTGTTAATATCTCTTTCCAACTTCTTCAAGATTTTATCCCAATCTCGTCCATCATAGGTTTGCACTGTTGATTTCATCATTGGTAAAAGCATTTCATTCAAGCGTTACACCATTCCATTCGCTTGGGGATGTCTACTAGAGGTTAATACATGAATTATTCCATACTGGGTGCAAAAGTCTTTAAATTCACTTATTATCTTAAGAGGTGCACCAAACTTATTAATAAACAATTTCAGTTTGTTTATAGCGGTTTTAGATTTAGTGTTCTTTACAGCATCCAACTGCACAAATTTGATAAAGTTGTCTATTACTAACAGCACATACTTATTTTTGAGTGATGATGTCACAAAAGGTCCCAAGTGGGCTACGTGTATTATTTCAAAGGGTCTTTTACCAGGTGGAACAGGATTCAAGAATCTAGATTGTTTACCTGAACGATTTTTTGACATTTTGCACTCGACACAATAACGAATATGTCTGTCCACATAGTTTCTCACGTTAGGAAAATGATAGTATTTCTTAATTTTATCCATCACACGTTCTACACCGAAATGTCCTGGCAAATCGTGATACTTTATAACTAACGACTTTCTCATACGTTTTGGCACTACATATAGATGTTTTTCTTTATCGTTCCGTTTCACAACTTTATAGAGAATACCTGATCTAAGTTCGTAATCACGAATCAAACCACTTTCACGTTTTGTTCTGTCCTTTATGTTCCTTTTTAATATGTCAATGAGGTTTTTCAGCTTTTCATCAGAGTACTGGAAAAGTGCTATCTCTTCTTCCCTCTTAAGGATGTCTCATACACCGTCATTTTCTCTACTATCTGGTCTTCCATGTCATATTTACATTCACCTACATTAGCTCGGGACAAGGCATCCACATGTTGCATCTGTCAATTGATTATACCATCGTACAATTTGAACATTCTTAGTTTTATTTGCATTAAGGTAAACCAATGCTTGGCAATCTGTTATAACCGTAAAATGTATTGCGATTAAGAATATTCTAAGTCTTTCAATAGCCCATACGATACAAAGGAGTTCAATCTACTAGAATGATAAGTTTTCTCTATACCAAACACATTTTGTTGTACTGATTAGATTGTAATAGCATGGCTGCCAAACCATGAGAACTAGCGTCACAATGCAATTCTGTCCTTTCATCCTGTGGATTGTAAAACTGGTTTTGATGTTAGTAATTCCTTTATTTTGTTTCCTGTTCGTCCGTTTCTTTAGATAATTATTGAATAGAGCTTTGTCTGTGGAATTGTTCATTAGCATACCTAGATGTTTGGTATCAGAGAACATACATATGACTTCATTGATAGGAATTGTAGGAAATTTGATATATATTAGCTTAAAATACTTTTCTAATACAGTAAAAGATGTTACAAAAGCTAATAATAAAGAAGAATATATGGGTAGATATTGTGGGTTTAATTCAACGCTGGTTGGGGCTTTAGTCCACAGAGTGGTTAGTTTCACACAATTACTTCTTCTTCTATCACCATTTCCTTTTCTTTGCTTTCTATAACTGGTAATTCTTTCACAGAAAATATTTTCTCTTATAATTTCTCTCCCACTTTTAAGATCATGTGACATCCCTGTTCTAATTAATGTATGTACCTATATGTTTGTATTTTTATATAAAAGAGAATGTTATAATTTAAGTTAGTGCGCCAAAGTGAAGTGAAGTGAGTGGGGCGCGCAGGACAGACTGATGAGGCGGAGAGCGCGAGGAGTCAGTCGGGCTTAGACAATGCGAGTGTGTACTGCTCGAGCTAACGATTGCTCCCGATTACTAAACTCTTATTCATTTGTTTGTAAATGTTTAGTTTTATATATATATATATATGTACAGCTAAAGTTAGATGTATTAGTTGTATTTAATATTATAATAAAGTTCGTTTGATAGTCAGTTGGTAAATTCACAATTCTTCTAGAACCTGCGACAATTAAAATGTTCTTCCGATAATAACATCTGTGGGCTGAACTTCGTCTGGCACGATTCACAATGGTACATTCTCTCCTTTAACACCATCAACACTAATTGTAGTTATTATTCTTCCGTATGACTTAACAACATTCGTACCATCTCCAAATCCTTTTAGTTCACACATCTGCCTCGCTATTGGAAAATTTTCCATTATAACTGCTGTATACCTAATAGTACAATCTGAACTACCTGGATCTATCATTGCTGTGTAATCCTGATCATTTAGTGAAATATTCTTTATGTACTTTGCAGAATTGTTTGATTCTGCTTCAGTTTTCAGTAGTTTCATTTCTGCTTTTTCCATTTTCACAGGTTTCTCACAATACTTGGAAGTATGTCCAACCACATTTGTAACATTTTATTTTCTTCTTTGGTTGGCTACAAAATTTTGCAATGTGTCCATATGTGTCACAATTAAAACATTTTAGTGGTTGTGCTTTATCGATTTTGGATGGTGGTTTATTATCTTTTTCTTTGTCTTTATCCTCCCTTCTTTCTTGCTTTACATCCTTTGCAAATGGTGCCGGCCAGGAATGTAGAACCGCTGCACTCTCTATCTGCTTCAACCACTTCTTTGCCGACACTGGACCGTTTTCACCATCGAACATATCTATGGTTTTTGACAAATCTGGCATTATATTGAAGTTTTTCGTATTATTTTCTTCATTCGTAGCACTAACTGCGGGTTGTTTTTCCGGCATCACATTTTGTTGCTGACTTAGTTGCAACAGGTTTAACATGGCGGCATTTTGTTGCAACAATGCTACCCATTAACTGCTCTATTTGACTTTGTGCTTGTGACTCATTACTGCATTCTGCGGAATTATTTTGAACTGGCACATCGCTGATTGATTGATTTTTCAGATTTTACTGGAACTGTTCGAATTCGTCATAGTCATCCATTTTGTTTTCTAATCATTTTGTTACTCCAGCACTTCCAATGTACTTTCTTTGTTCACAGGCTTACCGAACGTGACTTGCGTCTTTGGACTCACAAACCCCACACCGGACTTGTTAGGGTAATACCTTCTTTCTTAATTAAATAAATACCCAATAACGTTTTACTGTTGTTTTACTATACTTTCTTTATTTCTTACTTCCTATCTTTTACAACTCAACTCTGACTCATCTCTTCTTCTCCTTCTTACATCTTTTCTGATCTACATTTTACAAAACATATATTTATGCTTACTTTACTACAGTTTAAACTAAAATATATTTTTATTAACAAAACAGTTGTCCACATATATTTTCTTTTCTTTTCTCTTAATATTTTTTTGTCCTTTTCCTTTGCTCTTCATATCTAATTTTGGCTGCATCTGTTTTATCTTTTAGCATTTTTAGTCTTAATTTTCTTCTATTTTCTAGTTCTTGTTTGCAAACTTCATCAAACCACTTTCCTCTCCACCTCTGCTTATTTTTTTTGTTACAACTATTTACTGCTCGATCGATTCTTATTTTCAATCCCTGCCATTTTTCCTCTATACTACTTCTATAGCGTTTTCTAATTCCCTTTTCATACTTTCTTCATATTTGCTCTTACTTTTTATTTAATCTAATCGGTTTCTTTGCTCTTTTCCTCTTGCTTGATTGATTTCTAATATATGGTATTATCGATGTCATCTTTGCCCCTACTAAAAAGTGATCCGTGTCTGCATCAGGACCCCTATACGTCCTTACTTTTTGCACTGCTTTCTCCCTTGGATTAATATATGATATATTTGGTTAACCGTTCTTCCGCCCGGAGACCTCCACGTACCTTTATAGATATCTTTCCTTTGGAAATACGTACTCATAATAATCAGGCTTTTTTCCTTAGCAAAACCTATTAGTAATAGCCTATTTTCATTTGAAACTTCGTGTTTACTATTGTTGGTTTAAATACATTCTCTCTGCCTATTTTTGCATTCGCGTCTCCCAATACTATTTTCATATCGTATTTAGGTATTTCATCATATTCTCTATCTAATTCGGAGTAGAAATTCTCCTGTCTATGTCTTTCTTCTCTGTAGGTGCATGAACATTTAAGAATGTCATATTTTGGTATTTTCCCCTTATTCTCAATGTACATAGTCGATCCGATACTGCTTTGAAATTTATTATAAGTAGTCTTAATTCCTTACATACTATAAATCTTGTACCCAACTTCCTATTATTTCCTCCGCTATTAAGTGAAAGATATTCATCAATTTCTGTTATATTTTGTCCCATTTGTTTTGTTTCTTGCAGCGCAACTATATCAAATCTAATTATATTTATTTCCTTTACAACCTGTTTTCAGCTTTCCTTCCTTATATATCCCTTTTACATTCCACGTCCCTACTTGTAAGTATTTTGCTACGTTACTGTTTTCTTTAAGTTTATTACCCAATCTCAAAGTCCTTTTTCTCACCATATTTGTCCTCTTGTGCCTGCTATTTCTTGCTTTTCCTAGTTTTTTGCAACCTGTCTTGTATTTCCTGCTTCCTCCTTTAACGCCTTTGTTTCCTCTTCACTTAAACTACTTTCCATTAATATTTAATTTTTTGTATCCTATTTTCACCATTTTTCCATTTTTTCTTTCATCCTTAGCTATTTCTCGTATTGTCCTAGCTGTATTCCTTTCCTCTACCATTAAATCATCATTACTGAATATTCTCTCATTCTTAATTTCCTTTAATACCTTCTTATTTTGCATAATTTCTCTTATTTTTCATAGTTTCCAGTTCCACTAGCTGTGACCTAACTTATGGACTGTTTTGACTTCTGCTTTTACTTTCACTTCCTTTTCTATGAAATTTTTCATGCCTTCTCTTAGTGTTGTCTCCTCATTTGTATCAATTTTTAACCCTGTGATAACTATATTTTTCTTTCTATTTTCCTTCTCCAAACCATTTATTGATTTACTTACTTTAAATTCTCCTTTACTTCCTTGTTCTCCATTTCCAACATCATGTTATGTTTTTTTATCTCCTCATTCTCCTGTTGCAAGTTTTTAATTTTTTTGTTAGTTTTTATCTGTTCCTTTTTTATCATTTGTAATTCCGTTTTTAACTTTCCTATTTCCATAGTTAGATTTGTTACCATTTTTATTTTGATGACGTACTCTTGAGTTACAATCTGAGAGTTACTTCTCTCGTTCCTACTAGGGTAGTGACCAACTACTTGGGTCAAACAAGTACGAGCAAGGTTGACTTTATTTTAACTAATACGGATGTAACTCAGTGTATATCCAATGTAATTGACGCCCACTTTAGTGACCATAGAGTTTGTACTTTGAAGCATATTTTACAGACATGTATTACTAAGGAACACCCGGTCCGCAAGCAGTTTAGGGATATTTCTAATTATAACCTTTTAAATTTGACATCTGCGTTGTCCAGTACTGATTTTGATGAAATTTATATAGAAGATATTGACCATAGTTTTAATAATTTTATGATCATTATTTATACATTAGATACCATGTGTCCTGTTAAATTTTATTATGACAATTACGATGTATGTAAACCTCAATTGAAATGGATAAATGCTGAAGTACGTCAGTCTAGTTAAGCTTTAAAAAATTTATATTGGCTATGTAAGCAGGATCACCGCGGCAACTCTCAGGTTTGTTACAAAGAAGCTAAAGCAAAGCATAATGCTTTACTAAAAAGAACAATATTAGAATTCCATAATAAATAAATTGTCAATTCAAACAAAACTGTATGGAACCTTGTGAACAAAGAAATTGGCAGAAAAAAGTGTAATAAAAATATAACTTTGAACTTAGATGGCAATCACTGTTCGAACCCTGGACAGGTGGCAGATACTTTTGCAGAGTATTTCGCTACTATCACACAAAAAAAATTATCCAACCATTTTGGAAATTTTAGATCTAACAGCTGTATCTTTTCAAATATTTTGCACCATACATTTTTCTTTAATCCAGTGACTCAAGATGAAGTCTTACATATTATTAATAATTTAAAACACAAGAAAGCCGTTGGTCATGATTGTGTGTCAGTACAATTGTTAAAATCAATGTCAGCTTCTATAATTCACCATATTGCTTATTTAATAAATCTATCTGTGAGCACTGGCTGCTTTCCCGGAGCTCTGAAGAAAGCATTGGTCATACCCATCTTTAAAAAAATGATCCTGAGAATATAGCCAATTATAGACCTATATCACTGCTAAGCGTCTTTTCAAAAGTATTTGAAAGAGTTATCTTCAATAAAATGGTTGCATTTTTGGATACGTTTGGTATTATGACAAACAGCCAGCATGGCTTTAGAAGGGGTAAATCTACATAGTCAGCTGTGTGTAGTTTCACTGAGTGCGTTTATACGCTGCTGGATGATAGAAAATGTGTGGCTGGTCTTTTTTTCGACTTAACTCGAGCTTGTGACTGCCTTAACATTTGTTTTATTGAAGATAAATTATATAGAATTGGATTCAGAGGAGTATTTTTAAATTGGATAGTCAATTATCTCTCTGACAGGACTATGGTTGTAAGTCACAATGTTAATATGGGGGTACCTAAGGGTTCGGTACTGGGGCCACTAATTTTTTTGTTGTATGTCAACAACTTGCCAAATTTTATTGAGGCATCTAATTTAACATTATTCGCGGATGACACATTCCTTGTGGTCTCAGCGCGGTCACCTGAGGAGCTTTCCGAATTGTGTCAGAATTTTGTGATCTCTTTTGTCAACTGGTGTAAGTCTAACACACTTATTGTCAATCCTGATAAAACAGAAGTAATCTATTTTCGATCTCACAGTGGTTTAGACAAGAAATTAAATCTCAATGTTGATAACACCATCTTGGAATCCATTGATAATACAAAATTTTTGGGCATTCATATTGACTGTCAACTGAAAAACAGCAAAAATTAAGCAAAACACTGAACAAATCATTCTATATGCAATATCACGTATAAGGAAGTCCATGCCCTTATGCGCATTATTAAATGTGCACTATAGCTTCATTTATAGTCATCTTTCATATAATGTTATTCTCTGGGGTAACGCAGTCAATAGTACCAGAATTTTCATAATACAAAAACGAATTATTAGAAATATATTTAATATTAAACATCGCGAAACATGCAGAAACGCATTCATCAATAATAAACTATTAACTTTACCGTGCATCTATATATATATAAATCACTGATTTATATTAAGGAAAACATTAATCGTTTTATAAAAAATGCTAATCTTCATGATTATTCAACTCGTCACTGTGATTTGTTCAGTGTACCAAAACATAAAACAAAAAGATATGAAATGTCTCCTAACTATTGTGGATTGAAACTATAATAAGTTTCCCAGGAATTATAAATCTTTGAATAATTTTTTAGTTAAAAAGACCATCAAAGAAGTTCTGATTGCCAAATGCTATTATAGCATTGAAGAATTTATTTTAGACAATAATATTTGATTTGTTAGTATTTGTTTGTTGTGTTATATCTGTTTTATAACTTGTCGTATACATTGTAAATGTCTCAACGGATGAATATATTATTATTATTTTATTTTCCTCTCTTTTCTCTGATTTTGCCGGTGATCGATGCGTTCTTTTACTCCTTTCAAAGGGACTCTCCTCACGTTTCCTACTTCTCTTCTTTATTCCTTCATCTATGCTATAGTCTTCGTCGGGTTCCATGTATGTATGTATGTAATTGTGTGGAGGTGCAGCGGAAATTGCTTCCCAGTGCAGCACCTTGGGCCCTTTGTACATCCTCCAAACTAAGAGAGTTCTTTTTTCAAACCATCCAATTAATATGGATGGCTCGGTGGCAAAGTCTCTTACAGATTATATGTGTGATAGTATGGGTCCGAGTTACAGAGATTTTTTTGTTGCTCTTTCCTCATTTTCCATTTATCGGGGGGTTTCTGCCTTGCCACACGTGCGTGCGCCTGCGGAGCATGTTGAGTGTCCAGACCCCGGGCGGACTGCCACAGTCTCGGCCCAGGTTTGGTCTCCCATCCAAACTCAGCCCGCGTCCACGCTTCCTTAACCGGGAAAGATCGATCTCCCAACCAAGCAACCGCACCGGCGGAACATGGTGAGCGGCCAGACCCCAGACCTCGGGCGGACTACAGTCTCAGCCCAAGTCTGGTCACCCATCCAAATTCCGGCCTGCGTCCACGCTGCTTAACTTGAAAGATCGACCTCTCAGCCGGTCAACGTGAGCTAGGCGATCCCCCGTCGGGTTCCATTCAATAGTTATTCTATTCCCCTCGTATCTACCTCCTTTGCTGCGAAAAGAACTCGTCCGCCTCAACGTCTTAGAGACGATAATTCTTATCAGCGGTTTTTCCCTTCTTTTAATATTAGTTACTTAAAAAAAACTGCAGACCCACACTTAATTTCTCTTTCTTACGGATATATCTATATTTACTATTACCCATCACTCACCTAGTTTTCCCCTTCTTCACCTCAGTTCTTACTCTGCTTTTTCTTTTCCTTTTTTTTTGTCTCCCCGCGTTTTTATACCTTGTAATGACCCGATTTACAGGCTTAATCACAAAGCAATATAAAACACGTCTGACTCTCACTGAGTTTCAACTTATTAATAATTCCTTATATTTCCATCAAAATATTTAAGAAACTGCAACTGAGAATAATAAAACTATATATTATGCTAAATGTTCACACTATATCGGGTGATTCACAACTTTTATAAAAAAATTGGGGTCAAACAAATCAAAGTCAATATCGTAAAAAAATTGTTTGTAAAATCCTTATAGTTTTAGTGTAAAAAATTATTTTATTGTTTTCAACCTTTACATCGCTGATCTACTGTAGTCTCTAGCCAGGGATTCCCAATATTAAAATCCGATTACTTATAGTAGATGTTAACGGTTTTGTGATGCGATTATTTACATTTGTTTTTCTAGTGTCAAAAATGGCTTATGTCCATCTTACGTGTATAGCAACTCAGAGTCAATGCTTTAGCAGAACGATTTCCCGGTAAACATGTACCATATGCAGCTACTTTTACCGCTGTGTGCAAGAGTCCAAGTGTAGAGTTCCTTTAGCAAAATAAAGATGGTTGTGATTGAAAATTTTGAAATTTTGAACCCTGTAAGTAGTTGTTCACAATTTGAAATATATTAAAGTCAGAAGAAGTACCTAATGTAGCACATACATTTTTATGAAGCGAATGTTGAAAACTACATTTTGTTAACACATTTAAATTCGGAGATATTTAATACTTTCTAGAATTCTACAAACATCAGATTTATTTTGTTTGTTTATTAAAGTAAATCTATCATTCAATATGAAAATTTGAAAATGCAATAATACATATATGTTTAAAATTGAAAAAATTAAAATAAATACATAATAGAACACTTTATACAAATCAAAAATAATTTAAAAAAGTAAATAAATTAATTGGTGCTACTTTTACTTAAGACACTTTTTTATATTCCTTGCATTACAGAATTATTTTTAAGCGAACACTACATTACACTGGTACATATGTAATTCTGGTCCTGAGTGAAAATCCATTGGAATTTTGTCTTTAAAAAAATCTCTAAAAATACTTCTCTTATTGTTGCACTATATAAATGGTCGTAGTTGGCTATGTCTTTTATGTGATATACGATATACGAGATCTATTTAAGAAAAAGTCAAGAGGGTAGCTAGTTCTTAAGTGAGGCAAAGGTGGACATTTTCTTAATGTAAACGAATGAGTGTAGAGCTTTATTTGTTAGTGATATGTATAATTTTTTTTTTGTCTTGACAGGTGACCCTATACAGTTAGGACCGGTAATTTTGTGTAATATTGCTGCTGAATGTGGTTTAAGTGAGTCATACCTAGAACGATTAATCAACAGATTTCCATATGTAGTTGATCCACAAGGATTTCCAGAGACCAGTGGATATGATCCAAGACTTGTAACAAAACTGTTACATAATTATCGTTCACTTCCTAGTATTTTAAAATTGACAAGTTCATTATTTTATAACGATGAATTGATAGCAACTGTAAGTATTTGTTTACATATAGATCAAATGTGTTATTCTTGGAATAATTGCAGGTTGACGACAGAAATAGTGATGAAGCAATATTTGTTGAAACTCTCAGTGAAATGTTACCAAAAACTAATTTGAAAAAAACACCTCGTATGATTTTTCATGGAGTAAATGGAGAAAATTATCAAAGTGCTGATTCGCCTTCTTGGTATAATCCTCATGAAGCAGCACAGGTATTTTACTACGTTAACGAATTATATCGTTTAGGAATTAAATCCAGCCAAGTAGGAATAATAACTCCATACATAAAACAGGTACCTACAATATAATTACTAAACTAATAATCTTTAAGTGTACAATAGATCATTGGCATATTCTTAGAAAATTAAAATATACAGGGGCTCCCAAAATTAGCCTGTCAAAAATTAACTGTAACTTCTACGATCAAAAATAGGAAAACAAAGTTATCTAAACATAGGTCCGTAAACGCCCTCTAACGGAGCTATTGCTCTTTAAAAGGGGGACCCCAAAATTTGATTTTCTTCAAATATTTTCAAAATGGATTAAAATAAAGTAATCAAATTTAAAATTGAGAATGGCAATTATATTGGATAAATATTGCTCTAACTTTTTCATGTCTCGAGGTTTTTGTTGTCAGATCACAAAATTAAAAATGTTGAACACTTTTACAAAAAAAAGGTACCCTTATTTTACTTCGATAAATTATTCCATTTACGAGTAATATTAATTTAAACATTTTGTGACATACTACAAAAATATTAGATATTATGATATGCAAGCGGTCAAATTGAAAAGTTATTTGTCAGTTTATTTGACACATATTACATATGTTTTTAAAAAAATTTGGAGTATTAATGGGCTATATTAAAATGAAAAATTTTACAAAATTACATTACTGATATGCATTTTAAAAGTGTTTTAATATGTTAAAACGCTTGAATAACACTTTTAATATGATTGTGTTAAATAAGTCGACAGTATTTTCTCAGAGCCTACTAGAGACATTTTGCCTATTTATAGTTTCCATCTCAAACTTTTGGTATGTCACAAAATTTTTAAATTAAGATTACTCGAAAACAGAGCAGTTTGTCGGATTGAAATAGGAGCAATATGAGGAATAGGAGCACCTGCAAGGGTATTATGGTAAACAAAATCTAAAAAAATCAAATGTAGAAACTGGCAAGAAGGAGTTACATTATCTCCTCCATTTTTGGCTTATGTTCATTTACCATTTCATCAAATGTTGTAGCGTAAAATTGTATTTATATTTGCTGTTGATAATTTTTCATAAAACTTTTGTTTTAGATAAGTTTTATTTTTCAAAATTGTGCAACGTTAGATGTAGTCGTAGAGAAATAGGTTGGATTTCATAACATTTTTATACTTTAAATTGCAAAGAAATGCTCAAAGAATAATTATAGATAATTTACCAAGACTTTAACCGTGGTATTCACAGTGCGTAATTAAATCCAACCGATTTGCGAAAGCAGCCACATCACATTTTATAGACGATGTCTCCTCGAAAGACAGATGCGCAGTTCAACTATTTTATAAAATTTAGCAGGGCGGTTGGAGTATGTCAAGAGATGCTCCGGGCAATGCGCCAGTTTCATTATGATGTTTGAGAAAGATGATAAGATAATGGAAATATTTTATATCGTACAATTAAATGCAGAAGTATGGAAGGGTAGTGGGACTATGATGAAAAATTAAAAAAATATATAGTCTCTACTTGCTAACTTGTGCAACTAGAAGTTTCTATATACTTACTAAGTAAAAACATCAAGTAATTATTACCAATTATATTTTCGTAAAACAAAGCATTCTCTGAGACTTTGATAATACTTCCCTTAAAATTTCAACTGTTTTTGATATTAGAGTATTTAAAAAGAATTTACAAAATTCACTACTTAAATGTTTCTTAGAAAAAGTAAGATAAAACGAGGATCATTCCAGATGAGGTATTAGAGGCTTTAATCTTTCTAGGGATATCTTAAATGCTGCTGAGTTAGATATGGGGTGGTGAAAATTTAATGTTAAGTTGGGTTAATTTCAAACCACTAAAAATGTTTATTTTAAAAATCCCATTATGTTCAGTATTCCCATAAACAAATGTATTCTGTATCAAACGGTACTGACCTCCTTTTGTTTTTTCTATTTGTTGTTAATAATTTTTAGTATAACAAATATATTATGTTTTTTTACTGTTTAAGAAAGGTATTTTAAGCTAATATGTATCAAATATCCTACAATTCCTACCAATGAAGTCATATGCATGCTCTCTGATACCAAACATCTAGGTATGCTAATGAACACCCACAGACAAAACTCTATTCAATAATCTAAAAAATGTATTCTATTTACTAACCTGATATACTCTATAATTATATGGTTAGTAAATAGAATACATTTTTTAGATAATTATTGAATAGAGTTTTGTCTGTGGGTGTTCATTAGCATAGCTAGATGTTTGGTATCAGAGAGCATGCATATGACTTCATTGGTAGGAATTGTAGGAGATTTGATACATATTAGCTTAAAATACATTTCTTAAACAGTAAAAAAATGTTACAAAAGCTAATAATAAGGAATATATGGGTAGATATTGTGGGTGTAATTCAACGCAGGTTGGGACTTTTGTCCACTGAGTAGTTAGTTTCACACAATATTGTTAATACCTGAAAATATATGAAAAAAATATATTATGTGTTATACATTCCAACCAGCAGCATTGAATAATAACAAACAAGTAAGTTACTATAAATTAGTTGTTTCTCTTGAAATGCTTTAGCCTCCTTCACAAGAAATTGAAAGATTATAGTTATTGTAACAAAAACTATTAATAATAAAAAAAAACAAGATATAGGTATGTGTAATATGATTTAATACATAAAGAAAATTGTTTCAAAATATGGAAAAACATACAGTTTTTCATTTTAAAAAGGTGAACATTTGGTGTTTTGAAGTTAATCCAACTTGACATTACGATTTCACCACCCTGTACAAAACTGAACAATGTTTAGGGTATAGCTAGTAGACTTAGAACCTAAATATCTAAGGTACAAATATCTCAAATTGTTCTCTCTTTTCTAAAGCGGGCATTGTACTAACAATTTATTGTCGAAAAAATTGATGAATTAATTCAAGGCCGCACTTTGCTTTTATATGCGCTCAGGGCTTTGTCAAGTTTCTTAACAATTTTGCTGTCAGATGTCACCCTTACCAACCTAAAAGTAATTTTAACTTTTGTATACGAAATAATAATATGTAATAATAACTGCTCGGTTACTGGTTAAATATGCACATTTATTTTAGGTTGGTATTGCTAAATTGAAGTAAAAATTGATGAAAAATTAGAACAAGTTTTAAGTCGTCAACAATTCATCATCGACAACTATCAGAGTAGTTGTAGATGCATGTGGATGTATTTTTGCTCCTTGAAATATTGAGATAAATTGTGGTTGTAACTGGTGTAAAATAATGTTTTTAGTATCAAACTGACGGGTATGTTATAGAGCATAGAAAATGCAAACTATCTGTCTGCTATGTTCTAGTTCCATAACAAAGTCACAATATAGCATACAATGCACTAAATGTGTCAAATGGATGCATAGAGACTGTGCCAATCTGACAATTGAGGAAATAAATTCCTATGCAAAGGAACTTAAAAATCAACATGGGAAAAAATTCATCTGCAAGGCCTGTTTGAATACTTCATCAAACAACAACAGCAGAAGTTTATCGATCAGTAATGAACCCTGCTCGATACCTATTGAAGAACTAAAATTGTACATAAAGGACGCAGCTACAACAGAACTAAAGTTGGAAAATAATAATTTAAAAGGGGACAATGGTAGACACATTGCACAAATTTGCGGTCGCGGAAGGGGGACTCATTGACCGGTAGGCATGTCTTTAGAAGCAATAAATTATCTGGGTTGTAGTTAAGAATAACACTCGCTCGACAGAGTAGGACTCGGGCTTAAACGGACGGCATTAGAATTAGGCAAAATAGGTATATCACTGTATCATATTTTAGGATTAGGAATAGGAACTGTCCGTCGCGTTGCTCGGATCAATTAATAATGCTTAAAATATTGTTCCAACTCATGACCAATTTAATATTAGCTCAGTCGTAACAATATTATTTTTTACTAACATTGAACTATAGTTGTGTTACTACTGTTACTCATACATATATTAGATCAAAATATGACGAATTATGCTAATTTGCCTATATGCAAAAATGGGCCGTTAAGGAGCGCCAAAGTTGTTGAAATAGAGATATTATTATGATTATTATTATTATTATTATTATTATTATTATTATTATTATTATTATTATTATACCAGTAACCGGTTATAAAACGGAAAAGCGTTGAACGATTAAAATTAAATTTGATATATGAAAATATAGGCATTGATAAAAGACTTTTCTTAATGCAATTAATGTTAATACATGCACAAATGCCTTAAACTGGATACCTCAGTCAAAAAAATAATACATATTTTTTTGTGTATTATCTATCACAATTTATTTTCTAGCAAAAGCCAACACTTTTTAAAACAAATTCTGTCTCATCTAAATTTTTGATAACGTTATAGTTAGGTGGTGTTACCAACTATTTTCGGTTTTTAGAAATTCTTTCTTTTTTATTTCTGTTTGTACAACATTTGTTTAATGTTGTTCAACTTTTTGTAACAAAGTCCTTTTAATATTTATACAACCTAACAGGAAGTTTTTTAAAATTAGTTACATTATTTTACAATCAGTCTAGTTGTTTTCATTATTGAGTAAGAGTAATTATATTTTATATTAAAATTTATGTTTGTGATAATCAATATAAAAGACATACATTTATGTACTTAATATCTAGTTCGTATTTTTTATTTATTTTGTTTATTATTGAAAAATTAGGATTTAATTGTAAAATAATACAGAAAAGCGACAAAATGTAACCTACACGCATCTCGTGTTTTTCCTTAAAAAATCATTCTCGCACATCTGTGCATTAACTTTTTTTTGTCAGATTCACGTGACTAGTAAATGGAGAGAAGAAAATATAAAAGAACACATGTTTTTGAAAATGTTTCATTATTGAATATTAATCTAGTACTAATGTACCTTGTGTGATTTACCAGTGATTTTATTTTGCTATTATACCTGCATCTGAAGGATCTGACCCACGTCGCAGCAAAAAGATACACTTACGTCTAAGGCCGTGTTTACGATCGAGCTGCGAGAAACGATAAAAGCAACGATGGTAGCAAAGCAACGAAATATAACGCATGTCTTTGTATGCAGCTGTTCATGTTGAAGCGGCGAGTAGATATATATCTTTATGTATGTGGTAGATCGGCGCTTTTTGCCGACCAGCGATAAGAGCGGTGAGGAGCCAAAGTGCATATTTATTTGCTCTCATTGACTGTACTGCACAGGGGACAGTGAATAGTGGGTCTGTTTACAGTTTATCTAGTTACTAAATAAGATGGGTATTGAAAAATTAATTACTGAAGTCTTTGTCATAGCACCTGTCTAGCGTGACAGTTGTACCAAGTTTTTTCAATTGGTCCAGATATATTGTACAAAATATAATCAAAAGTGTTCGGCGTCATTCGCATATACTCAAGCAATTTGGAGCATATACTTTCTCAGGTCATTACATAAATGATGTAATGAGCACAATATTTACGTTTCTTACCTACGTAATTTTCAATATACCATTTAGCAGAATTTGAAGATAAAAATTCTTCTTCAGCATCACTTATTCTATAAAAGGGGACTTGGGTCAACTGCTTTTAATTTACTGTTATAGTTATAAACGAATAATTAAAGCGTTTATTAAACTGTACGTTATGACGTTTTAGTTTGGTTAGTTTTTTTCTTTTGGTTGAATTTTAAGTTATATAAACGTTCTATAAACGTTGCGTTGAAAATTGGTTATGAAAAAGACGTTATTTTTAAAACCAAAAACGTTTTTTCAACCATTGCAACGTTATTTAAACGTTTTTTTTACGTATCGGTTCTTACTGGGCCAAGCCAACATTCTTCCACCCTACTATACCCGCAGAGAGGGTGCCAATCTCTCCACGAATATAGCTTATGTTTATAAAGCAAATAATTTCTTACACAATTACATTTCTAATAGAGACTTAAAAATTTACCAAGTGCTATTAATTAATAAAATTATGATGGTCATGAATATATATTTATTATTAAAGGGCAAAATAAAATTCTTTGACACATTCTGGTTTAACTAAGAGTGAGTTCAGCTTCGTGATTTTAAATAAGACGTTTTATAAATTGTTACCGTGCAGTTTCACATAATTCTTCAGTGCACTATCAAAAGTATGAAATGTCAAAAACATTTATTGCATGCAAAAACAACCAAATAATGACTTGTTTTTTTTATTGCTTGTCTTTCTGCGAGGGGTTGTTTATTTATTTTTTTACATGTACTTTTGTTTTCATTTTACATAAGTACGTGTAGTAAAATATCTGGTTAAATTAAAAACTAACATAAATAATTAAATTTATACAGGGTGTTTAGATAAGAATGGGCCATACTTTAGGGCCTTCTTGGACAAAAATAACGTGAATTAAATTCACTTAGTACAATTTTGCGTTTATTATAGACCTGAAAAAGTTCCTTATTTTATTTAATTGTTTGCAATATCTTCCTTATTAATTTACTCAAGTTTTGGAAAAGAAAGTTTTTTGTCAGATAAACCCGAATATCTAATATACAGTCAGTCATAATGTCATTAATTTTAACCACGTATTCGGAAAGCCTAATAAAGACAGAAAATCGAAAAAAAATGTTTTACTCGACTTTTAAAAAAAATCACCCTATAAAATTCGGTAACACGACGCTCCTGGTACTCTACAAACTTTCTGATGACGCAGCCATACGACAATCGAGTAATCGAGTGACGAAGGAAACATCGTTGCCACATCATGTTTACATACATAATATTCGTCTAACACTTCAACGTGTTATTCAAATTTACCACCATTTATTCGCACTTCCTGCATTTCCCGCATTTATTTCCCCCCAAATTTGGAGATGACACCACACATTTGGAGGGTAGGATGGAGAAAATACAAGCAGTAGTTTGTTTATTTCGGTCTCGTGTATTGGTTGTAAATTCACAATGCCTAATTTTACAAATTTCGAATATGCGTAAATGGTAGTTTTATACGGAGAATGTTTACGAAATGCATACTGAATATCGGAGACGTTTCCCTAACAGTGTGCAAGTGCTTCAACTCCTTCGCGATACGGGTTCTGTGAAGCCGCGTCGGGAACTTGCTGGACATCGGCAAAATGACTTAAATGTGATAGAAACTGTTTTAAATTTAGTTGAGGAGCAGCCTACTATTTCTATATGAACCATTTCAAGGCGATTGGAGATATCCCAAAGCAAGGTCTGCAAAATATTACGTGAAAACTCACTGAACCCGTATCATTTTCAGAAAGTTCAGGCTTTAGAACCTGCTGATTTCCCCAGCCATCTTGAATTTTGCAATTGGCTAATTTTATTAATAAAGTGCTATGGATGGATGAGTGCAACTTTATTCAAACTGGCATTTTAAACAGGTGAGTATCATACTACTTAAAAAAACAATAAATTTATAGGCTAGATGTACTATCGTTTGCAATATTAATGACACTCACTAAAATTAATTTTGCGATTTCTTTTGAACTTCTGAAATATTCATATTGAAATCTGCTTTAAATTTTTAACATTAGTTATTAGTTGTTTCACTTACCAAGAAAGATTTAATGAAAGTTCTATTCAGAACTTCCAGAAGTTCAAAAACTGTTTTAAGAGAGTGTCATTATTATTGCAAACGATTGTACGTAACTACAAACTAAATAATTAATTGTACTTACAAGTAATACTAAAAATGCATATTCAATTGTAAAACGTAGTGAAAACGTAATATCAAAATTATTAAACTGTAATAACCTAACATTCGAAAATATTTATCTAAATTTGTTATATTACTTATTGATATTTAAGGAAAATGTATTCATGTATCTACTAGATAAAAAAGTTAGCTTTACTCGTTGTCGTTAAATAACAGTACAAAAACTAGGTAACTAGGTTATTGACCTAATAATGCGGTAGGGCAAGATTCACTCTCGATAACTTTTATCAGCATCAGATCAGAGGCGTGCCGTTTCGGTTTTGGACAGTTTTTTGCCGACAACACGAAGGTTTTTTATTAGTATTTAAACACGAAACACTTTTCATCTTCTCTTAATAATTTACCCATTGGGTATATGTTTTTTATGTAATGTACCTAAATGGTTTATTACTTGGTTTGTTATTAGATACGTTGGAGTTTTGTAATTTCAATGTTAAATATTTTTTTAACTGTAACCAAGCTAATTTCTTTGCAGTCATAACAGCAGCAATAGTTGGTCGGACAAAAATCCACACGCTAGTCGTCGGTTTAGCTTTCAGAGGCGATTTGTTGTCAACATATGGGCAAGAGTGTACGGGGATCGCTTGACTGGACCGTATTTTCTACCGGAAAACCTGAATGGACCGCGTTACTTGCAATTCTTAATAGAATTATTTAATTACTATTATTTGATTTCATTGGATATTAACATTTTAAATTATTATTGGCTGAACTGAGCAAGAAAAAATATAAGATTCTAAAATACTACAGTACTAGGAAAATATTTTAATTTGGCAACGTAGCATCAGGTCGACATCGAGTTGAACTGTGAGCTGTAAACGACCAATGCTGTGAGCGGTCATTGCAGTCTGAAAAGGGGGTTACAATGACTTGAAAATATTTATTTTCGGCGTAAATATGCATTTTTTTAATCGCGTATTCATATTATACTCATTATTCCCTATATCCTCTTAAAATTAATGACATTATGACTGACTCACCCTGTCCCTGGCCCTAATCGCCAGTTTGTAGACAAGGGCGACGGGCAAAGCTTGCGAGGAGCAACATTTCATAGGCGTGCTAAATTTGAAGGCGATCAGATATAAAAAATATACAAAAATGACAAAAATAA
The DNA here is from genome assembly GCA_025584915.1 of Monochamus saltuarius. Lineage (NCBI taxonomy): Eukaryota > Metazoa > Arthropoda > Insecta > Coleoptera > Cerambycidae > Monochamus > Monochamus saltuarius. The sequence goes on along the minus strand of CM046721.1, from coordinate 44,350,292 downwards.
TTGCATTACATAACATCCATTATTTTTAGTAGAAACAGTGATATAACAGTTTTTGCCAATTTTGAGGCGTTAGATAATAAAAATGATAAGAATTATTTCCAAATTTAAAGTTTTTATCTTGTATTATCAATTACCCAAGGTCGAAAATAATATACAGTGACTAATTCACGACACAGAGATGAATACAGAAGATGAGGGTGGCATGATTACCTAAGCATGCCACTTCAGAAGAGTTCAAAACACACACAATTATCAAAAATAAGTTGACGACGACTGAACCTAGCACATTAACAATTTAAATGTGCCCCTGTGCCATCCTCTACAAATTAGAATGCCGTCCTTTTGAACGGCGATTGCCCACCACCACCCACGTACATCTATCTGATGCGCACTCCGCGGATATCACACTTAAGTCTTATCCTCATGAACGTGAAATTTACGGATTTTTGCACGAATTCTGCAACTTTTGTTTTAATTATTTATGGCGGAAAAATCTCAACTTTGGACAAATTTTGCGAAACAGTAAAACACAACAAATATTATTGCTACTTTTATTATTATATGGTGTTAATAAATTTGTCTTCAGCTTCTGACAATCTGCCATGGCAATTTCATAATGAAAATGATAGAAAATGTTATAGTTGACAATTTGTTACAAGTAGAGATTTTCCCACTATTAAATAAATTGCACAAATATTTGTGAATTCTGCATTCAAAAGAACAAAAGGCTTTAGAATACATACACACTATTCACTATTGGTTACTAGTACTGTCACTATAATGGTCACACATTAACACTTATAATGTCATATCGTACCGCTTTCCATATAACCTTCATGCATCCATGTTTTGTCAAAATTTAATATATTTGTCGATCCAGATTCTTATTTTTTAATATATTTTTTAAATAGTTTCTTCGCCATATCACTATTTCGTCCTTTCTATCACTATACTCTTTTCGATTTCATTTATATGGACTAAGTTTCATCTTGTAAGATATAGCAATAGAATTTTTTTTGGAACTCATTCTAAAAATACAATCTTTCTTCCGCGAGTTTCCATCACTTTCCGTTTCACAGTTCTTTACCACTTTTTTATTTGCACACATATGCTATTTGCGTACAATTTTAATGAAATACATATTTCAACATCACTTACACTCATATTTTGACCCCGCGCTCTAAACTCTACATACATGTTATCATCCGATATTCCTCATTTTGATCAAATCACTAATAAAATTAAATACATTCATAATTAAATTAACGAAAAAATATACCCGAAATTTTGCCCGCCCGAACGATATAACCGCCCATGATAGTGCAGGAAACGCGCATGCGTACTAACTGCAGCGCATGCGTAGCAGAAGCTGTGTAATCTCAGAGATATGCGGCACACGATTTTGTAGGAAAAATATACGGGCTGCATGTATATTTCTTTGTGTTGACTGACTGCTATAAATTATGAGCAGGTTTATAATATTAGTCACTCTCTACATTTTGGAAGTCGACTATAAAGGTTGACCAACCGCTAACAATTTTGTTAGCAATACTACCAACATTGAATAAGAAAAGAGAAGAATTAGGGAGACCGTCTAAAACTCATTACCTTACAAGAAAGTTCACAATAGGGATACTGAAATTTTTTTTAAACCCTACTGGGTGTCGGCAAAGGACTGACCAATACCAACGTCACTATTATTGTTAGAATTTATTATTGAGAGTAAGCAAAAAAGTATAGGTCACACTGACCCATCAACATCTTTTCTGAATTAATAGAATTATTATCGGAATAAATATGAAACATCTCTAAAAAACTTCTTTTGAACAAATTATCTTCAGAATCCAAAATCCTGACATCGTAAGAAAAAGAATGCCTGTCATCAATTACATGTTTCGCTAATGCACAAGAAGATTAACCAACTCTTACATCACTCTTGTGAGTAACAATCCTGTCTTTAAGACATCTACCTGTCTGACCTATATATTTTTTATTGCAATTGGAACATGGTATTGAATATATCACACCACTGCTCTGTAACAAAGCAGTATTATCTTTAGTATTAGAAAAAAGTGACAAAATGGTAGTAACATTTCTAAATGCAAGTTGAATATAATTAAATTTTGAAAAGTCTCACAAAGTGGAGCTATATAAGGTAAAGAGATATATTTGATTTGATTAACACTAATTTAATTCATATGAGAATTAGAATGGTTATGAGAATTATTCGAATTAGTAAGTGGAGGATTATTTAAATTAGAATTTGGAGAATTATTAAGAATGGAACGTTGAAACAGATTTTTTTGGACAAGTCTGGGTGGATACCCACAAATAATAAACCTTGCAGAAAGGGTTTCAAGGTTCGCCCGTTGTAAAGAGTGGTGATTGGTGCGGGGGACCATGTCTTTCATAGCGACGCTCAAATTAATTTTATGTTTGTGTAAATGGTACAAATCATAGTGAACGAAACGTCCTCAAGCGCCTAGTTTAGTCCAAGAAGGGGACACAGGAATCATTTTCTTCTTCAACGGTGAATTTAAGGAAAAGGCCATAACTATTAAAAACTCTTAATAACTCGTCCTTGCCATCCCTAGGGATGCTAAGAATTAAGTCATCCACATACTTCTTAAAGAACGGAACCTCGAACTCAAACTGCTGAGACAATCCCTCAACAAATCATCCATAACATACTGAGAAATAATCGGAGAAACTGGACTGCCCATTGGCATACCCAGAATTTGTTTATAAATGACACCCGAGAAACTAAAGACTGGAATCGAATAAGAATTCCAAAATCTCAATGAACAACTGTCTTGGAACAGAGCAATGGTCACCAATACGATGCCAATGCTTTTCTACACTTTTTTTAACTAATTGAAAATATATGTTATTGAAAAAAGATTTAACATCTACACTGATTAATACAAAGTTATCTGGAAGTTTAAATTCATTAATAAATTCACAAAACTGAAAATAATCTTTAATAAAAAACGGATTGTCTTTGTCATACGACAAGGTGAGGACATCTGTAACAAACTGCGGTACGCCTCTATTGGGGCTGTAAACCCCCGAAATAATAGGACGTAACTGTAAAATTGGTTTATGGACTTTGGAAAGACCATAGAATTTGTTGATAACACCAGTGTAAGAACAATACTGTTTCACTTGTATAGAAGTTACATAATTCTTTTTTTCAAACTTAGAAATGAAAGAATTAGATTTTTGTTGAATTGTGGACGAAGGGTCCCTAGGCAACACTCTGTAGTAACTATGATCATCTAAAATTTCTAAAGATAGCTCTTGATATTGTGTTCTGGACATAATAGCAGTAATATTCATTTTATCTGAATTGTGTTTCAGAAAATTCTTGCAATTTCTATATTGTTGAAGAAAGGGACTAAATGAATTATCAGAATTTTGATAGAAATTAGTAACCAAGTTGGTTGTCTGGGCTCTGATCAAATTTCTATCCCCCCTAGGGATATTGTTTATAACAAACTGTAAGTCAGACAACAATCTCGGAATACTAACAGATTGTAATACTGGTTGTATACTAAATTTCGGACCTAACGCAGTATCGGTAAAATTTTGAACCCAATTAGCAGAAACTGCTAGGTTGCTTTTCTGATTAAATAATAGGTTATTGAATTTATTGACATTAACACGTTTAATTTTGTGAAAAACCGTGTTGTTAGTAATGGATTGTCTCCGAAAAATTTTTTTAGTAATATCATAAGGTAAAATATTAACAATTTTTTGTTTAAAGAATTTGAAAGATTTTTTGAAACTATTTATACTATCGTGAGTGATCTTAATTTCTAATTTTGAAGTTTTACTCCTTAACCTGTCGTTAAAATTGAAAGTGATGTGCAAGGTCCGTCCTCTCGCAGCACTCGTGAGATGCTCCACGTTCTTCAACCCATGGGAGATTTGAGAAGGTATAACATTAAATTTTTTACATCGAAGTAAGAAAACTTTCCTGTTCCTCAGTTGACTAAATTGCAGTTGATATTTGCCACGTCTTTAAGGTACTTCATCGTCGAGTACCCATAAATCCTCTGAATGTCTTGATAAAAACCCATATCTGTAAGTAGTGGAAGAGGTTCACCTGACTGGTGCGTTTTTTAGAGATGTTTCATATTTATTCTGATAATAATTGTATTAATTCCAGAAAAGATGTTGATGGCCTAAGTGTGATCTATACTTATTTGCTTACTCTCAATAATAATTCTAACAATAATAGTGACGTTGGTATTAGTCAGTCCTTTGCCGCCCAGTAGGGTTTTAAAAAAGAATTTTCAGAATCCCAATTATGGACTTTCTTGTAAGGTATTGAGTTTTGGACGGTCTCCTTAATTCTTTTCTTTTCTTATTCAATGTTGGTAGTATTGCTAACAAAATTGTTGGTTGGCATTAGTATATTTTTCAATTATTCTAATTTTAGGGTTGGTCAGCTGACGAAGGAACAACGAAGCAACTGCGGACAACGTTGTTTCTGGGTTTTTGTCCTTCATCAGCGCAGTGCAGCTTAAAAACAAGATGGAATAAGAAGGAAGGGCAAAGGACACGAACACAAGAGAATGACAAGTAGAAAGCCTATCTCTATTTGCGGCTTCGTGTCACACAGCCTCGGTATTGAGGCAAAGAGCAACAGTCGCCGCGGAAGAGAGTCCAGCAACTACTGTCAGGGTCTCAGCCAGGATAAATACAAGAAAGAAAGGAGCTTGGAATAAGGCTGTGTGACACGAAGCCGCAAATAGAGATAGGCTTTCTACTTGTGATTATCTTGTGTTCGTGTCCTTTGCCCTTCCTTTTTATTCCATCTTGTTTTTAAGCTGCGCTGAAGAAGGGTAAAGACCCAGAAACAACATTGTCCGCAGTTGCTTCATTGTTCCTTCCATCTGTTTTCTCTGGATCCTGTAGCCATTAAAATCCACCTGTTTATATACAGGGTATCCGGAAAAGACGTGTACAACGGAAGACCGCAGACTCCTGGGTTCAAAATAAGCCGATTTAGCCCTATTTACTTATTTCCAAAATTGCTTCGTTTAGCCACTAGGGAGCGCCAAAGTTCGCGAAAAATTTTTGTTTATTCCGAATATCTCGAAAACGACTTAATCGATTTTAACCATTTTTGGGCTACGCAGTTATAAGTCTAACCGACACTTTTTGACATTATTTAAAATCTTTTGCAGTCATTAGAAATATAAGAAAAATTATGTATCATGCAAATATAATCACATATTTTTTAACCCCCTGTACAATTACTCTCAGTTTTTTTCTGTTAGTAGCTGACTTTATTTAGAAACTTTTTTTATACTTTCAGAATTTTGAACAGATGAGTAGTTTAGGCAGAAAAAATATTTTTCGTATGTCAACAATATCAGCATTCGTTCTGCAACAAATAACGAAAATTCCAAAACTCTCATTTATATTTTATTTAACAAATACGAGATTAAGATATTAATATAACAAATAAAAAAAAGTTATGATTTCTTTACAATAAGTGCTCAGTGACCACCGTTTTCTCGTACGCAATAAGTAATCCGTTTTACGAAGTTGTAGTGCAGCCTCTCCATGATTACTGGATTCCCTCGTAAAAGATTAACTGCGACTTGGAGTGTAAAAAAATAGGTGTTTATATTTGCATGGTACATATTTTTTCTTATGTTTCTAATGACTGCAAAAGATTTTAAATAACGTCAAAAAGTGTCGGTTAGACTTATAACTGCGTAGCCCAAAAATGGTTAAAATCGATCAAGTCGTTTTCGAGATATTCGGAATAAACAAAAAATTTTCGCGAACTTTGGCGCTCTCTAGCGGCTAAACAAAGCAATTATGGAAGGGCTAAATCGGCTTATTTTGAACCCAGGAGTCTGTGGTCTTCCGTTGTACACGTCTTTTCCGGATACCCTGTATATATTTATGTAGAAATGTATAATAATAATAATAATAATAATAATATCTCTACCCCTCATTCTAATCACGAAGATTAGCCCAGAAGTCGAAGACTTGTGCGGGAGAGGGGGCGGCATATTATTATTAAGCAGGCCGCATTTGCGCCCAGGAACGACTTACGTTGGTGGGCCCTAACCACCATTCAGTGCAGGAATGAGGGAAACCTGGAAAACCTCATTAATTAGGGGGGGAGTCAAATGTCAACCGGTGTCAATCTCTCACATTGACCCAACCCAACATTCTTCCACCCTACCATACCCGCAGAGAGGGTGCCAATCTCTCCACAAATCTAGCTTATATAAGGTCTACCGGCTGCGGGGGTCGAACCCACAGCGATCCAGTCACCTCGATTCAAGTACTGACGCCTTAAACCGCGCGACCACTGACCGATAATATGTATGCATTATGTTTAAATACTTCTTTGTGCAGCAATGCCATGTCATACACAGAAAAATTACTTTGACTTATCCTATAGCGAGTTTATTTAATCAATACTAAATCTATTATTTTCTAAGAAAATACATATTTTTCCAGGTAAAAGAAATACGTTCACTGTTAATGGAGGCAGAATTTAATATTCCTAAAATTGGTACTGTAGAAGAATTTCAAGGACAAGAATTTGATGCAATACTTCTTTCAACAGTAAGATCATGTCAGGAATATATTTCAGCTGATGTTCAGCATAGTTTAGGTTTTATAACTAGTCCAAGAAGACTCAATGTTGCTATTTCTAGGCCAAAAGCATTGTTAATTATTATAGGCAATCCTAATCTTCTCTGTGTAGATCCCTATTGGCGTTCAGTCCTAAAGTATTGTTTAGAAAATGGTAGTTATACCGGTTGTGATGTATTATTTTAACTATTTTTATGATTTGTATTATCCATTTTCCAATAAAGTGATGTATTTTTATATTTGTAACGGTATGTATGAATGTATTTTTTTCAGAATATAGGTAGATGATAAAGCGAATTTTTTAGAAAGTATTATTACACGGTTATTTGATGTACATGTTCCTCGGCGAAAAATAAAAATCACAAAGAATTGTCCTTGGGTAACATATTACACAAATTATGAGTATAAGGAATAAAGCACTGTCAGAATATCGAAAGTTTGTGAAAGACTTAAATGCTACTAGGCAACTTGTTCAATCAAATTGGAATTATTATAAATAAAGGCGAAATTTAGTGGCTGTTTCTATACATAGACGAAAAAGGTATTTATTGAAAATGAATTGAGGTTAAATTATAAAAATTTTACAGTTTTATGGAAAAAATATTTGATAAATTGAATATTCATAAAAAAGCTAAAATTACTAATTATTTACCTGGTGAGTTTTGAGATCCAGTCATTTCTTTTTTTAATGTTAGCCAAGGCAGAAAAGTTAAGATGTTTCGTGCGTGTGAAGTTGGCCCCCTAATTTTCGATTTTTGTAGTGTAGTGCTGAATTGTATATGAATAGTTCTGAAGTACTCTATAAATTTAAACAATAGTTCTCTGTAATTTTTAGCTATAGTTTTGTACTATAACAGGTTTAAAGACTAATATGTAGTTATTAAATAAAATAATTTCTAGAAATACGTGTCCTTATTGTGAAAATAGCAGTGATCTTGTATTGTATTCAAATAATTCTACTATTTACTTTAGAATACGTATCTGGACGCGGTTTGCGCAATCAGAACTATTGTTATTTTCACCAGAACTCCCGTTTTCATAATTTCTAAAAATGCTCAATATCACCGGAATTAGAGCACCTAGGTAGACCATGAAATAATAGAACTATTGGAGCACAATGAACAACAGAACTCCCTTTCTAAAAATGTTATATTAATTAAATTCGATATCTCCGGAACTACAGCACCTAGATCGATGCAGTTTGCATGGAATAGTAAAATTATTCGAATGCAATACAATATCGGCGCTATTTTCAAAAAGACACATATTTTTGGAAATTATTTTACTTAATAACTACACTGAAAGAAATCCACCAAGTGAGGGCCTTTGCTAAGATATTTTAGCTACAGTAGGGTACTACCAAAATAAATTTGAAAATGGTTAGCTAGGAATAAATTGCCAATAATTGTTGCTAATTTGTAACATTTCAACTTTGTATTTCCAAATTTTCCTGTGATTTTTAGTGCAATTTTCTCCTCGACAATCCAGATCTTTTGTTTATGTTTCTGTTAATTTGGTTATCATCTTGCAGATTGTATTTGAAAATGCTCCATTGGAGACATATATTATTATATACTTAAATAGCTAATCTGTTACTTATTTTATAATTATACACCTACTATCCCTTATTATTCTGTTGAGTTTTATAGTTTTAGTTTTAGTAGAAACTTTTATGAAAATAAGCAGGAATTGTGCTTTATATTTTAAGGTATTTTATTTTCTCATCCAGCACATTACAATATTACAATATCTCAAAATAAAAGAAAAACGCAATAAATTTTCTTAACGATACCTACACCTGGTTAACTTGCTCACATTTAGATTAATTTATATAGAACTGTAAAGCTGCTGATTTACATTAGGCATTTTTGTATTTGATGCTAGCAACTCTACTCTATTTTCAATGATGTTTTGGCTTTGAAGATAACATTTACTTTTATATAGATCGGATGTGGCTTAATTTTTGGTCAAAATAGTTTTCAAAAATAAGTTAGTCATGTCCATTGATATTATTCTCATTAGTTTGACAATTAATTTACAAAAATATATTTTCACCACTAGTATGGCAGGACATATGAAGTTTTTATAAGGACTTTGTTGCTTAAAATTACTCATAGAGCAACTGTAATTTTGCACAATTAGCTACACATTATTTTAACCATGTTATACAGGGTAACTCAGTTTTGACAACAGCATAACTTTGAGAAGCAATACTAGTTTGAACAATATAGGGGCATTCCATCTACAAAGTGATCTAAAACATACTGTCACGGATTTCCCAATCCGAATTTTTCTTATTGCCAGAAAAACAATCCGTTAATTAATTATTTATCTTTATTAACTACTCAGTACACTAATTACCACTCAACTAAACACTTATTTAATTAATCGCTATCTAAATTACTTTGATCTCTCCAACTAAACACTTCAATTCAGACTGGAATACTCGGCCGTTTATTCTTCTTTTATAGACCCAACGAATATTCCAGGTATTTTCTAGTATCTCTAGATCCATTTTCCCGAACGACTCGAATGCTTCTCGTCGATTCCCCATTTTTCCAGTCCCGTCTCGATCCACGGCATTTTGTTTGTTTAACAGAATCGTGTAGGGGCGATCGGGGCAATCTTAGCATTTCGCGATACCACAGTTGTCGGTTTGGGTGTGAGTGGGGCAAATTCCGTGACACTGCCCCCTTCTTAGGACCGATCGTCCCGATCAGATATACCTCTATACGGGGACAGACGCTCCAGATGGACGACCTTCATCTTACTCCTGGGAGTCCTCTGTATCCGGTAGACGACATCATTGACTCTTTTAATGACGGCGTAGGGGCCTTCCCAACGGTTCTGTAGTTTAGGCGATTTTCCTTTCTTCCGCATGGGGTTGTACAGCCACACCAGGTCACCTTGTTGGAATCCGACTGTATTGGCCCGGATGTCGTATCGAGTCTTCATGCGATCGCTCTCTAGTTGTATTCGAGATCTGACTTGGTCGTGTACGGCTGCTAGTCTTCGTTCTAGATCATGGGTATAAGTGTCTGGCTCTGTGGGCTGTTCCGTAGGACGACCAAATACCAAATCTGCTGGACGGCGAAGCTCTCTTTCAAAAATGATCCTTGCGGGAGTCTTCCCAGTAGTTTCATGGACAGCTGAGCGGTAAGCTAACAGGAAGAGTGGTATGAGCTTGTCCCAGTCTGTCTGGTTCTCGTTCACAAACATCTTCAGATTGGTTTCTAGTGTGGCGTTGAAGCGTTCCACCATACCATCTGACTGGGGATGCAGTAAGGTGGTCCTGGTTTTCCGGATTCCCATAAGCTCGCAGACCTTTCGGAACACACCTGATTCGAAATTTCTGCCCTGATCTGAATGTAGTTCCATGGGTACACCAAATCTGGAGAACAGGTTGTTGACTAGCGCTTCTGCTACGGTTGTGGGCTCTTGATTGGGAAAGGGGTATACTTCCGACCATTTGCTGAAGTAATCCATGGCTACTAGCAGATATCTGTTCCCACTTTGAGTTTTCGGAAAGGGGCCAGCGATATCAATGGCAATCCTCTCAAACGGTGCTCCTACGATGTACTGACGCATTTTGCCTCTGGAACGGGTCTTCGGTCCCTTGCTGGCTGCACATATGTCACATTTTCGGCACCAGTCTTCTACATCCGTCCTACAGCTCAACCAGTAGAAACGCTCTCTAATCTTCTGTAGAGTCCTATTGATACCGAAATGTCCACCCTCAGTACCTCCATGTACTTCCTGCACCACAGTTCCAACATTGAAGTGGGCGATCTCTTCGGCTATCAGGCTGTCCTCTCTTTGGTCTGGTAGTTAGGCTAAGTTTATCAATGGCCTCCTTCAGTGTTTTAACTATCTCTCCATTTCCCATACTATCGCTGTTATCACTGATAGTCCGCACTTTAACATGTTCCCTGAAGGCGGCCGCTTGGGAGTCGCGCCTTTGCTGATCTGCGCTTGGGGCCCTACACTGTCTCTTCAGATGTCCCATCTGTCCACAGTTCCAGCATTGAACAAGGCGATCCCTTCGACTATCAGATTGTTCTTTCTTTGTCCTAGTAGTTGGGCTGAACTTATCAATAATCTCCTTCAGCATCTTTATTATGTCTCCATTTGCCATACTATCGCTGTTATTGTTGATGGCCCGCACTTTAACATGTCTACCGGATGCCATCTTTGCTGCCCCGAATTGCAGTGCATGCGAGAGGGCGTCATTCAAAGTTTTAGGTCTAACGAGTCGCAGTGCCTGCTGGGTTTCACAATCTCGTAGACCATCAGTAAAAACTTGGATGGAGAGATGGTCTAAGAATTCGGACGGGGCTGTCGGATAAGCCAATCGAACCAGTCGGTCAAAATGTATTAAATTCTCTCCACTATGTTGGTGAGGATTTTTCAATTGTGCCTGGTACACTTGCTGCAGGTGCTTATCCCCATATTTCATTTCCATATGCTGTTTTAAAATGTCGTAGTTATTCTGCTGCCCAGCAGAAACTCCTTGTAAGACGTCAAGAGCTTCCCATCGGAGAGCAACTATTAGAGCAGTAGCTATCTAAATCACTTTGATCTCTCCAACTAAACACTTCAATTCATATTGTAATACAAGACTAACCAACTCGGCCGTTTATTCTTCTTTTATAGACCCAACGAATATTCCAGGTATTTTCTAGTATCTCTAGATCCATTTTCCCGAACGACTCGAATGCTTCTAGTCGATTCCCCATTTTTCCAGTCCCGTCTCGATCCACGGCATTTTGTTTAACAGAATCGTGTAGGGGCGATCGGAGCAATCTTAGCATTTCGTGATACCACAGTCGTCGGTTTGGGTGTGAGTGGGGCAAATTCCGTGACAATACTGTTAGTATAGTATTAAACTCTGGATGATTTGGTGTATCAAAGTACCTATGTATAGAAAAATGTATGTCATAATTCAGTAGTGGTCAGTTAACTTATACTAATACTAATAATATCTAATGATGTATAATGACACAAATTTTGCCTAGGAGAAAGGGTATATGGTAAAAAAAGATCAACAGCTCGATAATTTCAAATTGTAACATTGTTATTGACGTATTGCCGTATTTACATTTGTTGATATTGTATATTGTGTACCTAGGTACTTTATTTGGAAGTTCAAAAAATTGATTAACAATTGGTAATTTAACGCATTGTATTTCGCTCAAGGCGCATTTTATTATTTTTTTTAATGCACCCTTATCTTGCTGAATTCTATTTTGGTTCTCAAAGCTATCTTGATTAAAACTGAATCACCCTGTATATGCCCTGCTATTTAACAAAATACCCACCTGTGACAGAAAAAAGTTTCCTGTGATAAGTAAGTACTTTGTTAGGATAAATCAGTGTTAATTCAAAGGTAAGTAGGCAATCTCGTAGCAGAAAATTAATTATTTCTTTTACCTGGACAAAGGACTCGCACTTAAGACTGCGTCTGACTGGGACATTTTACTGTAGTCAACTTGTGGATACCAATAAAGTTAACCTGAAATGTCCGGGTGTAATCAATAAGTTACCGTAACTTATTGATCACACCCCGAAATTTCAGGTCAATTTACTGGTGTCCACTGTCCACAAGCTGACTCCACTAAAATGTCCCAGTGGGACCCAGCCTTTACAGTTGTGTGAGCTGGCTTACTTAGGGCAACAAAGCTGTTCACTTGATGTTAATGAGTTGACTCACTTGGGGTTAATGAGTTGACTCGTTGGGGTTAATCAGTTGACTCACTTGGGGTTAACGAGTTGACTCGCTTGGGGTAGCAAAGGAATCCTAGCAAAACTGTCTACTTACTGCAAGTGATTTCTTTCCAGCAAAGCAGTGATAAGAAGGCAACTCACTTGGCGCCTATTTAATGCAGATATTTTGCTACGGTTAATGGATTTTTACTAACCGTAGCAAAGTAATTCTCTCAGTGTACATGTTAGTTTTTAAACCTGTTATAGTACAGAACTATAGCTAAAAATTACAGAGAACTGTAGAACTATTGAAATATATCCCAAAACGAGCAAAAAATATGACAAAATTCATAAATGGGGGGCTGCGTGACAGGGCCACGCCAAGGGTAGCTGCCGCCGGTATGCGGAACCTTTGCTGCCACCATAGCAGCATTCTAGGTTGATCACCAAATAATGGAGCAATAAAATAAATATGGAAATATACATTAATAATAATAAAAATAAATGTTTTTTCAATAATTAATAGAAAATAAACAATATTAAAAAAACGAGCTAAGAATAGGAACTTAAATAGTCTGAATATATTTGCATGTATAAAAATAACAAGAACACATAAAATGATGCTCAGTAGAGGGACTCCCGAAATCTCGATTCGATGATTAGGGATCGAGATCGAAATGATATCGATATATTGGTATTCTTGAAAATTTTACCATCGAAATAATGTCGAAAATCCGTCCATTCGAATCGAAATGATATCGACGGGTCTTGGTCGGCCGAAATGATTTGCTGTCTTTTTCTATCACATAGACTGAATACTGTTATTTCTTTTTAATATTACAAATATGAATGTGTTGTTTATTTTACTTATTTACTTCAAACCAAATACCGCATCTAACCTAGAATGCTGAGATGAGGGTGTGAAATATTTGTTTATATATTTAAAATGGTGTTGGAAGAGGAATATAAATATGATATAATATGCACATAATAAATAAGGACTAGAAAATTATTACAAGTAGGTATACATTTATTTTATCTTTTCTTGAAGTGGGTGATTATGCATGGTCTTTTCATGAATGTCTTTTGTACATAATTTATTAGGAGAAACTACGATTTAGGAAAATCTAACTTTTTAATTTTGTTAATTTGTTCAAATAACCATTTAATGAAGTAACAACTCACTATTATCATTATTATTTTTAAATATGTGTAAAATTTCAGACTTCTGAAGCTTTGATTATCAAAGAGGCCCATGGGGTTTAGTGTTGGAAGAATTTCAGTCAGAAACTATGAATGAACAGCGAGGTGTTAGATTTTAGAGACTTCCCATTTTAAACAAAATTAAGAAGTACCTAAGACTTAAACAAATGTCGTTTACTTTTAATGTATTTTTTTTTATTTATTTTAAACTAATGTGTTTGTGTTTTTATAACAGTACCTAACAATATATATGGGTTATGAATATTTTTTATTAATTAAGATTACTTATTGCTCTGCTATTGTCTATACCTATTATATCGATCAAATAATCAATGTATCAATATTATTATTTAATATTTCTGTTAGTTCTCCCTCCAACTTGTATTATGGAAAATTACACAAACTATAGTGATTATTTCAGCAACAAATTCTACATTATACTATAAAATAAGTTTCACAAATTTTTTGTCAGAAAAAGTTTAGGGTTAACTGCCTTCTTCAGATATTTTCATTTCTAGAGGCTTCTCATTACTCTAATTCGTGCACGTAAGTTTAAAGTTTGTATTACACACATAATTGACTTTTATAACCTATTTATTTGTTTGATATCCATTCAAATAAACAGCGGGAGTGCAGGATAAAAAAGACAGGTAATGAAAATCATATGATAGACAGAAATGAAACATACGCTGAGTTGGCTTAACCGTGGTGGTATATCTGATTACCCCGAAATTGCCGAACCTATCCGAAGACAATTTCGATACGTTTCAAGAGTACCAATTTATATTTCGAAACCAATGGATCGAGATCGACTTCAAAATTATTTCGATATCGATATAATGACATCGAGATTTCAGGAGTCCCACACAGACATCGTACAGATATCAGTATTACTGACTTTTTTAAATAGTAGATATCTTGTCATTCAAAAAATAATTTTTCGGGCCTTTCTTTTTGCAAAATTTTCAACCAAGTCAGTAGCGGGACTCCTGAAATCTCGATGTCATTATATCGATATCGAAATAATTTCGAAGTCGATCTCGATCCATTCGTTTCGAAATATAAATTGGTACTCTTGAAGCGTATCGAAATTGTCTTCGGATAGGTTCGGCAATTTCAGGGTAATCAGATATACCACCACGGTTAAGCCAACTCGGCGTATGTTTCATTTCTGTCTAACATATGATTTTCATTACCTGTCTCTTTTTATCCTGCACTCCCGCTGTTTATTTGAATTTTAAAATGAATGTCAAACAAATAAATAGGCTATAAAAGTCAATTATGTATGTAATACAAACTTTAAAAAGGTATTTTAAGCTAATATAAATCAAATCTCCTACAATAATTCCTATCAATGAAGTCATATGTATGTTCTCTGATACCAAACATTTAGGTATGCTAATGAACAATTCCACAGACAAAGCTCTATTCAATAATTATCTAAAGAAAATAATCTACATAGATTTACTAACCTGCTTTAATGAAACATTCTATAAATATCTAATTTCACTTTTTTGGTAGTGGGAACACGACAGTTCAACCACAATGGATGAGATCTGACCTATTTCTGCATTTTTAGGATTGCTTCTTCAGGTGGCCTCCTTTGAATTGAATCAAATATCTAATTATAAAAATTATTATAAAAATTAATACAGAAAAAAATGTTACAAAAGGTAATAATAAAGAATATATGGGTAGATATTGTGGGTGTAATTCAACGCAGGTTGGGGCTTTTGTCCACTGAGTAGTTAGTTTCACACAATATTATTAATACCTAAAAATATATAAGAACTTTTATAAAAAAGGTGAACATTATTCAAGTAGGTATTGTCATATTTAATTCATTGACAGTATGTCACTTTTTGTCATTGTCGATATTTAACTTCAAATAATTTTCATTTTTATAATAATTTTTATAGTTAGATATTTGATGCAATTCAAAGGAGGCCACCTGAAGAAGCAATCCTAAAAATGCAGAAATAGATCAGATCTCATCTATTGTGGTTGAATTGTCGTGTTCCCACTACCAAAAAAGTGAAAGATATTTATAGAATGTTTCGTTAAAGCAGGTTAGTAAATCTATATAGATTATTTTCTTTAGATAATTATTGAATAGAGCTTTGTCTGTGGAATTGTTCATTAGCATACCTAGATGTTTGGTATCATGTCATAAGTAAGGTTAATCCCCAAATTATTTTAACTGGCGACTTTAATATGGACTCATTTCATAATTCTAATGAATTTAGCGTTTTATGTAATTTAATGGCCTGCTTCAATCTAGTTAGTTTAGTAAAATGGCCTACCCGTGTAACAGAGACCACTCTGAGTACGATTGATCATGTATTTGTAAATTTTGAATTCCACGGCTCTTGCTGTGTATTAGATAATATAATATCGGATCATAGAACTGTACTTTGTGATTTAGGTGTAACAGAGATGGTGACAAGAACTACAAAAAACGAATCCTCGCTAAGAAGGAGTTTTAATGAGACCTCTATATCAAATTTCTGTTCAGCTATCTCGTGTGAGAACTGGCAAAATCTTTATTCCTTACAAAATATTAATGCATTTGACTATTTTAGCAGTGTTTTTTCATATTATTTTAACTATTATTTTCCGCTTTGTAAATACTATAGTAAAATTTCAATTGACAAAAAATGGGTTGACGATAAAGTTAGGGTGTCTAGTAAACAGTTGAGAAATGTCAATGATCTTCGAAACATTTTTCCTGAATTAATCCATACGTATAAAAGAGAAAAAATGAGACATCGACAATTAGTTCAGCAAACTAAAAAAGCTTCTTATCAAAATCAAATAATATTTTCGGAAAATCGGCCACGTGCTGCTTGGAAGGTTTTGTCCGAATTGTGTAATAAAAATAAAACACAACAATATTGAATTGACTGTGGATGGAGTTTCTTATAGAGAACCTACATATTTGGCGTCATTATTTAATGATTTTTTTATTAATGCTCCCCAGAGGGTAATTGATTAGATACCTAGTAAAAAGAGTAATGCGATTAAAAATAATTCATGTAAACAAAATAGTTGCTCTATATACTTGACTCCATTCACTCCAAATGAAATTCTCAACTTGTTAAACAGGAAACTAAGGAATAAAAGATCATCTGGTCCGGATGATATACCCATGTTTTTAGTAAAGCGTGCTATGGAAAGCATAATGTATCCAATTACATTTTCGGTTAATTTATCTTTTGAATGTGGTGTATTTCCGGACTCCTTGAAATCTGGAAGAGTTGTACCCGTTTTTAAAGGAGGTGATCGCAATAAAATAGAGAATTATAGGCCTATAGCGGGACCCGCTGCTTTTTCTAAAATATTCGAGTGTTATTTCTTGGATCGACTTTTAGGTTTCTTGGATAAATGGAATATCTTGAGTTCAAACCAACACGGGTTTCGTAGTGGAAGATCAACCAGCACAGCCATCCTGTCAGTTCTGAAAAATATATACCATTCCATTGAGCTTGATGAGTGTCCTCTTGGAATATTCTGCGATCTGAGTAAAGCATTTGATTGCGTCAACCATCAAAGATTGTTGTCGAAGTTATTCTCCTATGGTGTCAGGGGTTTAGCTTTTAACTGGATAGAGACTTTTCTCGCAAGTAGGACCCAGTGTGTCACTGTAGGTCGCTGCTGTTCTGTACAGTGCCCTGTGCGGATGGGTGTACCGCAAGGCTCCTTTCTAGGCCCGGTGTTTTTCTTAGTGTACATAAATGACTTGGATTCGTTAACATCCGGTGCATGTTTTACTACTTATGCAGACGATACCTCCTTAACTATTTCCAATTCCAGTGACATTCAACTAGAGACAAACTGCAACGTATTATTGAACAATTTGACAACATGGTTTTCAGAAAATAGTTTATATTTTAACACTAACAAGACTACCATTATGAGATTTCACACCTCCCAAAAAAATTGTAGTACATTAAATTTTAACGTATGTGACAACGTTTTATCCTCTGACAGTGAAGTGATGAAATTTGTAGGTCTACATATAGATAAAAACTTAAATTGGCAAATGCATTGTGAAATTTTATCAAATAAATTATCGACCTTCACTTATTTATTTCGTAATTTAAGACTTGTTTTGAGTATTGAGCAAATCATCTGTTTATACTATGCACAGGCCGAGTCTCGTCTCAGGTATGATATCTGTTTCTGGAGAAACTCTACATTTTTTTATTAGTCAGAAGCGACTGTTGAGGAGTATGTTGGGTGTTCCTAGATGGCATTCATGTAAAGAACTTTTTAAAAATTTACGAGTTTTAACTTTGCCGTGTCTTTTCATATATGAAATGTGTCTATATGTCTATAAAAATAAATGTAAATTTATTGTAAATAATTCATTTTACGGTTATAATACAAGACATAATATGGACTTACATGTTCCATATGCCAAAATAAAGATAACCTCAAACTCTCCGGATTGTTTGGGGCCCAAAATTTTTAACAAATTGCCTGCTGAATTAAAAATTATAAAAAGTGAATATTTATTTAAGAGTGCTTTAAAGCAGTTTTTAATGGAGAAGTGTTACTATTCGCTATCAGAATTTTTACCCACTTTGTTTTAGTTTGTAAGATTGTAGTTTGTAAGTTTTATTGACTATTCCTATACATACATTTAATGTCGCTAAGGAAAATAAATTATTATTATTATTATTATTATTATTATTATTATTATTATTATTATTATTATTATTATTATTATTATCATTATCATTATCATTATCATTATCATTATCATTATCATTATCATTATCATTATTATTATTATTATCAGAGAACATACATATGACTTCATTGATAGAAGTTATTGTAGGAGATTTGATTTATACTAGCTTAAAATACCTTTCTAATACAGTAAAAAATGTTACAAAAGCTGATAATAAGGAATATATGGGTAGATATTGTGGGTGTAATTCAACGCAGGTTGGGGCTTTTGTCCACTGAGTAGTTAGTTTCACACAATATTATTAATACCTAAAAATATATAAAAACAAACTTTAAACTTACGTCATGTTTTACAAGTGCACGTATTAGAGTAATGAGAAGTCTCTAGAAATTAAAATATCTGAAGAAGGCAGTTAACCTTAAACTTTTTCTGACAAAAAATGTGTGAAACTTATATTATAGTATAATGTAGAATTTGTTGCTGAAATAATCACTATAGTTTGTGTAATTTTCCATAATACAAGTTGGAGGGAGAACTAACAGAAATATTAAATAATAATATTGATACATTGATTATTCGATCGTTTATTTTATTAAATATAATAGGTATAGACAATAGCAGGGCAATAAGTAATCTTAATTAATAAAAAATATTCATAACCCATATATATTGTTAGGTACTGTTATAAAAACACACACACACTAGTTTAAAATAAATTAAAAAAAATTACATTAAAAGTAAATGACATTTATCTAAGTCTTAGGTACTTCTTAATTTTGTTTAAAATGGGAAGTCTCTAAAATCTAACACCTCGCTGTTAATTCATAGTTTCTGACTGAAATTCTTCCAACACTAAACCTCATGGACCTCTTTGATAGTCAAAGCTTCAGAAGTCTGAAATTTTACACATATTAAAAAATAATAATGATAATAGTGAGTTGTTACTTCATTAAATGGTTATTTGAACAAATTAACAAAAATAAAAAGTTACATTTTCCTAAATCGTAGTTTCTCCTAATAAATTATGTACAAAAGACATTCATGAAAAGACCATGCATAATCACTCACTTCAAGAAAAGATAAAATAAATGTATACCTACTAGTAATAATTTTCTAGTCCTTATTTATTATGTGCATGATATATCATATTTATATTCCTCTTCCAAAACCACTTTAAATA
Source organism: Monochamus saltuarius (assembly GCA_025584915.1). Taxonomy (NCBI): domain Eukaryota; kingdom Metazoa; phylum Arthropoda; class Insecta; order Coleoptera; family Cerambycidae; genus Monochamus; species Monochamus saltuarius. The sequence continues at coordinate 44,330,880 of CM046721.1, read as the reverse complement.
TATAAACAAATATTTCACACCCTCATCTCAGCATTCTAGGTTAGATGCGGTATTTGGTTTGAAGTAAATAAGTAAAATAAATAAACAACACATTCATATTCGTAATATTAAAAAGAAATAACAGTATTCAGTATATGTGATAGAAAACGACAGCAAATCATTTCGGCCGACCAAGACCCGTCGATATCATTTCGATTCGAATGGACGGATTTTCGGCATTATTTCGATGGTAAAATTTTCAAGAGTACCAATATTTCGATATCATTTCGATCTCGATCCCTAATCATCGAATCGAGATTTCGGGAGTCCCTCTACAGATATATCTAGGTTTTTTAAAATGTGACTAATTCAGAGTACACACAATAAACATTTGTGTAAGTGATGGTTGCAGAGAACAAGATTCTATAGGCGTGCCTCTTGAAAAGGGTTCATAGCAAAGCACATACAATTACCAAAAATAAGTTGACAGCGAGTGAACCTCGCACTTTAACAAGTCAACTAAGATCTCAGAAAGTACTTATCTGATCTAACTGGTAAAAAGGGGAAGAAATATATGTTAACAGGGAGTGTGCAGTTTAGCTTGACTGACGTCTGCTACTAACCAATTTGCCGCCCCGTGGATCATGGCGCCCGGATGCCACGCACCCCTTGCACCCCCGGGTTGGCGCGGCCCTGTGCGTGAAGTTGGCTCCCCATATTTAAAAAAAAATCACTAAAAGTCACAGACCTATTGTTTAAATTTATAGACCACTTCAAAACTATTCATATACAATCCAGCACTACAAAAATGTTAACAAAAAAACATTCGGGGGCCAACTTCACACGCACGCTGTTTTATTTTGTGCAAGTTACTAATACTCAGGTTTTAGAAGTGGTTAAAAGTATTCTTGAAAAATGTTTTTGTGTGCAACTTAGTCAGTAGATAAATTTGATTCAATGCCAAATAAATAATCAGGTTTCAGGAGTAGCTATAGCTATAGCACAAGGCTTGTGTGGTCTAATGGATGATGCTCTTGGAGCGATTGATGGAGGATACAGCAACAGTTATGCTTGACTATTCCAGGGCAATTGATTTTCTGGATTTAACATTACTTCTAGATAAAATTAAATTTCTATGGTATTTCAGGGGGTCCTCTGGAGTGGTTTAGCTTTTACTTGAGCGCAGTAAATGAGCGCAATAGTTTAGGTGTTTGAATTGACAGAAATTTGTACTTTTACTTCGTACATTGATATTAAAAAAGCATTTGGGGTAATTAATCGTTATACTTAGTACTTACACGTCTCGCACTATCAAGCTTTTTACTGTATGAAAGTAATTTTTAGCACACGTAGGTATATGGCTCGAAATTTTACTCACATTTGATGTGGAATAGTTTTTATAACACATATATTTTTGTAATATTGGAACTGAAGCTTTCACTCAAGGAATCCATTACATTTTTATCTATGATTGTTTCTAGGTTTTAAAACATTTTTACCACTTGTTGAAGAGGCTTTATTAATTATTTTCATTATTTGGAACTCTAGGTTAAGTTTACATATCGTTCGGGTTTCGATACAGTCGGGCTCTGCGTCTGCGCCTGCGCTCTGCAGCATATTCACAGTAAACAACAGTCCTCTGTCTGTGGTAAAGCAGCGAGTCAAGAGCGTGACGTGTTCATAAAATTAGTTTTCTGCTCATAGGGAGTGTTCTTTATCGCTTTTATTATTTTCGAGAATAGTCGTATTATACAATTAAAGAAACAATGTTTCACATATTTTCAGAGTATTCATGCCGAATAAAGCTCAGCGTACGCGAACAGCTAATAACCTCTAAATTCCATTTTTTTTTAACAAAACATTATTGCAAATACGTACGCAGATTCAATGTACTTCGTGGTGTTACGTATTTATAATAAAATTCCTACAAAAATAGTCATACTTGCTTTGACAGTTTATGTCACTTTACGTTTTGACGTCTATCCATGCGGTTGTTGCTTGTGTGTAAATAGGACTCAAGGCTATACACATTTTGCATGACAAAACAATGAAATTTGGGTACTTTTCATAGACGTTTTTTTATGATAAAATTAAATTTTTTCGAGACTTTTTTTTATCAGAATGTGTTCAATTTACATACAAATTTTACCGAGGTTGACTAACAAAAAATCGAACTTAAATCGATTATCTGCAAAACTGAACACCCTGTATAAAAACTAATGCTATCATCGAATTCTACACGCAATCTAGTGCTAGTATACAAAACTTCGTCGCACTGGCTGCAATAGTAGCTGAGATATTCGCACTGAAAGTCTTAGAGGGAACACTCGGTATAATTAGTGAAATATCTGATTGTTCTGACATTATCCTTCAGAATAAAATAAAATTTCTTCTGAAGAGTCTTTGATATCTGTATTTTTATACATTTTTACATATATAGAAGATAGTAAGCTATTTTGATAGTTAAAACTAGTGGAAGTGCATACCAAATTTTCATTTCTATATCTTTGAAGGGGACTGCTGACTGGTGCCTGTAAATCTGTAGGTTTATATTTTTTTCCAAGTGTTTTCTTTGTTATTATCTGTATTAACATCCTAGAAATGAGCTTGATGAACATTACGATTATTTTAAGAATATATGAATACAAACCTCGAAACATTTGTTGTCCTCTTGCAGTTTTTACACTTCATAAGAATCTAAATCAGTTTCATCCTAGAAATAAAACAAAACAGCATTTGCGAGAGTAGGGTAGTAGCTTGTGAAACAAATTATTTTTAAAACCAAATAAATGTATTTAACTTTTTTTGCTCGTACTTACATTAGCTGTAGAAGCAAATAAGAGACTATCAATTGTAGTTTCTTTGTTATTGTCAATACTAGGACCAGGAGTGTTTTCATTATTTATTTCTAATATTATTTCATTATTAATGCTGTCACTATCAAAACGGTTAGTCAATCCAAACACCGATTTACTATTCATAAGCGATAACACTACTCGTGGCTTGGGTCTTTTGAAACTTTAGATGTAGTGCCACCTCCTGTCAGACTTATTTCTTTTTTTTCACTGGCAGCAATTTTACGGATTTCCTTTTTTTATTTTCAAAAAACTTTTTTAATGATTCTGCTGTTCTGTGAATATTATTTGGCGACAGTGAGTTAAATTCACCTGCTATCATGTTCCACGCATTTGTTTTTTTCTTATACAGAGACATTATCAGTCTTTTTGTTCTCCACTGTACTTTTATAATTCGCTATTATATTGATGAGTAAAACTTTTTCATCATTGGTAAAATTTGCTGATCGTTGCTTTTTATTGAGAATTATATCCATTATGATGATTATAAATCCTACCAATTCGAAAACCACAAAGTCGAAAACAGAACAAGATAAAGTCAGAACTCAGAACAGAACAGTGAAGTGTCACACTTTTGAGGTTAAGAAATAGTCATGAAGCTAACAACATGTGCAAAACCGAAAAATTATGAATATTGGCATTTTAGGTAAACTTAATAATTGAGCGGTGGAAACATTACTATTATAAACTAGGCCTAAAATTTTAACCGCCCTTAGTTAACTACACTTAAAAGGCAATGCGGTATAAATGGCCATAAGTAATAAAAAACCTTCGTGTTGTCTCCAAAAAAACTGGCCAAAACCGAAACGACACGCCTCTGATCTGATGGTCATAAAAGTTATCGAGAGTGAATCTTGACCTACCATATTATTAGGTCAATAACCTAGTTACCTAGTTTTTCTACTGTAATTTAACGACAAGGAGTAAAGCTAACTTTTTTTATCTAGATACAGAAATGAATTTTCCTTAAATATTAATATTCATTAAAAACAAATTTAGATAATAAATAAGTATTTTCGAATGTTAGGTTATTACAGTTTAACAAATTTGATAGTACGTTTTACAATTGAATATGAATAGTATTACTCGTAAGTACAATTAATTATTTAGTTTCTAGTTACGTACATCTAGCATAGAAATTTATTGTGTTTTAAGTAGTATGGTACTAACCTGTTTAAAATGCCAGTTCGAGTAAAGTTGCACTCATCCATCCACAGCACTTTATTAATAAAATTAGGGTCAGCCAATTGCAAAATTCTAGACGGCTGGGGAATTCAGCAGGTTCTAAAGTCTGAACTTTCTGAAAATGATACGGGTTCAGTAAGTTTTCACATAATATTCTGCAGACCTTGCTTTGGGATATCTTCAATCGCCGTGAAATGGTTCTTATAGAAATAGTAGGCTGCTCCTCAACTAAATTTAAAACAGCTTCTATCACATTTAAGTCAATTTGCCAATGTCCAGCTAGTCCCCGACGCGGTTTTACAGAACCCTTATCGCGAAGGCGTAAAAGCACTTGCACACTGTTAGGGAAACGTCTCCGATATTCAGCAGCTGCGGCATGCATTTCGTAAACATTCTCCGTATAAAACTACCATTTCCGCATATTTGAAATTTGTAAAATTAGGCATTGTGAATTTACAACCAATACACGAGACCGAAATAAGCAAACTACTGCTTGTATTTAGTGTTGGGATCACTCGAGTGAAAAATAACTGATTATTCTGTTATTGCAATAACCGATCTCACTTGGTTGTCAGAGTAACGAATTATTTATTTGATTTTTTTTCACTGTTCACTATTGGATTGCCACCTTTTTATATGCGCAAGTAACGATATTCTTATCTTTTTAAATTCCCAAGTAAGAACATTCTTTCCCTTGTCAAATAGCGGGGGGTTGCGTACATCAGTTTACGTCGTATTTGAACTTTTTTTACATATTTCGTTTGTAATGTGTGTAATGCAACATATACTGTTACATATCTAAGATTTGTATTGTTTTATTTTAAATATATAAATATACCCATACAAAAAGTGTATATGAATTTAAAATAAAACTCAATTAAATTTGAATAACACGTTTGAAGTGTTAGACGATGTTATATATGTAAACATGATGTGGCAACGATGTTTTCTTCGTCACCTATTGTCATATGGCTGTGTCATCAGAAAGTTCGTAGCGTAGCAGAAGCTAAACATGAATTTATCAAGGAATTTCAAATTATTTAAAAAAATAGTAATTATGTTAAAATGACAGTACTTTGAATTTTATATTTGTGATACATTATAAATATTTCTATATGCTGTATATTCTACAAATACATTTTTTAATAAAATTTGAATTTCTTCGATAAATTTACGTTTAATTTATGAAAAAAATACACAAATTAATGAAGTCAATCTTTTCTACTCTTTATATGCATATTGCTAAATAGTTCTCCTACAAAAGTACTGTACATGATCGTAAGTTTGGTTTGAGTTACATGTCTGGTTATTGAAATATGGCATACCTGAAATTTCACCACCAACAGTAATATCATGGAGTAATAACCCCTTCGATAAAATATATTTAAGTATTAAATAGTATTCAATGATGTCGGGTAGTCCGTGAATTAAAGAGAACTTATTTTAGTAAATTAAATGAACTAGTTCGCTATTCTGAATTATAAAATTACTGTAATTTTACTGTATACCTAGCTGGAAATAATTTGTTTTACTTTGTTGTTTACAATATGATCTATTTTCTGCTAGAGGACTTTAGGCATTTTAAAATCAGTAGGAGTTTGTCTGCAATTTTTTTTAGTAAACTAAACAAATTAGTTCACTTTTATGCATCAAAATAGTTACTATTAAACTAGTAATAGTTCAAATTTCGGCCTTTAAACGAACAATACCATAGTTTAAAATCATTTTCCGATTGTTTGCTCAGCTGCTTATAATATGACATATTTTCTGGTAGAGGATGATAGGCATTTTAAATTCAGTAGGAATTTGTTTGTCGGCAATTTAATTCTTTCATTCAAGTAAACGTCATTGTTCCAATTAAATTTGATTGTGCTCTTTTTCGCCCCCTTCATGTTTATTTTCCATTCCGTTGAGTGTAATTTTCTTCCTATGTAATTTCAAAATGAAATTTGGACCGTTCCTTGTGTGTAGGTATCTAATTAGGTACATACTGTTCTTGCAAAACTTTATATCACATTAATAATTGAAATGTAAGCAGCAGTTATACCAAGTTACGGTAGGTACGTAACTAAAATGAATTATATGCCGATGCCTGTTATAAAGATGTTTCCCCGAGGTTAATATACAGAGTGTGAAAAATTATTACTAGGGCTAATACAACATTGAAAACTAAATGGAGGTTGTTCAATAAATGTATGTACTAGAGACTAGAAGTCATTTTTTTCATGACAGATTTGATTAAAATATGACACAAATTATGAAAAAAAATTACTAAATTTTTTCATATAATGAGCGTCAAATATGAAAGTTACAAAAAGTTTTGTAAGGCAATGTCTTAAAGAATATTATGTACAAGCTGGAAAAAAAAATAAACCACTAGTATTACAAAAAACCCACAAGAGCCTCCATCCACCCTGAAAAAATGGATGTTAAAATTTCGAAACTTAGGAATATGCGCTCTTCGAAAGAAGCAACCTACCGCGTTCGTTTCCATGACGATCGCTGCCACTGTTGTCATATGTTGCTGTCTCGACAAAGAGCGTTGCATTTATGTAATAAATATATAATTTCTAGTAGATTTTTTTAAAGCCATAACTAAATGAAACGTTTACCATTTTGTAGAATATAATTTAAAATAGGCTTCTACAACCTTTTAGAGTAGGGCCGAACTTAAAATGAAATTTTCGGTGATTCGGATGTTATTTGATGTTTTTCATTAATTATATCGCGCTTGTAGAACAACGATTTTACTTATGTTCATAATTTTTTCACAACATATGTAAAAAAAACTACAGCTTCTAATGGTACACATCAATTTTTGATAACTTTGCCTTTTTGAAAAAAATAGTTCCAAAGTCGCACCAGCAAATTTGTGCATTAAAAACTTCAGTATGCGGCTGTAACATTCTCTTTTATTATAAAATTAAGAATGTCACAATTTCAATATGAAACGTCTAGTAACTAGGTATTTTTGCACATCCTGTATAATGTTGGTAGATTAAGTAAGAGTAAACCATATCCAGTGTACCATGTAGTTTTAGATTTCTTCAAGTAAGCCTAAAATGTAAACACTTTGTACGATAAATATTTTATTAATTATGTACTTACCATTGCTGTGAACCAGTTACGTCGATGTATATCGTTATGTTATAATTTTTCTACTCTGTATAACATCCTGGAGTAATTTGTTAACTGTTTATTATTTAATTAGTATCACTTGTTGTATTAAGCTTTGTTGTGGCAAAAAGCAAGGTTAAGGTAACTGTCATAATAATCCAATTAGATTCGAACTATTGGAACAATGTGCTAAGATCTCGAACGAACATTTGACGGAAGTTTCATAGAAACCGAACCAATCAGATTTCAGAGTTTTTAGATCTTTGTAGGGTATAAAACCTACAGGAACCTAAATTCTAGCCCTTTTCGTTCTGATTTTGGTCGACTGAAGTATTTCCATATTACAGATTTAGTTATAGTGCGAAGCCACATTTTGAAAATAAATCTGAATTTATTGAAGTCATCAATATACATGGAGGTAATATATTTGATTAATTAAGATTATTATCGATAGTAGATTTCATTTTAAACTATATTGTATGTTAATTTTTGAAACTAAGAATATAAAAATACCTAACCTGATCTTGATCTTTGCTAAAGCACATGCTAATTATTTTTTATTTTCTTTTGTCATTTTCTCAACTTTAGAGGCCAATTAAATAAATTAATGAATAAATCAATTAAATAAATTAAATGAATAATTGATTAAATAAATTAACAATTAATTTAACTGAATAATTATATGAACATTTAAATGAATAATTATATGAACATTTAAATGAACAATTAGAAGAATCAAAATTGAAATAAGAAGGCCATTCTAAAGCTTTGAAATCTAGTTTGTAAGCGGCACTATCCAGGTACCACAGAAAAGCTGCCCATCTCGGAGTCATCTCCACCATTAACAACGGATGAACTTGTCAACTGCTTCAATTCCACCTCTGTATGTCAACTTCAATTCCACATCTGTGTATCAACTGGTGGGCAAGTTAATAAACTGTGTTTATTTTTATGTATGTATTTTATTTCACTTTTTGACTTCAGCAAAATTTATCATCCTCCTACAGGGGTAAAAAAGGCAAACCGAACAGAACATTCTGTAGGTGGCGCCCAATTATAACATCATTTTAAACAGTTTGCTAGTCAAGAACCCACGACTATAAAAAAGTGCCCCGACTAAAAGAGCAGCCGTCCGCAACATTGTACATTTATCGTTGTAACAAACGATAGGTAACAATGATTTGACGCAACCAACGTGGGCCTAGTTTTGTTTAAATTAAGTTCTTAAATTTTCAAGTCGTGACAATTTTGCTGAGTCAAACTGGAGAGAAATAATTTATGCCTGTGAATTTTAGTTAAGACATGGTATTTTGTTAAGTTGCTAGACAGTTCATATCCAAAAATTAGATTTTCACATTTTAGTTAAGAGCTAAAATTTTAATAGTTTCATGATATTTACAGTCTTTAATGTTATATTAAACATTGTTTTTGCTATAGACCTATATTGCCCGACACTTTTAGTTACAATTTCTCGTCATAAATAATTTTTTTATAGTAATATTTTTATTGGAAACATGGCAGACCAAGTTGATCCTTTACATCTTAATGAATCCGAGATAGACTATGAATTACGCATAAGGAAATGTAGAGCTTCACGTAAAAATTTGATTTCTAAACGTACCATTTTAAAAAGTCTTCTAGATAAAGACAAAGGTGACATCTGTGATTTATTTGATCCTGATTTTGAAGTAGATTCAGAGAGAATTTCAATAAATAAAACAATTGAAGATTTAGTATCATTAGTAACAGATTTTACCAAGTCAAAAGATGAATCATTTTCAAAAATAATAAATTCACGATTAATTAGCCTAACAAACAGGGTAAAACGTTTTAAAGTACCAGACGAACCCTTAGAATTACATAAAGATTTATTAGATTTTAAAGATGATGCTTTAAGTTCTTGTCTAGAAATACGTGCACATTTAGAAGTCAAATGTTCCGCAGTTAAATCTAAACCTATATTTCAATCGTCTGCAAATGACAAGCTTGTACCAATTTATAAATGGGGACTATCTTTCGATGGTTCGTCCAGTTTAAAAGCATTTTTGGAGAGAGTTAACGAATTATCTCGGTCTCGTAATGTTTCAGAACAAATTTTATTTGATTCTTGTATAGATTTATTTTCTGGACAAGCTTTGATTTTCTATCGATCTATTAGACATAAGGTAAATACTTGGGCTGAAGTTGTAAATGAGTTAGAGAAAGCATTTTTATCGCCAAATTATGACGAGGAGTTGCTAGAAGAAATTAAGACGCGTACACAGGGTCGTAATGAACCTATCGCCATTTATATTGCAGCAATGCAAAATCTTTATGAACGTTTATCTAGTAAAGTATCAGACAATGAACAGTTAAAGCGCATTAAGCGAAATATTTTACCTAAGTACAGTGAGCGTTTGGCTTTAATGGAAATAACCTCCACTACTGAATTACTTTCTTTATGTAGAAAAATTGATGAATCTTTTCAGAATAGGGTAAAATTTTCAGCTCCAAAAGCTACTAGTTTGCTAGAAAGTGATTTAGCATATATTGACAACAAACTCAACGTGAATAGTCATGTAAATTTTAAACCATCTAAATTTAAGCCTACTCAGGAGGCTAAAAGCGAACTTACAACTGCCGTCCACTACCAGTCAGGGCGAGTCTAGTAAATTAAATTCACTGTCATGCTGGAACTGTCACAAATCTGGACACACATTTCATACTTGTAGACAAGCTAAACAACATAAGTTTTGTTTTAAATGCGGTAAATCTGACTACACAGTTAGGACCTGTGGCTGTAATAAGAATAGAGTTACAAAAACTAGGTCGGGTAGCTGATGTAACAAGCCGGCATCAGTTTAAACTCATGAAAGGCTGTAAAATTTTAGATTCTCGTAATTCCTTCGATAATTCAAGATTTAGTAATAATATTTCTTCTTTGTACCCCATGAAACCAAAACCGATTTAAATGACTGGATTAAATGGAAAGTCTTGGTAAGAAATTTTTATAAGAGTAACGTTATATCTCCTGTTTTAGTTAAAAACCTCTTGATAATAGACCATATATTTCTGTCACACTGTATGACGAAAATTTAATTGCATTATTAGATAGCGGAGCAAATGTAAATTGTATTGGTTCTCTTTCTTTATATCTGTTGGATAAATATAAAATTAAAGTAACTAAACCTTTTAGGCAGATCATTAAAACCGCTGATGGTAAAAGTCAAACCGTCTCAGGTATTTTTGAAGTTCCCTTATATTTAGGAAATATTTGTAAACTCGTAAAATTTTCAGTAGTACCCTCACTATGTGTAGGTATGGTGTTAGGTAGCTGTTTTTGTAAGCAATTTTCATTAAATATCAATTTTCAAAATAATACATGGAACATTATTAATTATATAGATAAAGTAGAAATCAATACTGTGGTAGAAGTACCTGAGCAAAACACGGAAAGTACAGGTATAAATAAAATTTTATCTTCTAATCAAATAACAAGTTTAAATAAAGTTATAAGTTTATTTAGAGGCATTTCATATGATGATAGATTAGGTAGAACGAGTAAGATAACAGCTCATATTGAAACCGGAGATGCAAAACCGTTTATAAACGACAATATCCTTTGTCACCATATTTGCTTGAACATCTTAATAAACAATTAGATAAAATGTTAGCTTTAAATGTGGTAAGACCTTCTTACAGTGCATGGAACTCACCAGTACTTCTAGTTAAGAAAAGCAGCGGTGACTACCGATTTTGTTTTGATGGGCGATCATTAAACGAGATCACAAAACGTGATGCTTATCCTTTGCCACGTATTGATGATATTTTAAAAATGCTTGCAAACGCTAAATTTATGTCAACATTAGATTTGAGTAGTGCTTTCTGGCAAATTCCGCTTAGCGAGGAGAGTAAAGAAAAACTGCTTTTTCGGTACCCGGTAGAGGTCTTTTGAGTTCAACTGCCTTCCTTTTGGTTTAAGAAACGCTGCGCAGATAACACAACGTTTGATGGATAATATTTTAGGTCCAAAATTTAGTGATAAAGTTTTTTGTTATTTGGACGATATAGTAATTACGTCTTCATCTTTCGAAGAACATTTAAACTTATTAAAGGAAGTTTACGATAGATTAGTGGATGCAAATTTAACTATTAATTTTAATAAATGTCAATTCTGTAGAGACTCTTTAAATTATCTTGGTTTTACTGTCGATTCTCACGGCTTAAGAACGTCGCCTCAGAAAGTCAAAGCGATGGTCGAATTTCCGAGACCACATACGTCAACACAACTGAAACGATTCTTAGGGATGATAAGTTGGTATAGGAGATTTATTTCAAGCTGTAGTTCCTTAACTGCACCCTTAAATGAATTACTTAAAGGTCGTAAGAAACACCAACCAATTAAATGGAACGATAACGCGAACCGAGCATTTAATGATTTAAAACAAAGGTTAATTTCAGCACCTATTTTATCTGCACCAGATTTTTCTTTAGAGTTCACTATACAGTGTGATGCATCTACGCTGGGTCTTGGCGGAGTTCTCACTCAGATCCAGAACGGTGAAGAAAAGGTAATTTCATATGCCAGTCGCAGTTTATCACGTGCGGAAAAGAATTATTCAGCGGTAGAATTAGAATTGTTAAGCGTAGTACATTTTTGTGAGGTATTCCGTGGTTACATAGAAGGTAGTCATTTTAAAGTTATAACAGATAATGCTAGTTTAAAATATTTAAGAAGCATGGATAGACCATCGGGTAGACTTTGCCGTTGGGCAGCTAGACTTTCAATGTTTGACTTCGAGGTTATCCATCGAAAAGGTAAACTTCATGTCACACCAGACGCTTTGTCGCGAGCTCCGTTACCTTTAGAAACAAATTTTCTCGGGATAGATTTAGAAAATCTTGAGCCATGGTACCTGAAATTAAGAGATAAAATTAGTAAGCATCCAGAAAAATATCCTAATTGGATGATTAAAGATAATTATTTATACAAACATTTGTCAGACAGAATACCACTTAAAACTAATATTTCCGAATGGAAATTACTTGTTCCGTTATCTCAAAGACGTACTATTCTTGAAAATAATCATAGCACTTCGACAGCCGCTCACCTTGGTTATTATAAAACTTTACATAGGTTAAAGGAAAACTTTTATTGGCCAAGAATGTGCAAAGATGTTTTAAATTTTGTCAAACGTTGTGATACGTGTAATAAGCAAAAAGCAAATAATGCAAGGAGATTTGGCCTAATGGGCGTACAAAGAAAGGTTACTTTTCCTTTCCAGTTAATTTCTTTAGATGTTATGGGACCATTTCCCATTAGTTCGAAACGTAACCGTTTCTTAATTGCGGCACAAGATTATTTTACTAAATATACAATGCTTAAGCCAGTCAGAAACGCAACGGCGCAAAACATAGTATCTTTCCTGGAACAAATATTTTTAACGTACGGTGTTCCTCATACTATTTTGTTAGACAACGCTACAGCCCATAAGGGGAAAGTTTTTCAAGAATTTGTTAAAAGCTATAAAATTCCTAATGTATTCTATAATCTAAAGTATTTTCCACAAAGTAACTCTGTTGAAAGATTGAATCGAGTAGTAGGTACAGCAATAAGATCTTTTATAAAAGAAAGCCATAAGACTTGGGATCAAAATATCCAACAGATCCAATATGCTATTAACACGTCTCAGCACGAGGTCACTGGTTTCTCACCAGCATTTTTAAATTTTGGTAGGACATTGCCTATAAATGGAGAATATTATGGTAAAAATAATTTAGATTTAAATATAAATGACAGTTCGAGATCAAATTATGCGGACGAGTTACGGAAATTACCAGAGATATATAGCAAGGTTCAACAAAGACTTGATAAAGCTTATGAGCGTGCGAAGAATTTTTATAACTTGCGCAGGCAAAATAAGGTTTTTTCTGAAGGTGAACGCGTTTGGAAAAAAAATTATGTTTTATCTGATGCTGGGAAAGATTTTTCTGCAAAGCTGGCAGAAAAGTATACACTTTGCACTGTAAAAAGGGTAATTTCAAATATATCATATGAATTGCAAGATTTAGCAGGGACCAGTCTAGGACGTTGGCATGTTTCTCAGTTAAAGCCATATTTTGGGTCTAATACACAGCTTGCAAACCTATATTGTACTACATAATATTACTACCTCTTTGATACAATGCAAAAATATATTTAGTAATTAATATTTTCAATTTAATGGATTTTTATTTAGTGTTTGACAATATTCGCAGTCAAAATTTTGTTTGCAACTAGTATAGTGTTATTGAACACGGTATATTTTTCGAGAGAGAAATTTTAGTATGCTCATAATAAATGAGATACAATTATCGTAAAGCGTTAGCAAATCGTTTGGATTTGAAGTTTAATTTTGGATTCGCTTTACATTTCTTTTGTAATACAATTGCAAAAAAATTTTTTTGGTTAGGTACGTTAACTGCTTACCTATATGTATAATTTACTGACGAAAATTGTGTCGATAGACATGTCTTATTACCTAAATGGTAGCTGTTGATTTTATAATCTATTTTGTGAGAATGCTATCAATTTATTAGAAGTATGTATATACCGGTATAGGATAATTTAGAATAGCAGTATAGGATAATTTAGACTAACAGTATAGGATAATTTAGAATAGCAGTTTAGGATAATTAAATAGTAAGGTAGTTTAGTTAAATAAGCGCGATTTAGTATTAGTGGCCACTCTAATCTTAATTCACTCTAATCTTAATTCACTCTAATCTTAATTCACTCTAATTTTAATTCACTCTAGATTTAGTTACTCTAATTCACTCTAATTAGTTTAGTTAGTCTAGTTCAATTAGTTTAGCTTAGTGTAAAATATCATTAGATTTAATCTTAATTTTTAGTCAATCTTTAGATTAAAATTTCAAATGGATAAAAAATTCTATTTTGATCAAAGATTTATAGTTTTATAAAACCTTATTGGTTTTGCCTAGAAATTTTATAGCACCCTGTACATAGTAGTTTGCTATAACTGTATGGTAATATTGAATTACAAGTATGATTCTGCAATTCATGTGGAATATTTTATAAATTATTCTTGCGTTTGTTACAAGACAAACAGAAACTAATATGTTTCTTATTTAGAGATAATACACGAACCAGTGCAGGTGAATATCTGACAGTTTAGCGGCTTTTAAGACTACTTTCATAAATCAAAATAAACCCTTGATTACTTACCAAATTTTGGGTTAGTTATTTTTGTAGCGACTCTTTAATTTTTTTTCGGCGACACTCCCTTCGTTCTAGTAGTGCCGGGTTTGCAAAAAGGGTGGGTTCTTTAGTTTGTCACTTCCTCGAAATATTTTCAGAGTTGAAGCCCTGAAAAGGGGTGGATTTAAGTTAAGTTTTACTTTGTTTTTTAAAGAAGTCTGTGTCTTAATACTATTTTTTGACTTTGACTTAAATTCATAAATTTCCAGTGACATGATACAACATCATCAAAAAAATATATATATATTCTTTTTCTTGTTCTTAATTCTTTACTTTAAATTTATCTTTATGATTTTTTTTTCAAAAGGTGAAACTATTCTTTAGATTAAGTTTCGTTGAACAAATTTTATTTTGTAGGTGAATAATTTGTGTTAAACGTTACAGAAAAAGAATTTACTTCTTACCTTTTCCTTTCTCAGAATTTTCTGATATAAGTTTCCAAGACTCGATGGAGACGGTATATAAATTGCAGAGTTAGAGCTGCGCCATGTTAAACTGTTGATTATCGCAGGTTTGGTGGTTATCTAGAGAGGAAAACACTTCCTAGAAGTTTTCGTTCAATGTACCGGATTTGACAATTTTAGTAAATGGTCTGAAACCTATATTCAGGTGATGACTTTATGTTGGCCAATTTCAAAGATTATTGACTTTAAAGACGAGGCTATCTCCTACTTGATACGAGTTTGCGCACTTTTTAGTCAGTTTGTAACTTTACATCGTTCACAAACCCACATTTATCTCTATTGGTCAATGTAGGTTGTCGTCACTTAGTATGGCTTCATTTCATTATGGACTAGACCCAAGCTCATGACGGCTTGTATATATTATGCAATTTTTATTAGTCAAGGGACTGAGTGAGAGCAGGGGCTTCCAGTCAGAAAACAACAGCTTTCATGCAATCCTGTTAGAAGGATGGACATGGGGGGTGTAATTTGGCTAGCCTTTGTAATCGAGGTTCCATTGGTGTTGGTTTTACCAGGTTGAATTACGCTACTGTGTTCTGAGCTCTCTCAGCGATGTTTTTTTTTGACTTCGGTAGTCGTACTGTCACTCAGAGTACTCCCGCTATAAAGTAGAGTCTTCACAAGTATTTCAGTCCAGGGACGAACTGAAGTCAAGTGTTTAAATGTCCCATATGTTTGTTTTCACAAGTGCTCCAGTCCAGAGACGAACTGGGTGCCAAGTGTTTCAAGTCTCAAAAAAAAAAAATCCTTTCGCTAGTACAGCAGTTTTAGGCGAACTGTTTGTCTGCGTTTAAATGCCTGCATTCCACAAGTCTATCTGAAAGAGGTGATCAGTTAGCAAGTGTTTTAAGCCTCATATTTGCTTTACAGCAGTTTAAAGGCGAACTGACTGTCCGCATTTCAATGCCTTATATTTTGTTTAAACTATAAGTGATAGTTCTAAAATAAAGTCACTGTTTCAATTTATCACCCTGTAACTGGGTAAAATATTTAATAGTACATAAATACTATATTGTTTACATATGAAATAAAGATACTTTTCATAGTAGGATATTAGCTAATCGAAACTTTTAGCTTATAAAATTTATCAGAATTATTAATTATACGCTGGGATATAAGTTTTATATCAGAAACTAAGAGTCTACATAAATGATTTCATATTAAATTGTTCTACGTACCTCACGGTTCATTTAACAACTATCAAATTAAATGAATCAAGTCCATTTAATTTTTTTTCCAAGTGGGGGGAGATTTGTAACATTCCTTTTATTATAAAATAAAGAATGTCACAATTTCAATATGAAACGTCTAGTAACAAGGTATTTTTGCACATCCTGTATAATGTTGGTAGATTAAGTAAGAGTAAACCATATCCAGTGTACCATGTAGTTTTAGATTTCTTCAAGTAAGCCTAAAATGTAAACTTTGTACGATAAATACTGTATTAATTATGTACTTACCATTGCTGTGAACCAGTTACGTCGATGTATATCGTTATGTTATAATTTTCTACACTGTATAACATCCTGGAGTAATTTGTTAACTGTTTATTATTTAATTAGTATCACTTGTTGTATTAAGCTTTGTGGTGGCAAAAAGCAAGGTTAAGGTAACTGTCATAATAATCCAATTAGATTCGAACTATTGGAACAATGTGCTAAGATCTCGAACGAACATTTGACGGAAGTTTCATAGAAACCGAACCAATCAAATTTCAGAGTTTTTAGATCTTTGTAGGGTATAAAACCTACAGGAACCTAAATTCTAGCCCTTTTCGTTCTGATTTTGGTCGACTGAAGTATTTCCATATTACAGATTTAGTTATAGTGCGAAGCCACATTTTGAAAATAAATCTGAATTTATTGAAGTCATCAATATACATGGAGGTAATATATTTGATTAATTAAGATTATTATCGATAGTAGATTTCATTTTGAACTATATTGTATGTTAATTTTGAAACTAAGAATATAAAAATACCTAACCTGATCTTGATCTTTGCTAAAGCACATGCTAATTATTTTTTATTTTCTTTTGTCATTTTCTCAACTTTAGAGGCCAATTAAATAAATTAATGAATAAATCAATTAAGTAAATTAAATGATTAAATAAATTAAATGAATAATTGATTAAATAAATTAACAATTAATTTAAATGAATAATTATATGAACATTTAAATGAATAATTATATGAACATTTAAATGAACAATTAGAAGAATCAAAATTGAAATAAGAAGGCCATTCTAAAGCTTTGAAATCTAGTTTGTAAGCGGCACTATCCAGGTACCACAGAAAAGCTGCCCATCTCGGAGTCATCTCCACCATTAACAACGGATGAACTTGTCAACTGCTTCAATTCCACCTCTGTATGTCAACTTCAATTCCACATCTGTGTATCAACTGGTGGGCAAGTTAATAAACTGTGTTTATTTTTTATGTATGTATTTTATTTCACTTTTTGACTTCAGCAAAATTTATCATCCTCCTACAGGGGTAAAAGGCAAACCGAACAGAACATTCTGTAGGTGGCGCCCAATTATAACATCATTTTAAACAGTTTGCTAGTCAAGAACCCACGACTATAAAAAAGTGCCCCGACCAAAAGAGCAGCCGTCCGCAACATTGTACATTTATCGTTGTAACAAACGATAGGTAACACGGCTATATTAATTATTGAAAACTAATCTATAGCTATTTCGAGGCAAATGTAGTCGAAAATATAAAAATATATATTTTTTATAGTTTACTTTGATAGGTGTTACAGTTTTCACAAAATTTAATTCTGTACGTGTGATGTGTGAATTAAGTTTATACTTGCGGTGCAGAATATGTTTTCATAAATAAGACAGTACATTCATTCGGCGAAATATTTATATTTTCCATAAAGACAAAAAGATTTTTATTATACATTGTATTAGATAGGTATTTATGATATCGCCCTTTTTAAAATATTTTTTTAAATAAAACAAAAATGATAGGCTGTTAGAGAGATAGGGTAGTATTCTTTTTGAGAGATATCGCGATGGAAATGTGGGAAATAAATATACGTTACGTTACATATTACCATAGACGTCCATCGTAATACGTAAATATTTTTCAACTTTTTTTATAGTCATCTAATTGTGTTTAATAGTATGTCCTTGTCATTTATAGTTTTTTTGGGACAAGAAATTTTATTTTAATGTTGAATTTAAATTTTTTCTATGTAAAACACAAGTAGGAGTAAAGGTTAAGGGGTGATGGAAAATTATCTTGTTTAAAGGTTTTTTAGTGTCAAAAAATGTATGTTTAGTGTTAATTGCTTGTAATGCGCAGACTTTAGAGTGTATGAGAAAATAGTAAAACTGGTACCTATTTATTCTTAACAAATGAATGGTGGTGGTGCTGGTAACGTAGTTATTATTTATTTCAGAATTGGGTTACCGAACTTATAAATTTATCGAAAGTAACATGGTCAATAAGCAGGACCATAAGAACACTGCATTGCAAAGCTAGAAAACATATTTTCAAACGACTGTACCACTGTCACTTTAACACTGACTACCGCTCTTTGACTGGTCATCGAAAAAAATCATACTTGCCATATTGACAGTTACATTGGCTTATCTACCAAAAAATAAATCAAGGTCCAAATTTCCAGACAATATGGTCAAAGATTGGCCCTGTATAATACAGTTTTCAGGAAACATAATCACACCATATTTAGTGCTGCTGCACTATCTAAACGCAACAGGGTTCTCAGCGTCAGGGAAAACCTGAAAAACCTGGAAATGTCAGGGAATTTTAACTTTGTCAGGGAAACGTCAGGGAAAGTGCCAATAATTGTGAAAAGTCAGGGAATTTTTATTGTCGTCAGGGAAAATTTCTGAATGCTACTCATGCCGTGTCTAAATTCTTTATTTAATGAACGCACCCAGTTGCCTATTTCTGTTTGTTTTAATCACACGTACCCGCAGATTGATATAATGAAACAGATATATCTGGAGTGTATAGCTGTTTTTTGTACATATTCATCGCCTGTTTCAAGACATATTCAATGGTGACGTTACTTATGTAATGCACCAAGAAAATGTATAGTTTCAAAACGTAACGTCATTAAATATTTGTTTCTCTTTAACATCACACTCACTTTTTGATTATTGTTTATACAATTTATTTATTACAACACTATAATATTTGGAAATGTGTGAGATCTGCAACAAAAATATGGAATTGATTTTAGCAACTGTAAACCAAAAACAAATAATTACCTACATGTTCGTGTGAGTGACAAGTTTAATGAAATTTGAAGAGAAAAGTAATTGGATTATGCGTTTGTAATGTAATTCAAGATGTCTAAGAATACGTAAATTTGTAGAGGTACATAAAATAATCCACAACCAATTACTTTTTGAATAAACAAGATAAGAAATATAAAAGTATCAACCATTTTAAACATAAAATCTGAAAATTGAAATCACACCGATTTTGAAATCTCTATCTAGCAACTGCTGCATAGACCTTAGCAAAGCATCTAAAGGGTTCAAACAGCGCTCAGTGGACGTTTTAAACACGGTTTAAAAAGCGACCTGTGTGACGTTACTGTTTCAATTTAAAAATATAGTGTTTTGAACCGATTTGAATACATTTAATGACATAAAACAGCTAAAGCTGTTTTTTGTATAGCTGTTTGCTCAGTAGTAAAATATATTTTTATTGGTTTTTGTTGTGTTTGTTTATATATATATATATAAAACGCCAAAGGGTAGTCACTATATACAATATATATATCAGATAAAACATTAGTTTTATAAAAGTAAAGATATTCACGTAGAGCATTACTTAATATACTATCATTAGATCACAAAAACTATTAATAAAGTCTTCAAAATTTAAACTAATTTTATGGAAATTTATCCAATCACTTATAATAGCTAATACATGATAATAGTAAGCACAAAATTCCAATGAATTTAACATACTTATTCTATGAGAAAGTACACAAGTATCAAGCTTTAGCAGTTCATCAACTTCGAATATGAAAAGTTCGATGTACATATTATATTTGGTGATATGTAATCTTTTAGTATCTTCGTAGACCAATTGGGTAACTGTAGCGTAATCTCCACACCGATGAGTCACAGGGTCATACTCATCTGGCAAACCTTGAAGGGGTGCTTGGAAGAAATCTGTTTTCAAACGTCGCAGTAGGTCCAGGAGAGTGTGCCATTCATAGGTAGAAAACTACTTGTAACAAATTCATTTTTTCACTGCGAGGCATATTTTATTTGTACACTCCAACGCCCGAATAGATAAATGTCTAGGAGATGGCATCCGGAAGAGTATCGACAGAAAAAAGGATAACGGTGACAGAAAAAAGGATTACAATGACAGAAAAAAGGATAACAATGACAGAAAAAAGGATAACGATGACAGAAAACAAGGATAACGATGACAGAAAAAAGGATAACAGTGACAGAAAAAAAGGACAACGCTGACAGAAAAAAGGATAACAAACGGATGCATACAGCAAGTATATAGTCAATATGTCGTCGCTTGTCAAAGAGTAAACATGTATGTGTGCGATGTATGCTCTAAGGAGTTTACAAATAGAAGCGGACTTAGTCGCCATGCTAACAAACATAAATCTACAAGCATCAGATAAATAATAGTAAACTGCTCGTCGACATGAAGGAACCAAACAGAAAATATGTGTACAGACCTGACTACAGCGAAACAGATATGAGTCGTGAAAGCTATGAAGATGAAGGTGCTGATGATGCCATTAGCACAGATAGTAAATGCTAGTAAACGAGCTACCATATTACATTGAAGAATGTGGTTTCAGCATAGAACATCCTCTATGTAGGAATATTATTATTAAGTTACAAAATATGGGACCAATTTCCGATGACTATGAAACAGATACCGAGGTTCGAGAAGCAAAATGCATTGTCCATCAACATATATGCTCTCAAGAAAATGAATCGAGGATTTATCACCCTCCCAACGTACTTGACGAAAAATAAAATTGATAAGCACATCAATTTGCTCTTGAAGATGATGCGCCTGTAGTAAAGTACCATTACGTCTGGATTAAAGATCTGTCACGCCTCCTATCATCCCAACTTAGCAAAAATCACTACAAAAAACATTTCTGTGATCGATGTCTTCATTACTTTTATGGTGAAGACAAACTCTCACACCATTACATCGACTGCAAGGAAATGAATGACTGTAAAGTTAGGTTACCTACTGAGGACCAGAAGCTTCTCAAATTTAAAAATTACAAGAACAAGGAGAAGGTACATATATACATTGCGTATGCCGATCTGGAAAGCGTTCTCGTGAGGGAAGAATCCGACAGGAAATATCAGCGGCATGTACCCGCTGTGGTAGGCTACTACGTCAAGTGTTTATATGACCCCTCTTTATCGTATTATCGCTCGTATCGGGGCGGGGACTGTATGCTTTGGTTTGCTCGCGAAATGAATCAATTTGCTGAAGACGTTGAGATCGCATTTTTATATCCTCATGGCATACATATGACGTCAGCACAAGAAGCAGAGTTTAATGAAGCCACACACGGTGACATTTGTGAACAGCCTTTTGGCCCAGAACATGCTAAAGTACGTGACCATAACCATTTAATACCTGAAAATAATTATAGGGGCACAACACACAACTCATGTAACATTAATTACAAGGATGAGGTGATTATACCTGTTGTCTTTCACAATTTGAGCGGATATGATGCACATTTTATCCTGGAGAATATCGCGAATAACATGTCATCGTCGGGTCACGTTGACGTATTACCCATAACCAAAGAATAATACATTTCATTCACTAAAAATCTCGATCAAAATTTAATAAAATTCAGATTCATTGACTCCTATAGATTTATGACGTCTGCGTTAGACACATTGTCCTCGTACTTGACAGCGTTTCCAAATTTAAAAACAGAGTTTCCGGGATTAGACGATAGCCAGCTTAACTTGCTACTGGTCGAGGATCTGTTCGAAGAAAACATTACGTAGACTTGACATTTTGAGGTTATGTAACCAGGTAATGAGTTAATTAGGAACACGTCTTAACACTTTGAACGTCAGATGAAGAATGAATGTTTTTAACATAGTAATCACAATTATATCTTAGTCGTTATGACCGAGATGAGATGAGGAGTGGGGGTAGGAAAATAAAAAAAACATACATATACTGACTATATATATTTCAGTAGGTATCATTCATAAAATGCCTAACAATATCCTTTAGTAAATTCAGCTCACACATAAAGAACTCCTTTTCCACCCTATAACTATAGAGAGCCTGATGAACAGCGGTCTCGGTGTCCTTTGCTCTGAAAACCCTGATTAAGTCCACATAAAAGAATAGATCGAAGTTGGTTCGGTATTGGTTAAACTGCTGAAGTCTTCTCTCAGGATCTTTAGTGTACCCCACTTTATATACATTTCTAGCGCCATACGTCATGGTTGTTGCTATGTAAACGTATCCTGCTTTATCTTCTGTTCTAGGCAACCGAATCCATCGAATAATTTCAGCGAGCATTGCAGGATGCACGTAGGTTCCAGAAATAACAGTATTGTACACGAGGTTATTATTACCTTTTACTGTGTAAAAGCGGTTTGGATAATTCGGGGCACCACTTTCCGCTTCATAAAATTGCAGAAGTTCTTTTGATGTTTTATTACATAGCCAGTTATCAAATCTTCTTCCACCCTCCTGACAGAGCTTGGTTGCGTTGAAAAAGCCGGTATTTTTATCTACGATGATCTTAAACTCTCCGTACAATCCATTCCAGTACTGTTCGAGGATCTGCTCGAAGCAAACATCACATAGACTTGACATTTTGAGGTTACTAACCAGGTAAAGAATTAATTAGGAACAGGTTCTAACACTTTGAGCTTCAGATGAAGAATTAATATTTTTAACATAGTAACACATATTTTCTGTTTGATTCTTTCATGTCGACGAGCAGTTTACTATTATTTATCTGATGATGCTTGTTTTTCCTGTGAGTTATTAAAGTACCATGTAAAACTACTGGCAGAGGCTTAGTATCTAACAAGTTAACTTACAATACAAAACCGATGGAATATATTTACTGGGATGATCCCAACGAACTTGTCAATTGTCTAAGGCTGTTGGTAGCCTCTCAGAACGCTGGAAATACATCTCATGATAATGAAATTGCAGCAATTATCGAGGAGTTAAAAGAGGCTAAAATAATATCTTAGGTTAGTTAGCCTTATTTACGTCACGTTTATGTCACATTTTCGGCGCAGTTACCCGTTTTTATGTCACATTTATGTCACAATGTTATCCGTTTTTATGTAACGGTTATCCGTTTTTACGTCAACGTTATCCGTTTTTACGTCACTGTTATCCGTTTTTACGTCACAGTTATCCTTTTTACGTCATCGTTATCCGTTTTCATGTCACGGTTATCCGTTTTTTGTCACAGTTACCCTTATTTACGTCACGTTTACGTCACTGTTATCCGTTTTTACGTCACCGTTATCCGTTTTTACGTCACTGTTATCCGTTTTTATGTTACGGTTATCCGTTTTTACGTCACCGTTATCCGTTCTTTACGTCTCAGTTATCCGTTTTTACGTCACAGTTATCCGTTTTTATGTCACCGTTATCAGTTTTTACGTCACCGTTATCCATTTTTTACGTCTCAGTTGTCCGTTTTTACGTCACAGTTATCCGTTTTTACGTCACCGTTATCCGTTTTTATGTGACGGTTATCGGTTTTTTGTCACAGTTACCCTTATTTACGTCGCCGTTATCCTTTTTTCTGCCACCGTTATCCTTTTTTCTGTCGATACTCTTCCGGATGCCCTCTCCTAGACATTTATCTATTCGAGAGTTAGAGTCTACAAATAAAATATGCCTCGCAGTGAAAAAATGAATTTGTTACAAGTAGTTTTCTACCTATGACCTACTGCGACGTTTGAAAACAGATTTCTTTCAAGCACCCCATTCCGGTTTGCCAGATGAGTATGACCCTGTGACTCATCAGTGTGGAGATTACGCTACAGTTACCCAATTGGTCTACGAAGATACTAAAAGATTACATATCACCAAATATAATATGTACATCGAACTTTTCATATTCGAAGTTGATGAACTGCTAAAGCTTGATACTTGTGTACTTTCTCATAGAATAAGTATGTTAAATTCATTGGAATTTTGTGCTTACTATTATCATGTCTTATCTATTATAAGTGATTGGATAAATTTCCATAAAAATAGTTTAAATTTTGAAGACTTTATTAATAGTTTTTGTGATGTATCTAATGATATATACTATCTCTAAGTAATGCTCTACGTGAATATCTTTACTTTTATAAAACTAATGTTTTATCTGATATATATATAATAAAATGAAATGTTAAGAGTAGTAGTATTGTCTTTTATTTTTTTCCCTACACATTACATTTTTAATAATAATTTAATTTACACAAGTATGAACAAACAGGAAGCAGATAAAAATTATCAGTTTCCTGTTTCCTGCTTACACATATAAAACATGACACCATACAACAAATAAAATAATATATAATATTTATTATAACATAAACTATAATTAACTATGCTGATGCGGGCTGTTCCGATTGATGTAGCTCTACTATCTCGAAATTGACAGCAGGCTGGGAACGTTGATAGTCCACCAGTCCTTTGATCACGAGACCGTATCTCTCAGGCTTGAAGTTAACCAGGTTGGCTTTTATAGCCGCCGATGATCTCTTCGGTAGGAAGACAATGTGATATTCCAATTCAGTTAGCATCGACCTTCCATATTTAGTTTCCACAATTTTTATGCCCCATATAGGTGTAGGCATATCGATCGGTAGGTCCTTCAGTTTGATTATGGATTTACGTGTAATTGATGAAGCGGCGTTGATCTCGTTTAGATCCATACTAGAACAATGGAAAAATTGCATATTAATATAAAAAGCTTATAAAAGAATAAAGAACAGGCATACAGAGTTATTAAATATTAAATAAAAACTTACTTGTATTTAACGGGTCCTGAGCACTAGCTATGAACTTGCTACTGTTACAGCTTGATCGGTAGACACCGGCGAGCTCTAGGTCAAACTAGAGCAATAGAAAATTTTTAATATAAAAAGCTTATAAAAGAAATAAAGAATATGCATACTGAGTAGTTAAATATGAAATAAAAAACGTACTTGTATTAATAAAGAAGCTACTGCTGTGAGCTGGTTCTGATATATTTAGAGTGGTAAAAATGCGGCTACGGCTGCTATGTGTTGCTGCTGCGAGCTGTCAATGTAGACTAACGTATAACCGCGCCAATATCCTTGGCTGGGTAAATGACCTCGTATGAGCGGGGTCGAGAGGGACTAACGTATAATTGATCTAACTTTCATTTATATAAAAGTGATATGTTAATAGACCTTGACTCGACTCTTATTACATTCAGCCAGAGTTTGCTGTTTTCTAACGGTTTCCTGTTACAATAATAATACATATTACATTAAATTATATTTTAAACCGCAAGTGCAAGTCACAACACCAACAATGCTAAATATATATGACTCCGCCTATGACTATATAAAAGGGAACAGCATCATTATGTAAAATAAAAAGATAAAACGACGACGCTACTGATGTAGTTCTAAAATATTGATCCAAACACGGTTCATGTTAAACTTTAATTTTATTTCATAATATCTACATAATATATATAGATTTGCTGATTTGTCATTTCACGACGGGCGTATGTATAGGATCTTTGACCCGTGCTACTGCATTTATTGCAAGGTTGCAAATAGAGGTTATTGGCAGTACACTGATACACATTCCAAATTTATTCAATATTAAAACTATTTTATTTCAAACAGTAGTAAATGCAAGTCATGCTCCAAACTACTAAAAGGGCACTAGTCAGGAAAAAACCAACAACGTCACGTGATAGGTCTTGATGAGAAACCAATCAAAACAGCTTTCAAATTTTAGTTATCTTGTACCGTTCTCGAGTTATTAGCAAAAAACTGTATGTGTGACGTCACTACTATAACGCTACCACTCCAAGTAGCTTATCTCTGCTGCAGATTTTTAGTTTTTTAATAATAATAATAATAATAATAATAATAATAATAATAATAATAATAATAATAATAATAATAATAATAATAATAATAATAATAATAATAATAATAATAATAATAATAATAATAATAATAATAATAATAATAATAATAATAATAATAATAATAATAATAATAATAATAATAATAAAAATAAAAAAAATAAAATCCCTGGGAGTGGGGAGTAAGAATACACTCTCGGTAATTCCTGCCTGTCGTAAAAGGCGACTAAAAGGGAAACCGCTTCATGGGTTTGCTCCCCATGACGCGTGACGTCATAGCAGTGAGAACAAGGAAAAATCGCTACTCGGGCGGGACAGGAGACCAGACTACTCCTGTTCGGAACCGTCCTGATGAACCCCAGTCTGGCGCAGGACCCAGTGGGACAGGTGGCACTGACCTGCGAAAGGAAACCACCATTACTGATAGGATTAGGAATAGAGTATGGAACAACACATTAGTGGAAACTATTCCAGGTGCGGAAAATGTTGGAGAACGAGAGGTTCTCCCCATGCCCGCAACCGATAATAGCAGGAAGGTACGATTTAAATGGTCCGAAGAAATGAATACGCACCTTTATCGTGCCTACCTATACATCACAGAAATGGAAACTAGTCCCAATCCATACGGACAAAGATTACATGAGGAGATGATAAGAAGATTTCCAGAACTTAGGGCAAAAACGATCCAAAACATATTAGACCAGAGAAGACAAATATTTTTAAAACAAAGACTCCCTTTGAACATTACACAGTTGATACGGAGAGAGGTAGCTGAAGAGTTGGGGATGACAGCAGTAGATACGGGGCATGTACAGCTTAATGATAACTTAATGGAACATAACGAAGTAATAATTAATGATGCTAGTACAATGTTGGTCTATGAAACTCTACAGAAAAATATAATGTTGTATAGCGGCAATGATCCTCTTAAGAGACCTAAAATACCTAAACTAAGAACAACAAGAGATACAAGAGAAATACTGAATAAAGTTAATAGAGCACTTGCTATTCTCGCTGAAAACTGTAATGACATCATAAGCATGCATGATCACATATACGCCGCAGCAATTACGACAATTGAACTACATAAACAAAAAATAATAAAAGAGGGGCCAAAAAAAAAGCCGAGAATAAACCAAAAACTCCAGCCTGGGAGACTAGACTCACAAATAAAATTGACCGGATTAGACGTGAGATAGGAATTTTAACGCAATGGATGTCAAATTTGAAGCATAGACTTAAGACAGAGCGCAAAGCGATCACTATTTTAAATAAATATAAAAGCAGCACAAATAAAACAGATGTAGAAGTAATGGATCACCTAAAGCAAAAACTGAAAGTATATGCAAATAGAATGAGAAGATATCGCGAGGCGCATAGAAGAAGGATTGACAACAGACTCTTCTGCAACAATCAAAAGCATTCTACCGCAACATCCAATCTCCCCAGACGAATGAACCCAATATCTTTCCGGATTCCGAGGAAGTGCGAAGATTCTGGAGCAATATTTGGGAGAAACCAGTAAATCACAAGAAGAACACCGAATGGATTAGAAAAGAAAAGAAGAGAGTCGAGAAAACACCTATAATGTCCTCGGAACATGTCAGTATAACCGAGTTAAAGGAAGTACTTACACCATTGCACAATTGGAAAGCTGCCGGACCAGACAGAATTCAGAACTTCTGGTATAAAAAGTTTATCTGCATTCATGGAAAATTGGCCGCCGCTCTTGACGACATTCTTCAGCATCCCGAGACAGCACCATCATTTCTAACGGAAGGGAACACATACCTCCTACCTAAAACTACACCAGCTGTCAATGATCCATCAAAGTATAGGCCGATAACTTGTCTTACCACTTTATATAAAATACTCACCGGCATACTAGCAAACAGAATATATAACCATATGATCACTCATAAACTCTTAGCTGAAGAACAGAAAGGATGTAGAAAGCAAGCTCGGGGATGCAAAGATCAGTTAATTATAGACGAAGTTATTACTGAAACAGTAAAGAAGAACAAAGACAATTTACACACAGCATTTATAGATTACCAGAAAGCATTTGACAGTGTTCCTCACTCGTGGCTGTTAGAAAGTTTAATGATATATAAAATAGACCCACAAATAATCCGGTTTTTAGAAATGATCATGGATAAATGGAAAACTAACATAATTATTAATTCCACCGAAAGTGTGCTATTAAAAGTCCAAAGAGGCATATTCCAGGGAGATTCACTAAGTGCACTTTGGTTTTGCATCGCCTTAAATCCGCTAAGCACTGCACTAAATAACACTAAATGCGGTTACACTCTACCACATTCGACAGAGACAATTAGTCATCTTATGTATATGGATGACATTAAACTGATATCAAGAACACATGAAGATTTGAGAAAACTATTAAGAACAACAGAAAATTTTACGAGTGACACAAGAATGAGCTTTGGGTTAGATAAGTGTAAAACAAACCACATCCACAAAGGTAAATGGGCCAAAGCAGATGACTATAATCTCCGACAACAGCCAGGGTCAGGGACGATTACCGCAATGCACAGACACGAATCGTACAAATATCTAGGTCTTATACAATCACAAGGGGTCGATACTTCTGAGATGAGGAAACTACTGACGGAAAAAATGAAAACAAGACTCCACGCCATATTAAGAACGCAACTATCTGGTATTAATAAAACTAAAGCGACAAATGCATTTGCAGTACCAGTTGTAACATACAGTTTTGGCATTTTAAAATGGACGATCAGTGATTTAGATAATATGAACCGAAACATAAGAACTGCATTCACAAAACACAGGGCACACCATCCAAGAGCTTGCAAAGAGCGATTCCATCTAGCGCGAAACATGGGGGGACGTGGAATCACTGATCTAAGGGTCCAACATAGTGTGCAAGTAGAAAACTTGCGAAAGTACTTTTATAAACGGGCAGAAACATCTGCTCTCTACCGCAGTATAGTTAATATGGACAAAAATCTCACCCCACTTAATTTAGCCAACAAACAGTTACAAACAGATACTGAATATTCAGTCGCCAACCTAGAGAGTAGATGGCTAGAAAAAGAACTACATGGAAGGTACCCCAATTTGCTACAGCAACCGCATGTAGACAAGCAAGCCTCAATTGCTTGGTTATCGAGAGGAACATTGTTTGCAGAAACTGAAGGATTTCTGTGCGCTATCCAGGATCAGATTATTAACACTAGATCATACCTGAAATACATAATTCAAGATCCAACAGTACAAACATCTAAGTGTCGAATGTGTAATGAAGGCAATGAAAATATTGAACATATTATAAACGGATGCAAGAACCTAGCAGCAACAGAATACACCACAAGACATAACAACGTAGCCAAAATAGTACATGCACAACTTGCAGTTATGTTCAACTGCTTGACCGAATGTCTACCCTACTACAAGTACTCCCCAGAATCAGTGCTGGAAAACGATTCCTATAAAATATACTGGGACCGAGATTTACTGACCGATAGAACCATTCAACACAATCGGCCAGATATATGTGTTTTGGACAAAAATAAAAAGACTATGCTCCTGATTGACGTGGCCATCCCTGCTTCTATAAACATGCAAAAGAAACATGCGGAAAAAATTGAAAAGTACTTACCTTTGGCGCAGGAGATGAGAGAAATTTGGGAGCTCCATGAAGTAAAAATTGTCCCAATAATTCTTGGATCCACTGGAGAAATCCCAAAGCAGCTCTTTAAGAATTTAGAAAAACTAGGACTTCCAAGACACGTGTACTTAACAATGCAGAAATCTGTCATCCTCTCAACCTGTAACATAATGAGAAAAGTTTTAAATATAAATATAACTGAATAATAGAAGACTCAAATGTGTTGTACACACCCACATTTGGAGATACTTACCGTTAATAACGTGATTATGTAAATAATAATAATAATAATAATAATAATAATAATAATAATAATAATAATAATAATAATAATAATAATAATAATAATAATAATAATAATAATAATAATAATAATAATAATAATAATAATAATAATAATAATAATAATAATAATAATAATAATAATAATAATAATAATAATAATAATAATAATAATAATAATAATAATAATAATAATAATAATAATAATAATAATAATAATAATAATAATAATAATAATAATAATAATAATAATAATAATAATAATAATAATAATAATAATAATAATAATAATAATAATAATAATAATAATAATAATAATAATAATAATAATAATAATAATAATAATAATAATAATAATAATAATAATAATAATAATAATAATAATAATAATAATAATAATAATAATAATAATAATAATAATAATAATAATAATAATAATAATAATAATAATAATAATAATAATAATAATAATAATAATAATAATAATAATAATAATAATAATAATAATAATAATAATAATAATAATAATAATAATAATAATAATAATAATAATAATAATAATAATAATAATAATAATAATAATAATAATAATAATAATAATAATAATAATAATAATAATAATAATAATAATAATAATAATAATAATAATAATAATAATAATAATAATAATAATAATAATAATAATAATAATAATAATAATAATAATAATAATAATAATAATAATAATAATAATAATAATAATAATAATAATAATAATAATAATAATAATAATAATAATAATAATAATAATAATAATAATAATAATAATAATAATAATAATAATAATAATAATAATAATAATAATAATAATAATAATAATAATAATAATAATAATAATAATAATAATAATAATAATAATAATAATAATAATAATAATAATAATAATAATAATAATAATAATAATAATAATAATAATAATAATAATAATAATAATAATAATAATAATAATAATAATAATAATAATAATAATAATAATAATAATAATAATAATAATAATAATAATAATAATAATAATAATAATAATAATAATAATAATAATAATAATAATAATAATAATAATAATAATAATAATAATAATAATAATAATAATAATAATAATAATAATAATAATAATAATAATAATAATAATAATAATAATAATAATAATAATAATAATAATAATAATAATAATAATAATAATAATAATAATAATAATAATAATAATAATAATAATAATAATAATAATAATAATAATAATAATAATAATAATAATAATAATAATAATAATAATAATAATAATAATAATAATAATAATAATAATAATAATAATAATAATAATAATAATAATAATAATAATAATAATAATAATAATAATAATAATAATAATAATAATAATAATAATAATAATAATAATAATAATAATAATAATAATAATAATAATAATAATAATAATAATAATAATAATAATAATAATAATAATAATAATAATAATAATAATAATAATAATAATAATAATAATAATAATAATAATAATAATAATAATAATAATAATAATAATAATAATAATAATAATAATAATAATAATAATAATAATAATAATAATAATAATAATAATAATAATAATAATAATAATAATAATAATAATAATAATAATAATAATAATAATAATAATAATAATAATAATAATAATAATATCGCCGTCGATGTGTCAGGCCAACCACCTGACACACTGAAACCTCCGGTTCCGAATACCAGGAGAGAAGGCCCCCACAATCGACCCCATTCGGATGGGGGTCATGGGCAAGGTGGTGGGGCCCAGCCGGATGGATTGCCCGTTGACGACCAAGGCCATGAAAATGGAAGTTTTGAGTGGACCGATGAACTAAGGGACGATCTTCTGGTCTGCTATGAAAGCAGCGAGCCCGGGCGAAGTGTATACATGGCGCGGTTGTATTCTCGGTGGTGCGACATGCACCCCGAAGGCCGCGCCCTCACCGCACAAAATCTGCGGGATTATGTATCCTACCTTCGTCGGTGAATGAAGTGGTTGAAGAACCACGGAATGATCCCGAAGAGGCGCCGCGCTTCATTCCCCGAGAACAGGACGACCTGAGCACCCGTCGGGGGTTGCCCTTTATAAAACCCCCGAAGCCCGCAGATCTGGCCCGAGTGGATACTGCGCTCCGTGAGGATCTTCCAGAAGAGGCTGACATCTGGCGCGTCAATTGCGCTGTGTACGACGCCGCTGAACTGCTGACTCGTGTGGAGAGAGGGCGTGAAAATGCCGTTTCTCCA
The DNA here is from genome assembly GCA_025584915.1 of Monochamus saltuarius. Lineage (NCBI taxonomy): Eukaryota > Metazoa > Arthropoda > Insecta > Coleoptera > Cerambycidae > Monochamus > Monochamus saltuarius. Next base: position 44,298,664 of record CM046721.1, on the reverse strand, counting down.
CAGGAGAGAGCACGGCGGCGAGTGCACAAGATGGAAGCTAAGATCCGGTCGGCGAGGCAACACGCGTCCCGTATCCAATGTGTGATGGACTACGAAGCCAATAGGGCTTTCACACCTAAGGTGAGACGCATAGCTACCTCCCTTAGGCGGGTCCATCATACCCTGAATCGGGGTGCTGCTCACCATCAAGCAGCATTCTCTCGACAGGATACGGATGCTAGTGGCTGCAAAAGTCACTAGTGAGGCGGTCGAGGAGGTTGGAGCAAAATAATTTGTTCCGTGTAAGGCCTTCTCGACTTTTTGAACAGCCTCAGCGTGTTGCGGACAATCCGCCGACTGTAGATCAGGTAGAAGCCTTCTGGAGAGATCTTTATGGCCGCAGGATTCCACTGGATAGAGACACTCCAGCCCTGGCACACTTCGAGGCCTTTTGTCAAAGGCTTCGAGAGCCACAGGAGGTGTGCCCACCGATAACCCCGGATGAAGTTCGGAGATCATTTATTAGATCGAAGAACTTCGCTGCTCCTGGTCCCGATGGGATCAGCAACTTCTGGTGGAAAAATTCACCAGTGTCCACCGCCATTTGGCCAGAATATTCACGTCCTGGCTAAATGGAGAGCAGCAAATTCCGGCGTGGTTTGTCGAGGGAGAACCGTGCTTATCCCTAAGAGCGGAGATTTGTCCCAGCCAAAGAACTACCGTCCAATAACCTGCCTGAATGCGTGTTACAAGGTGTTTACTCGCATCTTGTACGAGCGTGTGCTCCACGCAGTGAACCCCGTTTATCAACGGATATACGAGCAGCGAGGGTCCAAGAGGGGTGTAGCTGGCTGTAAGGAGAACCTGCTCATCGACAGATGTATTACGCAGGACTCCGTGCAGTACAAGCGAAACCTCTCAATGGCCTGGATAGATTACCGCAAGGCATTTGATATGACATCCCATGAGCTAATAGTCCACTTGCTCCAATGTCTTGCGGTGGCCGACCCCATAGTGAGATGTATTGAACAACTCATGCCGCTCTGGAGGACCCGCTTTACCATAACATCGGCTAATGCAAGGGTCCAGACAGAGCCGGTTTTGTTCAGGAGGAGTGTTCCAGGAGATTCCTGAGTCCCCTCTTGTTTTGCATCTCACTGCTGCCATTATCCGTTGCACTTCGTCGTACCCGGGGTTACAACTGCGGTACCCCAGGAGACCGGAGGCATAAGGTCACCCATTTGTTCTATATGGATGACCTTAAACTCTACGCCTCCGGAGAGAGGGATTTAAATCAGTCCCTCAGAGTGGTACATGAGTACACGCAGGCGGTTGGGATGGAGTTCGGGCTGGACAAATGTGCACTGGTTCATCTCAAGAGAGGACGATGCGGTCCATACGGAGAGGACGCCCAGCTCATAGACGGAAGCATCTTTCACTATCTAGATGCCGGAGAGTCGTACACCTATTTGGGTGTCCCACAGCGGGGCACTCATGAGGTGGCAACGGTGAAAAACGCTCTCCGCGGCAGGTATCGGCACCGCCTCCGACAGATCTGGTCTTCGGAGCTGTCGGGTAAGAACAAGGTGAGTGCCACAAATATGCTTGCCGTTCCGATCCTTCTCTACTCCTTTGGAGTAGTGAAATGGACACAAGAAGAGCTGAGGCAACTCGATGTAGGGACCCGTAAAATGATGCATCTCCATCGGAGTTTGCATCCAAGATCGTCCGTTCCGCGGCTATACTTCCCAAGAAATCGGGGAGGCCGTGGACTCTTGAGTTTGGAGTGTCTCCAGGGCAGAGTGGTTTTGGAGGAGGCCTGCAAAGTCATCAGGAGCTCGGATCCCCTTCTCTGCATGGTCCAAGACCATGAAGCAGCAGGGATAGGAGCGTTTGTGTATAAGGCAGCGAGAAGAGCAGCCGATGAACTTGGTCTCGTGTTCGATACTGAGCGGGAAAACCAGACTCTGTCACCGAGTCGGACCCTGCTCAGTTAAAAGCCTAATTAAAGCTGCAGAAACGCGTCATCTTCTGCAGCTACATAAGGATAAGCCAATGCATGGTCTCTTCTACCGTCATCTAGAGGGGCTTGGCTTATCTGAAAGGCTGACCTTTGCTTTTTTGAGGTCAGCGGGGCTGAACTCTGAGACCGAGGGATTCATAATGGCTTGCCAAGATGGTGTAATTAACACACTCGTCTATCGTAGTCGTGTCTTGGGTATCGAGGTTCCTGATACCAGCTGCAGGGCCTGCCGCCAAGCGCCGGAGACGCTTATGCATCTCCTGTCTGCCTGTCCGGTATATGCGGCCACAGCGTATATCCAAAGACACGATTCAGCCTTACGGGTGTTGTATTATCATTTACGACACTCGTATGAGATAGACGAGACGCCAGTGCTGCCTTATGCTCCGGGGGATATAGAATCCGTAGTGGGGAATGAGAAGTGCCGAATTTATTGGAACTATTCATTCCTCACCCTCAGGCAAATCCAAGCCAATAAGCCTGATGTAGTCCTCCTCGACCACCAGCTTAGGACGATGTTTGTGATTGAGTTCTCGGCTCCCGCAGAGAACAACATCGTCCTAAAAGAGGAGGAAAAACGGAGGAAGTATCGAGATCTTCTCTCCGAGCTCCGCAGGCTGTATCCAGACCACTCTGTTAAGATTGTGGTGCTAATTATAGGCGTCTTGGGTGGAATGAGACATACGTTGCTTTCTGAGTTAAAGATCATACCGGCTTGTCGAAATTCGGCAGAGATCTTAGCCGGCAGAATGCAGAAGGCAATCGTCCTTGGTTCGCTACGTCTGCTCAGAACACACGATTTACGGGCGCAATGATTACTGACTCCACGGAGTGAGAGTGGTCATTGCTTGACTCTCCAGAACATCTCCGAGTGTGTCGGAGCCTCGGAAGGTGTTTACTGGGAAAAAAAAAAAAAATAATAATAATAATAATAATAATAATAATAATAATAATAATAATAATAAATGATTTTATTTGCAATATTTTAACCCATATAAAATAATACAATCATATTTCAACACAATCAAATAAAGTAAAGTCAAAAACATTGCAAAAGGCAGAGTTCAGGCGTAAACCTGCTCTTCCACTCAACCGCTACATATTATTAGAACAAAAATTTAGTTAAGGTATGTCTAACAAGCAACATCTACAGACATGTAAAAGCAAAATATATGTACTTATATGTAACACATTACAGCAAAAAAAAAACTTTGAACTATTTGAATACAAATTATTTAGAAAATTATGACAATGTATTAAGATTAAGAAGTTAAAAAATGTTTATCGGACAACATAGATCTTTTAATATTAGCCTTAAATGATGGCAAATTATATGTTTTAATATTATCTGGGACTTTGTTATAATATTTAGTTATTAGATAAGTAAAACAACAACGAAATAAGGATGTTTTATAAGATGGCATAGATAATATATTTTTGAACCTAACATTTATATTGTGAATATCAGTTCTATAACGTATTTTCTCATGTAGGTAAGGTGGTGTTTTAAAAAGTATAATTTTATGAAACAGGCAGCAGCTGTGAAGAATTTGTCTTTGAAAAATTTTTAACCAGCCAATTTCTTCAATTTGAGGTGAAATATGTTGACGCTTGTTAACATTATACAGGGTGTCCGGAAAAGACGTGTACAACGGAAGACCACAGACTCCTGGGTTCAAAATAAGCCGATTTAGCCCATTTTACTTATTTCCAAAATTGCTTCGTTTGGCCGCTAGGGAGCGCCAGAGTTCGCAAAAAATTTTTGTTTATTCCGAATATCTCCAAAACGACTTGATCGATTTTAATCATTTTTGGGCTACGCAATTATAAGTCGACACTTTTTGACATTATTTAAAATCTTTTGCAGTAATTAGAAATATGAGAAAAATCATGTATCATGCAAATATAAGCACATATTTTTTTAACCCCCTGTACAATTACTCTCAGTTTTTTTCTATTAGTAGATGACTTTATTTGGAAACTTTTTTTATACTTTCAAAATTTAGAACAGATGAGCAGTTTAGGCAAAATAAATATTTTTTGTATGTCAACAATATCATGGATACGTATACATATTCCGAACAAGTAGATATGCTTTTGGTTTATGGAGTTTGTCATGGTAACGGCCGCAAAAGTGAAAGGCGTCTTCGCGAATTTGGTTCTTTCCACCAAATGAATGCGGTTCAAGAGCGTCAACGTACCACGAAAACTATAGGTGGAGGAACAAATGCTAGATAAGATAGGAGAGAACCCAAAAATTAGTGCCAGACGCATTGACATGACATGAAAACCCTGAAAAACATTTAGCATTTTGTAATTTTATCCAAGATCAAAAGGCCCATGATATCAATTTCAGCAAAGACATTTTATTTACAATTTTGCTAGGTCAGCAATTATTAATAACCATAACAAACACGTTTATACTGATGAAAATCCACACTGTCCTGAAATAAGACATTTTCAATATGAATTCAGAGTAAACGTGTGGACGGGAATTATTGACAACTTTATTATTGGCTCGGTTGTGCTTGAACATCGATTAAATGGGGTCAACTATTTAAATCTTTTACAGCAAATATTACCTAATTTATTGGACGATTTACCGTTACTACTTCGTCGTAACATATGGTTTATGCACATGCCCCATTTTAGAATACCCCTTCGTCAGTATTAACATAATCTGTATCCTAACAGGCGAATTGGAAGAGGAAACGACGCCGCTATGAAATGGCCACCTCGAGCACCAGACTTGACCCCTTGTGATTATTTTTTGTGGGGTGCAGTAAAAACCAAAGTATATGCCTATGCAGTTAATGAAGAGGAATTTTTTACAGCAAATATTACCTAATTTATTGGACGATTTACCGTTACTACTTCATCGTAACATGTGGTTTATGCACAATGGTGCACCCCCCATTTTAGAATACCCGTTTGTCAGTATTTACATAATCTGTATCCTAACAGGCGGATTGGAAGAGGAAACGACGCCGCTATGAAATGGCCACCTCGAGCACCAGACTTAACCCCTTGCGATTATTTTTTGTGAGATGCAGTAAAAACCAAAGTATATGCCTATGCAGTTAATAATGAAGAGGAATTTTTTAGGCGAATCCAAGACGCACAACATTTTACGAGATAATCCAGAAATCATGAAGCGGCTGCACTACAACTTCGTAAAACAGATTATTTGTTGCGTACGGTGAATACGGTGGTCACCTCGGTGGTCACTGAGCATTTAATGTAAAGAGATCATAACTTTTTTTTATTTGTTATATTAATATCTTATTATCTTGTATTTATTAAATAAAATATAAATGAGAGTTTTGAAATTTTCGTTATTTGTTGCAGAACGAATGCTGATATTGTTAACACACGAAACATATTTTTTCTGTCTAAACTGCTAATCTGTTCAAAATTTTGAAAGTATAAAAAAAGTTTCCAAATAAAGTCATGTACTAATAGAAAAAAACTGAGAGCAATTGTACAGGGGGTTAAAAAATATGTGCTTATATTTGCATGATACATGATTTTTCTTATATTTCTATTTACTGCAAAAGATTTTAAATAATGTCAAAAAGTGTCGGTTAGACTTATAACTGCGTAGCCCAAAAATGGTTAAAATCGATCAAGTCGTTTTCGAGATATTCGGAATAAACAAACATTTTTCGCAAACTTTGGCGCTCCCTAGCGACTAAACGAAGCAATTTTGGAAATAAGTAAATTGGGCTAAATCGGCTTATTTTGAACCCAGGAGTCTGTGGTCTTCCGTTGTACACGTCTTTTCCGGACACCCTGTATATAAATCTAGCACAAGTATTCTGAATTTTTGCAAACGGGCTTGATCATATTTTTTAAGAAAGGAAAATAAACTACATCACAACTAATTTAAATGTGACAACACCAGAGCTTCGCATAATATAATTCTATTCTCTTTATTAAGTGATTCTCTATTTGCATATATCAATTTAAGAGAACTTATAGATCTTTTAATAATCACATTAACTTGTTCAACAAATTTCAAGGAGGAATCAATGGTTAAGCCTAAATTCTTTGCAACATCGGTAGGTTGTAATTGTTCATTAGATAATTTAATGTCAATAATATCTTTACACCGATTTCTAGCAACCTGTCTCCCAAACAGCATTATTTTAGATTTTGATGGATTGATAGAAAGACAAAATTTATTTGAAATGTTTAAAAGATTATTTAGATCATCTGTTATCTTCTGATTTGCCAGGTGTATTGCATTTTCTTCAAAAGAATAATAAAGTTGTGTGTCATCAGCATAAAAATGTGATTTACAATGAGATAAAACTTTTTCAAATTGGGAAGTGCAGATTGTGAAAAATAATGGACCCAAAACAGAACCTTGTGGCACTCCGCAGTTAATTACTTGTTGACGAGAATATTCATTGTTATACAGAACACACTGCTTCCTCTGAGTTAGATAATTCTCAATTAAAGACACGGATTCGTTATTAAAGCCAATGTAATGTAACATAGCAAGAAGCAGTGAATGATTAATTCTATCAAAAGCTTTACTATAGTCTAATAGGATTAAGGCCGTTAATTTATTATTATCAGTAGCTCTTACTATATTATCTGTTACTTGCAAAAGTGCTGTAGCACAGCTGTAATTCGGACGAAAGCCTGATTGACATGTTGGTAAAATTTTATATTCATCTAAATGAGATCTAATTTGTTTGTGGATTTCTCAAATATTTTTGATAATGTAGGTAAGATACTTATCGGTCTAAGATCTGTAAAATCAGAAATGTCACTTACTTTCGGTAAAGGTAAAATATTAGCAATTTTCCATTGGCTAGGAAAAACACTCTTATCAAAACAAAATTTTATATAATAGGGCAAAGTCTTAATAACATTCGTAAACTAATTCCATCCGAACCTGCAGCATTTGATTTAATTGAAAGGAGGTTTAAATATATTTCATTTTCCGAAATGAGCTGAAATTTAAATTCACCTACACCATGTTTAACTAAACTCGAATAAAAATTTATAGACGCTAAATCTACTGCAAAATCAGACTTACAAGAATCAATAAAATAATCATTAATCTTATTTACATCAGCAATACTATCTGGAAGAACTGTTGTTTTACTTTTGCTATGTATATTTAGATTTTTTAGCTCATTCCACATAGAATTCTTACCTTTCACACGAATTTGATATTCTAAATACGATTTTTTTTCTTGTTTAATGGCTCTATTAGTTTCATTGCGTAGGGATTTGTAATATTCCCAATGACCAATATTTTTTGTTTTCTTAAATTTAACTAAAGCTTTATCTCTTAATTTAATCATAAACTTAATATTGTTAGTGAGCCAAGGTGCTCTTGTTTTACTAATTAAAACAGTTTTAATTGGAGCAAACAGATCATAAATATTATTCAAAGCATTATTCAATATATCAATTTTAGTATCAATGTTATTACAACGAAAAAAATTATTCCAATCTAATTCAGAAAAATGTGAAATGAATAAGTCACTGTCAAAATTTTTAAAATCCCTATACTTATGTGCAAATGGTTTAATTCGAGAGCTATCTTCACCAAAACAACAGGATACTGGAGAATGATCAGATATACAACAACTATGATTAACAGAAATTTTACTAATACCCAAATTAACAGAACAGATAATGTGATCAACAAGTGTTGAACTAGTTTTTGAGATACGTGTAGGTTCATTAATAATTTGTTGCAAATTATGACTTACAAGAATATTATTTAATAATTTAGTGTCATTGTTATCAAGTTTTAATAAATCAATATTCAAATCACCCCCACAAATAATGTTGTCATATTTAGGCGTTAACTCATTTAGTGAATCCTCAAATTGACTTAAAAATTCCGTAACAGAAAATTTAGGAGCTTTGTAAATAGCTCCTATTGCAAATTTAGTTTTATTATGTATTAACTCTATCCAAAGCTGCTCCATTTCATTGCCACAATTTACTCCTACTTGCAATTTAGATGTCCTATACTTACTTCTAACATAGATGGCAACACCACCACCTCTACCATCACGATTTACTGAGTAAAATTTGTAATTATCTATCGCAACTACATTAATGTCTATGTTGTCCGACATCCAAGTTTCAGAGACCGCTACAATATCATACTTATCAGTGTTCATAAGTTCCTTAAATCCTAAAAAATTACATAATAATGAACGAACATTTATATGTGCAAAAGAAATAAACCCTTTCATTATTCAACAAAATAGATACTTAATAGCAATTACACATGCAATCACTGCAACAAATTGAAATTACAAATTATTACCAATTGAATTACAGTATCCTAGTTACAAATAAAATTGAAAATAGCAAAGTTACTAATTAAATTAATTTAATATACAAAAAAAATGAATTACAAATTAAAGGAAAATAATGACAATACCAAGAATTCGGCATTCCAGATTAAAAAATATTAATCAATGTTCCAACAGTTCATCAAATTGCGACCTTTCAGTTATGTAATGCTTCTTGCCATTTGCATTAATTATTACACCTCCATTTCGAACCCAGCATTGCTTTCCATAAACTTTCTTTGCATCCTGTAGTATTTTATACCTTGTATATGTCAGCAATTCCGATAATATTATTTTACTTCCTTTTAGAGCAGACTTTTTATTAAATATTTCATTTCTTTTCCAAACCGACGTAAATTCAATCACTATAGGTGGTCTGAATTTCTTTGTCGCCGTATTAAGATTTTTTGTTGTACCTAAGCGATAACAGTTAAAAATATCAGTTTTGTTCATATTTATTTTTAGTTTTTCAGATAACAATTGACAAATATCAGCAATTATATCTTCCGATTCATCTTGGGAATGACCATAACACACGATCTTATTAACATTTTGTTTTTGCAAAAGTGCATCCATATCCTTAGCAGCTTTATTATATGCATCTTTCAATTGGTTAATTTGACATTTAATAGCCTCAAGAGATTCTTTAGTAACAATTTCAAATGCACTCACTCTTTTTATAAGATCACTACTGCATACATCATCGCTCATCGTTGCATCTTCAGTTGATTTTTGCCCCAATTCATTTTTAAACTTTGTCAGTTGTTCGGTAAACTGAGATGTTAAGTTATTCAATTTAGAGTCGAGATCTTTTAATGATAATTGTTTACTTTTGTTACTCATTTTAACAAGTAAAGTTAATACACATTCCACAAGTATTACTATTGAAACATTAACTTGAAACCTAATTTTGAGGAGCCGAATCTCAACACGTCTACTCGCTAGACATACGCGGAAACATATTCAATTAGTATACTGTGCATGTTTTTCTGCTAGGTTAGGTCGCTACTGCGCATGTTTTTTCTATAACCTACTGCTCATGTTTTTTCTCTTAGGTTAGATCAATACTGCGCATGTTTTTTCTCTTAGGTTAGGTCGCTACTGCGCATGTTTTTTCTATAACCTACTGCTCATGTTTTTTCTATTAGAGGTTAGGTTAGATTTTAACTCTATTAAAAAAACTTCGTGCGGATTTGAACCTGAAGCTCATTGAAGTAGGTGTATTTAATATTAATAGACAATTTGAATCTTAGGTTAGTACAAACGCACTGAGCTAATTCAACTTTTAAAAGTGATTAACTAAACTGATATATATAAGCTATTACTGAAAAAAATTCGCTGCGAACAGGATTCGAACCTGTGCGGGCAGAGCCCATTTAATTTCAAGTCAAACTCCTTAACCACTCGGACATCGCAGCCTTGTTAATATTGTTGTAAATTATATTTTAAACCACAAGTGCAAGTCATAACAAACAACGTTAATATATATATGACTCCGCCTATGATTATATAAAGGGTAACAGCATCATTATGTAAAATAAAAAGATGAAACGACGACGCTACTGATGTAGTTCTAAAATGTTGATTCAAACACGGTTCATGTTAAACTTTAATTTTATTTCATAATATCTACATAATATATATAAAAATTTGCTGAGGAAAGATATATTGCCATTTCACGACGGGCGGACGTATAGGATCTTTGACCCGTGCTACTGCATTTATTGCAAGGTTGCAAATAGAGGTTAATGGCAGTACACTGATACAAATTCCAAATTTATTCAATATTAAAACTATTTTATTTCAAACAGTAGTAAATGCAAGTCATGCTCTAAACTGCTAAAAGCTCGAAGGGCACTAGTCATGAAAAAACCAACAATGTCACGTGATAGGTCTCGATGAGGAACCAATCAAATCAGCTTTCAAATTTTAGTTATCTTGTACCGTTCTCGAGTTATTAGCAAAAAACTGTATGTGTGACGTCACTACTATAACGCTACCAGTCCAAGTCGCTTATCTCTGCTGCAGATCTTTAGGTTTTTCTTTAATATACTGCGCATGTTTTTATGCTAGGTTAGGACGCTACTGCGCATGTTTTTTCTATAACCTACTGCTCATGTTTTTTCTCTTAGGTTAGATTCTTTTTCCATATACCAAGTCGCTTATCTCTGCTGCAGATCTTTAGTTTTTTCCCTAGTCTACTGCGCATGTTTTTTTTTCTTAGGTTAGATCGATACTGCGCATGTTTTTTCTCTTAGGTTAGGTCGCTACTGCGCATGTTTTTTCTATAACCTACTGCTCATGTTTTTCCGTTAGGTTAGATTCTATTTCCATATGCCAAGTCGTTTATCTCTGCTGCAAATCTTTAGTTTTTTCTTTAGTATACTGCGCAAGTTTTTTCTATAACCTACTGCTCATGTTTTTTCTGTTAGGTTAGAGGTTGGAGTCGCTGCGCATGTTTTTTCTATAACCTACTGCTCATGTTTTTTTTCCGTTAGGTTAGATTCTATTTCCATATGCCAAGTCGCTTATCTCTGCTACAGATCTTTACTTTTTTCTATAGTCTACTGCGCATGTTTTTTCTCTTAGGATAGATCCTTTTTCCTTAGTTTCAATTTGACATATTACTCGCCTTTAAGCTCTCTCTGATTCATATATTACGCAGTTACTGTAACCTTTTGATAATACTTATAGTGGTCTCGTGGTAACGCGTCTGGGAGGTCCCGGGTTCAAATCGCACACAGAGTAAAGTATTTTTTCATTTAAATAAATTGTCCACGAATAATGCTGAATTCTCCAATACAATAGAGCATGCGCAGATTTGAATTTACCGAGATTTGACACTGGCGCGGGAACAGATTTGAATTTAAATTAGGTCGCTAGTTCGCATGTTTATTCTCTTAGGTTAGATCTTTAGGTTAGGTCGCTTATCCCCGCGTTTAATACGAATAATTACTGTTACCTATTGTGTTCAATAAAAATATAAAATTTATGGTTTTTGATTATTTATCGGGTGTAGAAAAAATAGCGTATGCAACTCTCATGTAATGGTTATTAATACACTCGCATAAACCATACGAAACTCGCCTTCGGCTCGTTTCGTATCCCGGTTAATGGTCGTGTATTAATAACCATCATGTTGCATAATATACTATTAATATAGTTTTGAAAAACATTTTTTTTTTGGCTTTATAAATAAATAAATAAAAGTATGGAATTTTTTTGAAGGCTGATTCCGTTAATTCTTATTTTTCCCTATCCCCTCTTAAATTATTTGTACTAAGTCATAGTTAACTCTGTATAAAGAAATTGATAAGATTTTATCAAATTTATTAACTTCTGTTTGTTTAAGATAGGATAAAGAATACTTATATATTTTTATATTATTTACTTATTTGAACATTACAGAGTTGCATATAACAATGTTTAGTCTAAGTATTTTTATTGGTTTCTTGTTTATTGTAGTATATGTTTTAAAGCGAAGTAAGCAAGAAGAAACAAAAAAAATATTTGGAATTTATAGTCAACCGGGTAGATGGTATTTTTTCAAATATCATGTGTTTTTACTTCTTTTGTTTATTAGAAGGTTGAAATATTATATTTTTGGGAAAAGTTTGTTTCATAAAGAAAGTGAAATAGAAAGACTACAGCCCTTGTCCAGTCATAAATTGGTAAGATGATTTCTTTCTCTAAGATAAATTATTATTTTGGTACACATTCGATTTTAGGCATTCGATGCAGTGTTTTTTCAAGCTGTCACTCAAGATGGAATATATTTTTGTGTAGGCACAGAAAGAAGACAAGAAGCAAAAGTAAATGGTCTGGTTTACTTCGTGGTAAGTGGAAATTAAATTTACTTTTGGTCTTGAAAATATGATGATATACAAGGTGAACATTCAACATAACACTAGTTTGTGATACAAAATTTTTCTCTAAGGGCCTTCATACAGGATATACAATGTCAAAGTTTTTTTAAAAAAATATATACAAATTTTCAAATATCTCCTAAAGTGTCAAATATATTTCAACCAAAATTTGGTATACGTTAGACTAGGGAGCTACAAAACGGCAACATTTTAAAATAGTAGAATTTATTTATTTCAAATTCATGTCAATATACAGTAAAGTGTTCACCCACGTCAAAAGTGCAACAAACATCATAAATTAGAAACATTGGCTTCATACTTGAAAAAAAGCTAAGGAATACAGAAAGATACAGATAAAACTAACATAAAAAATATAGAGTAAATTATTTAAAAATATATTACAAACATACAAATAAAAACATGTTAAATTAATACAAATAATAAGAACAAACAATGAAAATAAATAAATTAAATATTATGTAAATCACTGGATAACAAATTGATTAAAATCATAAAATGCATTTTTCAATAAATCATTTTTAATCCTTTTTTTAAATGTATTTATATTTAAAATCTTTATATAGTCAGAGAGATCATTAAACATTTTTAGACCTAAGTAACCTGTACCATTTCGTGTTCTTGATAAACTTAGATGTCTATTTGAGAGGTAGTTTTTATTACGTGTATTATAAGTGTGAACATCATGATTACAATGGAATGATTCAATATAGTTTCTAACATACATAAGACAAAGAAATTATTATAAGTACATATTTATGTATGTAAATGACGCTGTTTAATGCATATTTTAATTTAAGATAAACTTACTCCTAACATTTTCTGCTATCAGCCGTGCTATCATCACTAATTCGATTTCTTACACAATATGCATTATTTCATAATGCATATTGTGTAGAATGTCCAGAAATGACGCGGAAATATTCCGTGGGTGATACTACATGAAAAAATTAATGCCACAAAGCCTTATAACATTTTTTCGAAAACTCAAAATTAGGGGGTTACAGGGCGTCAAAAATTTATTCTAATATCTTTGTTGAGTCTCCCAATTTTGTTCTACTATTGTATACGTATCACTGGTGTTAAAATAAATTCACCACAAAAAACACCGTTAACTTTAATCATAGGATATATCTTTAATATTCTAACTATACGATTTTTAAACAAGAAAAATGCATCATTTAAGAAAGCTAAAGGATCGATGTGCCGTTTATTGATTACAATACCAGACCGAATACGTCCACCAAATATGGACTTTAAATTCAACCATTCAACACGATGACTGCGCCTATTATTATTATTACCTATTATTATCTCTATGTCGTGCCCCCACATGCTCCCCTGAATGAACGTTTAACAAAAGTTTACCCCTTTTTAAATGACCTATATTTGTTTCTAATTTGCGTTTGGTATAAGATAATTATCGAGGCCCACTTTGATGAGGATGGAAATTTTAGCTATATAAATGTTTTTACATTGTAATTTTTTGGTTTAATTTTCTTTTCAATGAATTATAATTTTTTTATGGTTTAAGTGTTTTTTTCTTTTCAATGAATATATGTCGTTATAAAACTACAATTTTTGTTTCTGTTATCTAGTTACTGTGTAAGAGAAATAAATAAACATGTTACTACATGTTACTTATAATTATTTTTTAATTTATTGGTTATATCAGACAGTACATTAGTTTGATAAAAGTAAAGATATTCACGTAGAGCATTACTTAAAAGTCTATCATTAGATACATCACAAAATGAACTTATAATATCATTTAATTTGGAGAAATTTTATGATATTTGTTCCAAACTGCTAAAAGCTAGAAGGGTACTGGTTGGAGTTAATAACAGCGTATCCTCGTTGAAATCCCGCCAGGGTAAATAAAGGCATTTATTATTATTATTATTACTAGTCACGAATAAACCAACACCGTCACGTGATAGGTCTCGATAAGGAACCAATCAAATCAGCTTTCAAATTTTACCGTTGTACCGTTCTCGAGTTATTAGCAAAAAACTGTATGTGTGAAATCACTAACGCTACCACATCTACCTGCCCCAAAATCCCATGCTTTTTTTCATATGAAGGTTCAAATTGCAAACTTTTGACCGATGCTACCCCTCTCCACTTTTCGCTTATCTCTGCTACAGATCTTTACTTTTTTCTGCGCATGTTTTTTCTATTAGGTTAGGTCGATACTGCGCATGTTTTTTCTATTAGGTTAGGTCGATACTGCGCATGTTTTTTCTATTAAGTTAGATGCTTAGGTTAGGTCGCCAGCACCCCAGCACCCCCGCACCCCGCACACTTCTCCAAAAACCTCTTCAGGAAAGTGGAAGGGAAGAAGTCGCGAGTGTTCCTATAATTCCCATTTAGGAAGATATTCAGAGTCCTAAAACAACAGAGACAATTGTTCCAACACAGCAATAATCGATTCCGAATCATCCAGAACTATTGTCTAAAGCTATTTATTTGTGGCATAGTTTTAGTTTTTCTTTAGTTTTTTTGGGTTTTTGCCACACTTCTGAAAAATAATAGAGATTAATTAAATAAGCCCTTGCGCCAAACGGAACAGTCAAGGGTTATTTTTGAAACTATGTTTGCCTAACCAAAAAATCTCACACTGAAAAAACAGATAAGTAAAAAAATAACAAAAATCACATCACTATCGCGCACTTCCGTGTTATTGACGTTTCGAAAACCTCTCTGTTTTCGTTCTCAAAATCGTATTAAAAATGTTAAACGTATGTCAAGTTTGACAGTTTAAAATTTATTTATCTGCTTCCATAGAGATGTTAAATGATTTTTATTTTATTGTTACTTCTTCTTGATACAACTGTAGCCAACAAGGATCGATGTTCACTGAACAGTTTGACACACACTTATCTCCGTTGTATCAAGAAGAAGTAAGTAACAATAAAATAAAAATCATTTAACATCTCTATGGAAGCAGATAAATAAATTTTAAACTGTCAAACTTGACATACGTTTAACATTTTTAATACGATTTTGAGAACGAAAACAGAGAGGTTTTCGAAACGTCAATAACACGGAAGTGCGCGATAGTGATGTGATTTTTGTTATTTTTTTACTTATCTGTTTTTCAGTGTGAGATTTTTGGTTAGGCAAACATAGTTTCAAAATAACCCTTGACTGTTCCGTTTGGCGCAAGGGCTTATTTAATTAATCTCTATTATTTTTCAGAAGTGTGGCAAAACCCAAAAAACTAAAGAAACCATCCAGAACTAGTTAGTCAGTTCAGTTGTTAATGTACTCTCGGCGAATGCGACGTAAGACGGTGTTGGTCAAACATTTTTCACGGTTCTGAACCAGTTCTCGACGGCTGCGGCTGTTGGAACAGACCTAGAATTCCATCATCCCAACTCCAATAGTCCAAAAGTTGTTAATAAACAAACAGCTCAATCTACAGGCGGTCAGAAAAAGGAAAAAATTACAACACGTTCTATTGATCTTTAAAAAAACATATATGTAGAAAGAATATACACCAACTTACCAAACAATAATTTATAAAGGTACCTATATTGTATTTATTTGGATATTTATATCTATTAATTAAAAATGAACCAATATGTTAGAGATTTTCAAGCCTTAGATTTTAAACTTTAGATATAAGTAACAGTCAAGATTTTGTCCAGAGTATAAATAAAACTGGTAAAAAGTACTTCTCTATATTTCATTGTAACATAAGAAGTGTAAAGAAAAATTTTAATAACCTTCTTCTATTAAATAGTTTCACTGATTTCAGTTTTGATATACTAATTCTATCAGAAACGTGGAAAATGATTTATAATGAGGGATAAGTAAATCGGACCGATGGTGTGGTTGTTTATTTGAAAGATGAGTACAAATATAATTATTCCTACGAAATAAAATAACTGGGGCTAATGAAAGTTATATTATTAATAATTGAAATAAATTGACAAACAATTTATATAAATCCTATTTACAAATGTCATGATATTACCTTTTTCTTTCAATGATTACTTGAAATTATTTTTAGAAAATAATCCTATACAGAACAAAAGCACCTTCTTTATTGTTGGTGACACTAATAATAATAATAATAATAATAAAGGTTTATTTATTTTCACAAAATTTTGCAAATTTTATATACAAAAATAGTATATAATTATACACGTATATACATATATGTATATATACAGGGCTTTCATTAATGTCCGAGACCCACGTGATCGCGGCGTTAGGCAACCAACATTACATTTCCCATAACAAACTGGTATTCGATAAAAATTAAAACACTAAATCAGTCTAAGGCACCAGTGGTGTACAATATTTTATTTTTTTCAAAGAAAAAGATAATTTAAGAAAGATTTTAGCTGTTTATTTTGATGTATTAATTTAGAAATATACATTAATTCAGAAATTAAATGAAGAAGTCCAGCTTACACCTGGATAAGTCAAATTAAAAAAAAAAACAATTTACAATTAATTATTGGAAATTTAATGTTTATTAAAAATTTTATTTATTACATATTGCTTACACCTTGCCATAAAATTTTTATGTTATAGGTAAAAAATCAGTTTCAAATTTAAACTAAAAAGTTTGAACAGGTAGAGAATATAAAAAAGTCACAATGGTTTTGTTTATCTTAGGATAAGTTTGGAACGTTTGATGTCGATACAAAACAGAAAATAATTTTACCACTCAGCAAAACACTTCTACTTTTTCCGATGCTGCGTTTTGTTAACAAAGTAACATTCTCAACGCACAATTAAAAAGTGTTTTGGCGAGTGGTGAGTGGTATTTTATTTATTTATTTATTTAATCACTTAGGCTGTTATAAAACAGATGTGAACCCTCCGCTTTATGCATTCGAAAACACGTTCCAATTCATTTGGCGTAATGGATTCGATTTCATGGCGAATCGCTACTTCTAGGTCTTCAAGTGTGTGAACTCGCTGCATGAAAATATTAATTTTTATACGTCCAAAGAGATAGTAGTCTACAGGTGTAAGATCAGGGGTTTGACTAGGCCACAATCCTCTACTAATAATTCGATCCCCATAAAATTCTTCTAAATATCTAACCGTTTCAGTTGCTGTGTGGGCAGGTGCCCCATCTTGTTGAAAATATCCAAACTCAATTCGTCATCATGCATTTGTTCTAAAGCTTGTCGTAAAATCTCCCAATAACTTTCATCATTTACTTCTCGAAAGAAAATTGATCCTATTATCCGCCTCCTTGAAACGGCTACCCATATATCAATTTTTTGGGGATGTACTGAAGTTTCAATAAATTCATGTGGGTTTTCTGTAGCCCACGTTCTGTAATTTTGGCTGTTAATGTAACCTGATAGATGGACCCATGCTTCGTCAGAAAAAAACGTCAAATTCAATAAATTATTGTTGTTCAGATTTTCATTGACAATACCGTATTCGTTGGTTGTAGTCAGGTGGATGTAACTGCTGAACAATAGAGACTTTGTATGGGTGCATGTGCAATTGCTTGTTTAAAGCCTTGTGACACGTTCCCACCGAAAACCCTATCAACAAAACAAATATTCAGAAATGTACGTTACTTTTAAACGATATAAAATATAACAGTCTCAAATTTGTGCCACTTCATTTTGTCTACATGATTCTGCTCTGCAGTGTTAACTGCAGACTCACATTCTCACAACGTCTTATGATAGTTTCAGTTTAATACACACAGAAATTCATTTTAAGGCTTTTAATTTAATTATAAATGTAGTTTCAAGTATTTAATGTGTGTAAAATAAAAACTACCTGCATACCTGTTTGAGCAGACAACTGAGGGAAAGATTTTTTGGAGCTCTGCTCCATACGTTGTCGTATATCGTCAACTATATTTTCAGTTAAAACTGTTGGCCTCCCTGTTGATTTCCCCTTACAAATACAATGTTTTGCGTCATATCTCTTGACAAGTATAGATTTATGCTTCCTAAAAACGTCATAATCAACGTCTATATCAGTGAATTGGTCAATACATGACTGTAATGAATATGACCAAATTCCATCTGGATTTTGCGTGGCACTCCGAAAATGTGCCTTTAAAAAGTAGGCATCTTGTTCAGATGTAAAAGGCATTTTTAAACACTTGAAGTCTAAAAATATGAAACAAACATAAGTAAACATAACCTTAAAATAAATTATTTACTTACGTAAGAAACACAAACAAATTCTGTAGCTCTGAAAAGAACTGGTGTTAGTAAAGTAAATAAACGTAAAAATGTAGGCAAATCACAAAAACAATCAAGAGAAAACGTACGGGCAACAGGTAAAAAAATATCAAAACAACGTGCAGAAAATGGAGGGAAATACCGTGAACGCCTCTGGATTTACCAGTAATCTGTGGGATTGACAGCTGGTTTAGAGTTCCTAAATTTGAAATTTTTCATAGCAGCCGTCTTTAGAAAATCAAATTTATTGATAGTGACAACCAATTTGGTCACGTGGGTCTCGGACATTAATGAAAGCCCTGTATATATATATTAATAAAAATGCAATACCGGAAAAATATAAAACCCTACTGGATGTCGGCAAAGGACTCACCAATACCAACATCATTTTTATTGATAACATTATTGTTAAGAGTATGCAAAAAAGTATAGATCACACTGAGGCCATCAACATCTTTTCTGGAATTAATAGAATTATTGTTGGTGAACCATCTCTAAAACATTTCTTTTGAACAAATTATTTTCAGAATCCAAAATCCTGACGTCATCGTAAGATAAAGCATTCCCGTCATCAATTACGTGTTTTGCTAAAGCACAAAAATATTTACCAACCCTTACATCACTCTTGTGAGTAACAATCTTGTCTTTAAAACATGTACCTACCTGTCTGACCTATATATTTTTTTATTGCAATTGGAACATGGTATTGAATTCACAACACCACTGCTCTGTAACAAGGCAGTTCTATCTTTAGTATTAGAAAAAAGAGAAGAAATTGTAGTAACATTTCTAAAAGCAAGTTGAATAGAATTGAATATAGACAACTTCCTTGACCACCTGTTGGCTCAGAGAATTTTTTCCAAATTTTATAATAATGTTTGAATAATCTGTGTTCTTCCTGGCTTATAGGCCAGTTTTTAATAATTCTTTTAATTTTACAAGTGACGGAAGAAGTTGTGACATTGTGCCAATGGTTCAGAACTGTTCCGTTAGCATATAAACAAGCCATTGAAAATGAGTTAGATGGATTAGTCACAAAACATAACAACACCCGTTGAAAATAGTAATTGGGCGACACCTCCAGTGTCAATCTTAAAAACATCAGGGGAAATAAGATAATGTGGAGATTATAAAGTAACTTTAAAAAAATATTTGGACGAGGTTAAATATCCCTTACCTAGGATATCTGAAGTTTTTGCTAAACTTAATAGAGGACATTATTTTTCAAAAATTGATCTTCAAATATCATATAATCAAATTTGTGTGGATGCGGAATCTACTAAACTCTTGACATGGAATACACGTAGAGGTTTATATAGATTTAATAGGTGAGTTTTTGGTATATTGGTAGTATTTTTCAAAATGGTGTTGCAAATTTCCTAGATGATATTGTAGTTACGAGAGCCACAGCAGAGGAACATTTGGGAAATTTAGAGAAAGTTTTTAAAAAACTAGAAGATGTAGGATTTACGATGAAAAAAGAAAAATGTATTTTCTTCAAAGAAGAAATCGAGTATTTGGGGTATCGAATCGGTAAAGAGAGGGTTACATACAAACCAAGACAAAATTAGAAGTGTTTTAGAGACACTAATACCGACAAATATGTCTCAAGTACGGAGTTTTACAGGTATGGTAAATTATTATTCGTCTTGTGTACCAAGGTTAGTAGATATTCTTAGCCCAATTTATGATTTACTTAAATATGATACTAATTTCAAGTGGGGGAAAAGTGTGATGAAGCTTTTAATAAAATTAAAATTATAATAGCATCAGATGAAGTGTATTTGTTCATTTTGATAGAGAAATGCCGATTATTGTCACGTGATGCAAGCAATGTTGGAATTAGTGTAACATTGTTACATTTTGTAGATGGTCATGAGAAATTAGTAGTGTGTTTCAAGTTTTAATAAATTTATTTTAAGAAGTGATTATAAAGCCCTATATGCTCAACTTATTTAGAGAGTATAATTCTCTTTCGCGAATGTCGTTAAACCGATTACAGAGAAATTAAATATATTAAAAAAGATGAAAATGTCTTGGCCGACTATTTTAGTACAAACTCATGTAATATTGAAACTGTTTCAAATGAGTTAGTTGAGAAATCCTTGTTCATCAACTGTACAGTCAGTAACTCGATGGCCAGTGACCAATAAAGAAATAGCTGAGACCAGAACTAGTATGAACGAAGAACTACTAGAAGCAATTAAATATGTTAGAAGCGGAAAGTGACCCACGAAGGTAACTGATAAGATAAAGTCATACTTCAATAGACGGCAGGAACTTTCAATAATAAAGGGAACATTGTTCCGAAAATGTTAGGTAGAATAATATTAAAGTAACTGCATACTGGACATTTTGGTATAGTAAAAACAAAATCTTTACGTTCTCTTATATTGGCCGAATATAGACAGATACATATAAAACCAACTAAAAAATGCGTCCTTAATAAACAAACCTGACCCATCAAAAACTGATTTAACATTGAGGCCAATTACATATCAACTCTTTGATAGAGTATTTATAGATCTTTTGGGACCGTTAAGAGGAAAATGTACCTGATAGTCGTAGATATAGACTCTATATGGATGCAAGTATGCAAAATGAAAAATACAACAGGATTCGAAGTCGAAAAGAAACTGCGTCAGATATTTGCATGATTTGGATTACCTAAACAAATAGTAATCGATAATGGGCCACAGATGGTAGCCAAATCAATGACAGATTTTTATAAATTCAACGGAGTAAAACACACCTTAACACCTCCTTTTCATCCACAGAGTAATGGGGCGACCAAAGTAGCGGTCAATATCTTTAAAGAAAAAATTTAAACTGCAGTCGGCGATCCTAGAAATGCACACACACCTGTAACAACAGTTATTTCCAGATTTTTACTTGCATACCGCACAGCAGAGTATACATCTACAGGTAAGACACCAGCGTCATTGATGTTCGGAGAGATATTTGCAGTAGATTGCAAATATTGCGAGATGACGACCAGTTGGAAAGTGAAATCGGAAAATGAGGTCATGAAGAACCTACCAAAATGGTGAAAACATAAGAACAATGTAAGAATTATGATATAATATTATAGGGGCCGACAAAGACAATTTGAGCTGGGGGAGAATATATTTGTACGAGATTACAGAAATGTTAATCAGAAGAGTTAGATAGAAGGAAGGATTTTGAAACGAGTTAGACCTACAACGTATTTATGGGAACTTTCAACAGGCAAAATCTGGAAGCGACATGAAAGCCAGATACGGGCATATCTAAAGTCTGAGAACTGTTCCTGAGTCTCGAATCATGGAATCAACTAAGGTTTATAACAGTAGGAATAATAGCGTCTGGGCAAATAACAATCATGATATTCATATTAATTCTGATCACTTTGTTAACCTACCGTTATCTACTGACAAGCGAGTTTTGTTAGTCGATTATAATGAAGGGAATTTAGTAACTAACGGAAATTTAAATGACAATTCATAATCTTGATAGTAATGAATTAAGTATAGTTATTCCTAATTCAAATCACTGTTTCCATTGCTGACGATCTGAATTGTGATGTAGATGAGATCGGAGAGGCGACTCCACTTGTGGGGTGAACAGTCTTGAGGATAATATCAGAATTGATAAAATTTCCAAAATAAATAAACCACAGGGTAAAAAAAACCAGTCGTATAATATGTTACATGAACAACCTATAAAGGCTATTAATATTACCACTGATAAAAAAATAAAACTAATAAAGTCTCTAAACAAACCTGGTAATATTTTATTATTGGTCAGGAATATGAAAAATTAGATAGTTACGGTATACATATAAAGTATTAATGTTTGTAAATAGAGAAAAAAATGTAAATATATTAATAATTGTTATATACATATCTATGAAATTAAGTGTGGGGGGTGTTACGTTGGCAACATTGCCATGACCTACTAGGAAAAGGAAGTGAGATCACAGGAGAAGTCGACGAGGAGGGGTGTGAAATCTCACGATCACGAAGAAAGACACACGCGTCCTCGGCAGAGGAACAAGGCTATAAATTGCGATATTAAATTGAATTGATTTTAATCACACATACATTCTCGTGTGTTATTCCTATAACTCCTACATTAGTCAGTGTACCACCCAAAGACTGCCAATAACTGCTCTTATCCTTACGGACTGATACAAATTGAATAAACTAAAACTATCATATATTTGAGCGTCACGTTCGGAGTTTATATTCGCGAGAATCATGAAATCTTCATTTGTATCTACACTCCACTCAACAGCTGGCATATTAAAATCACCAAAACAACAAGGGATCGCATTAGGGCTGCGGCCCATGATGAATTCCAACGATGAAATGTGATAGTTGTATATTTCCAGACGAGTATTTGGAGGTACATAATATGCCCCAAGAATATACTGAGAAGAGTTGAAATTTATGGAAACAATCAATGCTTCACTGGGTTAACATTCACAATTACAGATGGTAGCGTTGATTTTACAGCTACTAATACATCACAACCGCGATTCTTAGTAATAGTGGTGGAACCTCTGTCTTTACGATATACACTGTAGTCCTTACTGAAAATTTCACTGTCGTTAATACTTTCAGTAAGCCAGGTTTTAACTAGTATAATGTCTACATCAAAATTTAGGGAAGCTTTGAAAAGTGTTGGCAGTTTTGTGCGCAGGCCACGGAGATTTTAAAAGTAAATTGAAAAGCAAGTGTTCAGTTTTTGATTTTCGAAGTGGTACAATCTTAGGTACATTGTTTATATACCTTATTATTTTGCTGTCATTACCGTTATCATTCATATGGTACAATTCAATTTGCAATTTTTTTTAGGCTCTCACGTTGCATAGAAGTCATCTCATTATATGTATATTCTAATCCGACGATCAGCATGTCTATATTTGTTCTTCAGGACCCTCAACATATCAGCAGCATCCGATAAACATATCTTAATTATTGGTCTGCTCTTATCTGGGCTACGACTACCAAGACGAAAAACTTTGAAATTAGATAGCTCTACACCAAGATTTTCAAAAACTTGAAAAATTTTATTAACTTTAGTCTCATCTTCTATACGTCTCTCGTTAACTGATTGTTTAGAACATTCCGGAATATTAAATATAATTAGGTTTTGTGTACGCTTCTGATAACCGTGCAGTTCAGCAATAAAATCCACAGTTTATTCACAGAGGTTACTGTAGAATGGCTTTCAGTAGGTAACTGCTTATCCTTTAAAAAGGTTTTTAACTCCTTTTATTCATTTTCAAGAGACAGATGATAATTCTTGTAATTGTGATGTTTGTTTTTTTTTTTAATTTTCACATCTTAGGCAATAATATTTAATTTTCTTGTTCTTAGCTTTCAAACAAGAAATTTCTTTTCTAGATAATCTAGAACAAGTAGGTAGTGTGTGTAACATCTATGCAAAAATCACAATCAATTTATTTGTCATGATTTGTTATTCGACGATAATTAGTAGATCAATCGACTTACCTGTAAGGAAGTTTGATCATAATTATATGAGCAATTTCGTCGAAGAATTATAAATTTAACTACTTGTAGTTTGCACTTTTCAAACTCACCCGGTACGTACTTTAAAGACAAAAAACCCTTATCTCTGTTACCACACATTCCCAACACGCTCTTACTATCATTGTATTTTCCTATCTAGATCGCCTAGGGTGGGAATTTTGGGCGGGAATTTATAATTCTTCGACGAAATTGCTCATATAATTATGATCAAACTTCCTTACAGGTAAGTCGATTGATCTACTAATTATATTTCGCAATTTCGTCTCGAATTATAAATTTAACTACTTGTAGATGTTGAAAGAATTATAGGCGATCTAGTGTGCAGACAGAAACTTTATATCCTGCATCTTACATATTGACCAGTTATCGTTCTTTTGATAATTAAAACATTTTTATACTGCTTTATATATGTATATACACAAATATACATACCTATATATTATATATCAAAAATATATTTATATTTAGCGTCTACCTGCATTTTTAGTTATATATTAATGCATAAAAAATATATATTGATTCCGTGTGACAGTAAATGCATCCACAATAATGGAATGAGGGGATTTCATTTCTACGATATCTTTTTTATTTATTATTATTTATTTTATTTTTATTTTATTTTATTTTATTTTTTTTTGTGCATTGCAAACAAGTCTATTTCAGGCTGTTTGAACATGTTACATAATATTTCCAAAAACCCGTTTGAACGTTCGGTTTCTATTCTTAAAGACCGAAATACTGTTATGTATTTTATTATTTTATATTTATTTGTTTTTCCGGGTACACTAAAGGAAATATGTTTTAGCCTTTAATAGACATTGTTTAATCCCAGCAAAATATCTGCATTAAATAGACTGAACTGGGACCCATTATTTTATTACAGTAGTTTTGCAACTTTTGACACTAGCAAAAATGTATATTGCAGCTGACAGTCTTTCATCCTAGGTAACTTTAGTCAGTAACTGTATAGCTACTATTATGAATTCTAGTTCATTTATCCTTTGTCTCCAAATTTTCATTTTACTGTAAAGAAGTTACCATCATTGATTATATAAGTTATACTCGCCCTTCAATTTTAGCTTTTTTAATAGCAAACAAAAATTCGTTAACGTTGATGGCTAATGAACACTGTCACATGCCCTATTCACACTCTCTCATGTATCATGTATATATTATTGCTTTTTATATAACTTACTTCGCATAATGTATACATATCACAAAATAAATATTGTTGGTTATATTACCTATATTGGTAATAATATATTTTTTAAGGTCTTGTCCATCCGTTTTTCCTGTTGTAATGTTGAGCATAAAATGGCTATGCATTCGCGCATTTGTAAAGATTAGCCACGAGATAGATATTACCTATATTGGTAATAATATATTTATTAAGGTCTTGTCCAGTCCGTTCTTCCTGTTGTAATGTTGAGCATAAAATGTCTATGCATTCGCGCATTTGTAAAGATTAGCCACGAGATAGATATTACCTATATTGGTAATAATATATTTATTAAGGTCTTGTCCAGTCCGTTCTTCCTGTTGTAATGTTAAGCATAAAATGGCTTTGCATTCGCGCATTTGTAAAGATTAACCACGAGATAGAGCCTTTACAGGTAAATTATTATTATTATTTATATATATGCATATACATATATATCTATATCCTACTACGCACCTACTTTAACCGTTAATAAGTAGTCATTTACCTACTCATTAAGTTATCTAGTTACCTTTAGTAAAAGTAGTGATAGAAAATACGTCTATTCAACCTGAGAGTCTATTGTTTTAGCAAAACTCCGACTGAATGTATTAAAATCGGGCAAATAAATAAATTATTCTTGGTACATGCATTGCAGTACTAACAGATTATTCCAACGACGATAAAGATTATATTAGCAAACTTTTTTATTGTTCGATATCTCTCAGTATATTGATGTAGAATGCATATATCCCTTTTTTCTTATTTCACACCATTCCCATATTTCTTTCCCTACGTTATTATTAAGCTTTATCTGTCTACACACAGTACACAGTCCCCATCAGGTTATTACAAGAAATAGCAATTGTGTTATCGATTTGCAATAACTAACATTTTTTGAAAATGATTTTTGAGCATTGAAAACTGTTAATAATTCTTAGGACAATATGTAAAGCCCATGTTGTCTTCACCTCCTGCTCTCCCCCTACAAGGGAGGCATCTAAATAGATTTCTAGAGTTGAATATAGGATTTTATCTTTTTTTTTTTTCTCTCCATAAAAAGTTATTCGTTATATTTGAGATACATACGTATATATTTATATATTTATACATACGTATATATTTATCGAAATATCCTCTATTATATATTTAAGAGCAAAATATTTTTCTCTTACGAAGGTCTTTGTATACCTTCCATCCAGAACATTACTGCAGAACGAGCTGCAACTAACGTTCCTCCAAAACCTAACCACTCTCTAATTTTACAGCAGGTGTGATTTCAATTTTTTTTATTTTATTTATTCATTTTATTTTTTATATATTCTTTGAAATGTCCTCTCTTTCTGTCAAGGGGAGTGTAAAGTTATTTGTATTATAAATAAAGCTTAAACCTTACAGTCCCGGTTAGGTACAAGCAAAGCTTGACTATTTTTATTAATATTTTTTATCGTTATAAAATAAACATTCTGTTTGATATTTTCCATTTATTAAAATATCATTTAAACATTATGTGCAAGTAATTGTACCTAAGACCTTAAAGGTTATAATAAAGGTATTAAGCATGTCCGTAAACACATAAGGTGCCGTACAGAGGCGAAAAGTAGTGTTGGATGGGAGACAAAAATTGTTGCAAAAATTTGAAAAACCTTGTCTTGTCTTGCAAAAGTTTCTATAAAGCCTTGTGCTTGCTTGATTTTTCAACATTATGTCTTTTATATTGTCTTGCGAAAGGTCTCGCAAATTTGCATGATTCTTGTGAGACTTTTGCATAGAAATCAGAAACATGAAACTTTATTACCAATCTAATAACAGTGGTAGTTACTTTCGGTCGGACATGGTGCCGCTCGGAACTTACTTAGCTCAGATATTGGTCGATTGGTAAACGTTATAAAATATAGAAACGGCTAGTTTTACATAATAAATAATAATAATAAGCAATGGACGAGATAGGCGTGCCAAATCGGAGCTCTTTCAGTCAACTGGCACTATAATTAGTTGTATTCAGCAGAGCTACACCTAAGCACCTTGAATTTTAATTTTATATGCTTAATTCTTTTAAATAAAGAATATGCCTACATTAGAAATGCAATGTGTGTTTATTTAGTCACTTATTTATTTATTTATTTCAACTAACGTTCATTTAAATTTCACCCCAGACCTTCTAGCAATATTTCTTGCCAAGTCTAGTATTGTCTTGCGGGACCAAGACAAAATCAAGACCAAGATGTCACTGCTAGCCAAACAGTTACATTAATGTTTCTGTTTTATAGATGTTATATAACACTATGCGTTCTTGAGATCATTGCTTTAGGATTTATTTTTAATATTGTATTTATTTTATTTTTAAGACCTCTGTATAAGTAAAATTCAATATAGAGTGATAACCCTCTAATCTGGGGTGGGGATTTAACGATTATAATCCTAAAGTCCCACACTCTTTTGATAGCAAATATGAAGAAATAAATTCACCTCCTGTCTCCAAAAGTTGGTTAATAACTTCTATCTAGCAGTTTCACTATTGTTTACCTGCTTCAGATTTACTTGGGTCCTCACTTTATTATTACCATTACATCAGCACTTAATCCAGGTGTGTCCCTACACCTCAGATTTTGCTTTGGAACTCCTCCATGTGGAAGTCGTCCTATGAGGTTGAATCTAATCGATATGTGTATAGAAAATATGAATATGTATTCATCTATAAACAACAGTAACAACAGTCCATTAGACGTTGTATCTAAATGTATGTATAACTCTATACATTTCATTATAAAGATATTGAAGGTTAATTAAAATTATGTGTGTTGTGTGTAATATTAGCTTTTATTATTAGCTATATGAGTCATATCTACTTTTCTTGATTCACCTTATATTATATGTTTATTAATAGTTTTAAAAACTTTTATGAGAATACTCCTATTATATATTTTTATCGGTACAGTAATTATTAAAAACTGTTGGAGCAAAAACTTGCGAACTTGACAAAAACTGTCAGTTCTATTATTGCATTATTGATTCCTTCTATTTAACATTTGGGGATATTATAACTCATATATAATTTTACATTTACTCAGTAGATTAACCCTTTAATTATTTACTTACTTGCATGTCCGGATACATATGTACAGGGAGTTAGAAAGTATATATGCAAGTCATGTGACTGCGAATTAAAGTTCACACATATGTGGAACGTACTTTCGTGTTATATGAGAGTTCATGTGAACCTCGAACACCAGAGAGGAATATATATATATCCTTCTATAAACTGCCCCGATGAGTATGTAGAGGAGTTAGGAAGTATATGCAAGTCATGTGACTGCAAATTAAAGTTCTGTGGAACGTTCTTTCGTGTTATGTGAGAATTCATGTGAACCTCAAACACCAGAAAATAATACATCCTTCCATTGACTGATTTCTGAAAAAAAAAAAAAGAAAAACGGAAAATCTACATACTTGAATATCATATAATAACGGTGGCAGAAGCGTTATATTGCAACTTCAACCATGTTTTCCTGCGAGATTTCCTATTTCGCACTATTTCCGACACCAATAAACACTTTTTCACTCTGTCTCTCTTATTTCACGTCGTAGCCGGGCCGGTACGAAAAATACAATGATAGTAAGAGCGTGTTGGGAATGTGTGGTAACAGAGATAAGGGTTTTTTTGTCTTTAAAGTACGTACCGGGTGAGTTTGAAAAGTGCAAACTACAAGTAGTTAAATTTATAATTATATTTCGCAATTTCGTCTCGAATTATAAATTTAACTACTTGTAGTTTGCACTTTTCAAACTCACCCGGTACGTACTTTAAAGACAAAAAAACCCTTATCTCTGTTACCACACATTCCCAACACGCTCTTACTATCATTGTATTTTTCGTACCGGCTACGACGTGAAATAAGAGACAGAGTGAAAAATTTATTAAGTCGAAATAGTGCGAAATAGAAATCTCGCAGGAAAATGGTTGAAGTTGCAATATAACGCTTCTGCCACCGTTATTATATGACACACTGTTATAAAAATGAATGGGCATAAAAGTGAAAATCTGAAGATGAAATTTAGAAAAATGCTCAAGTTCTTCAAGTATGTAGATTTTCCGTTTTTCTTTTTTTTCAGAAATCAGTCAATGGAAGGATGTATTATTTTCTGGTGTTTGAGGTTCACATGAATTCTCACATAACACGAAAGAACGTTCCACAGAACTTTAATTTGCAGTCACATGACTTGCATATACTTCCTAACTCCCCTACATACTCATCGGGGCAGTTTATAGAAGGATATATATATATTCCTCTCTGGTGTTCGAGGTTCACATGAACTCTCATATAACACGAAAGTACGTTCCACATATGTGTGAACTTTAATTCGCAGTCACATGACTTGCATATACTTTCTAACTCCCTGTACATATGTATCCGGACATGCAAGTAAGTAAATAATTAAAGTACTCTACTGAGTAAATGTAAAATTATATATGAGTTATAATATCCCCAAATGTTAAATAGAAGGAATCAATAATGCAATAAGTAAATAGAACTGACAGTTTTTGTCAAGTTCGCAAGTTTTTTGCTCAACAGTTTTTAATAATTACTGTACCGATAAAAATATAAAATAGGAGTATTCTCATAAAAGTTTTTAAAACTATTAATAAACATATAATATAGGGTGAATCAAGAAAAGTAGATATGACTCATATAGCTAATAATAAAAGCTAATATTACACACAACACACATAATTTTAATTAACCTTCAATATCTTTATAATGAAATGTATAGAGTTATACATACATTTAGATACAACGTCTAATGGACTGTTGTTACTGTTGTTTATAGATGAATACATATTCATATTTTCTATACACATATCGATTAGATTCAACCTCATAGAACGACTTCCACATGGAGGAGTTCCAAAGCAAAATCTGAGGTGTAGGGACACACCTGGATTAAGTGCTGATGTAATGGTAATAATAAAGTGAGGACCCAAGTAAATCTGAAGCAGGTAAACAATAGTGAAACTGCTAGATAGAAGTTATTAACCAACTTTTGGAGACAGGAGGTGAATTTACTTCTTCATATTTGCTATCAAAAGAGTGTGGGACTTTTAGGTTTATAATCGTTAAATCCCCACCCCAGATTAGAAGGTTATCACTCTATATTGAATTTTACTTATACAGAGGTCTTAAAAATAAAATAAATACAATATTAAATATAAATCCTAAAGCAATGATCTCAAGAACGCATAGTGTTATATAACATCTATAAAACAGAAACATTAATGTAACTGTTTGGCTAGCAGTGACATCTTGGTCTTGATTTTGTCTTGGTCCGCAAGACAAGACTAGACTTGGCAAGAAATATTGCTAGAAGGTCTGGGGTGAAATTTAAATGAACGTTAGTTGAAATAAATAAATAAATAAACACACATTGCATTTCTAATGTAGGCATATTCTTTATTTAAAAGAATTAAGCATATATAATTAAAATTCAAGGTGCTTAGGTGTAGCTCTGCTGAATACAACTAATTATAGTGCCAGTTGACTGAAAGAGCTCCGATTTGGCACGCCTATCTCGTCCATTGCTTATTATTATTATTTATTATGTAAAACTAGCCGTTTCTATATTTTATAACGTTTACCAATCGACCAATATCTGAGCTAAGTAAGTTCCGAGCGGCACCATGTCCGACCGAAAGTAACTACCACTGTTATTAGATTGGTAATAAAGTTTCATGTTTCTGATTTCTATGCAAAAGTCTCACAAGAATCATGCAAATTTGCGAGACCTTTCGCAAGACAATATAAAAGACATAATGTTGAAAAATCAAGCAAGCACAAGGCTTTATAGAAACTTTTGTTTTCTTCTGCAAGACAAGACAAGGTTTTTCAAAATTTTGCAACAAACACTACTTTTCGCCTCTGTACGGCACCTTATGTGTTTACGGACAGGCTTAATACCTTTATTATAACCTTTAAGGTCTTAGGTACAATTACTTGCACATAATATTTAAATGATATTTTAATAAATGGAAAATATCAAACAGAATGTTTATTTTATAACGATAAAAATATTAATAAAAATAGTCAAGCTTTGCTTGTACCTAACCGGGACTGTAAGGTCTAAGCTTTATTTATAATACAAATAACTTTACACTCCCTTGACAGAAAGAGAGGACATTTCAAAGAATATATAAAAAATAAAATGAATAAATAAAATAAAAAATTTGAAATCACACCTGCTGTAAAATTAGAGAGTGGTTAGGTTTTGGAGGAACGTTAGTTGCAGCTCGTTCTGCAGTAATGTTCTGGATTGAAGGTATACAAAGACCTTCGAAAGAGAAAAATATTTTGCTCTTAAATATATAATAGAGGATATTTCGATAAATATATACGTAGGTATCTCAAATATAACGAATAACTTTTTATGGAAAAAAAAAAAAAAATCCTATATTCAACTCTAGAAATCTATTTAGATGCCTCCCTTGTAGGGGGAGAGCAGGAGGTGAAGACAACATGGGCTTTACATATTGTCCTAAGAATTATTAACAGTTTTCAATGCTCAAAAATCATTTTCAAAAATGTTAGTTATTGCAAATCGATAACACAATTGCTATTTCTTGTAATAACCTGATGGGGGCTGTGTACTGTGTGTAGACAGATAAAGCTTAATAATAACGTAGGGAAAGAGATATGAATGGTGTGAAATAAGAAAAATAGAGATATATGCATTCTACATCAATATACTGAGAGATATCGAACAATAAAAAGTTTGCTAATATAATCTTTATCATGGTTGGAATATTCTGTTAGTACTGCAATGCATGTACCAAGAATAATTTATTTATTTGCCCGATTTTATTACATTCAGTCGGAGTTTTGCTAAAACAATAGACTCTCAGGTTGAATAGACGTATTTTCTATCACTACTTTTACTAAAGGTAACTAGATAACTTAATGAGTAGGTAAATGACTACTTATTAACGGTTAAAGTAGGTGCGTAGTAGGATATAGATATATATGTATATGCATATATATAAATAATAATAATAATTTACCTGTAGCTGAAAGGCTTCAAGCTGTGAAACAAAGCTATATTTGGTTAGCGCGTCGTGGGTAATCTTTACATATGCACGAATGCATAGCCATTTTATGCTTAACATTACAACAGGAAGAACGGACTGGACAAGACCTTAATAAATATATTATTACCAATATAGATAATATCTATCTCGTGGCTAATCTTTACAAATGCGCGAATGCATAGCCATTTTATGCTCAACATTACAACAGGAAGAACGGATGGACAAGACCTTAAAAAATATATTATTACCAATATAGGTAATATCTATCTCGTGGCTAATCTTTACAAATGCACGAATGCATAGCCATTTTATGCTCAACATTACAACAGGAAGAACGGATGGACAAGACCTTAAAAAATATATTATTACCAATATAGGTAATATAACCAACAATATTTATTTTGTGATATGTATACATTATGCGAAGTAAGTTATATAAAAAGCAATAATATATACATGA
This sequence comes from Monochamus saltuarius, assembly GCA_025584915.1. Classification (NCBI taxonomy): domain Eukaryota; kingdom Metazoa; phylum Arthropoda; class Insecta; order Coleoptera; family Cerambycidae; genus Monochamus; species Monochamus saltuarius. Next base: position 44,265,994 of record CM046721.1, on the reverse strand, counting down.
TACATGAGAGAGTGTGAATAGGGCATGTGACAGTGTTCATTAGCCATCAACGTTAACGAATTTTTGTTTGCTATTAAAAAGCTAAAATTGAAGGGCGAGTGGTAGTCGAGTTTGTTCAAACTGTAGGTATCTTCCATATACCATGCCATTGAGTTATATATAACTTATATAATCAATGATGGTAACTTCTTTACAGTAAAATGAAAATTTGGAGACAAAGGATAAATGAACTAGAATTCATAATAGTAGCTATACAGTTACTGACTAAAGTTACCTAGGATGAAAGACTGTCAGCTGCAATATACATTTTTGCTAGTGTCAAAAGTTGCAAAAACTACTGTAATAAAATAATGGGTCCCAGTTGAGTCTATTTAATGCAGATATTTTGCTGGGATTAAACAATGTCTATTAAAGGCTAAACATATTCCCTTTAGTGTACCCGGAAAAAACAAATAAATATAAAATAATAAAATCCATAACAGTATTTCGGTGTTTAAGAATAGAAACCGAACGTTCAAACGGGTTTTTTGGAAATATTATGTAACATGTTCAAACAGCCTGAAATAGACGTGTTTGCAATGCAAAAAAAAAAATAAATAAAATAAAAATAAAATTAATAATAAATAAAAAAGATATCGTAGAAATGAAATCCCCTCATTCCATTATTGTGGATGCATTTACTGTCACACGGAATCAATATATATTTTATGCATTAATATATAACTAAAAATGCAAATAGACGCTAAATATAATTTTTGATATATAATATATAGGTATGTATATTTGTGTATATACATATATAAAGCAGTATAAAAATGTTTTAATTATCAAAAGAACGATAACTGGTCAATATGTAAGATGCAGGATATAAAGTTTCTGTCTGCACACTAGATCGCCTATAATTCTTTCAACATCTACAAGTAGTTAAATTTATAATTCGAGACGAAATTGCGAAATATAATTAGTAGATCAATCGACTTACCTGTAAGGAAGTTTGATCATAATTATATGAGCAATTTCGTCGAAGAATTATAAATTCCCGCCCAAAATTACCCCCCGAGGCGATCTAGATAGGAAAATACAATGATAGTAAGAGCGTGTTGGGAATGTGTGGTAACAGAGATAAGGGTTTTTTTGTCTTTAAAGTACGTACCGGGTGAGTTTGAAAAGTGCAAACTACAAGTAGTTAAATTTATAATTCTTCGACGAAATTGCTCATATAATTATGATCAAACTTCCTTACAGGTAAGTCGATTGATCTACTAATTCGAGACGAAATTGCGAAATATAATAACAGTTTATTAAGAACGGTCGTTTCTAAAAAAGTATGGAACTAATTCAGGAGGTAAAAACCACACCGATAACTTTTTTGCAGGTTTAGAACACAATTTAATTAAGAAGCAACGTTCGCAATAAAAATATATAACAATATATTCAGTTAATAAGCTTATACAAATTAATATAACTTTCAATAACACTTTCTAGAATTTACTCAAGAAAGTTTGCACAGAAACTGGAGACACACTTTGCGACACATACTCGTACACTATCATCACCTTTTTAGATATTTATCAGATTGCAATGCAAAAATAATGCTAATAATAATACCATTGTATATACAATGATAATACTTACCTCTACAAAACTTTAACTTATACTAAGACAAATTTGGTATACTTATAATTCATATATACCGGGTGCTCGGAATATAAGTGCCTTAATGTTGCCATATGATAAGTTGTACTAAACAAAACAAATTTGACAATTTTTTTCTCTGACCAGCGGTAACAGAATTATGACAGCAAACAGGTGTTGAATATGTGACAACATCGCTTACGTACTATCTTAGGAGTAGTAGTTTATGTATAAATACATAATAATTAGAAATAGGTACATCAAACATAGGTACTTACTGTGAATGGTAGAGCTCTTTTCACAAAGAATAATAGTTACAAGTGTTTAAAATGACTTATGTTTCTCGTAAGAAGCGTTTACCGTACAAACGTCTCGTAGCCAGAGTGTTTTGTCTAGATTCTCTGTAAATTAACATGCCATGCAGCTGGTTATGGTCACTATAACTTGTTCTATTTTTGTTGATGTACACTCACAAACATCATAGAAAAACTAGACAAAAATGAATCACACTAGCTGTACGCACCATTATGATTAATATTACTTTCAGGTTATCACCAGCAGTCTGACACTGCAATGTTGTCGAACTTTACAGTACATTACAGTTTTAACGAGTTTATCAGAAACTTCAATTGGTTACTTCATTAATACTGATTCAAAAATCAAATTATGAACAAATTTTGTTACAGGCGCTTTTACTTCACCTTAATTGTATCTTACTTTATAAATTTCTAACATAGTTTTGCATATTATTGCAATTGTATTTTTATTTTTGAAATGTATTTGCAGACAAACTATTCGTTTTAGACATTTTTTTAATACAAGTTTTTTATTGCTTTTAGTCAGATTATAAAGCCCTTAAAATTACGGCACTCATATTCCGGACACCCTGTATATTAGTTATAAACTAACCAAGGCCACTTTCAAGAAAAACAGAATTATTCGAATTCTAGATAGCTGAAACTACATTAAGCGTGTTTAATTATACCAAAGGTTAAATTCTATCCTGCAGATTGATGAAGATTCATAGAATAAATTTCACTTTAATATGCGTGAAATAATTAAAATCTGTTTTAAATTTATTAATTATTGACTTATTAAATTGTTGAAAAAATTTATTATGAAATTGTCATAATTTATTATAATGGTACTATTGCATACACACATGAGAAGAATTACTAGGAATCTCAAAAATTGATTTAATAATTCAATTTCTTGAAATATTTACCAACACCTATCAATATGAAAAACCGTTATAAAATATGTATTTAGAATATCAAGAGAAAACATAATTAATTGACAATTATGTATACATGAAAATAATTGTCATGGATATTCACATAAATGTAGCACACATGGTAAAAATGATGCAAAATCTACAAATGATAGTTAAGGCTACTGTATTTGTTGTCGCAAAATGATTAAGTTTCTGTTGTCTTTGGGTACCGAAATCTGGAAAAACGTAGAACAAAAGTAAATATAAAAATAAAACCTTGATGTTTTGTTTATTCATTGTTACCTACTACCTATTTAAAATTTGCTTAAATAAAATAATAATTTTTTAAAGAACGTTGGTAAGACTTATATTTGCTAAGCCTTACATAACTCAACTATTTTCATATATTTTCTAACACCGAGTCTGTTTTTGTTATGATCGTATAAATTTTCGTGCCAAATATTTTTCATGCATTTAAATATCTTCCAAAAGTATTCAAATAATAACTGTTTCATATTTTAGTTTGACGACAATAACTCCTTTATTAAAAGTAACTTAAAATTAAATGTACTCTAATCTTAACTCATATTTTAATAGCTAATAAAGATATCTCTAAAGTTTAAACATTTGTTATATTATTCCAAAAATAAATAATCGTTTATCTAATTAGTGATGCAAGAGGTATTTAGACAGTCAAGTACTATTCAAAATACGTTTAATAAACAACCGCCATGTTAAAAGTTATTATAACCTCCAATCCATACGTATACTATAAATAATTAATTTAGGACACTAGCTTTTATTGCAAAAACCTCTAATAGTAAGTACATTAGTAAATAATTTAAAAATAATAAAATATGAAAGTAACAATTATTAGTTATTTTAATTTTATACAAATAAGCTGTAAATGAAATAAAGCATTTCTCACTGGTACAGAATGATTTTCGAGCAGTGATTTCACTGCTCTGCAAATCCGCAACCCGCAACGCCTGTCTTATATTTTTAAATTGGTAGATTATTATGACAACAAAAAATAATGATAATTTGCCATTCTAATAGTAGAATTCCTAGGATTAATACAATAGAAAGTAATTACATTAATTTTTGTTTTAGTAGACTAAACTAAATTTAATCTAATATTCATACCTCGTAGAGTGAACAATAAAATATTTTGTTTAAAATTAATTCGTAAAAGACAAATAAGTTAAGTACATTTATTCCACCAGTAACATATAGGTAACGCGTCTTCTATTTTGTTAGGTACCTGCAAATTGGAAAAGCTGCATTTTATTGTCTAACGTTAAATTTATTTTACATTAATTAAATCATTTCACAATTTCATATAAATTTATTCCTTATAGTTGGCAACTTTCATTAATCCTCGGTGTATTGTGTATTGCGTAAAACAATTAATTTGTCAATTTAGCCCTTAGACCAAGGGTGGGCAAAAGCCGGCCCGCGGGCAGGATCCGGCCCTTTTGCTTACTTTATCCGGCCCGTTGAAAAATCCCGCATGCAATTTTTTTAATCTCTTATGCGATTTTGTTGACATTATCAGTATTAGTGTGCGTAGTGTACATATAAATAATTAAATATATAAATAATAGAGAGTATTATAACTTCGAACAGCCGTAACCATATCTCTACTTTAATGTATAGAATTGAACGTGCACTCCTCTCACTCTTTGAGGGACGACAGGTCGCAGCACGCGTACTGTTTATTCTGATTTAGCACTGGTCGCATACTCGTCATTTATTTTGAGATTAATGTTTGTTATTTTGCAAATATAATAATAAATTGAAAAAGTTGACTTTTTGTAAGTTAAATTTAATTGTTCGCATGTAAGACAATTTATTATTACCCAGCCAGCATGTAACGTAACTGGGCAGTTTTGTGATGTTCCTTTTAGGTGACAAAGATACATTCATTTGTAAGGTGCCATAAACCGCTCAGTTACATAGTGCCTAGATGTAGAATGTACCATAGTGACTTTTTTGCTACATACTTGTATGATATCTATGAGATATTAATAAAATGTGGAAATTTGAGGTCATATGAATAGCATAGACTATATATAACATGTATGTATTTTTGTAACTTTAACTAAATGTGTCTTTTTCATGTTACATATAAGTACCTTTAATGTTTCGAATTTTTCTGCACTCATGACGCATAACGTAACATAACCTTAACTTTGTTATTTCTTGTCCTGGCGTTCTAACGCAGTCTATTAGTTCTAGTAGTTTATATTTTTTGCCTGGTGTCATTGCTTTATTCAATCAAAGCCATCCAAGATTCAAAACTTGTTTTTATTTTATAGTTTTATGCAGTTTTATGTTTGTGTTTGTCTTTGGTGAGAAGTTTTGTGGAAGAATATTTATTCTTTCAGTGATAAACAATAAGCGGTAAACATGTATAAACCGATAAAAACCTTTCGGCAAAACGCAGAAGAAGATACTACTGCGACTGCGGCAGCAGGTATTAAAAACGATCAAGTCTCCATCACCCTTTTTGATCAGAAAAACAACAGTCCCCCAAGATGAGATTGACAGTCCCTCTTGAACTGAATGAGATTAATCCATTACCTATCACCATCACCTCTTCAATTCCTAATTTTTTAAAAATTTCAAGTGATTTTGAATTTTGTATGTAAGTACCGACTCCAAAGACATTATATCATCCCTATGTTCCTAATTTTTGTATTCAACTTCTTACTTAGTGTACTGTTAATAAAATGTTTTTTTATTTATTTAACTTTTATTTCTGCTTATTTTACCATTAACAAAAATCATCCCATAAATCAGTTACATAAACATTAGAAATTATAATATCCTTAATAGTTCCAAGTCCAAGTAGAATGTTAATATTACAAAACTAGTAACTATTTATAAAAGCTACATTATATCATGTTGATACAATATTAGTAATGAATTTAAGGCATATGTTTCTAATATTACTATTTATGATAATTATTTACATTAGCGGAAATCTCTCCAGAAATGTTGATCAAGGGAGGTTTTCTCTAATGTAAATAATTACCATAAATAGTAATATTAGAAAAATATGCCTTAAATTCATTACCGAGATGTATCAACAGAATGTAATGTATAGCTTTTAAATGTCCGACAAGTACATAATAAGTACTTCATAATGGAATGTTGGCATTACATTAGTAACGGACATCCCTTAAGTACATTACCAGGAACATTTAAAGTGATGTCTCACAAAGGTCACAACAATACTGTCACGTCCCCCTTTGAACCTGGGATATAGTTAAGAAAACGCCATAAACACAAAAGTCATATATTTATATAAAAAACATCCATACTCACTTCGGGGGCGTCATGGCAGGAGCTTCTGTCAACCAGCAGTCGTAGGTGGCCATGAACTGGCTGGCTTTGGCCCAGTTTCAATAGTATTTATACACATTCGGAAAATGCTGACTCCGTCAGAATTATACTATCTATTGAAACTGGGAACAGCCAGCGAGTTTATCGCTTGGTTCTCAGAGAGAGGAAGAAGGATAGACATAGTTTGGTTTGATAGTAACCTTGCAACTGGACACTTTTAATTGTTTTGAATATTTCACTTGTGTAACATTGACACACTATCGATTGTGAATATGTTTATACTTTTGATTCAATAAAATAATTTGATATTCGTATGTATGCCAAAAGGGTTTTTAATTTAAAATAGTTAAAATATGTGTCCAGCTGTAAACCATCTCTCTAAGATCTTCTTTGTTGACATTACTCCCCCGCTTGAAAAAGCTGGCCCCAGCTTTTGTATATTTGATACAGACATATTTTAAATTTCAGTTGTATAAATCAAATAATAATATTTAACCTAATTTACAATCAAATAACTTATAACTAATACAAAATTGAAAAGAAAATTAAATACATTGTTCATCACACCACATTAAATGTCTCGCGTAAACTCCCGCACTCAGTTTTGCATACATTTGTATATAGTTATTTGCAGTACACTCCACAATTCTGTACTGTTTTTAACGGCACTAATACTGTATGTATTCAGTTCTTTGCGACTGTCTATTCACAAGCGTATGAGATCGACACCATTTCCCGTGAGAACACTTGGCTGGATCAAACGGACTATGGGGGTGATTGCAAATGGTCAATTAATTCTAGCATATGCGAAGTCTCGTACTGATAATGGTGACTCCTGTTGTTGGACTAAACTGATTGTTGCTCCACTGTAGTACTGTATAGTCATTTTGGCGATGACATGGTCAGCAGGTGGTTGACTAACATGGGCTTTGCTGTCACTCTTATGGATGAACCATTGTATCTGCGAGCTTGCATTTATGGCTAAGACCATTGCTATAACTGGTTTCTGTTGGTGCCTCTTTGGGAATAGGATGTCATGCCTCATACAGCTGTGGTTCCGGAGTGCCTACGGAGTGGTATGCTTCGGCGGGAGTGGTGTGGTCCATTCGGTTTTCTTTATATTTTTTATACATGGAAAAAAATAATAATAATAATATTAAATAGTAATACAAATAAGCATAACAGATCAGAAAATTAAAAACTAAATTAATTCAATCCCTCATTTTAATTTTAGCAACAATTGTGTCAATCAATAGAGGGTTAGGGTATACAAATCACAATTGTTACTCTATTATTCTATTTCCTATTTCTATTTCCCTTAATAAATTACCAAAATAAGGCTTTATAATTGAGCCTCCATGTATATGCATATACATGTTATCTATTCTTTAGTGTCAATTGGAGGAATATTCATTCAATATCAGGCCAGACATTGAATTAAATAAACCAGCAAAAAACGTGTATTGAAAAATTTTTGTTTTGGTTATGGCCATCTATACCCAACTATTTTCCTAAAGGTTACTAAAATAACAGCAATATGTCTTTAAAGTTATTCTCAAAGATAAGCTGTCCTTGAACTAAATGTATCTTTAAAATATACCATTACTGCACGTTATGAAGTGTGCAGCTGATACTGTCACCGGGCGTCAGGGTTGATATATTTGTATCTATTTCTAATACATATTGGTTTTTCATATGTCGCTGTGTATCCGTTGATACTGTTGCAGCGTCATTCGTTTTACTTTCTGATGTGATTCTTCTTTTGGAATCACAGAATTGTTTAAAATATCTAATGGCAATGTACACAATGAATAACAATGCTGCGGAACAAATGGAAGAGAAAAGTATATTGTGTTCGAGGGTGTATTTTCTTCCCCGCTGGCTGAACCTAGTACACCTGTAACTAATGGGAGGTTACGTCTATTAAAAATTATGTAACCTAACAGCGCCGACAAAATTGTATTCCAAATCAAAAAGATTGTATCACTACGTGTACCAAAACTATCTGAATACGATAGTTTGCCGTAGTTATCAATATTATCAATGATTTCTCGAATATTATCGTTATTAGATGTTAAATTTAGGTGGGGCACTGTGACTGACCAATTTTGTTTAAGCATTCCGTAAAATTTTTAAATTTTGGTAAGTTGTCTTGGTACTTAGGGTTAAGTACAAATGATTTTAAATTTGACCATGCCGCTGGTATCATATGAGTAAATATCGCTTCATTAGGTAGTGATTCTGGACATGGAAATCTTTTTGGGATGAGAACTTCTTCGTTCGTTGTAAGTTCACAATTACAAGGTAGACGAATTTTTAGTGCGCCTGGGGAACTATAGGCTGAAGGGGGTAGTTGTTTAGAATTTTGTGGGCAGTTAATTACTGTGACGGGTTTTGGATGAGTTATGATATAAATTTCTTCATCTAACTCAGAAATAATTGTGGTTGTGGATTTATGACAGTTCATAGGACAGTGGTGGTTAATATCCTCCACTGTTGCTCCACGAAACAATTTTTTGCACATGCCGGTCCTTTTAGTGTATCTGCCGAAAATCTTGGTAAAAACATAGTTTATCATGATAGGGTTTACAATGATGAAGGCCACTACCTGAAATTTGTCTTAAATCATTATTAAGTTGATTCGGATTTTTTGCAACCGCTAGGTAAAGGGTATCGTGATTAATAATACAAGTTTGGTTAAGCCAAGCAAAGGGGTAGTAACTAATTCAAATAATTCCCAATATTGACCTTTGTGTGTAATAGGAATTTTAATATGCACTAAAATTTTGTTTTTTGTGAATGCACATTCGGATACCGGTAAATGGTATAATTTTGATATTTCTTTAATAGGTATGGCTAAGCCTTGATTGGAAAGTTTCAACTCATTTTCCAACTTTGCTAAATCTTCTGAAAGTACCGTGGGGTTAAGAATTGCTATAGGTATTTGATGTTGCCTACATGAATTTAAAATACTTTGTTTTTTAATAGCTCTCGTTATTTGAATAACATGTTTAAGATTTTGGAATTGGTTATACATAATTGATAATACCATATTACTTTGTTCATTTTCATTCTTTAAAATTTGATTCTTTAAATTTGTTGTATATGATTCTAATAAATGGATTCTCTTTTCTGTCGCGTTGAAGGCAGTAGACACCGTCTTCTCGTAATTATTAAATGCTTTTGAGTTTTCTGAAATTTGAGTAAGTGTTTTAGATAGGCCCTTATTCAATGTGAAAATTTGATTTCTCAAAATATCCTCTCTAGCTGCGAACGTATCGAGTTTTCTTTGTGTCGCTACCCGCAGCACCAAGACAACCCTTCTCCTAGAAAATCTAACGACCTTTTATTACGATAGTGACTTTCAGGAGTTGTTAGAAAATCTTGTAAATATTTTATATTCCAACTATTTTCTAAAGACGTAACCTCTAAATTATACGCTTGCGTTAATAGTTGCAATTGTTTTAAGATATAGCACTCAGGTTTGCCTTCTGTATGATTAATGCAATTTTTTGGGAAGTGCATTTGTTCGCTTTCTTCTTTTCCATACCATATTGCTTCATAATTTAGTGGTATCGTAGCCTCGTATGTAACAGTAGAAGGTAGGCTTCTCCAAAAGGCCCCTGCAGAGACCTCCAATTCTTGAGCCATAATATAATAAATGTACGTCAATAAAGACAAAATGATGAACCTGTTAACACAAAAATGGGATTAATATGCATATTAATTATTATTTGAAAAACCCTATAAGAATCTATAAATAAGTTATTTGGGAATGATTGAGTTTTGTACATCTAAACATTAATTTTAACCTAAGTATTCTAACTTATACTACCATTTTTACTTAATATTTCTATCTATATTCGTGGAGACCTCGGGAGTCCAAGGGTCATTATACGGTAAGATGCGACTTATGTGAACAATTTCCTTCTTCGCATTTTTAGTTGCTCCTTTTTGGATTTCGTAATTCACATCACTAACTTTCCTAACTACATAGTAAGGACCAAACCAACGTAATAATAATTTCTCCGATCGACCAACTTTTCTTATAGGGGTGAATACTTTAACTTGATCCCCTTCCTTAAAGGTCAAATGGCGATGCCGTTGATCGTACCGTACCTTGTCTTCACTTTGTCTCTTATAAATATTTTCCACAGCTAAATTTCTTACGGCGAGAGCTTTCCCGAATTCGACGCGCATCTACTGAATTGCCAGGTTCCATTAAATTAGCCTCAGTTGGTAGGACAGGATCTCTTCCGTATACTAACATAAATGGGGAGTATTTTGTCGTGTCTTGACGACATGTATTGTAAGCAAAGGTTACATGTGGTAGATACTCGTCCCAATCTGTTTGTTTAGTATTAGTGTACATAGCTAGCATGTCCGCCAGAGTTTTATTTAGTCTTTCAGTTAGTCCATTGCAAGCTGGGTGATAGGCTGTTGTAAACTGACTAGCAGTTCCCATATATCGTAACAGTTCTCTCACCAGTTCTGATCTGAAAGTTTGACCTCTGTCACTAAGTAAGTTCCTAGGGGCACCGTGACGTGTAATAATTTTTTCCAAAATAAATTTTGCGACTGGTCCTGCCTTTCCTGATGAAAGAGCTTCTGTTTCAGCCCACCGAGTTGCATAGTCCGTTGCTACGACTATAACAGTTTTGCCATTCCTGCTCCTCCTAAACGGTCCTAATATATCAATCCCTACTTTATCAACAGGAGTACCTACTTGAATAGGTTGTAACAAACCTGCGGGTTTCTTATTAGGTTGCCCCTTCCTAGCCTGACAATCTTTGCATCCTTTGACAAATTTTTCTACATCTTTTTGTAAATTTGTCCAATAGTATCTGGTTTTTATTTTGTGTAGAGTTTTTGCGATACCTAAGTGTCCAGATAATGGTTCTGTATGGTGCGAAAATAAAATTTCCGCTACCAGTGACTTAGGTATGACCATTAACATATCACGGCCATCAGGATGTGGATTTATTTTATATAATACATCATCCTTTACTCTAAAATTGTTTGCCCTTTTTGCTACGCCTATAGGGATCGACGAATTAGATGCGTTTGACACAGCATCTATGAGTTGCCTCAACTCCGTGTCCAATCTTTGCTCTTTTGCTAAATTTGAAGGTATGACTAGGAATGTCGGTATGTCCTCTATATCGAGAACATTCTCTTCTGCTTTTAGAGCTGGATTGCGCGATAAGCAATCTGCGTCCTTATGAGCTACTCCATTTTTGTGTACTATCGTATAATCATATTCCGATAGTTTCAGCGACCATCTCGCTAGTTGCCCTGTGGGATCTTTCATTGATTTCAGAAAACATAGTGCATGATGGTCTGTTACTATTTTACAGGTCTACCATATATTAGGTGCCTCAAGTAACTTAATGCCCATATGCAACCCAGGCCTTCCAGTGTTGTTGCAGAGTAGTTTTCTCTGCTTTCGAAAGGCTCCTGCTAACGTACGCTATGGGATGTAGTTGTTGGTCTTCTCCTTCTTGTAACAATACCGCACCAATTCCTACATAACTTGCATCTACCCTTAACTCACATCCTTTATTGGGGTTAAAATGTTGAAGTACAGGTGCCGATGTTAATTTATCTTTCAAAATTTTAAACGCATTTCTTTGCTTTTCTCCCCATAAAAACCCTATATCTTTCTTTGTTGCCTCATGAAGAGTTCGAGCTATAATAGAAAAATTTTCTATAAACTTTCGGTAACAGTTACATAGGCCAATGAAACTTTGAACTTGTTTTATAGTTTTAGGCTCAGGGAAGTTCCTTATTGCCATAAGTTTTTCTTCGTCGGGTTCAATGCCCTTACTACTAACTATATGCCCCAAAATCTTAACTCGTGTTTTTACATACACGCACTTACTTGGTTTCAGGGTTAAACCTGCCTCTCGCAATCTTAGAAAGACTTTAGTTAGTTTTTCTAGATGTTCTTCGAGAGTTCTTGAAAAGACTACAATATCATCCAGATATATTAGTACGTCTTTCCATTTCATCCCCCTAAACACTCTGTCTGCCAATTCTTGAAATGTGGCTGGTGCATTGCACAATCCAAAACTAAGCACGTTAAATTCATACAGGCCATATCATTGTACTATAAATGCCGTATATTGTTTTGAATTCTCCTCTATTTTAACCTGCCAGTACCCACTAAATATGTCTAAAGTTGTAAAATATTTAGCATCACCCAGATATGTTAAAATGTCGTCCATATTTGGTATAGGATAGACAGATTTTTGTTACATTATTCAGTTTCCTATAGTCAACACAAAATCGTGTTTCCCCGGTTTTTTTCTTTACTAGTACTACAGGACTAGACCAGGGGGAATGACAAGGACGAATTAAATTATTTTGTAACATCTCTTTTATCTGTGTATCTCACGTTCTTTCTGTGACACTCTATATGGGCGGCTTTTAATTGGTTCTGCACCGCCTACATCTATTTTATGTTCCACCAGATTCGTTAATCCCATCTGTTTTGTAGATTTTGAAAAAATGTCTGAAAATTCTTCTAATAAATTACTTAATTTTTGTTTAAAAAGGTTATTCTCTAAGTGACCCAAGTCGTGATCTTCGAGTGTAACTAATTCTTCCGAAACTTATGAGTACAGGGTTATGGAAGGTAATTCTTCTTCACATTTTCTGGGTTGTAGAAATCCCAATGTTGAATTTTTTTAATAATTTTACTGAATTATGGCCTATATTTTTAAGTTTTATTGTAGCAGTTTGATCACACCAATTAGGTTCATTCAAACTTACAAGGGCTCGAGGTATAAAAAATTCTTCTTTTTCCCTAAAATACCAATTTTCTATATTGTCTTCATCCACATATTCACCTAGCGTTAAATTTATATTATATTCACTTTTTGGACGCAATATACAGTCTTTTTGTACCATTACCTTTACTGGTTTCTCTACCGAGGGTAATAACTTTAGTTCATTTTCTGCACTGTCCTTAATCCTAATGCTTTCTAAATCATTAGTGTGTATAAGATGTGTTTCACTACCTGCTGTCTCCGCCAATGGGAGATTGCATACGATAATGTCTATTTCCGTATCGCTAAATACGCAATATAACATATTTTTCACAGTTTGCCAAGATAGTTCATCTAAACCACACCCTATTCGAGGAATAGCCAGTTTACTTTGATTATCTTGTTGCAGATGTACCTTTAATGCATGCAAACATTTCCACAAAGTTTTATAAGTGGGTTTTTGCCAATAAAATCTTTTTGTTATTAGATGATAAATTTTTGGCCCATGTTTGTAACTGTGGCTACGCCTCCTAAATGTATCTTTTGTTTATATAACTGATCCATAGGAAACCTTTTCTTAAATTGCAGAGCGATTCCTCGTCCCATTTTCGCATCCTTTGATATACAATGAGCTAGTGCATAATCTTTAGATATATCAAAAATATCCGAGATCTTTTCCTCTATTTTTACTTTTGTAATTTCATTTTCATAATTTATTTTAGAATTATTAAACTTCCGAAAACTTCCATCAATATCTCTCTTATCTGTTTCATCGTCCCGTGATTTTAATTTCAGCTCTTTTGCTTCTGCTATTTTAATTCTTGAGGAATTTATTTTTCTTTGTTTTCCAGGTTTAGGTTTATTATTTTGGTGATTTATATTATATAGTTCCTTCCCTATAGTTCTCTTAATTACTTCGTGGTAAGCCCGTTTATAATTAAACTGCTGATTGTACAAGTTGTTACCCAGACTTAAAGAAGTGTTGAGAATGTTTTTATTTTCCTGTTTCCCATGCAAATTTATTGTTGTTGATTTTCCCTTTTTTGTTAGTATAACTTTCCCAACTTTTAAATCAATTATAGATTCATATTGACGTAGAAATCCCATTCCTAATAACAAAGGCACTGGAGATTTTCCTATAACCATCGCGGTGCAAACTGAAGATATGCTACCAATTTTTAAATTAAAAGTAGCCTTTCCGATTGTAGGAATCTTTTTCCCTCCTGCTACTAATAAATATTTCTTCGGGGTATTTGTTGTTGAATAATTCTTCAATAATTCCGCTGCTATAACATTTTCTTCAGCCCCGGTATCTAGCAACGCCTTAGTATTTGCATTGTTGACAGAAACAGTGACCATTAAAATTCGGGAAGACATAGCGTAGCTCCTATTTACGAGGACGACCTCGGAGCTTAATTTTGTCGTCCCTGTACGTTTGGGTACTGGTTACCTCGTTGTTCCCTACATGACCCTGCAAAATGTCCTATTTTGTTACAAATGTAACACTTTGGTCTACCATCGTGGTGTCTTGTATTCGGTACAAAGGTATTTGGTGGGTGATTAGGTGGGGGATTGTATCGTGGCCTGTATGTCATTTGTTGCTGTCCATTATTTCGGAGTTGGTTATTGCGAAAATTATTATTATAGTAGTTTGATTGTCCATTGTGTCTGAAATTATTATTTGGTAATTGATTAGAGTAATGATTGTTCGTATTTGTTTTATAGTCAAAATTTTGCCTACTTGTTTGTCCCTGCCAAGAATTATATTGTCTATTTTGTACGGGATTATGGGAAAATCTAGGATAGGAGGGACGACAGTGACATCCTTGACAATTGGTATTGGGCACTAAAGGAGGATTGTTGGATGGTGGTAACGTTGGTTCTTTATTTTGAGAAGCAATGTCATCAAGTTTATTAATTATTTTTGTCAATTTGTTCCAGTTCATATTGTCATCTATCAGTAAGCGGTAATTTTGATAAAAATTTGGGTGTAGTCCGTTTTCAAAATATTTTAGAAAATGATTAATGTCAAAGGTTGTGTGATATTCCCCAAAAAGTGCTTGTAAATCATAGTAATATGATGTTAAAGTCTCCGTCAGTAATTGTTTCCTCGTATATAGCCGTTTTTCTACCAGTCGTTTTACATTTTCTCCCTCAAATTCCCCTAAGAAGTCCTGTTTTATTTCTTCCCAAGATTTTTGGCCATTCGCTGGGATATTCTTGTACCGCTCGAACCACAAATCGGCGGCGCCCTCCAGAAACGACTGAAGGTAGGATATTCTTAAACAATCATCCCACCCGTTAGCCGTTGCAGTTCTCTCGTAGCTTTTTATAAATGTAGTTACATTTTTTGAGCTGGGATTAAATGTAGGTGGGCATAGAAATTTCGGTGTTGCAGGCGTCCTTGGGTTGTTCAAACTGTCCGTAAGTGTCACGTTAGCCATTTTGTTTACGTCGGGCCGTTGTTCTATGGTACCGGTTTCTCTAGTTTCGTATAAATATTCGTACAGTGAAGGAGTAGGGGTCAGTTTTCTTCTGCTGGGACTTAGGATTATCTGCTCTTCCTCGTCCTCTGTGGCAGTATCCAGCTCTTCCTCGATAGCTTCTTTATCTACTATTTCCTGTGCCGGTTGGTCTGTTATCTCTATCACTGAACCACGTGACGGCGACCTCGAGATCCTAGGTGATCTCGCAAAAGGGTCCGCTGTATGAAACTGCTCTGTGCTCCGGTGTGCTGGTTGAAAAGTAGTTTTCTTTTCTTTTACAGCAACCTTTAAAGCTGTCGCAGTAGCTCTTGTGACGACCTTGTTAGGGTTTGTCACCTTAGACATACTTATTCACCCATTGTCGTCACGTAGACAGTGAGTATTTTATTTTATATTGTTACGAAAGCTCACCTACCTTTTTAGTTGGTTAATTATGTTCCTGTTTTTGTTAGAATTTATAATTGAAGCTCACCTACCTCATTAGTTTGTAAATTACGTTTCTGTTTATGTTAGAATTTACAATTTTTGTGATGCCTTTATTTTGACGTTTTCCGGAATATTCCAGGCTATATTCTATTTGTTTCTCGACACGTTCTCGAAATCTCAGAAACTTCGAGAACTGTAAAAACCTATATAAGCAGATCATTCTCGGCCGCTGAGTCAGTTTGTATTCAGCAGCCAAACGCAAGTGACAAACGTCAAAGTAAAGCGTTGACAGTTGCGAAATTGTTGAAGAATATTTCTTGTATTATCAAGAGTGATAATAAAGATTATTTGTCTACGTGACGTGTTTCAACGATAACCTAATTTCGAGGTTACATTGGTGTCAGAAGTGTGACGTTCCACGAAGAAGACATTTGGAGTAGACAAGTGAATGCCAGTGACGAGATCTAAAGCAACAGAAATGGAGGAAACATTGAAACAATTAATGGGAATGATGAAAGATATGAAGGAAGACTTAAAGAAAGAAATGAAAAACAACCAAGATGAAATGAAAAACAGTCAAGACTAGGTGAAAAACAGTTTAGAAGAAATGAAAAATAATCAGGAAGAGTTAAGAAACGAAATGAAAACCAGTTTACAAGAAAACAATAAGAAGTTAGAAGAAGCAATTAAAGTTAAACTCAATGAATTTGAGGAAACTGTAGAAGAGGAGATTAATCAATTAAGAAATGAGGTACAAGATAAGGTCCAGGTCGTAGAAGAAAATATGACTAAGTTACAAAGTGAAGTATCAAATCTGAAATCCCAGTTGTCGGTAAAGGAGCCCATTAAGACCGAGAGCAGTTTTCTACCGTCGTCAAGAGTGAAGCCACCAACATTTGATGGAAAGGTGTCATGGAGCACTTACCTAAAACAATTTGAAGCAGCTGCCTTGGCAAATAACTGGTCAGAAGAAGAAAAAGCCACATCACTTATAGTTGCTCTGCGGGGTGAAGCTATGGAGATATTAAGAACACTAGCTGACGATAAACAAAAGGACTATCAAATGCTGAAGGGTGCTTTGGAAATGAGGTATGGCGACGCCCATCTGCAACATGTATACCAAGCACAACTAAAAGGCCGAAGACAACGTTTCGAAGAAAATCTGCAGCAATTTGAGGCGGATATAGCACGTATGGTGAAGCTAGCCTACCCCACCGCACCGACAGAATTCCAAGAACAGTTAGCAATAAGTAGCTTCATTGATGGCCTCCGAGACTCCGAGATCAGCCAAGCGTTAAGGTTAGCCAGACATAAAAACATATCTGAAGCTCTGGCCCAGGCACTGGAAATTGAAGCCGCCCGACAGGCTTCCAGAAACAGTCAAGGCAGAACAAGGCAAGTTAAGTTTCAAACTAGCAAACAACGAGCAAGTGAAAATAACATGTAAGGATTTATGAAGAGTTTGCAAGATTTAATGAATAACTTCCAGCAAGAACAAGACCGAGCTAATTCCACTGTATATAGCAGGAGAAGACCCATTCAGTGTTGGAATTGTGGAGTTGAAGGGCATCTTAGGAATCGATGCCCTAAGAATACATCTAGTCAGGACCAGGAAAACGCCAATTAGTCAGCTTTGAGGGGCGACAGCTGGCTAGGTGCTACCAAGCCCCACCAACTATTAAGATCAAGGTAACCCGTCTGCAAAATAATGGAACGAGTTTGGTAGTACCAGGGCGTATATGCGGACGGGATTGTGAAATGGTCCTTGATACAGGCTCTAGTCACACCATAGTAAGACCGAACATCGTCGCTCACTGCAGAATACAAAAGCCAGACCGGAACTACATCTTAGAGACAGCAAATGGAGAAGTCATATCAGTGAAAGGCATCCATCTAGCTAGAATAACCCTGGGGACAACCACTTTTCAACACAACATCTTAGTAGCAGATATAACTGATGATGTCATTCTTGGACTTGATGTCATGACTGAACATCATTTTGTGCTGGACCTTTCTCGAAGATCATTGAAGACCAAAGATGAAGAAATCATCATGCAGTTTCCTGAAATCAGAAACTTTCCTATTAGAACTGTGGAAGCGTCAGCAGACATAGAACTTCCAGCAGGTTCAGAAGTTGTAATTGAAGCTATTTGTAGCAGTCCTTCGGCAGTTGAAGAAACTGTAATTGTAGAACCAGAACAAGAGAACAGCCTGTATAGAAAGGGCATATTAACTGGAAAGACATTAACAGAAAGGAAAAACAATTTGGTATTGGTCAGAATGCTAAATCTGAAAGACTACCCACAACAGATCAAGAAAGGTGAACCTTTGGGAGTTTGTCAAACAGTTGGATCGGTCTTCAGCAATATAGAACCATCAACAACATCTCGAAGTATTGAAAAACTACCTGAATTTCTTCAGTGCCTTGTTAACCGATTCAAGTCCCCACTACAATCCGATGAGGTCCAAAAATTTGAAGATTTGTTGAGGCGTTATCAAGATGTTTTCTCATTAACAGAAGATGATGTTGGAAGGACTAATCTTGTGCGAATAAATACCGGCGACACTACTCCAATTAAACAAGCTCCACGACGAATTCCTTAAGCGAAGCAAAAAAAGGTATCGATTATGTTGAGAGACATGCAGCAGCAGGGAGTCATTGAACCATCCCAGAGTCCATGGACCTCGCCGGTTGTTTTGGTAAAGAAGAAGGATGGCTCTACCAGATTTTGTGTAGATTATAGAAGACTAAACGATGTCACTAAGAAGGACAGTTATCCATTGCCAAGAATAGACGACACCCTGGATACACTGTCTGGATCTCAATGGTTTTCCACATTAGACCTGAAGAGTGGCTATTGGCAAGTGCAGCTTCATCCAAATGATAAAGAGAAAACCGCCTTTTCCATTGGTACGGGTTTGTGGCACTTCAACGTTATGCCCTTTGGCCTCTGCAATGCACCAGCCACCTTTGAAAGACTTATGGAAACCATTCTACGAGGAATGACCTGGAAAACGTGTCTCGTTTATCTTGATGACATCATAATACTGGGAAAAGACTTTGAAGATCATTTGAAGAATGTCCAAGAAGTTTTCCAAAAGTTGAGGAAGCCCCGGCTCAAGCTAAGTCCCAAAAAGTGCATGCTCTTTCAAAAGGAAGTCAAGTATTTAGGACACATTATTTCCTCTGAAGGAGTGAAGACTGACCCAGAGAAAACTGAAACCGTCTGGAAATGGCCAGTACCGAAAGACAAACATGAATTAAGGAGTTTCCTTGGACTTTGCACTTACTATCGCAAGTTTGTGAAAAATTTCGCCGAGATTGCAAAACCCCTACATCGGCTCACAGAAAACAATCAGCCATTCATCTGGACGGAACAATGTCAACAAGCTTTTCAAAGATTAAAAGAAGCTTTGTGTTCTTCTCCGATTCTGTCATATCCCAAGTCTGGAAAGACATTCATCGTGGACACGGATGCTAGTAATACTGGAATTGGAGGAATATTATCACAAATTGAAAACGGGCAAGAAAAAGTGATTTCTACTTTAGCAAGGTCCTCTCTAAGCAAGAAATGAACTACTGCGTAACCAGAAGAGAGTTGCTTGCCATAGTTAAAACTGTGGAGCATTTTCATAAGTATCTCTATGGTCAGCCGTTCGTCTTGAGGACCGATCATGCTTCTTTGAAGTGGCTACTGCAGTTTAAGAATCCGGAAGGCCAAGTGGCAAGGTGGCTTCAACGGTTGCAGGAGTACGACTTCAAAATTGAACACCGGAAAGGGTCTAACCATCGGAATGCTGATGCCCTATCCAGAAGACCATGCCCTCCAAACTGTAAGCACTGTCTGCGACAAGAAATTAGAGAACAAGATGAGTTTCTTTGCCGAAGAATTAACACCCAGAGCTCAGATGATTGGGATAATAAAGTCATCGCTAAAGAACAAAGTGAAGACCCGGATTTTGGACCAATTTTCCAGTGGAAGATAAAAAACATGGACAGACCCACCTGGCACGATATTTCTGATAAATCACCGTCTCTAAAAAGCTACTGGGCGCTATGGAATTCTTTAGTTTTCGGGTACGGCCTATTAAAAAGAGTCTGGGAGAGTCCCGGCGGCAAATAAAATATTTATCAAACAGTGCTGCCCCAGAAAAGAATTCCAGAAGTTCTTCAAGCACTACACAGTGGAGTCGGTGGTGGGCACTTTGGAATAAACAAAACTCTGAATAAAGTTAGAGAACGATTCTACTGGCTTGGCAGTCGGTCCGATGTGGAAGAATGGTGTCGACGTTGTGATATCTGCGCCTCTAGTAAGGGACCCAGGACTCGAAGCCGAGGACAAATGAAGCAGTACAATGTTGGAGCTCCATTCGAGAGAATAGCTATTGACATAGCTGGACCATTTCCTCGCAATAGCAGTGAAAATCGTTATATTTTGGTAGTGATGGACTACTTCAGTAAATGGTCAGAAATATAGCCCTTGCCTAATCAAGAAGCAGTCGCCGTAGCCGAAACTTTATTTGAAAATTGGATATGTCGGTATGGGGTGCCCAGAGATCCATTCCGATCAAGGACGAAATTTCGAGTCTGAAGTGTTTCAGAAAGTTTGTGAGCTGCTAGGTATTCACAAAACCAGAACTACACCTCTTCACCCGCAATCAGATGGAATGGTGGAAAGATTCAATCGCACCATCGAAAACTTCCTGAGAACGGCCGTCAACGAGAAACAGACCAACTGGGATACCTGTCTTCCTCCATTTTTACTGGCTTACCGAGCAGCAATTCATGAGACCACGGGTAAAACACCAGCCAACGTGATTTTCGGCACAGAATTGCGGCTACCCATAGATCTAATTATGAATCGACCGCAACACGAGGAAAACTTAGATGATTATCTCAGCCATCTGAAAGATCGAATAAAGATGGTACATGAAGAAGTACGAGAGAAGATAAAAATAGAAAGCGACAGAATGAAGACCAGATACGACTTGCGTGCCAACAGCAGCGGGTTTCAAGAGCTTGAGAAAGTGTGGCTGTATAACCCAAAAGAAGCAAGGGTAAATCTCCGAAGCTGCAGAAATCGTGGAAGGCCCTTATACGGTCGTGTCACGATTGAATGACGTAGTTTACAGGATCCAGAGGAATCTCCAAGCCAAGATGAAAATTGTCCACATCGATCGTTTGACACCTTATCAAGAAGGCATGCGGACAATGAAGTAACCTGATCGGGACGACGATCTAAGAGGGGGGCAATGTTACGGAAGCTCACCTACCTTTTTAGTTTGTTAATTATATTCCTGTTTTGTTAGAATTTATAATTGAAGCTCACCTACCTCATTAGTTTGTAAATTACGTTTCTGTTTATGTTAGAATTTACAATTTTTGTGATGCCTTTATTTTGACGTTTTCCGGAATATTCCAGGCTATATTCTATTTGTTTCTCGACACGTTCTCGAAATCTCAGAAACTTCGAGAACTGTAAAAACCTATATAAGCAGATCATTCTCGGCCGCTGAGTCAGTTTGTATTCAGCAGCCAAACGCAAGTGACAAACGTCAAAGTAAAGCGTTGACAGTTGCGAAATTGTTGAAGAATATTTCTTGTATTATCAAGAGTGATAATAAAGATTATTTGTCTACGTGACGTGTTTCAACGATAACCTAATTTCGAGGTTACAATATATTATTATATATATGTAAAAAAGGAAATATTGGTAAATCAATTAAAAATGCGCAACTTATAATAAATCAAAATCGTCCCCAAATAACCGTTTTAACTTCAAAATTAATTCTCTGCTATACCCCAGATTCGCAGCAATGCTTACCTCCGGAAAACAAAATATTTTATCGCCTTTCTCAGCCCGCGGAGTAAGCGGTAACCCTGCTTCATTCGTTTTGAAAATGATAGGATTTGCTATATCTAATGATTTCAGCTCACTACGTAATTGACGTTCTCGTTTGCCAAGCTTAATTCGTGGCATTTCTATACAAATAACTAAAAGGGTAAATGGGTTGTAGGATTAATTTGCATCGTCGCCTAACCAGTGACACTAGCACAGGTAAAAATACAAATTATTTTATTAGCTAAGAATCTACAATTTTTCCAGCCTGTTACCACAGGCAATGAAAAATTTATAGACCTTAGTGTACGTTAAGGAATACACATGTAAGATTAACCAGTATCCACTAGCACAACCTGACATATGTATCCTTGCAAAGAATTTTACTTCCTTTTCCCAGCCTGTTACCACAGGCAATGGCAAAAGTTATAAAAATCTCTGTTCAGCTAGGAGAGTAATATAGTATCCTAACTTAATAATTTAAAATAAAATTCTGAAAAAGAATAAAAATCATTATATATATGTATACTAAATTTGTTTGAGTTAATTTTGAAGAATTAACTCAGGGAACGAAGCAAGGCGCCTCCACCAAATGTCACGTCCACCTTTAAACCTGGGATATAGTTAAGAAAACGCCATAAACACATAAGTCATCTATTTATATAAAAACATCCATACTCACTTCGGGGCGTCATGGCAGGAGCTTCTGTCAACCAGCAGTCGTAGGTGGCCATGAACTGGCTGGCTTTGGCCCAGTTTCAATAGTATTTATACACATTCGGAAAATGCTGACTCAGTCAGAATTATACTATCTATTGAAACTATGGGAACAGCCAGCGAGTTTATCGCTTGGTTCTCAGAGAGAGGAAGAAGGATAGACATAGTTTGGTTTGATAGTAACCTTGCAACTGGACACTTTTAATTGTTTTGAATTTCACTTGTGTAACATTGACACACTATCGATTGTGAATATGTTTATACTTTTGATTCAATAAAATAATTTGATATTCGTATGTATGCCAAAAGGGTTTTTAATTTAAAATAGTTAAAATATGTGTCCAGCTGTAAACCATCTCTCTAAGATCTTCTTTGTTGACAATACTTCACCGAGATGTACTTTTAAGGTGCACCAGGGAGGACATTTGGTGATTGTATGTCATTCTATGCAACATAAACAGTACTTTTGTTGCGACATCGCATGTACTAGATGCACTTTTAAAGTACATCGTCAGTACGTTCCTGTGCTGGCTGGGTACTATTATCTACGACTGTCACATTTCTTTGTCCAAATGATTTAAAATGTTACTTATAGTGTTTTTGTCAAAAAAATGTCTAGGGCAAGGAAAAAACTCCACCTAAAACATTCGCGTGTGCACAACCACAGCCTTCTTCATCTAGATCTCTCTTAGATAAAGAAGGCTGTGGCACAGCGTACGCGGTATAGTCCCCCGGCCCGGGAGACATTTTGAAAATTTCATTTTGGCCCTCGCTTAAAAGTATTTGCCCACGCCTGCCTTAGACCATAAATATTTATTCGTAGTTACCTTGAAGGTAAATGCATGCAAGACGAATGAATTATTGCAGTATCCTCGTAATAAATAAGTATGTGCCACCTTAGAAAATGCTATGGACATCCTGGCATAACAATTTTTACTCCCAAACATCCTAAAACAAAAATAACCTATTATTGTAAACAAACACTATTGTCTCGCACTATAATGCGTTAATTGTGATTTATTTAATGGAATGAAATAAGAATAATAACTTACCTGCTACGTACTGGATCATGGAAATCTATTGAGAATATCTGTTGAGCATTAATTATTTATTTGGGTTATATTGTTATTGTTGTCGTTTGGCTTTGACATTTCACCGTTTTGCCACAGTCTATACAGTCCGTCGTCTTCACGTCGGCTCCTTTGATGTCGAGGTCCCAGATATCGTTATTTTAGACGACCAAAAGACGATTGCGCATTTAGCCGCGCACATTCCCGCGCTCAAGGGGCACGGTGATTTGTCAAGAAATAGATTTTCTCCCACTTCGTCGTGTAAAAATGAATTTCATTGCACTGAGAGAATTACTTTGCTACGGTTAGTAAAAATCCATTAACCGTAGCAAAATATCTGAATTAACTAGGCGCCAAGTGAGTTGCCTTCTTACCACAAGAAAAACTGCTTTGCTGGAAAGAACTCACTTGCAGTAAGTAGACAGTTTTGCTAGGATCCCTTTGCTGCCCCAAGCGAGTCAACTCATTAACCCCAAGTGAGTCAACTGATTAACCCTAACGAGTCAACCCATTAGCCCCAATTGAGTCAACTGATTAACCCCAAGTGAGTCAACTTATTAACATCAAGTGAACAGCTTTGTTGCCTTAAGTAAGCCAGCTCAGACAACTGTAAAGGCTGGGTCTCATTGGGACATTTTAGTGGAGTCAACTTGTGGATACCAGTAAATTGACCTGAAATGTCGGGGTGTGATCAATAACTTACGGTAACTTATTGATCACACCCGGACATTGCAGGATAACTTTATTGGTATCCACAAGTTGACTACAGTAAAATGTCCCAGTCAGACGCAGTCTTAAGTGCGAGTCCTTTGTCCAGGTAAAAGAAATAATTAATTTTCTGCTACGAGATTGCCTACTTACCTTTGAATTAACACTGATTTCTCCTAACAAAGTACTTACTTATTACAGGAAACTTTTTTCTGTCACAGGTGGGTATTTTGTTACAATAGCAGGGCATATACAAGGTGACTCGGCAAGATAAATGTGCATTAAAAAAATATATATGACATGCGTCTTGAGCGTAATGCATTAAATTACCAATTGTTAATCAACTTTTTTAACTTCCAAATAAAGTACCTAGGTACACAATATCAACAAATGTAAATACGGCAATACATCAATACAACAATGTTACAATTTGAAATTATCGAGCTGTTGATGTTTTTTTACCATAAACCCTTTCTCCTAGGCAAAATTTTTGTCATTATACATCATTAGATACTATTAGTATTAGTATAAGTTAACTGACCACTACTGTCTTATGCCATAAATTTACCTATACATAGAAAAATTTAGGCTTAGCTCACTAACAGTATGTTTTAGAGCACTTTGTAGATGGAATGCTATTGTCAAAATTTAGTTACCCTGTATAACATACTACTAAAATAATGCATAGCTGGTGAAAAATTATAGTTGTTCTATGAGCAACTTTAAGCAACAAAGTCCTTATAAAAACTTCATATATCCTGCCACTAGTGTTGAAAATATATTGTCACGGATTTCCCAATCCGAATTTTTCTTACTGTCAGAAAAACAATCCGTTAATTAATCACTTAGCTTTATTAACTACTCAGTACACTACTTGACACTAATTACAACTCAACTAAACACTTATTTAATTATTCGCTATCTAAATCACTTTGGCAAATTCCGTGACAATATTTTTGTAAATAAATTGTCAAACTAATGAGAATAATATGAATGGACATGTCCAACTTATTTTTAAAAACTATTTTGACCAAAAATTAAGCCATCGGATCTATAGCTTAAAAAAGTAAATATAGTCTTTAAAGCCAAAACATCATTAAAAATATAGTGGAGTTGGTAGCATCAAATACAAAAATGCCCAATGTAAATCAGCAGTTTTACAGTTCTATATAAGTTAATCAAAATGTGAGCAAATTAACCAGGTGTAGGTATCGTGAAAAAATTTATTGTGTTTGTCTTTTATTTTGAGATGGCATTGTACGTAATATTGTATTGTGCTGGATGAGAAAATAAAATACCTTAAAATATAAAGCACAATTTCTGTTTATTTTCATAAGTTTCTACTAAAACTATAAAGCCCAACAGAATAATACAGAGATAATAGGTGTATAATTATAAAAAAAGTAGCAGATTTACTATTTAAGTATATAATAATTCTCCAATGGAGCATTTTCAAATACAATCTGCAAGATGATAACCAAATTCACAGAAAAATAAACAAAAGACTTGGATTGTCGACGAGAAAATTGCACTAAAAATCACAGGAAAATTTGCAAATACAAAGTTGAAATCTTACAAACTAGCAACAATTATTGGCAATTTATTCCTAGTTAACTATTTTCAAATTTATTTTGGTACCACCCTGTCTAAAATATACTTCTATATTTATAATAAAACAACAAAAATACTAACCCATTGCCCAAAATTGACAGAAAGTTTCATAGTTAACCATAGTTCCAACTGAGCTATCCTACAGCCACAAGGCATTTTTTTGTTGTGGTAGCAGAGACGTTTCAGCAAAACGTACTTACTTGTGGCAGCAGTCATTTGTTGCTGTGGGTGCAAAAATGTTACCTACTGTAGCTAAAATATTTTAGCAAAGCCCCTCACTTGGTGGATTTCTTTCAGTGCGGCGTTCATTGCTCATTTAGCCACACCCTCTGGAACCTTCACTCGACGAACTGTATAAAACTGTGGTTTTGCCATCGTCCTCTTCGTCTTCTTCACGAAATTCAACTTTCCGGTCAAAATCAGTCTGATTCTGCGCCAAGCGCTGTTGTCGGCTTGTGCAACGAATCTGTCTCTACATTATAAATTTGCACGTTTGGTATATTTCGTAACTGCAGAAATTATAATAGATTTTATTAGTCATATTAGGTATATTTCTATAATTATTAGGTGTTTAATTTCATTTCTACAAACCTGATTGGCTAGTGTTCAGCCAATGGTGGGTAGGAACAGTTTTTTGATGGGGACCATTTGTCGAGATCTTCCGGTACATGGCGTGAATATCATTTTGTGTGTGAGGGTAGTTTTGAATAATTTTTATGATTTCGCATCATCTAGGAGGATTCATATTTTTCAAAGCAATCATTGATGCTTTGGATTTCATTGGTATTTGAATTTAATTGGTGGAAAATTTGTGCTAATCCGAAGCAGATATTTTCTGAAGAAAGGATTTATTCTCACACCAATCCACTTATTGCATAAAGTCTATTGCAACTTTTATGAGTCCGGTAAGTTTTGCATTCAATCCACTTCATATACTCGAGATACTAGATCTATATTCGCTACTCTTACGATCTTACTAGAAGCCGTGGTGCAGTGCTTTTGTTAAGAACCCCTTACTCTAGGGTAAGTAATTTCAATGTTTATATTTCCATTTATTCCGAGTTATGTTATTCATAAGACATTTTGTATTCATTTCAAAATTTTTCTCACCATGTGCTCGATTGCGGCGTTGCCGCACTGTTTATTTTTTCGCTCAAACTTAACAAATAGACAAACATGTGTATTTCTAATTTCCTAGGTGCTCATGCACTGAGTTTTATTAACCACTAATTGTCATTATTGTGCTGGTGACAATGCGATCTGATTGTTTTAGTTTTCATTTTATTTAGGGTTTTTATCTTCGATAAATCTATATTGAACCGATTAAAGGCAGTTTAAGAAGGTTGTTGCATTGCATTGCTTGTATCTTCCTGAGTGTTGTTAGCAGCCTCCTAGTCCTGCTCCGCTTATATTTTGGCGAATAATCGCTGTGACATCGGCCCCTAGGAAGCACTCAAGTTTTCTAATTGCTTTTGCTATCTTATAACTTACTTACACATTATATTACATTATTACCTGAGTGGTTGGACGCATTTTTTTATGTGCACAATATTAAATTTTATTAAAACTTTATTCACTAGTTCACTAATATTTAAATAGTTTAGTAGTAGTTCATTATTGCATATGACTTAGCTTATTGGCTTGATCAGGGGGTCGCCTGGCCCGAGTTGACCGGCTGGGAGGTCGATCTTTCAAGTTAAGCAACGTAGACGCAGGCCGGAATTTGGATGGGTGACCAAACTTGGGCTGAGACTTTAGTCCGCCCGAGGTCTGGGGTCTGGCCGCTCACCATGTTCCGCCGGTGCGGTTGCTTGGTTGGGAGATCGATCTTTCCGGTTAAGGAAGCGTGGACGCGGGCTGAGTTTGGATGGGAAGACCAAACCTGGGCCGAGACTGTGGCAGTCCGCCCGGGGCCTGGACACCCAACATGCTCCGCACGCGCACGCACGTGTGGCAGGATAAGACCCCCCGATAAATGGAAATGAGGACAGAGCAACAAAAAAAATCTCTGTAACTCGGACCCATACTATCACACATATAATCTGTAAGAGACTTTGCCACCGAGCCATCCATATTAATTGGATGGTTTGAAAGAAGAACTCTCTTAGTTTGGAGGATGTACAAAGGGCCCAAGGGCCTAAGTGCTGCACTGGAAAGCAATTTCCGCTGCACCTCCACACAATTACATACATACATACATTGGCTTGATCGCTATTAATATTTTAGGGTAAATGTTCAAATATCCTTTATTTTGTGCTTATTATTATTAATTTATCTTACTTTCATGCTGCTTATAGTTATATTTTAGATTAATTATTTGTAGTTACTTACTTTTCCCGCATTAATTTACAATTCACTTATTGTTTTATATTTTCCTTAGCTTGTCTCACTTAGTATAATTTTTAGCAATTCGGTCAATCATTAGCCACAAAAATTTTCAACCAATCTTACCCGACAATTAAGGCGCAACATTATATGGTATTATTTACTATTTTACTAATAAGGCGATGCGCCTGAGCTTACGCGACGCTCTAAACTCTTCGTGCGCTTATTTATACTTATATATTATTTATACTTATTTTCCACGCTCTTAATTTCCAGGACTATTGTTTCGTGCTTATAGTCGCTTGGCTTCTGTATTGACACTACTTTCTCTACTTTATATTTATTTTAGTAATCAATTTATTTTTTCTTTAGTTTTATTGGGTTTTTGCCACACTTCTGAAAAAATAATAAAGATTAGTTAAATAAGCCCTTGTGCCAAACGGAACAGTCAAGGGTTATTTTTGAAACTACGTTTGCCTAACCAAAAAATCTCACACTGAAAAAAGCAAATAAGTAAAAAAAATAACAAAAATTACATCACTATCGCGCACTTCCGTATTATTGACGTTTCGAAAAACTCTCTGTTTTCGTTCTCAAAATAGTAGTAAAATATTAAACGTATGTCAAGTTTAAACTGTCAAACTTAACATACGGTTAATATTTTACTATTTTGAGAACGAAAGCAGAGAGTTTTTCGAAACGTCAATAATACGGAAGTGCACGATAGTGATGTAATTTTTGTTATTTTTTACTTATCTGCTTTTTTCAGTGTGAGATTTTTTGGTTAGGCAAACTTAGTTTCAAAAATAACCCTTGACTGTTAAGTTTGGCGCAAGGGCTTATTTAATTAATCTTTATTATTTTTTCAGAAGTGTGGCGGCCAGGGCCGCGCCAAGGGTAGCTGCCGCCGGGGTGCGGAACCTTTGCTGCCACCCTAGCAGCATTCTAGGTTGATCACCAAATAATGGAGCAATAAAATAAATATTGAAATATACATTAATAATAATAAAAATAAATGTATATTTTCAATAATTAATAGAAAATAAACAATATTAAAAAAACGAGCTAAGAATAGGAACTTAAATAGTCTTCATAAGTAACACAAAACTAAATATATTTATAATATAAAATGCATGTATAAAAAATAACAAGAACACATAAAATGATGCTCAGATATACTCGCGTCAAGAATTCGGACGTCTTACGTCAAGGCTGACGTTACACATTTGTTTTTATTGTTAGCGTAATTTTCGATATTTGGTCGCGTTAAAAACATTCATTTTTTGCAATTTAGTGCAATATATAATGCAAACTTTTGTATAGTATATAGTTTCATTACTATCAGTTGCAGTGTCTTAAATATTTTAATGAAAATATGATGAATTATTCATTTGTTCGTATGACGTAAGTCGTCTGAATTCTTGTCGCGAGTATATCAGTATTACTGACTTTTTTAAATAGTAGATACCATGTCATTTAAAAAATAATTTTTCTGACGTCTGCTACTAACCAACGGTCATTTGGCCGCCCCCTGGATTATGGCGCCCGAGTGCCACGCACCCCTTGGACCCCCGGGTTGGCGCGGCCCTGAGTGTGGCAAAAACCCAATAAAACTAAAGAAAAACTAAAATTATGCCACGAATAAATAGCTTCAGACAATAAATCAATTTTTATTATTTAAACTCTTGCTAAACTTTATTCAATTGTCATTACCAACTATTAAATATTAGAATAAACCACCATTTGTGTAACGGAATGTTTTTTATTTGATCTTGTATTGCAAATTTTCTTGATTTAGTCAATCTATCTGGGTGATTTGGTTTGGGGAAAACTTGTCTGGCGCCCTTGAACAACTTAAGTCTATCATATCGTAATATACGATATATGAAAACAAAAAAAAAATTGAACCACCCCATCTCCATTGAGCTGGCCAGTCACCCTTTAAGTGGCGGACGACCTTATACACGAAGGTGTGCTTTTGTAGGTCGCAATTGACATGTTTGGCTAAATCGCCTCATTTTCATCATAGGTTATGTCTCATTATTAAATTACCTAAGTGCCAACCTGCACTAATTTTATATGTACAAGTAGGTATATTAATTTTATAATCTGAAGCAAAAGTTTCAAATTGTGTAATGAATTAATAAATAAATATTTACTTGTATCGAAATGTTAACAAGTAACAAAACTATTTTATAGTTTTAGTTGTCTCTGCGTGTTCTTTTTAAAGAAAAATCCTATGCTTCACTTAATCCGTAAAACTTATTTTATGGATGTAACGCATCTAAAGAAATTCTACATTGTGTTTCGTTTCCAGCGTTTTCTCCATCTTTTCCTGTCTTGTAGCTTATATAATTCAACGAAAAGTTGTAAACCTGGATTTTCTAATTCGAGCGAAAGCCTCTTCGCCTGTATTGTATAAATAACTAGGTACTGTACTCGCTTACATACTGAGAAAATGAAACTTCTGAACCTCGCATTTTCTGGAACGGTTGTGAATATATACAGCTTGTCTCAGGATGATCACTTATTAGAAATATTTCAGAAATTACTTCTAGTTAAGTTTTTTAAGTTTCTTTGAGGCAAAAGCGACGTTTTGTAACATATATTGGAGTGCATGAAAAAATTACCCCAAATTTTTAAAAGAGTGGAAAGGTTACCTACTTAATTATTATTAAATTATTTATTTGATAGGTATAGGTTTCCTACCAAAGTCGATCACAGTTTTTGAAATACGTTTATTTCACCTTAATTTACTTTAATTTAAATCTAGATTTAAAAGTTATTTACAGTACAATTGCAACCGTTTTTAAGTCAAGTCAGTGTTCCATCAGTATATGAAGAATATTCTTAATTAATTAAAGTAATGCTATTTTATTAACCAATATTAAAAATCATTATAATTTATATGTTTTCCTTTTGGCCCATCCTAGTGAGCAAATTGCAATATTGATTTGGGCAAAAGGGATTGACCTGGGCAAAATGGACCACATTATTAAAAATATATCACTAAAACTAACACCAAAACTGAAATCAAAATAAAATATTTATTAAAAACTAAACGAATGGGCTAGCTATCTATTTTCATGAAGAAAGAACGGATGTCCTACAACAGTCACAATTAAATACACTAATGTTTAGACAGTACCAAATAATACGACAATATTCAACTTCTGATCGCAGTCAAATATGATGAGTTTCTAATAATAAATCCCAATTTTTTGTAAGCAGTATTAGTCATGTGATTGATTTTTCATCCATAATAACTAGATCTTTAACACTATTGCAACGCTTTAGAACGTTCAAGTTATAGTGTTAAATATAACAGGGTAAGTTTTAAGAGAAAATGCATACATTTTGTGTTTATCAACTAATTCTCTGAACACCATTTCTCATCTAAATCTATTCACTTCTGTAATTTTAAGCAATCTTCAATGGAATGTATATGTATTTAAAAAAGATTTAAATCATCGGAAAAAAAACACGTAATTAGGTTTTAGTAATATATAATGTTATGTATACGGGTGTCTCGCTTAAAAGTGGAACAAGCCTGTAACATGCCTACCGTTCGACCGATTTCAATAAACTTTTTTTTGTTGGATACACCTTCAAAAAGTCTACCTTGGACATACCTGGTGTTCTCTAAAATTCGAAACCGTGGCCGACTACGATACAATTTATGTGGCCTAAAATCGGAAAATCATATTAGGGATTTTTTTATTCAAAAAATTCCCACGAATTCTTGATCAGGACCCCATAAAACCCTACCAACCAAATTTTCGTAGCCACATTATACAGGGTGCTCAGGATAGCTTGGGTGTCTCGCTTAAAAGTGGAACAAGCCTGTAACATGCCTACCGTGCGACCGATTTCAATAAACTTTTTTTTGTTGGATACACCTTCAAAAAGTCTATCTTGGACATACCTGGTGTTCTCTAAAATTCGAAACCGTGGCCGACTACGATACAATTTATGTGGTCTAAAATCGGAAAATCATATTAGGGATTATTTGATTCGAATAATTCCCACGAATTCTTGATCAGGACCCCTTAAAACCCTACCAACCAAATATTCGTACCAGAAAAATAGGTAATTTGTTACTTATGCTGTTTTAATTGGGTAATAAATGTGCTAAATGTTATAAATAATAATAACAAATACATTATTTGTTAGATCTGAGACGTCGTTAAAACTGAAAGCCTACTTTGACTTATCTGTTAGCGAAGCTTATAAAATCAATGACATTATAACAGCAAGCGCCTATTTGAAACTTGGAAGATATTTTTAGATATGTCTAAAGAAATATAAAATTACATCAAGTCCAAGCTGTTGCATATACCTGGAGAGGGGACTACCTAACTAACATTTAAGCATAATAAACTACTACACAAGAAAAATAAACCTAAATTGATCCAAATTTACTGCTTTCCGCCATAAAAATATTCTTCAACGTTACAAATTCTTATAATACCAAAATGTTAGTAAAAAAACTGTTGTCTAAGAGTAATATAATGATTACTTTGAAAAAAAATTACAATTTAAAATATAAATTATGGTTAGTTGCTTACTTACTACTTAGTTGATTAAATGTTCAAAGTGATGACCGCCCGCTTCCATTCAAGAATAAAGATTTTGTTCGAAATGTTCGCGCATTCTGAAGCGTTTTCGGAGTGATTCGACGGCACTATACTCCATTTTTAAACTAGGAATATTGCGCGCCAAAATGTTGGTTTCTTATTGGCTAATTTCGAACCTACTTTAAACTGCTAATAAATTTTACATTTTGGCATTTGTAGACATTTTGCTTGTTAGTTGTCATCAGTTCGTTGTCATTGTGTTTTTACCTGTTTTTCTATTTATTTATTATCTCAGTTACGTATAAATCAGTTCTTATCAGAACTAAACAACTTATTATATTGTTTGCCATTCGTTTTTTCCAATTTTCCATTGGATATGGATGATAGTGTGCGGACCACAAGTAAGGCAGGCGCGGGAATTACATCGCCGTCGCCTCCAAGGAAACGAAAACACCTCAATTTGGGGCATTTATCTCTGACAGAAAAACAAGCAATATTGAATTTGTACAAGAAAAGCCTAGATGATGAACCTACTCTTACAACTGTCCAACTTGTAAATAGCGATGACATTAGGTAAATTTATATTAACATTATCTACAGTTGAACTATATTACACATTATACTTTTTTAGGTGTTGCAAAATCAACAGTATATCGAGCCATAAAACAGTATAAATCTACTGGAAGGGTGTCTATTTCCAAACACTGTGGTGGACGACCTGGGATTGTTACATCTTTGGATGAAGTAATGAAGAATTCCATAAGGCGTATAGTACACAGCTTTTCTTTAAAAATGAGATCCCCACTTTGGACAAAATATTAACTGCAATAAAAAGTCGTCAGGATTTGCCACAGATGTCCCGTTCATCATTATACAAAGTTATGAAACAAATTAACTTCAAGTAAGGTTGAATACATATCTCAAGCAAGTACAATTGCAATAAAAACATTTTTTTTTGCAGATACTTAAAACGAAGTCGTAAGTGTGTTGATAGAACGTGATGATATAGTGAGATGGAGACTTGACTACTTAATATCAATTAAAAAGTTTAGATCTGAAGGTAGACCTATTTATTATTTAGATGAAACATGGTTAAATGAAGGTCATACAAATGAAAGGGTATGGGTTGATACTAATATTAAAAGTAAACGTGAGCGCGTTCAATGAAGGGGCTATGGGATTAAAAAATCCGTCCGGTAAAGGAAAGCGTCTTATCATCTTACACGCTGGCTCAGAGGAAGGATTTGTTGAAGATTTGTTAATGGTTTTCGAAGGCAAGAAGAGTGGGGATTATCACGAGGAAATGAATGCAAATGTAAATGAAAAGTGGTTTTCTGAATTTTTGAAGAAAGTACCAGATAATTCTGTTATTGTAATGGACAATGCCTCATACCATAGTCGAAAAGTAGAAGCTATTCCGACAACATCAACAAGAAAAATTGATATGAAGGCATGGCTACAATCAAAAAATATCGAATTTGAAGAAGGTATGGTGAGATCGCAATTATTATATTTAATTCGCCAAAATAAAGATAAATATAATTTGTATATAACTAACGAAATGGCAAAAAATTGATTTGGGCACAGGTGAAGAATGAAGTGGCAAGCAAAAATAAAACATATAAATTGAAAGACGTAAAGGAACTATTAATAGAGGCTCTTAATAATGTTACAAATATGAACTGGAAAAAGTGTGTAGAACATGTGATTAAGGAGGAAGAAAAAATGAGAACACTTGACGGAATTATGGACGACCTCATTGAGCCTTTAATCATATCAATTAATAACAGCGAGAGTGATATGGATTCGTCAAATAATTCAGAAAATTGTTAAAGACATGATTTGTTCCTTATTTTTACCAATAATGTTATAAATTATAAAAACTTATTTTGTTACTTTGAACACCTGCAGATGATATATTACGAACGAAGTTCAGTTATCAGTTTTTTAGCAATTATCCGGTAACTTAATAAACGTAGTTCGTAGAAGTGCATCAATTCAAAATAACAAAAACACCATTATATGATTACTCCAATGCTAATTGTAAAAATGTGAATCAATAAAAAAAAAATTTAAAAGTGAAAACTGGAATCAATCATTTATAGATGTTTGGTTTGTAGTAAATTATTTCATTCATATTCAGTGTTATGTAGGAAGTACCTACCTACCTACTTTAAAACTATATATAAAAAAGTTAAATAAACCTAGAATTAGATATTTATTCATTGCACATTATTTTGAATAGGTACTTAATAACCCCATTTGAAAGTAATGAAAGCTTATTGTACTCAAATTGAGGTTAAACACTTGCAGTAAGTATATACTTGATAGTCTGATGCTATCTAGGGTAGTTTTTAGTAAATTTTGCAGTGTAAATTTGTCTTTGGCATTCGCTCCTCCTAGTTTAAAAATAGAGTATAGTAGACGATTCTTTGACGTAAATCTTGCAGCGACGCTGGCTGTGTGTTATAGATTTTACTTTTTAGTTATCCCCACAAAAAAAAACAATAAATCCGGTGAACGTGGAGACAAGTCTGGCGCTCTTGGAGGCCACTGAATTAGTGGACTATTCCTTCCTATCCACCTACCGAAATAAAAATTATAGCAAATTATAATAGGAGTGTATCACTTTAGCAAAACCCACCTGTTAAATAAATTATTATTAAGCCACTCAACGGCTGGTCCTGTTGTGGATAGGTGCTCCAACCAGATGCACAATTCAATTTCTATGTTCTAGCAGTGATAGCTCGTCACTGGCCTTTTCAAATGTCCCTCTTATGAACTACTGATTGCCACTTCCAAAAACATAAGCTCTGCACAAATGCCTGCAGAATTATTATAATACTCATTTTATTTATAAATAAATTTAGTTGTTTTAAAAATACTGTTTCCGTCAAATATAGTTTATAGAAAGTATAAATATATAATTGTCAATGTCGTTCCTTATTTTTTATTGGAGCTCTCAATTTTGCTATCTTTTACCACTTTTATTTGTAATTTGGATATAATATTTTGAAGTAAATGTAAATTATACACATATTGGGGAACTATTTTCCAATAGGCAAGTGGAGTGCTCCTAAAGTACTGTTATTTCACTTTTCGCATTTCTAATAATAGTGAAAATCATGTGAAAAGTGAAACCTCTGTACTCCAGGAATTTTCTGTTTGGAAAGCAATCTCGACTCCAGCATTCCTGGAGCACATAGATTTAATTTTTCACATGCTTTTATTTAGTATTAGTATGCGAAAGTGAAACTAAAAGGCAGTAGACATTAAAATAAATCATTTCACAAAAACTGTTATAATACATGTTTTGTAATAACCTAGATAACCGAGTTGAAAATGTTGAAGCCGACTCTGTACTTCATCGATAAGCCACATGTGAGTGAGTTGCGCGTACAGTCTTTGTTGAATTGAATAACGCTTTAGATAATCTTTTTTAGTGTGCGCGTATATTATTTTGTGGTAAACGTAATTTGCTGACAGAGTAATAAAATAATGAGTAATTATTTACATTAGCAGAAACTTCTCCAATCTTAATAAAAAAATGCCTACCCCTCATATTTTAGAGGGTGCTGGACACGAATCTAAAATTAGTTTTGTGCGGCCGAGTCTAGTTTTCGAAAACATTTTTTTCAAAATTGTAGTTTGAAATGTATCTACATTATGTAAGATTTTTTATTTTTTTTTATTTGTCCTTACCACAACATTCAATTTATTTTAATATCTATCATTATTTAATATGATGAGATTACAGCTTGTCGGTAGGCCGATAATCACGTGGACAAGAAGTCTGGGGGCGTGACGCGGTCGATCCCCTGTAATAAAATAAAAACATCTGAGCATTCCCTCGTCCACCTATCAGAACCACTAAAAAGGTTAACCCTACTATACGCATTCGCATTCAACAATTTTCAATCACTCTTAATGCCCCGTTCTCCGGGAAATGCCACGTTCTCCGTTAAAGGTCCCGATCTCCGGGAAGGTGCCCCGTTCACCGGGAAGTGCCCCGTTCACCGGGAAATGTCTGGGTCCATGGTATGCAAGCGCCCGCGTGAGCGAGACAACCCGTTAGGACCCATTCATTACACTAACAATCAATCTAACTCCTTCTAATAACGGTATCTTAATATTTTAAATGCTTTCAAACCGCTCCATACATATAATATCATTAATTAGATTAGCTATACTAGGGCAAAGGAATACTCTGTGAAATAACTCACCTCTGCTTTAATTTTAATTGAATGAAACGTGGCACTCACAAAAACAATCTATCGTCTCGAGAAAACGAGTACTAATAATGAAATCTTTATCGCCGGCGCGCTTTGTTTAGACTTCTTTTCTGCAGCGTCAACACTATTCGGCTGACCTAACTATAGATTAATGTAATATACCGAGTGTGAAAATTGTAAGTACCAGTTTATTCATTTAACTATAAATTATTTCTTACAATTACATTGTTGCAATATGGTGAGTGATTTTTGCAAAAAAAACAACTATTAATTCTGTGTTTTATGTAGTGAGCTGTACTACTGGTTCAAATATTTGTACTTATTTAAGGTTCATCTTGTATAGAGAATGTGAAAACAAATTACCTAATAGTTATAAAATAGGTACAATTATTATTTGGTAAGATAGATAGATAGATAGATCATTTATTATCCATTTAGAGCAGTACAGAGATGCTATAGAATTTGTCAATTTAACACTATTCATGTGCCAACCAGGTATATACAATTGATAAAAAATAAAAAACATATTTGAAACAAACATAGATACATACATATACATATAAACATACATATATACATGAATACAATACAAAATAATGTTACGATATTTTTACAACAATTTGTCAAATTCAACAACACACAAAATATATCACCACAACACAATCCACATCTACAATGAGCAAACACAAAATAAGTAAAAGAGGATACCATTATTTTATTATCACTTGTAATTAAGAAATTCGTCAATTGAATAAGCATTAATCCCAATCAAATATTTTTTAACCTGACTCTTGAAGTTCCGTAGAGATGGTAGGCTTTTTTTCTCATGAATTTGTGTTTATTCTCAAAAACATACACCAACATGTTAAAAATATATAAACCAGGCAGCGTAAGAATATTATATTTTTTGAAAAGAGGTCTGCATGACTGGACAGGCGAAACATCAGCAATACATCTAATTATATGTTTCTGTGTAATAAACACATTTTGAGCTTTGGAAGATTTTTCCCATAGGACAATTCCGTAGGCTAATTTAGACTGAACATCTGCATAATAGAATAATAACAATCCAGAAATATCCAAAACACTCTTTAGAATTCTAATTTGGAAGCACTTGGAGTTCAACACATTGACAAGCATATCACAATGATTTTTAAACGTTAACGTATCGTCAAACACAATTCCCAGGAACTTAACACTGTCAGTTCTCTGGATCTCTAAATCACCATACGTTATATCTGTAGGAAATTCGCGACGATTTTGAGAAGTATGGAAAATCATGCATTTGGTTTTAGAGCTATTTAAAAATAATGAATTTTCATTACACCAGTTACACAAATTAGTAACTTCTGCAGTGATCTTGTTTTGACTGCATTGCTGGTTTGCATCAGTAAAAAGAAGGGTGGTATCATCTGCATATAAAGTAGTGAAAGCGTTCTGCATTATATTTGGCAACTCGTTAATATATATTATGAATAGAATTGGTCCCAGGATTGAACCTTTGACCCATTTACAAAAATAATAATCAGTAAATAATCAGAAAATATGAATATGTACAATGAGTAAGCTGTTTGTTTGCAATACTATACAATAAAATATGGCGAATACCTGTTTAAGAAATATGAGTATAATAAAAATATTGAGTAATTATTTGCTATAGAGTAAAACTCTCCAAATTTAATTAAATATTTCCTACATCTCTATTTTCGAGGGTGCTGAACACGAATCTAAAATCAGTTTTGTGCGTTCGAGTCTAGCTTTCAAAAAAATTATATTATTTATATTACATTAGGTTGAAGTTGCAATATAACACCTCTGCATCTTCATCGAGACCAGCAATTTTCGTTGGCCTCGCATTTTTATTTCATGACGTCACACTGTTGTCAAAATAAATAAACGTTATATTGTAACTTCAACCTAATATAATGTATAGGTACCTAGATAGCAGTTACAATTTTGTTTTTTTTTTCGGAAACTGGAATCAAGCGCTAAAGTAAATAATTACCAAATATTGTACTTACTTATTAAGGCCATTTTTTAGGTACCACAATATGGTGTATTATTAAGTGAAAAGCTTCCAAAAACTACATTAAATGCAGATCCAGCGTCTCTACTTTCAAATAGAGAATATGCGGCGGAAGGAATTCGCGTAACACCAGTTGTTCCAATGAAACTTTGGAAAATAGCATATAAAGGAAAAATGAGGTTAGTAGTTAACTCGCTTGCATTTCAGATATATTAAGGGGGGATAATGAGCTACCTCAAGTGCGAACTGGAAAATGCAGGCGGCAGCCATATTCTACATTAACCACAGGAGTAATGGAATTTTGGTAGCAGGTGGTAGAATCAGAAATAAATAAATAAATATATATGAAATTTGATTTGAGGCTATAAAACAAACAATTAGGTTTCGATAATTTTTTTTATTAAATCATTTATTTTTGTCAGCATTATTTTTTGCAAGATTAGAAAAATGATGATGTAATATTACCTACATGTAACTTATTTACAATACATATATCGTCTAATAAAATCAATAAACTTATATGTACACATGAATGCCTGATGGAATTCTAACTTTCTTATAGTTGAAGCAAGAATCCAGACCACTTACGTCACGACTGACGTTATGCATTTGTTTTTATTGTCTTAATTTCAAATTTATAATAACCGTAAATAATTTAGGCACGTTTTGAATAATTTGATAGGCTGATCATTTTTAATTGAAAACGCTGCACCTGTCTGATATCGGTAAACCGGGAGCGTTGGCAAATTCGGTGGTAATCGCTTTTTTGTTAGTAGTTTGAGATCATTTTGTCTTGTTTGCACTATTCAGACACCAAAATGGATGAAAAAGAAAAAGCTGTGCTGTTAGCTATTCTAATGGATGAAGAGATGAAATCGCAAAAGTAAATTATAATAGAATTATATTCTAGTTCCAGCGATTTGTAGGTATGGAAAAGACAATTTGGGACAATCTTCTATTACCTATAGTATAGTAGGATTTTCATACATTTTCTATTAATAATTTAGTTTTTGGTAATTTTTAATATGTAATTGACGCGGCCAGATGGTGGTGCCTTAAGCGTTCTGATCGCAGTTCAGCGGTCAAATGCTACAAGGAGCAGTCTATTACAGTCCGTCGTCTTCACGTCGGCTCCTTTGATGTCGGGGTCCCAGAATTCGTTTTTTGGACGACTGCGCATTTAGCCGCGCACATTCGCGAGCTCAAGGGGCACGGTGATTATAAGTCCAATCAGGATCCAAGTGATCCATTGGGCCCATGAGGCGGTGCTCACTGAAGAGGGGTCTGTCAAACGGACTCCGACATCCATAGCTTGAATTTGAGAATTAATACCTTCAAGGTTGTCTATTGCGTTATTGAGGGTGGTATTGGATATATGTTTAACTTCTACCGCAGGTAACACAAGAGCTGACGACTGTAGAGTAGAGATTGGCATTAAGAATTTACGCCCATTTAGAATCAACGTGTATCCTTCAGAGTTTGTAATAAGGGTGTCTTATGCAATAAAGTGATGAACAGATTTTTTACATATTTCTTCAATATGTATTGGGCGAGAAGGTAAAACTAGTAGTCCAGATAGTAACATGATCACATGATCTCTATGGTATTGCACCTTGTAGAAGGTACATGCGGAACTGTTATAATTAGAAATGATACTTGGGATGCAGGCAAAATCTTACTCATAGATTTCTTCTATGGACTGGTAGTACTTCCCAATCTTTGGTGGCATAGATGGTAACCATTTGTATATATCTGCTTCTTTACCTAGTGCTAGATAGGGTTGCTCGGGAATAATGGATAGGTTTGATGATGACATGAAAATTTGGAAAAGGCTATATTCTTCTGGATTATAAATTGGGATAGTTGATCTCGAAATATGATTTTTTATATGAAAAAGAGAATAAACAGAACTCTGATCTAAAGTTGGTAGTACTGAAACATCGTATAAAGTATGGAGAATTTTGAAAATTTCCGCAATTACTAAAGGCGAAATCACATCAGAATGGACAATATTCAGATGCCCAAATAATAATCCATTTTCAATTTGGTCTAAAATTTCGAGGGTACAATCATTTATCAAAGTTTACGTGTCAAAAAAATCCGTAGCTAATTTCCAATAATTATTAATTTCGGTCATGGCTTTAGTTATTTCTGTTGTAAATGAGTTTAGGGTAGATAATTTAGTAGTAAGCTGTTTGTTTATATTTTGCTGATTTTTATAAATAATATCTATCAATTTTTTGTTCTAGCACTTCTTTTTCGTCATTACTCATAAGTCCGAAAAGTTCAGAATATATATTACCAATGGGATTCAACAGACCTCACTTCGTTTGAGTTTCTGAGGAAGTTAGTATCTCGAATTTTTGATAAATATATATACTCCATTAGATAGGTATGCCAACTGATTGTGCCAAAACTGTTTGGTCTATGGTATATTCGCAGATGAATGTACTAAAATGTGAATATGTTGTTTGATTTCGGTTAGATTTATAATATGGACAAAGGAATGATAAGAAGCAACTGTCTTCAGGGGTCCAAGGTTAATAGGTAGTATTGGATTATTGACTGGTCTTAGATCTGGTCCTAAGCTAGGTCCTTCGTTAACATTGTCATTGTCAGCATTATTAAAAGGACCATTTTCCTGTAACAAGGAAGGTTTTTTAAATTTCCGTTTCTTCTTTATTTTGGATTAATGGTATTTGTCCTTTTTTGTTAAGGCTGTCTAACTTTTACCTTTTCGAAAGGGTTTTGCGTCTTTTTAGACCAAGGAGTTTTTGTCTAAATATACCAGGTCGTCTGGTTCAACGGGTTCTGGTTCCGACTTATCTTGGTTTAATTTTGATTAACGTTTTTCTTTTTTCAATTTAATTTGAATTTGTTTTTCGGACAGTTTCCTAGAGTTTTCGATAAAGTCTTGAGTCGTTTCTACATCGTCTAATAAAGGGATATGAATGTTCATTCACGAATTCCTTTCCGGGATCGTGAACTCTTCTAGGAATTCCGAAGAAAGATGTAAAAGTGATCAATCCTTGCATGGTGTCTAGAGCGTTACGAGAAGCTATTTTTATGGCTTGCCCAATTTTGAAAAGGGGTCGAAAAACGTTAGAAATATTTCTTTTTTGATAAGAAATAGGTCGATATGAAAAGTTTCAAGAGGGCGTGATGGAGTTGGAGTAGTTTGAATTTGGACCTTTTGTGGGTTGCGATCATATATCGTAAGATTACAAATTTCACACTTAGTGATGTAGTTGTGTACATCTGCAGAGAGGTTAGGCGAGTATAATTTCTGAGAAATTCGTTTAATAGTTTCGTTATATCTATGCGTGGTTTTGCTTTCATGGAAGAATTTAATTTGTTCTTGGCTATCGTTTTCTGAAACTAAGTCTTTAAGAAAGATATTAGAAATTACTACTTTAGTTTCTGGAGAGAAATTATTAGATATAACTCGGAGAGGTTTTTATTTGTTCAGAATGGAAATATAAACAAGTTAACTGCGTATTACAGATAGCTTTTCATGACGTTTGTTATTTCTTCATCGGAAATAGAAGTATGAAAAACTATACTCGTAAGCGTTTTTCCAGGAAAAGGTCTTATAATACGAATAGCGACGCGCTCAATTACGTTCGGAGTAGCAAGTAAAAATATCTGGCGTTGATAGCTATTGATACTGCGTTCCGAAATCGATGGAGCACAAACAGGATTTTCAACAGCAGTATTCTGAGTATGGTCTGACATGTCCTCTAGTTGTTTTCGTGTAAAGCTAAATTAATTTCGGTATTTTCGACATTATTACCTAAAGCTGCTATTAATTGTTTTATTGGTTCTGCAGGCGGGTTATTTAATAACGAATCTAAGTCATCGCTTTCCAAAGTAGGTAATTCATTGGCATTAAATTCACCGCTTCTAATTCTTGAAAGGGCATCGACTACCTTATTTTTGGTACCCTTCTTGTAATGTACGGTATAATCGTATTCTTCTAATTTAATTCTCCAGCGCATAAGTTTAGAAGATGGATCTTTTAGGCTAAAAATCCTTGTAATGGTCTGTGATCTGAATAAATTTTGAATTTACGGCCATATAAGTATGGTCTGAAATTTTTTGTTGCCCAAACGATTGCTTCTTTTTCTTCATCTTTCTTTTTCGATAGTAGAGTAACGTATTTCGGCGGGATTAAGTGTACGTGAAGCGTAAGAAATAAGCTTTCCGTTTTGTGACAAAACAGCACCTAAGGCAAAATTTGACGCATCGGTTGTAGCTTAAAATGGCAAGTTGAAGTCGGGAAAAACCAAAATAGGACTGTTAGTAATTAGCCTTTTGCATTTATCGAAGGCTTCTATAAACTCTTTAGTATGTGTAATCCTCTGGTTCTTTTTTAGACAAGATGTAAGTGGTTTCGTGATTTTGGAAAAATTGTTAATAAACCTACGATAGTAGCCTACTAATCCAAGGAAAGATTTTATTTCTTTAGCTTTTTTGGGATAGGAAAATTTTTGATTGCTAAAATTTTATCCGGATTAGGTCTAAGTTCGTCTGGCGTTATCACGTGTCCTAAAAATTTTGTTTCTTTTCGTAAAAATTCGGATTTATCGATTTGGATTCTGAGATTAGCTTTGTCAAGGGCTTTAAAAACAAGTTCAAGATTTCGAATATGTTCGGTCAAGGAACTGGAAAGACGATGATGTCGTCCATGTATACAAGGCATACTCGATTTTGTAGATCTTTCAGTACGTTATCCATCACGCGTTGAAACGTGCGGGCGCATTTTTTAAACCAAAAGGCATCCTGAGGAATTCATAGTGACCTCTTTCCGTAGTAAAACCTGTTTTTGGAATACTACTAGGATCCATCTCAATTTGGTGAAATCCGCTAGTTAGATCCAAGGTGATAAAGTAGTTGCATCTGCCCAACTTATCAAGTATATCCGTGATGTTTGGTATTGGATACCTGTCATCGATTGTAACATTATTTACATTACGATAATCTATGCACATTCGATATTTAACTTTTCCAGATGCATAAGGTTTTTATCTACAATTAAAACGAGACTGGACCACGGACTTTGCGAAGGTCTAATAATTTGTTTGTCTAAAAGCTTTTCAACTTGGTTTTGGAGTTCTTGTATCTGTACGTAAGGAAGGCGGTATGATCTTGTGTAAATAGGATCGTCAGTTTTCGTCTTTATAGTATGTTTCACATCGTTTGTGAAAGTAAGTTGTTAGTTATCGGTATGAAAAAATCGTTTACAGTTGTTACAGAGTTTATAGATTTCCTTTTTCCTGTGTAATTATGTATTTCACAAAAGCTAAGCCTTTTTAGGCACAAGATATGGTTTCCGGTATAATTATATGGTCTGATTCAATTTTAGGAATTACAATTTCATCGTTATCTATAGATACAGGTATTTGCGTTTTAAAAATTTCGTTTGAATTAACAGTTACTCTTTTAAATGTTTCTAAAGGGTATCTATAGAAAAGAAGAATTTTAATTTTGTCATTAAAAGCTACTGCATTTTGATAATCGAACAAAAGATTGTTTTATAGTACCTAGTCCAATAAGACCATCGTAAAAATCATGA
The DNA here is from genome assembly GCA_025584915.1 of Monochamus saltuarius. Classification (NCBI taxonomy): domain Eukaryota; kingdom Metazoa; phylum Arthropoda; class Insecta; order Coleoptera; family Cerambycidae; genus Monochamus; species Monochamus saltuarius. Next base: position 44,221,432 of record CM046721.1, on the reverse strand, counting down.
AAATCGTGTAATAGCATATCTATAGATTCTTTACTTTGAAATTCGTCAAAGACAGGAATATTTGCACAAAATATCGGTAGATTGATAAATATATTCGGGATAAAATTTTTCAATAACGGGACGAATTATTGTTTTTGAATAACCCGAATCAACTAGTAATTTTAAAGGTGGGTTAGAAATTTTGATATAAGACAAGGGATTTCCAAGAACAGAAGTTATTTCATTAACTATCTCTCTCTATCGGGGTTCCCGAGGCATTCATCTGAAAATTTTCAGTTTGACTTTCGTCCAATTCGCGAGTCTCGTAATAATCAGGGTATTCAAATACTTGTGTATTGTCTTGATAGTCTTGTCCGTATTCGGTGTCATATTGTAATGTACTATTATACTCTTCTAGGTCATGGTAATAGTTTTGAAAGGTTTTAGAGGGTACATTTTGGTATTTTGTTACGGTCGTACTAGAAGTGTCCATAGGCTCTGGCTTATATTGTTGGTTTCGGCTAGAAATTTGAGTATTTGGAGGTTGCATAACAGAATTAAATTTTCTAGGCGGTAATTGCGGCTTAGGTTGATAAAAAATTTGTTGTGGTCTGGGCTGATAAAAGTTTTGTCTTGGTGGTAACTGAGGTTGTCTTGTTTGTTGCATAGCTTGTGAATTTTACCTTGGCAAGAGGGGTAAATCATTTCGAAAATATGGCCGGAGAACAACTGGTGGCGGTCTCGTTAGTGATTGAAAAGTTGTCGTAGATTGAGGTAAACGGCGACAAGAATTTTTAAATTGGAAAAATGTTTCTAATTCTAAAATAGCTTGCACTATCTGTTCAATAGTATCAAGGTCTGGTCGAGATAAAATAATGGATTTATAATTATGCGGTAAATTGCTTTTAAGTTTGTTTAATGAGAGAGACGAATATACAGATTGTAGTGAAGTAAGGCTTATTACTATGCTTACTCATCAAAATTATTGCACTAAAACACAACTATTTTATTCAATTATTTTTATTATAAAAATTACTAATATTTAAGTTAAACTTTCTAATGCGAAAACAACTTGTATTGAAAATAGGACTATTATACTTTTAACCATCGCTACTGAATTTGTTGCTCACTACTAAAATTAAACATATCTCCCTATTTACAGTTGGGTTTTTGGATAAGGAGTCAGGAAAAAATACTAGCACTGGTAGTCACCCCAAAGTATGAATTCTGAGTCCAAGTTCCAAACAGGATCTTTTCAGGATGCAACAGAAGACACTGTAATCCTCAAATGTGGTAGCACACGGGCGGGTGGCCTACTCAGTTCAGCCCACTACTATTTACGCGTAAAAATTCCGACCGCGGCGACTATTCTTTATTTCAATCTCAAAGTCCCAACACAGTATTCTTTAGATTGGCTTCTCTGTTTTTGAAAAAAACTCCCACTTTTTTAAATCAAGGGTTAGCCAATCCTACCGACTGCGCCAGTTAAATATAGTAGGCCCTTTTGAGATTTAAAAAATAATTAGTAGATCAATCGACTTACCTGTAAGGAAGTTTGATCATAATTATATGAGCAATTTCGTCGAAGTTATTCGTTATATTTGAGATACCTCTATTATATATTTAAGAGCAAAATATTTTTTCTTTTGAAGGTCTTTGTATACCTTCCATCCAGAACATTACTGCAGAACGAGCTGCAACTAACGTTCCTCCAAAAACCTAACCACTCTCTAATTTTACATCAGGTGTGATTTCAAATTTTTTATTTTATTTATTCATTTTATTTTTTATATATTCTTTGAAATGTCCTCTCTTTCTGTCTGTTAAGGGGAGTGTAAAGTTATTTGTATTATAAATAAAGCTTAGACCTTACAGTCCCGGTTAGGTACGAGCAAAGCTTGACTATTTTTATTAATATTTTTATCGTTATAAAATAAACATTCTGTTTGATATTTTCCATTTATTAAAATATCATTTAAATATTATGTGCAAGTAATTGTACCTAAGACCTTAAAGGTTATAAAAGGTATTAAGCATGTCCGTAAACACATAAGGTGCCGTACAGAGGCGAAAAGTAGTGTTGGATGTGAGACAAAAATTGTTGCAAAAATTTGAAAAACCTTGTCTTGTCTTGCAGAAGAAAACAAAAGTTTCTATAAAGCCTTGTGCTTGCTTGATTTTACAACATTATGTCTTTTATATTGTCTTGCGAAAGGTCTCGCAAATTTGCATGATTCTTGTGAGACTTTTGCATAGAAATCAGAAACATGAAACTTTATTACCAATCTGATAACAGTGGTAGTTACTTTCGGTCGGACATGGTGCCGCTCGGAACTTACTTAGCTCAGATATTGATCGATTGGTAAACGTTATAAAATATAGAAACGGCTAGTTTTACATAATAAATAATAATAAGCAATGGACGAGATAGGCGTGCCAAATCGGAGCTCTTTCAGTCAACTGGCACTATAATTAGTTGTATTCAGCAGAGCTACACCTAAGCACCTTGAATTTTAATTTTATATGCTTAATTCTTTTAAATAAAGAATATGCCTACATTAGAAATGCAATGTGTGTTTACTTAGTCACTTATTTATTTATTTATTTCAACTAACGTTCATTTAAATTTCACCCCAGACCTTCTCTAGCAATATTTCTTGCCAAGTCTAGTCTTGTCTTGCGGGACCAAGACAAAATCAAGGAAAATCAAGACCAAGATGTCACTGCTAGCCAAACAGTTACATTAATGTTTCTGTTTTATAGATGTTATATAACACTATGCGTTCTTGAGATCATTGCTTTAGGATTTATTTTTATTATTGTATTTATTTTATTTTTAAGACCTCACGTGTATAAGTAAAATTCAATATAGAGTGATAACCCTCAAATCTGGGGTGGGGATTTAACGATTATAAACCTAAAAGTCCCAACACTCTTTTTGATAGCAAATATGAAGAAATAAATTCACCTTCTGTCTCCAAAAGTTGGTTAATAACTTCTATCTAGCAGTTTCACTATTGTTTACCTGCTTCAGATTTACTTGGGTCCTCACTTTATTATTACCATTACATCAGCACTTAATCCAGGTGTGTCCCTACACCTCAGATTTTGCTTTGGAACTCCTCCATGTGGAAGTCGTCCTATGAGGTTGAATCTAATCGATATGTGTATAGAAAATATGAATATGTATTCATCTATAAACGACAGTAACAACAGTCCAGACGTTGTATCTAAATGTATGTATAACTATACATTTCATTAGACAGATATTGAAGGTTAATTAAAATTATGTGTAATTGTGTTTATTCAATTGCATTAGCTTTTATTATTAGCTACGATTCATATCTATTTTTCTTGATTCACCCTGTATTATATGTTTATTAATAGTTTTAAAAACTTTTATGAGAATACTCCTATTTTATATTTTTATCGGTACAGTATTTATTAAAAACTGTTGGAGCAAAAAACTTGCGAACTTGACAAAAACTGTCCGTTCTATTTACTTATTGCATTATTGGTTTCTTTTATTTAACATTTGGGGATATATTATAATTCATATATAATTTTACCTTTACTCAGTAGATTAACCCTTGAATTATTTACTTACTTGCATGTCCGGATAGATATGTACAGGGAGTTAGAAAGTATATGCAAGTCATGTGACTGCAAACTAAAGTTCACACATATGTGGAACGTACTTTGTTTGTTTATTTTTTCTAATGGACAGTTTTACACTGTATAAGAAATGGTCAATACATAAACTTAAATTCTAAAATTAAATTAAAGTAAATAAATAAACAACACACTAAATCATACAAAATCACATAAAAAAAAACAAAAATCGCAATTTTAAATCTTGAAATATTCATTTAACGAATACGGACACATATCAATTAGGTATGATTTCATTCTTTTTTAAAACTCTCAAATGTACAGCAAGTTTTTATATCACTAGGTAATTTATTATATAGCTTAGGGCCCAGACAGTTTGGTGAATTCACGGTAAGCTTTAATCTCATAAACGGTATATGATATTCATTTTTGACGAGTATTAATATGGTGAATTTCCTTATTGGTATGAAATTTAGATCTGTTACTGAAAATATAATTACACAATTCAAATATAAAGAGTCCAGGTAAAGTTAAAATAAAATATTTTTTAAAAATATCTCTACATGAATGTTAACTTGAAACATTAAAAATGCATCTTAGTATTTTTTTTTGGCATATAAATACATCAGAAGACATAGTGGACCCGCCCCAGAAACAGACACCATACATGATTCTACTGCCCACCTGTGCATGACACAGAATAATAAGCTGCGGGGTTACAAGCACCGTACGCAAATTTCGGAATAAATAGCATATTGAATTCAGTTTAGAACAAAGATTTGAACAATGTGATTTCCAGGACAAATTGCTATCAAATTCAATTCCTAAAAATTTTACAGAAGTCTCATTATTAATTGGTATGCCATTTATATCAACATTCAATTCTACATCTGTCCGTTGGCGATTTTGAAATAAAACCGCATGAGTCTTTGTCACATTAAAACATAACTACCACATGAACTCTCACATAACACTTTCGTGTTATGTGAGAGTTCATGTGAACCTCGAACACCAGAGAGGAATATATATACTTATATCCTTCTATAATTCTTCTTCTTTAATTCTCTTCTTCTATAATTCTATCCCCGATGCGTAAGTAGAGGGAGTTAGGAAGTATATGCAAGTCATGTGACTGCAAACTAAAGTTCACACAGATGTGGAACGTACTTTCGTGTTATGTGAGAATTTATGTGAACACTAGAGAATATATCCTTCTATTGACTGATTTCTGAAAAAAAAGAAAAAACGGAAAATCTACATACTTGAAGAACTTGAGATGCATTTTTCTAAATTTCCTCTTCAGATTTTCACTTTTATGCCCATTTATTTTTACAACAGTGTGTCATATAATAACGGTGGCAGAAGCGTTATATTGCAACTTCAACCATGTTATCCTGCGAGATTTCCTAATTTGCCCTATTTCCTACAACAACAAACACTTTTTCACTTTGTCTCTCTTATTTCACGTCGTAGCCGGGCAGGTACGAAAAATACAATGATAGTAAGAGCCTGTTGGGAATGTGAGGTAACAGAGATAAGGGTTTTTTTTGTCTTTAAAGTACGTACCGGGTGAGTTTGAAAAGTGCAAACTACAAGTAGTTAAATTTATAATTCGAGACGAAATTGCGAAATATAATGATACCACTCAGAATATATGCGAGTTTATTCAGGCTACGTAAAAAATCAGACTAGCTGTTCAGCGCATCCAGTTGAGTATATAATAGAAACTGGATGTGATAATAAAAATATATAATAAAGTCTTTATATAATTTTAATGTTTGTGCAGTATAAAATTAAATTAAATTAAACAGTTATAAGATATGTAAATAGATAACTCGATTGCTGCAATATCTTATAGAGACAGATATATGGGGAATCTCAAGTGGTGGATACTGGTAGAGGTATGCGTTGACATTAAAAAAAAATAGAACATTTAAAAAACCTTTTACTGAATCTATTGGATGCTAGTTCTGCTTTTTCTAATTACTCATATTTTTGAAAAAGTTCTATAAATTTCTAAACAAATTATCAAGTAACATGTATAATTTAAAAAAAAAATAGAAGATTTATTTTTAGTTTTGAGTGCTAAACGGAGTGTTTGTGTTCCGAATTTAACTTAAATCGGATAAGTGGTTCAAAAGTTATGAGGGAAAAACGAGAAAAAAATTCCTACTTCAACGCCCTCTATCTCGGAAACGATGCGTTTTAGGAAATAAGTTTATATCACAAATGAACATTATTTTAACCTGTTCTATCGATTCCTGAAGTTATCAAGATTAAACCTGAATCACCCTGTATAATGCCAAGACAAAACTACGAATTATTCAGTTTAATTAAGACAATTAGTAATTTAAAAAATAATAATTTTGTGGGAGTAATTCTGAAATAGGACACACTATCTAGGATAGATGCAGGTTTCTCTATATTACACAGGGTGTTGAAAAATGTGTCAATTGTGATACATGTAAACCTCAATAACTCGCTTATTTTAAATGGAACATCCTATGTTTTATTTTACTATTTCTTTCTATATTTTATTTTCTGGCGACCTGTATAAAAAGAAAATGAGTTACGAATTTTTCATTTAAAGTAAGCGAGGCTTGAATTTGTCAATATAGGCCGCCCACTTTTCAGCACCCTGTGTAATCTAGAGGAATCCTGGCCTATTCTGGATATTGTGTCCTGTCTCAGTATTACTTCCACAAAATTATTATTATGAAGTTAACTTACACGTTTAATTACACATATAATCTGAAAATAAAATAAAAAATATCATATTCCATTAAAAATAAGCAAGTTGACGTCTACTTCCAGTATAACCAGAAGTGCCAAGTCATTGTAAATATTTGGCTTCAATTCAGCAGTGTTGGAAATCCTTAAAAACAAAAATTCAAATGTCTATCATTTCCGCTTTCAACGTCAAATCTACGTTCGTTGTGGGACACCCTGTATGTGTATATAAATTACAAATTTATTTACTTGTACAGTTACCTGAGGAATCGTTCTTTCAAGTTTATATTATATATATAGCTTCGTGAGACACTGTATAAGTTTTTACGTAGATAAAAAATTATCATTTTGTATAACATGACAACCGCATTTGTCGAATATTTGTCGCATTCATGTACTTCATTCAAGTACTTTAAACTATAATTATATCACCGTTATGAATAAAAAAAGGTATTTTAAGCTAATATGTATCAAATCTCCTACAATTACTATCAATGAAGTCATATGTATGTTCTCTGATACCAAATATCTAGGTATGCTAATGAACATCCACAGACAAAACTCTGTTGAATAATTATCTAAAGAATTTATATCTATTTACTAACCTGATATACTCTATATAACCTCTGGAGTGGGAACTCGAAATTCAATCACAATAGATGAGATCTGAACTATTTCTACATTTTTAGGATTGCTTCATCAGGTGGCCTCCTTTAACTTTAGTCAAATATCTAACTATAAAAATTATTATACCGATAAATTAAAATTATTTGAAATTAAATTAAATTTGAGATTTGATACATATTAGCTTAAAATACCTTTCTTAAACAGTAAAATTTCTTATTTATGCTGACGACTTAAAAATTTTCACCAAAATAAATTCATTAAATGACTGTTTATTGTTGCAATCAGATTTAAATAATTTAGTTGATTTTTCTGAAAATAATTCATTGTATCTGAATTTGTCTAAGTGCTCTGCCATTACATTTGGTCGTACCATTAATCCAGTTGTTTTTCAGTATCATGTCTCTGATTCAATTTTAAACAAAGTATCCGTGATAAAAGATCTTGGAGTAATTTTTGATTCCAAATTAACTTTTAATGATCACATTAATTCAATTATTCTAAATGCATCCAGGATGTTGGGGTTTATTCTTCGTAAGTGCAAAGATTTTCATAATATTAAGCCAATTAAACAATTATATTATGCTTACGTGTTTAGTAAAATAAATTTTGCGTCTTCGGTTTGGAATCCACAATACAACATTTATATAAGTCGCTTAGAAGCCGTTCAGAATAAATTTATTAGATTTATATCTTTTAAAACTCATTTCATAATTGAAAATAGTAATTATAATGCAGCTAGGAAACAATTTAGGCTTATATAATTGGAGAAACGTCGCATCTTGAATGACATACTAATTTTATATAAAGTATTGAATAACAAACTGAACTGTCCAGATCTTTTATCCTCAATACATTTTAATGTGCCCATCCATGGTACGCGGCATTATGATTTTTTCTACTTACCATTTAGAAGAACAAATTATACTAGTAACTCCCCTATATGTAGAATAATGCATTCTTCCAACAGATTTTGTTCTGATATTGATTTGTTTGCGGTTTCTGATAGATCACTGAAATCTTTGTTGACTGATTTATTTTTAAGCTTATAATTTGTTGTTTTGTCTTCTTCAATTTGTAATTGTAATTGTGCTTTTTATCACTATGATGTTTATGTTTGTTTATGTTAGTTGTGGATACTGTTCATGGGGTTAATCCCGTTTGTGTCCCTAAAGTTTTAAATAAATAAATAAATAAATCACATTCAGTAGTAGTAACTAATCAACCATTGGAAATTCAAAATAAAATTAAAAATATTAATACTCAAACAATCGGTTAATCGCATTACACACGTTACGCCGTCCAACTTGCCGAAAAACAAAGTGAGAGAGAATATGAGGCGCCAGAAATCGGGCCTCAAATTAGGACGGAAAACAACGGCTTTGACCATATCGCGTGGTGGGGGAAGCTATAACGTATTAAGCATGTATGAAGAATTTGAGACTCGGCAAATTGGGCCTTACTGTGGTGGAATTGGCGGGTGACTCCCCGCTCTGGTAGAAACGGCGGGATATTGAAACGTAACATAGATCCGTTATTTATAACTTACGAAGGCTACCATTGAAGCAATAAGTATGTTATTCCATTATATTGCATTTGATAAATGTAATAGGTAATTAGAAATTATGGGGTATTAAAATATACAGTGTGAGAGCCAAATTTTACAGTGAGGCCCGCCCTCAGTTGCTTCATACGACGAGCCACCACTGCTGTAATGGGGCAGAAGTACAGCAACTTGAATTTTTTGATTAAAAGTAATGATTTTTTAAGAGACCTTCTTAAAATTTAAGAAAACTCGTTATAAAATTTTCTATAAGTTTATTTCTACTAATTTATTCACTGCAACGGATTTACAGCAGTAAAAAAGTGACGACGACTTGAACGATTATTTGCAGTATGAATTGGTTCCATTTCTCTTATTCAATGAGGGTGATATGAGGAAAACAAAAAAATCCGTACGTTACAAGCTATTTAAATCAACCAAGGATACATCTACGAAACTTTGATTTGGTGACTGGCGGAGGCTTTCTTTTACATAAGATCATCTGCTTTGCCAGATTGCTCTAAAACATTCTCATATGGGACTTTTGTGTAAATCAAACGGCCAAGGGTTACCAGGAGAATTATGACAAAAAACGTGTGCTATTTTTTTTTAATTACCGACATTTCAGAGCAGATATCTCGGAAAAGTGCATTGTAACGAAAACATGTATAGAACTAATCTTATAGAAAATTTTATAAGCTCTCATTTTTTAATTTTTTGCTACAACACACCGTTTTCGAGTCATAAGCGAAAGAACAAAAAAGGGGACTTTTCTATCCCCCCTCTCCCCCTGAAGCGGACGGGGTGGGAGCGGGGACTTTATGTCCTAATTACCCCAAACACCTTTCCGCAAAGAAATATTTTCCCCCTCTCAATGCACGCTACAACCCCTTCGTTGCTTGGACTGAAAGTACGTCACTCGTTTAGTGTCCCAACTATACGAGTCATATGAGAAATTACTACTACTTCTAATCTCATGGTATTTATTCAATTCTGGCGTAACACCATTTTAATTTACATGACGTATATATTTTCTAAATATTTCACTTATAATATCCCCAGAGCTTAAATTATTTCCGGAAATATTTTTCGAGGTTTATTTTGAGAATTATCCTGCAGACGAGGGATAACTATTAAAATATTTATGAGCGAGAAAAAAATTTTCGGTTATTAATTTAAGGTCCTGGGATACTCGGTAAGAAAATTTCATATCAAACTATTTATTAATTTGAAGCTACAAATAGACAACATTTAGACTTCGTAATTGAAAATAATTATATGTAGAATGTAATTAATAATAATACCTTACTGTTTTGTGTTAATTTATTTACGGATCATTTAAAAACTCGAGAATGCGGAAGCACCATAAAACACTGATTTCGTGCGCAAAATATAAATAATATTCTTATCAGATGTCATGTCATGTCAAAAGTGACATGATCGTGAAAAAAGTACCCGAACTGTGAAAAAAAGTGTGTTACGATCGCGTGTTTTTGTTTCCATTTTTTCACGATAGGGTGCTTTTGTTCATAGCCGTTAAAAATGGCTAAATTTGCATATCTAGGTATATCTAGTTTAAAAAAAAGTTGTTTTTAGGCACTGGTGTTAAAAGTAATTTACTTTTAGCATTAATGCTAACCATAGTAGGGAGCAATGTTATCCGACGGAGTTTTGGACAATATTTGGTTCCGGTGCTCGTGGCACATTTTTTATTCTTAATGTATTTTATGAAAATTCTTCAATGATTAGTGTTCACTGGACGAAGGACCAATGGGCTATGTACTTTATAATAGTTCAAATATAGTGTACTTGTAATAACGAATGTTCGTTGTACATTAGTTTTTGTGCCTAGTATATACGCAACTAGTGAAGTTCCCAAATATTCGATATTAGTGAATGCAAAGTTGCACAGTTCTTGGCGATGACATGCTCCAAATACACCAAATATTATGGTAACTTTCTGCATGGTACCTACATGTTTCATCTTGCGCTTCTGCGTGAAATGTATCTATTTTTTTCCTGGTCAATACTTTTTCGGTCAATACCCTTCGCCCTTTCACTTCAAAAAAGCAACAAGCTTGTAATATTTGCTTATATTATGATTTTTTATGTTCATCATCACCTTTAACATGAAGTAATTTGACCAAAGCGTTGACGATTTTAATATATTGGACTTTTCTTCAAAGTATGCTAAAGCACTTTTCACTTAACTCGCCACTAACATTTTTCAGCTCACACCATCTCAAGAAACGATTGTACGAAAACTCGTACTGTTGTTTTGACTTACTAGATAATAAAAAGTGGTTTTATTAATTAGCAGCTTCTTTGATTTCCGCGAAAAAAATCATTTTCTTAATCACTTTCCATGTTGAAGTGACTTCAACAAAGGATCGAACTTTCAATACCTTAGCAACAATAAACTTCATGGCCAATTGGATTTCGAAATATATTATAAAAAAAACGTGAGAAATGCATTGATTTTTACTTTTAATGGTGTATGTAGAAAAAATAGTGCATGATATATGTGTTAAAAGTGATTTCATTTTGTTGGATGTTATGAGACAAACAAACTTTCCTTTTCACAAAATAAAATGTCACTTTTATTACTGTATTCTTGATTTTTTATCCATACTGGTTAAATTAAATTCGATAGAAAAATACTCAAAATTAAAAAATTACGTTTTATGTGCGGAGCATGCAATAATATTTGAGTCCTTAGATGTAACCTTAAGCCGGCTATAGACCTCGTTTTTTTCGTTTGTTCTTATCGCTGCGATTTGAATCTACGTGCCAAATGCGCCAAAACTAGATGGAAGTGGTGAAAAACCGTCGTGTAGCATTAGTGGTTAAAAATTATAGAGGATCTTTTTCATCCATTCGAAACGTTGCTATTAGAATTGTTGTACCAAAAATACCAAGACTCGATATGTGGGCGAAAGACCGTCAGTTAAAATATCTGCTAGCGCTTGATGACTAGTTAAAAGTAGTTTTCTTATATGAAGATTTTTAGGTAGTAATTATTTTTATTTTATTAGGTATCATAATGCCCGGACCACCGTTATATTACACCTATAATATTTACCTATTCTATATTATTATCTTCTGCAGATTTTTACTGCATTTAAGCTAATTCAAATCAATTTCTCTCCAATTCCTGTCAATGAAGTCATATGTATGTTCTCTAGTATCAAATATATAGGTATGCTAAGAAATAACTATAGACAACATTGGATTTAATAAATATCTAAAATAAAAAATTATCTAACTAAAATCAACCAAAAATTACATATCTGGCATAATGAACTCATTAAATGATTTTTGAAACTCAAATTCACTTTTGATCATAAAAGAATACGCAATCAGCTGCAATGCCTCAATAAAATTACATATAATTTATGGAAAAAAACATTCTACTAGATTTAAAGAGGCCAACCTGAAAATTCCTAGAGGTAACTGCACAAGTTTTCTACATTTTTTCCGCAAACTGCAAAAGGGTTCTCCTCCTACAAACATTGTATATATAGTACATATATCCTAAAGTTTGGTTTGGGTCCCATGTCTAGTTATTGATATATGGCATACAGTTATTCTAAGTAGCTTTACCTTTATAATACAATAAAAAAATACTATTTTTTCACGGTAGAGAGTAGAGATCAGTTTCTATGACATCAAAATTAAAACAGAAGTACTCGATTATTCCCAAGGGAGTATAATGCTCCTAAGGGAGTTTACATTATAGAGAACGTTTTTCATGCAAAAAAAAGATAACATTGAAATTATTTATTGACATTTAAACTAAATGTTACATTTGTACAATTTTCAAAATTAACATTAGAAGGAATATTACTTTCGCTTACATTTACAGTTTTTGTGATTGCGCTAGTAGTGGTACCTACTAAAACCTGTCGGTTTGATTGACAAATGTCAATTGTAAAAGTGATGAATGACATTTGACTTAAATGGTTGTTATTGTTAGAACTTCATAATAACAAAATATGTGTTTTTAAGTTAATGAGACCGTGGAAAAAATAGTATATATTTTGTCCTCGATGCATTGTAGCCCTCGGGCTTCAAATTGCACCTCTGCCAAAATAACGCATTTCTCTCCCTTATAGTATAATGTACTATTATTGTCGACTAGTAATCTAAATAGCAACAACTTTCGCTGCACTTGCTAAAATACGCATCATTATAACCAATGGACAATTATTGTTTCTGTAAAAAATTTGAGTTTTAAATTTGTAATTAAATTTACTACACAATTATAATCCAGTACACAGTTTTTACTCGAAACGCCTGTTGTTTATTTTTATAAACTGTCTCTGCTGCCATTTTATTGATAATTTGGGGAATCATTAGAAGGAATATATTCCATATATATTAGTTTGTTCCATCACTATTTTTTCCAGTGGTATAAGGATTGCATATCAAGGCCAACGAATATACATATAATTAAATTCAGGATATTAAAATTACTGTTTTTAAAAAAACAATGTTATTTACTTAAAACTACAAAGGCGAGCTCTCTAGCTTAAGGACTAATAAGAACTGAACTTAATTCTAAACTTTTGGGCTTTTATAACGTAGATGCATAAGACTTATCTAAGAGCGGTTGTGTTCCGACGACATCTTAATGGGTTAGGTGGCGTCTTAAGGGTTGGTAACAGTTGGACATAATAATTATATACATATATTTCTTTATTTAACATCAATTTTATTTTCTTTCGAATAATTAAATAAAACTACTTAATATTACATTGCTTTCTAATCATAGGCTTCTAATATCATCATATTTGTATGTTACTATATGTTTGAATTTTTATTAACAGGTGCCTATCTGATCCAGACAAATTTGTGAATGTGGACTTCCAAGCAGAATGGAGAAGTAATTTGTCATGGTTTCTTTTCGAGATCGATATTCCCATAACAATATTAGCTAGAGCTATAGCGAGAGAACCGTGGACGGAAGAATTATTCAAGTCATTGAAAGAGTAAGTTCAATATTGACTCAAGTCTCATAAGATTAATTAATGTGAACTGATTTCCAAGCTTATAACTTTAAGCCGACTACATGTCTTTTGTTATGGCACCTACAAAAACATGAGTAAGATATGTTTTACGAACTTTTAATACAGATTTTTCCTAATTTTTACTAATGAAGAAAAATCATACACTAATACCTATGAGTTTTCGACTACGAAGTCGCATATTGTTAAATTTGTTTAATAAGGCTTTTTTAGCAGTACCTGAATAAACTGTAACCCATTTTTCTCCTTTATTTTCCAACAGAATAATTTTATTTTTTAACTGTAGGTCTATTTAATAATTATCTATAATTTCCTTGCGTTTGAATTTTGATAATAATTTTAGAAATACAATAAAAAAATAATTTTGTTTTGCTTATAAGCGGAAATTCGGCCCCGAGCAAGTTATAGATACATTTTTTAATGATTTTTCACGTTTGTCCCATTTCAATATACAGGCTGTATCACATAAGAGGGCCACTCCCATGTATCTCGCTTAATATGCGAGACACGTCAAAAATCTTTAATTGTTTTTTGTTGCATTTTTGGAGGCCTTTATTCTCGTAAAAACAAATTTGAGATTTATGGCCAACTTTATGAGTAATAACAAAAAAACCTGTAAAGTGCCCAAACTTTAAGGCTGTCTAACTTTTTTATTTTAATAGATACAGAAAACTTATTGGTAATAAATTTTTATTGCAAAATTCATACCTTCCACTTGATATAAACAGATTTTTGAAATATCGTATGTAGTTCGCTGCGCCCTCTAGGCGGATAATTTTTTTTTTATTGACCACAAAAAATTGCCTGTTGTTTCGTCTTTCATGCAATATACTACATGTTGCCCTTATCTTTCGTATTTATTACATTTTTTTAAATTTTAGTTAAAAAAAATGTACCTGTGTGCTCAAGATAATGTAAAACCTGTTTTAAAGACGCCAATTGAAAAAAAAATAATAAACAGAATGTACTTTTTTATGCAAAATACAAATTTTCTTATATTATTTTATTACATTGTCTGTGTCAAAATAATTTTAAAAACCCAATTGCTTCTAATGTGAAAACCAATAAAATAATATTATAAGAAAATCTGTATTTTGCATAAAAAAGTACATTCTGTTTATTATTTTTTTGCAATTGGCGTCTTTAAAACAGGTTCTACATTATCTTGAGCAACACGAAAATATTTAGGTACATTTTTTTTTAACTAAAATTGAAAAAAATGTAATAAATACAAAAGATAAGGGCAACATGTAGTATATTGCATGAAAGACGAAAAAACAGGCAATTTTTTGTGGTCATAGCCTGCTTCAATAAAAAAAATTTTTTCCGTCTAGAGGGCGCAGCGAAACACATACGATATTTCAAAAATCTGTTTATATCAGGTGGAAGGTATCAATTTTGCAATAAAAATTTATTACCAATAAGTTTTCTCTATCTCTTAAAATAAAAAAGTTAGACAGCTTCAAAGTTTGGGCACTTTACAGGTTTTTTTGTTATTACTCATAAAGTTGGCCATGGATCTCAAATTTGCATAAAAGCCTCCAAAAATGCAACAAAAAACAATTAAAGATTTTTGACCTGTCTCGCATATTAAGCGAGATACATGAGAGTGGCCCTCTTATGTGAGACAGCCTGTATATAAAAATAACTGAGAAGGTTCCAAACTTTCCAATAATTTCATTTTACTGTAATTTTAAGTTGGTACGTGAGACATTTGGGTGGAACTTGCAATAAAGCTCCGCCTTTAAAACGTCACAATTTATTCTTAAATTCGAAGGCGTTACTCGTATTTAACAGAGTGATGGACATGGTGTAAAAATTGATGAGAAAATAAAATTTCTGATTTTGAGGAATTTTTATTTTTCAAGTTTTGGCTTCGGAACGGTTATTAAACGTACGAGACTGTTCTGTATACAGTGTTGAAAAATTTTTGACTAATAAAAAAAACTTAAATTTAAGAGAGCTAAAAAATTGTTTTTGGTAAAACTTCTAACAAGGGTGTATTAGATTACTAATTAACAAAAAGAATACAGGGTGTTTAAAAAACGAAACAATCTCTAAAACCCCTAAAAATTAATGTATTTAGAAAATTTGGATTAAACTTTTAACAAAAGTCTATTAGATCATTAATTAACGAAAACATGCAGCGTATTTAAAAAAAACTGAACCAATCTCTTAAAATCTTCAAAATAATACTATTAAAAAAAATTAAACTTTTAACAAGGGTCTATTACAACACTAATTAACGAACAAAATACAGTGTTTGAAAAAACTAAACAATCTCTAAAAACCCTGAAATTTTAGATTAAAAAAAAAGATGAAACTTTTAACTAAAGTCTATTAGATCACCTATTAACGAAAAAAGTACAGGGTATTTAAAAAACCCAACAATATCTAAAAAACCTTAAAAAATAATGGAATAAAAAAATGTTGTTCACAGATTTAACAAAGGTCTATTAGAACACTAATTAATGAAAAAATACAGGGTGTTTAAAAAATCTAAACAATCTTTAAAGCCCCTGAAAATTAATGGATTTAAAGAAAAAATTAGATGAAACTTTTAACAAGAGTCTATTAGATCACTAATTAACGAAAAAATACAGGGTATTTAAAAAACGAAACCGATCTCTTCTTTTATCTAATACCCAAAAGTAGTTTGCTCTTCCTCTTATTTTTTTTCTATGTGGACTCATAATGCAATTTCTATAACAATATTTTTCCACCAGTAACACTCCCACTATATGTCAAAAAACTTTAAATTAGAAAATCGATAAATAATTTTGCACTCAAAACTTCCCAAGACGCAGACAAAACTTTTATACCCGCTAATAGTCCTGTTTGCCCAACACTAGAATAGTTTTCAATCGTCAGGCGTATGTGCATTTCAACTAAAGCAATGTATTTTCAACCTTATGCGGGCTTTATAAATACATTACGCGTGCGTCTGATAGTTGGAAACCGCTTCCCACTGTTGTACGAATGGGGTTACAGACAACTAGACGCGTTTTTTACTATTTTGAAAGCTTACATTACCAGCCAAGGGCTCCGCATCTTGCACTTATAAGAAGTGAGGACACAATAATTTTTTGATGAGTGTCTCACTTTTAAACAGCAGGAACTTCAAGAGTCTTTAGTCGATACGACATGGCATTTTCAAGAGAAACCGAAAATACTGTTTAGAAGTCAAATCATAATTTTTAAACGTTCTATCGACTTCGGACAAGAGGGCCTTTTTGGGGTATAATTGAATACCCTTTCATATTTTCCAAAAACATTTGCAAAATTTCAATTCGACTACTTTTTTTACAAAAAGATTCATAGATATTTCAACCACTGAAATTAATATGTGATGATTTTCGGTGACGAATTATTAGCTCTCATATACTTTCCTTTCGTCGCAACATACCGATTTTTGTTTGTCAGAGGTTATTTCGTTCATAAATAAATAAATAATAAAATTCAACGCCTTGGACCTCAGAAACGATGTAATTTAGGATGCATATTTATAAGAACTTTTACTCTCAAAATGAGATCTTCTAAAGATTCTTAAGTCCTGCTAATTAAAAGTGAGACACCCGAAATATAAATGTTAGAGATTGAGTGTTACATGAGTTATGAATTTTAAAAGACGAAGGAAGCTTTTCCTTCCATGAACACCCGGTATCCACACAAAGAACTACATTACACACACTTTACAACTAAAACAAAAAAAATATAAAATGTATCATATTGATTATTTCAGTTCGTTGTTTATTTGCGGTAAATATACAAATATTTCAAATAGATACAAAGTATAGATATTTACAGATCTATTATATTTGTAATTTTAGAAACATAAACTAGTACCAACAAATATAATCGCCTTGTAGATTTTGTCAATATACTGTTTCAGCTGTGAAGATACATTACTGCAAATATTAATCGCCCTGTATATTTTGTCGATATACTGTCTACTACTTTATAAATTTATACCTATTTCAAATTTATTTATGGACAGCTGTAAAAATTAGTCAAGAGCGCGGTCATTGAGCAGTGAATATTGTAAACTTTGCACCTGGCTCCTCGTATTCCCTACTATGAAATAATGCGTCTGTTTTAAGGTTAATACTGACTTTTGCTGTATCTTTCTTTATTGGGGGTAAAATATTTTATCGTAGTGGACAGAAGTCAGCACATATTCGCTATGATTGTTCTGAGTTAGAACGCAGTGACACGCCCACATAAAATGGCAATATCACTTAGTGGCGAAACCAGCCTTAAGCCTCATGGACGCGAAATTTGCAAATATTCATCCGAATTTTGCAGTTTTTGGTTTAAAATATTCATGAGTCTCAACTTTTAGCGAATTTTGCAAAACAGTATTATTATTGCTAATTTCATCATTATCTGAGGTTAGTAAGTTTGATTTGAGCTTATAATATACCATGACAAGTTAAGTTTGTGATGAAAATGTTGAGGAAATTTGCTAAATGTTGAAACTTTTCCCACCATTAAATAAATAGCGTAAATATACGAATTTCGCGTCCATGAGGACAAGGCTTTGCAGCTAATATTTACAGGTTTAGTATGAAGTAATAAGTTACACACAATATAGTGGTCAATGTCACATTTTATGCATAGAGTTGCAGCACTTGTAGTGCAACTATCACCAGCGGAACGACGTCTGTCTTTACCCAGGATTATTGTCAAAAGATGACTTCTTTCATCATGCCTCAGGTCGTCTGATACTCTGGTAAAAAAAATACGCGGCCAGTAAGGTATATGCCATGGTAAGTGGAGTATGGTAACCACGTTATTATCTCTCCACCTGACAATATCTATCAATACTAGAACCATGAGATCCTCTATTCAATTTATTCCTGGATTTTTTTGGTCCTGATACTGTTTGTAACTTACTAATATTAGATTGTAAATAACCTTCTACAACCTAGTTTATCTTCTCAGTAAGACAAATTTTTGGAGCAGTAGCGATTTGAATTTGACAATTATTGTTTTTTTTTTTGCAGGACAATAGCACTCGCTTCTCGGTTTGGTTTTCGGATACTATTTTCTTCCATAGCTACTGTTTCTAACTATTATTACGGTGCAGAATACATTTTCAGAAATAAGACCGTGCATTCATTCGGCGAGTTAGAAAAAGTAATATTTTTCATAAAGACAACTTTATTTTGTATATCGTCCTCTTTAAAATTAGAATTTCAAAGATTTGAGAAGAAATACATTTTTATATAAAACAAAAAGGGTAATGAACAATATTAAATTTATCAGCTTTTTATGCTCGTTATTTTTTTTTATATAAAACCACTAGTTATAAAAAACATTATACTGGACGCACTGAATGTTCCGAAATTCATACAATGTGTTTTATAAGAGAGCATGAATGAAAATATAAAAAACTACTTCTATACAAACTAATATTGATTATATGCGGTCCTCGTCTCATAAATAATAGTGTAGTAACCTCGGAGAGTGTCTTAGTTCACACATTTTCAAAGTAAAAAAGCAACCTGACAACTCTGCTTCCCTCGTACAGATCCCGCGTTCTAGCTTCATTCCTTGTTTATGTGTCAAGCCGTTCGCACGAAGTTAACGCGCTGTGCATAAGTGAATACTAAAAACATGCCCAAGCAATAAAAAAAAGCCATCGAAGCCACAGTAGAGAAGATAAAGAAAACAAACGATTAAGAAGGGAATTAGCGGAAATACAAAAGAGGATCGAGGTAATAGAATATCGAAACAGAAGCCCTTCAAGATCATCACGGAATAGACTAAGCCGGAGCGACACGCCACCGCCGGGTGAGAACAAAAGAGGAGACCGGTCGGACATCTCTGTCTCGGACTCTAATGCAGATAGGGAGAGGCGCGTCGCAGATGACGGTCCTGCCAGTGTTGCTGATTGGGGCATTTTTTCAGAAGGATCAATACATACAAACAGTAAGTAATCGCTACTCTTTATTTAGTAGGTTTACTGAAATTGTAGTACTTCTGACAGTATCCTATGAGATTCTCATCAGGTGAAAGCATAGTCCGCAGCATTATGTGTTTATGAATAACACTAGACAATAAATGATTGTTTATGACAACATCATTTATCTAAATTACTGAGGGGTACTTATGACAGTATACTGTGAACTTATCATTATTAAGTGCATGCATAGCCCACAGCATTAGGTGTTTATGTATAACACTATATGCTAAATGATTGTTGATAATAACATCATTCAACTACATTAATAAGGGCAACAGGTGTTTATGATAATGCCTCATTGGTTGTTTATGAACACATCCAAAAATTTCTTGTGGCTTAGTGGTAATGGTTTGTTTATAAG
Organism: Monochamus saltuarius; assembly: GCA_025584915.1. Classification (NCBI taxonomy): domain Eukaryota; kingdom Metazoa; phylum Arthropoda; class Insecta; order Coleoptera; family Cerambycidae; genus Monochamus; species Monochamus saltuarius. The sequence goes on along the minus strand of CM046721.1, from coordinate 44,201,588 downwards.
CATGCCAGTGGAAGAGAAGGAAAATATACCGCCTGAACCAGAACTTAGTCCGGATATTCTGGGGGAAGAAAGCGTTCAACAGAAAGAAGTGGGACCTCCGATTCAAAAAGAGGTCGCATCTCGTTATCCTATAGCGCTGTGCTTGGACTGTTCAACACACATGCAGTAAAGGTATAACCAGTGTGTATCCTTAATGTATGTATCATAATGCACGTCTGATTGTATCATCAGCCACGTGTTTGTGTTGTTTCTAGAGGGAAACTGTGATATATAAGCAGTCGAGCCATAAACAGAGTCGTTGTCTCACTTGAAAGTACTTCATAGTCCATAGAGCGTGTGTAGGGCGTTATTGCCATACCAACAACAACCGTCTGGCAAACGTGGATGATTCAACTGCTAAGTTGTTACTTCTTAGCAGTGCAAGCCTTTCTAGAAGGAAACTTAACGCCTGGGATCGTGTCCTATAGCGCTGTGCTTGTACTGTTCAACACACATGCAGTAAACGTATAACCAGTGTGTATCCTTAATGTATGTATCATAATTCACGTCTGATTGTATCATCAGCCACGTGTTTGTGTTGCTTCTAGAGGGAAACTGTGATATATAAGCAGTCGAGCCATAAACAGAGTGGTTGTCTCACTTGACACTACTTCATAGTTCATAGAGCGTGTGTAGAGCGTTAATGCCTATACCAACATCAACCGTCTGGCAAATGCAAATGATTCAACTGCTAAGATGTTACTTCTTAACCAGTAACCAGTGTGTATCCTTAATGTATGTATCATAATGCACGTCTGATTGTATCATCAGCCACGTGTTTGTGTTGCTTCTAGAGGGAAACTGTGATATATATGCAGTCGAGCCATAAACAGAGCGATTGTTTCACTTGAAACTACTTCATAGTACAATGGTCGTCAGCTTAAAGTCACCACTTCCATGTTTTGTCCCTTTCTAGCACCGTGTATAATAAATGGCACTAGAAAAGAATGGACCATGGAACTGGTGACTTTAAGCTGACGACCATTGTACATGGAGCGTGTGTAGAGCGTTATTGCCTATACTAACATCAACTGTCCTACAAACGCTGATGTTTCAAACACTTAGTTGTTACTTCTTAGCAGTGCAAGCCTTTCTAGAAGGAAACCCAACGCCTGGGATCGTGTCCTATAGCGCTATGCTTGTACTGTGCAATACCCAAGCAGTAAAGGTATAACCAGTGTGTATCCTTAATGTATATGTTATGATGCACGTCTGATTGTATCATCAGCCACGTGTTTGCGTTGCTTCTAGAGGGAAACTGTGATATATATGCAGTCGAGCCATAAGCAGAGTGGTTGCATCACTTGAAAGTACTTCATAGTACATGGAGCGTGTGTAGAGCGTTACTGCCTATACTAACATCAACGATCTTACAATCGCAGATATTTCAAACGCTAAGTTGTTACTTCTAAGCAGTGCAAGCCTTTCTAGAAGGAAACCCAACGCCTAGGATCGTGTCCTATAGCGCTGTGCTTGTACTGTGCAATACACATGCAGTAAAGGTATAACCAGTGTGTATCCTGAATGTATGTGTTATGATGCACGTCTGATTGTATCATCAGCCACGTGTTTGTGTTGCTTCTAGAGGGAAACTGTGATATATAAGCAGTCGAGCCATAAACAGAGTGGTTGTCTCACTTGAAACTACTTCATAGTACATAGAGCGTGTGTAGAGCGTTACTGCCTATACTAGCATCAACGGTCTTACAAACGCAGATATTTCAAACGCTAAGTTGTTACTTCTTAGCAGTGCAAGCCTTTCTAGAAGGAAACCCAACGCCTGGGATCGTGTCCTATAGCGCTGTGCTTGTACTGTTCAACACACATGCAGTAAAGGTATAACCAGTGTGTATCCTTAATGTATGTATCATAATGCACGTCTGATTGTATCATCAGCCACGTGTTTGTGTTGTTTCTAGAGGGAAACTGTGATATATAAGCAGTCGAGCCATGAACAGAGTGGTTGTCTCACTTGAAAGTACTTCATAGTCCATAGAGCGTGTGTAGAGCGTTACTGCCCATACCAACATCAACCGTCTCGCAAACGCAGATGATTCAACCGCTAAGTTGTTACTTCTTAGCAGTGCAAGCCTTTCTAGAAGGAAACCCAACGCCTGGAATCGAGTCCTATAGCGCTGTGCTTGTACTGTGCAATACACATGCAGTAAAGGTATAACCAGTGTGTATCCTTATTGTCTGTATCGTGATGCACGTTTGATTGTATCAGCAGCCACGTGTTTGTGTTGCTTCTAGAGGGAAACTGTGATATATATGCAGTCGAGCCATAAACAGAACGATTGTTTCACTTGAAACTACTTCATAGTACATAGAGCGTGTGTAGAGCGTTATTGCCTATACTAACGCTGTGCTTGTACTGTGCAATACACATGCAGTAAAGTATTTTACAAAGTGGCCTTAAGGAAGAGGGCCGTAAAACTATCATAGAAAAGTACCCACCACCGGAAAATTGTCAGCTATTCAAACCTCCAAAACTAAACCCAGAAGTAAAAGCAGCCATTAGTGAATCTATAATCCGTAGAGAAGACAAGCTAATGCAGCTGCAAGAACCACTAGCAGCTGCCGCAACAAGTATTGGTTTCGTAATTTTGGGACTGTTGAAAGAAGGAGTGGGAGATAACAGTGAATACCTAAAAATGCTAAGTGACGCAGGACGACTACTAGTTGACGTCCTTCGTACAGAATGTGTACTATAGATATGAAAGATACATTTTTTTAGTTAAAATTTATAGACCTCATAGAAAATACTGAAGACTCAGATTTATGGGGCAAATTTATCAATATAACTGCATGCTTTTTGGGATGAATTGCGCCCCCATGGTATTTACTAAGCTTATGAAGCCTATAATTGCACGTCTTGGGAGTAAAAACTATAAATCAGTTCTTTATTTAGATGATTTCCTTCTTACAATCGATAGCCACTTTGAAAGCTTGGAAAATACCAAGGTACCTAACTATAAAATTATTGGAAGAACTGGGGTTCGTAAAAAACTATAAAAAAAGTTGCGTCATTCCCAAACAAAAGATCGTGTACCTTGGATTTCAGTACGATTCTACAGATATGTATATCTCACTTCTCTCCGAAAAACGAATCAAAATAAATTAAATTTAAATAAATTCGCAATTAAGCGCACGTGCTCGATTAGATAGTTTGCAAAATTTTTGGGTAGTTTAGTTTAAACCTGCCCAGCAATAAAGTATGCCTGGCTCTACATGAACTCCTTGAGAGACAAAAATTATTATATATATCTCTAAAAAGTGTTACCGGTGACTATAATGCAAAAATGCAGGTCCCCGTCACTCTCGCAGACGATTTTCAGTGATGGTTATGTCAAGTTCCGGTAGCAAAAAAACTCAATTAAAAGAGATACCTATCAAATTGAAATTTTCTCTGATGCATCGGGCACGGGTTGGGGAGCATACTCGTGCGGTAATAAATGCCATGGGTTTGGGTCTGAAATTGAAAAATAATATCACATAAATTATTGTGAGTTACCAGCTGCTTTCCGGGCCTTGCAACATTTTGCAAATAATCTTCGAAACTGTAAAGTATTACTAAGAGTGACAATACAACTGCACTAGCATACATAAACAAAATGGGTAGTGTACAATTCCCTACTCTGAACTTGTTAGCACGCACAATCTGGCAGTGGTGCGAACAGAGAGATATTTTTGTGCATGCCATTTATATTAGCTCTTCCGAAAATAAAGAGGCTGATGCCGAACCAAGAACTCTCTCTAAGGATAAATTTGTCGCTGAGTTTGGAGAACCAATCATCGACCTGTTCGCATCTAGGGCGAACAAAAAATGCGAGAAATTTGTATCATGGCTGGGAGAACCAGACTGCCTGACAGTAGATGCATTCTCTCTTAATTGGGAGAATCTTAATTTTTGTGCTTTTCCGCCATTTAACTTAGTAATGCGGGTTGTTCAAAAAAAATATAGAAGGCGGAAGGAATAGTTGTTGTGTCGTTTTGGCCCTTCCAGCCATGGTACCCAGTTTTTCACTCACTATTGCAGGGGAACCACTAATCTTTGTACCTAATAAAAATCTCCTTTCATTCAATAGAGTACCTCATCCGCTATGGGAAAGAATTTCCCTGGCGGCATGACGCTTATCATACAGGCGCTAAAGTTGAGAAATATACCAGAGGAAGCCCTGGAAATATGCTTGTCTTCCATCACCCAATCCACATTAAATCAATACAATGCCGGATTAAAACTTTGGTGGTTTTTTGCCAACAAGAAAAGATCGACGTATTCAATACAACCATACCTCAGGTTTTAAGGTTTTTAACGCGTTGTTTTAATAAAGGGGCTGCTTGTGGTTCCTTAAATTTCATATCAATCAGCCCTTTCTCAAATCCTGGGACCAGCTTTGGGCCAAGATGCTAGCATTACAGCATGAGGCCTAATGCTCCAAAATACAATAATACGTGGGATCCAACAATAGTATTAAACTATATCCGGAGTACGGCTGACAATTACTTCACGTCAATAGGAAGTCTGACTTACAAGTTTGCTGTGCTCATAGCCCTCGCCACGGGACAGCGTGTACAAACACTAGCAAGTATAGAAGTTTGCAATATTGTTACAACACAAGATAAAATTGAAATTAAAATACCTAAAAAACTAAAGACCTCTGGCAAAAATAAGATTCAACCTACTCTAATTCTGCCATTTTTCCATTAAGACAAAACTGTGTGTCCAGTTACCACTTTATTGCTGCAATACCTAGAAAAAACAAAAAAAATCCGAGAATCATCGGGTGCTTTATTTGTTACATTTAAAAAGCCAACAGTGCCACAACCCAAACTAGTCCAGGGCATTTAGATCAAAATCGACCGAATAGCGGATATTTTTAGGCACAGCAGATATCGAGATGCGGTTTCTGCATTGTGTTCAGGAAGGTTCCAGGAAAAAAGTCTATATCGTCTGGTTTAGCCATTTTTTGAAAAATGCCTTCTGGGCCGGAAAATGCACTACACCATTATAGGAACGACTGGAAACTCGGAAAAATCGCTCGGAAATCGTTCCTCAGGGGTTTTCGGGGCTGTCGAACTCGATTCTGGCATTATAATTACCCGAGGATGCACGGGGAGGGCTCTGTGGGGGTGCGCGGGGGGTGAATTGGGGGAGAAATGGCAGCGTGCATGAAAATCGCTCCAAACTCGTTTCTCGGGGATTTTCGGAGATGCTGAATTCAATTCTGGCATTGGAATTACCCGGGAGCGCTTGGGGGCGGCTCTGCGGGGGTATCCGGGGGGTCATTCTGGGGGGAAATTGCATAGTCCATGGCAAGCGCTCCAAACTCGTTACTCGCGGGTTTTCGGGGATGCCGAATTTAATTCTAGCATTAGATTTCCCTGGGGGCGCTCGGGGGTGGCTCTGTGGGGTTGTCTGGGGGTGATTGGGGGAAATTAATATTTGTTATTTGAATAAAGTATTATTTTCATAATTTGTGATTTTTTACGTTCTCCTTTACCATTTCCCACAGAGCCACCCCCGAGCGCTCCTGGGGAAGTTTAATGCCAGAATTGAATTCGGCATCCCCGAAAACCCCCGAGTATCGATTTTGGAGTGATTTTCATGGACGCTGCCATTTCCCCCAATTACCACCAGACAACCCCACAGAGGGACCCCCGAGCGCCCCCGAGTAAATCTAATACTAGAATTGAATTCGGCATCCCCGAAAACCCCCGAGTAACGAGATTGGAGCGCTTCCCATGGACTATGCAATTTCCCCCCCCCAGAATGACCCCCTGGTAATTCCAATGCCAGAATTGAATTCGACATCCCCGAAAACCCCCGAGTAACGAGTTTGGAGCGATTTTCATGCACGCTGCCATTTCTCCCCCAATTCAACCCCCGCGCACCCCCACAGAGCCACCCCCGTGCATCTCCAGGTAATTCTAATGCCAGAATCGAGTTCGCAAGCCCCGAAAACCCCCGAGTAACAATTTCCGAGCGATTTTTCCGAGTTTCCAGTCGTTCCTATAATGGTGTAATGCATTTTCCGACCCAGAAGGCATTTTTCAAAAAATGGCTAAACCAGACGACATAGACTTTTTTCCTGGAACCTTCCTGACCACAATGCAGAAAACCGCATCTCGATATCTGATGTGCCTAAAAATTTCCGCTATTTTTCTTTACTTCCCTGGACTAAACGATTAGTCGCTGAATAAAGGCTATGTTGGAGAAATGTGGCCTTGATACTTCGACTTTCACGGCCCATACTACGCGTCATGCGTCAACTTCAACAGCTGCAAGTAAAGTTCAACTGCTGCAAGTAAAGGGGTTAGCTATGACACCATTAGATTAACAGCGGGCTGGACTGAAAAGTCCAGTGCCTTTGCTAATTTTTACCAGAGGCCCTTAATAACAGAAAATAATTTTGCAAACTCTATTTTTAATGGTTAACAATAGCCACTTTACATATACATATGGTTGTATAACCAAAGCTAATTTAGGATAACACTTTCAGTTGCATACAGTTAATATGTTTAATGCTACCCTAGAGGAATTTACTTTTAAGTTTTACCAAAACAAACTCATAATTTATATAAGATTGTCTGATAATAAAACTTATAACGAATAAAATTGTTGCAACATACTTTAAAAAGCTACACTATTATTTATGAGACGAGGACCGCATATAATCGGAAGATGACACGAACTTACCTTAAGTGAAGTGCGATCTTGATTATGTGCGGTCCTCGTCGAGTAAATAGTTCCCTTCCCCCCCATTCATTACCCCTGGAAGTTGCAACAATTGCTTTAAAAGGAATGAAGCTAGATCGCGGGATCTGTACGAGGGAAGCAGAGTTGCCAGGTTGCTTTTTTACTTTGAAAATGTGTAAGTAAGACACTCTCCGAGGTTACTACACTATTATTTACTCGACGAGGACCGCACATAATCAAGATCGCACTTCACTTAAGGTAAGTTCGTGTGATCTTCCGATTTTATAGGATATTTTAGGGATAATAACAAAAATACTAGGCCTCTATTATATTGCATAAATTGTAATTTGCTTGGTTTTACAAATTAAAATAGGATTGAAAATGTTTACATTTATATTGCAAACCATTTAGTTATATAGTTAGTTCATTAGAATTAACATTTCCTGTAGAAATCAATAACAACTTTTAAAATAACCTAATATAAATAGAGTATAATTCCATGTTGACAAAATAAAAAATGAAATGTCATATAACAGTTTTAAAGTCTACAGAACCTCTAATAATAATAATTTTGCATTTCATGGAATATTCAGTTCCTGCTGTATTGTATTTTTCTGTAGACATATATATATTCCACAGATTTAATACTTTCCATCAGGTTGAGGACATTCGACGCATGCAAAATATTAGAAACTGCAAATAAACGTGAAGATAGCGAATATTTGTTCTGTGAGATTCAAATTTTAAAGAGACCGATATCATAAATATATCTGACATAATAATATTATAAACAATAAAACTGTTTTTGTTTTTATGGAAAATATAGATAATTCTAAAGGAAGAAACGCACTAGGCGGTCGCAGATTAGGTGCGTCGCGGACCAGGCTACTGTCGTACTCGTCTAGTGAAGTATCGTCTAATGCTTGTAAATGTACAAGTTTGGACTAACAAATTGGGAGCTAGACTCGCTCGCAACATAATAATTGACAAATATCGTCGTGAGCATCAAACATTTTATTTTAAAAAGTTCGTCCCTACTGAAAAAAGTTGTACAAAATGGTAAAGGTTTAATTTAGTTATCTTTTTAAAAAAGCAGATTTTGCTCCGCTAATAAGACACAAAGCCTATTTTTGGAACTAGAAGAGGCAAGCAGGAAGATCAATTCTGTTTCTACGTCACCACATTTAGCCGTCGTCGATATTACTTGGGATGAGGAAAAGGGTAGATCAATTAAGAGAGGAAATTGGGTTAAAAAAGCAGGGGGAGAAAAACTTAGAGAAGGAAGATGCCTTAGCTGTATCAGTTAGAAAACTGAAGTAGTCAAGGTCCTAGTCACTTTATTGGTGTTTCTTTTTTATTGGATATAAATTATGTTCGTCTGTATCTGTGATTGAGGCCACGTGCTATTTTATTGTACGTTTTATTTATATTTATTTATTATTTATACATTTATTCGTTCATCTGCCTATTATTTATTTATTTATTTATGAACCTTATAGTTGATACAATTAATGATTTATCAGAACCTAACATAGATCTCAGGAGAACCACCTTCTCTGTTCTACAGACAAACCTGGAAAGAGATAGGGGAGCGACCGACATCCGACTTCTAGTGGTAGCATAGCCAAATATAAATTATGCCAGGAGGAGGGGTTGGCACCTGGACCTCGATTGCGATGTGGCGATTTGGGCGAGTAGCAGAGTGAGATTAGATGGAAGCGGTAGAGAACATGGATTCGCTTAGATATACAGGCTGTATCACATAAGAGGGCCACTCCCATGTATCTCGCTTAATATGCGAGACACGTCAAAAATCTTTAATTGTTTTTTGTTGCATTTTTGGAGGCCTTTATGCTCGTAAAAACAAATTTGAGATCGATGGCCAACTTTATGAGTAATAACAAAAAAACCTGTAAAGTGCCCAAACTTTAAGGCTGTCTAACTTTTTTATTTTAAGAGATAGAGAAAACTTATTGGTAATAAATTTTGATTGCAAAATTGATACCTTTCACCTGATATAAACAGATTTTTGAAATATCGTATGTGGTTCGCTACGCCCTCTAGGCGGATAAAAAAATTTTTTATTGAAGCAGGCTATGGCCACAAAAAATTGCCAGTGGGAGAAACGCCACGTAAACTTATCCTCAGTTAGAGTAAGTACTCGGGATACAGTTAAAAAAGTTAAATTCCAGGGGTCTGATATATTTATTTTATTCCAGAGAGCAACAAAACTAGTTTTATCGGTGTAGTGATAGTTAACTTTTTAAATAAACAGAATTGTCAGTGTAGATCGGCAAAAATCTTTCAATCTTTTTTACTAGATTGGAGTTTTACCAAACTTATTGATAGGAATGAATACAACACATTCTTTCTATAACAAATATTTATTTGGCAATTGAAAACAGATAATAATTAGTCAAACAGTAATAATAATAAGGACGACATAAATTCATGTATTTAAAACGGATGTATAATTTATATGATTAAAACAAACGATCCTAAAAATCAAATGCTGGACAAATATATTTCATTATTTTTAAATAGAGTACAGAACGGTCTGCGTCGGTGGTGAAAGAAAATATAAATTATCTACAAAAAATCCCATTGTTGTGGCCCAAAATAGTGGAATGTCGATGTAATTTTAAAGTTAGCAATTTTACATCCTGTTCGAGTTACTAAAAAGAATTATGCATTATTGGATACTAGAAAGTTCAGCTTAGATAGTGTTACTATTTATATTGTCACGGATTTCCCAATCCGTCTTTTCTCTACTTCCAGAAAAGACAATCCGTTAATTAATTACTTCTTTATTAACTACTGAACACTACTAATTACAGGTCAACTAAACACTTATTTAATTAATCGCTATCTAAATCACTTTGATATCTCCAACTAAACACTTTAATTCAGACTGTAACACAAGACTTATACAAGACTAACTAACTCGGCCGTTTATTCTGCTTTTATAGACCCAACGAATATTCCAGGTATATTCCAGTATCTCTAGATCCATTTTCTAGTACGACTGGAACGCTTCTCGTCGTTTCCACGATTTTCTAGTAAGGCCTCGATTCACACATGTTGTTTGTTTACCAGAATGGCGTAGGGGCGATCGGGGCAATCTTAGGTAATTCGCGGTGCCACAGTCGTCGGTTTGGGAGTAAGTGGGGCAAATTCCGTGACACTGCCCCCTTAGGACCGATCGTCCCGATCGCATACACCTCTATACGGGGACAGACGCTCCAGATGGACGACCTTCATCTTACTCCTGGGAGTCCTCTGTATCCGGTAGACGACATCATTTATTCTTTTAATGACGGTGTAGGGGCCCTCCCAACGGTTCTGTAGTTTAGGCGATCTTCCTTTCTTCCGCGTGGGGTTGTACAGCCACACCAGGTCACCTTGTTGGAATCCGACTGTATTGGCCCGGACGTCGTATCGAGTCTTCATGCGATCGCTCTCTAGTCGCATTCGAGATCTGACTTGATCGTGTACGGCTGCTAGTCTTCGTTCTAGCTCATGGGTGTAAGTGTCTGGCTCTGTGGGCTGTTCCGCAGGACGACCAAATACCAAATCTGCGGGAAGGCGAAGCTCTCTTCCAAAGATGATCCTTGCGGGAGTCTTCCCAGTCGTTTCATGGACAGCTGAGCGGTAAGCTAACAGGAAGAGTGGAATGAGCTTGTCCCAATCTGTCTGGTTCTCGTTTACAAACATCCTCAGATTGGTTTCTAGTGTGGCGTTGAAGCGTTCCACCATACCATCTGACTGGGGATGCAGTGGGGTGGTCCTGGTTTTCCGGATTCCCATAAGCTCGCAGACCTTTCGGAACACACCTGATTCGAAATTTCTGCCCTGATCTGAATGTAGTTCCATGGGCACACCAAATCTGCAGAACAGGTTGTTGACTAGCGCTTCTGCTACGGTTGTGGTCTCTTGATTGGGAAGGGGGTATACTTCCGGCCATTTGCTGAAGTAGTCCATGGCCACTAGTAGATATCGGTTCCCACTTTGGGTTTTCGGAAAGGGGCCAGCGATATCAATCGCAAGCCTCTGGAACGGGTCTTCGGTCCCTTGCTGGCTGCACATACGTCACATTTTCGGCACCAATCTTCTACATCCGTCCTACAGCTCAACCAGTAGAAACGCTCCCTAATCTTCTGTAGAGTCCTATTGATACCGAAATGTCCACCCCCAGTACCTCCATGTACTTCCTGCAGCACTTCCTTGACCCGTGTCCTCGGGAGTAGTACTTGTTTCTTGACCTCCGTTCCGTCATTGTTCTCCCATGCTCTTTTTAGGACACCGTCTTCCAACACCAAGGAATTCCATTGAGCCCAATAGCTCTTTAATGTTGGGCTTTTACTGCTGACTTCAGCCCATGAGGGTCGGTTGTTGGCTTCTTTCCAGTCTAGTAAGGGCTTGATGTCACAGTCAGCTTGCTGGTCTTCCCAAATAGCCGCTGAACTCCCTCTGACTTCAGATTGGGCTGCTACCACCTTGCAAGGAACTGATGAGATGTCCTCTTTCCTATCAAGACTACTACAGTGTTTGCAGTTGACAGGACAGGGTCTCCTAGAAAGGGCATCTGCATTTCCATGTTTCCTGCCGGCTCGATGTTCAACAACAAAGTGATATTCTTGCAGCCGTTCCAGCCATCTGGCCATCTGTCCTTCAGGGTTTTTAAACTGCAGCAGCCATTTAAGGGAAGCGTGATCCGTTCTTAGAAGGAATTCTTGGCCATACAGGTATTTATGAAAGTGTTCTAGGCTCTTGACGATGGCAAGTAATTCTTTCCGAGTCACACAATAGTTCCTTTCGGCTTTTGACAGGACTTTGCTGAAGTAGCCCACTACTCGCTCTTGGCCATCTTGTATTTGGGAAAGAACTCCGCCAATTCCAATGTTGCTTGCGTCCGTGTCCACTATAAATGGTTGTCCAGGTATTGGGTATGTCAAAATCGGGGTAGTGCAGAGGGCCTCTTTCAGCGTCTCAAAGGCTTGCTGGCATTTCGTCGTCCATTCGAACGGGATGTTGTCTTCTGTGAGTTTATGAAGAGGCTTGGCAATGTCCGAGAATCCTTAGACGAATCGTCGATAGTATGTGCATAGGCCAAGAAAACTTCGAACTTGATGTTTGTCTTTAGGAACCGGCCAGTTCTTTATGCACTCTGTCTTCTCCGGGTCTGTTTTCACACCGTTTGGAGTAATAATGTGGCCTAAGTATCTAACCTCCTTTTGGAACAGACTGCACTTCTTCGGGTTCAACTTCAGGTTTGCTGCTTTCAACTTCTTGAACACTTCGGACACGTTCTTCAGGTGCTCCTGGAAAGAGCGTCCCAGCACCACCACGTCGTCCAAGTAAATCAAGCAGGTCTCCCAATGCAGGCCATGAAGTACAGTTTCCATCAGTCGTTCAAAAGTGGCAGGGGCATTACATAGACCAAATGGCATTACATTGAACTGCCACAATCCATTTCCGGTAGTGAACGCTGTCTTTTCCTTGTCTTCTGGGCTGACCTCGACTTGCCAATATCCACTCTTTAAATCCAAAGTGGAAAACCATTGCGCACCAGCCAAGGTGTCCAGAGTATCGTCAATTCCTGGTAGTGGGTAACTGTCTTTCTTGGTGACGTCATTTAATTTTCTGTAGTCCACACAAAATCGGGTGGAGCCGTCTTTCTTCTTGACCAGAACTACAGGAGAAGCCCAAGGACTCTGAGATGGCTCTATGGTGCCTTGATTTTGCATCTCGATTAACATCTTGTTAACTTCTTCTCGCTTGGCTAGTGGAAGTCCTCGTGGTGGCTGCTTTATAGGAGATGATGAACCAGTATCGATTCGATGCTTCACTACATTTGTTCTCCCAAAGTCGCCTGGTTTAAGTGCAAACACATCTTCATTTTCACTTAGCAGCTCTTCCAGTTGTTCCACCTCCATCTCTGTTAATCTTTCTTTGGCCCTATCCAGGATGTCCCTTAGACATTCCGGTAGACTGGTCTTGTTTGGTTTCTTCTCCATTTCGTTGTTTTCTTTGAGTGTTCTGACCATGGTAACAGGTTCACAGACTCCTACTTCAGTTCCCTTTGTAATTTTCTGTGGAAAGGTCTTCAGGTTAACTACCCGTACTATTGTTGTTTTCTCTGGTTTAATCAGGGTGCGGCCGGTGACTATAGATTTATTGAACAGATCCGGATTACTGGGTTCCACCACTCCAACACTGCAAGACATTTGCCCATCCATTACAGTGGCAACCAATGTTTCAGTCTGACCAGGTAGTACCACATCTTCTTTAACAACGAGTCTTCGTACAGCGTTATTCTCAGTGGTGGTCGTTAGCACTACTTCCTCACCCATTATTCGTAGCGTACCAGCATTCAAATCTAAGTTCACCCCTTTGCTCGTAGTAAGTCCAGTCCGAGTATGACATTGTCCGATATATCTGCTACCAGGGCTCTGTGTTTGAATTTGACGTCTCCTAATTCTATGTCAAGCTCGCATTCCCCTTGACTGGCAGTTGTTGTCCATTGGCTGTTGTAAGGACATAACGCTTGGCAGGGCTCTTAATACGCCAGTCACCAATAATATCCGGTCGTACAATAGTTCTTGCCGCTCCAGTGTCGATTACCATAGGGAACATACGACCAAAAATAATGCCTTCTATTAGCAAGGAGTCAGAGTCCTGGAGACGTGACAACGTAATTTCTTCTCGTGGGGCATGGTAGGAGGATGCAGCCGGCTCTTGCCCCGTCAAGCCGGCTGACCCTAGTTTTCCTGTATAGCTGCCGCCTGGGAGTCGCGCTTTTGCTGATCCGTGACCGGGGCCCTACACTGTCTTTTAGATGTCCTGTCTGTCCACAGTTCCAGCATTTAAGAAGGCGATCCTTCGACTATCAAATTGTTCTTTCTTTGGCCCAATAGATGGGCTGAATTTATCGATAATCTCCTTTAGCGTCTTTATTAGGTCTCCATTTGCCATACTATCGCTGTTATCACTGATGGCCCGAACTTTAACATGTCTACCGGATGCCATCTTTGCTGCCTCGAATTCCAGTGCATGTGAAAGAGCGTCATTCAACGTTTTAGGTCTAGCGAGCCGTAGTGCCTGCTGAGTTTCGCAATCTCTTAGGCCGTCGATAAAAACTTGGATGGAGAGCTGATCTACAAATTCGGACGGGGCTGTTGGATAAGCCAATCGAACCAGTCTGGCAACATCGGTCTCAAAATGTTGTAAATTCTCTCCACTTTGTTGGTGACGATTTTTCAATTGTGCCTGGTACACTTGCTGCAGGTGTTTATCCCCATATCTCATTTCCATATGCTGTTTTAGAATATCGTAGCTATTCTGTTGCCCAGCAGGAACTCCTTGTAAGACGTCAAGAGCTTCCTCGTAGAGCAACTATCAGAGCTGTAGCCTTTTCATAGTCGGACCATTCGTTTGCTGCAGCTGCTGCTTCGAACTGACGCAGATATACATTCCAGGAAACCTTGCCGTCGAATTCAGGGGGTCTCGTCTTCTGAGTTCGGATAACAGGTCCTTCTGATTTGATTACGCCCTCCTTTGCTATCTTGTCTAATTTATGTCGAAGCTCTTCGCAGGTTTCTCTAACCAAGTTTATTTCTTCGTCTATTTCTTGTTTTTGTGCTAACATTTTCTCTTCTACTTGTGTTTCTACCTTATGTGACTGTTCCTCTAGTTTTTCTTCTAGTGTATTCTCCAATTTTTCTAACTTTGTCTGCATATCCTTCGTCTGGTTTTCCATTTCCTGTTGTATTGTCTGTATCTGTTCTTTCATTATATACCCTTGCTCTTCTAGTTTATTTTCTAATTTCTCCTGCATTTCTTTCGTCTGGTTTCTCATTTCCTGTTGTATTGTCTGTATCTGATCTTTCATTGTATGCCCTTGTTCTTCAAATTTTTCTTGCATTGACTGGGACTGGTCTTCAATTTTATGTCCTTGTTCTTCAAATTTCTTTGCATCGTTTGTCCCTGTTTTTCTTGCATCATCCTTCCTTGTTCCTGCATCGTTTTCGCCTGGTCTTCCATTTTATGTCCCTGCTCTTCTAATTTCTCTTGCATCGTCTTCGCCTGGTCTTCCATTTTCTTTTGCATTGTTTGCATCATTTCTAACAGTTTCGCCAGTTGTGCATCCATGTTGACTTGGCTTCTAGTTATAGGCATGCACTCTATTTGGAAAGTTCTAGAATGTCCTCGAATGTATTTCTAGATATCACCGTTGCCTTCCTTAGAATGAAACGAGTGCAGTGATATGCCACACTTGGGTCTTTGTCTCACTTTGGTATAAAGTTCTAGAATGTTCGAGATTGTCCTTCGCGAATAACACCGTTCACTTCCTTAAGTCACGACGAGTGCAGTGATATGTCACACTTGGGTCTTTGTCTCACTTCGGTATAATGTTCTAGAATGTTCGAGAATGTCCTTCGCAAATAGCACCGTTCACTTCCTTAAGTCACGACGAGTGCGGCGATATGTCACACTTGGGTCTTTGTCTTACTCCCGTACAAAGTTCTAGAATGTTCGAGAATGTCCTTCGCAAATACCACCGTTCACTTCCTTGAGTCACGACGAGTGCAGTGATATGCCACACTTGGGTCTTTGTCTCACTCCCGTACAAAGTTCTAGAATGTTCGAGATTGTCCTTCGCGAATACCACCGTTCACTTCCTTAAGTCAAGACGAGTGCGGTGATATATCACACTTGGGTATTTGTCTCACTCCCGTACAAAGTTCTAGAATGTTCGAGATTGTCCTTAGCGAATACCACCGTTCACTTCCTTGAGTCACGACGAGTGCGGTGATATATCACACTTGGGTATTTGTCTCACTCCTGTACAAAGTTCTAGAATGTTCGAGATTGTCCTTCGCGAATACCACCGTTCACTTCCTTGAGTCACGACGAGTGCGGTGATATATCACACTTGGGTATTTGTCTCACTTCTGTACAAAGTTCTAGAATGTTCGAGATTGTTCTTCGCGAATACCACCGTTCACTTCCTTGAGTCACGACGAGTGCGGTGATATATCACACTTGGGTATTTATTCCACCCGCGCACAGGGTTCCAGAAAGTTCTTCAAACTTCCACTTAAATCCCACTTTGTGGACAGGGTTCCAGAAAGCTCTTGAAACTTCCAGTTAAATCCACTTCCGACACCAAATTGTCACGGATTTCCCAATCCGTCTTTTCTCTTACTTCCAGAAAAGACAATCCGTTAATTAATTACTTCTTTATTAACTACTGAACACTACTAATTACAGGTCAACTAAACACTTATTTAATTAATCGCTATCTAAATCACTTTGATATCTCCAACTAAACACTTTAATTCAGACTGTAACACAAGACTTATACAAGACTAACTAACTCGGCCGTTTATTCTGCTTTTATAGACCCAACGAATATTCCAGGTATATTCCAGTATCTCTAGATCCATTTTCTAGTACGACTGGAACGCTTCTCGTCGTTTCCACGATTTTCTAGTAAGGCCTCGATTCACACATGTTGTTTGTTTACCAGAATGGCGTAGGGGCGATCGGGGCAATCTTAGGTAATTCGCGGTGCCACAGTCGTCGGTTTGGGAGTAAGTGGGGCAAATTCCGTGACAATATTGTCAAAATGAAGAGTTTTATTGTCTGAAGCTATTTATTTGTGGCATAGTTTTAGTTTTTTATTAGTTTTTTTGGATTTTTGCCACACTTGTGAAAAAATAATAGAGATTAATTGTTATTTTTTACTTATCTGTTTTTTCAGTGTGAGATTTTTTGGTTAGGCAAACATAGTTTCAAAAATAACTCTTGACTGTTCCGTTTGGCGCAAGGGCTTATTTAATTAATCTCTATTATTTTTTCAGAAGTGTGGCAAAAACCCAAAAAAACTAAAGAAAAATGAAGAGTTTTTATATTTAAAATATTTATTGAAATTGTCTCTTATTAAAGAATTTTTACGTTCACTTCAACAATTAATTGTTCACATTTAAAAACAAAAGTAAGAAAAATGCACACAAACCTTTCCTAAGTTCATACTTTATGTGCATTTTGTTGCAGTCATAGAAAATGCAGCGTCTGTCAAGAGTTTAAAATCTTACTGTCTTGTAGGCTACTCTGCTACTGCACAGTAACGGCGCCCTTAAAGTAAAGCATATGGCATGAAATACTTTTATTAGCAGAAAATCTATAAGGCGCCTACAGACACACGAACATTTCTTGAGATATGTACGCGCGTACATATCGGTCGGTGTGTAGACAATATCTCCCTAAAATATCCGTCGAAGATGTATTCAGTCGCCGCTTGAATTTTTGTACGCGCGTACAAGTTTTACGTACATATCTTTCTGTGTGTAGCCAAAACGGACTTACGTGTCGCAAATAATATCAGTGCGGTTCGTGTTGTCCACCCACGTGTTAACGGTTTTTAATTTTAATCATGGCTGATAGTAAGAATTATTCGAAGGAATGTTTAACGAAATAGCATTGCAGGTCTTCGGAATTAATTTACTTACCGATTGAGGTGAGATGATACTAGAAAATTTCAAATCTTCATAATTCCTTCTAGTGGTTGGGTATCGAAGGGTAACTGATAATCTTTCATGTGGTGATATGGCAGACCTCATGCACGTGTCTTATTTCTGGATTAGTGGTGTTACTAAATTTAAAAGTAATACATAGCTGTCTTCATCCATACGGAGATAATTTCGGTAATCATCCGGTTCTAAACGAAGTTCTTCCAGTAGATTTATATGTGAAAATCGATCACGCTGCAACAACCATTTTTTTACCCATTTACTTCGTGGCCTTCGTTTATTTAATAATCGGTATTATTTCTTTTTTATTATACACACACACACGCCACTGCTAATAAATTTAAATCGTGATTACTCTCTGTCGCCATGTTTATTATCAAACTGGATAGAAAATTATCAAAACGTGTGTAGGCAATTCGAATAAAACGTATGTATATGTACGCGCGTACATCAAGAAATGTTCGTGTGTCTGTAGGCGCCTTTACAAACAACGGATTAAACTTAAACTATACCTAGAGAACGGTTCCAGCAAGGTTCTGAAAATAAAGAAAAAATATATGGATTCAGAAAAATCTACTTTGAATTTATTTTGGCCACTTGCGTATCACTCGCCGGCGGTGTTATTCACAGCCAAACAGTATGAGGAAAACGTCGTGAAATGGCAGACAGTCGATGGCTCAGTTAGGTAGCGGTGTTATGTACAGCCAATGTTTACAGAATTAAAATATAAGTTACCGCACTCAGCGCCGGCACCTTTGAAAAAGCGAGATCTAAACAATGCTGCCAAACGGTCCAAGGACTGGCGTATAGGAGGGTGATCCAGTATTGAATATTATTCCTGGTGTTGCGAGGGTAAATTGACAAGCATCGATATTAATATTAATGAAAATAACATAAATAAATGTTTTCCGTAATATGACGTGAGAAATAATGCTTAATTGTCCTGCAATGTCATTAAATAAAAAACTGGATACCTACCCATTCAAAAGTACGTATTGTGCTGTGATGTGTCACCACACACGCGTCTCAATATGCGCCTTGCCTTTTATATAATTATGTCCAACTGTTATCAACCCTTAAGACGCCACCTAACCCATTAAGATGTCGTCGGAACACAACAGCCCTTAGATAAGTCTAATGCACCCATGTTATAAAAGGCCAAAATGTTTAGAATTAAGTTCAGTTCTTATTAGTCTTTAAGCTAGAGAGCTCGCATTTGTAGTTTTAAGTAAATAAAATTGTTTTTTAAAAATAATAATTTTAATATCCTGAATTTAATTGGCGCTGCGAACAGGATACCCAAACGGTTAATAAATTCGCGTATAGTGAAGCCGGTCTCTATCAAGAGTTAATTGGGTATTCGAAGTCCTGGAAAAGCAAGTATTCCATTGGCAACAGAGGCTATTCAACCGCTGAGTTCCTCGCTAAGGAAAAGCTGCCGCACCTGGACATCACCTCCGAAGGACTCTCACCTGGAGATGCTGCACCGAGCAACGTTACTGTGAGTCTTTCCTTAATTTTCCTTTACCTTTTACATGTTATAATAAAATAATAATAAGTCATAGAAAATTTGAAGTAATTGAAAAATATTTTAAAATAATAAGATAAATTTATATGAATCAACATAGAGATAGGTCTCCTATTAGAAAGGAAGCTAGATCGAGTAATTCTGAAACAAATAGTAATATTTTTACAATGAATAATAACACAGCATTCGAACTTGAAATGGCTAGGGATATGCTACCTGAATATTCAGGCGGCTCAAAAATTTAGCTTATTTCGTAAAGCAAGTAGAGTCATTCATAGAACTTTTAGAAGACGAGGAAAATTGTATTTTTAACCGCCTATTATTTGAAAGAGTAAAATCAAAGTTAACGGGAGAGGCAAGAGACGTGTTAATTTCTTCAAATTGTACGAAATGGTCGGAATTAAAAGACGAACTTTTACGGAAGTTTGGCGACCCGCGATCCGAAGAACTATTAGCACACGATCTTACAACTTGCTTTCAAGGTAACAACGAAACATACGAGCAATATTTTCAGACAATTAAACATAAACTTCAAATTCTTTTAGAGCATGTTAGCGTACGTACTCCTAATAACGATATAAGAATAAGTAAAGAAGACATGTACACAAAACAAGCCCTTGCTACTTTCAAAGCAGGCATATTAGAACCTTATTGTTCGCATTTATTAAACATCCAATCTTGACTATCGAACAGGCCCTTTACGAGTGTAGAAAATTCGATAAGGAAAAAGCGCAAATTCAGTTTATGAATTTTATGAGAAATAAACCAAAATCAAGTAATTTTAACAAAAACCCGACAACCTAGTTAGGCCACAACAACATAATAACATGACAAATCGTTTGCCCTCGTATAGGTAATGCCTTCTCAGGCCAGCGATACTATGTGCCCCCGCAAAATAATTTTACAAGGGATCCTCAAAATATTCAAAGGTTCCCCGCGCCTCAAAATAATAATAATAGAAACAATACTTCTCAAACATTCCGCAATAATAACGGCCCCACGCAATACAAACCAACCCCATGTCCATATCAACGCGAAATACATATAGACCGCCGCAAAACAACTTTTTCAAAGCACAAAGTAGGCCAACGTTCACCTTCGAAGAATTGCATAACTTAGAGCATAATGCTAACGACACTACAACATACGACAATATAAATTTTCCAAGCAATTATCCAGAGGACTACAACCCCGCAAATTACGTAGACTATGAAAATGACATATCCCACCAAACAATAAGAAACCCAGAAAATTACTTTGCTACAGATAACTGTGTAAATTTTCAGGAAAACGCTTCAGAAATAACATCGACCTGAATTCTATTAGCAACACCCGAAAACTTCCTTTTATATCAATACCCAGCTTAGGTCTAAAAATACACATCGACTCAGGAGTATCAAATAGCATAATAAATCCAGAACCTGCTCATAAGCTTTTTAAACCGCATCTCTTTAAACAGAAGTTCTCAGTCAAATCGCTAGGTAAAACAATAATAAGTGACGATAATATAGCATACCCTATTCTCTAAAACAGAATTCGGAATAAATTACGAGTTTAAATTTAACGTTGTATCCTGGTATGAACATTTCGACACGTTAATAGGTAGTTACGATTTCCAACGTTTGCAAGCGAAGATCGACTACAAAATCAAACTCTTGAAATCGGTAGACAAAAGATACCCTTTTTTATCGAGCTTAATCCGCAAAATTTTGAACCTTTTACGCAACAAATTAATAAAAGTATAAAAGTACCAGTTAGTATAGAACGCGGACCAGTGCTAATCCCAGAAAGTAATAGTAACAATTTATACATTCCCGAATCAATCGCATACGCCCAAAACGGATTTTGCGAAATTCCATTCGAAGAAGAGCGACAAGTCGAAGTTCATTTCCACGAACAGATTAATGTTGAACCCTAATGAATGTAAATATTGACAAACCGGAGCGTGACTCGTTTGACTTAGACGTTACAAAGGTAATAAGAACTAACCACTTAAACTCGGAAGAAAAAGACAAAATTTTGACCCTATGTAAACATTTTAAATCCATATTTTATAATGAAAATTGCGATTTAACATTTACCAACGCTGTCAAACACCAAATTCGCACTGTAGATGAAGAGCCCGTTTATTGTAAATCCTACAGATATCCTTACCATCTAAAAAATGAAATACAGGTTCAAATTCAAAAACTTCTCGACAATAAAATCATTAGACCTTCAATATCACCTTACAGCAGTCCCGTTTGGATTGTGCCGAAAAAATTAGACGCATCTGGAAAAAAGAAATGGCGTCTAGTTATCGATTACCGCAAATTAAATGAAAAAACAGTAGTAGACAAATATCCCCTCCCGCAAATCGACGAAATTTTAGATAATTTAGGCAAATGCGTATATTTTACGACTCTAGATCTCGCGCAGGGTTTCCATCAAATCGAAATGGCGAAAGAGAGTATTGGAAAAACTGCGTTTTCAGTAAATAACGGCCACTACGAGTATGTACGAATGCCCTTTGGCCTCAAGAATGCACCATCTACGTTTCAAAGGGTAATGGACAACGTATTAAGGGAGTATCTATATAAATTTTGTTTCGTTTACATGGACCATGTGGTGATTTTCTCAAAATCATTACATGACAAATTCATATCAGACAAATTTTCAATAAATTTAAGGAATTTAACCTTAGGTACAACACGACAAATCAGAATTTCTCTGTAAAGAAGTCGAATTTCTAGGCCACATAATTACACCCCAAGGTATTAAACCGAATCCCTCTAAAATTAAAGCCGTTCAAGAATACCCGCTCCCTAAGACGGTGAAAGAAATCAAAAGCTTTTTAGGACTTGTAGGATATTATAGGAGATTCATTCAAAACTTTGCGAAAATACTATCACCTTTCACCAAATGTTTGAAAAAAACCGCAAAAATCGACCCAAACGATCCAGACTATATCGAGGCTTTTCGTAAATGTAAAGAACTTTTAACAAATGCACCCGTACTCGCATACCCTGACTTTGACAAAACATTCCATCTTACTACAGACGCTAGTAACATAGCCATTGGCGGAGTCCTCTCGCAAGATAATCATCCAATAGCATTTTATTCCCGCACTCTAAATTCCGCAGAAAAGAATTATTCGACAATTGAAAAGAGCTTTTATCTATTATCGAAAATACCAAACACTTCCGCCCATATCTGTACGGACGACACTTTAAAATCGAAACCGATCACAAACCCCTAGTTTGGCTAATGTCACTAAAAGACCCAAATTCCAGACTAGTAAAGTGGCGACTTAGATTAGAGGAGTTTGATTATCAAGTCATATACAAAAAAGGTAAAGACAACCTCGTAGCCGATGCGTTATCAAGAATTGAAATAAACACAAAAGACGTAGAACCCCAAGAAGACGAACTAGACCTAATATCAATATTACCTCAGGTAGACGCCGACGAGGACCTATCACCCGACGACGCTGACGAAATCTTAAACAGCCAAAGCCCATTAGATAACGACAACCCTCTACCTAACAAATCTGACGATACGCAACATACCTCAACTGAAAACCCCACCTTCACATTATCAATCTCTGAAAGCCCATTAAACCATTACACTTACAGATTAGAAATGAAAATAGGTGACCAATACAATGTACCTGAGACCGTTTAAAAGACACCATTATCGGATAACCCTTAGAAATGGCCAAGAACTAGATAACATTAAAAGAGTTCTTAAAGAGATAATCGACCCAAAGAACCTTTACGGTGTTTATTTCCATGATATAAATTTGCGTCTAAATTTATTTCGCTATGTTCAGTGTTATTTGACAATTCAGTAAAATTTGTAAAATGTAACATTTTGTGTAAAGACATAGAGCGAGCTGAAAGTCAAAACGAGAAAATTAAACAATATCACGACAGTAATCATAACGGAATAATCGAGACGTATAATAATTTGAAATCGAAATATTATTGGCCCGACATGAAAGCTAGAATTAATAAAATAATAAACGATTGCGAAACCTGTCTACAAAGCAAGTACGAGAGACATCCGTATAACGTCCCACTCTCCGGCCCACTTTTAGCAAAGACCGTTTGAAGTTATTCATATTGACACATTTAGTTTCGATAAATACAAATTTCTCACAATAATAGACTTATTTTCAAAATACATTCAAGCTTATTACGTAGAAGACTTGTTAGGCATTACGATATTAAACAAATTAAGACACTATTTTGCACACCACAACTATCCGAAAAAGATAGTTTGCGATGAAGGCAAGGAATTTAAAAATAATGTATTTCAAGAATACTGCAAACTTTTAAAATTAATCTGCACTATACGACCAACTATAACGCAAATTCTAATTCACCAATCGAAAGAGCGCACTCAACATTACTTGAAAAATCAGAACATTAAAAATAACAAACAAAAACGAATCTCCACAAAATTTAATGATATCACCAGTTTTAATTTACAACCAATCGGTTCACTCGTCTACTGGGTTTACCCCTTTTAGTCTATTATACGGTCCTTACGACGATTTAAACGCATATGAAATTGACCTTGATCAAGCGGTATATGAAAATTACAACGAAAAACGGAGATGCTCGAATTTTATAACCAAATTTATTATAAACAGAGAAAGGTAACAAAAATTTACAAAGGCTTAATGCTGACAAAGAAAATAGTATCGAGTTAAACGAACCAGTACTATATTTTAAGAAACCTAAAATAAGAAAAGCAGACCCCTGCTACGATAAAGTAAACGTGACGTCTGTTAGGAGAAACAAAATAAAAGGCATAAAAGCTAAAACAAGTATTCCCACAAACATTCATACAAGGAAACTTAAAAGACTTAGAAAGAAATTTTCATTACAGGGCGACCATCCTCACGACGGCGCTGGCCCTTCGAGTAGAAAAGATTGAGAATACCCGGTACTTCCTAGAAGATGTAGGAGTCGCTAAAGTGCTCAAGCATTATTATAAGTTCTATTTTTATTTTAATATTAGTAGCATAGAAGTAAGTTATAGAAATCTATTTTCTAATAATTATATCTTAGAAGTAAGAAATCAAAATAGCAACTCACCAATCTCATTAATAAACATATTAAAGGACAATTGCATACAAATCGAAAGTCAATTATCATAATTTAATAACCGTAGAGGAAGACGCGCCTTAATAAATGTATTAGGCTCCGCGATAAAATATATTACAGGTAATTTAGATCAAAACGATCTGAAAGAAATAAATAAAACTTAGATGTTTTATTTAAAAACCAAGAAAAGGTGGTCAGACAAATAAGTAAATATTCGTCTTTTGCGAATCACATAACAGACCGATACGCTAATAATTTACATACTATAGAACAAAACATTAACACATCACTTGCCGCCATGAGAAAAATTAATGACAGGATCAACGAAGAAATTTTAATTCAATATAATATATTCCTTTCACAAAAACTATTAGAAACAATTTATATGATTCAGAGATTAATAAGTTTAGCTAGCAATAATCTTACAGACTTGGAAATTATATCAACAGAAGATCTTAAAGAAATATTAAACCACTTAAAACTTATCTATAAAACAAGTGAATTGCTCGAACTAGACAACACACATTTAATCAAAATTGTAGATTTTTCAAAGATGAAAATAATTTCCATAAATAATATTATAACATGTATATTGTACATCCCCATATTAAATCCTAACCCTTACTCCTATCAAAGAATTTATCCTTTACCTGACCACGAGAATAAACTCCTCATACCGCCTGCAAGATACAGACTCTCAGGACTACATGAAGAACTGGGGATGAACGAACAATGTGCAGTGATTGAAAAACAAGTGTTGTGCACAAATGAACCACAGGAAAGTTATTGCGCACTCAGTGACAGTAATCGTGCAAAACATTGCAATTCAGTCCTAGTAGGAAATAATTATAAACTATTTGTACCATTAATTAGTAATAAGATATTGGCCATTTGTAAAAATGAATTTAAAATAGTAGAAGAATGTAAAGGACGATTATTTTATTATACAACCTCAAATAATGTACTAATTTCCTCCGAGGGTAATAATTGTAAAATTATGGTAAAGAATGTAACTTATGAAAATACCTACAGCAATTTTATATACGAGGTACCAAAAATTCCTAAAAGTAATTTTAAATTTGTTAACAAATATATCAATTTGGAACAAAAACACCTCGACGATTTCGCTAAAATAAAGGAAGAAGCCAAAGAACTAAACAGCAATATAAGCACCCAATTGTTCATGTAACGCACATTTCTATAACCTCAATATTATTGTTAATAATTTGCTTAACCATTGTATTTATTTATGCATTTAGACATAGAATTTCAGAAGTAGTTAGAGCAAATTTAAAGTACGGGGGAGATGAAGAAACTTAAGGAAAAGCTGTACCCCGAGTTGCCCACAGCACTACAAGTCGTGGACGCCTTGAGCTAAAGGGGAGGAATTATGTCCAATTGTTATCAACCCTTAAGACGCCACCTAACCCATTAAGATGTCGTCGGAACACAACAGCCCTTAGATAAGTCTAATGCACCCATGTTATAAAAGGCCAAAATGTTTAGAATTAAGTTCAGTTCTTATTAGTCTTTAAGCTAGAGAGCTCGCATTTGTAGTTTTAAGTAAATAAAATTGTTTTTAAAAATAATAATTTTAATATCCTGAATTTAATTATATGTGTACCTTTATATGCGACGCGTCGGAGAAAAAGTATAGCGCGACACGTGTCAAGGCTAGACTGGACACTCCACCGTTGTGCATCTCGCTTGCCGTGTCGTTTTTTTTAGGCTGGAATTTTACTTCAAATACTATGAACATATTTTCTGCAGCAACATCTATACGAATACTGTAGTACTTTGTTAGAAGCCGGGGTTTCAATTTCTAGTCTCAACTCGGTATAGTATGATTCACTGCCGAAGACGCTGACTATCATAGTTTTAGGCTTTATTCGTAAACTCTACATTTTGCTGTTAACAATCGTTTTGATTGGTCCTTTCAACTATTTTGACAGTTAAATAGGATTACTTTCACTGTATTCAAAATTCCAAATTTAAATACTTTGGGTATGATTTTTCTTATTACGCTCTACTATAAGCAAACATAAACACTTTTCTCAAAAAATTGAAATATCAAAGTTTTGCTTCTACAGACTGTAATCCATGGACAATACAGAAACTGCTTTTTGTTTCAGAGCTCATCAAACCCATTATGAACAAATGGGTCAATTAACTGGAAAATTACAAATTGATGACAAAGTAATAGCGCTAACAGAAGTGGATGCGTTTCGAGACCATAGCTATGGTGAGTTATTCTTTTTTTAATTATGTTCAGTACCGTTAAAATTGATGTAACTATTTCTATTTATACAAAGATGTACTACATACAAATAAATATTCAAAAACTCATGATCCGCTATCATATTATAAAATTTACAGATTATCAGCAAAACGTGCACGATTATCAATCTCCTAAGTGCAACTTAAAAGATACTAACTAAATCTGCATAATACAAGATATTCTCATCTTCAATGTCGCACTCATTTTTGAGATACAGGGCGTATAAAATAATTTTGGTGTCATCAGTTTTTTCGTACAAAATAGAGGGCGTTCTATTCACCCTTTTACTTCTTGTATGCCTCTTATTTATACTATTAGAGCCTGAGGAATTAGATAAACTTACACTCGACGAACTCGAGACAAATTCATTCTTTTTCGCATATGTAACTATACTCGCGTCAAGAATTCAGACGTCTTACGTCGGCTAACGTTACACATTTGTTTTTATTGTCAACGTAATTTTCGATATTTGGTCGCATTAAACACAATCATTTTTTGGAATTTAGTGCAATATATAATGCAAACTTTTATTTTACTATATAGTTTTATTACTATCAGTTGCAGTTTCTTAAATATTTTGATGAAAATATAATGAATTATTCATTTGTTCGTATGACGTAAGTCGTTTGAATTCTTGTCGCAAGTATACCACTTCTGATGCTAGGATGTACTATTCGTACAGGAACACCCTTATAACTCACAATGATTTATATTTGACACTACCTTCTTTTCTGTCACGTATAATTTTATACTTGTTATTTCACAAATAACATCTCAGTAACGTCTAATGATATACCATTTAGACAAAAACACTGCCTTTGTGATGCATAATTATTTATAAATTCGTAGGTACTTTCTGTTTCTTCTTTAATGATCTATATTATATTTCTACAATAACTTTCAGATGAAGATATAACCATATGAGTAACTAAATAAGAGTAATCGTTTCTCTGTCTTTCATGGGAAGTACGACTTGCTCCAGACATACCTGGCGCCACTTTACGTTCATTTAGAGAAAAAATAGCAACTGCACTGCTCTACGTTCTCTGTTTTCAGAAAAGTATCTCAAAATCTATACAATAGATGTCGCTGTGTAATAAGCTTCAATACGCAGCAGTTGGCGGCAAATTTAAATACATCATAATATATAGAGTGCAACATAATGTACAACATATGAACTAAAATTCATAATCCTCGATAACAAAATTTCGCAAAATTATGTAGTAAATGATTTATGAATTTTATTACATGTAAGTTACACACTATATAACAGTATAATAAAACAATGAATTTTATAATACCTCTATTAAAAAAGAAGGTAGGTATGATTGGTTTAATAATAAAAAAAGTAATTGTTTTTTCAATGCTTTATTCTATTATAAATAGGAAAAGAAGTTGATTACATGACTAGTAATTAATAGCGATTAATATGATAAAAAATAGATGCATCCTTTATGCTAAATATTATTGTTAAATACATTTGTTCCGAACTACAATGTTTCTCATCAGTACGATGTACTACTGATAATTTTTTTCTGTGAAAATTTAAATACACTCAGTATGAGCAAAAAAAATCAGTAGACTCGTAGATATATGTACTTACCATTACTTTTATATTCACTAAAAAAACGAATCAACCTTGAATAAACGAATACCAAAATAAGGTGAGGCTATTCTTCTCAATATTTTTAAAATATTTAATTCAAAGTGGTATTCCCAAAAGTAACAATTTTTGTTCTTGAGATTAAAATCTGGTTACATAATTTGCGAATTGATTTTAACCCCAAACATTTTTCTGTCTGCAGTAACTATGAAGAAGCTTTGATTTCTGTAAGAAGTATCTGTGATATATAGGAATAATATATATTTTTGCAGTTTGGTACACAGCAGTATTTTATATTAAAAAATAAACCAAACAAAAGCAGGCAAGGCAATTTAGATAATCAATTCACTAATTATAATTAACTGTTTGCGATATATTAAATTTTAGTCAAACACAGAAAACAATTATCAGAATGCACTAGACTAGAGCGATAACTTACCTTCACATTGACAAAAAATATTAATTTTTAACCATCCATGTTCCATCTTACATGTTTTAACATCAGATTTTTAATTATCATTTCTCTACAGCGAGCCCTACCAGTTATACTGCCAACTTTGCTTTTCTTTTTAAATTGTGACACAGTTTTTTGTATGCCAATTTTTCTCAAGTAGTAGTGTTTTTTCAAATAACCGTAAGATAACGCTCATGCACGCGATGTTTGTCAACCAATGCTTTAAAAGCGTCTTATTTATTTAGTCATATGGATATAACAATATCGTAAATTTGTTTTTGCATTATATCCTCGTGAGTGATGTGTGACGTGAAATGTGCTTGGCACGTCCGGACCCTTTTAGATGTAGGCGCAAAAAAGGAGGGTTCCCGGAAAACACCAAAACACGTGCCATTAAGCATAATCTAGAGTTAGGACAACAAGATTTTTTATTTTTATATAGCCGAATTATATTCGTGCAATAATAGCATGTAGTAGCAGGTACATATGTATCGTATTATAATTGCACAGCAATAAAATTACGTATTATAAAAGATATCGTTGACGAATATAGTTTATCTGTTTGTTGTCAAGGTTAATTATTTTGTTGTTAGCTATTCTTCTGTAATTGATATTTCTGCAATTATTTGTATTTAGCTATTGTAGTAGACGGTGAATATTTTATTATTAAGCTGATAATATTGTCGAATAGGTCTTGAGCGTGTTCAAGATTAATTTCATATTCTATGAGTATTTCAGAGTGTGAAAATGACAACGCAGTGTCAAATATATTGAAAAAAAAAATGAAGGGCAAAATGAATCTATATTTGAAGAAAATAAAGTTTATTCTGCATACAATAATTATAATTTTGAAGTCACATAAATTGTGTAGTCTTTTTTCTCGTCCAAAACGGTTATACACTTTTTGCATGAGTTCAATTTTTCCAGATTCTTCTAAGAAAACTTAAGATATAACAAAGTTAAGGTAATAATAACTCACCCGAAATTTAATTTTATCACTCAGTGTCTTAAAAATTGAAGCGCTCAATGAATCTATGCTCAACACTATTATATCTATATACTAACTTTAAATATACTTTTTCTAATTATATACTAACTATAAATATATTGTTTGATACAGTGCAATACAATGTATTTGTAATACAGGCAGGTCCGTTCTTGGGGGATCACGCCTCTGCGTGCATAATATATTTTCGGCCTCTTAAGCCCGCATTTCATTGAGGCTGCTCCAGCCAGGCTTGTCCGGCCTAGGCTAGTGGCTCGAACAAGTGCAAAGGCCGCATTTCATTGAGGCTGGCCCAGCCAGGCTGGTCCTGGTCTACTGGTTGTATAGCGACGTAGATACTCACGTGGTATAAAAGCAGAAATCTAATTGGTCTATATAGGATCCCGCATAGCTGGTCCCGCTTGAAAATGTAAATTATTACAAACATGGCTTGTGCCGCCTGAGCTCGAAAGCAAGCTCATCGTGTACCAGCCTGTGTGAGTGTATGACCATTTGCTATACTACATTTCAAATTTGGCTGGACCAGCCGGGCTGCACTAGCTTGGCTGGACCAGCCTCAGTGAAATGCGGGCTTTACGGTGTTCAGTAAAGAATAGGCTTCAGATGTAGATAGTTTTGATAAAAATAAGCTGAATTAACTCAACTTATCTTAATCCAAAAGTTGATACTAACGGAGCTACAGGATGTCAAATCACACATTTTTATAGACGTAATCTGTATGAAGACCAGAGCTTGATCAGTGTAACAGATTTTGAAGGCTCCCGTGTAATACGTCGTCAATTGCCTGGTATAAACCGAATAACAGAAAGTTCATCTACAACTGACATATGTGAAATAGAAGCTCCTCTAGCATTCCGCAATAAAATAGAAGAATTACTCCAAGATTACCAGGGAATAATAACCACTGGAAACAAAGTTGGTGCTGTAAACAATGTTAGTATGAAAATAAGATTGAAAAAGACATTATTGTAACCCGTTCACCCTACCGATTGGCCGAAAGTGAAAGAGTAGCTGTCAGAGACCTAATTGCCAATAAGATTATTCGTCCGAGTGAGTCGCCATTCGCCAGCCCAATCATCCTTGCGAGGAAAAATGGTTCTTTCAGAATGTGTGTCGACTACCGTGAATTAAACCGGAATACAGTAAAGGACAGATTTCCATTATCTCTCATTGATGACCAATTAGACAGACTGCGGAAGGGACGTGACTTTTCGTCACTGGATATGGCATCAGGGTTCCATCAAATTCCCATCCATGAAGAGCCGATCGCGAAAACTGCCTTTGTCACACCAGATGGTCATTTCGAATATCTTCGGATGCCCTTTGGGCGGGCGGTAAAATGCGGTCGATGCGATCGAAAAATAATAAAGAAAATGTGTGATTTGACATCCTGTAGCTCCGTTAGTATCAACTTTTGGATTAAGATAAGTTGAGTTAATTCAGCTTATTTTTATCAAAACTATCTACATCTGAAGCCTATTCTTTACTGAACACCGTAAAGCCCGCATTTCACTGAGGCTGGTCCAGCCAGGCTAGACAAGCCGGGCTGCACTAGCCTGGCTGGACCGCCCGCTACTTAAAGGATCACCATATTCACTTTATGAAGATTTGACCGGTAAGCGGTTTGAGCTCTTAACCTTGGCAAAGAAGAAATTTGGTAGTAATCAAGCCTGGTCTTATGGAGGAAATATTTTCTATTGAAATTCAACTGAAAATCGGAAAGTTAAAATCAATGATAAGTCTCAATTGTAGATTTATATGTATTAAACATTAGTTGTTAATATTTTGTGTAAATGTGAGGTGTTGCTCACACATTTATTGTCATGGTGGGTCTCTGTATTTGGTATTTACTTGTCTTCGATAAGAGTTAAATTTCTTTAATGTAGAGTACCTATCTTTGCATAGTTTTTTTTTCTTTTTTCTTTTTGTCCTTACTGTTTTATGGTGATTAAAATACATAATCTGATTAAATTTAACATTGTTGATAGCTGCTTTTTGTGAGGATAATATTGTGAAATAAAATAAAATATTTTTTTTGTAAACTATTGTTCGTTACTTAGACATTTATAATGTAATCTTCTCTTTTCTTTTTATATCTTTGGTTAACTATATTGATAGGAAGCACAGTAATTCAAACACTTTGTCTATTAAAACAGTTTATTTTTTAAAGTAACATACAACGAGTAATTAAGCTTAACACACCGAGAGCAGCCTTTCGCTCGAGCACCGAAAATATAACTGACGACTATTCGATTGTTTTTACGGAACCTCCGTAATTATTCTTGCAAAACCATATCACAGATGATCTGTCGTCACATATTCTCACTGACCGGCAGCGGCTCTCGCA
Organism: Monochamus saltuarius; assembly: GCA_025584915.1. Classification (NCBI taxonomy): domain Eukaryota; kingdom Metazoa; phylum Arthropoda; class Insecta; order Coleoptera; family Cerambycidae; genus Monochamus; species Monochamus saltuarius. The sequence goes on along the minus strand of CM046721.1, from coordinate 44,170,005 downwards.
AGAAAATGTTATATAATACAAAAACTAATAAAGAAACAACCTATATCTAACACGACCATCCTGACGCTGGCGACGCTCTCGACGCCTCAACCTGCATGGCTCCAATCCGGGATGGAAGACAGTAGCAACTCTTCTAACTTTACTTGTTACTACCTGTAAACAAATATATTCCTGGATCACGTGCATAGAGGCAGAGACCGCAGCCTCTACTTAGCTTCACCTTTAGCGGGACAGAGACTAAAATATGCAAACTCATCAGTAGAAACCGTAGGCTCTACCTAGCTCTACCTCTAACGGGACAGACACTAAAACTTGTAAACCCACCGGTAGAGACCTCAGCCTCTACTTAGCTCTACCTCTAACGGGACAGAGACTAAAACTTGTAAACGCACCGGTAGAGACCGCAGCCTCTACTTAGCTCTACCTCTAACGGGACAGAGACTAAAACTTGTAAACGCACCGGTAGAGACCGCAGCCTCTACTTAGCTCTACCTCTAACAGGACAGATACTAAAACAATGCTCACCTGTGTCTACAGTGTCATGATCATCATTTTCCAGCAATTCCAAAATTTCTGTCATGTCCAAAGAAAGAGACCACTGAGACGGCCATGGTCTCAACTGCTCTTTTGCCGCTTTGGTAATCACAGTAAATCCGACCTTCTGGATTTCGTATCGACGATTTTCTAGACACTTTATTATTTCATACGGCCCCAGGAACTCATAATCACTCTTGCTTATGTGCATTTGCGAATCGCGGTGCATGAGTACAAAGTCGCCCAGATTAAACTTGACGGTGTCTTTTCGTTTTCTGTTGACATCATCCGGAACCCGGGTCGATGATAGTTTTTGGGCTACACGTTGCCTATCCAAACTTCTATTGCGGATTGGAGTCAAGTCCGCTGATACATTTTTCAACACTGCCTGTATTAATGGTATGGAAGTTTTCTGTTTTGTCTGCATTGACTTGCTTGTGATACAACATTTCATCTTTTTCAACATACTGGTTACGGTCAAGTTTTCCATCATGCAATTGTCGAAGAAGGTTCTGAACCTCTTCGTTGCCCTTTTGTTCTATGTATGCCCAATCATCATGTTTTACTCGCCTGACGGTATTGACTGGGATGGGATTTCTGCTTAGGTAATCTACATGAGAGAGACTACTTCCCTTGCGGTAAACAATCGTAAAGTCGAAATCTTGCATATAGACCCACCAACGTGCAATACGTGGAATTAAATCCTTTTTAGTCGCTGTAGCCTTGATGGCGTTATAATCTGTGACCACAGTGAATTTTATTCCTAGCAGATAAGGACGAAAGTGTTTTAAAGCTTCTATAATGGCAACGGTCTCTAATTTGTAAGAATGATATTTGGACTCCGTTTCCGTTGCCCTTTTACTGAAATATGCCACTATTTTAGATTGGAATCCATACTTCTGGATTAAAATGGCACCATAACCTAGGCTGCTAGCATCGGTGTGCAATTCGGTTGGTAGTTTTGGATCGTAAACTACTAAGAGAGGTCTTGTTGTTAGGCAATATATCACGTATTTTCTAGCTTCTTCTTGCTCATGTTTCCAATTGTTTACCAGGTCTTATTCCTTCCGCCGATATTTCTCTGCCAAGGTATTCTAATGAAGACTGTAGAAAGCGACACTTTCGAATATTGAGTGAGAATCCTGCGGCACTTAATGCATCCAATACTTGACGTAAATAAATAAGACCTTCTTCTACGGTATAACTTGGTATCAATACGTCATCCAAGTATACGAGGGCAACTGTATCCTTAAGTGTTCCCAATGCCAAATTAATTGCCGTTTGAAAAATAGGTGGAGCATTGGCAAGCCCAAAGGGCATCCGAAGATATTTGAAATGACCATCTGGTGTGACAAAGGCAGTTTTCGCGATCGGCTCTTCATGGATGGGAATTTGATGGAACCCTGATGCCATATCCAGTGACGAAAAGAAACGTCCCTTCCCCAGTCTGTCTAATTGGTCATCAATGAGAAATAATGGAAATCTGTCCTTTACTGTATTCCGGTTTAATTCACGGTAGTCGACACACATTCTGAAAGAACCATCCTTTTTCCTCGCAAGGATGATTGGGCTGGCGAATGGCGACTCACTCGGACGAATAATCTTATTGGCAATTAGGTCTCTGACAGCTACTCTTTCACTTTCGGCCAATCGGTAGGGTGAACGGGTTACAATAATGTCTTTTTCCAATCTTATTTTCATACTAACATTGTTTACAGCACCAACTTTGTTTCCAGTGGTTATTATTCCCTGGTAATCTTGGAGTAATTCTTCTATTTTATTGCGGAATGCTAGAGGAGCTTCTATTTCACATATGTCAGTTGTAGATAAACTTTCTGTTATTCGGTTTATACCAGGCAATTGACGACGTATTACACGGGAGCCTTCAAAATCTGTTACACTGATCAAGCTCTGGTCTTCATACAGATTACGTCCTATAAAAACATCGTAGTCAGGGCACCCATCTGGTACAAAAACATATGTAACGATAGTGCCAATATTCGTTATCTTAGTTCGGCCTGTAAATTTCTTCGTTGCATCAAGTGTGACGTTTGTAATTCCTTTCAACATGATACTACAAGGAGACACTCGATCTTCGAATAAATGTAAAAATGTATCTGAAATTAGCGAAAGGTCTGCGCCTGTATCGATCTAGGCCCAAAATAGATGTCCTTCAATAAAAACTTTTGTTGCTCCTTTTCGCTTTCCTGCACTACAATAATTAATACTTCGACGTTTTTCGATAGCTGCTTTATTATAGCAGTTTGAGACATCATGACCCCGCTTAGCACAAAACGAGGCACAAAATGAGCAAGTTTCACTTTGATTTGGGGGCGTGGTAAGAGACGAGGACTCAGCTTGATTAACTGAAGTTGAAGTTGCAGTTTCAGGGAGCAATCTGCGTCTTTTCACCCGGCAATTTGCTTTAACATGTCCTATTTTACCGCACTGATAACAATGTTTTAAAGCCTTTTCATGTCCTTCACTAGTTGGATAGCTTCGTTTAAAAACTAACGAAAACTCGGACTTTTTTCGAAACTCCTTCTCTTTAGATGTTGGTTTCACATATGACGACAAAAATACCAAGAGCTCGGTAATCGTATAACAATTAGCATTCATTGCGGCATTGCGTACATCTAATTCAGAAATACCGTGAATAGTTAATTCTACTAAATCAGTTTTAGACCAATTGGCACGCAAGTTTTTAAGTTTAGTTGATTTTTCACTTACGTACGTTTCATAAGTGTTTACGCAAGAACTATTAAAATTTGAAGCTTCTTCAAGGAGGCGTCCCAAATTTCTTCTAGTCGGAAATGATTCCAGAAAGTCTTTACGGAAGGTAACCCAGTTTCTATTTTCAGGATTCCAACGGTCGAACCATCTTTTTGCGTCATTTGATAAGAATCGACCTACTCTCGCTAACATTTGCACATCAGACCAGCCTACCTCAATTTTTATTTGCTCAACTTGATTCACCCATTTGCTGGATTCATTTTCCTCTGGACGAAAATAAGGTAGATCAATCTGATCAGTAGATCGCTGTGACTTCAGTGCCCTCACTAGTTCAGTTAATAACGCTTGGGTGGGGTCACCAACACTTTCACTATTTCCGGAAGCCATACTTATTCCGCACACAATGCAGTTTCACAGTCCACAAATAGTTTTTGAGTTCAATCCCACTTTGTCAATTACAACAGTTTATTTTTTATAGTCACATACAACTTGTAATTAAGCTTAACACACCGAGAGCAGCCATTCGCCCGAGCACCGAAAATATAACTGACGACTATTCGATTGCTTTTACGGAACCTCCGTAATTATTCTTGCAAAACAATATCACAGATGGTTTATTACTCTCTGTCGTCACATATTCTCACTGACCGGCAGCGGCTCTCGCAAGAAAATGTTATATAATACAAAAATTAATAAAGAAACAACCTATATCTAACAATATCTAACAATATTGAAATTTTACTTAATACAGTAGTATGTAGTATGAAATTTAGCTACCTTTGATAAGTATATACATTTCTTCATATATTTTGAGGTATGTTTATTGTTTATTGTTGCTTAAGGAATACAAACAGGACAAACCCAAAAAGCGTATTCCCTTATAGGTACATAATAATGATTGTTACAGAAATATAAGTATACAAGAAATTAAGACATGTTTAAACAAAAGATAAATAATTGAATAATGAAGTGCAATGAAGCAATATAAGAAAAATACCTAGCACTAATTTAAATATAATTATCGAAAATATTTTTTTAAAGTCCTATCAAAGGAGCTACTTGAGACAGAAAAAACATCAACGTTAATATCGTTCGAAATATTATTACAAGAGGATAAACATCTATTTAAAGGCGAATTGAAAAAATAACTGGTATTGGCAAAATCACAGTAAAATATATTTGTATTATTTCTCGTGAAATATGATGGAACGTTATAATTAATAAGACAATTAATTTCAATAGAATCAATTAGATTATTAACAACTTTATAAATAAATTTAATATCAGTTATGCGTCTTCTACTTTCCAGAGATAATAAGTTCAACCTATCTCGAATTAAAAAGCTATCTACAATATCAGGATAGAACTTATAATTTAAATATCTAACAAATTTGTTTTGGATTCCTTCAAGGCGATTTATGTAAACATTATATTGAGGATTCCAGACTACTGAACCATAACTTAACGAACTGTTAACATAAGCCATAAATAAAACGCGCAGTGTAGCCGATTTTTTTAGATCAACACAATTTCTATATAAAAAACCTAACATTTTGTTAGCCTTGTTAGAAATATAACTAATGTGATGGTCAAAAATTATCTTGCTGTCAAAAATTATGCCGAGATCTGATATTTGTGATACCTTCTGCAAATTGTGATTTTCCAGTAAAAAGCGTGTTGCAATTAGATTTCTGTTTCTACTAAATGTAATATGATGGCATTTCTTGAAATTTATATGTAAGCTGTTATCATCACAATATTTTTTAAAAGTGTTTAAATCTTCTTGCAATAAATCAGCATCTCTTGTACTACTTATAGAATGAAAAACTTTGAGATCGTCTGCATACATTAAAATTTTAGAGAACTTAAAACACTTAACATCATTAACATATATGTTAAATAATAATGGACCCAAATGCGATCCCTGGGGAACACCCGATGTTACCAACAAGAAATCTGAACAATATTGACCCAGTCTCACCGACTGACATCTGTTTGAAAGATAAGACTGAAACCAACGAAGTAAAGAACCATTTACACCAACTCCCGCAAGCTTGTTTAACATTATTCTATGATCAATTTTATCAAAAGCTTTACTGAAGTCCGTGTAAACGGCATCCACCTGAATTTTTTTTATTCATATTAGAGAGAATATATTCTGTATAGATAAACAAATTAATGTCAACAGATCTCTTTTTCATAAACCCATGTTGTTCTATATTAAGAAGACTCAAAACATCGTAATACAAGAAATCACGAATTATAGATTCAAAAAGCTTGGCTACAATACATAACTTTGATATTGGACGGTAATTTTCAACAAATTGTTTATTTCCCGATTTAAAAATGGGAATAATATTTGCTTTTTTCCATATATTAGGAAAGTGTCCTTCCAAAAGAGATTTATTAAAAATTAAAGTTAAAGCATCAGAGATGCCATCAATACATTTCTTAAAGAAATCCGTTGGCAAATTATCTGGCCCTGCACCTTTTTTAGATAAAGCTTTGATCTTCTGAACAATAATTTCTCTACTAACTTGATAATTAGATATAAAATTACAGTTATTAAAATAAAAAGTAGAAGTATTGTAATTTTTAATATGAGTTGGGTTATTAAACGAAAACATAAAGTACTGGGAAAAAGAGTTACATATGTCCGGACCATCAGTTAAAAGAATACCATTATGAACAATAGAATTTACAAAATTAGGTGACTTTTTCCTAGTATTTACAAACTTCCAAAATTGTTTTGGATTACTCACCATAGCATCTTCACAAGATTTAATATAATTTTTATAATCTTCGGATAAGAGAAATTTAGAACGACTTCGCAAAATTTTAAATGTTAAGTAATCAATATGATTACCAAACTTTTTCCATAATCGATATTTTTTCTTCTCTTTAATAGCTTTAACAGTAGCAGAACTGTACCAAAATGGAAATTTTCTATACATATTAGAATTCCTTGGAACATAAGTATCGACTAATGCCTCGATTATATTATAAAACTTACATACACATTCTTCAGTATTAAGATTATTAAATATGTTATGCCAGTTAGTACTTAATAAAGCAGAATTAATGGCAGCAAAATCTGCTAATTGAAAATTATAAATGTTAAAAGAATTATGTAATTTTAAATTAGGCTTATCAATAGACAATTGCAAGTTAAACTCTAAAGTATTATGATATACATCAACTGGTACCAAAGAAAACATAGACTCATGTATATCTGAAATATTGCAATTATTGCTAAAAACTAAATCTAAAGTATTACCAGAAATATTAACAAAATTATTAAACTGTGAAAAACCCCCTAACGAAACTGTATCAATTAATAAATTAAAATTAATGTCTATGTAATTGTGCGGCACACACAAATTATTAATGAGGTCTTCCTTCCAAGATATATTTGGCAAATTAAAGTCACCACATAGAACAATAGTTTCATTGGGATTATTCAAAACTATATCACCCAATTTCGAACAAAATACATTTGTTAATTTTTGGTGTTCCTGAAAATCCTAAGAATTCCAAGTTAGATAAAGATGAACTCTGCAAAATTTTTAGAAAGAATGTTAACGAGACATTCTCTGAACTTGAAATTGGAAGTTCATTTAGACTGAAAACTCGTAATACATCTGGTCCAAAACCCATTCTCGTAACCTTTTGCTCCACTAGCATGAGGAATTATATTTTCTCTAATAAATCTAAGTTTAAAGGCACAAGAGTTGTTGTTCGTGAATATTTGACAAAGAAGCGATATGAATTATTAAATGAAGCTATTAAATCCCTTGGCCGTTCTAACGTGTGGACAACCAGAGGGCAGGTAATGGCTAAATTCAATGGAAGGGCTGTAAGAATTAACTCATTCGCCGATCTGGAACATTTTAATGCCGCCGATTCGAATTAAATGACAGCAATGAGCTTACCCTCTTTACAAACACATTGATATTAAGAATTTCTACTTTGTTTTTCATTTTGTATTTCTTTGTATTTATCTAGCATATAAGAAATTATCTTACTTACAGGCTTGTTTTTTTTTAAAAAAAAAAGTTTTCTGTTATTTTTGATTATATTGCTTATACCTTAATAATAATAGTATAATAACACTGCCTAAATTTATATTAATTAATATTGCAATTATTAAAACTTTTTATACTACTTAGTTGGTAATCCTTTATAAGAGTGGAAACAATTTTTCAGTTTAAATATTTATGATGGTCAACTCACAAAAAAAACTCAATAAGAATAATACACATAAATGTCAGATCGTTAAATGCTCATTTTGTTGATTTTAAAAGTTTTGTATTTGAATCTCACTGGGATGTTATAGCTGTGTCGGAAACCTGGCTCAATGAAAACACTGACTGCAGTTATTTTAACTTGCCGGGTTATACATTTATACACAACGATAGAAGAAGTAGAGGAGGGGGGGTAGGTTTTTATGTAGCAAATTATTTGAATTATGATATAATTGAAACTGGTACGGATATAGAGCAGCTTTGGATTAAATTATGCTTTAAATCTAATAAATTAATTTTAGGTGTTATATATAAACCCCCAAGACTTAACGTTGATACATTTCTAGATGCCCTGGATGAAGCGTATGCACGGTGTATTCATCTGAGTGATAATGTAATATGTTTAGGTGACTTCAATATTGATGATTCTAAGGATTTAAATAGTGTGAAGATACTAGAAAGTTTTCTTGAGGAGCTCGAAATAGCGCAGTTGGTAACAACTCCTACCAGAGTTACTAAAAGTACCTCGAGTTGTGTCGATTTAATTTTAACTGCTAATAAGAATATAATTTTTGAATCTGGTGTAATACTCTATGAATTCTCTGACCATGATGCAATTTTCTGTGATGTATCCGTTGATACATATAAACGCAGTCAAATCTATAAGTTATGTAGGGCCTTTAATAAAATAAATTATGACAATTTTTATACTGATGACTTATGGTCAAATTTAGACTTGATTTATTTTTGTATAGATATTGATAAAAAAATTGAAATTTTAAACAATACTATTCTCCAAATTATTGATAAATATGCCCCCGAAAAAGTTATGAGATTTACTAAACCTCCAGCCCCATGGCTAAATATGGATATTAAGGCCTTAATGTTACAACGTAATAAGGCAAAACTTAAATTTATTAAAACAAAATCTATTGCAGATGGAAACATCTATAGAGCGCTAAGAAATCAGGTGACATCTTCTATACGAGCTGTAAAAAAATTATATTTTAGGCAAATTGCTGAAACCAAAGACTTTTCACTTATTTTGAAAAATCTAAAATATTTGAATATTACAAAAAGCGAGAATACAATCCCTTCGACATTGTGCAAGGTAAATGAGATCAATAATTATTTTATAAATAGTATTCCTAATATTAATGTGAATTCTGACCTAGTAAACTTTTATAATACTAATGTAAAAAATGGCATAGAACCGGATTTATTTAATTTTCGTTTGGTAGACCTTGGACCATATAGATGTAGCCCTAAATAAAATAAAAACTAATGCAATTGGGACTGATGGTATAAATTTAAAGATATTAGATATTTGTTACCCTAAAATTAAATTATACTTAAATATCATAAATAGTTGTATATTGAGCAGCTACTTTCCCAGTCGTTGGAAAAGTGCCGTGGTAATACCTATACCTAAAAAACTTAAAGTTGAAAATTATAAAGACTTGAGACCTGTAAGTCTACTTCCTACACTGTCCAAAATTTTAGAGTCTATAATGTCTGTTCAAATACGTGAGTATTTAGATTCTAACAATATTTTACCCAAACTGCAATCTGGTTTTCGCCCTTACTATAGTTGCACAACTGCGTTACTTCGAATAACTGATGACATACTTAAAGCAATTGATAACTCAAAACTAACATACTTAATTTTATTGGACTTTAGCAAAGCTTTTGATTGTATACATCATAATATGATGACTGCCATCTTAAAATATCTAGGTTTCAACAAAAACTCAGTAACCATGCTTCATAATTACTTGTCTAATCGTACGCAGTGTGTAAAAATTGAAAACTCTAGGTCTGAGTTTAATTCTTTGGATAGAGTACCTCAAGGTTCCATACTAGGGCCCCTTTTGTTTTGTCTCTATACATCTAATTTTTTTGATTATGTCAAGTATTGTAACATGCATATGTACGCGGATGACACGCAGTTATATTTTTCTTTTCCTTTTAATGATCTAAACACATCTGTCGGTAGAATAAATTCGGACCTGGAATCAATTTTACGTGCAGCTAAAGAGCATGGCTTGAGTTTAAACGCTGAAAAAACTAAAATTCTTCTTTTTGGCAATAAAAATCAATGTGCTCACATTAGTAATAACGATATTCCTTTAATAATGGATAGTAGGTACTCGTCTTACGTTAGTAAATGAAGCAAGAAATTTAGGTCTAATTTTTGATAATTCACTAAAATTCCACTCTCATGTTTCTAAATGTATCAAATCTGCATACGGATCTTTGCGTTTGTTGTACCCTCATCGGCATAGTTTAAGCAAAGAAGTTAAAGTCATGTTATGTGAAACATTAGTCTTGTCTAAATTTAATTACTGCTTACCTGTTTATGATCCATGTTTGAGTGATGCAAGTAAGTACAAAATCCAGAAAGTACAGAACTCGTGCCTGCGTTTCATTTTTGGCATCAGAAAGTATGAACACATTTCTCATAAATTACAAGAAATAAATTGGTTAAATATGGAAAATCGCTTTATTCTGCAAATGGCATGTTTAATTCATCAAGTTAAAAATAGTAAGAATCCTGACTATTTATTTGAAAGTTTGACCACTCATGAAAATCTGCACATAATCAATACCCGACATAAAACAAATTTTGTTGTTCCTATGCACAGTACTGCTAATTATGAGAAATCTTTTACATACATGTCTTCCAAAATTTATAACGATGTTCCAGTGAGTTTTAAATTGTGTAAATTGCCTGTGTTCAAAACTCGTTATCAAGCTTTTCTTCAACAGAAACAAAATCAACAAATTTAGGTTCTTGTGTGTTTTCTATTTTGTTCTGTTATATTAAATAATCACTTTATGTTTATATACTGAAATACTGTGTCTGCCCTCTTATTTACTCGATCGCCTGTATGTATCATTGACCGGAGTTAAATGGAAGAGCAGTTGCAGGTTCTCGCTGTATTCTGAATTTCGCTCCGTGATTTTTTTCCTTTTTTTTATCAGTTCTGTTTATAATAATTTTATATATTATTTTGTATAAAAGTGAGAAAGGAAAAAATAAAAAGACATTATTATTATTATTATTATTATTATTATTATTATTATTATTATTATTATTATTATTATTATTATTATTATTATTATTATTATTAATTATTATTATTATTATTATTATTATTATTATTATTATTATTATTATTATTATTATTATTATTATTATTATTATTATTATTATTATTATTATTATTATTATTATTATTATTATTATTATTATTATTATTATTATTTATTATTATTATTATTATTATTATTATTATTATTATTATTATTATTATTATTATTATTATTATTATTATTATTATTATATTATTATTATTATTATTATTATTATTATTATTATTATTATTATTATTATTATTATTATTATTATTATTATTATTATTATTATTATTATTATTATTATTATTATTATTATTATTATTATTATTATTATTATTATTATTATTATTATTATTATTATTATTATTATTATTATTATTATTATTATTATTATTATTATTATTATTATTATTATTATTATTATTATTATTATTATTATTATTATTATTATTATTATTATTATTATTATTATTATTATTATTATTATTATTATTATTATTATTATTATTATTATTATTATTATTATTATTATTATTATTATTATTATTATTATTATTATTATTATTATTATTATTATTATTATTATTATTATTATTATTATTATTATTATTATTATTATTATTGTTATTATTATTATTATTATTATTATTATTATTATTATTATTATTATTATTATTATTATTATTATTATTATTATTATTATTATTATTATTATTATTATTATTATTATTATTATTATTATTATTATTATTATTATTATTATTATTATTATTATTATTATTATTATTATTATTATTATTATTATTATTATTATTATTATTATTATTATTATTATTATTATTATTATTATTATTATTATTATTATTATTATTATTATTATTATTATTATTATTATTATTATTATGAGTATTATTATTATTATTATTATTATTATTATTATTATTATTATTATTATTATTATTATTATTATTTAATGCAAAAATTTCACCTGGAGGTAAGTAGACACAAAAAAAATTTTATTTCTATTTCCTGGGATGACTGCTACCCAAAGATCCTCTGCTTCAGAAAACCATTCATTCACTATGAAGCTATTATAATTATTGTTTACACCAATAAGCACTCCCCCACCATCGCTTTTAGCTCTTGCACAAGTTGTTTCCCTGTCTCTTCGATAAACCACAAACGAGTCAGATAATATTTCTGAACTTGAAATTGAATTATTAAGCCATGTTTCTGTAAGGCAAATTATATCTGAATCAGAACAATGTGAGTTTTTTAAGATAATATTAGTTTTAGATTTTAGGCCACGTACATTTTGATAAAAAAATGAAACATCCATAAAAGAGCAGTGTTAATAAAATATAGTTATAGAGAACAAAATTTACTTTAGTTTGTTAATATCACTTTCTGAGAATATTCTAACAACAGCAGATCTGTCATCCTTACGTACATATACATTGCCATTATTTTTTACCCATATGTATCTATAGGAACGAGACTTAGCTGCTTCTTTGGTCTTGTTTAAAAGCCATTTAGTTTTTCTAGTTAAATGCTCATTAATGAAAAGTTGTCCAGAAACCTGATCAACTGAAAGACCTGGTTTCGATTTATCAACATAGCTTAGACGTTTAGATTTAGCTGCAGCAAGAATTTCGTCTTTATTTTGTTTTGACAACAATTTAACAATAATTGATTTTGGTTTGCCTGGCACATTATGAGCTACACGATATATAGAATCAATTACAGATCTAGGAATGAGCAATTAATATGATCACCAATTTTTTCAATAATATTAATAAGATTTTTGTTGGATTTTTCTGGCACGCCTTGTATTTCTAAGTTATTAGATCGAGATTGCTGTTCTAGTAGCTCCAATCTACTGGAGAGTTCTTGGACTTCCTTTTTCAGATTTGCATTTTCCTGGACAATTTTATCCAATTCTGACAATTTATTGTTAAACTTGTTTAATAGTGAATCAAATGACGTAATCTGATCACAACAAAAGTTAACAGATTTCATTAAATCGTCATGTTTTTTATTAAAAGCTTTCATTTCTGCACGCATATCCATTAATATTTTGAGAGAAGAGGGGTTATTTAATTCCTCATCATCGACGCCAGTGTCTTGCTCGCCCATATATGATAACCTTTTAGATACAGGATCAACTCTACAATCGGAGCAAAACCAGTATGCATCAGGTTGAGAAAATCTACCTAACTCTTCTTTATTTAGATCAACACATTTTCCATGAAAAAATCTCTTGCAGGATCCACTGCACATAAGTCCTAGATTTTTCGAAGTGATTCCACCGGTACAAAGTTCACAGATAGGCATTTTGTATTTATTTTGAAATGTGATAAAACTATCACGCGACAAAAAGAGACTCCCGTTTTTGTACAACAAAAGTTTTTACTTCACAGCGAAATGTTTAGCGTATAGAGAGTTAACTGCACTTATTCTTTATCAAGAAGATATTTAAAAAGTATGTAACTTGTATATAGCTGATCAAATCATATAACTGACACTCGAAAAAGATCGACGTTTTTACTAACTAATTAACCACTTAAACGATGATCGAAAGAAAGGAGCAATTTAAACACGTCTCTCTACTCGTACACATTATGTATTAACAATATTGTGTGAAACTAACTACTCAGTGGACAAAAGCCCCAACCTGCGTTGAATTACACCCGCAATATCTACCCATATATTCCTTATTATTAGCTTTTGTAATATTTTTTACTGTTTAAGAAAGGTATTTTAAGCTAATATATAACAAATCTCCTACAATTCCTATCAATGAAGTCATATGTATGTTCTCTGATACCAAACATCTAGGTATGCTAATGAACACCCACAGACAAAACTCTATTCTATAATTATCTAAAGAATTTAATCTATTTACTAACCTGATTTAATGGAAACACTCTATATATATTAACCTCTGGAGTGGGAACTCGAAATTCAACCACAATAGATGAGATCTGACCTATTTCTGCATTTTTAGGATTGCTTCATCAGGTGGCCTCCTTTAACTTGAGTCAAATATCTAACTATAAAAATTATTATACCAATAAATTAAAATTATTTGAAATTAAATGTCGACAGTATCAAAATGAAATTAAATGTCAACAATGTCAAACTGATTAACTGTCAATGAATTTAAATATCATACCGACCTACTAAAATAAATTAAAAAATTTACCTTTTATGTATAGTTTCATATATTTGCAAGTATTAACAATATTGTGTGAAACTAACTACTCAGTGGACAAAAGCCCCAACCTGCGTTGAATTACACCCACAATATCTACCCATATATTCCTTATTAGCTTTTGTAACATTTTTTACTGTTTAAGAAAGGTATTTTAAGCTAATATATATCAAATCTCCTACAATTCCTATCAATGAAGTCATATGTATGTTCTCTGATACCAAACATCTAGGTATGCTAATGAACATCCACAGACAAAACTCTATTCAATAATTATCTAAAGAATTGAATCTATTTACTAACCTGATTTAATGGAAACACTCTATATATATTAACCTCTGGAGTGGGAACTCGAAATTCAACCACAATAGATGAGATCTGACCTATTTCTGCATTTTTAGGATTGCTTCATCAAGTGGCCTCCTTTAACTTGAGTCAAATATCTAACTATAAAAATTATTATACCAATAAATTAAAATTATTTGAAATTAAATGTCGACAGTATCAAAATGAAATTAAATGTCAACAATGTCAAACTGATTAACTGTCAATGAATTTAAATATCATAACGACCTACTTGGGATAATGTGTCGATCAACGTACAGAGAAGTTGATTGTTCCTTATGTCCGTGTATTAGTGAGTTTTTCGTCGAGTTAGAGTTGTATTAAATACAATTTTTTTGTTGCACTATATGCTGAACTCTCTATATAATACACCTACGCAGTGGCGGATGGTGTATAGGTGCAGAACTGCCAAAAAAAAGATATTTATATATTTTCGCGGCGTAATAATTACTAAAATTTATTAATAAAATAATTTGGTTAATTGGTGCAGCTAAACAGCATCCTACGCCTGCCGACGCTGTCCGCTGTGTCGAGCCGTCGTGCTTTCGTTAAAATCGCATTCTGTCCGCCCTTCTCTATTGAGTAGTAGACCAGATGAACTATCAGGGTCTCTACGCGAGCGCGTCGCGGTACATTGAACTGGGCCACACGAGGTAGTTCTGTGCACGGTTCAGGACACCCGTCTTCCCCTTCAACTCCCGCGGCGATCCACAATTGAGGCTCGCATATGCACGAATTTACACGGTCAGTGAGCTGCATTCTTTGCAGCAAAGGCAACATCAGTGAATGTACTACTCGTAGAATTGCGGGCGTAAATCGTACCTATTTCGTATTTCGTGTTAATTTGAGATTTTAAATACTGTTTTGGTGTTTTGTGAATTTGTATAGTGATTTATTGTACTAATTATTAATATTTATATTAGTGACAATGGATTTAGTTTATAATTTAGTTCATATGAAGCGATTTTTTAAATACTCTTATGAAGAAAAATTGATTTAAAAAACATTGCCCGATATTGTTATTGAGACTGCAGGTGTTAGCCTCGGAAAAGCATATAAACGTCAATTTAATAGAGACATTATTTTATTCGAAGAAGAATTGGATTTGTGGGTGCAACAAAATAAAATGCGTTATTTTGTTTTCCTTGTTTACTTTTTGGCGGTAATAAAGCATGGACGGAGGTAGGGGTGACAGATTTGGTGCACTTAACTGAAAAAATAAAAAAGCACGATAACTTCAAAAGCCATCTACATAATACAATGGAATTAGCTTTATTAGGGACAATTAATATTAAACACAAAATAATTTAGACGAAACATTTCGGGAAACAAAAAAAAAATATTAGAAATTGTTGCAACAACATCCATGTCAACATCAGAAGCTGAAAGACACTTTTCAACTTTAAAAATAATCAAGACTTCGAAATTCAATGCCCCAGGATCGTTTGAAAGCTCTATCGATGCTTTCCATTGAAAAAATATTTATTTCACAAATTGATGGCTTCAACGAGAAGGTTATAGACAAGTTTGCTTCTATGAAGGATCGCAGGATTGAATTGACTTTCAAAAAATAGGTGAGTAAATATTTGCAGAACACCCGTTTCATTTCATCACGAGCCGCCACTGCACCTACGGGAATCGTTGCTGCGTTGAACGTTTATTCGTGTTGTAACAATTGCTTTTTAACTATATAGTATAGCAAATTATGGGCGATCCTGTGTGCGCTTTTTGTAGCGCAGTGATAAATACTCGTGCAAAAAGTATAAAGTGTGCCGGTTCTTGTGGTAAACTTTTTCATGCTGCCTGCCAGGGAATATCTTCTGAAATAATTAAATGTATAGATAAGGTTGACGGCCTTATTTGGAATTGTTCTGACTGCCGCAAAGAAACTAATGATTTTCAGGCGATGTTGAATTGCAAATTCTCCATGTTTTTAGTTGAATTTAAAAATATGATGTCATCTTTTCGCAATGAATTAATTGATTCTGTACAAGCTAAAGTATCTACCTCTTTAGTTAGCGAAAATCATTATTAGTCATTATTCAACCTAAGAATATTCAACAAAATAATACTGCCACTAAATCAGACAATCTGCGTAATATCAACCCTGTGAAAACTGATTTAAACATCACTGGAGTAAGAAATGTCAGAAATGGAGGCATTTTAATTGGATCAAAAAATGGAAAATAGCAGCCGAAGAACTAAGTGACAAGTATGAAGTTAAAGAAGTATCAAAATTTTCTCCTAGAGTCAGAGTGGTTGGATTCTCCGAAAAATTTTCTAAGGAAGAGATTGCGGATTATCTTCAACATCAGAACAAAAATCTCATTGCCGAAACGTTTCAGTGTAATGTCCTAGAGATCAAAAATGTAAAGAGACGCAATGACATCTTTCAGGCTGTTATCCAGCTGGACATGGCGTCATATAACAAAACTATGTCAGGGGGAGAGGGTAAGGTGTTCCTGGGTTACGATTCCTGTACTGTTTATGACGCAGTCGACATTAAGAGATGTTACAAATGTAGTGGTTTCTCAAAAATGTATTCATGTATTACCAAAATGTTCGTGGCTTACACTCAAAGACAGCTCATTTTTATAACAACGCCTGCAGTAGTGAATTTGATATAATATGTCTCACTGAGACTTGGTTACAGCCTAGCTGCCTAGACTCTGAACTTTTTGACTCTGAATATACAGTATTTCGTGCCGACCGTAACTTCTCTGTTTTAGGCCTAACAAAAGGTGGTGGAGCTTCCATAGCGGTAAAAAGTTCTTTTTGCTGCGTTGAGTTTAATCTTTCATACATTCGTCAGATTTTATCTTCTATAGATATCGTTGTGGTCACAATCAAAAGTTTTATACATCCTACGCATATTATTGTCCTATATATTCCTTCGCGTGCAGAACTTAGCCATTATGATCAACTGCTGGAATGCTTAGAGTCCCTAGAGGATGTTGCTCAGGGCGACATATATTTATTGGGTGATTTTAACATACCTGGTTATAATTCTGATGACAACATTCCACTATCGCTAAAAAACTTTGTTGCTTTTTATAACCTCCAACAATATAACTCAATCTTAAATATTCAAAACAAGTTACTTGACCTTATTTTTGGAAGTAGTTTTTGTGAAGTTGAGGCCTGCGATGAGAATTTAGTACCCCCTGATGATCTCCATCCTGCTCTACTTATTCGTTTATTTAGATCAGTTAAGTATAGAAAGGGGTTTATATGCAATGAACCTGTTTATAATTTTAAGTATGCAAACTTTCCCCTACTTTACGAGCAATTGAAGTTTGGTGGATTGGTCTTTTCTAAGTGAGTTTTCCGACTGTAATTTGGCTTGTGAAGAGTTCTACAAGTCTTTATATACAATCTTTGACATGTATGTGCCTAAAGTTTCTCCTAGGTCTAGAAAATATCCGCCGTGGTTCTCTAAAGATATAATTTCCGATTTGAGAAAAAAGCTTCAATTGCATAAACAATTCATTAAATATAAATATCCTGACGTTTCTAAACAATTTTCTGATTTGCGTGCCAAAGTTAAACGTGATATTGCAATTTCTTATAGGAGTTTTCTGTTAGATATCCAAAGAAATATAACAAAAGATCCAAAAAAGTTTTGGTCATTTGTTAACGGTATGAAGGGCCATCAGTCCGTACCTATGTCTATGTCCTACCAAAATAGAGAAATTCAGGATCCTCAGGATATTGTTAATACGTTTGCTGATTTTTTTAAATCTAATTTTCTTCCATCTGCTTCATCAGATAACAATACATTATGTCCTCATGAAAACGTGTTTTTGCTCAAGAATATTTCAGAGTCAGAAGTAGTATCTGCAATGAAAAAGCTCAAGCCTAAGATGACTTCTGGACCAGATCATATTCCCTCTTTTCTTGTGTGTGATTGTGCTTATGTTCTAGCAGCCCCCTTAACAATATTATTGAATCTATCCTTGAAAACTTGTGTATATCCCGACACCTGGAAGATTTCCAAAATTTGTCCCATTCATAAAAAAGGTAAATCAAATGTTGTTGATAATTATAGGCCGATAGCCATAATTTGTAATTTCTCAAAAGTCTTTGAAATAATACTCCACAACACAATTTACTATAATATTCACAGACAAATTGGCTTTGCACAACATGGTTTTATGACAACTCGGTCGACTACAACTAACCTTCTCTGTTTCACTCAATATCTTAGCGAAGCCCTGGATGCGGGTCTTCAAGTAGACGTTGTGTATACGGACTTCAGTAAAGCGTTTGATAGACTTGATCACGCAATCTTGATGAATAAACTGGGAACTATTGGGTTTCCAGATAACTTGCTTAGACTACTTAAATCGTATCTTTCATTGCGCACGCAGTTTGTAGAAATTCGCAATATCAGATCTCCAAAGTTTTTATCATGGTCAGGGGTTCCTCAAGGATCCTGTTTAGGACTCTTGCTCTTTGTAATTTTCATCAACGATATATTTCAGTCACATGATGTTAACTGTCTCATGTACGCTGACGATATGAAGATATTTACTAAAATTTATTCATATTGCGATGCCCAAAAATTGCAGACTTCGCTAGATAGTATAAATACTTAGTGTATCGATAACAATCTTCCCCTTAATATTAGTAAATGCCATGTTATGACATTTACTCGGAAAGTTAATTTTCTGAATAACAATTATTCCATCGCAGGTTCCCCTTTATCTAGAGCATTGGTTCCCAAACTGTCTCATAGAGACCACGTATCTATATTTTCTGTTTTGAGTAGACTCCAAGTTAGTAAAGTTTTTGATTTGACTCATCAACGGAGAATATTCCCATTCTCAAATCTCAAATTTTTCTCTCATATAGTCATAAAATTCGCCAAATCTAGCTTCTAATCTTCATCATGTTTCATAAGCATTCATGTTTTAAAAATTTTTACTCCATTTATATGTCTATTATATGAAAGTAATATGTAAGTACATAGATACTATTTGTGTTATGTGAATTATTCCATTTATGGAAAGTCAAAATTTCGATCACGGTCTGCTTAAATGGGATTCAATCTTGTGGACCCTTATTTACTCTCTTCCCCTAATTTTTGTTTTCGCTGACATGGATCCCTGCAATTTGGAGTCGACAACTAGGGGTCATACAGACCACTTTGGGAATCATGGATCTAGAGTTACTGAGATCAGAGACCTAGGTGTGCTTTTTACTTCGAGTCTGAGCTTTCCAGAACATATTAACCAATTAACAGCTGAATGTTCCAGAAGCTTGGGATTTGTTATTAGAAATTCACGTTCTTTTCCCGACTACCGTGTGTTACTTAGTGTATATCGCGCGTTTGTTCTTCCTAAGTTAGAATACGCTAGAACAGTTTGGAGTCCACATTATTAAAATGCTATTAATAAGCTGCAGAACATCCAGAGAAAATTTTTGAAGTATATGTCTTTTAAACTCGATGGCTTTTATCCGGAAATTGGCACTGATCACAATATGTTGCTAAGGCGGCATGGCGTACATAGTCTTGAAAACAGGTCTGTAATGCACTCCCAAATCTTCCTTTTTAAGTTGATTAACAATTTAATTGATTGTCCTACTTTATTAGAAACTTTAAGTTTCCATGTTCCTAGAGTGGACACGAGGAACGATGCACTGTTTTACCTTAAGACACCAAGGACCAACTTACTCTCAAATTCCCCAATGTATGTCATGTGTAACACAAATAATACTTTATTTAAAAACAAAATTGACCTGTTTAACTCTTCAGTGGCTAATATTAGATCAGTGTGTACGCAGTTTTTATAGCTAACTTGATTTAACTTACTTTTCATTTTTTGTGCTAATATTGTTTTTATTGTCATAGTGTATGTTTATAGTATAAAATGTGTATTTTTATCCGTTGTCCCGCCTGTAATTGGTACAGTGTACTGTAGGTTGGTGTAATCTAAAATAAAATAAATAAAAAAAATTTACCTTTTATGTATAATTTTTTCATATATTTTCAGGTATTAACAATATTGTGTGAAACTAACTACTCAGTGAACAAAAGCCCCAACCTGCGTTGAATTACACCCACAATATCTACCCATATATTCCTTATTATTAGCTTTTGTAACCTTTGTTACTGTTTAAGAAAAGTATTTTAATATATTTTCAGGTATTAACAATATTGTGTGAAACTAACTACTCAGTGGACAAAAGCCCCAACCTGCGTTGAATTACACCCACAATATCTACCCATATATTCCTTATTATTAGCTTTTGTAACATTTTTTTACTGTTTAAGAAAGGTATTTTAAGCTAATATGTATCAAATCTCCTACAATTCCTATCAATGAAGTCATATGCATGCTCTCTGATACCAAACATCTAGGTATGCTAATGAACACCCACAGACAAAAGTCTATTCAATAATTATCTAAAAAATATATTCTATTTACTAACCTGATATACTCTATATATGAAGTGGGAACTCAAGTTAAAGGAGGCCACCTGATGAAGCAATCCAAAAAAAATGCAGAAATAGATCAGATCTCATCTATTGTGGTTGAATTTCGAGTTCGTTTCGTTTCGTGAAATATACATTCTATAAGTGACTGTTTAAATTTACAGGTAAGTATTGATTTAGTTGAGGAATGGTGTTCAAAAAATCAATTGCCAATTAATGTTGATAAGTGCAAAATATGCTCATTTACTCTTAAAACTCAACCTATTTTATTTAACTATAATCTCAACGCTACAGTTCTTAAACGTTGCAATAGTATTAAGGACCTTGGAGTTATCATGGATGACAAATTATCTTTTTCCAATCACATTAATCAAATGGTTAACACTACATATAAAACATTGGGCTTTGTTATTAGAAATTTCTCAAATGTTAATGACGTTGCTGCTTTAAAATGCCTCTATTATTCTCTTGTACGCTCGAAACTTGAATATTGTAGTATTATTTGGTACCCGTTTTATAGAACACATATTGATTTAGTGGAATCAGTTCAAAGGCGTTTTCTAAAGTTTTTGTCTTATCGTACTGATGGTTACTATCCACCCCACAGTTTGTTGCTGCAAAGATTTAATTTTGATTCTTTACATACCAGAAGAGTGCTTGCGAGTTTGTCACTTTTATTTAAATTATTTCACAACCGAATTGATTCAGCATCTATGTTGAATATGTTTGACCTACGAGTTCCTAGAATTGGATCACGGGATCACTATATGTTCTATTGTCATAATGTAAGAACTAATTTAGGTATGAAATCTCCAGTATATGTTATGCCTATCAATTTTAATCAAATATCCAGCTTATGTGATTTAAATACCTGTACTCTTAAAAATTTATTATTGGTGAGATCTCAATTTTTTCGTGATATTTAGGTGAATTAATACTTGATCTGTAGTTGTATTGTTTGTTGTGGTATAAATTTCTGTACAAACTGTTAGTATTACTTACACTTATCACACTGACGTATTGTATGTAACTTATTAAGTTACCTTTATTTTTTTAGAAATATTCTCACACTTTTTTTTCTTTTGTCCTGTAAATTGATTATTTCTGTTGGGCAATAAATGCATTATTATTATATTATTGTTATTATTTATCTCTACTGTTAAAATTCTTTCCGTATGTGTTTCCTATTTACTAACACTTTGCACTAATTATTTTTGATGAATGATACATCCAACACCTGCTGCTGCTCTTTTATTGTTTTCTACTCCACTATATATCAACAAATGACCATTCTCTAATTCTATTACCCCTCTACTCTTTTTCTTTGTTTCCGACACTGCTAAAATATCAAGTCCTGTTTTTCAAACTTTTGTGTCTATTCACTTTCTTTTCCATTGATAATAATAATAATTTATTCACCCAAACGGTACAGTAAATATAGAAATAATATATAACTAATAACAAAATTTCAAGGAGATACCTTTTAACGTAAATGTAATTAGTACAAACAGAACGTGACAATACATACACAATCTCTTCTAGACAATGCTTCAAAATATTGGTTTTTGAAAGTTTCGATAAAACACACTTAACAATACTAACATATAATAGATATTAATAATTAAAGAGGAAAAAATGCATATATAAATAAAAATACAACAATAAAAGAAGAAAAATAGAATAGTAAGTATACAATACATTTTTAACTTTTATGCTCAATTATATTATTTATGAATGCTCGATTACTGGCAAATATAAACTTTTTAACTTATTTTTGAAAATATGAATACTATTATTATATTCCTTAATTTTTCTGGCAACAAATTAAACATTTTTGGTCTATTATGTCATTTCTCATTTCTCGTATTTCATTCCTAAGGTCACTTAATAATTCTGTTAGTTCTTCCATTTTCACTTTATTATGACAGGTAACTTGTGTTGCCTATAGACGGGCGCCAGAAACACACTGACGGTTCAACGCCTCAGACCAGTAGTCTCTACCACCTTCGCAACCGTAGTTCTTGTGTTGCCTATCCTCTCTCCACTCTCAGCTGACCAGATGATCGCATTTGCACTTCTACTAAATGTTTCTAAATATCTCACTTAACTTTAAATTTCTAGTTTTGTTAATAACTCAGTTTATATATTATTATTAAGGCTAATAACTTTTCACACTTTTATGAATTATTATACTCGGATCCTCCTTTTGGATTTTAATACCGGAGCAAACAAATCACAATGTTAACTAATACAGTGGCGTATAAAAAAACTCTAATAACATTAAAGGTTGTGTACTGCTCGGGAATGTCTATTTTTTCTTTTTATTCCCAGCACCACAATTTTTTTGTTTAAAGCTCAACCTGTAGCTCTTGGGTTCGGCCACGGCTAACGTTAAAGGAATGAAATCCTCCGCGCGCGGGGTTTGGGAAAATTGAGAAAAGTTTGTGGTTGTTAGAAATACTAAACAAAATTATTACTAAAAATAATATATTGCGGTAATGCAACCAAATTAAACAAAAATTAAATGGGCCCACAAAAGCGAACGAAACTTCGAGGCTATACAAAGATACACTTAAATATAATAGTGGCGTATACTACCAGTATGACCCGAGCCCAACTCGGTTTAATATTATTATCTAGAACAGAAAAATGCTGCACAATTTCTAATATAAACTCGGCTGCTACTTCAGCTTATAAAAATTTAGAAACTCGTCTAGAAATTCTGTTGTTTTTCTGTCTCCAAGGCTAGAAACTCGCGGATTTAACACTATACAAAATCTTTTTAAGAGAGAGGTCTCGCAACGTATCAACTATTGTAAGACAAGTATACTATATAGTCACTTACCAATAAAATCCAAGGAAAATGATGTTAATCCAAAACGACAGCAAAATAGCTAGGCACGGTAATCACCACCGTGATCACACCACAATTATTAGATCGCTTCTTTTGACAATCGTAAACTATACGCGCTTCGAATCTTCCCGTCAGACTTAGTACCGCAAAGTCCAAGTGACGCAGAAACTAACTTCTTCGACCGCTACCCCGAAACTCACTTAACTTCTTGCTCCTGCCGTCCAGAAGCTAAC
Organism: Monochamus saltuarius; assembly: GCA_025584915.1. Classification (NCBI taxonomy): domain Eukaryota; kingdom Metazoa; phylum Arthropoda; class Insecta; order Coleoptera; family Cerambycidae; genus Monochamus; species Monochamus saltuarius. Next base: position 44,146,268 of record CM046721.1, on the reverse strand, counting down.
TCTTTGGGAACTCTGCAGCTTCTATGATTTTAATCCCGCTCAGTATTCAAAAGTCCTCCTGTACCAAAAATGGCCGAACCAATCCAACCAATTAACGCTTAATTTTTCCCATGATTTATACCTAATCAATTGTTTATTACATCGGCCATTTTTAAGCTTCATGTTCTTAATAATCAACATTTTGTATTATGGCTAATTTTTTTAAAGATGTTATGAGAACTTCTATTCACGATAAGCTTAAAACAAAGATTCATTGTCTGGACCTTGCCAGAGTAATTTTTTAAAATAAATAATTACTATGTCGCCTGTTCCTAACCTTGGCTTAATTTAATTCTATATAAAATCTACTAGATTTTTCGATTTACTACAATACTTCCCCCTTTGAAAAAGTTACTGCCTATACACTGGGCAGTGACCTTTTTAGTTACTCATCATACCTGACAGCTCATCATCTATCTACTATAAACTCAATGACCAAAAGAAAAACAAATTTCATCTATCTATCAGCTATGGATGTAAGGTAAAACTTAACCTAATTACAATATTTGTTCAAGTGGACAATCCCACTGTTACCTATAAATTAAGCACATCACTCAGGAGATACTGTTAACTCACCACACTGGTTAAGGCGCACTTACAAATATGATTGCCTATCCGCTAGACAAGGGAACAAAGGGTGTAGTCTTGATGGTCCTCCCATCCTTGGTTCTGGAGCCTTTGGTTCCGGCACCGCATTGGCGGCCCTCTCAACGTCGTTGACCTCTTTATTTTCATCCTCAAGCACTCAGCAGTATATAAAGAAAAGTTGTATCAAGTCTGTAAATGATACACAAGGGTTCTTGGCTGTTCACACAGATACTGCAGGAGTAATTCAATGCCGGTCGGGGCATTAGTCCGCGGAGTAGTTGTTTCCTGCAGTATCATTTACAGGTTTAATGGCTCGTCAGCCAGGGCGTGAGGTCTGCGTTAAGTACCTGCTGCAATGTAGGTCGCTTCCTGTAAGTCGAGCCGCTTAGGCCGAGCAGGAAGTAAGCAGACCCCTTATATCTCACCTCCGTTGTAGCAAACTTATCTACCTTAGTACAAGAAACTTTCTAAAATAATGTTTCCTTGTAAAGTTGTTGGGTGGAAATTATAACTGTGTTACAATTGCCTTGCGAGCTTGCTGTAAAAGCTTTAGCAACTTTACAGCTTCATATGTAAATTTTTGGCAATATTGGAGCAATTTTATCTTGCTTAGTGGGTATTAACTATTTCTTCTTAACAATACTATTTTCAATTGCCCTAACATATTCTTTCACTTGTTTAATATCTTCAGGTTAGCTGCAGATAGCTTACTATATTCTTCTCTTAAGTTAGTAAAACTATTTTCTAATTTCCCTAACTCTATTATCAATTAATTTATGTCCAACGATTCTCGACGATGCTGGGGTTCTTTCTTAATATTACCTTGATATCTCCTTAACTGTTCGTATAACTGGATGAACTGCTGCTGCCTTATTCATCAGCCACAATTAGTTTTCACTCACATCGACATAGTTATACTCTCGGTTACACTTCACTCACTATACACTCTGATTATACCAATCTTCCACACCGAACTAGAAGAATTGCCATGTAATATCCCTGCTTGCCAGGGCTCAGGTCATTCGGTGAGAGGAAGCAGGAAGCAAAAAAACTCGCATTTTTCTAATATATATTTTAATTTTCTACTCGTAAGTCTATATGCTAACTGCACTTTTTGAACAATGAACTTAAATTACCTTTATTGAAAATTACTTATTAAACAATATCTATAACCTGCATACTAATTGCTTATAATAATTAATCGTAAAAGCTGTGTTGGACACTTCCATATCCTCTTTCAAAGTTCACAATATATTGTGACGTATTTATGTTATGAAATATATCTACGAATCCAGTACAAACCTAACCACCCCGAAACTTTTGTAGCGCCAGTCAATGAACTTTTATTGAAAATTACTTGCTAAACAACATCTACAACCTGCATACTAATTACTTATAATTAATCGTAAAAAGCTGTGCTGGACTCTTCCATATCCTCTTTCAAAGTTCACAACATATTGTGACACATTTATGTTACGAAATCTATCTACGAATCCAGTAAGTACAAGCCTAACCACCCCGAAACAACTTTTGTAGCGCCAGTCAATTTGATCCTATATATCATTCAAGTTGTTAAAGAGGGATGATACTAAAATTTGAGCTTGGCAGGGTGCGCCCCTTAGAGAAAAATAATATCTACGTTGTTAGTGATGATAGCCCAACCACCCCGAAACTTTTGCAGCGCCAGTCAATTTGACCCTACATATCATTCAAGTAGTTAAAGGGGTATACTATACTAAAATTTGAGCTTGACACGGTGTGTCGTTTAGCAAAAAATCATATATACGATATTGGGTATGACGAAACGTTTGCAGTGCCAGTCTGCATATCGTTGAAGTAGTTAAGAAAGTATGCTATACTAAAATTTGAGTTGACACAGTCAGTCTGTTAAAGAAAATAATATCTACCTTGTTGGAGATGATAGTCTATCCACGCCGAAAGTTTTGCAGTGCCAGTCAATTGGATTCTACATATCAGTCAAGTAGTTAAAGAGGTATGATATACTAACTATAATTTGAGTTTGACAGGGTGTGTCCTTTAGAAAAACAATATTTATATTGTTGAGGATGACATTCACCCCCAAAACTTGTAGTGCCAGTCAATTTATCCCTACATACATTCATGTAGATAAAGAGGTATGCTATACTAAAATTTGAGCTTGACAAGGTGTGTAGTTTAACAAATAATAATATCAACGTTATTGGGGATAATATCCTAACCACCCCGATTCATTTGTGGCGCCAGTCAATTTGACCCTGAATATCTTTCATGTGATATATTGTGATAAAATTTGAACTTGACAGGGTGTGTTGTTATGCAAAAAATAAAATCTACGTTATTGGGGATGATAGCCTTTCTAATCCGATTATTTTGTAGTGCCAGTCACTGTGGCCCGTCATATCATTCAAGTAGTTAATGAGGTAAACTATAATACAATTTGTGATTAACAGAGTGTGCCGTTTTTGCAAAAAATAATATCTCCGTATTGGGGATGATAGCCTAATCACCCCGATTTCTTTGTAGGTCCAATCACTTTGACCCTGCATATCATTGAAGTAGGCAAAGTGCTATACTAAAATTTGAGTTTGACAGGGATCATCGTTTAGCAAAAAAATAATATCTACAGTTTTGGAGATAACTGCCTAACTACCCAGTGTTTTGTGTAGTGTACTATAGCACGCGACTAGCAACACTGGCGGCGTATGGTAGTTCCAAATATATGTTGGTAGGACTGAAACCAGTTATTTATTTATTCTAGGATTGGTATACTCGCGTCAAGAATTCAGACGACTTACGTCATACGAACAAATGAATAATTCATTATATTTTTATCAAAATATTTAAGAAACTGCAACTGAGAGTAATAAAACTATTTACTACACTAAATGTTTGCATTATATATTGCACTAAATTGCAAAAAAATGTTGCTTTTAACGCCACCAAATATCGAAAATTACGTTGACAATAAAAACAATCGCCTAATATCAACCATGACGTAAGACGTCTGAATTCTTGACGCGAGTATATTAGCACCCTATAAAGTGTCGGTTGTTGGCAAGATGACCGATGCGTTATTCAAGATTGCGCTACCGTTACTTTCACAGATGTTATTTTGGTTTTGTCGTGTGTGTGGTGTTATGTGCCGTAGTGTTTTTGTGATGAAATTAGAAAGTGCTGTGCTACTTTTATAACACTAAACTGCATCATCATTGCTCAACTTATGAAATAATCATGGTTTAAGCATTTTGAACATTGCTTTTGAATTTACAAAAATATATAATTTATTTGTAATTAGTCAATTATATCCATATTTTCAATTTCAAATAAACTACTGATTTTTTTATATTTTTGTTTTTTCTGAATCACAAACTTATTAGAAAATGCAATATAAAAACTTAGATTATCAAGTATTTTTATTAATCTGTTATTGACAGTTATTACCTTGCATTTTTACGGGTGTGAAAACAGCAACGAAATGTCAGCAACGATTTTTCAAAATATGATATTTATTTAATCCGCACAACCCGCTAAATTATCAACGTCTATATATCCAAATGGTCTAATAAACATATTAATATACTCTTTCATATATTTGTAGACAAAAATAAAGGGCGGCAGCCGCCCTATCAAATTGATATAATCTAAGTTAAAATGATTTGATGATGTCTGTTAAATTTTTCACTGATTATACTTACTAGGTACTACTTAATACAACATATACGGCACCCGGCTTGTATTAAGGGCAGCAGCCGCCCAGAACGAAAAATAGACATGAAAAATGATTTTGAAGGTGTCTGTTAAATTTTTCAGAGTGATTACATTTATCAAGCCCTACTTATTACTATCTATACACCACCACACATCTCCGGTCCGTACTAAGGGCGACAGCGGCCCACGAATGGAAAAATACATATAAAATGATTTTGAAGTTGTCTGTTAAATTTTTCAGTGATTACATTTATTAAGCCCTACTTATTACTATCTATACACCACCACACATCTCCGGCCCGTACTAAGGGGGGCAGCCTCTCCGGAGTGAAAAAAAAACATGAAAAATATTTTTGATATCTGTTAAATTATTCAGGGTGATTATACTTATTTCGTGCTACTTATAACAACCTATACTGCTTTACACATCTTCGGCACGTATTAAGGGCGACTGCCGCCTTTAGTACGGGCCGGAGATGTGTGGTGGTGTATAAATAGTAATAAGTAGGGGTTAATAAATATAATCACGGTGAAAAATTGAACAGACACCTTCAAATTTGTTCTTTATGTCTATATTTCGTTGGGGCGGCTGCCGCCCTTAGTACGGGCCGGAGATATGTGGTGGTGTATAGATAGTAATAAGTAGGGCCGAATAAATATAATCACGGTGAAAAATTTAACAGACACCTTCAAAATAATTTTTATTTTTTATGTCTATTTTTCGTTCTGGGGCAGCTGCTGCCCTTAATACGGGCCGGAGATATGTGGTGGCGTATATGTTGTAATAAGTAGAACCTAGTAGTATAATCACTCTGAAAAATTTAACAGACATCATCAAATCGTTTTAATTTAGATTATATCAATTTGATAGGGCGGCTGCCGCCCTTTATTTTTGTCTACAAATGTATGAAAGAGTATATTAATATGTTTATTAGACCATTTGGAAATATAGACGTTGATAATTTATCGGGTTGTGCGGATTAAATAAATATCATACTTTGAAAAACCGTTGCTGAGAAATCGTTGCTGTTTTCACACCCGTTGCATTTTTTAATATATTTGTTATTAATGTGGTAGGTAGATATAAACCTCAATTAAATTTTCCTCTTCAAAGCATTTTTAAGTGGCCTATCTATTTTTTTCGTCCAATGATGTGGTTGCTTTGTGCTCGTCGCGCACAGGCTGAGCCGGGAGCTACAAGAAACGACTGCCTGGACTGCTCAAAAACCCGTAAAGCTTGGTAAGAAATAAAATATAATAATACGTAATACAATTATTTTCCAGATTTCCTTAGATATTTAGATTAAATATAGATATGGAAACTCAAGTTCATCTCAAGCGTTTCTCACTGCGTCTCGCATACCCAGGGAAATACATTTACTTGTTTAATAGGGATGGGTAAATTTCAGTTTTCTTTAATTTGAAATTTCACATTGAAATTTTAATGAAATTTGTGAAATTTAACAATAAAAGTATAAAATATTAATTTATCTTGTTATGTAAACATAAACTACGTGATTGTAATAGGTACCTAATGATAACAGTATGGTAACTAAACGCTTGAGTCTTGAAGAGCATAAGTTTCCCTGTTTTTCTAACCAAGTGGAATTTTTATTAAACATATTAGCATAAAACGGACATCACTGTGTTGCCTTTTTGTTCAAAATTATAATAAGCCCAAATACTTCCTTTTGGTTTACGTTGCTTTAAACTAATTAATTCGAATACACACATGCAGTGAAATTTAGCCGAATTCGGACAACTCCGTGTCTCGCATGTGCTTATTGATGATGGCCGCGTCTGTTTCGACATAGTTCGCAGCTGTATATCTGATATTTTCGAGAAAGTTTCAATGACATTTTGAAGTTTTGATATTTTATAGAAAGTTTCACCATTAATATAGAAATATAGGAATTGAAATTTTCTCTTGAAATATTTGAAATTTTCAGGTGGCACAACATTTCAAATATCCTTCATCAGAAGATGCCCTACTCTCAAAAAAGGGAGGAGGGCCGAAATTTCAGAAAGGGTAATATCTCAACAAGTATGTCTTTACAGTAATTGGGAAAATATTACAAAAAATAGTAAAACATTATCTTGGGTAGAATGTTATAGATTACACAGCCCCACAAAAAAAAATAAAGTTCATACACAAGAGAGTGACATATATATTCCCATGTATTTTTTCGACGCTGAATCCGATTCCGAGCTCAGAATTGGGCCTACACGTCTGGAATTGGCCCCAGAGGCCGAAAATGGCCTGAAATGCGGTTCCCGGGATCAGGCGAAGTCGACGCTGAATTTTGGAGCTAAAGCTGGATTTGTGCTCAAAAAGTTTATGACCAACTGAAATTCCGGGTTTGGGTCCGGAAAAATTACCCCTTGGAGCAGGAAAATGACCCCATGGGGCGGGAAATTCCTGTTTTGGACATCCCGGTCGCGACTGTGGTATTTTCGTGTTTTTCAATTTTGGACCTGAGAATGGGTGTGAAAAGCTTTTAGTCATCTGAAATACCCAGTTTGGGTCCGGGAAAATGGCCCATTGGGGCCGGAAAATCATATTTCGGACGTACCAGTCGCAAAAGTGGGATTTTCATGTATTTTTCAATCCTGGTCCTTAGAGTATGCTCAAAAAGTTTTTGAACAGCTGAAATTCCCAGTTTGGGTCCGAGAAAATGGCCCATTGGGGCCGGAAAATCATATTTCGGACGTACCAATCGCAACAGTGGGATTTTTATGTACTAATTCCTGTAGCTTAGACTGTGCTTGACAGGTTTATGGCCATGTGAAATTCCCTGTTCGGGACCGGGAAAATGACCCGTAGGGGCCGGAAAATCGTGTTTTGAGAGATTCCAATCGACCAAAGGCATTCCAAACATGAGTTCCGGAATTTAAAAGTACATGAAAATACCAATGTCTCAACTGAGACGTACAAAACACGATTTTCCGGCACCTAAGGGTCATTTTCCCGGTCCCGAACAGGGAATTTCAGCTGTCCAATAACTTTTTCAGCATACTCTAAGGACCAGGATTGAAAAATACATGAAAATCCCACTTTTGCGACTGGTACGTCCGAAATATGATTTTCCGGCCCCAATGGGCCATTTTCCCGGACCCAAACTGGGTATTTCAGCTGACCAAAAACTTTTCACACCCAGTCTCAGGTCCAGAATTGAAAAACACACGAAAATACCACAGTCGCGACCGGGACGTCCAAAACAGGATTTTCCCGCCCCAAGGGGTCATTTTCCCGCTCCAAGGGGTCATTTTTCCGGACTCAAACCCGGAATTTCAGTTGGCCTAAACTTTTCGAGCACAAATCCGGCTTTAGCTCCAAAATTCAGCGTCGACTTCGCCTGATCCCGGGAACCGCATTTCAGGCCATTTTCGGCCCCTGGGGCCAATTCCAGACATGTAGGCCCAATTCTGAGCTCGGGATCGGATTCAGCGTCGAAAAATATATGGGAATACATATGTCACTCTCCTGTGTATGAAATTAATTTTTTTTTTGTGGGGCTGATGTGTTATCAATCCATAATATACAAAAACAGGACAATGTCACATATAAAAAGATTTCTGTCAAAACAAGCTTATTGAACAGTACACACCACGTTCAAATCAAATGTTGTCAACAATTGTTTTTAAGAAATAAGCAAACGGTAAGAAGCGATTTACTTTAAATCTCAAAATCTTCGATTTCTCGACACTGAACATACCTTGAATTTTCTAGATTTACATAGTTAGAAACCATGAGAAAAAATATTTTAATTTTCTCCAGAATCTAAAAGTTTCTAAAGGTTTTAATTTTGGCACTTCAAAAGTGAGTTTATATCTCTCTAGGGGAAAAGTTTCGAAGCAAGAATAGATGTAAAATTAGGGAAAGGAAAAATTCATCGGGACATCAATCTCTACCTGTCCGACAGTAAAATAAATATGGTTATATACCAAATCCTTAGAGTGAGAGAAAGCATTAACTTTATCTCAACAAGAGAAGTTATAACGCCTGGATGTATTTTTCCGCTAATTTGAGTCTGTGTTCTGGATAGGACGTTACTTGTCAAAGACGTAAAATGACATCAAGCAAGAAACAGAAGGGTATTTGTCTACCAAATGATTTGTAGAAAAAAATTTGAAAGCGAAATATTAATTTATTTGCTTCCTAAGCTAATGCTTAGCAGAAATAACATTAAGATTATCAGGGGTCTCCTAACGATCTACGACATCTCAGTAAGCATCTTCTTAGGTTTTATTTAATTAATGTTGCTTGATGCGGGCTTTGCGACAACACAGATGAGGAATCGGTGCACATCTTCTGCAAGAGACTCCATTAGAGCTAGTTCTGTATTTGAACTCTACAACCAGCGGCATGCACAATGAGTCTTCAGATCTAACTGCTGCGGGTAAACCGCGCCACTTCATAAACAGCAAGTTGATACTAAATGCAAGAGTCCCGGACTTGTTAAACGCATTTACAAAATATTGAAAATGAAAAAAATTAAAACATCAGGAAAAAGCGAGATTCAACTTTGAAGCACAAATATCTTTTCATATTAAAAATCCTCTATGTTGAAACAATATATAAAAATGACAAAAAATCTACACCCAAATGAGGTAGATTTCTTGTTAATTATCCACAAACGACAAACAGTGAGTAAGTAAGTAGGTTAAGAAGATAGTGATGATGACAGGAATAAACACTGAAATATTCAAGCCACATTCGATCTGACCAGGCCTAACCAGCCCTCCACTGTTACTAAAGGATGTATGGTGGCTGACACTTAAAATGATTATTCACCCAGCATATTCAACAGCTTTATGAAGGTAATAACTATATAGGGTGAGAATTTGTCGAGATACTCCGGCAAGAGTTGCACCTTGCATAGGGAGAATCTGGTCTGTTCCTCTGGAGGACAGTGATATATGTTCCGTCGATACCTTAATGGCTGGTGTTTGCTGTTTATTCAAACAATTCTAGCTAGAAGTAGGAATCATTAATTATGTGACTGGCTGCAACCAATTCCCTAGATTAAGGCATAATCATTATATATCAAATAACATCCACGACGTTCTATAATAGATAAATCATTCAAAGATGAATTCAAACGAAATTTTGAATAATCGGGTACCTGGTAGTCAACTGTATGATCAATTAAATGCGCCAAATGCTCACTGGCATTTACGGTTGGTATGAATTAGATATAAAATGTTAGGTATAACACTTTTTCTTAGGTTGCACAAAATAGGCTATTCAAGTCGCAATACGTCTTTAAACATCTACGTGGTTAAGTGATATAGAGGATTAGACTTCATAAGTTCTCTTGATTGTTCAATTATTTAAATTAAATGTATTTTAGAGCTTTTGTATAAGTGCTTAGATTTAAAACTGTAGTTTTCTGTGAATTTTATATAAGGCCATAAGTTTCCGAAAAGTGAAGGACTGTTTTAAAATTACTATTCAAATTTTATATATATTTATAACTTCCGATGGAAAAAAGAGATATACAGTTAGTTGTTAATTATCGGCATATGAATAAAATTTGCAGTACTTTATCTTTTATTACTTATGCCAGACAAAATAAACAATATTAGTGAACCTTGAGATATATCTCTCTTTACTGTTTAAGGCTGAAATATAGACGTAGTATTTTCTATATATAAAGTTTTGATTTCTATTGTTCATCGAAACCATTTGATTGTATTTTCCGTTAATCTAATATAGGACAACTTTGCAAACAAAAATTTAGAATTAAATCAGTCAAATGTTGTACTTATAGTCTAATAGTACTGTCATAGTAATTTGAAATTGATCGATTATAGTAAGGTAGTCATTAAAGTTATTGGATAACACAGTAACTGTGCTATGTTGGAGACAAAACCTGATTAACGGTTAAGTAACAAATATGTTTTATTTACGAAATTGAACTTTGGATAAAACAGTTTCCTAATAGTATTGTCTGTAGTCAGTTATTTGTGGTACTTTTGATTACTTTTTTTGTTGTGTGACATTGCCACTGATATATAAAAATATTAACAAATAACCTTGTTTGAAAAACTGTCCTAATATTAAACCGGATATACCGCTTAAGTATCTTAAAGTGGAACCTATTTGTATGCATACCTTTATATGTTTACACAATTGCGTTTAATTAATTAAAAGAAAAATTATATATATTTAGAAACAAAACTTTTTAAAATTAATAAAAACGATTTATGACAAAACTAGTGAAATAAAATGTACAAATTATACTTTATAAGCATTGCCCACAATTAAAATATATAGAATTCCGCAACGATGTGGTTTAAAATTTTCAAATTGTTAAAAAGAGGCTACAGATTTGATTGCTCAGTTTTGTGTGACTATCAATTATTCAAGGATTTATCTGAGTGTAATTTTCAATTCATTAGTTCGTTCCGACATTTTTATTAGTCTTATGATTTATTAAGAAATATTTTGTTTAATTAAAATACTTTAGTTGATATAGGCGATTTAAAATATTCTTATTTACAGGTCATAAAAGGGACTGGTCCTTAATGCATCGCTATATTTTCCACATGTTTTACCTCGCTGATAAAACAAAGATATCAATCGGAGTTGTTTGTCAACCTTGCACGTCATCTTACTTAGAAATGGGTTTCATAGTCCACCCTAATGGAAAATTGGAGGCAATCGATAGCTGCGACTTATTATTGTATCAGCATGGGGAGAATGGTATTCTAAATAAAGAACTGTGTTTTACATTCGTCGCTAATGGCACTACCTATGAAGTTAAGATTAATTACGAGTACGACGTGGTGCATTATGTAGGAAATGATATTGAAGCGAAAATGAACGAAAGATTTCTTGTTTGTGAAGTTAATGGAGTACCTGGACGAGGTATATCAGAGTGGCATTATAACAACGTTAAACACAATTAATGTATTATGCATTAAATTAAAGAGCTTGTCTCTGAGTTTCATTCCTTGCAATATAATTATTTCTAACTGAAATTTGTCAGCTATTTTTAAAGGAGCAAGGTGTTACATATTTACTGCAAAAATAAAATGATTTTTTCATAATATACATGTTTTTACAATACAGTACAGAGTTAACTATCACTAAGTACAAACATTTTAACTATGTGTACAGGCAGGCCTAAGAGACAATATAAAACTTTCGGGATTTTAGATCGATGTTAAAAGAAATGGGGCAAAACCCCCTTTCCTCCCGAAAAAAAAACGGCGCCTATGATAACCATCGCCTGAGATGACTTCAAACTGGGAACAGCTATGCGGTTACTTTTCACGACATTGTTAATTTTAAAAATGTTAAAAAATGTCAACATTTTTGTTAATAATTGTCAGTATTAAAAGCAATAAAGTTATTTTGTCTTTACAGGCTGGTAAAAAAATTAAAAAAGTTGTCACAACTGTTTTAGTAAGATGTAATAAGTCTATGGATATACTGTACTGTTAGGTTACCAATATATATGTGTCTCGATATACTACGGCTGTACTGTATACGAGTTCATGACATCTGTTAAAAGTTTGTTAAGTTGTAATTAGTTAATTAATTAACCTTCTCAACGACAGGTTATATGCCAACACCCGCCTGGTTCACGGTAAAAATTAAAAAAACAGATACGAAAAAGGAAGTTACCGGAAAAACTAAAAATACCTAGTAGTAAGTGGAAAGTTTAATATCCAGAAGTAACGAAAAATTTATTAAAAAAATGGAACAATTTACAAATTACGAAAATTTATGGAGATAACTGGAATCTATGGAAATTCCAAGTACTGGAACGAGTAAAAACTCAAAACGAAAAACGCAGAAGAATGGGTAAAAAATGATGTTAAGGCCCAGGACATCATAGTAGGATGGAGGAAAAGCCACTAACACATATTTTAGCATGGCAAATAGCGGCAGAAACCCAAGGACGGAGTTTATAGTCAACACTTCACTTAAGTGTGACTTTTCATTTAAGGTATAGATGCCAATATTTTGTTTCAAAATCTAAACTTAATAGAAACTTATGAAACTATTAATAAGTTGTTACCCTCCATGTTTATCTTGTAAATTGCAAAGTTAATATGAAATAAGTGCACTTAACCTTAAGTGTGATCTATGAATTCCACCCCAAAACAATATATGAGCAACAGTCCCAAGTGAGTGTGCACTTGTTGCAACAGAAATGTTTCATGTTAGAATATAACAAAGGTGGTGTCGCAGGGTTTATTTCTCAGATTGAAGAAATTCCAAGTAATCTAAAACAAATTGGAGACAAAATTAATAACAAGATGGCGATAGCAAAGATTTTAATGTCAATGGAGAAGGAGAGTAGTGGTTCAACAATGGAGCAACAGAACATATGTGCTTTAAAGATCGAGACGATAATGATAGCAGAGGAGAACAGCAGATAGAAATAACTAGAAGCGTTACAAGAAAATCGATTTCGACGAAAGATTATGAAATGAGTACGGATATGAATTTTTTTCTCAATTGAAGGGGTGAGTGGAAAAGTTGCCTATCCCACATTTTTAAAAAAACCGCCATATCCACTTAAAACATATCTCTTATATCCAAATTTGCTTTTGCCATATTTGCCTAAGCCTCTAAGCAGTAAATAAGCTGCTGACATCTATTGGTATCTTTAGTACTTAATTATTTCCACCTTCAGTTGCGCCACACTTGCCTAAACAAAAGCATCATGGCTGCCAGTGACGAAGATAATGACCATGTTTTTAGTGTTTCTGGTCGCTCTAGCGATCCTGATTACAGACGATGATCCTGATTATGAACCATCATTATCAAATGGACGTGTAAGAGGTAAGGATTATTAATTGCTATAATATTTTCAGTAATCCGCGGTGATTACTCTATTAAATGTTAAAAAATAGTTTACTAGGTGGGTTAGGCATTTTTGGTGCTACGCTTGTTGTCCTTGTTGAAAATAAAAGGTAGTTTGTTATATAAATGTTGGGTCACAAGTTAACCATTAGGGAGATATCGCGTTGCAAAGATGGCGGAAAAAAGAGTGTTTTTATTGTTTTTCTCGGAAACGAAAAGTGTGAGAATGATAAAATTTTGTGGAAGTGTTACCATCGTCAAAAGACACTTGTGACATATATAATAATAATAATAATAATAATAATGTTTATTCATCTTTAAATAGGTACAAATCATACACGAATATGCATAGGAATAAACATAGCTAATCACAGAAGTATCAATAGATACTTGTACGTGATATACTACACTAAAATCAAACATTAATAACATAAAGTATACTTTACAGTGCTCTTAATTGCACTTCAGTTTGTTTGATAATAATAATTATATAATTAATAAAACTCAAAACATCAATGTACATTCATAAGATACTAAAATTTACGTTTCCAACATGAAAAAAAGTCGCAGCTAAGGTAATAAAACATACTAGGGAAAAGTCAGAATCGTGAATAGATTTAAATTTCTTGATAAATACAACAAAAACTATTAAACATTACAATATCAACAATATATATCATATTTACAATGTACTATGTTAATATGCGTTGATTAATTATATTACTAAATAACAACCTGTCTTGTTGGTTTATCCATATTTTCAATTTCTTTTTGTAAATATTATTATATATATTTTTTCACTTTTTGAAAATAATTGGAAAGGGGTGAAATAAACTACCCCTTTCAGTTTTTTTTAACTATACTTTCAAAAAACTTCCTTAACGACGTAGAAAAAATAAATTAGGTTAAGCCCATTCATTTAGAAACTTATTTCTCTCTCATATTTTTTTGATAAAATTAACTGTTTCGACGTTAAAAAATAAAATTTAAAGTATTGCACGTCGGGAAGAGGCAGTTTTACTACACCCATTACTAGGAAAAACTAGTTGGCTGCTGTCAATTTCCGGATATTTCCATTGTTGCTTTGACAGATAGCAAATGGTGTGCACTATTTTAACATTTTGAGAGTCGTTTACGGGATAATTTGCCTTTTGTTGTGTGATGTGTTTGATTGCGGAATACGTTGGAATTCAATACTAAGTTAATACAATAAAAATGGTTATTTTCACAAATGCAGAAATGACAGACATGCACTTTATGAACGGCCGGGCAAATGGAAATTCCTTACATGCTTGTCGCCTTTATACAGAAGCGTATCAATCGTTGAATTCCTCATCACAGTATATTTGCTAAGCTTCATTGAATGCTATGTGAATCCGGAAAATTCAAAAAAAGAAGTTTTGATACAGGCCGACACCGGGAAGTACAAACCATTTGCTATCTGTCAAAGCAACAATGGAAACATCCGGAAATTGACAGCAGCCAAGTTTATCCTATTGATGGGTGTAGTAAAACTGCCTCTTCCCGACGTGCAATACTTTACATTTTATTTTTTAACGTCGAAACAATTAATTTTATCAAAAAAATATAAGAGAGAAAGTTTCTAAATGAATGGGCTTAACCTAATTTATTTTTTTCTACGTCGTTAAGGAAGTTTTTTGAAAGTATAGTTAAAACAACTGAAAGGGGTAGTTTATTTCAACCCTTTCCAATTATTTTCAAAAAGTGAAACATATGTCACAAATGTCTTTTGATGATGGTAACACTTCCACAAAATTTTACCATTCCCACGCTTTTCGTTTCCGAGAAAAACAATAAAAACACTCTTTTTTCCGCCATCTTTGCAACGCGATATCTCCCTAATGGTTGACTTGTGACCCAACGTGTATATAACAAACTATCTTTTATTTTCAACAAGGAATCACCCCCTGAAATTTTTTGCCTTTGTTTTGAAACACCCTGTATAGATAAATTTATTTCACTACTTTGTCTCCTATGTTATGTCTATGTATCGTTAAAAATGTTTTATTTTATTAAACCAAAGTTGCCTAAGCCCTAATTTTTCTTATATTTTCATAGATATTTAAACATTTCTTGCCAACCACATTTTACATACTTTTAATCATGCAGTACAAGTTGATAAGAAAGTTATATGTTATGTTGTAATCACCACCATTTTGTAATTTACCTTTAACTTTGAGCACAGTTTTCTCACTTCTTAGTTACTACAGTACCTATAGGCAACTTTTCCATTCACCCCTTCAATTACTTATGAAGAGGCAGTTTCCAGTGAGAATGCAGACAAATAGAAGGAGGCTATAGATAAGTGAAGTGCAAATGCCTGTTGAAAAAAAAGTGATAGAAAGTAAATGGGTGTTCAAACAGAAGAGCGAAAACGATAAAGCTAGGCTTGTAGCTCGTGATTTCCAGCAAGAAGGTAAAAACGAACTATATGATATATATATATATACAGGGTTAACTATGACTTAGTACAAATATTTTAAGAGGGGATAGGAGGAAAAATTCAGAATTAACGGTATCACGCTTCAAAAAAATTCCAAGTAGTAGTAGTAAAGTGCGGGCGGCCTTAGCCTGGTAAGTAGGCCACACGTGGGCCCTTTTTGCCTACCCTGGCATCCCATCACCCCTCCACTATTCGCCCTCGGCTTTCCTCGAACCTACCCGACGCCCTAATGAACGCCAGGATCCTGGTCCATGGTAGGCCCCTCATCTCTTCCCTTTGCAGCTCCTCGGTGCCAAAGATTCTATATCTTAGTCTTCCAAGAGCCGCACAGTATCCTAGAAAATGGATAGGGGTCTCTTTCCCCTCTCCGCATTCCGGACATAACGGACTATCCTCTATGCCTATCAAATTCAAATGCCTTCTGAGTCTGCAGTGGCTTGTGACTCCCACCATTTGGTTCAGGGACCTTCGACTAAGGCTCAGCAGCCACTTCGTCCTAGATTTATTAGGTTCATTGAAGAAGTCATGGGCCTGTCTACATCCCCCGTTCCTTCTCCAATTCCCTCCTAGTGTTTGATAGGCCCATTTATTAAGGGCACTATTCATACTACCTCGCGTAATTCCCAAAAAGGGTTCGGATCCCTGGCACGGTGCCCCAGATCCAAGACGAGCTAGCCGTCTCATTACCGGGGATGCCCTTATGACCAGGAACCCAGACCAACTGCACCTCCCTTTGTCTGGCCAGGGACTCCAGGGCATTTCCACACTCCTGGACAAGACTAGATCTAGTCACCGGACAGCTAAAAGCCCTGAGTGCAGCCTGGCTGTCCGAGTAGATGATTTTCTCCTCCACACAATTCCTTCCATCCATCTGTATAGCATATCAGAGATGTTTTCTGCCCTCTCCCACTGCTTTCTCGTAGGGAAAACAGTGGTATACCTCCTACCCAACCTTAGTTTATCCTTTGCTTCAATAACCCTCTGAGCGGATACTGGAATTTCATTCTCCGCCCTTAAGGCTATAGAAGCGTGACCCTCCACACGACCCTCTGCCTTCCAGCAGCCTGCATCCCTTGTTCTCAGGTAGGTCGCCATCGCCTCCTTTACAATCCATGTTGGGAGGGGTGGCAACCCCAGCAAAACTTCCAGGGCGGCAGTTGGGGTTGTCCTCATTGATCCTGTAATACTTAAGCAAGCCAGTCTTTGGATCCTCGACAACACCTTGGCCACAGTCACCCGGCCCACACTCGACCACCAGACCAAGGCCCCATATTGTAGCCTCGGCCTGATCACCGCCGTGTACACCCAGTTTTTGCCTACTACTTTCCTTAATTGCCAAAAGGTTGCCATCGATTTCCGGGTAACCCGTTCAATCTGTGCCCCCCAAGACAACTTACTGTCCAAGGTTACACCCAAGTATTTTACCTCCTTACTTAGAGTAAGGGTTTTTCCATACATAGTTGGGGCCCTGAAATCTTCTATCTTCCTCCTTTTTGTGAAGAGGATCAACTCAGTCTTACTTGCATTGACCGAGACAATCCTACAAGCTCTCTGCATTCTGTCGCATACCACGCCATCATCGGCATAGGCTTGAGTGTCCCTGTATCCCTCTTGAGTAAGGCGATTTAGGAGACCATCCATCACCAGGCACCATAGGTGTGGCGAAAGGCAGCTACCTTGCGGGCAGCCACCCCTCACTCCCAGGTCCCTGTGGCAATCTCCCATAGTTGCACTGACTCTTCTCTCCTCCAATGCGGATCTCACCCATCTGACCATGGCAGGCGGTGTGCCCCGGTCCTGAAGTGAGTCACATATAGTTTTTGTTCTTGCCTTGTTAAAGGCACCCTCAATGTCAAAGAACATGGCCAATGCGACCTCCTTGTACTGAAGGGCCTTCTCTACCTTATGTACAATACTATGTAGCGCTGTCTCCGTGGACCTGTCTCGCCTACAAGCGTGCTGGTTCACATGGATCGGGTGTCTGATCAACACCCCATCCACGAGATACCTGTCCACAATCCTTTCCATCGTTTTGAATAGGAAGGATGTGAGACTGATTGCTCTAAACGCCTTTGCCGTTGTGTAGTCCTCCTTCCCAGCTTTGGGGATGAAGACTACCTTGGCTGCCCTCCATGCCAGTGGAACATATCCCATCGCCAGACTGGCCCGAAAAACCCTTACCATGCTTGGTAAGAGAATGTCCTGGCCCTTCTGTAACAGCGAAGGAAAAACTCCGTCTGACCCTGCAGCCTTGTAGGGTTCGAACTCGTTCACTGCCCAGGTTACTGCCTCGCCGCTGAATATTTCCCCAGCAAGGGGCCAGTCTATGCTTATCATTGGCCCCGCCGTGGTAGTCCCAGCGACGTGCCCTTCACCCGCAAAGTGAGTCTCCAGCATGAGATCTAAACATTCTTCGCTGGAGGTGGTCCACGTCCGATCCCCCCTTTTTAATAAACCTATCTTCTCCCTTTTATCATAACTTAAGATTTTCATCAGTCTAGCCGTTTCCGGCAGTGACTCTAGCTCGCTACAGTATGCCTTCCAGCCAGACCTTTTACTACGTCTTAATTCTTTCTTAAAATCTCTCCTTGCCACCTTGTAGTCTTCCCAGGAGGTCCCATCCCCTCCCCTGACGGCTCGGTTG
The DNA here is from genome assembly GCA_025584915.1 of Monochamus saltuarius. Lineage (NCBI taxonomy): Eukaryota > Metazoa > Arthropoda > Insecta > Coleoptera > Cerambycidae > Monochamus > Monochamus saltuarius. The sequence goes on along the minus strand of CM046721.1, from coordinate 44,128,001 downwards.
AGTGTGCGCCTGGCCTACCGGCGGAGATCCTCTAGGGACCTATTCCACCAGCGAACCTTGCGCTCTCCAACCGCCTTGAGAGGGCAGGCTTCCTCATATGCTGAGATGATGCAACTACTTAGGAGCTCTACTTCATCATCTAACTGCCTATGAGAGATAATCCGTTCGTCCTGGTTGCTCTGTCTCACAGAACTCCCCAGACTATTACGATATATCTCCCAATTAGTTGCTCTCGGATTTCTTCGGAGGGTTGTTGTCTTTAGATCGGACCTCATCTCGAAACCAATCATCCTGTGATCGGACATCGAGATATAGTCCGTCACCCTACATCCAGAGATACATTCACTCAAATTCTGTGAAACCAACGTAACGTCAATCACCTCTTTCGGATACGATTCACAAACGTCGGTTCCCTTCCTCTATTCATAACTTGTAGATCCGTTGTTGCTATATATTCCAGTAACGCCTCCCTCGGGAGTTAATATCCCCGCTACCCCATATTGTGTGGTGTGAGTTCGCGTCACACCCAATCACTACAGACAGACCTATATCCTTAACAAAATCTACCATGCTTTCTAACTCTCTGGTGGGTGGTAGTCTTTCATTATCATATGGGAGGTATATGCTGCTAACTACAACCTTACAACTAATTCCACTCACCTTATACTCGAGGATGGCCGCAGTAGCATCCCTGGTCCCCAGTTGTGGTAGTGGCAACATCTGGAGTTCCTTGGACGCCATTATGCAAGTCCGCGGTGCCTCGGTTCCACCTTCCTTGCCGACTATCAGCTGATAGCCCATGCCTTCCAGCCCCACTACTCTATTCCTGTAAACATAAGGCTCCAGAATTAAAATTAATACTCCAGTCTTACCCGTCAGTAGCTTTACCAGTTCCCCAGTAGCCGACTGACTGTGCTGAAGATTAATTTGTCTTACCTGCAATGTATCCATTTTGAGGCCTAATGGTGCAGGGGGGTATTCAGTTTTCCCTCTCGGCTGGCCTGGGCTCTCCTGGCGCCCTGGGTGCCTGGCGTGCCACTCCACTCCAAGCCTGTACTCGGCGAACCGCCAACGTAACCAGCTCAAAGTAGAGCACCCACCCGGCCTCTTCTAGGCGCCTGGATATGTCCTGGCCTACCATAAAGGTCAAGTGCCACCCTCCAGGTCCTCCTGTTGTCTCTATATGTTTCCACCTTGTGATCTCCAAAGAGCGGTTCTGGAGATCCAACATTACCATCACCTTAGGGAGGTCCACCTCTGGGCTCCTCAACCAGAACCCGATCTTCTCCGGCCATGGCGCGTCACTCGCCCGGATCGCTCTGAACGCGACGCCTTCCTTGACCAGAGGTTTCCAGCTCTCAAGGAGCCAGCCCATGGAGATCTCGTCTTTGGTCGTCACCAGAAACCAGTCAGGATCAACCAGGCCAGAGTTTCTGAAACGAAGTTCCGGTCCTCGGGGGCCATCTTCGGGACCCACCATGGCTCGGAACATCTCAGAGACGAGATACTCCCGCAGTCTTCCTCCTTCGGCAGGGGTTATCACACCATCCTCCCGGTTGGACAGTATGACAACCTGGTTCTCCCTTTTTGTTGGCGTTTTCCCCTCCGCCCTCCGCCGGGGGACCGCCCCCTCCCTGCCCCTGAGCAGAGGAGAGACATGGGAAGGCCCCCCCGCAGAAGACGAGGGGTCAGCAAGCTTTACCTTCTTTTTCTGCCGCTCTGGCGGCGTAACCTTATCCGTCCTAACCCTCTTGCGTTCAGTCTGAGATGAGGGGCCTGGCTGTCCTTCTGGACCTCCCGGCTTCCCATCCCTAACCGCAGCAGGAGCAGTGGGTAGGACAAAGGATCGCCTTTTGGCTTCCCTCTTGTCCTCCCTCCGCCCCCGCCTTGCAAGAGAGCCACGAGGGGCCGCCGGCCTTTGGTTGCCTTTTCCTGGGACCTCCATGGTGGTGCTGGTCCCTGGTTAGCAGTGCATCGGCTCCGGCGCAGAGGAACAGGCCTCAGGTGCAGCTGCTGGGGCACTTTGTGGTGCCTCCTGCAGTTCTTGCCCCTTTCTGGCCTCTCTTGCCTCCGTCCTTCTCTGTCTTAACCTTCTTTTCTTCTATTGCCTTTTTTTCTTTCCTCCGGGTCTCCCTGGTGGCTAAATCCATGGGAGCACATTCCTGTGCCTCCTCGGTTTCACCCCCTGAGGACCTCAGAAGTCTCTCTTAACGACGAGCTGGGCGAGGCAAAATTAGCCCCACCCTCCTCCATCGCAGAGTTAGGGTTCTCTGTGTTTATTTCTGTTTGTGGTACGTTTACGGTTTCTACATTTTTTTCTTCCATGTGGGATGTTTTATATTGTGTTTTCTCTGTGTTGATGTCGTTGCTCGGTACCATAAACTTCACAGTACTCCAAGTCCCCGCTTCCACTATTAACCCATGGCCGAACGTTTGCTCCCAGTGAAAAGGTCTGGAAGCCGCAGGTGAAGCCCCCCGGAGCATGCAGCAGGGCCCTATCCAGGCGCCACCTGGCACTACTACACGCTTCGAGATTATACACTCGATGATAGGGCAGCCCCCTACACCGGCTAGGCAAGGGTGGGCCCCTGTACTGTCGAGCGGCACCAGGTGTACCATCCCTAGCTTCTTTTACCGCTACCCCTCCAGGTTCCTCCTCATGTGGGGTCCAGCCTCGGAATTGTAAGCGGAAGAGTAGGGGAGTCAGAATGACCGCGCCCGAGCGTGTTGAAAGTATGTGTCCTATATGTGTGTATGTATAAGTGTACGTGTTTATGAAGTGTTGTGTTGTGAGTGTGACAGTGTAGTAGTGGTGTGTGTACAGTATCAGTTTGTCTGGTATCTCCTCCGAGACCCGTCCGACATGGGAGACCCTACCGGTAGAAACTACCGTCGGCATGGCTCTCAGACTCATTGATACTCGCAAGCCCCTTCACCACGACAAGGTTGATACACGAAGGGGGAAAAAAATTTCAAAACTTATTTATAAAGCGAAAAAAAATTGTTTTCAAAACCTTATTAACCCCTAATTTCTCGGCGACTATGCCGCCTGTCACCTGCGAGGTTAGGTATATTCTGCCAAAGTCAAAGTTGTCAAAGGTAGTGACAGAGCACCGCGTTGCCACGTGTAACGATTTACGGCGCTTTTAAAGAAAGTTTTATTTACAAAATACTAGATTATTTAATGAGAAACACGATATGGTAGCACTGAGAGTAAAACCTATTCAATGCTGTTCGGGGCATTAGCCCGCAGAGTAGTTGTTTTCTGGAATTCCGTGTTTGCAAAATATCGTTTCTCGCCGAACGCGATAAAGGTCGACAGCTTTCAATGGTGTCTACTGCATGTAGAACGCTTCGTGCCTGTGACATTTTCAGTCCGGCATGGAGTAGCGAACGGCCGATAGATGTAGTTAGTTTTACACCGCGTACTCATGGTCTCTTCTGTCGGGTTAGACAGACTAAAGCAGCTAGGATTATTCGTCGGATACCTTACCTATGGCATACTGATGAGAGCTAATAAGCTCGAAACCGGTATATGTCTGGTGGGCTTCTGACGAATGACTCTAGCTGTTGCTATAGGTTTTCCAGGTGTAATTCAATGCTGGTCGGGGCATTAGCCCACAGAGTAGTTGTTTCCTGGAATTCCGTATTTGCAAAATATCGTTTCTCGCCAAACGCGATAAAGGTCGACAGCTTTCAATGGTGTCTACTGCATGTAGAACGCTTCGTGCCTGTGACATTTTCAGTCCGGCATGGAGTAGCGAACGGCCGATAGATGTAGTTAGTTCTACACCGCGTACTCATGGTCCCTTCTGTCGGGTTAGACAGACTAAAGCAGCTAGGATTTTTCGTCGGATACCTTACCTATGGCATACTTATGAGAGCTAATAAGCTCGAAACCGGTATATGTCTGGTGGGCTTCTGATGAATGACTCTAGCTGTTGCTATAGGTTTTCCAGGTGTAATTCAATGCTGGTCGGGGCATTAGCCCGCAGAGTAGTTGTTTCCTGGAATTCCGTGTTTGCAAAATATGGTTCTTTTTTATTTTCAAGTTAGGTACATACGTATTTAAAACTCCAGCACGTGTAAAACAACATTTGTGGACGTTGTACAATTCGTACTGACGTTTCTCGAATTCCCGGCTATATCCATCTCTTTTTTTCGCGAAATCCTCGCGAAAATGGAAAACTGGCGGCCGCGGACCTCCGGAAAAACGCAAAATTCGCCCCGAAAAAGGTAAAAAGAAGTCACCAAAATACGCCTACCGGACAACCGAAGGACCGAACTCGGCTTCGCGCACCCGGGCCCGCCGCTGCGCGGCTCGCGAAAAAAGCCTTTGTGGCGGTAAAACCCCACTTTTTCGCGAGAGAAAAAACAACGGATTTTAATATATAAGGACTAGAAAGGTTTCTTGAGTAGGGTTAGTTTTTAAACACCATGTATTTTTCGATAATTAGTGTGTTAGGAGACCCCCGATGGAAGTTGAGTAAAAAAAATTGACAGTTCTCTTAATTGAGAGATTTTTTTAACGTTCAACATTTTTCCAACACTTTGTATATAAAACGGTCTTTCGTACTTCCGACGACCCATGCGAAGCAAAAAAAATAATTTTATTCCATGAATTTTGGGAGTTTCAATATTGGTTCAGTTTTCTTAAACACCCTGTATTGTTCTCATTAAAATAGTTTCCATATAGACCATTGTTAAAAGTTTCATCAAAGGAATATTATACTTCCATGAAGGTTTCTAGAGAAGGGTCGGTTTTTAAACACCCAGTAGTTTTTAATTAGTATAGTTTTCTTACAGACCATTGTGAAAAGTTTGATTAGAAAATATTCCATGAATTATGAGGATTCTTAGAGAATCGTTTGGTTTTGTTAAACACCCCGTATTTTTTCATCAGTATAATTTTTACAATCGTGAAAAGTTTCATAAAAAAAATTAAATTCCATAAATTTTGTGGATCTAGAGAATTGGTCTTTATTTTACATCCTGTATTTTTCATAAGTATGTATTTATATAGCTACATAATAATACCTACCTAAGTATGTATTGTTTATAGTTTTACAAACTATCTTAAAAGTTTCATCAAAACCAAAAAGAGTTTTTAATTCCAAGTTTTATAATTTTTAGAATGATTCGATTCTCTTAAACACCCAGTAGTTTTTTAATTAGTATAGTTTTCTTACAGACCGTTGTGAAAAGTTTCATTAGAAAATATTCCATGATTTGTGAGGATTCTTAGAGAATGGTTTGGTTTTGTTAAACACCCCGTATCTTTTCATCAGTATAATTTTTTTACAATCGTAAAAAGTTTCTTAAAAAAAATTAAATTCCATAAATTTTGTGGATCTAGAGAATTGGTGTTTATTTTACACCCTGTATTTTTTCATAAGTATGGATTTATATAGCTACATAATAATACTTATGTATTTTTATAGTTTTTTTACAAACTATCTTAAAAAGTTTCATCAAAAACCAAAAAATTGTTTTTAATTCCAAGTTTTTAGGATTTTTTGAATGATTCGATTCTCTTAAACACCCTGTATTGTTCTCATTAAAATAGTTTCCATATAGACCACTGTTAAAAGTTTCATCAAAAGAATATTATACTTCCATGAAGGTTTCTAGAGAATGGTTCAGTTTTTAAACACCCAGTAGTTTTTAATTAGTATAGTTTTCTTACAGACCATTGTGAAAAGGTTGATAAGAAAATATTCCATGAATTGTGAGGATTCTTAGAGAATGGTTTGGTTTTGCTAAACACCCTGTATTTTTCATTAGTATAATTTTTAACAATCGTGAAGTTTCATAAAAAAATTCCATAAGTTTTTCCATGAATTTTGGGAGTTTCAATATTGGTTCAATGGTTTTGTTAAACACCCTGTATTTTTCATTAGTGTATTTTTTACAATCGTGAAAAGTTTAATAAAAAAATTAAATTCCATAAATTTTTCCATGAATTTTGGGAGTTTCAATATTGGTTCAGTCTTCTTAAACACCCTGTTATATTGTTCTAATTAAAATAGTTTCTTACAGACCATTGTGAAAAGTTTCATAAAAAAATAATCCATGAATTGTTAGGATTATTATAGAATGGTTTGGTTTCGTTAATCACCCTGTATTTTCTCATTAGTATAATTTTTTTATATTCGTGAAAAGTTTCGTAAAAAAAATTAAATTCCATAAAATTTGTGGATCTAGAGAATAGTTCTTTATTTTACACCCTGTATTTTTCATACGTATGTATTTATATACATAATAATACTAAAGTATATATTTTTATAGTTTTTACAAACTACTGTAATAAGTTTCATCAGAAAGCAAAAAAATAAAAAATTTAAATCCACGATTTTTAGGGAACGTTTCGGTTTTTAAACACCCCGTATTTTTCATTAGTATATTTTCCTACAGAACATTGTAAAAGTTTCATCAAAAGAATATTTTAATTCCATGAATTTTGTTGATTTTTAGAGAATGGTTCGGTTTTTAAACCTCCGTATTTTTCATTAGTATAGTTTTTACAAACTATTGTGAAACGTTTCATCAAAAGAATTTTTAATTCCATGAATTTTGAGGATTTTTAGAGAATGTTTCGTTATTTTTAAACACTCTGTATTTCTTCATTAGTCTATTTTTCCTACAGAACATTTTATAAAGTTTCATCAAAAAGAATTTTCTAATTCCATGAATTTTGAGGATTTTCAGAGAATGGTTCGTTATTTTTAAACACTCTGTATTTGCTTCGTTAGTGAGTGTCATAATAAATCCTTGACGAAAGTTTAATAAATAAAAAAAAATTTTTCTATGAATTTTGGGAGTTTCAATATTGGTTCAGTTTTCTTAAACACTCAGTAGTTTTTTAATTAGTAGTTTTCTTACAGACAATTGTGAAAAGTTTCATAAAAAAACATTCAATAAATTATTGTGAGGATTCTTAGAGAATGTTTTGGTTTCGTTAAGCACCCTGTATTTTTCCATTAGTATAATTTTTTTAGAATCGTGAAAAGTTTCATAAAAAAAATAAATTCCATAATGTTTGTGGATCTACAGAATGGTTCTTTATTTTACACCCTGTATTTTTCATACGTATGTATTTATATACATAATAATACCAAAGTATATATTTTTATAGTTTTTACAAACTATTGTAAAAGTTTCATCAGAAAGCAAAAAATTTTTTAAATCCACGAATTTTCATGATTTTTAGGGAACGGGTGGGTTTTTTGTACACATCCTATATTTTTTCCGATAATTAGTGCGGTAAGAGACCCCCGACGAAAGTTTCGTACCAAAAAAATTTCCAGTTCCCTTAATTTTGACATTTTTTTAACGTTTAACATTTTTCCAACACTTTGTATATAAAACGGTCTTTCGCACGTCAGACAACCCCTCCGAAGCGAAAAAACCGAAAATTTCCTTGAATCTGTAATTTTTATTATTTTCTCGTCAATTTTATCGTAACACCCCGTACGTCGAGCTCTTTTGAGTCGCACTGTATATACGCGAAGCGACTTAAAATAATTGAAGTCCGCCATATTGTCTAGCTCATTTATACCACGGATTCATTCGTATTTATGCATAGTTCAATGCAAAAATAAACTCAAAACAAAGCGCTCGCATAACAGAACGTATCTAGAGACTTCAAAGTTACCTTGTTGGCCGTTTGACGTTTCGGCGGAACGTGTAGTGGACTAAAATTTCGATATTTTCACTATAAAATCGAATTTTAAACCTAAACCTGAGGCACACGACACATTGTAGAAGGTTCAAAGTTTACGTTTCGATATGGCTTTATGGACATAAAGGGGTACTTACTTTTCAGAATCTAATCGTTTTGAAGGTTTTGTGAAGACCGCCATTTCCCAGGCTCTTCTCCCCGGTCTTGGATCGGATTTTCGCACATTTCGATACAAAAATGAATTCTAAACCCAGCGCTCGCATAACAGAAAGCATCTAGAGACTTTAAATTTACCTTTTCCGACCTTGGCGGGTCTCCGACCGGCCCGTTTGGCAAACGTTCTAAGTTTTATCCGGAGCTGTCAACGGCACCGCACCGTCCGGCTAGCCGTTTGACGTTTCGGACGGCCGAGCGAATGCGAATGCCGCCGAACGTATAGTTGGCCAAAACTTTCGTTATTTTCACTATAAAATCGAATTTTAAACCTAGACCTGAGACAGGCGGCACATTGTAGAAGGTTCAAAGTTTACGTTTCGATATGGCTTTATGAAAATGAAGGGTACTTACTTTTCAGAATGTAATCGTTTTGAAGGTTTTGTGAAGACCGCCATTTGCCAGGCCCTTCTCCCCGGTCTTGGATCGGATTTTCGCACATTTCGATACAAAAACGAATTCTAAACCCAGCGCTCGCATAACAGAAAGTATCTAGAGACTTTAAACTTACCTTTTTTGGCATTCGGGGGGCTCCCATCGGCCCGTTTGGCAAACGTTCCTACGTTTTATGGGGAGCTGTCACAGGCCGTGCACCGTCCGGCTAGCCGTTTGACGTTTAGGACGGCCGCGGTCGAGCGAACGCGAATGCCCCCGAACGTGTAATTGTCCCACATTTTCGTTATTTTCACTATAAAATCGAATTTTAAACTCGAACCTGAGGCACGACACATCGTAGAAGGTTCAAAGTTTACGTTTCGACATGGCTTTGTGGAAACGAACGCGGGAAAATACGAAAATATCGAATCCGAAATAGTTGGACGTCTACCCATATCCGACTGACGTTTCTCGAATTCCCGGCTATATCCATCTCTTTTTTTGGCGAAATCCTCGCGAAAATGGAAAACTGGCGGCCGCGGACCTCCGGAAAAACGCAAAATTCGCCCCGAAAAAGGTAAAAAGAAGTCACCAAAATACGCCTACCGGATAACCGAAGGACCGAACTCGGCTTCGCGCACCCGGGCTCGCCGCTGCGCGGCGAAAAAAGCCTTTGTGGCGGTAAAACCCCACTTTTTCGCGAGAGAGAAAAAACAACGGATTTTAATATATAAGGACTAGAAAGGTGGCAAGTCGGCATTCGCCGACTTGACCTTTCTTGAGTAGGGTTACTTTTTTTTAAACACCATGTATTTTTCGATAATTAGTGCGTTAAGAGACCTCCGATGGAAGTTGAGTAAAATAAATTAGTCAGTTCTCTTAATTTTGAGACTTTTTTAACGTTCAACATTTTCCAACACTTTGTATATAAAACGGTCTTTCGTACATCCGACAACCCATCCGAAGCAAAAAAATAAATTTATTCCATGAATATTGGGAGTTTCAATATTGGTTCAGTTTTCTTAAACACCCTGTATTGTTTTCATTAAAATAGTTTCCATATAGACCATTGTTAAAAGTTTCATCAAAGGAATATTATACTTCCATGAAGCTTTCTAGAGAACGGTCGGTTTTAAACACCCAGTAGTTTTTAATTAGTATAGTTTTCTTACAGACCGTTGTGAAAAGTTTCATTAGAAAATATTCCATGAATTGTGAGGATATTTAAAGAATGGTTTGGTTTGTTAAACACCCCGTATTTTTCATCGGTATAATTTTTTACAATCGTGAAAAGTTTCATAAAAAAATTAAATTCCATAAATTTTGTGGATCTAGATAATTCGTCTTAATTATACACACTTTATTTTTACATAATTATGTATTTATATAGCTACATAATAAAACCTAAAAAAGTATTTATAATAGTTTTTTTACAAAATATCTTAAAAAGTTTAATCAAAACCAAAAAGAGTTTTTAATTTCAAGTTTTAGAATTTTTAAAATGATTCGATTCTCTTAAACACCCTGTATTGTTCTCATGAAAATAGTTTCCATATAGACCATTGTTAAAAGTTTCATCAAGAGAATATTATACTTCCATGAAGGTTTATAGAAAATGGTTCATTTTTTTTAAACACCCAGTAGTCTTTTAATTGGTATAGTTTTCTTACAGACCATTGTGTTCATAAGAAAATATTCTATGAATTGTGGGGATTCTTAGAGTATGGTTTGGTTTCGTTAAGCACCCTGTATATTTTCATTAGTATAATATTTTTACAATCGTGAAAAGTTTCATAAAAAAAAATAAATTCCATAAATTTTGTGGATCTAGAGAATGGTTCTTTATTTTACACCCTGTATTTTTTCATAAGTATGTATTCATATACATAATAATACCAAAGTATATATTTTTTATAGTTTTTTTACAAACTATTGTAAAAAGTTTCATCAGAAAGAAAAAAAAAATTTAAATCCACGAATTTTCATGATTTTTAGGGAACGGTTCGGTATTTTTAAACCCCCTGTATTTTTTCATTAATATAGATTTTTACAAACTATTGTATAAAGTTTCATCAAAAATAATTTTCTAATTCCATGAATTTTGAGGATTTTTAGAGAATGGTTCATTTTTTTTAAACACCCAGTAGTCTTTTAATTAGTATAGTTTTCTTACAGACCATTGTGTTCATAAGAAAATATTCTATGAATTGTGGGGATTCTTAGAGTATGGTTTGGTTTCGTTAAGCACCCTGTATATTTTCATTAGTATAATATTTTTACAATCGTGAAAAGTTTCATAAAAAAAAATAAATTCCATAAATTTTGTGGATCTAGAGAATGGTTCTTTATTTTACACCCTGTATTTTTTCATAAGTATGTATTCATATACATAATAATACCAAAGTATATATTTTTATAGTTTTTACAAACTATTGTAAAAGTTTCATCAGAAAGAAAAAAAAATTTAAATCCACAAATATTCAGGATTTTTAGGAACGGAACAGTTCGGTATTTTTAAACCCCTGTATTTTTCATTAATATAGATTTTTACAAACTATTGTATAAAGTTTCATCAAAAAGAATTTTCTAATTCCATGAATTTTGAGGATTTTTAGAGAATGGTTCGTTATTTTTAAACACTCTGTATTTCTTAATTAGTATATTTTTCCTACAGAACATTGTATAAAATTTCATCAAAAAGAATTTTTTAATTCCATGAATTTTGAAAATTTTTAGAGAATGGTTCGTTATTTTTAAACACTCTGTATTTTTAATTAGTATATTTTTCATACAGAACATTGTATGAAGTTTCATCAAAAGAATTTTTAATTCCATGAATTTTGAAAATTTTTAGAGAATGGTTCGTTATTATTAAACACTCTGTATTTGCTTCGATAGTGAGTGTCATAATAAATCCTTGATGGAAGTTTAATAAATAAAAAAATTTTCCATGAATTTTGGGAGTTTCAATATTTGTTCAGTTTTCTTAAACACCCAGTAGTTTTTTAATTAGTATATATTTCATAGAGACCATCGTGAAAAGGTTAATAAAAAAATATTCAATGAATTATTGTGGGGATTCTTAGAATATGGTTTGGTTTCGTTAAGCACCCTGTATATTTTCATTAGTATAATATTTTTACAATCGTAAAAAGTTTCATAAAAAAAAATAAATTCCATAAATTTTGTGGATCTAGAGAATGGTTCTTTATTTTACACCCTGTATTTTTTCATAAGTATGTATTCATATACATAATAATACCAAAGTATATATTTTTATAGTTTTTTTAAAAACTATTGTAAATAGTTTCATCAGAAAGAAAAAAATTTTAATCCACAAATGTTCAGGATTTTTAGGGAATGGTTCGGATTTTTAAACACCCCGTATTTTTCGATAATTAGTGCGGTAAGAGTCCCCGACGGAAGTTTCGTACCAAAAAATGTTCAGTTCCCTTAATTTTGACATTTTTTAACGTTTCACATTTTTCCAACACTTTGCATTTAAGACGGGCCTACGAACGTCACAGAACCCCTCGAAGCGAAAAAACCGAAAATTTCCTCGAATCTGTAATTTTATATTTTTCTCGTCAATTTTATCGTAACACCCGTACATCGAGCTTTTTGAGTCGCAATTTATATAAGCGACTCGACTTGAAGTCTGCCATATTGTCTAGCTCACTGATACCACCTATTCATTCTATTTATGCAAAGTTCAATGCAAATAGCAATATCGGATGGAAATATTTGACAGCTGTTCTATGGCTTCCGTCATTTTGACCCCGTCTTGCTTAGAATTTTCGCAAATTTCGATACGAAAACGAATTCAAAACCAAACGCTCGCATAACATAACGTATCTAGAGACTTCAAATTTACCATTTTCGGCCTTTGGGGGCCTCCGGTCGGCCCATTTAGCGAAATTTTCTGCGATTTATTCGGAAATGTCACCGCGCACTCGCCATTTGACGTCGCAAATTTTCGCAATTTTTACTATAAAATCGAATTTTAAAAACAGATCTGAGGCACACGACACATTGTAGAAGGTTCAAAGTTTACGTTTCGATATGGCTTTATGGAAATAAAGGGGTACTTACTTTGCAAAATGTAACGTTTTGAAGGTTTTGTGAGGACCCGCCATATTGCCAGGTTCTTCTCCACGTCTCGGTTCGGTATTACGCAAAATTCGATACAAATTCGAATTCAAAACCCAGCGCTCGCATAACAGAAAGCATCTAGGGACTTTAAATTTACCTTTTCCGGCTTTTGCGGGCCTCCGATCGATCCGTTTAGCGAACGTTCCTAAGTTTTATCCGGAGCTGTCAACGGCACCGCACCGTCCGGCTTGCCGTTTGACGTTTCGGGCGGCCGAGCGAACGCGAATGCCCCCGAACGCGTAATTGACCCACATTTTCGTTATTTTCACTATAAAATCGAATTTTAAACCTAAATCTGAGGCACGCGGCACATTGTAGAAGGTTCAAAGTTTACGTTTCGACACGGCTTTCTGGAAATGAATGCGGGGAAATGCGAAAATATCGAATCGGAAATAGTTTGACGTCTACCCATATCCGACTGACGTTTCTCCGATTCCCGGGCGATAAGCTCCTCCCGCGCTATCTCCATCCCTCTCGCCGAGAACGGCCGGCGAGGACCCTCCGAAAAACGGAAAATTTACCTAGAAAAACGCGAAAAACGGCCCGCCGAGCGCCTCTTCGCGACGGAGAAAGGACCAAATAAGGAGACTCGCCCGCGCCCGCGTCCCCGACGGGCTCCCGTGAAAAACGTCGCGCAGAGCGAAATCGGCCTCCGGGCGGCTTCCGGACTTCCGATAATGGGCGTGGTTTTCGACTTTTGTCTCGTTTCCTCGCGAAAATCGAAAAGTAGCTCCGGCGGACCTCCGGAAAAACGTAAAATTCGCCCCGAAAAAAGTAAAACGAACCAACCAAAATACGCCTAACAGACAACCCCGGGACCGAACTCGATTTCGCGCCCCCGGGCTCGCCGCTGCGCGGCTCGCAAAAAAAGCCTTTTGGGACGCAAAACCCCACTTTTTCGCCACCCCGGTGGGAGCGAGAAAAAACAACGGATTTTAATATATAAGAACTAGAAAGGTGGCAAGTCGGCATTCGCCGACTTGGCCTTTCTTGAGTAGGGTTAGTTTTTTTTAAACACCATGTATTTTTTCGATAATTAGTGCGTTAAGAGACCTCCGATGGAAGTTGACTAAAATAAATTAGTCAGTTCTCTTAATTTTGAGACTTTTTTAACGTTCAACATTTTTCCAACACTTTGTATATAAAACGGTCTTTCGTACATCCGACAACCCATCCGAAGCAAAAAAATAAATTTATTCCATGAATATTGGGAGTTTCAATATTGGTTCAGTTTTCTTAAACACCCTGTATTGTTTTCATTAAAATAGTTTCCATATAGACCATTGTTAAAAGTTTCATCAAAGGAATATTATACTTCCATGAAGCTTTCTAGAGAACGGTCGGTTTTAAACACCCAGTAGTTTTTAATTAGGATAGTTTTCTTACAGACCGTTGTGAAAAGTTTCATTAGAAAATATTCCATGAATTGTGAGGATATTTAAAGAATGGTTTGGTTTTGTTAAACACCCGTATTTTTCATCGGTATAATTTTTTACAATCGTGAAAAGTTTCATAAAAAAATTAAATTCCATAAATTTTGTGGATCTAGAGAATTGGTCTTTATTTTACACACTGTATTTTTCATAAGTATGTATTTATATAGCTACATAATAATACCTAAATATGTATTTTTATAGTTTTTTACAAACTATCTTAAAACGTTTCATCAAAAACCAAAAAAGAGTTTTTAATTTCAAGTTTTTAGAATTTTTAAAATGATTCGATTCTCTTAAACACCCTGTATTGTTCTCATGAAAATAGTTTCCATATAGACCATTGTTAAAAGTTTCATCAAGAGAATATTATACTTCCATGAAGGTTTATAGAAAATGGTTCATTTTTTTTAAACACCCAGTAGTCTTTTAATTAGTATAGTTTTCTTACAGACCATTGTGTTCATAAGAAAATATTCTATGAATTGTGAGGATTCTTAGAGAATGGTTTGGTTTTGCTAAACACCCTGTATTTTTTCATTAGTATAATTTTTTACAATCATGAAAAGTTTCATAAAAAATAAATTCCATAAATTTTGTGGATCTAGAGAATGGTTCTTTATATTACACCCTATATTTTTCATACGTATGTATTTATATACATAATAAAACCTAAGTATATATTTTTATAGTTTTTGACAAACTATTGTAAAATGTTTCATCAGAAAGCAAAAAAATTTAAATCCACGAATTTTCAGGATTTTTAGGAACAGTTCGGTTTTTTTAAACACCCTGTATTTGTTCAATAGTATATTTTTCCTACAGAACATTGTAAAAGTTTCATCAAAAAGAATTTTTAATTCCATGAATTTTGTTGATTTTTAGAGAATGGTTCGGTTTTTTTAAACCTCCTGTATTTTTCATTAGTATAGTTTTTAACAAACTAATGTGAAATGTTTCATCAAAAAGAATTTTTTAACTCCATGAATTTTGAGGATTTTTAGAGAATGGTTCGTTATTTTTAAATAGTCTGTATTTCTTTATTGCGATATTTTTCCTACAGAACATTGTATAAAATTTCATAAAAAAGAATTTTTTAATTAAATGATTTTGAAAAATTTTCAATGAATTTTGGGAGTTTAAATATTTGTTCAGTCTTTTAAACTCCCAGTAGTTCTTTAATTAGTATAGTTTTCTTACAGACCATTGTGAAAAGTTTCATAAAAAAATAACTTCCATAAATTTCTAGATTTCTAGAGAATGGTTCTTTATTTTACACCCTGTATTTTTCATAAGTATGTATTCATATACATAATAATACCTAAGTATATATTTTTATAGTTTTTTACAAACTATTGTAAAGTTTCATCAGAGAGCAAAAAAATTTTAATCCACAAATGTTCAGGATTTTTAGGGAACGGTTCGGTTTTAAACCCCTGTATTTTTCATTAATATAGATTTTTACAAAGTATTGTATAAAGTTTCATCAAAATGAATTTTCAAATTCCATTAATTTTGTGGATTTTTATAGAATGGTTCGTTATTTTTAAACACTATGTATTTCTTAATTAGTATATTATTCATACAGAACATTGTATAAAATTTCATCAAACAGAATTATTTAATTCCAAGAATTTTGAAAATTTTTAGAGAATGGATCGTTATTTTTAAACACTCTGTATTTTTAATTAGTATATTTTTCCTACAGAACATTGTATAAAGTTTCATCAAAAGAATTTTTAATTCCATGAATTTTGAAAATTTTTAGAGAATGGTTCGTTATTATTAAACACTCTGTATTTGCTTCGATAGTGAGTGTCATAATAAATCCTTGATGGAAGTTTAATAAATAAAAAAATTTCCATGAATTTTGGGAGTTTCAATATTTGTTCAGTTTTCTTAAACACCCAGTAGTTTTTAATTAGTATATATTTCTTAGAGACCATCGTGAAAAGGTTAATAAAAAATATTCAATGAATTATTGTGGGGATTCTTAGAGTATGGTTTGGTTTCGTTAAGCACCCTGTATATTTTCATTAGTATAATATTTTACAATCGTGAAAAGTTTCATAAAAAATAAATTCCATAAATTTTGTGGATCTAGAGAATGGTTCTTTATTTTACACCCTGTATTTTTCATAAGTATGTATTCATATACATAATAATACCAAAGTATATATTTTTATAGTTTTTTACAAACTATTGTAAAAGTTTCATCAGAAAGAAAAAAATTTAAATCCACAAATATTCAGGATTTTTAGGGAACGGTTCGGTATTTTTAAACCCCTGTATTTTTCATTAATATAGATTTTTACAAACTATTGTATAAAGTTTCATCAAAAGAATTTTCTAATTCCATGAATTTTGAGGATTTTTAGAGAATGGTTCGTTATTTTTAAACACTCTGTATTTCTTAATTAGTATATTTTTCCTACAGAACATTGTATAAAATTTCATCAAACAGAATTTTTTAATTCCAAGAATTTTGAAAATTTTTAGAGAATGGTTCGTTATTTTTAAACACTGTATTTTTTAATTAGTATATTTTTCCTACAGAACATTGTATAAAGTTTCATCAAAAAGAATTTTTTAATTCCATGAATTTTGAAAATTTTTAGAGAATGGTTCGTTATTATTAAACACTCTGTATTTGCTTCGATAGTGAGTGTCATAATAAATCCTTGATGGAAGTTTAATAAATAAAAAAATTTTCCATGAATTTTGGGAGTTTCAATATTTGTTCAGTTTTCTTAAACACCCAGTAGTTTTTTAATTAGTATATATTTCTTAGAGACCATCGTGAAAAGGTTAATAAAAAAATATTCAATGAATTATTGTGGGATTCTTAGAGTATGGTTTGGTTTCGTTAAGCACCCTGTATATTTTCATTAGTATAATATTTTTACAATCGTAAAAAGTTTCATAAAAAAAAAAATTCCATAAATTTTGTGGATCTAGAGAATGGTTCTTTATTTTACACCCTGTATTTTTTCATAAGTATGTATTCATATACATAATAATACCAAAGTATATATTTTTATAGTTTTTTACAAATTATTGTAAAAGTTTCATCAGAAAAAAAAAATTTTTAATCCACAAATGTTCAGGATTTTTAGGGAATGGTTCGGATTTTTAAACACCCCGTATTTTTGTCGATAATTAGTGCGGTAAGAGTCCCCGACGGAAGTTTCGTACCAAAAAATGTTCAGTTCCTTAATTTTGACATTTTTTAACGTTTCACATTTTTCCAACACTTTGTATTTAAGACGGGCCTACGAACGTCACAGAACCCCTCCGAAGCGAAAAACCGAAAATTTCCTCGAATCTGTAATTTTTATTTTTTCTCGTCAATTTTTATCGTAACACCCGTACATCGAGCTTTTTTGAGTCGCACTGTATATAAGCGAAGCGACTTGAAGTCTGCCATATTGTCTAGCTCACTGATACCACCTATTCATTCTATTTATGCAAAGTTCAATGCAAATAGCAATAGCGGATGGAAATATTTGACAGCTGTTCTATGGCTTCCGTCATTTTGACCCCGTCTTGGTCTGCCATATTGTCTAGCTCACTGATACCACCTATTCATTCTATTTATGCAAAGTTCAATGCAAATAGCAATAGCGGATGGAAATATTTGACAGCTGTTCTATGGCTTTCGTCATTTTGACCCCGTCTTGCTTAGAATTTTCGCAAATTTCGATACGAAAACGAATTCAAAACCAAACGCTCGCATAACACAACGTATCTAGAGACTTCAAATTTACCGTTTTCGGCCTTTGGGGGCCTCCGGTCGGCCCATTTAGCGAAATTTTCTGCGATTTATTCGGAAATGTCACCGCGCACTCGCCATTTGACGTTTCTGTAGTAGACGCAGATTTTCGCAATTTTCACTATAAAATCGAATTTTAAAACAGATCTGAGGCACACGACACATTGTAGAAGGTTCAAAGTTTACGTTTCGATATGGCTTTATGGAAATAAAGGGGTACTTACTTTGCAAAATGTAACGTTTTGAAGGTTTTGTGAGGACCCGCCATATTGCCAGGCTCTTCTCCACGTCTCGGTTCGGTATTACGCAAAATTCGATACAAATTCGAATTCAAAACCCAGCGCTCGCATAACAGAAAGCATCTAGGACTTTAAATTTACCTTTTCCGGCTTTTGCGGGCCTCCGATCGATCCGTTTAGCGAACGTTCCTAAGTTTTATCCGGAGCTGTCAACGGCACCGCTCGGTCCGGCTCGCCGTTTGACGTTTAGGACGGCCGAGCGAACGCGAATGCCCCCGAACGCGTAATTGACCCTAATTTTCGTTATTTTTACTATAAAATCGAATTTTAAACTCAAACCTGAGGCACGCGACACATTGTAGAAGGTTCAAAGTTTACGTTTCGATCTGGCTTTGTTGAAATGAATGCGGGAAAATACGAAAATATCGAATCGGAAATAGTTTGACGTCTACCCATATCCGACTGACGTTTCTCCGATTCCCGGGCGATAAGCTCCTCCCGCGCTATCTCCATCCCTCTCGCCGAGAACGGCCGGCGAGGACCCTCCGAAAAACGGAAAATTTACCTAGAAAAACGCGGAAAACGGCCCGCCGAGCGCCTCGTCGCGACGGAGAAAGGACCAAATAAGGAGACTCGCCCGCGCCCGCGTCCCCGACGGGCTCGCCCGAAAAACGTCGCGCGGAGCGAAACCGGCCTCCGGGCGGCTTCCGGACTTCCGATAATGGGCGTGGTTTTCGACTTTTGTCTCGTTTCCTCGCGAAAATCGAAAACCGGCGGCCGCGGACCTCCGGAAAAAC
Source organism: Monochamus saltuarius (assembly GCA_025584915.1). Taxonomy (NCBI): domain Eukaryota; kingdom Metazoa; phylum Arthropoda; class Insecta; order Coleoptera; family Cerambycidae; genus Monochamus; species Monochamus saltuarius. The sequence goes on along the minus strand of CM046721.1, from coordinate 44,109,339 downwards.
GCAAAATTCGCCCCGAAAAGGTAAAAACGACCCACCAAAATACGCCTACCGGACAACCGAAAGACCGAAGGGCGCTTCGCGCCCTTCGGCTCGCCGCTGCGCGGCTCGCGAAAAAAGCCTTTGTGGCGGCAAAACCCCACTTTTCCGCCCGCCCGGAGGGAGCGAGAAAAAACAACGGATTTTAATATATAAGAACTAGAAAGGTGGCAAGTCGGCATTCGCCGACTTGACCTTTCTTGAGTAGGGTTAGTTTTTTTTAAACACCATGTATTTTTCGATAATTAGTGCGTTAAGAGACCCCGATGGAAGTTGAGTAAAATAAATTAGTCAGTTCTCTTAATTTTGAGATTTTTTACCGTTCAACATTTTTCCAACACTTTGTATATAAAACGGTCTTTCGTACATCCGACAACCCATCCGAAGCAAAACAAATAATTTTATGTATATTTACGATCCGCTTAATTCCTTTTGTACTTGTATTGTTCTGGCTGAGACCCTGACACAGTAGTCGCTGGACTCTCTTCCGCAGCGACTGCTACTCTTGTCCTCAAAACAGAGGATGTGTGGCACGATGCTGCAAATTAGGGATAGGTGGCTGCTGGTCATTCTCCTGTGTAGTCGTGTCATTTGCCCTCCTTTTTTTCCTTCTTGTTTGTTTAAGCTGCACTGCGCTGATGAAGGGCAATAACCTAGAAACAACGTTGTCCGCAGTTGCTCGTTTTTCCTTGTCACCTTCTTTTCCGGATCCTTTAGCCGCTAAATGTTTTCTATCAAATAATTTTATTCCATGAATTTTGGGAGTTTCAATATTGGTTCAGTTTTCTTAAACACCCTGTATTGTTTTCATTAAAATAGTTTCCATATAGACCATTGTTAAACGTTTCATCAAAGGAATATTATACTTCCATGAAGGTTTAGAGAAAGGTCGGTTTTTAAACACCCAGTAGTTTTTAATTAGTATAGTTTTCTTACAGACCGTTGTGAAAAGTTTCATTAGAAAATATTCCATGAATTGTGAGGATTTTTAGAGAATGGTTTGGTTTTGTTAAACACCCGTATTTTTCATCGGTATAATTTTTTACAATCGTGAAAAGTTTCATAAAAAAATTAATTCCATAAATTTTGTGGATCTAGAGAATGGATCTATATATTACACCCTGTATTTTTCATACGTATGTATTTATATACATAATAAAACCTAAGTATATATTTTTATAGTTTTTGACAAACTAATGTAAAAAGTTTCATCAGAAAGCAAAAAAATTTTAAATCCACGAATTTTCAGGATTTTTAGGGAACAGTTCGGTTTTTAAACACGTATTTGTTCAATAGTATATTCTTCCTACAGAACATTGTAAAAGTTTCATCAAAAGAATTTTTAATTCCATGAATTTTGTTGATTTTTAGAGAATGGTTCGGTTTTTTAAATCCTCTGTATTTCTTAATTAGGATATTTTTCCTATAGAACATTGTATAAAGTTTCATCAAAAGAATTTTTAATTCCATGAATTTTGAGGAATTTTAGAGAATGGTTCGTTATTTTTAAACACTCTGTATTTTTAATTAGTATATTTTTCCTACAGAACATTGTATAAAGTTTCATCAAAAGAATTATTTAATTCCATGAATTTTGAGGATTTTTAGAGAATGGTTCGTTATTATTAAACACTCTGTATTTGCTTCGTTAATGAGTGTCATAATAAATCCGTGATGGAAGTTTAATAAATAAAAAATTTCCATGAATTTTGGGAGTTTCAATATTGGTTCAGTTTTCTTAAACACCCAGAATTTTTTAATTAGTATAGTTTTCTTACAGACCATTGTGAAAAGTTTCATAAAAATATTCAATGAATTATTGTGGGGATTCTTAGAGTATGGTTTGGTTTCGTTAAGCACCCTGTATTTTTTCATTAGTATAATTTTTAATAATCGTGAAAAGTTTAATAAAAAAAATTAAATTCCATAAATTTTGTGGCTGTAGAGAATGGTTCTTTATTTTACACCCTGTATTTTTTCATAAGTATGTATTCATATACATAATAATACCAAAGTATATATTTTTTATATTTTTTTTACAAACTATTGTAAAAATTTCATCTGAAATAAAAAAATAAAAATTTTAATCCACGAATGTTTAGGATTTTTAGGGGACGGTTCGGTTTTTTGCAACCTCCTGTATTTTTTCATTAGTATAGATGTTTTAAAACTATTGTACAAAGTTTCATCAAAATGAATTTTCTAATTCCATGAACTTTGAGGAATTTTAGAGAATGGTTCGTTATTTTTAAACACTCTGTATTTCCTAATTAGTATATTTTTCCTACAGAACATTGTATAAAATTTCATCAAATAGAATTTTTTAATTCCATGAATTTTGTTGATTTTTAGGAAATGGTTAGGTTTTTAAACCTCCTGTATTTTTCATTAGTATAGATTTTTACAAACCATTGTATAAGGTTTTATCAAAAATAATTTTTAATTCCATGAGTTTTGTTGATTTTTAGGAAATGGTTAGGTTTTTTTAAACCCTCTGTATTTCTTAATTAGTATATTTTTCCTACAGAACATTGTATAAAGTTTCATCAAAAGAATTTTTAATTCCATGAATTTTGAGGATTTTTAGAGAATGGTTCGTTATTATTAAACACTCTGTATTTGCTTCGTTAGTGAGTGTCATAATAAATCCTTGATGGAAGTTTAATAAATAAAAAAAATTTCCATGAATTTTGGGAGTCTCAATATTGGTTCAGTTTTTTTAAACACCCAGTAGTTTTTTAATTAGTATACATAGATTTCTTACAGACCATTGTGAAAAGTTTCATGAAAAAATATTCAATGAATTATTGTGAGGATTCTTAGAGTATGGTTTGGTTTCGTTAAGCACCCTGTATTTTCTCATTAGTATGATTTTTTTACAATCGTCAAAAGTTTCATAAAAAAAATAAAATCCATAAATTTTGTGGATGTAGAGAATGGTTTTTTATTTTACACCCTGTATTTTTCATAAGTATGTATTCATATACATAATAATACCAAAGTATATATTTTTACAGTTTTTCTACAAACTATTGTAAAAGTTTCATCAGAAAGCAAAAAAATTTTAAATCCACGAATGTCCAGGATTTTTAGGGAACGGTTCGAATTTTTAAACACCCCGTATTTTTTCGATAATTAGTGCGGTAAGAGTCCCCGACGGAAGTTTCGTACCAAAAAATTTTCAGTTCCCTTAATTTTTACATTTTTTAACGTTCGACATTTTTCCAACACTTTGTATATAAAACGGTCCTACGCACGTCAGAGAACCCCTCGAAGCGGAAGAACCGAAAATTTCCTCGAATCTGTAATTTTTATTTTTTCTCGTCAATTTTTATCGTAACACCCCGTACATCGAGCTTTTTTGAGTCGCACTGTATATAAGCGAAGCGACTTGAAGTGTGCCATATTGTCTAGCTCACTGATACCACCTATTCATTCTATTTATGCAAAGTTCAATGCAAATAGCAATAGCGGATGGAAATATTTGACAGCTGTTCTATGGCTTCCGTCATTTTGACCCCGTCTTGGTCTGCCATATTGTCTAGCTCACTGATCCCACCTACCTATTCATTCTATTTATGCAAAGTTCAATGCAAATAGCAATAGCGGATGGAAATATTTGACAGCTGTTCTATGGCTTACGTCATTTTGACCCCGTCTTGCTTAGGATTTTCGCAAATTTCGATACAACAACGAATTCAAAACCAAACGCTCGCATAACACAACGTATCTAGAGACTTCAGATTTACCGTTTTCGGCTTTTGGGGGGCTCCGGTCGGCCCATTTAGCGAAATTTTCTGCGATTTATTCGGAAATGTCACCGCGCACTCGCCATTTGACGTCGCAAATTTTCGCAATTTTTACTATAAAATCGAATTTTAAAAACAGATCTGAGGCACACGACACATTGTAGAAGGTTCAAAGTTTACGTTTCGATATGGCTTTATGGAAATAAAGGGGTACTTACTTTGCAAAATGTAACGTTTTGAAGGTTTTGTGAGGACCCGCCATATTGCCAGGCTCTTCTCCACGTCTCGGTTCGGTATTACGCAAAATTCGATACAAATTCGAATTCAAAACCCAGCGCTCGCATAACAGAAAGCATCTAGGGACTTTAAATTTACCTTTTCCGGCTTTTGCGGGCCTCCGATCGATCCGTTTAGCGAACGTTCCTAAGTTTTATCCGGAGCTGTCAACGGCACCGCACCGTCCGGCTTGCCGTTTGACGTTTCGGGCGGCCGAGCGCACGCGAATGCCGCCGAACGTGTAATTGACCAAAACTTTCGCTATTTTCACTATAAAATCGAATTTTAAACCTAAATCTGAGGCACGCGACACATTGTAGAAGGTTCAAAGTTTACGTTTCGAGATGGCTTTGTTGAAATGAATGCGGGAAAATACGAAAATATCGATTCCGAAATAGTTTGACGTCTACCCATATCCGACTGACGTTTCTCCGATTCCCGGGCGATAAGCTCCTCCCGCGCTATCTGCATCTCGCTCGCCGAGAACGGCCGGCGAGGACCCTCCGAAAACGGAAATTTACCTAGAAAAACGCGAAAAACGGCCCGCCGAGCGTCTCGTCGCGACGGAGAAGGGACCCAATAAAGAGACTCGCCCGCGACCGCGTCCCCGACGGGCTCTCCTAAAAAACGTCGCGCGGAGCGAAACCGGCCTCCGACCGATTTTCGGGCTTCCGATAATGGGCGTGGTTTTCGACTTTTCTCTCGTTTCCTCGCGAAAATCGAAAACCGGCGGCCGCGGACCTCCGGAAAAACACAAAATTCGCCCCGAAAAGGGTAAAAAGAACCAACCGAAATACGCCTAAGCTACGCAAAAAAGACCGAATCCGACTCCGCAAACCCGGGCTCGCCGCTGCGCGGCTCGCCAAAAAAGCCTTTGTGGCGGCAAAACCCCACTTTTCCGCCCGCCCGGAGGGAGCGAGAAAAAATGATAATTTATGTAGTAGGTACCTATTAAAACAGATAGACCATTAACAATGCCAGATGATGACAATTTCTCTCTTATTTTTTGATAACGAAATTTCTACCGTTTTCCAGAAAACTGATCTAAAACAACCAAATGTATTTTTCGACGTGAGGAAATCTCTTAGGAGCATTAGAAAATTGCATAGAAGTGGAAGGCCATATTAAAAATTTACTGTAATTAGCTGTAATAATTAGTTTAATTAATTAAGACATGTAGAGGTAGAGAGAGTTTGCTCAAGGGTTGTTTTTAGTGCTCTGTTGTTATTTTTGTCAATAAAAGTAAATATTTGGTAATTTTTTTTCAAATATGAGTTTTTTCCAAAGTTACTCTGGACATTTAAAAAAAAATAAACGACTCATTGATCCCTACTAATTTTTTGGCATTAAATTTGAATAGCATTATTGAAGTCGCGTGTAAGCAGAAACCTTTAGGGAGTCCGGGTCACCCACCAATTCCACCACAGTGAGGCCCAACCCAATTTTCCGAGCTTCAAATTGCGTCGCACATGCCTATACGTTATGGTTTCCCCCACCATGTCCGCTCGAGACAGAGGCCAGATTTCTGGCGCCTCAAGTTTTTAGTTCAATGGCAAATGTTGATGTGCTAGTGGCTAGTGACCGTAGGGAACTTGTGAACTGTAGATTATTTACGTGTGTGTCGCGATTAATCGATTGTTCAAGTGTTAATACTTTTATTTAAGTATTTTGAATTTCCAGTGGTTAGTCTTAGTGGTTGATTAGTTGAATTTAACTTCTTAAATATTCTGAAGATTAGATGGTAAGCGCGATGGTAAAGTTTTAGGGACAAGGCAGGTAGGATTAATTTAAAGAAATAAAAAACAACAGAATAGGAACTTAATTTAAATATATATTATCGATAGGCTCGTCGATAATTATTTATAATAATGAATCCCTCTCACGATATTGTTTTATCTCTATTTGAACCGCCTTTTCAATACGTAATGAAGTAGAGAAACAACAAATTTTGAATAGTCTGCCAACGCTTTAAAATACCCCGAATATGCAAACAAATTTCCGGAAAAATCGTTTGATTGTTTACTACAAATGTATCCAAACCTATTTGACAGATAAGTTGAAAAACGAACTTTATGTTTTGTATAGAGACGAACAATTTTATAATTTAGAAGTTCAGAAAACGGTAAAAATATTATATAAGGAATTTAAAACGATATTTTCGGAAACATACAAATTATTTTGCTTAGTTTTAATAATTCCTGCAACAAGTGTTTCAGAAGAACAAAACTTTCGTGCCTTAAGCGCATTAAGACTTACTTAAGAAATACGATGACGCAAGAACGCTTAAACAATTTATCGATGATGGCTATAGAAAAAGAACTGTTGCAAAGTCTTAGCGCCGATTCCCAAGTTTATGAAGACATTATAAATAAATTTGCGAATTTAAGAGACCGACGAATAGACTTGTTTTGTAAGAAGTGAAAGTATTACAAAATTTTTGGTAATTTTTGGCTTTGTTTTGTATGTAAATAGATAAGTAGTTGAACATTGGTTTTATATTTTTTCATAATTTTTAGTGTTTTAAACACGTAGGAACAATTTTTTAAATTATTAGATGCTGAAACATATTTTTTCGATTATTTATATTGTAATAAAAATCTGAGTTCTGATGTTATTTAGTTTTTTAATTTATCGTTATAGTAGGGCTATTGGCGAATACCTCCATAATAAAAAATGGTGAACGCGTCAAGGAATAGGTATTACCTCGGGGTGACGTATAAATTTCAATCAATCAAATCAAATCAAATATATTTATTTCTCTTGGACAAAAAAACAATTGTATAAGAAGTCGTCACAAAAAAAAACATCATATCAGAACTTGTATACAAAACAATTCTGCTACAATGTAGGGCTTACAGTTACACTACATAACAAATGAAATATAAAAAAGAGACACAACATGAACACAGTTATATAACAAAGTCGTTTTTTTTATTTATTATTTTTTAAAGAAAAGTATTCATTTAGGTTGTATGGGCATTTGTTAACCAAATACAGTTTCAGGCATCTTTTAAATGCCCTCTCATCCTCAACACTCCTCACCGCTAGTGGGAGGTGGTTATATATTTTGGCACCAATTCTGCTAGGCGCTTTATATGTAATATTTAGCCTGCTGAGAATGAGATGTATGTTATTATTGTTTCGTGTTTTATATCCGTGTATCTCCTTATTTTGAGAAAAAAGATTTTTGTTTTTTCTAACATAAATTGCTATTTCAAAGATGTAAAGAGCACATAAAGTGAGAATTCTTAAATGTGGGAAGGCATCACTACATGATTCATCCTGCCTAAGTCCAGTTATGCATCTTATAATTTTTTTTGCAGAATAAACACATTGGAAGATAATGTAGAGTCGCCCCAAAGACACAGACCATACCTCAGCCTGCTCTCTACCTCAGCATAGTACAAATTGATTAATTGTAGTTTGTTAAGGATTAATTTTATATTTCTAAACATATAGGACAAGGATGTGAGTCTAGAGATGAGGGAAGTACAATGACTTCTCCAGTATAAATTAATATATATATTAAGACCTAAAACTTTTTCGTCTTCATGAAAATTCAAGATATTATCGTTCAAAATAATCTCCATGTTTTCTGGGGTTCTCCGAATTGAATGAAAATGCAACATTTTAGTTTTTTCAGTGTTAAAGAACAAAGAATGACCTAGGAACCAATTGCTTAATTTATTTAGAGTGTTTTCACAGTTTTCTTTTAACCTATTAAAATTTTTATTAGATACTATTAACGATGTATCACCAGCATACATGGTTAGTTTTGTCAGGCAGAATGTTACTAATTTCATTGACATATACAATAAAAAGCACCGGACCCAAAATTGAGCCCTGTGGGACTCCCAAATCTATTTGAATTCTTTCCGAATTGACGGAACACAATGAATTGCCTTCTTTGTGTTTTAATTGGACATATTGAGTTCTAGTTTTTAAAAAAGACTCTATCCATTCCAAACACACACCCCTGATACCATAATCATATAATTGCGAGATCAAAATATTGTGGTCGACACAGTCGAAAGCACGACTCAGGTCACAAAATATGCCCACAGGGCACTCCCCATCATCAATGTAGTTGATTAAATTGTTATAAAATTCATACAAAGCAGTACTAGTGGATTTACCAGATCTAAAACCATGTTGGCTATTTGACAGTACACTAACTTTTTCCAGAAACTTTAACAACCTATCCAGGAAACAGTATTCAACTTTGCCTACTTTCAGCATATTTGGGAATTTTCCACTAGTAAAAGAGAGGTTTATCAAAAAGACCAAAGGTTTGATTATGATCATAACAATTTTTTTCATTATGAACATAGGTCATCGGGCCCCGAAGAATTTTTATTTTTAAGTTTTGCAGTTAACAAATCACTTAACTCACTAGTGGTAAAATGGAGCAAGAACATTGACAAGTTATGAGTAGTATAATTATTTTCAGAATCACAATTATATAAACTTGACCGATTGGACGTCCTATTTTGCAATTCTATGGGAACATCTTTGAAAAAGTTATTAAAAAGATTAGAAATAATATTTGAATCGTCTAATTCTTCATTGTTATATTGTAAAGAAATATTTTGGTGTTGTATATTGTGTTTATTATTAAGCTCAGAAATCACTTTCCAAGTTGATTTACCAGGGTTTTTAGAGTTAGTTATGGTGTTTTGATAAAACGTTTTTTTCTTGTTCTTTGGAAGAAGAAAATGTTGTTTTTTCGCGTCGTTATAAAAATTAGCAAGATGAGGAAATTTCCTTTTTAAGATAAATAGATCTTTTAAATTATTACTAGATTTTCGAATATCTTGATCAATCCATTTTTCCCATTCGGTTTAACTGGAACTTTTCGCATCGGAAAGTGATTTTGAAAATGGAACTGAAAAAGTTGGTTAAATAAATTAAAGGCTTCATCGATATTTTCCGTGTCATAAAGGTTATCCCACGATTCTGTTTCCAGTGCATTTTCAAATCTTTGAATAGCGCCTGAGCTAAATTTTCTTGTTTGCATGTGAGTTATATTTATACCTTTAACCCTGTCATTATACAATTCACAGAAAATATATCTGTGATCGGAGATGCTATTATCAGTGACTGCAGTAACCCCTTCAGTCTCAAAGTTTACAAATATATTATCAATGGTAGATAAACTATTACCTTGTACACGGGTTGGCCATTCCACCAGGTGGTGCATGTTGAAGGATGAGAAGACATTATTTAGTTTAAGAAAACCTGGAGATGTACTGTAGAAATCACAATTAAAATCGCCCACAACTATTACAGAGGTATTAAGCATAAACAAGTTATTCAGGATATTTTCCAACGTCTCACAGAAAACATTAAGATCACCACAAGGCGATCTATAACAATTTAAAAGCAAATAGTCCTCGCTATTACGTTTCCACTTGATACCACAAACCTCTATGTCCTTTTCAATACAATAAGAATTTAGATTCAAGCATTTAGCAGTGATGTTATTCTTAACAAATACTGCTACTCCACCCTTTTGGAATTCAGATCTGCAAAAGGAGCTCACTAACTTAAAACCGTGCATGCAAACACTTAACAACGATTCCGCGCACTGATGAGTCTCCGTAAAGCACAGGAAATCCAATTCTTCAAAATTGACCACGTCGCATTGAATTTCATTGATTTTCGTGGAGTTTAAACTTGCCACGTTTATTACGAGAATGTTTGGAGAAAAATATTCTTGGTTTATATCTTGTTCACGTCCCTCTTGGGAAACTGAAAAAAACGTTGGATGCAAGCACCAAATGGCCACACTCTGGGATTCATGGCCTTTTTAAAATTGTTTTCAAATATAGTAACTTTAAAGGAGTTATAAAGGCTCGGATACTTCGGAGAGAGAGATTCACATGTTACTTCCGGAAAATTATTTTTTAACATGGAACTTAAGTCATCTGCCGAGGTTTCTATATTGATTCTATACACATGCAGGGCAATATACTTTGGAACACCCCTGACCAGGGTGTTTTCTTCATTACTTCCAACAATTTGTTGACGTCGTCGTTTCTTTTTAACATCTCGCCATTCATAAAGTTGATTAGAGGTGGTACCAGAGGTACGAGCGTAATTCGGTAGAGAGTCTGTCGTTATTGCCGAGATCGGCGCACTTTTAGCCTTATCATTTAGCTGAATATAGTTCCTTAACTCGACTTCTGTCTGTGCAAGGGAGATTCCCGCGGACACCTGTTTATGACTAATTTTATTTGTTTGTTTACATTCGGTCGCTTGTTCTCGTGTATGCTTATCTTTAACTTGAGGTAGAGAAGGTTTTTTGTAACTACTATCTTTTATTTCGGTGTTTCTTGTCACATTCGTAAATTGTTCACCTTGGCCAGGCAAAGAAATGGTTTTGTTATTGAATTTATTTAGAAGACTGATATGTTCATTTAATAATTTTATCTTATCCCATAACTCAAGGATGATTATGTCCTTTTGTTTTAAAATATATTTAAAAATATTTACGTCCATTTTTTCCTCGTCTAAGGCGTCTGTAAATTCATCTATTTCACTATCATCTTGGTTAACATTCGATGTGCAACAGTTTATTACATTATCACCAATTATTTTTACATTTTTATTTTTGCCGCAGCTTGGGTGGTAAACACAATCACACTTTTCACATTTCCACACATTTTTAACAATTGATTTACTGCATTTTTTGCAAACATTCGCAGGGCTATGCGACTGTACGTCCGCACCGCTCGCCATACCTCCTACCTGACTACCTACCTCCTACCTCCTTTATTCCTATTTAGGTATTATTTGGGCCTCGCCTCTTGCAGCTACCACGAGCCGCTACTGGTGAACATACATATGAAGGAACAGCTAGTTCAATTGTCGGTCATCTCACCTATGGCATACTGATGAGGGCAAACAAGCCCGAATCCGGTCTATGTCTGGTGGTGTGTCCGACAAGGGTTCTTGGCTGTTCACACATATACTGCAGGAGTAATTCAATGCCGGTCAGGGCATTAGTCCGCGGAGTGGTTGTTCCCTTCAGTATCATTTACACACTGTATATAAATTATTTTTTAACTATATTCATATGACATGTTCCTTTTAATTTTTGTCAAATATTACTTTTAGTTTTTCTGAAATGTACGGTGTTTAAATTTAGTAGAAGTAGATATGGTTCAATACTTCTGGAACTTGGGGTTCATATTAGTACTTGAATATTAGCTACTCGGCAAAATTGCAGTTCACTAAAAAAAAAGTTTCGCACTTAGCAGATACACCCCTATATGATAATGTCTATAGAATGTATTATAAACACGAAATGATAGATGTAGGACTAGATGTTTAATAAAGTATATTTATTTTTACAACCATAGTTAATATCTCATTTACTGTAAATTGGCACCGTAAAACATTTATTCACATGATATATACAAATAATATGGTATATTCCTTTAGAAATATCTTCAATATTTTCACTAACTCTTCAATTGACACCTGAAACAAAAAATAAAGAATGAATCAGTATTATATCTATTTAAACAATGTATTTATTATTGCAATTCCAATAGTTGGTAAATAATTTGACAACTGTCACAATGTATTTTAACCATATTGAATTCTAGATGCCATAGATTTTATATTTCTGACACTTTAAACTACTAGACGGAGAGCTGGCTACCAAAATCGGTAATGATTAGATGCAGTGAATATTTGTATCTAAAAACACTCCTTAGTACAGGGGTCGGCAACCTTCTTCGGACGACGGGCCATTTTCAAAATAAAATTTTTATGCGGGCCTGACATAGGGATGACTAGCCCATAGCGCTGGTGCCAGAAGTCGCTCCCGGGGCTGAAAGCGTGGGCGGGCGGTAAAACACGTACATTTTTAATGAAAATAAAATCATTGAGTGCAGTCCTAAAATTTGGTGTAGTTGTAGTTTTTAACTGTAGAAATCGGGTAAAATTATTGCCAGAAGTCTAGGTCGGGGCTTAAACGTTGCCAGAAGTCGATAAAGTTGTAAAAAAATTGTTTAAATTTTAATGACAAGGTGCCACTACTGGCGAATTCGTTTTCATATTATTTATTGCTTAAAAAACCTGGATAACAATTTCCAAAAGGCAAAATGGTGGCTAAGTATATGAAAAATGATAATAATATCATAAGTTGGTAAACCGGATAGCAATTATTTAAAATTAAAATAATAAGGTGCAGTTCTGGCAATGTTTTTTTTATTACGCCGACGAATTGTTTAGCAACGAGGGCACCTTCCGGGAATCGTTTATTTTGGAATAAGCAAATGCGCCGAAAATATGTAACTTTTCAATGAGAAAAATATGTCATGTAACAGTATTTATTAAAAACATGACACTCTAATAAAAAAAAATAATTATAGAAATTGTTAGCAACGCAGAATCGAGAGTGTTCTGGGTACTGGGATCTAGAGTGTAATGTTAATGAATTGGAAAGATACGGCTGTCAAATAAAATAGTTGTTATCAAAAGCTGTTCTAATTTTCTTTAATATTTTACGGTTTGCTAACATCAGAAGTAGGATAAATAACCTCAGGTGAGAGAGGAGAAGCCGCAGTCGTAGTAGTAATGCAGCTTAGAAAAGTGGGAGGACGCACCGTTTAAGAAGCCGTGACAGGTCTGGTCGGCGTGAGCACACCCGAAAGGATGGGACTCTTGTACAAGGAGCAATGCGATATCACCACAGAATGACAATGACAGATATAAACTTCATCGAAAGTCGCACAGTCGAAGGGATGATCATAGTGGGTCCTCTACGCCGGTGGATAGGGTAGATAGAGGTTCGGAGCAATCTTCGAGACCTTCATGCAGAAGCGAGGTAACCCAACTAAGCGAAGCCATAGTAAAAGGTATGGGCCAGATAGTAAAAGAGCTAGGTAACAAAAATGTAGATCAGTTGGTAAGTTCTATTACTAATAATTTGATTTATGAGTTTGATCCTCGACATCAGTCCATAAGTGAGTGGCTAAATATGATCGATGAATTAGCTTACATTTATCATTGGGATGATAAAACTATCTGTCACTTAGCATTAGCAAAATTAAGAGGCCCGGATGAAATGTGGTATCGCGGACTTCCTACTCGTATTTTTCGCTGGAAAGAGTGGAAGCAAATGCTAGTTGAAAATTAATTTTAAACTAAAGCGAGATTTACATAACTCGTTTAAAACGATGCTAGATTGTGCACCTAAACCAAATCAAACTTTGTATGAATGAATATACATTTGAAAAATTGTCACTAATAAATAGATTAAAAATTCCTTTTAGTGAGGAAGACAAAGTAGATTTGATTATGGGCACGATATCCGACAATCAAATTAAATTCTCTGTGTCTACGGCTGGAATTACAAGCCCCAGTTTGCTGGCTGGCCATTTTAAGACTTTCGATGAGAAAACAGAAAATTTTGCAACTTCCGAATTAAGCCAATTAGAAATAAATCAATTTGATAGTTTGGTTAAATCTCAGGCATCAAAGTTAAATTCAGTTGAGCGAGTTTTGGGTTGTTTTAAATGTAAACAGCCAGGCCATTACAAGCGCTCTTGTCATACCTCTATAAATTGTCAATTAAAGCTAAAAAGCTATAGATTATAGAAATATAAACTATTTAGGTTCAAGCACAAATGAAAAATTCTTTAAAATTGCTACAGTTAATAAACAAAATATGAAATGCTTCATTGACTTTGGCAGTGAATGTTCTCTTATCACATCACAAGCAGTTAAGAATTTGCAGTTAATCAAAGTACCTATTGAAAATGATATTATTTTAAACACACTTTCTGGGCCAGGTTTAAAACCCAAAATTTTATTCTCGTGCTGAAACCATAATTGATGGTATTGTTCGTTTTATTGACTATTACGTGATCGCTCAGTGTGTCATGGGCGTAGAATTATTAAATGGCCAAAATTTCACAGAATATATGACATCCAGTATAGTAGAATACGCAATAAATTAATATTTTCCGAAAATGATGAAGTTTTTCATGTAAATTCTATTCAGAGCCCAATGGTGAATGTGGGAATTGAAGATAACGTTATTATATGTAAGCTTATAGATCTATTCGTTTAATACTCAGATTGTACTGCAAGTACGTTATCTTAAATAGGTGTGACGTTCTGTACTGAAATGAAAATTCAACTTACAACTGATAGATCTATAGCTTTTAGACCTCGGCATTTTTCAGGGTTTAAGTGTATTATACTTAGATCTTTTCTTTGGGTATCATCAAATACCAATTTCATCACAATCAATTCCATTAACCGCATTCATAACACAAGACGGACATGAATTTTTACGAGTTTTCTTCGAGCTAACAAATGCGCCATCGGTTTTTCAAAGAATGCTTAATACTTAGCACTGTCCACGATATGGCTGCCGTAGCGAGTGGTACGACTCTTAGTGTATGTAAAAGATGTAACAAAAATGTTGTGAAAAATGCATTAAAATGTGAAATTTGTGCAGGCTGTTATCATATAAGTTGTGCCAAATTGTGTGGAAACGTTAAGTTTCTGGGTGAAAGTGTAATTACATGCTGCGAAGACTCTATGACAGATGAGAACGATGCTGTACTCTTTGATGCCTTAGTAGACACGATGAAGGACTCTAAGGTAGATATAGCCATTTTTAAATATATTATTAAACAAAAAGACATCATTATTGATGAACTTCGAGAAAAGGTTGTTTTACTGAATAAACAAATAGACATTTTAAATCAGTTAAATACAAGGGATAATAGTACAGCAGAGCAAAAACATCAGGCGATAAGAAGTGAAAAACTCGAAAATAAAAGATCTTTTGTTGGCAATAAAAACTCGTCGGAGTCAGCTGATTTTGTTCTTTCAAATAAACAGAGTATTGACAAACAATTTGTTTACAAAAATAATAGTAATGTGATTACTAAAGATGAGGTCGCGACAGGGGTGTTACAAGCAGCAACTAAAACAAAGCTTGACGAATATATTAATTTGAATAATGATGAGGTTATTTCTTGCCCAAATGTTCAGCCTAAGTTGGGTGCAACGACTAATGAAAATTGGGAGCAAGTTCACAAAAGGAAGCGTGGCAGAAGGTCTTTAATTGTGGGAAGTAACACTGCATCCACTTCGGTAAAGGGAGTGCCCCGATACGTTTCCTTACATGTATACAGAGTTGATCCAAACACAACGACCGATCAGTTAGTGTCATTAATGAAACCTAATTTCCCCGAAGTTACATGTGAATCAATGGAGGCCAAACATCCGGACCTTTATTCGTCTTTTAAAGTTAATATTTCGGAGAGTAATTTCAGTAAGGCTATGGACCCTAGCGTATGGCCTTATGGGGCTTGTGTACAACGTTTTTTATCGTTTCGGAGAGAAAAGAAGATCAACGTAACCTAATATTTCATCCCACTTTATTGACTTTAAATGTACAGTGTTTAAATGTCGACAAAATTAACAACTTAATATTAGACTTACAACCTTACAATGACAGTATACAGTGTATTTGCCTCACGGAAACTTGGACCAACTCTGAATCTGTACAGAGTATGTATTTTGAGGGTTTTACGCTGAGAAGTAGTTATAATCGCAATTCGTTTAAGTGTGGCGGAGTGGGTATTTGGATAAAACGTGACATTGATTCTAAGTCGATAGATCTGGATCAATTTTGCATCGATAAACAATTTGAAGTATGCGCCGTATCCATTAAACTGATAGATAATACTACAGGCATAATTTTGAACTGTTACCGTGCGCCTTCTGGAAATTTGCAGATATTTCTAGATAAATTTGATAATTTGATACATGGTGATTTTCCGGGTTGTTATGCCGTGACCTCGGTAACTGGTAGCTGCCAGAAACAGAGTTAAAATGCACATCCCTAGCATTAGCTGGGATACTTTTACCTGCCCTGGTTGTTCTCGGGCTAGGCTCTGTGGGGACAGACCCGCTATCAGTGTCTCTGGGCCTGTCCAGCCTGTCCTAGTATCCCAGCTAATGCTAGGGATGTGCATTTTAACTCTGTTTCTGGCAGCTACCAGTTACCGAGGTCACGGCATAACAACCCGGAAAATCACCATGTATCAAATTACAACACTGGCCGTGAAAGCCTAAAAAACCACTAAATTTGATAATGTTTTAAATCATATTTATACACCTGGTAAAAAAATTGTTATATGCGGAGATCTTAATATTGATTGTGGAAGTCAGCAAAGTAATGATTTTTTGAAATTGAACAATATATTTACATCTTATAATTTCACTAATTTAGTGAAATGGCCGACTAGAGTTACGAGGACCCGTGTATCCACAATCGATTATGTTTTAGTAAATTTTGATAATGAGGAACGACTTGTGTATTTGACAACATTGTATCGGATCACAGATCGATATTTTCCGAATTGAGTATCGGTGTTCAAAAAGTGGACGTTTTTCTTACTATAAAAGAAACTATAACGACGAATCGATGTTGAAGTTTGTTAATGATATCGGTCAACAAAACTGGAATAATCTTTACACTTTTATGATATTGATGGTGCATACACTTATTTTTATAATACGTTTAGACATCTCTTTGATACACATTTTCCTTTGTTTAAACAGCATAATAAGTCATACCACAAGGATAAAAATGGGTAGATTTCGAAATACGTCAATCTAGTAAACACTTAAAAAACTTGCATGCACTGCTTTTCGACTTTCCACAGCTAAGACCGGCATATAGACGTGCTAAATCCAGTCATAATAGCTTAATCAGATCAAAAAAGAAGTTATATTATCGGAATTTACTTTCTAACTCTGACAATTTAACAAAAACTGCATGGAATATTGTAGGGCAGATTACAAATAAGGCAAAAAGGAGCAATGGTGATATTCAAATAAAAAATGAAGGTAGGGTTATAAGTGACCCAAATAAAGTTGCTAAAATCTTCAACGATTTTTTCATTCAAGCCCCGCTTGAGATTATTAAAAATATTCCATTAGTGAAGAACAACATTGATAAGAACTTTACATTAGTAGATATCAATTCTAAAATACTTAAACTTTGTCCATATACGGAAAATGAATTACACGCGCTTTTGAAAACTAAACTGAAAAACAAAAATTCTAGTGGCTTTGATGATATCCCAATGTCTTTTGTTAGGAATAATTTAAACTTTATTATATCTCCTCTTGTATATCTCGTTAATTTATCCTTTTGCACTGGTAAATTTCCTGACAACTTAAAAATAGGTAAAGTGATACCACTGCACAAAAAAAATGATGCAATGTCTATCGAAAATTATAGACCTGTCTCTATACCAAGTATATTCTCTAAGATATTTGAATATGCTTTTGAACAGAATGATTCCATTTCTATCCAAGAATAATATTATTTCTAACATTCAGCATGGATTTATTTCATTCTAATCAACCATGACAGCCACACATGCATTTTATATGGAAGTTATTAACATGATCGAGGCAGGGGAGTGTCCTGTTGGGATATTTTGCGATCTCAGCAGGGCATTCGATTGCGTAGATCATGAAAGATTATTAAACAAGGTCTACAATTATGGAATTAGGGGCACAAGTTTCGATTGGCTGAGATCATTTTTATGCAACAGGAAACAATTTACAACTGTAAGTGGTATTATTGATCATTGTAAAGTAAATTCTAATTCTCAACTTAGTAACATCAGTTTGGGAGTACCGCAGGGGTCTATTCTGGGCCCTGTGCTCTTCTTACTCTACATTAATGATATGCATAAGACATCTCCAAACGCGCACTTTACACTGTATGCAGACGATACCTCAATCGTAATTACTGACAAATCCGATAGTGTACTAGAGAGCAAATGCAATGAAACACTTAGTAGTTTAACTGCATGGTTTAATCGGAATTCGTTATATCTTAATGCCGACAAGACCTCTTATTTGAGGTTTCATAATCCTCAAAAGGAGTGTTTAAATTTAAATTTGAAAATCAACAACTCTCCGTTGTCACTGCCTGACAATAAAGTCAAATTTTTGGCCTATTTATAGATAAACACGTTTCTTGGAAACAACACTGCGAGTACATTGTTTCAAAATTGAACTCACTTTATTATATGTTTAGGAATGTCCGGCACGTGTTGCATGATACGCAATTGCTTATGCTCTATTATGCTCAGGTGGAGAGTAGACTTAGGTACGGTTTGTGTTTGTGGGGTCTGTCTACCGGCTGGCATGATGTCTTTATTGCTCAGAAGCGTATTATACGTTGTATGGCAGGAGTAAGAAAGGTTTGTAGTTGTAAACCCTTATTTGGAAAATTTAAAATTTTGACTTTGCCTTCGTTATTTTTGTTTGAACTAGCAGTGTATGTTTTTAATAACACCGATAAATTTTGTAGACACAGAGATGTTCATAATATGAATACGAGGCACAGAGATGATTTTTACATACCATATAGTAGAATAAACGCTACTTTTAAATCTCCCAATATATATGGGTTAAAAATTTTTAACAAACTTCCACATTATATTAAGAACTCTGCCACTGTTGCATCTTTTAAGAATAGTTTGAAACTGTATTTACTTGAAAAATGCTTTTATTCTGTTGATGATTTGTTTTTGTGATATTTTTCTTTTTTTATCATTGTAGATGGTATTGTATTTTGTTTCGCCTCTTTTGTTCATCTTATTTGTTAATTGTTATTTTACACTCTATATGACTGTACTTTACTCTTTATTAGGATAAGTATTACTCCTTATTTGTTTAATTGTACTTTTGCGACTTTTTCAATACGGTTACTGTGTACCGTCTCCTGAAATAAAATTATTATTATTATTATTATTATTACTACCCTCGGACAGTTACGTTTCTCTAAAGTTTTGGTGTATTTAGATAATATACTAATTCCTAGTAAGAATTATGATCAGTCTTTCGAGATCTTAACAGAGGTCCTCGAAGTTTTAAGAAAGTGGGGTCTTACATTTAATTTAAAAAAATGTCCTTTTCTTAAATTAAAAATAGAATATCTTGGGTATGAAAACAGTAATAATAGCATTAGCCTTCACAAGGGAAGATGAAGGCGGTTGGCAAATTTCCAACTCCGAGTAACGTACATCAGGTTCGTCAGTTTCTTGGACTGACTTTCGCAAGTTTATTCCAAATTATGCCTCTAAAACAAGACACCTTAGTGGTCTGTTACGAAACAATGCCTCTTGGAATTGGAGTAGGTCTCAACAGGATGCTTTCAAGATCTTAAAGCAATACTTGATAAATGTACCGGTACTGGCTTTATTTGACCTAGAACAGGAAATTAAATTATACACTGACGCTTGTCATTTGGGTCTAGCAGGTATACTGGTACAAATCTATGAATAATCTGAACGAGTAGTGGCGTATTTTAGTCGACAGGCTACTAGGGATGAACAAAAATTTCATTCTTCCGAGCTGGAAACACTTGCGATTGTAGCCTCTGTTAAAAGATTTCGACAATTTTTACTAGGACGACATTTCACTATAGTCACAGATTGCACAGCAGTAAAACATACCTTCTCCAAAAGTGAACTTAATGCACGTGTTGGGAGATGGGTGCTTGTACTTACAGAATATAATTTTGATATAGTTCATAGGCCTGCACAATGTATGCAACATGTAGATGCTTTGCGCAGAAACCCTCCAGTTAATGTGTCTGTTATAAGCGACGAAAATTAGTTACTGATTACTCAGCAGAGTAATAAAACAATTCAAGAGATAAACAAATTTTAGAAAGCGGTGATATGGCCGGACATAAACAAATTTTTAATGAATATGCTCTGAAGGGTGGGAAGGTGTATAAAATTACGAACAGAGGGCTTAGATGGGTAGTTCCGAAACAAATACAATTTCAGATTTTAAGGATGGCACATGGCGGTGTAGGCCACTTTGCGTATGAAAAGACATATGACATCGTGTCGTTTTCCCGTATGCGACCCTTCATAAAAAATATATATAAAAAACTGTGTCAATTGTTTATTCTGCAAAATGCCAGGAACAAAAGCTCAGGGCTTTCTGCATCCAAAACCGAAAATTCCAAAACCATTCCATACAATCCACATTGACCATTTGGATCCGTTTGTAAAGTCTAAAGCTGGTAACATGTACGTTTTTGTTATTATAGAGGCGTTCACAAAATTTATCTTAATTCATGCCGTGAAAAACACGTCAGCTGAACCTATAATTAAATGCCTTAATGAAATGATAAAAATTTTCGGAGTACCACGAAGAATAATCAGTGATAGGTACAAAGCATTTACCAGTGACAAATTTAGCATATTTTGTTCTAAATTAGGTACCAAATATCATTTAAATGCAGTCGCCAATGGCCAGGTGGAGCGATACAACCGTATTATTTTAAAATCATTAGCCACAATGGAGGCAAATACTCACGATACGCGGTGCGATCAAAATATTCAAAATATTCAGTTAGATCTTAACGGAACCATTAACAAAGCTATTGGTGTGACGCCGAGTGAGGCTTTACTAGGTTATAGAGTTTATTCGCAAGAGCAACTTGAAGCTGATGATCGTGACTTAATTAATGTTGCAGAAATTCGATCGCGCATGGAAGAATATAATCATAAATATCAGGCAAATCAGAAACAGCACTTCGATCAGAAGCGGACCAAGGCTCCTCCGTATTTTGAAGGTGATTTGGTGTTAATACTAATAACGAGTCGACCAGCTACTGGTAAAAGTCAAAGGTTACTTCCCAAATGACGAGGGCCCTTCAGAGTTACCCAGGTTTTGGACCACGATCGTTACCAGGTGGAAGATGTCCCTGGTAGTACGCGGTCGCAGATAGTGGAGTGGCTGGAGTGGATAATATGAGCCCATGGATTCACTATGAAGACTAGGTTAAGGATGGGTTGTAAGTCCCTCCTGGAACAGGAGTAGTGTCTGATTGGGAGGTGGGAAACAATTAGTGTAGGTAGTTAGTTAGATTTAGTTGCTGAAGGGTTTGGAATATTATTAAATATTTACAATTTTATTACTTTAAAAATATCCAAAACAATTAGTGTAGGCAACTAGGAGAGATCTTGCTACTAAAGGGTTTCCTTACTTCCAGGGTCTGACATAGGATCAGACATTACTTTCTTGGGATCATTGGTGGTACAGGGTTAATAGGTGATCATTAGATTAAGGTACTTTTAGTTAATATATTAATATAATAACTTGGCGCCAAGTTCATTTATCTTAGGTTAGGTTCCGTCAGCGGACAGCCGTTATGCAGTAACTTTTATTTTATTAATATATTAAAAAAATTGAATTTAGTTCATTATATTGTATATTTCAGTTCGCCAAAACAATAGAAGAGTGAGGGTGTCAGGAAAGAGAGTGTTCTGGGCGCTGGGATCTAGAGTGTAATGTAATGAATTGGAAAGAAACGTCTGCCAAATAAAATAGTTGTTATCAAAAGCTGTTCTAATTTTCTTTACTATTTTACAGTTTGCTAACAGAATGTAGAGGTAGGTTTTCATCTGAAATTAATTTTACGATGTTTATCTCAGACAGAAATTGTATTTAACCTAACGAGCAAAGAATATGTCTCAGAGCGATATGTTTCTAGTGTCTCCAACATGTCGACACATCTATACAATTAAATGTAAGCATGTATTATTTTCATGTTCGGATTCGCCAGCATTCGTTAATTTGCAAATGTGCCGATTCAGTTCTCGATCAGCGGAGCCGATGGTAGTGCAGTGCAGTGTCTGGCAGCAACGAACTAGTGGAGTGATTGTGCTTAGTGTGTGCACGCCGTGCAGACATACGAAGTGGAGGCCCCACAACCTTAGACAAAAAGGGTAAGTACGCCCTTTCATATTAGTATAGACTACTTTCCACCCATTTACTGTGACAAAATGACACAGATTTATACAAAAACACAACTTACGCAAACATGAACACAGACAAAAGCGACGACTACGAACAACCAATGGACACAGACAAATGCCGAGCTGTATGACGAACTACAGCAACAAAAGCATACCAACAAAGAACTGACAATACAAAAACTGACAGAACATAACGAAAAACTAAACAAACAGGTACTGACATTGACAAGACAAATCTTAGAAATGCAAAACACAATAAAACAATCTGACAATAACACATTACAATTACACAGAAAACTTGATGAACACCTAACTAGACAAAACAATGACAATATCCCACCTGCACAAACCCCGGTTCCTGCCCTTATCCCTTTTACAACACGTACAGACAAACGAAAAAAAGACGAGACTAGCTCATCTAGTGAAGACGAAGCCCCCACCGCCAAAAAAAAATGAACAAACCACACGACCACTGACCCACCACAAAACACCAAAGCACAAATACAGATAAAAACCACAACTAAACTCCCCTCTCCCCAAACACAAAAGCCGACTAACACACAAAACACGACAAACAATACACAAGTACCCCCAGTAATTCTGCGAAAGCAGGAGCGCTGGATGACAGTACAAAAACTCTTAAATACACTAGACATAAACTACACAAAAGCCAAACTAACAAAAGAAGGCGTTACCGTCTATCCAAACACACTACAAGACCACATATGACTACAATAACGCTGACTGACAAAGATGAGAAGTACCACACCTTTACCCTCAATGAGGAAAAAACGTTGCAGGTGGTGATATGCGGGATACCCGCGGGTGTCCCGTCAAGTGAGGTGCAACTCGACCACGCACAACAGGGCTACCCCGGCGCAATAGTGCAACGCATGGCCAGCCGCCAAAACAAGCAGGAAATGCCCCTAGTCTTAGTCCAGATCCAATCTGACTAGGAAGGCATCCTGGAAGTAAACCGCTGCTGCTCTCTGGTCGTAAGAGTAGAGAGGCAGAAGAAACAGTAGGTTTCCACTCAGTGCCACCGCTGTCAGCGCTTCGGGAACGGCCAGTCGCGCTGCACGGCGGCACCTAAGTGCGTGAAATGTGGTGATAGCTACAGCACGAACGAGTGCAAGAAGCCCAAATATACGCCGGCCAGGTCACTCAGACAAACACACAAAACAAACTTGACGAGACGACCACACCAAAAATACAAAACACACACAAAAACTACTCCTAACCACCCCCACTCTCACCCCTGAACAATCCTACGCTAACATAGCCAAAAGACAAACACAAAACAGACAGACTAACACACAAAAACAAAATCACCGCCAACTGACACAACTTCCCAACCGGGAGCGGCGGTCCTGATAGACGCAACAAAGCGTCTGCAGAACTTCTGCTTCCAGCTGACGACCATGATGTCAAAATATGTAAAAATTATTTGACTTCTAATGTTTCGTCAGCCATCCAAACCCTTGTCGCTGAGAATTTCGTCCTGGAACCTTGACGGGTTGCGGGGCAGAAAGCTGGAACTGGTGGACATCCTAAACCGTCTAGGAATAGACGTAATGGCCATCCAGGAGACCAAACTCAGCGAGGCTTCCCGAATCTCTATCCCTGACTATGACATATACATACTAGAGAGAGACAATAACAGGGGTGGTGTTCCACTCGCGATCAAGAGGTGCATCAACCACTATCCGCTGCAACGTCTCCAAACTCGAAACATCGAAGCCGTGGCAATAATGGTGAGATCCCTACGGCATGGGAACATTGCATTGGTGTCCTGTTGCAACCCTCCCAGACTACCTTTACTTGACGATGACCTAGACTTGATACTTTCCTGGCCCCAGACAGTTGCCACCGGTGATTTCAACGCGAAGTCACCTGCATGGCATAGCAGGACAACGACCACAAGAGGTCGTGTCCTGTTGAACTGACCGCTCAGATTTCCGCCGACCAATCTATCGCTGATAATCCGGTCACTCTGGATTTAGGGTGGAGACAAGGAAATCTGGGCACCTTCACAGGGAGGTTCACTGACTGGGGTCGCTTCCGAGCAGAAATGCAAAGAAGCACCGCGCTACCAGTTATTGAAACCACCCCAGACCTAGAGGCAGCAGTCCTTACCCTCGAGACTGACATTAAAAACGCCCTGACATTAACAACGACGGAGACAATAATCCCTCGACTTACTAACCCCAGGGGTATACTCCCTGATGACATTAAACAACTCATACGTGACAGACGACGAACGACGACGAAAATCATCCTTTCCCGTCTCAAAACCCACTCCGAGGAACTGCGAGTCATTCCCGACGAGCAGTTCGCCTTCCGTCCTGGTCACTCTACTGAACTCCAGATCCTCCGACTAACAGAGCACATCACGGCCTTCAACAGGAGACAGTTCACTGAAGCCGTGTTCTTGGATGTCGAAAAGGCCTTCGATACGGTTTGACATGAACGCCTACTGATGAAAATGCTCACAACTACTTTCCCATATCATTTATCCAACTAATAAAATCCTACCTCCATCACCGAAAATTCCGCATCAAAGTACAAAACTCCTACTCCACCACCCATGGAGGCGGGTGTACCGTAAGGTACGGTCTTCTCCCCTCACCTTTACACCCTTTACATTAGTGACATACCTCACACCCCTAATACATACACCTACCTATACGCCGACGACATGACAATAACTGCACAAAGTACTAATATACACTTCAATAATTGTAGAAAAGCACGGTTAAATTAAAAAATATTAAAAAATTAATTATCACAAATATTGCAACACTTGGTATATAGATATGTTTGTTTCAATCGACTCAAAATCAAGTATTCTATCACCTCCTAAAATTATTGTAACGACTTGCAAGACACCCTGTATAGTTATGTAGTTGGTCAAACTTGCGACCTGTAGAAACTATAGTTTTATTAAATCGCTCGAAACTGCGTTTTTGAAACATTGCGACAAAATGCATTCCATTGTTTCTTTTGATATTGATTATACTAACGTTCAAGTCGCGTTGCTCAAGTAAAAATGTGAATATAAGGTTTTACTATGATTTGAGAACACAAAGAGTACGTATATGCAACTGTTCACGTAAATAAATTTAAATAGACAGCTAGAAAATTATATCACTTATTTGTTCATGTTCTTATTTTTCAAATAAATTTATCACAGTATCAGATCCTTTTTTCAAAATTCGACAATTAAGACTTTATTCTTCTTCTCATTGTTCGTGTAAGTAGCGGAAATTTTAATGTTAATTAATAATAATCGCGTGCCTACTGATTAAAGTTAGTGGAAATTAATCAGATTAGTTGATTCTGTTTTCCTTATTGTTCTAAGGAATTTAACGCGCTTAGTAACACATTGTAAGTATTGCCGAGCATTGGTGTAACTCCGACTCTATCAGTTCAATGGCTCTACCTGGTTACCAACTAGCAACTTACTTCTGCCGCCCATCTCGTCTGCATGGAGGCACTATGATTTATACAAAATCTCATCTATTGGTAGAAGAACTTGATATCCAGAAATTTTCAGTAGAAATGGAGTGTGAGTTTTGTGCCATAAGGTTTGTCTCCCGTGGTATTAAAGTCTGTCTTATAAGTATTTATAGGCCTCCTAAAGGAAATTTTGATCTGTTTTTAATAAATTTGTCTTATGTTTTGCAACTATGTTCGAAATCTAGTAAATTTGTTTTTATGCGGAGATCTTAACATAGATTACCATGATAAATCCTGCCTCAATAAGCAGCTGTTGGATGATTTGTTAATAAGTTATGACTTGAAGGTGACCTCTTTAGTTCCTACTAGAGTATTTACAAACAAAAATGGTGTTACCTCATCCACTAAGGTGGACTACATTTTAACCAATGCCGACACGAGTCGCTGTAATTCTAAAGTATTTGAAGCTAATCTCGGGATCATAGAGCATTTGTGCTCAAATTTAGTGGATGCACTCAGAATATGCATGAATCTGACTGTTCATTTTCTATGATATATAGAAATGTGTCGGATCATAATTTAAGTTTACTCAATACTGTTCTTAATAGTACTGATTTTAATGATATTTATCTATCAACGGATATTGATAATAGCTTTCATAGTTTCATAAACATTTTAAAATACGAGGTTGATAAGTGTTGTCCTCTTAAACGTTATGACAACAACAATAATGTTACTGCTAACTGGATTACTCCAGAAGTGAAGCTTGCTGGTAGAGACCTGAAGAGGTTACACTGGTTGTGTGCTAACTTGTATAATAATGACCTTCAAACTGTTTACAGAAATGCTAAGGCTGCTTATAATAGGCTTCTCCTGGAGACTAAGTTAAGATTTCATTCAAATCTTATTGATAGATCCGACAATAGGAATAAAACTGTTTGGAATATTGTCAATCGAGAGACGGGTCGAAAGAACAAATTTAGCAAAGATGTTGCTCTTATAATTAACAACAAACTCGTCACAAAACCTAATGAGGTGGCCACTGCATTTGGGAATTATTTTTCTACCATAAATGAATTGAGCCTTAATAAATATTATGGTTTAAACTCAAGATCTAGCCAATGTACGGTGGGCAGTGCTATGTGTAACACCTTTTTCTTTGAACCTGTATTAGGATACGAAATTCTTCAAATTATCAAAAGTTTAAAAATAAAAATAGTTCTGGTGATGACTTTATAACCTCTAGAATTTTAAAAGAATTGCTGATAGTTTTGCTGAGCATCTTGCCTATCTCATTAATTTATCTATTTCAAGTGGTAAATTTCCAACATTACTAAAAATGGCTACTGTGGTTCCTATACATAAAAGAATGCCCTTGATAATATATCTAATTATCGGCCTATCAGTATTTTGAGTGTTTTTTCTAAGGTTTTTGAAAAAGTTGTTTGCAACAGAATTTTAAATTATCTAGATAAATTTGACTTAATTTCCAGCAGTCAGCATGGTTTTCGTGCTGGTCGTTCAACCCATTCTGCTGCTATTGATCTCACCGACTATATTTATAAATGTATTGATGATGGGGTTCATGTTGCTGGTTTGTTTTTCGACCTGTCACGTGCATTTGACTGTCTCGATTTTGGTTTCCTGGAAGATAAACTCTATAATCTTGGTTTTAGAGGCACATTTTTTGACTGGCTCTCTAGTTTTATTAGAGAAAGGCATATGTCAGTTAGGGTAGGACAATGTAAATCGGATTTGCATTCTGTTGACTCAGGTGTTCCACAGGGTTCTGTGTTGGGCCCGCTATTGTTTTTACTTTTATAAATGACTTACCTAAACATCTGGGCGCTAACAAAATCATTCTTTATGCCGATGATACATCCTTAGCGGTCTCAGCACGGTCCCTTGACGAACTTACTTCAATGTGCCAAACTATATTTCAGTGTTTCATAAATTGGTGTCATGTTAATGGTCTTATGGTTAATATTGATAAGACAGTGTTTATTTATTTTAACGCTCATAGTAGTTTGAATCCTGATGTGCTGGTCTTGTCCTGTCAAAATCATGTAGTTAAATGCAAAGATTCTGTGAAATTCCTCGGCTTACATTTGGATAGTCATTTAAGGTGGACGAACCATATTGATTTTTTAAGTAAAAAATTAAATGCATCCTACTATGCTATCAATATGCCGTTGGACTGCGTGATCGATGTTTATTACAGTATGGTGTTTAGCCATATTAGTTGTAATATTGTACTGTGGGGTGGTGTGGCTTATGCAAATCGTATATTTATAGCACAGAAACGTATTATTCGTATGATCTTTAACATTAAACCCGACTCATCTTGTAGACCGTTATTCTCAAATTATAAGATACTTACAGTGCCTTGTGTTTACATTTTAAATTGTATTTTATTTGTTAAAAGTAACCTCCATAAATTTAATACATTATCATACCACCATACCTATGGAACGCGTCATGCTGATACACTTTGTATACCAGTTCATAGAACCGCAAAATATGAATTCTCGCCAGCATACCAGGGTATCAAATTATTTAACTATCTAAGATTTAAATAACTTAAAATTGTTTAAATCTAAGTTGAAATCTTTACTAGGTAAGAAATGTTACTATAGCACTAATGAGTTTATGGAAGACAATTTTATGTAGGTAAATTCTATTCTGTTGTTTGTGCTACTAGTCTAATTGTGTTTGACATGTTATACATTGTTTATTATGTCCTACAGGATTATTATTATTATTATTAGATTATTATTATTATTATTATTATTATTATTATTATTATTATTATATTTTATAAAATTACGAAGCAAAATTATAATTTATGGCCGTCGCTATGTTTGAAAAATAGATATAAGCTGACAAACTGTATACTAATCAGATACTTACAATTTTTAAATTTTAAAAATATACTAGAAAGGTGGCAAGTCGGCTATCGCAGATTTGACCTTTCTTAGGCTAAAGCCCTCTGGCCGCACTGCGCGCGTCATAACCACCGCTCCGTAGTGCCTTTTACTTAATTTTCATTACTGCGCGCGGCTCTACGCCTGTGAATAATAAAATGTAAACGTGACTTTGGCTCAACTCTCTATGGTGGGGAAAATTCGGCGTTCTATAATTTAGAAGAGTAGTTGGCATATTTTGGTAATTTTTAGTGTTTTCTCGAGTTTGGTTAATTTTTTTTCAACATCCTGTATTTTAAATATTGAATCGGGTAGTTTTTATGTGATGCTAAAAGTTTCATCAATTTTTTTTTAATTCCATGAATTTAAAGGGTTATTAGTGTTACGAAAAGAAGGATTTTGTTTGTTTCAACGGGAGAATTTACTATTGAGCGCTGAGAGGGGATATGCGCACACATGCCTCTATCCGTGGATCGATAATCAATGCGAGTCGACCGCTAGAGAACCCAATGAAAGGTTGCGACGAGTAGTGGAAATACCATCCTTACAGTGTTGCAAGTAATTCTCAATGTTTTAAATTTAAGAAAGCAATTTTATTTTAATGTTATACTGGTTGTAAAGCAGTTGTATGTACGAAGAAGGAAATATATATACAGTCCATTATCAAACAAGTGTTTAAGAAAAACCCTAAATCATTATTAGTCTCCAACCCTTATCTTTAAAAACATTAGTCCAAACGATCCGGATTTGCCAGACTACCCCTGGATTCCCTGGATAGGAGCTGATAGTGAAAATAAAGTGTTGTGTGTGCAGTGAAAGGCCGTCGCCGGTCGCATCGCATGCAAGGAAGCACATGCAAGCATCTAGGAGCCATCGCTGCAACGCTTATCCGCCAGCCCGCTTGTCGCCTGCCCCGCACTTCCTGCTGCCCATAGTAGTGGAAAACAACAGGTGGTTCGACACACTTGTCACCCGACTCAAGGTGAGATGTTCAGTTTTTACGTTGGATTTTGTACTCTGAGTCCATCGTAATTATTTTATCTCTCTCTCTCATTTAAAAAAAGTATTCTGTTACTTGTTTGTTCTTGCATTGCATTACATTTTATGTGCATGTAGTTGTTAAATACTTAAATAATTTGACAGTTTACTTACAAAACCGACTGAAATTACTAGTTGAATAATTGTTATTTGTCATATTGTTCTTGTAACTTATTTAAAAAAACGGAAGCTTTAATTAAGCAGAGAGCTAGCACAAAAGCAGCTATCACTAGAATTGAATCGTTTTTAAAGAAAAATGAAAATCAAAACGTAGATGCAAATGAATATGTAACGCGAGAAACCGCATTAGTTAAAGCTTTTGAAAAATATCGATGAATCTCAAGAGCAAGACAGAATTGACACAGAAACTAAGTTTTTCACCATTCATGCCGCGATAAAAACAAAAATTCAATTAAGCATTGTGCCCGCTACGTCGCGTTGCAGCTCTCAAAGTTCTCCATCGCCACAAAATGTAAATATCAATATTTTCAGTCAAGTAAAGTTACCGAACGTAATAATGCCTTCATTCTCTGGGAAATATGAAGAATGGAAATCATTCATAGATTTATTTACGGCATTAATTGACAGTAATGTTCAGTTAACAGATGTGCAAAAATTTGTATATTTAAAATCCGCTTTGCAAGGTGAACCTTTAAGTCTGATTAATAAACTTCAATTGATAAATGAAAATTATAACAGAGCGCTAAAAATCTTTAATGATGCCTACCTTGCAAAATACGCATCTTGGATGGGTAATTGCAGGACCGGTCCCAAACAATTGTTCTACAAATGTCAATGTTTCGTTATGCACACACACTTGCAATTTAATTGATCTCTTGCCCAAGTTTTGGCAACAAGAGGAAATTGAAAATAAATATATTTTATCTCCAGATGATGAACAGTTGTTCAAAACCACTACTAAACATTTACCAGACGGCTCATTTCAAGTTAACCTACCACTTCGCACGAAAAATGAACATTTAAAACTAGGAGATCCTTATACTCCAGCTAGTAAAAGATTCACATTACTAGAAAAAAGATTTGAAAAGAATAAAACATTGTCAAGTCATTCATACATTGCTTTAAATCACGGTAAATACGTACCTTTAGCAACAAATAAAAATTTCTTACCCTATCACTATGTAATAAAAGAATCAAGCACAACTACAAAACTAAGGGTTGTGTTTGACGCCTCAATAAAAACTTTAGAAACTGGTTATTCTCATGCTGAAAGGTTTTACAGTACAACCGGAGCTGTTTGACATTCTATGTAGATTCAGACTATTTAAATACGTAGTAATAACGGACATAGAAGAAATGTACCGCCAAATAAAAATAAATAAATCTCAGTTATTTCTTCAAAACATAGTTTGGAGAAACAACTCCAGTGACGAATTGAAATGCATAGAGCTGCAAACCAAAACCTATGGTACAAATTCAGCCCCATACCTAGCTACTAGATGTCTAGTTGAGTTGGCTAACGAACAAAAAGATAATTTGCCTCTTGCTTCCCAGATAATATTGTCACAGTGTTATGTGGACGATATACTATTTGGTGCAGACAATATCGAATTACTCTTAAAAATAAAGGATGAACTTATCCAAATGTTAAAACTAGCAAACTTTAAACTAAATAAATGGTGTTCTAATTCACAAACATTTTTAAATGAAATTTCTGGAAATAACCCTCCAGAAGTTTTTGATATTAAATTAGAAAATGTTTCAAATAAAGTTCTCGGACTTTCTTGGAATCCGAAGTCTGATAATTTCAAAATTAGTGCGCCACAATTAAAAAATGAGCAAGCACCTACTGTATTATCACAAATTGCGCAATTATTTGATCCGCTTGGATTTATCGGCCCCGTGATAGTAACAGCGAAAATAATTATGCAAAAAATATGGATTCACAAATTAGCATGGGATGATCAACGTCCTCCAGAAATACTAAATGAATGGATTAGATTTATCACTAATGTAACTCATTTATCAAATTTAGAAATTCCACGGCACATATTTGCAAACAGAAAAATATTAAAAATTGAAATACATGGCTATGCTGATGCTTCTTTAAAAGCATTTGTTGCATGCGTATATTTACGTGTAGTATACAATGATAAAACTGTTTCTTGCAATTTAATAAGTTCAAAGTCTCGTGTCGCCCCTATAAAAACTGTCACTACCCAGATTAGAACTCTGCGGTGTATTACTTCTCTTTAATTTTTTTTTTACTGTTTAAGAAAGGTATTTTAAGCTAATATGTATCAAATCTCCTACAATTCCTATCAATGAAGTCATATGTATGTTCTCTGATACCAAACATCTAGGTATGCTAATGAACATCCACAGACAAAACTCTATTCAATAATTATCTAAAGAATTTAATCTATTTACTAACCTCTGGAGTGGGAACTCGAAATTCAACCACAATAGATGAGATCTGACCTATTTCCGCATTTTTAGGATTGCTTCATCAGGTGGCCTCCTTTAACTTGAGTCAAATATCTAACTATAAAGATTATTATATCAATAAATTAAAATTATTTGAAATTAAATGTCGACAGTGTCAAAATGATTCAATGTCGACAACGTCAAACTGATTAACTGTCAATGAATATCATAACGACCTACTAAAATAAATAAAAAATAATAAAAAAAAATTACATTTTATGTATAGTTTTTTTCATATATTTTCAGGCATTAACAATATTGTGTGAAACTAACTACTCAGTGGACAAAAGCCCCAACCTGCGTTGAATTAGACCCACAATATCTACCCATATATTCCTTATTATTAGCTTTTGTAACATTTTTTTACTGTTTAAGAACAGGTATTTTAAGCTAATATGTATCAAATCTCCTACAATTCCTATCAATAAAGTCATATGTATGTTCTCTGATACCAAACATCTAGGTATGCTAATGAACATCCACAGACAAAACTCTATTCAATAATTTTTTAGGATTGCTGATGAAGCAGGTAATTCAACGCAGGTTGGGGCTTTTGTCCACTGAGTAGTTAGTTTCACACAATATTGTTAATGCATGAAAATATATGAAAAAAATTACTTCTCTTTAAATTGGTAAATAAAATCATTTCAGTATTTTCATTTAATATAGATAGTGTTCACTTATGGACTGACTCACAAATAACTTTATGTTGGTAAAATGCGCATCCTTCACGATGGACTACTTTCGTTGCGAATAGGGTGGCAGAAGTGCAAAATTTAACTTCTAATTTCAAATGGCATCATGTCAAATCAAAAGAGAACCCCGCAGATTTACTCTCTCGTGGATTAAATCCTCATGAAATAAATTATAATAATCTGTGGTGGCATGGCCCTCATTATTTACAGGATATTTCACTTAAACTAGGAGAAAATATATTGAATTTCGATTTAAAAAATATTCCCGAACAAAGAAAGGTAACTATGGTAATTACTTCGGTAAAAAATGATTCAATGTTTACAAATTTCTCTAATTTCACACGCTTACAGCGATCTATTGCTTATTGCTTGAGATTTATAAATAATTCAAAGAAAAATTCATTGACAATTCACGGAACACTCAAGGTTGATGAATTACAACAGTCACTTATATCATTAATAAAAAGTATTCAAAATGCTCATTTTGCGAATGAATAACAACAATTAAAACTTAATAAACCTATTTCTAACAAATCTATTGCGCCATTAAATCCTTGGATTGATGAGAAAGGTTTAATTCGTATAAATGGACGTCTCTCAAACGCTGATATAGGTTTAGATCAAAAATATCCGCTATTACTTCCTGCAAAAAATTATGTAGTACAATTACTATTAAAAGAGCATGTAAGATTATTTTATGCAGGAGCTCATACCGTATTGTCTAATGTTAGGCTAAAATATTGGCCAATAAATGGGTTAAGACAAATAAAGTATATAATAAGGAATTGTGTGACTTGTCACAGATTTAAAGCGTTATCTTCAAAACAAATTATGGGTAATTTGCCCAAGGATAGGGTTTCGATAACTAGACCATTCCTTAAGTTTGGTGTTGATTTTGGCGGACCGTTATTTATAAAATCATCTAAACTCAAACGCGCCGCGCTCTCTAAGTGTTACATAGCACTCTTTGTATGTATGGCAACAAAAGCCATACACATAGAACTAGTTTCAAATCTCACAACAGAGCCTTTTTTATTAACTTTAAAAAGATTTATCGCACGTCGAGGGAATCCGTCTGTCATACAGCGACAATGCAAACATTTTTTCTGGTTCTTCTAACCAATTAAGAGAATTAAATAAATTTTTCAAATCCCAACAAACAATAGATAACATAGAACATTCTTTGTCTATTAACGAAACTAAATGGAAATTTATACCGCCGTCCTCATTGGGGAGGTATATGGGAGGCAGCAAACAAAAGCGCAAAATATCATCTGAAACGTATTGTTGGAAACGCACATTTAACGTTCAAATAGCTCAGAACAGTACTCGCCCAAATTGAAGCGATTTTAAATTCAAGACCGATTTGTGCGCTCTCTATAGATCCATCAGATTTCACGTGTTTAACACCAGGTCACTTTTTAATAGGCGAAAGCTTAACTTCATACTCTGAAAAAGATTTAGTCAACATTCCAGATAACCGTTTGTCTTTCTGGCAATGTTGTGCAAAAATACAACAGACATTGTGGAAAAAATAGTCTGTAGATTATTTAAATAAATTACAAAATAGACCAAAATGGAACAGGTCTACTGAAAACTTAAAAATCAATGACATTATTCTTTTAAAAGAAGACAATGTACCTCCGCTTAGTTGGCCTAAAGCCAGAATTATTGAAGTTTTTCCCGGTTTAGACAAAAGGGTTCGTGTTGTAAAACTCAAAACAATGGAAGGTATAATTACGCGATCTATTTCAAAATTGTGTCCACTTCCTCAGGAATATTACAAAAAAACATTTTTTTAAATTTATATTATTATTCAAATACATATTCACTTCAATGGGGGGGGGGGGATGTTACGAAAAGAAATATTTTGTTTGTGTCAACGGGAGAATTTACTATTGAGCGCTGAGAGGGGATATGCGCGCACATGCCTCTATCCGTCAATCGATAATCAATGCGAGTCGACCACTAGAGAACCCAATGAAAGGTTGCGACGAGTGGTGGAAATACCATCCTTACAGTGTTGCTCTTGAGTAATTCTCAATAATTTAAATTTAAGAAAGCAATTTTATTTTAATGTTATACTGGTTGTAAAGCAGTTGTATGTACGAAGAAGGAAATATATATACAGTCCATTATCAAACAAGTGTTTAAGAAAAACCCTAAATCATTATTAGTCTCCAACCCTCATCTCTAAAAGCAATTAGAAAATGATTCGTTATTTTTAAACACTCTGTATTTGCTCCGTTAGTTAGTGTCATAATAAATTTTTGATGGAAGTTTCATCAAAAAAATTTTTTAATTTCCTTAATTTTTTTTTCAACACTTTATATACGGAACAGTCTTCCGCACGTTCGACAACTGTTGCGAAGCGAAAAAACCGAAAATTTCCTCGAATTTGGAATTTTATTTTTTTTTTGTCAATTCTTATTCTATCAAGCTTTTTTGAACTACCGCCATATTGTCTAGCTCATTTTTACATCATTTTCCCTTGTATTTATGCAAAGTTCAATGTAAAAATGAACCTCAAACTCCAGCGCTCGGGTACGGGAAACTTTCTTTGGTTTTTGCCGACCTCCAGTCGGCCCATTTTTCCAAATTTTCTACGTTTTATACCGAGATGTCATCGCCGGAGCATACGTTTGACGTTTCGGTATTCATATCTTGCTATAATTACACATATGTTAGACTGCCCACGTAATAAGTAAATAAATTATCATTACGTCGTTATGATATCAGCTGACCATCATATTAAACCTTTCTCTACCCCAGTCTATCTTACACATCATGTATTAAAAAATGGAGATAAATGTGATGAAAAATTAATTAAAAAAAAAACAATATGAGAAAATAATAAAGATGAATGCACAAACAGGCAGAGAGAAGAACCTGGATTTATTTTGGCGTAGATAAATATTACATGTATTGAATAATTATTTCAATAATTATTACAAAATAATTATTTCTTTTGTCATATTCAATATTATGCTTTGTTTTTTTTGTAGACATGATATATTTTTTAAATATCCTACTATAAATCCTCCTATTACTCTATCCAGCACTGGTTTAAAGGTGCAGAGAAAAGAGGATAGTACTATTACAAATATAGGTGAGTGCTTTTCGTGATTCTATTAATTGTTAATATTGAACTATATTTGTTTACCGATATGAGATACCGAATGTGTCGATAATCGAAAAAATAAAAAAACAGAGAAAACAAGAAAAAATTAGAACAGGGAAAGATTTTTTAACTGGTTAAAGGATAAAAAATAATGAGACTGAAGGTAATGTCAAATTGCATAGTAGACTTAAAAAATTGTTGTATTTTTATGATATTTAGTGATTTTCCGGGTTGTTATGACGTGACCTCGGTAACTGGTCGCTGTCAGAAACAAAGCACATCCCTATCATTAGCCGGGATTCTTACACCGTCGATGACTAATAACGGCATAGGCACGCCTACGGGTTTGCCGAGTTAAGACGGGGAGGACGGCGGCTCAAACAGTCACAGTCGCGGCGAAGTTTTTGCGGAGGACCACCACTGTCCGAGGAACGGTTCCGACCGTAAAGTCAAAATACCAATAATAGGAACCAAAGTCTATATGGGCGGGCTCAGAGACACCGATAGCGGGTCTCTCACCACAGTGCCTAGCCCGAAAGCAACCAGGCCAGGTAAGAAAATCCCAGCTAATGCTAGAGATGTGCATTTTAACTCTGTTTCTGGCAGCGACCAGTTATCGAGGTCACGGCATAATAGCCCGGAAAATCACTATGTATCAAATTATAAGGTAGATTTTGTACATATTGTGTCATTATCTGCACGTCTACAGATGAAGTTGAAATCTCTGTTTTAAGTTGATTTAGTAAGTAATCAAAAGTTCTCAGCTCCATTCGAAAGTTGTTTGTAAACTCTGCATTACCATATACATCCATTAATTTAGAAACGAAATTGTGAATTTTTGGTTTCTGCTACAATATAATACATTTTGTTTCATATTTTACGTTTAAAATAATTATTTCTTATCAATAGGCTCATCATCTTCATCACTGTTAGCACATTTATTAAAATAACCCTACTAAGATTTATTGTTTACATTTGGAACTGATTCAAATAAAAAAACCTAACTGATGCTCCACCCTGAGTTCCTTTATTCACCAGCATTCAGCTGGAGAATTACGGTATGCTAAACTAGCCACATGCATTTTTGAACTTATTCTAAACACTATGGCTGACAACAATAAAATCAGATATTAGCATTAATTTGTGTATATAAATCATTTATTTTTCCAATGCCTCGCATCTACATGTCTCTATCCACCTCATGCCTTACTTTAAAATCAATAGTATTGTGTATATGATGAAATTTCACAACCATTATATCTTCTTGTAAAATGCAAATGTTCTGTGGACACAACGCTATTATGTACTTTACGTCCCATTCCAAATCTCTTACATCCATATACTTCAATATTCGAAATGAGCTTTGAGTAAAGTAAAAGGTCTTTCTATTACTACCCTTGAATGCATATAATTAAAGTGTCACTGCTCATTTGTCAAATGACCATTAGCCATATAACCCAATAAAGCCTGGGTAATTATTTAAACGGAATATTTAAAATACCGTTAGAAAGTAACTTGCTTATGTCATAGAATATTTTTAATTAATTAATAAAATACTAACGCCAAATAAATTTTTTTTATGTATGCTAAATCATGCACTGGGAAAATGTAACTATAATTTGTTTGAAAATTAAATTTTATTTTAAATGTTGGAAAACAAGAAATATTGAAAAATAATTTAAAAACATTTCAAATGGCATAAGACAGAAATATGTATTATATCTTATGTATGGTACATTCTAAAACAGCGATCGGGATGGACACCCACATTGCACTTCGTACAAATAAATTTAGTACCTACATTTTCCGCAAGCAGCACAACGACGTTGAGTTGGGTTACTGTCCACAAAATGATCAGTACGGTTGTATCGTACTTCCTGTAGTATGTTTCTAGTATGAATTTTAGGCTTGGGACCTGCCAATTGATTAGGAGTAGTGAGAATTGAAAGTGTAATACGTCGTATAAAATCTAATAAACCCATTTTAGGATGCACATATTTATAAAGCATCCACATGTTCACATCTGCATCATTTAGGCAAAACCTGATAAACGGCCAATACTATTTCTTAGACCGAATGTGTATACGATATAATCCTCTCATTTTGTCGAACAGATCTACTCCAC
The DNA here is from genome assembly GCA_025584915.1 of Monochamus saltuarius. Taxonomy (NCBI): domain Eukaryota; kingdom Metazoa; phylum Arthropoda; class Insecta; order Coleoptera; family Cerambycidae; genus Monochamus; species Monochamus saltuarius. Next base: position 44,071,628 of record CM046721.1, on the reverse strand, counting down.
CCATTCCTTCATTGTATAATGATATAAGAGTAGGTTGGTCAACTTGAATACATGTTTTTTTCTTTCTTTGACCATCGCTTGCATGTCACTTTAGACAAAACAACGTTAATATCCTGGACATTTGTAGCTTCAAATGTGTCAGGCGGGGGCGACGTTGGTTGCAGCTTTAATAAAGATCGGAACCAAATAATAGCTGCTCTTGAAGCCATAAAAAGTGACTGCACACCAAAAAGCCATGTTATAAAAATTTTGGAGATCTATATTAAAACAATATAGTTTCCAAAATTCTACACGCTGTCGATACAGATGTAGATATAGTTTCCAGGCTCTACGAGTTACTCAATCACTTTCGTAGAAAATAAACGGAAATCTTTTAATGATTTTAAAGAGGCTAGTAAAAAAATCCTACGAAGAATACAGACGTAGTCACAAGAAAATTATTAAGAGGCAGAGTGTCGCGAGAGAGAACTGTTGTTACAAGGATTTCATACCTTCCTCTTAGTATGCGACCAATTATTGGGCGAGTAACAACAAAGGGTGCGTAAGACTTTATATGACACAGTAATCGATATTTTTATACAAATTGGATACAATGTCTGAAGCGGTAGTTATAGTTAACGCCATAAAACTAGTAAATAATAGAGAGATAATAGTGTTATTGAACGTCTCGTAAGATTAAGCGCAGTATTTAGAATTTCCTTATGTTGACATCTAAGCATATGTGCTGCATCATTAAGGTAGCAGTAATAAGGATAGTGCTTAGTTAGTGCTTGACTATATTTATGTAAGATGAAGGTAACGTTGAACAATCCCTTATGTGATATATCAGGTCGTTCGGCCGTAATCGATCTTACCCATTGTCACGTCTTTCTAACCTGAAATAAAATGTTATTCGCTTTTTAGTTCTGTTGCATGTTTGAGGTAAAATGAAAGGATAAGTAAATTTATGAAACAAAAGACTGTGTAAAGTGACATCTATGGTCATATTTAATCAATACCCCAAAAACTTCTAGGTACATATCAAACTTCAGTATCTTAAAAGTGACAAAGTTGTCGTAAAAACACAAATAAAATTGGTAGTATTAAGGTATATTTTTTGACTAAATGCCTTGTTTTCATCAAGAGATGATGTTAAAATTATTGTACCTAATTATGCGACAGAGTATACCTATACATGTTTAAATTTCTTAGATTGTATCTCTATATTTAGTCCGGTAAAAACACAAATAATTATTTATGTACCTTCTCGGCCTGCTTTGCAAGTTTCTAATCTTAAGAAAAACATTTTGCAATTTATACAGGGTGTTTTTTAAGTAGAGGTAAAAAATCCTGGGGTGTATCCTGTGACCAAAAATAAAGGTTTTATTTTATATAAATGTGGGGTTTTAAGACAGCTATTGTCCAGTTACAGTGTCAAAAATTAATAAAAAAATCAGTTTTTAATTTCTAAACCCATTGAGATAATTTAACCAGATTCTGTGTTTTGGCTAACTATAAAAAACTGTGAACTGTATTATACGTAACGTTTATATAAGCAAAAAACAAACTAAAATGAAAATAACTTACCTAATTGTTGACTTTAGATTTTCTCTAATAATAGTCAGACACATATAGGAAGAAAAGGAAAGGAAAAAAATGGAAACGCAGACTATTACACAATTCACTATAAGTTTCAAATGTATATAGGTATTCCCTTTTTTATCTACGCGTACTTTTTGCTGCTCGTTTGAAAAATAAATCTATTAACATGACCCTCAGGGCCATCTGTGATCCATCAACAATTTTACTAAATGATTTCTATATTAATATTAAATATCTTTATCCTAAACTATCCCAAACATTCTGTGTCCATATTTAGTATGACAGTAGGTATGAAAATAGCTTTAGGAACTTACCAGTGGCAGTGGCGATCACTATTTGCCAAAAAAATATATATCACCCTTATATATGCGCCATTGTATTACTTAACTTTTTGTTTCTTTATCAATGTTTTTTTGTATTCCAAACCAATTAACAACAAAACTGATTTATTTGATCAAGTGTATTTTTACGCAGTTACTTAAATTACTTAAACATAACTTAGGGAGGCCATGCAAAACAATAATAATAATAAGATCTTACTTAATATTGTGTATTGTCACAAGCTTATTTTAAAAAAAAATAAGTTTTGATAATGGCTTATGCATATTCAAATGGAAATGGTACTGAAGCTAGGCGAATTTATATTGAAATATTTCTAAATCATCCAACTCCAAATCCAAGAATGCTCAGAAATGTTTTTCAACGACTTTCGGAGTCAGAATCAATTCAGAAAGACCCAATTCTTGGAAGACCTTTGAGTTTTAGAACGCCTAAGTTGGAAGAAGCCATTCTACATGAAATTGAAGAAGGCCCAAATACTAGTACTAGGAAGATCGCTGCAAAGCTGCATACCTAGCGGGGGAGTAGATCATTACAGCCCAGGCTTTGTTAGAGCCGTGGCTGGAATGATCCTTCCCGCGTGGTATGTATACTATTTTATTCACAATCGCTTAGTTACAAGCTTTTAAAACCATTAATTTTAAGAAAATTTGTTATCATAACTAAATATTTTTTTCGACAAAGAACTCCATGAAACTGTTGCTAGGGAATATTACTAGTTTATTGGTTTTGACAATTAAGTCAAAATATATTCTTTCCGTTACGAAATTTTAAATTGTTTGCTTAAACAAGTACATAATGCCTGATATTGAATTAACCTGTACTCCTCCGGAAGTCCGAGAAGCTGCGGACACTGCGCTTGACGGAATAATTCCGGAGAAAAGCAAAGAAAGGTACAAGAAAATGTTTTCGTCATACATTAAATGGTGCGCAATTAAGGGTGTGCGACATACTTCAGAAACGATCCTGCTTCCATATTTTGTTGAAATGAGTAAAGAAAGTAAAGCTTGAACATTATGGTCTCGGTATTCGATGTTGCGAGCTGTACTTAATATCAAGCAAAATATTGACATTAGCCAGTATTCCAAATTGCGAGCATTTTTGAGAAGGCAGAATTCTGGATATAAACCTAAAAAATCCAATGTTCTCTCAGAAGAAAACATCAGTACCTTCTTAAATAAGGCTCCAGAGGAATATCTTGTTCAACAGGTAATATTTCTACTATCAAGTATGTATGTGTATATTTTACTTTAAGGTTGCTTTAATTATTGGCATATCTGGCGCCTGCAGATGCGATGAACTCCTAAATATGAAAATGGGTGATCTGGAAAGTTTAGAAAAGAGCATAATGATTCTGTAATAAAAACCTACACTTCCCGAACATTTGCAATTACAAAATCTGAGTTGATAAAAATAATAAAGCAATACTATGATCTTCAAAAGACCATTGGTTTCGATCGTTTTTTTACAAATAAAAAATGGCAAGATTACAAATCAGCCTTGTGGCCACAATGCTATTGGAGATTTTCCCAAAAAAAATAGCGGCTTTTTAAAAATTAAAAAATGCTCACGGGTTTACGGGACATTGTTTTAGGTGTACTTCAGCTACATTGCTAGCATATACAGGCGGAGACAACCTACAGTTAAAAAAATTAGGAGGATAGAAATCCAGCGCCGTAGCCGAAGGATACGTGAAGAACTCGTTGCATGGTCAAGTAAAAATTGCAAATATGTTATCCCGTACAGAAAATCCGGGAATGTCGGCCTCTTTGTCAACTTCCGAAACCCAATACAATGTTAAGCAACAACATGGACTTACATTAACGGTTCACAGTAATGAGAAATAAAATGTTACAATATTGTAACCTCTAAATTAGGTTATCGTTGAAACACGTCACGTAGACAAACAATCTTTATTGTCACTCTTGATAATACAAAGAAATATCCTTCAAACCAATTTCACAACTGTCAACACTTTACTTTGCGTTTGGTTGCTCAATATAAACTGACTGTGACGGCGGAATTGATCTGTTTATATAGATTTTTAGAGTTCAAAAAACGTCAAAATAAAGGTATTACAAAAATTATAAATTCTAACGCAAACAAGAACATAATTAACAAACTAAAAGGTAGGTGGGCTTCCGTAACAATATTTACAATAATTCAAATTTGTTTTGGTTCTTAATATTTTTCTTTATGTTATAATAAAATAAATACCAGTTGTTTGTCTTAACTAATTTTTTAAAACCAGCAACATGACATTGCCATACTTCGGAAAAGTGACATATGCTTCTAACCGGAAGAGTACTTTTCCAGCTAGCGTGGAAGTATAAAGGTAAGTAATGAGCAATTTTCCTACCGTTTTAAAGGTAAGAAATGTCTATATTACTAACCAATTGTGAATAAACAGTTATACCCGTATAACATACAAAGGGTTCAAGCCTTACTGCTGCAAGACTATCCTGCTCGCCTACAATGTTGCCACTGGTTTTTGCAAAAATAACAAAATATTGCTTTATCGCCGGCATATTGTTAACCGACGAAGATTATTTTTCCAGGGATGCTATAATAAACTTCCACAATAAACACAACTATATGACGATGTTCCCTAAAACAAAGAATGTGGTTTATGCACAACGGGACTCTCCCACATTTTAGTTTAAATGCTCGTGAATTTTTAAATGAAAGATTCGGCAATAACGTGATTGGACGAGGCACTCAACAGGTCAACCTTGGCCACCCAGATTACCCAATATGAACCCTATTGATTTTTTTGTTTGGGGACATTTCAAGACATTAGTTCACATTGAATCTGAGGAGCACTTACATCAACAAATTATAACTGGTTGTGATATGATGTGAGATTGAGAGCTACTTCTGGAATGTTTGCACGTGTTCGAGCTGTAATTTCAAGAAGATCTGAAGCATCTATTTTCGCTGAAGGCGGTCATTTCTAACATTTGCTATAATAGTAATAGTAACTCCTTTGTTAATTAATTATTTTGTTATTATTTTAAGTAATGTAATGAGAATAGTAAAAATACACTAGATCAAATACATGCATTTTGTTGTTAATCGGTTTGGAATACAAAAAAGTGTAAAGAAACAAAACAGTGAAGATAATATAAGGGCGTATACGATGACCTATTTTATTTGAAATATTATACAGGGTAATATCTTTTTTTTTTGGCAAATAATGATCTATCATACTCACACCTCCGCTCGTAAGTTTCTAAAGCTGGTAATTTTTTTGTTCCATACTTACTATCATGTTAAATATGCATACTTGGTTAAATTATTTCAAGCGGTTTAGAAATTAAAAGTTAAAAATTGATTTTTTTTTTAATTTTTGACACGCTGTAGTTGGCCAATAGTTGTCCTAAGATCCCATATTTATATAACAAAAAAAACCTTATTTTTGGCCACAAAATACGCCCCTGGAATTTTTATCATTACTTAAGAAACACCCTGTATAAGAGAACAACAGTAGTGAACATAAATTGTAAAAATTGTTTTAGTAAAAAATGTTTGTGCAATATTAGCACAATTTTGTTCATAAATAAATGTTTTGGTAATGCTTAAATTTGTAAGAAATAATCACATAACATTAAGTTATAAAATGCACAATGATACTACTCCAATTATACATACGATATTTATTTGCACAAATTGTTCTTGTCACGATTTTAGAACCAATTTGGAGCACCTACTGTTACGCACAATTGCAGTAAAATTTTCTCACCGGCGAGAAAACAGCAGCTAAAATTGGCAACTAAAATTCCAAAGACATCCGAACATGGACGTACATCACCGGGTAAAATAACAGATACATTTAAGAAATAGTATGCAATGTACTAAAAACTATATATAACTGCACATGTCTCTCTATTGAATCGAAAATTAATCACAAAAAATTTAATATTAATACAAATTATATTTTACCAGAAACTTAAAGTAAAACACATCGTATGTAGGTAATTGTTTTATAGTTTTTCGGTACTTTGAATGCGAAGTAGATCGTGTGCTAGCTTATAAATTTGTGGAGAAGTGTCTCACATAGATAACTGCTTCCCACGAAAAAATCATCCCCCTGGCTAGGGGATTACACCTTAAAAAAAATTTAAATTGAATTTTTTTTAAATATTTTGGTACTTTCAAGGCGAAGCAGACCGTGTGCCAGCTTCAAAGTTTAAAGGGAGGTGTTTTACATAGATGGCTACTTCCCATGCAATAAGCATGCCCCTGGCTAGGGAACTACACTTTCAAAAAAATAATAATAAAAATTGAATTTTTTATAGTATCCCAGTAATTTGAAAGAGAAACAGTTTGTGTACCTGCTTCAAAATACATTACTACTTTTCATGCAAAAATTATCCCCCTGGCTTGGGGATTACACCTTCAAATAAAATAAAAATTGAATTTTTTAAAAATATTTTGCTGCTTTCAAGGAGAAGCGGGTCGTGGGCCAGATTCAGAATTGGAGGAGAGGTCTGTAAATGGTACTGCAGGAAACAACTACTCCGCGGACTAATGCCCCGACCGGCATTGAATTACTCCTGCAGTATCCGTGTGAACAGCCAAGAACCCTTGTCGGGCACACCACCAGACACAGACCGGTTTCGGGCTTGTTAGCCCTCATCAGTATGCCATAGGTGAGATGACCGACAATTGAACTGGCTATTCCTTCATATGTTCACATATAAACTGAGTGCAGGTGAGATATAATTGGTCTGCTTACTTCCTGCATGGCCTAAGCGGCTCGACTTACAGGAAGCGACCTATATTGCAGCACACTTTTCGTCTTGGGCGACGAGCCATTAAATCTGTAGCAGCTGTAGAGGGATTTTTTGTCGTTGGATCCTTAATCGACTAGAAAATAATAGAAATTTCTTATCCCACGTATTATGGACTTTTGAATCTTGCTTCACTGAACGTGAGATGGTAAACTTCAAAAACCAACATATTTGGGCAGAGCACAATTCACGTGCTGTTAGGCCAAGAAAATTCTAAAATGAGTTTAGAGTTAATGTGTGGGTAGGAATTTTTGAAAACCGTTTGTTTCGACCCTATTTTTTTGCCAGAAAGGGTCAATTCGCAAAACTTAGAATTTCTAGAAACCGAGCCTAATATGTGGGAAGATGTTCCTCTAAATTAAAGGCAGCATGCTTGGTTCCAGTTAGATGGCTGCCCGGCTCATTTTGGAAGGAATGTAAGGGCTTGGTTAGACGCAAATTATCCAGCGACGTGGATTTGACGTGGAGGTCCAATCGCATGGCCCCCACGTACTCTAGATATAACACCAATGGATTTTTTTGTGTCGGGTTTCCTTAAAGAAAAAGTATATACAACTCCTGTTCAAGATATTGAAGATCTTAGAAGACGTATAAGGCATGCCTTTGAAGAAATAAGAGTTCATTAATTAGTTGTAGGTAGAAGGTCTATTGAAAGGCGATGTCGATTACGTATTCAACAAAATGGCTCGCATTTTGAAAATTTAATTTGAAATTAAAATTATTTAAGGTTATTTGTACAGTTGTCTTGGCTTATTATTTGTTCTTAATTTTTTATATAGTTGTTAAAACTGTTTAAAACGTTACAAAATAATAATAAATAAATAAATAAATAAATAGTGGCAAAAGTTCTGTTGAAAGTATGTAATATTTTATAATTTAGATTGAGGAAGTTTCTGTAAAAAATATTTTGTTTTATAAAATACTCAGATACTTTTTCATATTAGTCGACAACGGTTAGAATTACGATAAAAATGCAAAAGACAAGAAAGTTTCTACATTTAACGTAGAATACAAAATTTTTACAAATAACAGTCAGCAGCGTACCACGAAAAAGTTCTGGTTGATAAAAATATCACCCTGTACGTTTTCAAATCTTTTCAGCATCCCAGAACTTGTAGACTATCATAGGTAATCTATGATAAAATTAGAATAAATTATCTCAAAAACTATAGGAGCTTGTGGAAAAAAGCGTTTTCCGACATATGTTCATATAACGTCCTTAACTTAAAATAAGGTTCTCTATTGAATCCTAGAGTGCTACTAGTACAAACTGACTCACCCTGATGTAGATGTTTTATCAAAAAATGTTTATGCTATTTTGTCATTAAAATAATCTTGAAAAGAACCGAAAGATTTCGAAATCGCTAAAATTATTACAGAATTATTTATAAACCAAGTGTATTTTTATCTGAAAATGAATTCCATAAACATAATATGAAATTAATATTTAACATTATTGATTCAGCATGAATCATAATACACAAAGCTATATATGAAAACATTGTGACTTGCGACGGGAATGTATATTTGTTTTATGGTGTGATTGATCGATTTCCAGCCCCGATAGAGTAAACTGTAAAGGGGTTTGTTTTGATTAGTTGATTAATATACTATGTTTTCACAACAGCATTTATAATATATATATACACAATTGTTCAACTAGTCGGTCGTGACTACCCTTTGGTTTTTTTATATATAGGTATATATACAGGAAGTAACTTTGAAGGGGGTCCGGTTTAGAGGGGGGGGGTAGTCCGTGTTCCCTAGATTGCTAATCTGAAATTAGTTTTTTTTAAATCAAATAAATAGCCGAGTTATAATTAATTTTTTAAACTGCACCCAAATTGCTATACACGCCGCCCCTGCACAGCGTCCGAGTTTCACTGCAGAACCATGTCTACGGCGTTGCCAGTTAGTTGTTATCAGTCTAGTTGTCGGAACTTGTCCGGTCATTTCAGGCCCAGGGTCGTATTCCACGCAGCGCGGCGCGACGGTGGCTTTGTTGGTGTGTACTACGTATTAATAACACGTTATAACAGGTGCATTGGAAGAAAATGTTGCCACAAGATCTCATCTGATCGCATCAAAAGTACTAGAACACGCAAATGCAGAAGCTATAACAAAAATAGTGACATAGTTTAACATAATTGTGAGGCCGTGAAATGTGAAAGTGACGATTTTTTTAGTGAGGTAATGTGAATGCAGAAGACAATAGTCTGGATATGCAAAACTACAGCTTCCAATTTATTGTGATGAGATTTCGGCGATGCGAGTCACTAGAAATAACAGAGCACCAATTCAATGTAAATACTTATGTTTAACTAATTTTTGCATGTATACACCTCAGTTTGATCGTAATAAACTGCCAATGATACGACAAGTTCCGACGTCTAAATGTTAAGTAAGGGAGATACAAAAAAGAAAAAACTGCAATGAATAATTATTTGAATATGCTTTTTTATAACATTGCGGCTCATGTCATTATACTTTTCTGTCAATTATGATGAAGTATGGATCCTAAAACCATTTTCGAGTGTTGTAAAAAAGTACGTCATGTAAGAGTACGTAAAAAATACAATTCTTTACTGATCTATTAACTAATTATTATTATTAAATAATAGTATTTTTAGGTGGATTTTAATACGTTACCTACTAATTATTGCCAGTAAAACTTAATGTTTTAAAATAATTGTTGCAGTTTTATAAAATGTACGTAATTAAAAATAAGCAAATTATTAGTCTGATAGCTTTAAAATGTTTTAAAAAAACAGTTTCAGTACAAAGGATTTGATACTATTTTTAAGGGTTTTATCAATGTCCCTTCAATAACCGTGACATTGACCTAGTTTATAAAATAAAAATATCGCATAAATACTGCGCACAATACATGAAGCCAGACTAGATCGTTTTATATAAAAAATATACAGATATGAGAGAGAGGTATGTCGTCTAAAGTATAATGTATTAACTAATTATTAATCTTTAATAATAATATTGGTGGATGAATTAGCATACGTTAGGTATTAAGTATTAAAGCTTGTTGTGAAATATTTTTTGTTGTTTTATAAAATGTACCTACATAATTAAAAATAAGTAAATTTACTTATTAATATGATAGATTTAAAATATTTTTTAAAGTAATAGTTTTTAATACAAAGTATTTGTTTTTTTTAAACAGTGTGTCAATGACCCTTGAATAACCTTTGCTCTGGCCTAGTTTATAAAATACCTCATAATACGGAGGATGGATGTGATATACGTATACTGAAGGGCCCCAACAGACGACACCTTCGTTCGATTAAAATAAGCCTTGCCAGTTATCACCAAGAACCATATAAACTTGAGTTATCACTTTTAAAACTCTGTGTTGTTAATTTGTTTTACACAAATTGTGCCCGGCAATGGTCAAAATCAAATTTGCATTTTTGTTTACTATTTTATTGTGCAGAATTATTTGTATGAAATTTTATGTATAGTTAATGAACATGTGTGCAATTTTATTAAACTATTTGTCGTTTTATGTAAAAAATATACAGATATACAAAAAATATAAAGTTAAACTACTACTATAACTTGCGATGTTATCATACGTGAATTTGCTGGTTATGGCACCCTTAACACGCATCTGTTAGAATAAAATATACCGTCAATTGACAGTAGTCAAAACGGCAAAATAACAACTGGCCAATGAGTCAGATATGCCACAGCTTTGTTTTGATTTTGACTTAGATTCAGTTTTCCTTTTGTCGCATGAGAAGGAGGATGTAACACGGTGGGTTTTTTGAGAGTTTTTATGTGTTTTTAGTGAAATCAAAATATAATTTGTTCAGTGCAGTATTGTGTTTTACCAAATTTATTTTCGGATTAATTTAAAGTGGTATTTTGTTCAGTGTCTTGTGTAGTGTATGTGTATAACTTATAAAAGTGTGCTTTCATTGTCAAGTGTGTGTAATATTATGAAAAAACATGTATACGAATCAAGAAAGAGTTGATATAATAATAATAATATCTCTACCCCTCATTCTAATCACAGGGATTAGCCCAGAAGTCGGATACTTGTGCGGGATATGGTTAGAGCCTATTTTTTGTCAGGAGAAAACAGTGCAGTTGCAAGACGTACCTAATAAGAAATTGTTTGTAAGATTGGTTCAACGCTTAAGAGATTATGGTAGATTTGAACGCCATTACGCTAATGTTGGACGAGAACAAACTCGGAGAGTGAGAAACTTAGAACCCAATATTCTAAACGCCGTAGAAGAGGACCCTGGTACCAGCACTCGAAGATTGGCAACAAGATTTGAAGTATGTCATATGACTGTACAACGAACGTTGAAAATTCAGGGATTGTATCCCTATCATGTTCAGAAAATACAGGCGTTGAAACCCGAAGATTTAGCAAGGCGTGTAGAATTCTACGAATGGTATAGGAGAAAATGCAACGGAGAAGGAGACAACTTTTCAAAATGTGTATTATGGACCGATAAAGCAGGATTTACAAGAGAAGGAGTTTTTAATATTCATAACACACATTTTTGGTGTGATGAAAATCCTCATTCAACGAGAGCGACTCATTTTCAAGAAAAATTTTCAATAAACATTTGGGCTGGAATAGTCAATAATACACTGATAGGACCTTACGTGATGGATGATAGACTTAATGGTGAAAATTACCTTAATTTTCTGAGAAATAAGTTGGAAGATTTACTTGAAGATATACCACTGGATGTAAGAAGAGATATGTGGTATCAACATGATGGGGCACCGCCACACAGTGCACGAATTGTTACCGAATGGTTGAATGAAAATTATCAAGACAAGTGGATTGGACGTTTCGGACCTGTAGCTTGGCCACCAAGATCCCCAGATTTGAATCCGTGCGATTTTTATTTGTGGGGTCATATGAAATCTTTAGTGTATTTATCTCCTATCGACAGTGTTGAAGAACTACGCCAAAGAGTGCAGAACGCGGCGGACCACATACAGCGGAACATGGATCTAAATAAGGTAAGACAATCCTTAATGCGAAGCGTTGAGGCATGCTTAGACAACAATGGAGGAAATTTTGAACATATGCTGTAAACCTCCCTATAAACATCACGTGAATAGAAAAATATTATGTATTTATTTTTATTTATTTATTACTGTTCTGACTTAATTATCTGTTAGTTGAATTGTTCTTGATTTATAGTTTATTTTATTTAAAAGAATATATTTTTTATTTATGTCGGATAATAGGGCTATAGGCAAACACCCACTCAATAAAAGTAACGCGCCAAAAAACAGTACCTCACGGGTGGTGTGGAAATTTGTTTTCTAACAGTAAAATTTCTCATCTTGCCCCATCTCTCACTTCAATAATGAAATGTGACAACAGCGCAAAGGACTACTGTATACGCCTGGAGCAACCGATAAAGGACGCGTCTCTAGATTAGCCCAACGCTGGCCTAACCAGCGGCGGAGTATGAAAATTCAGAAAAAAAGCTAACAAAAAAAAATCAGTTTTTATGGCGGAATTTAGTAAAACAAACTTATGATACGTGTTTATAAGGGTCACAGGTAACCCCCCCCCCTCCAAACCGGACCCCCCATCAAAGTTACACCCTACACTAACGTATCTTGCGACATTCAGCAAAAATTTCGTCTATGTGACATCCCTATTAATTACTATGTATATAAGGAAATTAAAAATATGCATTATTAAAAATGAAAAAGAGATGCACCTTCTATAAAAAATTATATAAACAATACACGAAATGATCTTTGTGACTATATTAAATATTAGTTCATACTCAAATGTTTTTATGACATCCATATAAATATTCCTTACTTTGAAGCATCCTTCTACAGTTGCCAATTTTAATAGACTATTGGCTTCGTCAAAGATGTTTTATAAAAGATCAAGATATTCATCTTCTTATGCATCAAATTTATTAGATTTATTTAACCAAAGTCACAGAGAAATGATATGATCGATGAAGGTGGTTGAATTATGGATAAAAGGTAAGGTAAAATAAAATTAATAATACAGGGTGAGTCAGTCATAATGTCATTAATTTTAAGAGGATATAGGGAATAATGAGTATAATGCAAATACGCGATTAAAAAAAATCTAAATGCATATTTAAGCCGAAAAAAAATATTTTCAAATTATTATTTAAACCCCTTTTCAGACTGTCACTGACTGCTCACAGCCTTGGTCGTTTACAGCTCACAGTTCAACTCGATGTCGACCTGATGCAATGTTGCCAAGTTGAAATATTTTTCTAGTACCTACCTACCTACCTAGGTTTTAGACATCACAAATAAACAGTTGTACTGACTATTTTACTATATCATATTTTCTTGCTCAGTTCAACTTCAGCCAATAATAATTTAAAATGTTAATATCCAATGAAATCAAATAATAATAATCAAATAATTCTATTAAATATTGCAAGTAACACGGCCCACTCAGGTTTTCCGGTAGAAAATACGGTCCAATCAAACGATACCCCACACCTGCCCATGCGTTGACAACAAATCGCCTCTGAAAGCTAAACCGACAAGTAGCGTGTGGATTTTCCTGTGAGGAAATGTAGCTGTTATGACTGCAAAGAAATTAGCTTAGTTACATTGAAATCACAAAACCCCAACGTATCTAATAATAAGCCGAGTAATAAACCATTTACGTACATTACATAAATAACCTATATCCAATGGGTAAATTATTAAGAGAAGCTGAAAAGTGTCGTATTTAAATACTAAGTAATAAAAAAAACCATCGTGTTGTCGACAGAAAACTGCCCAAGATCGAAATGGCACGCCTCTGATTTGATGCTCAAAAAAGTTATCGAGAGTGAATCTTGACCTACGGTATTATTAGGTCAATAACCTAGTTAACTAGTTTTTATACTGTTATTTAACGACAAGGAGTAAAACTATTTTTTTAAATCTAGATACATTAATGAATTTTTCTTAAATATTAATTTATTTGTTAATAAAACCAAATGTAGATAATACATAAATGTTTTCGAATGTTAGGTTATTACAGTTTAATAATTTTCATATTACGTTTTCACTACGTTTTACAAATAAATATGAATTTTTAGTATTACTCATAAGTACAATTAATTATTCAGTTTGTAGTTAGGTACATCTAGCCTAGAAATGTATTGTTTTTTAAGTAGTATGGTACTAACCTGTTTAAAATGCCAGTTCGAGTAAAACTGCACTCATCCGTCCATAGCACTTAATATTAATAAAATTAGGGTCAGCCGCAATTTGATTTTGATGCTCTCAACTAAATTTAAAACAGTCTCTATTACCCAACGCAGTTTCACAGAACCCGTATCACAAAGGTACTTACACAAAGTTCGTGCACCTGAAAAATGTCTGTTAGGTTGTAGACATCTCCGATATTCCGTAACAGCGGCATTCGCATTTCGTAAACATTCTCTGTATAACACTACCATTTCCGCATATTCGGAATTTGTAAAATTATGCATTGTGAATTTACGACGAATACGCAAGACCGAAATAAACAATCTACTGCTTACTGCTTGTATTCTCTCCATCCCCCCTCCAAATGTGTGGCGTGATCTACAAATTTGGGGGGAAAGAAATGCGGGAAATGCAGAAAGTGCTAAATGGAGGTACATTTGAATAACACGCTGACGATATTATGTATGTAAACATGATGTGGCAACGATGTTTAATCCGCCATTCGATTGTCGTATGGGTGCGTCATCAGAAAGTTCGTAGTGCACCAGGGCGTCGTGTTACTAATTTTTATAGGGTGATTTGTTTATTTTTTTAAAGGTCGAATACATTTTTTTTTCGATTTTCTGCCTTTATTTTTTTTATACGTGGTTAAAATTAATGACATTATGACTGACTCACCCTGTATATTTTTTTCTCTTACCTTTTACTAATATTTATTTACAATATAGTGTTTAGTGAGTCGATGCATTCGTTGCAGAAGTTTATAACACAAGTAATTTGTGTAGACAATTTTCTATATACAGGGTGTTAAAATTTTATTAAAAAAAATAATAAATTTATTGATATTGTGGAAACCGTACAAAATGAAACTTTACAGGTTTTTATGTTAACAATAATACATATTTTACAATAAATCGTTATATATGTATTAAGAGCGAAAAGTGATACATTATTGCTCAAGAGTGACAGTAATCACGCGAGAGCAATAAAGTCACTTTTTGCTCGTAATACATACAATGTTTTATCTACAATCACTCAATAAAATAAAACTGTTCAATTATTAACTTTATTACGAGAACATTAATTACAACAAATACTTTGTTGCTATTGACAACGAGCGTTTGGATATCACTCGGCAAGCAATAAAGTGACACTCATGTGACCTCATATCTAAATAACCAGACATGGGATCCAGACCAAACTTTAGGATATACAGAGTGTCTACTTTTATTTGCGTACAAATCCATAAAAATTGTATTCTTCAAGATAATCAAATTATTTTTTTTTATTTAAAGGACAACCGCTTTCTCCCTACCACGGCATTCAAGATGGCGATCCAAGACCTGCTATGATTTTTATACCCCCGAAATTCAATAAAAACGTTTAGCAATTTTTTTATTTAAAATCTGATAAGGTGGTGTTAATCAGGTCCCCTCAAAACCTCTATGTATGAAATTTGAACAAAAACTATACTGAGTGTTTTCTTCTATACGTTCTTAAAGTTTTATTTTTATAAAAATTCGTAAAACTTATTTTTTTTTAAAAATGCAACAAATATTTTTTCGATTCAAATGTCATCGAAAATCTCTTCTTCTGACCCTACCACGGCATTTAAGATGGCGATCCAGGACCTGCTATGATTTTTTTATACCCCCGATTTTCAATAAAAACGTTTAGCGATTTTTATTACTTAAATTCTGATAAGGTGGTGTTAATCACGACCCCTCAAAACCCCTATGTGTGAAATTTCAACAAAAACTATACAGAGTGTTTTCTTCTATACGTTCTTAAAGAGTTATTTTTATAAAAATTCGTAAAACTTTATTTTTTAAAATACCGTAACAAATATTTTTTAGATTCAAATTCTATCGAAAACCGCTTCCTCTGACCCTACCACGGCATTTAAGATGGCGATCGAATACCTGCTATGATTTGCTTTATACCTCCGAAATTCAATAAAAACGTTTAGTGGTTTTTTTATTTAAAATCTGATAAGGTGGTGTTAATCAAGACCCCTATGTATGAAATTTGAACAAAATCTATACGGAGTGCCTTCTTCTACACGTTCTCAAAGTTTTATTTGTATAAAAATTTGTAAAAAGTTTATTTTCCAAAATAACGTAACGATTTTTATGTTTTAAATAGCATCGAAAACCGCCTGTTTTGATCCTACTATGGCGACCCAAGGTCTGCTATAATTTCTTATACCCCCAAATTTTAATATAAACGTTTAGCGAATTTTTGATTTATAATCTGATAAGATGGGGTTGATTACAACCCCCCTCAAAATAAAATCCTGAATTTGAAAGGCGCTAGACGAATCAAGAGTGATTATGGAAAGAAGTCAAAAACTATGAATCAAAATTGATTTTTAGTTTTGGGGGTTCAATAAAAATAAAGTATACCGAAGTCGACCATTGAATATCGACGATTTATGCATAATAATTACTAATGCGTGTCAGTTTATCAGTGCAGCTCAGTTAAAGAAAGTTGAGCAGCACAATAGGAAGCGTATTGAAATATGTATTCTTTTAGAGGGTGGTTTGGTAGAAAAAGATCCAATAAATGAAAAAACTTATTTTTCTTTATTTATTATGTTAGTTAATAAATGTTTCATTTATTTTATTTCATTTTAGCCTCGACTTATTTTTAGTTCTACACCGCGTACTCATGGTCCCTTCTATCGAGTTAGACAGACTAAACAGCTAGGATTATTTGTCGGATACCTTACCTATGGCATACTGATGAGAGCTAATAAGCTAGAAACCGGTATATGTCTGGTGGGCTTCTGACGAATGACTCTAGCTGTTGCTATAGGTTTTCCAGGTGTAATTCAATGCTGGTCGGGGCATTAGCCCACAGAGTAGTTGTTTCCTGGAATTCCGTGTTTGCAAAATATCGTTTCTCGCCGATCGCGATTAAGGTCGACAGCTTTCAATGGTGTCTACTGCATGTAGAACGCTTCGTGTCTGTGACGTTTTCAGTCCGGCATGGAGTAGCGAATGGCCGATAGATGTAGTTAGTTCTACACCGCGTACTCATGGTCCCTTCTGTCGAGTTAGACAGACTAAACAGCTAGGATTATTTGTCGGATACCTTACCTATGGCATACTGATGAGAGCTAATAAGCTCGAAACCGGTATATGTCTGGTGGGCTTCTGACGAATGACTCTAGCTGTTGCTATAGGTTTTCCAGGTGTAATTCAATGCTGGTCGGGGCATTAGCCCGCAGAGTAGTTGTTTCCTGGAATTCCGTGTTTGCACATATACAGATAGTTCAAAAATAAACAAAGATACAATGGTTAAAATATTAAAATTTTTAAAAACATATCGACATGACATATGGCTGGAAATTCCGTCATATACCTTAAAATTCTTTTTTGGGCATAGCAGACCACATTAATTCAATTTTCATTCATACTGTTTTGCATAATTCCTTGGCTCAGACTTGATTCGTCTAGCGCCTTTCAAATTCATATTTTGTTTTGAGGGGATTTGTGATTAACCCCACCTTATCATATTGTAAATGAAAAATTCGCTAGACGTTTATATTACATTTCGGGGGTATAAGAAATTATAGCAGGCCTTGGGTCGCCACAGTAAGATCAGAACAAGCGGTTTACGATGCCATTTAAATTTTTTTTAAATGTTGGATCATCTTGAAGAATCGTTTTACGAATTTGTACACACATAACACTTTGAGAACGTGTAAAACACTATGTATAGTTTTAATAAAATTTCACACATAGGGGTTTTGGGGACCCTGAGTAACAACACCTTATCATATTTTAAATAAAATTTAACTAAACGTTTTTATTGAATACGAGGGGTATAAAATTAATCATAGGCAGGCCATGGATCGCCATGTTAAACGCCGTGGTAGGATTAGAAGTAGCGGTTTTCAATGACATTTAAATCAAAAATATTTGTTGCGTTATTTTGAAAACTAACGTTTTTGAATTTTTACAGAAATAAGACTTTAAGAACGTGTAGAAGAAAAGACTCTGTATAGTTTGTGTTCAAATTTCACACTGCTTTGAGGGGTCCTTTATCACCACCTTATCAGATTTTAAATAAAAATATCGCTTAACGTTTTTATTAAATTTCGGGGGTATAAAAAAATTATAGGATGTCTTGGATCGCCATCTTAAATGCCGTGGTAGGGCCAGAGGAAGCGGTTTTCGATTTAAAATAAAAAAAATATATTATCTTAAAGAATAAGGTTTTTACGGATTTGTACACAAATAATAGTAGACACCCTGTATGTACTGTGACCATATAGACAACTTTTTTTAGAAGGAGAACCTTTTTGCAGTTTGCAAAATAATTAAAAATTTGCTCCTTCACCTAGGAATTTCGAAATCGGCTCTTTAACTTTCGTGAAATATTTATTTTTTAATTTTATTAAAAACTAACGAACTAATAAGTTTTTAATAAAATTTTAAATAAGTTGACAAAGTTACATCTTATATGTGAAAAAATATATTTCAGAAAGATTAAAGACGCCAATGATTGGAAATTCCTAGATGAGGCAGCGAATTTTTTAACTTTTTCGCAAACGGTAAAAAGGTTCTTCTTCTAAAAAAGTTGTCTATATGGCCACAGTACATATATCCTAATGTTTGGTTTGGGTTCCATGTCTGGTTATTGAGATATGACATACCAGAAGGTTCACCGGACGCCGCTGTTGGATATTTTGAAATAAGTGATCCAACATTGGTTTTTATTAAAATAAAAATGATTTTCTAATTCATTGTTTAATAGAAGTGAAAATATGATTATGACTTAGTAATAATGTTTACTACGAGTAGTAATAATTTTTTGTAATAAAATTGGTACAAAAACACTAAGTGCATAATTTCTGGTATTTTTCAAAACATTGAAACTGGACTTCCATGACATGCAATAAATTAAATTTAATTTTTTTACTCGAAAACGGTGAGTCGTAAGAAAAAAAGGAGAGACAATTTATGTTCCAAATTAAACAAGAAATTTGAAAATAATTTTATTATAAGAAAAATCAGTGACGGATCATGTTTTCTTTAAAAATATCCAGAGACGTCCATGCCGGCATACGCCGTGTGTATGCGACTGGTGAAACTTCAAACAATATTTTTATTGCAAAACATGTATTGTCGTTAACTGTCACAGCCTGCAAAATTTCATTAAAATATGGCGAGCGGTTTTAGCAATATTAATAAATTTGCATTTTTTATTTGTACTTTTAACACCCTGTATCGAAAAGTAAGTCTTTTCAGAATATGGTATATTAAGGAAATATATCACAAATTACTTGTACTATAACCTTAATATACAATTGAACAAAATATTAAAAGTATACAGTTGGTATTTTGAGTAAATTATTACTGAAATGAATTCAAAAGAAACATTACATTGGCGCTCATTAAATATGTTCTTACTATTTTAAAATCAGTGTCTACAGCGTTGTCAAATCGCAGTGTACTATGCGAAGGATGTGGATGTCACAAGCGCGATAGAAAGTGGAAGTTACGTATATTGCAGTCACAAAACCACATCATATATTGTGCGGTATAATAATTATACTTCCCTGTTGCGTCCTTACTAGATCACCCTGTAGTTGTGTTCCTAACACGACTCTGTGCGCGCTAATTCCAAGCAGAAAGTGTCCTTATTCGTCCTCGTACCGACCCGCTCCCACCGGCACGATCTCCTCATTATGTTTCTAGCGCTTCAAACGTGCGTATCGAATTAACTAGTGAAAAGTAAAAAGTGAAAAGTGAGTGAAAAAGATGGGCAAACGGAAACGAGAGGAAAAGGAAAAAGAGAGGAGGAAAATAAATAGAAGAATCAAAAGATTTTGCGAGAAATACGAATCATCAGAGTCATCGAGTAAGTACAACCACGATTTTCTTTTTCAAATTGCATGGTACATTTTCCAATACCAGCGACGCAAGTGTCTTATTTAATAAAATGAACCTCACCTATCACGTGTAGGAAAATCTCAAGCTATAAAATTACGGAAATATTAAAATCTTCTTCTTCCGTATTTACAGCCTTAGTATTTTGTAAACCCAATACATTCCATGTGAATAGGTTGTTTTTGTTCCCGGGAGCACCAGCGGCGTAACCGCAGGGCAGAATAAATTATAGCTCTGTCTAAACTTGGGCTCTTCATTCTTAATGCTCATTAGCAATATAATACACAATCATTATAATAAATTAAATGTTTACCACTTGTAAACGAAGGAAAAATGGCAAAGAAACCAACTGAAATGGTCTTGAACCAATTTTTTTTTTTTAACCTAAATCAACCACTTGTTGAAATTATAAAACCCAACCACTTGTTGGGATAAAAATTCAAACCTACACTAATTATGGTGGCAAATTAAAAAGTTTACCTCTTGTAAACAAAGGCAAGTGCCAAACAAACAAAGCCGAAATAGCCTTGTGCTAATCTAATTCAACCACTTGTTGGGATTAGAAAACCTAACCACTTGTTAGTATAAAAACTCAAACACAACTTGTGTAGAAAACGATCTAACGGTTTTTAACCATTACAGGCTCATCTAGCAGCTCATACTCGTCAAAGAGCTCACAATCCTCAAGTTCTAGGTCTCCCTCACCGACTCCCACCACAGTTACTACACAAGCCATAATAGAAACCCGAGATTGCTACAGCTGACAACACAGACACATTAATAAACATCTTGGGAAAAGACCCTGCAAACCACAACAAACGGGTCCTGATTTACTAGAGGATCTAGCCTAAGATGGACAAATTATGTTCAAGAAGGGTTAGACAATGAAAGCAAAACACAGTTGGCCGAAAAGTGGTTCATCCCCAAAAATTGCCAAGCTCTAGATTCTCCAAAAATCAATGAAGAAATTGTAGCGCTGCTACCAAGCGCAACCATACGACGAGATGGATATTTGAGGGCTTTACAGAGCCTTTTAGGAAAAGGGCTGACAGCTTTAGGCACCCACTTGACCAAGATCCTGGCAGAAAAGGAACACCATAATGAATTAATAGCCAACATAAATAAACTAATGCACATTGGGGCTATTTCAAAATGCAAACATAAAAAGGGTGAATTTTTATCATCTTATTTTTTACGCAAAAAACCAAATGGCACATACAGATTCATTTTAAATCTTAAAAACCTAAATAAATTTATAACGACACCACATTTCAAATTAGAAGATCATAGAACCGCAAAAAGCTTAATATCCAAAAATTCCTTCTTAGCCACAATTGATTTGAAAGATGCATATTTTTTAATTCCGGTTCATAAAAATCACAAGAAATATCTCCGGTTTGAGTTTAACGGAAAATTATATGAATTTAATTGCCTATGTTTTGGCCTCAGCAGTGCACCATTTGTGTTCACCAAAATTTTCAAACCAATAATGAATAGTTTACGATCACAAGGGGTTTTGTCGGTGATTTATTTAGACGACCTATTATTAATAGCTAAGACAAAAAATGAATGCCCAGAAAATATAAATCTTACAATTAAATTATTAACATCTGTCGGATTTTACATAAATTATGAAAAAAGCCAGTTAACACCTTCTCACACTGTAAATTACTTAGGTTCGTTTTTAACAGCAAAGAACTAACACTGGGGTTACCTGAGGGAAAGAGAAAAGAATTGATAACAAAAATCGAAAAACAAAAACAGCAAAAGACTATTAAGATTAGAGATTTTGCAAGGTTAATAGGTTCTTTAATAGCGGCATGCCCGGCGGTCCCATATGGTTGGCTACACACTAAACAGTTTGAAAGGGAAAAAACATTGGCTTTGAGAAAAGGTAGGGCCAATTTTGACACAATAATGCAGTTACCAAAATCATTACAAGAAGACTATAACTGGTGGGTATTAAATTTACCTTCAGCAAAAAGTTGTTTTAAACCGAAAAGTTATAAAATAGAAATTTATACAGATGCCTCGCCACTAGGATGGGGGGCAACAAGCGGGGAGGTCGCTCATGGGTTCTGGAAACCCGAGAGAGCTCCCTTCATATTAACCACTTGGAACTCCTCGCAGTCTTGTATGGACTCAAAGTTTTGCTAAAACCCTTTCAAACTGTGATGTTTTAATTAGAGTGGACAATACAACAGCATTAGCCTATGTAAATAAAATGGGAGGCACAAGAAGTCCAGAATTAAACTCAATTGCTAGACAAATCTGGAAATTGTGTGAAAATCAACAAATCTTTATCTTCTGTTCTTATATAACATCAAAAGAAAATAAAATTGCAGACGAACAGTCTAGGTTAACAAACATTGAAACGGAATATTGCCTTAATGCAAAATTTTTCAAAATAATTACAAAATCTCTAGGAAAACCAGAGATCGACTTATTTGCCTCCAGACAAAATGCAAAATGTAAAAAATTTATATCTTGGAAAAAAGACCCCGAATGCTTAACCTCGGATGCTTTCACAATATCCTGGAAAAATTTAAAATTTTATGCATTTCCACCTTTCCCACTTCTGCCAAAGGTTTTACAAAAAATAGAATGGGACAAAGCGAAGGGCATTGTCGTATTCCCCCTATGGGAAACACAACCATGGTTCCCCAAAATTAAAGAGATGCTGATCTCAGATATAGTTAAGTTAGACCCAGATTATAACTTACTCCTGTCTCCTTTCAGAAAGCCACACCCATTGTGGAAAAGCCTTTCCCTGGGGGCAGCCATATTATCAAGCAGGCGTTTTTGAAACATGGAACACCAGAATCAGCAGTGGACGTGCTCCTGGCATCCTTAAGCATAAACACACAGAAACAATACAACACCACACTAAAAAATGGTGGGAATTCTGTGATGGATCCATAGATAAGGTAATAGCGGCAAATACCAAAGAAGTTATGGAATTTCTGAATAAAGAATTTGAATCTGGAGCCAAATATGGCACAATTAACTGCCATAAATCAGCACTAGCCTTAATATACTCATGGAATGAAAAGGAGTATCGCCTAATAAATAGATTTACAAAGGGGGTGTTCAAAATTCGTCCAGTGTTCCCCAGGTACACTGAAACGTGGGATAATCAGTATTGTGACATATGAGGAAATTGTTCCCACTTCAACAACTCTCTTTTGGAAGGGTTAACAAAGAAGTTAATAGTACTATTAGCATTAGCCTCAGCTCAAAGAGCACAGACTTTCGTAAAAATAAAACTTTCAGATATTATAAATTACAAAGACAGGATCGAAATTACAATAACTGAGATTCTTAAAACATCAGGACCTAACAAAACCCAGCCAACCATCATCCTACCCTTTTTACAGGAGAAACCTGAAATATGTGTCGCAACCACCCTGCTATTTTACATACAAAAAACAAAAATGTTACGAAATAGTAACCAATATCTAATATTGACCCATAAAAGCCACACCACACAGCTACGACACAAACAGTAAGTAGATGGATAAAAGAGAGTTTGAAAATGTGTGGCATAGACACAGATATATTTAAAGGGCATAGCACACGGCATGCGGCTACATCAGCAGCCTTCAAAGCCGGAACCAGTGTGGAAAAGATTAGAGAAGTTGCAGGTTGGTCTGCGAAGTCCAATGTTTTCACAAAATTTTACAATAGACCAGTGAAAACGGCAGAGTGTGTGGCAAAAAACATCGACATATAAAATTGCTAATATTTATTTTATACATTGTTCGTTTTTTGTTTGTTTGTTGTATTCATACTGTAGATATACGTTAAGTAAACAAAATTTTGTAACCATATGTCTGATGTGTTCTAAATGTGATAAATTTGTTATATTACTTGTATTTCTATATTTATTGTATTATTTAACTTTCATTAATAGAATATTATAAAACGTCCCCTTTTTTCCATATTTTCATCTACCGCACAACAATATAGATCGCTGAATCTGTAAACATCTACAGGGTGATCTAGTAAGGACGCAACAAAGAAGTATAATTTGATATTAAACGATTTACCTGTAAGAAAGTTCAATCCTCAATTATACGAGCTGTTGCGTCCTTACTAGATCACCACCCACCCTCCACACTTGCTCAGAATATAGCCCTAGGTAGCGATCTAATTGCTCAGCGACTAAACATAATGAGGAGATCGTGCCGGTGGGAGCGGGTCGGTACGAGGACGAATAAGGACACTTTTTCTGCTTGGAATTAGCGCGCACAGAGTCGTGTTAGGAACACAACTACAGGGTGATCTAGTAAGGACGCAACAGCTCGTATAATTGAGGATTGAACTTCCTTACAGGTAAGTCGTTTAATCTCAAAATATACAGCACAAGCTTCTGCGTGCTGCCCTCTGTGTAATATATTGCGGAAGTACAAAAAACGTTAAAACTTACACATATGATTTTTTGGCATCCTCCTATAACTTCTTTAAAACAATGTAGAGGTCAGTATAAGCAAGTCTACGATGAAAGTTCTTGCCAGAGGATATAAAAGACATAGGGAGATTCTTATGAAATGATGTCACAAAGTATGTTGGATAAAACTATTGTGTATATATATAATACTGAACGCCTTTGAAGCCAAAAACTAATACAAATAGTGGGTTTTCTCGTAATTTTGTGGTTTAAATTAGAAATTGAGATTTAAATTTTTAAAACTAATATTTTTTTTTAATTAAAAATTACTTGTGCTAATAAGTTGTTATTATATATTCTGGTAGTTACATACCTTTTAAAACAATTACCATGATAGTCTTTAACAAAAAAGTTAATACGACTTATTTCATATATTTCTGTCACATTCCTGTCCACGCAATGTACGGACAATGTGTACATATTATTATTGATATTTTTGTCAGTAATCAATTATACATTTTTAATAAGTGTACGTGCCTGAAATCTCCTAATAGTTATGAAACTTTTTTGTTTGTAGGAGAATGTCGTCAGATCCAGTACCAAGCAGTTATCCGATGACCAGCGAAAAATCTGTAAGTTTAGCATGAAGGTTACTGTTACTTTTAAATAAAAAACTAAAAAAGTAAGACGGCAAAGAGAGAACTTAGTCTCAATTACAAAGCGATCCCAAAGGACTTTAGCATTAGCGGAGACAGAAAAATACGTGAGCAATTGACTGAAACTTTAAAATCTGGTAGTTCTGTTAATGCTAATCCTAAGTCATTACTCCATTACAATTAGACAGTGACATAGATAATGCCATTGATACTCAAACTGCTTTGCAAATCCAGCGAAAAGCATCACATGAAAAATGTATATATGAATCTGATACTCCTAATTTATCATAGAACATTTATTACATCCAGTCATGATAAAAGTACAGTAAAACCACTGTTAAAAAATAAACTAGCAAAATGGGTTGTTGAAAATCATATATCGCAGAAGATAGCAACATCTTTGCTGAAGATATGAAAAGAGAAAGGTATAATGTTGCCTTTAGATTGCAGAAGACTATTAAAACACCAAGAAAATGAAATTGTATTAATAAGTGTCCTGGAAATTATCATCACATTAGGCTCGTTGAAGGAATTAGCTATGTCCTCCAGAAATTAGGCACTAAGAAGTTTATATGCCAAATGTGTTAAAATTGTTGATAAATATTGAAGGACTTCCCTTGACGAAATCCTCAAATAGTTTTAGCCCATAATAGTAGATATACATAACGCGCCTCGTAATTGTTGTTCATGGAAAATAGTTTACAATTTAGAAACATTAAAATCGAATATTTTAATAGTTCCATATACATTTTTGGGTGATTAAATGTTTAATTATTTTAGTTTTTAAAATTGTTGACATTTTTTAAGTAATCCAGCTATAAAAATACTGTATCATTTTCAATATTTTCTGCCACGGCATACGAATGTTCTTTTGCAAGTTTGGAGGGAGTAACATTTACGGCAATAAATATTTTAATTTTTAATGTTGTTTTTTTTCTCCAATATTCACAAATTTTAAACCATTGTTCAGCAACGGCTGGTGAGATTTCAGGTACATCATATCTCAATAACTAGACATGGGACCCAAGCCAGTTCAGGTAGAGCGAGCGACACGGAAGGTTCACTGCTGCAGCAGTGAAGTGACCGTAATTAAAGTTCAATCTGTGCGGATTAGCGCATACCGACGAAGTGACGGCCCCACACCAGGTAGATTAAGGTAAGCGATTATCTTTTCTATTAAATTGTATTTTTAAATACTAACAATTTATTAACACACAAATTTACACAATTACACCGACATACATTTAAACACAATACACACAGACGCCAACTCCCCCGAAAGGGGGAAAAACACAGACAAAAAACACATTCTTTCCAAATTTTTACAACAAAGTTCTACCGCAAAATCCAAAACTAAAACAAGCCATGTCTCAATCCGATTACGAGGACATGGAACAAGATTCCTCAAGCGAGAGGGCCTCCTCAAGGGCCTCTCAAAATTCCTAAATATCGCAAGCGTTGATAAATGCTGAGCTGTACGACCAGCTACAGCAGTACAAACACGCCAACGGCGAATTAAACAGACAAATCGAGGAACTGCTCAAACAAAATCAAAATTCCAATCACGAAATCCGAATTCTCACAGCTGAAATTTCAACTATTAAAAACACAAACCAGACCCTAAATGAAAACATTGACAAACTGAGAGAACAAAATTCCCTTTACAGGAGAAAATCCAGACTCTTTCTAACCAAAATCAAGATTTAAGCAACAATTAAGCTCAATTTCCGATCAAAACTCTGTGCTAAAAACATTATTAGAATCACTGACAAAACAACACAAACAAAACCAAAATACACACACAACCAACGACACACCCACACAAAACACTGACATCAACACACAAAAAACACAAATCACACACACCCATGGATACTAACACACATACACAAAAACGTAAAAAACACACACAACCTGACAACTCCAGCGAAGACGACGAAACCCCTGTCCCCAAAAAACAACCCCCAAACCTCTCCTTCCCGCCCCCCAACACTCCACCAGCACACAAAAAACACCCAACACGCAAACACAAACCACAAACACAGACAAAATCCCACCAGTAATTCTGCGCAAGCAGGAGCGCTGGTTACAGGTACAAAAAATTATTTCAGAAAATAAAATTAATTTTATTAAAGCGAAGCTAATAAAAGATGGCGTTGCCATCTTCCCAAATTCGATTTTGGATCATAGAAAATTGACAAAAACACTGGCCGATCGAGGTGAGGAGTACCACACCTTCACCCTAAGTGAAGATAAACCATTTAGGGTGGTGATACGTGGAATACCCGCGGGTATCCCACCAAGTGAGGTTCAACTGGACCTCGAAAGGCAAGGTTTTTCAAATGCAGTTGTGCACCGCATGACAGGACGTCAAAATAAGCGCGAAATGCCCCTGGTCCAAGTTCAGGTTCCTTTGGACCAGGACAAAATTTTTGATTTAAAGTACTGCTGCCATGTACTAGTTAGAGTAGAACCACAAAACAAGCCGGTTTCTGCCACGCAGTGCCACCGATGCCAAAGGTTTGGCCACGGCTAATCCAGATGCAGGGCGGCGCCAAAGTGCGTGAAATGCGGCGAAAGTCACCCGACATTTGAGTGCAAAAAAGCACGAGACACGCCTGCCAAATGTGCCAACTGCGCAGGGCCTCACCCTGCGAGCTACAAAGGGTGCCCTCAGTACCCCAAGAGTAGCAAACCAAACACACAAAACACGAACACACCAAACATAAACACACAAAAAACACAGGCCACCCCACCCAAGCCCCCATCCCCGCCCCCCGAACTCCTGGACTGACGTACGCAAACGCGACCAAAAATAAGACCAACCAACCAAAACCAACAAAACCCCAGACAAACACCCAGAAACCCCACTCACCCCCATCCCAGAATCCCTCCCAACCGGGGGCAGCGGCCCTGTTAGACGCAACAGCGCGTCTGCAGGACTTCTGCAACCAGATGACAGCCTTTATGTCAAACATGCAAAAATTGTTTGCTTAAATGGCTGTACATCATCCTACCCCAACTCCCATCCCGTTCCCCTCGCTGAGAATTTCTTCCTGGAACCTTAACGGGTTGCGGGGTAGAAAGTTGGAACTGGTGGACATCCTTAATCTAATCGTCTAGAAATAGACGTGATGGCCATCCAGGAAACCAAACTCGACGAGATATCCTGAATATCCATTCCCGACTATGACATATACAGACGTGACAGAGACCATAACGAGTGGTGTTGCACTCGCGATCAAGAAGTGCATCGACCACTATCCACTGCAACAGATCCAAACTCAAAACATCGAGGCTGTGGCGATAATGGTGAGATCGCTGCGGCATAGTGATGTTGCGGTGGTGTCCTGTTATAACAAACCTAGACAACGTATCCTAGACGAAGACCTCGACCTTATCCTATCCTGGCCACAAACCATTGCTTTAGGAGACTTCAACGCGAAGTCTCCCGTATGGCACAGCAGAACCACGACCGCAGGAGGTCGTGTTCTGTTGAATCTCCTTGACCTAAACCCCAACATCCAAATCCTAGGCCCTACAGAACCTACCTTCTACGGACCCGTAGCCCTACCCGATGTCCTAGACATAGCTATCCTCAAATCCGTGCCGCTAAGAGCACAGATTTCTGCCATAGACGAAGGGTCTTCTGATCATAATCCGATTTTATTGGATTTTGACAGAGACAAAGAAATCTAGGCACCTTCACTAGGAGGTTCACTGACTGGGAGCGGTTCCGAGCAGAAATGCAAAGGAACACAGCGCTACCAGTTATTGAAACCACCCAAGACCTGGAGGCGGCAGTCCTATCCCTTGTCACCGACATAAAGCACGCCCTATCCCTGG
This sequence comes from Monochamus saltuarius, assembly GCA_025584915.1. Classification (NCBI taxonomy): domain Eukaryota; kingdom Metazoa; phylum Arthropoda; class Insecta; order Coleoptera; family Cerambycidae; genus Monochamus; species Monochamus saltuarius. Next base: position 44,042,923 of record CM046721.1, on the reverse strand, counting down.
CCACCACAGAAACCCTAGTCCCTAAACACCCAAACCCCACCGGCATCCTTCCCCCTGACATAAGACAACTAATAACAGACAGACGCATACTAAAACGGCTTGCCTATCGCACACGCCTCCCCCAACACAGACACGACTACAACATACAGAACAGACGCGTGAAAGCGGCTCTAAGTGAGCTGGCCCAGGACAGATGGGCTGAACTTGGAATCGCTGGACCCACAAGACAATAGCCTCTGGAAAGTGCAGAGGGCCCTACCGCCCCGCCGGGAAATTCCTCCAATCCACGGCAACAGGGGGGTGGTATACACAAACCAGGAAAAGACCGAGGCTCTTGCCGACAGCCTAGAACTGCAGTGTAGACCACCCCAGTTGCCTGACGAGGACGAGGAATTCGAACGTGAGCGTGCGTGCGGCCCGACGCATCGACGGAGCGCTAGACAATGATGCAATACCACCCGCCACCCCTGTCGAACTACGACATATCATTAAACACCTCCGAAACCGAAAGGCTCCTGGACCAGACCACATTCAAAACCACACACTAAAACACCTACCCGCAAACCCTTCACAGCCCTCCTAAATATCACAAACGCCATCCTAAGACTGAGGCATTTTCCAAAGTGCTGGAAAACCGCTCACGTCATCCTTATCCCTAAACCTAATATAGACCACAAATTCCCTTCTAACTACCGGCCCATTAGCCTACTCCCGGCCATGAGCAAAGTGGTAGAAAGAATTATCCTATCCCGACTTAAAACCAAATCCCAAGAACTGCAAGTCATCCCCGACGAGCAGTTCGCCTTCCGTCCCGGTCACTCGACCGAACTCCAAATCCTAAGACTTACCGAGCACATCACGGCGGCCTTTAACAGGAAACAGTTCACTGGAGCTGTTTTCTTGGATGCCGCAAAGCCTTCGACACGGTCTGGCATGAAGGCCTACTGATGAAAATGCTAACAAACCGCTATCCTATTTCCTACGTCAAACTGACCAAATCCTACCTACACCACCGCAAATTCCAAATCCGCATCCAAGACACCCTATCCTCTATCCGCACCATGGAGGCCGGTGTCCCACAAGGCACCGTCCTCTCCTCACCTTTACACCATACATAACAGTGACATACCGCACCCCCCCACACAAAAACTTACCTTTACGCCGACGACATTACACTGACCACACAAGCCACAAACCTTAACCACACCCTAAACACACTCTAGTCCTCCCTCGACCAACTCGAAACCTGGTGCAACAGGTGGAAAGTCAAAATTAATCCCGATAAAAGTTCGGCTGTCCTTTTCACCCGAAGACGCCTCCCCCGAAACCACGTCCTTGACAATCCTACCCTCTTCCAAGAACCCATCCCGTGGCAAAGACAAACGAGATACCTAGGCGTGACGATGGACCAGCGACTTACTTGGAAAGCCCATATCACGGAGACGGTAGCGCGCGGAAAAATCACCAGGGCGAGGCTTTATCCCTTACTCAAGGGTGGTAACACCCTTAGTCTAAGGAATAAGCGCACGCTAATCAAGGTGGTCCTTCAAGCGCAGCTAACGTACGGCTCCGCGGCATGGAGCTACGCGGCAAAAAGCCACATAAAAGACTACAGGCCGTGGAAAACATAGCCTTACGCACAGCCGTTGCTGCGCCTTGGTATTTCAGAAACACAGACATAAAACGAGACCTAGACTACACCGACCTAACACATACCACGCCCCCGCCCCGACAGACAAACACAAACGTCCAAAACACCAATTCCTTGACCTTCCTCCCTGACAAAACCCCAACCCCCCTCTCCCCCGTTAATCTTTTCTGTTTCAGGACAAAAAGAAACCAAGACCAAGAAGACCACCAAGAAGAAGACGAGAACATAGACAACCCAAACCCTATCCTTACCTAGCGCTCGCATCTCCCGAACCGTAACAGGCTCGGGAAGAAGAGCATCCTATGGCTACAAGCCACTCACAAAAACTCACTCCCAACAAAGACCACCCCCGGGGGTTTAGGACGGCCGGCGAAGAAAGAACCTAGAAGACACGAAGAGCGCCAGAAGAGGCCCCCCTGCCGGCGGGGGTCAGCCAGGGCAGGAGGAGATTCCTTGAGCCGCCAGCATCGGCCGCAACAGCGGTCGAGGCTGACAGGAGAAGGGAACCCACCTCTACGAGGCCGCCCAGGTCTACAGAGATGGTGAAGGATAAAGAGCGATAATACCGCTCGATCCTAATCCATACAAGGCCACCGTTCGCCAATAAAATAACGGCGCGGGACCCAAGCCAAACTTAGGATATATGTACTTAACTGTGGCTATATATACAGACAGTTTTTGTAGAAGGAGAACCTTTTTGTAGTTTGCAAAAAAAAAAATTGCTGGTTCACCTAGGCATTTCCAGATCGACTTCTTCAATTTTAATGAACTTTTTTTTCATAAAGTAGATTTAATTATATCGCGGTATTTAAAGTTTTATTCAATTTCAATTTCAATTTCTTTATTTTGTTTTGGACAATTTACATTGTATAACAATTGTCATAAAAACTTAATTATATAACTAAAAAGTACAACTAACAATTAAAAAACTCTGACAACGAATAGAAGCATCTCTCCACCAAAAAGCTTCTTAATTTTCGTTGGAAATGAGTTATATATTTCACATTCATTCGAAGTCCCTCGGGTAAGTGATTATATATTTTTATACCTAGACTATCTGACTTAGCTGTTACACAATATTTTCTGAAAGGGATTCGAATATTATTTTTCTGTCTGGTATTTTTTGAATGAATGTCACTATTCACAATAAATGATTGTTTATTCCTGAATACATATATACTCATTTCAAATATAAATAAAGAAGTCAACGTAAGAACTTTAAGGTCTATAAAAATATTTCTGCAAGTTCATGACTTTTGCGCCAGATTCTTTCTTATATATTAAAATCCGTTGTTTTTCTCGCTCCGGGGTGGAAAAGTTGGGTTTTGCATTACCAAAGGCTTTTTCGCGAGCCGCGCAGCGGCGAGCCGAAGGGCGCGAAGCGCCCTTCGGTCCCGCGGTTGTCGCTTAGGCGTATTTGGGTTGGTTATTTTTACCTTTTTCGGGGCGAATTTTGCGTTTTTCCCGAGGTCCGCGGCCGCCGGTTTTCGATTTTCGCGAGGAAACGAGACAAAAGTCGAAAACCACGCCCATTATCGGAAGTCCGGAAGCCGCCCGGAGGCCGATTTCGCCCGCGCGACGTTTTTCGGGCGAGCCTGTCGGGGACGCGGGCGCGGGCGAGTCTCCTTATTTGGTCCTTTCTCCGTCGCGACGAGGCGCTCGGCGGGCCGTTTTTCGCGTTTTTCTAGGTAAATTTTCCGTTTTTCGGAGGGTCCTCGCCGGCCGTTCTCGGCGAGAGGGATGGAGATACCGCGGGAGGAGCTTATCGCCCGGGAATCGGAGAAACGTCAGTCGGATATGGGTAGACGTCAAACTATTTCCGATTCGATATTTTCGTATTTTTCCGCATTCATTTCAACAAAGCCATATCGAAACGTAAACTTTGAACCTTCTACAATGTGTCGCGTGCCTCAGATTTACGTTTAAAATTCGATTTTATAGTGAAAATAGCGAAAGTTTTGGTCAATTACACGTTCGGCGGCATTCGCGTGCGCTCGGCCGCCCGAAACGTCAAACGGCAAGCCGGACGGTGCGGTGCCGTTGACAGCTCCGGATAAAACTTGGGAACGTTCGCTAAACCGGCCGATGGGAGGCCCCCCAAAAGCCAGAAACGGTAAGTTTAAAGTCTCTAGATACTTTCTGTTATGCGAGCGCTGGGTTTTGAGTCGTTTTTGTATCGAAATGTGCGAAAATCTGAACGAGGACGGGAAAGAAGAGCAAGAAAATATGGCTCTACTATTTCGAGCTACAAAAAATTATATAGGTATAAGGTATTTGCGAATTTTGTAATATTGAAGCAATTTTGAAGATTAATTTATTCTATTTTAGTTACAGATATCTATGAAAATGTTTTACGTTTTATTATTCCCAGTAGTCAAAGTATTTAAGTACTTTATTTACGTTTCTGGATAGCTTCTTCATCGCTACATTGTAGGTACATTAAATGTAATTATAGGCACCTATTTCTTATTTCAACATACCTAGCTGTCGGGTACATTTAATTATGTTTTTCTTATTTTATACCACATACTCTAGACCAAAATAAATCTTTAAAATGGCGTATATGCCCTCAATTCCATACAAAATTTAATTCAAAATTTCAGCAGATAAATAATTCCATCTTAAATTTTAAACAATTTTGTTTATCTTATAATACTATCATATAGTTCTAATTTTATATAAATTACGATAATAGACTCCCTACACTCATTTTCACCTTTACTAAAAACCTCTAAATATGAATAAATACCTACTGTCATACAATTCACATTTTATATAAATTACGTTAATGACCCCCTACAGCCCAATATCCAATACCCAATAAAAAGCAATATCATCTATTATTATTATTATGGAAAACATAAATTTCTCTTCTCTTTAAACAAAATATGATAACAATACCTATAGATTAAAATCATTGATTCTGTGATAACCTACCGTATTGTTAAGAACTCTTTACTAACAACTCTTTTATTATATCAAATAAATGCATAAAATACAAACACAAACCATTAGGTATTCTTACGTTTTTTTAACCTCTATGTCTATCATTCCCTACTGAAGTACTGAACAGTCCCACTCCCTAGACCATTGACCATGAATTGGATAGATCAAGGATTGTAACACCATTTAAACTAATTTTTCAAACAAAAAATGATTACACGTTCTACGTTTTACCACAGATACATTAAGGTAATTTATCACAAGGATTGTACAGTATACAATCCTTGAATTTATCTGTGGTTTTACGTATCTTCTTCTTCTTCTCTTATTTATGGCCTCCACCATTAGGTAGGTACGTGGCCAGCGCAGATTTTACGTATTCATGATAATCCATAATCGACTTAAGCTGAGCCCACAATAAAATTTTTTGCGTTTTGCTTTTTCAGTTATGAAATTCTATTGAAGATGTAAAATTTAAAATAGTATTTATTAACGGGGTAAAGCTGCATATTTTCAACTTTTTACAGTAAAAATTTTTTGTGTACGTTTAGACCGAATTTATGTTATGTTTATAAAATTTGAAAAATTGTTTCAGTAATAGTCAAATTTACCCAAAACAGTAACTAAATGTAAAAATATTTATTTTGCAAGTTCCCACCTACATTTTCTTAATTCTGCGTCACCAATACCATTCCACAACGCAAAAACCAAAACGCAAATAATTTCGTTGGGAACGCACCTTTAAACTTTCCGGTCGTCTGTCTTTGGTAACCTACAAAAACAAATGCATATCTCCGAATCAACAAATTATATTTCTATCACGCCATTTTTATAGGTGCATTTTATGTTCGTAAATTTCCGTTTACATAAATAAATTGCCCTTTTCGTATAATTTAAATCCGTTTTTTTCAAAACGAATCCATCTGCATAACGAGACAGTAAGTAGTATCTTTCATAATCATTAATTTAATTCCCTATTTAGGTACACTTCAACTTCTTTCTTATTTACTTATTTTTAGATCAATTACAATGCCCCGTAAAGGTAAAAAAAGATTGACTCAACGAAAGGGAGTCAATATCAAAGGTCAGGCCACAAAAAAATGTGTTCCTGTAAAGACTTCAACTGCTGTTTCCGAGTCTCCTTCACAAAGTGAAATAGTGGTACAACAAAATAGTTCCATTAAACCAGCAGGTGGACCACTAATGAGATACACAGAACCAGACGAAACAGATAATAGTCTCCCAGACTCCTTTTTAAGCAGAAAAGCTGGACCTTCATCTTCCTTAGGTAAGTTTGTTCATATATATTTTTTAACAACAAAAACATGAATGTATGTATGTCTTTTGAAAGAAGATAATCATATCACTTCAATATAAAACTGACCGTTGCATCTCTAAAAACGAAATTTAAAAAGGTATACTGGTTGCCCTATTAAATTTGATAATACAAACTACCTTATAAGTATACAAATGTTTACTTTACATGATATAATTAGATAAAATAATAATATAAATATATCAGTCATTTAACTTTGAAAAACTATTGTAATTCTCTTTATGTAATTACATATCTATATATACAGACGGTATCTTAGAAAAACATGCCAGCATTATATTTAAAAAAATGTTATTTCAAAATTTAAAAATGAAACGAAGGCAAGAAAGGTTATCACAAAATTGTTCTTTAATACATTTACTATATTAATTATTTTTGTATAAAAATGTTTTTGCAATCCTCTTAATGATTAGTCCATTGAAAAGTTACATTTGGAGTTGCATTTTTTAGAGGACGCAATTTTATTGTTTAGATGTGAGGGGGGGGGGGATCAAAAAAAGTTTAACTTGAAGTTTGTGGGGTCACTACCCTCGAGGTTTGGCCACTATCTTGGAAAAAGGGGTGAAATTGTTTTTAGCATTTATCAGGTAAACTATTGGTCATACAAAAATTTTGTAAATACATTTTTTATTTAAAATTGAATCCTTTTAGACACCATAATTCATTTCTTATTTAAAAAAAAGGCCATCAGAGCATTTTTGTAGAGTGATTCTCAACAAAGAATTTTTATTATATACTTTTTTTATTATATTTAATAGTTTGGGTTTTACAGTGCTGTGCCGCTATCTTGGAAAAAAGAGTGAAATTGTTTTTAGCATTTATCAAGTAAACTATTGGTCAAAAAAAATTTTGTAAATACATTTTTTATTTAAAATTGAATCCTCTACAATTTTAGTCCTGTAACTTTTTGTTGTAAAATCAAAAATAACAAACATATTAAAAAAACATCAAAATTTTTGCACAAATTTTCCTTTTAGACACCATAATTCATTTCTTATTTAAAAAAGAATGCCATCAGAGCATTTTTGTAGAGTGATTCTCAACAAAGAATTTTTATTATATACTTTTTTTATTATATTCAATAGTTTGGGTTTTACAGTGCTATGCCGCTATCTTGGAAAAAAGGGTGAAATTGTTTTTAGCATTTATCAAGTAAACTATTGGTCAAAAAAAAATTTTGTAAATACATTTTTTATTTAAAATTGAATCCTCTACAATTTTAGTCCAGTAACTTTTTGTTGTAAAATCCAAAATAACAAACATATTAAAAAAAACATCAAAATTTTTGCACAAATTTTCCTTTTAGACACCATAATTCATTTCTTATTTAAAAAAAAAATGCCATCAGAGCATTTTTGTAGAGTGATTCTCAACAAAGAATTTTTATTATATACTTTTTTATTATATTTAATAGTTTGGGTTTTACAGTGCTGTGACGCTATCTTGGAAAAAAAGGGTGAAATTGTTTTTATCATTTATCAAGTAAACTATTGGTCAAAAAAATTTGTAAATACATTTTTATTTAAAATTGAATCCTCTACAATTTTAGTCCAGTAACTTTTGTTGTAAAATCAAAAATAACAAACATATTAAAAAAACAAAATTTTTGCACAAATTTTCCTTTTAGACACCATAATTCATTTCTTATTTAAAAAAAATGCCATCAGAGCATTTTTGTAGAGTGATTCTCAACAAAGAATTTTTATTATATACTTTTTTTATTATATTTAATAGTTTGGGTTTTACAGTGCTGTGACGCTATCTTGGAAAAAAGGGTGAAATTGTTTTTAGCATTTATCAAGTAAACTATTGGTCAAAAAAAAATTTTGTAAATACATTTTTTATTTAAAATTGAATCCTCTACAATTTTAGTCCAGTAACTTTTTGTTGTAAAATCAAAATAACAAACATATTAAAAAAAAACATCAAAATTTTTGCACAAATTTTCCTTTTAGACACCATAATTCATTTCTTATTTAAAAAAGAATGCCATCAGAGCATTTTTGTAGAGTGATTCTCAACAAAGAATTTTTATTATATACTTTTTTATTATATTTAATAGTTTGGGTTTTACAGTGCTGTGACGCTATCTTGGAAAAAGGGGAGAAATTGTTTTTAGCATTTATCAAGTAAACTATTGGTCAAAAAAATTTTGTAAATACATTTTTTATTTAAAATTGAATCCTCTACAATTTTAGTCCAGGCACTTTTTGTTGTAAACTCAAAAATAACAAACATATTAAAAAAAAACATCAAATTTTTTGCACAAATTTTCCTTTTAGACACCATAAGTCATTTCTTATTTAAAAAAATGCCATCAGAGCATTTTGTAGAGTGATTCTCAACAAAGAATTTTTATTATATACTTTTTATTATATTTAATAGTTTGGGTTTTACAGTGCTGTGAGCTATCTTGGAAAAAAGGGTGAAATTGTTTTTAGCATTTATCAAGTAAACTATTGGTCAAAAAAAAATTTTGTAAATACATTTTTTATTTAAAATTGAATCCTCTACAATTTTAGTCCAGTAACTTTTTGTTGTAAAATCAAAAATAACAAACATATTAAAAAAAACATCAAAATTTTTGCACAAATTTTCCTTTTAGACACCATAATTCATTTCTTATTTAAAAAAAAAATGCCATCAGAGCATTTTTGTAGAGTGATTCTCAACAAAGAATTTTTATTATATACTTTTTTTATTATATTTAATAGTTTGGGTTTTACAGTGCTGTGACGCTATCTTGGAAAAAAGGGTGAAATTGTTTTTAGCATTTATCAAGTAAACTATTGGTCAAAAAAAAATTTTGTAAATACATTTTTTATTTAAAATTGAATCCTCTACAATTTTAGTCCAGTAACTTTTTGTTGTAAAATCAAAAATAACAAACATATTAAAAAAAACATCAAAATTTTTGCACAAATTTTCCTTTTAGACACCATAATTCATTTCTTATTTAAAAAAAAATGCCATCAGAGCATTTTTGTAGAGTGATTCTCAACAAAGAATTTTTATTATATACTTTTTTTATTATATTTAATAGTTTGGGTTTTACAGTGCTGTGACGCTATCTTGGAAAAAAGGGTGAAATTGTTTTTAGCATTTATCAAGTAAACTATTGGTCAAAAAAAAAATTTTGTAAATACATTTTTTATTTAAAATTGAATCCTCTACAATTTTAGTCCAGTAACTTTTTGTTGTAAAATCAAAAATAACAAACATATTAAAAAAAAACATCAAAATTTTTGCACAAATTTTCCTTTTAGACACCATAATTCATTTCTTATTTAAAAAAAGCCATCAGAGCATTTTTGTAGAGTGATTCTCAACAAAGAATTTTTATTATATACTTTTTTTATTATATTTAATAGTTTGGGTTTTACAGTGCTGTGAGTGACACTATCTTGGAAAAAAGGATTGGAATTGTTTTTATTGTTTATCAAGTAAACTATTGGTCAAAAAAAAAGTTATAAGCTTGAAGTTTTGGGGTATTTAAAATTGAACCTCTCGAATTTTAGTCCCGGTAACTTTTGTTGTAAAAGGGGTCCAAGAAATAACAAACATATTAAAAAAAAAAAAAGACATCAAAATTTTGCACAAATTTTTCCTTTTAGCTATATTTCATTTCTTATTTAAATGCCATTTAGATCCAGTAACTTTGTTCACGCTAATGTTGGAGCGAGAACAAACTCGGAGTAGAAACTTAGAACCCAATATTCTAAACGCCGTAGAAGAGGACCCTGGTACCAGCACTCGAAGATTGGCAACAAGATTTGAAGTATGTCATATGACTGTACAACGAACGTTGAAAATTCAGGGATTGTATCCCTATCATGTTCAGAAAATACAGGCGTTGAAACCCGAAGATTTAGCAAGGCGTGTAGAATTCTACGAATGGTATAGGAGAAAATGCAACGGAGAAGGAGACAACTTTTCAAAATGTGTATTATGGACCGATAAAGCAGGATTTACAAGAGAAGGAGTTTTTAATATTCATAACACACATTTTTGGTGTGATGAAAATCCTCATTCAACGAGAGCGACTCATTTTCAAGAAAAATTTTCAATAAACATTTGGGCTGGAATAGTCAATAATACACTGATAGGACCTTACGTGATGGATGATAGACTTAATGGTGAAAATTACCTTAATTTTCTGAGAAATAAGTTGGAAGATTTACTTGAAGATATACCACTGGATGTAAGAAGAGATATGTGGTATCAACATGATGGGGCACCGCCACACAGTGCACGAATTGTTACCGAATGGTTGAATGAAAATTATCAAGACAAGTGGATTGGACGTTTCGGACCTGTAGCTTGGCCACCAAGATCCCCAGATTTGAATCCGTGCGATTTTTATTTGTGGGGTCATATGAAATCTTTAGTGTATTTATCTCCTATCGACAGTGTTGAAGAACTACGCCAAAGAGTGCAGAACGCGGCGGACCACATACAGCGGAACATGGATCTAAATAAGGTAAGACAATCCTTAATGCGAAGCGTTGAGGCATGCTTAGACAACAATGGAGGAAATTTTGAACATATGCTGTAAACCTCCCTATAAACATCACGTGAATAGAAAAATATTATGTATTTATTTTTATTTATTTATTACTGTTCTGACTTAATTATCTGTTAGTTGAATTGTTCTTGATTTATAGTTTATTTTATTTAAAAGAATATATTTTTTATTTATGTCGGATAATAGGGCTATAGGCAAACACCCACTCAATAAAAGTAACGCGCCAAAAAACGGTACCTCACGGGTGGTGTGGAAATTTGTTTTCTAACAGTAAAATTTCTCATCTTGCCCCATCTCTCACTTCAATAATGAAATGTGACAACAGCGCAAAGGACTACTGTATACGCCTGGAGCAACCGATAAAGGACGCGTCTCTAGATTAGCCCAACGCTGGCCTAACCAGCGGCGGAGTATGAAAATTCAGAAAAAAAGGTAACAAAAAAAAATCAGTTTTTATGGCGGAATTTAGTAAAACAAACTTATGATACGTGTTTATAAGGGTCACAGGTAACCCCCCCCCCTCCAAACCGGACCCCCCATCAAAGTTACACCCTACACTAACGTATCTTGCGACATTCAGCAAAAATTTCGTCTATGTGACATCCCTATTAATTACTATGTATATAAGGAAATTAAAAATATGCATTATTAAAAATGAAAAAGAGATGCACCTTCTATAAAAAATTATATAAACAATACACGAAATGATCTTTGTGACTATATTAAATATTAGTTCATACTCAAATGTTTTTATGACATCCATATAAATATTCCTTACTTTGAAGCATCCTTCTACAGTTGCCAATTTTAATAGACTATTGGCCTCAAAGATGTTTTATAAAAGATCAAAATATTCATCTTCTTATGCATCAAATTTATTAGATTTATTTAACCAAAGTCACAGAGAAATGATATGATCGATGAAGGTGGTTGAATTATGGATAAAAGGTAAGGTAAAATAAAATTAATAATACAGGGTGAGTCAGTCATAATGTCATTAATTTTAAGAGGATATAGGGAATAATGAGTATAATGCAAATACGCGATTAAAAAAAATCTAAATGCATATTTAAGCCGAAAAAAAATATTTTCAAATTATTATTTAAACCCCCTTTTCAGACTGTCACTGACTGCTCACAGCCTTGGTCGTTTACAGCTCACAGTTCAACTCGATGTCGACCTGATGCAATGTTGCCAAGTTGAAATATTTTTCTAGTACCTACCTACCTACCTAGGTTTTAGACATCACAAATAAACAGTTGTACTGACTATTTTACTATATCATATTTTCTTGCTCAGTTCAACTTCAGCCAATAATAATTTAAAATGTTAATATCCAATGAAATCAAATAATAATAATCAAATAATTCTATTAAATATTGCAAGTAACACGGCCCACTCAGGTTTTCCGGTAGAAAATACGGTCCAATCAAACGATACCCCACACCTGCCCATGCGTTGACAACAAATCGCCTCTGAAAGCTAAACCGACAAGTAGCGTGTGGATTTTCCTGTGAGGAAATGTAGCTGTTATGACTGCAAAGAAATTAGCTTAGTTACATTGAAATCACAAAACCCCAACGTATCTAATAATAAGCCGAGTAATAAACCATTTACGTACATTACATAAATAACCTATATCCAATGGGTAAATTATTAAGAGAAGCTGAAAAGTGTCGTATTTAAATACTAAGTAATAAAAAAAACCATCGTGTTGTCGACAGAAAACTGCCCAAGATCGAAATGGCACGCCTCTGATTTGATGCTCAAAAAAGTTATCGAGAGTGAATCTTGACCTACGGTATTATTAGGTCAATAACCTAGTTAACTAGTTTTTATACTGTTATTTAACGACAAGGAGTAAAACTATTTTTTTAAATCTAGATACATTAATGAATTTTTCTTAAATATTAATTTATTTGTTAATAAAACCAAATGTAGATAATACATAAATGTTTTCGAATGTTAGGTTATTACAGTTTAATAATTTTCATATTACGTTTTCACTACGTTTTACAAATAAATATGAATTTTTAGTATTACTCATAAGTACAATTAATTATTCAGTTTGTAGTTAGGTACATCTAGCCTAGAAATGTATTGTTTTTTAAGTAGTATGGTACTAACCTGTTTAAAATGCCAGTTCGAGTAAAACTGCACTCATCCGTCCATAGCACTTAATATTAATAAAATTAGGGTCAGCCGCAATTTGATTTTGATGCTCTCAACTAAATTTAAAACAGTCTCTATTACCCAACGCAGTTTCACAGAACCCGTATCACAAAGGTACTTACACAAAGTTCGTGCACCTGAAAAATGTCTGTTAGGTTGTAGACATCTCCGATATTCCGTAACAGCGGCATTCGCATTTCGTAAACATTCTCTGTATAACACTACCATTTCCGCATATTCGGAATTTGTAAAATTATGCATTGTGAATTTACGACGAATACGCAAGACCGAAATAAACAATCTACTGCTTACTGCTTGTATTCTCTCCATCCCCCCTCCAAATGTGTGGCGTGATCTACAAATTTGGGGGGAAAGAAATGCGGGAAATGCAGAAAGTGCTAAATGGAGGTACATTTGAATAACACGCTGACGATATTATGTATGTAAACATGATGTGGCAACGATGTTTAATCCGCCATTCGATTGTCGTATGGGTGCGTCATCAGAAAGTTCGTAGTGCACCAGGGCGTCGTGTTACTAATTTTTATAGGGTGATTTGTTTATTTTTTAAAGGTCGAATACATTTTTTCGATTTTCTGCCTTTATTATTTTAAAACGTGGTTAAAAATAATGACATTATGACTGAATCAACCTGTAAATTTTATTCTCTTACCTTTTACTAATATTTATTTACAATATAGTGTTTAGTGAGTCGATGCATTCGTTGCAGAAGTTTATAACACAAGTAATTTGTGTAGACAATTTTCTATATACAGGGTGTTAAAATTTTATTAAAAAAAATAATAAATTTATTGATATTGTGGAAACCGTACAAAATGAAACTTTACAGGTTTTTATGTTAACAATAATACATATTTTACAATAAATCGTTATATATGTATTAAGAGCGAAAAGTGATACATTATTGCTCAAGAGTGACAGTAATCACGCGAGAGCAGTATGTCACTTTTTGCTCGTAATACATACAATGTTTTATCTACAGTCACTCAACTAAATAAAACTATTCAATTATTAACTTTATTACAAGAACATTAATTACAACAAATACTTTGTTGCTATTGACAATGAGCGTTTGATATCACTCGGCAAGCAATAAAGTGACACTCATGTGACCTCATATCTAAATAACCAGACATGGGATCCAGACCAAACTTTAGGATATACAGAGTGTCTACTTTTATTTGCGTACAAATCCATAAAAATTGTATTCTTCAAGATAATCAAATTATTTTTTTTTATTTAAAGGACAACCGCTTTCTCTGGCCCTACCACGGCATTCAAGATGGCGATCCAAGACCTGCTATGATTTTTTTATACCCCCGAAATTCAATAAAAACGTTTAGCAATTTTTTTATTTAAAATCTGATAAGGTGGTGTTAATCAGGTCCCCTCAAAACCTCTATGTATGAAATTTGAACAAAAACTATACTGAGTGTTTTCTTCTATACGTTCTTAAAGTTTTATTTTTATAAAAATTCGTAAAACTTATTTTTTTTTAAAAATGCAACAAATATTTTTTCGATTCAAATGTCATCGAAAATCTCTTCTTCTGACCCTACCACGGCATTTAAGATGGCGATCCAGGACCTGCTATGATTTTTTTATACCCCCGATTTTCAATAAAACGTTTAGCGATTTTTATTACTTAAATTCTGATAAGGTGGTGTTAATCACGACCCCTCAAAACCCCTATGTGTGAAATTTCAACAAAAACTATACAGAGTGTTTTCTTCTATACGTTCTTAAAGAGTTATTTTTATAAAAATTCGTAAAACTTTATTTTTTAAAATACCGTAACAAATATTTTTTAGATTCAAATTCTATCGAAAACCGCTTCCTCTGACCCTACCACGGCATTTAAGATGGCGATCGAATACCTGCTATGATTTGCTTTATACCTCCGAAATTCAATAAAAACGTTTAGTGGTTTTTTTATTTAAAATCTGATAAGGTGGTGTTAATCAAGACCCCTATGTATGAAATTTGAACAAAATCTATACGGAGTGCCTTCTTCTACACGTTCTCAAAGTTTTATTTGTATAAAAATTTGTAAAAGTTTATTTTCCAAAATAACGTAACGATTTTTATGTTTTAAATAGCATCGAAAACCGCCTGTTTTGATCCTACTATGGCGACCCAAGGTCTGCTATAATTTCTTATACCCCCAAATTTTAATATAAACGTTTAGCGAATTTTTGATTTATAATCTGATAAGATGGGGTTGATTACAACCCCCCTCAAAATAAAATCCTGAATTTGAAAGGCGCTAGACGAATCAAGAGTGATTATGGAAAGAAGTCAAAAACTATGAATCAAAATTGATTTTTAGTTTTGGGGGTTCAATAAAAATAAAGTATACCGAAGTCGACCATTGAATATCGACGATTTATGCATAATAATTACTAATGCGTGTCAGTTTATCAGTGCAGCTCAGTTAAAGAAAGTTGAGCAGCACAATAGGAAGCGTATTGAAATATGTATTCTTTTAGAGGGTGGTTTGGTAGAAAAAGATCCAATAAATGAAAAAACTTATTTTTCTTTATTTATTATGTTAGTTAATAAATGTTTCATTTATTTTATTTCATTTTAGCCTCGACTTATTTTTAGTTCTACACCGCGTACTCATGGTCCCTTCTATCGAGTTAGACAGACTAAACAGCTAGGATTATTTGTCGGATACCTTACCTATGGCATACTGATGAGAGCTAATAAGCTAGAAACCGGTATATGTCTGGTGGGCTTCTGACGAATGACTCTAGCTGTTGCTATAGGTTTTCCAGGTGTAATTCAATGCTGGTCGGGGCATTAGCCCACAGAGTAGTTGTTTCCTGGAATTCCGTGTTTGCAAAATATCGTTTCTCGCCGATCGCGATTAAGGTCGACAGCTTTCAATGGTGTCTACTGCATGTAGAACGCTTCGTGTCTGTGACGTTTTCAGTCCGGCATGGAGTAGCGAATGGCCGATAGATGTAGTTAGTTCTACACCGCGTACTCATGGTCCCTTCTGTCGAGTTAGACAGACTAAACAGCTAGGATTATTTGTCGGATACCTTACCTATGGCATACTGATGAGAGCTAATAAGCTCGAAACCGGTATATGTCTGGTGGGCTTCTGACGAATGACTCTAGCTGTTGCTATAGGTTTTCCAGGTGTAATTCAATGCTGGTCGGGGCATTAGCCCGCAGAGTAGTTGTTTCCTGGAATTCCGTGTTTGCACATATACAGATAGTTCAAAAATAAACAAAGATACAATGGTTAAAATATTAAAATTTTTAAAAACATATCGACATGACATATGGCTGGAAATTCCCGTCATATACCTTAAAATTCTTTTTTGGGCATAGCAGACCACATTAATTCAATTTTCATTCATACTGTTTTGCATAATTCCTTGGCTCAGACTTGATTCGTCTAGCGCCTTTCAAATTCATATTTTGTTTTGAGGGGATTTGTGATTAACCCCACCTTATCATATTGTAAATGAAAAATTCGCTAGACGTTTATATTACATTTCGGGGGTATAAGAAATTATAGCAGGCCTTGGGTCGCCACAGTAAGATCAGAACAAGCGGTTTACGATGCCATTTAAATTTTTTTTAAATGTTGGATCATCTTGAAGAATCGTTTTACGAATTTGTACACACATAACACTTTGAGAACGTGTAAAACACTATGTATAGTTTTTAATAAAATTTCACACATAGGGGTTTTGGGGACCCTGAGTAACAACACCTTATCATATTTTAAATAAAATTTAACTAAACGTTTTTATTGAATACGAGGGGTATAAAATTAATCATAGGCAGGCCATGGATCGCCATGTTAAACGCCGTGGTAGGATTAGAAGTAGCGGTTTTCAATGACATTTAAATCAAAAAAATATTTGTTGCGTTATTTTGAAAACTAACGTTTTTATGAATTTTTACAGAAATAAGACTTTAAGAACGTGTAGAAGAAAAGACTCTGTATAGTTTGTGTTCAAATTTCACACTGCTTTGAGGGGTCCTTTATCACCACCTTATCAGATTTTAAATAAAAATATCGCTTAACGTTTTTATTAAATTTCGGGGGTATAAAAAAATTATAGGATGTCTTGGATCGCCATCTTAAATGCCGTGGTAGGGCCAGAGGAAGCGGTTTTCGATTTAAAATAAAAAAAATATATTATCTTAAAGAATAAGGTTTTTACGGATTTGTACACAAATAATAGTAGACACCCTGTATGTACTGTGACCATATAGACAACTTTTTTTAGAAGGAGAACCTTTTTGCAGTTTGCAAAATAATTAAAAATTTGCTCCTTCACCTAGGAATTTCGAAATCGGCTCTTTAACTTTCGTGAAATATTTATTTTTTAATTTTATTAAAAACTAACGAACTAATAAGTTTTTAATAAAATTTTAAATAAGTTGACAAAGTTACATCTTATATGTGAAAAAATATATTTCAGAAAGATTAAAGACGCCAATGATTGGAAATTCCTAGATGAGGCAGCAAATTTTTTTTACTTTTTTCTCGCAGACTGTAAAAAGGTTTTCCTTCTAAAAAAAGTTGTCTACCTGTCTGGCCACAGTACATATAACCTAATGTTTGGTTTGGGTTCCATGTCTGGTTATTGAAATATGACATACCAGAAGGTTCACTGGACGCCGCTGTTGGATATTTTGAAATAAGTGATCCAACATTGGTTTTTATTAAAATAAAAATGATTTTCTAATTCATTGTTTAATAGAAGTGAAAATATGATTATGACTTAGTAATAATGTTTACTACGAGTAGTAATAATTTTTTGTAATAAAATTGGTACAAAAACACTAAGTGCATAATTTCTGGTATTTTTCAAAACATTGAAACTGGACTTCCATGACATGCAATAAATTAAATTTAATTTTTTTACTCGAAAACGGTGAGTCGTAAGAAAAAAAGGAGAGACAATTTATGTTCCAAATTAAACAAGAAATTTGAAAATAATTTTATTATAAGAAAAATCAGTGACGGATCATGTTTTCTTTAAAAATATCCAGAGACGTCCATGCCGGCATACGCCGTGTGTATGCGACTGGTGAAACTTCAAACAATATTTTTATTGCAAAACATGTATTGTCGTTAACTGTCACAGCCTGCAAAATTTCATTAAAATATGGCGAGCGGTTTTAGCAATATTAATAAATTTGCATTTTTTATTTGTACTTTTAACACCCTGTATCGAAAAGTAAGTCTTTTCAGAATATGGTATATTAAGGAAATATATCACAAATTACTTGTACTATAACCTTAATATACAATTGAACAAAAAAATATTAAAAGTATACAGTTGGTATTTTGAGTAAATTATTACTGAAATGAATTCAAAAGAAACATTACATTGGCGCTCATTAAATATGTTCTTACTATTTTAAAATCAGTGTCTACAGCGTTGTCAAATCGCAGTGTACTATGCGAAGGATGTGGATGTCACAAGCGCGATAGAAAGTGGAAGTTACGTATATTGCAGTCACAAAAACCACATCATATATTGTGCGGTATAATAATTATACTTCCCTGTTGCGTCCTTACTAGATCACCCTGTAGTTGTGTTCCTAACACGACTCTGTGCGCGCTAATTCCAAGCAGAAAAAGTGTCCTTATTCGTCCTCGTACCGACCCGCTCCCACCGGCACGATCTCCTCATTATGTTTCTAGCGCTTCAAACGTGCGTATCGAATTAACTAGTGAAAAGTAAAAAGTGAAAAGTGAGTGAAAAAGATGGGCAAACGGAAACGAGAGGAAAAGGAAAAAGAGAGGAGGAAAATAAATAGAAGAATCAAAAGATTTTGCGAGAAATACGAATCATCAGAGTCATCGAGTAAGTACAACCACGATTTTCTTTTTCAAATTGCATGGTACATTTTCCAATACCAGCGACGCAAGTGTCTTATTTAATAAAATGAACCTCACCTATCACGTGTAGGAAAATCTCAAGCTATAAAATTACGGAAATATTAAAATCTTCTTCTTCTTCCGTATGTACAGCCTTAGTATTTTGTAAACCCAATACATTCCATGTGAATAGGTTGTTTTTGTTCCCGGGAGCACCAGCGGCGTAACCGCAGGGCAGAATAAATTATAGCTCTGTCTAAACTTGGGCTCTTCATTCTTAATGCTCATTAGCAATATAATACACAATCATTATAATAAATTAAATGTTTACCACTTGTAAACGAAGGAAAAATGGCAAAGAAACCAACTGAAATGGTCTTGAACCAATTTTTTTTTTTTAACCTAAATCAACCACTTGTTGAAATTATAAAACCCAACCACTTGTTGGGATAAAAATTCAAACCTACACTAATTATGGTGGCAAATTAAAAGTTTACCTCTTGTAAACAAAGGCAAGTGCCAAACAAACAAAGCCGAAATAGCCTTGTGCTAATCTAATTCAACCACTTGTTGGGATTAGAAAACCTAACCACTTGTTAGTATAAAAACTCAAACACAACTTGTGTAGAAAACGATCTAACGGTTTTTTTAACCATTACAGGCTCATCTAGCAGCTCATACTCGTCAAAGAGCTCACAATCCTCAAGTTCTAGGTCTCCCTCACCGACTCCCACCACAGTTACTACACAAGCCATAATAGAAACCCCCGAGATTGCTACAGCTGACAACACAGACACATTAATAAACATCTTGGGAAAAGACCCTACCAAACCACAACAAACGGGTCCTGATTTACTAGAGGATCTAGCCCTAAGATGGACAAATTATGTTCAAGAAGAGTTAGACAATGAAAGCAAAACACAGTTGGCCGAAAAGTGGTTCATCCCCAAAAATTGCCAAGCTCTAGATTCTCCAAAAATCAATGAAGAAATTGTAGCGCTGCTACCAAGCGCAACCATACGACGAGATGGATATTTGAGGGCTTTACAGAGCCTTTTAGGAAAAGGGCTGACAGCTTTAGGCACCCACTTGACCAAGATCCTGGCAGAAAAGGAACACCATAATGAATTAATAGCCAACATAAATAAACTAATGCACATTGGGGCTATTTCAAAATGCAAACATAAAAAGGGTGAATTTTTTCATCTTATTTTTTTACGCAAAAAACCAAATGGCACATACAGATTCATTTTAAATCTTAAAAACCTAAATAAATTTATAACGACACCACATTTCAAATTAGAAGATCATAGAACCGCAAAAAGCTTAATATCCAAAAATTCCTTCTTAGCCACAATTGATTTGAAAGATGCATATTTTTTAATTCCGGTTCATAAAAATCACAAGAAATATCCCGGTTTGAGTTTAACGGAAAATTATATGAATTTAATTGCCTATGTTTTGGCCTCAGCAGTGCACCATTTGTGTTCACCAAAATTTTCAAACCAATAATGAATAGTTTACGATCACAAGGGGTTTTGTCGGTGATTTATTTAGACGACCTATTATTAATAGCTAAGACAAAAAATGAATGCCCAGAAAATATAAATCTTACAATTAAATTATTAACATCTGTCGGATTTTACATAAATTATGAAAAAAGCCAGTTAACACCTTCTCACACTGTAAATTACTTAGGGTTCGTTTTTAACAGCAAAGAACTAACACTGGGGTTACCTGAGGGAAAGAGAAAAGAATTGATAACAAAAATCGAAAAACAAAAACAGCAAAAGACTATTAAGATTAGAGATTTTGCAAGGTTAATAGGTTCTTTAATAGCGGCATGCCCGGCGGTCCCATATGGTTGGCTACACACTAAACAGTTTGAAAGGGAAAAACATTGGCTTTGAGAAAAGGTAGGGCCAATTTTGACACAATAATGCAGTTACCAAAATCATTACAAGAAGACTATAACTGGTGGGTATTAAATTTACCTTCAGCAAAAAGTTGTTTTAAACCGAAAAGTTATAAAATAGAAATTTATACAGATGCCTCGCCACTAGGATGGGGGGCAACAAGCGGGGGGGAGGTCGCTCATGGGTTCTGGAAACCCCGAGAGAGCTCCCTTCATATTAACCACTTGGAACTCCTCGCAGTCTTGTATGGACTCAAAGTTTTTGCTAAAACCCTTTCAAACTGTGATGTTTTAATTAGAGTGGACAATACAACAGCATTAGCCTATGTAAATAAAATGGGAGGCACAAGAAGTCCAGAATTAAACTCAATTGCTAGACAAATCTGGAAATTGTGTGAAAATCAACAAATCTTTATCTTCTGTTCTTATATAACATCAAAAGAAAATAAAATTGCAGACGAACAGTCTAGGTTAACAAACATTGAAACGGAATATTGCCTTAATGCAAAATTTTTCAAAATAATTACAAAATCTCTAGGAAAACCAGAGATCGACTTATTTGCCTCCAGACAAAATGCAAAATGTAAAAAATTTATATCTTGGAAAAAAGACCCCGAATGCTTAACCTCGGATGCTTTCACAATATCCTGGAAAAATTTAAAATTTTATGCATTTCCACCTTTCCCACTTCTGCCAAAGGTTTTACAAAAAATAGAATGGGACAAAGCGAAGGGCATTGTCGTATTCCCCCTATGGGAAACACAACCATGGTTCCCCAAAATTAAAGAGATGCTGATCTCAGATATAGTTAAGTTAGACCCAGATTATAACTTACTCCTGTCTCCTTTCAGAAAGCCACACCCATTGTGGAAAAGCCTTTCCCTGGGGGCAGCCATATTATCAAGCAGGCGTTTTTGAAACATGGAACACCAGAATCAGCAGTGGACGTGCTTCTGGCATCCTTAAGCATAAACACACAGAAACAATACAACACCACACTAAAAAATGGTGGGAATTCTGTGATGGATCCATACATAAGGTAATAGCGGCAAATACCAAAGAAGTTATGGAATTTCTGAATAAAGAATTTGAATCTGGAGCCAAATATGGCACAATTAACTGCCATAAATCAGCACTAGCCTTAATATACTCATGGAATGAAAAGGAGTATCGCCTAATAAATAGATTTACAAAGGGGGTGTTCAAAATTCGTCCAGTGTTCCCCAGGTATACTGAAACGTGGGATCCACAGTCAGTATTGGCACATATGGGGAAAATGTTCCCACTTCAACAACTCTCTTTAGAAGTGTTAACAAAGAAGTTAATTGTACTATTAGCATTAGCCTCAGCTCAAAGAGCACAGACTTTCGTAAAAATAAAACTTTCAGATATTATAAATTACAAAGACAGGATCGAAATTACAATAACTGAGATTCTTAAAACATCAGGACCTAACAAAACCCAGCCAACCATCATCCTACCCTTTTTACAGGAGAAACCTGAAATATGTGTCGCAACCACCCTGCTATTTTACATACAAAAAACAAAAATGTTACGAAATAGTAACCAATATCTAATATTGACCCATAAAAAGCCACACCACACAGCTACGACACAAACAGTAAGTAGATGGATAAAAGAGAGTTTGAAAATGTGTGGCATAGACACAGATATATTTAAAGGGCATAGCACACGGCATGCGGCTACATCAGCAGCCTTCAAAGCCGGAACCAGTGTGGAAAAGATTAGAGAAGTTGCAGGTTGCTCTGCGAAGTCCAATGTTTTCACAAAATTTTACAATAGACCAGTGAAAACGGCAGAGTGTGTGGCAAAAAACATCGACATATAAAATTGCTAATATTTATTTTATACATTGTTCGTTTTTTTTTGTTTGTTGTATTCATACTGTAGATATACGTTAAGTAAACAAAATTTTGTAACCATATGTCTGATGTGTTCTAAATGTGATAAATTTGTTATATTACTTGTATTTCTATATTTATTGTATTATTTAACTTTCATTAATAGAATATTATAAAACGTCCCCTTTTTTCCATATTTTCATCTACCGCACAACAATATAGATCGCTGAATCTGTAAACATCTACAGGGTGATCTAGTAAGGACGCAACAGGGAAGTATAATTTGAGATTAAACGACTTACCTGTAAGGAAGTTCAATCCTCAATTATACGAGCTGTTGCGTCCTTACTAGATCACCACCCACCCTCCACACTTGCTCAGAATATAGCCCTAGGTAGCGATCTAATTGCTCAGCGACTAAACATAATGAGGAGATCGTGCCGGTGGGAGCGGGTCGGTACGAGGACGAATAAGGACACTTTTTCTGCTTGGAATTAGCGCGCACAGAGTCGTGTTAGGAACACAACTACAGGGTGATCTAGTAAGGACGCAACAGCTCGTATAATTGAGGATTGAACTTCCTTACAGGTAAGTCGTTTAATCTCAAAATATACAGCACAAGCTTCTGCGTGCTGCCCTCTGTGTAATATATTGCGGAAGTACAAAAAACGTTAAAACTTACACATATGATTTTTTGGCATCCTCCTATAACTTCTTTAAAACAATGTAGAGGTCAGTATAAGCAAGTCTACGATGAAAGTTCTTGCCAGAGGATATAAAAGACATAGGGAGATTCTTATGAAATGATGTCACAAAGTATGTTGGATAAAACTATTGTGTATATATATAATACTGAACGCCTTTGAAGCCAAAAACTAATACAAATAGTGGGTTTTCTCGTAATTTTTGTGGTTTAAATTAGAAATTGAGATTTAAATTTTTAAAACTAATATTTTTTTTTTAATTAAAAATTACTTGTGCTGTGCTTAAATTGCAATAAGTTGTTATTATATATTCTGGTAGTTACATACCTTTTAAAACAATTACCATGATAGTCTTTAACAAAAAAGTTAATACGACTTATTTCATATATTTCTGTCACATTCCTGTCCACGCAATGTACGGACAATGTGTACATATTATTATTGATATTTTTGTCAGTAATCAATTATACATTTTTAATAAGTGTACGTGCCTGAAATCTCCTAATAGTTATGAAACTTTTTTGTTTGTAGGAGAATGTCGTCAGATCCAGTACCAAGCAGTTATCCGATGACCAGCGAAAAATCTGTAAGTTTAGCATGAAGGTTACTGTTACTTTTAAATAAAAAACTAAAAAAGTAAGACGGCAAAGAGAGAACTTAGTCTCAATTACAAAGCGATCCCAAAGGACTTTAGCATTAGCGGAGACAGAAAAATACGTGAGCAATTGACTGAAACTTTAAAATCTGGTAGTTCTGTTAATGCTAATCCTAAGTCATTACTCCATTACAATTAGACAGTGACATAGATAATGCCATTGATACTCAAACTGCTTTGCAAATCCAGCGAAAAGCATCACATGAAAAAAATGTATATATGAATCTGATACTCCTAATTTATCATAGAACATTTATTACATCCAGTCATGATAAAAGTACAGTAAAACCACTGTTAAAAAATAAACTAGCAAAATGGGTTGTTGAAAATCATATATCGCAGAAGATAGCAACATCTTTGCTGAAGATATGAAAAGAGAAAGGTATAATGTTGCCTTTAGATTGCAGAAGACTATTAAAACACCAAGAAAATGAAATTGTATTAATAAGTGTCCTGGAAATTATCATCACATTAGGCTCGTTGAAGGAATTAGCTATGTCCTCCAGAAATTAGGCACTAAGAAGTTTATATGCCAAATGTGTTAAAATTGTTGATAAATATTGAAGGACTTCCCTTGACGAAATCCTCAAATAGTTTTAGCCCATAATAGTAGATATACATAACGCGCCTCGTAATTGTTGTTCATGGAAAAATAGTTTACAATTTAGAAACATTAAAATCGAATATTTTAATAGTTCCATATACATTTTTGGGTGATTAAATGTTTAATTATTTTAGTTTTTAAAATTGTTGACATTTTTTAAGTAATCCAGCTATAAAAATACTGTATCATTTTCAATATTTTCTGCCACGGCATACGAATGTTCTTTTTGCAAGTTTGGAGGGAGTAACATTTACGGCAATAAATATTTTAATTTTTAATGTTGTTTTTTTTCTCCAATATTCACAAATTTTAAACCATTGTTCAGCAACGGCTGGTGAGATTTCAGGTACATCATATCTCAATAACTAGACATGGGACCCAAGCCAGTTCAGGTAGAGCGAGCGACACGGAAGGTTCACTGCTGCAGCAGTGAAGTGACCGTAATTAAAGTTCAATCTGTGCGGATTAGCGCATACCGACGAAGTGACGGCCCCACACCAGGTAGATTAAGGTAAGCGATTATCTTTTCTATTAAATTGTATTTTTAAATACTAACAATTTATTAACACACAAATTTACACAATTACACCGACATACATTTAAACACAATACACACAGACGCCAACTCCCGAAAGGGGGAAAAACACAGACAAAAAACACATTCTTTCCAAATTTTTACAACAAAGTTCTACCGCAAAATCCAAAACTAAAACAAGCCATGTCTCAATCCGATTACGAGGACATGGAACAAGATTCCTCAAGCGAGAGGGCCTCCTCAAGGGCCTCTCAAAATTCCTAAATATCGCAAGCGTTGACAAATGCTGAGCTGTACGACCAGCTACAGCAGTACAAACACGCCAACGGCGAATTAAACAGACAAATCGAGGAACTGCTCAAACAAAATCAAAATTCCAATCACGAAATCCGAATTCTCACAGCTGAAATTTCAACTATTAAAAACACAAACCAGACCCTAAATGAAAACATTGACAAACTGAGAGAACAAAATTCCCTTTTACAGGAGAAAATCCAGACTCTTTCTAACCAAAATCAAGATTTAAGCAACAATTAAGCTCAATTTCCGATCAAAACTCTGTGCTAAAAACATTATTAGAATCACTGACAAAACAACACAAACAAAACCAAAATACACACACAACCAACGACACACCCACACAAAACACTGACATCAACACACAAAAAACACAAATCACACACACCCATGGATACTAACACACATACACAAAAACGTAAAAAACACACACAACCTGACAACTCCAGCGAAGACGACGAAACCCCTGTCCCCAAAAAACAACCCCCAAACCTCTCCTTCCCGCCCCCCAACACACCACCAGCACACAAAAAACACCCAACACGCAAACACAAACCACAAACACAGACAAAATCCCACCAGTAATTCTGCGCAAGCAGGAGCGCTGGTTACAGGTACAAAAAATTATTTCAGAAAATAAAATTAATTTTATTAAAGCGAAGCTAATATAAGATGGCGTTGCCATCTTCCCAAATTCGATTTTGGATCATAGAAAATTGACAAAAACACTGGCCGATCGAGGTGAGGAGTACCACACCTTCACCCTAAGTGAAGATAAACCATTTAGGGTGGTGATACGTGGAATACCCGCGGGTATCCCACCAAGTGAGGTTCAACTGGACCTCGAAAGGCAAGGTTTTTCAAATGCAGTTGTGCACCGCATGACAGGACGTCAAAATAAGCGCGAAATGCCCCTGGTCCAAGTTCAGGTTCCTTTGGACCAGGACAAAATTTTTGATTTAAAGTACTGCTGCCATGTACTAGTTAGAGTAGAACCACAAAACAAGCCGGTTTCTGCCACGCAGTGCCACCGATGCCAAAGGTTTGGCCACGGCTAATCCAGATGCAGGGCGGCGCCAAAGTGCGTGAAATGCGGCGAAAGTCACCCGACATTTGAGTGCAAAAAAGCACGAGACACGCCTGCCAAATGTGCCAACTGCGCAGGGCCTCACCCTGCGAGCTACAAAGGGTGCCCTCAGTACCCCAAGAGTAGCAAACCAAACACACAAAACACGAACACACCAAACATAAACACACAAAAAACACAGGCCACCCCCACCCAAGCCCCCATCCCCGCCCCCCGAACTCCTGGACTGACGTACGCAAACGCGACCAAAAATAAGACCAACCAACCAAAACCAACAAAACCCCAGACAAACACCCAGAAACCCCACTCACCCCCATCCCAGAATCCCTCCCAACCGGGGGCAGCGGCCCTGTTAGACGCAACAGCGCGTCTGCAGGACTTCTGCAACCAGATGACAGCGTTTATGTCAAACATGCAAAAATTGTTTGCTTAAATGGCTGTACATCATCCTACCCCAACTCCCATCCCGTTCCCCTCGCTGAGAATTTCTTCCTGGAACCTTAACGGGTTGCGGGGTAGAAAGTTGGAACTGGTGGACATCCTTAATCTAATCGTCTAGAAATAGACGTGATGGCTATCCAGGAAACCAAACTCGACGAGATATCCTGAATATCCATTCCCGACTATGACATATACAGACGTGACAGAGACCATAACGGGAGTGGTTTTGCACTCGCGATCAAGAAGTGCATCGACCACTATCCACTGCAACAGATCCAAACTCAAAACATCGAGGACGTGGTGATAATGGTGAGATCGCTGCGGCATGGTGATGTTGCGGTGGTGTCCTGTTATAACAAACCTAGACAACGTATCCTAGACGAAGACCTCGACCTTATCCTATCCTGCCCACAAACCATTGCTTTAGTAGACTTCAACGCGAAGTCTCCCGTATGGCACAGCAGAACCACGACCGCAGGAGGTCGTGTTCTGTTGAATCTCCTTGACCTAAACCCCAACATCCAAATCCTAGGCCCTACAGAACCTACCTTCTACGGACCTATAACCCTACCCGATGTCCTAGACATAGCTATCCTCAAATCCGTGCCGCTAAGAGCACAGATTTCTGCCATAGACGAAGGGTCTTCTGATCATAATCCGATTTTATTGGATTTTGACAGAGACAAAGAAATCTAGGCACCTTCACTAGGAGGTTCACTGACTGGGAGCGGTTCCGAGCAGAAATGCAAAGGAACACAGCGCTACCAGTTATTGAAACCACCCAAGACCTGGAGGCGGCAGTCCTATCCCTTGTCACCGACATAAAGCACGCCCTATCCCTGGCCACCACAGAAACCCTAGTCCCTAAACACCCAAACCCCACCGGCATCCTTCCCCCTGACATAAGACAACTAATAACAGACAGACGCATACTAAAACGGCTTGCCTATCGCACACGCCTCCCCCAACACAGACACGACTACAACATACAGAACAGACGCGTGAAAGCGGCTCTAAGTGAGCTGGCCCAGGACAGATGGGCTAGACACTTGGAATCGCTGGACCCACAAGACAATAGCCTCTGGAAAGTGCAGAGGGCCCTACGCCTACCGCCCCGCCGGGAAATTCCTCCAATCCACGGCAACAGGGGGGTGGTATACACAAACCAGGAAAAGACCGAGGCTCTTGCCGACAGCCTAGAACTGCAGTGTAGACCACCCCAGTTGCCTGACGAGGACGAGGAATTCGAACGTGAGGTCGTGCGTGCGGCCCGACGCATCGACGGAGCGCTAGACAATGATGCAATACCACCCGCCACCCCTGTCGAACTACGACATATCATTAAACACCTCCGAAACCGAAAGGCTCCTGGACCAGACCACATTCAAAACCACACACTAAAACACCTACCCCGCAAACCCTTCACAGCCCTCCTAAATATCACAAACGCCATCCTAAGACTGAGGCATTTTCCAAAGTGCTGGAAAACCGCTCACGTCATCCTTATCCCTAAACCTAAAAAAGACCACAAATTCCTTCTAACTACCGGCCCATTAGCCTACTCCCGGCCATGAGCAAAGTGGTAGAAAGAATTATCCTATCCCGACTTAAAACCAAATCCCAAGAACTGCAAGTCATCCCCGACGAGCAGTTCGCCTTCCGTCCCGGTCACTCGACCGAACTCCAAATCCTAAGACTTACCGAGCACATCACGGCGGCCTTTAACAGGAAACAGTTCACTGGAGCTGTTTTCTTGGATGCCGCAAAAGCCTTCGACACGGTCTGGCATGAAGGCCTACTGATGAAAATGCTAACAAACCGCTATCCTATTTCCTACGTCAAACTGACCAAATCCTACCTACACCACCGCAAATTCCAAATCCGCATCCAAGACACCCTATCCTCTATCCACACCATGGAGGCCGGTGTCCCACAAGGCACCGTCCTCTCTCCTCACCTTTACACCATACATAACAGTGACATACCGCACCCTCCCCACACAAACACTTACCTTTACGCCGACGACATTACACTGACCACACAAGCCACAAACCTTAACCACACCCTAAACACACCCTCCTTGACCAACTTGAAACCTGGTGCAACAGGTGGAAAGTCAAAATTAATCCTAACAAAAGTTCGGCTGTCCTATTTACCCGTAGACGCCTCCCCCGAAACCAGGTCCTTGACAATCCTACCCTCTTCCAAGAACCCATCCCGTGGCAAAGACAAACGAGATACCTAGG
Source organism: Monochamus saltuarius (assembly GCA_025584915.1). Lineage (NCBI taxonomy): Eukaryota > Metazoa > Arthropoda > Insecta > Coleoptera > Cerambycidae > Monochamus > Monochamus saltuarius. Next base: position 44,014,069 of record CM046721.1, on the reverse strand, counting down.
CGTGACGATGGACCAGCGACTTACTTGGAAAGCCCATATCACGGAGACGGTAGCGCGCGGAAAAATCACCAGGGCGAGGCTTTATCCCTTACTCAAGGGTGGTAACACCCTTAGTCTAAGGAATAAGCGCACGCTAATCAAGGTGGTCCTTCAAGCGCAGCTAACGTACGGCTCCGCGGCATGGAGCTACGCGGCAAAAAGCCACATAAAAGACTACAGGCCGTGGAAAACATAGCCTTACGCACAGCCGTTGCTGCGCCTTGGTATTTCAGAAACACAGACATAAAACGAGACCTAGACTACACCGACCTAACACATACCACGCCCCCGCCCCGACAGACAAACACAAACGTCCAAAACACCAATTCCTTGACCTTCCTCCCTGACAAAACCCCAACCCCCCTCTCCCCCGTTAATCTTTTCTGTTTCAGGACAAAAAGAAACCAAGACCAAGAAGACCACCAAGAAGAAGACGAGAACATAGACAACCCAAACCCTATCCTTACCTAGCGCTCGCATCTCCCGAACCGTAACAGGCTCGGGAAGAAGAGCATCCTATGGCTACAAGCCACTCACAAAAACTCACTCCCAACAAAGACCACCCCCGGGGCCGGCGGGGGTCAGCCAGGGCAGGAGGAGATTCCTTGAGCCGCCAGCATCGGCCGCAACAGCGGTCGAGGCTGACCGGAGAAGGGAACCCACCTCTACGAGGCCGCCCAGGTCTACAGAGATGGTGAAGGATAAAGAGCGATAATACCGCTCGATCCTAATCCATACAAGGCCACCGTTCGCCAATAAAATAACGGCGCGGGACCCAAGCCAAACTTAGGATATATGTACTTAACTGTGGCTATATATACAGACAGTTTTTGTAGAAGGAGAACCTTTTGTAGTTTGCAAAAAAAAAAATTGCTGGTTCACCTAGGCATTTCCAGATCGACTTCTTCAATTTTAATGAACTTTTTTTTCATAAAGTAGATTTAATTATATCGCGGTATTTAAAGTTTTATTCAATTTCAATTTCAATTTCTTTATTTTGTTTTGGACAATTTACATTGTATAACAATTGTCATAAAAACTTAATTATATAACTAAAAAGTACAACTAACAATTAAAAAACTCTGACAACGAATAGAAGCATCTCTCCACCAAAAAGCTTCTTAATTTTCGTTGGAAATGAGTTATATATTTCACATTCATTCGAAGTCCCTCGGGTAAGTGATTATATATTTTTATACCTAGACTATCTGACTTAGCTGTTACACAATATTTTCTGAAAGGGATTCGAATATTATTTTTCTGTCTGGTATTTTTTGAATGAATGTCACTATTCACAATAAATGATTGTTTATTCCTGAATACATATATACTCATTTCAAATATAAATAAAGAAGTCAACGTAAGAACTTTAAGGTCTATAAAAATATTTCTGCAAGTTCATGACTTTTTGCGCCAGATTCTTTCTTATATATTAAAATCCGTTGTTTTTTCTCGCTCCCTCCGGGGGGGTGGAAAAGTTGGGTTTTGCATTACCAAAGGCTTTTTTCGCGAGCCGCGCAGCGGCGAGCCGAAGGGCGCGAAGCGCCCTTCGGTCCCGCGGTTGTCGCTTAGGCGTATTTGGGTTGGTTATTTTTACCTTTTTCGGGGCGAATTTTGTGTTTTTCCCGAGGTCCGCGGCCGCCGGTTTTCGATTTTCGCGAGGAAACGAGACAAAAGTCGAAAACCACGCCCATTATCGGAAGTCCGGAAGCCGCCCGGAGGCCGATTTCGCTCCGCGCGACGTTTTTCGGGCGAGCCCGTCGGGGACGCGGGCGCGGGCGAGTCTCCTTATTTGGTCCTTTCTCCGTCGCGACGAGGCGCTCGGCGGGCCGTTTTTCGCGTTTTTCTAGGTAAATTTTCCGTGTTTCGGAGGGTCCTCGCCGGCCGTTCTCGGCGAGAGGGATGGAGATACCGCGGGAGGAGCTTATCGCCCGGGAATCGGAGAAACGTCAGTCGGATATGGGTAGACGTCAAACTATTTCCGATTCGATATTTTCGTATTTTTCCGCATTCATTTCAACAAAGCCATATCGAAACGTAAACTTTGAACCTTCTACAATGTGTCGCGTGCCTCAGATTTACGTTTAAAATTCGATTTTATAGTGAAAATAGCGAAAGTTTTGGTCAATTACACGTTCGGCGGCATTCGCGTGCGCTCGGCCGCCCGAAACGTCAAACGGCAAGCCGGACGGTGCGGTGCCGTTGACAGCTCCGGATAAAACTTGGGAACGTTCGCTAAACCGGCCGATGGGAGGCCCCCCAAAAGCCAGAAACGGTAAGTTTAAAGTCTCTAGATACTTTCTGTTATGCGAGCGCTGGGTTTTGAGTCGTTTTTGTATCGAAATGTGCGAAAATCTGAACGAGGACGGGAAAGAAGAGCAAGAAAATATGGCTCTACTATTTCGAGCTACAAAAAATTATATAGGTATAAGGTATTTGCGAATTTTGTAATATTGAAGCAATTTTGAAGATTAATTTATTCTATTTTAGTTACAGATATCTATGAAAATGTTTTACGTTTTATTATTCCCAGTAGTCAAAGTATTTAAGTACTTTATTTACGTTTCTGGATAGCTTCTTCATCGCTACATTGTAGGTACATTAAATGTAATTATAGGCACCTATTTCTTATTTCAACATACCTAGCTGTCGGGTACATTTAATTATGTTTTTTCTTATTTTATACCACATACTCTCTACCAAAATAAATCTTTAAAATGGCGTATATGCCCTCAATTCCATACAAAATTTAATTCAAAATTTCAGCAGATAAATAATTCCATCTTAAATTTTAAACAATTTTGTTTATCTTATAATACTATCATATAGTTCTAATTTTATATAAATTACGATAATAGACTCCCTACACTCATTTTCACCTTTACTAAAAACCTCTAAATATGAATAAATACCTACTGTCATACAATTCACATTTTATATAAATTACGTTAATGACCCCCTACAGCCCAATATCCAATACCCAATAAAAGCAATATCATCTATTATTATTATTATGGAAAACATAAATTTCTCTTCTCTTTAAACAAAATATGATAACAATACCTATAGATTAAAATCATTGATTCTGTGATAACCTACCGTATTGTTAAGAACTCTTTACTAACAACTCTTTTATTATATCAAATAAATGCATAAAATACAAACACAAACCATTAGGTATTCTTACGTTTTTTTAACCTCTATGTCTATCATTCCCTACTGAAGTACTGAACAGTCCCACTCCCTAGACCATTGACCATGAATTGGATAGATCAAGGATTGTAACACCATTTAAACTAATTTTTCAAACAAAAAATGATTACACGTTCTACGTTTTACCACAGATACAATCCTTGAATTTATCTGTGGTTTTACGTATCTTCTTCTTCTTCTCTTATTTATGGCCTCCACCATTAGGTAGGTACGTGGCCAGCGCAGATTTTACGTATTCATGATAATCCATAATCGACTTAAGCTGAGCCCACAATAAAATTTTTTGCGTTTTGCTTTTTCAGTTATGAAATTCTATTGAAGATGTAAAATTTAAAATAGTATTTATTAACGGGGTAAAGCTGCATATTTTCAACTTTTTACAGTAAAAATTTTTTGTGTACGTTTAGACCGAATTTAATAGTTATGTTTATAAAATTTGAAAAATTGTTTCAGTAATAGTCAAATTTACCCAAAACAGTAACTAAATGTAAAAATATTTATTTTGCAAGTTCCCACCTACATTTTCTTAATTCTGCGTCACCAATACCATTCCACAACGCAAAAACCAAAACGCAAATAATTTCGTTGGGAACGCACCTTTAAACTTTCCGGTCGTCTGTCTTTGGTAACCTACAAAAACAAATGCATATCTCCGAATCAACAAATTATATTTCTATCACGCCATTTTTATAGGTGCATTTTATGTTCGTAAATTTCCGTTTACATAAATAAATTGCCCTTTTCGTATAATTTAAATCCGTTTTTTTCAAAACGAATCCATCTGCATAACGAGACAGTAAGTAGTATCTTTCATAATCATTAATTTAATTCCCTATTTAGGTACACTTCAACTTCTTTCTTATTTACTTATTTTTAGATCAATTACAATGCCCCGTAAAGGTAAAAAAAGATTGACTCAACGAAAGGAGTCAATATCAAAGGTCAGGCCACAAAAAATGTGTTCCTGTAAAGACTTCAACTGCTGTTTGAGTCTCCTTCACAAAGTGAAATAGTGGTACAACAAAATAGTTCCATTAAACCAGCAGGTGGACCACTAATGAGATACACAGAACCAGACGAAACAGATAATAGTCTCCCAGACTCCTTTTTAAGCAGAAAAGCTGGACCTTCATCTTCCTTAGGTAAGTTTGTTCATATATATTTTTTAACAACAAAAACATGAATGTATGTATGTCTTTTGAAAGAAGATAATCATATCACTTCAATATAAAACTGACCGTTGCATCTCTAAAAACGAAATTTAAAAAGGTATACTGGTTGCCCTATTAAATTTGATAATACAAACTACCTTATAAGTATACAAATGTTTACTTTACATGATATAATTAGATAAAATAATAATATAAATATATCAGTCATTTAACTTTGAAAAACTATTGTAATTCTCTTTATGTAATTACATATCTATATATACAGACGGTATCTTAGAAAAACATGCCAGCATTATATTTAAAAAAAATGTTATTTCAAAAATTTAAAAATGAAACGAAGGCAAGAAAGGTTATCACAAAATTGTTCTTTAATACATTTACTATATTAATTATTTTTGTATAAAAATGTTTTTGCAATCCTCTTAATGATTAGTCCATTGAAAAGTTACATTTGGAGTTGCATTTTTTAGAGGACGCAATTTTATTGTTTAGGTTGAACTTGAAGTTTGTGGGGTCACTACCCTCGAGGTTTGGCCACTATCTTGGAAAAAGGGGTGAAATTGTTTTTAGCATTTATCAGGTAAACTATTGGTCATACAAAAATTTTGTAAATACATTTTTTATTTAAAATTGAATCCTTTTAGACACCATAATTCATTTCTTATTTAAAAAAAAAGGCCATCAGAGCATTTTTGTAGAGTGATTCTCAACAAAGAATTTTTATTATATACTTTTTTTATTATATTTAATAGTTTGGGTTTTACAGTGCTGTGACGCTATCTTGGAAAAAAGAGTGAAATTGTTTTTAGCATTTATCAAGTAAACTATTGGTCAAAAAAAAATTTGTAAATACATTTTTTATTTAAAATTGAATCCTCTACAATTTTAGTCCAGTAACTTTTGTTGTAAAATCAAAAATAACAAACATATTAAAAAAAACATCAAAATTTTTGCACAAATTTTCCTTTTAGACACCATAATTCATTTCTTATTTAAAAAAGAATGCCATCAGAGCATTTTTGTAGAGTGATTCTCAACAAAGAATTTTTATTATATACTTTTTTTATTATATTCAATAGTTTGGGTTTTACAGTGCTGTGACGCTATCTTGGAAAAAAGGGTGAAATTGTTTTTAGCATTTATCAAGTAAACTATTGGTCAAAAAAATTTTGTAAATACATTTTTTATTTAAAATTGAATCCTCTACAATTTTAGTCCAGTAACTTTTGTTGTAAAATCAAAATAACAAACATATTTAAAAAAAACATCAAAATTTTTGCACAAATTTTCCTTTTAGACACCATAATTCATTTCTTATTTAAAAAAAATGCCATCAGAGCATTTTTGTAGAGTGATTCTCAACAAAGAATTTTTATTATATACTTTTTTTTATTATATTTAATAGTTTGGGTTTTACAGTGCTGTGACGCTATCTTGGAAAAAAGGGTGAAATTGTTTTTAGCATTTATCAAGTAAACTATTGGTCAAAAAAAAAATTTTGTAAATACATTTTTTATTTAAAATTGAATCCTCTACAATTTTAGTCCAGTAACTTTTTGTTGTAAAATCAAAAATAACAAACATATTAAAAAAAACATCAAAATTTTTGCACAAATTTTCCTTTTAGACACCATAATTCATTTCTTATTTTAAAAAAATGCCATCAGAGCATTTTTGTAGAGTGATTCTCAACAAAGAATTTTTATTATATACTTTTTTATTATATTTAATAGTTTGGGTTTTACAGTGCTGTGACGCTATCTTGGAAAAAAGGGTGAAATTGTTTTTAGCATTTATCAAGTAAACTATTGGTCAAAAAAAAAATTTTGTAAATACATTTTTTATTTAAAATTGAATCCTCTACAATTTTAGTCCAGTAACTTTTTGTTGTAAAATCAAAAATAACAAACATATTAAAAAAAAACATCAAAATTTTTGCACAAATTTTCCTTTTAGACACCATAATTCATTTCTTATTTAAAAAAGAATGCCATCAGAGCATTTTTGTAGAGTGATTCTCAACAAAGAATTTTTATTATATACTTTTTTTATTATATTCAATAGTTTGGGTTTTACAGTGTTGTGAAGTGACACTAATTTTCCCTATAGTTCATTGAAAAGTTACATTTGGAGTTGCATTTTTTAGAGGACGCAATTTTATTGTTTAGATGTGAGAGGGGGGGGGATCAAAAAAAGTTTAACTTGAAGTTTGTGGGGTCACAACCCTCGAGGTTTGGCCGCTATCTTGGAAAAAGGGGTGAAATTGTTTTTAGCATTTATCAAGTAAACTATTGGTCATACAAAAATTTTGTAAATACATTTTTTATTTAAAATTGAATCCTCTACAATTTTAGGTCAGTAACTTTTTGTTGTAAAATCAAAAATAACAAACATATTAAAAAAAAAACATCAAAATTTTTGCACAAATTTTCCTTTTAGACACCATAATTCATTTCTTATTTAAAAAAAAATGCCATCAGACCATTTTTGTAGAGTGATTCTCAACAAAGAATTTTTATTATATACTTTTTTTATTATATTCAATAATTTGATTTTACAGTGCTGTGAAGTGACACTAATTTTCCCTATAGTCCATTGAAAAGTTACATTTGGAGTTGCAATCCACTTAATGATATAAAAACATAAGTACCTAAGTTTGTATCTATAGGTTATTTTTTATCTACAATCGACAATACTATACGTATAGTATACAGAGTAAATCAAATTTTAGTTAACAAACTTTAAAGGTGATTAGAATTTCGAAAATTAATGTTAGTTTATTATATTATGTTCATTATTTTGGAACTTTATAATAGAGACATGAGGTGTTAAATAAAAAAAAAAAAGATTTTTTATATATAATTACCAAGGCAGTAAAAAATATATGAACTAAATTTGACAAACAGAGTGTCTAAATAAGGTCTCATAAAATGTGTCCATATGTATTATTTTACCACTAATAAAATCAAAAATATTTTTATTATAAATAACAAAAACATTTTAGCACCTGCATTAACACGAACCATTTCAACTGATTCGGAAAATGAATTACCTCAACCTATGGTTGTAGAGGTTATGGTTCATACATCCGCTAATGGTGACGTTGAACAAAACTTCCCGGGAACTTCATCAACACAGGATGTTATAGACGTTGGTAGGTATTTTCTATAATTATTGGTAATCATTTTTTTCAATAACGTTGTTCAAATTATACGCTATTGAATAAACTAAATAAAAATAACTAACACTTTTTAGTTATTAATTTAATTGGTTAAAATAAAAAAAAAGGATTTTTTTTATATCTTTACTGAGACAGTAAAGATATATGAACTATATTTGGCAGACAGAGTACCTAAATAAGGTCTCATAAAATGTGTCCATATGTGTATATCAAACACTTTTAACAACCAGTAGCGAAAATATACACAGCTCGCGACTTTAATTTATAAACAAATAGTCCATTGAAATGTTACATTATTTTGGTCTTAGCGTGCATTTTTTAGAGGACGCAATTTTATTGTTTGGATGTAAGGGGGGGATCAAAAAAAACTTAACTTGAAATTTGTGGGGTCACAACCCTCGAGGTTTGGCCACCATCTTGGAAAAGGGGGTTAAATTGTTTTTAGCATTTATCAAGTAAACTATTGGTCATACAAAAATTTTGTAAAAACATTTTTTATTGCTAATTAAATCCTCTACGATTTTAGTCCAGTAACTTTTTGTTGTAAAATCAAAAATAACAAAGATATTAAAGAAAAACCATCAAAATTTTTGGACAAATTTTCTTTTGGACGCCATAATTTATTTATTTTTTTATTTAGGAAAAAATTACATCAGAGCATTTTTGTAGAGTGCTTTTCAACGAAGAATTTTTATTATATACCTTTTTTATTATATTCATTAGTTTGGATTTTACAGCGCTGTGAAGTGAACATCAGAGCATAACAATATTGAAATGTCTATAATAAAAAAACATTATAAAAATTGGTATAAATGTATAAAGGTTATCAAAACCCAAGCAACTGTATTTTACGTAACAATTGACGAAATTACTACTGTTACAACAAACTAATTAATTCCAACAAATTCATATATAACAATCTCATATGTTCTATATATTACTGAAATTGTTTAATATAAACATGAAATACATTTTTCTACATGCATATTGTAAATAAACGATTATTTTACTACCAATAAAATCAAAAATATTTTTATTATAAATAAAACCATTGTAGCACCTGCATTAGCACGAACCATTTCAACTGATTCGAAAATGAATTACCACAACCTATGGTCGTAGAGGTTATGATTCATTCAACCGCTAATGGTGACGTTGGACAAAACTTCCCGGGAAATTCATCAACTACTATAATTCCTGCAAATCCAAATAACATTCCTATCAGAGCTTTAGCACAAATATCAGAGGATGTTATAGATGTTGGTAGGTATTTTCTATAATTATTGGTAATCATTTTCTTCAATAACGTTGTTTAAATTATACGCTATTGAATAAACTAAATAAAAATAACTAACATTTTTTAGTTATTAATTTAATTTCATATTTTATTTTTAGATATGCAGGTTGAAGATGATGACATGCTTCCCGAACTCTCACCATCATTAGTCGATGATATACAAAATGAATTTGCTGAAGTAGCAGTGAATATTCAAAGACATCAAGCAAATCAAGTAAATGCTGCCATTGCTGATGCACCTTTAAGAGAAAATATATTACAGGAAATACAACGTCTACGCAATAATGAAAATCAGCTACCCACATACCTCATGGCTAGCCAACGAATCGTAAGACAAGGCCCATTTAATTTAGGCCCACTCAATCAGGTCTGTAGACATTGTTCTGCCTTATATTTTCATACGGAAATCACACTTCATAATAACCAATACACAAAATGCTGTCAACGAGGTAATGTAGTTTTAGACAATTTTCCAAATATGCCTGAGGTTTTAATAGCCCTCTTCCAAGGCTTTCATCCTCTCTCTAATTTGTTCAAAAGACATATATTATCTTATAATTATGCTTTTCAGTTTGTATTTTAGAAGCAAACTTACGAGACTTGCCAGAAACAGAGCCCCACCAGTTTATTGTATAAAAGGGAAAGTTTACCATCACATATCCAATATAAACATTAACGAGCCAATCCAACGTTACGGACCCATCTATTTTTTAGATCCAGATGAGGCTGTCAATTCACGTGCACGAAACAACAATCAGATCTTGGACAGACAATTGATTGCTCTATTGGAACAATTACTACGTGAAGTAAATCCTTATGCTAGGGCATATATGCATTTACGTGATAGATATCAATTAGAATTAGACACAATCGAAAGATTACTTGCATAAGCTTTAGGTAATCATATCGATCATCTCACGATGCAAATACCTACCGTCACATTGGAGTTATTAAATGTGCGAGGAAGAAATAGAGGCAGTACGATTTACCTAGAGTTGAGGAAATTGCCGCTATATATAATTTATTGCCAGATACACCAGCAACTCCAAATATGCGTATTTACGTACGGGACGAACCTACCCGATTTCAAAACATTTCTGAGGAAAGCGAACTTAACGATCCTTTAGTTTTCCTCTAATGTTTCCTCACGGTGAACCAGGATGGTATATAGGAATTCCTCATCAAAACGATAACCGCAACGTAACTTTATGCGAGTATTATGCATATCGTTTTGGAATTAGAGACAATGATTCTAGATTTAAGTATGGAGGCAGACTGACACAACAAATTGCCGTCACCTCATATATTAAAATAGAAAATAACCGTCTTAAATATATTCTACGTAACCAAGAGAGATTACGGGCGACAGAATATGTTGGATTAGCCGACTACCTTCATCATAGAATTGAAGGAGGTAATGACGATGATGAAGCTACAACATTAGGTAGAATGATTATTTTACCTTCCTCTTTTATCGGTTCGCCTCGATATCAACAACAACTCTTTCAAGATGCCATGGCAGTTGTGGCTCGATTTGGTACGCCCAGTCTATTTATTACCATGACCACTAACGCAAACTGGCCAGAAATAGTAGATAATATTCCCAGAGGTTCTACGGCCAGTGATCATCCCTCCTTGATAGATAGAGTATTTCAATGCAAATTAAATGAACTCATGGATGACTTGCTCAAAAGGCACATTTTTGGTATACCTCTAGCCAATCTCTACGTCATAGAATTTCAAAAAGAGGTTTGCCGCACTGTCACAATTTGATGATATTGAGAGACGAGGACAAATTAACAAGTCCGTATAAAATAGACGCTCTGATTAGCGCGGAAATACCAGATCCGCAAACCGAGCCAGAATTATATCAAATAGTTACGTCTTTTATGGTTCACGGACCATGTGGCCAATTAAACCCCGATTCTGTCTGTATGGTGGATGGCAAATGTTCCAAAACTATCCTAAAGACTTTAATGAATTGACAATAATATCAGATAACGGTCAAGTCATTTACAGGAGACGAAACAACGGTAGGACTATAACGACTAGAGCCAATGGTAGAAATTGTATTTTGGACAATCGCTGGATAGTTCCATATAATCCATATATCCTACTAAAATATAAATGCCATATCAATGCAGAGGCTTGCGCCACTACACATTGTGTCAAATATTTATATAAATACCTTTTTAAAGGAGTAGATATGGCTTTAGTTCGTATAAATGTAGAACATCAAGCAGACTACAATGAAGTAGAACACTACGTAAACGCCAGATATATGACTCCACCTGAAGCATGCTGGCACATTAATCAATTTGCTACCCACAAAACACTCATACCGTCTATCGACTCTGTGTGCATCTACCAGATAGGCAAATTGTTCGATTCCAGCCCGGATATGAAATACAAGCTTTACAAAATAACGAAAGCACACAGCTAACGGCATGGTTTACTCTTAACCAAAATGACGTGGAAGCACGACAGTACCTCTACACTGATATTCCATATCATTATGTTTGGCAAAATGCAACCAAACGTTGGAAACGACGCCAAAGAGGCGCAGACAAAATTGTAGTTCGAATGTACTCCGTGAGTATACGCAACCAGGAATTATATTATTTACGTTTGCTGCTCCTACACATTCCCGGAGCACGTTCATATGCAGAGTTGCGTACCTTCAACGGAATAACATACGATACATTCAAAGAATCCTGTCAGCATCGGAATTTATTAGCCGATGATACTGAATGGAAACGAACATTAAGAGAAGCTTGCTCTAGAGATATGCCGTATCAACTTAGAAACATGTTTGCATTTATACTAATTTTTGTGATGTTTCAGATGCTCCGGCGCTTTGGGATGAATTCCAAGAGTATTTCATGGAAGATTTCAAGCGTCGCGGTCTTTCCGATGAGGAAGCTCTGCAACAGACACTTAGATGCATCCAAACCGTGTTATTACTAAACGGAACTAGACTGGCATCATACGGTTTACCCGAACCTAGAGAAATTATAATAAATTTTGATCCCATAAACGTAGAAGCGGAGAGAGTACAAGGTCAAGAAATGTACGAAAATCTCAATCACGAACAAAGAGTTATTTGCAATGCAGTTATGGCTGCGGTTCGTAATGCCCACGAACCGAATCGTTTCTTCTTGATAAACGCCGCAGCTGGATCAGGCAAATCATATCTATTTCAAACCTTAATCTCAAAGCTTCGAGGTGAAGAGTTACCCGTTTTAGTAGCCTGTCCCACCGGCATAGCTGCTTCGATTTTGAAAGGCGGTCGAACATTACATTCCACATTTAAATTACCTTTCAATATAAATGAAACCACAACCTCCGGAATTGCTCCAACAACGGCAGAAGGTCGTTACATAGCCTCAGTTAAACTCCTGATAATCGATGAAGTGTCCATGGTGACAAATCTAATTTTTAACATTATCGAAAGAGCACTGAGAGATATATGTGCCGACAACAGACCCTTTGGTAATAAAGTTATCCTTTAGGTGGAGATTTCAGACAAACCTTACCAGTTGTCATTGGAGGAAACAGATGTACAATAGTAAATGCCTGTATAAAAGGTAGCCGACATTGGCCCTTATTCATGAATTACGAATTACAGACAAACGTCAGAGCCATTCACAATGAAGAGTTTGCCAGATGGCTGCTCAATTTGGGCAACAGTACAATACAACCTCTACGTAGAACTATGTACGGTAATATAATACAAATACCTTCAGATTGCTACGTTAACAATGTCGATGATCTAATCGAATTTTGCTTTAACGACCTAGATCCAAGCATAGCTATACGAAAAGCAATTTTAGTCCCTACAAATAACACCAGCCATTCTATTAACAAAAAATTTTTACAAAAATTAGAAGGCTCCAGCAAAACCTATTGTAGTGTTGACTCCATCGATACTACCGATGATCCTGCAGCCGAAGTAGCCAATTACACCGTAGAATTTCTAAATTCCTTAACTCCAAATGGACTTCCACCCCACAGATTGGAGTTAAAAAGATGCAATTGTTATGCTACTACGCAATTTAAATCTTAAAAAGGATTGTGCAATGGTACCAGATTAATCGTTCGTCTTTTGGGAAACCAATACATAGACGCAGAAAAAATCGACAGTAGCGGAAGACCTACCGGTGAACGAGTCTTTATTCCACGTATAGACCTGAAGACGGGAGGTAATGATGTCTTACCATTTAAATTAAAAAGGAGACAATTTCCCATCCGCTTAGCTTATACTATGACCATTCACAAGTCACAAGGACAAACCTTTGAAAAAGTGGGTATTTTCCTGGATGAACCCGTATTTACCCACGGTCAACTTTATGTAGCTTTTTCGAGAGCTAAAAACTTGGAGGACGTTAAAATTTATATGTCAAACCGTCCGGAACAAGGTAAACTATTACCAAACAGTGAGAACGTATATACAAGGAATGTCGTATACAGAGAGGTACTGTAAATTATTTTCCTTATACATTTAACATTTTCTTTAATATTTTGGCATACATTTCTCTTATGAATTGCCAAAAATATAAAAATGTTATTTTTCCTAATAATCACTCATTTCTGATAATAATTTATATGTTACACATTTTCTTATATTTCCCTAGGTCACAAAACACTATTTGGCTAATTGGCTATTATACCAATGCCATTCTTTAGTAAATTACGACCTCCAGACTTGGAAATGACTACTTATAGTCCCTGAAAATCATATAAAATTATCAGAACTTACTTTATAGAGAAATATTGAATTTTTCTAAATTATTCATTTTTCCATAATCTTTTATACAGAAACTATGCCCTATAAATTTGAACTGGACGATGAATCCCAAGTGTACTACTGGCACTAAGGCATATCAAAACACTGCCAATGTTTCACCAAAATTTAAGAAACCGGCACCTATGCTTTCGAGCTTAAATGATAACGCCAAGCCAATTACACAGGGAAAGATTCGCCCGCCTTTTCTATACGGTGTTTTCTGTTAAATATTTTTTCTATTGTTTTCTAAAATTGTAGAAAAATTATATATATTTTCACTTAATTTTCACTAAAAACCTGTTTTGAAACATTTTCCATCTAAATGAATATATTTACTAAAAATTATTCATAGATCATGTTCACAAACCATGTCTTATAATTATTTTTACAAATTTGTTATTCTACTTAAATAATTTCTAATATTGTCATAAATATAAATCATTAATTATCAAAGTATCAACACTTTGGAATATCAATTTTTCTACATTAAAATATTTCATATATTTTTTGCATACTTTTTTTTTACACAGAAATTATTCTCTATAGATTTTAGACGATAAATCCTATGTACATTCCTGGCACTAAGGCATAATCATATACTGCCAATGTTTCACTAAAATTTAAGAAACTGGCACCTATGCTTTCGAGCCTAAATGATAAAGCCAAGCCAGTTACACAAGGAAAGATTCGCCCTTCGTTTCTATAAGATCTTTTCTGTACTTAATATTGTCATTTATTAATTATTTTTCATATTTTACAATTGTACTTTCCATTTTTGATGTAGAAAAATTATATTTTTATCTATCTTTCACTGAAATCTACTTTATAATATTGTTATTAATATAAATGAGGTATATCAAGTCTAACTCAACATTTTCTCATCAAGAATTGTAATATTACGGACACATTTCTGTTCATCTGTATGCTGAATACCTTACATAATACAGTAAGCTATTACTTTATTTTTCTATTAATGTAACTTTTTATAACAATATTTAAAAAATATTTTATTCTACATTTACCATATTACTTTTAGATCAAGCAAACTATTTTAAGATCTCTTCTGGATACTACTTCAATCACAAAAATAAACAAAATCTACTCTTTCAGTATGTATTCATACACCGTTATTGCAGATCCTATTACATTAGAAAATATGAACCAAACTGTCTATCCAAAATATACAGTAGAAACCATTTAACACTACTGGAAATTCTTCACTTACAGTTAACTTATTTCAAAGTAGGTATTGCAAATATCTTTTTTAAAACATTATTTTCAATTATTTCCACTTCTATTTCAGGCCATTACAGAAGAAAACATGAGTATGCTATAACATATAACAATATTCCAATAGAACCTGCTTTTTCGTGCCACACATGAATATTATCATAAATATAAATCATTAATTATCAAAGTATCAACACTTTGGAATATCAATTTTTCTACATTAAAATATTTCATATATTTTTTGCATACTTTTTTTTATACAGAAATTATTCTCTATAGATTTTAGACGATAAATCCTATGTACATTCCTGGCACTAAGGTATAATCATATACTGCCAATGTTTCACTAAAATTTAAGAAACTGGCACCTATGCTTTCGAGCTTAAATGATAAAACCAAGCCAGCTACACAAGGAAAGATTCGCCCTTAGTTTCTATAAGATCTTTTCTGTATTTAATATTGTCATTTATTAATTATTTTTCATATTTTACAATTGTACTTTCCAGTTTTCATGTAGAAAAATTATATTTTTATCTATCTTTCACTAAAATCTACTTTGTAATATTGTTATTAATATAAATGAAGTATAGCAACTCTAACTCAACATTTTCTCATCAAGAATTGTAATATTACGAACACATTCCTGTTCATCTGTATGCTGAATACCTTACATAATACAGTAAGCTATTACTTCATTTTTCTATTAACTTTTTATAACAATATTTAAAAAATATTTTATCTACATTTACTTTTAGATCAAGCAAACTATTTTAAGATCTCTTCTGGATACTACTTCAATCACAAAAATAAACAAAATCTACTCTTTCAGTGTGTACTTGCCAAGAATAGTCGTATATTAACAAAGGGTATTTCTATTTACCATTTACTATGCACTCATTCATTATTATTTTTTTATTACAGGCCATCTATACTATCTTTTGAAAACGATAGGATAAAAACAATTCCATCATTTCATGTAACTAAAACTATATTAATCAATATTTTTTATTTATGTTAAATTATTAATCCATTCATACACCTTTATTGCAGATCCTATTACATTAGAAAATATTAACAAAACTGTCTATCCAAAATATACAGTGGAAACCATTTAACGCTACTGGAAATTCCTCACTTGCAGTTAACTTATTTCAAAGTATTGTAAATATCTTTTTAAAACATTATTTTCAATTATTTCCACTTCTATTTCAGGCCATTACAGAAGAAAACATGAGTATGCTATAACATACAACAATATTCCAATAGAACCTGCTTTTTCGTGCCACTCAAGAAAAACCCTAACCCAGCCTAGACTACCCTAACCCAATATAAAATCAGAAATACTTCAATGATTTACGTTTTTTTCCAATTCCTTATATACAGAAAATTGAAAAAGGTAATTCATTATTAAATTCTAATAATTTTTTTTTTCATAAATTAAAAACAATTCTTTTCATTTTTTAAAGGTCACCAACATGAAACAAGAATAGCTACTAACGCTTTACTATCAATATTATAAATTAGATTATTTACAAGAGCGACTACCCAAAATATAACTAAAAATCACTATTAGAGTTTCAATTACTTTTATCTATGAAGAGGTAATATCTTTCAAGTTGTTTTGTCATCCCACATTCTCATTACATTTCATTTCTTCCTTAGATTATCCCAGCACAACCCAAAAATTTCAAAACTTTATTATGTATGTCAAAAATTATTTTAAAATTCTGTAATACAAAACTATTGTTAGTTTAATAATTTGTGAAAAAATGTGTATATTTCTGGACAAATAATTATAATACTTTTTCAAAACTTTCATAATATTTCCATAAAATATTATGAAATAAAATGAATTTATTATTCTTCAAAATCATACTACAATTTATCCAGAAATACAAACGATATAAGGTTTGTTTTAGCAGCAGTTCAAACTGTTTGGAAACTATCAGAAATGTCCGTCCAACTATTTATTGCGTCAAATTCAATGGAAACGCGTTCTCAACTTAACTGGTCGAATAT
Source organism: Monochamus saltuarius (assembly GCA_025584915.1). NCBI lineage: Eukaryota > Metazoa > Arthropoda > Insecta > Coleoptera > Cerambycidae > Monochamus > Monochamus saltuarius. The sequence goes on along the minus strand of CM046721.1, from coordinate 43,997,132 downwards.
TTCTGACAGTTTCCAAACCGTTTTCAACTGCTGCAAAAACAAGCCTATAGACGATGTTAAATTCATTACCACGATTATTTCTGTTATAATTTTCCAGATTACTATGCCATAATTTAAAACAACTGATCTTACTCTATTACCTATCACTCAAAAAAATAATTAAATAAATCACTTACAAAAATAACTATTGAACTCCTTCAGAAACCTACTATTACCTAAGCGGTTTTATCAAACAGTCCTAAAACCATTAATAACACTAAGCAATATATAGGGCCCTGTAATTGTAATTATGGTCAAATATCTAAATCATGGCATAACAATCAAAAAATTAAAGTAATTAAATAAAAACTGTAATTTTGCATTTGTTTTACATTTTATATGTATTTAAATTCTAATAATAATTTAATTTATTAATTGTAATATATTCACTTTTTTACACTATAAATGAATTATAATCTTATTATATCAATTAATTGCATAATCAAATATAACATTTAATTTTACATTTATTGTAGATTTCATATGCATTTCAATTCTAATAACAATTTAATCATTATAACATATGTTCATTATTTTATACTATAAATATATAACCTATCAATATATTCTGTGATAAAAACCTATATGTACTTATTTAACTTTTAATAATAATTTAATGTAATTTTTATATTATTTGTTAATTTTTTTAACACTCAATATATTATAATCATAAAATAAACCTGTTTTCCTGCATTTGTTTTTATTTATTTTTTTTACATTTTAAAATATTTTCCTACTAATTTATAAAATAACTGAATTAAAAATTTTTATTATAAAAAAATTAAAAAATAAAGTCTAACATGATACCCTACCTTTCTTAAAATTACAATGAACCAAATATCAGTAACATATAAATACTTAAATATTTATCAATTTAAAACTCTTTCCAACAGAAAATATTAACGCCCTCTATCTCAGAAAAGAGGAACTTCATGACCTATGTTTATATGAACTTTTTATTGTGTCTGGCTAAATTCATAATTGTGTAATGCCACAATCAAAAAAGAAGATGAACTTTTACATATTAAAATAAAATTATCCAATATCAAAATTCTGATCATTAAAACTGCAACACCCTGGATATATTTAATATATAATAATTTTCACAATGGTCTGTAGGAAAACTATACTAATTAAAAAACCACTGGGTGTTTAAAAAAACCGACCGTTCTCTAGAAACCTTCATGGAAGTATAATATTCCTTTGATGAAACTTTTAACAATGGTCCATATGGAAACTATTTTAATGAGAACAATACAGGATGTTTAAGAAAACTGAACCAATATTGAAACTCCCAAAATTCATGGAATAATTTTTTTTTTTGCCTCGGATGGGTTGTCGGATGTACGAAAGACCGTTTTATATACAACGTGTTGGAAAAATGTTGAACGTTAAAAAATCTCAAAATGATGAGAACTGACAATTTTTTTTACTCAACTTCCATCGGGGGTCTCTTAACGCACAAATTATCGAAAAAATACATGGTGTTTAAAAAAAACGAACCCTAATCAAGAAAGGTCAAGTCGGCGATAGCCGACTTGCCACCTTTCTAGTCTTATATATTAAAATCCGTTGTTTTTTCTCTCTCGCGAAAAAGTGGCGTTTTGCATTACCTAAGGCTTTTGAGGCGAGCCGCGCAGCGGCGAGCCCGGGTGCGCGAAGCCGAGTTCGGTCCTTCGGTTGTCCGGTGGGCGTATTTTGCTGATTTCTCTTTACCTTTTTCGGGACGAATTTTGTGTTTTTCCGGAGGTCCGCGGCCGCCAGTTTTCCATTTTCGCGCGGATGTCGCGAAAAAAAGAGATAGATATAGCCGGGAATTCGAGAAACGTCAGTCAGATATGGGTAGACGTCCAACTATTTCGGATTCGATATTTTCGTATTTTCCCGCATTCGTTTCCACGAAGCCATGTCGAAACGTAAACTTTGAACCTTCTACAATGTGTCGCGTGCCTCAGGTTTGAGTTTAAAATTCGATTTTATAGTGAAAATAAAGAAAGTTTTACTCAATTACACGTTCGGCGGTATTCGCATTCGCTCGGCGGCCGGCCGTCCTAAACGTCAAACGGCTACCAGGACGGTGCACGACCTGTGACAGCTCCCGATAAAACTTAGGAACGTTCGCTAAAGGGGCCATCTGAGGCCCGCCAAGGCCAGAAAAGGTAAATTTGAAGTCTCTAGATACTTTCTGTTATGCGAACGCTGGGTTTAGAATTCATTTTTGTATCGAAATGTGCGAAAATCCGATCCAAGACCGGGGAGAAGGGCCTGGCAAATGGCGGTCTTCACAAAACCTTCAAAACGATTACGTTCTGAAAAGTAAGTACCCCTTTATTTCCATAAAGCCATATCGAAACGTAAACTTTGAACCTTCTACAATGTGTCGCGTACCTCAGGTTTAGGTTTAAAATTCGATTTTATAATGAAAATAACGAAAGTTTTGGTCAACTATACGTTCGGCGGCATTCGCATTCGCTCGGCCGTCCGAAACGTCAAACGGCTAGCCGGACGGTGCGGTGCCGTTGACAGCTCCGGATAAAACTTAGGAACGTTCCCTAAACGGGCAGATTGGAGACCCGCCAAGGCCAGAAAAGGTAAATTTAAAGTTTCTAGATACTTTCTGTTATGCGAGCGCTGGATTTTGAATTCATTTTTGTATCGATTTTTGCGTAATACCGAACCGAGACGTGGAGAAGAGCCTGGCAAATGGCGGTCTTCACAAAACCTTCAAAACGATTAGATTCTGAAAAGTAAGTACCCCTTTATTTCCATAAAGCCATATCGAAACGTAAACTTTGAACCTTCTACAATGTGTCGTGTGCCTCAGATTTAGGTTTAAAATTCGATTTTATAGTGAAAATATCGAAATTTTAGTCTACTACACGTTCGGCCGGCGCCCGGCCGCCGAAACGTCAAACGGCGAGTGGGTGACAGTTCTGCATATAACATAGGAAATTTCGCTAAATGGGCCAATCGGAGTCCCCCGAAAGCCAAAAAAGGTAAATTTGAAGTCTTTAGATACGTTCTGTTATGCGAGCGCTTTGTTTTGAGTTCATTTTTGCATTGAACTTTGCATAAATACGAATGAATACGTGGTATAAATGAGCTAGACAATATGGCGGACCTCAATTATTTTAAGTCGCTTCGCGTATATACAGTGCGACTTAAAAAAGCTCGACGTACGGGGTGTTACGATAAAAATTGACGAGAAAAAAATAAAAATTACAGATTCGAGGAAATTTTCGGTTTTTTCGCTTCGGAGGGGTTGTCTGACGTGCAAAAGACCGTTTTATATACAAAGTGTTGGAAAAATGTTAAACGTTAAAAAAATGTAAAAATTAAAGGAACTGGAAATTTTTTTGGTACGAAACTTCCGTCGGGGGCCTCTTACCGCACTAATTATCGAAAAAAATACAGGGCGTTTACAAAAAACCCACCCGTTCCCTAAAAATCATGAAAATTCGTGGATTTAAAATTTTTTTTTGCTTTCTGATGAAACTTTTTACAATAGTTTGTAAAAAACTATAAAAAATATATACTTTGGTATTATTATGTATATAAATACATACGAATGAAAAAATACAGGGTGTAAAATAAAGAACCATTCTCTAGATCCAAAAAATTTATGGAATTTATTTTTTTTATGAAACTTTTCACGATTGTAAAAAAATTATACTAATGGAAAAATACAGGGTGCTTAACGAAACCAAACCATTCTCTAAGAGTCCTCACAATAATTCATTGAATGTTTTGTTATGAAACTTTTCCCAATTGTCTGTAAGAAAACTATACTAATTAAAAAACTACTGAGTGTTTAAGAAAATTGAACCAATATTGAAACTCCCAAAATTCATAGAAATTTTTTTTTATTTATTAAACTTTCGTCAAGGATTTATTATGACACTCACTAACGAAGCAAATACAGAGTGTTTAAAAATAACGAACCATTCTCTGAAAATCCTCAAAATTCATGGAATTAAAAAATTCTTTCTGATGAAACTTTATAAAATGTTCTGTAGGAAAAATGGACTAATGAAAAAATACAGTGTTTAAAAATAACGAAACATTCTCTAAAAATCCTCAAAATTCATGAAATTAAAAAATTCTTTTTGATGAAACTTTTTACAATGTTCTGTAGGAAAAATATACTAACGAAAAAATACGGGGTGTTTAAAAAAACCGAAACGTTCCCTAAAAATCCTGAAAATTCGTGGATTTAAATTTTTTTTTTTTTGCTTTCTGATATAACTTTTTACAATAGTTTAAAAAAAAACTATAAAAAATATATACTTTGGTATTATTATGTATATAAATACATACGTATGTAAAAATACAGGGTGTAAAATAAAGAACCATCCTCTAGATCCACAAAATTTATGGAATTTATTTTTTTTATGAAACTTTTCACGATTGTAAAAAAATATATACTAATGAGAAAATACAGGGTGCTTAACGAAACCAAACCATTCTATAAGAATCCTAACAATTCATGGAATATTTTTTTATGAAACTTTTCACAATGGTCTGTAAGAAACTATTTTAATGAGAACAATATAACAGGGTGTTTAAGAAAATTGAACCAATATTGAAACTCCCAAAATTCATAGAAAAAACTTATGGAATTTTTTTTTATGAAACTTCACGATTGTTAAAAAATTATACTAATAAAAAAATACAGGGTGTTTAGCAAAACAAAACCATTCTCTAAGAATCCTCACAATTCATGGAATATTTTCTTATGAACCTTTTCACAATGGTCTGTAAGAAAACTATACTAATTAAAAAACTACTGGGGGTGTTTAAAAAACCGACCGTTCAATAATTATCTAAAGAATTTAATATATTGGTATAATCATCTTTATAGTTAGATATTTGACTCAAGTTAAAGGAGGCCACCTGATGAAGCAATCCTAATAATAAAATGCAGAAATAAGTGAGATCTCATCTATTGTGGTTGAATTTCGAGTTCCCACTCCAGAGGTTAGTAAATATATTAAATTCTTTAGATAATTATTGAATAGAGTTTTGTCTGTGGATGTTCATTAGCATACCTAGATGTTTGGTATCAGAGAACATACATATGACTTCATTGATCGGAATTGTAGGAGATTTGATACATATTAGCTTAAAATACCTTTATTAAACAGTAAAAAAATATAATATTCTTTTGATGAAACTTTTAACAATGGTGTATATGGCAACTATTTTAATGAGAACAATACAGGGTGTTTAAGAAAATCGAATCATTCTAAAAATCCTAAAACTTGGAATTAAAAACTCTTTTTTGTTTTTGATGAAACTTTTACGATAGTTTGTAAAAACTATAAAAAGTACATACTTAACTATTATTATGTAGCTATATAAATACATACTTATGAAAAAATACAGGATGTAAAATAAAGACCAATTCTCTAGATCCACGAAATTTATGGAATTTAATTTTTTTTATGAAACTTCACAATTGTAAAAAATTATACTGATGAAAAATACAGGGTGTTTAAAAACCGAATCATTCTCTTGAACTCCTCAAAATTGATAGAATTAATTTTTTTATAAAACTTTTCACAATAGGCTGCAAAAACTACCCTAATGCAACAATGCAGAGTGTTTTAGAAAACCGAACAATTCTCTAGAAACCTTCATGCAAGTATATTCGTGGAACTTAAAATGTTTTTTTATGAAACATTTTACATATTCTGAAGCAAAACTATACTAATGAAAAAATACTGAATGTTTAAAAAAATCTAATCATTCTAAAAATCCTTAATACTTAGAATTGAAATTTCTTTTTTGGTTTTTGATGAAACTTTTTACAATAGTTTGTAAAAAAACTATAAATAATACATACTTAGATATTATTATGTAGCTATATAAATACATACTTATGAAAAAATACAGGGTGTAAAATAAAGACCAATTCTCTAGATCCACAAAATTAATGGAATTTAATTTTTTTTACGAAACTTTTCACGATTTTAAAAAAATTATACTAATGAAATAATACGGGGTGTTTAACAAAACCAAACCATTCTCTAAGAATCCTCACAATTCATGGAATATTTTCTAATGAAACTTTTCACAACGGTCTGTAAGAAAACTATACTACAAACCGATAGATGTAGTTACTAGTTCTACACCGCGTAAAACTATACTAATTAAAAACTACTGGGGTGTTTAAAACCGACCGTTCTCTAGAAACCTTCATGGAAGTATAATATTCCTTTGATGAAACTTTTAACAATGGTCTATATGGAAACTATTTTAATGAAAACAATACAGGGTGTTTAAGAAAACTGAACCAATATTGAAACTCCCAAAATTCATGGAATAATTTTTTTTTCCTCGGATCGGTTGTCGGATGTACGAAAGACCGTTTTTTATACAAAGTGTTGGAAAAATGTTGAACGTTAAAAAAATCTCAAAATTAAGAGAACTGACATTTTTTTTACTCAACTTCCATCGGGGGTCTCTTAACGCACAAATTATCGAAAAAATACATGGTGTTTAAAAAAAACGAACCCTACTCAAGAAAGGTCAAGTCGGCGATAGCCGACTTGCCACCTTTCTAGTATTATTCTTAAATTACGTTTTTGTGTAATGAAGACTGATTCAGACATGGTGGAGTCGCCCCAGAAACGTAGTCCATAGCGTAATCTTGACTCGACCTGTGCATAATACATATTCAGTAATTGCTGTTTTGTTAATATCTCTTTCATGCATTTAAATAAATAAGCTACAGAGCTCATTGTAGAAACAACAGAATTGCAATGTACTTTCCAGGTTAAGCTCTCGTCAAAAAACATACCCAAGAACTTGACACCATCTGCACCAACACCATCAATCGCGACATTATTAACATTTGCAGTGATAGTGTCACATTCTTTCTGCCAGTTATGAAATCTTATCATTTTTGTTTTTAATATATTAAAGTATAAATCATTGTGACCAAACCACTTACAAACATCATTTATAACTTTATGTAGAGCAACGGTCAAGTTTTCTGTGGATTTATCTGAAAGGACCAATGTTAAATCGTCAGCATACATTGAAAAAAAAAACTGTTGCCATTAGCACTCTCCAAAGAATTAACATAAAGAATAAACAGCACAGGTCCCAGTACTGAGCCCTGTGGTACGCTCATGTCAATATTACAGACCTCGGAATTAACTTTTGAACTTACATGGTTAAAGGAAACATACTGCTTTCGATGTTTTAGGTAAGTGGATAACCAACTCAACGCAGAACCACGTATGCCATAGTTGTAAAGTTTATCCAGCAGATTGTCATGGTTTATACAACCGAATGCCCTGTTGAGATCACAAAAGACCCCAACAGGGCACTCACCGGCATCAATGCACCTTATTACTTCATTATAAAATGAGTGTATTGCCGTTATTGTAGACCGGCCCGAGCGAAAACCATGCTGGTTGACTGATAACATTTTAAATTTATGAATAAATGAAGTTAATCTATCCAAGTATGCATATTCAAAGACTTTTGAAAAACCACATGGAATAGTTATCGGCCTGTAATTTTCAAGAAGTTGCGGATCACCTATTTTTAAGATAGGGGTGACCTTGCCCATTTTCAGCACTTCAGGAAAATTTCCATGTTGAAAAGATAAATTCACTAAATACGCCATAGGTTCTATTATTACTGGCAATATACGTTTTATTAGAAATAATGGTATATCATCAGGCCCTGCTGACCTTTTATTCTTTAATTTATGCCCTAACAATACTAGAAGTTCATTCTCAGTAAACGGATTGAGGAAGAATGAATTGTTTATTTTTGCACCAGGTATACTATCGTGATTAATCCCACTTTTATTAACTGAATGTATTTTCCCTCCTATGTTTTTGCTACATTAGTGAAATAATCGTTAAAGGTTGAGGCAATATGTAATGGGTTTTTTATTAATTGATTGTCATTTTTTATTTTTTTATATTACATTCTTTTTTATTTTTATTTGATTTTTCTGATATGATATTCCAAGCTGTACGTGTTGGATTAATAGAGTGTGCAATTATTTTATTTTGATAGTATAATTTCTTTGTCCTACTGATCAAAGGGGCATGTTTCCTCTTCCTCTCTTTATATACCGAGCACAAATATGGGTAAGTTTGTTAAATAGAATAAATCCTTAAGATTATAGCTAGATTGAACGATTGCATCATTGATCCACATTTTTTGTTGACCATTACTGTAGTAGACGCGCTCAGGAAAATTCAAGCAGAAATAGTGCTTAAAAATGTCAAAAAAGTAACGAAAAGCAGCATTTACTTCCGTAAATTGGTACAGACAATGCCAGTCTTCCCCAGCCAAATTTTCAGAAAATAAAGCTATGTTATCTTCATTAAAATGTCTCTTTTTAATATTTATATTCTGCAGCATAGTACAATTACTGTTTAATTCTAACCACATCTGTGATCGGAAATAATATTATCAAAAACGCAACATACGCCATGGTTACCACTTTTTACAAATATGTTATCAATTAGAGAGCAAGAACTGTTTGTTACACTGGTCGGCCATCTTACAACAGGTACTAAATTAAAATTTGACAAGACATTACACAAATTTATAAAATCACTATTACTATTCACACTTAGAGCATCAAAATTAAAATCACCGCATACAATAATATTAATATCAGGTTTAAACAACATGTCCAAAACATCAGAATTTTTTTTAAAGAAAATATTTTTGTCTCCAGAGGGAGATCTGTAACAATTAAGAATAAATGTTTTTAAGTTGTCTATTTTACAAGATATAATGCAATATTCAAAATTTGTTTCGGAGCACATGACATCAAGATTAACTTTTTTCACATCTAAGTGTTTCTTACACCATATGCCAACACCACCACATTTTTTGTTTGTCTTATATAATAGCTTATTAGATTATAATTGTCAATGCATAAGAAATCAATTGCTTCTTTTTTAGAACCAATTTCGACTAAGCATAGAAAATCAAGATTAGGATAATTACAGTTGTCATATTGTAAAATATTAGTTTTATCTAAATTTAAGGTATTAACATTGAGCAAAAGCATATTAGGTTGAAACATTAATTGTTCGGTACAGTTACCCTCTTCGGAATTGATAAAAAAAACGGCTTATACAGGATCCGTATGGCCATACTTCTGGATTCATTGCCAATTTGAAGTTTTCTTCCAGTATTGACACCTTAAATGAAGCATATACATTAGGATGTTTTGGGGATATGGATTCACATTTTACTTCCGGGAAGTGCGGCTTCAACATTTGAATCATATCTGTGCATGTATTAATTGGATCCACCCTATGGTAGTATACATGTAGATCAACTAGTCCTGGTACACCCCTTACTGATGAATTTTTATTACATCCAGTTACTGTAGTTTGTTTATTATGCAATGGTCGCCCTTTTCGTTTTGCCACTCTGACCCATTCTTCATTATTGTGAGGTTGTGGACCACTATTTCTGTCATTACTGTTGTTAGGGTCGTTATTTATATTAATATATTTGTCCATTGTAGCATAAGTTTCAGCTTGCAAAACTGCATTTGACAGGTCTTTGTCCTTAATGATGTTTTTATTTTGTTTATCATTTGGATTTATATTCACCTGATTTGTGTTTACCCGTTTTTTACTTGACATAGGTTTTTCTGATGGGAGCTGCTTTTTATTAACTTCTTTAGGTGGCTGCTGTTTTTGTGCTGTAGGTTTATCTACATTTTGCGCCATATACATTACTTCAATTTGCCTATTTAATAATTGAATTTTGTCACGTAATTCCTGGATAATCGTATCTTTTAGACTAATGACATAATTGACAATGTGCAAGTCAACTTTTTTATTATCTGCAATTTCACTAATGGCGTCAAAGAAGGCGGTGTTTGAATCCATGTCAGAACATAAAACAGCATCGTTGCAACATTTCACTTCACTTCCATTCAAAACTTGTACATTCATTAACTTTGCACAGCTCAAATGGAAATTGTTGTCACAATTTATGCATTTTAGACCATTAATAGGCCTCACTTTGCACCTTTTACACACCGATAAATTATCACTGTTAGCACTCGGCGCCATGTTTTAATCTCCAAATCAAGTGAAATATGTAATAAAATCAAACAAAATAACTTTATCACACATCACACTTAGACCGACCCTGACCAACCGGCCCAACATCCAAGATTCGACTGTCGACTGTATTAAAAACTAATGGTATGTGTAGAATTTATGGCGTTTGGAATTTTCTTATAAACTATTCTAATAGATTATAAATTTCAAAATGTTTTAATTATACAAATATCATTAGTTTTTAATAAAATTAGAAATACTTCGATAAAATTATATCTAATTTATGAAAAAAAAATATTTCACTGAACTTAAAGAAACCAAAATTGGGAATTTCTAGGTGATTAGCAACGATTTTTCTTAACTTTTTTCGCAAATTGCAAACAGGTTCTCCTTCTACAAAAGTTGTCTATATAGCCACAGTACATAATATATCCTAAATTTTGGTTTAGGTCCCATGTCTAGTTATTGACATGACATACCTGAAATCTCACCAGCCGCCGCTGCCATAGTTCTATAAAATAGTGAAATGAAAATGAAATCATTATTGAGAAAAATATGTAGCATTTTTTTGTTATATTATTAATCTCTATTCAGTGACCTGGAATTCGTATATATATTACAAAGTTGACATATATTGATCATAATTATATCAATAAAGATCATATATGGAGTACAAATCTTGATAAAGTAGTGTCAATATTTAGTTTGGTAAATGTCATTTCTGCTACTGGATTTTTGTCACAAATGTGTGATTTTAAAGTGGTCACAAAGGGGCAATTAGGTTAGTAACTTTATGGCCATTTCCACCGTTTGTTTTAAGCTACGCTTACGCTTTAAGGGACCTTAAAAATACAATTTGCCTTCTACCGTTTAGTACATTTAAAACAGCGGTAAAAGGTCGGGAAACGCCGGACTTGACGAGACCACTTGTCCCCTACGTATTTTGGGGCGCTGATTACGAAAATGAGGGTTAAAGCTACCTGCAATGGTTGGAACACTCCTAAAATTGCAAAAAACACCCCTAAATAGCGGTGTTTTTCGACTGTACTTATTGTTTTGCAAATTTAGCCATTTTATATGTTTTTTGGGACGCTAATTACGAAAATGGAGGTTAAAACTTCCAGCAATGGCTCCAACCACCCCCAAAATTGCAAGAAAACACCCCTAAATAGGGGTGTTTTTCGACTGTACTTGTTGTTTTGCAAACTAACCCATCTCATATGTTTTTGGGGCGCTGATTACGAAAATGGGGGTTAAAACTTGTAGCAATGGTTGAACCACCCCCAAAATTGCACAAAACATCCCTAAATAGGGGTGTTTTTCGACTGCACTTGTTAATTTGCAAATTTAGCCATCTTATATGTTTTTTGGGGCGCTGATTACGAAAATGGGGGTTAAAACTTGTAGCAATGGTTGAACCACCCTATTTGGGGTGTTTTCTTGCAATTTTGGGGGTGGTTGGAACCATTGCTGCAAATTTTAACCTCCATTTTCATAATCAGCGCCCCAAAGAACATATAAGATGGCTAAATTTGCAAAACAACAAGTACAGTCGAAAAACACCCCTATTTAGGGGTGTGTTTTGCAATTTTAGGGGTGTTCCAACAATTGCAGGTAGCTTTAACCCTCATTTTCGTAATCAGCGCCCCCAAAATACTTAGGGGACAAGTGGTCTCGTCAAGTCCGGCGTTTCCTGACCTTTTACCGCTGTTTTAAATGTACTAGTTTACTAAACCCGACATAAAATGTCTTAAACCTTCTTAAATATAAGCCCTCGAAATTCTAGGCTTATCTCTTTTAACGATAATTTAAGGTTCTACATAACCTAATTCAATAATTTAGTTTTATTATTTCCACTGAAAAATAAACAAAAAATAATGAACTATGATGAAAATGATATATTTAATAATGATTTAGATATATTAAAAATAATAGAGTATGGGTTTCCTCGAAAAGTGTACGAGAGAAGTGATCACTTTCATACTATGGATAATTTAACTTTTTTTAGAAGATACCGGCTGTATAAAGAAACAGCTGCACATTTTGACCTTAATCGAAGAAGATATTGAATTTCCAAGTAATATGTAAGCTCTTAAAAGGAATCACTGATAAAATTACAGACAAATACATTTATTTTTAATCTTTAGTAATAATTCTGTATAGTCAATAAAACTGTCTTCCTTTTTTTTTTGTTTTCAAAAAATTTTTTTAATGAGTGCTGTTCTGTGAATATGATTTGGCGACAGTGAGTTAAATTCACCTACTATCATGTTCCATGCATTTGTTTTTTCATTATCGGTTTTTTTATTCTCCACCGTACTTTTATATATTGCTATTATATTAATTAGTAATACTTTTTCTTCATTGCTAAAATTTGCCACTCGTGGCTTATTTTTTGGGAATTATTTCCGTTATAAATCCTACCAATTCGAAAACAGAACTTAGCAGAACAACATAAAGTCAGAATAGTGAGAGTGAAGTGTCACACTTTTGAGGTTAAGAAATAGTCATGAAGGTAACAACTTGTGCAAAAAACCGAAAAATTATGAATATTGGCTTTTTGGTAGACTTTACAAATGAAACTTGATAATTGTGGGGTGGAAACTATTTTAAACTAGGCCTAAAATTTTAACCGCCCTTAGTTAACTACACTTAAAAGGCAATGCGGTGGAAATGGCCATTAGGGACGTGGCTGCCTGCGGACATTAAGCATCTTTATGACGTGATTGTAATATGATTGCCAACATAGAGTATGATGTCACAGTCACCAAGGTGATGACATTATCAAGAGTTTGAGACGTTATTTGGTTTAGTGGGTTACTTGCTTTATCGCACACAACATCAAAGTCCTAGTAGAAAAGAAGAAACACCACGTCATCAGAAATATTAAGTACTAAGGATTCGGATACGAATGGAAATACCATATGTTTATAGACATTACTTTAAAAATGCCAATTACGTAATTATAGAAAGCGTTATCTTAGAGCACAAGTGCAAGAATTTAGTAAATTTGGCAAGCTACACCACCACCAGATACCTATCCATTTTCATCTTTATGAACAAACTGAAGGAGCAATTGTAACATTTACTCGTTTCTATCTCTAGCCTACAACTGTTTCAAAGTTTTTAAGAAAAAATTGCTATTCTTAAGTAACTCTAAATGTAAGACATTAATAAAGATTATAACAATACAAGAGCAACAATTGGGAGCACTGTATTGGAGGATACAGATAATACAATAAATCTAAGTAGTAAATGCCAAAATAGAATAGAAAAGATTTTGATAAAAGCAAAAGAAACCAAACAATCCAAAATAGATTAACTAAGAGCTATCTGAAATCGGGGGGAAATTATCAACAACGCCACAATGTAGTACTTCATTCTATGTGTTGGAGCGTCATGGATTAGTACACATAGTAAATACAAATATTAACTAGAGAACTTCGAATTCAAAATTTTTCTAAACTGTGTATTTAAGGTAATACCTAAACCATTCGACTACTGCCACGGTTTTCTTGTAATTTGTAATTTACTGATTGGGAGTAAGCTTTACGAAATATAGAAGTTAGCCAATTGTTAAAAATCAAATTACGACCATGAAAGTCTATTACTCTATCAAAATCTTTTGTTTCGTACTTTTCAATGTTTTTTAATTCCATTATCAAATGTGACTATATGATTTTTATTCAGTTTCAAAAGTTTCATAGTTAATACTCTAATAATTTAAAAATCTTAAATTAAAAAATGTTTTGGTGTATTTTTCGGTCATGATAAATATCAGTTTTGATCTTAAACTAAATTCTGTTTATCGCAAAAACTAAGCGCATGTGTAATATTTAAATCGATTTATTTTAATTTACAGAAAATGTAGTAGAACTTTGTGAGAACACTTTAAAGACACCCTGCATAATTAAAGGAAAAAAAATTGAAGCAAATTTAGATTTATTGTATGTAGTGTAACGAACAAGATATTTCAATAAATATAAACTTTAAATAAGAATAAATGAAGATATGTTTGAGAGTGAATAAATAATGATAGAAAACATCTTAGACATTTTATAAATAATCTAATATAATTAATACCCAATCAATTAAACACTAGATTGAAACATGCGGTACTAATAAAATTTCATAAAATACTAAGAAATTAACATTTTAAAAATTCTAGTTGACTAAATAGTATTAATTTAACTTAAATTATGATTTGTTAATTTATTTAATTGAAAGTTTCATAATGGAATAATCATAAGGACCGTTTTGAGAACATAAAAGGCGAATTAGTGTTTTATTTGAGCAAGATTGTTATAAAAATGTTGATTGTAAAAAAAATGTAAAGTAGAAATAATAGAACTAAATTCAAGATCCAGAAATTTCGAGAAACCAGAACCCACGTCATCGATTTCATAAAAAAAGTCAATTATCAATTTACATTACATGTTTAAGCCGTATTTTAAAATAATATCTAAATACCTCGTCACGAAAATAATATGACTCTGTGTGCTATGACAAATTCAACCAAACGTAACAAAAAAGTAATTTTATTGAGTACAACATTAGTGAAAGTAGTAAATAAATGGAATCAATAACAAAATATTCGAGTTTTAATTATAGTGACTCTATGTCCAATTTATTAATACTGGAATGTTCATATTTTCAAATATAGTAGGAATTGGGGTACAAAAACTAGTTCTTCGAAAAAGTAACCTAATTCATTCTAGTGTTGATTCGAAAATCACGTATCCTATCGAAGTTTTGTTAGTTGAAAAAATAACCAACTTACTCCCAGATATAAATATAGTACTAGAGATCTTGACTACCTATATAAAAAAATTACTATTAGATGATTCCACTTTTTATCCACGGCATGTTAGGAGCAGGTAAGTGTGCGGAAATATTACGTGGACATCAAATAAATGGTCCACCCGAAACTCCATGCACAATACAAACCAGTCTTGGATATATAATTATCGGTTTTCCCAAATAAATAAATTCTTTTAGACCGTAGCATTAATTTTTATTTTAGTTTAGATAGTTTAGTCGACAAAATGTGCGAACTTGAAGATTAATCGCCTCCCGTCTCATATATCAGGAGAAACTGTTAACCGTGATATAGACGGACGATATACGGTAGCATTGCCTTATAAAGATGACCCTTCTAATTTAGGAAATACTTATCTTTTAGCTCAAAAACGGTTATTTTGTTTAGAGAATATATTATGAAAATTCCCAGAATTTAGAAAAATGTATACTTAACTCTATAATTCAAGATCATTTGGATCAGGGATGTCGAATGTCTCTATAGAACAAAATAATATTTCATCCTACTTTACCTCATCCTCATCACTGTATATTTAAACCGGATAATATCTCTGCACCTTGCCGTATTGTTTTTGATGGTAGTATGAAAACCGATAACGGAATGTCTCTCAATGATATTTTATCTGCCGGGCCTAAATTGCGAAATAATCTTATTTCTGTTTTATTAAATTTTGGCTTATATCCTATTGCTATAACTTTAGATGTCAGGCAGATTGTACAGACAGATTAATATTTTAATATTTATGAATATTTACTTTAGATGAACCCATTCAACCTTATCAATTGAATCGAGACACGGTTGGTATAAAATTCTCACCGGTTCTTAGTTTCCGTACCATAAAACAATTAGTTTTAGATGACTCAAACATAATTCTTTGAAGCCGAGCCATGAAAATATACATATGGATAATATCATTTGTAATTATCGAAATTCCAAAAAGGCCTTCGAAAGCTATTCTCAATTAACAAAATTATTCAAGTTCGAGGGATTTCAACTAGCAAAATGGATGTCAAAATCAACTGAAGTGCTCGCAAAATGTCCAAATGAATTAAAATTAACTCAAACTGTAGAATTCAATACAAATACTGTTTAAGTCCTCGGCTTACAATGAAACCCTTCTCTAATAAATACAACTTTAAAATTGATTTTATGAAATCACCTTGCACCAAAAGAAATATGATGTCATTAATAGCTCGTACTTTTGATTAATTTGGAATTTTAACCTCAACTACGTTATTCATAAAATTATTAATACAAAAATTATGGGAGCTGCTTTTAGACAGGGACCAGGCAGCTCCTCCTGAAATTGATAATGCATGGATACAATTTCAAAATGAGTTAAGTTACCTGAATCGTGTAGAAATTCCTCGACATATATTAGTTTTGAGAATACATACTTATTCTGGTAGATTTTTACGACGATAGTACTTCAGCATATGCTGTCGTACCATTGACTCTTTCGGTCAAGTCCAAATAACTTTTCTTTGGACTTAATCTAAAGTGCCTCTTAAATCTCAAATATCCCTGCTCGATTAAAACATTATGCAGCCTTTTAGCCAAACTGATGGTGCATATCCGAGGTAAAAAAATTGATAGACATCCTATTCATAAAATCTATGCCTAAATTGAATATATTCACCCTCTAAAAATTGAAAACAATTCGTTTCGAATAGAGTATCTAAAATTCAAAATAGTTTACCTTCTACTCATTAGCATTTCATCCCCTGTAAACAAAATATTTCTAATTGTTCCTCTGAAAACCTTTCTCCTCTTATTTTATAAAACATTCTTCTTGATACTTTAGTCCAGATTGGTTGTTACTACTCCCTGAAGAATAGCCCATTGGATATTTTGACAAAACATCCTTAACCTCCAAGGAACAAGAATTTATAGTTACTGTTAACACCGAAAAATCACTTCCAATAGCTGAATTAAAATTAATTTATACAGTTCAACAATACCATTTCACAGAATATTTTAAAAATATTCGTAACCATACAATTGTGCAATCTAATTTACGCCCCTTAATTCAATTTATTCAAGAAAATAGTCCGAGCTCTCAAATTTCAATTTATCATTTGCCCAAAAGCACCCAATTTTATTGCCAAAACCTGATCTCTTGAATAAATTACTTATTAATTATTGTCATAAGAAGTATTGCCATACTGGTCCTAATTTACTGCATGCCTTATTGAGACAAAATGATTTTTTCTGCACGAGGTTTTTGAAATGTAATTGCTTTCGATTAAGTCTTAAACCAAATTTCCATATCATGTCAGCTAAGTCAGGCAGCTAAGAGCTAAGACTTTTTAATCAACTGGCGTATATTATACAGATGCTTTTAATATTACTTTAAGACACAGGCGAGGCGTACAAAACCAAAAGGCTTACATATGCCTATTTATTTTTCAGTTACTAAAGCGATTCATTTAGAACTTGATTCGAATCTTTCTACAGACTGTTTTTTAATAGCCTTTAAGCGATTTATATCACGTCGAGGTAATTGCAACTTTGTTTTCCGATTGTGGAACTAACCGAATTGGAGCTAAAACAAAATTAGACAGTATTTACCGGTTTACCCAGTCGAAAGAATACAAACCAGCATTACAAATAGTATTAAATAGTGATCGTATTCAGTGGAAATTTTACCCTCCTTCTTCATCTATTTCGGTGGCAATCGGGAAGCTAACATTAAATGTGTCATGTCTCATTTATCCAAATATTAACATATGAAGAATTTGATACTATCTTTACACAGAAGCTCTCATCAATTCAAACTCCTAACTCCTGCAAATTTTTTATATGGATTCCCGTTAAATTCAATTCCAGTAGAATACTTGTCTTTAGAGAACCCTAATGCTTTAACCAGATATAAACTATTAGATTCTATATACATACCGATATGAATGGTATAGCATACATCGCTCAAATAAGAATGAAAACCAACTCTTATTTGAGACTGATTGTGAAGTTGTGTCCTCTTCCCAATCAGTACCTATTTACTTCCCTTGGGAACATTTTTGTTTAGGTTAGTTTTAATTTAGTATCAAATGGGAATGGGATGTTGGTAGATAGTGAGATAGTATAGAGTAGATTCATTTTTATGCCGCTATTTCGATCCTTATTTTTTCTTCTGCGGGGGGCCGCACGATGTTTAAGCCGTATTTAAAAAAATACAATTTCGCTCTTCCTGCATGTGCGCGCATTATTTAAAAAGAAGGTCGTTAGAATATAGGGCAGAAATGGGTAGGATCGAAATTAAATATTCCAGAAAAAGTACTGTGAACAATTTTGTCAGCATATATGTTCCTTTGCAACCCGTCCTGACGCCTCATAAAACCCTACAAATAACCCATAGTGCACCTGCAGTTGGGACAACCAAGATAGGCAGTATTTTTCTGTATTTACAGTCCATTTAACCGAAAATTCGCAATATATAAATAAAAATTTAGTAATGAAAAATCTAGAAGAAACTTGGTAACACCGCAGAAACAGCGAAATGTTTGAGAATTCCGTAATCCGCCATTGTCCGAGATCGTACGTAATAATATAAAATCTATTAACACAACTGTTGCAACTGTTGTTAAAATGTAGACAATAGTCATATACAAATAATAATATTGTGACCAATTACAAATTACATCACTGAAAACTGTACTTACATTATTTATTCATCTGGTTTCTTGGGTGCTTCATATGGGGGAGGTTCTTCCTCGGTAATAAGTTTCAGTCTAACAATCTCTGAAGCCGAGTCATATACAACTCCAATAGATGGTACGATTACATTTTCCATTTCTACGCTGTCGGTTTTTAAAGGTGGTGGCGTAAGCTTCCTTTCTCTAATTGAGGCAGCTCTATGAATTCCCGAAGAAGGCAACAGCGATTCTTGTTGGGTTTCGTTGTTACCGTTGCAGGTTCTCTCGGACCTCCAATTTTCGAAACGCCCTGCGGAAGGAACTCTGCCAGTAGGTCCATCAAAACATGGCAGGACTTGTTTAAATTCTTTTCGAAAATTTTCATTCAGCCAGGCGTAAAGAAATGGGTTGTAACATGTCGATGACATTGCTATAGCGTGTGTTAAAAAGAAAGTCAGGTAATTATAGTCCCAGTGCTCCATTTGCTGATAAAAGTCATTAATTATATTAATAGCATTTAAAGGTAACCATGAAATGAGAAATACTGCAACCATTGCTATTAACATTCTGTTAGTTCTCCTTTTTCTTTCCCTGTCAGCTTCTTCTTTACGTGAATTCTTAGACCCTGGTTTACTTCTCGCCCTGTCATTTAATTTAATTGATACACAGATGTAGCAAAATGCCATAATTAAAAAGGGAATTATAAATTGCATTGCTGTTGTAATTCCTCCAAAAGTTCTTCTCCACTCTTCACTAGGCCAATTCTCATCGCAAAAATATTTTTCTATAGCAATTTCAGAAGTATTTTCAATGGTATGTTTCATATAAACGCCGTAAGGTAATGTTACTAGCATGGAAAATATCCAAATAATAACGATTATAATTATACACGTAGACAACTTCATTCTTGGATGAAAGGGGTAAATTATAACAAAGTATCTGTCGATAGCTATAGACGTTAATGTAAGTGTTGAAATATAGACACTGATTCCTTGAGCGTAAGATACTAGATGACATATTATTCTACCAAACACCCATTCTCCTAAAAACGTGTACAACGGTGTGAAGGGTACAGCTAGCACACATAGCAATATGTCCGACAATGCCAAATTTGTTATAAATAAATTTGTTACAGTCTGCATGGCCTTATTTCTGAAAACAACATAACACACTAAAACGTTACCAAATATTCCTAACACAAATATTGTTGTATACACCATGAAAAATACTACTTGAACAGTGTTATCGTTAATTATATTTTCGTTTGTTTCATTATTTGAAGCAGCACTTGCCATTTTCACTAGCGTTACGTTATTTATTTGTTGCTACTAGAAGTTTCTCACTTTGGAATGGCTCATTTTCATCACTCAGTCAGTAATAATCCAAAATTAGCACCTGCGAACAAAATAAGTATATTAATGCTAATTTAATAAATGACAGAGCAAATTATACTAGTATACAAGTACAAAATCGTTGATCTTTATTGTTTGACATGGGTTTTGTAGGTGTTCGTCAACATCACGAACTGATTGATTGAATATGAGAACAGACAAAATAAAAGTGTAGCAGTTACTGTAATAAATTAATTTTATTGTACATATATAGGTATATACATATATATATATACCTTTTTTTATTTGCAAAGAACGAGTTTTGGTATGTTAATTTCAGTCTATATTTTACGTGTAGGTAAACACCGCTAATTAGGAACATTTCCATTATACCTATCGTCTAATCTATAATTAATTAAATTTAATACACTTATTTAAATCGGTTCTCAATTAAGTTGTAAATTCTATACTTGTATTAATAGAACTGTAAAAATTGATTGTATACAGAGTGTCCTGAAGTTAAAGGGCAATATTTCTCCAGGATGTTCGAAAAAGATAATTTTTTCTAAACACGAAACAAAGTTTTAAATTTGGTGACTTACGTGCTCAGTACCCCACTGTAAGCAACATTTACAAATATTTATCTCATACGTTCCAACCTGGGGTAGGAGAGGGATACAATTTACCATAGCTTTTTTGTGCCTCGACTTTTGTCTAAAAAAATGAATTTTCATATTTTTTAGACTATTTATAATAAATAAGGTACTCTGGGCTCATATTGACAGAATGCATTCTTATATTTTGAGTACAATCCATTTAAAAACTGAATTGAAATTATACATATTTTCTATGATAGTAGCAGTTATGAAAACAAAAATGAATTTGGCGTCTTTTGTATTGATAGTTTACTTAGTTATTTTATTTTATATGAATAGTTATTTTTATTAAATTATTATCTGACAAAGGAAAACAATATATTATAATTAATAATATATATATTAATTATTAATTAGGTAAGTCCTAATTAAAAATTATTCTATGAGTTATAAATAATACAATAAATTAATAAATATAATTGGAAACAACTATTACTTAAATTTACTTTTTTTATGAGCAATTTTTATAGCAAATGCTCTTTTCAATATGCAGAATACATTTTCTAGTTCGACGTCGAATAGCTAGAAAAATTATTTTGTCTGATTTGTTCATTGTAATTCTTCCAAATAATGTATTTTTATAGCGTAAAGTATAGCCTTGAACCTACCCTACAAAGAGTAATTTATATAGGATTTAGGTCTGGAGACCGAGACTTTCCTTGTCCACGAGTAGGTACGTTAAAAACTTTCATAATCTCTCAAATTTCTGCGATTAGTTACCCTACGCTGAGGAAATACTGTACGACATTCTTGTACCGCACCTAATGCATTTCTATTGCAAAAACCATAAATGTAGTGATTATCTGCTATCTCTACTATTGACAACAATTTGCTAAAGTTAATAACTGAACTGTCAATGTAAATGACACCAAACGCATTTTTGTTTTTCACAACCTGATATGAAATATTTACAATTTCGATTCCGTGGTATTAACGCATTAACATTATTTTTTAACGGATTTTAGTCAAAGATGGATATGATTAGATTAATATGATCGAAGAGTACCCTTACTTATTAAAAAATCTGAAATTTTATATTTTTCAGTCAAAAGTCGAAAAAGTAAAAAAAGTCAAAGTAATGGACATGCTACTGTGTCGTCCTCCCTTGGTTGCACCAAAGAACTGAGCACGTAAGAATTAGCTATTCACTAAATTTCATAAATTTATCTCAACAGCTTTCGGAGTTATTTAGAAAAATTAACCAGAGAGGCACCGTCAAGTGGCTGTAAGTTCTTTTAGAATAATTTTTAAAACCGTTTATATGAAAAAAAGTAATCTTTTTTTATCATGGAATACCCTGGAGAAAAATTGTGTCCAAATTTCGGGACACCCTTAAAAACTTTACAATAATTTGTTTGATACATCATTTTACCTATGTAAGTATACCACATATTCATATTTCGTCGTTATATTCGTTTTTTAAATATTAATATATTTTAAGTAAATAAACAGTATTAAATTATGTATGCATAAATATTGAGTAATTTACTACGTAAAGAAATGATATTTAAATTAAATCTAGAATATTATTTTTTTCCATTTTTGTAGTAACGAATGAAATAGAAGGCATCTAAAAGTGTTTGTGTTATTTAAGGTCTGTTCCAACAGCCGTCGAGAATTAGTTCAGAACTATCAGAAATGTTTGGCCAACTGCGTCTTACGTCGTATTTGCCGAAAGTACAACAACTGAACTGACTCAATAGTTCTGGACGGTTCGGACACAGAATAAAGGAACTACCAGAAGCGAAAGCTAAGGCGGCGCCTTTGATCTTGGATGGTCACAAAAATTTAACCTTGAATTTGAAATTTGACGTATCTAATACTTACTACACTGAGAGAAAGTTGTATATAATATCTACAGTCTACACTAAGAAACAAATTGACACTATATTTATTTAGTCATATTGAAGCTTTAAGCAGTATAAAATACCTACTATGTATAAAATTATTAAAAAATATAAAATACATTTTATATTTTACAGTTTATTTTTTTTATTGTTGTGAAAATTATATATTTTATTTAACGTGGGACAGCTTTTTCAGATACATTTGCCATACAGAAGATTTGATACTGCAATAGATATTTTAAATAGTATAGTCACTAATATTTCCTTTGTTTCAGTTATGGAAGCTATTTTCATTTCAAGTAATTAATAGATTTCAGGTATGAGTACTTGGTGGGCCACGCTAGATGCAGGTCAACTCAATCATTCCGCAAAGCACACAGCAACCATCCGACTTCTCTTACATCTTTTGCTCTTTCCTAGTTCCAAATTTACAAAGTTATTCTTAATTATTTTCAGAAACAAAGTGTACATAAATTTAAAAAAATAATTTTCCCCTCCATTTATTTTGTTCACTTTACGTTTTAAACCTTAGTTTACTTGTGTCAAAAAATATGATTTAGGGCACCCTGGACACTAGATTCTAAGAGCACTGGTGTTGTTTGAAAATTTTAAAATTTCAGATCTAACAAATTAGGCATTTATTTTTATTATTTATTATATTTAGCACATTTTAATATTAAAATAATATAAGTAACAAATTCCCTCTATTTCTGGCACAGGTTCTGAGATCTGGTGATGTCGATTACAATACTTGACATTTCTGACAGTTCTTTAACGTCAAAAATCAGATTTAATCAAATACTTTTGAAATTTATAATTTTTGCCAATTTCTGCCATGACCTTAGAAGCACGGTAATCGTCTGCCTTTGTTATTTTTATATAATAATAATTCTATATCTTAAAATTTTCAAACGGCAGCTTTACTAATTTAATAACGAAGTTGGTTACGTTTTCATACTTCTCGCACCTGAGTAACTCTTGAGTCGGCCTCGCCGGGCTTAGTGAGTACCCACCTCATGAGTGATAGGTATAAGAGACTCACTGCGCAAAATTTCAGGTATAATCATTTACTTTTAGGTTGCCGGGCACTGGCTCTTAGACTATTAATTATTTTCAGAAACAAAGTGTACATAAATTTAAAAAAATAATTTTCCCCTCCATTTATTTTGTTCACTTTACGTTTTAAACCTTAGTTTACTTGTGTCAAAAAATATGATTTAGGGCATCCTGGACACTAGATTCTAAGAGCACTGGTGTAAGACTCAAATGAGATCAATATTATGGGAGTTATTTTGAAACTAGTTTCAAGACACCTAAAGTTTTAATTTTGAATAAAAGTAATTTATTTTTCAATGTTTACAGAATAATAACGGAGATGGTCTTAAAGAAAATACAAATATGGTTCATGAAATATATATTTATACAATACCTATTTTACATATCTATAAATTAAAAGAATCTATCACTTTCCAAAACACAACAAACCGACACAGCGACACACATAAACAAGAAAGCAAAGCGAGGTTGATTAATAAACCACTTGTAAAATGGCGGCACCGCACATGCTCACTAAAATTGTGTTTTGGCGGCAGCTCTCTCCTTCGCTTCTGGTAGTTCCTTTATTCTGTGGTTCGGAATCCATTCTTGCTGTTGTTGGAACAAACCCCTACTTTACTCCATCCTGTTGCATCTGTGTTTACGTATGTACGTACTTATAACTTGAGTGAGTGTAACGTGAAAATTGTTGGAATTTATTGCCTAGAATTAACGAAACTTTGTTGAAGTGTTTGGTTATTGTGTTCGAATCACATTGTGATATAAGATGTGTTAAATGATTCCTGTCTCTTGCTATTGAAATTAGCAGTTTGGATCTGACGGATATTCACAAGGCTCAATTTTGCTTGACCTCTGTCTACAGCTGTTCTTCTGAGTGGTGTTGGTTTTCACCATTTGCACCAATAAATATTTTATTAATTGCAAGTAAATATGAATGATCTTCGTGGCAAATGTAAGAAAAAGACAAAAGACCCACTTATAAAATGTTCAGGTATGTGCAAAATGAAATACCATGTAAATTGCTTATAAATGCAACCTCAAGAATATGAAGTTTTAGTTAAATGCAATGGAATAAAATGGTTCTGTAACTCGTGCGTTGTAATGTTAGACTACTTATGGGAATTAAGGGACGATATAGCTAAATTTCAACAGCAGGTGTTGATAGGAATGTCTGAATTGCGGAAAAAATTGTGTCTTGTTCACAAGAATGTAAATCAGTTGGATGATCTTAATGAACAAAAAAGTTATGCAAAGGCTGCTAGTGAAGTTATGATCATTAAACCGAAAGCTAACGGTCAACGTTAGAGACTGGTCAAAAGCATGTAAGTTTCTATGCCTTGGAACTTGGTATCTCTGAACTGAAGACTGTAAAAGAAGGTGGTATAGTCATCCAGTGCAATTCTAAAGAAGACATTAACAAAGGGAGGAATGCAGCTGAAAAGAAGCTAAGTAAAAACTATAACATTAGTACCCTTGACCTTAAAAATCCGCATATAAAGATTATGGATTGCTATCTTCCTTTTAGCAGAGGACTGATTTAAATGTCCTGGTGTAAAAAGGTCCAAAGATGGAGGTGCAAAACCCTAGTTTAGCCGACAGCCGCAGCTGGTCGTGCGGTCTACCTTTTTTTTAAAGGGAGTACCGTTTTTATTTTGTATGGGCGCCAGTAACTATGTTGCCCTAGGGTTTAGGGCTACTTAACCTTCGGCTACTAAAGGTTAAGTCCAATTCTAACTAATATTAATACAGCCTAAGTACGAACTAGTAGCATAAAGATAAATATAATAATGATAAATTGAGAGAAACAGTGAAATTACAACATTTATTTACCACTAATATGTTTCATCACATCAAATAAACATTAACGTATTAAGAGAAAATAACAAACCTTAGTAATTGTGAAATTTGGACCCGTTAGTGATCACGATAGGTGTACAGTATATGCACAGGCATTTGCTTACTAAGTAAATTATTTTAATAATAATATATATTCACGAAATAATCACTAACTAATCAATTTGACCAGATAAAACCACTTAGGCAATTATATAAATATTTGTATATGTTGTTGGTTAGATTATAGGACTAAACGAAATTATTATGCAAGTAATTTATTACTAATTATTCATAGAAAAATGTAACCTAATAATAATATTCAATTGCGCTTTTTTTTTCTTAGTCTATAATAATTGATAATCTTAATTAACTGAAAATAGGTACATATATATAAAATTGTTTAATAACCAGAGACAATAACGGAGAAATATATATGTGGTAAAAGAAAATAGGAAGAGCTTATCTGCTTATGATGATGCCACTGATGTCTCGGTAGCTGTAGACTTAGTAGGAACGATGAAAACCCGAAGACAATCAGGAACAGATTTCACCAAAATCTAGGTTGTAGCCTAGATAGCATCCAATGTAGAGCTGTAAATCTACCTAGCAGCGAATGGGACTCTAACAGATGGAAATACACATGCACCGAAGCACACTGTATATTGTATGGGTTCACCATAACCCGTGGTAAAAAAGCTCTATAACGGATGACATCCCGTATAAGTGAATATTAAAAAAAGGAGGCCTTTATTTACAAAGATGGTGGTTGGCTTTCTTTTCAATATTCCAGGGAGAATTATAGGGAATGAAAAATGTTCCAGCCTGATGTTACAATTGCTAAGTGCACTAAAATCCAGCTACTGCTGAAATTGTATTCCATCGAAGTAGACGATGCGTACCACTAAAATGCAATCAAAAGAATACAAATATCCAGAAAATTTCCAACTCAAAATCCTCCTTTGAATTGTTATTTTAATAATCGGAAAAATTTGCTATACGTGACACACCTTAGCGATCGCGGCTTGGAAATTATAATCTTAGAAAAACCGTCCCACTATCTTAATCCTGACAAAAACAGTTAATACTTTTGAGGGCCTTTAATGAAACGAGGCGTTTAATTTTATATTTACTAAGGAAATGAAAGTAATGTTGCCTATGGTTTAGGTCTAGAACAATATTTATATGAATTTGATGTACTGGGCGTTCCCAAGTTTCATTAATTATGCCGAAATAAAATTTAACCGTTACAAATCCCCTCCCACTTTAAAGGAAAAGATTGCCAAAAATCTTTTCCGGTAACGTTTATGTTCCATAATTAATGACGAAACAACAAAAAAAAATTTGGGACACGAAGCAAACGAAAAATATATATATAGACAAACATAGATGGGGAAATATAGAAATCAATACTATGCGTCAGGTGGATGAGCTTTACATGCCACACCCCACAATTCTTATTGTTGTTATCTCTTAGCTCGTATGTCCATGGGGATAGTAGTTTCGCAATAGAAAAAGGACCAATATATTTAGGTGCAAGTTTTGCAGTAAAGAACTTTGAGGCGTCCAATAGAACGAAATTGCGACGCCACGCAAAAACTGCGTATCACGTCGTCGAAGATCGTAATCATGCTTGCTTCGTTCATAAGCTTTATGCAATTTGGGCTTAATATCAGTATAAGCCCGTTCGAATCCACGAGATCGTTCGTCATTGAGACTACTTCTGTAAAATTGAATAGCGGCATCCGCATGTAAACCATCTCCACGTAGTGATATTCCTCTGCCGAAAACTATAAAATTAGGGGAAAATGTTGTTATTTCATGTTTGGCACATCGAATCGCACAGCCTACTCTTGCAAGGTTTTTATCCCATATTCGATGGTTTTCAGAAACATATGAAGCTAACATGGTTTTAATGACTTTATACGCTCACAGGGATTGGCTTGCGGATGATAATAGGCCGTATATTTTATATTAACTCCGAATCGCTCCATTAAACTACTGAATTCTTTGGAACGAAATTGTACGCCATTGTCGACTATCAAAGATCTGGGACCACCATAGACTAAAAACATCTGCTCTCCAATCAAAGAACATATTTTCGAAGCAGTAGCAGAACGTAACGGAAATAATATCGAAAAATTACTAAAACAATCTGCTACACTACAAGACTATAGCTATTTCCAGAAGTACTTCTAGTAAGAAAACCAATGATGTCGGCACATAACAATTCAAATGGACGAGAAATGATTACGGAAGAACTCAGCATCAATCCTGAAGGTGGTCGCTGTTCAGGCTTTGTGGCCAAACAAGTTTTACAACGCTTAACAAAGGCTGATACGTCTGACCTCATTTTTGGCCAAAAATACGACTCGGATAATTTATGGAAAGTTTTGTCAACGCCGGCATGGCACAAAGAAGTATGGATTTCTTCAATTATCGATTTACGTTTTTTTCGAGGCACAACTTCTCGCCAACAATCTTTAAGAGACGCTAATTCGGTATAACGAGGTTTAACATGCTTGTAAAGTTTTGAGTCCTGCTCTCTAAATGTGGGAAATTTAGAGGGTTTTTTGTTACCTTACTAAGAAGTGCTGTATACCATTTATCTAATTTCAAGTCAGAGTGAGATGAATTATCGGTAGAAATTACATCTAAAACAGGTACAGTACGGTATAATGTGTCCGGCACAATATTGTGTTTATCCTTGCGGTGGATAACCGTATAGTCATAAGACTGAAGTCTTATGGCCCATCGCGCGAGACGACCGGTAGGATTCTTTAAGTTATTTAACCATACTAAGTTGTAGTGGTCCGTTATGACAGTAAATGGAGAACCTTCAAGATAGGGCCTCAGCTGTTCAATCGCCCATAAAACAGCGCTCTCCTTGAGCCTTGTGTTTTCCCGGTTAAATCGGCGTTTTCCTCATCTCTAACCCATACAGCAAGGAAATATTTTAAAAATGTTTTTAAAATGTTATTAGGCAAATATTGAAATATTTTTAAAATATATTTAAATATTTACAAAATGTTTCAAAAATGTTTTTAAAACATTGTTGAGGTCATTGAATCAACATTTTAAAAATAATAACAAATGGTTATATTTTGATTAAAATAAATATTTTATAAATGTTTTATTAACGTTTCTCAATATTTTAATAATGTTTTATTTATGTCTATTAAAATATTTTAAAACATTAGCAGATCGTTATATTTTGATTAATAAAAATATTTTATAAATGTTTTGTTAACAATTTTTTAATGTTTCCATAAATACTTTTATAATCGCTCCTCAAGGATTGGTAAATTATTAAAAAACTGTAAATACTTAAAAAAGTTTATTATAATTTTTCTATATAAGTAATAATAATGAGATATCATTGTTTTCTTTATTTCGCTTCTTCCAACCTGTAACAAAAATAAAAATTGTAAATAAAAGCTAATTAAAATATACTAAAAGAGAAAGTGTGTTAAAGCAGAAAAGATTACATACAGTAAAAAAAAATAGTTTTATTGTACTATAATATTATTTTTCTACGTTCATGCAAAAAAACAATACTTTATTGAACTATATTTAGTGGAAAAAGTGGTTCTTTATTGCACTCATCTGTCATTCTACTGCAGCGTTTTGTCATCATGACAAACATAAACCTTCAAATCGACGTCACATTTTTCTAGACTTAGTGTCATCTAAATAACATTTTTTGGTTTTTGCATGAACGTAGAAAAAATATTGTATGCAACTCGTACAAAAAGTGCTTATTGCGTGAAATAAACGATTAATTTTTGCACTTGTTGCATAAATAACTATTTACGCATTTTATTATTTATTTAGAGTTTTATGTATAATTATTTACAGGAAGTGGCCTGAACGATTTAAGCAACCAAAAATACTATGGGATTATCGCAGATATGTTACTCCATTAATTAAATGAAAATAATGCTGTAACACTTCCTGTTATATCAAAAATAGTTGTCACCTTCATTATTTTATTATAAATTTAAATTAAATTATAACAATGAAATTTGTTCAGTTGAAGTATCTTTGTTTCCATGTTTAAAGTGATATTCAATATGCCTTTATTATACATGACACAAAATTTGTCTTAACATAAAACAATTACCCTTGACTAATTCTTTTGGTGCTTAATTTCTAATTATTTCCTAAATGTGGTAAAATACCTAATTAAACAAAGCACTAACTAAAACTACACCACAAATGAATAGCTTTAGAGAATATATGTTACTGCTATTGTTGCATGCACAAAAACATTTTCAAGTTATAGAACTTCTACTGTATTTACCTCTGCTCCTGTCTTTTACATTTAAGAACTTCCCTAAATTTGGCTTGAACCAACCATGTTTTTATTCTTGAAATAATTTCTGTCTCTGTTGCTGCTTCGTGGCGATAGCGAACAGTTTCTAAAAGTTTAATATATTACATATATACTAACAACCAACTGTCAATACTTGCTAATTATCAGTTGTGATAATTTTAGGGGCTTTAGCGGGATGGCATATTATTTGACAATGATTTGACAAGTCCTTCTAGAGTTTCTTTATTATCTTTTATTACACATTTTATTAAAAAATATGTCCTTCATCACCTGCCGTTGAAATTCTAAAACGATAAACAGACATTTGCCACTACAATAAATTATAGAGGAAATCCAAATTTCTGGGAAAGTACAATTCTGACATTACTATTTACTTATTACTTATAGTTTTTGAGTAATATTTATTTACAGGTTTCACGTAATGTAATCAATTAATTGTCAAAACAAAGTTGATTTTATGCAGCGATTGTGAAAACGAGAGATAATCAAGTTTTGCCAAACCAAACACCTTATATATTTCAAAATAATTTAACAACACTCGTCTTTGCCCCATCGACATCTTAAATAATGTCAGAATTATACTTTTATCTTTTATTCATAAGATTTAAAAATTACCGGAAGTATTATTTAGTACTTAATTATCTGCAAAAAACAATAAATAAGGCTTATTTATTTATTAATTTACCATAGTTTTTTTTAATAAATCCTGAAAAATTTTCCAATCCGTTGATAAGTTCCTTCATATCTCCATTTTTTCTTTTTAAGTTCTCATCATTACACCTAAAATAATTTGAATAAAATCTTTTATGATAAAGAGAGACTTTAAATACCTATTTAACTGTTGAGTTGTTACAACATTGTCCTCGTCACTACCA
Source organism: Monochamus saltuarius (assembly GCA_025584915.1). Classification (NCBI taxonomy): domain Eukaryota; kingdom Metazoa; phylum Arthropoda; class Insecta; order Coleoptera; family Cerambycidae; genus Monochamus; species Monochamus saltuarius. The sequence continues at coordinate 43,966,641 of CM046721.1, read as the reverse complement.
GTCGATGAATTAGATATCGTAGATTTGTAAAGTATAATATACAATTATGCTCAAATCACGAATTAAATGTATGCATGTCACTAACATGATACAATTTATAAAATAATTAGTAACACCGATATAATTTTTAACATTTTATAGCTTTAAAACAATCAAGGCATCAATTGTGTTACAATGATTGACAATGTATAACTTTATACTTAATTTTGAGAAAACTAATTTGATTGATAATTGTGTTTGAAGTATAATAACATTTGACTAATTATTTACTTGTAGTATACTTTTACTTTTTTCTTTGTGTAACAGGATATAATATGGCCACAAAAAATTTAAAAATAATTGAATAAACCTTTACACCACGAGGAACAGTCAATGATTTTTTAATTAAGTTAAAATATTAAATATTTATTTTGTTGTTACTTCTTCTCGACATAGAAAAAGGAGAACCGTTTTTCAAAATTATATTATTGCACATTTTCTTTTCTTATTTTTTTTATTCGTCTACTTTTTCCGTAAGACTTTTGTGGTTAAGCAAACAAAAAAAGATTGATAAAGCAGAACGAATAATAGTAAAAAACCTTAAAAGTTTTTTTAAAATCTTGCCATTCTCAAAATTGTGTTGTATAGAAAATATACTTTACATATTCTCCCTAGATCGAAAATGTGGCCGATCAGGATCATAATCATAAAAGAAATCGTCGTGAGTTTCTTTCTGTTTCCTTATGTGACGATTGGTTTTTTCCTCAATAAATTCCGCTGTTGAAGAAAGTTCGTCTGTGACTTCTGCTTTTCTGCACTTCATTTGTGCAACCTCTAGGTCATCTAAAACAAAAAAAATTAACAATTATACACTACTGTGGAAAAACTTACCATAACGCACTAAAATATTTATCGCATATTGTTTCCACGTGCAATCTGGTGAACTCTTATTCCGCACACTCTCAAACAATTTTAGTTTACTTGTATAAGGAGGCCATACACACTCCTTGGTTCCATTTGGTTTGGAAAGAATCCAGGAATCCGGAACAACCTTCACTGAATTCTCTTTGATAAAATGTGCTATAACCCAAGCCATAACTGCAGAATTTAGAAAACATTGCAATCAATAATTAAAAAAATATAATGGTGCAATGAGCAGTATTTTACCTTTAAAAAAGTTAATTTATACTTTTTTTTTGCTTTTAAAGTAAATTACTTAACTGAAATAAAAACATACGTTAAATATACAATGAAAAGTTCCACATTTGGAAACAACCAAGATTTTGGATGTGTACCGTAATTCTTATATTTTAACAATAAATTCAATTAACCATTCTGTAAATCAATACTCCTAAAAAGTTATGGAACGGGGTTTCCTAAAAATGGTACGATAGGTATAAACCATAACAACCACTGGAGAACTGTAGTTTTTAGAATTCCAATATGTTAGCTGTATAAATTTCAAACTCAAACAACAATATATGTAACAGTAACGTTAGAATGTTTCTGTTTTATTAAGACAATTACCCATAACTTTATTTGAAAAGTAGTATTACATATATTCCTGTGCTTGGGGTTAAATGTAACATACTCTGAATATGTATAACATAAAAGAACAATTTAATTTGCATTTTAAAAATATCAAATATTAATCTGATGTTACAAAATAAAAAATCCGAGATTCAAATTTTATGTTGTTTTATGAATTAATGCAGCACATAGAATTTTCTAAAATGTAGACGCCTTAGAGAACATTTAGAACAAAAATTTATTTGTCGAATTTTATTATAAAAATATCTATACAGTATGTCCTCGGATAGGTTAAGACGACTCTTATGACAAAAATTTTTAGTTAAAATATGACCTGGGATTCAGCCCTGCTTGTTTTTCTTTTAATTAAAATGTGCAATGGTTTCAAAATCATAAATTCCAGTGTGCCCTGGAAATTTTGAAAAATTTGATTTCTATTACCTACTAGTATAGTAAATTTTATTGAGAAAAGTTGCTCAGAATGAGAAACGGAGTGTGTACAAAACTTCAATTCAATTAGTGGAGTAATTGATAAACAACAGCGTTGTCATTAAAACGTAAGGGTAGAAACATACATTTACAGCTGATCTCAGATAATTTCCAACTGGTTAACTCACTCATAGCTTTACAGTTTATTTCAAAAATTCCTAATAAAGAAGAGTCACAGGGAGATTTAAAGAAGGACATTTTTTAAGAAATTTAACCTATTAATTTAATTTCATTGTCACTCGATTTTACAATATTTTCTATTTTAACAATAAATTTACTTTTTAATTGAACAAAACAATCCGGCTCTTTAATTTTTAATACATATTTATCAGTTTGTATAGCTTTATATTGATTAATATTAGTGAAATGAGGTACCAATGGGCCTTCAAAATGTTCTTGTAATAATTGACATGAATGTTCAATATTTGTTGTGTTTGTAATAAAAGTGCCCTCTGAAATTCGATTAATTATTTGTTGCAATGGTTTTTCACCTTTTCTAAGCATTTTTTTTCAATTGAGACATAATTTTCAAAAGGAAATGCTCTAAAATTATCTAAATTGCCATGTTGCAAAACATCATCAGCCAAGTGTAAAAGATTGTGTGTATTGTGCGATACAAAATCGAGTCCATAAATTTCTCTACTTCTTTTTACAAAAAATTTCATCAAATCTTTAGCAAAAGTTAAGAGGTCGATGTCTTGATGATACTCTTTACTACACATTATTAAACTGGCAACATGTAAACTCAAAAAGTTATCATACATTTCAAAACTAAGAAAATTTTTAAAAACTACAGGTCCACATACAATAATAACACAGAAAATATTATATTCTGTGATAATAATAATAACCTAAACTCAGTAGCTTTATACCGCTTACACTCTTCAATTAGCCTTGTTTTACGTACGACTCTACAGGAATAAAATTCTTTAGTGAAGTTAAAAATTCAGATAAGTTTTTAATATCATTAAAAGGCAACTTATAAGGTTGGCGACCAAATATCCACCCATATTTGGCATTTACTAGAAGTCTTTTCATAACTCCCAAACACAACAGATGCATATAATCCAATGGTATATTTTTAATCATATCAAAATTAGGTAACTCTGTTAATATCGTAACCCCTAAATGAAATTCTTCATTAACTTGTCTAAATTCATTATCAGTTCGTTTTTGAACATTTTCAAGGGGAAAACAAAGGACATTGTTTATAAACTCACCTTCCTGGCTACATTTTGTACATGAAAAATATGCGGTATGTCCTTTTACAGATAATAAAAAAGATTTTGCAGGAGCATCACAAATTAATATAGATATTTTAAAAGAATAATATTTTTTATTGAGAAAAATACCATTAGTTGTAAGTAAAGTTGCTTCATCAACAACACTCTTCAAAAACTCGTTACTATTTTCAGGTTTTTGAATTTCCAAAATAGATAGCTACAACAATAATTTTATTTTTCAAAATATCAACTGATTTAACTTGTGCTAAGATTGGCCATAAGCAGCTTGAACTACTATTACTAATAGGTAAACCGTCTACATTTATCGCAAGCTCAAAACATGTTTCTTCTGATAATATACATTTTGATGTAGTTATTAATGTTATAATTGACTTTTGAATCCCAAATTAGTAAAAACTACCCGACCCCATTTTAATAACATTTATTTTTTTCGGTGTCTGCAATAATGTTCTTGAATCATTCGGCAAATTTTGAAAGGATGAAATGTCTTTTTCCTCCTTTAACAGTTTTATTAATTTATTTAAACTGCTGTGAGAAATGTTCTCCTTTACAGACCAAATTGAAAGTTTATCTCGAAAAGATAAATTATCCGAACCATGTTTTGAACTTTGTAATGGAATGCTCGATTCGTTGTCTTCACCGCTGGAATCTAAATTAGGAAAATAGATATCAAAAAATAACAGAAGATACAGGAGGTGGCGTAAATTAATTGATACTACTCGTCCTATCACTATCATTATCATTTTGAAAGTTGTTGATTTCAATACTTGCATGGGTTCTAATGCCTGCCTCGTTTATTAATAATTGCAAGACGTTTCGACTATAGCTACGAGCTTTCTTTTCTATATGTTCGTATGTACATTTTCCGCGCTTCGACATTTTCCTAACCTACAATAATATTTTAGAAATTTTTTATAAAATTTATTTCACTTACCTGTAAGTAAAAGAAACATGTATCTACTACTTATATCTTATAGACCTTATGAGGTCTATGATTTATATAAACTTCAGATTGTAGTTTTTTCTTTATGCACTAACACTAAACGTTTTCTATATTCTAGAATATTAATCTGAAAATGTTTACACTGTAACTACCGCAATACCGCATAAACACTAAACTACAAATTTTAGTATTTTCTTTAAACACGAAATGACCTAAATGTTTTCAATTTAGATTCTTGCATATGAATATTTGCACTGAAAATTATAACCACACCACAGTATCAGTATCTTTAACAATCGCAGCAAAAGCAAGTTGTGAAGCTGACAAACCGACATCTGACAGTAAATTGGCGCGAATGTGCTCTGTGTTGGTGCGAATGGCGCTAATTGGCTGGTATGGTAGAATTGTTAGCCAATAATTAACGCCATCTAGTGTCAAAAAATTACTGACCGCGAAATATAAATAATTCTTATTTCCATCACCATTGGATGAATCGCAGCAGCCGTGCATTACAAAGACAACACGAGTTCTATATTGCAGGCGATATACTCAATTAACTTTAATTTCAAGAAAATGCAAACATATAAGATGAAATAAATCTTGATATATTTTATTTTAACATATTTTTAAAAAACATTTATATAATGTTTTAAATTTTTTTTATAAACACTCAATAAAATATTTGTTTAATGTTTTTATAATTTTTTAAAAGCATCATATAAACATTTTTAAAATACTTAATAAAATTTTTTTTAACGTTTTTATAATGTTTTAAAAACATTTTATAACATTTTTAAAAATATTTAAAAGTTAACGAAATTAAAATATTTTGTCTAATATTTTTAAAATATTATATTAACATTAAAAATATTTTCAATCATTTGAAGACATTAAGTGTTGTTAGGGAAGAAAAAATACAGTCCACAACTTGACCAGGAGGTGCAACCGACCTTTCGTAACAGGTAGGTCATAGGTTACACATTACCGAGTCGAGGCTTTTTAACTCATTCAAATCACTAAGAAGAATAAAATTGCAGATTCGAATCTCTTGTCTATACATAGCTTAATAGTAAAAGAAGTTTCCTCGGTATTACTTAAACCACTGTGTCACCTCTTTAATAATTGTATAACATCCAGAATTTTTTCTAATATTTTAAAATTAACACGCATCACATCATTCTTCAAGGATGATATTAATTTACCTGATATTTATAGACCAATTTCCATTATACCCATCGTGAGTATGACATTTGTGGTTATACTTAAGAAAAATATAAAGGACTACTTCGAAAAGAATCCACTTTTAAATTCAGTTCAGTATAGGTTTCGAAAAAATAGCTCGGCAGTTTTTGCGGCAGCAAAAGTAGTAATTGATATAGTTCAAGGTCTGGAAACGAATAACATGTTGGTATTACGTTGTGCGACCTCTCAAAGGCTGTGTTTGCCATAATATGTTATTGGAAAAAAAAATCGATATGTAATACGTGGTAAACAGCTTCAGTTGATTCAATCTTATCTGCAAAACAGGAAGCAGTGCATCATTACTTAAAAGCAAATTTCGAACTTTGTGGGAGTGGAGTCCCTCAGAGCTCTGTCCTGGGGCTTCTGCTTTTCATTATACATATACATAAATGACTTGTATTTGTATCCATTGTCAGAGAAAAGCGTGTACTATGTGGATGTCACCTCTCTGATTGTTACTGGTAATGACTCTTGTGCTGTGGTAAAACACCTATCTGAAACTAAATCAGGAGAAGACACATAAATTGATAATATCTAGTAATACCGGTTATATCAGGGAAAATGGGATAAACTGTAGCTTCTCATTTGAAAAACTGAAAAAAAAACTGCCACCTGCCATATACATTATTCCTTAACTTGAAAAAACAGCAGTACATTGTTGACAGTGTATTTTTCTTTGTTTCATTCTCACTTGAGTTACGGTCTTTTGTTGTAGGGTGGGAATTGTACGCATGTGGATATATTTCGTATGCAGAAAAAAATTGTTAGAATTATCGCTAATGTGGGTTATCTAGAACACTGCAAACCACTTTTAATTAATTATTTGTTATTAAATTACCATGTTTGTTCATATCACTACAGCTATGTGAAATCCATAATAATAAAGAAAAATATAACAAACTCAGATTTTCATAGTTATAACTTAATAAGACCCCCTAATAATGGCTTAGGAAATCAGTAAAAAATGCATTGAATACTTCCTTTTATATACTTATACTTACCTCAGGAAATAAGACAATTAAATTCAAAGTAAAATTAAAAGTACTATTTCATTTTACGCGCTTTTTGTTCAACACGATAATACATGGATGTCCTTGAACATGAAGATCAACTTCTTGTAGACATATAATAATTTTGTTATTAAATGAATTTTTGTCGTGGATTTATATTGATGTGTGTAAGGTAAATTGTCTCTTTTTTTTTGTTTATTCGCAATATTTATTATTTAGTTGTATACTGTTATGAAGTATGATCTTAATTGTTGTCTTACAGTTTGCTATTGTGTGCATGTTGACTTGCCACAAATATTTGTATATATCGTGGCCAATAAAACTAAAACATCAATCGCCATTACTTTTCAAGGCAAATGCTACTAAATTTTACCAATATCTCCGAAAGTAGTCGACACATTGCATCGTATTGAAATTTGATAAGCATATTAGCTCACTATGGCAAAAAGTATTAAAGAAATTAACGAACGCATCGACAATTTAACTGTGGATTTTAAAAATGAATTTGATGATTTTAAGAATGAGTTATTAAACTTGAAGCAGTCTGCAAATACCAGTGCAAATAATGCAGATGCTACAGAAAACCTGCATAATCTACTGAAGAGATTCAACGAGTTCGAGATTAATGTAAACAAATCTTTGGATCAACTAAAATCTGACGCTGTAAAAGTTGAGGAATTATCTAAAATTACATTTAGTAATGTGGCACGTCGAAGGATAATAATAAATGGTATACCCGAAAAGGAACGTACAATTGAAGATTTAATTAATGTTGTAAATAAAATTTCAAATATTCAGAGGACAGATATTAGCTGTTTCTATCGTATAGGAGTAAGAAGCGAAGCAAGAAATAGACCTATTGTTGCTGAGTTTGTTCACCAATGGAAAAGAAATGACATTTTTTACCAAAAGAAAAAACTTAAAGGAACTAAGATTGTAATTTCTGGATATTTATCATCCCAGATTCTGTCAATCTACAAGGAAGCAAGAAAAAGATTCCCTAATAAATGTTGGTCGCAAAGTGGGAGAGTTTTTATTAATAACAATAATGTTGAAGTTCCTATACGTTCTCAGACCGATTTACATTCTATAATTTAACTGATTCATATGATGACCTATTTGTTCACTTTTTTTTATTATTATGATTTATATATGTATGTGTATGTATTGGCTGATTGCTAATTATCTCAATTTATATTTTTTTATTACTATTTTTTCTACGGAATGGGTTACTTTTAAGTACATTCTTGTGCATATATATTTTTTTGTATTGTTTCTGACAAATCGATATTTTTTCTCTTTATTATTGTGACTTACTTGCTGCACTTTTATAAAGCTGCCAATTTGTACAACTAACTTAACCAGGCATATCGACTTATGCATTGTTACTTTTGATTAGTTTTACTTATTTATATATATTTATATTTTTTAGGCTTAGATGTGGCATTCTGTAACTAATATGTATATATTGTTTTTCCTAACAACTGGCAATAGTGACTCCGTTCAAGAACTATACTGCGACGATGTGGATGTACGGATGGGTGTGGTGTTGGAGTCTAGTGGGGGCATGAGCCGAGTACTCAAATGCAAACTTTAGATCCACAGGCATCGCGGAACACTCATTCTGCTATAAGCGATATAGACAAATTAAAAAATATTTCTAAAAACAATTTAGCAATAGCACATTTAAATACTAGATCACTTAATACTGGATTTGATGAATTCGCAGTATATGTGAATGATTATGATTTTGATTTGGTTGCAGTATCGGAAACGTGGTTATGTCCAGATAATCCTGGAACTTCATTTAGAATACCAGGCTATAAATTTATTAGACAAGATAGACAGTATGGTCGTGGAGGTGGGGTAGGAATTTATATAAAAATAAATTTAAATTTTCACAAGTGAAATTTGATGTTGACATCAGTAATTTTGAAAGTATATTCATTAATATGGTAATAAACAAAAAGAAAACATTAATAGGCTCTCTATATCGTTAACCTAAATCAGATAAAACTGATTTGTTTAGTCAATTTGAAGATCTCTTAACGGCTTCTGTCTCCGATTATGATAATATAATACTTTTGGGCGATATTAATATAGATTTGTTAAAGCAGGATGTAGCTAAAAATAATTTTAACTTTTTACTTGAATCTTTTGGTTTAAAACAAGTTATTGATAAACCAACCCATATTAACTTAAACACAGGTAATTCTTCCCTTATTGATGTCATAATTACAAACCAAAGTACCGAATTTCTTGCTTCGGAGTCTATCCCTATATCCAACAAAATCACAGAACACAATTTAATTTACTTTGTACTTAGTAATTCTAAACCTAGGAATACGTTGAAGTTCGTGCAATACAGGGATTACCGTAGTATTAATAATGAAAATTTTGAACGCGACGCTATTATGTTAAATTGGGACATTATATATCGTACACCACATATAAATGATAAAATTGAATTATTTAATAATAATTATATATATATATTTATTAAACAAACATGCACCCATTAGACAGAAAATAATTACTGAAAGACCGTATACTCCATGGATAAACGATAATATTAGAATTTTAATGAAACTAAGAGATAAAGCCCACGCTAAATATAACGCCTCAGTATTTTGATTATTACAAGCAGCAAAATTATACAAATCATGCAATAAACAGAGAAAAATCTGCCTATTTCAAATCACTCTCCAGTAATAAAACAAGTGGATCATCATTCTGGAAAAATATGAAAAAGCTTAATCTAACCAGAGCCCCAAATTTTGAAATTCCTAATCATTTAGCTGATCCTATTAAAATAAATAATTACTTTGTTTCATCCACACAATCTCATAATATAATATCAAATAAAAAACTACATTATTATAATACCAATACCCCAATATGACTGAGCTTTTTGACATTAAACTTATGAATCCAATGGATATTTGTAACATTATTAATAAAATAAAAACTAGTAGCATGGGATCAGATAATATCTCTGTCATAGATTTAAAATTGTGTTTACCTTTTTGTCTTCATTCTTTAGTAAATATTATAAACACATGTCTCATAGAAGGTATTTTTCCAGAGTTATGGAAAATGGCGATCGTGAAGCCACTTGTAAAATTGGCTAATCCAAAAAATTTAAATGATCTTCGACCGATCAGTTTATTACCTACAATATCTAAAATCCTTGAAAGACATATATATGATCAAATATATGGTTATTTATGCCACAATAAAATGATGCCTTCTACTCAATCCGGATTCCGCAAAAATCATAGTACCTCTGCATCACTTATTAATCTAACCGACATTGTTTGCTCTTATATAGACGATAATAAATGCACATGCCTAGCATTTCTAGATTTTAGCAAGGCTTTTGATACATTAAACCATTCATTATTATTATCAAAGTTACATTACTATTGGTTTTCTACAAAGGCCATTAATTTCTTCAAATCCTATTTAAGCCACCGAGTTCAACAAGTACGTTTGTCAAATGGTAATGTTATTCAGACAACACAATATATTCCAATAAATAATGGTGTTCCCCAAGGCTCCATTCTTGGACCCTTACTATTCTCTATTTATGTTGCAGATATGAGCACAACTATTGAATTTTCTAACTTACAACAGTATGCTGATGACTCTCAGTTATCTATAGCGGTTTCTCCAAATAATTTAGACGCTGCCAAACAAAATATTATTTCAGATTTACAAAGTTTATATAATTATTCTCTAGATCACGGTTTAAAAATTAATGCTTCAAAGTCATTTGCACTCCTTGTTGGTACAAAAAGAAATAGGTCCAAATTACAACATTTTTCGAGTATAAATGATGAAATAATTCCTACAGTTAACGAGGTAAAAAATTTGGGTGTCAAGATTGATTCGGGTTTAACGTTTCAGGCTCATATAGCAAATAACATTTTGGTCATCTCAAAGCTTTATACAGTTATAAACATTGTATGGCACCGGATACTAAATATAATCTATGCCAAAGTTTGGTATTATCAATTTTGTTTTATGAAGACGTGGTATATAACAACTACATCAACTCAAAATCTTCGCGTCTCATTCAGAAAGTGCAGAATGCCTGTATGCGGTTTTCCTACAATATTTCATTCCGACATCATATTACACCACATCTAAATGAACATTCCATTTTAAATATGAAAAATAGCCGCTTACTTTATACATATGTATAATCTACTATACAAAGTTTTTGAAACCGGTCAACCTCATTACATTAAACAATTTTTTGTATTAGCTCCGCACCACCGTAACACTCGGCATCTTTATACTTTTAGGGTTCCACAGCACAGAACTGCAGCCTTTCAATAGTCTTTTTCGTTCAATGCAATTCATTTATGGAATAAACTTAATGAAAATATTTAAAAAATGAGCAGACAGACTTTCAGTGTTCATGTAAAAAAATGCTTTTAGAAAATCAAATTTCGCTTGCTTAGGATGTGTGATTTTCCGCCTGCCTGTTGTATTTTTTGTTTTTTTTTAATCCTTATATATTCTTCCTCATTGTCCTCTCCATCGTATCTACATCGTTAATCGCGAATTTTTTAATATCCATTCCAGTCTTTCTCTTTTTTTTCTCTTCACATATTAGCGATCTTTGCCCAAAATTGTTCTTTTTTTTAGTTTTACTTAGTTTAGTTAAGGGTCCATAGGAAGAGCACCATTAGGTGAATTTATGGTTCCTTTTTACCAATTATTGTAACTACTCTCATTATTATATGTATGTACTATAACATGAATTTATTATTTTTTGGTAAATAAATGTGTATTATTATTATTATTATTATTATATGTTTTGATAGGTCTTCAAATCCTGCTCTGGTTTTCAATAAGTTACCAAGGAATTTATGTTATAATTTTTAGAGATTTGGGCAATATAAATAATATCATCTTTTATTATATAACCTAAAAATTAATGGTACGTTATTTTGAAACATCCTCTAGACTGTCCTTTCCTAATTAATAATTTTCACGAGTTGAGATCTTAGCGAGTAGGTATAATTTACAAAGCGGTTTTCATTTAAAATAGTAACTACTGTTCTTAATACTTCCAAATTTTGAAAGATAAAATATATAATAAACGATGGTAATGGAATGGAAGAAATGAATATAGATTGATTAAATTATGGAAGTTCCAAACAAACAAGAACTAGAAAGTAAAAACAGAAGTTCGAAACGAATGAGTAACGTTTATTCTGTAGGGAACAAATGGGGCACCAGGTTTATAAATTACAAAATAAAAAATATCATTACATTGAATTGAAATCCTATTTCATTTCAAATTTAATATTTGTTTTTCAATTATTTATACAATTAATGTCAAGAAATCATTGAAAATTGGAAGATACTGTCATTTAGAATTGTATAATTTCGCCGTCACTTAGTATTTAGGAATTTAAATAAGCGCATTTAAATGCACATGTAAAATTACTGTAAACTACTTGTTTTAATAACAATTAAAATATTTACTAGAAAATTACATGTTCCAATAAAGTAGAAGTTTAATAAATTAATTGAGATATCGTTAATTTAAGTCAAAAAGTTTCTAGATTGCTAGAGATTTGGACAATACTATTAACTCTGTTATAAACTTTTTCTCTTGAGATTTCATTTTTTAAGTTACAAAGTGTCACAGTTTTGTAAAAATATTTAATTCTAAATATCAAATAGGTAGGTATATTTTAATCAAATTTTGTATTAAGTTATATTAGAATCAAACTACAAAAAGTAAAGTTTATTAAGTTTGTCAAATCATTTCTTGACAATGGTGATTATTTATTTTTCATATACTTACACATTCTAGAAAAATTTTCAATCAAAAGTATTATTTTTGGGATTTAACAGAAACAATTAATGGCGTCATCAATTATATTTTCTCCAGAAACATACCCAAATTTTTTTCCTGTCAAAAAGCTATCTTTTTTCTAATAAACTGTTATTTGCTTAGGTAATGAAAAATACACTATACAGGGTGTCTGTGAAAGGTTGCTGGTGACCAAAAAAAGTCGATTGAAACAAATGCAAATATGCCTTATCCCAATTTGCTGGTTTCAAAAATACAGTTCAGTGGTAGAATTTTATTTTGAAATCTCAATAACTTTGAAACTTGTCGGAGTATTAAAAAAAATTAGCACAATTATGTTTTTTGGCATGGCAAATAAGAATTTTTAAGTGATTTTGACGTCACTAGTAGAGGGCACCACTTATGGCACATCACATTTTCTTTAAATGGCAGAACTTTTTTGCAGCTTAGTGATATTCATCTGACTATTTACCGTTCTGAACAACTTTTTCAAGTAACATTTTGCTATATTTTCAGTAGAAAAGGCACTTTACCTGAAACGATAACAGTTTTCAATCGCTGCACTGAATATTTCAAATACGATTATTTAAAAAATGGTTACTTCTAACGACTTCAACAAGGTACAAGGTACCTTTGTCAGATATAACAGATAGGAGAATCGATTGTTTCAATAGACAGATGGATACACTAAACAGCAAAAAAGTTCTGCTATTTAAAAGAAACATGCTGTGCCATAAGTGGCGCCCTCTACTAGTGACGTCAAAATTAGATGAAAATTATTATTTGCCGCGCCAATAAACATAATCGTGTGAATTTTTTTATGAATACTCCGACAGGTTTCAAAGTTATTGAGATATTTCAAACTAGAATTCTAGCATTGAACACCCTGTATTTTTGAAACCAGCAACATTCGGATACGGTATGTTTGACTCAATCTACTTTTTTTGGTCACTAGTATCTCCATAGCTTCGAGATTTCCCAACCTTTCACAGATACCCTGTATAATTTTTATGCATTTATATTTTTCGTCAAAAATGCTATTTTATTATTGGTAGTGCCTACGGTGTATTGGGTACAGTTCTAGGCAACAATAATAATTTCAGATTGCGGCACTACGCACTATTCGAATATTTTGAAAAAATATAAATTAGTTCCAATAAAATTGAAGAAATATAAAAAAAATATATATATTATTAATTATTTTCTTCCTGGAAGTGGATTCCTAACATACCATTTACCATATCCCCATTATTTTTTCTGTGGGTGCTCAAGCCCCGGAGCACCCACGTAGTCGGCGCCCCTGAATGGACCTATTCAGTGACCCGGAAAGTCACCAGATCTAATACCCCTCGATTTTATTATGGGGGTTTATAAAAAATAATCTTTACAAAATACCTTCACAAGATATTAATCATTTGAAATAAATAATCACAAACGTTTGTAATGAGTTAAACGGCGAAATGTTAATAAACACAGCCCACCACGAAGTCACAGGAAGATTGGGTATGTGTCTTGAAATGAGAGGAGGTCATATATAGAATATATTGTAATATGTATGTAGTATGAGGGCGTTTGCCTCATTTTTTAAGTTTAGTTACTGTTATCATGACCTTTTTGACTGTGTTACAAAATTATCGAGTTTAATCCTTGTATTTACTCTTTATGATATTTGTGCATGTTAAACAACGAAGATTCAATTATTTTCTACTACTTGATCCTTCCATCGCTAATGTGATTTTTAGTTGGCATTTCTGTTGAGATAAAGTAGAACGATACTGCGTATAACTTTTAAATGGGAAGTAATACAGAAAAATTTCTCTTATAGAAGTTTATTAGAAAAAAAGAAGTTTTTAATAGCAAAAAAAATTATGCGTTTCTGGAGAAAATGTAATTTATGACGTCATTAGTCGTTTCTGTCAAATCCCAAAGATAATACTTTCGATTGAAAATGTTCCAAATTTTATTAAAAGTTTTGTATCCTCACAGTAGGCACATACTATCGAGTTTGAGACGCCCTGTATATAACAACGAACGATTAGATAACCAAATTAATTTTTGTGGATATCAAAATGCTTTAATTTCTCTTCCTGGAATATGTTCATATGATCAAATTTTCAATATATTCAGTGGCATAAAAATTTTAGTGATTATCCTCCTCCGCTATTGGAAATTATAATTGTATACATATTTAGTGAATTCTTACCTCGATTCTTACCTTCATTAGAGTCTAAGTTTAATTAATCTACGTCAAACGTCTTCCGAGATGTTTGTGTATTTATACTGTATAAGAAGTTCTTAAAAGGTCTTTTTAAATTTAATTGTAACTTTATATACAGGGTGTCCCATAACTTATGGACCATAGAGCAACCGGAGATAGTAGACATAAAAATATGTTTTTTGAACCAAAATTGCCTAAGTAATATGTTACCATTTAAAGAATTACTATTATTAGAAAAAGTATTGAACAATTAACTCAAGACAAAAATTCTTTTACCTACTTGAATATTACAAAAAAAATATTTTTAAGTAGCTAAGCTATCACATGAAAAGGTAGGTATCACTGACAGTTGTCACTGTAACAAATTTTTATTAACATTCAAGGCACACTTGTAAATAAAACATTTTTCAGTAATCGACATAATGTGCAATGACACATTCAATCGTGAAAATCTGGAAAACGGCTTGAGATATTGAGATCGACCAAGTGTCCCTTTTTTACGTAAAAATACTGTGCAGGTAAAAAAAGTATTAGTGAATTAACTCAACACAAAGCACGTAGCAAGCGCCCTCTAGGAAATATCTTGAAACTAATGCCAAATTCGTATTTCTCGCTCCCAAAAACCTAATTATACCAATTTTGAATTCGATATCTTCAACTGTTTTAAAGTTATCATCATTTTTCGAAAATTTATTTTAATTTTCAACACCCTGTAATTCTTTAAATAGTAACATATTAGTTAGGCTCAAAATACATATTTTTATGTCTACTATCTCCGGTTGCTCTATGGCCCATAAGGGTTATGGAACAGCCTGTATATACTTCATAAAAAGCATTTTTCCTTTATTTTTAAATAAATCTTTTTTTATGATAAATATCTAGATTTTTATTGAAAAATATATAATAACAAATACCAATAATAAAAACAAAACGAAGCATGTATTTTACTGTTGTTTCTTAAACACAATTTCCATATAAATAAAGGAAATAGTTTATTCAGAGATAGTAGGTAACTAGGTAGGTACTCAGATTTTATTCCAATTATTTCAATAAACATCACATTGACAGGAAATCAAATAACTCATGCAAATTAAAGTTGTAAGATTTTACATAACATAGAATAGTTTCTAGGTTGAAAATACTTTTACAAAAACTTTTAGAAGACATTTACTGTAGCAAGGAAGTTTATCACCTAACACAGTTTTTTTACTTTATTTTAAATGATTTATTTAGAAATGACTATTATGGCTAAATTCTAGATGAATATAGGTAAATATAAAAAAATTGAGACAGTGTCAGCCGATTTTAAAAAATAAACTGCTTTTTCAAGTCATAATATAAACTGAAAATTTTTATCCATATACATTTTTTTTTGCCCGATTCCTTGGATTTCAATTAGCGTCACTATTACGTAGTCTAGAAGTCACTGGCTACGCCATGCTGGACCTAAACGGCTACATCAAGCGACTTACCATACTACCATACCAAGTACTATTGAAAACCCTTCATCTGTCGCCATCGGTGATTGCGATATTTGCAAAAGTAGAATTCCAGAAAACAACTACTATGCGGGATAATGCCCCGACTAGCATTGAATTATACCAGAAAAACCTATAGCAAACAGCCAATATCATTTGTCAGCGATGCCACCAAACATGTATCAGTTTCGAGCTTATTAGCTCTTATCAGTATACCATAAATGAGGTAACCGACAACTAATCCTGGCTGTTCATGTCCGCTAAATCCGACAGAGCTCACTCATAAGTCATGTTCCTTTCTGTCGGATTTAACAGACACAAACAGCCAGGGTTAGTCGTCGGTTGCTTCATCTATGACATACTAATGAGAACTAACTAACATGCTCTGGTGGCGCTGCTAACAAATGACCTTCACTTTCCGCAGAGCAGATTTTTCCTTGAATTCCGCTTTTACACACCAATATTTTTTTTTTGTAAAATTTCACATTTTCAGAAAGTTTCTTTATTTTTTAATTATATAGATATAGGCACTTTTATAGGTCAATGTTTTTGACAAGGAGTATTTATAATACTCCATCACTTTTGAAGAAATTTAAAATTAAAGTCTAGGTATATGTAATCAAATAATAAGAAAGTATTTTAAAAATGAAATTGTGGGTGGTTATAAGTACAGTTAATGGAAAAGGAAAAAAAGAATTCCTGTGGATCCGTGTCTGTTGTCTGCTTTTTTCAGATAACACTGAAGGCCTGCTGCTTAAACTTGCTCATCATAACAAACGCGCCCCATCGCTGCCGGATATTACAAAATCCTTATTTCCATTTCTGCTTTATGTACGTACTTGGAATATACATTTTAGATCATTTATTAGTATGCAATTATGATACTGGTACAATTTATTTCTTAAATCGATCAAAAGTAAGTATTTACCAGTGACATGTCCAAACCTTTTGAAAGATGGACGCTAACAAAGAGTTATACTATGTTAACCACGCCCATCTAATTGTCTCAAATAAATATTTTACTTAGGTTTACGATAAGCCCTCTATCAAACGGAATATACAAGGTGTTAGAGGTTTGACTACCATAAACTTAACAGACGAGAGTATATATCAAATTCAACAAAAATCTTATACGGCATGCGTTTTTAACCCAACCAACAGTTGCTATCTGAATTATGAATTTTATTTCAACCTCCAATCCGAAGATATCACTTAAATTTACCACGTAGTACGCCTCTGGTGTCCACTACCACATGCACAATATTTTTAAAGATGAACCCTCATTCGTCTACTTGTGCCGCTACGCACAGCAGGTACACCGTTGATGTGATAAAACGGTGAGTATAGCTAACTATGATCAAGTTCGATCGTAATTTTATGAGACCTCCAGTCCGAAGATATCACTTCCCTCCCCTCCCGGCGTAAATACTGGCTCGACCCAAGGGTTGCGAAGAACATAACCTTATTTAAAAGAAATGAGGGTACCAGTGAGGGAAGGGATCCGAGTGGAAGAGTGAGAGAGACAGGAACAGAGTTCATCTTTAAAATCATTGTGCATGTGGTAGTGGACACCAGAGGTGTACTACGTGGTAAATTTAAGTGGTATCTTCGGACTGAAGGTCTCATAAAATTACGATCGAACTTCACTTAAGGGAAGTTCCTTTGATCGTTCAAGTGTCTGTCGCTTGTCTGTATTAAGTTATGGAGAAGCTCGCCACAATTCTGCGAGAGCACGTATAACATCTTCTTGATAGTAAGGATTATATTTTGGACATTGTAGAAAGGGATCCAAGACGTAGCACGCGAGGTATTGCTCGAGAAATCGGAGTCTCTTACTGGACATCGTTCACAGGAATCTACAATAACAATTATTATTATATCAACTACACGGATTCAGAAATTGTCAGTCCGAGATTTTGCCCCTAGGTTAAATTTTTGTAGATGGTTTTTAATTAGAGTTATCAATCCTCGTTTTATTTCAAGAATAATAGCAACTGATGAGACATGATTTACTGGAAAATGGCGTTTTCAATTTTTATAATATTCACAATTGGTTAGAGGAAAATCCATATACCATACAAAGATCAAATTTCCAACATAATTTTTCGATTATTGTTTGACGTGGGATCATATGAGAACATCTAACAGGACCTTTTGCTTTGCCAGCCAGAGTATTTTCCAGCGAGTGCGCGTAAATTGGATCCGAAGGTGTCGTGCATGTGTGGAATATAACGGTGAACGTTTTGAAAATATAATAATTATGTGTTAGTTAGTTATTTAAAAATGGCAGCGTGTTTTGATTTTCGGTAAGTACTTACATTAGTTTTTTTTAGTAATTATTTCTGCGACATGAGTGTTAGAAGTTTTTATCATTTATTTTCAAAATTCCTAAGTTATGTTACTGTTTTAAACATTTAAACCAAAATTTAAACACTTAAAAAAGTATCTTAGTATTACAAAATTCCTCTATACTAGCAATCTCTGTTCAAAAATAAAAATATAGAACAGTTGTTTAAACTAAATTAATTAGCTTTCACAATAGTTGTTCAATGTTGGATTTTTTTGTCATCATTAAAAAACAAGCTGGTGCGTAGCAGGCAACCCGCAAACGCGTTCAGCTGGCGCAGCGAACTAGATATAGTCATACGAACTAATGAATAATTCCTTATATTACCAACTAAATATTTAAGAAACTGCAACTAAAAATAATAAAAATATATAATACACTAAATGTTTCCACGATATATTACACTAAATTATAAAGAATGATTGTGTTTAACGCGACAAATTGTCGAAAATTATGTTGGCAATAAAAACAATTGCATAAAGTCAGTGAATTCTTGCCCCAACTGTAGTGTATTCGTACTGCTGTCACATTGTGATAAAATCCTTTGATTTAATAGATCGACTTATTTTAAGAACGGTTTGAGTTCCCTTGTACTATTTGTAATGTAATTTGTTCATTTATACTTTATCTACTCTTATCTTATACAGAAGGTATGGCAGTCAAACTTCTAACACTCTGTATAGTTTTCACTCAATAACTCCTTAGCGAAGCATGATAAAAATATGCTTTTTTAATAGATTATAAATATTTATTTACATCGACGCTGTTTTTCGAAATTGTGTAACATTATTATTTTTAATGAATTTTCCACTTTTCCAAATTAAAAAAAATCAGCGTTGTTGTAAAATAATATTTGTAATCTATTTAAAAAACTGCATATTTTTATTATGTTTCTTTGAGGAGTTACCGAGAGAAAATTTTAAAAATTAATTTGTATAGGTACGTCAACGTCGATATAAAATAATATTTGTAGTCTTTTAAAAAAAACTGCATATTGTTACCATGTTTTATTGACAAGTTACTGAGTGAAAATTGAAACAAATAATTTGTATACGTCAGGTGCAACATAAAAGAAACAATCACATTAGATGGGAAATGTCTCACACTGAGAGAAGTGATTACGTATTTTAGTTTAATTAATAGCTGTAGTATAATTAAGAATTTTTGTATTCCTGAAGTAAAAATAAAAATGTTTTTAAATATGGTTTTGTTGATCTAATTTTATTTTTGTCATATAGTAAAATATTTTTTTCCTACGATCATGCGGGAAAATGAACTTTTCCACACGATTTTTCGTGGTGAAAGTGGCTTCCGCACTAGTGCCATAAAGTGCACTTTTCCGCACGATTTTTCAGTAGGCTTATCGTATTGCAATGCTTGTATTCAATGTAATTCAGTGGATGCAGGCAGCATTAAACGAAAAGGTTTGCGCTAGATTTTTCTCAAAGTGCTTATGAGTACCACTTGATGCAGCTTACCGTCTAACAGTAAATATAAGTAAAGTTGCTGCGACGCTAAATTACGCTAGACACAAGTAATGCCATCTAACATCGCTGGTGACTTAAGCCTCCCAAACCCCGAAGCGTATACAGAACATTGTTTTCGGCGCTCTTCTGTCACATTATTAGCCAACTCCGGGTCCAATGTTACAAACATGGCATGATGGGTGGAAGAAGGCTACAGCACTTGGGCTCCTGGTCCCTTGTACTCCTCCCATTAGAAAATGGAGGTGACGTTACTCAGGAGGATCTCTCTAATGTAGGCCATAGAAAGCTATCCTACTCCCAACACGGATTCTTTTATTGACGAAATAGCAGAGCACTCACAGAGTGCATGAAATACTGTTTCGTCTACTTGTTCGTACATCAAGAGAACTGTGCTGAAGCACGTAGTACATCAACAGTAACAGTATGTTCCGTGATTGAAAAACAGCATCTAGCAGCTATTCCCTTATCACTGAAGTTACTAGCTAATCCTGTAGCACATACTTTGTCAACAGTCCCCCACTGCAGAACATCTTCAAGCCGCTATATATTGTCTCAGTACTGAATTTACAGAACAAATTGTACATTTAATTTCAATGTATTTTTTGTTATCATATTCTGTTAGTGTAAATAACTACTTGTTAGTGTTATAAAATAAACTGTGTCGCCTGATTAGAATTGTCCTGATTGTAGGAAAAATATTGTACCTAACAAGTGCGGGAAGTGGCACTTTTTCGCACGCTGATTGCATTTGACCGAACGACGCAAAACGGAAAAAATAACTATAACATGGCATTGATGCTTTACCCTTCACATTTAATGAATAAATAACATACCATTTTTTTTCTAAACTCAAATTTAGTAGAAATTCACATGTAAAGAAAAAATGTGTCACAAATTTTCTTCTACAAGTGAAATAATCTTTTTCTTTCATATTTAGTGACATTAATTGAGACCTGCGGCGTGTAAGCGATAAGTTGTATAGTTTTTTTTTTGTAGGAAATTGCTATATAGTGAGCCTCTGGAAGGAATAACGCATTCCTGTAAACTATTGTATTGCTGATTTTTTTAATAAAACTTCATTGTTGATAAAGAAATGTCGCTTGCCTTGAGATGTTATCAACTGCAGTCCAACTCATGATAAAATATGAGTATTAAAACAAGTTAAGAATTGTAAAATATGTTGAAACTATAGCACCCTTATTTTTATTTTGTTGTGAAAAACTGTAATCTACGAAGCCGTAGAAGGGCCATGTCTAAAATTTTTTCAAAATTCAGACTTTTAACTCTGAATTCAGACTTTAAACTCTGAACTTGTGAAATGATGCCTAAATAAGGTTATATGTAAGATCACTGTGTTCCGGTCTATATTTAGGTAAGTAATCTACATATCTTTATCAAATGAGTGCAATAAAATGTTTATTGCACTCATCTGTCATTCTACTGCAGCGTTTTGTCATCATGACAAACATAAATCTTCAAATCGACGTCATATTTTCCTAGACTTGTGTCATCTAAATAAAACATTTTTTAGTTTTTGCATGAACGTAGAAAAAATTTTGTATGCAACTCGTACAAAAAGTGCTTATTGCAATCGACGCGTTGGCCTACTAGGCCTGACGGCCTCGTTGGACAATTTCACATTGCGTGCAATAAACACTTACTTTTTGTACTTGTTGCATAAATAACTATTACTTAATGATATTTTGTATTATCTTGTAAAACTTTATTTATTTGGTTCATAAATATAAATAACATTTTTCTACGTTCATGCAAAAAACAATACTTTATTGAACTATATTTAGTGGAAAAAGAGGTTCTTTATTGCTCTAGAGCAATAAACATTTTATTGCACTCAAATGAGTGCAATAAAATGTTTATTGCACTCATCTGTCATTCTACTGCAGCGTTTTGTCATCATGACAAACATAAACCTTCAAATCGACGTCACATTTTTCTAGACTTAGTGTCATCTAAATAAAATTTTTTGGTTTTTGCATGAACGTAGAAAAAATATTGTATGCAACTCGTACAAAAAGTGCTTATTGCACTCGACGTGTTGTCCTACTAGGCCTGACGCGTGCAATAAACGCTTACTTTTTGCACTTGTTGCATAAATAACTATTAAGTACTTCGACGAGTATAAATAGATGTGTTACTAATAATTAATGAAACTGTTCAGTGTTTTTTTACGACATTAATAAATAAATATAAGAGCAAACTGTTTATTAATCATTTGTTGAAGTAGCTAAATATTTATAGTTACTTCTATGAAATATAATCAGCGCCTATTGCCTTGATTCTGCATTTCACTCAGATGTGTTTTTAAGTAATAAATAAAAAGTTGATGAGATACCTCTTCTTCAGTAGCATAATGGAATATTTATTAGAAATTGAAAACAAAACTAGCTTTTATAACTGGAAACTGTAAACACTGTTTCCTTGTAAAATTTTGATAATTTTTTCAGATACAGGACGAAGTGCCACGTATACACGATAAACAAACAGCTCTAAGAGTAATTGGAAAGTAGTATAAGGACCATGCTCTATCCCAGAAAGACAGAAATGGTTATCTTCACGAAGAAGAGGAAAACTCTCCTAAACACTACGTTAAGCTTCGAATCGGATGTGAAATACCTTGGAGTCACACTTGATTCTAAGCTAACATGGAATCTTAATTTGGAAAGAAGACTAAAAAAGGCGTACATATCCTATGAGCAGTGTCGTAGGACCGTTGGTAAAACTTGAGGAATGAAACCAAAAATGGTCATGTCGATATACACTGCTATTACGAGACCAAGGAGCTGTTCTTTGGAAGATGCTCCTTTTGCAGGTAGACACTGACAGTATTTCTCCCAAGTTTGTGTTTGACAGACCCTACAAAGTACTTATCAGGAATGAGGAAACCGCCAGCGAAGATATAATCACAAACAGATAAAAAATGAAGGAAGGTGCAGGATGTGTGATTTATCCCAGATCTTTACATATTCAATATCAGTGGGTAAGTTAAGATCTTTATCATGTCAGGGTTATGTTTTTTTCTAATTTAAATTTATGTATACTTTCATGATAGTTGTACCTTCACAAATTATTTAATGCTAAATAATCTTCTTTACGTTCAAGTCTTTTGCATAGAAATTTTGTTGTTGAAGTTATTTGAATATCAAATGCAGAGAAGAGTTTATATTTTAATGGGTGATTCAAAATTCATACTTAATGTAAATTTATGTAATTTCCATTTACATAATAGAGGTATATAACTTAGGAACGCAAGGAACAACATAAAAATATTAATAGCAAAACTTTGTTTCTAAATGCGTGTAAAATGTAGTAGGCCCGACTGTTTTCTTTTCCATAATTAATACTTTAAGGGACGGCTATTATTTGAGAAAATTATTTTGAACGTCTATAGCTGGTGGTTATTACTACATCAATATTTCAGGATATTGGAGAATCTTGTTCCCGTTTTCAAACCACATAAAGGGGTCATGTTTATTCAGTCCATAAGGGTTTCCAATTTCGCTGATTGTCCTGTTATTCGATGGATGATTACTATATGCGTTAGTAATATATTGACCCGATTAAGATTTAGATACGCGCTGAAGAATTTAACTATGGCATTATATAGCAATTTAACATCAACTTATCACAAATAAAATAGCGCATGCTTATATGAGAAAGCGATTTTGTGCAAGAAAAACAAAGCAAGTCAATAGACAATGACGGGTATATTTTCAATATTTCACGTCCATTTTTAGTAGGAATATCTAAAATGCAAACACGGAATTCCAGGAAACAACTACTCTGCGGGCTAATGCCCCGACCAGCATTGAATTACACCTGGAAAACCTATAGCAACAGCTAGAGTCATTCGTCAGACGCCCACCAGACATATACCGGTTTCGAGCTTATTAGCTCTCATCAGTATGCCATAGGTGAGGTATCTGACGAATAACCCTAGCTGCTTTCGTCTGTCTAACCCGACAGAAGGGACCATGAGTACGCGGTGTAGAACTAACTACATCTATCGGCCGTTCGCTACTCCATGCCGGACTGAAAATGTCGCAGGCACGAAGCGTTCTACATGCAGTAGACACCATTGAAAGCTGTCGACCTTTATCGCGATCGGCGAGAAACGATATTTTGCAAACACGGAATTCCAGGAAACAACTACTCTGCGGGCTAATGCCCCGACCAGCATTGAATTACACCTGGAAAACCTATAGCAACAGCTAGAGTCATTCGTCAGACGCCCACCAGACATATACCGGTTTCGAGCTTATTAGCTCTCATCAGTATGCCATAGGTGAGGTATCTGACTCTAGCTGTTGCTATAGGTTTTCCAGGTGTAATTCAATGCTGGTCGGGGCATTAGCCCGCAGAGTAGTTGTTTCCTGGAATTCCGTGTTTGCAAAATATCGTTTCTCGCCGATCGCGATAAAGGTCGACAGCTTTCAATGGTGTCTACTGCATGTAGAACGCTTCGTGCCTGCGACATTTTCAGTCCGGCATGGAGTAGCGAACGGCCGATAGATGTAGTTAGTTCTACACCGCGGGTTAGACAGACGAAAGCAGCTAGGGTTATTCGTCAGATACCTCACCTATGGCATACTGATGAGAGCTAATAAGCTCGAAACCGGTATATGTCTGGTGGGCGTCTGACGAATGACTCTAGCTGTTGCTATAGGTTTTCCAGGTGTAATTCAATGCTGGTCGGGGCATTAGCCCGCAGAGTAGTTGTTTCCTGGAATTCCGTGTTTGCAAAATATCGTTTCTCGCCGATCGCGATAAAGGTCGACAGCTTTCAATGGTGTCTACTGCATGTAGAACGCTTCGTGCCTGCGACATTTTCAGTCCGGCATGGAGTAGCGAACGGCCGATAGATGTAGTTAGTTCTACACCGCGAATATCTAAAATGTTCACAAAATCATGTTTTTCACACCTATTGCGTTACACTCAAACTGACGTAACGAATCGCCAGCAATCAATATTGAGTTGGTAGAAGTTCGCAGAATGAAGAGCACTTAAGAACAGAATAATAGCAAATCAACAAATAACAAGAATGTTTTCAGATGCCACCTGCGAATATTCAAAGGTACCGAAGAGAAATGCGGCGACCTTAAGGAAAACTATATGGGAGCTATAGCGTGGACCGACTTATTACAATATCATTTGACGGTGGGTGTGTACACTCGCACTTGTATTTTACAGCTATATTTGTCCTATTTTGTTTGATTTCTGTTTATGTGAACAACAAATATGAAGCGCTGTGGAACTGTGATAACATATGTATATCCTCGTCGGCACGGATATACATCTGACACATCGGCTCTAGATACTGTCAGCGTACGGTTGAACTGAAGAAAGATTTTTTTAAAGAACTATTATTGTTTATAAGCTTAGTCGAGTTGAACATTCTAGTACAAACTAAAGAGCGCATTCAATACTCTTTGGGCCTATTTTGGTGTTGCTCATCAGTGGCTTTTGTGCAAAAAGACTCAAATGCTGATCTTTGATTTACTGACTAATCATTTGTTTTTAAACGAATTGCCTCCGCATGACCTATCATAACTCGTTTTAACGGTTCATGTAGGCACATTAGCATATTTAAAAGTTCATAACTGTCTGTTGATATAGATAATGTTAATTACTGATAGTGACTTCACGCTAGTTGTGTTCTGAAATAAACAAAACTGTGCGTGAATAAACAAAATATATGCATGTAATTGATACATTTCTTTATCGTTTACGATACTAGTATCTCTACTCCTCATTCTAATCACAAGGATTAGCCCAGAAGTCGGAAACTTATTCGGGAGAGAAACGGCATATTATTATTAAGCAGACCACATTTGCGTCCAGCAATGACTTACGTTGATAGGCCCTAACCACAATTCAGTGCAGGAAACCTAGAAACCTCATTAATTAGGGAGATGGTCAAACACCGACCAGTATCAATTTCTCATATTGACACAAGCTAATGTTTTTCCATCCTGCCATACTCTCAGAGAGGCTGTCAATCTTATCCACAAGTTTAGCTGATCTACGGTCTACCGGCCGCGGGATTCGAAACTGGGCGGAGTGACCACATCGATTCAAGTTTTGACGTCTTAAACTACTTGACCACTGACCGATTCAGGCATTTTTTCTATTTCATACCTGGACAGATTCGGGTGTATTTCAATAATTTATATAATATCTGTACAAATGTAGCTGTTCAACTAAATAATAGCATGATATTAAAACCACTTTGATATACGTTGTGGGCCATCGAAAACTTGCTACTCAGATTCTCTTCGTTTTGTTCAAAAACTAAAACACTTCAGACTCGTCAACTATTGTTTTGATGGAATTATATTTTACGTACACATGTGTGACATTTTATCGTTACATGGTCCCACAGAAAAAGTTCAACGAAGACAAACAAATCTGATAAATGTGCAGGTCGTTCGGTACGTCTCCTTCTCCCGATCCATTCCTGAAATGTTTAACAATTATTTTACAAGCATCGCATGGAGGAGTCTCTCTGTGATGAAAAAATTATTTTTCAGCAACAATCATCTTGCTCAAGTTTGTCAGATAGAGCGAGATTAATAACATTTTTCAACACATCCAACATTTCTTTGGTTAAAGTTCCAGGTACAAAAATTATCCATCAATGTAATATTCAAAAATATTTGACCAAACGTTGTTTTTTTCTAAATGCTGTGCGTGTACTTCACGAAATCTTATTGGATTGTTATCCGAGCAACTTACGTTAACTTCCCCATATAAAGAATAGGAAATCAGATAGAAAAAATAGATTGCCAATTATTCGTCGACTAATGATCTCAAAATTTTAAACGCCAATCGTTGTATTCTTCATAAAGCTTTTGACTAACGAAATTTTACATGCGTGAAATGTACGATGTTTTAATATTCTTCGAATGGTTGTACGTGAAACATTTGACAATTTTCTTGTACTCAGAGTAGGTTCCATCACAATGTGGGCCAAAACAGTAACTTCAATTCTTTCACTTCTTACTGGATTTTGGATAACTTTATTTATTTGCCACAGATTCACGAGATTTTTTCATTAGTTCGCTGACATAAGCATGGGGCATGACTACTGGGATGTTATTCATTACAATAATTTGCAGTAGCTCTTCTCTCTTCTTGAATAGTAAGAATACATTATTTTGATAACAAATGATAATATTTACACAAAAATAAATCTGCGAAGTCATGTTTTTAATATATATCAATGGTTTTATCCTGTTTCAAACCCTTTCGATATACTAATACTTGATAGTATTTGCTTTGCGTGTTCAAATAAGCTTATATGTCGACGTTATTTAAAGCATTTTTGATTTAATGTATCCTACGCTCAGCGATTCTAAAACTTCCCGTAAGTATCACAAAACTATCCAATTTCAGTTTTATTATAGTATTGTTTCCTAAGCATTCAATTTCTATTAAGAGCTTTTCCTTTTTATTAATATACTGTTCCAATCAATTGTTGGGGAACAATTACTCGCGATCAATATGAGGTGCCATCACTCTATCGAAGCACGAGAAGCCTCCTCTACTGGTGAAGGATAGGTATATTTCACAGATGTTCGATATATCTTAAAGACCAGATAAAGTGAGAATATTATGTTTACGTTCAAATTGTCCCGTCTGCAAATGACCTTCTTTCTTAAAAATAATGAGAAGTGTCTGTTTTTGTATTTAGAATTCAAACCAAATCAATACTTATTTTTGCTTCATTAAATTAAATTTTATCAAGGACTTGCATATTTAGTAAAGACAACGTAAACAAATATTACAAACATCTCTAGTTTGAGGTAGATATGCTTTTTCACTAAATATTTAGAAACAAGTTATTTCAGATATTTATCCAGAACTGTAGAATAGTTCATCTAAAACTATGTACCTATTTACTTAGAAAAACAATTAAATCGGTTTAACAAAGTATATTCTTAAAAGAGATTTTTTGAGAGGAAACACATTGTGATTGTTATTGGAAATTACTGTAATCTGTCTATTGTTATGAAATTTCATATAATTCCGGCGGATACGGTCTAAATACGAGGGTTTCTTTAACCTCCGATTGCACTACGAAGTGGCCTGTCGAGCAGTAGAAGAGAGAGATGGACATTGTACGCCATTGCATTTCCTCCACCGTTCAACTTGTCACATGAAGCTGAGCAGCTGAGCTGTAGGTCAATAAACACGGCTAGGTCTATTGATTATTCCGCTAAATGCTAAGTTCGAGTTGCAAAGCGTTATTCCTTTCTTCAGGCAGAAGGGAAGAGTACTGCAGAAATCCATCGCAGAATGAGTCGAATATACGGAGAAAACTTTATGAGTTACAGTGTTGTGCGAGAATGGTGCAGAAAATTTAAAGATGGTACAAATTACTTAAACGCGGTTAGCGACAGACTTGCGTCCTTGTCCACCTTTATCATGAACGACAGTTCGACCATCTTTAAATTTCCTGTACAACACCGTCATTCATGCAAGTTTTCTTCGTTACTCGACGTATTCTGCGATAAATTTCTGCTGTTATTCCCTTTTGCCTCAAAAAAAAATATATAAAGAATGACGCTTCGCATCTCGTACTTGGCGGAAGAACGCACAACTAGTAAGATGTGCTACCATGCACCACGCAGGTCTGCCTTCTACTGCCCAACAGGCCATTCCCTAGTGGAAGCGGCAGTTAAAAAAGATGTCGTCATCTGTAGTGTTTTGTATGTACCTACTTTTTGTATGTACATTGAGGATTATCTTTGTAGGCAACAAAATGAAAATCTCTTTCAACGATTAATAGAAAGTATTTTATTGAAGCAAGCAACTGGTATTTATGACATAAAGAACTGTTGGAGAGTGCCGGTTTGAGTCGATCTTCAGGTATATATCCTCTCTCTTGTCTCTGGTGGACGTAACTTTTAAGTTATGATTTGAGTTACATCTGTACCTACAAGTTCCCCCTACCAGTAATGTGCCATCACAGAAATTTAGTTTGTAACCGGTCAGGGAAACTGTTCGGGTCGTATATATTCTATTGACGGATTTAAAAAGCTATTCTCCTCATCATATCCGCTGCGGTAGTTTGAATATCGCCCTTTCACGCTGAACGTATTCCCAATAATACAGTAGGAAGAACACCAGTCCATTGATCAATTTGGTGGCATTTAATCGCTGCTTTTAATTGGTGGTGATACCATTTGCCGCGGAGTGATAAGCAGTCGTAGGTGGTAAACTATTCCAATCCGTCGTTATTCACAGGGGTGATCCAAATCTGTATATACAATAAAGCTATAATTTTCGCTTCCTGGTTCTTCAACAGGATTGCTTCTGGCAACTTGGCAAAACGGTCTACGCAAGTTAAGCAGAAGCGACAGCACTCAGATAGCAGCATCACGGTACTATTTACTTAGAAATGCTCAAACCTTGTTGACGGTGGTTGAAAAGGATCTGTCGGATAAGTCACGTGGCATGTTACTTTTGCTCGCTGACATTCGACGCAGCAGCGTGCCGGCCAGATGAAACGTTGCGTAAGGAGCTTGACCGCAGCGTTAATACCGGAATGTGACGATGCACCGAATCACAATACTATTTTGCAAATTGCTTTGGTCATAGTCTAAAGTCGCGCATATCTCTTTACCCTGGACAAGGCATCCACTACACTGTTGCCACGACCAGCCGTGTGATGAATGACTGTCGTAAATCGACAAATTAAGTCCAAATAGTGTCAGCGAGGATTTTCTTATCAGTCGGCACTTCCACCAATTTGTAAGTCAATTATTTAAATATTGGAATTTCTAGTTACATCTTATTTTCACTTCTACAGTCTTGGCTATATCACATCAGCCTACTTGGTTGCATACAGTTTATCAGGGGTAAGACCGTCCAAGAGAGGTTACATAATATCTTTTTTTGTGGAAATCCCGGAAAAGCTGCATGATTTTAATTATTATACACAATATATTTAATATAAGCTGTAAGTTTTTTAGCAATATAATATATGCAAGTTACGCGTGTTTTCGTAACAGCACTGTTTTTAAAAAATCTGACTAAACTTTATTGATTAAAAGAATTACCAGTTGATTCTAAAAACAGGACTTTATTGTTATGCGTCTAAACAACAAGTATCTATATAAGCGGTTTCTAGAATTATTATACTTATCTACATATATCATATTACATTAGATAAATCGGGTGCACCGTACTGCTAACTCCTCCGGTTCCAAATGGAGCAATAACCTTCTTAGGCAAGGCGCGCACTGAAGTGGTGTGCAAGTGACGTGGTAGTGGCGTGGTGACCAAGTGGCAGGTGGAACCATTAAAACCTATGTAAACAAACAACATGCCGTGATCGAGATCAGCCTGGAAAAATCGGGAATCGACGAGAAGCGTTCCAGTCGTACGAGAAAAGGGATCTAGAGATACTGGAATATACCTGGAATATTCGTTGGGTCTATAAAAGAAGAATAAACGGCCGAGTTAGTTAGTCTTGTATAAGTCTTGTGTTACAGTCTGAATTAAAGTGTTTAGTTGGAGATATCAAAGTGATTTAGATAGCGATTAATTAAATAAGTGTTTAGTTGACCTGTAATTAGTAGTGTTCAGTAGATAATAAAAGTAATTAATTATTGCACAGGGGTGGCTCTGTGGGGGTGCGCGGGGAGAAATGGCAGCGTGTGAAAATCGCTCCAAGTTTTAAACTCGGGGTTTCCGGGGAACCCTGTCCACAAAGTGGGATTTAACTGGAAGTTTGAGGAGCTTTCGGGAACCCTGTGCGTGAGTGGGTTTAAGTGGAAGTTGGAAGAACTTTCTGGAACCCTGTGCGTGGGTGGAATAAGGACCCAAGTGTGACGTATCACCGCACTCGTTGTGACTTGAGGAAGTGAACGGTGGTATTCGCGAAGGACAATCTCGAACATTCTAGAACTTTATACGGGAGTTAAACAAAGACACATTTCCGCAATCACCCCCAGACAACCCCACAGAGCCACCCCCGAGCGCTCTCTGAAAAATCTCGAACATTCTAGAACTTTGTACGGGAGTGAGACAAAGACCCAAGTGTGGCATATCACCGCACTCGTCGTGACTCAAGGAAGTGAACAGTGGTATTTGCGAAGGACAATCTCGAACATTCTAGAACTTTCTACCGAAGTGAGACAAAGACCCAAGTGTGACATATCACCGCACTCGTCGTGACTTAAGGAAGTGAACGGTGTTATTCGCGAAGGACATTCTCGAACATTCTAGAACTTTCTACCGAAGTGAGACAAAGACCCAAGTGTGATATATCACCGCACTCGTCGTGACTTAAGGAAGTGAACGGTGTTATTCGCGAAGGACATTCTCGAACATTCTAGAACTTTCTACCGAAGTGAGACAAAGACCCAAGTGTGGCATATCAGTGCACTCGTATCATTGTAAGGAAGTCAACGGTGACATTTACAAACACATTCCTGGACATTCTAGAACTTTCCAAATAGAGTGAATGCCTGTAACTAGAAGTCAAGTCAATATGGATGCACAACTGGCAAAACTATTAGAAATGATGCAGACAATGCAAAATAAATTAGAAGAGCAGGGACATAAAATGGAAGACCAGGCGAAGACGATGCAAGAGAAATTAGAAGAACAGGGACGGACGATGCAAGATAAATTAGAAGAACAGGGACAGGCAATGCAAAATAAATTTGAAGAACAAGTGCACAAAATCGAAGATCAGTCCCAAACGATGCAGGAGAAATTGGAAAAGAAATTAGAAGAACAGGGACGGACAATGCAAGAGAAATTAGAAGAGCAAGGGTATAAAATGAAAGATCAGATACAGGCAATACAACAGGAAATGAGGGATCAGACGAAAGAAATGCAGACAAAGTTAGAGAAATTGGAGAATACACTAGAAGAAAAACTAGAGGAGCAGTCATATAAAGTGACACAACTAGAAGAAAAACTAGAGGAGCAGTCACATAAGGTAGAAACACAAGTAGAAGAGAAAATATTAGCACAAAAACAAGAAATAGACGAAGAAATAAACTTGGTTAGAGAAACCTGCGAAGAGCTTCGACATAAATTAGACAAGATAGCAAAGGAGGGCGTAATCAAATCAGAAGGACCTGTTATCCGAACGCAGAAAACGAAGCCTCCTGAATTCGACGGCAAGGTCTCTTGGAATGTCTATCTGCGTCAGTTTGAAGCAGCAGCTGCAGCAAACGAATGGTCTGATTGTGAAAAGGCTACTGCTTTAATAGTTGCTCTACGAGGGGAAGCTCTTGACGTCTTACAAGGAGTTCCTGCTGGGCAGCAGAGTAACTATGACCTTCTGAAACAGCATATGGAAATGAGATATGGTGATAAGCACCTGCAGCAAGTGTATCAGGCACAATTAAAGAATCGTCACCAACAGAGTGGTGAGAATTTACAACATTTTGAGACCGACGTTGCCCGACTGGTTCGATTGGCATATCCAACAGCCCCGTCCGAATTTGTAGATCAGCTCTCCATCCAAGTCTTTATCGACGGCCTAAGAGATTGCGAAACACAGCAGGCACTACGGCTCGCTAGACCTAAAACGTTGAATGACGCTCTTTCGCATGCACTGGAATTTGAGGCAGCAAAGATGGCATCCGGTAGACATGTTAAAGTTCGGGCCATCAGTGATAACAGCGATAATATGGGAAATGGAGACATAATCAAAACGTTGAAGGAGGTCATTGAGAAACTCAGTCCAACTACCAATCCGAAGAGAGAACAACCTGGCAGCCGAAGAGATCGCCCTCCAATGTTGGAACTGTGGGCAGACGGGACATCTGAAGAGACAGTGTAGGGCCCCAGTCGCGGATCAGCAAAAGCGCGACTCCCAAGCGGCACCTGCACAGGAAAACTAGGGTCAGCCGGCTTGACGGGGCAAAGGCCGGCTGCGTCCTCGTACCATGCCCCACAAGAAGAAGTTACGTTATCACGTCTCCAGGACTCTGACTCCTTGCTAATAGAAGGCATTATTTTTGGTCGTATGTTCCCTATGGTAATCGACACTGGAGCGGCAAGAACTATTTTACGACCGGATATTATTGGTGATTGGCGTATTAAGAGCCCTGCCAAGCGTTATGTCCTTACAACAGCCAATGGACAACAACTGCCAGTCAAGGTGGAATGCGAGCTTGACATAGAATTAGGAGACGTCAAATTCAAACACAGAGCCCTGGTAGCAGATATATCGGACAATGTCATACTTGGACTAGACTTACTACGAGCAAAGGGGGTGAACTTAGATTTGAATGCTGGTACGCTACGGATAATGGGTGAGGAAGTAGTGCTAACGACCACCACTGAGAATAACGCTGTACGGAGACTCGTTGTTAAAGAAGATGTGGTACTACCTGGTCAGACCGAAACATTGGTTGCTACTGTAATGGATGGGGAAATGTCTTGCAGTGTTGGAGTGGTGGAACCCAGTAATCCGGATCTGTTCAATAAATCTATAGTCACCGGTCGCACCCTGATTATACCAGAGAAAACGACAATAGTACGGGTAGTTAACCTGAAAACCTTTCCACAGACAATTACAAAAGGAACTGAAGTAGGAGTCTGTGAACCTGTTACCATGGTCAGAACACTCAAAGAAAACAACGAAATGGAGAAGAAACTAAACAAGACCAGTCTACCGGAATGTCTAAGGGACATCGTGGATAGGGCCAAGGAAAGATTAACAGAGATGGAGGTGGAACAACTGGAGGAGCTGCTAAGTGAAAATGAAGATGTGTTTGCTCTTAAACCAGGCGATTTTGGGAGAACCAATGTTGTGAAGCATCGAATCGATACTGGTTCATCATCTCCTATAAAGCAGCCACCACGAGGACTTCCACTAGCCAAGCGAGAAGAAGTTAACAAGATGTTAATCGAGATGCAAAATCAAGGCACCATAGAGCCATCTCAAGGGGCTTCTCCTGTAGTTCTGGTCAAGAAGAAAGACGGCTCCACCCGATTTTGTGTGGACTACAGAAAATTAAATGACGTCACCAAGAAAGACAGTTACCCATTACCGAGGATTGACGATACTCTGGACACCTTGGCTGGTGCGCAATGGTTTTCCACTTTGGATTTAAAGAGTGGATATTGGCAAGTCGAGGTCAGCCCAGAAGACAAGGAAAAGACAGCATTCACTACCGGAAATGGATTGTGGCAGTTCAATGTAATGCCATTTGGTCTATGTAATGCCCCTGCCACTTTTGAACGACTGATGGAAACTGTACTTCATGGCCTGCATTGGGAGACCTGCTTGATTTACTTGGACGACGTGGTGGTGCTGGGACGCTCTTTCCAGGAGCATCTGAAGAACGTGTCCGAAGTGTTCAAGAAGTTGAAAGCAGCGAACCTGAAGTTGAACCCGAAGAAGTGCAGTCTGTTCCAAAAGGAGGTCAGATACTTAGGCCACATTATTACTCCAAACGGTGTGAAAACAGACCCGAGAAGACAGAGTGCATAAAGAACTGGCCGGTTCCTAAAGACAAACATCAAGTTCGAAGTTTTCTTGGCCTATGCACATACTATCGACGATTCGTCCAAGGATTCTCGGACATTGCCAAGCCTCTTCATAAACTCACAGAAGGCAACATCCCGTTCGAATGGACGACGAAATGCCAGCAAGCCTTTGAGACGCTGAAAGAGGCCCTCTGCACTACCCCGATTTTGACATACCCAATACCTGGACAACCATTTATAGTGGACACGGACGCAAGCAACATTGGAATTGGCGGAGTTCTTTCCCAAATACAAGATGGCCAAGAGCGAGTAGTGGGCTACTTCAGCAAAGTCCTGTCAAAAGGCGAAAAGAACTATTGTGTGACTCGGAAAGAATTACTTGCCATCGTCAAGAGCCTAGAACACTTTCATAAATACCTGTATGGCCAAGAATTCCTTCTAAGAACGGATCACGCTTCCCTTAAATGGCTGTTGCAGTTTAAGAACCCTGAAGGACAGATGGCCAGGTGGCTGGAACGGCTGCAAGAATATTACTTTGTTGTTGAACATCGAGCCGGCAGGAAACATGGAAATGCAGATGCCCTTTCTAGGAGACCCTGTCCTGTCAACTGCAAACACTGTAGTAGTCTTGAAAAGAAAGAGGACATCTCATCAGTTCCTTGTAAGGTGGTAGCAGCCCAACCTGAAGACAGATGGAGCTCAGCGGCGATTCGGGAAGACCAGCAAGCTGACTGTGACATCAAGCCCTTACTAGACTGGAAAGAAGCCAACAACCGACCCTCATGGGCTGAAGTCAGCAGTAAAAGCCCAACATTAAAGAGCTATTGGGCTCAATGGAAATCCTTGGTGTTGGAAGACGGTGTCCTAAAAAGAGCATGGGAGAACAATGACGGAACGGAGGTCAAGAAACAAGTACTACTCTCGAGGACCCGGGTCAAGGAAGTACTGCAGGAAGTACATGGAGGTACTGGGGGTGAACATTTCGGTATCAATAGGACTCTACAGAAGATTAGGGAGCGTTTCTACTGGTTGAGCTGTAGGACGGATGTAGAAGATTGGTGCCGAAAATGTGACGTATGTGCAGCCAGCAAGGGACCGAAGATCCGTTCCAGAGGCAAAATGCGCCAGTACATCGTAGGAGCACCGTTTGAGAGGATTGCCATTGATATCGCTGGCCCCTTTCCGAAAACCCAAAGTGGGAACCTATATCTACTAGTGGCCATGGACTACTTCAGCAAATGGCCGGAAGTATACCCCCTTCCCAATCAAGAGACCACAACCGTAGCAGAAGCGCTAGTCAACAACCTGTTCTGCAGATTTGGTGTACCCATGGAACTACATTCAGATCAGGGCAGAAATTTTGAATCAGGTGTGTTCCGAAAGGTCTGCGAGCTTATGGGAATCCGAAAAACCAGGACCACCCCACTGCATCCCCAGTCAGATGGTATGGTGGAACGCTTCAACGCCACACTAGAAACCAATCTGAGGATGTTTGTGAACGAGAACCAGACAGACTGGGACAAGCTCATTCCACTCTTCCTGTTAGCTTACCGCTCAGCTGTCCATGAAACCACTGGGAAGACTCCCGCAAGGATCATCTTTGGAAGAGAGCTTCGCCTTCCCGCAGATTTGGTATTTGGTCGTCCTGCGGAACACCCCACAGAGCCAGACACTTATACCCATGAGCTAGAACGAAGACTAGCAGCCGTACACGATCAAGTCAGATCTCGAATGCGACTAGAGAGCGATCGCATGAAGACTCGATACGACGTCCGGGCCAATACAGTCGGATTCCAACAAGGTGACCTGGTGTGGCTGTACAACCCCACGCGGAAGAAAGGAAGCTCGCCTAAACTACAGAACCGTTGGGAGGGCCCCTACACCGTCATTAAAAGAATAAATGATGTCGTATACCGGATACAGAGGACTCCCAGGAGTAAGATGAAGGTCGTCCATCTGGAGCGTCTGTCCCCGTATAGAGGTGTATCCGATCGGGACGATCGGTCCTAGGGGGCAGTGTCACGGAATTTGCCCCACTCACTCCCAAACCGACGACTGTGGCACCGCGAATTGTCTAAGATTGCCCCGATCGCCCCTACGCCATTCTGGTAAACAAACAACATGCCGTGATCGAGATCAGCCTGGAAAAATCGGGAATCGACGAGAAGCGTTCCAGTCGTACGAGAAAAGGGATCTAGAGATACTGGAATATACCTGGAATATTCGTTGTGTCTATAAAAAGAAGAATAAACGGCCGAGTTAGTTAGTCTTGTATAAGTCTTGTGTTACAGTCTGAATTAAAGTGTTTAGTTGGAGATATCAAAGTGATTTAGATAGCGATTAATTAAATAAGTGTTTAGTTGACCTGTAATTAGTAGTGTTCAGTAGATAATAAAGAAGTAATTAATTAACGGATTGTTTTTCTGGAAGTAAGAGAAAAGACGGATTGGGAAATCCGTGACAATATATTTGCTTTAATCTGGGGAATAACATATAAAATATAATTATTGCAAGTACAATATAAATTATTAACATCCAATAATTGAAATAATAAGG
Source organism: Monochamus saltuarius (assembly GCA_025584915.1). Taxonomy (NCBI): domain Eukaryota; kingdom Metazoa; phylum Arthropoda; class Insecta; order Coleoptera; family Cerambycidae; genus Monochamus; species Monochamus saltuarius. The sequence goes on along the minus strand of CM046721.1, from coordinate 43,929,801 downwards.
ATTTACATTTGTTTGCCGATGCAGAACTAACGAGAAACAAACAGAAGAAGAAATTTGAAAGACTACAACAAGAACAACTCCCTAAAAAGAGAACCGCGCCAGGACTAAATACGGATAAAATTGTCTACAATGTATCCAAAATGGTCCTTGACGAAGCCTCAAAAAGTGTGCTGTCGAAAGGTTTTAACTATGCTGTAACACCAACACAGATTCCAGTGGAAAACATCATATGCGGAGTCTATTGAGAATATGGACACTAATATCGCAGAAACTATCCGATAGGATGTGTCCCAAATACTGAGAAGAGCTAAACCGCTAAAAAAGAATCTTACGAGAGAAGAAACACAAGTCCTACGTAATCTTCAAAACAACACTGAGATACTTATCCTCCCAGCTGATAAGGGATATGCAACCGTCATAATGGACACTCGAAGCGAAATCTTACGTAAAAGAACGCGAGCCACTTCATCGAGCGTATTAGAAACGTAAAAGTGGATCCAGAACATCTGTAGTAAGTTTTGATGTAGTGTCCCTATTTACAAATATTCCAGTGGAACAAGCGCTGGACATCATCCAGAGGAAATACCATGTAAGAGAGGATCTAATGGAATTGACGAAACATTGCCTAAAAAACACTTGCTTTGTCTACAAAAACCAAAAGTATAGGCAAATAGAAGGAGCACCTATGGGATCGCCTTTTTCACCAGTCATAGCCAACCTATTCATGGAGGAATTAAAAGAACGAGCAATAGAACCAGCAGAATATAAACCATCTATGTGGCTGCGATATGTCGATGATACCATTGTCGTATGGACACATGGTGAGGAGAAATTACAAGAATTCTTAATTCATCTGAACAACAGACACCCAAAAATCAAGTTCACTATGGAACTGGAAAAGGACAAACAGCTATCTTTCCTCGATGTATGTATAACGAAAAAAGGACATGGAGGTCTAGGCTATACGGTATATCGGAAACCAACACACACGAACAGATATCTGCACGCAGAATCTCACCACCACCCATCGCAGCTACAATCAGTGATCAAAATACTAATGACAAGGTCAGAGCAACTCTCTGACGACGACCACAAAGAAGAGGAAATTAAAAATGTTTCTTTCATAACAACATCAAGAGAGCTCCAAGACCTAGGCAAAAGAAAGAACAGAAGGAAGAAGATAAACCAATATCCAAAGCTCTCCTGTCATATGTTAAGGGAACTACCGACAAAATAAGCAGGGTTTTAAAGAAATATAAAATAGAAACCATTTTCAACACGGAAAGAAAGATTGGTAATATGCTACCATCAGCCAAAACAAACATTCCTCTAGAAGGAGTATATGAAGTTCCTTGCAGATACTGTGAGAAGACGTACATTGGACAAACTAACAGAAGAATTCAAACCCGGAAAGAAGAACATCGGAATGCTGTCCCGAAAAATGCTTCGTCATTAGCTCAACATGTAAAAGACACTGGCGACCAGATTGATTTCGATAATACCAAGGTACTAGCAAGAATGGAGCATAAGGCAAAAAGAATAATTAGAGAGGCCATCGAAATTGAAAAACATCCTCAAAATCTCAATACGCATGACGATACCCAAAGATTACCAACAGCTTGGAAACCTGTCCTGGAAACCAAGAAGATCACTAAACCAGTGATACGCAACGCTGAGAGTAGGCCAAGCAGAACACAAGAACCCACAGCACCGTTAAACGCAGGACCCGTGACGCGCAGCCATGCGAAGAAAACCACACACCGGAACGAAGGCACAGTATATAACTCACCACGTGGACAAACATCTTCCAGTAAGCCGAACGTAGTAACGCGAAGCAGAAGTAAGAAGACCTGAAGATGGTAAATGAGATTTTACCGAAACGTTGTCAAACAAATGGTTCTTTTGAGGACCATGCAGATTCATCGCGGAAAGAAACCCGGAGAAATTTTACAACCACATATAACACCCGCGGAAGCCTACTAACTAACATATTATATATATATACAGTGTGACCCATTTCAAATGGAAACAAGTCTGTAAAAATGGTAATTAATATCCGATTTATTTCGGGTTTTTTCAAAAAGATTAAGCAGTAAAAACTCTACTCTGACACAAAATATTAAAATTAATTTTTTGTTTTCAAGGCCTACGAATTTTTTTCTCGGTCAATTTTTACAAAAACTGTTTAGCGATTTTTTTACTTCAAATCTAACTACGGCACTGGATTTAGCATCCCTTAAAACGGTTTTATGCCAAGTTTCATAAATAAATATTTAATATTGAGAGTTTTATAACAATTTTAATGCAGACTTCATTTTATTAAATACTTTTATAGTAATTTTCTAAAATTACAAGTTGGCTATGAAAAATGATTTAAAAAAGTGAGTTATTAGTTTTACACTTTTAATTAATCAAATTAAATGTAAAGATTTATAATTAACGGTTAACAATAATTAGGTATTTTAATAAATAACAAAGGAAAATGACTGCGTTACACAAAAACTACTATACAAAAATACAATAAGTTTAACGTCACAATAATTTTTAAATTTGTGTGGCCTCTATGAGGCTACCGTTGATTTGGATGCACTTTTCGAATCGCTTGCAAACAATTTTTTGAACATTCTGTAGTTGTTCTTCACAAACTTGTCTTATTTTTGCACACAACTCTTCACTTATAAACACTAAATATTATGATATCACATAAAATGTTAAATAGTTAGGAAAGTAGCACAAATTTAACTGAAAATGAAGATTTACTCTTTTCTGTACTGGAAGTTCATGTAATATATTCCAAAATTAATTTCATAGGAACTGCAAAAACTGTATGATATTCATATTTCTCTCAAAAAGAAAAGGCCAATGATTGTTTCATTGAGTATCTCAGGACAAGAAAGAGTAAATCTTCATTGTCAGTTGTATGGATGTCTTGTCCATAATACAAGAATTATCACTGATTGGATTAATGCTAACATTCTTAACCGATGGATAGATAGAAATAGCCTGCTAATTAAATGGCCACAGATATCCCCGGACTTAACGCCGTTGGACTTCTTTCTATGGGGTGTCATAAAATCTAATATTTATAAGTCACGCCCAGGCAACAAAGACGGGTTGTGTGCAAGAATAAGGCAAGCTTGTAACGAAATTACCCTACAACAACTACAGAATGTTCAAAAAAATGTTTACAAGCGATTCGAAAAGTGCATCCAAATCAACGGTGGCCTCATAGAGGCCACAAAAATTTAAAAATTATTGGACGTTAAACTTATTGTATTTTTGTGTAGTAGTTTTTATGTAACGCAGTCATTTTCCTTTGTTATTTATTAAAATACCTAATTATTGTTAACCGTTAATTATAAATCTTTACATTTAATTTGATTAATTAAAAGTGTAAAACTAATAACTCACTTTTTTAAATTATTTTTCATAGCCAACTTGTAATTTTATAAAATTACTATAAAAGTATTTAATAAAATAAAGCCTGCATTAAAATTGTTATAAATCTCTCAATATTAAATATTTATTTATGAAACTTGGCATAAAACCGTTTTAAGGGATGATAAATCCAGTGCCGTAGTTAGATTTGAAGTAAAAAAATCACTACAGTTTTTGTAAAAATTGAACGAGAAAAAAATTCGAAGTAGGCCTTGAAAACAAAAAATTAATTTTAATATTTTGTGTCAGAGTAGAGTTTTTACTGCTTAATCTTTTGGAAAATACCCGAAATAAATCGGATAATAATTACCATTTTTACAGGCTTGTTTCCATTTGAAATGGGTCACACTATATATATATGTATATTAAGTATATAATAATGCAGAGCTTCTGAACTTGCATTACGAGGGCATAATGAATGAATTTTCCTTTTGGACCTGACAACACGCTTAATGAATACCTTAAAAACGCAACAATTTTTAAAGGTACCTCAAAAATTATACATTTTACATTGCAAACAAGAAGTTTGTCATTAGAAAAAAATCGATCACTTCACTCACCGAACATGCTGTTATGTGGTCCCATGTGGTTCTGGCAAAGCTGCTAGATTTCTATGTAGCTTCAATACTCGTACACGTCATCAGAAAATTTGTAGCATACCAGGAGCGTCGTATTACCGATTGTTATAGGGTGATTTGTTAATCTTTTGAAAGGTCGAGCAATTTTGTTTTCGATTTTCTGTTTTTATTAGGCCTTCCGAATACGTGGTTAAAATTAATGACATTATGACTGAATCACCCTGTATTTCTTTGTAAAATTATTGCTCTTGACTATATGTAGTTACTCATCTTTCTTCAAACTAAAATCGTACGCAATTTTATGAATTTTGAGAAATCCTTGAATATTCCTTTCTTTGTGCCAGTATCGTAATCCTCTCTGAAAGTATTGAATGGTATGGAACGTCGTCTTACACTATTATTAAATGTTTGATACAAGCCCCTTTGAGGTCGTAAATCCTAAAGCTTTAAAATGTAATTTTTAATTGCCACCCTCCGTGCCTACGCAGATTGATAATTGTTATTTAGTTTCAAATGTTTAATACAGAGCAATATTTGATATCAAACAACTATGAAATGTCATAAAAAAATGCAAAATGATGAAACATACTAGATATCGATGTGTAAATTATACACAACCGCCGAAAATATAGAGAGTGAGTCATGTTATAAACCCGCTCACAATTTATAGCAGTCGGCACAAAAAAACATACATGCAGCCTGTATATTTTTTCTATAAAATCGTGTGCCTCATATCTCTGAGGGCATACCCGATTACACATATTCTGCTGCAGAAAAAACGCATGCACCAGATTGAAACTTTAGCCTTCTATTGGTTGTGGCGAATTGACGGATCCACCTGTTCCACCTTCAGCACGATCAAGGGCGGGTATATCGGGCGGACAAAATATCGTATATATCTTTCCGCTAATTTAATTATGAATCTAATTAATTTATTCGTAATTTTGTGTTCTTAAGAATGAAGAATAATTCAAGCTCTACAGCGTATTCTCAAAATCATAAACGGCCTAATTTAACAAGTGAGGAATATCGGATGATAGCGTGTATGAATGGTTTAGAGCACGAGGTCAAAATATGAGTCTGATGTTGAAACATTATGTAGTTCATTAATAAGAATATATATGTATAGTGCAATAAAGAGTGGCAACGAAATTCAACTGCGAAACGGAAAATAGTGGAGACTCGCGGAAGGAAGATGGTATTTTAAAAATTGGCTTTGACAAAAAAATTGGGCTGCTATATCTTACAAGATGAAACTTTGCCTAGAATATATAGAAGGGCGCTTTTACGAATTATGGGTGACATATGAATTATGATATGTGAATTTCCATATAAATGAAATCGAAAAAAGTATACTGAAAAAAAAACGAAATAGTGATATGGCGAAGAAACTATTTGAAATAAATATTAAAAGGTCAGAATATGAATCGGAGAAAATATTAAATTTTGACAGAATTTCAATACATACATGAAGTTCATACAGAAAGCTGTACGATGATATAATAAGTGTTAACTTGTGACCGTTATTGTGACAGTTCTAGTAACCAATAGTGAATAGTGTGTATATGGTGCAATGTATTCTAAAGCCCTTTGTCCTTATGGATGCGAAATTTGGGAATATTTCCGTGATTTATTGTATGGTGGCAAAATCTCTACCTGCAACGAATTTTGTCAACTGACATCAGAAAATGTTATATTTTCTACCATTTTCATTATGAAACATGCAAAATTTAACAAGTATTCAAAAATAATATATTTCAAACGAAAAAATTTACTCCCAAACAATGTATTGAATAATATACAGAGTGTATATTCTTTTAACTTCTTATGATAAGACGATTAGAATAAAAATACTCTTCCAGAAGAAGTTTCATCAGCCTAAATACCTTTCCAAATTTCACTTCTTAATTTCAAAGCGTTTAAAAGAAATCAAATAAAACTCTAAATTTATCACTCCCTGTTAAGATGTCGTGACTCTTTAAAGGGGGCTCATATCAGAAAGTGTTATATGAAGAATCGCTATTAATTAATTTTTTTGCACATAATTCAGGATCATCATTACATAATATGCCTTCATTTTGGAATTGTAGCCTAATGTAACCTGTAATTGGGCTTTATGCCTTTTGGTTGCCTAATAAATAAATACATAAATAAATAAACAAATAAATAATATAATATTTTGGACAAGTGATAATTATTTTTCGAGCGTTGAGTTTATGCAAATATGTATTCTAAATATGTTAAAGGGTTATTCTTAGTGGAGTTACTCGCAAATATTTTTGGTTGCATACATATTTAAAAAGATTTTATTAATTAATATTGAATGAATCTGTTAGTCATTGACTCTAGAGGTGTTCACATGTACCTATAGCACAGTATCAGTTTAATTAATAATACAATCCATTTATTATCGTGGTAACAAAGTTTTATTTACTCAACAAATATCAGCATGTTTTATGAAGCCCAGCAACAAATTCATAAGAACTCGGTAGTTGGTATACAGAATGTTACGAGTAAATTAGCAGTAAATTTGCCACCCATGAATTTGCCCAAATTTAATGGTGACTATGACAAATGGTTTATTTTGTAGAAAATTTTAAAGCGATGGTACACAATAATGATAAATTAGATATGTTCAAAAATATTATTATTTGTTAAGCTGTCTTCAAGGCGATGCGGCGCGGCGGAAGTTTTAGAGTCATTAGAGAAAACTTAAGATAATTATATAGAAGTATGGGACTTACTGAAAGAACGGTTTGAAAATAAACCAGGGATTAAGTTTGCAAATTATGCTATGAAAATGGATATCATAAAAACAGAAAACTTCTCAAAGGCACTGGAATTATAATTAATGAAGAATTGACTCAATTCAAATATAATCTGTTAAAGGAGGCGCAGGTGACACTTAGAAAAAAATCGGTATGGATTTTTAATGATTCAATTGAAGAAATGTTTAATGGAAAAGGGGTCGTAATAAAGAACTTCGACGATTTAAATACATAATCGCAATGCTCTTCTGTAAAATTTTGATGTTTTCTATTTTATTATTTGGTTACTATTATATCTACATAAATATTTTAATAAAATTAAGTTCAAATTTCCTTAAGTCAGTTAGTAGGTAGTTGTCAGGTTTGTAAATGTTTTTATTTTATTTGTTATATATTTTTATAAATACAACTATAACTATCATTTAAGTACATTGTTATTTGCGAGGCTGAAATATGAGTTGCTTTATTTGTTCTAGTGAGAAGATTTTTTTGTAATTTTACATTTAAATATTCGTTCATTAATAAATAAGCTTGATATTGTTAGAGACATTCTGAATACTTGTTATTATCATGTATTTGCAATTTCAGAAACTTGGCTTAATCCAGATATCACTAGTAACAATCTAAGCACAAAATATATAACTAGAAGAAAGGCCAAACTGAAAAAGGCCTTCGATAACAGGCCGGCCTTGATGAAAGATGACAGGGTCAATTCGATTTCTTTATACAGGGCGTTTTATGTATAAAGCTAATATTTCTGCGATCAATAACTGACGTAATTTTAAAATAAAAAAAATAAAGGAAATATGAATTTACTAATCCACAGTAATAAGAATACCAGCAATACACTTGAAATTGCTGATAAACACATAAAGTGAACTAAATAAATTCATGTTTACTTAATTTTTTTACTTAAAATTATATCAGTTATTTATCCTAGAGATATTACCTAATGAGTTAGGTAAAATTAGTAGGGCATTATTAAAAATATATTTTATCAATATAACAATCTTTATTATACAAAAATATTTATAAATTATTGCAGATTAGTCAAAGTAGTTACTCTTTGGGCATACAGTTTTTTTTGACATTTGTAGACATTTTGAGAGCATTACGATCAATGCTCAGATCTTACTAATTAAGCATTTGTCATTGTTATTTATTATAATATTTATTACTTTTACCAGCCTATCACGAGTTCTAGCTGGTGAGTTGTGAATCGTAATGCCGTTTGAATCTCGACCACTGAAATGTAATTTTATATTATGATGACTGGAATGCGCTAAAAGCTGCGCGAATGGATTATTTATTATCAGCACCATATTTTGTTTTGTGCCTCTAGCAATGGCGGAGCAGTAGGGGCTTAGCTGATTGTGAATTGAAATGGAATTGAATTCTGAATATGAAGAATTATTTCGTGCTATATGCTGGTTAATTTTACGTTCCCTTATAAAACATGACATGTTCCAACAATAACACCCACAAAAATGCACAAAGAATAACACTGAGATACAAGATAAAAGAAGAAGCCACACTGTACGCCAATGACGTGTTTACAAACAAAATAATGGGAAATTAAGAAGACAATTCATATCGTACGTGCAGATGGTTGTCTCTCTTTCACCCACATACATAACCATTGCTGAGTTTCATGTGCCTCCTTTTGTCTGCTCCTAGGATTGGTACCTTTATTTGGATGCGCAATGGGACTTAACGCATTCCATATCGTATATTTCAGTGATCCCGACAGTCCTAACAGCCTACAAATGTCAAAAGTTGGATAATGTCAACTATTAGATGGACCTCGTGTTCCTATATATGTAACAATTAAATTATTAGTTAAGCGGAATTTACATTATACAAGTGCGTGGATCCGAGCTGCATATATTGACAAAAACTTGGAAACATTTAACATTCCCAAATATACGTACATATAGTTGCGGCATGAATTGAGACAACTTACGGCACGGATTTCCAATAGTTTCTAGGGATAAAAACAATAATTTTTTGTAATTGAGTGCAATATATAGTGCAAACATTGAGTGTACCATATAGTTTTATTATCCTCAGTTGCAGTTTGTTAAACAGTCGCCTTAATGAGAGTTGTGCTATTGTAATTAAAGTGTACGATATCTAACAAATTTGCAATTGAGTTGAATTAGAGTTGCGTCGTCTTCAAAGAAATAATAGCCTAAAACTATTGTTATATATAATACATGAAAGTGATACTATATTCTAAATCATCCTGATTCTTATCCGGTCATAGTACTTCTCAGTTAATAATTTTTTAATTCTGTCCAACTTCCAGACGGAAAAAAACAAAAACAAATTTTGATTTATCATACCGTTTTAAAGACAATGGCTGTAATCAATTATATTAATTTTTGAATATAAATTATAATTATTTTACACAGTTGAACCATCGTCTGCTAAATCGCAGTCTTTATTTTCAAGTTATTTATTACCTTAAAGCAGTGGCTTAAGGTCCATAGAAGTAACGGAAGCATTGCATCTCTGCTTTCATGGGTCAAAACAACATTGCCTGGGTTAGACATCAGGCGACATGTGTAGTTGGCAGTTCAAACATGTTGTAAGCTCACCAGCAACCCAAGTCAACACTACATTGAAAACAATATATTGTAGATGAGATGTAACTGGTCTGCTACTTCCTGCTCGGCCTAAGCGGCTCGATTTGTAGAAAGCGACCTACAATATCGTAGGTACTTAACCGCAGACCTCTCGCCCCGGGCGATGCGCCTTTAAATCTATAAATGATATTGCAGGAAACAACTACTCCGCGGGCTAATGCCCCGACCGGCATTGAATCATATCTGCAGTATCTGTGGTACAGGGGCGAGAGGTCTGCGGTTAAGTACCTACCGCAGAGGCTTTATTATTCACTGAAGCACATCCTATCTTAATTTTTCCGTTTAACATTACTTGCCGTTAATTGTTTTCTTATATCTTCTCTTAAGTATCATAATTAAAAACACTATCTACAAAGATGTTTTTATTAATAATTTATTAATTAGTATTTAGTATTTAGTGTTTACTCAGTTTATTCAGTCAGAAAAATAATTTTAAAAAATTGATGTAGCAAAAATATTATTTAAAGAAGTTTAATTCATGTAGACATATTATAGTCGCGATAAGAATTCAGACGTTTTACGTCACGGCCGACGTTACGCAACTGTTCTTATTGTCAACATAATTTTCTATATTTGATCGCATTAAAAACAATAATTTTTTGCAATTTAGTTCAGTTGCAGTTTCTTAAACATTTTAATGAAAATATGTATAATGAATTATTCATTTGTCCGTATGACGTAAGTCGTCGGAATTCTTGCCGCGACTATATACATCACTGTATATGTCAAAACTAAACACTAAAATATTTGCTAAAACTCTTCTCTGAGTCTTGCAGATTTATGATATTTCTTCACACAAAACTTTACAAATATTTTCAGAAAAAAAGCTTGAATTGAGTGTTCTATATGTCTATAAATCATACACAGCAATAATAAATGAGGTATATTACAGAATATCTTGTTTAAATTTTCACTTGAGCCCATCTCAGGTAACCTAAAAAAAACCATTCATTACTTTGTAATCAGTATTTTCGTTATTTTAAAAAAAATCAAATATTAAATTATTTGATTGATTTGAAATATTAAATTCTTTTTATTTTGAAATGTAAAATTGTTACGTATTTTACACGTAGATGCATAAAACAAATATATTGGTTACTTCGGATGTATATATTTAAAGTAAATAGCACAATTTATTTCTAAGGATGTTGAATTTGATTTAAAAATAATAACTTATCTTTGGTGATATATAAAAATAAATTACATATAATTTAAAACCTATTCCATAATTTTCACTCGCCATCTTTTCAACACCAAAACAAAATAAATTTGACATTTGACATTACATGTCCGTTCATGAAAAATTTAGCGGTAAATTTGACGATAGCCAATGATTAGCTGAAAAAAACCGTCAGGGTCCAATCATTATCCAGGAAATTGTCAGGACCCACACAGACCTGTCAGGCTGGAAGGGCGGTCTCGTTGCTTATATTACTATCCTACTTTCACCCCCATGAATCTAAGCAAAGCAGGCTATAAATTTGTGAGGAATGATCGCTCAACCAGAGGCGGCGGTGTGGGCATATACATTAAGAACAATATAAATTTTAAAATTCTTCCAACATCGAGTAATATTGAACAATTCTGGGTACATATTACTATATCAAATAAGACATGTTGCTGTTGTGTATCGTCCTTATGGTTAAGATAATAATTTATTTTTAACCGAGTTAGAAAATGCTTTTGCATATGACTTGATTGGTGCTGACTATATATTTTGTTTGGGAGATTTCAACACTGATATGTTTCAACTTGGAAAGTAGTGCAACTATTGCTATTAATAATCTTTTTGAAGTGTTTCATTTGACTCAGCTCATTGCTTCTTCAGTAGGACTGCAACTTCTGCTACATTAATTGATCTCATCTTAATATCAGACAAGTCTATTGTGTCAGATAAAGGAGTAATAAGTATGAATCATGCATCAAATAATGGCTTAATTTATGTTAAATTGTGTATATAATTTTAATTTGTACCAACAGTAATAAATTACAGAGACAAAATTTTTGGATTATAATCTGTTTATGCTTGACCGGAAAAATTTGCCTCTTTTTCATATTGTTGAATTAAATAATATTGACGACAAGTTAGTACTTTTAAATAAAAATCTGCTTAAATTATATAACAAGCATACTCCATTGAAAACATGCATTACGCGTAAGACATATTTGCTATGGCTAACAGATAACTTAAAATTTACTGATCAAAAGAACTTACCTGAAGTTCGATCATAATTATATGAGGGTCCAGTCCGAAAATATTACACAATTGTTTACAATGTAGTACGCGTTTGTTCTACTCCGAGCACAGGGTTTAAAGAGTTTCAAAACCGGTCCTGTACAACTGGCCTTGATCCCGCCACATTCCGTTGTAGCTTTCATTGTTTAAAGTGTTTATGTTTTACGGCAAGGGAACTAAGGGACGGGCGGGTGTGTAATATTTTCGGACTGGACCCTCATATAATTATGATCGAACTTCAGGTAAGTTCTTTTGATCAGTAACTTATATTTCGGGTCCAGTCCTCAATATTACACAATTGTTTACAATGTAGATGTTTAAAGAAATTTGCCGTAAAACTTAGTAATAAGTGTAGTGGCTTTGTTTAATTTAATAAGCCACAAACACCACAAAGTGTTGATTTCATACATTAACAATAACTGAAATGCAATTTTACATGTAAGTTATTATAAACTAGGAAGGAAGAAAATGTAACATTAGTACAACTAATGTAAATCAAAGAAGCTGTAGCGTAGGGTTTGTGTAACAGTCAGGTATTTCTCAATTGACGTTTATACACATAAGTTGGGGTTAGCTAAGGTAACCCTAAGCAAGGCTGAGATGAATTAGGACTCGATGTTTTAACTTAGTCTGGGATGAGTATTGTCAATATTGAAGCAAATGATTTCGCCTTAAGTGAGAGCCAATATGATTACTAACTTACTCGAAAGAAATTCGAGGGTAAATTCACAGGAATCCTCTCAGTATTTCAGCATCTGCTGTAGATTCAATGTAAAATTATACCAGGGTTAAGGTGGTCAATGTCTAGAAACATCTTTCGAGAATCTTTTGATGTGTTTATTGTCTTCTAGTTTTCTTGAAGTAATGAATGACAGTGCCGCTCAAGGTAAGTTGAGCACTGTTTCGCCAAACAGGACACAATACAAGATCACTTTTGGATCAAAAACTAAAAGATCGGTAATTACTAGTTTTGTGAATAATAAATTGCCATTTCCACAGGGGAACGATAAGGATACCTGTCAAGTTTTCCGTAAAAAATTCTACAATACTCGTAGAATAAATGCAAAATGATGGCATACAAACCGAAATTTTCTAATTAACCGTAAATACATCTGGCTTTTAGTCCAGGATCCCATAGCCAGGAGATATATCTTGAATATTTATAATTATTGCTTGAAGCTAATAAATCAATTTCTATAAGCCGACTCGAAATATCATTGAAAATCTCTGAATGAATAGATCACTCAGTCTCAGATATTATCACGAGAGTAAATGTAAGATGCAAATATCCGCAAACTGCTGGCTTCGCCTCATTGCCAGATATATTCTTAATAAGGCATTTAGTTTGATACACTACACATGTTGTTGACATGACATGTTGTATTGTTAATTCTTGTTAGAATCTAACAATTTCCCATATAGCCGCATATTGTCGGCAAAAACATTTCAGTTCAAAAAATATATCTTGAAATTCCAAGAACTCATTTTTAACTGCACGAACTAAAGTCCACCATCCGTGTGCGCTATCTCTGCAGCAATCAGATAAACTGGCGTCACTAGATCATTGCAACAAGTGTAACTGTTCTAGCCACCACTGCAAATCTAAAATTATATCTCAGGAAATAGGCATTATTGTTGAATAATTTCCAAGGTTAGCTTTTAGGGTTATATATTTTGAATGATATAATTTTCTGTGTACATGAAGCTAGACTTCACAGCGAGGCAAGCAGAGGTTAGCAAGCCATTAAATTTGACAATTAATTTTTTAATTTGTCAGGACAGTTTTCTAAACTTTCTAATTTTGTTCCTTTCGAATCGAAAGGAACTCCAAAACTTACGCCTATTCATGAGGGTTTAATAAAGAAATAGTAAATTGCACATGCCTACGATATTTCTCTTTTGTTTCCACCCAAAAGCAGAAAATCAACGAAACCAGTTGATGCATGTTATTCCTTGAGAATGTAGTCTGTACAACAGGTTTCGTAGGTTTAGTAAAGGTAAATGACGCTGATGATAGCTAAATGACAGACAAGCAAATTCGTAAAGATGTGCATCAAATTCGAATCGCAGGGGTTTCCTGTGTTCTTAATGAAGAGATGGCAAATAATAGGCATCTTTGAGATCCATTTTTGCTACCTAAATTGCTAATTGGAACTCCAAGCCGAACTACTGTCCGGGTGTCCTCCATTTGAAATGGCTAACCCGCTAATAATATATTAGGCACGAGTTGACCAGGAACAAGATTTGCAAATTTTTTATTTGTTCAATTCTTTTTTCTTAAACGACCTGCATAGAAAAGAATACTTAATGATTCTATTTCTACTTCTTTCGCAAATGTGCTTTTTAATTATTGGTTACAACCCCCGCCCCGCTTGACATGCCGAGTGTTGGGCATTTTAAACACGATTTTTTGTGGGAAAACTATTAACAGTGGTGCCCCCGCCCCTTTTTGTTAGAATGGCAGAATAATTGGAGGTGCTGGGTAACAGAAATTCTTTGCTAACGTTTTATAAGGTTTTCACAAACTTTAATTTTCCAGACTGAACTGACCCAAAAGGATATTCAGCTGAGGTAAGCACGCATCAGAAATAATCTTGATATTTTTTAATGTCGGTATTATTACGTCCTTCGTCGTAGAAATACGATAAAAAAAAATCTCCCTAAATCCCATAAGGATGAAAGCAAATCAGTTTTTTTTTTGTCAAACGGAATAATATCAAGATTATTTAGAACAGTGGAAACACTTTTTCTCAAAGTACATAACCCTTTCCTTAGTTGATTCTGAATCTCTACATGAGATGAATCAATCAGTAATGGGGTAGTATTTTTATGAGGCGATCATTATATCCTGCTTTAATTTGGGAGAAATTACATTTGTATGGTTTATTGAAATTTTATAATTATCGAGAAGACCTACAGGGTCTTTATTTTTAAGTCCGTTTTAAAGAATAGCTCGCCATCTTAGGATGATTTATTTATGTAATGAAAAATCGGTATCTTTGTCTTTTTTGGGATTGTCTCCCATGATATTGAGAATATCATCCAACAAGGATGGTAATATCTCCTCATTGTGAATAACCAGTGCACCAGGATTTCATTCATTTTATTAACATAATAGATGCTCCAGCCATTAGTCACTAGATTAAAAACTGCGCTGTAAACCAGTCCTATGCAATTTTAGGTAATTGACAAGCGATCGTCCACATGTATCGTATGATATTGAGAATATCATCCAGCAAGGACGGTAATATCTCATCGTTGTGAATAGCCAGTACACCTGGTATGTCATTCACTTTATTTATTAGTACAATAGATGCTACATGCATCAGTATCTAGATTAAAATTCGAGATTAAAGCCGGTCATGTACAATCTTGGATAATTGACAAGCGATCGTCCACGTACATTGTGTGATATTGAGAATATCGTTCGACAAAGATTGTAATATCTCATTGTTGTGAATAACCAGTGCACCTGGTTCTTTCACTTTATTTATTAGCAGAATAGATGCTACATGCATCAGTGTCTAGATTAAAATCCGCGCTTAAAGCGGGCCCTGTACCATCTTGGGTAATTGACAAGCGATCGTCCACATGCATCGTGTAATATATATATATCATCCGACAAAGATGATAATATCTTATTGTTGCGAATAACCAGTACACCCAGTTCTTCGTTCACTTTATTAGCAGAATAGATGCTACATGCATCAGTGTCTAGATTAAAATCCGCTCTTAAAGCGGGCCTTGTACCATCTTGGGTAATTGACAAGCGATCGTCCACATGCATCGTGTAATACATATAACATCCGGCAAAGATGATAATATATTATTGGTGCGAATAACCAGTACACCCGGTTCTTCGTTCACTTTATTAGCAGAATAGATGCTACATGCATCAGTGTCTAGATTAAAATCCGCTCTTAAAGCGGGCTCTGTACCATCTTGAGTAATTAACAAGCGATCGTCCACATGCATCGTGTAATATATATATATATCATCCGGCAAAGATGATAATATATTATTGTTGCGAATAACCAGTACACCTGGTTCTTCGTTCACTTTATTAGCAGAATAGATGCTACATGCATCAGTGTCTAGATTAAAATCCATGCTGCCAGCCGGTCCTGTACAATTTCGTCTACGTGACTAGACAAGGTGTGTCGGCTAGCGCTTTTGCTTTGTTGCCGACAATATGGCCCCTCGACCTATCTAGAAAATAAATGGAAACTAGCATACCTACCGTTTTACTACTTCATCCAACTCCTTTATTATCTCGCTGATAATTTTTTTGATTCACAGAATCCATTGTGTCTAAGAAGCCGATCGCTTGGCGATGGGCTTCTTGTCTCTTATGAGACTTTTATTTATGTTTACTCATAGCAGACTAAAAGAGAATGCTAAAAATGTTAATATTACAGTATTATATACTTACAATTATTGCAAACGACAATAATAAATTGCAGAACTCCTTGTTAAGCAAACCATGCTGAGGTGGCGACCCGCGCGCTGGAGCACAGAAAAACACAATGAAAGCTACAACGGAATGTGGCGGGATCAAGGCCAGTTGGACAGGACCGGTTTTGAAACTCTTTAAACCCTATGCTCGGAGTAGAACAAACGCGTACTACATTGTAAACAATTGTGTAATATTGAGGACTGGACCCGAAATATAATTACTAATGTGAATTAGGGATAAAAAACTAAAAACTTTCAAATCTACGAAAAATATTCTGCATTGGCAGGAATACAAAGAATGGCGCAATTTCACTAATGTTGCTATTAAAAATGGAAAACGGGCTTATCTTAACTCTAAATGTCGAAATTCAAACTCAAAAGACATTTGGAAGGAATTAAAACGTATGAATATTATTAATAAAAATATAATTACAATTCCTGACTTCAATTCAGGAAATTGGTAATAACAATAATACTACTGAAAACTTGGTTAAGTATTATAACTCCCGAACGAAAAATAATATTCCAAATAATTAAATAATATTCGTCTGTAAATGATGAGATGATTGCTAAAATAATCAATAACATTTCTTCTAAGGCTATTTACTTTTATAAAATTATGTTGCCCTTAATATAATTCCTTTAATTACACATTTAGTAAATTTTTGTCTCCAATATAGTGTTTTTTCCTCTTACTGGAAAGAATCATTGATAAGACCCAGCCCCAAAGTTACTCATCCCACTGAATTTAAGGATTTGAGACCTATTAGCGTTAGAATGGCGGATAGTGAAGACGATGTGTCTGATCGCTCTTGTAAAAAGTATTGTAAATCGATGGCAGACGATAATTATATAAAATGTGATGGTTTATGTGGTTGTATGTTTCATCTAGACTGTAGTGATATAAAAAAGAGTGTGGCAAAAATTGTTAAGACCATAAAATGGCTATGTGAAGACTGTAACAAACATTCGTGTGAGTTGTTGTCAATAAACGGTACAGTGAAAGAAGTGCTAAATTCAAAATTTGCAGAACTTTACAATAAAATTGAACAAGAAAAGCAAATTATTTTGGGTGCAATTTTGAGCAATACTGTTGCTGCGCATGAAAGAACACCGATAGTAAATACGTCCTCATCGAGCAAAAATATAACTGATATGGTAAATCCACACAACATCAATTTTCGTGTACAAGAACCTTCTTTAAATAAAGTAAATAAAGCAAGTTATAGTTCGGTGGTTAAACCCAAAAATCTGCAATCAAATAATGCTTTGTATATCAAATCGAAAACTTTAAATGAAAATCCAAATGATATTTGCAGAAAAATAAAGTCAGCTATAAATCCCGCAAAATTGTCCATTTCTGTCAATCGCATCAAAACAAGCAATCATGGTGTCATAATAAATTGTGAAAACACACAGTCACTAACAAAATTAAAGGAGACGTTGGAGTGCAAACTGGAAAAAAACTATGATTTTTCTGCTTCTAAACCACTCAACCCTAAAATGATAATACTTGGTACAGAGAAAGATGATAATTCACAAGACGATTCTGAAATGATTCAAGAAAAAATTTTGGCTAATAATATTCCATGAACGGAAGACACATTTAGTTTTAAAATTGTACGTAAAATAACTCGAAATAACCGAATTGATCTCATTGTTGCTGTCGATCCCAAAACAAGGCGATATTTGCTTGAAAAAGGCCATATTTATGTAAATTGGTGTAAATGTCGAATCGAAGACTCCTACCATATAAAACGTTGCAATACTTGCTGTAGTTTTGGCCATCTCTCTACAAATTGTAATAGCAAATTTCCAATTTGTAATAGGTGTGCCGAAAGCCATTCTACTGTTATAAAATGTGCAAATTGTATACAATCAAATAAGATGATCAAATCAAATTACGATATAAACCACTCTGCTAAGTCAAATAAATGTCCCTGTTACGTTTATAAACTTATTAAACAACAAACTGAAGCTGCCTTAAGTAACATATAGCAGTCAAAGAAACAAAATGAGCTATGTGTTGTGCATCATAATCTCCAAAGTATAAGAAATAAATTGGAAGGCGTCGAAATTCTACTAGCGGAAGAAAACATTGACTTATTCTGTGTATCGGAAACATGGACTGAAACTAGTGAAATGAAGTATATATTTTCTCCTGGCTTTAACGTAATCAGTTTTTACTGCAGACAATCTTGTGGACATGGTGGAAGTTTAATTTTAGTTAAAAATTCATTAAAGACAGTTGAAATTTCAAAATTAGTTAATGCAAGTATTGATATGATTTTTGAATGTTCTGCAGTTGAGATCTTACTGGGTAATCTTGTTTATTGTATAATCTGTGTGTACAGAAGTCCCAGCTCTGATGTATCTTTATTTATTTCCAAAGTTGAAGAGTGTCTAGATTTTTTAACAAAGAATGATAGATTCACTAATATTTATAATCTTTATAATTAATATCTTCTGTGGTGATTTTAATAAAAATCTCTTATGTAAAAATAAATATACAATGGATCTTTTAGATGTTGCAAATTCTTATCGTGTTGTTCCGCTATTAGAAAAACCTACTCGTATTAATTCAGCTATTGATTACATAATGACTAATTTTAATGCTGATTTATCGCATAAATCTATTTTAGATAGCGACCTTTCAGATCATTCAGGCCAAAAAATTATTTTTCCTATTAATACCCTGTGCGCCAAGCCTTTAATTACATTCAGATCTTTCTCAAAAAAGAATATTCTAAATTTTAAACAGTCGTTTCTGAATCATGGCATAGTGTTTATCAGAGTCAAGATATCAATATCAAATACGAATTATTTAATAAAATTCTACAAAATTATTATAATAAAAATTTTAAATTTGTTACTAAGTATATTGAACTCCAAAAAAATAATTTGATAACGAGAGGAATTAAAATCTCTTCTATACGTCTTAAGGATTTATTTCAATTACAAAGAAATAATGATATTTTTAAAAATTTCTACAAAAAATATAAAAAAGTGTATAATCAGGTGATTCGTCGGGCAAAAAAAATGTATATTGATAACATAATACTAAACTCTGCAAACAGAAGTAAAACGGTGTGGAAACTAACAAAAAAGAATTTTAAAAATAATTCAAATGCAACTGATAATTATTGTGAAATGAAAGTAAAAGGAAAAATCGTCACAGATAAATTCTTCATCTCAAATGAATTTAACACTTTTTTTTAAACATACCTAAATTCTTAGTCGCAAATCAACAAAAAAATGCTGTTATGCCATTACGGCTTTCGCTTCCAGTATTTATTGATGAAATATTATTAGAACCTGTCACATCTTTAGAATTATTAAATAATATTAAATTTTTAAAACACAAAAACTCTGTTGGGCCTGACAATTTTTCCATAAAAATATTGAAAAAATGTGCTAATGAGTTAACTCCTATTTTACCTCATATTATTAATGAATGTTTCAGTTCTGGCGTATTTCCTAATTTATTAAAAGTTGCTAAAATTTTACCATTATATAAAAGTGGTGACAGCAAAGAATTTTCAAATTATCGACCCATAGCACTATTATCTGTTTTTTCCAAATTATTTGAGAAACTGATATCAAAACGTATAATTACATTTTTGGAAAGAAGAAAAATTTTGTCACCAAACCAACATAGTTTTAGAAGAAAAAAATCAACAATATCAGCATTGACAGACATATTGCATTTAGTTTATAAAAATTTAGACCGTGGACATAATGTTATTGCTATATTTCTTGATTTGTCAAAAGCATTTGACTGTGTAGATCATAATATATTATTAAAAGATTTATTAAGATATGGTAAACGGGGCACGTGCAATGATCTTATAAAATCATATTTGGCAATCAGGAAACAGTTTGTTGACTTTCTTGAATGTAATTCTAATGTATTACCTATTAACTCTGGCATTCCTCAGGGAAGTGTTTTGGGCCCTCTCTTGTTTATACTGTATACAAATGACTTACAGAATTATATTTCAAACTCATTTACGGCATTTGCAGACGATATATCTGTTACTGTAAGCGGCGGTAATAATCTAGAAGATATAATTAGATCCCTAGATAATGATTTGAATATAATTTCAGATTACTTTTACAACAAAAAACTTGTTCTAAATCAGAATAAAACATTGTCGTTACACTTCCATCCCATTGGAGCACATTATAACGCCAGTATACTTATAAAACATAAAGGTAAGTCTATTGAACAGGTTATTACACACAAATTATTAGGTATTCATTTGGATATGTCATTAAATTGGAAGAGTCATGTATCCTATATATGTAACAAATGTGCAAGTACCTGTTACGCTCTGAAACGATTGCGTCATATTGCTGGTAGTTCTACTTTAAGAATGGATTATTTTTCAAATTTTGAATCAGGCATTAGATATGGCATTATTTTTTGGGGAAACTCTGTATGGTCGCAAAGGGTATTCAGATTGAAAAAGAGGGCAATTCGTTGTATGTTTGTATTAAAAATTAGACAATCTTGCAAACAAACATGTATTAAACAAAAAATATTGACATTACCGTCACTTTATATTCTGGAAATATTAAAATTTGTTAAAATACACTTCAATGCTTTTAACCTGTTAAACCAAAGTCATAACTATAAAACACGGCATGGTGGGGATTTGCAACATGAAGTTCACAGACTTGACCTATATAAATCTGATCCGTATTATATGGGAACGGTATTGTATAATAAGTTAGATCCAGCTCTAAAAAATGTTGAGAGTGTAAAATTATTCTTGAATAAGTTAAAAAAGTTTTTATTATTAAATGCTTTTTATTCTGTGGAAGAATTTTTATCACAATGACTTATAAATTTATATTATTATTTTTATTTTAGTCGTTTCTTCATATGTGTGTGTTTACAGGGGGTACTTGATACTTTTTGATAGTTATTGCATAGTTGTGTACATTTGTTAGGCACTTTTATTATATACTGTAGACTAGGTTTTAGGTTAGGATATATATGTATTTATATTTTTTTATGACTTGTCCTATATCATTATATATGATCAAACGGATTAATAAATGTATGATTATGATTATGATTATTGCAGTGTTGGCAGTGTTGTCTAAGATTTTGGAAAGAGTAATCGATAATCAGTTTCGAAATTATCTCAATAATAACAAATTACTGCCAGCTTTGCAATCAGGATTTATGAAAAATTACAGATGTTCAACAGCTCTTCTTCATATAACAGATGATATTATGAGCCAAGTTGACAAAGGTAAAATAACAGTTCTTACTCTTTTGGATTTTAGTAAGGCATTTGACACACTTGATCATAATACTTTACTTTCAATTTTACATTTTGTAGGTCTTAGTAATAATGCTATTTCACTATTAAAAAATTATTTAACTAACCGAAATAATGTGTTATTTATAATAATAAACTTTCTAATCAAATTGAGATACTATCAGGAGTCCCTCAGGATTCTAATTTGGGTCCATTACTTTATACTGTTTATACGTTAAATTTTTAAACTTTCATCACTTTTTGTAAATTTAATTTTTATGCAGACGACACACAATTTTACTATTCTTTTGTTCCTTCAGAGATAAACGATGCTTGTAACAAAATTAACGCCGACCTGTCGGTTTTAACTAAAATTGCTGCTGATCATTATTTAAAGCTCAATGTTTTTTACTGTATTAGAAAGGTATTTTAAGCTAATATATATCAAATCTCATATCTCCTACAATTCCTATCAATGAAGTAATATGTATGCTCTCTGATACCAAACATCTCGGAATTGTAGGAGATTTGATATAAATTAGCTTAAAATACCTTTCTAACAAAGTAAAAAATGTTACAAAAGCTAATAATACAGAATATATGGGCAGATATTGTGGGTGTAATTCAAAGCTGGTCGGGGCTTTAGTCCGCAGAGTAGTTAGTTTCACACAATATTGTTAATACCTAAAAATATATAAACTAAATGCTTTGTTATGCTATGGTATTATCTCAATTTTACTATTGTGATGTTTTATATAATGGTTGTATAGATAGTGTTGATTGGAATAGAATTCAGAAAGTACAAAATGACTGTGTTCGTTTCATATGTGGGATAAGAAAATTTGATCACATATCTAATGCTTTTAAAAATTTAAAATGGTTGATGGTTGTCTATGAAAATAAGAAAAGATTACCATGCTCTCTGCTTGTATCCTTGTATCACAAGGAGTGGAGTCTTACCTTTATAAGAAATTAACATTTAGGACTGACGTGCACAACATCAATATTCGTAGCAAAGGACTATTAACCATACCTACGCACAAATATGCTTTCTTTGAGCGATCATTTTCATACAATATTGTTAAATTGTTCAATATTAATATTGATAATTTTGTTGCTCTTACATATCTTTTTATTCACGCGCTTCTGTGAAACGCGGAAGGTCAGGAAACTACTTTGTGGTGTACTGAGCGTATCCTTTCCTTTTAGTCTTACTGCATGATTATTAGTATGTATACTGAATATATGTAAATTCTTTTGGGCAAATTAACTTCATTATCATTATCATTATCATTATCATTATCATTATCATTATCATTATCATTATCATTATCATTATCATTATCATTATCATTATCATTATCATTATCATTATCATTATCATTATCATTATCATTATCATTATCATTATCATTATCATTATCATTATCATTATCATTATCATTATCATTATCATTATCATTATCATTATCATTATCTATATATTTTCAAAATGTTCGTGGACTGAATTCAAAATTTGATGACTTTTTTACTTCAGTTTGTGATGTGAACTACGACTGTATCGGATTGGTGGAAACGTGGTTAAAAGAAGATATTTCAAGTAACGAATTATTTCTCTATTTTTCGTCGTGATAGAAGATTTCATGAGACTGCTTTAACATGTGGTGGGGGCGTTTTGTTAGCTTTTAATTGTAAATTTAACTTTGATTAATACCGATTTTGTTAGAAATATTTCGCCACTTATTGATTTATTAGGTTGCAAGGTAACAATTGAAAATTTTGTATTTCATGTGTATATAGTTTATCGTCGTCGTATTAATAATTTAAAATTTGAACAGTTTTTTTAAGCCTTTGAAATACATATTGTTGATATTGAAAACTTAATTGTTTTGGGAGACTTCAATGTTCCTCTTTTCATTTCATCAGATGTGTCGGATGTAAAAACCAAATTAGTTTTAAATTTTCTGCAACTTAATCGTTTGCAACAATTTAATACTGTTTGCAACTCTAATGATAGAATTTTGGATCTTTGCATATCTGATCTTGCATGTAATGTTATTCGGGATAGTCAACCAATAATTAATAAAGACATTCATCATCCCGCCTTAACAGTCAATATTGCAATGAGTATCATGGAAAAGTCGATATTTCCTACTAATATTTTTAATAAATCGTATAATTTTAAGAACGCAAATTTTCCGGAGTTATATAATGCCTTACAACATGTAAATTGGGAATTCTTAAATAATTTTACCGATGTTAATCTTGCTGATGCTTTTTATCAACAATTATATGATTTATTTGATCAATTTGTTCCTTCATATAAAAAATGTATAAGGAGATTTCCGTCTTGGTACACTACTGAAATAATTAGAAATATAAAGCTTAAAGCGTACTACCACGACAAGTATAAAAAACTCGCATTTTGTATCATCTTGAAGAGTTTAAACATTTGAGACGAATAATCAAACAACAATTAGCATGTGCATACAAACACTATTTGAAATATGTTCAGGAAAATCTTAAAACTAATCCTAGAAACTTTTGGTTCTTTATTCAAACTAAAAAAGGCAATACACGTATACCATTTGACATGTTTTTAGACGATAAGAATTTTGACAGTCCCATTGATATTGTAAACGGGTTTGCTAAATATTTTTCAAGTGTTTATACTGATATTGACTCCCCTGACACTTTGAACAACTTTAACTTTAACATAGAGGGTTTTAACTTAAACCAGTTTACTGAAGCAGATATTCTTCACTCTTTACATAAATTGAAGAATAAAATGACTAGTGGAGACGATCAAGTTCCTAGTTTTATTATAAAAGATTGTGGTCAAGTATTGTCGACACCTCTGCTTATTATTTTCAATCTGATATTGTCAACATCTACTTTTCCTAACGTTTGGAAGTTATCCAGGGTTTGTCCGATTCTAAAAAGTGGTAATTCATCTGACATTAAAAA
The DNA here is from genome assembly GCA_025584915.1 of Monochamus saltuarius. Taxonomy (NCBI): domain Eukaryota; kingdom Metazoa; phylum Arthropoda; class Insecta; order Coleoptera; family Cerambycidae; genus Monochamus; species Monochamus saltuarius. The sequence goes on along the minus strand of CM046721.1, from coordinate 43,905,438 downwards.
TTATCGCCCTATTACAATTTTGTCAAATTTTGCAAAGGTTTTTGAGATGTATGTATGTATGTAATTGTGCGGAGGTGCAGCGGAAATTGCTTCCCACTGCAGCACTTAGGTCTTATTAGTCCCTTTGTACATCCTCCTTACTAAAAGAGTTCTTCTTTCAAACCATCCAATTAATATGGATGGCTCGGTGACAAAGTCTCTTTACAGATTTATGTGTGATAGTATGGGTCCGAGTTACAGAGATTTTTTTGTTGCTCTGTCCTCATTTCCATTTATCGGGGGTTTCTGCCTTGCCACACGTGCGCCTGCGGAGCATGGTGAGTGTCCAGACCTCGGGCGGACTGCCACAGTCTCGGCCCAAGTTTGGTCTCCCATCCAAACTCAGCCTGCGTCCACGCTGCCAACCTGAAAGATCGATCTCCCAACCAAGCAACCGCACCGGCGGAACATGGTGAGCGGCCAGACCCCAGACCTCGGGCGGACTACAGTCTCAGCCCAAGTTTGGTCACCCATCCAAATTCCGGCCTGCGTCCACGTTGCTTAACTTGAAAGATCGATCTCCCAGCCGGTCAACGCGGGCCAGGCGACCCCTTAGGTTTTTGAGATGTCGTTGTATACTTTCATCTACAATAACATAAAACTCTATATTTCTTCAAATCAGCATGGTTTTGTGCCTAAACGTTCAACTGTTTCTAATTTAACAGAGTTTACTCAGTTTCAAATAACCTGGATAATAAAGATCAAGTTGATGCGATATATACCGACTTCTCAAAGGCCTTCGATAAGGTTAATCATAATTTACTTCTCCAAAAACTTAGGTACTATGGTTTTAGTAGTAATTTGCTTTGTCTTATGAAGTCTTATTTACATCAACGTAATTTATATGTATCTTATAACGGCTTTAAATCAAATACATTTTTAGCAACTTCCGGGGTCCCACAAGGGTCAAATTATCATCATTATCATTATCGTTATCGTTATCGCTATCGCCATCGCCATCGCCATCGCCATCGCCATCGCCATCGCCATCGCCATCGCCATCGCCATCGCCATCGCCATCGCCATCGCCATCGCCATCGCCATCGCCATCGCCATCGCCATCGCCATCGCCATCGCCATCGCCATCGCCATCGCCATCGCGATCGCGATCGCTATCGCTATCGGTATCGGTATCGTTATCGTTATTGTTGTATATTGTATATACTATGCATGTGAAGTCAATAAACACTATCTATATATCCATCCATTCATCTATCAAACGGCATTTTAGGGTTTTGAAAGTATTAAATGAACCCGTTGAATCGTGGGATAGAATATTAATTTTAATATTATTCAGAAAATTAGATACAAACATAAAACAAATGTGGAAATCTCTGGGAAACGAAAAAACTACTTATGTTTCTGCTAATAGCGGTTCAATGTGTGGGTATTGCAAGGGTTTGCATCAAATTTATTACTGTAAATAATTTTTAAGCTTAGCAGTGGTGGCTCGATTAGAAAAATTGAAAGAATATCAATTGCATGATATCATATCATTTTGTGGGGCTGATGATTGTAAAAAATGCAGCAACGTCATAACGCTCTTTTGCATATTGAAATGAAAGTTACCGAGACAACTGAACCAAAACAGGAAGCGACAAGTAGCATTCAAGTTACATCTTGTATTATAAACCAAAACTTTCATTTTAGAGCAAAACTATGTAAACGAAAATTCAAATTTGCATTATCTACCAATAACAAATTACAAATTTTGCCAACTGTAATAGTAAATATTTTAGATAAGGAAGGCAAAATGCATAAAGCGCGTTGCCTGCCGGATAGTGGATTGCAATGTTCATTTTTAGCAAGTAGTTTAGCGGCTAAATTAAAATTGGATACAAACAAGATTAATATACCGGTGTTGGGTGTTGGTCACGTAGCAACAAATATTAAATTTAAAACAAGAACCACAATTAAGTCTGAACATAATAATTTTCGAACACCAATAGACTTTTTAATTATAAATAAAATTTCTTATAGTATTCCCGCGGTAGAATTTTGACATTTCTAATATACAAATACCATCAAATTTAATCTTAGCGGATCCTGGTTTTAATATTCAATATGAAATTGATGTATTGTTGGACGCAAATTAGGGGCATTAACGTTGCAAAAGTCTTTGCTAGGTTGGATAGTAGCTGGGTCTTTAACCTTACGTGAAAATAAAATTGGTCAAGTTTCAAATTGTCATTTATTATTAAATCAAAATATTCAATAACAGGTAGAGAAATTTTGGACAATAGAAGAATGCGGACCAATGAAAGCAATGTCCCGTGTGTATGAGAAATGTGAATAAGATTTTATTTAAAAGGGGCGTTTCAAGAAATGAAAGGGACAGGTTTATTGTTAAATTATCTATTCGGGAAGATGTCGGCAAATTAGGGGACTCATTTGGAAAAGCGGTTTTTGCAACGGAAGCTACATTAAATCGGAACGTGGAATTTAAACAAAGGTATTGTGACTTTATGCAAGTAAGTATATACAAATATCGGGCATATGTCAAGGGTTGATGTAGTTGATAAGGTACCCAACGATTGTAAAACCCAAATATTTTACTTACCTCATCATGAAGTAATTAGTGAATATAGTGATACAACAACTTTAATTATTAATTTGTTACAGTTCAAAATTAAAGTTTTGAAAATCAAATTACGTGCGACAGTAAAGACTACTAGCATGTTTAGCCAAAATATAATATAAAATTATTCGTAAAGTGGGTTGCGGACAATTAGTATTTACGACGTACTCTTTATTACTATTAGAAAAGTCAAAATTCAATGCTTAACTCATTTATTGAGTAATATAATTACTTATGATACAGCAACATTTACGTAATAGCCACTATACTAATTCCTGTAGATTGTACGAACTTTACTTGAAATGAAGAATAAAGATTGTTATAGAAATATAGATAAGTGATAATATAAAGAGTATATTTTTTACTGTTTAAGAAAGGTATTTTAAGCTAATATATATGAAATCTCCTACAATTCCTATCAATGAAGTCATATGTATGTTCTCTGATACCAAACATCTAGGTATGCTAATGAACAATTCCACAGACAAAGCTCTATTCAATAATTATCTAAAGAAATTAATCTATCTAAACACTAAAAAAATGTTACAAAAGCTAATAATAAAGAATATATGGGTAGATATTGTGGGTGTAATTCAACGCTGGTTGGGGTTTTAGCCCACAGAGTAGTTAGTTTCACACAATATTGTTAATACCTGAAAATATATAAAAAACTATAAAGAGTATACTTACAAGGCGTCATAAGTTTAGATATTTATCCTGCGGCCTGTTTTCTTGATTTCCCAGCAGTCAGTTGCATCTGAAATAAATAAACAATATATAAAATGGTTACTTACTGTCACATATTTTAATCAATAAATTGTAAACATTATAGATGGTTATAAAACTAAGAATTATTACAGTACCTAACTATTCGTCGAGATGTATACAGGGTGTATTGTGAGTCGTTACAATAATTTTAGGAGATGATAGAATACTTGATTTTGAGTCTAGTGAAATAAACATATACCAAGTGTTACAATATTTGTGATAATTAATTTTTGAATACTTTTTAAATTTAACCCTACTTTTCTACAATTATTGAAGTGTAGAAGAAAAACAAACCTTTATATAACAAATATTACTATACTTTATTAGTAATGAATGAATTATTTAAATGATTTAACCAATAAAATCCATAGCGGTTTCGTTACTTACCTAGAATTTCATAAACATAGTTTTTCTACTTTGTAAAAGCGAAGAGTCAAATTTAAACGTTGATTTTATTTAAACCTTGGTGTGTAGGTTTATTCAAATATTATTAAAAATTTACCTAAGCAATGCTCTTTCAGTTCTTACTCGAACATTCTAATAAACAGGGAAATTAATCTTAACACTTTTAAATATGCAGGGCAGAACTCGATAAAATCGATAGACTTTTAAGTTTTTCTTAAGGTAAATAATACCGAGAGGAAAGTAGTAAACAAAATTTTAGAAGAAAAAATTCCTTCGGATATTCTCAAAATAAAAGAGGTAGGGGATTTCCGGGATAAGAGAGTGAAAAGGATAGTGCATAATGCTGCATTTTTGCGATTTTTTTAATTTCGAAACCATCATTTGGGATATTATTGTAAATTTGGTTTTAAACAATTTTTCATGTGATTTGAAGCCAATAGTGGTGTATATTTGATTGAATGGAGTATTGGAAATTATATCTTCAGCTGAAGGATTTATATGCACTGGACACGACCTCGCCATTTTATTCTCTAAACAATCAGATGCTTACAATCCCGAAATTATATTTTGTACAGGAACCCTTCTATGTGAGGTATGTTTAAAATAACACAATGCGTACGAAAGAAATTCGCGTTTATTCCTTTATTTTATTTATTTTTTTTTGTATTTTTAGGGTTTTAGGGGTTTTAGTCGATTATTTTTCTATTATCATCAAATTACTCAGTCCATATACATAACGGCCCTCCATTGAGCCTGATTTTTATATGTTGCTATCTTGGACCAAAATTTTGACATCTCAGCAAGTAAATAAAATTTTAAAAAAGTCGTAGCAGATTGCAGATAAATATTATGTATTACAATTAGACATTACTTTTATTACCATGTTATAAACAGTTAACGATATTGTCTTGTATATTTAATGGTCAGGTGGAAAAACTATTTTGTTCTTCTCATACATAAGAAAATAGTAATGTTTTCACTGTCTACGCCGTATGAAACTGACATTATCTTACTCTAGACATGAAATAATAATGGATAAAAAAAACACTTTAATTTAGTAGCAGGCGTACACATTTAATATACATTGTAAGAGTTTATTTATAATTTAATAGCAGTTTATGATCATTATTATGTACTGAAAAGGTGAATACAGTGAATTATGCACATCCGAGGATAAATACTGACAAAGGTATGAATTTATATACAAAACTTCATGGATTAGAGAAGTAATAACCAGATAGACTCTTTCTCTAAAAACGTCATCCTGGCTTATATTAGCAATATATCCAACGATTTAAAGCCATCTGCTCCATGTTTCTTGTTGTGCACTACAAATAATATCAAACATAATGTTGACATTTCGAAATACGCTAAACTGGATAATTTGGAAAATGCTTTAGTTGTACCTAATATAAAAACGTATACGCTCTGATCTTGTACAACATTTCTAAGATATAAATTTTCGTTCGTTAGGAAAAAGCAACGTAATCTCCCGATTCTTCCTCAATTACCAAACTGGCAAACAAACAAGTGATTGCAATCAAACAAGTGACTGCAATCAATAAATTCGAAAATTGCAGCATTTCTTAATTATCCAGATGTTCATTAAGAAGGCCTTCTACCACTGTTCTTGTAGAAAATGGAACGAATCTAACAAAAATATACGTCTCCAATACATTGTAGACTCAATAAATATTAAAATGAAATGAGGACAGAAAATATTAAAATCTGTTGAAAATACTGAAACTGCAAAAATGAAACTATAGTAAACTTTGATGTTGATGACTTCGGCAACATACGAATAAATCGGCTTGTAGTAACAAATTCAACAACTGAAAGCTCCAACTGTCAACAATTATATTAATAGTAATTTTCACATTTATGCAAAAAAAGCAAATACTAACATTTTTTACTTAATATGAAACACGATTTTGTCCTTACTTCGTATATATAATATAAAATTTCCAAGTTACTGTAAAAAAGTTATGTAAATTTTAATTCAATATCGTAGAAAAAATAGAATTGCCTACTCGAGATGAAAAGGTTTTTTTGCTCGTGAAATTTTCATTTGTCGAAAACTAAACAGTATTTTCGTTTCTTGTTGTAAAATATACTGTTATCTCTACTTTGACTTAGCGGGAAAACATGTCACGTAGACAAACTTTGTTGTCATTCTTGATTACACAAGAAATATCCTCAACCAACAAATTTCACTTTCACAACTGCCGACGCTTTACTTTGACGTTTCTGCTCAATATAAACTATGTCGGCGAAATCGGTCCGCTTATATATGTTTTTAGAATTCTAGAAGTTTCCGCGGTCTTTAGAAGGTGTCGGAAATCAAATCGAATATGGTCTGGAATATTCCAAAAAACGTCGTCCTTTTTGGGTTATACTGCCACACCTTCTCACGCTCTTGAAACCCGCTGTTGTTGGTATGCAAGTTGTATCTGGTCTTGATTCTGCCGCTTTCAATTTTTAGCTTTCCTCGTACTTCTTCATGTACAATCTTTATTCGATCTTTCAGATGGCTGAGATAATCATCTAAGTTCTCCACGTGTTGTGGTCGGTTCATATGGGTAACCGCAATTCTGTGCCAAAAATCACGCTAGTTGACCCCAAACGGCATATCCAATTTACAAATAAAGCTTAGGCTACGGTGATTGCTTCTTGATTAGGCAAGGGATATATTTCTGGCCACTTACTGAAGTAAATCATCACTACCAAAATATAGCGATTTCCATTACTACTACGAGGAAAAAGTCCAACTATGTCAATAGTTATTCTCTTGAATGGAAGTCCAACATTGTACTGCTTCATCTGTCCTCGATTTCGAGTCCTGGGTCCCTTACTAGAAGCGCAGGTATCACAACGTCGGCACCATTCTTCCACATCGGACCGACTGCCAAACCAGTAGAATCTTTCTCTAACTTTATTTATTAATTCCAAAGTGTCCACCACCGACCCACCCTACTATGCAGCGCTTGAAGAACTTCTGGAATTCTTTTCTGGGTCAGTCTAATAAATATTTTCTTTGCCGTCCAGACTCTCGCAAACTATTTTGAATAGGCCGTTCTCGATGGCTAAAGAATTTCATAGCCCCCAGTAGCGTTTTAGAGATGGTGGTTTATCAGCAATGATCTGCCAGGTGGGTCTGTTAACGTCTTTCACTTTCCATTGGAAAATTGGTCCGAAATCCGAGTCTTAACTTTGCTCTTTAGCGATAACTTCATTATCCCAATCATCTGGGAACTGGATGCTAATTCTTCGGCAAAGAAATTCATCAGCATTACGATGGTTAGATCTTTTCCGGTGCTCCATTTTAAAGTTGTACTCCTGCAACCGTTGAAGCCATCTTACCACTTGGCCTTCCGGATTCTTGAACAGCAGTAGCAACTTCAAAGAAGCATGATCGGTCCTTAAGATGAACGGCTGACCATAGAGATACATATTAAAGTGCTCCACAGTTTTAACTATGGCAAGCAACTCTTTTCTGGTAACGCAGTAGTTCATTTCTTGCTTATAGAGGACCTTGATAAAATAAGAAATCGCTTTTTCGTATCTGTCTTCAATTTGTGATAATATTCCTTTAATTTCAGTATTACTAGCACCCGTGTCCACAATAAATGTCTTTCCAGGCTTGGGATGTGATAGAATCGGAGAACACAAAGGTTCCTTTAATCTTTGAAAAGCTTGTTGGCATTGTTCCATCCAGATAAATGCCTGATTGTTTTCTGTGAGTCGATGAAAGGGTTTCCTGATCTCAGCAAAATTTTTCACAAACTTGCGATAGTAAGTGCAAAGTCCCAGGAAACTCGTTAATTCATGTTTGTCTTTCGGTACTGGCCATTTACAGATGGATTCAGTTCTCTCTGGGTCGGTCTTCATTCCTGGAAATAATATGTCCTAAATACTTGACTTCCTTTTGAAAGAGCATGAACTTCTTGGGACTTTACTTGAGCCGGGTTTCTCTCAACTTTTGAAAACCTTCTTGGACATTCTTCAAATGATCTTCGATCTTCAGTCTTTTCCAAGTATTATGATATCATCAAGATAAATGAGACAAGGTTTCCAGATCATTCCTCGTAGAATCGTTTTCGTAAGTCTTTCAAAGGTGGCTGGTGCGTTGCAGAGGCCAAAGGGCATGACGTTAAAGTGCCACAAACGTGTTCCAATGGAAAACGTGTTTTTCTCTTTATCATTCCCTTCACTTGCCAATAGCCACTTTTCAGGTCTAATGTTGAAATCCATCGGCATCCAGACTGTATTTAATGTATCATCTATTCTTGGCAACGGATAACTGTCCATCTTAGTTACATCATTTAATCTTCTATAGTCGTCCATGAATTCTGGGATGGGGTTCAATGACTCCGTGCTGCTGAATGTCTCTCATCATCGTCGATACCTCTTCTGGTTTTACTAAAAGAATCCGTCGTGGAGCTTGTTTAATTGGAGTGGTATCGCCAGTATTTACTCGGTGTTGCACAAGATTAGTCCTTCTAACATCATTCTCTGTTAATAAGAATACATCTTGATAGCGCCTCAATAAATCTTACAACTTTCTGACTTCATCGGCTTGTAATGGGGACTTGAATCAGCTAACAAGGCTCTGAAGAACTTCAGGTAGTTTTTCATTGCTGAACACGGATGCAACTGTTTGATAAACTCGCAGCTTTACTTTGACGTTTCTGTCACTCGTATATGACTCGCCTTTGGCCGCTCAATATAAACTGATTGTGTCGGCGAAATCGGTCCGCTTATAAAAGATTTTAGGATTCTAGAAGTTTCCGCGGTCTCTAGAAGGTGTCGGGAATCAAATCGAATATGGTCTGGAATATTCCAGAAAACGTCAAAATAAAGGTATTACAAAAATTATAAATAAAATTATATATTCTAACGCAAACAGAAACATAATTAACAAACTAAAAAGGTGGGTGAGCTTCCGTAACAATACTATTTATATCAACGCTTCACTTGGCTCAAAAGTGAAGCGTTGATAATTGAAATGGAACATTGCAGGAAATTTGAAATGTCAAGTAATTAATAAAAAGAGATTGTGTATTTGTATATGTCATCTCTGAATAAAGAACTTGATAATTACACTTGAAATATATTATCTATACATGTTCTGATTTGCACCAGTTGATTTAATAGTTTTTCCGATTTTGTTTTTTTTGCTATGCGTTATTTCATTTTCTATGTAATTTACAATGAAAATGAGTCCAATCAGCTACAATGCATATACAGGGTGTACCATTGAAAACTTTGCACCCGGCTTATTTTGAACTACGTTCCAAAATATTAAAATTGCCGCGACACGTCCATTTTGTTGTCGAGGGGGACACATTTTAGCGTTAAATACAGACTCGCCAGAACAACCCCCTTCGCGGGGGCCGGGGGCTCATTCAACTTTAGAATCTTAAATAACACTCTAGGTCGAGTGACACCTCATTCGAAAGTGTTTTTAATTCTGGTTGTCATCATGTATTTTTTTTCAATTTTAGTTCATCCGTTTGTTGAAAAAAATGTTTACTTATGCTTAGGAATAAAAGACATATTTGTAATAATCATTTAATTAATTGTTCAACCGCCTCCCACTTCCATGCAATAATAAAAACGTTTCGGGTGTAATCAGGTGGCCATTCTTCAATGATACGCCGCCTGAGTTCTTCTAAAGACTGCGGCTGGGTGGCAAAAATTTTAGGCTTTGTGTCCCCATAAAAAAATTGAGTGGTGTCAGATCGAGTAATCTGGGTGGCCACTCAATAGGTCAGCGACATATCCATTGATTTGGAAAATGTTCATTTAAAAACTGACGAACTGCAACTGTAAAATGTGGAGGTGCGCCATCTGTTGCAACCAAACATTGTCTTCTAAAATGTCTTCATTTTCCATACTTTCAACAATCATTAGTTAAATGTAGTTATTCAAAAGCTTAAGGTACATATCAATTAATTAAATGATTAATACAAAATTGTCTTTTATTCCTAAGCATAAGTAAACATTTTTTTTTCAACAGCGGATGAACTAAAATTGAAAAAAATTACATGATGACAACCAGAATTAAAAACACTTTCGAATAAGGTGTCACTCGACTTAGAGTGCCATTTAAGATTCTAAAGTTGAATGCGCCCCCGCGAAGGGGGTTGTTCTGGCGAGCCTGTATTTAACGCTAAAATGTATCCCCCTCAAAAACAAAATGGACGTGTCGCGGCAATATTTTGGGACGTTGATCAAAATAACCCTGAATGAGAATTTGCAATAATAAAAATTTCTGCACCGTTCTTGTATAAGATTGCAAGGAGGGTGCTGAAATGTCTAGTAACTAAGAACATAATATTTTTCTTTATTATATTGGTCATTGGTTATATAAGCTTATTCTTATGGGTCGGCTACCTACCTAGATATCTACTACTTTATGGTCATTGATTATTATTATGTATAAGCTTGTTCCTAGTTACCTAATGCTATGGTTTCTATATACAATAGTAGATATACAGGGTGTCCCTAAAAGGTCTTTACAACGCTTGACCAGATACAGTGCAGTTCAAAATAAGTCGATTTAGCTAAATTTACCTTAGTTCAAAGTTGCCCCGTTTAGGCGCTATACGACCCTCAAGTTGCAATTTTGAAATCGTTTTTTTTTTGTTATAAATTTAAAACGCCTACTGCGATTTTGCTAAAATTTAGTATGTTCTATAGGACAATAAACCCCATATCAAAATTATGAGTGATATCATTCCATTGGCGTGGAACTGGGTTTTTTAGTAATTATACATTCGATAATTTTACGCCAATGAAAGAAAACATTTTTCAGTATAAAATTTAGATTAAGTAAATTATTTACTACAAAAAAGGTACTCTTGATAAGACTTGATTACTCTCGTGGTTTATTCGAAATGTGTAATTTTAATCATTGGCAGCAATTTTGATATAAAAATTAAATTATTAGGAAAAAATTATTCACAATTGTTCCTGATATTCTTGAAATAAAAATTAGGCTTTTCAACAAACACGCTTATTCGTTTCCGCGCGTTCTATATGGTTTTTTAACAAGTTTCCAGGTACTTGCCTTTATGCAAATCATTTTGATTATTGATTAGTTGGTTGGTTGGTTGGTTGGTTGGTTGGTAAATAAAACTTCTGACATTTAAGACACCTAAATTATTACTAATATAGAAAAGTTCGACGTTTACTTAATAATTTGAATTAAATTTTCATTTTTGATGGATATACAATACACCAGTGCAGAATATACCGATATGTTATTAGTTTTTGGAAATTTTTCAGAGTATAATCTGACACACTCTCGACCACTTCCTTCTCAATATTCTAAAACTAATAACATATTCTGCACTGGTGTATTGTATGTCCATGAAAAATGAAAATTTAATTAAAATTATTAAGTAAGTTTCGACTCTCGAAAGTAGTGCGTGCTTGTTGTCTTTATATGTGCTCTGGATTTTAAAGTTTCTTTGTCCTAAGTAAGCTCTTTTTTTGCTTTGCAATAATTATTAAACATATTATCTATTACATTCTAATATTATTTTGTTGGTTACCTTACTGTTATTTAGGTATTTTACAATGGGCGTATTCAGACGAGGTCAGCCGCTGAGCCGCTGAGTAAGAATTCAGCTAAATGCGTGCATTTGATTGGCCTGGATTTCTCAGCGGCTCAGCGGCTGACCTCGTCTGAATACCTTAGTTCATTTCTAAGAATAAATGTGAATTGTCTTTTAACGTCATTTTTTGTACCTTATTAATCTGTCTTATCAGACTTTGGTTTTTATTGAGAGGCGAATGACTGTGTAGTTTTATATCCTTTGTTTTTATTCCTGTGTTGTTTTTAACCTATCCGTGGCCCTCTAAGTTTGTCGATTTTTTAGCCACCCTGACCGGCCCCTGGGTGCGGAAGCATTGTATCCCTGTTATAATTGAGATAACCTTACAATTGTTCTTTCTTTTATAGTCACAATGTCACTGTGTTTAAACTGCAACTCAGATATAAAATCTAGTACTTCGTCCGTTATTCACTGTGATGTATGTCAGGGACCGCTACATCTGAAATGTGTGGGTCTCTCTGAATCAGAAGTTAAATTAACTAGAGCAAAGTCTAGAGCAATTAAAGTTGTTTGTAACTCATGTAGTGTTAACATGTCTCAATTTAAGGATATCAAAATTTTATTTCTACGATTCAAAATCAGCTAACTACTTCCATTAATAAATTAAAATCTGATTTTGATTCCCAACTTAATGATATAAGAGTTGCTCTCGCTGAAAAGCAGCAGCAAGTCACTTCATACGATTTTGAGAATGTTATAAACGAAATTGCGGAACGTCAGAAGAGGAAGCAGAACCTTGTCATATTTGGGGTTTCGGAGCCGCCTATGAACGTCAGTCACAACGAAGCTATTTCTCACGACTCTGTGATTACGCATAACGTTTTAGAAACTATTCTTCCAGACTACAAGAATGATGAATTGAAGATTCAACGTTTAGGGCGTCGTGTACAGGGTCGTGTTAGACCTTTAAAAGTTTCTCTACGCAATGAACAAGAAGTTGTCACTTTCCTAAAGAATGCCTCGAAGTTGCGTAATTTGGATAATTTTAAATATGTTTTTGTTTCTTCGGATAGAACTCCCCGGCAAATTCAGTTATACAGAAAGCTTAAAGATGAATTGAATGCTCGTAGAAATAATGGTGAGTCTAATTTAAAAATTCGATACGTCAATGGCATACCCAAAATTATTAAAGAAAATTTAAACTAGACTCACCCAATTACAGCTTAACTTTGTTATATCAAAATGTTAATGGTTTACGCTCTAAGGTTATTGAATTCTATAATAGTGTTTCTTCAAGTGATTATCATTTTATAGCGTTGGCTGAAACTTGGTTATCCCCTGACATCAATAACTCGGAATTGTTTCCTAATAATTATATTGTATTTCGCAAAGATAGATGTTTGGTGTCTACAGGTTTAACTAGGGGCGGTGGAGTTCTTCTTGCAGTTAGAAGCTACTTTCATTGTACAGAACTGGATTTGTCGGCGATTTCTGAAATTGTTCCTGTGATCGATGTTATTGGAGTTAAAGTTGACAATATTAATAGTGGGAAGTTGCTAATTTTTGTTGTTTATATTCCGCCGCGTACATCTTCTCAAGAGTTGGAAATGTTCTTCGATATAATCAATTCGCTTGAGTGTTTAAGAAACAATTTTCATATATTATTTGTGGGTGATTTTAATATACCTAATTTTATTTTTGATGCAGTGGATAAAAATAGTTTAATCATTGATAATTTCCAACAACTTCACGATGTTGTTCAACGTAACAACATTTTTAATAACAATAATCATATATTGGATCTCGTGTTTTCTAACTTCAACTGTATCGTCGATAAATCTGAATCTCTATTGGTTGCTGGAGATCGTCATCATCCTTTGTTATTGATTACATTCTGTAAAAGGTCTGAGTCTCAAAATGAGTTTCTAATGAATTTTCCTAGTACTGCTTACAACTTTAAAAAAGCAAACTTTCCGTTGTTATACGATCTCATTTGTCAAGCTGATTGGACTTTTCTTTATGGTATTGATAATGTGGAGGATATATGTTTGAAGTTTTATGACAAATTATATAGTCTGTTTGATGTAGCTGTGCCTAAGTATTCGTCAACATCTTATGTTCGTCGTTATCACTATCCCCCCTGGTTCACTGGTGAGATCATTAGACTTATTCGTGTTAAGGCTTCTGCCCACGAAAAATTTAGAAAATATAGGACTACTGAATATTATAATGTATTTAGGGAGCATCGTTCTAACTGTAAACGTCTTATTAACGAAGCCTATAAATCGTTTATTAGTGACACTGAAAAATCTTTATCTAACGACCCTAAAAAATTTTGGAATTTTATTCAAAAAAAGAAAGGCTCATCTCGTATTCCAGCTGTCATGTTTTATAATAATAAAGAACTGTCCAACGCTTCCGATATTGTAAATGCCTTTGGTGAATACTTCAATAGCGTTTTTATTCAGTCTCATCCAATAGACCCATCTACATTTACTACAAGTGGTAGAGTGTCATTGCCTATCTCCATTTCGTCTGTTAAAGAAGAAGAGGTTTTATCTAGTCTTAGAAGATCTAAAGACTCTTTCACAATGGGCGTCGATGGTATCCCAAGTTTCATCCTAAAAGATTGTGCGTATCCACTTGTTCAGCCTTTGTGTATTTTATTCAATGCTATTTTAAAACATGCCACATTTCCGTCTTTTGGAAAAACGCATATGTGTGTCTAATTAAAAAAGGAAACCATAATGATATTGAGAATTATAGAGCTATATCTTTGCTGTGCAATTTTTCTAAAGTCTTTGAATCCACCTTGCATAACGCAATTTACTATCTGACTAAGCAATTGATTTCCCCACACCAACATGGATTTGTGCAGAGAAGATCTACTATATCGAATCTTGCAGTTTTTTCTCAATTTATTTCTGAAACTTTGGATAGTGGAGGGCAAGTTGACGTAATATTTACGGACTTTCAAAAAGCCGTCGACCATATAAACCACCATATATTACTAGCGAAATTGCAAGATTTTAATTTGTCAGACTCGTTGATAACTCTATTAGAATCATATTTAACAAGTAGGCAATTTATGGTCAGATATCAAAACTTTACATCTCGTTCTTTTTCTTCCTCTTCAGGTCTACCTCAAGGTTCTAATTTAGGACCATTTTTGTTTTTACTCTTTATTAATGATCTCCCAGATATTGTTTCTTGTGAAAAATTGCTTTTTGCTGATGATTTTAAATTATTCTCTTCAATAAATTCTACTTCAGATTGTGATCATCTCCAACTTTGTATGGATCGTATGTTGTCATGGTGTGAGTTAAATTGTTTGTCCCTTAATACTTCTAAATGTAAAACAATGCCCTTCACTCGTAGAACCAACTTTATTATTTATAATTATAACATTGATGGATATTTCATAGGTCGGGTTTCTTTATTCAAGGATTTAGGTATTACATTTGACAGCAAACTTACTTTCATCGAGCATATTAATAATGTTGTGTCCTGTGCATTTCGAACTTATGGGTTTATATACCGTAACTGTAAAGATTTTACAAATATACGCACATTCAAAATTTTATTTTGCTCTCTAGTCAGATCACAAATGGAATACGGATCTATAATATGGTATCCAATTTATAATATACATCGTCCAAGGTTGGAGTCTGTTCAAAGGCGTTTTTTAAAGTTTTTAGCTTTTTTGCAAGATGGTGTTTATCCCCCGCAAGGTTTCGAACATAATGATCTTCTGAATCGTTTTGATATGGATTCACTGGAGATACGTCGTAATGTCTTATTATAGTTATTTGTTTAATATTCTGAATAATAAAATTGACTGTTCGGTTTTGTTGAGTAAAATCTCATTTCGTGTATCACGTGGTAACTCAAGACAGCAAACTTTGTTCTACTCTGGTGTTTCTAGGACCAATATGTTGGCTAAATCACCAATATATTTGATGTGCGATGTGTTTAACAAAATTGGAAAGGACTGTGATATTTTTAATGATACTTTAAATGAAATTTGTAAACATGTGTCTCGCTTAGGATAATATGTATTTAATTTATATATTTTTTTAAGTCTTCTTATTGCCTACTTATTACTGTGTAGTATTTATTCCTGTAATTGGGTTTAATCCTGTTGGAATAATAAAGCATTATTTTTTTTTTCCAGTAAACACCTTCCGAGGCTCCGACACATTCGGAGATGTTCTGGAGAGTCAAGCAATGACTACTCTCCACTCCGTGGAGTCAGTAATCATTGCGCCCGTAAATCGTGTGTTCTGAGCAGACGTAGCATTATTATTATTATTATTATTATTATTATTATTATTATTATTATTATCATTATCATTATCATTATCATTATCATTATCATTATCATTATCATTATCATTATCATTATCATTATCATTATCATTATCATTATCATTATTATTATTATTATTATTATTATTATCATTATCATTATCATTATTATTATTATTATTATTATTATTATTATTATTATTATTATTATTATTATTATTATTATTATTATTATTATTATTATTATTATTATTATTATTATTATTATTATTATTATTATTATTATTATTATTATTATTATTATTATTATTATTATTATTATTATTATTATTATTATTATTATTATTATTATTATTATTATTATTATTATTATTATTATTATTATTATTATTATTATTATTATTATTATTATTATTATTATTATTATTATTATTATTATTATTATTATTATTATTATTATTATTATTATTATTATTATTATTATTATTATTATTATTATTATTATTATTATTATTATTATTATTATTATTATTATTATTATTATTATTATTATTATTATTATTATTATTATTATTATTATTATTATTATTATTATTATTATTATTATTATTATTATTATTATTATTATTATTATTATTATTATTATTATTATTATTATTATTATTATTATTATTATTATTATTATTATTATTATTATTATTATTATTATTATTATTATTATTATTATTATTATTATTATTATTATTATTATTATTATTATTATTATTATTATTATTATTATTATTATTATTATTATTATTATTATTATTATTATTATTATTATTATTATTATTATTATTATTATTATTATTATTATTATTATTATTATTATTATTATTATTATTATTATTATTATTATTATTATTATTATTATTATTATTATTATTATTATTATTATTATTATTATTATTATTATTATTATTATTATTATTATTATTATTATTATTATTATTATTATTATTATTATTATTATTATTATTATTATTATTATTATTATTATTATTATTATTATTATTATTATTATTATTATTATTATTATTATTATTATTATTATTATTATTATTATTATTATTATTATTATTATTATTATTATTATTATTATTATTATTATTATTATTATTATTATTATTATTATTATTATTATTATTATTATTATTATTATTATTATTATTATTATTATTATTATTATTATTATTATTATTATTATTATTATTATTATTATTATTATTATTATTATTATTATTATTATTATTATTATTATTATTATTATTATTATTATTATTATTATTATTATTATTATTATTATTATTATTATTATTATTATTATTATTATTATTATTATTATTATTATTATTATTATTATTATTATTATTATTATTATTATTATTATTATTATTATTATTATTATTATTATTATTATTATTATTATTATTATTATTATTATTATTATTATTATTATTATTTTTTTTTCCAGTAAACACTTCCGGAGGCCTGACACACTCGAGATGTTCTGATTGCTAATGACTCACTTTCACCCGTGGAGTCAGTAATCATTGTGCCCGTAAATCGTGTGTTCTGAGCAGACGTAGCGAACCAAGGACAATTGCCTTCTTCTGCCGGCTAAGATCTCTGCCGAATTTCGACAAGCCGGTATGATCTTTAACTCAGAAAGCAACGTATGTCTCATTCCACCCAGGACGCCTATAATTAGCACCACAATCTTAACAGAGTGGTCTGATACAGCCTGCGGAGCTCGGAGAGAAGATCTCGATACTTCCTCCGTTTTTCCTCCTCTTTAGGACGATGTTGTTCTGCGGGAGCCGAGAACTCAATCACAAACATCGTCCTAAGCTGGTGGTCGAGGAGGACTACATCAGGCTTATTGGCTTGATTTGCCTGAGGGTGGGGAATGAATAGTTCCAATAAATTCGGCACTTCTCATTCCCCACTACGGATTCTATATCCCCGGAGCATAAGGCAGCACTGGCGTCTCGTCTATCTCATACGAGTGTCGTAAATGATAATACAACACCCGTAAGGCTGAATCGTGTCTTTGGATATACGCTGTGGCCGCATATACCGGACAGGCAGACAGGAGATGCATAAGCGTCTCCGGCGCTTGGCGGCAGGCCCTGCAGCTGGTATCAGGAACCTCGATACCCAAGACACGACTACGATAGACGAGTGTGTTAATTACACCATCTTGGCAAGCCATTATGAATCCCTCGGTCTCAGAGTTCAGCCCCGCTGACCTCAAAAGCAAAGGTCAGCCTTCAGATAAGCCAAGCCCCTCTAGATGACGGTAGAAGAGACCATGCATTGGCTTATCCTTATGTAGCTGCAGAAGATGACGCGTTTCTGCAGCTTTAATTAGGCTTTTAACTGAGCAGGGTCCGACTCGGTGACAGAGTCTGATTTCCCGCTCAGTATCGAACACGAGACCAAGTTCATCGGCTGCTCTTCTCGCTGCCTTATACACAAACGCTCCTATCCCTGCTGCTTCATGGTCTTGGACCATGCAGAGAAGGGGATCCGAGCTCCTGATGACTTTGCAGGCCTCCTCCAAAACCACTCTGCCCTGGAGACACTCCAAACTCAAGAGTCCACGGCCTCCCCGATTTCTTGGGAAGTATAGCCGCGGAACGGACGATCTTGGATGCAAACTCCGATGGAGATGCATCATTTTACGGGTCCCTACATCGAGTTGCCTCAGCTCTTCTTGTGTCCATTTCACTACTATTATTATTATTATTATTATTATTATTATTATTATTATTATTATTATTATTATTATTATTATTATTGTTATTATTTTTTTTTTTTTCAGTAAACACCTTCCGAGGCTCCGACACATTCGGAGATGTTCTGGAGAGTCAAGCAATGACTACTCTCCACTCCGTGGAGTCAGTAGTCATTGCGCCCGTAAATCGTGTGTTCTGAGCAGACGTAGCGAACCAAGGACGATTGCCTTCTGCATTCTGCCGGCTAAGATCTCTGCCGAATTTCGACAAGCCGGTATGATCTTTAAGTTAGAAAGCAACGTATGTCTCATTCCACCCAGGACGCCTATAATTAGCACCACAATCTTAACAGAGTGGTCTGGATACAGCCTGCGGAGCTCGGAGAGAAGATCTCGATATTTCCTCCGTTTTTCCTCCTCTTTTAGGACGATGTTGTTCTCTGCGGGAGCCGAGAACTCAATCACAAACATCGTCCTAAGCTGGTGGTCGAGGAGGACTACATCAGGCTTATTGGCTTGGATTTGCCTGAGGGTGGGGAATGAATAGTTCCAATAAATTCGGCACTTCTCATTCCCCACTACGGATTCTATATCCCCCGGAGCATAAGGCAGCACTGGCGTCTCGTCTATCTCATACGAGTGTCGTAAATGATAATACAACACCCGTAAGGCTGAATCGTGTCTTTGGATATACGCTGTGGCCGCATATACCGGACAGGCCGACAGGAGATGCATAAGCGTCTCCGGCGCCTGGCGGCAGGCCCTGCAGCTGGTATCAGGAACCTCGATACCCAAGACACGACTACGATAGACGAGTGTGTTAATTACACCATCTTGGCAAGCCATTATGAATCCCTCGGTCTCAGAGTTCAGCCCCGCTGACCTCAAAAGCAAAGGTCAGCCTTTCAGATAAGCCAAGCCCCTCTAGATGACGGTAGAAGAGACCATGCATTGGCTTATCCTTATGTAGCTGCAGAAGATGACGCGTTTCTGCAGCTTTAATTAGGCTTTTAACTGAGCAGGATCCGACTCGGTGACAGAGTCTGGATTTCCGCTCAGTATCGAACACGAGACCAAGTTCATCGGCTGCTCTTCTCGCTGCCTTATACACAAACGCTCCTATCCCTGCTGCTTCATGGTCTTGGACCATGCAGAGAAGGGGATCCGAGCTCCTGATGACTTTGCAGGCCTCCTCCAAAACCACTCTGCCCTGGAGACACTCCAAACTCAAGAGTCCACGGCCCTTATTATTATTATTATTATTATTATTATTATTATTATTATTATTATTATTATTATTATTATTATTATTATTATTATTATTATTATTATTATTATTATTATTATTATTATTATTATTATTATTATTATTATTATTATTATTATTATTATTATTATTATTATTATTATTATTATTATTATTATTATTATTATTATTATTATTATTATTATTATTATTATTATTATTATTTTTTTTTTTTTTTTTTTTTTTTTTCCAGTAAACACCTTCCGAGGCTCCGACACACTCGGAGATGTTCTGGAGAGTCAAGCAATGACCACTCTCCACTCCGTGGAGTCAGTAATCATTGCGCCCGTAAATCGTGTGTTCTGAGCAGACGTAGCGAACCAAGGACGATTGCCTTCTGCATTCTGCCGGCTAAGATCTCTGCCGAATTTCGACAAGCCGGTATGATCTTTAAGTCAGAAAGCAACGTATGTCTCATTCCACCCAGGACGCCTATAATTAGCACCACAATCTTAACAGAGTGGTCTCGATACAGCCTGCGGAGCTCGGAGAGAAGATCTCGATATTTCCTCCGTTTTTCCTCCTCTTTTAGGACGATGTTGTTCTCTGCGGGAGCCGAGAACTCAATCACAAACATCGTCCTAAGCTGGTGGTCGAGGAGGACTACATCAGGCTTATTGGCTTGGATTTGCCTGAGGGTGGGGAATGAATAGTTCCAATAAATTCGGCACTTCTCATTCCCCACTACGGATTCTATATCCCCCGGAGCATAAGGCAGCACTGGCGTCTCGTCTATCTCATACGAGTGTCGTAAATGATAATACAACACCCGTAAGGCTGAATCGTGTCTTTGGATATACGCTGTGGCCGCATATACCGGACAGGCAGACAGGAGATGCATAAGCGTCTCCGGCGCTTGGCGGCAGGCCCTGCAGCTGGTATCAGGAACCTCGATACCCAAGACACGACTACGATAGACGAGTGTGTTAATTACACCATCTTGGCAAGCCATTATGAATCCCTCGGTCTCAGAGTTCAGCCCCGCTGACCTCAAAAAGCAAAGGTCAGCCTTTCAGATAAGCCAAGCCCTCTAGATGACGGTAGAAGAGACCATGCATTGGCTTATCTCTTATGTAGCTGCAGAAGATGACGCGTTTCTGCAGCTTTAATTAGGGTTTTTAACTGAACAGGATCCGACTCGGTGACAGAGTCTGGATTTTCCCGGTCAGTATCGAACACGAGACCAAGTTCATCGGCTGCTCTTCTCGCTGCCTTATACACAAACGCTCCTATCCCTGCTGCTTCATGGTCTTGGACCATGCAGAGAAGGGATCCGAGCTCCTGATGACTTTGCAGGCCTGCTCCAAAACCACTCTGCCCTGGAGACACTCCAAACTCAAGAGTCCACGGCCTCCTGATTTCTTGGGAAGTATAGCCGCGGAACGGACGATCTTGGATGCAAACTCCGATGGAGATGCATCATTTTACGGGTCCCTACATCGAGTTGCCTAAGCTCTTCTTGTGTCCATTTCACTACTCCAAAGGAGTAGAGAAGGATCGGAACGGCAAGCATATTTGTGGCACTCACCTTGTTCTTACCCGACAGCTCCGAAGACCAGATCTGTCGGAGGCGGTGCCGATACCTGCCGCGGAGAGCGTTTTTCACCGTTGCCACCTCATGAGTGCCCCGCTGTGGGACACCCAAATAGGTGTACGACTCTCCGGCATCTAGATAGTGAAAGATGCTTCCGTCTATGAGCTGGGCGTCCTCTCCGTATGGACCGCATCGTCCTCTCTTGAGATGAACCAGTGCACATTTGTCCAGCCCGAACTCCATCCCAACCGCCTGCGTGTACTCATGTACCACCCTGAGGGACTGATTTAAATCCTCTCTCCGGAGGCGTAGAGTTTAAGGTCATCCATATAGAACAAATGGGTGACCTTATGCCTCCGGTCTCCTGGGGTACCGCAGTTGTAACCCCGGGTACGACGAAGTGCAACGGATAATGGCAGCAGTGAGATGCAAAACAATAGCGGACTCAGGGAATCTCACTGGAACACTCCGCTCCTGAACAAAACCGGCTCTGTCTGGACCCTTGCATTAGCCGATGTTATGGTAAAGCGGGTCCTCCAGAGCGGCATGAGTTGTTCAATACATCTCACTATGGGGTCGGCCACCGCAAGACATTGGAGCAAGTGGACTATTAGCTCATGGGATGTCATATCAAATGCCTTGCGGTAATCTATCCAGGCCATTGAGAGGTTTCGCTTGTACTGCACGGAGTCCTGCGTAATACATCTGTCGATGAGCAGGTTCTCCTTACAGCCAGCTCCCTCTTGGACCCTCGCTGCTCGTATATCCGTTGATAAACGGGGTTCACTGCGTGGAGCACACGCGCGTACAAGATGCGGGTAAACACCTTGTAACACGCATTCAGGCAGGTTATTGGACGGTAGTTCTTTGGCTGGGACAAATCTCCGCTCTTAGGATAAGCACGGTTCTCCCTCGACAAACCACGCCGGAATTTGCTGCTCTCCATTTAGCCAGGACGTGAATATTCTGGCCAAATGGCGGTGGACACTGGTGAATTTTTTCCACCAGAAGTTGCTGATCCCATCGGGACCAGGAGCAGCGAAGTTCTTCGATCTAATAAATGATCTCCGAACTTCATCCGGGGTTATCGGTGGGCACACCTCTTGTGGCTCTCGAAGCCTTTGACAAAAGGCCTCGAAGTGTGCCAGGGCTGGAGTGTCTCTATCCAGTGGAATCCTGCGGCCATAAAGATCTCTCCAGAAGGCTTCTACCTGATCTACAGTCGGCGGATTGTCCGCAACACGCTGAGGCTGTTCAAAAAGTCGAGAAGGCCTTACACGGAACAAATTATTTTGTTCCAACCTCCTCGACCGCCTCACTAGTGACTTTTTTGCAGCCACTAGCATCCGTATCCTGTCGAGAGAATGCTGCTTGATGGTAAGCAGCACCCCCCGATTCAGGGTATGATGGACCCGCCTAAGGGAGGTAGCTATGCGTCTCACCTTAGGTGTGAAAGCCCTATTGGCTTTCACGTAGTCCATCACACATTGGATACGGGACGCATGTTGCCTCGCCGACCGGATCTTAGCTTCCATCTTGTGTACTCGCCGCCGTGCTCCCTCCTGTGGAGAAACGGCATTTTCACGCCCTCTCTCCACACGAGTCAGCAGTTCAGCGGCGTCGTACACAGCGCAATTGACGCGCCAGATGTCAGCCTCTTCTGGAAGATCCTCACGGAGCGCAGTATCCACTCGGGCCAGATCTGCGGGCTTCGGGGGTTTTATAAAGGGCAACCCCGACGGGTGCTCAGGTCGTCCTGTTCTCGGGGAATGAAGCGCGGCGCCTCTTCGGGATCATTCCGTGGTTCTTCAACCACTTCATTCACCCTTAGATGAGGACGCCTCTCATAGCCTCTGCGACGAAGGTAGGATACATAATCCCGCAGATTTTGTGCGGTGAGGGCGCGGCCTTCGGGGTGCATGTCGCACCACCGAGCATACATCCGCGCCATGTATCCTCTTCGCCCGGGCTCGCTGCTTTCATAACAGACCAGAAGATCGTCCCTTAGTTCATCGGTCCACTCAAAACTTCCATTTTCATGGCCTTGGTCGTCAACGGGCAATCCGTCCGGCTGGGCCCCACCACCTTGCCCATGACCCCCATCCGAATGGGGTCGATTGTGGGGGCCTTCTCCTGGCATTGGGAACCGGAGGTTTCAGTGTGTCAGGTGGTTGGCCTGACACATCGACGGCCGGCACCAGAGGGAAAAGAAGCTCATCCCTCCCGGGTGCGCAGTGCTGCCGGTCCGATTTTACACCCTTTATTATTATTATTATTATTATTATTATTATTATTATTATTATTATTATTATTATTATTATTATTATTATTATTATTATTATTATTATTATTATTATTATTATTATTATTATTATTATTATTATTATTATTATTATTATTATTATTATTATTATTATTATTATTATTATTATTATTATTATTATTATTATTATTATTATTATTATTATTATTATTATTATTATTATTATTATTATTATTATTATTATTATTATTATTATTATTATTATTATTATTATTATTATTATTATTATTATTATTATTATTATTATTATTATTATTATTATTATTATTATTATTATTATTATTATTATTATTATTATTATTATTATTATTATTATTATTATTATTATTATTATTATTATTATTATTATTATTATTATTATTATTATTATTATTATTATTATTATTATTATTATTATTATTATTATTATTATTATTATTATTATTATTATTATTATTATTATTATTATTATTATTATTATTATTATTATTATTATTATTATTATTATTATTATTATTATTATTATTATTATTATTATTATTATTATTATTATTATTATTATTATTATTATTATTATTATTATTATTATTATTATTATTATTATTATTATTATTATTATTATTATTATTATTATTATTATTATTATTATTATTATTATTATTATTATTATTATTATTATTATTATTATTATTATTATTATTATTATTATTATTATTATTATTATTATTATTATTATTATTATTATTATTATTATTATTATTATTATTATTATTATTATTATTATTATTATTATTATTATTATTATTATTATTATTATTATTATTATTATTATTATTATTATTATTATTATTATTATTATTATTATTATTATTATTATTATTATTATTATTATTATTATTATTATTATTATTATTATTATTATTATTATTATTATTATTATTATTAGATATTATTATTATTATTATTATTATTATTATTATTATTATTATTATTATTATTATTATTATTATTATTATTATTATTATTATTTTTTTTTTTTTTTTTTTTCCTTTTTATAGCGGCATCGACATCTAATGGTCATTAGCCGCTCTCAATCATGTTGGTTAAAAAAATATATATTTTATATTAGTTTTTTCAATTCTGTTCTTAAAATGAAATTCAGTATGCAATGAGTTTTTTCTTCTTCATTTGCTAAACATTGTGTTAGGTTATTAGGAAGTTTAATTTGTTGCCTTATTTGATCATATTTTTTACAACGTAGTAATAGATGCTTGACTGTAATGGGTTCATTGCATGTATCACACAATGGTTGTTCTTCACCACTTAGCAGATAACTAGAAGTTAAGCGAGTATGTCCAATTCGTAATCGTGTTAAGATAACTTGTTCTCGTCTTGATATGTTTTTTGCTATTATCCATTTATTTACTGTGGGTTTAATTTCTTTTAGTTTGAGTCAGTGCGATTCCAATCCATTTGCCATTTATCGTCAATTATTCCCTTTATCGCTATGACCAAATCATCGGAACGTATTACTATATCATCAGTAGTATCCTGGTTTGCTGCGGTATGTGCTGCTGTATCTGCATTTTCATTCCCTTGAATACCTATGTGGCTTGGTATCCAAACAAAAATAATGTGTTTACCCATAGTATGCAGAGTGTAAAATGCACATAGAATTTGTTGTATCATGGGATCATGGTTAAATACATTTTTAATGGCCAATATTGCACTTAGCGAATCTGAGCAGATGAGAACTGTATTTTTCTGGTCCATACTGGCGAACCACATAGCTTGCCAGATTGCATATAGTTCTGCAGTAAATATACTGGCACTACTGTTCAAACTCCAAGAATGTGCTGAGTTTTCTGATACAAATGCACTGCCGACACCCAGATTTGTTTTTGAACCATCTGTATAAATTATTTTGGCATTAGTATACTGATGTACTATTTCATTAAATTTATTTTTTATTAAAACTTTGTTGTCCTCCTCTTTTTTGAAAGCCATACATTCCAGATGACATTTTGGAATAGGAATTTTCCATGGAGGAATTTCACAGGGTGAGAATGATAAGACTTTTGGAAATTCTACATCGATTGTTTCTTTAAGACGGACACCAGCAGGTCTAGTTACAGTAGGACGTGTAGAATAATTATCTCGTAGTTCTTCATCAAAGAGAATTGAATGATTTGGGTGCATTGGTTGGGCCCAGATTTTTACTGCATATGACGACAAAAGTTTTTCTTCTATATTTTAGAGGTGATATACTGGTTTCGCAACAAAGACTCAATAGAGGGCTTGTACGAAACGCACCAGAGATTAATCTTAATCCAGTACAATGGATACTGTCTAGTATCTTGAGTTTTGAGTGTCTTGCTGATGAATAAACAGCACTTCCGTAGTCAATTTTTGATAGTACTAGTGACCTGTATAAAGTTGTCAATATTTCTTTGTCTGCTCCCCAATTAATACCAGCTAAACATCGCAATATATTAAAAGCTTTTTACATTTTACTGCAACATCATTTATATGTTCAGCCCATCTTAACTTGCTGTCGTATGTTAGTCCTAGGAACTTTTAATTGGTTTGCAATCTATGTCTCTCCGTTGATAGTTAATTGTGGGTCGTTATGAGGTTTTCTGCGTCTACAGAAATGAACACATTCCGTTTTCGCTTCAGAAAAGCGAAATCCCCTATGCTCAGCCTTGTTCACGACATCGGTAATAGTTTCCTGAAGAACGGTCTCTATTTCTGTCATAGAATCTGCTGAATAGAATATTGTGAGATCATCAACATATAGACAACGTCCTACGTTTGACGGAATAGAATTCAATATATCATTAACGGCTATCGCAAATAGAGTGACACTCAGGTTGGAACCTTGAGGGACACCGTTCTCCAAATCATGAATCACCGACATAGAATTGTGAAAACTTACTTTAAAACATCTCTTAAGCAAAAACTTTTAATAAAGTTAGGAAGGGTTCCTCTTATACCCCAGTCGTACATCTGTTTTAATATACCATATCTCCAGGTCATGTCATAAGCTTTTTCCATGTCAAAGAATACTGCAACTAGATGGTTTCTATTGAAGAAACTATTTTGAATGGCATTTTCAAGGTATACCATGGCATCAGTAGTAGACCTATTTTTCCTAAAGCCCATTTGGAAATTAGATAGTAGCTGTTTTGTTTCGAGATACCAAGTTAGTCTAAAATTAACCATTTTTTCTAAAATTTTGCTAGGACAACATGTTAATGATATGGGTCGATAACTGGACGCCAATTTTGGGTCTTTATTAGATTTTAGAATCGGTATTATATAAGCTTCACACCACTTTTCTGGGTAAGTACCTGCAACCAAATTTGATTATATATATCTAATAATGCGCATTTTATATTTTCAGGTAACTGTTGTAGCATTTCATAGTGGACATTGTCTGGTCCTGGGGAAGAATTGCCCAAATCTTTAAGTGCTCTTTCCATTTCTGAAAGGCTAAAAGGATCATTGTAGGAGAAATGATCCGTTGTTTGAAAATTAATTTCAGTTTCTTCCAAATTCTTAACTTCTATGAAATTCGGATTATAATTAGCAGTGCTACTTACATTTTCAAAATACTGTGCGAATTCTTCAGCAATCTCTGTCGTATTTGTTAATACGCTATTATCCTCTCTGAGTATTACTGGAATTGGAGGGCCACAGTTTTTGCCAGATATTTTTCTGACCTTGTCCCATACTTCTTTTAATGGCGTTTCTCGAGATATTTGAGTTACATAGTTTCTCCAGGATTCTCTCTTACTTTTGATGATTGCTCTGCGGGCTTGCGCGCGGCAACGTTTAAAATCTATCATATTTTCCTGGTTAGGGTGCCTTTTAAACTTATTTAGTGCTTTCTTTTTTAGCTCTGATAGCAGACTGTACTTCACTATTCCACCAGGGAACATATTTAGGATTAGTTGCATTTGATTGCGGTATGCTCTCTTCAGCTGCTTCGATGATAGCATTTGTCAATTTATTGACACGTTCATTTATATCATCCGAAGGTTCTGGAGTATTTATTATATATCTGTAAAGTTCCCAATCAGCTTGTTGTATTTTCCACTTTGTTCTGTGGGTGATCTGTACTTCCTGTGTGCATATATATTGAATTAAAATTGGAACGTGATTTGAAAAGATGCTGTTTTCCAAAGTTTTCCATAAAATTTTGTTATCAGGGAAGGAGAGCAAATCGTTAGATCTATACTGGTAAAGTTTTGTGATCTGTTATTTAGATAAGTACCTTCACCGGTATTTAGTAGGACTAAATTATATTCATCAATAATTTTTTCAATGAGTTTGCCTCTAGCATCTAGTTTTATTGATCCCCATAAAGGACTATGTGAGTTAAAATCTCCTGTAACTATATAAGGGGGAGAGAGCTGATTAATTATTTCTCTCATGTCATCAATATTCCAACTAAAATCAGGTAAGTAGATATTGCAAATCGTAGTTTTGAATGGTAAGTATGTTTCTACAGCTATAGCTTGTAGCCTTGTTTGTAAAGGAATTATTTTATATGACATATTTTCTTTGAGGAATATAGCTACTCCTCTAGCTCTTTCATTAGGTTCTATTTCTTTTGTAATTGACACAAATCCTTTTAATCTGAATTGTTCACGGGGTTTTAGATGGGTTTCTTGTATACATACACAATTGGGATTTTGTTGCATTATAATGGTTTTAAATCAGAAAAGTGGGCTTTTACGCCATTGCAATTCCATTGCAATATTTTAGCCATTATGTTAAAAATATATAATATAAAGAATAAATAAATAAATAAATAAATAAATAAATAAATAAATAAATAAATAAATAAAAAAATAAATAAATAAATAAGATATCACAAAAAAAAATATATCAGAAAAATATCACAGAAAAAGTATCACAGAAATTACTTTTCAGGAGGCTTTCTAGGCCTACCTGGTCTTCTTTTCTTTAGAGAATTTATTACTTGTTGAGGAGCTTTCGTCGTTTTCAGAAGTCTCCTCATGTGACGTCAGAGCGTCAGCGCGTTTTCTTTTCTCTGAAATTAGGCTACTACTCTTAATCAATGAAGTAGTACCACTAGATGTTGCTTGGGAAATATTAGAGTTTTTCTCCATGCCGGTTGTAAATTTACTATTTAAAATGTCAGTACACACATTCACTATTTCAGGAATCATTTCTTTGATTACATCTTTGATGTCTTTTATTGGCTGAGCTTTTGTTACTTGTGCATACGAAGATTGAATATTCGGTGTGTTCTCTTCAATTCTTCTTCGGGCTTCTCCGTAGGTAATACGTTCTTCTGTTTTCAGTTTTTGGATGGCTTGTTCAAGTTTGTATACTGGACACGATTTTGACCTGGCAGAATGTAGTTCTCCACAATTAACACAAGTAATCGGAGTCTTACATGGAAAACCTTCATGAAGTTCTAGACCACATACACATATCTGTTGTTTATTACATCGTGTGGCTGTGTGACCAAACCGTTGACATCGGAAACATCTAAGAGGTGGTGGAATGTAAGGTCTTACTTTAAGAGAATAAAAGGCGGCTCTAATAGTAGATGGTAATTTTGGTTGATTGAAAGTTAGTAACAAACTAGGTGTATTTACGACATCTCCATTAATTTTGGTGGTGATTCTTTTAACTTCAATTACTCCCGCTGGTTTCAACCCTTCAAGAATTTCCTCAGTGGTGCAGTTTAAGAAATCTCTACACGTTATGACACCTTTAGAATAGTTCAAAGCTCTATGAGGTACGACTTCAACTGAAAATTCTCCAAATCTTTGTATTTTCAAAAGTCTTAATGACTGAGCAGCAGAGACAGTTTCTATTAGTAAGCCTTCTTTAATTTTCTTAATTCCCTTTACTTGTCCTATAAGTCCATAAACTACTTTGTCAATAATGAAGGGATTAACTGTACTAAAATCAGATTCATCTATTTTTTTTATGATGAGGAACCGGGAGCAGGCTCCACCGTCTCCAAATTCATAGGATTTCTCTTCCTGCTACCAGATGCCGTAACAGGCGTAGGAGATTTAAATGGTTCCCCTTCCATGCCCAAGTTTTGAGAGATGGACGTCTCTATAGTATTTTCATTGGTGTCAGTCATTGCTGTCCCACGAGTAGCTCTGAAATATTCTCGACCACAGTAGAGCAGGCATGCCATGGAAGGGCTACATTACAACCGAAGGGCGCCAGGTATTCGGAGGCAGCCGTTCGAGACTCCCGTAACGCGGAGCCATGCGTCCCTCAGCACGGCAAACACCTTAGATTGCGGATTTATTTTCCTGGTTTACTCCAGTAGATCCGCCGTGTTTTGTTTAAACAGGGTCACCTCGGGAAGGGTGTGGCTCTTCACCACGCACGGACGATCTTGGGATAGCTTCCTCATGGGTTTGCCATTCCCACTCAGCTATTCCCCTGGAGTCAGGGCTAGCAGCTGACTCCTTGACCCCTATTATTATTATTATTATTATTATTATTATTATTATTATTATTATTATTATTATTATTATTATTATTATTATTATTATTATTATTATTATTATTATTATTATTATTATTATTATTATTATTATTATTATTATTATTATTATTATTATTATTATTATTATTATTATTATTATTATTATTATTATTATTATTATTATTATTATTATTATTATTATTATTATTATTATTATTATTATTATTATTATTATTATTATTATTATTATTATTATTATTATTATTATTATTATTATTATTATTATTATTATTATTATTATTATTATTATTATTATTATTATTATTATTATTATTATTATTATTATTATTATTATTATTATTATTATTATTATTATTATTATTATTATTATTATTATTATTATTATTATTATTATTATTATTATTATTATTATTATTATTATTATTATTATTATTATTATTATTATTATTATTATTATTATTATTATTATTATTATTATTATTATTATTATTATTATTATTATTATTATTATTATTATTATTATTATTATTATTATTATTATTATTATTATTATTATTAATATTAATTATTATTATTATTATTATTATTATTAATATTATTATTATTATTATTATTATTATTATTATTATTTTTTTTTTTTTTTTTCCAGTAAACACCTTTCCGAGACTCCGACACATTCGGAGATGTTCTGGAGTCAATCAAAGACCACTCTCCACTCCGTGGAGTCAGTAATCATTGCGCCCGTAAATCGTGTGTTCTGAGCAGACGTAGCGAACCAAGGACGATTGCCTTCTTCATTCTGCCGGCTAAGATCTCTGCCGAATTTCGACAAGCCGGTATGATCTTTAAGTCAGAAAGCAACGTATGTCTCATTCCACCCAGGACGCCTATAATTAGCACCACAATCTTAACAGAGTGGTCTCGATACAGCCTGCGGAGCTCGGAGAGAAGATCTCGATATTTCCTCCGTTTTTCCTCCTCTTTAGGACGATGTTGTTCTGCGGGAGCCGAGAACTCAATCACAAACATCGTCCTAAGCTGGTGGTCGAGGAGGACTACATCAGGCTTATTGGCTTGTATTTGCCTGAGGGTGGGGAATGAATAGTTCCAATAAATTCGGCACTTCTCATTCCCCACTACGGATTCTATCTCCCGGAGCATAAGGCAGCACTGGCGTCTCGTCTATCTCATACGAGTGTCGTAAATGATAATACAACACCCGTAAGGCTGAATCGTGTCTTTGGATATACGCTGTGGCCGCATATACCGGACAAGCAGACAGGAGATGCATAAGCGTCTCCGGCGCTAGGCGGCAGGCCCTGCAGCTGGTATCAGGAACCTCGATACCCAAGACACGACTACGATAGACGAGTGTGTTCATTACACCATCTTGGCAAGCCATTATGAATCCTCGGTCTCAGAGTTCAGCCCCGCTGACCTCAAAAGCAAAGGTCAGCCTTTCAGATAAGCCAAGCCCCTCTAGATGTCGGTAGAAGAGACCATGCATTGGCTTATTCTATGTAGCTGCAGAAGATGATGCGTTTCTGCAGCTTTAATTAGCTTTTAACTGAGCAGGATCCGACTCGGTGACAGAGTCTGGATTTTCCCGCTCAGTATCGAACACAAGACCAAGTTCTTCTCTTCTCGCTGCCTTATACACAAACGCTCCTATCCCTGCTGCTTCATGATCTTGGTCTTATTATTATTATTATTATTATTATTATTATTATTATTATTATTATTATTATTATTATTATTATTATTATTATTATTATTATTATTATTATTATTATTATTATTATTATTATTATTATTATTATTATTATTATTATCATTATCATTATCATTATCATTATCATTATCATTATTATTATTATTATTATTATCATTATTATTATCATTATTATTATTATTATTATTATTATTATTATTATTTTTTTTTTGTTCCAGTAAACACCTTCCGAAGCTCCGACACATTCGGAGATGTTCTGAGAATCAAGCAATGACCACTCTTCACTCCGTGGAGTCAGTAATCATTGCGCCCGTAAATCGTGTGTTCTGAGCAGACGTAGCGAACCAAGGACGATTGCCTTCTGCATTCTGCCGGCTAAGATCTCTGCCGAATTTCGACAAGCCGGTATGATCTTTAAGTCAGAAAGCAACGTATGTCTCATTCCACCCAGGACGCCTATAATTAGCACCACAATCTTAACAGAGTGGTCTGGATAAAGCCTGCGGAGCTCGGAGAGAAGATCTCGATATTTCCTCCGTTTTTCCTCTCTTTTAGGACGATGTTGTTCTATGCGTGAGCCGAGAACTCATTCACCAACATCGTCCTAAGCTGGTGGGCGCGGAGGACTACATCAGGCTTATTGGCTTGCATTTGCCTGACGGTGGGGAATTAATAGTTCCAATAAATTCGGCACTTCTCAGTCCCCACTACGGATTCTAGATCCCCCGGAGCATAAGGCAGCACTGGCGTCTCGTCTATCTCATACGAGTGTCGTAAATGATAATACAACACCCGTAAGGCTGAATCGTGTCTTTGGATATACGCTGTGGCCGCATATACCGGACAAGCAGACAGGAGATGCATAAGCGTCTCCGGCGCTAGGCGGCAGGCCCTGCAGCTGGTATCAGGAACCTCGATACCCAAGACACGACTACGATAGACGAGTGTGTTCATTACACCATCTTGGCAAGCCATTATGAATCCCTCGGTCTCAGAGTTCAGCCCCGCTGACCTCAAAAAGCAAAGGTCAGCCTTTCAGATAAGCCAAGCCCTCTAGATGTCGGTAGAAGAGACCATGCATTGGCTTATCTTATGTAGCTGCAGAAGATGATGCGTTTCTGCAGCTTTAATTAGGCTTTAACTGAGCAGGATCCGACTCGGTGACAGAGTCTGGATTTTCCCGCTCAGTATCGAACACAAGACCAAGTTCATCGGCTGCTCTTCTCGCTGCCTTATACACAAACGCTCCTATCCCTGCTGCTTCATGGTCTTGGACCATGCAGAGAAGGGGATCCGAGCTCCTGATGACTTTGCAGGCCTCCTCCAAAACCACTCTGCCCTGGAGACACTCCAAACTCAAGAGTCCACGGCCTCCCGATTTCTTGGGAAGTATAGCCGCGGAACGGACGATCTTGGATGCATACTCCGATGGTGATGCATCATTTTACGGGTCCTTACATAGAGTTGCCTCAGCTCTTCTTGCGTACTTTTCACTACTCCAAAGGAGTAGAGAAGGATCGGAACGGCAAGCATATTTGTGGCACTCACCTTGTTCTTACCCGACAGCTCCGAAGACCAGATCTGTCGGAGGCGGTGCCGATACCTGCCGCGGAGAGCGTTTTTAACCGTTGCCACCTCATGAGTGCCCCGCTGTGGGACACCCAAATAGGTGTACGACTCTCCGGCATCTAGATAGTGAAAGATGCTTCCGTCTATGAGCTGGGCGTCCTCTCCGTATGGACCGCATCGTCCTCTCTTGAGATGAACCAGTGCACATTTGTCCAGCCCGAACTCCATCCCAACCGCCTGCGTGTACTCATGTACCACTCTGAGGGACTGATTTAAATCCCTCTCTCCGGAGGCGTAGAGTTTAAGGTCATCCATATAGAACAAATGGGTGACCTTATGCCTCCGGTCTCCTGGGGTACCGCAGTTGTAACCCCGGGTACGACGAAGTGCAACGGATAATGGCAGCAGTGAGATGCAAAACAAGAGGGGACCCTGAACAAAACCGGCTCTGTCTGGACCCTTGCATTAGCCGATGT